>CM055117.1:965671594-968117922 GCA_029206835.1 Rana muscosa | reverse complement strand
CTACTCGCATCCACACCTCCTTTTCTGTTCTGTTTCTACAAGGGAGTTCAACTGATTGTGTTCATTCGAGAGGAATAAAGGAGTGTTGAACTTTAATGGTGTGGGGCTCATTTCCTGACAGACATTGTTCAAGGTAACTCTTGGTGGAGGCTCCAGGTGCACAGCACTGACCCGAAGGTAAAAGAACTTTGCTTATATCACATTGACACCTGTGGTGAAGGCCAGGCGTGGTGTCCCGCTCCCTTCCCCTCAGACGAGCTGAAGAAGAAGAGGAGTGAGGAGGGCGCTACACGTGGTGGCTCGCCAGGGATAGTGTTTGTGCACCACAGAATTGAACGTGTCTGCTGGAAGAGTTACGAGTAGGCAGGCCTTCATTGGCCAATGTGCATCCCTGCTCGAAGTCGTGGACATGACCCAATGAAGGGAAAGGCCCGTGCAGAAGAATGGAAAAAGGGGGAAGTTCAGCCGTGTGAAGTACTACACGTGGGGGCTTCTATTGCACTGCGCCACCAGGCACACCCCCATCGCTTAGTTCGTGGCGTGACTCAGAAACAGAAAAGAAGAAAAGCCCGCGAACTGGAGCAAAGGGGAGGAGTCCAATACGTGTGAAGGACTACACGTGGGACGTTGGCGCAAAAACTTTGCAGTGTGCGATGGATCAGCAACAGGTCGCCATGTTCGGACATACATTGTGGATTCCAGTTCACCCTTCCACCACGACATTGAATGCTGCTGCTCCTGGTAACAGATACGGGGATCCGGCTAAAGCCAAGGGTCGATTCGCCCTGTATTCGTGCATGGATGTTGAGGCCCTGGGTGTGATTTGTCCCGGCTGTTCGGGACTGGTGTGCCAACTGAAGCCATTCGGGCGATGCAAGGCCTGTGGGGAGTTCCCGTTCGAAGTGGATCCGGCGGTTGAGAAGCCGAGAACCATCTACCCTGGCCGTGCTACGGGCAACACCACTCAGAGAGGAGGAATCACTGCTGTGACAGCCATCCCTGCGCACACTGCAGCGACCGCGGAGGAGGTCGTAAAAACTAGAGGTCGACCGATATGGGTTTTTCTCTGGCCGATGCCGATGCCGATATTTAGAAATCGCTGTGGCCGATGGCCGATATATGATGCCGATTTTTTTGGGCCGATATGTTAGGCCGATGAAGGGGAAAAAAAAAAAAACTAACAGTTGGACCCCTTTCACACTGGGGTGTTTTTCAGGCACTTTTGGGCTAAAAATAGCACCTGTAAAAATGGCTGCAAAACAGCTCCCCTGCAGTCTCAGTGTGAAAGCCTGAGTGCTTTCACACTGAGGCGGTGCGCTGGCAGGACGTTAAAAAAAAGTCCTGCAAGCAGCATCTTTGGAGCGGTGTATACCGCTCCTCCATCACTACTGCCTATTGAAATTAATGGGCACTGCTGCTGAAGCGCCTGCAAAGCGCTTCTGCAGCGGTGCTACACGGGCGCATTTAACCTCTTCATCGGCCGCTAGCTGGGTTATAAGCACCCCGCTAGCAGCCGAATATCGCCGCTAAAATTATGGTAAAGCGCAGCTAAAACTAGCTGCATTTTACCGCCAACGCCTGCCCGCTCCAGTGTGAAAGCAGCTGAGTTCCGCCAAAAAAAAAAATATATATTAAAAGTCAGCAGCTACAAATACTGCAGCTGCTGACTTTTAATATATGGACACTTACTTGTCCTGGGCGCCCGCGATGTCGGCACCCGAAGCCGATCTCTCTCTCGGCTCTCGGGTGCTGCCGCCGCCATCTTCGGTAAGGGAATCAGGAAGCAGGCACAAAAACAGGTAATCAAAACTTTGACGAAAAAAAAAGTTTAGTTTTATTTAACATTCATTAAAGTGTATTTTTTTCCCAAAGAATTGCGTTTGAAAGACCGCTGCGCAAATACCGTGTGACATAAAATATTGCAACAACCGCCATTTTATTCCCTAGGGTCTCTGCAAAAAAAAAATATATAATGTTTGGGGGTTCCAAGTGATTTTCTAGCAGAAAAGACAGGATTTTTACTTGTAAGCTACAAGTGTCAGAAAAGATTTAGCCTTTAAATGGTTAAACTGAGAACTTCTACTCACAAGTTCAGTTCATTGATAAGAAGAAACATTTGTAACTTTTCTCTCTCACTTGGCAGGCTGCCCAGAGATGAGTCACTGCACGGGAAACTTCAGGCAACTTGTATTGACTTCTATGAGAGATGTCATTTCCAAGCCGCGCTGAAGTTTTTTTTTTTTTTTATATCGGCTTCTGTTCTCAGAATATCGGCCAAAGCCGATTAATGAAAAAATGCCAAAAATCGGCCGATATATCGGCCGACCGATATATCGGTCGACCTCTAGTAAAAACTCAACGGGAGAAATCCTGTGGATGCTGACTCGGTCACCGCTGTCTCGCAGCGTCCACCACTGAAGGAAAAGACCGGCATGGTAGCCCCGACCAGCGGTTGTGGTGGACCGTCTCGCCCGCTTACGCCCGGCCCGGATGGATCCGTCGACAAGAGTTCCGGACGTCCCGTTTCAAGTAAAGGCCGTGGTAAGCCTGGCGGAGAGATTTGGTGTGTGGGAAGAGGTGAAAGCTCAGTCTCCACTACAGGGTACCTGCCTGCGGAGGAGTGTGACACCTCTGACCTGGAGTCGCTCTCGGACATGGGAGACGATGTTGCGATAGACGAACTGTTTGCCGAGAAGGGCTGGGACAAAGTACCTCTCGCTTCATCCCGTAGAACCAGGGATCCACCCATGTCTACAGGGGAAAGTACACCCGGGTGGAGGCACCAGCGCCTGAAGAGGAGTCCCGTCCCCAGCCTGCCTCTACATCCCCGCTGCCATCTGTACCGAAGACCGGGGAAAAGAGACTGTTACTGCGGGCACCAATGCCCAGATCAGATGTGATCAAGGTCCCTCGCCACTCGGACTCAATAGTTTTGTCTGGCGAAGGGGACAAAGCTACCATGCCTCCTTTGGCGAGACTACAACGCCTATTTGGCCAGAAGGTTGCTGCGGAGTACGGATGGGAGTATCCATACTTGTCGAAGGAACTGCTCTATGAGGTGGATGTGTGTCGGGAGCGCTGGTACAGTGACTTTGTGTGGACCCACCTTCGGGTTCCCCACGCCCGCAGGTACCTGGCATGCTCTCCAAAGGCCTCTCAATGTTTTAAAGACTGCAAGGCAGAGTGGATGTTGGGACGGCACATCCATGCAGACAAGGTGTTGATTCGGCGCAAGGAAGGAGAAGATGTAGAATGTCATCTGGAGACCATGGATCAACACTTGAAGCCACTTGTTCTGCCGCATCCCATTTTTACCTGTAGGAGAGAAAAGACTCTGTTCTTGTTATGCTGCTGAACTTTCTGGGGCCCGTTGCTTTTGTGCCCAGAGGAATGAAGGACTGTTCCTGTTGTTCTTCACTTTTCCTACAAGAGATCATAGACTCTGGGGTAGATAGGGTCAAAGAGAAGAGGAAAAGTTCCATGAGTGCAGTTACCGCGGTGCTGTCACCAGGTGGCAGTGTTGCGCAACGTTAAACACTTTTCACGCACTCACTCTTTGGAGAAATGGGATTTCTTCCAGGAGAAGTTTATTTTCTCTCACACGAATACATGTGTCAGGGTTATATGTGTTAATCCCTTTTCTTTTCCCTCTGCAGGAGAGCATCCCATCAAAACCACTGAGTATGGGGTGGTTCTTAGTCAGGATGGGTGGGAAAAGTAAAATGTGAATATGTGATTCAAAGTTATGGTTTAATGCTGTTGTTTTCTATTCTTTCTGTATTCCCTTTTTATTACAGGGCTCAGACACAATGTTTTAGTTGGGTAGTTTTTCCTAAAAGTTTTATTTTTATACAATTGTTAGTCGGTCTCTGGATTATGTCAGCCGTTGAGGGCATGATTTACTCCAGACACTGGGGACCAGTGTCAAACCACCAGGGGGAGAGTGTAGCGGGTATGTACTTTCCCGGGTGTAATTTGAACTTGGCAGAGACATTAGTGATGTGTAATTCCCTGCAGCCCAGCAGGTGGCGCTGTCGCCCTGGGCTGGGGTTGAATCATTGCTGTGTGCCGTACCTCCTTTTTGTCCTTCTCGGCAGCGGTATGGTGGGGCGGGGAACCCGCCGTGCTTGCTGGGAGAGGGTATAAAGGGGCCGGCCATCTTTGTCACGGGGGCGAGTCCCAGGCACCTTCAGCCTGTGGGCGGTGGTTTGTGTCAGTTCTCTAGGCGGCCTAGGCCTAGAGGACAGCCGGATGGAGGTCTGGAGCTCAGTGCCCAACACTGAGTTCCGCGAGGGATGGAGATCCTAGGGAACCCCGGGAGTGGGTACCCGAATCCGGAAGGCGTAATGGACCGGGGGGAGCTCCTCACTCGAAGACCTGGTGCAGCATATTGCCAGTGACGGGTGAGCCTCTCATTCTCTCATTGGAGACCGCCTGGAAGGAAATTCCCCCCCCCCCGCTCGGAGACCGCAACCCACCTTTCAGGGAGGAAAGTGGAGAACACATTGTGTCTGGGCCTATTCGCATCCACACCTCCTTTTCTGTTCTGTTTCTACCAAGGGAGTTCAACTGATTGTGTTCATTCGAGAAGAATAAAGGAGTGTTGGACTTTAATGGTGTGGGGCTCATTTCCTGACAGACATTGTTCAAGGTAACTCTCGGTGGAGGCTCCAGGTGCACAGCACTGACCCGAAGATAAAAGAACTTTGCTTATATCACACTGACACCTGTGGTGAAGGCCAGGCGTGGTGTCCCCGCTCTCTTCCCCTCTAAGGTACCCCTAGACAAGACACAGACGAGCTGAAGAAGAAGAGGGGAGTGAGGAGGGCGCTACATAAGATTATCACAGTTTATGGATTAAACTTCTCAAGATCAACAAGGTGTCGTCTGGATCGAGTCACTGTCTGTTTATCCAAATAGGATTGGGGTTATCGACATCTCAACACAACTAACTGTAAGTTGCGGAGATCACACTTTCAATGCTTAGATTGGAGAGACAGAACAGTCAAAAGATCGTTAGAAAGATCAGTCAATACATCTTTAGAAAGAACAGATCTGATCCTTGCCAGCTCAGGATCCACTGTGAGATGTTATATGGACACTGGAAATAGCAGCGTCAGCTAGTGCAGCCATTAATACACAAGCCTGTGTGTGTGTCTGCAGGCAAGTCTCAGCATAGCACTCATCAGCCACAGGACAATATTACTGCTGTGAATGTTCATATAAACAGCTTATACACTGCCTCTGTATGCATCAGCACTGGCTTTTTGTCAGTGTAATCTTATAAGAAAATCAGAGTAAACCTTTCTTAAACTGCAGCCTATGAAATCTCATCTCAGACACAGCAAATTGATACATTTCTCTGCAAAACATTACTCCCTAAATTTGCATAAACCCTCTCCTTGTTAACAAGATGTTTCAGCAAGACAATATGCAATCTGGGGATGCACAGCCACTCCTTTCAGATGAGGATATAAACCCTGAATCAAACCAAAGGGAAAAACGCTGGACAAAACCAACCTGGAAAGTGCAAGATAATCTTAATGCTGACAAAGAACTACTGTCTAATATCAATGACTTATGGTCTAATACTGTTAAATGCATGTCTGCTCTCTCCCAACAATCTCATGAGTCATTACAACTAGAGGGCGCTATCAAGCAATTGAATGTTGCTTATGAGAACTATCAAAGACTGTATGTTAAATATACTGATCTCTTAAAGCGGTACAACACTCAAGGGTCATTGGAAGAATTAAAGGAGTAGTAAAGTTACATGTTTTTTCACCTTAATGCATCCTATGCATTAAGGTGAAAAAACATTCGACAATACCGCCCCCCCCCCGAGCCCCCGTTTTTCTTACCTGGCCCCTCGAAAGTCCCATGCTCGTCCCCGTCATCCTCTTCGTTTTTCTGCCTGGCCGCCGATTGGCTACACTGGATAGATTGAAAGCAGCGCAGCCATTGGCTGGCGCTGCTGTCAATCACATCCAATGACGCGGCACGCGGGGGGCGGAGCCGAGTGATACAGTCGGCGGCTATGGCCGCCGCTGTATCACGGGAGCGCGCCCGCAATCACTCCACACCATGCGAGCTTACTCGCATTAAGGTGTGGAGTCCTTGCGGGGAGGAGCCAAGACAGCCGCCGAGGGACCCCAGAAGACCAGGATCGGGGCCACTGTGTGCAAAACGAGCTGCACAGTGGAGGTAAGTATAACATGTTTGTTATTTTTAAGCAAAAAAAAAAAAAAAAAGGTTTAGTGCTCCTTTAAAGGGATTTGAGGAGCTCAATCTTGAAAGAGACAATTTAGTGGTGCAAACAAAGACAAAGGCAGAAGTGAGAATAACACGGCTTCATGAATCCAGATCTTATCACTCTGCATCTACTAGACGCTCCACAAGATCTTCAAGATCTTCTGCACTCAGTCAACAACTCATAAAGGCCTGTGCAGATGCTGAAGCTTCTAAAATTCAGGCAGCTTTCACCCAAAAGAAAGCAGAAATGGAAGCCGAAGCTGCACACCTGAAAGCCGAGGCCGCACGCCAGAAAGCAGAAATGGAGGCTGAGACCGCACACCAGAAGGCAGAGGCCACACGGCAGGAAGCAGAGAAAGAAGCTGAAGCTGCACACCAGAAAGCAGAAATGAATGTTTTGGAAAAACAATGTGAGCACGCCACACCCATGGCAAGGTTAAGGGTCTTAGAACAAGCCGCTAGTGAAAGCGAAAGAGACAACAGTTGCAGACACTCAGTTGTATCTTATGCCTCATATTCTTCACATACCTCCCAAGAACGCCAACTCCCTGTCACAGCAACCAAAGCAATCAAACTCTCTTATCTGCACCTACTGTACCTCAAGACAATTTGCCTTTATATCTTCCAGTACACCAGACTGCAGCATCTCAGCAAGCAGCAGACACTGGTATGCATATAACAGACTGTCCACCTTACTTTGGCACTAACCAAGTACCTCCTGGCAAGCACACTTATCCACAGCTACAAACCAACATGTCAATGAACTTTAAGCCAGTTCCAGCATGCCTTCGCACCAACATATGTTCCCAAGTCACTTAATGTCAATGCACCAGCCATCACAACTAACTCTGTTCCACCTGCAGTCATGCATGTAAAGTCTGAGAACACGGACATGTCACAGTTTGCTAAATACATGCTCCGCAGAGAGCTCACTAAGACAGGCCTCACCACGTTTGATGACAAGCCTGAAAATTACAGAGGCTGGAAATCCACCTTTAAGGCCACAATGAGTGACCTAGACATCAATGCCACAGGGGAATTAGATCTGCTCATCAGATGGCTAGGTCCCCAGTCAAGTGAACGCATCAAGAGGCTCAAAGCAGTTCATATCGACAACCCCACTGCAGGCCTTAATGCTGCCTGGGACAGACTTGAACGTACCTTAGGCAGCCCAGAGGCCATTGAAGATGCCTAATTCAAACTGTTGCAAAGCTTCCCAAAGATTTCTTCTAGAGACAATCTAAAGTTTCAAGAACTCAGCGATGTTCTATTAGAGCTTCAACTTGCTAAGGCGGACATCAGCTTACCTGGTCTCAGTTACCTTGACACCGCTCGTGGTGTCAACCCTATTGTTCTCAAGCTACCATATGGTATTCAAGAAAAATGGCCAGCGCTTGGATCAAAGTAAAAGGAAACTCATCAAGTTGCCTTTCCTCCTTTTTCCTACTTCTGCGAGTTCATCAAAAGAATTGCAGACACTAAGAATGACCCAAGTTTCTCTCAGTACCCTCTCAGTTCACCCTCTCCAAGACCTATGAACACACGTATGACACACAGAGACCATAGAAGTCCAGTGTTAGTGAAAAGGACTAATGTTCTACCTGCACCTGCTACAGTTCTCGAAAAGACTGATCAAAACAAGAAAATTAAGAGCCCAATTCGCCAATGTCCGATACATGACAAACCACATCCACTTAAGAAATGTATCGGCTTCAGAAAGAAAACCCTACAAGAACGTAAGGAACTTTTTAAATAAATTTTGAGTTTGCTACAAATGCTTTGCCTCCACAGAACACTTTGCAAAGGACTGTAAAGCTATCATCAAATGTATAGAGTGTGACAGTGATGACCATGTGCAAGCTCTTCATCAATATCCGCACAACTCTGCCTCAGGAAGATTGTTTGTGAGTGTAGTAAAGCAAGGTGGGGAGCGCACAGATCAAACAGCACCTTCCACCTCAGTGTTCTCTACATGTACAGAGGTCTGTGGAGAAGGACTCTGTGACAAATCCTGTGCAAAGATTTGCTGGGTTCGTGTATACCCCAAAGGTCAACCTGAAAAGGCCATAAGACTGTATACTATTCTAGATGAGCAGAGCAACAGATCTCTTGCAAGAACACAGTTTTTTGAATTGTTGAACATAACAGGAGATGCTCTACCTTATACCCTGAGCACTTGTGCCGGCACTACAGAAGTCTTAGGTAGGAGAGCCAGCGGTCTTGTAGTTGCTCCCCTGAATGACAATGTGGAAATATTCTTGCCTACTATCACTGATTGCAACCAGATTCCAAGCAGCAAAGAGGAGATCCCTACTCCTGAAGATGCCTTTCATTATTCTCACTTGAAGGACATAGCCGACCAAATACCAGCCCTTGACGAAAGTGCTGGTATCCTGCTGTTACTTGGCCGAGACATCTTAAGGGTGCACAAGGTTCGTCAGTAAATCAACGGTCCACATGATGCACCATATGCTCAGTGTCTGGATCTAGGCTGGGTCATCATAGGCAATGTCTGTCAAGACAAAGGCAGCAGGTCTTACTCGGTCTTACTCCGGTCTATCCGATGTTCAATGTTGTAAGATTCTCACAGTTTATGGATTACACTTCTCAAGATAAACAAGGTGTCGTCTGGATCGAGTCACTGTCTGTTTATCCAAATAAGATTGAGGTTATCGACATCTCAACACAAATAACTTTAAGTTACAGAGATCACACTTTCAATGCTTAGATTGGAGAGACAGAACAGAGAGAGAAAGAGGGATGGAGAGAGAGAGAGAAAGACAGAAATAGAGGGAGAAAGAGGGATGGAGGGAGAGAGAAAGACAGAAATAGAGGGAGAAAGAGGGATGGAGGGAGAGAGAAAGAAAGAAATAAAAGAAGAAAGAGGGATGGAGGGAGAGGGAAAGAAATATTATAAAGGGAGAAACAGGGATGGAGGGAGATGGAAAGAAAGAGGGATAGATTGAGGGAGGGAGAGAAAAAGAAAGAAATAAAGGGACAAAGAGGGAGGGAGAGAGAAGGAAAGAGAGAGAGAGAAAAAGAAAGAAAGAAATAGGAATGGAGGGACAGAGAGGGAGGAATAAAGAGAAAGAAAGAAAGATGAAGAGAGGGAAAGAGAAAGAAATAAAAAAAGAGGGAGAGAGAAAAAAGAAATAAAGAAATAGGGATGGAGGGAGGGAGAGAGAAAGAAAAAGGAGGGAGAGAGAAAGAAGGAGAGAGAGCGAGGAAGAAAGAAAGAAAGAGGGAGAGAGAAAGAGTGAGAGAGAGAGAGAGAGAGAGAGAGAGAGAGAGAGAGAGAGAGAGAGAGAGAGAGAGAGAGAGAGAGAGAGAGAGAGAGAGAGAGAGAGAGAGAGAGAGAGGGGTAGAGAGGAAGAAAGGGAGGGGGAGAGATATGGGGGAGAGAGAGAGAGGGGACGAGATGTGGGGGGAGAGAGAGAGAGGGAAGGGGGGAGAGATTTGGGGGGGGAGAGAGGGGGGAGGGGGAGAGAGAGATGTGGGTGGGGGAGAGAGATCCGTGCATCGTGGTATCCAGTTGCAAGGCACCATCTAAAATAAGGCATTGCAATCTAATTGGCAGATGGGGAAGAAGTGGTTATCAGCAGTGACAAAGTTTGTAACCCCTCTCCTTAGCAAGTGTAGGGACACAGCTGTATAGGGTGACACGGCTGCAATACATTTAGGGCTCTTTCACACGGGACGGATCAGTCATGATCCGCCCCGTGAAGCTCCGCTTGCTCACCGGGGATCTCTCAGTTGATCCCCGCTGAGCCGGCGGATGACTGGGCGGTCCCCGCACACTGTGCAGGGACCGCCCTGTCAGAGCGCCGCTCTCCCCTATGGGGAGATCGGATGAACACGGACCGTCTGTCCGTGTTCATCCGATTCGCTCCACCGACGGAAGGAAAAATAGGGTTTTCCTCCGTTAAAAGTTTGGACATGTCACCGCTGACATCCGTGGCTCCATAGGGCTACATGGAGCGTCCGTCCAGGTCCGCCTAAAAAACTGACAGGCGGACCTGAACGGACCCTCCGTGTGAAAGGGGCCTTACTTAATTCATTTTAAATTTTTGGTATACTTGTACTTTAAGCATTATTCACAGCAGTGCTTTTTATATACCGTACACACAATTTAACACCCACAAACAGCAGTTACAACTTTTCCCAATAATGTTAACAAGTCTGTTCACAGATGTGCTTTTAAGTGTACTAAGCATTTTAAAAACACAGTAGCACATGAAGCAATGCTGCTACCGGGAAGTTTCTCTGGCAATAGTGTGAGTGGCCTCACTAATCAGCATTATGAATATTTATATTGCCCTTGGCAATTTATTCATTTATTAAATTTTTCTATTGGCTGTCGATGTGTCTTTTTTCAATCTGACTAACTATACATAAATATATTTGCCTGATTATTTTACAATAGTAATAAGTATGAATTGTAACAGTTCACAGACAAAGGTAGTATGATGCTGAAAGTCCCTGCCTTTAGCTTGTAAATAGCAGACGCTAGAATGGAACTCTAAATGGGTGCTGGATATTAAATAAACAATAGTGCAGCGCTCAAATATAAATGTGCAAATGTGAAATAAAAAACATAAATCCGCCAAATTTGGAACCAGCCAAAGTGACAAAAGATCCAAGGGGATCGTGCATTGATCAAAATATTAAATCTTTAAGCAATAAAAACAAAATGATGCTGTGAAGAAAATCGTGCTATAACTGGTGACACTTAACCACTTCCCTACCCAGCCATAGTCAAATGACGTCCACAGATGGGATCTCCCATCCTGGGAGGACGTCATATGATGTCCTCGGCTTTGAGGGGGGATATCTGAATGATGCCTGCAGCTAGAGGCATCATTCAGATATCCTTGTGTAGCGGGGTCTCCTTTAAGGCCCCGGGACTATGTTACCCATAACCCCGTTCGGCACCCAGAGTGCAATTGGCCACCGCAGAGACTCATGGGAGGGGCTATTTAAGAAGGAGGCGAGGCGGAGCTCGGCCTCTTTGGGACACCGCGCTGCAAGCAACAGTTTCTTCCTGTGCGGATCTGCTGCAGTGCAAGGCCTGAAGCTTGGGGCCTTGCGCAACTTCCGAAGAGCCTTCCACCCCACTGCGGAGCCTGGGTGGCACCAGACTTGTCGAGTGAGGACATCAGTTGGATCGGGGACCCGATCGTTGCAGACGCTGTGTGCGGAGACACAGCAGGTGGAAGTCCCGGACTAGGATCGCATGCGGAGTGGTGAGCGAGCACTTGCTCAAGCCAATAGACTGCCTTGGCCCACCTATCGTTTGTTCGTTGTTCCATTAAGAGACCAGTAGCGGGACAGAGTTAAAGGGTCTCCAGTATAGTGTTCCTTGGGACTGCCTACTTGTGGATTACAAATACTGTTTCATCAAGTGCACCACCGAAAGTTTGCATGCAAAGAAACACTAAGTGAAAAGACTGAGATTTCTTCTATGTCAGGCCTGACCAGGGAGGGGAGATAGAATATTGTTTAGTGCGCCACAGGGCGCGTACACCATAATAGCTGCGCGCGGTGGGTTACCGCGCTGGGCCATTGTTGTGTGCTACACCTATTGCTACAGGGCTCTGTAAGCAAGTTGCATGTGTTCTGTTCTGCCTATGCCTTTTGATATAAAAGTAAAACTATTATATTTGATCTCTCGCCTCAGTGTGTTGTCTTACTGCAAGGAGATTACTCCTTGCAATACTGTTAATTGTGATAAGTATAATCCCTAGACTAGCTGTGCCAGAGTGGGTCGAGTAAGATTGCCGGGGGTTGGCGGTGCTGTATACAGGGCCCGAAATAAAACCAGCGGCTCTCTTAACTCTGGGTACCGCTACACTTGTTTACAGCCGCCCATCCTGCGCACCATAAGAACGATCATAGCGGCGGTTACGCCACTTGATCGTTCTTATAGGCGGCGGGAGGGGACACCCCCCCTCCCGCCGCCATCCGGTGCTTCTCCGGGCTCTCCCGTGCCATCGGGGACCCGGAGAGAATCGTCCGGCGCCAGTGGTGGGTCACATGACGAGCATAGAGATGACTGGTGACCAGATGGTCACCAGTCATCTCTATGATCGTCGGAGGCCCGGGCGCGATGTGATGACGTCATGCCCGGGTCCTCATATGTAAACAAAGCCGCCATTACGGCTAGTAAGTATGAGATCAGTGAAAATTTTTTCACTGATCTCATGCTTTCCAGCCTGGAGGAGAGATCTCTCAATAAAGAGGACCTGTCACACACATTCCTATTACAAGGGATGTTTAGATTCCTTGTAATAGGAAAAAAAGTGATAAAAAATAAATAAAAAAGGAAAATAAGTGTAAAAAAAAAAAAAATAAGTAAAAAAAAAAAAAAAAAAAAATTAAAACTCCCCTGTCCCCGGTAGCTCGAGATCAGAAGCGAACGCACATGTAAGTCCCGCCCACATATGTAAACGCCGTTCAAACCACATATGTGAGGTATCACCGCGTGCGTTAGAGCGCGTGCAACAATTCTAGCACTAGACCTCCTCTGTAACTCTCACCTGGTAACCTGTAAAAAAAAATTAAAGCGTCGCCTATGGAGATTTTTAAGTACCGAAGTTTGGCGCCATTCCATGAGTGTGCGCAATTTTAAAGCGTGACATGTTAGGTATCTATTTACTCGGCATAACATCATCTTTCATATTTTCACAAAAAAATGGCCTAACATTACTGTTTTGTTATTTTTTAATTCATGAAACCATTTTTTTTCCCAAAAAAAGGCGTTTGAAAAATTATTGCGCAAATACCGTGCAAGAAAAAAAGTTGCAATGACCGTCATTTTATTCCCTAGGGTGTCTGCTAAAAAAAAAATATAAAATGTTTGGGGGTTCTGAGTAATTTTCTAGCAAAAGAATGATGATTTGTACATGTAGGAGAGAAGTGCCAGAATAGGCCCGGTATGGAAGTGGTAAAAAAAGCCCGGTGTTGAAGTGGTTAAAGTTCATAAATGAGTCGGCATTCAGTAAAGCATAATCCACCATGAAAAATGAGTCCCTTGAGTAGAAGAAAAGTCACCTGTGTAAGGGCACAGTGAGATGGAAACTTTTCCCTTGTTGTGCACCATGTAGTAAAATTGGCACACTTACCAGAAGGTGTGGACGAATATACTGGTATGTATTGAGTCAATCAGGCAATTGTGAGGAACTACATCAACCGTGTCCAGCTCTATCGGATGGATAGTATGGAAATCACCCCGTCCAAAGTTGAATGGAAAAGTTCCACTTAAAGCGAGCAGGCTCCCAATATACATCAATAGGGAAAGCAATTCTGAAGGGTGTTCATCTGACTCAGTGTTTTACAGTTGTCCCTAAATGGGTGTTGGATTTTGCTGTATAATGCTTCTATGTTAAGACTGGTGAAAAGTACAGCTTTGGAGATGGTCAAACCAGCTAATTTCCTAACAAAGTATCCTCTATATATGAGAATAAAGAGTATACATGTGGACGGAGTACAGTAAAACCTTGGATTGCGAGCATAATTCTTTCCGGAAGCATGCTTGTAATCCAAAGCACTGGTATATCAAAGCAAATTTTCCCATAAGAAATAATGGAAACTCAAATGATTCATTCCACAACCATTTATTCATAGGTCCTTCAGTTTATAGTCCATATAAAAAGATTATAGCAATGTGATAGTTTGAGTAACCATAAAATGTTCATCCACAAATGGAAGCCTCCCCAAGGGGGTTAGAAGCAAAATCCAGCAGGAGCTAAAGAGTATAAAAGAGAAGAGCGGCGCCTCTAAGTGTAGCAATATGGTTACATTTAATGAAGGTACAACTTTTAGCAACTCACATGGTTGATGATTAAAAGAGGCACATCTAAGTATGCAAGCACCTGGGGTAAAGCGATCCACATAGACCGTCCTCCCCACCGCTGGCTCTCACCGCTGTCAGTCTGCAATCGTGACCAGGAAGACTACCCTGAAGTAGAGCGATCTGAAAGCGAGGCTTGAACCACTCGTGGAAGGGACGACATCAATGGTGGTGCGGAGGATGATCTATGTGGATCGCTTTACCCTCCAGATGCCTGCATACTTAGATGTGCCTGTATTTATCATCAACCATGTGAGTTGCTAAAAGTTGTACCTTCATTAAATGTAACCATATTGCTACACTTAGAGGCGCCTCTCTTCTATTTTATACAAAATGTATTTAAAAATGTTGCTTGTCTTTCAAAACGCTCTTAAACCAAGTTACTCTCAAACCAAGGTTTTTCTGTATTTTGTCCACATATTTACTTGTTCTTTCTGTTCGATTGTTATTGCCTGATATAATGGGGTGACCTGGGATATCCTGTACATTTTTGTGGACCTTTGGTAAGGCGTAGAATGTTGCAATTGTTGAGTTGGTATTGTAGCATATAACATATAGTTATATTGATCCTGAGTAAATCATTTCTGATCCATTGCCCTTCTAAGAATGTAACTCTTGCAAATATTCCCTAGTTGGATCACTAACTAATGTTGCATAGTAATTTTCTCTACTAAGATTTGACAAATATATTCTCAAATAATGGCTCTTACTCAATAATACGACATTCCCGCCCTTATCAGCAGGTTTCCCTACACATTTTTGATTGTTTTCCAATCATAAAGGGCCAATTCACACCATGCTTCACCGCAGGGACACACAGAAAACAGTTGTTTCCTATGTGCCCCATTCACACTGCAATGCAGCCCGGCACTGCGCTGGAGCATGCTGCCGTAGAATGCAGACATGCTGCATTTTATCGCAGCGTAATGTGCTAGTCGCAAGGCAGCGCAAAGCAGCAGGCCACGCGACATTGCAGTGAATGAAGTGTTAGTTGTGTACTCTGTAATTAAAATTTGTGCACAAAAAGGGAGCTGTGCGATGCGTTGAATCGTGCATCTCACTACCCACTAGCAGCTGGCAACGCAGAGCGACTGGAGCACCTGGAGTGCTTTATGGCGAATTCAGTCTGCGATTTCATGTAAGTGTGAATTCGCCCTAAAGCACTGCTTTCGGCAGGTGTCAAAATATAATCCCTTTTATTTTTTGATTTTCTCTTCGACAGCTGACCAAGATAATTTTCTACAAGCTTGATGAATAGCTGAATGCTACCCCCTTGTGGAAAAGGGAGTGTATGATCACTCTTCAATCTTAGATCAGTAAAGGGACATTTGATCTCCTTATCTCCCATTTCATTCATTCCTTGGAGGGATTCTAATACTATATAGCAAAACCACTAATAGGTGAACAATATACACTTAAAATAAATATGGTCACTAAAAACCAAGGTATTGTAACATAAGTGTGGATAATAATATATTATTGAATATTAACCAGATAACATATGCATCAAAACCCCCCAAAAAAAAAATATCTAAACAAATATAAGAAATGGTGGTGAAAAGAGTCCAGAGGGAAAACTAAGGCAGAGTCCTGAAGTGAACCAAGACTATAAACAAAGAGTCCCAAATGGTAAACATAAATTGAAGCGTTGTTCAGTGTACTTCCATATAATTGTAAAACCAAGATAGTGAAGAAAAGGCCATAGGGGAGGGATCCTTCATCCAGAGTGGTGGACACCCAAAAGTGAGCAAGTAATCTTCTTACCAGAAAGAAAGACCACAACGGCGGTCTCACCAGAAACAGGGATTTTCAGGTTTCCCAAAAACCTATGAGGTGTACCGGACTGTTATGTTCGATGTCACTCAAAAACATAAAAGGGATGAACTCTCATGGTGTAGTATTTAAAATGGATTTAATAAGTTTAAATGAATTGCACTTACAAAAATTAAGCTTTCAATGCACGGTGTATAATGTAACTCATCGGGAGCGGCGTCTCCTCAGGCTTCCTCCGTTTGCTATGTGCCGTGACCATCAACCTCGAAACAGCACAATGATGCCAGAAACAGCAGCCCACCCTACGCGTTTCATCATGATAGGATGTCGTCTGGGGATCATCACATTGTTTCGAGGTCGATGGTCACGGCACATAGCAAACGGAGGAAGCCCGAGGAGACGCCGCTCCGAATGAGTTTCATTATACACCGTGCATTGAAAGCTTCATTTTTGTAAGTGCAATTAATTTAAACTTATTAAATCCATTTTAACCACTTAACGACCGCTCACTGTATATATACACGTCGGCAGAATGGCACCGACAGGCACAATCACGTACAGTGTACGTGATTGCCTTTGTACAGTTGGGGGGTCCAATCGGACCCCCCTTCTATACAGTGAGCGGTCGTTATCCGTTGGGGAGCGATCCGAGATGAGGGGACGGACGTTCGATTCCGGCCACCCCCCCGCGATCGCTCCCGGCAAATGAGAAAGTAATGTTTACACAGGCAGAGGAAGTGATGTCATCTCTCATGCGGCGCTCACATATACCGAGCGCCGTACAAGAGAAGACACACAGGTTAGTGCACAAACAGCACACTGACACCAGGACACCTAGGAACATAAATCGCCCCCCCCCCAGGCCCCCAAAGATCACCCCCCAGCCCCCAGTCACAGTGTCACTGATTGCAGTGACCATTTATTTACTGATCACTGCAATCAGTGACATTTGTGACTGTAAAAGTGTCAATACAGTTAGTTTTAGGTCCAGTGTAGCCCCCT
This sequence comes from Rana muscosa, assembly GCA_029206835.1. Lineage (NCBI taxonomy): Eukaryota > Metazoa > Chordata > Amphibia > Anura > Ranidae > Rana > Rana muscosa. The sequence continues at coordinate 968,101,046 of CM055117.1, read as the reverse complement.
AACCCCCCCAATAAAGGTTTAACCCTCTGATCACCCCCCAGATAACCCTTTCACCCCCTAGCACCGCCGTCACTAAGCGATCGTTTTTCTGATCGCTGTTTTAGTGTCTGTGATGCCGATCGGTAGCCAGTTATTTTTTTAGGTTCGCTGCAGGTTTTTATAGCGTCAGGTACCCCCATATATTACCTAATAAAGGTTTAACCCCCTTGATCGCCCCCCAGGTAACCCTTTCACCCCCTATCACCACTGTCGCTAAGCGATCGTTTTTCTGATCGCTGTCTTATTGTCGGTGATGCCGATAGGTAGCCAGTTATTTTTTTTAGGTTCGCCGCAGGTTTTTATAGCGTCAGGTACCCCCATATATTACCTAATAAAGGTTTAACCCCTTGATCACTCCCCCCAGGTAACCCTTTCACCCCTTTTGCCAGCGTCACTAAGCGATCGTTTTTCTGATCGCTGTATTACTTATGCTGGTGCCGATAGATAGCCAGTTATTTTTTTTAGGTTCGCCGCAGGTTTTTATAGTGTCAGGTACCCCCATATATTATCTAATAAAGGTTTTAACCCCCTAATTGCCCCTAGTTAACCCTGCGTCACACCCCATGCAGCGTCAGGTTAGTGCCAGTAACGCTAACACCCACGCGTGAAGCATACACCTCCCTTAGTGGTATAGTATCTGAACAGATCAATTTCTGATCTGATCAGATCTATACTAGTGTCCCCAGCAGTTTAGGGTTCCCAAAAACGCAGTGTTAGCGGGATCAGCCCAGATACCTGCTAGCACCTGCGTTTTGCCCCTCCGTCCAGCCCAGGCCACCCAAGTGCAGTATCGATCGATCACTGTCACTTACAAAACCCAACACACATAACTGCAGCATTCGCAGAGACAGGCCTGATCCCTGCGACTCCAGTGCTGTAGGAGGTGATTTCACCACCACAGTTAAAGAAAAAAAGCATATATGCCGAAGCATTGGGGCAGCAGGGGCGGAGGAGTGGAGGAGCGATTTTGCTCCTAATGCTGTGTACATATGGTCGAAATTCCGACGGAGGCTTGCCCGTGGAAAAGTCCGACCATGTGTGTGCGGCATAATTTTTGCGGGAGGATGCCCCAATGCTTCGGCATATATAAATGGTGCATGTTTGCCCATCATTAGAAGTGGGTGGATGAATGGCGGTATTCTAATGGTGGGCATACCCACCGATCAATCTCTTTTTTTTGTTCAGTCAACAGGCTGCATGAAAAAAAAGATTACAATACATGTCCAACAAGGACCAGCAACGTACTGGTATGTTGCTGGACTTTGAATGTTTATACCAGAATGATGCCTGTGGGTTTAGGTATCATCTTAGTATCATTCTTTTCAGCCAGCGGCCGGCTTTCATGTAAAAGCAATCCTAGCGGCTAATTAGCCTCTGGACTGCTTTTACAAGCAGTGGGAGGGAATGTCCCCCCCCCGGATATAAAAAGCACCATTGGGAAATTGGGAAAGCATTTTATCACACCGATCTTGGTGTGGTCAGATGCTTTGAGGGCAGAGGAAAGATCTAGGGTCTAATAGACCCCAGTTTTTTCAAAAAAAGAGTACCTGTCACTACCTATTGCTATCATAGGGGATATTTACATTCCCTGAGATAACAATAAAAATTATAAAAAATAAATAAATATGGACGGAACAGTTTAAAAATAAAATAGCAAAATTAATAATAATAAAAAACAAAACAAAAAAAAACACCCCTGTCCTGCCCTGCTCTTGCGCAATGGCGAACGCAAGCGTCGGTCTGGCGTCATATGTAAACAGCAATTGCACCATGCATGTGAGGTATCACCGCGAAGGTCAAATCGAGGGCAGTCATTTTAGCAGTAGACCTCCTCTGTAAATCTAACGTGGTAACCTGTAAAGGCTTTTAAAAATGTATGTAGTTTGTCGCCAATGCGCGTTTGTGCAAAATTTTAAAGCATGTCGTGTTTGGTATCTATGTACTCGGCCTAAGATCATCTTTTTTATTTCATCAAACATTTGGGCAATATAGTGTGTTTTAGTGCATTAAAATTAAAAAAAGTGTATTTTTTCCCCAAAAAATGCGTTTGAAAAATCGTTGCGGAAATACTGTGTGGAAAAAAAAAATGCAACACCCACCATTTTAATCTGTAGGGCCTTTGCTTTAAAAAAATATATAATGTTTCAACATAGTTTTCATGTAAACAAAAAGTGTCAGAAAGGGCTTTGTCTTCAAGTGGTTAGAAGAGTGGATGTAAGCTTCCTAATGTTGTGTATAAAATGCCAGAACAGTTCAAAACCCCCCCAAATGACCCCATTTTGGAAAGTAGACACCCCAAGCTATATACTGAGAGGCATGTCGAGTCCATGGAATATTTTATATGTTGACACAAGTTGCGGAAAAATAAAATTTATTTTTTATTTTAATTTTTTTTGCACAAAGTTGTTACTAAATGATATATTGCTCAAACATGCCATGGGCATATGTGGAATTACACCCCAAAATACATTCTGTTGCTTCTCCTGAGTACGGGAATACCACATGTGTGAGACTTTTTGGGAGCCTAGCCGCGTACGGGACCCCAAAAACCAAGCACCGCCTTCAGGCTTTCTAAAGGTGTAAATTTTTGATTTCACTTCTCACTGCCTATCACAGTTTCGGAGGCCATGGAATGCCCAGATGGCACAAAACCCCCCCAAATGAGCCCATTTTGGAAAGTAGACACCCCAAGCTATTTGCTGAGAGGTATGGTGAGTATGTTGCAGATCTCGCTTTGTCACAAAGTTTTGAAAAAAAAAAAAAACATTTTTTTTTCCTTTCTTCATTTTCAAAAATGAATGAGAGCTGTAAAATACTCAACATGCCTCTCAGCAAATAGCTTGGGGTGTCTACTTTCCAAAATGGGGTCATTTGGGGGGGTTTTGTGCTATTTTGGCATTTTATGGCCTTCGAAACTATGATAGGTAGTGAGGAGTGAAATCAAAAATTTGTGCCCTTAGAAATCCTGAAGGCGGTGCTTGGTTTTCAGGGCCCCGTACGCGGCTAGGCTCCTAAAAAGTCCCACACATGTGGTATCCCCGTACTCAGGAGAAGCAGCAAAATGTATTTTGGGGTGCAATTCCACATATAACCATGGCATGTGTGAGCAATATATCATTTAGTTTCAACTTTTTGTAATTTTTTTATTTTTTTGTCTTTATTCAATCACTTGGGACAAGAAAAAAAAAATTCAATGGGCTGAACATGCCTCTCAGAAATTTCCTTGGGGTGTCTACTTTCTAAAATGGGGTCATTTGGGGGGGTTTTGTGCTATTTTGGCATTTTATGGCCTTCGAAACTGTGATAGGTATCCCCGTACTCAGGAGAAGCAGCAAAATTTATTTTGGGGTGCAATTCCACATATAACCATGGCATGTGTGAGCAATATATCATTTAGTGACAACTTTTTGTCATTTTTATTTTTATTTTTTTGTCATTATTCAACCACTTGAGACAAAAAAAAAAATATTCAATGGGCTCAACATGCCTCTCAGCAATTTCCTTGGGGTGTCTACTTTCCAAAATGGGGTCATTTGGGGCGGTTTTGTACTGCCCTGCCATTTTAGCACCTCAAGAAATGAGATAGGCAGTCATAAATTAAAAGCTGTGTAAATTCCAGAAAATGTACCCTAGTTTGTAGACGCTATAACTTTTGCGCAAACCAATAAATATACGCTTATTGACATTTTTTTTACTAAAGACATGTGGCTGAATACATTTTGGCCTAAATGTATGACTAAAATTGAGTTTATTCGATTTTTCTTATAACAAAAAGTAGAAAATATCATTTTTTATCAAAATTTTCAGTCTTTTTCCGCAATCAAATACCATTAAAAGAAATCTCTATTTGTGGGAAGAAAAGGACGCAAATTTCGTTTGGGTACAACATTGCATGTCCGCACAATTTACAGTTAAAGCAGCGCAGTGCCGAATCCCAAAAACAGGCTTGGTCCTAATGGCCCGAAATGGTCCGGGGCTTAAGTGGTTAAATACTACACCATGAGAGTTCATCCCTTTTATGTTTTTGAGTGACATCGAACATAACAGTCCGGGACACCTCATAGGTTTTTGGGAAACCTGAAAATCCCTGTGTCTGGTGAGACCGCCGTTGTGGTCTTTCTTTCTGGTAAGAAGATTACTTGCTCACTTTTGGGTGTCCACCACTCTGGATGAAGGATCCCTCCCCTATGGCCTTTTCTTCACTATCTTGGTTTTACAATTATATGGAAGTACACTGAACCAACGCTTCAATTTATGTTCGCCATTTGGGACTCTTTGTTTATAGTCTTGGTTCACTTCAGGACTCTGCCTTAGTTTTCCCTCTTTGGACTCTTTTCACCACCATTTCTTATATTTGTTTAGATATATTTTTTGGGGGTTTTTGATGCATATGTTATCTGGTTAATATTCAATCATTTATTAATATCCCCACTTATGTTATATTACCTTGGTGTTTAAGTGTATATTGTTCACCTATTAGTGGTTTTGCTATTGTAACCTGGGGGACAGGTAGTAGGTACAAAAGCTCCCTGGGATGAGCAGGCACAGATACCAAGTCCATTGGATCAGTGAAAACACAGTGTGGTTTATTGGTGCTATATACAATGTCAATGACAGGTGCTGTACAGTGTGCTGAAAACAAACAGAAGAAAAAATATCTAAACAAAAGCCTAGCCGTGTCTCGGCTCTAACTACACAGTATTTACAAGCCCTCACTACTAGGCTGAACAAGCCTAACGCTTGTCAGCTTCCACATTCACAGAGTAACAATGTTTTACCAACCTTCTTGCTCTCACAGACCAATGTTGTCTGTGTTTCCCAGGCTGAGCAAAGGCTGTCTGCTCAGGTGAGCTTTTAATTAAGCTGGTGGAGAGAACCAACACCTGAAGTGGATCCTGGCTCAGAGATCCCTGAATGTATATGAGAGGAGCCTGGGAGATGTATAAACCCCGAACAGGACTTTCCCAGGCTCTCTCTGGGATGCTCTGTCACACATCCTCCCCCCTTGTTTCAACCCCAGGGTTGGAACACCTGTAGCCCAACAGGAGTGAACACGGGAGAGGGCATCTACATTCCCCATCTCAACACCTGGCCTGTGTTTTACCGTAAAGGCGTAATCCTGTAGGGCCAAAAACCACCGGTTCACCCGCCTATTAGTCTCCTTCTTTTGGGCCATCCATTTCAGGGGAGCATGGTCAGTTATTAACTCAAACTGGCGCCCCAACAAGTAGTACCTGAGCGCGTCCACGGCCCACTTTATGGCCAGACACTCCTTTTCAATGACTGCGTACTTCTTTTCATGGTCATTGAGCTTTCTGCTTAAGTACACCACAGGGTGTTCTTCCCCATTGTGTACCTGTGAAAGTACTGCCCCGATACCAACATCAGACGCATCTGTCTGGACCAAAAAGTTTTTGGAGAAATCGGGGGAGTATAGGATTGGCTTTGCACAAAGAGCCTTCTTCAGGACTTGAAAAGACTCTTCTGCTACTGGAGACCATTTCACCATTACGGAGGCTTTCCCTTTCGTAAGGTCTGTCAGTGGGGCAGCTATAGTTGCGAAATTTGGGATAAATCTTCTATAGTACCCCGCAATGCCAAGAAAGGCCCTGACCTGCTTCTTGTTTGCAGGGCGTGGCCACTCCTGGATGGCTTCTATTTTATTCACCTGGGGCTTTATGACACCCCGGCCAATAGTGTAGCCCAAATACCTGGCTTCCTCTAGCCCAATGGCACATTTTTTTGGATTTGCCGTAAACCCCTCCTTGAAGAGGGAATCCAGGACAGCCTGGACACGGGGCAAGTGAGACTCCCAGTCAGTGCTATGCACCACTATGTCGTCCAGATAGGCTGCAGCATACTGTCGGTGAGGTCTTAGGGTCCTGTCCATAGCCCTCTGAAATGTTGCAGGGGCATTTTGCAACCCAAAAGGCATTTTCTTATATTGAAACAACCCCTCCGGGGTCACAAATGCAGTCTTTTCTTTGGCACTACCAGTCAGGGGTATTTGCCAATATCCTTTGGTCAAGTCCAAAGTGGTCAGATAACGGGCCTTGCCAAGTTGGTCTATAAGCTCGTCTACCCTGGGCATTGGGTATGTGTCAAACTTTGTTACCGCATTAAGCTTTCTGAAGTCATTACAAAACCTCCAAGTGCCATCCGGTTTTGGGACCAATACAATGGGGCTAGACCAGTCACTATTGGATTCCTCAATAACATCTAGCTCCAACATCCTTTTAACTTCCTCACCGATGTCCTTTCTTCTAGCTTCGGGAATTCGGTATGGTTTGAGCTTGACACGGACTCCAGGTTCAGTAACAATATCATGCTGAACTGCTGAAGTCGTGCCCGGCAACTCTGAAAATTTCTCTTTATTCCTCATCAGGAACTCTCTAGCTTCCTGTTTCTGGGAACATGACAGGGTGTCTGGAATCGTGACCTCAGGGATCAGAGGGGATTCAGTACCTTTAAGGGTTACCGGGAGGGACTTCGCAGTTAATGCCAGTCTATCCTTCCAGGGCTTTAACAGGTTTATGTGGTAAATCTGTTCGGGCTTCCATTTACCTGGTTGATACACCTTGTAATTGACCTCCCCAACTCTTTCAATTACTTCAAAGGGTCCCTGCCACTTAGCCAGGAATTTGCTCTCAACAGTGGGAACTAACACGAGGACCCGGTCACCAGGTGAGAAAACACGAAGTTGGGCCCCCCTGTTGTATATCCTCTGTTGGGCTGCTTGGGCCTGCAGTAAATGGTCTTTTACTACCGGCATGATTGCTGCAATCCTATCCTGCATTTGAGCGATATGCTCAATAACACTTTTGTGAGGTGTCTGCTCCCCCTCCCAAGTTTCCTTGGCTATGTCTAAGAGTCCCCGAGGGTGTCTCCCATAAAGCAACTCAAATGGAGAGTACCCCGTAGAGGACTGGGGAACTTCCCTGATGGCGAACATCAAGTAAGGTATCAGGAAGTCCCAGTTTTTCCCATCCTTATCAACAACCTTTTTTAACATACTCTTTAATGTCTTATTGAAGCGTTCCACCAAGCCATCCGTTTGAGGATGGTACACTGAGGTACGCAACTGCGTCACCTTAAATAACTTGCAGAGCTCCCTAGTTATTCGTGACATGAATGGGGTACCTTGGTCTGTAAGGACTTCTTTCGGGACGCCAACCCGACTGAACACCATAAACAGCTCTTTGGCAATGTTTTTAGCAGATGCAGTGCGTAAGGGAACGGCCTTGGGGTAACGGGTAGCGTAATCCATGATCACGAGGATATGTTGATGACCGCGGGCAGATTTGGGGAGTGGACCCACAAGGTCCATGGCAATCCTCTCAAAAGGCACTTCAATAATGGGCAAGGGCACTAACGGACTTCGGAAGTGGGGTTGGGGGGCTGACATCTGACACACAGGACATGATTGACAATAATTTTCTATGTTTTTCCATATCCCAGGCCAGTAAAACCTGCGCAACACCCTTTCAGTGGTTTTCTCAACCCCTAAATGGCCTCCTAGCAAGTGCCCATGGGCAAGTTCCAACACCACCCGTCTGTATAACTTAGGGACTACCAACTGTTCAACCACTTCATCATTAGATTTACATACACGATACAGTAAATCCTCATTGCTGCAGAAATATGGAAAACAGAGCCTGTCCCCTGGTTCGACAGGTACCTCATTAATCACTATTACATTTTCCCAGGCCCTGGCAAGGGTAGGGTCTTTTCTCTGCTCCGTACCAAAATTTTCCTTGTGCACATTAAGATTGGCAAACTCTAACGTAGGCTCAGATTCAGCAGACGGCTGTCCAGCTCTACTGGTTGTGGGGACTTCTTCCGGCTCCCCCAGCTCTCCTGCCATAACTGAGAAAGGATCACCCGGAGAGCCCTGAGAGGAGTCCCCTGAACTCACAAGGTCAGTAATGGCCATGAGTTCTGGCTCTGCGACTGAGTTAGGTACTGCGACTGGGTCGGGACAATCCCACAGTTCCCAAAACTTAGGGAAGTCCCTACCAATGATAGCCTCATGCACCAAGTGGGGCACCAGTCCGACCGAATGGGTCACCGTACCTAAGCCAGTTTTAAACTGAACAGTGGCTATTGGATACTCGCGGGTATCCTCATGTACACAGATCACAGCAACCTTTTTTGCATGAAAATTCACAGTTTCAACCATCTCAGCTGTAACCAAAGTAACCAGACTTCCAGAGTCCAGCAAGGCCATAATAGGCTTATTATTAATAGTCACATGACACATGTGTTTTCCCACATTTGGCATTGCAGCGCATGAAACAGCAGCAAACATAGACTGCCTTCTAAAAGATAGATCACACTGCATTGGTTCATCTGTCAATGGACAGTTTGCTGCAACATGTCCCAGTTCTTGGCAACGAAAACATCTGATGTTTCCCCAGTTTGGTTTGCTGACAGGCAGTGGCTTCCCTTGTTTGGGCCGCCAAACTTCAGTCCTGGCACCAAAAATCCTCCCCCCTATTTCCTTGCCATGCTTACCACCCACTTCCCCTGGAACAGTCTTACCGGTTGCCTGGGGAGACCGTGGCTTTGGGTGGAAAGTCTGTGCGGCTGTAGGGGTGGTGACCAGGTTCTCTGCAGCAAAGTACCTCTCAACGAGCTCCACCAGGTTGTCTGCTGACTTGGGGTCTCCTTGACTTACCCACTTCTGCAGGGGAATTGGCAGTGACCTCAGGAATTGGTCCATGACCACACGCTCCACTATTTGTGGCGCAGACAGGGACTCCGGCTGTAGCCATTTCCGCACCAGGTGGATCAGATCAAACATCTGCGATCTTGGGGGCCTCTTTTCTTGGAAGAACCAGCTGTGGACCCGCTGAGCTCGAACAGCCAAGGTAACGCCAAGTCGTGCCAGGATTTCCCGCTTGACCTTCTCATAATCTCCCGCTTCTGCTGACTCCAGATCATAGTAGGCCTTCTGCGCTTCTCCAGAAAGTAAGGGGGCGATCAGTCCTGCCCACTGGGTTTGGGGCCAACCTTCCCTCTCAGCAGTCCGTTCAAATGTTAGTAGGAAGGCCTCTGGATCATCATCTGCCGTCATCTTTGAAAGAAAGCGACCCACATGGATGGCTGAGGGCTTGTCTCCAATATCCTTCATTATCGCAGGTGACCCCTGTGCTAGCGTCTCCACAACCTCAGTGAGGGTTTTCCTATCCGCTTTTGCAGCAGTGGCAAGCTGTTCAAACAGCCTCTGCGATTGCTCCTGTACAGCACCAAACTGTTGGAACAGCACCTTGGTTTGCTCCTGTGCGATAGCGTTGGCTTGCTGTTGTGCAGCGTTAGTTTGCTGTTGTGTAGCATTTGCTTGCTGCCATGCAGCGTTTGCTTGCCGCAATTCAGCGTTAGTTTGCTGTTGTGTAGCGTTTGCTTGCCGCAATTCAGCGTTAGTTTGCTGTTGTGCAGCGTTTGCCAACACCATTTGTTTGAGGAGGTCCTCCATGTTATCACTTTAGGTACTGGCCTTTTAAGTAGTAAATTACTACTACTGGTCGCAGCCTCCACCACATGTAACCTGGGGGACAGGTAGTAGGTACAAAAGCTCCCTGGGATGAGCAGGCACAGATACCAAATCCATTGGATCAGTGAAAACACAGTGTGGTTTATTGGTGCTATATACAATGTCAATGACAGGTGCTGTACAGTGTGCTGAAAACAAACAGAAGAAAAAATATCTAAACAAAAGCCTAGCCGTGTCTCGGCTCTAACTACACAGTATTTACAAGCCCTCACTACTAGGCTGAACAAGCCTAACGCTTGTCAGCTTCCACATTCACAGAGTAACAATGTTTTACCAACCTTCTTGCTCTCACAGACCAATGCTGTCTGTGTTTCCCAGGCTGAGCAAAGGCTGTCTGCTCAGGTGAGCTTTTAATTAAGCTGGTGGAGAGAACCAACACCTGAAGTGGATCCTGGCCCAGAGATCCCTGAATGTATATGAGAGGAGCCTGGGAGATGTATAAACCCCGAACAGGACTTTCCCAGGCTCTCTCTGGGATGCTCTGTCACACTATATATTAGGGATAAGCAATTAACGGACCTCCAGCTGTTGCAGAACTGCAAGTCCCATGAGGCATAGCAAGACTCTGACAGCCACAAGCATGACACCCAGAGGCAGAGGCATGATGGGACTTGTAGTTTTGCAACAGCTGGAGGTCCGCTAATTGCATATCCCTGCTTATATGATTAGCTCATCCTACATATGCTTTTTTTTATATTTTTAGTAATTCACACTAGCGTTTTCACAGCATTTTTCCTTATCACTCCCCCGATTGGAATATCACACTCAGCGCTGCACATCTTTTTATATCTTACATTTGAGTTTTGTTTTGCAGACTTTTTTTTGTGCTGGCAGCTTTTTAACTATACTCACCTGTGGTATTCTCTTTACCCATTCTAGCGCAGCCTTAACTTCTTTCTTTTTTTTTACATTTGGGATTCTAATACTGTGATGCCGAGTACACACGACCGTTTTTCATGACGAGAAACATGCCATTTTTTAAATTGGTCCTGAAAAACGGTTGCGTGTAGTCTCTAGAGCATTTTTCGCTACGAGAAAAATGGCCATTAAAAATTTAGAACCTGCTCTATTGTTTTTCACGTTGTCGTTTTTCTCATCGTGAAAAACGGGCGTGTGTACGCTTTAACGACGTGAAAAAAACGCGCATGCTCAGAAGCAAGTTATGAGACGGGAGCGCTCGTTCTGGTAAAACTAGCATTTATAATGGAGATAGCACATTCGTCACTCTGTAACGGACTGAAAAGCACAGAGACTGAAAAGCGCGAATCGGCTAACACCAAACTTTTACTAACGCGCGGTAACACGAAATCAGCAAAAGCAGCCCAAAGAGTGGCGCCATCCGAATGGAACATCCCCTTTATAGTGCCATCGTACGTGTTGTAAGTCACTGCGCTTTGCTCGAGCATTTCTTTTAACGATAGTGTGTAGGCAAGGCAGGCTTGAGAAAAATCACGTAGAGAAAAACTTCGTTTTTTTCAATGACATTAAAAACGGCTGTGTGTACGCGGCATTAGGCTTTCAATCTCTTTGTGAGCAATCAAGGATTTTTCTTTATGTTTGTACTCTTTTTTTTTTTCTTTTTTTTTCAATGCCAACTTTTATGCAAATAAATTTACATCCTTGACCCAATCAAAGAGATTGAAGTCTGCGGCTGGGACAAATGAAAGTCCCTTTTCAAGGACACTAATGTGGTCAGAGTTCAGTTCAGTGGAGAGATTAAAAATCCTCAATTTGTTTTCACTATTACCCACAGATCTAGTTTTTGAAAGATTTTCTGAAGTTATAAATCCCTTGGTCCCGTGCTTCCTTATTGAAATCGATTCCTCAAAGTTTGAGTCAAGAATCACTCTCGTTATTCCACATATTTCTGCCCCTTCTGCCTTCTTTTTCCTTAACCTCTTTATTCTTGTTTAGGTTCAGAGGAATTTATAATTGTGTTTGCCACCTTGGTATTAGTCTCATCCTGCTCAGAACCATCAGACTCATTTGATGTATCCAATGGTTCTATTACATATCTCTGTTGTGAGACTTGTCAATTCTACTGAGTCCATGTATACACCCTGTACTGTTCAAAATCCTCTGTATCTCTAAAGCCGATCTCTAACACACGATCGGTTTTACCAATGAAAACAGTCCGATGGATTTTTTTCATCAGACAAACCGATCGTGTATGGGCCCCATCGGTCTTTTTTCCCATCGGTGTCAAAAAATAGAACATGTTTTAAATTTTTCCGATGGATAAAAAACCGATAGCAAATTCCGATCGTCTATGGGCAAGTCCATCAGTTAAAAAACCCACGCAAGCTCAGAATCAAGTCGACGCATACTCAGAAGCATTGAACTTCATTTTTCTCGGCTCATCGGAGTGTTTTACGTCACCGCGTTTGGAACGGTCAGTTTTTTGACTGATGGTGTGTAGGCAAGACTGATGGAAGTCAGCTTCATCGGTTTTCCGATGGAAAAATCCATTGGTTTAAAAACCATAGGAAATCCGATCGTGTATACAGGGCTTTAGCCTCCTTTCACACTTGTGCGCCTTCAATCCGACTTGTGAGACCCCAAGTCGCAGGACATGTGAAATTCAATGTATTTCTATGAGAGCCATTCCTACTGACACTACAGAAGCCGCTGAGACTTCAGAAAAGATTCCTGCACTACTTTGGTCCAACTTTTGATGCAACTTTGGCCCAGAGAATGTAAAGTCAGATCAAAGTCACACCAAAAGTCGTATCAAAGCCCTGCTCAAAAAAGTCGCACTGGAAATCGCGTGACTTTGGAGGCGCGCTAATATAAAGGGAGCCTAAGGAATTTTTTATTTATTTCGTTTTTTTTTTTATTGTTCAATTTACTTTTGTAACTATATTTTAGGGTTTTGAACTCAGTAGGGAAAATTTAAGAAAATGTATCTGTTCTTATTTTAATGGAGAGTTTAATTTATCAAAATATTTTTTCTCAAAGTCCAAGAGGTATTGCACTGTGAGTAAAGTATTCTTGGTCTGAAGCTTGTCCCACCCTTCAAGATATTCCTGACTATCACTGTGATGGGAAATTGGGGTCTAATCATAAACCTCAGTCCATGTACCGTGATTCCTTGTCCGATTTCATTTCTAGACTTGCCACCTCCCACCATGAATGTGTATCTTCCTGAATACATCTACTACATAGATGTATTCATAGTAGTTTTATTTAATTTTTTTGACTTGGTAATTCATTGTTTGAACATACTTGGCTGGTTTCTCTGGAATAGACCAATAGTCAAATTATTTTTCCAAGAAACTTGCCATCATAAAAACCTCATGCTGCGGCCCACACACCTGTCTGCATATGGTCCAGCAGACGGACGTGTGTGCAAAGAGCTCCTGACATCCAGGATATCCAGGACAAATCCACAGATTGCTATCACGTTGCTGGCCAATCTACGGCTCAACCTAGACCCGGCTCTCCCCCAGCCCAGCTTCCCCAACTCACCAGCGCGCCGCCCGCAGCCGACGCCTGCCGCCATCCGGGCATCCCTCCCTAGACCGCTAGACTTGCAGGACAGACCGCGGCTGCGGCCTAGCTCCGGCCATCTGAGTATCTCTTTTTCCTCCAATCCCTCTCTCAGTGGGCCCGCTTGCTGTCTCCCACCTTGGAGCTCCCCCAGCCATCAGCGGGCCTCCTGAAGCCACAGCGGGAGCTGCATGATCCCCTCCGGACAGACCGCGGCTCTGGCCTAGCTCAGGCCACAGCGGCCATCTTGGTCCACCCAGCCTGACACCAAAACACCTTCTCCCGATCCCCAAGTCACTCCTGCCAGATCCACACTACAGGACTCGCCTGGCACCAGCCAACTGCCAGAAAACCCCCCTCCAGATCACTCACAATCGGCAGGCTGAAGGACGAACCAGGTATTCGGCCTGGTAAGTAGCGGCCATCTTGCTACACACGAGCGCTCTCACAACAAATCCCCTGACATCCCTCCTTCCACCTCCCCCCCACCCCTCAGCATCCAGACCCTCATCATCGTCACCTGAGCATCATCATCGGCTTCTTAGTCTGGATTGGCTGTTCTTTCTTTAACCTGACAACTAGGTAAGTACACCAGGCACCAGTCAACCATAGGAAGTTGATCCAGGGTTAATTCCGATTGCCTCTCGGGGGATCAGAAGGAATTTTTTCCCCTGCTGTAGCTAATTGGCTCATGCTCGGCTGGGGTTTTTTCGCCTTCCTCTGGATCAACTGGGGGTATTAGATTGGGTTTCACCATCCTCATCATCATCATCACCGTCAGATCATCATCACCATCTTCATCATCCGATCATCAGCATCTCCTTTATCATCATCATTCATCTCATCATCTTCGGCATTTCTTTCACCATGTTCCACATGAAATACTCAGCAGACACCCTCCATGGCCTAATGAATACCACCTCAATACTACCAATCTCCATCCAAAAATTACTACAAAAAGAACAAATTCTAAGAATCAATCGACGATCGACCGCCAAAAATAGGATGGCAACATTTCAACTACAACACCTATCATGCGCCCTGATCAACACAAGATCTGCAGTTAAGCACAGACAGGAAATTCATGACTTCATCTCCCAACACAACACAGATTGCCTTTTCATCACGGAAAGCTGGCTAACATCGAACTGTAACACCATCCTAGCAGAATTAGTGCCTGAGAACTATTGCATCCTAACTGAGCATAGAATAGGGCAAAGAGGAGGAGGCCTAGCAGTGATCTACAAATCCCTCCTCTCTCTCACCAAACCAACTCTACAGAACTCATTGCCTTTCATGGAAACACTTACTCTGCAACTCCAAACAACACCCCAGGACACCGTCTACATACTGCTATGCTACAGACCACCGGGACCAAAGACACACCTCCTCACACCTTTCACCGAATTCATCTCTACATACACCTTGAAAACCAAACACCTCCTGCTACTCGGGGACTTCAACCTCTGGGCTAATTCCACCCATGACCCCATCGTCACCACCTGCATCGACCAACTGGAAGAACTAGGTCTGCAGCAACTGATACATGCTCCCATGCATGTTTTGGGTCACACTCTCAATCTCATCTTCAAACAGAATATGGACATCAACATACTGGACAACACGTCTTTACCATGGACAGACCACCATGCTATCAAATTTATAATAACCACCAAAACCATCTTCCAAAAACCGACACATTCAATAACAACACACTGGACAAGATCACAGAAGAAACTACACTCAGAACTTTTCAAAACCACACTATTGAACAAAATAACAATGCTGAATCAAAACCCCTCAACGGAAGAAACACTCAATTCCCTTAACAAAGCATTACTACAGACAGCAGACACAGTCGCTCCGAGACGCAGAGCACTCATCCGCAAAAATAATTCCGGCTGGTTCAATGACTCTCTTACATTACTGAAGCAAGTACGCAGAAGAGCTGAAGGAGCCTGGAGAAGAAACTCAACAAAGGAAAACCACACAAACTACAAATTACTCAACAAGAAATACCACAAAGCAATCTTCAAAGCAAAAAAAACCACTTCTCTAACACCATCTCAAAAGCCCTAAACCGTCCCCGCGTACTCTTAAAACTAGTCGCTCAAACTATCAACCACACTTGTTGGAGGCAAACTAGAGCCTCCAACAAATGAAACACAAGAATTCTGCAATGAAATATCAGATTTTTATTGACAAAATCAAAAACATTCATGAAATAATTCAGAAGAATTTTTTTTTAGCGGGGTCTCCTTTAAAGACTCTCAGGACTATGTTACCCAGAACCCCATTCGGCACCCAGGGTGCAATGTTTCCACCCCAGAGACTCATGGGTGGGGTTATATAAGGAGGAGGCGAGGCTGAGCGCGGCCTCTTTGGGACACGAGACTTCAGTGGAGAGATCTTCCTGTGCGGATCTGCTGTGGTGCGAGGCCTAAAGCCCGGGGCCTTGCGCTGCTACCCAAAAGAGCCTTCCACCCCCATTACGAGCCTGGGTGGCATCTGACTCGGTCATCCTCAACCGCTGCTGAGCCGGAGACCAGACCGCTGCAGACGCTGTGTGAGGAGACACAGCAGGTGGAAGTTCCCGGACTGGGATCGCGTCCGGAGGGGTGAGCGAGCACCTGCTCAATCCATATACTGTACACTATTGTTAGGCCTACAGACTGCCGTGGCCCACCAGTTCATATTTAAGTCCCCACTGGAGATCCATAGCAGAACTGAGTCAAACGGATCTCTAGTGGAGTGTTCTGTGTTGGCACTTTTACCCTTTGGATTACAAATGTGTTCCTGAAATGTGCACCACTGTTTAAAGACTTGCATGCAAAGAATTCATCCCCTAGAGACTGAGTTATAGGGTCAGGCCTGGCCAGCCAGATAGTTTATTTAGTTGCTGCGCCATAGGGCGCATAGTGAAGTACTGTTACACGTGGCGCGTGTGCGCCATATCTTACTAGTTGTAGTGTGTCTATTGCTGCAGGGCTCTGCAGATAGATTCCTGTGATTTGTTACAACTGTTGATTTTTATTGCCAGTAGAAAGTAAACTCGTTATTCTTCTATCATTGCATTGGTGTCTGACTTTAATCATAGAGCATAAGATATATATATATACATTACCCTAGACTAACTGTGCCAGAGTGGGTCGAGTAAATTGCCGGGGGTTGGCGGAGCTGTCTTCAGGGCCCAAACTAAATCTGCGGCCCTCTTAGCTGAAGGTATCGCTACACGTGGGGGTTCTCGTCCGGGATCCTGATACAGCAGGTGAACGCCAGAAGTGCCGGCATGGACCCCATGGACCCGCAAGCAGTAGAAGCGTGGTGCAAAGCCTCTAGGGCAGAGCCAAACCACTCGATAGTCATCAGCCTCCCTGGGGAGGAATGGTCGACTGAGACGGTAGAGGAGTTAATGAAGTCAGTCAGTGTCCCCAGATCACACACCGTGGGTGAAGGAGATAAAGTCAGACCCAGACATCTCATATCAGTATGCACTAGTGGAGTACTGGGACGAGATACCAGAGGCTTGCAAGCGCAAGTGTGTGCGGATGCCAGACAACAGAACCTATAGGTTGGCGCATGCAGTAACTGTAAAGAAGGAACCATCACCAACGGGATCACCGCAGGCTGCGGCCCGTACCCCACCTGAAAGAGGAGACAGGGTGACGCCTCCGGTGGCACCTGCACCTGCCACTGCTATATCACCAGAATTGATAAAGGCAATAGGGGATCTGCTAACCAAGTGTCAGAAGACAAGCATGGTGCATGTAGAGACTAGCTACTGGAGACTAAAGACATTCTCAGGGAAGCTCCCTGTCCCTGCAGGGGAGGAAGACTTCGATACTTGGGTGGAACAGGCATTACAAGCAGTGGAGGCATGGGAGGTGCCTGAAGCGCAGAAGAGGCAACGAGTGATAGAAAGCCTTAAAGGCGCAGCAGCAGAAGCAGTGAAAAGTTTCCGGTTTGGAAATACAGACTGCACGGCTCAAGAATGTCTAGCTATGCTACAGGAAGAGTTTGGTCAGTTAGAAAAAGTGACAGAGATGGTCTACCAATTTGAACATTCTTTTCAACAGCCAAATGAGAAGCTTTCAGAGTATGTCAGAAGGCTGAACAAGTTGCTGTGTAAGATTGTCTTGAAGAAGGGAATGATGCCCCAAGATACAGATGCGGCAAGAATGAAGCAAGTCTTAAAGGGAGCGTTACGCTCGGATCCAGTCTGGTTGCACTTGAAAACCTCAAGAGGAGGAAAGTCACTGACTTATTCTGATTTGATAAAAATCATCAGAGATGAGGAGGCACTGCAGAAGGATCAGGCAATGATAAAGACAAGTCATGCCCCTGCACCAGTGATAGTCAACTCGCTCATGACTCCAGAAAGGGACTCAGAAGTGGACACTTTGAAATCACAAATGTCTCAGGTGTTAGAGATGCTAACCTCTCTGATGGCGAAAGACACACAGGGTCCAGAGAAAGAGGTAGCGAGGAAGGAACTGTTCCCAGCTGTTTCGTCACCCGCATCTCTGCAAGACTGGGGGGACATAATCTGTTTTAACTGTGGGGGAGTTGGCCACATTGCAGCTACATGTTCCAGTCCCAAGAAGAAGAAAACAGATAACCGCAAGCTGGCGGGAAACTCCAGAGGGCCCCGGTGAAGGAGTCAACCGGGTGCCCATCATCTTCAGTGAGCTCCAAGCTGAATGCGAAGCAGAAGAAAAGAGGAGACAAAACCCCTCAGAGGAAACACAACATTCCTTAACAGAGATACACCCCAGAGAAAGGGGGCAAGACCCCTCAGAAGAGGCACAGCATTCCCCAGAGGGGATGCACACCTAAGAAAAACAATAATATCCCTCAGCGGGTCTGTACACCCATTGAAAGGAGGGAAATCAATGCATACCAGGCTCAAGAAAGACTAAAGTCCAAAGGGAGTTGGATGAGAGAGAGTCCGAAGGGAAAGGACCAGAAGAAGGCGACCCCTGCCAGGCCATATCCGGAAGAGCTGGTAGGCCCATCTCCTATAGTGCCCATTCAAGTGGAGGGAGTCTACACCAGAGCCATCTTGGATACTGGGGCACAAGTGACCCTATTATACCGGGATTTCTACGATAAGCACCTAAGTCATCTGCCCATCCAGAAGATAGAGGAACTGGAAATATGGGGGATTGGAACCCAGAGCTTCCCCTACGATGGCTATCTGCCCATCAAGATGACCTTTGACCCATCTGTGGCTGGGAAGGCCGAAGTGTTTGACACCCTGGCAGCTGTGTGCCCTCGGCCGCCAGGAGCCAACAAGAGTTCCCTTATAATAGGGACAAACACGGACCTGGTATGAAGACTCCTGACCCCTCTAGTGAAAGAGAAGGGGCAAGCCGCCACCAAGATCCACCCCATGCTGAAGACGGCCTACCAACGGCTGGTCCTAGAGCAGAAGACCCCTGGAGAGGGGATAGGGAAGGTGTGGAGACTTGGAAGAGAAGGGGTGGTGTTGCAGGCCGGCGAAGTAACCTGTCTCAGAGCCACTGTGAAGCTTACTTGGGAGCAGCCTGGACCCTTTGTCGTGCTGGAGTCCGACCCAAGGGGAGAGCTCTCATGTCTGGAAGTGATACCAGAAGTGATTCCGCTGAAGGCCCTGAAGAAGGCCCATTGTAGAGTTCCGGTGAGTGTTAGGAACACTACAGGTGACACCATGGAGATCCCAGCCAGAATGCTGCTGGGCCAGGTAAGCCCTGCTGCCCCGGTTACCCTGTCAGAAGTCAAGGGAACGGGTGAAGGAGGAGATGTTTGGGAGAAGCTGTCCATGGAAAACCCGAATCTGCCCAGGGCTTGGAAAGAGAGAGCCAAGGCCCAGTTGACCAGATGGGAGAAGATCTTCTCCAAAGATGAGTTCGATGTGGGGTGTGCAAGGAGTGCCACCCATCGAATCCGCCTCCAAGAAGACAAGCCCTTCAGAGAGAGGGTCAGACGGGTCCCACTAGCAGATCTGGAGGATCTAAGGGAACAACTCGCAGAGCTCAAGAGGACTGGTGTGATCCGGGAGTCTAGAAGCCCCTATGCCTCCCCAATAGTGGTGGTTAGGAAAAAGAATGGGTCGTTGAGGCTCTGTATAGACTACAGGACTCTCAACAGGAGAACCATCCCCGACCAGTACACCACAGGATAGAGGACGCTTTACAGAGTTTGTCTGGAGCCAAGTGGTTCAGCGTTATGGATCTCAAGAGTGGATACTACCAGATCCCTATGCATCCGGAAGACAAGGAGAAGACAGCCTTTATAACCCCGGTGGGGTTCTTCGAGTTTGATCGAATGCCTCAGGGACTGTCTGGAGCTCCTGCTACCTTCCAACGTCTCATGGAGAAGACTGTAGGAGACATGAACCTTATTGAAGTCCTTGTATACCTGGACGATGTCATTGTCTTTGGGAGAACCTTGGAAGAACACGAAGAGAGGCTGGAAAAAGTGTTGAGAAGACTCAGTGAGGAGGGACTCAAGCTTTCGCCTGAGAAGTGTCGGTTCTACCAGTCTTCTGTGAACTATCTGGGGCACATAGTGTCTGAAGAAGGGGTGGCCACAGACCCTGAGAAACTGGAGGCAGTTACCTCCTGGCCACGACCCACCACAGTAACAGAACTCACATCCTTCTTGGGGTTCTGCTCCTATTACAGGAGGTTTGTGGAAGGATTCGCCCGAATTGCCAGACCATTGAATGAACTACTCAAGACCGAGGGGGAAGAGGACGACTCAGGGCCCAGGAAGCCGGGAGAGTCAGTCAGAGATCAATGGAACCAGAAGTGTGAAGAGGCCTTCCAGGCGTTGAAGAAGAGCCTAACCACTGCCCCAGTCTTGGCCTACGCAGACCCAACCAGACCCTATGAACTACATGTAGATGCTAGTCATGACGGTCTGGGAGGAGTACTTTACCAAGAACACGAAGGACAACTGCGGCCTGTTGCCTACGTGAGCAGGAGCCTTACCCCCTCTGAGAAGAACTACCCCACTCACAAGCTGGAGTTCCTGGCCCTTAAGTGGGCGGTAATAGACAAGCTCAAAGACTACCTGTATGGGGCGGAGTTCACTGTGAAGACCGACAACAACCCCCTTACCTACCTTTTCACCACAGCAAAGCTGGACGCCACTGGACACAGGTGGCTGGCCGCACTGTCTGGATTCAATTTCAGCCTAAAGTACAGGCCAGGGGCTGGAAATCGAGATGCAGATGCTCTGTCCAGGAGATCTCATGCCCCCACCAGTGACACAGAAGACTGGACTCAAGTGGCACCTGACGGGGTGCGGGCCCTTTGTCAAGGGGCTGAATTACAAGCCAGAGGAGGCTCGAGGGCAGAAGAGATAGGAGTTACCATGGTAGGAGTCATCAAACAATACTGTGGAGTAACCCAACTGGAGGAAGACAATCTGCCGAAACTGTCCAAGAAGGAGCTGAGATGCGACCAATTAGAAGACCCCATGGGGAAATTGGTTCTGGAAGCCCTGGAGAATAAGGATCCAAATAGACTCCTGCGCCACTCCTCAAAGGAAGCTCGCCTGTTGAGGAAAGAGTGGGACAGGATGCAGGTGCATCAGGGAGTGGTCTACCGAAGGGGCCCCTCTGATGACCTGGAAGATAAATGGCAATTGTTCCTTCCGGAAAAACATCGAGAGACTGTTCTGATTGCCCTACATGACAATCACGGCCACCTAGGGGCAGAAAGGACCTTTCAACTCGTCAGAAGTCGGTTCTATTGGCCCTGCATGAGGGCAGAAGAAGAAGAGTACTGCCATTCATGTGCACGCTGCATCCAGAGGAAGACTTTACCCCATCAAGCTGCCCCAATGGGCCATATACAAAGTCAAGGCCCAATGGATCTGGTATGCATTGATTTTCTCTGCCTCGAACCCGACCTGAGTAGGAAATGTTCTGGTGATAACCGATCATTTCACCCGGTATGCCCAAGCTTTCCCAACCAAAGACCAGAAGGCTTCCACAGTAGCCAAGTTACTTATGGAGAAGTATTTTGTCCATTATGGGCTGCCACAGCGACTCCATTCAGACCAAGGAAGGGACTTTGAGAGTCGGCTGATCCGGAAACTCCTGGATTCGTTAGGAATCAAGAAAACCTGAACCACACCTTACCACCCACAGGGAGATGCTCAGCCGGAGAGGTTTAACCGAACCCTGCTCAACATGTTGGGAACTCTGGATAGTGAGAAGAAACAACATTGGAGCAAACACATAGCAGCTATAGTGCACGCTTACAACTGCACCACAAGTGATGCTACAGGCTACTCCCCCTATCGACTCATGTTTGGGAGAGAAGCAAGGTTACCTGTGGACCTTTGGCACCTCCTTAGACCATTCCTCAGCCAACTCCCACAAAGGATATGTGGACAGGCTCAGACACAGCCTGAAAGTAGCCTATGAACAAGCTCAAGCGGCCTCAGATCAAAGGGGAGCTCGAAACAAAAGAAACTTCGACCTGAAGGTCCGGGTGCAAGACCTTCAGCCCGGGGACCGAGTACTGTTACACAATCTGGGGGTCCCTGGAAAACACAAACTTGCCGACAGATGGAGACCTGAACCCTATGTCATTTGTAAGAAGCTGCCAGGCCTACCTGTCTACAAGTTGAAGCCAGAAGGGAAGGTAGGACCACTGAAGATGTGGCATCGAAACCACCTGCTCCCACTTGCTGAAGCAGTCAGGATACCTCCAGTGAGGGACTCCCCTGAACCAGTCTCTATTCTGGATACTCCCAGGCCAAACACTCGGTCCCAGACCTCTCGGGCTGAAGATGGAGAGGCCTCTGAACTTAGTGGAGATGAAGGAAGAGAACTTGACTGGCTGTGGCCTTCCCCAACTCCAGGAACTTCTGCTATAAATCTTCCAACCACTGAAGACACTATAGATGGACAACTGAATGCAGAAGCCACTGAGTTCATCCCATCTAGTCCTTCATCAAATTACTGGGAAGATGCCTGTGACACTTACTCAGAAGAGGACCTTAGAGACTCTACGTATCCTTCGGCCCCTAAAGCAGATGTTCTAGAGCCCGCCGTGTTGCCCGAACCTGCTACGGAAGAAGAGCCTGTGGCGCCAGAGCCAGAAACCCCAAGAGAGCAAAGGGCTTGAAGAGTCATAAGGCCTCCCAAAAAGTTGACCTACCCACAAATGGGGAAGAGCTCAGAAGATTCTGTGGTCACTGCCAGGAGGAGTGCAGAGAATCCGGATCCCTCCACTGTTCATTTGGTGGAGGGCAACCCCCACTCACTCTCTGGCACAGTTAGGCAGGCCACTCATGATAGTGTGACCTGTGGGCAAGGGAATTCAACCCCTCGGTTTTGGTGGGAATTCCCTATGCCAACATCATACGCAACGTTGTCTAGGGTTGTACACAGTGTATGTTAGAATTATCTTTTGGGACCAAAGAGTTTAAGTGGGGGGAGTGTGTAGCGGGGTCTCCTTTAAAGACTCTCAGGACTACATTACCCAGAACCCCATTCGGCACCCAGGGTGCAATGTTTCCACCCCAGAGACTCATGGGTGGGGTTATATAAGGAGGAGGCAAGGCTGAGCGTGGCCTCTTTGGGACACGAGACTTCAGTGGAGAGATCTTCCTGTTCGGATCCGCTGTGGTGCGAGGCCTGAAGCCCGGGGCCTTGCGCTGCTACCCAAAAGAGCCTTACACCCCCATTGCTAGCCTGGGTGGCATCTGACTCGGTCATCCTCAACCGCTGCTGAGCCGGAGACCAGACCGCTGCAGACGCTGTGTGAGGAGACACAGCAGGTGGAAGTTCCCGGACTGGGATCGCGTCCGGAGGGGTGAGCGAGCACCTGCTCAATCCATATACTGTTCACTATTGTTAGGCCTACAGACTGCCGTGGCCCACCAGTTCATATTTAGGTCCCCACTGGAGATCCATAGCAGAACTGAGTCAAACGGATCTCTAGTGGAGTGTTCTGTGTTGGCACTTTTACCCTTTGGATTACAAATGTGTTCCTGAAATGTGCACCACCGTTTAAAGACTTGCATGCGAAGAATTCATCCCCTAGAGACTGAGTTATAGGGTCAGGCCTGGCCAGCCAGATAGTTTATTTAGTTGCTGCGCCATAGGGCGCATAGTGAAGTACTGTAAAGCCCCTTACACACGATCGGATAACCTATGGATTTTCGTCCGATGGATTTGTCCATCGGAAATCCGATGAAACTGTTTTTCATCAGTCTTGGCCACACACCATCAGTCAAAAAACCGACCGTTCCAAACGCGGTGACGTAAAACACTCCGATGAGCCGAGAAAAATGAAGTTTAATGCTTCTGAGCATGCGTCGACTTGATTCTGAGCATGCGTGGGTTTTTTAACCGATGGACTTGCCCATAGACGATTGGAAATTCCCATCGGTTTTTTATCCATCGGAAAATTTTAAAACAAGTTCTATTTTTTACAACCGATGGAAAAAAGACCGATGGGTACCATACACGATTGGTTGGTCTGATGAAAACCATCCATCGGACGGTTTTCATCAGTCAAACCGATCGTGGTTACGGGGCTTTACACGTGGCGCGTGTGCACCATATCTTACTAGTTATAGTGTGTCTATTGCTGCAGGGCTCTGCAGATAGATTCCTGTGATTTGTTACAACTGTTGATTTTTATTGCCAGTAGAAAGTAAACTCGTTATTCTTCTATCATTGCATTGGTGTCTGACTTTAATCATAGAGCATAATATATATATATATACATTACCCTAGACTAACTGTGCCATAGTGGGTCGAGTAAATTGCCGGGGGTTGGCGGAGCTGTCTTCAGGGTCCAAACTAAATCTGCGGCTCTCTTAGCTGAAGGTATCGCTACAAAAACAACCAACCTCACTCAGACAAAGCAAGAAGAAAAAAATCAACATAAATATTCTATAATCAACTAAATTTACTCTGGTCCCAATCACCATCGACACCACCAAAAGCATCGGAAGCCTCCGAGACAGTACATCACCAAACGACATTATTTCCACAAAACTACTGAAAGAATGTACCGACATCTTGGCACCCACCATCACACGTCTCGAAAATCAATCATTCAAAGAAGGTATTGTTCCGACTTCCCTCAAGCAAGGTATAATCAAACCCCTCCTAAAGAAACCGAATCTCGACCCCAAAGACCCATACCACCGCAGACCAGTAACAAGCCTTAACACCATCTCCAAGATCATGGAGAAAGCAGTAGTACAACAGCTACAACTCCATTTGGACACCAACAAACTCCTGGACCCACTACAATCGGGTTTCTGCCCAGGCCACGGGACAGAAAAGGCACTTCTCAAAGTATGGGATGACGCCCTCGAAGCAGCAGATGACGGAGAATCGTGTCTCCTGGTGCTGCTGGACCTCAGTGCAGCTTTCAACACAGTAGACCACAAAATTTTGCTCACTCGTCTCACAGAAGTAGCCGGAGTCACAGACTCTGATCCACCCTGATTCGCATCGTTCCTGGAGAACCGATCCCAGACAGTGAAACTAGGAGCCTTCACTTCGGAAGCACGCACCATTACATGCAGAGTCCCTCAAGGATCACCCTGTCACCCGTGCTCTTCAACATCTACCTCCGCCCACTCCTCAAAATCATCAGCAAACAGGACCTGCTCTACCACTCCTACGCTGATGACACTCAACGCTACTTTCGCATCACCAACAAAAAAGATCAATATCACGGACTAGAACAATGCCATACATTGATAGGCAATTGGATGATGGAGAGTTCCCTCAAACTTAATGGATCCAAAACAGAACTTCTCTTTCCTCACGCAAACCGAAAGACAAACTCTAGGACAACATAGACACCACCCACCATCCTTGGACAAACCATCACCCCAAACATCAAAGTCAAAATTTTCGGAGTCATCTTTGACTCAGACATGACCATGGACGCCCAAATAGGATCAGTAGTCAGCGGATCTCACCATCTTCTCCGCCTGCTACGAAGACTTATCCCCCTAATCCCGGAAGAGGATACAGCAGTAGTAGTTGGAACAATCATCAATTCCCGACTCGAATACGCAAACTCCCTCTACCTAGGACTACCCAAATACCAGACTTCTCGTCTACAAGTGGACCAGAACACAGCAGCCAGACTAGTAACGGGAAAAAAACATGGGAGTCAATCACCCCGTCCCTGCTAGCAGTAAAGGATCGGGTAACTTTCAAGACCCTCTGCCTCACTCACAAATGCATACAAGGAAATGCTCCTCAATATTTATGTGAGAAAATAAAACACTACATCCCCAATCGCATTCTCCGATCAACTAACCAAAACCCCCACCACATCCCTAAGTCCCGCTACAAATCTAAAGGTGAACGAAGATTCGCAGTCCAAGGACCACGGTTATGGAACGCTCTACCAATGAAAATCCGCATGGAAGAAAACCACCGGACCTTCAGGAAAAAACTTAAGACCCACCTCTTCTGAAGGATCAGGACGACACTGGATACAAAGCGCCTTGAGGCGATTTAGTTCGCATTTGTAGCGCTATACAAGTTATTCACTCACTCACATAAACAATAAATAAATATATTTGCCTGATTATTTTACAACAACTTTTCCAAAATGAACCTATATGTGCAAATCATAACTGAAAAATTAAGCTGAGAGCTGTGCACTTATCTCTCGGAGCACAAAGCTAAAATATAACTTTTATTTTATCTACAATTTTTTTTTTCCAAAAATTGATAAAAAAATAAAAACTTTTAAAGTTGCTACAGTTAATTATGTAACTATACCAACGAACCCAAGAAATCTATACACATAATTCATGCATGCTGATGCATAGGTATAAATTGGTCTTTTAAACTGTCGCAGTTAAATACAGTTAAACCACTAGAGGGCAGACTTAGAAAACAAACTACAGTATATTGCTGATATTGCTTATTGCACACATCGCCTGCCCTGTTTAGCTTAACAGAATGAACTGAATGCAAACTATTGATTTCAGTAGCAGGCCGCTGATATCTAATCAAACTGTTGGCGCTATATAAATCCTGTTTAATAATAATAATAATAATAATAATAATTGTCACATGCAAACCTGGGGAAGCTGGAGGATGAATACGATCATGAAATTGAAGAGCCCATGCAATCTCTTATCAAATCCTAGTTGCTTATGGCACATGTGATCTCAACCACCTCTTTGGCTTGTCTTAAGCTTGGCCATATACAGTATCTCACAAAAGTGAGTACACCCCTCACATTTTTGTAAATATTTTATTATATCTTTTCATGTGACAACACTGAAGAAATTACACTTTGCTACAATGTAAAGTAGTGAGTGTACAGCTTGTATAACAGTGTAAATTTACTGTCCCCTCAAAATAACTCAACACACAGCCATTAATGTCTAAACCGCTGGCAACAAAAGTGAGTACACCCCTAAGTGAAAATGTCCAAATTGAGCCCAATTAGCCATTTTCCCTCCCCGGTGTCATGTGACTTGTTAGTGTTATAAGGGCTCAGGTGTGAACGGGGAACAGGTGTGTTAAATTTGGTGTTATTGCTCTCACTCTCTCATACTGGTCACTGTAAGTTCAACATGGCACCTCATGGCAAAGAACTCGCTGAGTGCCAGGGAATTAGTTGACCAGACTGTGTGGACTGCACAGAGAGAACCAAAAACGCATGTAAAGTGAATTATAATGATGTTTATTAAGATAGGTTACATATAAATAAATACAAACAGTGCAAAACCAACCAAACAACCCACAAACAACAAATAGTATATACAGCAAAGAGCAGTACCAGAAACTTGAACGTAAGCTAGGCCAGGGTCATACACAGCAGATCAGGAGATTGACAAAGGGGTGTTCCAGAAGCATAAACGTAGCCAGGCCAAGGTCATACACGGGGAGTCAGCAGATGAGGACAGGGAACAAACAAGACAGGGAGAGGACGGATGGATAGGCTGCAGGGCAGGGATTCAAGGAAATTAGGTATGCAAGATGGGGCTCAGGATGGGGATCAGATCAGGTCAGGTGAGGTACAGGCTCAAGGTCAGAATACAGACAGCAAGGTCAGGGCTCAAGGAGAGAGATACCAGGGCAAGGTGTGTTTGTACTAGCCGGGTATAAATAGGAGGCTTGTAATTGGCTTCAAGTCACACCTGAGCGCAGGAAGAGCAGTTCGCTCCACACTGCCAGGATCCATCCACTGGTGGAGACCAGTTCTGCGTCCAAAGGATAATATAATACCAGCAGGGAGAAATTCTCCTGACAGTTCCACACTGCCAGGAGACACCTGCTGGTGGACCACAGTACTGCAAGCCAAATAATAAATATCACCAGTGGATGGAACCTTTCCTGACAGTACCCCCCCTCAAAGGAGCGGCCTCTGGATGCTCCAACTAACTGTTGCTGGGGAAAGCTGGGCAACTGGCAAAGTCACATCTGGGCAGACAGTGGGCACATCCGGGCAGACGGGCACATCCAACTGGAAAGCGGGCACATCCGGTTAGACAGCGGGCACATCAGGGAAGACAGCGGGCACATCCGGGCAGACAGCAGACAGGGGCAAATCAAGCTGGGCAGCAGACAGGGACAAATCAAGCTTGGCAGCAGACAGGAACAAACCAGGCTGGGCAGCAGGCTCCGGGTCTTCGAGCTGGGCAGCAGGCTCCGGGACAGCGAGCTGGGCAGCAGGCTCCGGGTCATCGAACTGGGCAGCAGGCTCTGGGTCATCGAGCTGGGCAGTAGGCAGGGGCAAACCAAACTGGGCAGCAGACAGGAACACACCAGGCTGGGCAGCAGGCATGAACACATCAGGCTGGGCCGCAGGCTCCAGGACATCAAGCTGGGCAGCAGGCTCCGGGTCATCAAGCTGAGCAGCAGGCTCCGGGTCATCGAGCTGGGCAGCAGGCTCCGGGTCATCGAGCTGGGCAGCAGGCTCCGGGTCATCGAGCTGGGCAGCAGGCTTTGGGTCATCGAGCTGGGCAGCAGGCTTTGGGTCATCGAGCTGGTCAGCAGGCTTTGGGTCATCGAGCTGGTCAGCAGGCTTTGGGTCATTGAGCTGGGCAGCAGGCTCCGGGACATCAAGCTGGGCAGCAGGCTCCGGGTCATCGAGCTGGGCAGCAGGCTCTGGGTCATTGAACTGGGCAGCAGGCAGGGGCAATCCTCTGGGCAGCAGGCTTCGCAGGCCAGGAAATGGGCACCAAAACCTCAGGCCGGGAAATGGGCACAACAACCTCAGGCCGGGAAACGGGCACCCCAACCTCAGGCCGGGACATTGGCTCTAGCTCTTCAGGCTGGAATGCTGGTACTGGTTCTTCAGGCTGAAACGCTGGCACCCCGGGCTGAAACACTGACATCTCAGGCTGAAACACTGACATCTCGGGCTGAAGCACTGGCACCAGGACATCAGACTGGAATGCAGGCACCAGGACATCAGACTGGAAGGCAGGCACCAGGACATCAGACTGGAAGGCAGGCACCAGGACATCAGACTGGAAGGCAGGCACCAGGAAATCAGACTGGAAGGCAGACACCAGGACATCAGACTGGAAGGCAGGCACCAGGACATCAAACTGGAAGGCAGGCACCAGGACATCAAACTGGAAGGCAGGCATCAGGACATCAGACTGGAAGGCAGGCACCAGGACATCAGACTGGAAGGCAGGCGCCAAGACATCGGACTGGAAGGCAGGTACTGACACTTCAGGCAGAGACACGGGCACCGGATCTTCAGGCCGGAACATGGGCACAGGAACTGCAGGCTGGCAGACTGGCACAGGAACTTCAGGCTGGCAGACTGGCACAGAAATTTCAGGCTGGCAGACTGGCACAGGAACATCAAGCTGGGCAAAAGGCACTGGGACGTCAGGCTGGGTAAAGGGCATGGGGACGTCAGACTGGGTAAATGGCACAAGGACGTTAGACTGGGTAAAAGGCATAGGGTTGGCAGATTTAGGTGTATCATCGGGTTCAACTGGCATGAACGCAGGCTGGAGCAGGTTGGTGGGTGTGGAGGCAAGTTGGGTTACTGGTAGGATTGTGTGGGTCGGAAGTACTTCCGCTTCTTCTTAGGCTTAGTCACTGCAGATTTGTAAATAACAGGGGGGGTGTAGGAAAAGGATGGAATTGAGTAAGAGGAAGGACTGGAATGCGGCAGAGATACAAGAACAGTGGCTGGAGGAGGTTCTTGTGGATTTGCTACAGGTGGAAGGGAAGAAGCAGGTGGATTGAAGGCAGGGTAGGTGCGACAAGTAGAGACTGGGTAATAATATTTGGTGGGAGGCTGTGCAAACTGGGCTGTAGCTGGGGTTGCCATAGGCGATGGACGGATAAATTCTTGGGAAAGCAGGTGATTAATGGCAGGGCTGGATTGTTGTGGCTTGGCTAAATACAGGAGATCAGACCATGCCTGCAGCACAGACTGAAAAAAAGTTGGTTCACACACACCCTGCTTAATCAGAGACTGCACTGCACAAATACAATCTTTTAACAACTGTTTGGAACAGGCCGAATAGTGCTCAAAAAAGGATGCAGAGTCATCCTCCAACAGCCATACTAGGGACTCCACTTGATCAACACTGAAAGGGGGAGTGTAATCATCACGGCCCTTTGGAACACAGGACAGGGCTAGCTCAGTACACATTTGAATCAAGGGCTGAACTTCCCCAAATGGCATAAAACCCTGATCAACCAGGGAGTGAATTAAACGAATACTCCCTAGCAGCTGATCACTGGTCCACTCTTTCAATGCCTGGCAGCAGTATTCACTACTCTCTGGCACCAGCAGAGCATAATAAACAACCTCATTGGCATTCATGTTTTAGCAAAACAAACTGAACCAAAATGGTTTCTCTGTGGTCGACCAAAGACATTGAGTGCGGGTGCTCAGCGTCATATTCAGAGGTTGTCTTTGGGAAATAGACGTATAAGTGCTGCAGAGGTTGAATGGGTGGGGGGGTCAGCCTGTCAGTGCTCAGACCATACGCCGCACACTGCATCAAATTGGTCTGCATAGCTGTCGTCCCAGAAGTAAGCCTTTTCTAAAGATGATGCACAAGAAAGCCTGCAAACAGTTTGCTGAAGACAAGCAGACTAAGGACATGGATTACTGGTACCATGTCCTGTGGTCTGATGAGACCAAGATAAACTTATTTGGTTCAGATGGTGTCAAGCGTGTGTGGCGGCAACCAAGTGAGGAGTACACAGGCAAGTGTGCCTTGCCTACAGTCAAACATGGTGGTGGGAGTGTTATGGTCTGGGGCTGCATGAGTGCTGCCAGAACTGGGGGAACCATGAATGCCAACAGGTATTGTGACATACTGAAGCAGAGCATGATCCCCTCCCTTTGGAGACTGGGCCGCAGGGCAGTATTCCAACATGCAAACTGCCCCAAACACACCTCCAAGACGACCACTGCCTTGCTAAAGAAGCTGAGGGTAAAGGTGATGGACTGGCCAAACATTTCTCCAGACCTAAACCCTATTGAGCATCTGTGGGGCATCCTGAAACGGAAGGTGGAGGAGCGCAAGGTCTCTAACATCCACAAGCTCTGTGATGTTGTCATGGAGGAGTGGAAGAGGACTCCAGTGACAACCTGTGAAGCTCTGGTGAAATCCATGCCCAAGAGGGTTAAGGCAGTGCTGAAAAATAATGGTGGCCACAAAAAATATTGACACTTTGGGCCCAATTTGGACATTTTCACTTAGGGGTGTAATCACTTTTTTTGCCATCGGTTTAAACGTTAATGGCTGTGTGTTGAGTTATTTTGAGGGGACATCAAATTTACACTGTTATACAAGCTGTACACTCACTACTTTACATTGTAGCAAAGTGTAATTTCTTTAGTGTTGTCACACGAAAAGATATACCGTAATTAAATATTTACACAACTCTGAGTGGTGTACTCACTTTTGTGAGATACTGTGCATATATATCAAAATATCAAAAAGATTCTGAGGTAGAAAACACACCTGAATTGCTTTATAGAAGTTGTTTTTCTCCATTGATGGTTTGCTTTAGGGATCAGATAACAGTAAATCTGGCCCACAACAAAAATGTACAAACTACTATGTAGTGTGTTGGCCTCCCTCACTGAATATAAATCGAACGGATTGTTTAGAAAGTCCCTCACATTGCAAAGCTTTTGGTAAAATTTTGCTGATCCAACTGGTGTGAGGCCAACTTTTAATTTAGGGGTGAAGTTTAGGTTTAGGAGTTTAGATCAGGTTAAAACAACAGTTTTTGCTAAAATTAAATAAAAATGTTTAAAAAAG
Organism: Rana muscosa; assembly: GCA_029206835.1. NCBI lineage: Eukaryota > Metazoa > Chordata > Amphibia > Anura > Ranidae > Rana > Rana muscosa. The sequence continues at coordinate 968,069,710 of CM055117.1, read as the reverse complement.
ACATCTTGTAAAAGTGCTAACTAAAGTGATTAGAGTCTTGCATTTCTTGCAGACTTAAACCCACCACTGGAATCTTCAGCATCCAGTATGCTTGCATCTCCTTGCTCTGGTTTCACCCACCACCCGTTTCCTCACCAGTGTGTCCCTTCAGCTCTGAAAGGACATGAAGTCACTGCTGACTCATGGATCCTAAAGGGGAGGCAATTATGGTTTTGGGTCTATTTTACTATAGTTGTTTACTTCAATATGTATATTTGTTTAAACTATTTTCTCTTACGTCCATGGACGGACACAGCTCCTATATTCTTGACTTTAGGGTTTATATGGCGTCTATCAGGAGAGGACTAGGCAGACATGTTAAACAGTTAAAAACATGTAACTACAGCAAAGCTGAACAGTACCGCCCAGGGGGCGTTCCCTCTGGCTATAACCCCTCACCCTGCACTCAGCAGCTCAGTTTTTTTCTGCCTAGCATAGGAGAAGGACCTGGCTCCCGGTTGGGACCATTGGTCCTGGAAATTTTTTGCTTTTTTCGACTTTTTTGGATCCTGAGATCTACTATCAACTGCCGGCTGGGTGACAGGCTGGATAATATAGATCCTTGTAGTCTCCCCAGTCCGGCCAGCGAGCGTGAGCAGACCTTTAGTTACACGCTGGGTTGGCCACGACATACCCCGTTTGCTCCAGGGGTGGCCGGTGAGCTATATGCTCCGGGGCACACATATGACCAGGCTACTGCTGTCTGAGTCCCAGTGGACCGTGGCCGACAGCCACTCCGTACTGCTCGGGTGATGGGTCTGTCCAGTATGCGTCCAGCTGTCCCTGCAGGACGGGTAAGTAGGGTTCCACCTGTTTCGGCAGGATGGAACAGCTGGGCATTCCTGGGGAGGTCGACTAGGGGGTCTCTCACTCTCCCCTTCCTCTCTCCATGTCCTTTACCTCCTCCCCATGCTTCTGTGTGAGCTGGGCCTGCTGTGTACCTGCCTGGGGTCCTCCGGGGGGCTTCGGGTCCTGGCTGGGGGCTGCGCTGGGTGTCCAGGGTCCGCTCTCCATGTGGGGTGTTGTCTGGTCTGCATTGAGGGGGCCTCCACTCGGAGGTCTGCGTGGAATTGGCCGACCAGTTGGTCCATGGCCTCAAGTATGTCTGCGATGTGGCCTTAGATACAGCTCCCTTGCTTTCCAGAGCCTCAGTATCTGCTGTGGTGCTACGCCGCCTGATTTGGCTAAAGTGCTGGTCCGCGGACCAGACTTCCGAGAAGGCTCTGGCGGATTTGCCCTTCCAGGGAGAAGTGACTATTTAAAGCCTCGCTTAATGACATTATTAAAAACGTCACTGGGGTAAGAGCACGCTGCTCCCACAATCCAGAAAAGGTAAGGAGCCACGCAGTAGGCCAGGGCCCCCCTTTTCTGCTCAGAAGTGTTTTTTTCGTCAGCCCGGGCCCGCAGGTAAGCGTTCCCAGACTGACAAGGGGCCAGCTGAGGGACAAAATCATCCCTGGTTTCGCAAGCCAAACAATCCTGCGAACAAATCTGCGACTGCATGAAGGTTTGCCCCCGCACGACTCTCGGGTGGGGGGTCGCCTTCGCGAGTTTGCAGCTCGGTGGACCAGGGGCGGATCCAGAGTCTTTTCTCGGGAGGGGCACTGCCAAAAATATGTTTTTTTTTGTGGGAAATTTATCGGGGAAATGGCTGGTGTCGGTGCTTCAATCATCCCGGCACCATGGTTGTTATGGTGTCAGGATGATTGAAGCGCATTATTTATATTATTACATTGTAATATAAAATTAAATAGTTCAATGCAGAATCAGTTGGAGCCCCGAGTGTGTCACTTGCCACCGTCGCCTGCAATTAGTGTGAGCCCTGAGCGTGTCACTTGCCACGCGTTGCGGATTGTCACTTGCCACGTCACCTGCCACACCTATTGGATTGTCACTTGCCACACCTTGTGGATTGTCACTTGCCACATCACCTGCCACACCTTGCGGATTGTCACTAGCCACACCTTGCGGATTGTCACTTGCCACGTCACCTGCCACACCTTGCTGATTGTCACTTGCCTGCCACCAGATGCAGATTTTCATTTGCCACGTCACCTGACACAATTTGCGGATTGTCACTTGCCATGTCGCCTGCCACACCTTGCGGATTGTCACTAACTTGCCTGCTAAGGTGTAGTTTAGGTTGTCTCTTGCTGTGCCCCAGACTCCCAGAGTCAGGCAGCAGAGAGATAATGTAATCTCTCTGCTGCCTGCACAGTGAGGGCGGAAGTCACTGCAGGAATGCAGGGCAGGCACGGGCGGTGAGAGATAATCTCATCTCTCTGCTCCCCCGCTCCTGGCTAGCTGATTGGCCAGCTGCCACACTGAGCCTGCTCTCTCACTCTCACCTGCGCTGCCAACACACTGAGCAGCACGGTCAGCCCACGAACCGCGCCGCCCGCTCACAAACCATGCCGCAAGCGGAGCTGCCTGCTTTCTTACCCGTCTGTGGAGCCGCACGCTATCGCACCTGCCCGCAGAACAGCCCGACATGACTCACTGACGTCACTCGTTGCTAGACGCCAAGCGTGCAGGTAAGAGGCTCCTACCCACCTCCTCCTCCGCTCCTGGTATCGTGTCAGTGCGTCGCGTAACTACATTAGACGAGTCTCTCTCTCTCTGCGCCGCTGATCGGCTGATGTGAGAAACTGAGAGAGAGAGACTCAGAGAGGCAGCGGCAGCCGCAGAACAAGTAATGTATATACTCGAGTATAAGCCGACCCGAATATAAGCCGAGACACCTAATTTTACCACAAAAAGCTGGGAAAACGTATTGACTCGAGTATAAGCCTAGGGTGTCCATCTGCATGCCTCACTGTGCCTCACTGTGCCCATGCCTCACTGTGCCCATGCTTCACTGTGCCCATGACTAGACTGATGTTTAACATGGGAGTCTATGGAAGGGGACCTACAACCGGCCGGTAGCGGGTCCGCAAAGTCACCGGAGAAATTACCGTTTAACATTGGAGTCTATGGAAGGGGCGCCCGGCTTTAAAAAATCAGTGCTCCCCGCCCGTAGGTCCTCCAGACACCAAACTTTGTACACTTATAGAGGAGACATGGGGCTACATGTGTGCCAAGTTTGGGGTCCAGGGGACCTACGACTGGCCGGTAACGGGTCCCCAAATTCCGGGAGATCAGGCGCAAAAAACAAACAAACAGCAAGCGAGTGTGACAGATGGTCTCGGGGGGGGGGCAATTGTCCTGTTGCCCCCCCCTGGATCCGCCCCTGCGGTGGACCTCCCTGCTTTCCGACCAGTGGGTTTGCGAAGTGGTTTCATCAGGGTACAAGATATAATTTCTTTCTTGTCCACCAAACTGATTTTTTCCCTCCAACCTTCATCTTCCTCCGGCTCGTCGGAATGCCCTGTTTGGGGCAGTGCAGGACCTGCTGATGCGCAGGGGTAATAGTACCTGTGCCGCTGCCGGAAAGGTTTCAGGGATTCTACTCCAATCTGTTTGCAGTCCCAAAAAAGGACGGGGTCTGTCCAATCCTGGATCTCAAGGCCCTCAACACCTTTGTAAAAGTACGAAGGTTCAGGATGGAATCGGTTCGCTCTGTGGTCGCTGCACTCCATCCGGGGGTTTTCTGGCATCCTTGGACACCAAGGACGCATACTTGCATGTCCCTATATACATCAGGTATCAGAGATTTCTGCGTTTTGCAGTCGGGGATGATCACTACCAGTTTGTAGCTCTCCCCTTTGGCCTGGCGTCGGCACCAAGGGTTTTCACCAAGGTGCTCGCCCCGATTCTGGCTCTGCTAAGACAGCGAGGAATCGCTATCGTGGGCTACCTCGACGACCTCCTTCTGAGAGCTGCTTCAGACTCAGAATTAGAGGAGGATGTGGCTATAGCCAGTCAGACAAGAGTTTGGTTGGGTACTGAACCTCCAGAAGGCGGTGTTCGTGCCGACTCAGCGCCTGGAGTACCTGCGCTTGATTCTGGACTCCTCAGAGGCAAGAGTTTTTCTCCCTTTAGAAAAGTTGCAGACTCTTCGGGCTGCGGTGAAGCTGTTTGCATCCCGCAGGTGGTCGTCGCTGCGTTTTTGTATGCGAGTCCTGGGTCTCATGGTAGCCTCCTTCGAGGTGGTACCGTATGCTCAATTCCACACTCGAGTCTTGCAGAAGGAGATCCTGTCCAAGTGGGACAAATCTCCGTTGTCCCTGGATTGTCAAATCCGGGTGAGCCAACTAGTCAGGGCTTCCCTGGTCTGGTGGCTGAGTTTTCCGGTCCTTCAGTCCGGAAAGTCGCTCCTTCCCTTTCACTGGACGGTGATCACGACGGACGCCAGCCTGACCAGTTGGGGGGGAGTTTGGGGCGTACAGTCGCTGGATGCAGGAATAATCCCGCCTGCCTATCAATGCGCTGGAACTTCGGGTGATCAGGCAGTGCCTTTCCACATGGTCACAGAGGTTGCAGGGACGTCCAGTCAGGATCCAGTCAGACAACGCCACGGCGGTGGCGTATGTCAACCATCAAGGAGGAACAAGAAGCTCGGCTGCAGCATTGGAGGTCGCTCACATCCTGCGGTGGGCAGAATGGAGCGTGCCGGCTCTATCGGCCGTGTACATTCCGGGCATCGAAAACTGGCAAGCCGACTACCTAAGTCGCCAGATGCTGGACCAAGGAGAATGGTCGCTACACCCGGATGTGTTTCGACGCCTTTGCCTGAGATGGGGCACGCCAGATGTGGATCTCCTGGCTTCTCTACTCAATCGGACGATATTGAGGTTTGTGGCAAGGTCCAAAGATCCCTGGGCGGACGCGACAAACGCGTTTGTGGCTCCGTGGGGAGAGTATCGGCTAATTTATGCCTTCCGCCGCTAAAACTTCTTCCCCGTCTGCTCCGCAGAGTGGAGACCGAGGGGATTCCGGTGATTCTAATTGCCCCAGATTGGCCTCGGCGTCCCTGGTACGCCGACCTAGTATGCCTGGTGGTGGATGTTCCTTGGAGACTGCCGTTGCGAGAGGACCTTCTGTCGCAAGGTCCTATACTTCATCCTGCTTTACAGTCGCTGGCTTTAACGGCATGGCTGTGGAAAGTCAGGTACTAAGGGACCGAGGCCTGTCGGATTCAGTAATTTCCACCATGCTGAGGACACAGAAGTCATCTTCTCGGAAGATCTACCATCGCACGTGGAAGGCCTACATCTCTATGTGTGAGGAGATGGTGTGGCGTCCACAGACATATTCGGTTTCCAGGATCCTGCTGTTTTTACAAAACTTGCCCTAAGCACCATTAAGAGGCAGATTTCAGCCTTGGCTGTTTTATTTCAATGACCCTTGGTGGCTCATTCACTGTTGAGTACGTTTGTGCAAGGGATTCGACATGTGGCTCCTCCGATTCGACCCACACTGCCTACATGGGATTTGAATCTGGTGCTATCGGTACTTCAGAAACCTCCGTTTGAGAACATTAGAGAGATTCCCCTTTTGACACTCTCTCAGAAAGTTGCCTTTCTGGTGGCTATTACATCAGTCAGGAGGGTTTCTAAATTGGCGGCCTTGTCCTGCAAGTCTCCCTACTTGATCTTCCATAAGGATAAAGCGGTGCTACGCCCACAGCCTTCGTTTCTTCCGAAGGTTGTTTTGGCTTTTCATCTAAATGAGGACATTGTGCTTCCATCCTTGTGTCCTCGGCCGTCGCATCCCAAAGAGGTTGCGTTGCATTCCTTGGATGTGGTCCGAGCTCTGCGGGTGTATCTGTCTGCTACGGCTCCGTTTTGGAGGTCGGACTCACTGTTTTTGTCGGTGACTGGTCCAAAGAAAGGCCTGGCGGTCACGTCGGCCACCATTTCTCGGTGGATCAGACAGATCGTGATTCAGGCTTATGCCCTAAAAGGGCGGGTGCCTCCCTTTCCTGTCATGGCACATTCAACCGGGGCAATTGGTGCCTTCTGGGCTTTCTGACATCATGCGTCTGTCTCCCAGGTGTGTAAGGCGGCGTCTTGAATAACGAAAAACAAACAAAAACTCCTGCGCACAAGTGGAATACCGGACAGTCTGAAAGTGGACAGATAGATGACACTTGGCTTTGCTGCCTTCACGGATAGGGGTATCCTAGCGGTAAATAACAAGAAGAAAAAAGAAAGGCGCACCAGCCTCGTGCATTATCGTTAGATGAATTTATTTAAAACAAAATAAAAGAATCCTACTTACAAACAAACGAAAAAAACATGCGTTTAAAAAGAACCGCAAAGTCGCAGCAATGTGTCCAGAAACGAACCTACTCAGATCGGTCACGGAGGGATTGAGGTCACTGCCAGCTGACGCGTTTGGACTTCAGAGAAAAGGATTTTATGGGGAGTACATCGAGTATATCTTGCTGGGTAACATGTAACATGTAATATTACAAATTTGCCTGACTGAAAAAAAAAAAAACGATTTTGGAGTCCTGACCGTGATAAAGAAAATGTTAAATAAAACTACTACACCATTCTCACACTCTACTGGGGGATTGAACAGAACACGCCAAATGTTTGCAGTCATTTAGTAGACACTCTCAAAGAATTGGCAGCACAGAAGTGAGAGAAGGTAAACATTAGAGTGTGGATAATGGGCATTATATATATCGGTGGTCTCCAAACTGCGGCTTCCTTTTATCCAGCCCTTGGGGCAGTAATTCTCCCACTGTCAGCAACAGTGGGGCATAGTTCCTGCCAACCAACACTGACAATGGGGCATTAGTCCTCTCACTGACACTAACAATGGGGCACTATTACTCCCATTGACACTGGTGAGTATTGGGTCCATTTAGGATGGGTCACCACTGGGAAGACGTAGAAACCTAAACGTCTCACCAGCAGTCAGTTCTTCAGATACATTTTATTATGCTTGTCAAGCAATGATTAAAAGAGAAGTATGGGTTTCGAGTTTTTCCCATATTCATACTTACCTCGGTGGATGGAGCATCAGACCAATGCTCCAGCTGTCCCCCGCCGTCTGTGCACTGAGAACCGAGCCACGAATATCGCCGTTGGCTCGGTTCTCACAGATCCCAGAGAGTAAAGAGGCTGATTGTCAGTCAGCCTCTTTCCTCTCTGCTTCTCCACGCTCATTGGAGAGCTGAGCAATGGAGGGGTGGGGAGAGGCTGTCTCAGCGGCTCGCTGAGACGCTGAGACTGCCATCAATCAAGGCAGCTGGCGGATCCCGACTTAGAAGTCGTGATGACGCGTTGCCCCGACTGATGGCAGTGACGTCAGCAGAGAGCGGACTTCAGACCGCTCTCCGCTGAAAACGGGTCACAGGAGTGCAAAACAAATTGCACTCCTGTGACCCAGAGGAGAAGCCCAGCCTAAAAAGCTCAAGCTGGACTTCTCCTTTAAGGACACAATGAGCTTTCATCCCTTATCTTGTTACGTGAATAATGAAGACCATCAAAGTGGAAGCTTGGAGAGTGTTGTTTGTTACATATTGTTACTTGTCGGAGGAAAGTTGTAGCCAAGTACTGCCGCCTGCCAGTGATCCAGTTATTGGCAGAGAGATGAGCTAATCTTCAATTTTTTATATCACAGCTGCCCATTCAGCCGTATACAGAGTCCTGTCTTACCCAGATACCCCTTTAGTGGGCCACAATTAGGGGTACACATTCATCTCATCAAATGCAGTGCAGACCCCCATATATCTTTTGTACGGTTTGCAAAAATACGTGTAGCGGGTATTTGCTTTAAGGCCCAGAGACTACCATACCCAGGATGCATTTCCCCGCGCAAGGACTGCTGGGGCGGGGTATTTAACCAGGGGGCGGACCGGAGTGCGGTCTCTTTGGACACCGCCGCCCAGCAAGTGGAACTCTGTGCTGAGTCTGCTGAAAATACAGGGCCTGAAGCCTAGGCCTGTATTACTCCAAAGAGCCTTCCGTACCCACGGAGGAGCCTGAGGGACGTTGCATCCTGCTGCTGTTCTGCTACTACCAGGAGGACCGAAGACCCGGGTGTAGTGGAATCTGTGTACCAAGACACAGCAACAGAAGATACGGACACGGACTGGTCTGGTTGGGTGAGAGAGCACCTGCTCAGAGAATAATACAGGATCTCTAGACCCAGTAACTGTTGTTCGGAAACTAACGTTAGTGTTTGCAGTTGCACGCCGGAGGGACAGTGCATTGAATAACGCTAGTAGATTTATTCTGTGTTCACCAAGTTATCACACCCCTTTATTCTTGTGGATTACAAATTGTTCCAGAAGTGCACCACCATTTGCTAGCGAAGATCTTTCTCTGCAGAACTTTTACATAGTACAGTCAGGCCTGACTTAGCAGTAGTGACATTGCTGGGCGCCATCTTGCCCACGAGGGAGAAGAGCTGCAGCGGGGTCCGTTAGTTTCTGTTCACAGGAGTGTATATCTGTCTGTTTGCTAAAATACCCTTTCATTGCAGGGCTCTGCATATGTTTATGTATACTGTTTTACCTGCTTAACCATTATTCTCAGTAAAGTGCCAGGGTTAAGTATACCAGTTGTTTGTGTCATTTACTGTGCAGAAGAAACGGTTAGTGATAGGCTAGCTATACTATACTGCTGTGTGCCTTTCTTGTGGGATTGTGTTGCCAAGAGTCACAGGTTACACAATCCTATCATTCCCTACTAACTGTGCCAAGGGAGGGTAGAGCCAACTACTTGGGGTTGACAGTGAGTGTTGCAGGGCCCGAAACAAATCATACCAGTGGCCCTCTTAGCTGGGGGTATCGCTACATACAGACAACTAAAGAATCAGAGCTGAAATGCAGTTAACTGTTAAACTGTTCCCACATAAATAACCAATTCATATGTTGTAATTTAACGTCATATTCTAACCTCTTTTACTCCAGAGGAATCCTTGAATCATTTTTTCAGGTCTCTAGGGACCTCCGCTAAAATTAATGTTACTTACAGTTTACAGCACATCAGCGTGAGGTGCCTACTGGATTTTTAATGGGTGCCTTGGCAAAATGCCCAACAAAACAGCAGGTGGATCAATCCTGCCTTCTTTGTTACACAAAGCCACAGGCTTTTATTGTGCGTAATTACAACTTAGGCACCATGTAGGCCAGTTGCCAGTGTCCTAACAATCAATGACTTCATCAGTTGATAAGGCACATGTCGGACACCTGAGGATATCCTTGTTTGCCCCTTCCTTATCCCTCTCCATCAGCACTGGGGTCATGTTAGCTGAAAGAGTGCGAGAAACTGAGGGAGAAGAGAAATACTGGAATACTAATCAATATTAGTGTGCCAAAGTATCTTTCTATTGTAAGAATGTTGTGTGTTCTATATTTGTGGATGCTGCTGTGTTAGTTTTATTACTCTGTGCAGGCCAGTTAAGACCCCCACCCCAAACTCGCTCATCCAAGTCTTTATGGACCTTGTTTTGTGCACTGGTCTAAATTATTTGGTGGAGGGGGGATTATGGTGTGGGGTTGGGCTTGGCACTCTTAAGGCGTCAGCATACCAAGATGTTTTGGACAATTTCATGCTTCCAACTTTGTAGGAACAGTTTGGGGATAGCTCCTTCCTGTTTCAACATCACTGTGCACCGGTGCACAAGCGAATCTGACTGGCCTGCCTTGAAAGTCCTGACCTCAACCCGATAAAACACCCTTTGGATGAATTAGAGTGGAGACTGCGAGCCAGGCCTTCTCGTCCAACATCAGTGCTTGACCTCACAAATGCGCTTCTGAAAGAATGGTTAAGCATGCCCATAAACGCACTCCTAAACCTCATGGACAGCCTTCCCAGAAGAGTTGAAGCTGTTATAGCTGCAGAGGGTGGGCTAACTCAATATTGAACCCTATGGACTAAGACTGGGATGCCATTAAAGTTCATGTGCGCGTAAAAGCAAGCTTCTCAATACTTTTGCTGATATAGTGTATATCAGTTTAATGTGACTAATAAGTCTTAATGACCATGTGCTTCATGATGTGGTTAGAGGATAACTGACCTAGCCTAATTAGTGGCGAAAAACACTCTTAGCAACTATTATGTCGAACGAATTCTGTGTTAATTACAACATCTAAAATATCTGCAACAGTGGTGTCAACATGACGAGGTCCCATCATTGTCCAGAGAAGTAAAGAAGCTTTGGTCCTTAAAGAGACCCATTATACAGTCTCAATATATGGAGTAAACTTAGGCATGAAACATTTATTGAAGCTTCCTGTGTGGTAAAAATCATTTCTTAACCTTTTCAGTAATCAGCCGGGCATATCTCAGCCACCTCTAGCACTTTCAGAATTCTTTGAGGCTATGTTTTTTCATCACCCTGCAGCTTGCACTGGAGGGGTTGGTGCTGAGCAAGTTAGATTAAAGCCTTGGAATGCATGGCTGGTGATGTCAGGCCAGAGAAGGGGTCCCCATTTGCTGTTTAGAAAGTCTCTTGTCACAGAGAGTGATCAAATTCAGGTTGCAAGAGTGATGTAAAAGATTGCTATGAAGTAAACACAGATACAGTATGTAAGAACCTTGTAAAGACTTTGATGCAGTGAACTCTTGTTATATAGAGTGTAACGGGAGGGCCCGGGGAACCCAGAATCTCTTAGCAAGTATGAGATACCCTTGCTTCAGCTTCCCCAATGCCTCTTATGTGTAAACCACCCTGTGTCTCTATTAGGGGCACAGGGTGAAAGAGAACCCCACTATGATCGGTGATAATCAGATTTAATGCTGTATATATATATATAGTATATAGATTGGATGTGTACTGTGTGTGGGGGTTGTGTAATCATTGCTGTGATGAGGTGGGGGTGATTTACATTCTACAGATCCTTTCATTGGGAGATGTGTATTGAAAGTTCCTTATGTTCTATTGTGTAAAGTCTTTTGATAATGGGAGTTAAGCCTGTAATTATAGGTATGGTCCTCTGGCAGCCAGACAGGCTGGGGAAACACAAAAGATCATTTAACCTGAAATGTGGATTGGGAGACAAAAGCTAAACACAAAAGGGTCATGCATAATCATTAAACTGAGATGTGTATTAGCCATTCACTGTAGTTAATTGGCTCATGTAAATTGGGTCTGGTCAGAGGTGTATGATGAGAGGAGGGTTAGAAGCTTCTCTCTGTGGATATAAAAGTTGTAATATTTTGCAATAATAAAAGTAGTTCATTTTGGAAAGATACAGAGCATTTTGTCTCAATCTTTTGGAAGGATTAATTCCTATGGGAAGTGTTCACCTGACTGTGGAGGATCGGCAGCGAATGTGTGTCCAGGAGAGGGAATATCTTTAAACGGCGTTACCCCCTTTCGTATTTGGGGTGTCGTTACATTGGTGGCAGCGGTGGGATTTTCCCTTCAGTTCCTGGGACACTCCAAACCACTACAGTGAATGACCAGCTATGCAGCCTGCAGGAAAGCCACGCTGAAAGACCTACTTGAGAGCCGTGGGGGGACCAGTGGGACAAAGAACAAGGCCACCTTGATCAGTGAGCTAGCCGAGATGGATCAGAGGGATGGTGATGCAGGACCCCGGTCAGTTGAAGACTTGTTTCAGCAACGAGTTCGAGAGCGGTTGGCATTATATGGCGCTAACCCATCAGAGACGGCCATACAGAAAGCCATTAAAGACATCCAGCTGCAGGATGAGCGACAAGAGAAAAAACTACAGCGACAAGAGAGAGAACGAGAGCGACAAGAGAGAGAACGAGAGCGACAAGAGAAAGAACTAGAGCGTCAAGAGAGAGAACGAGAGCGACAAAAGAGAGAACTAGAGCGACAAAAGAGAGAACTAGAGCGGCAACATGAGCGCAGAATGGCGGAAATACGGCAATCGGAGATCGCCTACAGACAGCTGCTAGAATCTGCTCAGCAGCAGGGTGGTGCTACCTTTGCCTGGGACTATCAGGAAATACCAGTGGACAACTCTGAAATCCTGGCTGAAGAATCGGCAGTGGAAAATCTGAAGATTGCCATCCCTAAAGCCGAAGTGGATGATATGGAGTTCCAGGGAGCTAGGGCAGTTGGCTCATCTCCCCAGCCACAGATTACAGAAGGTATGGACTTAAGGGACTGTTCAGAGGATGTTAGGGATTATGCATCGCCTGCCCAAGTACTGGCAGCAGGACAGAGTACTGCAGACCCCTGCTCTACACCCGTGGCAGTTTTGGAGGCCTGAGGTGAGAAGGTGATGGTTCCTCTTTCCCAGTGGATTTCAGAGATGCAGGGAGGAGAAGCAGCCCTTTCCCCCCAACAGTTAGCCAGAGCAGATGGTGTGGAGCCCCCAGCAGAAGTGCTGGCAACAGGGCAGAGTGATGCCAACCTCTGCCCAGCACCGGAAACAACTGTGGAGTTTCAGGGAGTTGGGGCAGTTGGCCCCTCTCTCCAGCAACAAGCTGAGGTGGTAGAGCTTTTACCCCCAGCTGAATCACTGGCAGCAGGGCAGAATGCTACTGGCCTCTGCACACAACTACAACTTGAGCTGATATCGGTGGATGGGACTGCGGTCTCCACTCACAGCAACCCAGCAGAAGAGCTGGCAACAGAGCAGAGTGCCGCGGGCCTCTGCTCTCAACTAACAGAAGAGGGAGTCCCTGTGGTACTGGATGGGACTTCGGTCTTCACTGACACAACCCCAGAAAATGGTGTGACACTGAGACAGGAGGATGTCAGCCTTGCTTGGCAAGCACTGGGGGATTTTCACCTACCACAAGTGGATGGGACTTCAGTCTCCACTTGTATACCCCAGGGATGCTGGGCAGTTGGTCCAGATCCCCAACAGCATGATGGACTGAGCCCAGTCACCCTGTCTTCTCCCCAGCGGTGGGTATGTTCTCTGAGAGAGGCAGAGGTTGGCTGGGTAAGTAATGCTCTGTTTGGAGCAAGTTATTTGGGGTACTGTGTGGATACCGGCATTAAAGGAATGGAACTATGGACTACCTTCGGAGTCAACCCGTCTGGGCTCTCCTCTTGTGTTAGTCTCCTGCCGAAAGGGGAGAGATGTAACGGGAGGGCCCGGGGAACCCAGAATCTCTTAGAAAGTACGAGATACCCTTGCTTCAGCTTCCCCAATGCCTCTTATGTGTAAACCAACCTGTGTCTCTATTAGGGGCACAGGGTGAATGAGAACCCCACTATGATCGGTGATAATCAGATTCAATGCTGTATATATATAGTATATAGATTGGATGTATACTGTGTGTGGGGGTTGTGTAATCATTGCTGTGATGAGGTGGGGGGTGATTTACATTCTACAGATCCTTTCATTGGGAGATGTGTATTAAAAGTTCGTTATATTCTATTGTGTAAAGTCTTTTGATAATGGGAGTTAAGCCTGTAATTATAGGTATGGTCCTCTGGTAGCCAGACAGGCTGGGGAAACACAAAAGATCATTTAACCTGAAATGTGGATTGGGAGACAAAAGCTAAACACAAAAGGGTCACGCATAATCATTAAACTGAGATGTGTATTAGCCATTCACTGTAGTTAATTGGCTCATGTAAATTGGGTCTGGTCAGAGGTGTATGATGAGAGGAGGGTCAGAAGCTTCTCTCTGTGGATATAAAAGTTGTAATGTTTTGCAATAATAAAAGTAGTTCATTTTGGAAAGATACAGAGCGTTTTGTCTCGTTCTTTTGGAAGGATTAATTCCTATGGGAAGTGGTCGCCTGACTGTGGAGGATCGGCCGCGAATGTGTGTCCAGGAGAGGGAATATCTTTAAACGGCGTTACCCCCTTTCATATTTGGGGTGTCGTTACATAGAGTAAATATTGTTTTTAGTTCTGTGCATTTTTTACGCCTTTGTATTCTTAGTTAAAGTGGGGTTCCACCCCTCATCTGATTCCTCCCTCCCCTCCGGTGCCAGAATTGGCACCTTTTGGTGGGGGGGGGACAGGACACCTGTCTTTGTCAGGTATCGTTTCACACTTCTGGGAGTCCGGGCCGCGTCCCGTGACGTCACCGCGGGGCTCCCTCCTCCCCTGGCCGCTGGGCAAATAGGAGAGAGGAGCAGGGCCTTACACATGCGCAGTAGGGTTCCCAGCGTGAAGCCGGAAGGCTGCACTGCCGGGTTCCCTTACCCGCAATGGCGGCGGCAGCACCCGACAGCTGATGGAAACATCGAGGGACTCCAGGACAGGGACTCCAGGACAGGTAAGTGTTCTATTATTAAAAGACAGCAGCTGCAGTATGTGTAGCTGCTGGCTTTAATACATTTTTTTGGCCGGAACACTGCTTTAATTTGACATCAAGTGAAGTGAATTTTATTTGAAAACACATTGTTAAAGAACTGAAAAAGAGAAAGAGAACACATGTAACAAAATCATAGGTGGATGTTATTACAATAAAAGAATGGAGATGTACTGTATGTATGTCTTCTGCTATATAGGAGATGTATGCAATGCGTGAGACAAGAAAGAGAAATTTTGGTTACAATAATCAAACTGTACAAATGATGATGTAGAAGAAATGACAAATTTATGGTTTAACATACACATCTTAAATTCATATGTAGCGCTTACCACCCTCTCCTCCTTGTCTTTTGGCTCCTCGCAGGAGGAAAGGGTACACCCAGCTCTATATGCCCGTACCCTCCTGTGTGAGGAGGTTGAGCGGTGTTGTGATGGGTCTCCGCAGCCAGCTACTCCCCCAGAATGGTTCTTATCTCTATAGCCAATAAAGATAAGTTTCTATTTCCCCCAATGACTTCAATGTCCACACCAGCTGTAACTCCAACGTAGAGTTTTTTTCTCTTAAACGACAGTCTCTGATAGAAAAGGTTGGAGAGAGAACAGGACAGCATAAGGTGTGGGAGAGATCCAGGCACAAACGTAATACACTTCACTGCTTGGCTTCTCAAGCAGACTTAGCCCATTTGGATAGTCTCCCTAGATAGGGACTAGCAGCCAAATGGTACTCGAACTAACTGCACAATCACTACACAAACTGGTACGCCTGGTCTCTGCCACAGACCTGGCGAACTTGGTCTCTGCCACAGACCTGGTGAACTTGGTTTTCAAAGCTTGGCCTCTTTGTAAGGAGAAGACATCCCTCCAGAGAGTTACCGGGCCCCTTCCTTCACTGTGACTTCTCACCAGTCCCTCGGAACGGTCTTTCCCCGGCCTCCTCGTCTAAGATGCGGGTCCCCTCCAAGGCGGCACCCTGAGATTTCTCGATCCTTGACGAGCCCCAGCCGAAGGTGCTGGGCCCAAGGCCTTTAGTTGTAGCCCCAGGGCTAAAGGTGCCTGGGACTGATTCACCGACCTCTGGCCCTGGGCCAAAGGTGCCCTGGGCGGACAGGAACACACACTCCTTGGGAGTAGGACTCCCGACGACGAATGACGACTCTGAACAGGCAGCGTCTGCCCCTTTTATATCCTCTCCCAGCATACACAGCAGGCCAACCACTCCCACTGTATGGCTGCCGAGAGGGGACACACAAGGCACAACACTGTATCAGCAGTTCAACCCTGGCCCACTATGGCAGCGCCACCTGCAGGCCACAGGGAACGGTACACCGATACTCTTCCTGCAGACAAAAAAATGGTTGATAATGTCCTAACAATTTAGGTGTTTGAGCATAACTACCACTCAAACACTACCCCTAAATTGAGGATCCCGCTACACACTCCCCCCACTTAAATAGACACTGTCCCCAGTGTCTGGAGCAAACCTATGCCTCTCAAGCCTGAGTCAACTTAGACCTATTCCAGAAATTATGTACAAAAAAACAATTTGAAAAAATGTTTGTTTGTGCCGGAACCTGAACATGGGGAAAGGGAGTTAAATGAAGAGATGAAGAAAGAGTAGTAGAAAACAAATGTGTACATCCCATTCTCAAATGTCACATATTTAAAAGCAAACACATTTTTGTCATTCACATTTCCCTCCCCTCCTGCAATAGCTAAACCCACCCATTCTCAGTGGCCGCTTGGTATCCACCTGCAGAGGGAGAAAAAAACACACATAACCAACAAATCAGACACCCTAACCTTCTATGTACATTATAAGAGAAAAGTCCTTTCCTTCTAAAAAGTAAAACACTTTTAAATGCAGTTCGAACTTAAGCAACACCGCCACCTAGTGGAAGTGCCACCGTCAAGACACTTGTCCCAAAAAAAAACTTTTCTTGCGTTGAAGGCAAATCTTCCTCCTCTTCTTGAATTTGGCTGTGTCCCTAAGCTATTTCTACACCAAAGTCTCTGTCTTTGTTATGCTGTGAGCGGAGAAAAAAAAAAAATCAACAGCTTCCCTGCTCTCCAGCTGAGTAGACTACCCCAATTTGCAAGGGCAAAGTTCCTGAACTTCAGGAGAGTACACTCCGGAACAAAAGCACAAAAAAAACACAGAGTTCAGTCTCTCACAAATAAAACTTTGGGTCAGGCAAGATGAGAAGCTTCCATTTTTATCAAAGGTCTCTATTGAGTAGACGGCATCTTCAAGCTCCTTCCGACACACAACTACCCGATTTCAGCGTCTTCTCCCACATCGGAAGACGATTCTAGATCCGAGGTATCACAGTCCTCTGCTAGTATGTAATTCCTTGAAACAGGGGAATTACTATCTCGGGCAAGTTCAAATTCTTTGGGGTCCGGAACCCAAGCATCCCCAGCACTCTGGATGCTTTTCTCTGCTCCCTTCCCCGGCTTACCTCGACCTGTAGCTATCGCGGATCGTCTGGAGGTCCCTCCGACTTGGCGATCCGACACAGGTAAACGCTGGGGTATAGCTCGACCACGACCGCAGGAGGCTTTCACGTAGCCGACCTTCCGCTTGTGCGGTGGGAGCGAGGACTCCGTAACAACCGAGGCAGCATCCTCCGGTTTCTCCGTCTCCGGTTCCTCAACTACCGGAACATTCTCAACAACGACTTCCTCCGAAGTCTCGACAGTGCGCGTAGGGGTTACTGTAGAAGCACTGGTTTCCTCCTCAAGAGTAGTGGCGCCCGTAAGGCAATTCAGCCGGAAGGCCCAAGGCTTTTCTGTGGATTGCTCTACCTCGAACAAGAACTCCTTGCATCTCTCACATCTTCCAAAAGGCCGAAGGTGCACCACCAGTCCCTGACACCCGGGACAAACCACTCCAAGGGCCTCCGCATCTCTGTGAATGGAGAGGGCGAAGCAACCCCGAGGCTTCAGTCGGATCCCCGTATCCATCAAAGAAGCAGCAAACGAAGTTACGTTCATGGTACTAGGAACTGGAATCCATGGGGCATTAGACGCCATGTTCTCCGCTTGCCGATTCATTGCGCACTGTCCCTTTTGCGCCAAAGTCACCACGTGCAACTCATCACATGGCGAGGCTCCTCCCATCTTCTGCAATGTTCGCGGGCTTTCTTACTCTTGACACGCCCACGAACTACGCAGCTTGGGCTCTCCTCGTGGCGCAGTCACTTTCTCTCAAAGATGCCGACCTCCACGGAGCCTCACAGGGGGAATAAAGTCCAAACTCTGGGGGGTTTTCTTCTTCTTTCCGGCTGCAGAAATCCTGAACTCGAGCCCCCACGTGCTGCTCTTACCACCCTCTCCTCCTTGTCTTTTGGCTCCTCGCAGGAGGAAAGGGCACACCCAGCTCTATATGCCTGTACCCTCCTGTGTGAGGAGGTTGAGCGGTGTTGTGATGGGTCTCCGCAGCCAGATACTCCCTCAGAATGGTTCTTATCTCTATAGCCAATAAAGACAAGTCTCTATTTCCCCCAATGACTTCAATGTCCACACCAGCTGTAACTCCAACGTAGAGTTTATTTCTCTTAAACGACAGTCTCTGATAGAAAAGGTTGGAGAGCGAACAGGACCGCATAAGGTGTGGGAGAGGTCCAGGCACAAATGTAATACACTTCACTGCTTGGCTTCTCAAGCAGACTTAGCCCATTTGGATAGTCTCCCTAGATAGGGACTAGCAGCCAAATGGTATTTGAACTAACTTCACAATCACTACACAAACTGGTACGCCTGGTCTCTGCCACAGACCTGGCGAACTTGGTCTCTGCCACAGACCTGGTGAACTTGGTTTTCAAAGCTTGGCCTCTTTGTAAGGAGAAGACCACCCTCCAGAGAGTTACCGGGCCCCTTCCTTCACTGTGACTTCTCACCAGTCCCTCGGGAAACGGTCTTTTCCCGGCCTCCTCGTCTAAGATGCAGGTCCCCTCGCAAGGCGGCACCCTGAGATTCCTCGGTCCTTGACGGGCCCCAGCCGAAGGTGCTGGGCCCAAGGCCTTTAGTTGCAGCCCCAGGGCTAAAGGTGCCTGGGACTGATTCACTGACCTCCGCCCCTGGGCCAAAGGTGCCAAGGGCGGACAGGAACACACACTCCCTGGGAGTAGGACTCCCGACGATGAACGACGACTCTGAACAGGCAGCGTCTGCCCCTTTTATATCCTCTCCCAGCATACACAGCAGGCCGACCACTCCCACTGTATGGCTGCCGAGAGGGGACACACAAGGCACAGCACTGTATCAGCAGTTCAACCCTGGCCCACTATGGCAGCGCCACCTGCAGGCCACAGGGAACGGTACACCGATACTCTTCCTGCAGACATAAAAATGGTTGATAATGTCCTAACAATTTAGGTGTTTGAGCATAACTACCACTCAAACACTACCCCTAAATTGAGGACCCCGCTACACATATAACTTAAAAATGAAACTTTTGCTTTTCGGATTCCTCCCCCCCTCCGGTGTCACATTTGCCACCTTTTAGGGGGGAGCAGATACCTGTGTAATCCAGGTATTTGCTCCCACTTCCGGGCATAGAATCCACGGTGATCTACGCCGTGTCGGGCCCCTCCTCCGTCCCCCCACTGTCTTCTGGGAGACCCAAAGGTCCCAGAAGACAGCAGGGACCAGTGAGATTGCGCAGCACGACTCTCGCATGCGCAGTAGGGAACCAGGAAGTGAAGCCGCAAGGCTTCACTTCCTGATTCTCTTACCGAAGATGGCGGTGCCTTCACCCAAGAGCCAAGGGACAGATCGGCTTCAGGCGCCGACATTGCGGGCGCCCTGGACAAGTAAGTGTCCATATATTAACCACTTAAGCTGCGGACCATTTGGCTGGCCAAAGAACAGAGCACTTTTTGCGATTTGGCACTGCATCGCTTTAACTCATAATTGTGCGGTCGTGCGACGTGGCTCCCAAACAAAATTTTTGTCCTTTTATTCCCACAAATAGAGCTTTCTTTTGGTGGTATTTGATCACCTCTGCGTTTTTTATTTGTTGCGCTATAAACAAAAATAAAGCGTCAATTTTGAAATAAAAGCAATATTTTTAACTTTTTGCTATAATAAATATCCCCCAAAAATATATAAAAAAAATTTTTTTTCCTCAGTTTAGGCTGATACGTATTCTTCTACATATTTTTGGTAAAAAAAATCGCAATAAGCGTTTATTGATTGGTTTGCGCAAAAGTTATAGCATCTACAAAATAGGGGATTATTTTATGGCATTTTTTTACTAGTAATGGCGGCGATCAGTGGTTTTTATCGTGACTGCGACATTATGGCGGACACATCGGACACTTTTGGCGCCATTCACATTTACACAGTGATCAGAGCTATAAATATGCGCTTATTACTGTGTAAATGTGACTGGCAGTGAAGGGGTTAACCAGGAGGGGGCGCTGAAGGGGTTAAGTGTGTCCTAGGGATGTGTCCTAGCTGTAGGCGGGATGGGCTACGTGTGACATGACACTGATCACCGCTCCCGATTACAGGGAGCTGTGATTAGTGTCCTGTCACTAGGAAGAATGGGGGAATGCTTGTTTACATCAGCATTTCCGCGTTCTTCCTCTCCGTGAGACGATCACAGGTAAACCCGCGGACATCGAGTCCGCGGGACCCGCGGTCAGACTCACGGAGCTTGTGGCGGATGCGCGCCCACAATGCCGCATCTTAAAAGGGACGTACCTGTACACCCATATGCCCAGCCGTGCCATTGTGTCGACGTGTATCGTCGTGCGCTGCTCGGCATGTGGTTAAAAGTCAGCAGCTGCAGTATTTGTAGCTGCTGCCTTAAAAAAAATAAAAAATTCAGCGGAACTCCGCTTTAAGATTATTATGCAATATAAAATAGTTCTGAAATAAAAGGTGGATGGAATGCAGGGTTGGAAAGCATGGGTTCTAAACCTAACTAGACCCATAGTTATTCAGTCAGCAACAGTGCAATGTACAGCCTAGGTAGCCAATAGCCACAATGTGATGTCCAGCTTCTCTTCTAATTGAATTGATATTGCTGACTCTTGGCTTCATTCTTCACATGACTGGGCTATTAATATTCCTGGCTATGCTCTCTTTCAGAGAGACAAGGTAAAACAAAAGGTGGTGGTGTCCATCTCTATGTGAGAAGTGATTGTGAAAGAGGACTTTGTTGATGGAGAGTGATGATGCTGAAGCATTATGGGTGTGCGTACTTCAAAGGTAAATATTGGAGTTTGTTAAAAGGCCACCCAGTGTTAATGAGAAGGTGGAGACTCAGCTTCTTGAACAGATAGAAAGGGCTGCAAGGGAAAATTGACTAAAGTAATAGCACTGCTGGAACAGTAAAATGGTGGAAATTTTATGGTACAGTTCATAGAGGCCACAACTAGGAATGATGCTCTGCTGGACCTGTTAATTTTAATGCATGCGGAACTTATTACCGATGTTCAATTAAAAGAACTGGGTAGGAATGATAATACCATGATTTCATTTAATGTTACCTGTAAACAACAAACATATTGGAAAGATCAAAAAAATTTTTTTTTAACAGAGCAAATTTTTCAAGGCGGAGTTCTGTTCTCCAAGATTTAGACTGGGAGGGGATGTTGTCATTACCCCTTGGTGCTGAGTGTACGCAAATATGCGGCCTCACTGGACTGGGCTTTTTTTCCCGTTTCTGTCTTTGTGCTGGGAGCAAGCTGCATGGCGCGCTGCCAGCACAGAGACTGGGGTCTTATCGAGTGTTCCCGATTCCAGGTTACCTGATCTCTGTGATAGCCTCTGATTGGCTATCATAGTGATCAGTCACTGTGAAGCCTGTCCCGTGTTTTCTCTCTCTGAATGGAGGAAAAAGAATAAACAACTTTGTGTAAAAAAATTCAATAATAATAATAATAATATTTTTTTATAGAAAAACACAAAAAAATACTTAGATCACGGTTTGATCGGAGTCAGTGCCAGGGTTAGTGTTTGGGTCAAGGTCAGGGTCAAATGTCAAGTTCAGGGTCAAAGGTCAGGGTCAGTATTTTTTTGGGCAGGATTTTTTTTTGTATCAGTGTCAGTTAGTGTCAGTGTGTTTTAGGTAGGATAAAAAAAGCAAAGTGCACTATTGTTTCTGAGCTGTAGTATGGGTACAAACAACACACATATGTGGTATCGCTACAATTGTCAGGAGCAGGAGAATTAATTTTGGGTTGTTTCTTAGTGGAACGTTTTGGTAGTAGCAAGAAATATACAGCTAACTTTAAAAAAAAAAAATTACTCTTCTGTGTACGGTTTTACTAACACATGTCAGAGTTTCAAAGTTGCAAAATTGTGCTTAGGCACCCTTGCCACCTCCACCGTATACATGGGCAGGGCAAAGGGGTAAAGCCAGGGGGGAGGCAAAATGAGGTTTAGCCTAGGGTGTCAAAAATCCATGCACCAGCCCTGGGTGAGAGAGAGGGGGGGGGGTGAGTGTTAGAAAGAGGGAGTCAGTGAGACAGAGGGGGGTTGACAGACTGAGAGACAGAGGGGGGCTGGGAGACAGAGATAAGTAAGAATGAGAGGGGGGAGTGTGAGAGGGGCTGAGAAGGAGCAGAGTGGAGTGTGAGAGGGGCTGAGAGAGAGGGGTGGTGTGTGAGAGGGGGTGGGTGAGAAAGAGAGAGGGGGTGAATGTAAGAGAGAGGGAGTTAGTGAGACAGAGGGGGCTGAGAGACAGAGGGGGGCTGAGAGACAGAGGTGGTGAGAGAGAGGGGGTGAGAGAGAAAGAGAAAGTGGGGTGAGAGAGAGGGGATGGAGTGTGAGAGGGGCTGAGAAAGAGAGGAAGTGAGAGAAAGGGGTGGAGTGTAAGAAAGGGGCTGAGAGAGGGGGTGGGTGAGAGAGAGAGAGAGAGGGGTGAGTGTAAGAGAGAGGGATTGAATGAGACAGAGGGGGGCTGACAGACTGAGAGACAGAGGGGGGCTAAGAGACAGAGATGAGTAAGAGAGAGAGAGGAGTAGAGTGTAAGAGAGAAAGGCCTAAGAGAGAGAGAGGGGAGTGTGAGAGACAGGGGGAGCTGAGAGAGGGGGTGGGTGAGAGAGAGAGAGAAGGGGTGCGTGCAAGAGAGAGGGAGTAAGTGAGATAGAGGGGGCAGAGAGACAGGAGTGAGAGAAAGAGGGGAGGGCTGAGAGAGACCACATTGCCCTATCCCTATCTGCAGTCCCTCCTCTGCCCCCCCGTACAGGCAGGTACAGTATGTGTAGGATGCCACTACCTGATGGCCAACAGCGGGCAGCGTCGGGTCTCCTTCTTGATACGGAGGTGCTCTAACTGTTCTCCTTCCAGTGGCTCCTTGGCAGCCTCCACCTCCCGTCCGTCCTCTTCCTCTGGGTTCCCAATCAGCCTGTCCTCCGAGTAATGAGCAAGCACAGGGTTACTGTGTGAAATGTGTCTACCTGCATCTGTTTTGCTACCATCCTGTGGTGTCATTCCATGTTTTATTGACTCAAGAATAAAGAGACTTTCCAGTACCTTGGTGTGCAGCCATCCATTTCTTCATTGAGCCTCACTGTTGATCGGAGGAATCCAGGTTCTGGGAGCGCCGGGTAGTTTGCGCCTGCTCCTGTTTGCCTCTTTGGTGGTCAGGGAGGGGGTGGAGCTCTTCTCCCTCCCAGGCTCTCACAGATCTAACTGCCCTCCTCGCTGGCCACCTTCCCCAAATCCCCGTGACCTCACCGCTGTTTGCTGCCACGCTCCCACTGCCACCAAACTGCATGAAAACAAGTGGCTCAAGGGGCAGTGTGTTAGGCACTCTGCCTCCTCTCTCAAAATTTCGCCTGGGTCCAATGGACCCAATGGGACCTATGATAGGGCCGGCCCTGGGTGTACCTCAAGGTTCAGTGTTGGGAGCATTACTTTTTAATATTTTTATGAATTATATAGGGTCTGGGATTAAAGTACCATTTCAGTGTTTGCAGATGACACCAAGCTATGCAGTGTAATTATGTCCTTACATGATGTCTCTAACTTACAAGTCGACCTCAATGCACTATTTAATTGGGTAACTATTTGGCAAATGAGGTTTCTTGTATTTAAAGAGTTATAGACTGCAGAGAGAGAGAGAGAGAGAGAGAGAGAGAGAGAGGGAGACATCCTTTTACCCCTTTTTTAAATCATTAGTTAGACTTCTGGAATATACAGTTCAGTTTTGGGCACCAGTTTAAAAAATGGATATTGGAAAACTGGAGAAGGAAGAGAAGGGCAACCAAACTGATACGAGGCATGGAGCAGCTCAGCTAAGATTAGCTAAACTGAATGTATTCTCTCTTGAAAAGAGACAATTAATGGGGGATATGGTCAGCATGTATAAATAGTATATGTGTCCATATACTGAACTTGGTGTAGAGTTATTCACTTTCAGGTCATAACAGAGGACAAGTGGGCACTCTTTACATCTGGAGGAAAATAGATTTAACCTTCCATATGGAAAGGATTCTTCACAGTAAGAAAAGTGAAAGTGTGGAATAAACTAGTTCTGGCCAGCCCAGTAGATTGTTTTAAAAAAGAACTGCATGCATTCCTAAATCCACAAAAAATGGACATAAATTTTTAGAGGTAATAATGCCAGGTGACTCCCGGGGATCAGGAAGGAATTGTTTTCCTCGCTGGATGCTTTATTGTTTTTTTTTTTGCCTTCCTCTTATTCAACTATGGGTATAGGATACTGTATAGTGAGCTTTTATTTTTGTGTGTGTGTGTGTTTTTTTAATTGGTTGAAGTAGATGGACTAGTGCTTTTTTTCAACCTGACTAACTAGGTAACTATGCAAATTATAGTTTCCGGTAGGGGGCTCGGCTTGGATGAGTCTCCAGGATTCATTTTAAAAACACCAAAAAAGTGCGCCTACATAAAAAGGACACTGCTCTGACACTGCTCTTCCACATCATATAGGAGCATATCCTGCTTAAAATACACAGCCGTTTATTTCTTAATTTGCAGATCCCGTCTGATAACTTGGGTAAGAGAACTATATTATCTCTTGATGCGGCAAAAGCTTTTGATAGAATAGAGTGGAATATTCTATGGCATTGCTTACAGAAATTCGGATTTGGATCCCAGTTTATACGCTGGATACAGCTTTTGTATGCTGATCCGGTGGCACGGGTTCAGGTAAATGGATATGTATCGACCCTTTTCCATTACAGCGAGGAACAAGACAGGGATGCCCATTATCATTTCTTCTTTTTGCCCTCAAACCTTTGGCTGCTGCGGTCCGGCACTCATTGAATATTATCGGATTTTGCAGATCATTAGGAGAGGACAAGATTGCCTTATATGCTGATGACACACTGCTGTTTTTGGGAGATACTTTGTCATCCCTAATAGCAGTGATGTGTTTAATTAAATAATATGGTCTGTTCTCAGGGTTCACAATAAACTGGGATAAGTAGTTTCTCCTACCGGTAAACCCGTTGGTAGACAATTTACCAAGTGAAGCAGTAGTATTAACAATGAAACATCTAGGTGTCCAAGTTACATCACAAGGGACAACATATGTATAAAGGAATTTAGATCCACTGATTAAGCACTTTAAACAAACAGGGACAATATGGAGTAAGTTATCTTCTGCATAATTGTCCAATATGGCTACCTCAGAAATGTTTTCGACAGGTGGATACCCTTTTTTAGGGATCTCATCTGGAGATATAAACATTCCCGAATTAGATTGAAAGTTTTGCAGATGCCTAAGGATGGAAGCGGTTTAGCTGTTCCTAATACTAAGTTGTATTACCTGGCATCTCAACTTCAGCAATTAAGTGGCCCTATACAACAAATTATACTATCTCAATTTCCTCTGGAGCCATTGGTACAGTTAATAGTAGCCCATTGTTTCTATAGTAAACACTGTTTTCCTACAATTGATTTAATTCATAAAGTATGAAATACTGTTCGAAAACTTCCATACCATGAGGGATATAAGCAGTATATGCCTATATGGAACAACCTGCGATTAACCTGAGGTTTTGAAACTTGAAAACTTCAGTTTATGGTAAAGGGATGGAATTACACTCCTTCATCAGCTTTTTGACAACGGGGACTTACAACCATTTAATCAACTAGCAGAGAAACATAATTTCCCTAATAAATTATTTTATAAAAACCTGCAGTTATGGCATGCTCTGAAAACACAGGCAGGACTTTCCTGTTTAAATATAGTCCCTCCCCTAGCTTGACTATGGCAGTGTCCATAGGATGTTATAAACAGGGAAATATTGGCGACATATATTATTCTTTACAAACAGCTAGCATAAACACACAGGATAGTAGCTTTGATGGGTGGCGTCGGGATCTGGATACTCTCACCGAGGAGGAGTGGGAGCAGGCTCTGAAGAATGTGTCTAGAGTCTCCCTATCCCCCTCACAGTGATTTACCCATTTATTTATTATACACGGATCTCACTACACCCCCTTAAAGTTATATTCCTGGGGTAAAGCAATCACACCAAATTGTCCAAGATGTACTGCCGATACAGGAACATAAATTCATATGATGTGGCGATATCCTAAATTACATTGATATTGGGGGAACATATTTGATATCTTATATACCTTATGTTCTATACATGTCCACTTTGACCCAAAAATAGCTTAATTAGGGATCATATCGGAAGATGCAATCCCATACGAAATGCATGAATCATGGACTATGTATATAGCCTGCAAACTTATATTACAAAAACCCAGTCAAAATTCACTCAATGGCTCGATGCGATTATTTATAATTTAAGAAGGAAGGAACTGGCATGTAAACATAGAAAATGCCCCAAAAAATTCTGAAAAATGTATTCACGATGGCTAGACTCAAATTTGTCTGTGTAAGTTGGGAAAGAGAAACTTAATGGTATGTTGAATTACTATGCTCGATTAGGCTAATTAGGAAATTGCAAGATTAATCTTTGATGGTGGTGTGTGTTTTTCCTTTAATTACATTTTTTATTTTTATTTATTTATTTATTTATGATTAACTTTGTTGTACATTGTGAAATGTTTCTCTATAAAATGACATGATAAAAAAAAAAAAAGATACAAGGCCAATTAGGCCTTCTTAAAAACCTGGTTCACACTCTTTGGTCTATTGCTGTACTTTGCCTGGAAAGCTGGAAAAAACGTCTCCTCCTTCCCGCCAATTTTGGAAATAATTAGTGATTTCTAATTTGCTCTTGTAAGTTGTGAAAGAGAAACTTAATGGTATGTTGAATTACTATGCTCGATTAGGCTAATTAGGAAACTGCAAGATTAATCTTTGATGGTGGTGTGTTTTTGGTGTGTTTTTCCTTTAATAAAATTTTTTCTTTATTTATTTATTAGGGCTGTTACTGATTAAAATTTTCGTGTTCGATTAATGTTTTTTTTTTTTTAATCGATTAATCGACTAATTTCGATTAATTATAACGCACATACAGATCCAACTACTTTTAGCTGATCTCCTTGCAGGCCGATTCCCAGTGCAGCTACCAACCAGTCGAAAAACTCGATAGCAGGATATAAAAAAACACACAAAAGGCAGCGCTCGATGGGAATAGCATTAAAACTTTTATAGTCTTCAAGTAGGTAACAAAATAAATATTGCACTGGAGATAAAATCGATGTAGCTACATAAGCTGTAAAAATAGTGTGAGTAATACCAAACGGTAGCAAAAGCAGTCATAAAAACATGTAGCTAAGTATGATACTGGTATAAAAATGTGTACAACGATACCACTGCTGAATCCAGATGAGGAGGGGCTAACATCAGTCCATTGGCATGTAGATGTCCCGTGAAGGGAACTATTACAACTCCCAGTGGATTGCTGTAGAATCCCAGGTTGATAGAGGGAAGTGATAGAGGGAAGTGTAACAGCCCTTGCGTGTGGCAGATAGTAAGGTCCCGCCGGCATGCAGATATGAAGGCACAGCAAAGGAGCCTTTCAGATGGACACGGCAAGCCCAAAGAATTTTGATAGATCAAAAGAATTTTGATCGATCAAAACAATTAATCGATTAATCGAGGAATTAATAGTTAATTTCCACAGCCCTATTATTTATGATTAACTTTGTAGTACATTGTGAAATGTTTCTCTATAAAATTACATGATAAAAAAAAAAAAAAAGATACACGGCCAAATTTAATTAAAGGCCTTCTTAAAAACCTGGTTCACACTGCAGCTGAGTGGACACTCCTTGGTCTATTGCTGTTCTTTGCCAGGAAAGCTGGAAAAAACGTCTCCTCCTGCCCGCCAATTTTGGAAACAATTAGTGATTTCTAATTTGCTCTTGTACCAAGATACCTATTTCAACAGAGACTCTTGCCTTTTTTCTACTATTTGCACCTAATGGGGTCTGGGCCATGAATGGACATATTATCCTACTCCTGTGCTTTTCCTTTTCATAACATTAGCCACATGTTTGATATGTGCTTTGTTGAACAATCAGGTGGTATGTCCCTACACAGGCTTAGTCACTTGGTTTATATATAACTATTTCTTAAAAATCCAATAAAACAGATTTACATTGTATAAAAAAAAAAGATGTATGGCCAAAAATAACAATATGGAAATCAGATAGAAGCAGAGTATTGGTTTACTGAATAAGAGCCTCTGGTTTTGACTTTGTTTTTCCACTTTAATGAAAGGTGCTCTTTAATATAAAATATAGCCCATGGGATTTGAAACCATTCAACATTTTTATCATACAAAAAGGAAATATGCCTTGGATGAATATAAAACTTACATATATGAGACAGCTAACAAAGTGGAGAGTTAACAAAATGGAGTCAGTTGTGGAGAAAGTCGAGTCAAAACAACATGCTGTAAAGAAAACAGGATAAAACACACACAGTGATCTAATAAAATGAAAAAAAGTTTATAGCAATATATAGACAATAGCTTGAGGACTATGGACCACTATGTACATCAGTCAATGAATGCTTTCAGCAATAGATGATAGTTATACAGTATGTTCCAGAAATGATGATGTTACAGTATGTTTACCAGGCACCTGCGCTCATTCTACTTCTAGGGATGCTAGGGCGGGGGGGGATGTGGCGGGATTAAGAAAAATGACTGAAAATACAAATGAACTTTTCAATATTTTAGGAGAAATTAAACTGATTTGAACATAATCGGTACCAACCTGCCTGGGTCGTAAAAAGCACTTGAGAGAACAAGATCTGCGCTTATCACACAAAGAGATTTTCACGAACACAAGATCTCTCACTGTTATGGCAGCCTGTGGTCCAGGCTTATACTGGGTTCTGTATTTATAAATACAAAAATTACTTGACATACATCATTTATAAACTGATGGCGAGCAATAGGGAATTAGCTAAAGAAATTGCAGTCCATCCATTCAGCATTTTTTGCAGCTTTAGTATCCTGAGGTTATCTGTTACAGAGACACACAAAGTCCAGTTGTCCATAGCAAAGCAACATAAATTCTGGCTCCAAATGGCAGTCTTTATGTCTGAACTCTTCAAAGCAGACCTGTAATGGAATGTTAATGTAAACTACAGTATGTGAACAGTCTTGCCAGAATTGGTAAATAATGCATCGGAATAGGGCTGGAACACTTTTCTTCTTAGTGGCACTCACATGAGCAAATTTCTAGGCAATTGGTCAAATTATTTTTTTCTTAAGGGGACGTTTAACCTGTTTCAAGTCTGATACAGCTTTTCAGCAAAGACAACAGCATCATACTGTATATTTGTCCACTGTCTTCCTGTATACCTCCATATTGTGAGAACAACACTGTAAGTGACACCAAACTTTTCCATAACCTGAGACATTACAGCTTCCATAAGCATAAGGGGAGGGGCTTAATGTGGTATTAAAGGCTTTTTTTTTTTCTTGTTAAAAAAAAAAAAAGAAGGGGGGCGTGGTCTGGTGCCGTTCCAGGATGGACGTGTAGTGTGCGAGCTCCCGTCCTGAGGTCCAGCAACTTCAGCTTATCAGCTTACCTGCTCCACCGGACATGGTGAGAACCGCTCGCAGTGCCTCGGCAACCCGTTCCCGATCCCCGCTGAACACCGACACCCCGCTGAGTCAGCAAATCCCCGAGATATTCCGGTCACGGCCTACGGCCAGGATGCAGGCCTCGCAAGCAGCCTCCTCCCAAGCGCCACGCGCCCAGAGCTCCAGCCCGCAGCGACCCGAGGAGCAGAGATCCCCAGGTCTGGCAACGGGGATGACTCACCCCCCGGCAGTGAGCCTTAATGACCTGCACAGCGTCGCTACGGATATTAAAAACACCCTCATGGCGGCCATCTTGGACATGAGGTCGGACATACACGCCATGACGCTTAGGGTGGAAGAGGTGGAATACGCTCAAGCCCGCCAAGACACAGCGATTTGTCACGTTCAACAGGTAACAGAGTCGCATGCGATCCACCTCAGGGAGATCAATCGCCACATGGAAGATTTAGATAATCGCGGAAGGCGTCACAACCTTAGAGTGAGGGGTATTCCAGAAATGATCGATGCCAGCCAGCTCCCAGTGGCAGTAACTACCATCTTTAACGATCTACTTGAAAGAGCCCCTGATACCCCGATCGCGTTCGAACGGCTCCACAGGGCACTGCGCCCGCGGGGAAGGGACACAGATCCCCCACGGGATGCAGTCTGCTGCCTCACAGACTTTCCCTTGAAGGAGGAAATATTACGCAAGGCCAGACACCGCAACCAACTGTCTTTCCAGGGAACGGATATCAGAATCTACCAGGACCTATCTAACATCACCCTGCAGCGCAGACGCGAGCTACGTCCCCTCCTGGAAACACTGAGGGCCAGATCCATAATCTACCGATGGAAGTTCCCCTTCTGCCTGACAGCAACTCACCAAGGCCGCACAGCCAATCTAAAAGTCCCGGAGGATTTAGACCACTTCTGCACGGCCATGGAGATACCGTATGTGGAAGTACCAGACTGGTACAGCGACTTCCGTATACCGCCATTCAGAAGAGTCACCTCCATGGAAGGTATCGCAGAAGCAGGCAACTTTAGTATCGGCCGCCGACGCTCTCACCCACCTCCTCCCCACACTCCTTCAAAGGATCAAAGAGCCCCGCGTAATGGTAGCCCGACGGCTTCTCCAGTGCCCCGCAAAGCACGCATCGCCTAACAAGAAACATGAATACCGTCCTTCTGTTTCCACCTCACAGCTGGACTCTGGACCACTCCAATTCGCAGGTAACTTTATACAGCAATCCCTAGGGAACACTGGCAGAACGGTTGGTACCCTCTTTCCCTCTTGGACAACTCCCGAAGGTTTCCCCGGTCGCCCTAACTTCCTTATGTCGGGTCAGAGACTACCTTCTCCCGCACTGATTGTCTTTTCCTCCTTCTCCTCACACTGTATTCATTCTTGCTCATCGGCTGTACCCTTTTTCTATTGAAGCCTTCTTCCTACATTCTCCTATCTACTCCAATGCAGCTAATGACATGTCGATATATAATCCCCCGATTGCATTATGTGCTGTCTTTCTCCCCACAGGCCCTACTAGCTCCTAGCTCCTGAATTTTCTGCTTTACAGCACTGAGGGTGGTCGGGGATCCGAGGGGGACATGCACAGGTGTGTGGCCTACGTGGATGTCCGGTAGAATCCATTCTCAGGTTTGGGAATGGGCGTGCCCCCCTCGGATTTAGACAGCCTGCCCTTAACCCCTGGGTATGATTTTGTTTACTATGTTTTTGTTTACTATGTTTTGTTTGCTATGTTATCCATATTTGGATTTTTGATGTCAGCCATAACTGCAGATGCATACTTGTTCACGGTAACGCAAGCTGTACGTTCTGTTCTGTTCTGTTTTAACTAATTCACCATGTTACTGACTCTGTTCCCTGCATATTCCTCTAAACCAAAGTATATGCCCCCTATTCTCTGTCATGTGACATCTGAAATTTGAGCAATACACTTAATTTCTTATCCCCCTCTTCCACACAAACCCCCAGATTACACAATGCTAAACATCCTCCTCTAATTGCCGAATAAATGCCCTTACAACTCCACAGCCTTCATGCTTTATGAGAATAAGCCGTTACACACAGCCCTGAAGTCACCTACGAATCACCCTCTCACCATGTCCTTATAGGATGACCTGTCCGTCATCTACACAACAAGATTACTCCTCTGACACCAAAATGAGCCATAGATGACGCTAACAATCAGCAGCGTCTGTTATCCTTAAGACCTCATAGAGAGACGCAGACCTCACCTCTCTCTAGTTGAACTCCACCTACCGCTCTCACACACAGCGGACTCTGGTAGACACCGCTGAACCTCACCGGTACCCCCACTCCTAATTGGTGGGCTTGCAGGTCAAGTCCCACACCCGGTATAATACCCCATCCCCCTACCTGTCCCCTCCTTCCTCCCTGGTTATCTTCCTCCTCAACGTCCTAACCTCACCTACCCCACATCTTCCCTTCTCCCCATCCGCATAACCCCCCCCCCTTTCTTTTCCTCCCGTCTCTGACTTCCCCATATCCTCCCGCCCCCCACTCGCTTAAACCTCTACTACCAACATGAGCCCCGATAATGTCCGAGGCGCCAACCTGTCCCTAAAGGTAGTCTCCCTTAACGCCAAAGGACTGAACATACCTGAAAAGCGAACACAACTCTTTTCCCTCATGCGCAGCATGAAAGCTGACATAATCTTCTTACAGGAAACCCACTTTTGTAAGAAATCAGTTCCCAACATGACTAATCGCCTCTTCCCCCATAGTTTCCATGCCACCTCACCTATCTCGAAATCCAAAGGAGTCTCCATAATCATTTCCAAAAACCTTCCCATCCAAATTACAGACACTCACCTTGACGAACTAGGCAGGTATATCTTCCTAAAAGGGACACTCAGGAACAAACCAATCACTTTGGCTAACATATACAGCCCCAACTCGTCCCAAGTTCCCTTTTTTAGGGCTGTAACAAGACACCTAACCAATTTCCAAGAGGGTATTCTTATACTGGGAGGGGATCTCAATGTACCCCTGAACCCCCTTTTAGACACCTCGTCGGGGAAATCCCACCTACCATACAGGGCGCTCCGACAAATCAGAAAATGTTTCCAAGAACTCTTGCTCCACGACACATGGCGCACCTTACACCCGAACGTAAAGGATTTTACATTCTTCTCCGCCCCACATACCAAATATTCACGACTAGACTACATATTTCTTACCCAACAGGATCTCCCGTCCCTGAAAGCAGCAACCGTCGAACCGATGACCTTCTCGGACCACCACCCTATCTCAATGACCCTCACTTTCCCTGAAAAAGTATACCGCTCGCAAATTTGGAGACTAGACCCTTCCATCCTGACAGACAAAACCAAAGAATTAGAGATTCAAACTTGCCTAAGCAATTATTTCACTGAGAACAACACCCCGGACATTTCTAAACTTACTCAGTGGGCGGCTCACAAATGTGTTGTCCGAGGGAAATTGATTTCCCTGGGGGCCGCAATTAGAAAGGAAAAACGGGCCAAACTGGCTGATCTCTTTTCCAAACTTAATAAACTAGAAGCACTACACAAACGAAACCTGGCCCAGCAAACCCTCATAGAACTACTAGAGACTCGTACACTCATTCAGGAAGAATTGGGCCATCACCTCAGGAAGAAATACACTCTATCTCAGAAACTTTTTTACGAATTCGGCAACAAAAGTGGCCATCTTCTTGCTCAAGCCTTACGCAAGAAAAGGGCTGCTAATACGATACACCACATACAATCCCCCACGGGTAAGACTCTCACGAATAACAATGACATAGCCAGAGAGTTTGAGAAGTACTACTCGTCCCTATATAATCTAGATAAATCCGAACCCCCTACTACCTTATCGAATGACAGACCCAATGATATTAACTCGTTCTTAGACCAATTTGCTCCAGGAAAGCTCCCCACTGACACCACCACGATTCTGGAATCCCCGATCTCTATTCAGGAATGGAAAAAAGCTTTAAAACAACTTAAGCCTGGTAAGAGCCCGGGACCTGATGGTCTTTCCGCCGTATATTTCAAGACATTCTCAGACCTTCTTCAACAACCCTTCCTTGACGCCTTCAATACACTCTCTCCCACAAATCCTTTCAAAAGCGAAATGTTAGAAGCACATATCGTTGTTATCCCCAAAGAAGATAAGGACCCCACCCAAACGGGAAATTATAGACCAATCTCATTATTGAATGTAGATGTCAAAATCTTTTCTAAGATTTTGGCAAACAGACTCTTACCGCTTCTCCCTTCCTTAATCTCTCATGACCAGACCGGCTTTATCCCTGGACGTGAAGCCAGGGACAACACTGTTAAAGCAATAAACTTACACCACCTTATGACACAGACAACCCAAAAAGGCCTGTTTTTGTCACTCGATGCGAAGAAGGCGTTCGACAGAGTAGCTTGGGACTATATGACAGCGGTTCTGAGGGCCATAGGATTGGGCCCATATATGTTAGGCCTAATCCTGTCACTATACACGGGACCATCTGCTAAGGTACGGGTCAACAATACTCTGTCGGACGCCTTTCCCATCGGAAATGGCACAAGACAGGGCTGCCCCCTGTCCCCCATCCTCTTTGTACTCACACTTGAACCATTCCTCCGTAAACTGACATACAACCCAGATATCCAAGGTATAAGTTCCTCCAAAAGAGAATATAAATACGCTGCTTTCGCAGACGATATTTTGTTGTTCCTGTCGAACCCACTGATCTCCCTACCAAACCTTCTTTCTGAATTTAAACAATTTCAGTTCCTCTCCCACCTTAAAATTAATTTCTCGAAATCCTTTGCCCTTAATATAACATTACCTCAACACATAGTTGATCAATGTAAGGCTAACTTCCCGTTCCAATGGAAACATGATTCCATCACATACCTAGGGATACAACTCCCTTCCAAACTCTCAAACCTCTACGCTAAAAACCATGTTCCTATCCTACACAGAATATCCTCTGATCTTGAAACATGGAACAAACCGCTTTTCTCTTGGTTTGGCAGAGCGGCGATCCTCAAAATGAATGCCCTCCCGAGAATACTCTATATTTTGCAGGCGATCCCTATACATATACCTCCGGCCTTTTTTAAATCTTATAGAAACATATGCACTAAATTCTTATGGGGGAACCGTAGACCCAGAATCAGCTTTACGCAGCTCACCCGACCTAAAAGACTTGGGGGCATAGGCCTCCCCAACCTTCTCAATTATTACACTGCTACACACCTTACCAGGATAGTGGACTGGAATACTCAATCTCTCCACAAAGATTGGGTTTCCCTAGAAGCATCTTTTTCTGCTCTCCCTTTGGAGTCTCTCCCATGGTTACTCTCACCCCACGTCCCCTCTGAATTACACGTACACCCACTTATAGGCCCAACCTTGCAATGCTTCAAAAAGCTTTGCTACCGATCACCCATATCTTCGATTCCCGGCCCACTGACACCTGTAAAAATGAACCCTGGGTTCCCACCAGGTATGCACGCAAAGTTTCTTACCGATAACTGGACACAGAGCCCAATTAGATCACATCAGTTCTTCCTCCGGGGCAAACTATTGTCTACATCCCAACTCTCCTCCCAACTAAACAAGCCACCCATTCCCCCTTGGACATATATTTTAATTGCTCATTTTCTAAAATCCCTTAACAAGAATATACAATGCTCCAGAGAACTCACCCCTTTCGAAAAGCTATGTATCCAAACGACACCCCAATCTCATCTAGTTTCTACCACACATGAACTCCTCTTCGCCGAGATGAAAGCTAACGAGACCTTAGCCTGTAAGAACTGGGAGTCAGACCTCTCGGTATCTCTTTCAGCGGAACAATGGGAACTAATTTTCCTCAACATACATAAAGGGTCGACGAATGTGTCGACCCAGGAAAACGGCTTTAAGATCCAATCTAGATGGTACCGCACGCCCACCCTTCTGCATAAATATAATCCCACAATCCCAGAGGTTTGCTGGAGATGTCTCCGGGAAAGGGGAACCCTTCTCCATATCTGGTGGTCCTGTCCATCTCTAAAAGACTTCTGGGAAAAGGTATGCCATATAACCTCTCGAGTCACCTCATATCATTTGGACCTTTCCCCTTCTCAATTCCTTCTACACCATTCACCCCTGTCGCACAATTCCTATCACAAATCCCTAGCAATGCACATGATCAATGCGGCAAAGCAGTGTATCCCTATACACTGGAAATCGACTCACCAACCAACCATAAAAGAATGGTTTAACAGAATATGCAAAATTGAGGAAATGGAAAATCTTATACATATTGCAAGAGAGACTCCGTCATCATTTAGTAAAAAATGGGCCTGCTGGTTACACTATAAAACGACCCCAGAATTTGCAAACTCCCTGAACCCTGACAAAGGATAAATTACTCCTCTGAGAATTGTCATTAAAAATCTACGACGTGCCAGGATCTCCCCTTAACCCTAAACCTTACAAAGACACCTCTCTCCTCCTATATCTCCCCCTATACAGATCCGCCCCTAGTTTCTCATAACACGCCCCTTGAACACCCCAAGGGGTCGGGGAAGTCAGAGACGGACCCCCTGCCAACGCCATCCCTTCCTGCCTCACTCCCCTCCCCTCGATCCCCACCCCACCCCTTCTCCTTCCACCACTTACCCCCTCCTACTTTCTCATCCACAAGCTTCTGTACAATACAACCACTAACATAGCTCCAGCCTACACTCCCGCATTCATACACTCTCAACGAAATAAACCTGTTTATAGCTCCTTCCCTCCCTTTCTGCCATATTGCACCTGTTGGCCTTTCCCTCCCACACAGACCAAAAGTCCATAACGGCATCCGTGAACCTACCTAGCTCTAACCTACCAACAAGATCTATCCCCGTCAATGGTAGTGGACTTTGACTAGACCCCACAACTACCTTGAATTAAGGTAGCCCACCCCAACACGGCCTAGTTCATGAAGGATGCACATAGCCATTTCATTTTCACTACCCGCAAGTTGAATTGTATGTGACACATGTTATTCATCCATGTTTTGTGGTTGTATTAATACCTTATTGTACTACTATTGTTCAAGATATCTGTAAATGCTTTTTACATTTCAATAAACTGTTTTTGGAAAAAAAAAAAAAAAAAAAAAAGAAAAGGTCCCCTACCTCCTCTTTTGGCAGTCCTCACTGGCGCTGTCCATTTCTTCTTTCCCTGGGTGCTTCCAAGCTGGGCTGTGTGCTTACATACACACATCGCCAGTAAGCAATGCCCCTGGTCCCTCCTCACAGGAGTTTGACTGACAGCAGCTGGAGGCCTGCTGCCCTCAGTCTTACCCATAAAAGCAGGAAGTGATGGGAGTGGTGCTGCAGCTGAGACAGTCCTGGAGCAGTGACAGGTGTCAGGTAAGTGTTTAGGGATTGGATATGGTAGGAAAAAGCAGTGGGGCATTTTTTCCTTAACCACTTACTGGGCACTTAAACCCCCTTCCTGCCCAGGCCAATTTTCAGCTTTCAGCGCTGTCACGCTTTGAATGACAATTGCGCGGTCGTGCGATGTGGCTCCCAAACAAAATTGACGTTCTTTTTTTCCCACAAATAGAGCTTTCTTTTGGTGGTATTTGATCATCTCTGCGGTTTTTATTGTTTGCGCTATAAACAAAAAAAGAGCGATGATTTTGAAAAAAACACAATATTTTTAACTTTTTGCTATAATAAATATCCCAATTTAAAAAAATAAATAATTTTTTTTTCCTCAGTTTAGGCCGATACGTATTCTTCTACATATTTTTGGTAAAAAAAATTGCAATAAGCGTTTATTGATTGGTTTGCGCAAAAGTTATAACGTCTACAAAATAGGGCATAGTTTTATAGCATTTTTATTATTTTTATTTTTTACTAGTAATGGCGGCGATCAGCGATTTTTATTGTGACTGCGACATTATGGCGGACACATCGGACACTTTTGACACCATTTTGGGACCATTGTAATTTTTACAGCGATCAGTGCTATAAAAATGCACTGGTTACTGTAAAAATGACACTGGCAGGGAAGGGGTTAACACTAGGGGGCGAGGAAGGGGTTAAATGTGTAACCTGGGAGTGATTACTACTGCGTGCCTGATCTGTGTCCCTATGTACAAGGGACACAGCATCGGTCTCCTCTCCCTGACAGGACATGGATCTCTGTGTTTACACACAGAGATCCACGTCCTTGTCTGTGTACCGGCCGATTGCGGGTGCCTGGCGGACATCGCGGCCGCCAGGCACGTGCATCGGCATCTCAGTGATGTGCCGGGCGTGTGCGCGCGCTGCCCAGTGGCCGGAATAGCCGAGGCCGTCTATTGACGGCCTCCCGGATTTGTAGAGCCACCTTGAGGCCGTCATTTGTATATGGCCCGGCTCTCAAGTGGTTAATGTAGAGAATGCATTAAAGGGGTTGTAAAAGGTACATGTTTTTTCACCTTAATGCATTCTATGCCCCCCCCCGTTTACATACTTGACCCCTCGAAAGTCCCGTGCCGTGAACGCGCTGGCTTCTCGGCTCATTCATTGGTTGATTGAAAGCAGCGCAGCCATTGGCTCGCGCTGCTGTCAATCACATCCAATGACACAGCGCGCCGGGGGGCGGGGCCGAGTGATATAGCCGCCGGCTGTATCACGGGAGTGCGCCCGCAAGAACTCACCACCATGCTCGCTCGCTCGCATGAAGGTGGTGAATTCTTGCGGGGAGGAGCCGAGACAGCTGCCGAGGGACCCCAGAAGACCAGCTTCGGGGCCACTCTGTGCAAAACGAGCTGCACAGTGGAGGTAAGTATAACATGTTTGTTATTTTAAAAAAAAAAATTACCTTTACAACCCCTTTAAGGTAAAAAAACTTTTACCTTTGGAACCACTTTAATGCTAAGATGTGTAATTTGATTTATGTCAGTGGGAGGAGCTTAACCAGTATAAAATGGATGGCTTCCAAACAATCTTAAAATCTTCATATTTCAAAAACCATGAGAAATGCCTACTTGCCTTCTCATTTTCTCCCTTTCGTGCTCTTTAGTCCCATTCTTGTATAAATATGTAATGTTATCAAGAGCTTATGAGAACATTTGAAGGTAGTATAGTATCTTGCCTTGATTTTTGACAAACAGTTGACTTTTTGTTCAGTATTTATTTTAATTTCCCCTAAAATTGTTGGCTATTCCTTTAGCCTAAAATGACAGCATATACAACATATAAAACACTCTGCACAGCAAAGTAATGTATTGTTGCCTGACTTTTATGCTGACCCTCTGGCTTTGGTTCTTTCTAAGACACCTGGAACAAGTATGCATGTCAGGAAAGTCAGAGTAAAAGTTAAAACTCCTTAGCATTCTACTTGTTCTGGGTTAGTAGCTCAAATTATTGAGGCCATGTTTTCAATTTAACAGCCAACTAGCTTTTTTTTTTAGAATAGGAACTTAGCAATAACAGCTTTCATGTTTCTCTTAGGAAAAAACTCCTTTAAATTAATATTTCACACAAAGAAACATTTTTTAGAATGAATAGTCCTTTAAACTGACACAATAATGGGGATATACACCTGAAGTGGGCCATTCAGGAACAGACGTCTGTAGGTATCTCCTTAATTGATAAATTGTGCAACCTTATTTCTCAAGGATTGGTGTGCATGCTGTTGATACTCTGCATTCACATAGATAATTTAGAATTGAAAAGTCAACTTTGTGTCAATCTGTAAGGTCCCCAGTGAGGCTGACCTATCTCAGGCTTAAACTGTACATCCCCCCCTCAAATATATATATATATATATATATATATATATATATATATATATATATATATATTCAGTATACCAATCAATAGATGACTGCATTTGTTTGTTTTTTCCATACTTTTGTTTACCTGGTAATCTTGGAAATAACATCCTGGGGTGGATAAGATTACTTGTTCCCCAGTATGTATGGAGGGAGCTATTCTTACACTGCATTTCTGGCAAGATGAACAATGATTCTCTGTGCACGGTACAATGAAAACGTATATAGCCTAAAAAATGAAAATTAATACTGCCACCACATCTAAGGAATAGTAAAGGTCTTTGGCTTAGATATCCTTTAAGCTTAGGGCTGACACTAGGTTTGGACTGCTGGATGAGAGCAAAACTGTTATTTAACATAGCCTTTGGTTTTCTTGATATCTGTTATTAACATTGACCTCAGGCAGGAGGCAGACTCTCAGCCTTGTCTTACTCTCTTACTTGTCTGCTCTGACAAGGAGAGAATACAAGCAAATAATACAAATTAAGTAATTTCTGAGAGGTAAAGCTGCACTATTATAACAAATCAGGAGTGGACATTGATATTGTTACAAAGGCCTATTGGTGAATGGCTGCCTTTATTACTGCCCTGGTATGTCTTTTATATACTTACATTCATATAAAGCATACCTGGTGATATGTCTGCTGGTCATATGGAGTTTTTTTTACAGACCACCAATGTTCTCCTGAGATTTTGTGCCTGGCTATATAAAACAGTAAACTGTGCAGAAATACCATAGATTTTCTTTGATTTAACATTTTCCATTTAGCTTATACTGTACATAGTTGTCCCATGTTTTATAGAAAACTGCATTTCTTATTCTTAACAAAATGTAACAATGGAATATAGAAATAGTTCTATATATAAATAAGCAGTTTTTTAACAGGAATAATTATGTTCTCCTATAAGGAGAGTATAGAGTCATTATATTGTACATTATTGAGTCTTTAGAGACTGCATTTCAAAGTCCTCCAATATTATAAGAAAAGAGGCCAAGCTGAATGGAAATAAAAAAAAATGTACCAAAGCCCAATATGGAAGAAAGCACACCAGCTTCATTGGTAGTTTAAAATGATAGTAGCAAAATGGCTCCAGTAAAGACAATGCTTATCTGGACAGGTAAAGGCAATTTGATCACAGTTGTTTTCCATTCCCGTCTCAAACAGACTTGTGGGTGGACATGTAAATGTTTTCTGAAACATTCATATTTTTTTAGTTTTTCCCTCGTACAGAGATGCAGGTAGGTGTGATAAGTTGAGGCATTATCCAGTTACGCTTCTCTGTATATCATGTCATCTTAATAACTGTTTCCCCAGAAGACATTTTACGGAGAAAGCCAAGTTTAAGATTGGAATGCTGGACAATCGGATCCTCGTTCCATACCAGTGACGTGGACAAACTCTTCCGCTCATTCCTAAATATGGATCTCCTGCGCTGTCTATGTAGCAGCTGTTTAAGTTTCTCTTTGAAGAAGCTTGTAGTTAATGTGTACAGGATGGGATTCAGGGCACTGTTAATCGGCAAAATGAATATCACAATCCAAGAGGTTACAGTGCCTGCAATTACAAGAAAATAAACACAGATTGAAGCTATGGCGGGAATAATGCATGTTACAGAACATTAAGATGCGCTTGATATATAACAATGTCCATATAACATATAACCATATACCAATATTGTCCCAATTAATGCACAAAAGCGGTGGCTGGATAAAGGGATTATCCAATTTAGATAAAGTATATTTTGTATAGCCTTCGTTACATTTTTTACTATAATATGCACCATCTGTTTTCCTGATTTGCCTGATGCTTTCTAAATAGTAATGACAACAAATACCATTTATCATACACTTGTTTGTTTCTTTTGTAAGATTTAGTTTATGTAATATAATTTTCCATCTTTTA
Source organism: Rana muscosa (assembly GCA_029206835.1). NCBI lineage: Eukaryota > Metazoa > Chordata > Amphibia > Anura > Ranidae > Rana > Rana muscosa. Next base: position 968,028,897 of record CM055117.1, on the reverse strand, counting down.
CAGCCTGTTTGTGCAGGAAATAAAATTAAGATTGTAAAAAAAAAATACAAATTAAAGTACTGAATCAGTACTAACACCTTAAGATGCCTAAAAAAAAAAAAATGCAACTTGTAAAAAGATCTTACACAATAGTATTGAAAATGCTAGAGGGTGGAACCACAGGGCATAGTGAGAGTTGCAGGCTGATACACCCAGAACTGTAAAGCCGTGCACACACGATCGGTTTTACAGATGAAAACAGTCTGATGGACTGTTTTCATCGGACGAACCGATCGTGTATGGGCCCCATCGGTCTTTTTTCCATCGGTGTGAAAAAATAGAACATGTTTTAAATTTATCCGATGGGAAAAAAAACAATAGCAAAATCCGATCGTCTGTGTGGAAATCCATCGGATAAAAAACCCACGCATGCTCAGAATCAAGTCGACGCATTCTCAGAAGCATTGAACTTAATTTTTCTCGGCTCATCGGAGTGTTTTACGTCACCGGTTTTTTGACTGATGGTGTGTGGGCAAGACTGATGGAAGACAGTTTCATTGGATTTCCGATGAAAAAAACCATCGGATTAGAATCCATAGGATATCCGATCGTGTGTACAGGGCTTTAGATGTTTAACATTCTACTGCCACTTCTAGCTCTACAAGAGATCAAGAGGCTGACATTACTGGTAGCAGGGCTGCTAAGCATTATTGTTGTGCTTTTTTCCTTACAAAAGTAAATTTTAAAGCTGAACGGCAGACAAACAGCTAAATGCAGTTTGCAACTGTTTACATGCCCACAATTTTGTCATTTTGTGAAGCCAGCTTTGTGATGCAGTCATCCTTACCAGACAACATACATTAGATAGGTCATTGGGCTTCACTGTGGCAGCACACTTTGGTTAAAAACACATTCCCAGTCTTCTAATTTGACAATGAAGCAGCAGTGGTAGGTCACAGCAGAGTGAATTGGTCATACCTCACCTAATTCTTATATTTAACAGATAATACAGGCAAAGAGCCTTAACTGACTCCAAGTTCTCAGAGCCAAATTTCTAGAAAGCCAACATAGGCCATGGCTTAGGATGGTAGGGCACATAGTCACCTCTCATTATGTTAAGGACACAACACATAATAATATATTCCTGTAAAAAAAAGGTTTCAGATTGCTGCCATGCCTTCCAGTCTATCAAACCAGGCAGACCCACTACACTGCATAATTATTGGCAAATCTAAATGAAATTAAATACAGTGCCTTAAAAAAGTATTTATTCCCTTGAAATGTTCCACATTTTGTCATGTTACAACCAAAAGCATAAATGTATCTTATTGGGATTTTATGTAATAGACCAACACAAAGTGGCACATAATAGTGAAGTGGAAGAAAAATTATAAATGGTTTTCAACATTGTTTACATATAAATATAAAAAGTGTGGTGTGCATTTGTATTCAGCCCCCCCCCCCCCCTGAGTCAATACTTTGTAGAACCACCTTTCACTGCAATTATAGCTGCAAGTCTTTTTGTGGATGTCTCTACCAGCTTTGCACATCTAGCCCATTCTTCTTTGCAAAATAGCTCAATTGGACTTAGGTCTTAGGTCTAGACTTTGTCTAGACTTTGGGTCATTCTAACACGTTAATATGCTTTGATCTAAACCATTCCATTGTAGCTCTGGCTGTATGTTTAGGGTCATTGTGCTGCTGGAAGGTGAACCTCCGCCCCAGTCTTAAGTCTTTTGCAGACTCTAACAGGTTTTCTTCTAAGATTGCCCTGTATTTGGCTACATCCATCTTCCCATTAACTCTGACCAGCTTTTCTGTGCCTGCTGAAGAAAAGCATCCCCATAACATGATGCTGCCACACCATGGTGTGTTTAGGGTTTTGTGCAATGTTAGTTTTCCATCACACATATCGTTTTGCTTTTAAGCCAAAAAGTTTAATTTTGATCTCATCTGACCAGAGCACCTTCTTCCACATGTTTGCTGTGTCCCCCACATGGCTTCTCGCAAACTGCAAACAGGACTTCTTATGGCTTTCTTTCAACAATGACTTTCTTCTTTCCACTCTTCTATAAAGTCCAGATTTGTGGAGTGTACAACTAATAGTTGTCCTGTGGACAGATTCTCCCACCTGAGCTTTGGATCTCTGCAGCTCCTCCAGAGTCACCATGGGCCTCTTGGCTGCTTCTCTGATTAATGCTCTCCTTGCCTGTTAGTTTAGGTGGACGGACATGTCTTGATCTGTTTGCAGTTGTGTCTTACTCTTTCCATTTTCGGATGATGGATTGAACAGTGATCCGTGAGATGTTTAAAGCTTGGGATATTTTTCTATAACCTAACCCTTCTTTAAACTTCTCCACAACTTTATCCCTGACCTGTCTGGTGTGTTCCTTGGCCTTCATGATGCTGTTTGTTCTTAAAATTGTTGCTCCCCGCTAAACTCAATTTTTTTTCTTTGCTTTGGTACATGTTCCTCAGGGTAGTGCCCAGCCCCCCATGCCATTTGTTTGACATTACTTTACCTAAAAAATGGCCATTATTGTTATTTAACATTTGGTTTCCTATAATTTGGGGTTTGGATTTGGCACTCAAACTTCAGCAAAGTTTACTGAAACCATCTCAAACTAAACCCATGTATATTTAGCTCATCCCTAATCCTCCTGTTACAAAGTTTTAGTAAAACTAAAGTTGATTCTACATAGTTTGTATGGTTCGATGGTATCATGTTTGGTGAGCTTTAGTGTAATACTTCATCCAAGACCAAAGACATGTCCCAGCTCTACTCCATAATAACATAGTTAGTCAGGTTAAAAAAGTCCATCAAGTTCAACCAATAATAAAAAAAAATACAGAAAACCCCCATAAAAAGAAACATTTACCCACAGTTTATCCAAAGAAGGGAAAACCCTTATAGGGCATGGGTAAAACAATTCCTTCCTGATATCGTCAGGCAATCAGATATTCCCTGGATCAACTCTTTCTAGTGTTATTACTGACATATGGTCATATCCAGTTATATTCTTTGTATTTAGGAATGCATGCAGCTTTAAAAAAAATAAAAAATAAAAACTAGGCTGGCTTAAACAAGTTTCTGAGAGAGTCTATTACACATCGTATGATCGTACACTCGGTACTTCCAAATAGGTAATAAATAAAATAAATAAAAAAATGTTAATATCCAAATACGAGGTGTTGAGAGGTGGTCTTTTGTTTAAGACCACCTCTCAAAAATGGGTGGAACTCCGCTTTAAGGGGGAATGGGCTTCCTCCAGGCATATCTTCCCTTAATTTACCAATTGCTATATATGTTCCAACATGGAGATTTCATATATTAGAGTTAGGACTGTGCGACAGTGCGGCTTTGACATTTTACAAATATTATGCAACTAAAACCTCTGATTTTAACTCAAATTTTTAGACTGCAGGATTTGATTTTCTTTTTACTGCTAACTGGAAAGAGTATTTGCAAATTATTTTTATTTTGTAAAGTCCTGTGTTCAAAGTCCTGCCATGTTCTTGTTCTAAAAGCTAATTTAAATGCCCTTTTCTTATTATTCTTTATGGGTTTTTTTTTTAGCATTGAACGTGAGCCACATTAGCTTTCTGAACATATTGGAGTATATTTTGCAGTGTGTTTGCGTACAGTCGATTTGAAACATTCCCATTTCTGTTCTCGTTCCTTAGCTAAAAATTTTATCTCTCAGTCTAAGTCTTGGAGAGCAGCCCTAAGCATTGGAAAATGTGTTCTCTCAAAATTAAGTATTTTTACAACTTAAATTAAATCTAATCATACCATAATATAGTTACTGCTACCCAGATTTTCTTTTATTTGAACATTTGTAATAAGCTCCTTATTGTTTGAGATTAACAGGTCCAGAGAGCATAATTTCTAGGGCATCTATAAACTGTACCATAAAATTGTCTTGTAATATGTTTATACATTTTTGCTCTTTTACTATTCCATCTCTTACAAGAACTAAACACTTTATTGGCAATTCCTAACTGCTTAGTTTTGGATATAATACAAAATACAGTTTTTCTGTGGGCTGTTAAGATGTTTAAAAGTAAGAGCTATATTTGAGATTTTGAGATTTTGGCAGGAGGATGAGGTCATTAACCCAACAGAATAGCAGGCCCCTTTTCTTTCAGTGCCTTCAAGCTGCCAGTGTTTGATACAGAACAATGATCCAAGATGATTAACTCATCAGTGTGTTATATAGATATCTGATACAAGCTCAGAAACAAGGTGTCCCCGGAGAGCCCAAATTTAACAGTGGTCAGAATAGTTTTTTTTAAAATCTGTCCTGCAGATACAGATATGACATAGAGTGGCACAGAATACCGCCATTAAGTATTTTTGTTCATTCTGTGAACTGAAATACCCGAACAAGACCTATAAGCATTTCTGTTAAGTAAAATAACACTTGGTTATATTGCATATACCTGGGATATCGACATGGAACAAGGAAAGAATCTTCAGAAGAAACACAGGAATCCAACACACGGCATCTGAAAACACTATGAAGAAAAATCTGTTGGCAACAGCGACATCCATGTGAATGTGGCTCCTTATTTCTGAGGTCTGCAGAGCTGTCTTCTGTATGGAACAGAACATGCTGACATAGGAGAAGACTATAATAATAAAGGCGACCAGGTTAACACCTATTAGTACAAAGTAAAAAGAAAAAAACATGGCATCAATAAACTGGTCTAGGCTGTTTCATTCCAAGTATAGTGCTTGTTTTTGATAATAGAATAGTTATGCTCTAACCAATAACTAGTTTATGAAAACAAAAGATAAAGCATTAGAACCTGCATTTGTGTCACTCAATTAAACCCTAGTGCTGGGCTTGCCTCTCTGTGTGGGGTAGCCAGCTTCTGGGTTCTGCCAGTGCTGCAGCCAGTCACAGAGGGGATGCTGTCCTAAACAGCTAGTTGGCATGTGGCTCAGCAATTGAGCAATGTGTCCGCCCCAGTGCCTTAATGTAACTCTGCTGCATTCTCCAGTGCTTTCTAAGGCCTTGTAAACCTCCCTAGTACTTCAGTGTATTCTCTGCTCCTTTGACCCTGTGCACTTTAGCCAGGGCCAAAACTGGGGGGCAGGGGGAACATGTGCTCCAGGCCCCACACTGAGAGGGGCGCCACTGCGACATCCACTCCCTGACATGTCGGTTCACTGCCATTTGACAGCTTCCTGATCTCTCTGCTCCACTCCTACCTACACTCTCTTCCCTGACAATCTCTCTCCTATAGCTTATCTATTCTTCTTCTGGGCGGCTTCGATGAAGCTTGTCCGGGTAAAGCTAGTGCTCTGTAAGGGAGGGGGTGGGGGTGTTGCATGTGACATGGTTAACGCTGGTCACCCTCAGCATCTCCCTCCGCAGGCTACCACTTGTCAGCCCAGTGTAACAAAGCCCAGACAGCTTTCTCTAGACTCCTCCTTGGCTCTGATTTGTCTCTTGACAGACCACCTTGAGGAGGAGCCTGGGAGGAAGAACGTCTCTCACCCTGCATGAAGCCGCGCTGTGTCTGAGGTCTGTGTTGGGAGGGGGGGAGGTTTGGGAATTTGTTGGGTTGAAAACAAAAGGATTTATGGGGGATTTGGAGGGAGAAGGGGGTAATGTGCTGATAGGGAAGACGTTTTTTTTTAACTGGGAGGGTGGATGGGGGCTTGTTCTAAAAGAGGGATGTCAAGGATGGGGATTTGGAGGCGACAGGTGATCTTTGCATCCTGTACACTGCACACTCCTGATCTTTGCACCCTGTACATCCCACACTCCTGATCTTTGCACCCTGTACACTGCACACTCCTGATCTTTGCACCCTGTACACCACAACTCCTGATCTTTGCACTTTGTACACCGCACACTCCTGAGCTTTGCACCCTGTACGCAGCACACTCCTGATCTTTGCACCCTGTACACCCACAATATAGTGCGTGGGTGTTACTATTGGGGATTATGGGCACTGTAGCCAAGGCAGCATGCTATGTGAATAACTGCAGTTCTTCTCTAGGGCAGGATTATAGCAGGATGTACACTCTAAAAGGGATTCCTTAGAAGTGGCAATTTTTCTCATATATAGCACTCTTGGGTAGTCTGTGTTCTACATATCAGTCCTTCTCTCTTTCTCTTTCCATCTAGTTGTGTATATTGTGGCGAGTACTGATAGGAACATGTGACCATCCCCAGGCCTGAACACCACCTGAGACCTTCTGCCATAGCCAAAGGCTGGCCATAGATAGGTCAGTTTTTTTAATTTAACCAGTGGGTTGAATGAAAAAAATGTACTTATTTCCCCATCCACATATTTAAGGTGAATCGTATTCTGCGGATAAGGCTTCCCCACCATCAGAATAAACAGATCAGTGCTGCAGTTTATAGCCTGCAGCACTGATTGAGTGCCTTTTTTCTAATAGGGCAGTTGAACAGAAGTCAATTGGTAGATTGACTTCTGTTGAACCACAGCGGCCATACATAAATCAAAATTCCTCTGGTCCCTGCTGAACCAGCAGAATTTCAATCCATGTATGGCCAGCGTAAGGAGCACTCAATAACCACCAGTAAAACCTTTTGGCACATTATCCGATATAGAAACATGTCTGTAGGGTGAAGCCAATAATGGCTCAGTAGCTGAAAGAAATAGCCAAACTTTGCTATGATAGAAAATAATGTAGTAAAGGGCGCTCCCAAAATCACTATGAGTGCAAAAAGTGATCTAAGCAAATAATATATATATGGGTTTGTGTTCGTGTAAAGATGTATATTAGTGAATTGCTTCACTTCAAGCATGTGCACAAATGTTTCAAAGAAAATTAATTGATATGTTTTTTGATTGCTCAAACAAATATATCATAAAAAGTTCAAAACAGCTCCAGAAATATTTTTGGATGATTTCGCTCCGACCCCATGTGAAAAATAAAATACGTGTTCCAAATAATATTCGTGACTTTCACCCAAAGTGACAACAAAATGCGCTCACCAGATGGCTCTGCAGCAAGTGACCATAAGACATGAAGTAACTCCTCAATTCCTGGGAAATTGAGGAGTTACTTCATTACTTATGGTCACTTGCTGGCCAGAGCCATCTGGTGAGCGCATTTTGTTGTTTGTTGTTGATTTTTTAAGGAGCGCCCTTTACTACATCATTCATTTGTTATTAGCCTTTACTAATTTCAGGTGCAGCAATCCCTCTCTCTCTCTCTTTTTTGTTTCACCACTGGTGCCAGTATCCATTTATATATTATTAATAACCAGATTCACCTGTAATCGCACTTATAGAGCACACTGTATTTCATCTTGCTACCAATTTACATTACAACATTGCACATACTTTTATGGTCACATGGTCTGACACAATTTTATTTTTCTTATCATACTGACAATTTATACATTTATTTTTCCACCTTTCCCTCAGAAAAATCACACGCTTGTAAGCATATACAGTATGCGACTGGTTGCTATGGATTAAAAAAAAAAAAAAAAACACTTTTCCATTTCTCTAGTTTTTAAAAGGGACTCAAATTATTTTCATTAATAGTTTTAAAGTGGCCCTTTCTTATATATATATATATATATATATATATATATATATATATATATATATATATTTATTTATTTATTTAAAGGGCAAAGCCAAAGGGTCACTTAACTCTCCCTCCCAATCCTGGCCAATTGCCTTCTTCATTCAGCACCACTCTGTTCTAATGGCAGAAGAAAGCCCCACGTAATCTCCAAACTGATTTGCTGAAGCTAGCTTACACAGAGCTATGGACTCTATTCCTGGCTCCATGTGAAAGTATTGGGCTAGTAATCATATTACTTTGCTTGCATGGTATGTAAAGTTAATGTGGAACTTTGCACTGAATTGAGAAACTTGTAAGTGGGAAGAATTTTTATTGCAGAAGAGACATACTGGATGTTATTTACTAAAACTGAAGTGCAACTCTGCTTAGAAACCAATTAACTTCCAGGTTTTATTGCTAAAGCTTAAGCCCTCGTTCACACTGGAGCGACTTGCCATGCGATTTGACAGTCCAAATTGCATGACAAGTCGCACCCTATTGTCAGCAATGGCGCTGTTCAAATCGGTGTGACGCCAACTTTGCGGTGCCGCATCGATTTGAAAAAAGTAGTTCCTGCACTACTTTTGGCAAGTTCAGGTGTGACTTGCATAGACATCTGTGCATGAAGCCGCACAGATGTCTTCAACGTTGCACCTGAAGTCACACTGACATGCAGCTTTGAAACTCTGTGATTTCAGATGAAGTCACACTATTTCAAAGCCGCATTCAATGTGAACGAGGGGTAATTAAACAAGCTGAATTTACAAGCTGATTGGCTACCAGGCACAGCTGTACCAGCTTCTGAGTGCTCCAGTTTTAGTAAATCGCCCTCCCCCCCCCCCAATGTCTCTTTTGCAATAAAGGCTTTCCTTCTTGCAAGAATCTTTAGAATGTACACAGGACAACATCAGGATCAGCAGAAACATGTTTTGTTGTCTGGTAAGTGAATTGCTACATGTCCACCTTCTCTTTTCTTAGGTAGAGAATGTCCTTGACCCTCACATGGAAGAGGTGAATTGCAAATGAAAATATAACTCACCTAGAAATATTCCCAAAGAATATCCCTTGCCTCCAGGCTCTTCTGTTTGATCCGGATACAAAGGGAAACAAACCCCATTTTTTCCGTAGTAGTTTCCAAAAAAGTCTTCATTCCAGAATGGAGCTACAGCAATTATAAATCCAATGACCCATATCGCCATCAAAATTACAAGTGTCTGCCGTCGGCCTGGACGAATGTTGCTGAATGGAAATACAATAGCTAGGTACTTCTCCAAAGTCAAATAGGTCAGAAGCAGAACAGATACTTCTGTGGACAGCATGGCAAGAAATCCAAGGCTTCTGCATTGTAGGCTTTCCATCCATAGCAAGGCATGCTTTTTATACTGACCCCGGTACTTAACATCAAACACTCCAATAAAAAACAGATAGACGCCCATCAGACAGTCAGCACCTGTTGGAGAGAAGAGAAGTGAACGTTTCAATGAACTGTAGGCAGCTTGATGAGACTGATCCATGTTTATACAATCTATACATTAGGGGCGCAGGGGCACCGCCCCCCTAATCCATGCGCCCGGCCAATAATCTACATGCAGGGCACATGGATTTCAATAGGGTGTCTTTTATTTTTGTTGAAGGACATGATTAGAGCCTGAGGCTCTAATAGGTTTCAAAAAAGGGTGAGCTGGGGCGCAGGGCATTGCTCCCTGAGCCCACCCAGTTATGGGACATTAGCAAATTAATATTCGCTAACGACTTTCTGCTTTTACTCAGGGCCCTCTTAGTGGTGACAGCGCGGCGCTGGAGGGCTTTGTTTTCAAGTAAGTTTCACATAATGTGCTAGTATGCGAAGCATACTAGCACATTATGATATTGCCTTGCAGGTTGCCTGCTACTATACATGCAGCCAGTGTCGTCACCGACGACGGCCACCCGTGTTGTGCCGTAAGCATGCAGTGACGCGGGAGTGACGTCATCGCGGCTCCGGACACTCACAAAGTCGGAGTCTGCGAACCAGGAAAGGAAGACCAAGTGAAAATGTCATCCCTCTCAGCGGTGACAATGTGGCACTGGAGGGCTTCGTTTTCAGGTAAGTATCACATAATGTGCTAGTGTGAGGTGCATACTAGCACATTATGATATTGCCTTGCAGATTGTAAAAAAAAAAAAACACAGTGGTTTACTACCGCTTTAATGCTTGCTATGAATTAAAGAGGAACTGCAGTCTGCTCACATAAATAAATCAAAAAATGATCTTGCGCTAAATAAAAATCACTACAAACAATACCTAATCAAAGGTGTAAAAAACACGTGCAATAAATGAGTGAATAAAATGAGATGGATAATAAACAAAAAATTGGTCCATCAAAAGTATATTCATGTATATACAAAGTGTACATTTTTTTTGATGAATGAATGGATAGTCCTAGGAAATAAATCCTATAAGGTAATAGTCTTAGATAGTAGAATGATCCTCCTATGGGGCAGGTGACTCTAAATTAGTGAGATAATTCCCTTGGGGGATCTCCCTTGGGGGCCTTCCACAATCAGGACAATGAAACCAGAGATAAATCCACAACCAGTCTCCTTGAACTCTCACCTCTACTGTAGTAGTAATTCACAGTATTCGTGGGCCTCAAGTAATACTTTTCTCCCATTTCTCTTCTATATCCTCTCCAAATGTGACTATTATGGCTGCTGGCTTCCACCACTCCCACGGGTACCTAATGCCTCCGCTAGCCTGTCTTTAAATACTCCAATAAGGAACACAGAAATGGGGAGGAAAAGAAGAAAAAGCAGGCCTCCAATAGTGTAGTATAGTTAAAGGACAGGTACTTTATTAAACGCTATAAAAGGTGGACTCTTACATGGGGAAATGTCAGTAAAAGCGAAAACAATGAATCGCGGCATTCTGAGCGCCGTCTTACATCTCCTCCAGTCACTTACTGTCACGTACCTAGCGGTGATGAGCCCGGACTTGCAGAGGAAGGCCTCCCTTACGGCTCCCACCAGCGGCCCCTGGTAAGGTAACAGCAGGCGCAGAGGTAGGAGGGGTACGAGTGCCTGGCAGGATCAACCAAGGTGAAGGTAGTTATGCAGACTTGGTAGGCACACTGGAACACAGCAGGTAGAACTGGAATCAGGAACACTCAGCAAACTGGAATCGTTCAGCAGACTGGACCGGAACCAGGAACACAGGAACTCAGCAAACTGGATCAGCTTAGCAGACTGGACCGGAACCAGGAACACAGGAACTCAGCAAACTGGATCAGCTTAGCAGACTGGACCGGAACCAGGAACACAGGAACTCAGCAAACTGGATCAGCTTAGCAGACTGGACTGGAACCAGGAACACAGGAACTCAGCAAACTGGATCAGCTTAGCAGACTGGACCGGAACTAGGAACAGTGAGATTGGTCAGACAAGCCGGGTCGGTTAACTGGCTGGCAGCAAGGTACAGAGGGATCAGACAGAGGAGAGGTCACAACAAGCCAGGGGTCGGATGCAGGCAGAAAACTGGAGAAGTAACAGGCAGGCCGGGTCAAACACAGGTAAGTCTTCAGATCAGGTTTTCAGGTACTCAACGCTGTAGAGCAGACAGCAGGGACTGTCTGCGATTGACAGGTTTAAATAGCCCCTCTGGCGCCACCTGCAGGGCGGAGCATGCGCAACCGAGAATCAGGAAGACCGGGACGCCTGCTTCTGGCAGGATCTCCATGACATTGCCCCCCCCAAGGGGCAGCCTCCGGATGCCCATCTGGGCAAACTTCTCAGGGTGAGATCTCTTGAAGGACTGCACCAGGCTTCTAGCATGGATGTTCTCCTCAGGCTCCCAAGAGTTTTCTTCGGGTCCGTAGCCCTTCCACTTAATCAGGAATCGGTTCTGGTTATTCCTTCTTCTAAAATCCATAATGGCTTCCACTTCGAATTCCTCCTCCCTGTCTACAATGACAGGATCAGGGAGAGCCGGACTTCAGCCTGGAAATGGGTTGGGAACCGAAGGCTTCAGCAGAGATACATGGAAGACCGGATGGATCTTGAGGGAGTCAGGGAGCTCCAGTTCATAAGCCACTTCATTGATTTTCCTTTTGACAGGAAATGGCCCTAAGAATTTGGGGCCCAGTTTCTTAGAGGGGCATGCCATCCTCAAGTTTAAAGTGGATAACCATACTTGGTCGCCGGGTGCCAGCATTAATTCACCCTGTCTCTTCCTGTCAAAAATTGTCTTGTTGTGTTCCTGAGTCTTGGTCATGGTTTCCTGCAGAAGTTGGTTGTTGGATAAAAAGAAGTTCAACTTTTCCTGGACTGCGGGCACCGTACATTCAGGAAGGGAATTGGGCAGGAATGAAGGATGGAAACCGTAATTTGCGAAGAATGGGGACTGCTTGGTAGCGGAATGCATAGAGTTGTTATAGGCAAACTCGGCCAATGGGAGCAGGGAAACCCAGTCATTCTGAGTGAATGAAGAGAAGCAGCGCAGGTACTGCTCAAGGGTCTGGTTAGTCCTCTCAGTCTGTCCATTGGTCTGGGGATGGTAAGCGGAGGAAAGGGACAATTCTACCTCTAGAGCCTTGCAGAGGGATCTCCAAAACCGGGAGGTAAATTGTACCCCTCGGTCGGAGACAATATTGGCTGGTACCCCGTGGAGTCTGACGACCTCTCTGATGAACACCTGTGCGGTTTCGGGAGCTGAGGGAGTCCCCTTCATGGGAATGAAATGTGCCATCTTGGATAGACGGTCTACTATCACGAAGATAGTGGTGTGACTCTCAGCTGGAGGCAACTCGACGATAAAGTCGATAGACAGCATTTTCCAGGGTCTGTCTGGGACGGGTAGGGGTCTCAGTAGTCCCCAGGCCTTGGATTTGTAACCCTTGTTTCGGGTACAAACTATGCAAGACTCCACAAACTTCCTACAGTTCTCGCGGAGCCGAGGCCACCAAAAGGTACGCTGGACCAAGTCGGTGGTCTTGGCAACGCCAAAGTGCCCGGCAAGGGCATGGTCGTGGCAGAGTTCCAGTACGGTTATTCTCAGCTCTTCAGGTACGTAGATCCTGTTCTGGTACCAAAACAGCCCATCTTTGGCCTGCAATTCCGGTTCGGAGGGGGGTCTCTGCCCAGTGGAGGCTTGCTTGATCCGGGAGAGTAGGTCTTCCTGAAGCAGAAGGAAGTTTCCAGGAGCAAGAATGGTGTCTGGAGGAGAGGTTTCCTTAGACTTATGGAACATCCGAGAGAGGGCATCGGGCTTAATGTTCTTGGAACCGGGGCGGTAAGTGACATGGAAGGAGAACCGGGAGAAGAAAAGCGCCCACCTGGCTTGTCGTGGTTTTAGCCTTTTCGCTGCCTTCAGGTACTCCAGGTTCTTGTGGTTGGTGAATATCAGAATCGGGTGGGCAGCCCCCTCCAACAGATAACGCCACTCCTCTAATGCGGACTTGATCGCCAGCAATTCCCGATCCCCCACGTCGTAGTTCCTCTCTGCCGCAGATAACTTGCGAGAGAAAAAAGCTACTGGGTGGAGCAAGGCTCTGGTCCCCTGTCTTTGGGACAGTATTGCTCCTACCGCAATTTCCGAGGCGTCTACCTCCAGAACGAACGGTAATGAGGAATCTGGGTGCTTCAAGATAGAGGCAGAGGTAAAGAGACCCTTCAGGGCCTCAAAGGCCTTTTGGGCCTCAGGGGACCAGTGGAAACGGATCCCTTGTTTGGTCAGCTGGGTGATGGGTGTGATGATGGCTGAGAACCCTCTGATGAATTTGCGGTAGAAGTTGGCGAATCCAACGAAACATTGGATCCCCTTCTTGTCCGCCGGGACTGGCCAGTCCAGAATTGCAGCAATCTTTTGAGGGTCCATTTTGATGCCCTCGCTGGAGATAATTAGTCCCAAGAACGATATACTTTCCAGCTCAAATTCACACTTCTCGGCCTTCGCATACAGGCCGTGCTGGCGAAGCCGAGCCAACACACTTCTGACGTGCCTCTGGTGGGAATCAAGGGAGGAAGAAAAAATTAGTATATCATCCAGGTAGACAATGACAAAGAGATCTAGGAAGTCCCGGAGTACATCGTTAATGAAATACTGGAAAGTGGCAGGGGCGTTGCACAACCCGAAGGGCATTACCCGGTACTCGAAATGTCCGAATTGGGTGCGGAAAGCGGTCTTCCACTCATCCCCCTCCTTGATGCGGACCAAATTGTAGGCTCCGCGGAGATCAAGTTTGGTAAAAATGATGGCTGTTCCCAGTCTCTGAAATAGTTCCGGTACCAAGGGGAGAGGGTAGCGGTTCTTTACTGTGATTTTATTTAATTCACGATAGTCCACACAGGGTCGAAGGGTATGATCCTTCTTCTCTACGAAAAAGATGCCTGCATCGGCTGGAGATGTAGACGGACGAATGAACCCTTTCTGTAGGTTTTCATTGATATAGTCTTTTAGTGCCCCCTGTTCTACCTCTGTTAACGGGAAGATCCTGCCAAACGGAATTGCCGCTCCGGGAAGTAGGTCAATGGGGCAATCATAGGCCCGATGAGGTGGTAGAGTCTCTGCCCCTTGTTTGCTAAACACATCAAGAAAGTCATGGTAGACCTCAGGGATGGATTGCCGTATTCCAGCCTCCGTATTGATACATAAGAGGGTGGCCGGCCCAGGGGTTTTGAGTGTCCCGCAGGATTGCTGGCAGTAAGGAGAAGAAAAGGTCACCAACCCCGTGGCCCAGTTGATAGTAGGGTTGTGGACCTGTAGCCAAGGTATACCAAGGATCACAGGGAACAATGGGGAAGAGATAATGTCCAGGCGTAAGTATTCTTGGTGGGTTCCGGAGATGGTGGAGATGGTAGCGGGTAAAGGGGCGGTCTCTTGGACCACTGGTCCAGACTTAATGATGGACCCATCAGCCAAATGCACACATAGTCCTTGGGTCTTGGTGACAAGAGGGATCTGGTGCTTGATGGCAAAGGCTGAGTCCATAAAGCAGCTGCAAGCCCTGGAATCAATAATGGCGGGCACTTGCAGAGTCCTTCCTGGGAGCTGTAACGAGACAGAGAGAGAAAGGTGAGATGTGGACTTGGCCTGTGGGTTGGTAGTGTCAGAAGATACTGAAAGACACTTACGAAGTTTCAGGGGACAATTTATAACGAAGTGTCCGGGTTCCCCGCAGTACAGGCACAAATTGTTCACTCTGCGACGTTGGCGTTCCTGTTGGGTGAGGGAAGGACGAAGCACTCTGAGCTGCATGGGCTCGGGTATGTCAGATGTAGCGGCTGGAGGTGCAACAGGTGCTGGGTGCAGATGGCTGGGAGCCCAGGGAAGCATCCAGGTCGGGCGGGAGAAGCCCGTGGACCTCTCAGCCCTTCGTTCCCTGAGACGTCGGTCGATCTGGATTGTTAAGTCAATTAGTGAATTCAGGGTTGGTGGTATGCCAACCCTAGCGAGCTCGTCCTTCAGAGGGTCGGACAGACCTATGCGGAACTGATGGCGGAGGGCGGCGTCGTTCCAACTGGTATCTGCGCTCCACCGTCTAAATTCCGTTACGTAGTCCTCTGCTGCTCTGCGCCCCTGCTGAAGGGTGCGCAAGGCGGTCTCTGCGGTTACTGAGAGCTGGGAATCTTCATATAGTTGGGCCATGGCGTCGAAGAAGGCAGTAAGGTTGTTTAACGCCATATCTGTCCGTTCCAAGAGACGGTGGGCCCAGCTCTGAGGGTCTCCGGAAAGCAGGGACATCACAAAGCCCACTTTGGTGGCTTCCAAGGAGAAGGTGCGAGGCTGCAGGGCGAAGTAGAGTTCGCAGGAATTACGAAAAGCCCTAAACTTGCTTCGATCCCCAGAGAATTTTTCGGGTGTAGGGACCCTGGGCTCCGGAGGAAGCATGACAACTGTGGGTGAGGATCCTGCCCCAGCAGTGGAGGTAGAGGTATGGGATCCCCCTTGGGCTCCAGAGGGGTTGGAGAGGACCCGCACTTGTTCTTCCAGATGGGTGTAGCCTTGCTGGAGGTTCTTGACTGCTTCAGCCAATCCTGCCAGGTGCCGACATAGTTCCTCCATAGGTGAGGCTCCCTGCTCGGGCTCAGACATGGCTGTCTGCTACTGTCACGTACCTAGCGGTGATGAGCCCGGACTTGCAGAGGAAGGCCTCCCTTACGGCTCCCACCAGCGGCCCCTGGTAAGGTAACAGCAGACGCGGAGGTAGGAGGGGTACGAGTGCCTGGCAGGATCAACCAAGGTGAAGGTAGTTATGCAGACTTGGTAGGCACACTGGAACACAGCAGGTAGAACTGGAATCAGGAACACTCAGCAAACTGGAATCGTTCAGCAGACTGGACCGGAACCAGGAACACAGGAACTCAGCAAACTGGATCAGCTTAGCAGACTGGACCGGAACCAGGAACACAGGAACTCAGCAAACTGGATCAGCTTAGCAGACTGGACCGGAACCAGGAACACAGGAACTCAGCAAACTGGATCAGCTTAGCAGACTGGACCGGAACCAGGAACACAGGAACTCAGCAAACTGGATCAGCTTAGCAGACTGGACTGGAACCAGGAACACAGGAACTCAGCAAACTGGATCAGCTTAGCAGACTGGACCGGAACTAGGAACAGTGAGATTGGTCAGACAAGCCGGGTCGGTTAACTGGCTGGCAGCAAGGTACAGAGGGATCAGACAGAGGAGAGGTCACAACAAGCCAGGGGTCGGATGCAGGCAGAAAACTGGAGAAGTAACAGGCAGGCCGGGTCAAACACAGGTAAGTCTTCAGATCAGGTTTTCAGGTACTCAACGCTGTAGAGCAGACAGCAGGGACTGTCTGCGATTGACAGGTTTAAATAGCCCCTCTGGCGCCACCTGCAGGGCGGAGCATGCGCAACCGAGAATCAGGAAGACCGGGACGCCTGCTTCTGGCAGGATCTCCATGACACTTACGGTCTGCGGTAGCCTCGCTCACTTATGGAGGGCTACCGCAGACCGGAGGGAGTAAGCGAGGCTACCACAGACCCGAGGGAGTAAGCGAGGCTACCGCAGACCGGAAGGAGTAAGCGAGGCTACCACAGACCCGAGGGAGTAAGCGAGGCTACCACAGACCCGAGGGAGTAAGCGAGGCTACCACAGACCCGAGGGAGTAAGCGAGGCTACCGCAGACCGGAGGGAGTAAGCGAGGCTACCGCAGACCCGAGGGAGTAAGCGAGGCTACCACAGACCCGAGGGAGTAAGCGAGGCTACCGCAGACCCGAGGGAGTAAGCGAGGCTACCGCAGACCCGAGGGAGTAAGCGAGGCTACCGCAGACCCGAGGGAGTAAGCGAGGCTACCGCAGACCCGAGGGGGTAAGCGAGGCTACCGCAGACCACAGGGAGTAAGCGAGGCTACCGCAGACTGGAGGGAGTAAGCGAGGCTACCGGAGGAGATGTAAGACTGTGCTCAGAACGCCGCGATTCATTGTTTTTGCTTTTACTGACATTTCCCCATGTAAGAGTCCACCTTTTATAGCGGTAAATAAAGTACCTGTCCTTTAACTATACTACATCTTTGCCATTCTGAAGCTTCCCTCCAACCACTTTGCATAGTATTTTATGTATACTGTGATTCTGTACTTGCTAAATATGCTGCAGAAATCTCCCTCCCTTATGTCTGGCTGCAACCATTTTAACTGTGGGCAGCTTCAGCTGCTGCCTGTTCACTTCCTGAATTTATACAGACACACAAAGGCACATCTCCAGCTCTGTAGCCCTGCAGCTCTCATTGGCCCTCTTATGACTCATCCCCCTCTCTTCCTGGCAAACTCTCACAAGAGTGAGCTAGAGAGCTGTGCATGATGTCATAAGCCTAGCCTAATGACCAGACAAGAAACAGTAAGTGGGCTGTATAAGGTATTTACTGGTGGCATAAAAATATGTTTTACTATCCAAAGTTAAAACAACAAGGGGAAAAGATTTAATAGATGGAAAGTTGAAAAAAATGACTGAAGGTCCGCTTTAAGGTAAAAAAAAACTCTGCATGCAGCCTCCCTAAATACTTACCTGAGTCCAATCTTGATCTAGCGATGTGCACAAGAGCAGAGGCTCTCTCGGCTCTCTCTCTTCATTGGTTCAGAGACAGCAGTGTAAGCCTTCTGTCAATCATAGCCAGTGAGGAGTTTGCGGGGCTGAGACACACTCTATGTGTCAATAGATACACAGAGCTGGCTCAGGAGCGAGCACGCACGAGTGCCCCTATAGCAAGTGGCTTGCTATGGGGCACTCGGCAGGGGGTGGGGCCAGGAGTGCCGGCAGGGGTTTTGAGAAGAGGAGGATCGGGGCTGCTCTGTGTAAAACCATTACACAGAGCAATTAATTATTTATAAAATAAAACGTTTAACCTTAAAATCACTTTAACCTAAAAAGGTATGATGTATTGCTCTCAGTCTTCTTTTTTTTTTGCTGTTGTGATTTGACTTTCTCTTAGAGGGTGGCTATGTTTGTTTTCCATGGTCCCACTATATGTAGGAATGTAGCCATGCTCTCTTGCTTGCTCCTGAGATGGACTAGGTACAGGCGGTCCCCTAC
Source organism: Rana muscosa (assembly GCA_029206835.1). Taxonomy (NCBI): domain Eukaryota; kingdom Metazoa; phylum Chordata; class Amphibia; order Anura; family Ranidae; genus Rana; species Rana muscosa. The sequence continues at coordinate 968,010,822 of CM055117.1, read as the reverse complement.
TTACAAACATCCGACTTACAAACGATTCCCACTTACAAACGGAGGGAGACAACAGGAAGTGAGAGGAAATCTACCCCTAGGAAGGCAAATTCTCTCCTGTAAGAGGTAATATGGGAAAAAGGTGCCTCCACTGACACTTTCACCAATCCTTGTTTCCCTAATAACCCAAAATTTTCAAAATCCAAATGTCATTGGGACAGAAAGTGAGGTGAAATCTTCTGAACAGAGTCACAGACAGCAAAACAAACATTACAGGGGTGATAACCCTTCCCTATGCTATCCAAAAAGCTTAAAAACGGATTTTTTGTCTGGAGCTACACCTAAAAAATGTACCTGTTCCGACTTACAGATTCAACTTAAGAACAAGCCTACAGTCCCTATCTTGTTTGTAACTCGGGGACCCCCTGTACTATGAACTATGGCCCATAGGATTTGTTGTGTGCATAGAGCAGGGCACATGACGTGCATTGCTCGTTCCAAACAAACAGAAGTGAGTGGAAAATGGACAGGTAAAAGTTTAAGGAGGACATTACAAGGAGAAAGAGAAACACAGTAAGAAATGATTTGATATATTCAGTTTTTTTTCTCTACAGCCTGCTGGTTTAAAAGAAAAAAAAAACGAACTAACAGTGTATGGCCAGCTTTAGATTGTCGTAGTTTTAAATGGACGTTGTGAGATAAACAAATTAACCAGTTGCCAACCGCCACATGACGATGTACGTCGACAGAATGGCACATTGGCGTACAGGTATGTCCCTTTAAATTTGCGATTGCGGTCGGCAACGGCAGAACAGGGGAATGCCTTTGTAAACAAGGCATTCCCCTATTCTGCCTAGTGACACTGTCACTGATGACTGTTCCCCGTGATCGGGAACGGTCATCAGTGATGTGTCATGTGTAGCCACGCCCCCTAACAGTAAGAATCACTCCCTAGTACTGATTTAACCCCTGCAGCGCCACCTAGTGGTTAACCCCTTCACTGCCAGTGTCATTTTCACAGTAATCAGTGCATTTTTATAGCACTGATCGCTGTAAAAATGACAATGGTCCCAAAAATGTGTCAAAAGTGTCCGATGTGTCCGCCATAATGTCGCAGTCATGATATAAATCACTGATCGCCACGATTACTAGTAAAAAAAAAAATTAGTAACAAAAATGCCATAAAACTATCCCCTATTTTGTATACGCTATAAATTTTGCGCAAACCGATCAATAAACTCTCATTGCAATTTTTTTTTACCAAAAATATGTAGAAGAATACGTATCGGCCTAAACTGAGGAAAAAAATTATAATATATTTTTTGGGGATATTTATTATAGCAAAAAGTACAAAATATTGTTTTTTTTTTTCAAAATTGTCGCTCTATTTTTGTTTATAGCACAAAAAATAAAAACCGCAGAGGTGATCAAATACCACCAAAAGAAAGCTCTATTTGTGGGAAAAAAGGACGTCAATTTTGTTTGGGAGCCACGGCGCAATTGTCAGTTAAAGCGGCGCAGTGCCGAATTCGCAAACAGTGCCCTGGTCTTTGACCAGCAAAATGGTCCGGGGCTGAAGCGGTTAAAGCTACACTTTAGCTAACACATTTTAAGCAGTTACTGTACAACAACAGTTTTTATTTTTTTGGAAAAAAGGTTTAAGTCCTATGAATAAAAGCTGATAGTTTTACCCACTCTTGCTAGTGCAATATTCATTGTCCCAACCTTTTATTGACACGTTTGTTGGACAGCATGGTCCCTTACAGGAAATGCCCAAAAAAACATATTTAGTGGAAGGATTAAAAATGTTGTTGTAGAGGAGATACAAACCACCCCCCCCCCTCAAAAACAGCTGTGTTAGACTACAATACATTTCTCATTTTTTATTTAGTCCCAAGTTATACTTTATGTCAAATAATGACTTGTTGCAGTGAAAGCAGCAAATCCCCACTTTTATATATTCAGGATATTATTCCTCTGAATATGAATACATGTATACTTACAGCACAAGATCTTTATGGACATAGTGTGAGTTTTGTTTTCTGATTGAATAAATGATCGCATTCCAATGACAAAGATGTTCCCGAAGCAGGTAATGCAGGCTATCACCCAGACAAAGACCCGGAGGATGGTGTTGGCCAGGAGGTTTTCAAATGATGAGATACCGTCTGTAAGTGGTGTACATACCCGCACGTGAGGTGCATAAGAACAATATCTAAATTTTTTAAAATATCTTTAAAGAAAAAAGAAAAGAAGGCATAATTTCAAGATTGGAAAAAGACTCCCTTAAAAAAAAATAAACAAAATGATGTATACAGCACATATATTTATATCTGACACACATTACTTTTTGTCTGGTGGGTTGACAGAGAAACTTAAAGGTTAAGTTCACCTTTTATTTTCTTTCTAAATTCCAGCTCCCCTATGCATCTATATAGCATTGATGTACTTTTTTCGCAAAAATATCAAAGCTTTCAAAATCTACAGACACTTAACTTACTGTCTTCCATCCATGATTCCAAACGTATCTATTGCTTCTGTCTTACTTCCTTACAAACTGTAGATCATGAAGGTCACAGGAAGGAGTTGACCAGCTGACCTCATTAGCACACACCTTGCATCATCTACTCTCCCATTCCCAGCTGCATGTTTTTTAAATGAAATGGAATCAATCAGTGATCACCCTTCTCAGTAAATACACAATCAGATTACATAGTGTATGGCCATCTTTATACAAGTACATAGAAGGGAGTGGACAAAAACACTCAGCTGTCAAGGCCCACTATGCAATCTGATTGTATTTCATTTAAAAAACATGCACCTGGGAATGGGAGGGTGCATGATGCAGGGTGTGTGCTAATGAGGTCAGCTGGTCCACTCCTTCCTGTGTCATAACCTACAGTCTGTAAAGACGTAGATACGTTTGGAATCATGGATGCAGGACAGTGAGGTACGACGTGTCTGTAGATTTTATGGAATGCTCTGATATTTTTTCCAAAAAAGTACATGAACGCTATATTGGTGCATAGGGAAGCTGGAATTTAGGGGGGAAAAAAAGAAGGTGAACTTAGCCTTTAAATAGTATCCATAAAACCATAAAGCCTGGTAACAGATTAAAACATATTGATAATGTAATTTACAATTTTGTGTATGCACTGCAGCTGCACAAATATACAATTTAGAGCAAGAGAATCTCTACATATGCAGAAAATGGAGCTAATGAAATCCTTGCCTAGTCCAGGGCTAAACATTCTTAGAAGGAAAACTATTTTATCTTTTCAAAGTTCTGCTTTACCAAACTAGTGAAAAGGTTTATTTACTGGACACAGAAATTAATGATTCATTGATGGCAGACATACTTTTGAATGTAGGTAGCTGTAAAGTCAGTGGACCACTATATTAACTATAATTTAAAGTGAAACTATAGTTCCACTGTAACTCATTGTGAGCAGGCAGGCTTTTTATTGCAAAAGAGATGTGCAATGTTTCTTCTACAATAAACTATACCTCAGTAATCAATAATGCGCTGCACTTTAATAAATATGAAAAACACCACCATGCTAGATAGCAGGGTAGAGAAAGTCCACATTACAAATCACAAAGATCCCAATGTATAAAATGTCCAAATAAAATTACAAATTCTACTTGAAGACAATAAAGTGTATTCCACGCCAGAGAGTCAACCTCCACCACATATATTTTATGTGAGGCTTGCCAGAACTACATAACCTTCAGATTATAGAAAGGTCATGTATGGCATATGTTGTGTTGCCTATCCACCACAATGGCACTCTTCAGTAACCACCTGCTGGTTGCAGGCTGGACACAGGTCCACTTTAGACACTCCGCTGTATACAAACGTGGCCCAAAATGCACTAAAATTCCTCACATATGGCATCGCTAGCAATCTAGTCAAATTCCACCTCTGGGGACAATTCCAGTGCTTGCCCTTTGAGAGCATAATTTTTGATGAAATTAGTGTCGTCACTCACTCGAAGATTCCCCAGGGTGGGATTTGGTTGACTTGTGTATAAAGGGGTGTTTTATTTCCTGCTCATGTGAGTGCAATTTCTGTTTTTTTAAATAAAATTCCTGGCAGATTTACTTTATGTGCAGCATGGGTCTCCTTCTCTTTTTTTTCTCTGAATGTAGGCATATGGGGGACTTTAAGCAAGCATGGTAGATTGCTAGTGGTGCCACATGTAAGGAATTTGTGAGTGCCTTTTAGGCCATGTTTGTATACAGGGGAGTGTCTAAAGTGAACCTGTGTCCATCCTGCAACCAGTGGGTGGTTCCTGAAGAGTGCCATTGTGGTGGACCTACATAACAACATAAGCCATACAGGACCTTTCTATAATCTGAAGGTCATATAGTTCTGATAAGACTCACATTAAATATCTGTGGTGGAGGTTGACTCAATGGCATGGAATATACTTTATTATCTTCAAGTGGACTTTGTAATTCTGTGCCTTGATTATCAGTGCAGCCCCATCAATGTTGCCTATCAGTGCCCATCAGTTCCGCCTATCTGTGCAGCCTCATCAGTGCCTCCCCATTAGTGCTGCCTTATCAGTGCCCATCAGTGCCACCTCATCAGTGCCCATCAGTGCAGCCTCATTAGCGCATATCAGTGACGAAGAAAAGTTACTTATTGGCAAAATTCTATAACAGAAACTAAGAACATTAAAAAAAAAAGTTTTTTTAGCAAACATTAAAGTGGAGTTCCACCCAAAAATGGAACTTCCACTTTTTGGAATCTTCCCCCCCCCTCCGGTGTCACATTTGGCACCTTTCAGGGGGGAGGAGGGAGCAGATACCTGTGTAATACAGGTATTTGCTCCCACTTCCGGGCATAGATCACTGCGGTGACCTACACCATGTCCAGCGCCTGCTCTGTCCCCCCCGCTGTCTTCTGGGAGACACACTGATTCCCTTACCGAAAATGGCGGCGCCTCCACCCGAGAGCCGAGGGACAGATCGGCTTCAGGACCCGACATCGCGGGTGCCCTGGACAGGTAAGTGTCCATATATTAAAAGTCAGCAGCTGCAGTATTTGTAGCTGCTGACTTTTCATTTTTTTTTTTTCGGCGGAACACCGCTTTAAGTGGTAAATTAAATACCACTAAAGGAAAGTTCTATCTGTCTAAAAAAAAAAAATCTAAAAATGTAATATGGGTACAGTGTTGCATGACCGCACAATTATATTTCAAAGTGAAGGGGGTGAAAGTGGCAGTATTGAAGTGGTTAAGATATCTTCCCGTAGCATCTTCCTTCGCCTCTCCCTGGGAGCACCTCAGTGTTGGGACCATCTCCCTGTATACTAGACTCCGCCGCATTTTGCTTCTGTCAAACTGAAATAAACAAGGTATTTTTCTGTAGTATACTAGTCTCTCTCTCAGTTCCATACTATAGCTCCACCTGGCATGCTCCCTGACGTTACTTTCTCTCTCTTTCAGGTGTACTAGTACTCACAGCAGAGAACTTATAGCCTGGCCTAAAAAGTCTTTTGCATCCATCTAAAAGTCCTCTTCATACAGTCACAAGAGTAAAGGTGACTGCAGATGGTTCTTGTGGGTGTTAACCTACATTACCCAGGTTTTCTGCTTTGTTAAGGGTCCTTGGCAGTAACTGACTACATTCACATGGCTTCTGGGGTATTTCGGTTCCATGCCCTATCTCACTAGGCTCAGTGCAGCACTAACATATACATAGGCACTATCCCCATCCATTAAATCACTATGGGAAGGTCTTCTTTAAAAGGAACCAAACACCCACTTACACAGCTACCTGTACCATACTATAATGGGAACTGAGCCACCTAGTGGCAGAAAGGCTACCTGAACCTACTAACAGATTAGGTTTCTTCCGCAGACATTATACAATTCACATGAACACTTTTGTTAATGAATGAACAAAACTGCAAAACGGATGAACACTCAGACCTAGCTCCTAATTGCCACATCTACATAATTTTAACCACATTTACTGATATCTATAGTGATGCAAGGTTTTTGGATACATACAGTAAATATAGAATTTTTGGGTACATACTGAACAGAAGGTTTTATAAGGGAAGATGGTAAGTAGTTGGGATATTATCAAGTTAAGTGACAATCTGTCTAGCAATTCTGTTGGAGAAAACTAACAAACATCTTTCTGGGGTCTCCAAGGTGACTAACATTTTTCATAAATCTGCGCAGTTTTGTCACCTTGTGAGAATGGTCCTCCTCATTACAGAATTACAGTCATATTCGATTAAGTGTGCTGATTCTTTCATTTGTTTTGTCTTTCGTTTTTATTTATTTTTTACCAAAAAAACAGGAAATTACCTGACATCACAAAGAGGAAGACATTTCAAGGAGCCCTGAAGCACAAATCAATCTAATATGCAAACGTCAATATCAGTTTCAGTTCATAAAGTCATCCTTAAGCCGGCCATAGATGGTTTGAATCTCAGCCGGTTCATCAGGGACCAGCTGAGGTTTGATCCATTTATGGGCAGGCTGATTGTACCCATCTATCATTTTGGGCACAACCAGCAAGTTGGATTTCTAGCATGTGGTTATTGCCAGCAGTTAAGGCTCCCTGTGCTCCCCCCTCCCCCCCCCCTGCTGGGAAAACACAATAGCTCTGCAGTAGGTATTCCCCCATCAACAGTGTGTTGATGGGGGAATCAAGTGATTTTCTTTCCTGCAACCCATGGTTGCAGGAAGGAAAATTGCATCATCTATGGCCTGCCTTAGTCTTCCTGCTCACCACCTTATTTTTAGCCAATATCTATGCCTGATGGCCTAAATTACCAATAGAGAGAAACAGGTGGCACTAAAAGTGGGCCAAAAGTATACATAATAGGTGTTTGTGTTAATAAATTACTGTTTCTTTCAATAGATACATACATGTGAGTGAGATTCTTTATTGGCTGGAACATTCTTGTGCTTATATTCGGAATTTCGATTTTTTCCAGAGCTCTAAAAAAAAGAATTTTAAATTTTTTAAATAGATGACATAGGAAAAAAATATGAATATAAGTGACACAGAGTTCAGTATGTATACACCTTTGAAAATGTACAGACTGTAACCTTTGAGTCACATGGGGGCTAAAATGCAGCCCATTTTTTGCAAATATAATAACATTTTATAGGTACATAATTTTTCTATACTGGATTTATTCATAACTCCTTATAGCAGTGGTCTCCAAACTGTGGCCCAAGGGCCAGATGCAGCCCTTTGACTGCCTTTATCTGGCCCATGGGGCACTATTCCATCTGCTGACACCAACAATAGAGCATAATTGCAGTCACTAACTCCAACAATGGCATACTATTCTGCCCACTGACACCAACGATAGGGCACAACTTCTCCCAATGACATCAACTTTGGAGCACAATTGCTTCTGACACCAACGACGGGGCACTATTCCTCCTAAAGACCTCAAAGATGTGGCATTGTTTACTCCCACTGATGCCAAGACATTTTCTTCTTCCCTGGCCACAATCCGGCCATCCCACCATTTGAAGGACAGTCAACTGCTCCTTTGTTTGGAAAGTCGGAAGACCCCTGCCTTACAGTATTGAGGATTATGTAACTGTTGTGTGTTTGTATGCAGTCAACCGTTTTGCTTGCCTAATACAGTTCTAATTAATAATTACATTTCCAGAAATCACAATATCGTTTAGTCAATAGAGACAAAAACTACAAATCTGCACTGCATATTTTATTAAAGCGCCAGCCAGAATCTTTCTTTTTAGTTCTGAACAAAGTAGGAAGACTTAACACTTTTTTTCTAACTGTGACTGCATTGTGGAAATATTTCTTCACTTCCTGTACCTGTGACACATGTAAAAGGAACAGAGGGATGCAGTTGTCACTGACATAATAAAAAGATTGTCAGACGTTCTAATCATATTCTTCTGTTCTGAAAGGAAGTGAGGGAATATTTCCCTAATAAAAACACAGATAGCCATACAAACCTGATATGTGTGGGACATAGTTTGTGAGGTTGAAAAAAAGACACAAGTCCATCAAGTCCAAACTGTGTGTGTGCTTTTATGTCAATATTGCATTGTATATCCCTGTAAGTTGTGGTCATTTTGGCACCTATCTAATAGTTTTTTGAAATTATCTATGCTCCCTGCTGAAACCACTGCTTGTGGAAGAGAATTCCACATCCTTACCCCTTCTACTGTAAAGAACCCTCAACGCAGTTTAAGGTTAGACCGCTTTTCTTCTCATTTTAGTGAATGGCCACGTGTCTTTTTATGTTCCCTTGCGTGGAAAAGTTGTATCCCTATTGTGGGGTCACCAGTATGGTATTTGTACATTGAAATCATATCCCCTCTCAGGCGTCTCTTCTTCAGAGAGAACAAGTTCAGTGCTCGTAATCTTTCCTCATAACTAAGATCCTCCAGTCCCTTAATTAGCTTTGTTGCCCTTCTCTGGACCCTCTCCAGTTCCAGCACATCCTTCCTGAGGACTGATGCCCCGAACTGGACAGCATACTCCAGGTGCGGACAGACCAGAGTCTTGTAGAGTGGAGGAATTATCGTTTTATCGCTGGAGTTAATCCCCTTTTTAATGCATGCCAATATTCTGTTGGCTTGTCTTGCAGCAGCTTGGCATTGCATGCCATTGCTGAGCCTGTCATCTACTAAGACCCCCAGTAGATTGCATTCATATTTTTGGCACCCAAATGCATTATTTAAAAATTTTCTACAATATACCGCATTTGCCATGTAGTTGCCCACCCCATTAATTTGTTCAGATCTTTTTGAAAGGTTTCCACAGCCTGCGGTGCTGGACTAATAGAAGTAAAAATTGGTTCTGATGGATCTACAGTATGTAAAGCAAATCTGTGAATGAAGTCTAATATGGGTAGACCCTGTTCTTTTCCTAGGCTGCTACCCCTCTTATAGCACCCCTACAGATAGTAGGTTTTTGAATCTGTATGGAGAACCAATTGGTACAAACGTTCTTCTTATTTTGTGGACTATTTAAATCATTTAATGGTTAAGAGACTCAGATACAGCCACTGCATTACTGCATTTGGGGGGAGAACGTCCCCCTCTTCTTCAGGGTTTGGACCCTGTTCAAACCCTAAAGGTTTGGTGTTAAAAACCAATTCAGTGTAATTCCTAGCATATTTCCTCCACTCAAGCAGCCCTGGTGCAGATTACAGCCCGTATTTACCATAAACCACTATGCGCCACTGTACTTGTGTATATGGCGGTGCTGTGGTAAACACAAATACAGTGTACGGGCATATGCATAAAATAGAGAATTTTCTGTATACATGAGCATAACGGCACACAGCCATTCATGTTATAGTCTAGTGTTTTATTTCAATTTATTAAAAAAAGTATTAGCCATCTTATATCTTTGACGTTTTCTAGATAAACAGGGGTGTCTAAGTGGTCATGATGAGCTGCCTAAACTTATCTGGGTAACATCAATTAGACAGCCTGAATAGGTCTCATTGTATTGTTCCACAGTAGGTTAGATGTTCATGGCTTATCAGACTTTGGGCATAATTACAGACATGGCCTACTGTTTTTCTATGCCTGGTCTGCCTATTAGTTCCAGACTAACACTTTGATTTGTAGTCCAAACACTTCTAGTTGTCCCCTTGGCTCTGGCATAGGGGTCAGGATTTTCTTTTCAAAATAGTAATAAAAAAATCACCATATTAAAATGTGATTGATTTTAACATTGATTTCTCTCAGGGCTTATGTACACACAGACTAGGTTGACTGCCGGCCGCAGGAAAAGGCAAAACGTTGCAAAATCATGGCAAAAACACCATGATTTTGCCACATTTTGCGGCCGGCGATCAAAATGTTCCTGGTGGAAGGAGGTTGAACCTCCCGTAACCGCAGCAGCTTCTAAACTCTTGTAAAAACCTGTATACATGGATACATAGGCTTTTATGGAGTTGAGTTTAAGAGCTTTGGCAAAAAAACAGCAAAAGCTCCTAAACTCAAGTTAAAAAGCTGTAGTGTACATGAGTCCTTAAGGAGGCACTTCCTTTCCTTTATTATTTTCATTTTATTTCCCTTCTACTTTTTTCACTGAGTTATCCTCAAAAAATATACTCAAGCGTCCAGCGAATCCAGTGTTGTCCTCCTGTAATATCCTGATCCATCGCGAATCGTGGGACCCGTGCTGCTATCTTCTTTACTTACGCCACCGGGGTGCTTTCTCTTCTGGGTTCCTTAAGCCAGCCCACCAATGATACGCATGTGCCGCAGTCATCATCAAGGAGCCGGCTACAAGAATCAGGAAGACACAGCCACCCCTCCCCCCTCCCCGATGATGATCAGCAATGCATGCTCCGTTCCTTGAGGACTTACGGGATATATAATGTTAATATCCAAGGAGGTTGCAAAAAGACTGGAAGTCATTCGTGCCTAGACAAGAATTCTGGGAGTGCAGGAAGGGAATAAAAAAAAGGTATAAAAAAAAATATAAAAATAAAAATAAATGCCCAATTGATAGAGCGGGGGGTAATAGTGCAAAGATTGGAAGTACTGTAAGTGGGGAGGGTGATGGTCTGCATTAAGGAAGTGCATTCTTCTTAAGACATTGTGCATTCCTATTTTGAATATGACTGAGAATTCATCTTGGGCTTTATGGGTAAATCAATGAGAACACTTGCTGAGAATCTTTTACAATGTGATATCTAAGCTATTACTATAGACTTGGCTGACACTACAGGGTGAAGCTGTTCAATGTAGTAATTCCTGATGCTTTGTGTGAAAGATTGAGCTTCATTATACAATACTTAAGAGCAGTTGGCAAAGTGTTCGCTTTAACACCTGTATTGTTATGTATTAAAATAAATGCTGGCTATAGCATCTGTGAAAGCATTAATTGCAATTACTGTTGGGGGGGATCTGCTTAGTACAGCAAGGAAAAAAATGGATCTAAATGTCTAAGTATAACACTTTGTATACTTTGTATACCCATGCCTTCTATTTTATCTCTGTGTTACGGATATAGATATATTATTTCAAATTTAACAGCTATAGTTAGGAGCTTCCAGACAAAAAACATGCCACTGAACGCATTTAAGCAGTACATTCAGTACATTCAGTGCATTCAGTACATTCAGTGCATTCAGTACATTCAGTGCACTCAATAGTGAATCTGAAACATTGGTTTGTAAAGCTACTCAAATGACAGTAATCTCTACTAACTTAGGTAACGTTCTCAGTCCCCAACCTCTACTGTAACATGTCTGCTGTTTCTGACTATCTGCTGTACTATTTCCACAGACTCTGACATTTCTGTACTATTATAAATTGAATATTATGTGTGGCCTTTTCCTAATGTCTGGGGCCACACTTCAGGCTTCCTTTAACAAGTATATTGCACCACTGCACTGTAGAGCACAGAAGTACATTTCATAATGACTGCACAGTGGCCTAGTAATTAGTACTTCTGCTTTGCAACACCTATGTCCTTGGTTCAAATCTCAACCAATGCATTAAAGCGATATTAAACCCCTTTTCTCTAAATAACAAACATGTTATACTTACCAGCTCTGTGCAGTGGTTTTGCACAGAGCAGCCATGATCCTCCTCTTCTCAGGGCCCACACCAGCGCTCCTGGCTCCTCCTTCATGAAGGGTACCCCCTAAGCAAGCAGCTCCATCTTGGGGCACCTAAGCAGGCGTGCTCCCGAGTCGTGGCTCTGTGTGTCCATTCACACACGGAGCTGCAGCTCATCCTGCCCCCTCCATCTCCCGATTGGCTTACTGGATGTGATTGACAGCAGTGGGAGCCAATGGTTCCCGCTGCTGCCAAAAGCCGAGGCTCTCGTGGACATCGCTGGATTGAGAAGGGGCTCAGGTAAATCTTAGGAGACACTACTGCACACAGAAGTTTTTTTACCTTCATGCATAAAATGCATGAAGGTAAAACACCTTGTGCCTCTACAACCACTTTAACTGCATAGAGTTTGCATGTTCTCCCTGTGCTTGTGTGGATGTACTTTTCTCCCATAGAATGCATTAAGATAAAAAAACTTCTGCCTTTACAAATCCTTTAATATTGAACACACGGCCGAGATTCTCGTCGAAATAAACATGCCGTTTTTTTCGACGAGATTCTTGGACAAGAAACTTGTCCCGGCCGAGTGTACAGACGCTCGATTCAAAGAACCCGCGGTTCTTTGAATGGAGCGTATGCGGTGACGTCATCGACTACGATGAGCATGCGCTCGTCACATTCGATGCCGTCGCCGCCATCTTGGTATACCCTACCTATGCCTAGGAAGCTACCGCGCATGCGTCGAATTCATTTCGAACATGCGCGGGCTTCCCGGAGGACATGTAAGTGTACACACACTCACTTTTCTCGTCGAGAAACATGCCGACGAGAATCTCGACGAGAAAATAGAGAGCAGGTTCTCTATTTTCTCGTCGAGATTACTTGTCGGTTTTCTTGACGAGAAACCATACACACGAACGAATTTCTCGGCAAGACATCTCTGCCAGCAAGTTTCTTGCTGGTTCTTGCCGAGAAACTCGGTCGTGTGTACGAGGCCTAAGACTGGGATGCCGTTTAAGTTCATGTGCGTGTAAAGGCAAGCGTCCCAATACTTTTGGTAATATAGTGTATGTGTGCATGTGAGATCTGTAAGCTTCTTGAGTGCAGGGATTAATGTGAATGTACAATATAAAATTTACTGTATAAATGTTTGGTGATATATAAATACCTATAATAATATTATTACTGAAGATAGATTATCTATCCAACTGTTCTTATTTAAAGAAAAATTCCAGGTATGGATACTTTATATGGCGGGGCGGTGACTTCATTCGCTTTACCTTTTTCAATCAGAAAACGCTTTGCATTCATTCAGAGAATGCAAATCATTCTCTGAATGGCGCCCATGCTTAGTGGTCGTCTTACTGCGTTCAGAATGTAGCAGCGCAGCCACTCGGCACAGGACCCGGAAGCAAGTTGGGATCACTGGAGTGATCAGCCAGGTGTGTTTTAATACCTAGTTACAATGGTCCAAAAAGGACCATTGTAAGGATGTATAAAATATCCATACCTGGAATTCTTCTATAAGCAGGTGCAAATACTAACAACAGCGCAGAAAATTGTAGGGTGTGAACTTGTTTCTCTAGAAGAAATATATGAGACTCGTTGTGTTTGTAGAGCAGGAAAAATAGTGAGAGACCAGACTCATCCTGGTTGTCATTTCTATGAATTATTGCCATCTGGGAGACGTTTCAGGGTGATTAAAACAAGGACAAATAGATTTAAAGAGAGCTTCTTTCCGAGGGCTATTAAGGCTATCAATGCAGGAATGAAATGAAAGGAGGTCACATAGTCTTATTTTATTGTCTTGTATAGTTTTTTAATATGAGGACGCTTTTTATACTTTTATAATATGGGGACACTTTTTTATATATATTTTTTGGGGTATAATTAAATCCTGTGTGGTAAATGCATGGTTGAAAATTGTGATGTATGAATAACGTGTGGAGTAGAAAGGTAATTTCATTGTGAATTTGTTTCTACAATGACAATAAATCTTATCTATCTATCTAAGAAGAGTATTATGCGGCGTACACACGATCGTTTTTCATGCCATTTTTTTAACCAACGTTTTTCTCGTCGTTTTTTTTCATGTTTCCTCTCAAGCCTGTCTTGCATCCACACGATCATTAAAAAAAACGCTCGAGCAAAGCACAGTGACGTACAACAAGTACGACGGCACTATAAAGGGGAAGTTCCATTCGAATGGCGCCACCCTTCATGTTAGTAAACTTTGTTGAGTGGCGATTCGCGCTTTTCAGCCTCGTGCTTTTCAGTCCGTTACAGCGTGACGAATGTGCTATCTCCATTACGAACGCTAGTTTTACCAGAACGAGCGCTCCCGTCTCATACTTGATTCTGAGCATGCGCGTTTTTTTCCCCTCGTAAAAGCATACACACTATCGTTTTTCACGTCGTTAAAAAAAACGACATGAAAAACGACGTGAAAAAATAGAGCATGTTCGAAATTTTTAATGCCCGTTTTTCACGCCGTTAAAAATGCTCTGGAGCATACACACAATCGGTTTTAATGGCCATTTTAAAAAATGGCATTTTTAACGGCATGAAAAACGATCGTGTGTACGCCGCATAAGCCTGAAATACAATACTTGACTTCTGAGAGTTTAGTTTGTTGTTACAGAAATTAATCCACATGCACCACAATTTAAATAATAGTCACACAGATTGATCCAGGTTATCAGTTTTTGTTGTGGCATTTCATTTACATAGAAATAGGAAAGGGATCTCATCTCTGACATTTCTGACAGATTTGTGAGACCATTTACATAGAAATTCATTTTTCTATGGATGCGCCTTCAACTCTACAAAATACTTTTCCTCATTGTGAAATATAAAAGAGTCCTGAGCTGTAATGCAATATATGGGTCCTATGGTCATTACCATGATGTGCCAAGCTCTAACAAGGTCATCATTATTCACAAGGATCAGTCAGGACTGTGCTAAGGGAGAACGAACAAGTTTTTGTGCAACTCAGATCAGACGTAATTTTTCTCAAAGCAATTAATACAAAAAGGCTTATTATTACTGCGGAACATTTACTGGGGCATTGGATGCCACGTCATGTAAATGTTCTAGCCCTCTCCTTGACCTCCTTTACGTCAGTCCAAGGATAGTGTAGCTGGAGCCTGCTGGGCTGTATCTAGTCCACGGGGCCTATATGTAATTGTACGTAACCCCGCTATTAACTCCTCCATCCTCATTCTACAAATCATAGGCAGTGCTTGCTGTGTTTACACACAGTTAAAGTGTAACTATATTCAAAACTTTGTTTCCATTTTGGCTAGAGAAAGAGAGAGTCATAACCCCTGCCAGGTGTTTTTTTTTTTTTTGCCATATGTGTTGTATAGGGGATGTAGCGACCTCACCTCTCACTCCCTCCTTCTCTGTCAATGTCAATGGCTCTCGTCTAGGGGACCAGGGAGGAGAGTGTGACGCACCACCAGCTCGTACCCTCCAGTGTGTAGAGGTGTGAGCTATAACCAATTACCTTCGGGCCTGTGCCCCTGTCCAGAGCCAAAACTTCCCTTGAGAATGACCATTAACTCCTAGAAAACCAAGTTCAACACCATTGAAAGTCCAACACTTATTTATTCTTTTAGAGCAATAAATAGTCCTTTTAGAGCAGACTGGTTAGACAACGAACAGACAAGGTGGTGAGGAAGGTCCAGGCACAAACATGAACTTGTTACTCTCCTGTTTCGGTGTGCGCAAACAGGCTTGGCGCGCGGTCGCTGCCACCAACCCTGAGGGTGGTCGCTGCCACCGACCAGGTGAATTGGACTTGAGATCTCTGCCACCGACCTGGGTTTCAGTTGGGTCGCTGCCACCGACCATGAGAACGTGGACTACCTTCTTGAGATGCGGCCCCTGTCAGGGGAGTCATCCATCCGGACGGTCACCAGAGTCCTCCACCGTCACCAGCCAATGCTGCGCTGGATCTTTGGGAAGGTCACTTCTCTGGTCCCCTAGATTCAGGTGTCCAATACCAGAGGACACCCTAGGAATCCTCCATCCCATGTGGGACCCAGTCGAAGGTACTGGGCCCCAGGCCTCCAGAGAGTACCTCACCCCAGACCAAAGGTGTCTGGGGTGGAATCGCAGCTCCGTCTCTGGGCCGAGGGCGCACGGAGACCACCAGCACTCACACCCAGGCTGAAGGTGCCTGGCCGTGGACCCCGAGCGGAAGATGTCTGCCCTTTTATCCCCCCTCCCAGCATGCACAGCAGGTTCCCCGCCCCGCTGTACCACTGCCACGAGAGGACAAAAAGGCACAGACCTCCAATGGTGGCTCAACCCCGGCCTATGGCGACAGCGCCACCTATAGGCCGCAGGGAACTGGACACCATTGATATCCTCCACTGGCATAAATTGGTCCATGAACCCTAACAATTGCTGCATCTGAGCCTGTTATCACTCAGATGCCTCCCCTAAATGTAACCACCCGCTACAGGGATATTTCTCTTCACTTCCTATTTCATAGCCAAAACAGGAATCAAGAGGAAATTCCTTCAAAGGGAATCCTGGGATTTTACTAGGGTCACCAGAACTAGTATCCCCATTGGAAGATTTCCCCTTTATTACTGTTCTGGTTAGGGTGACCACGTGTCCCGGATTGCCCGGGACAGTCCCACATTTTGCAGGTCTGTCCCGGGCACATTCATTCCAGGACAATACAGTGTCCCGGAATAAAACTGACACAGCCACCCCCCGGGCCAATCTGATTCCCCCAAAAAAGGCCGCCACATCACCGCTTTACTCACTGACAGTACTTGTCCTGGCCTTGAATGCCTGGAGGAGCACAATCCCCGCCCCCTGCTTGTGATTGGAGAAATCATAAATCCCGCCTCTTGTGTCCAATCACTGTGCTGTGATTCGTTACAGCACAAGCTGATTTTTGGGAAGGGAGGGTGTCCCTGAATGGTAGTTTGGAAATGTGGTCACCCTAATTCTGGTGTCAACCAGGAATTTGGAATCTTCTTTTACTTTCACTTGGACAAATAGAGAGGGTGAGTCTTCCTAAAGGGGGGCAACAGACAGCATAAAAAAACTGACAGGTGTTCTAATCCCTCTCCACTCTACAGTGAGGGAAACAAGTATTTGACACCCTGCTGATTTTGTACGTTTGCCCACCGACAAAGAAATGTTCAGACTATAATTTTAATGGTAGGTTTATTTTAATAGTGAGAGAGAGAACAACATAAATATCCAGAAAAATGTATTTCAAAAAAGTTATAAATTAATTTGCATTTTAATGAGTGAAATAAGTGTTTGATCCCCTATCAATTGTATGCAAAACAAAAAAAAAAAGAGTTGCCTTTAGTTACACTTTATTGTTACCTCCATACATAATATATAAAGTAATAATATAAAGAGAAAAAAAAAGAGAAAGATTTAGTTTTACTTACAGTGACTGAATATGTGGTAATGTTTCAAACTGCTCCGTATGAAGTGATAATGGATTACAACTGAGATTACTGCAATAAAACATAATAAAACAAAGCTGTAAAAAGTCAAGCATGCTTATGAAAACACTTTACTGCACTTACACTTACGTTTTACTGCAAAAATTACCACTACAGCTAATAGACTGGGATAACTTTGCACTGTTCTTATAATAATTCAATGTGTATATATTATCTTCATTCCAACCCCCCGCCTCTAACAAATTACTTAAAGTGATTTTAAACGATCACCTTGGAAAACAACCTATTCAGCTTAAAATAGAAATGAAAGGCAAAACATTTGTGTATAGATATAAAAAAAACAAAAAAACATTATAAATACCTTTTTTTCCATTTTTTATAAGTGGTCACATACCCTCTGCTCTCAGTTGCTTAAGAGCTGGGGGAGGAGAAGCGGCAGCACACTGAGCTTCCCAGTGAATGGCTGTGCAGTGGGGATGTGTCAGGACAAGTCTGATCATTCGGGGAGCGTACTGTACACTGAGTTACCAGCATAGCTAGAGAACTGACCACGTTGTGCTCTCCTGCTTAGCGTGGCCAGTTTTTAATAGGAAAGCAAGGGGACTGACAGGAACACCAGGGATTTCACACAAAGGAAGCAATACAAAGAGAACAGGATGCTTTCTCATACAAGTACATGGTACAGCAAACACATATCAGGAATATGAAATGTCGGGGTAAGAGACGCTTTAACTTTATTAATATGTATCAAATTTTTATTGCCCCATAGCAAAAAAAATTAAAAATTCTAGATGGTGGCAGTGGCGTCTCCAGCTTTCATATTTAGGGGGGGGAACATGGGAGGACAGGGACAAAAGTAGGGGGGCCAACTATAAAATGCAATTATATATATATATATATATATCCTGGGGCCCTTTACTATGATCCCACAATGGGCCCTTTCACATGTTCTGCAGTGAGCTCCCTTCCTACTATACTGGGGCCCCACCAGGGTGTCAGAAAACAAGAGATATATGTCACCAGCACACCAAGAAAATATAAGGGTCTAAAGCAGTGAGAGAACTATCAGGGTTGCAAAGGTTGTCTTGCCACCGGGCCCTGGTGTTCTGCCACTGTGTGGTTCCCCAGCTGTCCTGTCCCTGTTATTGACAGCGCTGGTCTGGCATCTGTCTCCTTGGCACCGGCGGCAGTCTATTAGGACTTTGTGCTGGTGACATTATACGTGCATGTAGGGGAAGGCTGGCACTATTGGTTATAGAGAGCCGAGCCCCCAGCTGGTCACCTAGCAGCAGTAATGCTGTATAACCTTCTCTGTTGACATGTTGATCGGGATGTGATCCTAGTGATGCTCCCAGTCAGATCTAATAAACACAGTATTTATTAGCATCAAGAGTACAACCACATATATATAATCAACCGTATGTTCAGCAGCCATGTGGGCTCTATGTCTGTGAAGTGTGGGCTTTGATCAATAAAATCACTGATATTTAACACTAGGATTTGACTAGGAGCATCACCTGGATTGCATCCCGATCAGCATGTCAGAGAAGGCGCCACTGCTGCTAAGCAACCTGCAGGGAACTCAACTGTCTACAACCAATAGAGATGGGCTTGGGTGTGTTTCAAATCCCCCATGCCCGATCCCGCCAGGAAGCCGACACTCCACAGTGCTAATCACAGCCAGTCAGACATTTCCTGATCTGTGGAGCTGCGGACCGGGAAATGTCTCATTGCCTGTGATTAGCGCTGTGCAGTGTGGGCTTCCTGGCAGGCTCTGGCATGTGGAATTTTGAACATGCCCAGCCTATCTCTAACAAAAAATTGTGCTGGCCCTCCTGTACATCAGCCCCATAAAGTAACCAGCACTGGGTTCCAATGTGCTGCCGCCGCTACCATGGAGGCAAAGGACAGCAACTCTGGTTGTTCCAGCACTGGTCCACACTGGGAGGATTCCCCCATCCACCTATAATGTGTAGATGGGGAATTGGATCATTTCCTTTTTTTTTCATTCAACCTAATATTTGAATGAAAAAAAATTATCAATGTATGGGCTGCCTAAGAGCCAAGACCAGCCATAGACAGTTTAAATCTCAGCTGGTTCAGCAGGAACTGGCTAAGATTTGAACCATTAATGAGCAGATTCTCTTATGATATAGCCACTAGTGATAATCACTGTTTGTCGGGAGAATACAATTGCTGGGCAGGAGGGATATTCCCCTGTCAGCACTGTCTGTGTTGATGGGGGAATTATGCAAGTTTCTTTCCTGCAATCTGTGGATGCAGCAGTGGCGGCCCGTCCATAGGGGGTGCCCGGGCGCTGCCCCCCCCCCTCCTGTGGTCACCAAAAAAAAAAAAAAGGGCCCTTTAACCACTTAACGACCGCCCACTGTAAATATACGTCGGCAGAATGGCACCGACAGGCAGAATCACGTACATATACGTGATTGCCTTTGTATAGTTGGGGGTCCGATCGGACCCCCCTTCTTTACAGTGGGTGGTCGTTTTACCTTCAGGAGCGATCAGGCATGAGGGGACGGCCGTTCGATTCCGGCCCCCCCCTCTCGATCGCTCCTGGCGAATGAGAGAGCTTCCCCTACCTGTGTACTGTTTACACAGGCAGGAGGAAGTGATGTCATCTCTCCTGCGGCGCTCACATATACCGAGCGCCGTACAGGAGAAGATGCAGGTTAGTGCACAAAACAGCACACTGACACCAGGACACATAGGCACATAAATCGCCCCCCCAGGCCTCCCCAGATCACCCCCCAGATCACCCCCCAGCCCCCAGTCACAGTGTTACTGATTGCAGTGACCATTTATTTAGTGATCACTGCAATCAGTGACATTTGTGACTGTAAAAGTGTCACTACATTTAGTTTTAGGTCCAGTGTAGCCCCCTAACCCCCCCTAATAAAGGTTTAACCCCCTGATCACCCCCCAGATAACCCTTTCACCCCCTAGCACCGCCATCGCTAAGCAATCATTTTTCTGATCGATGTCTTAGCGTCGGTGATGCTGATCGGTAGCCAGTAATTTTTTTAGGTTCGCCGCAGGTTTTTATAGCGTCGGGTACCCCCATATATTACCTAATAAAGGTTTAACCCCCTTGATCGCCCCCCAGATAACCCTTTCACCCCCTATCACCACTGTCGCTAAGCGATCATTTTTCTGATCGCTGTCTTAGCGTCGGTGATGCAGATCGGTAGCCAGTAATTTTTTTTAGGTTCGCCGCAGGTTTTTATAGCGTCAGGTACCCCGATATATTACCTAATAAAGGTTTAACCCCCTTGATCGCCCCCCAGGTAACCCTTTCACCCCCTATCACCACTGTCGCTAAGCGATCATTTTTCTGATCGCTGTCTTAGCGTCGGTGATGCAGATCGGTAGCCAGTAATTTTTTTTAGGTTCGCCGCAGGTTTTTATAGTGTCAGGTACCCCCATATATTACCTAATAAAGGTTTAACCCCCTTGATCGCCCCCCAGGTAAACCTTTCACCCCCTAGCACCACTGTCACTAAGCGATCATTTTTCTGATCGCTGTCTTAGCGTCTGTGATTCAGATCGGTAGCCAGTAATTTTTTTTAGGTTCGCCGCAGGTTTTTATAGCGTCAGGTACCCCGATATATTACCTAATAAAGGTTTAACCCCCTTGATCGCCCCCCAGGTAACCCTTTCACCCCCTATCACCACTGTCGCTAAGCGATCGTTTTTATGATCGTTGTCTTAGTGTCGGTGATGCCGATAGGTAGCCAGTAATTTTTTTTTAGGTTCGCCGTCAGGTTTTTATATAGCGTCAGGTACCCCCATATATTACCTAATAAAGGTTTTAACCCCCTAATTGCCCCTAGTTAACCCTTTCACCAGTAATCACCATATAAGTGTTTTGGGTGACGCTGGTTAGTTAGTTTGCTTTTTAAAGTGTCAGGGCACCCGCCGTATATAACCCAATAAAGGTTTAACCCCCTGATCGCCCGGCGGGTGATATCAATTAGGTTTTAGCGTCAGAGAGGGTCTGCGTCACACCCCAGGCAGCGTCAGGTTAGTGCCAGTAGCGCTAACACCCACGCGTTAAGCATACACCCCCCTTAGTGGTATAGTATCTGAACAGATCAATATCTGATCTGATCAGATCTATACTAGCGTCCCCAGCAGTTTAGGGTTCCCAAAAACGCAGTGTTAGCGGGATCAGCCCAGATACCTGCTAGCACCTGCGTTTTGCCCCTCCGTCCAGCCCAGGCCACCCAAGTGCAGTATCGATCGATCACTGTCACTTACAAAACACAACACACATAACTGCAGCGTTCGCAAAGACAGGCCTAATCCCTGCAACTCCAGTGCTGTAGGAGGTGATTTCACCACCACAGTTAAAAAAAAAAAAAAGCATATATGCCGAAGCATTGGGGCAGCAGGGGCCGAGGAGCGATTTTGCTCCTAATGCCGCGTACATACGGTCGAAATTCCGACGGAGGCTTGCCCGTGGAAAAGTCTGACCATGTGTACGCGGCATAACTTTTGCGGGAAGATGCCCCCATGCTTCGGCATATATAAATGGTGCATGTATGCCCATCATTAGAAGTGGGTGGATGAAGGGTGGTATTCTAATGGTGGGCATACCCACCGATCAATCTTTTTTTTCCGTTCAGCCAACAGGCTGCATGAAAAAAAAGATTACAATACATGTCCAACAAGGACCAGCAACGTACTGGTATGTTGCTGGATTTTGAATGTTTATACCAGAATGATGCCTGTGGGTTTAGGTATCATCTTGGTATCATTCTTTTCAGCCAGCGGCCGGCTTTCATGTAAAAGCAATCCTAGTGGCTAATTAGCCTCTGGACTGCTTTTACAAGCAGTGGGAGGGAATGTCCCCCCCCCCGGATATAAAAAGCGCCATTGGGAAATTGGCAAAGCATTTTATCACACCGATCTTGGTGTGGTCAGATGCTTTGAGGGCAGAGGAAAGATCTAGGGTCCAATAGACCCCAGTTTTTTCAAAAAAGAGTACCTGTCATTACCTATTGCTATCATAGGGGATATTTACATTCCCTGAGATAACAATAAAAATGATAAAAAATAAATAAATATGGAAGCAACAGTTTAAAAATAAAATAAAAAAGCAAAAATAATAATAAAAAAAAAAAAAGCACCCCTGTCCTGCCCTGCTCTTGCCCAATGGCGAACGCAAGCGTCGGTCTGGCGTCATATGTAAACAGAAATTGCACCATGCATGTGAGGTATCACCGCAAAGGTCAGATCGAGGGCAGTGATATTAGCAGTAGACCTCCTCTGTAAATCTAACGGCGTAACCTGTAAAGGCTTTTAAAGGCTTTTAAAAATGTATGTAGTTTGTCGCCAATGCGCGTTTGTGCGAAATTTTAAAGCTTGTCGTGTTTGGTATCTATGTACTCGGCCTAAGATCATCTTTTTTATTTCATCAAACATTTGGGCAATATAGTGTGTTTTAGTGCATTAAAATTAAAAAAAGTTTATTTTTTCCCAAAAAAATGGGTTTGAAAAATCGCTGCGCAAATACTGTGTAGAAAAAAAAATTGCAACACCCACCATTTTAATCTGTAGGGCCTTTGCTTTAAAAATATATATAATGTTTGGGGGTTTAACATAATTTTCTTGCAAAAAAAAAATATGTTTTCATGTAAACAAAAAGTGTGAAAAAGGGCTTTGCCTTCAAGTGGTTAGAAGAGTGGATGTAAGCTTCCTAATGTTGTGTATAAAATGCCAGAACAGTTCAAAACCCCCCCAAATGACCCCATTTTGGAAAGTAGACACCCCAAGCTATATACTGAGAGGCATGTCGAGTCCATGGAATATTTTATATGTTGACACAAGTTGCGGAAAATAGACAATTTATTTTTTTATTTTTTATTTTTTGCACAAAGTTGTCACTAAATGATATATTGCTCAAACATGTCATGGGCATATGTGGAATTACACCCCAAAATACATTCTGTTGCTTCTCCTGAGTACGGGAATACCACATGTGTGAGACTTTTTGGGAGCCTAGCCGCGTACAGGACCCCAAAAACCAATCACCGCCTTCAGGCTTTCTAAGGGTGTAAATTTTTGATTTCACTTCTCACTGCCTATCACAGTTTCGGAGGCCATGGAATGCCCAGATGGCACAAACCCCCCCAAATGACCCCATTTTGGAAAGTAGACACCCCAAGCTATTTGCTGAGAGGTATGGTGAGTATTTTGCAGATCTCGCTTTTTGTCACAAAGTTTTGAAAATTAAAAAAAATAATAAAAAAAAAATATTTTTTTTTCTTCATTTTCAAAAACAAATGAGAGCTGTAAAATACTCACCATGCCTCTCAGCAAATAGCTTGGGGTGTCTACTTTCCAAAATGGGGTCATTTGGGGGGGTTTTGTGCTATTTTGGCATTTTATGGCCTTCGAAACTGTGATAGGTAGTGAGGAGTGAAATCAAAAATTTGCGCCCTTAGAAATCCTGAAGGCGGTGCTTGGTTTTCGGGGGCCCGTACGCGGCTAGGCTCCCAAAAAGTCCCACACATGTGGTATCCCCGTACTCAGGAGCAGCAGCAAAATGTATTTTGGGGTGCAATTCCACATATAACCATGGCATGTGTGAGCAATATATCATTTAGTGACAACTTTTTGTAATTTTTATTTTTTTTTGTCATTATTCAATCACTTGCGACAAAAAAAAAAAAAAAATTCAATGGGCTCAACATGCCTCTCAGCAATTTCCTTGGGGTGTCTACTTTCCAAAATTGGGTAATTTGGGGGGGGGGTTTGTACTGCCCTGCCATTTTAGCACCTCAAGAAATGAGATAGGCAGTCATAAATTAAAAGCTGTGTAAATTCCAGAAAATGTACCCTAGTTTGTAGACGCTATAACTTTTGCGCAAACCAATAAATATACGCTTATTGACATTTTTTTTACTAAAGACATGTGGCTGAATACATTTTGGCCTAAATGTATGACTAAAATTGAGTTTATTCGATTTTTCTTATAACAAAAAGTAGAAAATATCATTTTTTTTCAAAATGTTCTGTCTTTTTCCGTTTATATCACAAAAAATAAAAATCGCAGAGGCAATCAAATACCATTAAAAGAAAGCTCTATTTGTGGGAAGAAAAGGACGCAAATTTCGTTTTGGTACAACATTGCATGTCCGCACAATTTCCAGTTAAAGCAGCGCAGTGCAAAATTCTGAAAACAGCTCTGGTCCTTTAGCTACAAAATGGTCCGGGGCTTAAGTGGTTAAGAGTTTTTTTTTATTTTTTTAATGTGTTTTTTTTACACATGGCGGCACGACCATAGTGGGCGCAGAAGCGCCGCTACCGCTCGCTTCTGCGCCCGGCCGTCACTCACCACAACAATACATAGGTTCATGCATTGCATGAACCTATGTATTGCTGCCGCCCACTATTCAGATGGCCGGCCCCTTGAGCGCCGGCCATCTGAGTCACAGCGTCTGATTGGCCTTTAGAAGTGCCTATCAGAGCCAGCAGGCTCTGATAGGCTTCCCGACTACAGCCTGAGGGCTGTAATCGGCTTCTAAATACCTAATGAGAGGACGCACAGGGGTGCGTTCCCTGGCCAATCAGGTTCACCGGGTCTGGCTGAAGTGACATCGAGGGCGGGAGAAGACATCGAGGACGGAAGAAGACATCGAGGACGGAAGAAGGACGGCGCTGACTCGAGGAAGGTAAGTGTAGGGCTGGGGGGGACAAACTGGCTGTATTATGAGGACAAACTGGCTGCATTATGGGGGAGAAACTGGCTGCATATGGGGGAGAAACTGGCTGCATTATGGGGGAGAAACTGGCTGTATATTGGGGGAGAAACTGGCTGCATATAGGGGAGAAACTGGCTGCATTTGGGGGAGAAACTGGCTGCATATAGGGGACAAACTGGCTGCATATAGGGGACAAACTGGCTGCATATAGGGGACAAACTGGCTGTATTATGAGGACAAACTGGCTGCATTATGGGGGAGAAACTGGCTGCATTATGGGGGAGAAACTGGCTGCATTATGGGGGGAAACTGGCTGCATATGGGGGAGAAACTGGCTGCATTATGGGGGAGAAACTGGCTGTATATTGGGGGAGAAACTGGCTGCATTTGGGGGAGAAACTGGCTGCATATAGGGGACAAACTGGCTGCATATAGGGGACAAACTGGCTGCATTTGGGGGAGAAACTGGCTGCATATAGGGGACAAACTGGCTGTATTATGAGGACAAACTGGCTGTATTATGAGGACAAACTGGCTGCATTATGGGGGAGAAACTGGCTGCATTATGGGGGAGAAACTGGCTGCATTATGGGGGAGAAACTGGCTGTATATTGGGGGAGAAACTGGCTGCATTATGGGGGAGAAACTGGCTGCATTATGGGGGAGAAACTGGCTGCATTATGGGGGAGAAACTGGCTGTATATTGGGGGAGAAACTGGCTGCATTATGGGGGAGAAACTGGCTGCATTATGGGGGAGAAACTGGCTGCATATGGGGGAGAAACTGGCTGCATATGGGGGAGAAACTGGCTGCATTTGGGGGAGAAACTGGCTGCATTTGGGGGACAAACTGGCTGCATATAGGGGACAAACTGGCTGCATATAGGGGACAAACTGGCTGTATTACGAGGACAAACTGGCTGCATTATGGGGGAGAAACTGGCTGCATTATGGGGGGGAAACTGGCTGCATTATGGGGAGAAACTGGCTGCATTATGGGGAGAAACTGGCTGTATTATGGGGGAGAAACTGGCTGTATTATGGGGGAGAAGCTGGCTGCATTATGGGGAGAAACTGGCTGTATTATGGGGGAGAAACTGGCTGCATTATGGGGGAGAAACTGGCTGCATTATGGGGGAGAAATTGGCTGCATATGGGGGGGAACCTGGCTGCATTTGGGGACAAACTAGTGGCGTTTGGGCACAGTGGCTGCGTTTAATGGGCACAGTGGCGGCAATTGATGATTTTTTTTTCAGTTTGTTTGCGCCCCCCCAAAAAATTTGAGCACCAGCCGCCACTGGGATGCAGGAAAGAAATTTGCACCGTCTATTACCTGCCTAACTGAAAGTGAAAGTAAATTGTGAATGTCTTGAAAGAACAGAAGAGGGGGAGGGAGACAGATGGGGGAGAGAAGGGATGGAGATAATGCAGTTCAGTGATTACAATGTACTGCAGTCTGCAGTGCACACACTTACCCACGGTCCAGGCTAGAATCTCAGGCATCATTCACACACAGCCAGGAATGCTGCTGATTTTCATATTTCCCGCCCACACATCCCCTCTCTTCTGATACAGCACGCCGGGATAGTGTGGGCGGGACTGGAAGGAGGAGGAGGAGCTGTATTCCTCCCTGCTCGTATGTGAGGAGAGTGAGGGGGGGTGGCTGGACTCGCTGGGCTGTGAAAGAGTGTCATAGACTGACACTTGGCTCAGCTTGCAGTCACCCCTCTCGGAATTTACAGGCTGGTTCTCCTGTCCTAAGGACGGGAGAAATCAGTCTGTTTTTTCAGTAACTGAGATGAAGGCTTGGGCCCCCCTTCCCACAGTGCTCGTGGAGTCCTTCCTGCAACTCGCTCTTCTCCGTGCCAATGAGGATGCAGGGAAAGGAGCAGATCGGGCGGCTGTGGTTGTGTGAGCGCTTGCATTATGCAGTGTCAGCGAGCAGAGGGAGGGGGAGGAATCCCCCGCAGGAGCTGACTGGGGATGCTCTCCCTCTCAGGAGAGACTATGTTACCCCAGCAGCTGCCCGAGCGAAAAAAAAAAATGCAAAAAAAAGAAAAAAAAACAATTTTTTTTTTGGGGGGGGCACATGGTGGGGCACAGCATAATGTTGGGGGGGGGGCAGGGCCCCCTCTGGTCCCCCCTAGGGACGCCATTGGATGGTGGGCAGACCTGGAAAAGCAAAAAACTCAATAAGGGTTGTCTCGAAAATGCCTTCAAAAAAGCATAAAGTAAAATACTGTATATTTATGTTCATAGGCGTGTGCAGCCTATTGCATTAGGGTGTGCACCCCAAAGCTCAACACATACTACCGATCACTCACGATGAAAGGGAAGGGGCCGGTAAGTTACATATTTACCTGCCCCTTCCTCCACTCATCCTAAAACATCCCCAGCAGCAACAGCCGGTGGGAGAGGAGAGTAGGGAAGCTGGAAGCGCTGCGAGGGGAAGGAGGGGGGGAGCCAGGGCAGTAGGGGGAATCTGTGCTGCACATTGTGATTAGGGTGTGCCTGGGCACACCTGGCACACCCTGTGCGCACGCCATTGTTTATGTTGTAAAAACAATAAACACCACTTACAAGCCATACAATTAACAACATTTCTTAACTATTACCAAGTATCTCTTATAAATTATTAAAGTAAATCTAAAGCAAAACATTTTTCTTTTTCATTTGTTTTATTTTGCCCCATTGGTGATATTTCTCTTCACTTCCTGTCCTGTACATACAACAGGAAGTGAGAATAAATCTCCTCCAAAGTGAGCAAAATCCCCTCTTAGACAGTTGTTACCAGGACAAGTGTTGAAAAATTTCCTATTCCTGCTATGGATACAAATTCTGGATTTTCCATCACTTTCAGTCCCAGTGACAATGGTCGCCAGGACAAATAAAGGGGACAATTTTTTTAGCATGAGATATCAGACTCAAAGGGTCTGGTGTACATTTTGGGAGGGACTCTAGGCAATTTTTTTTTTCATTTTTACATTCACAAAGAAAACAAAGTGATACAGTTTAAATTGCTGGCAAATGTCATTCATTGCCAGCTTCTTTAAAAAAACAAAACAGCAACAAAACCACAAAAAATTTAGCACACAGAGTCCTCCAAAGGTCCCCAAAAATACATAGTAGACCCTTGAAAGGACCTGTGTGCTTTTTTTAAAAGAAGCTGGCAATGAATGTTATTTGCTGCCAATTTCAAACACATTTTTCCTTTGTAAATGTCAGTGATGCTGCAACACTATCCAGAGGTTGTCTTTGGGAAATAGATGTATGCGTGCTGCCATTGCTACAGAGGTTGAAGGGGTGGGGAGTCAGCCTGTCAGTGCTCAGACCATACGCCGCACGCTGCATCAAATTGGTCTGCATGGCTGTCGTCCCAGAAGGAAGCCTCTTATAAAGATGATGCACAAGAAAGCCTGCAAACAGTTTGCAGAAGACAAGCAGACGAAGGACATGGATTGCTGGAACCATGTCCTGTGGTCTGATGAGACCAAGATGAACTTATTTGGTTCAGATGGTGTCAAGCGTGTTTGGCGACAACCAGTTGAGGAGTACAAAGACAAGTCAAGCATGGTGGTGGGAGTGTCATGCCGGCAGTAGCCCTCTTCTTTTCCTCTGTGACCATTTGGAGTGGTTCGGTTCGGACGCATTGCTGCTATTTGTGGAAACTTTTTACATTGTGAGCTTTCACGTACGTTTGTAAGTAGTTTTCTTTTCATTATTTTTAATATAATGAAAGGATAATGCACTAGGCTGGTGTGCCCTTTCTTTCTTTTTCTCGTTATCGTTAGGACGCCCCTGTCCCTGAGGGCCAGTGACATACACCATTGCAACATACAGACTGTCTAGTAATCCATGCGCAGGAGTTTTTGTTTTCTGCCATCAGTTGGAGTGTCGTGGTCTGGGGCTGTATGAGTGCTGCGGGCACTGGGGAGCTACAGTTCATTGAGGGAACCATGAATGCCAACATGTACTGTGACATACTAAGGCAGAGCATGATCCCCTCCCTTCAGAGACTGCACCACAAGGCAGTATTCCAACATGATAGCGACCCCAAACACACCTCCAAGACAACCACTGCCTTGCTAAAGAAGCTGAGGGTAAAGGTGATGGACTGGCCAAGAATGTCTCCAGACCTAAACCCTATTGAGCATCTGTGGGGCATCCTCAAACGGAAGTTGGAGGAGCGCAAGGTCTCCAACATCCACCAGCTCCATGATGTCGTCATGGAGGAGTGGAAGAGGACTCCAGTGACAACCTGTGAAGCTCTGGTGAACTCCATGCCCAAAAGGGTTAAGGCAGTGCTGGAAAATAATGGTGACCACACAAAATATTGACACTTTGGGCCCAATTTTGAAATATCACTTAGGGATGTGCTCACTTATGTTGCCAGCAGTTTAGACATTAATGGTTGTGTGTTGAGTTATTTTGAGGGGACAGCAAATTTACACTGTTATACAAGCTGTACACTCACTACTTTACATTGTAGCAAAGTGTCATTTCTTCAGTATTGTCACATGAAAAGATATAATAAAATATCTACAAAAATGTGAGGGGTGTACTCACTTTTGTGAGATACTGTATGTATTTTTAAGTATGGTGGGAGAATAAAGTGATAAATAAAAACCTGACAAGATTCGAAGCCTTCCTTACACTATCCAAAAAAAACAAACTAAAAAGTTTTGGCTTTAGATATGCTTTAAATGTTTTAAACTACTGCACCCAATTCTACGACTCCAAACCACATTCAGATAACATTTATAAGTGTAATATAAAGGGAATCCACTATCAAGAAAAAACAGGCAGGCGTAGGAGTTGAGAAGTTCACCAAATTGATGAATGCTTTTTTCAGGTCTATCGATATAATGACTAATGTTACAACAGGGGGAAAAGTTAGAACATCTCTTACATCCTTGTTGCTGTCTGTGTGACATCTCCCCATACTTTCATCTCCAGGGACAATGATAACTGTGACAGCTCCTGAGAAGAAATTTCTTCACAGGGACAAAGATAGTAAGCAAGACCTGAAAGAGATTCTTATTCTTCCCCGGTCCATCCAAAACAAAAGTTTTGTCTAGAGTTTCAAGTTTATTCATTTCAGTTTTACAAAAGCTGACTCGGCATTTGCAATAGTCACAAATGAGGGTGACGGGCCTAAAAAATGAGATTAATAGTGGTGGTAATTTAACCAATAGTCACAGAAATGGCTGATTTTTCACAATTTATAATTAGGAAATGATAAATAGAAATATTAAACTTTATTTAGGTCTGCCTCACTGGGATCTTTACAGTCTTGTACAGATTCACTTTAAATAGATATATATAACAATGGAAATGTACTATTTTTACTTACAGTTTTTGCAAATGTTTAAGCTCCTTAAAGCTGGAGAGTGGCACTTCTGTGATTAAATTATTGGACAAGTCTCTGTAAGTAACAAGTAAAAATAAAAGAGCTATTTTAGAAACCATTCAAGTGCTCTGTTTGTTGGATTGCAGTAATAATGCTTTACAAAATGACACATTTATTTTAGTACGTATGTAAATGGACAGAGAACCTTTTCCTCAGGTTTGTGATAATGAACAAGGAACTGGGCAAGATAGAAGAACCAATGGTGGTTTTCAAAAGGTACATGTAACTCGGGGCAGTCATCCTTATGCTGGATTCAATTAGTGCTGGGTCATCCAGTGACCAGGGCAAAGATGCCAAATTGCGCCCCCCCCCCATTATGTGCAAGCCTATTAGTAGTAGGGGAGAGAGCACAGCCCGCACCTGCTCCCGTCTCTCTTCTCCTCTCCTTGCTGCTTCCAGCACTGGGCTAATAGAAGTAGTGATGCCACTGTCCCTACTCCTACCAGCCTTAAAGTAGAAGGAATTTGTGGCGCCCCCATCTTTACAATACATGCTGCACCCAGGGCAGCTGCCCCTTCTGCCCACCCCTTGTCCTGGCCCTGGATTCAATACTTTTTACCTTTTTACAAAAGACTGCAGATACTGATGGACAGCACAGTGTTTACTCCACACCGCAGCTTCATTTTAGGTGCCACTCATAAAATGTTGTCTGTCAGAGTATTCGCTTTATAATGCTACACAGAACACTTTGTGATAGGTGGAGAGGCCATGTATACGTCGGCAGAATGGCACGGACAGGCATAATCACGTACCTGTACGTTGCCCTTTAAATGCCTGCCATGTGGTCGCGCACGCTTCCCCCGTGAGTCGGACCGTAGGTCCCGCAGACTCGATCGCCGCGGGGATCCCCGCGATCATCTCACGGAGGTATAGAGCAGGGAGATGCTTGTGTAAACAAGCATCTCCCCGTTCTGCCTAGTGACAATGACACGGATCTCCGCTCCGTGTACTCTGAGCGAAGATCAGTGTCATGTAACACACAGCCCATCCCCCTACAGTAAGAAACACTCAATAGGGAACACTTAACCTCTACAGCGCCACCTAGTGGTTAACCCCTTCACTGCCAGTGTCATTTTCACAGTAATCAGTGCATTTTTATAGCACTGATCGCTGTAAAAATGACAGGGATCTCAAAAATTTGCCAAAAGCGTCGGATGTGTCCGCCATAATGTCGCAGTCACGATAAAAATCGCTGATCGCCGCCATTACTAGTAAAAAAAAAAAAATATTAATAAAAATGCCATAAAACTATCCCCTATTTTGTAGATGCTATAACTTTTGCGCAAACCAATCAATAAACGCTTATTGTGATTTTTTTTACCAAAAATATGTAGAAGAATACGTATCGGCCTAAACTGAGGAAATTTTTTTTTACATATTTTTTGGGGATATTTATTATAGCAAAAAGTAAAAAATATAGAATTTTTTTCAAAATTGTCGCTCTATTTTTGTTTATAGTGCAAAAAATAAAAAACGCAGAGGTGATCAAATACCACCAAAAGAAATCTGTGGGGAAAAAAAGGAAGCCAATTTTGTTTGGGAGCCACGTCACACGACCGCGCAATTGTCAGTTGAAATGACGCAGTGCCGAATCGTAAAAAGTGTCCTGGTCTTTGACCAGCAAAATGGTCCGGGGCTGAAGCGGTTAAAGCTACACTTTAGCTAACACATTTTAAGCAGTTACTGTACAACAACAGTTTTTATTTTTTTGGGCCTGGTCCTTTAGCTGCAAAATGGTCCAGGGCTGAAGTGGTTAATATTATTTTCTAAAACCATTGCATTACAGTGTCATTAGTACATTATTAGTACATTATTATGCAGTCCTCGGTTTTGTAAAAGAATGCTTACTTTTTGAGCTGCTTATTCCCTGGGAGTTTCTCTCCCTTCTCCGTGCTACAGATGGTAGGGTGTATCCAGCGTTGGATATGCAGCCCCTGTAACTCATAAATGAGCAATCAGCACAATCCACTCTCTTTCACTGTTACAGAATGTTTAGCTGCGAGAAAAAATTGACTGAGCACGTGTGGGTAGGAAAAGAGCCTTCTGTAGGACAGATTGGAGGCAATGGAATAAGTAAGCGTTCTTTTACAAAACAGAGGATACTGTACTGAGGATGCTTTAATGCATAGGGATTTTTGGGGAAAATTTAATTAAAGGTGAACTAAACCTTTAATGAGTAACTGACCTTGATCCAACATGTGCATATAATGTGTCCTGATACCTAATATACATAGAAATAAGATATACCTATGCTCAACATGTATAAGCTATTGGGAGATACAGTGTACAGAGGGCTCTTCTAGCATCTGATGGATTATACCTATGTTACAGGGCTTTTTTTCTCAAACAATAGGTGCTGGAACTCAACCACAACCCCCCCAAAACCTCTCCCACACACACCCTCCAAATCACATCAAATAGTGGGTGTGGTCAGATTTCACAAACAATAGGAGGGTCTTAAAGGGGCAATAAATACCAGGATTGCATTACATACAGAGTGCAGAGTTCAGGGGGGTTACACACAGAGTGCAGAGCTGTCACTTGTAAACACAGAAACCAGACGTCTGTGTTTACAAGTGATTGTAGTGAGCAGGCACCAAAGGGTGTGAGCCAGAGGTGGTGGAACTGAGTTCCACCAAGTTCCATCTGAAAAAAAGCCCTGCCTATGTATAAGCTATTGGGATGCAGTGTGCAGAGGGTTCATCCAGAATTTTTACTGATCCCTAATATACACTTGTATGTTGTAGACACTGAAGTAATGAGGAAGGGGGAATGGCCTGTGTTGACTGACCTTGCGTTTGCTTCACATGGGTTTTGCATTTCCATACAAGTGTATGAGAATGTAAAACCTGCTTGAAGCAAGTCAAATACAGGTCAGAAGGGGATAATCTGAGGGTCGAATGCACATGTCGATGAATTCGGAAAGATCTCAGAAGCATCTCAAACTGATGTCAAACGGATGCTATTGACACAAGCCCATAAACAAAAAAAATTAGCAAAAATTATTTTGGTTTGCAAAGCATTTTAATCATTATTGATAGGTAAACCAAAAACTTGGTAAAACAGCAAACTTTGGTGTGGTAGTTTTCAGTTATCCCATATAATGAAAGAAAGAAAGGGTCGGTCCACCAAAAAAAGTGATATTTTAGTAGTTGCTGGAGCCTGGGTTGCTGAGTCCGTTCCAGGCTCCCTACCTGTCTGGGATACTAAAGAAGAAAAATGTCACTATTTAGAATTTAGAAATACTGCCTCCATGTTTATTTAGGTTGACCACACAAATGGTAACCTATTAAACGTACATAAGACAAAGTTCTTCCCACTGAACACCATTGTACGTATCAAACACCTATGTAATGAAAGCATTTACACCAACCACCAATGGGGCAGAGTAATAGCCTCCAATGTAACGGTGAATTTATACTGCCCTCCAGTGTAATGGGGGAACTATGAACGTAATGGGTAAAATTCCACTCCCCACCACTGTAATGTGGGGATTTATACTGATCATCAATGAAACGGGTCTGAGGAAAGAGTAAGTTCAGGTAGGTAAATGCCCCCCCCTCACATTTTCGTTTCTGTTTTCGTTCGTGATGAAAAATGGAATTGCTTTTCGTCATAGTTTTTGTCAATTGACTTAATTAGAATTTTATTTTGGCTTAGTTTTCATCACTAAAAACATGTAGCTGCTGAAAACTATGATGAAAATATTTTCATCAGCAAAATTAACACTGCATTACCATAGTAATTATTGGAGAATAAATACCATTATTGCACAGGGGCCTCTTGCTGGCTTTGTCAACCACTGACCTGAACTTAATAATTTGGAAGGGTGTCCACATGCGTTTGCCCATCTTGCATAGAAGACATTGTCAGTTGGTTAAAATCTGCAGCATCTACCAAATGCTAAATATATATATATATATATATATATATATATATATATATATATATAAATAAATATTTTTGGTGGACAGACCCTTTTAGGCTGAGTGTACATGGGAGAATGAATCTGCATCATAGTCCATCCTGAGGTATAAATGCAGATTCATGTTAATGATCTCATCTTTGTGTGAAGAAAGGTGTTATACACATGACCGTTACAGTGGACGTAAACAACTTTGAAAGGACACTAGATGTGCAGAGCTTCAAGTAAAAATATCTGCATGTCATATTTAATGTTTGTCATGGACCACATAAGACAATGGTAACTTACATTTCTGCTAAACTTCTTAAAGATGAAAATATGTTTTCTGTCACTAAGCTGATCTGGTTCCCACGTAAGAACCTAAATAAAAAAAAATGTATCATGCATCACCAATAAAACATAGCAATATGCAAATTATACACTGACAGAAGCTTTACAGTATGTCACCGAACCAGAAAAAACAATCATGTTAAAAGGCAACGCCACCCAAAAAAGATTCTTTCGTTTTGATTAGAGTTGTCATTTTGATTTTTTGTTAGATCTCCTCTGTTGTCAATAGGGATGAGCCGAACACCCCCCGGTTCGGTTCGCACCAGAACATGCGAACAGGCAAAAAATTTGTTCGAACACGCGAACACTGTTAAAGTCTATAGGACACGAACATGAAAAATCAAAAGTGCTAATTTTAAAGGCTAATATGCAAGTTATTGTCATAAAAAGTGTTTGGGGACCCGGTTCTGCCCCAGGGGACATGTATCAATGCAAAAAAAAGTTTTAAAAACGCCTGTTTTTTCGGGAGCAGTGATTTTAATAATGCTTAAAATGAAACAAAAAAAGTGAAATATTCCTTTAAATTTCGTACCTGGGGGGTGTGTATAGTATGCCTGTAAAGCAGCGCGTGTTTCCCGTCTTTAGAATTGTCCCTGCACAAAATGTAATTTCTGAAGGAAAAAAAGTAATTTAAAACCACTCGCGACTATAATGAATACCCGGTCCCTGGCAATACAGAGAAAAGTCATTGAAAAAAACGGCAGGGGTCCCCCCCAGTACATTACCAGGCCCTTTGGGTCTGGTATGAATATTAAGGGGAACCCTTTCCGGTTTTTTTATGACTTTTATCTCTATTGCCGACCCGACAATTCATTAATAGATGCAGTCGTTTTAAATTACTTTTTTTCCTTTAAAAATGACATATTGCGCAGGGAACCAAAATAAAAAAAAAAATGCGTGGGGGTCCCCCCCAAATTCCATATCAGGCCCTTCAGGTCTGGTATGGATATTAAGGGGAACCCCGCAGCAAAATAGCGGGGAAAGCTGGGGCTTACCCTATGATGTGACGGGTGACCCCGCCCCCTCGTACGTCATGGGGGTTTCGTGTGGAGTGGAGACTGGAGGAGACTGCAGCGCTGGACATCGGATCACCGCGGGACATAGAGAACAATGCTGGACAGACTGGATTACATCGCTGGAATGGGTTTTTTATTTTTTATTTTTTTATTTTTAATAAAGGACTTTCCCAACTGTGTGTTTTTTTACAATTTTTTACACTTACTTTGTGAAATGGTAGGGGTACAATGTACCCGTTACCAATTCACATGGGGGGGCGGAATCTGGGGGTCCCCTTTGTTAAAGGGGGCTTCCAGATTCCGATAAGCCCCCCGCCCCCGCAGACCCCCCACAACCACCGGGCAAGGATTGTGGGGATGAGGCCCTTGTCCCCATCAACATGGGGACATCCTCCTCATGTTGAGGGCATGTGGCCTGGTACGGTTCAGGAGGGGGGGGCGCTCTCTCATCCCCCCCCTCTTTTCCTGCGGCCTGCCAGGTTGCGTGCTCGGATAAGGGTCTGGTATGGATTTTTGTGGGGGACCCCACGTCATTTTTTTAAAAATTTTGGTGCGGAGTTCCCCTTAATATCCATACCAGACCTGAAGGGCCTGATATGGAATTTGGGGGGGAATCCCATGCATTTTTAAAAAAAAAATTAGTTCCCTGCGCAAAATGTAATTTTTGAAGGAAAAAAAGTCATTTAAAACTATTGCATCTAATAATGAACTGTCGGGTCGGCAATACAGATAAAAGTCATTAAAAAAATGGCAGGGGTTCCCGTTAATATTCATACCAGACCCAAAGGGCCTGGTAATGTATTGGGGGGGACCCCTGCTGTTTTTTTCAATGACTTTTCTCTGTATTGCCGGGGACCCGGGGATTCATTATAGCCGCAAGTGGTTTTAAATTACTTTTTTTCCTTCAGAAATTACATTTTGTGCAGGGACAATTCTAAACATGGGAAACACGCGCTGCTTTACAGGCATACTATACACACCCCCCAGGTACGAAATTTAAAGGAATATTTCACTTTTATTGTTTCACTTTAAGCATTATTAAAATCACTGCTCCCGAAAAAACTGGCATTTTGAAAAAAAAATTTTGCATTGATACATGTCCCCTGGGGCAGGACCCAGGCTACCAAACACTTTTTATGATAATAACTTGCATATAAGCCTTTAAAATTAGCACTTTTGATTTCTCCCATAGACTTTTACAGGGTGTTCCGCGGCTTTTCGAAATTGCCGCAAACACCCCAAATTGTTCACTGTTCGACGAACGGGCGAACAGGCAATGTTTGAGTCGAACATGAGTTCGACTCGAACTCGAAGCTCATCCCTAGTTGTCAACTGTCCTAAAAACATGAATTCTCAGCACTATCAGCCAGGCAGGTTGGCACCAGCTTCCATGTTTACAATACATTTCCACTGTATGCGAGAACAATTGGAGTACAGAGACTGTGGCTAAACATATCCCAGTTTCTCAGCCAGGCTCAGTGTATGTCATGGCTGGTTTAGGTTGGTGAAAGTTTTGTTTGCCAGGCTCCTCAACAATGAAGAATCAGGCCCTGCCCACTCAATCCAAAAAAAAATTTTTTTTTCAGTTGGAGGATCACTATACCTTATATTACACCTGGATTGCATGTACACATGCTACTAGCATACACACCTACATATACAACCTTCTCCTTCACCCATCCATACCAATGCAAATATGTGGATATTTGGCATTTATATACAGTGCCTTGAAAAAGTATTCATACCGCTTGAAAAGTTCCTCATAAGCTTCAAGAATTGAATTACTCCCGGTAATCCAAAATATAATGAAATTGATCCAAAAATATGATAGAGCGGTCTTTTTTGGATTGGAAGGATTAATACCGTGTTTCCCCAAAAATAAGCCCGGGTCTTATATTAATTTTGTCAACAAAAGACACAGTAGGGCTTATTTTCAGGGTAGGTAATGTAATGTGCTATCTTCTCTCCCTGCATGTCAGGAATCCCCAGCGTGAACAGAGTTAAAATGCTTGTAAAATCCTATGTAGCGGGGTGCTATATTTAGGGGGAGTATCTGAGTGGTAATTAGGCTCAGATACACGAATTGTCAGATTTCTTGGACCATTTCTGTCCCTGGGAGATAGTATTGGTGTGCAGTTCCCTGTGGCCTACAGGTGGCGCTGTTGCCGTGGGTCAGGGTTGAACCACTGATACAAGGCTGTGCCTTTTTTGTCCCCTCTCGGCAGTGGTGACGGGGGGTCGGGGAACCTGCTGTGCCTGTCGGGAGAGGGTATAAAAAGGGGTGGCCATCTTCCAGAGGGGTCGCGCCCAGGCACCTTCAGCCTGGGTGGTGCGTGTGTCGTCTCCGGGTGCCCTAGGCCCGGAGGCCGAGTTCCTGTTCCATCCCAGACACCTTCAGTCTGGGCTGAGGTACTATTTTGGAGGCCCGGAGCCCAGCGCCTTCGGCTGGGTTCCACCGGGGATTGAGGGCTCCCAGGGTGCCGCCTTGCGAGGGGACCCGTATCCAGGATCGAGGAGGCCAGGGAGGTGACCCCTTCTGAAGACCCAGCGCAGAGTCGTGGTGACAGTGGGGGCCTCTGGTAACTCTCCGGAGGGATGTTCTTCTCGTTGACATGAGCCAAGTTTCTTCAAGAAGGAAGTGCATGTTCTGTAGGTCATAGTGGCAGTGACTCTACGCACACCAGGTCAGTGGCAGTGACCAAATAGGGCAAGGCCCTATTTACCAGGTCAGTGGCAGTGACCAACTTTAACAAGTCAGTGGCAGTGACTTTCATATTCACCCGGTCTGTGGCAGAGACTGTGCGCCCAAACCTGTTCGTGAAATCAGAACAGTAAGAGAAACTAAATTAAGTTTGTGCCTGGACCTCCTCCCACCTTATCTGACCTGTGTCTCGTATCAACCTGTCTGCTGTCATAGAGACTAGGCTTGTGCAATTCGTTTCGTAACGAATCGAAATTCGTCCGAATTTAGCAACTTTCGGACATTCGGAAGCATTCGAATTTCCGAACAGAGCAATTACGAATAAAACCGAATCCGAAATAAATTATACCGCAAAATAGCGAATGCCCGAAGGTCTTCGGCATAATTCGTTATGAAAAAAGTTACGAATGTACGAATCCATTCGAAGCACAATAACACTCACTCTGCTCTCTGCTTCTCCCTCACCATGCTGAACTCCCTCTCAAAATGGTGTACAGGGGGCGGAGGCTATAGCCGCATGAAAAAACGAAAGTAAAATACGAGATTTCGAATCCATTCGAAGCACAATAACACTCACTCTGCTCTGCTCTCTGCTTCTCCCTCACCGTGCTGAACCCTCTCAAAATGGTGTACAGGGGCGGAGCCTATAGCCGCATGTAAAAAACGAAAGTAAAATACGAGATTTCGAATCGTTACAAATAACCGCTATGTATTTAGAAAAGTACAAATCCATTCGAAGCACATTAGGCATAATAGGCAGCGTCGTTGTGAGAGAGACACGGAAAATTACGAATCAACGAACCCAAAAAAAGTTACGAAAGTAGGAGTTGTGTCCAGAATCAACGAAAAACAACGTACTCTACCGAAAGTACGAATTATAAAGCAACAAAAAATTCAACGAAAAATGTCGCTTGCAAAAATACGAATTAGTCCGAACACGAAAAATCCCGTCTAGCAAAATTACGAATGATTACGAATCAACAGGACCGGAAAGAAACGAACCGAAACGGAACAAATTTTTCCGTTGTGCACAAGTCTAATAGAGACTATTTGTTATCCGTGGTGAAATAAATACAAAGGTTGGACTTTCAGTTGGTGTGGGCAGTTACTTTACTGGGGAGAATTAAGGACTTGTTTCTGGCTAATGCAGAGGCGAGATCAGCTCAGGAGGATTCTAACACCAGCCGCAGGCAGGCCTGAAAACTAACACAGCCCAACCTCCCCATCCAGGAGGGTACGGGCCTATAGTGCGGTGTGCCTCATTCTTTCCTGCAGAGGAGCCAAGTAAAGAAAAGCAGGTGAAGTCTGGGGTGGGTGCGCTAGACCTATAATCCACTCTATTACAGTAGTATATAATGTACAATGGGTGTGTTTCTGTAATATAATTGTGTCAAATACCTTCGTTATAGCGCCACCAGAGCTCTCTTCCCTGCAATTATATTACAGAAACACACACATTGTACATTATATACTACTTTAATATAGTGGATTATAGGATTTTACAAGCATTTTAAACTAGGGCTTATTTTCGGGGTAGGGCTTATATTGCAGTCTCCTGGAAAATAATGGTAGGTCTTATTTTCGGGGTACTGTAGGTCTTATTTTCAGGGAAACACGGTATAGTAAAAATGGATATATTGCCTAAATTATTATACATATGCCAAACAATACCAATATTGCCTTCAACAACTTTATTGGTCAATTACGCAGAATAATTGGGAGATTTGTATGGGCGCAGAGATCCCCCCAAATTAAGAGACACACTAACTAGGGCAAAGATGAATGGAGGTCTGGCTCTTCCAATATATTTGCACTTTGCATTTGTGACAAGGATAGTTGACTGGTTTCATAATGCGGAATGCAAGCAATGGCTGAAACTGGAAGAAGATGCCATTAAACTGAAATCACTACCATAAGTTGGAGCCAACTACCGACCTGTGATGAGGAAGATGCCATTTTTGATTTCCTCAACATTGAAAGTATGGGATTTATTAGTAAGGAGGATTTTTTTATCTACCCAGATCGGGCCTATGACACCTTTATTTTCTAATTCAGAATTTCCACCAAAGCATCAATCCTTTTTAAAATGGCACAGAGGTGAAGATGTAAGACTTGTCCAGACCCTGGTAGAAGGTAAACTCCTCCCACTGAATCTTTTGGGTTTAGAGCTTAAGACGGATGGATGCAATATCAAGAACTTCAAAAACAATATTACATTTTTCCATGAACATAATTTGAACAACTAATTCTACAGGAACAAAATCCAGCTCATGTTTTATCTACTATTTAAAAATACTTGCTCCCTAAAAATACGGGTGAAGAATTAACATACTTAACAAAATGGGAAGAAGAATTAGAGACGACAATTCCCAAGTCTGATTGGGAAAAATCGTTTCTTCTTACACATTCAATGTCCTTATCAACCATACATCAAGAAAGAAACTACAAAATACTAGCAAGATGGTATCGATGTCCGGTTGATATGCACAAAATGAATGCTGAAAATCAGGAGATTTGCTGGAGATGTCTTAATGCAAGAGGTACAATGTCACATATATGGTACTACTGTCCAATGGTCTTTTCATTTTGGTCTAAGATTTTTAGTATATAAATCGGAAAATTATGCAACCAGATATATTGGTTTCCGTGTAATCAATTATTCCTGGATCAATAAAATGTATAAAATAAGATATCTTCTGACATATCCTCACTGCAGCATGTACGGTCATAGCCCGAAACTGGCAAAAAGTGATAGGCCCCTCAATGGTAGAAGGGGAGTGTGAGATGAGCGAGGTGCAATCTTTGGAACAGATGATAATGACAGAATAGAGTCCAGAAAAACACATTTTAAATATATGACAAAAATGGGTTGAATTCCGAATCTCTGCAATGCTAATAAAATATTTATAGTATAATCAGATATGGTCCCCTCCCCCCTTTTTTTTTTATTTCCTTTTTTCTCTCACTTTTGTTTGTCTAATGATGTGTTTTATGTTGGTTTGGTTTGTCTGTCTTTTGAGTATTAATTTGTAAGTCCTTGTTTATATGGGTATGTAAGGAAAATTTGATACTAAGTTTTGGATATGGAGAATTATGCCTAATGAAATTATTAATTATTGATAAACAACAGGTTAGAGATACCCTATTCAGTTTAGTAGGAGAATGCAATCTTTGTGGTCACATATGTGGGTAGATAGAACGTATACCTTGATGGTGTATTTTTTTGGAATATGGGTATAATTAATTTTTTTTTATAGAATGATAGAAATTACTCCAGTGTCAGATTTTAATAGAATGATGCAAAATGGAGAAAAGGAGGGGATATTTTCTAACATAATGTGTTTATTGTATGGAATATCCATGCTTCTGTTAAATTTATTTCATGTATATTTTTTAAATGAAAAATGTATAAAATGAAGTTTATCTAAAAAAAAAGTTCCACATTTTTGTCATGTTACAACCAAAATTGTAACTCAAAGTGACACATAATTGTGTGTATAAAAGAAAAGCATCCCCACAACATAATGCTTCCACCACCATGTTTCACTCTGGGGGTGGTGATGTGCAGTGTTAGTTTTCCGCCACACATAGCGTTTTGCTTTTAGGCCAAAAAGTTAAATTTTGGTCTTGTCTGACCAAAGCACCTACTTCCAAATGTTTGCTGTGTCTCTTACATGGATTCTCGCAAACTGCAAATGGGACTTCTTGTGGCTTTCTTTCAACAAAGGTTTTCTTATTGTTACTCTTTCGTAAAGGCCAGATTTGTGGATTGCACGACTAATAGTTGTCCTGTGGACAGATTCTCCCACCTGAGCTGTGGATCTCTGGAGATCCTCCAGAATTACTATGGACCTCTTGGCTGCTTCTCTGATTAATGCCCTCCTTGCCCGGCCTGTCAGTTTAGGCAGACGGCCATGTCTTGGTAGGTTTACAATTGTGCCATACTCGTTCCATTTTTGGATGATGGATTGAACAGTGCTCCATGAGATGTTCAAAGCTTGGGATATTGTTTATAACCTTACCCTGCTTTAAACTCCTCCATAACTTTATCCCTAACCTGTCTGGAGTGTTTCTTGGCCTTCATGATGCTGTTTGCTCACTAAGGTTCTCTAACAAACCTCTGAGGGCTTCACAGAACAGCTGTATTTAAGATTAAATTACGCACAGGTGGACTCTATTTACTAACTAGGTGACTTATGAAGGCAATTGGTTCCACTAGATTTTAGTTAGGGGTATCAGAGTAAAGGGGTATACAAATGCACACTACATTTTTCAGATATTTATTTGTAAAAAAAATTGAAAAACAATTATCATTTTCCTTATACTTCAAAATTATGTGCCACTTTGTGTTGGTCTATCACATAAAATCCCAATAAAATACATTTATGTTTTTCGTTGTAACATGACAAAATGTGGAAGGCACTGTAAATTTTCTGTGCAGCCTATTGGAAGCATTTGCTCTATGAAAACTACTATTGAAGGCAAAAGATGCTGCTTTTCTGTTGTTTTTGCATTTCTGAAGAAGGAATAGTGATCTATTCTGAAACACGTTGAAAACTATTAAAGATTGCAGTAATTCATCTGCATTTGGCCATAAATTCATAACAGCTGGATTTGACTTTTGACAATGGTACCTGTTTGACCCCTTTCACACATGTGAACCGCTTGTCCATTTTTCATCCATCCGTTGACGGATGAAAAACAGGCATCAATGCATCTCTATGGTAAAATGGTCAGTTTTTGCATCTGTTCTTGCATTGGTAATGCACTGATGTAAAAAATGATGGTAACCTGATGAAAACCTGATGACAGGGTTGCACCGATACCGATACTAGTATCGGTGCCGATACTGAACACTTGCATAAGTACTTGTACTCGTGCAAATGCTCCGATGCTTGACCCGATACCTGGACAGTCAGAGACAATCAGTGCGGTGGCAGGGGGAGTTATAAGCACTGATCTCCCTTTCAAAATAGCATCTGACAGTCGCTTCTCCTCCTCTCCCTCCCGCGGCTTTCAGCTGCTTTATTGAAAACCACACAGGGAGTTCAGTGATTTTTACCCCCCCCCCATCGCTGCACCGATCGTCTCTGACTGTCCCATGTTCTTCTCTGGTCCCCCTCCATGTCCTCCTCTGTGTTCTCCGTGTGCTTCAGTCCAGTCCTCCTCCGGCTCCCCCTGTGTCCTCCTCCGTGCACTCCTCTGGTTCCCCGGTGTCTTTCTCCAAGCGTTCCTCCAGTTCCTGACGTCCTCCTCCAGTTCCCTTCTTGGCTCGGATCCCCTGTCCCAGATCTGTCAGGATGGAGAGCGGAGGAAGGAGCCGGTATATATGTAATTTACTGGCTGCTTCCTTTTATGAATAGATAGAGTCACTGAACTAAAAATTATCATGACCAATCCAGTGCTGAAAGATAATATATTGTACAGGAGGATGGCAGCAGAGACCATATATGGACCTGACACCTGGAAGTAGGCCTTTTTTCATGACAGGCTTTTCTTTTTTTTATCACCATGACTTTGTTTGTTTGCCTGTTACAGTCTTAGACAACATACAAGTTCTAACTCAAATTTGGAAAGCCACATACATTTTTTTGTGTACACAACCTTACAGCTGTGTGCTGCAGCTTATTTATATTCGCTCAGTTACGTTAATTTTAATTACTATATGCTCTGATAATTTCAGGAAACTTTTACATATTTATACATGAATACATTTGAAATCCCTTTCACAAAAAAATTGTTTATAATAATTAATGTATACTTTGCAAATTTATAGCTGACTCACAGTGATTAGTGTATTGAGTGTACTGCAGCCGGACTATAAGTCTCAGTGCTGGATGTTCAATGCTGACGGAAGACTGCTGCCTGAGTAAAAATAGATATGTAACTAACGTTGCAGCAGCCAGAAATGGGGCATACATCTGTAGCATGATCCCAGGCCTCCTTCAGTCTAATGAGAACCTCCAGAGCCACGAGCTGCTGACATCCTTCCATATAGAGTGGGTTGCAAGGCATAGTGGGTATAGTGTAAAGTAGATCCATGAACGCCAGACACTTCTTGAATGCAAAGAGATTTTATTTCTCTTGAACAGGACTTTGGGAGAGAGGGTTAGGACCAGGACCCCCTTAGGCGGTTGCAATGTTAATTTGGCATACCCCGAGACTTCTACAGGTAGACAGCCATGCAGGGAAAAGCATCCAGCAAGACACCACATCTGCATGTGTAGGAATGCTGTCTCCTATGGCAACAGTCTTTAACAGTTTCTAACACAAGGTGTAACAGTTCTGTCACTTCCACTTCAATCACTTCTTGTAGTTATTGAACCCACTGAGCTCCCAGTCTCTCTCACTAGACTAGATGATTCACTACCACTGAATCCCTTGAGCTCCTCCCATCTTCACTGTAGTATTTTCCTCAAGCGCCACTCCCTCTTCTCTGCTGGGTCCCTAGCTTGGCACTCCAGATACTTTTTAAGCTTCACCCCACTGGCCTGCTCAGTCCCTGGCTTGAC
The DNA here is from genome assembly GCA_029206835.1 of Rana muscosa. Lineage (NCBI taxonomy): Eukaryota > Metazoa > Chordata > Amphibia > Anura > Ranidae > Rana > Rana muscosa. Next base: position 967,966,236 of record CM055117.1, on the reverse strand, counting down.
ACACAAGGCTGCTCTGCAAGCGTTACCTACGCTGGCTGGGTCCCTGACTTGATACCTGCTGAAATTTGGCGATTCTTTACTGTCTCTGGTTGGTGAGAATGCTGCTCTGGTACTTGCTTCAGCTACTCACTGTGGTCTCTGGTAATAAGGTGGTTGGTCCCTTAATGGCGACAGCTTCCCCTCTACCTCCAACCATGACAGGTTCTCCGGCCGGCAGAACCGTCACTTCTGGTTGGACCGCAAGCTGCAATCCCAACCCTGCACTGCTCTCTTGCTTCTGGATAGGTCCTCAGATGGGTCCAGGATAGGCCCAAACTCCGGCATAGCAGCCCGGGCAATACAACACACATCCACTCAGACAGCTGTCCAGGTGGCACAGAACACAGAGCACGGAACGAGCGAGCGCCCCCCCTCCTGAACCATACCAGGCCATTTGCCCTCAACATGGGGAGGGTGCTTTGGGGTCCCCCCCAAAGCACCTTGTCCCCATGTAGATGGGGACTAGAGCCTCTTCCCGGCAACCCTGGCCATTGGTTTTCGAGGTCTGCGGGCGGGGGGCTTATCGAAATCTGGAAGCCCCCTTTAACAAGGCGGCCCCCAGATCCCAGCCCCCCTATGTGAATGAATATATGGTACATTGTACCCCTACCCATTCACCCAAAAAAGTGTCAAAAAGTAAAAACCACAACAGACAGTTTTTGACAATTCCTTTATTAAAAAAGAAAAAAAAAGTGTCCTGCGATGTCCATCCATCTTCAATCACGCGGAAAAATAGAAAAAAATAAAAAGCTCCGCCTTGATGGGCGGCCTCCCGACGACTTCTGTCTCTTGGCTGTGACAGCTGTTATATAGGCAAGGGCGGGGCCACCTGGTGAGGTGACCGAGTGAACCCGCGCCCTTCTGATGTCATGTGACGTCATGTGACAAAAGACAGCAGTCGCCCGGAAGCCTCCCATGGAGTCTGAATTTTTTCGCTTTTTTTTTCTACTTTTCAGGTCCGTTGGGCGACGTGATTGAAGATGGATGGACATCGCAGCATCCTTTTTTTTTTAAATAAAGGAATTGTCAAAAACTGTCTATTGTGGTTTTTACTTTTTGACACTTTTTTTGTGAATGGGTAGGGGTACAATGTACCCGATACCCATTCACATGAGGGGAGGCAGGATCTGGGGGCTTAAAGGGGGCTTCAAGAATCTGATAAGCCCCCCACCCAAAGACCTCGACAGCCAATGGCCTGGGTTGTCAGGAAGAGGCTCTTGTCCCGATCAACATGGGGACAAGGTGCTTTGCATGTGGCCTGGTATGGTTCAGGAGGAGGGGGTGCTTGCTCACCCTCTATCCTGTTCTCCCGGCTGCATGCTCGAATAAGGGTCTGGTATGGATTTTGGGGGGGAACCCACGCCAATTTCTTTTTTAATTTTGGCATGGAGTTCCCCTTAATATCCATACCAGACCTGAAGGACCAGGTATGGACTGGAGGAGGGGGAACCCACGCCAATTTTTTTCCTTGATTTTTCATCTATATTGCCAGGAGCCGGAAATACATTAAAGCCACAAGCAAATTTACCCTCTTGCTGACCAGCCACCGTCATTATAATGCGGCAGGTCGGTTCTCCCACGCAAACCACCGTAGGTGTACGTCGGTCTGTGTAAATTGAAGTGATGTATTTTCAACACTAGAGGGGACGTCTTAATAATATGCACCAAATGGGTACATAAGGAGTTATCAACCAATCCCTCTTTGTTCTGAAGAAGTCCTCGGATTGGCGGGCGAAATGTCAGCGTCAGCGGAGTGACATCATCACACCCGGAAGTGTATCCAGGATGTCCCCATGTATGCCGATGTATACACGCTAACACGCTAAAAGCCGGCTGGCTTTTTACTGTTAATATCGATTCTTGTGGAATATCAGCGGCTGGGACAAGGGGAGAAAACAGAGTTGGAGCTGGACTGCTTTGGCATTCATTTAGCTATCTACTGTCCACCTTTATTTTGCTTCTGATGGACTTGATAATGGAACCACCTGGAGAAGGTAAAGCATTGAGCCAATTTTATTATCCATATCTGGGATTGATTACTGTAGCATTGCAAGTTTATGTCATTGGATCTGCTCCCTTCTCATGTATGATATACTCTACTAAGGTACCTTAGATCTGTTGCAAGAGACATTTTCTCTATAAGAGATATCCAAAAATAGGATTCAAGTATGAGGAAGGATATGCAATAGGAATCACTATACATTTACCTCGGAGGTAGAATTTTTCTTTATCAATTATCATGCAAGTATAGTTTTATATTATTTCCTACTTCATCGTTATCGTTCATCCTCAATGAATACAGGTTGACGTTAACCAGTCCAAGCACCACTTAGCGCCTTAAGTATCAGAAGATTAATCTTCTACCATCTCCTCATTCTATTCATCATCTCACATATAGAATGAACATCTTGATTTTGAACAATATTTCTATGTGATTCCTGCTAAACATCTGAAGTATACCACTTGACTATCAATTTTTATATCTCAGTCAGTCACTAGTAGGAATAGAGACGTATGTCTTACATTTAATTTTTACACAAACCACCTGCTCTACAATCACTGTGACTACACTGATATCCCTCCTCATTAATGCAATTAACTTGGATTATTCCATATTGACTCTCTGTCTTTACAGCACACAGCTGTCATTATTCTATTGAATATCAGTAATTATGTCACATTTTGTTCATCACTTCATGCATGATTGAAATCCCCTACTTTCTGGATAATCACCAGGATTGTTTTTATCACTGTATGTCTGTGTATTTTTGCTATTTTGTATTGGAAGGTATTTATTATCCACACGGATGTCATTTCGTATTACTTTTATAAATTTTCATAAAAATTAGGTTTTACTACGCTGCATGGTCACTTTTTTGCCTACTTACACAGTCTGTACTTTTATTATTATTATTATGCAGGATTTATATAGCGCCAACAGTTTACGCAGCGCTTTACAACATCAGGGAAGACAGTACAGTTACAATACAATTCAATACAGGAGGGATCAGAGGGCCCTGCTCGTTAGAGCTTACAGTCTAGAAGGGAGGGTCAAGTGGAACAAAGGGTAGTAGCTGTGGGGGATACTATACAGCTGTATCTTTTTTCTTAAAGATCTCTGTCATGTCCCAGTGAGCCCATCCCCCCCTACAGTTAGAACACACCCAGGGAACACACTTAACCCCTTGATCGCCCCCTAGTGTTAACCCCTTCCCAGCCAGTGTCATTTTTACATTGATCAGTGCATTTTTATAGAACTGATCAATGTAATAATGTCACTGGTCCCCAAAAAGTGTAATTTGGGGTCAGATTTGTTTGCCGCAATGTCACAGTCCTGCTAAAAATTGCACCAGTAAACACAATAAAGAAAAATAAAAGTCCCTAAATCTATCCTGTAGTTTGTAAACGCAATAACTTTTGCGCAAACCAATCAATATACATGTAGCGGACCCCCCATAATTGGGGTTGCTATGCCTAAATTTAAGGGGTAGCCTGAGCAAATATTTAGGCTCAGGCTGTTTGAATTCTTTAAATTGGTTTCTGCTTTGTTGTGGTGTTGCCTGGCAGTACAGTTTCCTTTGATCTGTGGGGGGCGCTGTCATCCAGGTCTCAGGTTGAACCACAGGTAGCATTGCAGCGTGATTGGGTGTCCTCTCTCGGCAGGCATGCAGTGGGCGTGGTCTACCCGCTGTGCATGCTGGGAGAGGGTACTTAAGGGGCAGACGCCATTATTCGGGGAGAAGTTTGCGCCTACCAGCCATCCAGGCCAGGGGTGCGTGTGTGTGTACCAGCCCCAGGCACCTTTAGCCTGAGGCTGCATCGCTGCAGGTAGGCCCAGCACCTTTAGCTGAGGCCTACACCCGAAGAGGAGTCCCAGGGTACCCAAGTGAGGGGTGACCCACTCTGAAGGAGAGGAAGCCAGGGGAGGATTGGTCCCAAGGGGATTGGTGAAGAAGTCACTGTCTCAGGAGAGGCCTGGTTACCTGTCAGAGGGAAGGATTCCTATCCGCCAAAAGCCTGGCAATGTGCCCATTGGCACCGAAGGACTAGCTATTACTTAGGTCGGGAAGTTCAGGACTTAAAGATTCTGTGGCAGAGGATCTCCTGATCGTATCCCAGGGAAATCGCAAGTAGTTGTTCCGTGCTCCACACCGGCTGCTAGGACCGTAAGAGGGGACTATCCGGGTGAGCAAAAGCCCACTCAGGACTGAGTGGAGATAACTGACAGTTAAGTGCCGCGTGCCTGAACTTGCCTCCCTGTTAATTTCTCTATCTCCAACTTTCCTATCAAGTTTCTACGCAAGTAAAATAAACTTTTCTTTATTGGGTTTAATACTGTCTGGACAATGGTCTTATTGAATACAAGGAGAGAATAGACTTTACCCTACACCCTAGGGGAGAGAACCAACGGAAGGAGGTAACTCGCTGCAGGACCCAAAACAGATAACACCGCTCACCCTCTTTTATCAGGAGGATATTGGGCTTGTGGCATGGTGTGTCCCATTCTGCTTGTGGAGGTAAGCATGGTAACGGATCTGTGTGCTACATACACCTATTGCAATGTTTTTTTAGCAAAAATATGTAAAAGAATATATATCGGCTTAAACTGATGAATAAGTTCATTTTTTTTATATATATATATTTTTTTAAATTGTCGTGTTTTTTTGTTTATAGCGCAATAAATAAAAACCGCATAGATGATCAAATACCACCAAAAGAAAGCTCTATTTTTGGGTAAAAAAATAACGTAAATTTTGTTTGGGTACAGCATCGTACAACCGCGCAATTGCCAGGCAAATCCACACAGTGCCGTTTCGCACAAAATGGCATGGTCATTAAGGGGGCAAATCCTTCCGGGGCTGAAGTGGTTAAATTATATTTCTTCCTTTAGATGTTCTACACATTGCACATATGCGTCACTTTACAGGCAGACTAAGGGGACCCCCCAGGCACAATATTTAAAGGAATATTTAATTTTTATTGTTCACTTTTATGCATTATTAAAATCACTGCTCCTGAAAAAACGGTTGTTTTAAAAACTTTTTTTTTGCAGTGATACATGTCTCCTAGGGCAGTACCCGGGTCCCCATACACTTTTTTTGGCAATAACTTGATTTTTCATGTTCGTGTCCCATAGACTTTAATAGGGTTTCCATGATAGCTAGAACTTTTTGCCTGTTCGCATATTCTTTGTGTGAACCGAACCATGGGATGTTCGGCCCATCCCTATTCCCTAGTAGAGGAGAAGGGGGGGCAGGGGATTGACTTGCCATCCTAGCCTACAGGGCCGTATATTTATATTGATGCACACAGTGAAGAGGGATACAATTCTAGTTCCTGCATGCAAGGGTAACTCCAGAGGAAGCTGCAAGTAGAAGGAGCCAAAGAGGAAACCAGGGGCAGCAGTCATGGCAACAGTTTAAACATGAACATAAGAAAGGTTTGTGGTGTTAAAACAGTGCAGGTTTTTGTTGGGGGTTTTATACTCATATATGCGGCCTTCTGCTTCAAGTGGTTGTACCGGGGTTATGCCTGCTGCTGCAGGCATCACCCCTCCACCGTTTTATAGAGCCAACAGTTGGTTTTCTTGTAATAACAACTGATGCAGCTCGCCCGCGCATTCCCTTCTCACTGGAAGACCCCAGCCACCAGGCGGAACATCCGCCGGTTAGCCAGAGACCTAAACAAAGCCAGAATTGGCTTTGATTGGGTCTTAGATCTAGTATCCCAGAAGCGATGTCATGACATCACTTCCGGTTTAATGGAGTCTTAAAGACACCGGATTTAAAAAACATGTCAGTATTCAAAACAAGCCAAACTTGTCGTTTTGAATGCTTTTAAGTGAAAAGGAGGGATTTGGGTCTTATAGACCCCAGATCCCTCCAAAAATATATTTGACACGTGACTATTGCTGTCACAAGGGATGTTTACATTCCTTGTAACAGCAATAAAAGTGCTAACAAAACGAAATAAACATTAAAGGGATAGTGTAAAAAAAAAAATAATAATAATGAAAACATTTTACAGCACCGTGTCCCTCCGAGCTTGTGCGCAGAGGCGAATGCATATGTAAGTCACGCCCGGAAATGTAAACAGTGTTAAAACAACACATGTAAGGTATTGGTGTGATCGTTAGAGCGAGAGCAATAATTCTAGCATAAGTCGTCCTCTGTAACTCTAAACTGATAACCGCTAAAAATGATTAAAGCGTCACCTATGGAGATTTTAAAGTACCATATATTTGTTGCCATTCCACGAGTGTGTGCAATTTTAAAGCATGACATGTTAGGTATCCATTTACTGGGCGTAACATCATCTATCACATTATACAAAATAATTGGCCTAACTTTACTGTTTTTTTTTAAATTCATGAAAGTGTATTCTTTCCCCAAAAATTGCATTTGAAAGACCGCTGCGCAAATACAGTGTGACATAAAATATTGTAATGACCGCCATTTTATTCTCTAGGGTGTCTGCTGAGAAAATATATATAATATATATAATGTTTGGGGGTTCTATGTAATTTTCTAGCAAACAATAATGATTTCAACTTGTAAACAACAAGTGTCAGAAAAAGGCTTAGTCTTCAAGGGGTTAATGATGTATTCATAAATACAGAGTTGCATTAATCCGTGTCTTTTCTATCTGTCTGGAGTTAAAGTGGTTGTAAACCAACTTTTGCAACTTGAACCTACAGGTAAGCCTAGATTAAGGCTTACCTGTAGGTGCAAGAACTATCTCCTAAACCTACACGGTTTAGGAGATATTTACTAAAATCACAGGCGCCGCTGTCTACGGCACATGTGCGCCGTAGACAACGGCACATTCATGGGGTTAATCCCATTCACAAATTTGGCTAAGTCCCAGCAATGCTTGGGCTTAGCCGAATTTGACGGCTCCCGCGCGAATGCCGGAGCGGCGCTGTGATTGGCTGGAGCGGCGATACCCGGAAGTAACATTCCGGCTATCGCCGCAGCGATGGCTGCGGCTGGAGAGAGGGACACGAACGGCTTCGGGGGCCCCGATCTAGGGTAAGTGGTACATAATGAGCTAGTATTCTAGTCATACTAGCTCATTATAGCTTTGTCTTGCAGGTGGGCTAGGAAAAAAAAAAAATTATATGGGTTTACAACCACTTTAAGTTTTAACATAACTTTTGAGTTTGTATTTTTCAAATTTCAAACACCATTATATTGGACCAAAGCATTCGGGTTCCTGTTTCCTCGCAGGTCTAAGCAAGCTGGACTGGAGGAGGGTCCTGCACTAGATGGCCAACACTGCAAATTATGTCGATCTTGCTCTATTGAAAGATAAACGATGCACTATATCAGGGATATGCAATTAGCGGACCTCCAGCTGTTGCAGAACTACAAGTCCCATGAGGCATAGCAAGACTCTGACAGCCACAAGCATGACACCCAGAGGCAGAGGCATGATGGGACTTGTAGTTTGGCAACAGCTGGAGGTCCGCTAATTGCATATCCATGCACTATATGGCCAAATATTTGTGGACACCTGACCATCACACCTACAGTATTTGAACTTGTTGGACATTCCATTCTAAAACCATGGGCACCAGTTTGGAGATGCCCCCTTTTGCAGCTAAACCAGCCTCCACTTTTCTGGTAAGACCTTACATGAGGTTTTGCACATGCCACCATTGCTACGCCAAGGTTGTTTATGAGTCACAATTGGTTTAAAAGTGGTTAGCTAGTTTCTAGCTGATTACCATTTTTTTTAGACAATGATCACATGTCAAAAGCTTAAGTTTCTTTTCTTATTACAATTCCAATCATGAGTCAGAGATAGAATGCTTCATTTGGTCTTGAGAATTTGTGGAAGACAAGTTAAAAACAGGCTTCCCATCAACAGTACATTGCTCTAAAGCCCTGTACACACGATCGGATTTCCTATGGATTCTAATCCGATGGATTTTTCCATCGGAAATCCAATGAAGCTGACTTCCATCAGTCTTGCCTACACACCATCAGTCAAAAATCCGACCTTCCCAAACGCCGTGACTTAAAACACTCCGACAAGCCGAGAAAAATGAAGTTCAATGCTTCTGAGCATGCGTCGACTTGATTCTAAGCATGCGTGGGTTTTTTGTCCGATGGAGTTCCACACAGACGATTGGAATTTGCTATCGTTTTTTTTCCCATCAGATAAATTTAAAACATGTTCTATTTTTTCTCACCGATGGAAAAAAGACCGATGGGGCCCATACACGATCGGTTTGTCCGATGAGAAAAGTCCATCGGACTGTTTTCATCGGTAAAACCGATCGTGTGTACACGGCATAAGTCATAAATAGTTGCAGAACCCTTTAAAAACAAATTCTGTACAGCTCTGTTTTTTTTTTGTTTGCGCCTGATCTCCCGAAATCTGGGGACCCGGTACCGGCGGGCCGTAGGTCCTCTGGACCCCAAACTTGGCAAACATGTAGCCTTATGTCTCTTCTATAGTCCCATGTCTCCTCTACAGGTGTGCAAAGTTTGGTGTCTGGGGGACCTACGGCCGGGGAGCACTGATTTTTTAAAACCGGGCACCCCTTCCATAGACTCCAATGTTAAACGGTCATTTCTCCAGTGAATTTGCGGACTCGGTACCGGCCGGTCGTAGGTCCTCTGGACCCAAAACTTGGCACACATGTAGCCCCATGTCTCTTCTATAAGTTTGAAAAGTTTGGTGTCTGGGAGACCTATGGCCGGGGAGAACCGATTTTTCAAAGCCGGGCACTCCTTCCATAGACTCCCATGTTAAACATCAGTCTAGTCATGGGCACAGTGAGGCAAAGTGAGGCACAGTGGGGCATGCATATGGACACCCTAGGCTTATACTTGAGTCAATAATTTTTCCCAGTTTTTTGGGGTAAAATTAGGTGCCTCAGCCTATATTCGGGTTGGCTTATACTCGAGTATATACAGTACTTGTTCTGCGGCTGCCGCTGCCTCTCTGAGTCTCTCTCTCAGTTTCTCACATCAGCCGATCAGCGGCGCCGAGAGAGAGACTCGTCTAATGTAGTTACGTGGCGCACTGATACGATACCAGGAGCGGAGGAGGAGGTGGGTGGAGCCTTTTCCCTGCACTCGTTGCTAACGCCTGGGCCGCTTGGCGTCTAGCAACGAGTGACGTTAGTAAGTCACGTCAGGCCGCTCTGTGGGCAGGTGAGATAGCGTGCGGCTCCACAGACGGGTAAGAAAGCAGGCGGCTCTGCCTGCGGCGCGGTTTGTTGTCGGGGGGCGGCGCGGTTCGTGGGCAGACCGTGCTGCTCAGTGTGTTGGCAGCGCAGGTGAGAGTGAGAGAGCAGGCTCAGTGTGGCAGCTGGCCAATCAGCTAGCTGGGAGCGGGGGAGCAGAGAGATGAGATCATCTCTCACCGCCCGTGCCTGCCCTGCATTTCTGCAGTGACTTCTGCCCTCACTCTGCAGGCAGCAGAGAGATTACATTATCTCTCTGCTGCCTGACTCTGGAAGTCTGGGACACAGCAAGAGACAACCAAAACTACACCTTAGCAGGCAAGTTAGTGACAATCCGCAAGGTGTGGCAGGCGACGTGGCAAGTGACAATCCGCAAATTGTGTCAGGTGACGTGGCAAATGACAATCTGCATCTAGTGGCAGGCAAGTGACAATCAGCAAGGTGTGGCAGGTGACGTGGCAAGTGACAATCCGCAAGGTGTGGCAGGTGATGTGGCAAGTGACAATCCACAAGGTGTGGCAAGTGACAAACCACAAGATGTGGCAGGTGACGTGGCAAGTGACAATCCGCAACATGTGGCAAGTGACACGCTCAGGGCTCCCACTAATTGCAGGAGACGGTGGCAAGTGACACACTCGGGGCTCCCACTGATTCTGCATTGAACTATTTAATTTCATATTACAATGTAATAATAGAAATAATGCGCTTCAATCATCCTGAGACCATAACAACCATGGTGCCGGGATGATTGAAGCGCCGACACATACCATTTCCCCGATAAATTTCCCACAAAAAAAAACATTTTTTGGCAGTGCCCCTCCCGAGAAAAGAATCTGGATCCGCCCCTGTAACCAACTGACTCTGTAGCATTCTTTTTCATTTGTCCTGATGCCACCAGGCAATGTTCTTATTAGCTGAGATCATGTGACAAAGTGCCTAGGCATTTGGACATCTAACTAGCAGACACGGGATCCATGAACAGCACTTTTTGCAGCCTAGGGTTCAGAGGTTAGCAGTAAAATAGGAAAATAAAATAATAAACATAAATAAAAAAAACAAAAAAAACAAAACAAAACAAAACAAAAAAACTTACAGAACAGTAAGCTCATCGCAGGTTACAAAACTGGAATTACTCAGTCCTCTGATATTATTTCCTTCAAAATCCCTACAAAAACAAATTAAAATACAAATTTATAAAATTGGTTAATTAAACATACGTGCACACACATCAATAAATATAGGAGTATTTTTTTTTTTATCCAAAGTTTTAGGACCAAGTTAAAGTTACAGATTATGCAAGAGTTGCAAAGAAACAATGTACAGATAATGCTCAATGGGTGACTGAACTTTCCTTAATTTTCATATGTGCAAAATTGTCTTCTTAAAGTTGTTGCAAACTCAACCACACAACTTGCACCTACAGGTAAGCCTAGATTAAGGGTTATCTGTAGGTGCAAGAAATATCTCCTTAACCTACACGGTTATGGAGATATTTGCTGTAAAACACAGCACCGATGACGTCACACGCATGCGCAGAAGTGGGCCGGCATAATTGCCGGTTTTCTGAATGGGTTCTTGCCGGCCTGAGCGCGCATGCGTGTGACATCATCGCCGCTCTGGCCAATCACAGCGCCGGAGCGGCGATAACAGGAAGTCACTCCGGAGGGGGAGACGTGGACCGCTGCGGGGGCCTCGATCTAAGGTAAGTAATACATAATCAGCCAGTATGCGATGCATACTGGCTGATTATGCCTTTGTCTTGCAGGGTTTGTCTTTTTCACGTTTTTGTTCGGAGGGTTTACTTCCTCTTTAACACTGGAGAATTGTATTTAGACAGAAACATTTAGGAACACAATTTTTTTACACCACTAACTTTTGGAGCTATATTTTTATTGATACTTTGTACTTGGCACTGATAGTTATAGTGCATGTCTTACTGTGCACATTCATCAATCCTAAAAGACTCGGACCAAACATCAAAATAGACAAGTATTACAGAAAATAACAAAGGTGATTCATGGAATCATATTTTTAAGCGGTGACACAGACCAAGGGAATAACAGTGGATGATTCATGGCTGCCAAACCATCTTAAACAGTGGCATTGAGTTCAAGTTAATCTTTTCTCACATCTGCAGCAAGCTGATGTGGTTTTTAATGTGTTTGTAAAGCCTAAAAATAACACTAACTTCTCTTATTTGCTCCATTTTGGTCTGTTAAATATACTATAATGCCGCGTACACACGATCGGACATTCCGGATGTGTTTTTTTTCCGTCGGATTTTCGCTCAAACTTGTCTTGCATACACACGGTCACACAAAAGTTGCTTGGAAATTCCGAACGTCAAGAAGGTGGAGGCGTACAACACTAGGTCGAGCTGAGAAAAATGAAGTACAATGATTACGAGCATGCTTCGAATTGATTCCGAGCATTCGTAGGATTTTTGTGCGTCGGAATTGGATACACGCGATCGGAATTTCCGACAAGAACTTTTGTTGTCGGAAAAATTGAGAACCAGCTCTCAAACATTTGTTGTCGGAAAATCCGACCAAAAGCTCACATCCAACATTTGTTGTCGGAAATTCCAATCGTGTGTACGCGGCATTAGAAGAGTTTTGTCATACCTGTTCAATAGCAAAATTTCAATAAAAAATAAATACATTTGGCCACATGTGTGCCTCTGCTGGTGTGAGGTGCTAATAAACTAACATGGCTTCAACAATGCATGGTTCAGGAGGTGACCCATAGGCATAGCTGAATGCTTTTTGAAAGGATGGACTTTAAATAGCCATGTCAGTTGCACTGTACTGATGATTTTGATGGTGCAGTGAAGTAGATACAAAACTAAAGCCCTGTACACACGATCGGATATCCTATGGATTCTAATCCGATGGTTTTTTCCATCGGAATTCCGATGAAACTGTCTTCCATCAGTCTTGCCCACACACCATCAGTCAAAAAACCGACCGTTTCAAACGCGGTGACGTAAAACACTCCGATGAGCCGAGAAAAATTGAAGTTCAATGCTTCTGAGCATGCGTCGACTTGATTCTGAGCATGCGTGGGTTTTTTATCCGATGGAGTTCCACACAGACGATCGGATTTTGCTATCGTTTTTTTTTCCCATCGGATAAATTGAAAACATGTTCTATTTTTGCATACCGATGGAAAAAAGACCGATGGGGCCATACACGATCGGTTCGTCCGATGAAAACAGTCCATCGGACTGTTTTCATCGGTAAAACCGATCGTGTGTACACGGCTTGAGTGGTAACTAAGTAGTAAGGGAAACCTGCATAGTGATTTGCTCTGCCACCCTAATGCTGAATTGTCAAATAACTTACATCCAATTAATGAATGGCATCTGGGCACATAGCTTTTGCGGAAGAACTTCCAGTGAGTTGTTTATCATTGACCTACATAAAACAAGCAAGTTATTATTTCCAATAGCATAAACTATTCTGATAGAAAGAACATTGTCTATAAATGCACCAGGTGCTTGTCTGCAGTGTTATCTTTGGTGGCCTCCTACTCCATTCCTTGAAACCTTTTCTAGCTGTAAATCAGGGGTGCCCAACCAGTGGCCCGGGGGCCACACGTGGCCCGCGGAGCCCTCTGATGTGGCCCGTGACCTCCTGCTCTGGTATGAAATAAAATAGAATACTGTTATTAAAGGTAAGTTTATTACTAAAATCACAGTGTATATACGGGCATATCTGTTCTGCAGTAGTTACTGGGCTGCTTTCGAACTGATCCGTAGGTGCAGAGCAGTGCACCTGCGGGTTACCTGCACTGAGCCATAGGCCCCTTTCACACGGTCAGTCCGACCCAATTGGACCCCCCATTCACCTCTAAGGAGAACAGATGTAAATGGAATTGTGTCAGTTTACAAACGCCTACCTCAAATTCGATCCGCAAAAAAAAAAAAGTAGAGTGGGCTCTATAGAGTAGAGTGGGCTGCCATCCACCCGCTCCGCTCATTGTGGCCCACGACCGGTTACCAAGTCGCTTAGGTGGCCCTCGCTCTTCAAAAGGTTGGGCACCCTTGCGGTAAATGGTGCTCAAGTGTACTGATTTTTTTTGCTGTTCTATGAAAGACTATGAACTCTTGACAAAGTAGGGAGACAGACACTACAATGCTTGAGCTACTTGTCTACCATCATGCAGGAAAAGGATTTACTTTACAGTGTGGAATCAGATAATCACTTGAGTCCTAGGTGATATTTAAAAAAAAGAGCTGCAATCGCATTACCTTGCCCAAAAGACAGCAGTGGGTCCCTGTGCTGCTAAACCCAAGAGCTTAACTCCTAAGCTTCCATTTAGGCCATAACAGCAATCTGCAGCCCAGTGACACCACAATGTTGAGTCATGCCACACCTCTTAGTAAACTCTGTACCCCTCCGCCCATCAATTCTTGCTACATATACCTACCGTATATGTGGTCAGATAAAAAAAAAAATATCCACAGTGTGTACACTGCCCAAAGACCTTTTTTTCTTTTATTTTAAAAAAAATGAGGCTAGTACTGTATATATACACTTGTTTGCACCACTATCTGTGTACACCTAAAACAACATGACACGTGTCAATAAAATTATATTCAGTGCCTAACAAACACATCTTTAAGATTTCTTAATAGAGTTGAGGGAAATAAAAACACAATATGGGAAGGGGAAATGGAAAAAAAAAAATACAGGACTAATATATCATTAATATGATTACAATTTTTGTACACTGTCCTTTTGTTTAACCCTTTCATGGCTCTGATTTTTTGAAGCCTGATGCCCAGGCCAAATTTAGCAGTGTCAGTATGTGTCAGTTCGATTTACAAAAACCCTATGATTAATTTGACACGTATTACAATATTTGCTGTGCACGACAACACATGCCTAATTCACGTGTTCACATGCTTGTGCATGGATGTAGTCTATAAATTGAAAAATGTTACATTTTGAAAAAATGCCCATGTGCACACAAACACACGTGCTGGCAGTTACATGCGTATAACTGCACAGAGAAAATTCTGTAATTCACGTAAATGGGCAAATTTATGCTGTAGCTTTGGCAATCAGGGCAACCACAGCAACAGGCATATTTTACTCCGTACAGCCATATACCCTATTGTACAGCCATGTGAAAGAATCCTTAAAATTATTTCAAATTAATGTATTATTATTTTGAATTCTGTAATTCAAAAACTACAGTATTAAAAAGGGGGAAACTGCCATCTTCGGGAACAAATGCCATCTACAAGCTAAATGCTATTTTTACCTGAATAAAGCCCGCAGCCTGCATGTGACCACTTGGCAAAGTGGTTCCCAATTGTTCAGAACAGAGTATATTTCATGGAACTAAATAGACATGGATACTGTATATACATACATATGGACACTGAATATGCACACATGCAACACCCCCTCCTCGAACATAAAGACAGCATTAATAACATAATTACATATTTAGTCTGGTTAAAAGTCTATCTAGTTCAACCATTAAAAATATATACAGATGTCAAGCATTTTGGTTTACTTACAAAAAAAACAATGACTGTAGCCCAGTGAAGAGCTCCTGGCTAATTTTTACTATGGGGTTTTCATCCAGGATTCTAAAAATATACAATAATTAAACAATACATTGACACATATGGCACCTGTAAATAGAATTACATGCATTTTATTGCAACTGCAATACGATACTAATGTTTCAATTATTAATGTGCTATATATGAACTGTTTTAAACCGTTCATATTATACACACTGCACATAAAGAGATCAGCATTCTTTCCATGCACATGTGTGACCACATGGCAGGGATGTTAAAAAAATTATCGTGTGCTGCTGGGAGTGATCTACTGTTGAGGGAGGGGTCTATTTATGCTCACTGCTGGAGGGTCTATTGATGCTGGCCACTGGGAGGTCTATTATTGCTGGGCTGGATCTATTGTTACTGGTGGGAGGTATTTTGTTGCAGGGGGTCTATTGTTGCTGGGGGTTCTATTGTTGCTGTGGGTTGTATTTTACAGCTTTTCTTGTTATTCTTAACAAATTCCATACAAATGACTTGGCACCACAAAATGATACTTTGCTCTGTATTATCTGAAAGGGGCGGGAATGGGAGGTGGGACAAAAGGACGATGCTTAGAGGTGGGTAGAAGGCAGAGACAAGTGGTGACTTGGAAAACAAAGGGACGATGCTCAGAGGTGGGTAGGGGGCAGAGACAAGTGGTGACTTGGAAAACAAAGGGAGACAGAACAGTTACATTACAATTCAATACAAGAGAATTAGGAGAGCCCTGCTTGTGAAGCTTACAATATAAGAGAGAAGGACAAGTGGTACAAAAGGTAATAGTTGTGGGAGGTGAGAGGTGAGATGATGGGCTAGGTGAATGTACAGCTTTTACATGAAGGCATGGTAGGCCTCCCTGAAGAGATGAATTTTCAGGGATTACCTAAAGACAGAGAGTATGAGACAGCTGGACAGGTTGGGGTAGAATGGGAATATCATCTTCCGAAGACGCTCGTCTCAGGCCTATGCACAGTTGCTTGGCTGGAGCTTTTTTTTTTTTGTGTGTGTGTGTGTGTGTGTGTGTGTGTGGGGGGTTAGATTTATTTTTAATGAGCATACAGTATGTAGTTTTTCTGTCAATTATACTATTTGTGTACACTGCATATCATGTTACATATGCGTTGCTATTTGTTTGCCTTTAAATAAGTTTGTTTCTACTTCACTCCATAGCTAGGAGATGCTCTGTGTAGTTAATCCCACCCTTTCTTCACTCTTTTGACTCCATTCACCACTAGGGAGGAGCTTTATGTTCGAGTCGAACAGCGAACAATTTGGGGTGTTTGCGGCAAATTCAAAAAGCCGCGGAACACCCTTTAAAAGTCTATGGGAGAAATCTAAAGTGCTAATTTTAAAGGTTAATATGCAAGTTATTGTCGTAAAAAGTGTTTAGGGACCTGGGTCCTGCCCCAGGGGACATGTATCAATGCAAAAAAAAGTTTTAAAAACGTCAGTTTTTTTCGGGAGCAGTGATTTTAATAATGCTTAAAGTGAAATAATAAATGTGAAATATTCCTTTAAATTTCGTACCTGGGGGGTGTCTAAAGTATGCCTTTAAAGTAGCGCATGTTTCCCGTGTTTATAACAGTCTCTGCACAAAATGTAATTTCTTAAGGAAAAAAAGTCATTTAAAACTACTCGCGGCTATAATGAATTGTCGGTCCCGGCAATACAAAGAAAAGTCATTGAAAGTCATTGAAAAAAGAAATAAAAAAAATGCGTGGGGGTCCCCCCTAATTCAATTACCAGGCCCTTCAGGTCTGGTATGGATATTAAGGGGAATCCTGCGTCAAATTTAAAAAAAAAATGAAGTGGGGTTCCCTCCAAATATCCCTTTATCCGAGCACGCAACCTGGCAGGCCACAGGATGAGAGAGGGCTCCCCCTCCTGAACCGTACCAGGCCACATGCCTTCAACATGGGGAGGATGCTTTGGGGGTCTGTGACCCCTCAAAGCACCATGTCCCCATGTTGATGGGGACAAGGGCCTCATCCCCACAACCCTTGCCCAGTTGTTGTGGGGGTCTGCGGGCGGGGGGCTTATCAGAATCTGGAAGCCCCCTTTATCAAAGGGGACCCCCAGATTCCATCCCCCTATGTGATTGGTAACGGGATACATTGTACCCCTACCATTTCACAAAAGAAAGTGTCAAAACTTTTAAAAACCACACAGACACCGTTGTGAAAAGTCCTTTATTAAAAATAAAAAAAGCCATTCCAGCGTTGTAATGCAGTCTGTCCTGCGACGATCCATGAATCTCCAGCGATGCGGCGAGTCTCCAGCGAAGAACGACGCACATCTTCCCTGCACCTGAGCCTCCCGGCTAATGGCGCGCAAGCAGTGTTGACAGTTCTTTTATAACCGAGGTCGGAAACCCCCGTGACTCGTTAGAGGGGGCGGGGTTACCCGTCACGTCACGGGGGTTTCCAACCTCGGTTATAAAAGAACTGTCAACACTGCTTGCGCGTCATTAGCCGGGAGGAACCGGTGCAGGGAAGATGTGCGTCGTTCATTGCTGGAGACTCGCTGCTGGAGAATGATTCATGGATCATCGCTGGACAGACTGCATTACAATGCTGGAATGGGTTTTTTTTTTTTTTTTAATTAAGGACTTTTCACAACTGTGTCTGTGTGGTTTTTAAAATTGTTGACACTTTCTTTTGTGAAATGGTAGGGGTACAATGTACCCCGTTACCAAGTCACATAGGGGGGGTTGGAATCTGGGGGTCCCCTTTGTTAAAGGGGGCTTCCAGATTCCGATAAGTCTTTCGCCCGCAGACCCCCACATTCACCAGGCAAGGATTGTGGGGATGAGGCCCTTGTCCCCATCAACATGGGAACATGGTGCTTTGAGGGGTCACAGATCCCCAAAGCATCCTCCCCATGTTGAGGGCATGTGGTCTGGTACGGTTCAGGAGGGGAGCGCTCTCTCGCCCCCCTCTTTTCCTGCGGCCTGCCAGGTTGCGTGCTCGGATAAAGGGTCTGGTATGGATTTTTGGGGGGAACTCCACGCCATTTTTTTTTATTTGGTGTGGAGTTCCCCTTAAAATCCATACCAGACCTGAAGGGTCTGGTATGGATATTTGGGGGGAACCCCACGTCATTTTTTTTTATTTGATGCAGGGTTCCCCTTAATATTCATACCAGACCTGAAGGGCCTGGTAATTGAATTTGGGGGGACCCCTACGCATTTTTTTTTTTTATTAATGACTTTCAATGACTGTTCTCTGTATTGCCAGGAGCCGACAATTCTTTATAGCCGCGAGTGCTTTTAAATGACTTTTTTTCCTTCAGAAATGACACTTTGTGCAGGGACAGTTCTAAGCACGGGAAACAAGCACTACTTTACAGGCATACTATACACACCCCCCCCCAGGTACGAAATTTAAAGGAATATTTCACTTTTATTGTTTCACTTTAAGCATTATTAAAATCACTGCTCCCGAAAAAACAGCCGTTTTTAAAACTTTTTTTTGCATTGATACATGTCCCCTGGGGCAGGACCCGGGTCCCCAAACACTTTTTATGACAATAACTTGCATATAAGCCTTTAAAATTAGCACTTTAGATTTTTCATGTTCGAGTCCCATAGACTTTAACGGTGTTCGGATGTTCGAACAAATTTATTGCCTGTTCGCATGTTCTGATGCGAACCGAACTGGGGGGTGTTCGGCTCATCCCTATTCACCACATGTACTGTATTCTGCTTGAGCTACACACACATCTGATGTTCATCTGTTATGATCTGCACAAGATTTTGGATTAAAGCTTCCTATGTTCTGCAAGATGTAATTTCCAGACACTGTCTGCCAAGCTACTGAGACTGTAAGTTAAGCTATCTCACCACAACTGGATGTTATAAAGAACACACTATCAGTGCTTAGATTGCGGAAGCAGAACACTGTGAAATATCAGGAATTCATACACATTTATAAATTTAATGATAGGTTTTATCTCTATTTATTTCTGTGTTCCACTATGAAAACTAGTCAATGGTGCAATGTGCACTACACTTAGTGAATGCAGTACCTTTCGCCAACACCAAATGCAGTGGGGGGGAAGTCAACTGACACAAAGCCTATACTGAGAAAGTATGTTGGCTGCTAATACTGACCATTTTCTGGAAATGCTGGTTGCCTAAATGTCTACTATGGCTTCAATACCCTTTATAATGCTGACCTTGAAGAAGCCTGCAGATTCCTACTCTTTGACTTAGTAGGTACTAAAGGTATTAGATCAGCTTGTCAGCCAGGGAAATAGTATTTTCAGAAAGAAAGGTCAGCAGCAGCAGGTACCATAGGTATTTGCCTCCCTCTTGTCTTTAAGATGTACTGTGATAGCCTTCTATAGGCTTCAAACAATTAGGACTACTACAGGTGCACAGCTACCTGGTAGAGAATCAGTTATGCCACTTCTGGAACAAGCAAGTAGCCTGGCAGCAAGAGGGAAAAGGCTATGTTTGGAGGACAGGAGACAATTATCAAAAACAGAGCTACTTATAAGTTGGCTTGATAAACCACTTGATGCATTCATGGTTGAAGTGGGGGGCAGAATATGGTGGACAGCAATGGGCCAGAAGTGCTGGCAGTAGATGTGTGCTAGGACTAAGGAAGATGGCACTAAACCCCTTATCAGCAAACTATTACAGTGTTGTTCTAGTTGGACTTTATTTGTAACCACTCTCTAGATGCCAGTCTAAATATAATATTTAATATTCTGTCGTGAGGCACAAAGCAAAGTGAATAAGAATTCCAATTACATTTTTAACAAAGTCTGTATACTTTTGTGGCTGAACACGTACATTTATAGTAAACCAACAAAAGTATGTTTATTTCATACCTTCCTGTATTAAATTTTAAACAGATGTCTGGTGTTGGTTCTTAATAAATGTGTATAAAAAGAAATTAACAAGCAGCAATGTAGAGAACAGGAGGCTGTACAACATATTTTAGCTCTGTGAATTTTACTCAGTGAACTAAGCATCAGTATAATATCAGTAGTAATTGTTTTTGAAGGTGGATGTTCCAGAGCTCTCATCCATTTTTTTTGTAAAAGGGCTAGAACTCCCGTCAGGATTTTATTGTTATGTGTGTTCCCATTGGGGGGGGGGGGGTCAACCTCACTATTTGTCCTATGACTATTGTCTCTGGTACAGAGGGTGATGGGAAATCCAAAAATATTGTGTTGTTACAGGAAAAGGTAGAGGGAAATCTGTCAGTTGGGAAACCTGTTCTGATATCAACTGACTGTAAATTGCAATAATACACAGTACCACTGTCATCTAATTAAATGTTTAGGGCAAATGAAAATACAATTTGAAATTTTACAGGAAATGCTCATATTTAAAAGGAATTGATATAACTGCTACACAAGACACATTAGAATTTGATATTGAAACTTATTTTTTTTAAGTATAGCAAACTGTTTTTTTTTTAAGTTTCCATACATTCAAAGTTCTTTCCCTTGTAGTCACAGCTACAATGCTCATTATAAAGTCAGGATTTATCATGATCTTGATCTTCCTGTACTTTACTCACTGCTAGGCATGAGCCTAACACCCCCTGGTTCGTTTCGCACCAGAACCTGCGAACGAACCGAACGTTCGCGCAAACTTTAGAACCCTATTAAATACAATGGACTCGAACGTTCAAAATCAAAAGTGCTAATTATAAAGGTTAATATGCAAGTTATTGTCCTAAAAAGGGTTTGGGGACCTGGGTCCTGCCCCAGGGGACATGTATCAATGCAAAAAAAAGTTGCATAAAAATTGTGCCTTTGGTGGTGGTGGTAGTGGTGGTTGCCACAACACTGTAAGTCCTCAAAGTTACTCTTGGTGGACGCAGGAATGGGCCCAGTTGTGAATTATTAGATCAAGAATTGTAATTACATGCCCCTGTTGAACAGGGGCATAAAAATTGGACCTTAGGCACTGGTGCCACAACACTGCAACCCCTCACAGATACTGTACTTGGAGCGCAGCAATGAGCCCTGCTGCAAAGTATTGCATCAAAAATTGTAATTACATGCCCCTGTTAAACAGGGGCAAAAAAATTGGGCCTTAGGCACTGGTGTCACAACACTGCAACCCCTCACAGATACTGTACTTGGAGCGCAGCAATGAGCCCTGCTGCAAAGTATTGCATCAAAAAGTGTAATTACACGCCCCTGTTAAACAGGGGCTGAAAAATTGGGCCTTAGGCACTGGTGCTGGTGCCACAACACTGCAACCCCTCACAGATACTGTAGTTGGAGCACAACAATGAGCCCTGCTGCAAAGTATTGCATCAAAAATTGTAAATACACACCCCTGTTAAACAGGGGCTGAAAAATTGGGCCTTAGCCACTGGTGGCGGTGCCCAGAACCAAAAATGTTTTTACAAGCTATCAGCATGATCATTGAGGAGGAAGAGGATAGTCACTCAGCATAACAGGATAGTCACTCAGCATCAGCATAGGCAGTCTTGAAGGGATCTGACATTTAAAAAAAATATATTTGGTTACATCAGCATCAGGTGCTTGGTAGCTGGTGGTGATCCAAGACTGATTCATTTGTATGAAGGTCAGTCGATCGACCGAGTCGGTGGACAGGCGCACACTGTGTCGGTTACAAAGCCTCCAGCAGCACTGAATGTGCGTTCCGAAAGAACGCTGGATGCAGGACAGGCTAGTAGCTCAATTGCATACTGTGCAAGCTCTGGCCAGTGATCCATCCTCAAGACCCAGTAACCCAGAGGATTTTCAGGGGGAAAGGTATCCAAGTCTGATCTTGCCCCTAGGTATTCCTGCACCATGTAAACCAGACGCTGGTGATGGTTGCTGGAACCGATCATACCTTGGGGCTGCGTACTAAAAAATTGTCTGAACGCATCGGTCAGACGGCCACCTTCTCCACCTCTCCTTCTTTGACTGACCGAAGCCTCAGCAACACGTTGTCCAGGACCAGGAAATTGTAACCTCCCAGTCTCTGGGAACGCGTTGCACAGATCTTTCTGCAAGGCCTCTGCTCCCTCTGCGACAGCAAGATAAGGTCCGCAACCTTACCCTTGTAACGTGGATCAAGGAGGGTTGCCAGCCAGTAATGATCCCTCTTCTTGATCGCACGAATACGAGGATCCTTCCACAGGCTTTGCAGGATCAGGGAGGCCATGCAGCGTAGGTTTGTTGAGGCATTTGGTCCGGAGGGGAAAAAAATCCAAGCTCCCCTGACCCTGTCCTGGTGCCATATTGCAACAGATACTCATTAATGGTCCTCTGCTGCGTGTGCAGCCGCTGCAGCATGGCCAACGTAGAGTTCCACCTGGTGGGCATGTCACAGATTAGGCGGTTCTTGGGCAGGTTGTAATCCTTTTGCAGGTCAGCCAGCCGAGCACTGCCATTATATGACCGGCGGAAATGCCCACAGAGTTTCCTGGCCTGCTTCAGGACCTCCTGTAAGCCCGGGTACCTGCCCAAGAACCGCTGCACCACCAAGTTAAGGACGTGAGCCAAACAGGGCACATGGGTCAGTTGTCTCTGTCGGAGGGCAAAGAGGAGGTTGGTGCCATTGTCGCAAACCACCTTTCCTGGCTTAAGCTGGCGCGGCGTCAACCACCTCTGAGCCTGCCCCTGCAGAGCTGACAGAATCTCTGCCCCAGTGTGGCTCCTGTCCCCCAAGCACACCAGCTCAAGCACCGCATGGCATCTCTTTGCCTGCATACTTGCATAGCCCCTTGAACGCCTACGGAGCACCGCTGGTTCCGAGGACAAAGCACAGGAAGAGGCCATGGAGGAAGAAGAAGAGGAGGGGGTGGAGGAGAGAGGTGTGTCAGAACCACCAGTAGTAAAATTTTTGAGGCGTGGTGGCGGAACAACCTCCAACACTACTGCACTTTGTCTTGCATCCTTCCCAGCTGCCAGCAGAGTCACCCAATGCGCCGTGAAAGATAGGTAACATCCCTGTCCATGCCTGCTGGACCGTGAGTCAGCGGTAATATGCACCTTACCACTGACCGCCCTGTCCAGCGAGGCCAAGACATTGCCTTCCACATGCCGGTAGAGAGCCGGAATCGCCTTCCGTGAGAAAAAGTGGCGTTTGGAAACCTGCCACTGAGGAACCGCACATTCCACAAACTCATGGAAGGGGGCAGAGTCTACCAACTGAAAAGGCAGCAGTTGAAGTGCTAGCAATTTAGCCAAGCTAGCATTCAACCGCTGGGCATGTGGATGGCTGGGAGCGAACTTCTTCCAGCTGTGCAGCAGCTGGGGCAGGGAAATTTGCCTGGTACAATCTGACGTTGGTGTACCAATAGCAGATTGCCCGCAAGTACTTGGCTGTGATACACCTAATTCTACACATTCATTCCTCTCAGTGCAGGTTTCCGAAAGGACTGAAGGTATAGTGGGGTTGGAGATCCCAGCAGATGAGGAGCAAGGAGAGGTCCGCTTTGTTCTTTGCTGTGGGTCTTTTAGGTACGCTTGCCAACGAACTGCCAAGCGGCTGATGTTTTGGCTAAGCGAGATACGCTTCAGACATATGTTGCAAATGCCAATGGTGCGATCTGCTGCACATGTCTGAAAAAGGCCCACACCAAAGAACTTTTAGAATAACGCGCAGAGACAGCAGTGCCCTGCACATGCGGAGCTCTGCGGTGTGATGCAGTTGGTGTGCTGCCCTTAAGCTGGCCCCTGGAGGGCATCCTGCCTCATTGGAGATGTACCTCCTCCTCCTCCTCTCTCCTATCAGACACCCACGTGGAGTCAGTGACCTCATCATCCCCTCACTCCTCATCACTGGAGCAAATCTGGCAGTATGCTGCAGCTGGGGGAACATGACTACCAGATAGCTGTCCTTGTTGGTCACCCCCTCCCTCTGGGCTCACGCTACTACCCCCTCTCTCTGGACTCACGTTACTGCCTTCTTCTAGCTGAATTCCATCATCGGAGCTTTCAAAACGCTGGGCATCCTCCTGGAGCATATACCCAACACTGTGGTCAAACAGTTCAGGGGACTCCTCAGGAGGACATGGTGGGGCTAGGGAAGGAGTGACTGATGCCATTGAGCCGAGGGAAGAGGCCGTTTTGGCAGCTGCTTTGCCAGACAAAGTACCCTGAGCCTGGGTGAGAGAGGATGAGGAGGATGAGGACGGCTTGGTTATCCACTCTACCAAGTCTTGGGCATGTTGCGGCTCAACATGGCCAGCTGCCGAAAAGAAGGACAAGCGTGTCCCACGGCCACGTGCTGATGAGGATGCACCGCGTCCACGACCAGCACTGCTGCCTCTAGACACAGAGCCTGCTTGCCCTCTTTTATGCAGAGACAGCAGCACCCTGCACATGCAGAGCTCTGCGGTGTGATGCAGTCGGTGTGCTGCCCTTAAGCTGGCCCCTGTAGGGCATCCTGCCTCGTTGGAGATGTGCCTCCTCCTCCTCTCTCCTATCAGGCACCCACGTGGAGTCAGTGACCTCATCATCCCCTCCCTCCTCATCACTGGAGCAAATCTGGCAGTATGCTGCAGCTGGGGGAACATGACTGCCAGATAGCTGTCCTTGTTGGGCACCCCCGCTTTCTGGGTTCACGTTACTGCCTTCCTCTAGCTAGGTTCCATCATCGGAGCTTTCAAAACGCTGGGCATCCTCCTGGAGCATATACCCAACACTGTGGTCAAACAGTTCAGGGGACTCCTCAGGAGGACATGGTGGGGCTAGGGAAGGAGTGACTGATGCCATTGAGCCGAGGGAAGAGGCCGTTTTGGCAGCTGCTTTGCCAGACAAAGTACCCTGAGCCTGGGTGAGAGAGGATGAGGAGGATGAGGACGGCTTGGTTATCCACTCTACCAAGTCTTGGGCATGTTGCGGCTCAACATGGCCAGCTGCCGAAAAGAAGGACAAGCGTGTCCCACGGCCACGTGCTGATGAGGATGCACCGCGTCCACGACCAGCACTGCTGCCTCTAGACACAGAGCCTGCTTGCCCTCTTTTATGCAGAGACAGCAGCACCCTGCACATGCGGAGCTCTGCGGTGTGATGCAGTCGGTGTGCTGCCCTTAAGCTGGCCCCTGTAGGGCATCCTGCCTCGTTGGAGATGTGCCTCCTCCTCCTCTCTCCTATCAGGCACCCACGTGGAGTCAGTGACCTCATCATCCCCTCCCTCCTCATCACTGGAGCAAATCTGGCAGTATGCTGCAGCTGGGGGAACATGACTGCCAGATAGCTGTCCTTGTTGGGCACCCCCGCTTTCTGGGTTCACGTTACTGCCTTCCTCTAGCTAGGTTCCATCATCGGAGCCTTCAAAACGCTGGGCATCATTCTGGAGCATGTACCCAACACTGTGGTCAAATAGTTCGGGGGACTCCTCAGGAGGACATGGTGGAGCTAGGGAAGGAGTGACTGATGCCATTGAGCCGAGGGAAGAGGCCACTTTGGCAGCTGCTTTTTCCAGACAAAGTACCCTGAGCCTGGGTGAGAGAGGATGAGGAGGATGAGGACGGCTTGGTCATCCACTCTACCAAGTCTTGGGCATGTTGCGGCTCAACATGGCCAGCTGCCAAAAAGAAGGGCAAGCGTGTCCCACGGCCACGTTCTGATGAGGATGCACCATGTCCACGACCAGCATCACTGTTGCCTCTAGACACAGAGCCTGCTTGCCCTCTTTTATTGCCTCGTGACTGTCTGCCTCTCCTTGTTTGCCTTCCAGACATACTAATGGCCTACAGTGAGATGTAGCTGCACAAAGGTGGGATGTATATATATATATATATATATATATATATATATATCTGTACTGATTATAATGCAGCTAGTATAATAAACTGCCTGTTGTGGTATTAGTATGAGAAAAGCAGCAATTGTCTTTAGTTAGTTTTAGGTGAACACTGTGCAGAGGACAAAGTACACTAACTGAAAATACTTGCAGCACTCTGCCTCTGGTTTTATTATGAGAACACCACAAAATGTATTCAGGTTCCTTTAAGTGAACGCTGTGCAAAGGACAGAAGTACTGCAGTACACTAAATTAAATTAATGCAGCTCCCTGCCTGTGGTTTTATTATGAGAACACCACTAATTGTATTCAGGTAAGCTTTAGGTGAACGCTATGCAAAGCACACAGTACACTAAGTGAAACACTGCAGCTAGCACAATCACCTGCCTGCGTGTCACAGTATAGAGAATAACAGGAACGGATCTAGCTAAACTGAATACAGTGTATAAATATATATACAATACCTAGGATGCATATACAGTGGGTACGGAAAGTATTCAGACCCCCTTACAATTTTCACTCTTTGTTATATTGCAGCCATTTGCTAAAATCATTTAAGTTAATTTTTTTTCTCATTAATGTACACACAGCACCCCATATTGACAGAAAAACACAGAATTGTTGACATTTTTGCAGATTTATTAAAAAAGATAAAGTGAAATATCATGTGGTCCTAAGTATTCAGACCCTTTGCTGTGACACTCATATATTTACCTCAGGTGCTGTCTATTTCTTCTGATCATCCTTGAGATGGTTCTACTCCTTCATTTGAGTCCAGCTGTGTTTGATTATACTGATTGGACTTGATTAGGAAAGCCACACACCTGTCTATATAAGACCTTATAGCTCACAGTGCATGTCAGAGCAAATGAGAATCATGAGGTTAAAGGAACTGCCTGAAGAGCTCAGAGACAGAATTGTGGCAAGGCACAGATCTGGCCAAGGTTACGAAAAAATTTCTGTTGCACCTAAGGTCCCTAAGAGCCCAGTGGCCATCATAAACCTTAAAAGAAAAAATATATATAGTCGCGCTAACTTATGAATATAAACATAAGCCCACCACTGAGTAATTGAAAAAATTGTTTCCAAATCACCACAGTGATAAATTATGTGAGTGCTCAGTGAAGAACAATAACTAAACAATGTAAACAAAGCATATAAATTAATAATAATACAAACTTAATTAATAATATTATTACATGCTTGTATAGGACCCTTAAATGATCAAGTCTAAAGTCCATACAAAAAAACACACCCGTGATCAAGTGTCCATACTAGATAAAAAAGAAAAAAGGAAAAAAGAAAGAAAACAAAACAAAAACGATTCCAAATCTTCTTGTATTCGTGACTTTCACCACCACCAGTAAAAATTCCTGCTTACCAAAAAGCGATGGTCCCCTATGACGGAGGACCCCAAACAGCCTCAAATGGTAATCAATAGGACTCCAAGCTTCAGTATATGTTGAGCCTCAATTGATTTGGTAGCCAAAACGCTCATATGCCATCATGCAGTACTCGATGCGGAACATGAAAGGAAGGGAGGACACTACATAGTGTAAAATCCTTGGTGGATGTTTATTTAAAAGAAGAAAACATACTTACAAAAATGCAGTTTAAAAACAGCCTTAGAAGTGTGACAGCGCCGACCGACAGTGTGACAGCGCTTTTTGGTAAGCAGGAATTTTTACTGGTGGTGGTGAAAGTCACGAATACAAGAAGATTTGGAATCGTTTTTGTTTTGTTTTCTTTCTTTTTTCCTTTTTTCTTTTTTATCTAGTATGGACACTTGATCACGGGTGTGTTTTTTTGTATGGACTTTAGACTTGATCATTTAAGGGTCCTATACAAGCATGTAATAATATTATTAATTAAGTTTGTATTATTATTAATTTATATGCTTTGTTTACATTGTTTAGTTATTGTTCTTCACTGAGCACTCACATAATTTATCACTGTGGTGATTTGGAAACAATTTTTTCAATTACTCAGTGGTGGGCTTATGTTTATATTCATAAGTTAGCGCGACTATATATATTTTTTCTTATTTGTATGCACTGTTAGTTTTCAGAATAGTTGCTGCTTTTTCCCTTTGTTTGTTCCTAGGCATTTGATATATCTGCCTAGTTCCATACCTGTAGCGCAATTTCTTTTTTCACTTTCTAACCATCATAAACCTTAATTGGAAGACTTTTGGGACAACCAGAACCCTTCCTAGAGCTGGCTGTCCGGCCAAACTGAGCTATCGTGGGAGAAGAGCCTTGGTGAGAAAGGTAAAGAAGAACCCAAAGATCACTGTGGCTGAGCTCCAGAGATGGGAGAAAGTTGTAGAAAGTCAACCATCACTGCAGCCCTCCACCAGTCAGGGCTTTATGGCAGAGTGGCCCGACGGAAGCCTCTCCTCAGTGCAAGACACATGAAAGCCTGCATGGAGTTTGTTTAAAAACACCTGAAGGACTCCAAGATGGTGAGAAATAAGATTCTCTGGTCTGATGAGACCAAGATAGAACTTTTTGGCCTTAATTCTAAGCGGTATGTGTGGAGAAAAACAGGCACTGCTCATCACCTGTCCAATACAGTCCCAACAGTGAAGCATGGTGGTGGCAGCATCATGCTGTGGGGGTGTTTTTCAGCTGCAGGGACAGGGCGACTGATTGCAATCGAGGGAAAGATGAATGGGGCCAAGTACAGGGATATCCTGGATGAAAACCTTCTCCAGAGTGCTAAGGACCTCAGACTGGGCCGAAGGTTTACCTTCCAACAAAACAATGTCCCTAAGCACACAGCTAAAATAACGAAGGAGTGGCTTCACAACAACTCCGTGACTGTTCTTGAATGGCCCAGCCAGAGCCCTGACTTAAACCCAATTGAGCATCTCTGGAGAGACCTAAAAATGGCCGTCCACCAACGTTTACCATCCAACCTGACAGAACTGGAGAGGATCTGCAAGGAGGAATGGCAGAGGATCCCCAAATCCCCAAATCCAGGTGTGAAAAACTTGTTACATCTTTCCCAAAAAGACTCATCAAAAGGGTGCAAATACTAAATACTGAGCAAAGGGTCTGAATACTTAGGACCATGTGATATTTCAGTTTTTCTTTTTTAATAAATCTGCAAAAATGTCAAGAATTCTGTGTTTTTTTGTCAATATGGGGTGCTGTGTGTACATTAATGAGGAAAAAAAATGAACTTAAATGATTGATTTTAGAAAATGGCTGCAATATAACAAAGAGTGAAAAATTGAAGGGGGTCTTTTTCGTACCCACTGTATATCCTCTACACACTGTAAATGCAGGTAGCTGACTCGCCTGCCTGCTCTATCTAACTCAATATAAATGACACTGTCTCTCTCTCTGTAAGTTCTCTCTTAACCAACACCGCAACACACTACACAAAGCCGCCACGGAGGCGGCCTTATATAGGGTGGGGCATGTACTAAACCCCCTGAGACATAATTGGCCAAAGCCACCCTGGCTTTGGCCAAATACGGCTCTCCATTTTTTGCGCGCTGTGATTGGCCAAAGCATGCAGGTCATAGTGCATGCTTGGCCAATCATCAGCCAGCAATGCACTGCGATGCCGCAGTTAATTATAGGCCGTGACGCGCCACTCGAATTTGGCGCGAACGGCCCATAATGTTCGCAATTGGGCGAACGGCCGAACAGACGATGTTCGAGTCGAACATGGGTTCGACTCGAACACGAAGCTCATCCCTACTCACTGCCTCTCTCGGGAGTATGCACAAAGCTTGAGATCAAGTAAACACGGTGTGTTATATGAAATATAGCATCCTATGAAATGTTCTTGAAAGAAATGCTAGGTTTCTTAATATAACACCAGCTCTGATCATGCTATTATTGTGAAACAGATCATTTCACTTGGCTTTCAATCAAAAACAATTCGACAAGTGCACTTAAAGGGCAAGTTCAATATCTAACTAACAGAATCTGCTGCAAAGTTAGCTGAAATATTTTCAATAAAAAAAGTTGATCTGAAGGGGATATTTCTCAATAAATGTAACTTTTAATTGGTGACTATAACATATTTTATTCAAGATATAATACAGGGTCTACCACTGGCAAACGTTTTCCAGAGCAGTAGCTGCTTTCTTGGGGACAGTCCCTGCCTAACTGGAGCTCCATACAGAGGAGTGGAGGAGGGCTGTTCCTCCTCTGACTCATTCAGCTGTGTATCATTCATTCAGCTGTGTATGAAATTAGAGATTCAGCTATTTGCCTCTACTAACAACAGGCTTATCTAAATCAAAGCAATTAAAGATGAATTCCAAGTATGGATGTTTTACATAGTTACATTGGACCTGCTTGGAACATTGTAACTGTGCATATACCATACATGTGGGGTCTCCTGGAACCTGGAAATCACTGGAGTAAGCATTGCTACTAAAGTGATCTCCATTAGTCTCTGGACCTGTCATGGATATGCATTAATGTCTGTCTGCCATCTTACCTTTCCTCCTCATGTGTTCATCTTAGAGACCAGACCCCCTTCACCTGGCTTCCTTTATAATCTCCTCCCAGCCAGACTCCACCCCAGGCCCTATCACAGAACACTATATTAACCTGTGCACTGCAAGCCTGCTTTGCTGATCAACGTGTTTGTTAGGCATTGTGTGTTTGGGTTCCTGCCTGCCGTGTGCTACGTCTGTCTCTCTGTTACATATTTGGCTTGTCCCCGACTATCCCTGTCTGCTCGTGACCCTTGACCTTCGGCTTGTCCTTCGTTATCCTTGTCTGCTTGTGGCCCTTGACCTTCAGCCTGTTATTCGTTACTCTTATATCTTGTGCTGCTGCTTCCCCTCTTATCCTCTTATCCTACGGGGCGTGAGCTAGGAGACTCTAGGGGCCGCGACCTGGACCCAGCCTGCAGCATAACATCCTCACCACTAGAGGCTCTGGAGAAGACCTGCTGGGTCTTAGACTCCGCGCCCTGGGGAATCTTGGCTCTAGCCTCCTATAGGATCCCGGTTGTGCTCCTCTGGTCCCGCTTTCCACAACCACCCAGTTTCCTATCCGCAGCAGTCAGCCATAGGGTTCACTACCTTGCGGTGCACTCCTGTCCCCCTACGGTGTGCATCTGTCACCTGGCCATAGGTGACCTGACAGTTTGATCAGCCATGAACCCGGCTGACAGGCCGCTCCCCGCGGATGATCCATTACAGGGCATAGTCCGTAGACTTGAGACCCAGGAATCAGATCAGACTCAGGTGATGCGATTCCTCCAGGATCTGGCTTCTTGCTTCGAGCAGCTTCAGACCTCCTTGGGAACCCAAAATCTGCAACCTCAAGTACAACCAGCGGCTGCGCCTTTCGCATCAGTCGCAGCCACACACTCACTAGAACTGCCAGCTCCGTTCCGTTTCTCTGGGGACTCCAAGGCCTGCAGGGGGTTTCTCAGCCAATGTATGATTAATTTTGAGCTTCAGCCTCAAAACTTCCTGTCTGATCGGGCTAAGGTAGCCTATATCATCTCCCTCCTCTCCGGTGAAGCTTTAGCCTGGGCTGCCCCCCTGTGGGAAAGGAATGATTCGGTGGTTTCTATCCTGTCCGACTTCTTGGAGCTCTTTCGGAACATCTTTGAGGAGCCAGCTCGGGCTTCTTCAGCGGCTAGTGCTGTCTTACGTCTTCGCCAAGAATCTAGTTCAGTGGGACAGTACGCTCTTCAGTTCCGTATCCACACAGCTGAATTGAGCTGGAATAATGAGGCCCTGGTCGCTACCTTTTTACATGGCCTCTCTGACCGAGTGAAAGAGGAATTAGTGGGAAGAGCCATTCCCGTCGGTCTGGACGATGTAATTTCTTTGTGCAACCAGATCGACATTCGTTTTCAGGAGAGGTCGCTAGAAAAAAGACGCCAGCACTCTCTGGGTCCTAGCCAGTCTGAGCTCCCCTCCCTTCGTCCCGTGGAGCATCTTCTGCCTGCTGAGGGACCTATGCAGCTGGGCCGGACCAGACTAACCCCCGAAGAACGTGCTAGGTGCAGAACTCTGGGCTTGTGCCTCTATTGTGGGGGCAAGGGTAATTTTCGTGACTTTTGCTCGCTTCTGTCCGGGGAACGCTCGGGCTTAATACATTTGGAAGGTGGAGTATTGGACCCTGAAACATCACCTTCTCGCCTTCTCCTGCCGGTGATCCTTCATGTAGGCACTTCTCCTCAATCAACCCTTGCATATCTGGATTCAGGGGAAGCCGGCAATTTTATGGATTGGGAAACTGCTTCTTCTATGAAGCTTACCCTTTCACCTCTCGCTACCCCATTGGTAGTCTCGGCAATTGATGGCACTGTTCTCCCAGGGGGCCCTATTCGCTTCCAGGCGCTACCCATTAGGATGTCGGTAGGGATTCTCCACCAGGAGTGGATATCCTTTCTCATTCTACCCAAGGCCTCTACCCCCATTGTATTGGGCCTTCCTTGGCTGCAGCTCCACTCTCCACATGTGGACTGGGCCTCTGGGCAGGTCCTGGCTTGGGGCCCCTCATGTTTCTCATCATGTCTTCTCAAGGTGGCCCCCAAAGAGAGACTTCCGGTTGCTACCACTTCTGTTTCTTCTGATCTTCCCGCTGCATACAGCGATTACCGGGATGTGTTCTGTAAGAAATCAGCTGAGGTGCTTCCTCCCCACAGGTCTTTTGACTGTGCTATTGATCTTGTCCCCGGAGCAACTCTGCCCAGGGGTCGTACCTACCCTCTGTCCATCCCAGAGACCCAGGCCATGTCTGAGTATGTTGCAGAGAATCTGGAGAGAGGTTTCATCCGGAAATCCGCATCACCTGCAGGGGCAGGGTTCTTTTTCGTTGCCAAAAAGGATGGTACCCTAAGACCCTGTATTGACTATCGAGGTTTAAACGTGGTTACTATTAAAAATCGATACCCCTTACCCTTAATATCTGAACTATTCGATAGGTTGAAGGGTGCCTCCATTTTCACCAAGTTGGATCTCAGAGGCGCGTACAATCTTATTCGAATACGGGAGGGTGACGAATGGAAGACTGCATTCAACACTAGAGACGGGCATTACGAATACCTGGTGATGCCTTTTGGTTTGTGTAATGCCCCAGCTGTGTTTCAAAACTTCGCCAATGAAATCTTCAGAGATCTGCTGTACCAGTTTGTTGTCATCTATCTGGATGACATTCTGATCTTTTATGAAAATCTGCTCGTCCACAGAAACCATGTCCGCACTGTACTTCAGCGTCTTAGAGAGAACAATCTCTATGCCAAGCTGGAGAAATGTTCCTTTGAATGTTTTGAGGTCCTGTTTTTGGGGTGCTTTGTCTTGTGTTCGGGTCTTCGTATGGATCCTGCGAAGGTCTTGGCTATTACCAACTGGCCTCTTCCTGCTAGCCTCAAGGCCACACAGCGCTTTCTTGGCTTCACAAATTATTATAGGCAGTTCATAAGGAATTACTCTTCCATTGCCGCGCCTGTTATCGCTTTAACCAAAAAGGGTGCGAATGCCAAAGACTGGCCTTCCGAAGCTGTCTCTGCATTTCACGACCTGAAACAGGCCTTTGTTTCTGGACCTCTCTTGAGGAGACCAAATCCTGGGGATGCATTTTTTATTGAAGTGGACGCTTCCTCAATGGGGGTGGGAGCTGTGCTTCTTCAACTCTTTGAGAAGAGACGTCAACCATGTGCGTTCTTCTCCAAAAAAAATTCTCAGGCAGAGAGGAATTATGCCATCGGTGATCGGGAATTTCTCGCGATTAAATTGGCGTTAGAGGAGTGGCGTCATCTCTTGGAGGGTTCCCCTCACTCCATAACGATCTTTACTGACCACAAGAATTTACAGTATCTACAGAATGCTAAACGTCTGAATCCTAGACAGGCCAGGTGGAGTCTCTTCTTTGCCCGTTTTAATTTCACGATTACTTACAAACCTGGTTCCTGCAACGGTCGGGCTGATGCGCTCTCTAGGTCATTTGACACTTTTGACGAGGAGTCCGCCCTTGAACCTGAGCCGATCATTCCAACCTCGTGCATTGCTGCCCACTCTACCACCCTGAAGTCAAAGATTCCGCCTGCTAAGGCCTTTTGTCCCCACTGAGCTAAGAGCTAAGATCCTTCGTTGGGGACATGATTCCAAGGTGGCAGGTCATTCTGGATTCCTCCGATCCTTCTTACTCATTAGTCGTCACTAGGGATGAGCTTCGTGTTCGAGTCGAACATACGTTCGACTCGAACATCGGCTGTTCGATCGTTCGACGAAGATCGAACGATTTGGGCCGTTCGCGCCAAATTCGAGTGACGCGAACGGCCCACAATGCACTACGCCATCGCAGTGTCATCCAGGCGCTGTGATTGGCCAAGCATGCACTGTGACCCCGCATGCTTGGCCAATCACAGCGCCGGCAGCGAGGAGAGCAATGATTGGCCACAGGCAGGATGCCTGTGGCCAATTATTGCTGAGGGTGTTTAGTACACGCCCCACACTATAAAAGGCCGCCAGCACGGCGGCCTAGTGTAGTGTGTTCCGGAGCAGGGAAAGAGAAGCATAGGCAGGGACAGTGACATTTAATTTTTTTTGCTTAACCTGGATTCCTTTAGTTTAGGGAAAGAGAAGGATAGGTAGGGAGAGTGTCAGTGTGTTTTACTGTGCGAATTCTTGTTTCTAGGGACAGGGAAGGACAGTGAGGGAATTCTCCTTGTGCTATAGTGTGCTTTAAAAAAACATTTTTTCTAGGGACAGAAAACTATAGGTAGGGAGAGTGTCAGTGTGTTTTACTGTGCGAATCCTTGTTTCTAGGGACAGGGAAGGACAGTGAGGGAATTCTCCTTGTGCTATAGTGTGCTTTAAAAAATCATTTTTTCTAGGGACAGAAAACTATAGGTAGGGAGAGTGTCAGTGTGTTTTACTGTGCGAATCCTTGTTTCTAGGGACAGGGAAGGACAGTGAGGGAATTCTCCTTGTGCTATAGTGTGCTTTAAAAAAACATTTTTTCTAGGGACAGAAAACTATAGGTAGGGAGAGTGTCAGTGTGTTTTACTGTGATAATCCTTGTTTCTAGGGACAGGGAAGGAAAGTGAGGGAAATTCTCCTTGTGCTATAGTGTGCTTTAAAAAAACATTTTTTCTAGGGACAGAAAACTATAGGTAGGAAGAGTGTCAGTTTCTTTCACTGTGATAATCCTTGTTTCTAGGGACAGGGAAGGAAAGTGAGGGAAATTCTCCTTGTGCTATAGTGTGCTTTAAAAAAACATTTTTTCTAGGGACAGAAAACTATAGGTAGGAAGAGTGTCAGTTTCTTTCACTGTGATAATCCTTGTTTCTAGGGACAGGGAAGGACAGTGAGGAAAATTCTCCTTGTGCTATAGTGTGCTTTAAAAAAAACATTTTTTCTAGGGACAGAAAACTATAGGTAGGAAGAGTGTCAGTTTCTTTCACTGTGATAATCCTTGTTTCTAGGGACAGGGAAGGAAAGTGAGGGAAATTCTCCTTGTGCTATAGTGTGCTTTAAAAAAACATTTTTTCTAGGGACAGAAAACTATAGGTAGGAAGAGTGTCAGTTTCTTTCACTGTGATAATCCTTGTTTCTAGGGACAAAGAAGGAAAGTGAGGGAAATTCTCCTTGTGCTATAGTGTGCTTTAAAAAAAACATTTTTTCTAGGGACAGAAAACTATAGGTAGGAAGAGTGTCAGTTTCTTTCACTGTGATAATCCTTGTTTCTAGGGACAGGGAAGGAAAGTGAGGGAAATTCTCCTTGTGCTATAGTGTGCTTTAAAAAAACATTTTTTCTAGGGACAGAAAACTATAGGTAGGAAGAGTGTCAGTTTCTTTCACTGTGATAATCCTTGTTTCTAGGGACAGGGAAGGAAAGTGAGGGAAATTCTCCTTGTGCTATAGTGTGCTTTAAAAAAACATTTTTTCTAGGGACAGAAAACTATAGGTAGGAAGAGTGTCAGTTTCTTTCACTGTGATAATCTTTGTTTCTAGGGACAGGGAAGGACAGTGAGGAAAATTCTCCTTGTGCTATAGTGTGCTTTAAAAAAACATTTTTTCTAGGGACAGAAAACTATAGGTAGGAAGAGTGTCAGTTTCTTTCACTGTGATAATCCTTGTTTCTAGGGACAGGGAAGGACAGTGAGGAAAATTCTCCTTGTGCTATAGTGTGCTTTAAAAAAACATTTTTTCTAGGGACAGAAAACTATAGGTAGGAAGAGTGTCAGTTTCTTTCACTGTGATAATCCTTGTTTCTAGGGACAGGGAAGGACAGTGAGGAAAATTCTCCTTGAGCTATAGGGTGCTTTAAAAAACATTTTTTCTAGGGACAGAAAACTATAGGTAGGAAGAGTGTCAGTTTCTTTCACTGTGATAATCCGTGTTTCTAGGGACAGGGAAGGACAGTGAGGGAAATTCTCCTTGTGCTATAGTGTGCTTTAAAAAAACATTTTTTCTAGGGACAGAAAACTATAGGTAGGAAGAGTGTCAGTTTCTTTCACTGTGATAATCCTTGTTTCTAGGGACAGGGAAGGAAAGTGAGGGAAATTCTCCTTGTGCTATAGTGTGCTTTAAAAAAACATTTTTTCTAGGGACAGAAAACTATAGGTAGGAAGAGTGTCAGTTTCTTTCACTGTGATAATCCTTGTTTCTAGGGACAGGGAAGGAAAGTGAGGGAAATTCTCCTTGTGCTATAGTGTGCTTTAAAAAAACATTTTTTCTAGGGACAGAAAACTATAGGTAGGAAGAGTGTCAGTTTCTTTCACTGTGATAATCCTTGTTTCTAGGGACAGGGAAGGAAAGTGAGGGAAATTCTCCTTGTGCTATAGTGTGCTTTAAAAAAACATTTTTTCTAGGGACAGAAAACTATAGGTAGGAAGAGTGTCAGTTTCTTTCACTGTGATAATCCTTGTTTCTAGGGACAGGGAAGGAAAGTGAGGGAAATTCTCCTTGTGCTATAGTGTGCTTTAAAAAAACATTTTTTCTAGGGACAGAAAACTATAGGTAGGAAGAGTGTCAGTTTCTTTCACTGTGATAATCCTTGTTTCTAGGGACAGGGAAGGAAAGTGAGGGAAATCCTCCTTGTGCTATAGTGTGCTTTAAAAAAACATTTTTTCTAGGGACAGAAAACTATAGGTAGGAAGAGTGTCAGTTTCTTTCACTGTGATAATCCTTGTTTCTAGGGACAGGGAAGGACAGTGAGGGAATTCTCCTTGTGCTATAGTGTGCTAAAGCATTCCTCATCAACCATCTTTGAAATCCTTGTTTTTTTGGACAGTCAGGGAAATTGTCGTTGTGCTATTCTGTGCAAAAGCAATCATCCTCAATAGGGATGAGCTTCGTGTTCGAGTTGAACATACGTTCGACTCGAACATCGGCAGTTCGATCGTTCGACGAAGATCGAACGATTTGGGCCGTTCGCGCCAAATTCGAGTGACGCGAACGGCCCACAATGCACTACGCCATCGCAGTGTCATCCAGGCGCTGTGATTGGCCAAGCATGCACTGTGACCCCGCATGCTTGGCCAATCACAGCGCCGGCAGCGAGGAGAGCAATGATTGGCCACAGGCAGGATGCCTGTGGCCAATTATTGCTGAGGGTGTTTAGTACACGCCCCACACTATAAAAGGCCGCCAGCACGGCGGCCTAGTGTAGTGTGTTCCGGAGCAGGGAAAGACAAGCATAGGCAGGGACAGTGACATTTCTTTCTTTCTTGCTTAACCTGGATTCCTTTAGTTTAGGGAAAGAGAAGGATAGGTAGGGAGAGTGTCAGTGTGTTTTACTGTGCGAATCCTTGTTTCTAGGGACAAAGAAGGAAAGTGAGGGGAATTCTCCTTGTGCTATAGTGTGCTTTAAAAAAACATTTTTTCTAGGGACAGAAAACTCTAGGTAGGGAGAGTGTCAGTTTCTTTCACTGTGCGAGTCCTTGTTTCTAGGGACAAAGAAGGAAAGTGAGGGGAATTCTCCTTGTGCTATAGTGTGCTTTAAAAAAACATTTTTCTAGGGACAGAAAACTCTAGGTAGGGAGAGTGTCAGTTTCTTTCACTGTGCGAGTCCTTGTTTCTAGGGACAAAGAAGGAAAGTGAGGGGAATTCTCCTTGTGCTATAGTGTGCTTTAAAAAAACATTTTTTCTAGGGACAGAAAACTCTAGGTAGGGAGAGTGTCAGTGTCTTTTACTGTGCGAGTCCTTGTTTCTAGGGACAAAGAAGGAAAGTGAGGGGAATTCTCCTTGTGCTATAGTGTGCTTTAAAAAAACATTTTTTCTAGGGACAGAAAACTCTAGGTAGGGAGAGTGTCAGTGTCTTTTACTGTGCGAGTCCTTGTTTCTAGGGACAAAGAAGGAAAGTGAGGGGAATTCTCCTTGTGCTATAGTGTGCTTTAAAAAAACATTTTTTCTAGGGACAGAAAACTCTAGGTAGGGAGAGTGTCAGTTTCTTTCACTGTGCGAGTCCTTGTTTCTAGGGACAAAGAAGGAAAGTGAGGGGAATTCTCCTTGTGCTATAGTGTGCTTTAAAAAAACATTTTTTCTAGGGACAGAAAACTCTAGGTAGGGAGAGTGTCAGTTTCTTTCACTGTGCGAGTCCTTGTTTCTAGGGACAAAGAAGGAAAGTGAGGGGAATTATCCTTGTGCTATAGTGTGCTTTAAAAAAACATTTTTTCTAGGGACAGAAAACTCTAGGTAGGGAGAGTGTCAGTGTCTTTTACTGTGCGAGTCCTTGTTTCTAGGGACAAAGAAGGAAAGTGAGGGGAATTCTCCTTGTGCTATAGTGTGCTTTAAAAAAACATTTTTTCTAGGGACAGAAAACTCTAGGTAGGGATAGTGTCAGTTTCTTTCACTGTGCGAGTCCTTGTTTCTAGGGACAAAGAAGGAAAGTGAGGGGAATTCTCCTTGTGCTATAGTGTGCTTTAAAAAAACATTTTTTCTAGGGACAGAAAACTCTAGGTAGGGAGAGTGTCAGTTTCTTTCACTGTGCGAGTCCTTGTTTCTAGGGACAAAGAAGGAAAGTGAGGGGAATTCTCCTTGTGCTATAGTGTGCTTTAAAAAAACATTTTTTCTAGGGACAGAAAACTCTAGGTAGGGAGAGTGTCAGTGTCTTTTACTGTGCGAGTCCTTGTTTCTAGGGACAAAGAAGGAAAGTGAGGGGAATTCTCCTTGTGCTATAGTGTGCTTTAAAAAAACATTTTTTCTAGGGACAGAAAACTCTAGGTAGGGAGAGTGTCAGTGTCTTTTACTGTGCGAGTCCTTGTTTCTAGGGACAAAGAAGGAAAGTGAGGGGAATTCTCCTTGTGCTATAGTGTGCTTTAAAAAAACATTTTTTCTAGGGACAGAAAACTCTAGGTAGGGAGAGTGTCAGTGTCTTTTACTGTGCGAGTCCTTGTTTCTAGGGACAAAGAAGGAAAGTGAGGGGAATTCTCCTTGTGCTATAGTGTGCTTTAAAAAAACATTTTTTCTAGGGACAGAAAACTCTAGGTAGGGAGAGTGTCAGTTTCTTTCACTGTGCGAGTCCTTGTTTCTAGGGACAAAGAAGGAAAGTGAGGGGAATTCTCCTTGTGCTATAGTGTGCTTTAAAAAAACATTTTTTCTAGGGACAGAAAACTCTAGGTAGGGAGAGTGTCAGTTTCTTTCACTGTGCGAGTCCTTGTTTCTAGGGACAAAGAAGGAAAGTGAGGGGAATTCTCCTTGTGCTATAGTGTGCTTTAAAAAAACATTTTTTCTAGGGACAGAAAACTCTAGGTAGGGAGAGTGTCAGTTTCTTTCACTGTGCGAGTCCTTGTTTCTAGGGACAAAGAAGGAAAGTGAGGGGAATTCTCCTTGTGCTATAGTGTGCTTTAAAAAAACATTTTTTCTAGGGACAGAAAACTCTAGGTAGGGAGAGTGTCAGTTTCTTTCACTGTGCGAGTCCTTGTTTCTAGGGACAAAGAAGGAAAGTGAGGGGAATTCTCCTTGTGCTATAGTGTGCTTTAAAAAAACATTTTTTCTACGGACAGAAAACTCTAGGTAGGGAGAGTGTCAGTTTCTTTCACTGTGCGAGTCCTTGTTTCTAGGGACAAAGAAGGAAAGTGAGGGGAATTCTCCTTGTGCTATAGTGTGCTTTAAAAAAACATTTTTTCTAGGGACAGAAAACTCTAGGTAGGGAGAGTGTCAGTGTCTTTTACTGTGCGAGTCCTTGTTTCTAGGGACAAAGAAGGAAAGTGAGGGGAATTCTCCTTGTGCTATAGTGTGCTTTAAAAAAACATTTTTTCTAGGGACAGAAAACTCTAGGTAGGGAGAGTGTCAGTGTCTTTTACTGTGCGAGTCCTTGTTTCTAGTGACAAAGAAGGAAAGTGAGGGGAATTCTCCTTGTGCTATAGTGTGCTAAAGCATTCCTCATCAACCATCTTTGAAATCCTTGTTTTTTGGACAGTCAGGGAAATTGTCGTTGTGCTCTTCTGTGCAAAAACAATCATCCTCAACCATATTTAGAAATCCTTAAGTAAAGGGACAGAGAAGGACACCTGAAGGTAGCCCTTATTGCTTTTTTCCCATCTCCCTGCAGGCCATCTATTAGAATGTCTGGAAGGCAAACAAGGAGAGGCAGACAGTCAGGAGGCAATAAAAGAGGGCAAGCAGGCTCTGTGTCTGGGGGCAACAGTGCTGGTCGTGGACGCGGTGCATTGTCATCAGCACATGGCCATGGGACACGCTTGTCCTTCTTTTCGGCAGCTGGACATGTTGAGCCACATCATGCCGAAGACTTGGTAGAGTGGATGACCAAGCCCTCCTCCTCCTCCTCATCCTCTCTCACCCAGGCTCAGGGTACTGGCAAAGCATCTGCCAAAGCGTCCTCTTCCCTGGTATCAATGTCAGACTCATCATCAGTCACTCCTTCCCTAGACCCACCATGTCCTCCTCCTGAGGAGTCCCCCGAACTGTTTGAGCACAGTGTTGGGTACATGCTCCAGGAGGATGCCCAGCGTTTCGAAGGGTCTGATGATGAAACCCAGCTACAGGAAGGCAGTAGCGTGAGAGCAGACAGAGGGGATGCTCAAGAAGGACACCAATCTGGCAGTCATGTTCCAGCAGCTGCAGCATACTGCCAGATTGGCTCCAGTGATGAGGAGGGAGGGGATGATGAGGTCACTGACTCCACGTGGGTGCCTAATAGGAGAGAGGAGGAGGAGGAGGATGAGGAGGAGGCACATCTCCAACGAGGCAGGATGCCCTTTGGTGGCCAGCGTAAGGGCAGTACACCGACGGAATCACACCGCAGAGCTCCGCCTGTGCAGGGCGCTGCCTCTGCCCGTCATTCAAAAAGTTCCTTGGTGTGGGCCTTTTTTGAGGCTAGTGCATCAGATCGCACAGCTGCTGTTTGCAACATATGTCTCAAGCGTATATCGCGTGGCCAAAACATCAGCCGCTTGGGTACCACATGCCTGACCAGACATATGTTGACCTGCCATGCAGCTCGTTGGCAAGCCTACCTCAAAGACCCACACCAAAGAACAAAGCGGACCTCTCCTTGCACCGCATCAGCTGGGATCTCCAACCCCACTATAACTTCAGTCCTCTCTGAAACATGCACTGAGAGGAATGAAGGTGTAGAATTAGGTGTGTCACAGCCAAGTACTTGCGGCCACTCTGCTAGCAGTACACCGACGTTCGATTCTAGCAGGCAAATTTCCCTGCCCCAGCTGCTGGACCGTCGAAAGAAGTTCACTCCCAGCCATCCACATGCCCAGCGGTTGAATGCTAGCTTGGCTAAATTGCTAGCGCTTCAACTGCTACCTTTTCAGTTGGTAGACTCGGCCCCCTTCCGTGAGTTTGTGCAATGTGCGGTTCCTCAGTGGCAGGTTCCCAAACGCCACTTTTTCTCACGGAAGGCTATTCCGGCTCTCTACCGGCATGTGGAAGGCAATGTCTTGGCCTCGCTGGACAGGGCGGTCAGCGGTAAGGTGCATATTACCGCTGACTCATGGTCCAGCAGGCATGGACAGGGACGTTACCTTTCTTTCACGGCCCATTGGGTCACTCTTTTGGCAGCTGGGAAGGATGCAGGACAAGGTGCAGTAGTGTTGGAGGTTGTTCCACCGCCACGCCTCCAAAATGCTACTACTGGTTGTGACACACCTCTCTCCTCCACCCCCTCCTCTTCTTCTTCCTCCATGGCCTCTTCCTGTGGTTTGTCCTCGGAACCAGCGGTGCTCCGTAGGCGTTCAAGGGGCTACGCAAGTACGCAGGCAAAAAGATGCCATGCCGTGCTTGCGCTGGTGTGTTTGGGGGACAGAAGCCACACTGGGGCAGAGGTCCTGTCTGCTCTGCAGGGCCAGGCCGAGAGGTGGTTGACGCCACGCCAGCTTAAGCCAGGAATGGTGGTTTGCGACAATGGCACAACCTCCTCTCCGCCCTCCGACAGGGACAACTGACCCATGTGCCCTGTGTGGCTCACGTCCTTAACCTGGTGGTGCAGCGGTTCTTGGGCAGGTACCCGGGCTTACAGGATGTCCTGAGGCAGGCCAGGAAAGTCTGTGTGCATTTCCGCAGATCTTATAATGCCAGTGCTCGCCTGGCTGAGCTGCAAAAGGAGTTGAACCTGCCCAAGAACCGCCTTATATGTGACATGCCCACCAGGTGGAACTCAACGTTGGCCATGCTGCAGCGGCTGCACACGCAGCAGAGGGCCATCAATGAGTACCTGTGCGACTACGGCACCAGGACAGGGTCAGGGGAGCTTGGTTTTTTTTCTCCACGCCAGTGGGGCATGATCAGGGATGCATGCACTGTCCTGGCACCATTTGAGGAGGCCACGAGGATGGTGAGCAGTGACAGTGCATGCATCAGTGACACTGTACCTCTTGTCCACCTGTTGGAGCACACGCTGCGTGGAATAATGGACAGGGCACTTGAGGCAGAACAGAGGCAGGAAGAGGAGGACTTCCTTGCCTCTCAAGGCCTCCTTTACCCAGACAGTGTTCCTTCTGTCCCACCCATCGCACAGGAAGAGGAGGAGGAGGAGGAGGAGGAGGATTGTGTCAGCATGGAGGTGGAGGCTGGCACTCAGCATCATCAGCAGCAGTCTTTTAGGGATGATTTACAGTCCCAAGAAACCAGTGGACTTGTACGTGGCTGGGAGGAGGTGGCTGCGGATCATGTCGTCCTTAGTGACCCAGAGGACTCCGGAGCGAATGCCTCAGCAAACCTACGCTGCATGGCCTCCCTGATCCTGCAAAGTCTGCGGAAGGATCCTCGTATTCTTCGGATCAAGGAGAGGGACCATTACTGGCTGGCCACTCTCCTTGATCCACGGTACAAGGGTAAGGTTGCGGACCTTATGTTACCGTCGCAGAGGGAGCAGAGGATGAGACAACTCCGGGAGGCCTTGCAGAAAGGTCTGTGCAACGCGTTCCCAGAGACTGGGAGGTTACAAACTCCTGGTCCTGGACAACGAGTTGCTGAGGCTTCGGCCAGTCAAAGAAGGAGCGGTGGGGAAGGTGGCCGTCTGACCGATGCGTTCAGACAATTCTTTAGTCCGCAGCCCCAAAGTATGATCGGTTCCAGCAACCATCGCCAGCGTCTGATAAACATGGTGCAGGAATATCTAGGGGCAAGGTCAGACTTGGACACCTTCCCCACCGAAAATCCTATGGCTTACTGGGTCTTGAGGATGGATCACTGGCCAGAGCTTGCACAGTATGCAATTGAGCTACTGGCCTGTCCTGCATCCAGCGTTCTTTCGGAACGCACATTCAGTGCTGCTGGAGGATTTGTCACGGATCACAGGGTGCGCCTGTCCACCGACTCGGTTGATCGACTGACTTTCATCAAGATGAACCAGTCTTGGATCACCACCAGCTACCACACACCTGATGCTGATATAACAGACTAATTGATTTTAACATGTCACATCCCTTCAAGACTGATGCTGATGCTGAGTGCCTGTGCTGTTATGTTGA
This sequence comes from Rana muscosa, assembly GCA_029206835.1. Classification (NCBI taxonomy): domain Eukaryota; kingdom Metazoa; phylum Chordata; class Amphibia; order Anura; family Ranidae; genus Rana; species Rana muscosa. The sequence continues at coordinate 967,922,811 of CM055117.1, read as the reverse complement.
CTGGCTATCCTCCTCCTCCGAGTCCTCAATGATACGATTGATGATGTTAGCTTGGAAGATCATTTTTGTTTATGGGTGCCGCCACCAGTGGCTAAGGCCCAATTTTTCAGCCCCTGTTTTACAGGGGCGTGTAATTACATTTTTTTTTGCAATAATTTGCCATAGGGCTCATTGCTGTGCTCCAAGTACAGTATCTGTGAGGGGTTGGAGTGTTGTGGCACCAGTGCCTAAGGCCCAATTTTTCAGCCCCTGTTTAACAGGGGCGTGTCATTACAATTTTTGAAGCAATACTTTGCAACAGGGCTCATTGCTGTGCTCCAAGTACAGTATCTGTGAGGGGTTGTAGTGTTGTACCACCAGTGCCTAAGGCCCAATTTTTCAGCCCCTGTTCAACAGGGGCATGCAATTACAATTCTTGATCTAATAATTCACAGCAGGGCCCATTGCTGCACCCACCAAGAGTAACTCTGAGGGCTTACAGTGTTGTGGCAACACCACCACCACCACCACCACCACGAAAGGCCCAATTTTTCAGCCCCTGTTCAACAGGGGCATGCAATTACAATTCTTGATCTAATAATTCACAGCAGGGCCCATTGCTGCACCCACCAAGAGTAACTCTGAGGGCTTACAGTGTTGTGGCAACGCCACCAACACCACCACCACGAAAGGCCCAATTTTTCAGCCCCTGTTCAAAAGGGGCATGTAATTACAATTCTTGATCTAATAATTCACAGCAGGGCCCATTGCTGCACCCACCAAGAGTAACTCTGAGGGCTTACAGTGTTGTGGCAACGCCACCACCACCACCACCACGAAAGGCCCAATTTTTCAGCCCCTGTTCAAAAGGGGCATGTAATTACAATTCTTGATCTAATAATTCACAGCAGGGCCCATTGCTGCACCCACCAAGAGTAACTCTGAGGGCTTACAGTGTTGTGGCAACGCCACCACCACCACCACCACGAAAGGCCCAATTTTTCAGCCCCTGTTCAAAAGGGGCATGTAATTACAATTCTTGATCTAATAATTCACAGCAGGGCCCATTCCTGCACCCACCAAGAGTAACTCTGAGGGCTTACAGTGTTGTGGCAACGCCACCACCACCACCACCACGAAAGGCCCAATTTTTCAGCCCCTGTTCAAAAGGGGCATGTAATTACAATTCTTGATCTAATAATTCACAGCAGGGCCCATTCCTGCACCCACCAAGAGTAACTGTCAGGGCTTACAGTGTTGTGGCACCAGCACCACCATCAAAGGCCCAATTTTTACTACCACTGTTCAACAATTATATGTAATTAAAATTCCTGATATAATAGTTGACAGCAGGGCGTTCCAGCACCAACCAAGAGTAACTGTGAGTGCTTACAGTGTTGTGCCAACACCAACAACTAAGGGGCCTATTTCTGCAGAGTATATACGGCAGGTCCCTACTTTCAAACATCCAACTTACAAACGACTCCTACTTGCAAACGCAAGAAGACAACAGGAAGTGAGAGGAAATCTACCACTAGGAAGGAAAATTCTCTCCTGTAAGAATAAATATGGGAGAAAGGTGTCTCCTCTGTACTGATGCTTTATCAGCAATCCTTGTTTCAAGAAAAACACCACATTTCAAAAACAGTTGTCATTGGGACGGAAAGTGAGGTGAAATGTTCTGAACAGGGGCACAGACCGCAAAACAAATGTTACAGGGGTGATAACCCTTACCTATGTTTTCCAAAAAGTTTAAAAATAGATTTTTGGGCTGGAGCTACACTTAAACAATGTACCTGTTCAAAATTACAAACAGATTCTACATAAGAACAAACCTACAGTCCCTGTCTTGTATGCACCGCCTGTATACGGCTGTTCAGAGTATATAGGGCCTTTTTTATTTTATGTGCGGGGTTCCCCTTAATATCCATACAAGACCCAAAGGGGCTGGTAATGGGCTGGGGTAGGGTGGGGGGGGGGGGGGTCATGGGGTAGCTATGCCATTTTTCTTAAAGATTTTCATCCATATTACCGGGACCAGACATTACATTAAAGCCGCAAGCAGTTTTAAATGGCTTTTTTTTCCTTTAGAAGTGTCATTTTGTGCAGGGACAGTTCTAAACACGGGAAACACGTGGCACTTCACAGGCATACTTTAGACACCCCCCAGGTACGATATTTAAAGGAATATTTGACTTTTTTTTTCACTTTATGCATCATTAAAATGACTGCTCCCGAAAAACGACCGTTTTTAAAACTTCTTTTTGCATTGATACATGTCCCCTGGTGCACAACCCGGGTTCCCAAACCCTTTTTAGGACAATAACATGCATAATAGTTGTTATAATTAGCACTTTAGAATTCGAACGTTCGCATCCATTGTATTTAATAGGGTTCTAATGTTCGTACGAACTTTCGGTCCGTTCGCGGGTTCTGGTGCGAACCGAACCCGGGGGTGTTCGGCTCATCACTAGTCGTCACTACTGGTGGCCTAATCTCCGCTCAAATGTCAAAGACTACGTTAAGGCTTGTCATGTCTGTGCTCAGTCTAAATCCTCCACACAAGCTCCTGCTGGTCTCCTCATGCCCTTGCCCATCCCTAAGGAGCCCTGGGCTCATATTGCCATGGATTTTATCACTGACCTCCCACTGTCTGAGAATAATACAGTCATTTGGGTGGTAATCGATTGGTTCTCCAAGATGGCTCATTTTGTTCCTCTTCCTGGTCTTCCTTCTGCTCCTGCCTTGGTTCCCATTTTTATTCGAGAAATTTTCCGCCTCCATGGGGTTCCTTCTCATATTGTTTCCGACAGGGGAGTCCAATTTACGTCTCGTTTTTGGAGAGCCTTTTGCAAATCCCTCAATATTGTCTTGGATTTTTCCTCTTCCTGCCACCCTCAATCCAATGGACAGACTGAGAGGGCTAATCAGGAGTTAGAGGTCTTTCTTCGCACCTTTGTGTCTTCTCATCATGACGATTGGTCCTCTCTACTTCCGTGGGCAGAATTCTCCCATAACAATCATGTGAATACCAGCTCACAGAAGACACCCTTTTTCACTGTTTATGGAAAACACCCTCAACTTCCTCTTCCCATGACCTGTTCTCCAGATATTCCAGCTTTGGCTTCAGTTCAGGAGTCTCTCAATTCTGTTTGGGGTGACGTTCATGATTCCCTCCGGGCAGCTGCTGAAAAATTCAAAGGCTTTGCCGACCGCCGCAGGCATAAACCGCCTTCTCTTCAACCAGGGGACAAAGTCTGGCTCTCCACCAGGAACATCAAGCTCCGAGTTCCTTCTCTGAAGTTTTCTCCACGATTCATTGGTCCATACACTGTAACTGCTAAACTGAATCCAGTTTGTTTCAAACTCCAGATTCCTAAGAGCCTTAAAATCACTAACTCCTTCCATGTTGCCCTTCTGAAGCCTTTAGTCCTCAATAAATTCTCTCGTCCTCTTCCTACCGTGGCGCCTGTCTCTGAGGATAATCAGGAGTACGAGGTCAGTCAAATTCTGGACTCACGACTTTGTAAAGGCATTCTTCAGTACCTCGTTCATTGGAAGGGGTTTGGTCCTGAGGAGAGGTCTTGGATCGCTGCATCTGAGGTCTTTGCACCTTGTCTGTTAAAGGAGTTTCATCTGAAGTTTCCCTCCAAACCTGGGCCCAGGCGGGGAAGGGGGAGGCCTCGTAAGAGGGAGGGTACTGTCATGGATATGCATTAATGTCTGTCTGCCATCTTACCTTTCCTCCTCATGTGTTCATCTTAGAGACCAGACCCCCTTCACCTGGCTTCCTTTATAATCTCCTCCCAGCCAGACTCCACCCCAGGCCCTATCACAGAACACTATATTAACCTGTGCACTGCAAGCCTGCTTTGCTGATCAACGTGTTTGTTAGGCATTGTGTGTTTGGGTTCCTGCCTGCCGTGTGCTACGTCTGTCTCTCTGTTACATATTTGGCTTGTCCCCGACTATCCCTGTCTGCTCGTGACCCTTGACCTTTGGCTTGTCCTTCGTTATCCTTGTCTGCTTGTGGCCCTTGACCTTCAGCCTGTTATTCGTTACTCTTATATCTTGTGCTGCTGCTTCCCCTCTTTTCCCCTTATCCTACGGGGCGTGAGCTAGGAGACTCTAGGGGCCGCGACCTGGACCCAGCCTGCAGCATAACATCCTCACCACTAGAGGCTCTGGAGAAGACCTGCTGGGTCTTAGACTCCGCGCCCTGGGGAATCTTGGCTCTAGCCTCCTATAGGATCCCGGTTGTGCTCCTCTGGTCCCGCTTTCCACAACCACCCAGTTTCCTATCCGCAGCAGTCAGCCATAGGGTTCACTACCTTGCGGTGCACTCCTGTCCCCCTACGGTGTGCATCTGTCACCTGGCCATAGGTGACCTGACAGTTTGATCAGCCATGAACCCGGCTGACAGGCAGCTCCCTGCGGATGATCCATTACAGGGCATAGTCCGTAGACTTGAGACCCAGGAATCAGATCAGACTCAGGTGATGCGATTCCTCAAGGATCTGGCTTCTCGCTTCGAGCAGCTTCAGACCTCCTTGGGAACCCAAAATCTGCAACCTCAAGTACAACCAGCGGCTGCGCCTTTAGCATCAGTCGCAGCCACACACTCACTAGAACTGCCAGCTCCGTTCCGTTTCTCTGGGGACTCCAAGGCCTGCAGGGGGTTTCTCAGCCAATGTATTATTCATTTTGAGCTTCAGCCTCAAAACTTCCTGTCTGATCGGGCTAAGGTAGCCTATATCATCTCCCTCCTCTCCGGTGAAGCTTTAGCCTGGGCTGCCCCACTGTGGGAAAGGAATGATTCGGTGGTTTCCATCCTGTCCGACTTCTTGGAGCTCTTTCGGAACATCTTTGAGGAGCCAGCTCGGGCTTCTTCAGCGGCTAGTGCTGTCTTACGTCTTCGCCAAGAATCTAGTTCAGTGGGACAGTACGCTCTTCAGTTCCGTATCCACACAGCTGAATTGAGCTGGAATAATGAGGCCCTGGTCGCTACCTTTTTACATGGCCTCTCTGACCGAGTGAAAGAGGAATTAGCTGGAAGAGCCATTCCCGTCGGTCTGGACGATGTAATTTCTTTGTGCAACCAGATCGACATTCGTTTTCAGGAGAGGTCACTAGAAAAAAGACGCCAGCACTCTCTGGGTCCTAGCCAGTCTGAGCTCCCCTCCCTTCGTCCCGTGGAGCATCTTCTGCCTGCTGAGGGACATATGCAGCTGGGCCGGACCAGACTAACCCCCGAAGAACGTGCTAGGCGCAGAACTCTGGGCTTGTGCCTCTATTGTGGGGGCAAGGGTCATTTTCGTGACTTTTGCTCGCTTCTGTCCGGGGAACGCTCGGGCTTAATACATTTGGAAGGTGGAGTATTGGACCCTGAAACATCACCTTCTCGCCTTCTCCTGCCGGTGTTCCTTCATGTAGGCACTTCTCCTCAATCAACCCTTGCATATCTGGATTCAGGGGCAGCCGGCAATTTTATGGATTGGGGAACTGCTTCTTCTATGAAGCTTACCCTTTCACCTCTCGCTACCCCATTGGTAGTCTCGGCAATTGATGGCACTGTTCTCCCAGGGGGCCCTATTCGCTTCCAGGCGCTACCCATTAGGATGTCGGTAGGGATTCTCCACCAGGAGTGGATATCCTTTCTCATTCTACCCAAGGCCTCTACCCCCATTGTATTGGGCCTTCCTTGGCTGCAGCTCCACTCTCCACATGTGGACTGGGCCTCTGGGCAGGTCCTGGCTTGGGGCCCCTCATGTTTCTCGTCATGTCTTCTCAAGGTGGCCCCCAAAGAGAGACTTCCGGTTGCTACCACTTCTGTTTCTTCTGATCTTCCCGCTGCATACAGCGATTACCGGGATGTGTTCTGTAATAAATCAGCTGAGGTGCTTCCTCCCCACAGGTCTTTTGACTGTGCTATTGATCTTGTCCCCGGAGCAACTCTGCCCAGGGGTCGTACCTACCCTCTGTCCATCCCAGAGACCCAGGCCATGTCTGAGTATGTTGCAGAGAATCTGGAGAGAGGTTTCATCCGGAAATCCGCATCACCTGCAGGGGCAGGGTTCTTTTTCGTTGCCAAAAAGGATGGTACCCTAAGACCCTGTATTGACTATCGAGGTTTAAACGTGGTTACTATTAAAAATCGATACCCCTTACCCTTAATATCTGAACTATTCGATAGGTTGAAGGGTGCCTCCATTTTCACCAAGTTGGATCTCAGAGGCGCGTACAATCTCATTCGAATACGGGAGGGTGACGAATGGAAGACTGCATTCAACACTAGAGACGGGCATTACGAATACCTGGTGATGCCTTTTGGTTTGTGTAATGCCCCAGCTGTGTTTCAAAACTTCGTCAATGAAATCTTCAGAGATCTGCTGTACCAGTTTGTTGTCATCTATCTGGATGACATTCTGATCTTTTCTGAAAATCTGCTCGTCCACAGAAACCATCTCCGCACTGTACTTCAGCGTCTTAGAGAGAACAATCTCTATGCCAAGCTGGAGAAATGTTCCTTTGAATGTTTTGAGGTCCTGTTTTTGGGGTGCTTTGTCTCGTGTTCGGGTCTTCGTATGGATCCTGCGAAGGTCTTGGCTATTACCAACTGGCCTCTTCCTGCTAGCCTCAAGGCCACACAGCGCTTTCTTGGCTTCACAAATTATTATAGGCAGTTCATAAGGAATTACTCTTCCATTGCCGCGCCTGTTATTGCTTTAACCAAGAAGGGTGCGAATGCCAAAGACTGGCCTCCCGAAGCTGTCTCTGCATTTCACAACCTGAAACAGGCCTTTGTTTCTGGACCTCTCTTGAGGAGACCAAATCCTGGGGATGCATTTTTTATTGAAGTGGACGCTTCCTCAATGGGGGTGGGAGCTGTGCTTCTTCAATTCTTTGAGAAGAGACGTCAACCATGTGCGTTCTTCTCCAAAAAAAATTATCAGGCAGAGAGGAATTATGCCATCGGTGATCGGGAACTTCTCGCGATTAAATTGGCGTTAGAGGAGTGGCGTCATCTCTTGGAGGGTTCCCCTCACTCCATAACGATCTTTACTGACCACAAGAATTTACAGTATCTACAGAATGCTAAACGTCTGAATCCTAGACAGGCCAGGTGGAGTCTCTTCTTTGCCCGTTTTAATTTCACGATTACTTACAAACCTGGTTCCTGCAACGGTCGGGCTGATGCACTCTCTAGGTCATTTGACACTTTTGACGAGGAGTCCGCCCCTGAACCTGAGCCGATCATTCCAACCTCGTGCATTGCTGCCCACTCTACCACCCTGAAGTCAAAGATTCCGCCTGGTAAGACCTTTGTCCCCACTGAGCTAAGAGCTAAGATCCTTCGTTGGGGACATGATTCCAAGGTGGAAGGTCATTCTGGATTCCTCCGATCCTTCTTACTCATTAGTCGTCACTACTGGTGGCCTAATCTCCGCTCAGATGTCAAAGACCACGTTAAGGCTTGTCATGTCTGTGCTCAGTCTAAATCCTCCACACAAGCTCCTGCTGGTCTCCTCATGCCCTTGCCCATCCCTAAGGAGCCCTGGGCTCATATTGCAATGGATTTTATCACTGACCTCCCACTGTCTGAGAATATTACAGTCATTTGGGTGGTAATCCATTGGTTCTCCAAGATGGCTCATTTTTTTCCTCTTCCTGGTCTTCCTTCTGCTCCTGCCTTGGTTCCCATTTTTATTCGAGAAATTTTCCGCCTCCATGGGGTTCCTTCTCATATTGTTTCCGACAGGGGAGTCCAATTTCGTTTTTGGAGAGCCTTTTGCAAATCCCTCAATATTGTCTTGGATTTTTCCTCTTCCTACCACCCTCAATCCAATGGACAGACTGAGAGGGTTAATCAGGAGTTAGAGGTCTTTCTTCGCACCTTTGTGTCTTCTCATCATGACGATTGGTCCTCTCTACTTCCGTGGGCAGAATTCTCCCATAACAATCATGTGAATACCAGCTCGCAGAAGACACCCTTTTTCACTGTTTATGGAAAACACCCTCAACTTCCTCTTCCCATGACCTGTTCTCCAGATATTCCAGCTTTGGCTTCAGTTCAGGAATCTCTCAATTCTGTTTGGGGTGACGTTCATGATTCCCTCCGGGCAGCTGATGAAAAATTAAAAGGCTTTGCCGACCGCCGCAGGCGTAAACCGCCTTCTCTTCAACCAGGGGACAAAGTCTGGCTCTCCACCAGGAACATCAAGCTCCGAGTTCCTTCTCTGAAGTTTGCTCCATGATTCATTAGTCCATACACTGTAACTGCTAAACTGAATCCAGTTTGTTTCAAACTCCAGATTCCTAAGAGCCTTAAAATCACTAACTCCTTCCATGTTGCCCTTCTGAAGCCTTTAGTCCTCAATAAATTCTCTCGTCCTCTCCCTACCGTGGCGCCTGTCTCTGAGGATAATCAGGAGTACGAGGTCAGTCAAATTCTGGACTCACGACTTTGTAAAGGCGTTCTTCAGTACCTCGTTCATTGGAAGGGGTTTGGTCCTGAGGAGAGGTCTTGGATCGCTGCATCTGAGGTCTTTGCACCTCGTCTGTTAAAGGAGTTTTATCTGAAGTTTCCCTCCAAACCTGGGCCCAGGCGGGGAAGGGGGAGGCCTCGTAAGAGTGAGGGTACTGTCATGGATATGCATTAATGTCTGTCTGCCATCTTACCTTTCCTCCTCATGTGTTCATCTTAGAGACCAGACCCCCTTCACCTGGCTTCCTTTATAATCTCCTCCCAGCCAGACTCCACCCCAGGCCCTATCACAGAACACTATATTAACCTGTGCACTGCAAGCCTGCTTTGCTGATCAACGTGTTTGTTAGGCATTGTGAGTTTGGGTTCCTGCCTGCCGTGTGCTACGTCTGTCTCTCTGTTACATATTTGGCTTGTCCCCGACTATCCCTGTCTGCTCGTGACCCTTGACCTTCGGCTTGTCCTTCGTTATCCTTGTCTGCTTGTGGCCCTTGACCTTCAGCCTGTTATTCGTTACTCTTATATCTTGTGCTGCTGCTTCCCCTCTTTTCCCCTTATCCTACGGGGCGTGAGCTAGGAGACTCTAGGGGCCGCGACCTGGACCCAGCCTGCAGCATAACATCCTCACCACTAGAGGCTCTGGAGAAGACCTGCTGGGTCTTAGACTCCGCGCCCTGGGGAATCTTGGCTCTAGCCTCCTATAGGATCCCGGTTGTGCTCCTCTGGTCCCGCTTTCCACAACCACCCAGTTTCCTATCCGCAGCAGTCAGCTATAGGGTTCACTACGTTGCGGTGCACTCCTGTCCCCCTACGGTGTGCATCTGTCACCTGGCCATAGGTGACCTGACAGGACCCCATGTTAATTGGCTGCCCGCCTCATTTTAAACACAGGAGGTCACCTGCCTGTATGGGAGCCTCACAGAGAATGCTTTGCATTTTTTTCAATCAATGTAAAGCGTTCTCCAATTGGAAGAGGTGGAGACACAGGGAGGTGATGTTCTGATCTCAACCATTCTCTGAATGATGCCCATGCTGAGTAAACAAACTCCCGTGTTCAGTAAGCAGCAGATCAGCTGCTCAGCATGGGATCCAAAATCTAGTGGGTAGCAGTACCTGTTACAGTGATTTCAAGCTTACACAAGAATCCCACAAGTATGGCACAAATATATACTCGCATTGATCCAAGCTGGACCAAAGTGACTACATAAGTAAAAATATTCATACCTGTAATTCAGCTTTAAAGTTGTTGTAAACTTAGTTACACCACTTGTACCTACAGGTAAGCCTATAATAAGGCTTACCTGTAGGTACTGTAAATATCTCCTAAACCTGCACGATATTTACCATATACTCTTGCGCTGGCGTCATCTGCGCATTCGCACTAAAGAAACAGCTTGCTCGTGCCATTTATTCCCTGCACGCACGGGAGTGACGTAATCGTGGCTCTGGCCAATCACAGCACCGGAGCCTTCGAATGCAGAAATAACTCTGGGAGACATGTCGCCGGTCACAGCAGCTTCGATCTAAGGTAAGTATTTCATAATGAACTAAAATGCGATGCATACTAGCTCATTATGCCTTTGTCTTACAGGGTTTTTAGTTTTAGTTTTTTTTCAGGTTTACAACCACTTTAAGGACAGCATAGTAAATGCATGAAAAGGAGTTTAGGGTTCCCCATGCTAGGTGAAAAGAACACATGTAGAATATTCATATGAATATTTCATTGTGGAAGGAAGTGCGTAAAAGACAAAGAAGGAAATTGATTAACATATAAACAAAACTATACATTTCCTTAAACCCCTTCATTACTAGATGTCATTAAAGCCTAGACCAAGTTAGCAGCTTCAGTATGCATTAGTAAACTTGAAAGTAACTCTATGACTAGAGCATATAAAGTGTATTAATCCTGCAATTGGTTTATTATTAAACTAAACAAAGGGGTCTCAGCCCCTGATGACATCAACTGTTACGAAACGCGGTGGATGGAGCTTAGGAAGCTTATGTCACCACACCCACAGGAGCAAGCAGTGCATTTTTAAAAAATCTGAAGTTTTCTCATCTTTGTAAGTAACATTTTATCTTGATAAACCTATGATATTTTATGGAGTTGAAACATTTGGAATCTTCTTTTCCTTTTATTGTGCATTCCTTTAGTACTCCTGCTGAGCTCCCTATAAATACTTTGGGATCTGGAGATCGTTGCAGAGGTTGCTCATTGTCACCTATGCAGTAGCCTATTGTGTTACACAAACGCAGATGACCTCATTTCAATAGGGGTTATGATTATTTGGTAAGAGGCTTTATATTATGGCAAAGGGAAAAAGTAACTCTTTGGAAACATATGTCGATCATCAACACCAGCTTATGATTTATTTTAAACTTTGAATTTCTCATTTTTTATTTATTTTGTATTTGGACTTGTATTATTTGGCAATATAAGTTTTATTATATTTGCACCAAAAATAATGGTATCACATTAGGGTGATTGATAATCACTTATCACATTTAAAGGGGTAGTGCGGTATTTTGGTTTTGTGGTCTATAACAATGTGTCTACCTAAATAATGTTTACATTGACTTTTAAGGACTCTTATTTGGTGTACTTTTAATAAATACCCTGCTTGTGTTTTAGTATAGGCTCACAAATGGACAAAAATGTTATAAAAATGCATTTTGGTTCTTCAGTCCTTGGTGTGCTGCAAATACAAAGAGAGAGAAAAATAGGAAGTATGCAGTGCCATCCTGTTAACTGCAAAGAAATCACCAACCTGCATGTGATTATGATGATTGGTTGCTAATAGTTAGTCTGAGACCTGTGTCTGACAGTGCGGTCTCTAAACTAGCTGTGTGCATAAGCGTAAAAGTAGATCAATATACACACACAAGTTATTGAGTGAAGATTCTCAAATTCACAAATAATAAATCAGCCCAACTGTGCCCGAGTATGTTAATCTGCACATTGCCATTGTCAAGTGCTTAAAGGATATCTAAACCCAAGAACAAAAATTTCATATTTTGCAGCTTACCAGTCCTCGGATGCAGTGGCTGCATTAGTCTTCTCTTTTAAGGCTAAGAAATGTTTCAGCAAATACCTGTTGTTCTTACTGGAAGTCCTTGTAACTTTACGTAAGCTGAATTGAAATTGCAAACAATGTTATCTTATTTCCAAGTCATCTTCTGTAAAAGATAAATTCCCCCATTTCCCATGTAATGAAGTCGAAGATGTGAAGATGTGTTTTTGGTAAAAAAAAAAGAAAAGAAGAAAGCAGCCTAGTGAGTGAGCCTAGACACCCTAAAGACCCAAAATACATGGGTCAGATTCTGAAAGAATTTTCTTTTGAAAACCGTAGCTTAGAATTTTTATTTGAATTTCGCACCATTAGTGGGCCGCAGCAATGGGCGATTTGGTGTGGCCATCGAATTAGCGTGATCTGGCATGTTGGAAAGTTTTTGAAAAATTAACAAATTTCTAATTAATGATGGAAAATCTGTAGAAATATAATCAAAAAACAAATGTGCATAAGCTGTGACTTGGAAAGAGAAGAATTTTCCGGCTACTAAATTTATTTTCTGTAGCAACATGAGGTAAAATTGAAGGTTTGATTGGTCAAATTTTAAAATAAGTGGTGGCACCTTCAGATTACAAACAAAATGTCTGATTTTCGAAAGAAAATTTGTTTGGAATTCGATCCATGTATGGCCTGCATAAGACAGAACATGTCCTATTTAGGGATGAGCTTTGAGTTCGAGTCGAACTCATGTTCGACTTGAACATTGCCTGTTCGCCCGTTCGCTGAACAGCGAACAATTTGGGGTGTTAGCGGCAAACTCAAAATGTATCAATGCATTTTTTTTTTAAACTGCAGTTTTTTTGGGAGCAGTGATTTTAATAATGCTTAAAGTGAAACAATATAAGTGAAATATTCCTTTAAATTTCGTACCTGGGGGGTGTGTATAGTATGCCTGTAAAGTAGCGCTTGTTTCCCGTGCTTAGAACTGTCCCTGCACAAAATGTCAAAATGTTTCCCAGTGACGTGCGGGTGACCCCGCCCCCTCTGATGCAACGGGAAACCTGCGTTACATCAGAGGGGGCGGGGTCACCTGTCACGTCACTGGGAAAGCACGGGTTTCACCTTGCGTCAGAGGGGGACGGGGTGACGTGATGGGTGGCCCCGTCCTCAGCTACATAAGACCTGTCAGGCTGCCGCAACGTCATTCCCAGGGTGTCTCCGGTGGAGACAGGACCGTGTGCTGTTCCTTGCTGGACATAATCACTGGAGCCTGCAGATCATCCGTCGCTGGATACCGACATTACTGGAGTGGAGATCGAGAGTGGATTACCACCGCTGGAATCTTTTTTTATTTTTATTTTTAATAAAGGACTTATCCCAACTGTGTCTGTGTGTGTTTTTTTTACAATTTTTTACACTTTCTTTGTGAAATGGTAGGGGTACAATGTACCCCTTACAAATTCACATAGGGGGGGGTGGGATCTGGGGGTCCCCTTTGTTAAAGGGGTCTTCCAGATTCCGATAAGCCCCCCGCCTGCAGACCCCCACAACCACCGGGCAAGGGTTGTGGGGATGAGGCCCTTGTCCCCATCAACATGGGGACATGGTGCTTTGGGGTCCAGACCCCAAAGCATCCTCCCCATGTTGAGGGCATGTGGCCTGGTACGGTTCTCTCGTCCCCCCCTCTTTTCCTGTGGCCTGCCAGGTTGCGTGCTCGGATAAGAGTCTGGTATGGATTTTTGGGGGGAACTCCACGCCATTTAAAAAAAAAATTGGTGCGGAGTTCCCCTTAAAATCCATACCAGACCTGAAGGGTCTGGTATGGATATTTGGGGGAAACCCCACGTCATTGTTTTTTAATTTGGAGCAGGGTTCCCCTTAATATCTATACCAGACCTGAAGGGCCTGGTAATTAAATTTGGGGGGACCCCCACACATTTTTTTTTTTTTTATCAATGACTTTCAATGACTTTTCTCTGTATTGCCCGAAGCCGACAATTCATTACAGTCGCGAGTACTTTTAAATGACTTTTTTTCCTACAGAAATTACATTTTTTTTGCAGGGACAGATCTAAGCACGGGAAACAAGCACTACTTTACAGGCATACTGTACACAGTACCAGGTACCAAATTTAAAAGAATATTTCACTTTTATTGTTTCACTTTAAGCATTATTAAAATCACTGCTCCCGAAAAAACTGCAGTTTTTAAAACAATTTTTTGCATTGATACATGTCCCCTGGGGCAGGACCCAGGTCCCCAAACACTTTTTATGACAATAACTTGCATATAAGCCTTTAAAATTAGCACTTTCGATTTTTCATGTTCGTGTCCCATAGACTTTAATGGTGTTCGGATGTTCGAACAAATTTATTGCCTGTTCGCATGTTCTGATGCGAACCGAACTGGGGGGTGTTCGGCTCATCCCTAGTCCTATTCCAAGAACTACCAGGAGAAGATAAAGAACAAAAATCCTGAAAGAAAACGAATGCAGCCACCACATTTACTGACTAGTAAGTTGAAATATATAATACATTTTTGATCTTGGGTGTAACTCTGCTTTAAACTGGGACTGATTTATATAAATGTATAAAAGTTAGAGAAAAATAACTTTTTTTATGGGTTAGAATTCTTTATCCACTTCGACTCTAACACCTGATTAACCCCTATGGACCAGACCATATTTCACATTTCTCCTATGTGTCTGTTCATGAGTCTATAACTTTATGATAAAGAATTGATACATATATTGTTTTTTGAGAGACAAACAGGGCTTTCTTGTGACCCTAAAGTCCTCTGAGAATTTTTTACATTTATTTGCACTTTAAGGGGAAAAAGTGTAGAAATCTGTTTTTATTTTTATGTTTTCAAGTTTGATCAATAATATTTTGAACCATTAATGTGAGGAAAACATATACCATACATTTTATTCTGCTGCTTGTTCTATTTACTGCAACATTAAAATTACATTTTTGGTACAAGGCATGTTAAAGTTATTTACAAAAGAAATAACGTTTTTTTTTTTTTTTGCATACATTTCATTTTTCTCATAATGCACTAGTAATTTATAGTTCTTACTGATTAAAACAAAAAAACAGATATACCCTAAACCACGTATTTTTAACAGTAAATCATTAAAGATAACAATGTATATATGTGCTTTACAAAAAATCGTTTTCAGCAAATCATTTAAAATAGAGACATGGAACAAAAGATGAAACTGTTAAATACTGATTATACAGATTGAAATAAAAGGGTTAAGTAGTAAAAAAAATAGCATGTCCTGGTTAATTAAGAGTTAACTCCCTGTGCACACAATAAAAACTTTCCTCTGTCAGCTGCAGCTCTCTCATTCCCAAATTCACAGGGAATGTAGGAGATAACATAGCTACTTTGTTACTTGTTTGTTGTTGTTTTGGCTTAAAATGTTACATTGAATCCTCAATGAGATTGTCTGTCAGAGTGATTATTCAGTGAGGAAGACTTCTGACCAGTTCCCAGTCATAGGATTTCATGGGCTGTGCACAGTAGCTGAGCAGGAGGAGATAAAATAAGATAAGATAGTGTAAGGCGTACAAGACACGTCCTGTGTACAGAGGAGTGGTTTTATGGAGGGTTGTAAGACGCCCAAGGTAGGCAACTGGTTAAAAACTATATTTTTTTGGATATGTGATAATAAAGGTTACTTGTTATTATATCTACAAATGTGTGGCAATTTACAAGTAGTACTTTATGGAGCAGTATAACCTGCATGTGAATCTCAAAGTTAGTTTATAAACCTCCAACAATCTATTTTAAAATAAAATAAAGAAAAACTTACAGCCATCTTAATTCATTCAAGTGGCTAAAGACTCCATGCGGTAGGTACCTTATACAGTTGTTGCTGAGATATCTGAAATAAGAAATTTATGGTAGTAATAAAAACATAAAGAGCAATAATGCATTGCAGTCTCTATTAATAAAACATTTAGTTCCTATATGCATGAATTAATTCAACATCAATGGTATGTGGAAAATACAGGCATGGTTTTATTATTCATTTTATGAATAATGTGATTCACTAGTAACATCATTTACTTACAGTTTCTGAAGATGATATAAACCAAAGAAAGCTTTCTGTGATATATTACTCAAGCAGTTGTGTTGAAGGAATCTGGAAGGAAAAGGTCAGACCATACTTAATAGAAAAATGGTGCCATATAAGTTATATGTATGTATAAAGAGATGTACCTTCATCCTATCGGTTTATATAGAGACATTTTGGATTGAGGCCATACTTAATGTTATTAGAAAGCCTTGTGTAAAAGAATGCATATTTATGAAAACATTTTCCCTTATTTTTTGCACCGCTATGTCAATTTACAATCCAGCCCATGGCCAAAACCACAGTGTAACCAGATTTAAATGCTCTATTGTGTTTAAATGTTGAATTCATATTGTGTATGTAATTCATAATCACTAAGTTACATTCATAGTCACTCAGCAACATTGTACAGTTGGTACTGTTGAATAAATACACAGGTCCATCCAGTTTAACCTTTATTTGTAGGTGTGTACATATCACCCAGATTCCCATATCTATACATATTGTGGTATTAGGCTAAACTCCAATCAAAAAAGAAATGAAAACAAAGTAAGTATAACAGCCACAGCATGACGATAAAAAAGATTTTTTTGTGCAGATGGTTTATAATTATATCAGTGCCCCATCCCATTTATTAACTGATTTATTATAAGACCTAATTTCCTGACTGTGCATTTTTTTTACTATATGGTCTCTTTTCCACCTCCTAACACAAAACCTGATCAGCAACCTGAAAAGCTCATTTACTTCCACCAGCTGCTTTCTGGAGCAAGATAGCGACTAGCTACCTTTTTAAAGTGGAAGTCCGGATCTAATCTTGAACTTGCTCCCATCCACATTCTAAGTCCTATACTAACTAGCCTGTAGAGAAACAATGTCTATACCTACATATTATTGAAAATTAGATTAATTTGCAAAACCAACCACAGTAAGCTGCTATTTGACTTTGCACATTGTCAGAGTGTAAAAGGAGGTGACGACTTGATACTTTTTTGTAAATACAAGTGAGTGAGAATTTGTCTCTTAATAATAAAATTGTTATACACAGTGAGCTGTAAAACACATAAAAACCATACTCGAACGCACCTAAATGCACCAAAAATGCACTGGAACACACATGTCCTTATTTGAGGTTAAGAAAAAAAAAGTCAGGGGAAATGCATCACAAATGGACTAAAAACGCACATGCAGAAAAGCATCTGGAACGCATACGGACTGCGTTTCTATGGTGTGAACTGACCCATACATATATTGCTAAATAATACATTTAATGGGTTGTTTTAGTTGTGAAATACATACTTTTGTTTTTTCAGTGTTTATAATATAGAGTAATAGCCTCTGTTTTGAATTTACAGTAGACCTATCAAGAAAGAGGTGTGTGTTTGCATAGGGATGCTGCCTGGGAGGCAAATGGGCATCAGCTGAAAAGGTTTGGAAACCACCTGCCAAGGCTCATAAAGCTTGTCCAGAGTCTGAAACAAGCACTGCTAAGATGTTTTTTTTTTTAAATCTTAACAAATGTTTGTTTATTAGAATTATACTGCCAAATATGTAGTGAATGCAGGTTGGGCTTTCTGTTCTTCTACTCCTAATAAAATTTTGAAGTAAATGGAAACTGAGTTTGAGACAGGAAAAAACATCTTTTTACAACTGAAATCTCACAACAGTTGCTCTCAGTCCCCAGTTCTCTAGGTTAATAACGTACTTTGCTGACCTTTTAAAAAAATGAACTTAGCTTACTTTTGAATTAGTTTGAATTATAAGGGTTCATGCACATGAAGCTTTAAAGGATTGTTTTTTTTAGCGAGGGGGGAGGCGTTTTGGAGTATTTTCACTCATCACACATAGGGCAGCCCATCCACCTGAATGGGCTGCCCTAGATGCAATAATTGCCCCAAAGAAGCTTCAGGACTTTTTTTTTGGAGTGGAGCTTGGTCAGTTTTTAAATGTGATTATTGGTGCAGCTCATTTCTAAAATGCAAGGAAACACACAGATGTGAATGGAGTCTCATTGTTCTTGTGTTAACGCCCCATTCACATCTAGCACATTTTGTGGTTAGTTTTTCCTTTGACATACATAGGACAGCCTGTTGATTTCAATTGTCTGCTCTACATGTGGCTTAGGGGACATTTTTGTGGGTTGTGTGTTTTTTACTGTTTGTTTTGCAGCATTTGCCACTTGTTTTTTTTACATGGCAAAATGTGTGTTTGCTTCTGTGTTTAGCGTGTCGTTAACAATTCTTGGCACTGAAAGCGCAACTAGTAATTTTAGGTGTATAAAATACAATACACTATACAATCTGATTGTACAAACATCCAAGAGGACAGTGAAGTAAGTGCAATCACTGATCAATTGCATTTCATTTAGAAAACGTGCAGCTGGGAATGGGTGGGTAGGTAGGAGGGTGGATGATGCAGGGTGTGTGCTAATGAGGTCAGCTGGTCAACTCCTTCCTGTGTCATGACCTATGGTCTGACCAGGAAGTAAGGCAAAATGAATGGACAGGTTTGGAAACATGGATGAGAACAAGTGATTATTAAAATTAAGTGATTATTAATTTATGTGCATCATCAGAGTGCACCACGGAATATTTAAACTCTCTGTATTAGCCTAAAGGTTTTGGGTTTGAGCGCGATCTCAGCTGGAATTCACCTGGGATTGAGCGCAATCTCAGCTGGGTTTAGCAAACACCTGGCTGAGACAACATCTCAATTTATTATTCCTTGTAATTCATTTACTCATTTCTCTATTTTTATTTGAAGACACACGCAGGAAGTTTCAAAACAGCACTTTATTAATCAGTTTGCAGTTAGCAAACACCCGGCCGAGCTGGCATCGGAAAATTTATTCATATTCACCCATTTTTTCTACCACTTGTTTACTCATTAACACAATCACTTTTTGTACACTAAGGCTATCACCAAGGCTAAGCAAGCACCTAGCAGAGACAACTTAATTTAATTCACCATTTATTGGTTATCCTGCACTCATTCATAAATCTACTTGAGATTTATTTAACAATTCATACCAAGGCTCTGAATACATTTTTCACACCAAGTGAAGTAAGTGTCTGTAGATTTAATGAAAAGCTTTGATATTTTTGCAAAAAAAGTATATTAATGCTATATGGTACAGGGGGGAGCTGGAATTTAGAAAAAAAAAAGAAAAGGTGAACTTATCCTTTAACAGGTATTTGTTATGCCTAACATAATATCACTGTGCCCGGGGGAGCTGCACATACTACCTACAGTCTGCCATACAAGTGAATGCATCCGACGTTTACCTATGCATGCACGTTTGACATATTTAACAAATGCGATGGCTGAGGGCAGGAAATCACTGAAAAAATGCCTATTAAAGCCCTGTGTACATAAACCCTAAAGAATAGTTCGCTAATTTGAAGGTTATATCTCATCAAAATTAATATTTTGTTTTTGGTGGGTGCGTCTTGGTGTGTAACTGGGTTAGGTGGGTAACTTTATTAGTGTGATATTTGCATAATTGTATTTCTTTCAGACCACCCCACAAGGTTATAACAAAGGTGTCATCATTTGGCTGAGTTTTGCTTTTCAGCTGTTTCTAGAGTCACTTGCTGAAGGGAATTATCCATATGTTCTATTCAATAGAGGGCACAGCGAAAAAATATACTATAGTGTAGTGGTGCTTAACATCAGCCCTTAGCGGTCCACTTATGCTGAAAATACACCCACTAATATGATCATTTCAAATAAAAAATGCTTCAAAAAAATAAGTTTGACCAGATTGATCTTTTTATCCATTGTGTCAAAATAATAGTTTTTGATTGCAAGATTGTTTAAAATGACTGAATCTATGATCACTCATTCTTTGTCATTACATTGGACCAACATAACATCAGTACCAGGAAGGGACATAGCTACATTTGTACACAAATTTGCTAGTAATCCAGATACGAAGATTTGCTTTTCTAAAAATGATTCTTTGGAGTCCATTGAAGGACACAGGTATTCGTACACTGTTGGGTAATAATGCAATCTACAATAAAAATGGACATCGGCACAGAAAATGTAAAAGCGGAGCTCCACCCTAAAGTGGAACTTCCGCTCGTCGCATTCCTCCCCCCCTCCGGTGACACAATTGGAACCTTTCAGGGGGGAGGTTTTTTTTAGATACCTGTCTAAGACAGGTATTTGCACCAACTTCCGGGCATAGATTCTGCGGGGACCTGCGGGCAGTACGTCAGTCCCCCCCCCCCCCGTTGTGTTCTGGGAAACACACGGCTTCCAGAACACAGCGGGGAACAGTGAGGACGGCGCAGCGCGACTCGCGCATGCGCAGTAGGGAACCGGGCAGTGAAGCCGCAACGCTTCACTTCCTGATTCCCTCACCGATGATGGCGGTGGGGACAGCCGAGAGATGAGCTATTGCTCGTCTTCTGCTGCCGACGTCGCTGGACTCCAGAACAGGTAAGTGTCCATTTATTAAAAGTCAGCAGCTGCAGTATTTGTAGCTGCTGCCTTTTAATATTTTTTTTTTACGGTGGAGCTCCAGCACAAGATAATCCCACCCATAAATATTTTGTCTCAATTTTGTAGAATAGTAGTACCAAGAGCATTAAAATAAACACAGAGAGGAGGAGCCTTTGAAAGGTCACCAAGAACATTTTATGATGAGTATAAAAATCCAATTTTCTTTCTTGTCCATTTAGCTCTCGCTGACTGCGCTATAGTAGTTTTACTGCTACAGGGCAGCTGCGCTGCACAGGATCACTTATATATAATAGATGAAGAAATTCGATTTTTGATTTTTTTTTTATTGGATATGTTTTATAGCAGAAAGTAAAAAACTCAGAGGTGATCAACTACTACCAATAGAAAACTCTATGTGTGAGAAA
Organism: Rana muscosa; assembly: GCA_029206835.1. Taxonomy (NCBI): domain Eukaryota; kingdom Metazoa; phylum Chordata; class Amphibia; order Anura; family Ranidae; genus Rana; species Rana muscosa. Next base: position 967,902,378 of record CM055117.1, on the reverse strand, counting down.
AAAAGAACAACATTACTATTATTACTGTATGTTATTTGAGTATAGTGTCACACGATTATGAAATTGTCAGTTAACCACTTGCCAACCGGCTCACGCCAATATACGTCGGCAAAGTGTCACGGGTGCGCAAAATCACATACCCGTACATCGGCCCTTTAAGAGCCGCCAGAGGGTGCACGCGCACCGCCAGAGGCACGTGCTTGCGCGTGCTGCGCATGGCCGGCAGGTGCGATAAAAATCGCAGATTGCCGCCATTACTAATAAAAAAAAAATCATACTAAAAATGCCATAAATCTATCCCCTATTTTGTAGACACAATAACTTTTGCGCAAACCAATCAATATATGCTTATTGCGATTTTTTTAACAAAAATATGTGGAAGAATACATATCGGTCTAAACTGAGGAAGAAATTCGTTTTTTTTATATATATATTTTTTGGGGATATTTATTATAGCAAAAAGTAAAAAATATTGTTTTTTTTTTCAAAATTGCCGCTCTTTTTTGTTTATAGCGCAAAAAATAAAAACCGCAGAGGTGATCAAATACCCCCAAAATAAATCTCTATTTGTGGGAAAAAAAGGATGTCAATTTTGCTTGGATATAGCGTCGCACGACCGCGCAATTGTCTGTTAAAGCGACACAGCGGCGAATCTCAAAAAAGGGCTTGGGCAGGAAGGGGGTAAATCCTTCCGGGGCTGAAGTGGTTAAACGCTTGCCCACCGCCGCCTGTACTTATACGTCGGCAGAATGACACGGCTGCGCGGGTGTCCCACGATCCTATCACGGAGCTGCAGAACAAGGAGCATTCCCTGTTCTGCATATTGACTGGACAGTGATCTACTGCTCCCTGTCATCAGGAGCAGTGATCACTGTCGTGTCACTCATAGCCCAGCCCCCCCACAGTTAGAATCACTCCCTAGGACACACTTAACCCCTTCCTCGCCCCCTAGGAGTTAACCCCTTCCCTGCCAGCGTCATTTACACAGTAATCAGTGCATTTTTATAGCACTGATCGCTGTATAAATGACAATGGTCCCAAAATAGCATCAAAAGTGTCCGATGTCGCAGTCACGATAAAAATTGCAGATCGTCCGCCATTACTAGTAAAAAAAAAAATATTAATAAAAATGCCATAAAACTATCCCCTATTTTGTAGACGTTATAACTTTTGTGCAAACCAATCAATATACGCTTATTTTTTTGATTTTTTTACCAAAAATATGTAGAAGAATACATATCGCCCAAAACTGAGAAAGAAAATTTTATTTTTAGATATTTTTTGGGGATATTTATTATAGCAAAAAGTTGAAAATATATTTTTTTCAAAATTGTCACAATTTTTTTGTTTTTAGTGCAAAAAATAAAAACCAGAGGTGATCAAATACCACCAAAAGTAAGCTCTGTTTGTGGGAAAAAAACGATGGTAATTTTGTTTGGGTGCAACGTTGCACGACCGCGCAATAGTCAGTTAAAGCGGCGCAGTGCCAAATCGCAAAAAATGACCCAGTCATTGAGCAGCCAAATCCTACGGGGCTGAAGTGGTTAAAATAATGCAGTTCGTTGTCGCAAAAAATGGGCTCGTAGACTGGAATTTGTAGACTGCCTGGATGCTTAAAAGCAGTCCAACACAGGATTGGGCAACAGAACAAGGTTAACAGATTTAGGAAAAAAAACAATAGAAAAATATTCTCCAATTCAAAGATGAATTTGAAGCGCCCAACACACAAAGCAGGCATCAGATGATCTTAAGATCATACGTTTGAATTATGGTCTGTCTGAGTCACCTAGACTTGGTGAACCAAGAGGAATGCTATGGACCCTATGGGGTCTATCTGGGATTACAAAAATGCAACGGTATTCCTGAAAGCAGCGGCTGAGTGACTCTCACTGCCTGAAACACATCCAGACAGAAGAGGGATCTTTCCTTTTGAGGAATTAAAACTACACCAGGGATGTAAATTGTGGAAAAAGGGGGGGACATGAAGTTCTGACCAGGATAGAATCCAAACACCTGTCCTGCTCCAGTGACACTATTGGTTCCTCTGTGGTGTGGTGTTGTCTAACTGGATTGGATGACCTTCCAGTAGGATGGTCTAATGCTGCAGAGTTAGCAAAAGCAACTGAAGTTCCAGGATGTTTATGGAGATGCAAGTGTCCTCTGACAACCAAGTCCACTGTTTGGCAGGGTGTCTCCCCCCCAGCCTGTCAGGATAGCATTTGTCGAGAGGATCTTTCAGAAAATGAAAACAGAAGACTTCAATAATCCTAGAGCTGACTTCCTGAGCCACCATGTTAGGGAACAACTGCTCATCTGTCAGAAAATGAATTGACAAAAGCAAAAGAAGGACTAGACCTCAACAGTCTAAATGATCAGTCCGTTCCAGTGACAACTTCTGAGGATTCAGGATCCATCGAACTGTTGCCTCTAAAAAGTAAAAGCCATGTTTTCTTATACAACTTGTGATGACTGTTCCCTCTACAGGAGGTTGTCTAAATATCCCACAATAGGGATGTTACTGTACAAGTGCACAACATGGCTAGTATTAGGGAAAGTTGGGGTGAACCTTCATGCCAAGGAAGACCTGTCGGAAGAATGGCAGATTTCAAGTTCCAGATCTTGGCGGAACTGTGAACCAGTTGGTGAGGGTCTCGATGAGGAAGTGAGGAAGCAGAGAGGAAGTCTTTTGAGTCCATGCCTTATGCCGCGTAAACACAGCCGTTTTTAATGTCATTGAAAAAAACAAAGTTTTTCTCAACGTGATTTTTCGTGTTTCCTCTCAAGCCTGCCTTGCCTACACACTATCGTGAAAAAAAATGCTCGAGCAAAGCGCGGCGACGTACAACACGTACGACGGCACTATAAAGGCTTTGGGCTGCTTTTGCTGATCCTCGTATTAATAAAGTTTGGTGGGGGGCGTGGCTTAGCGATGGCCGGGTGAAGACGTGCTTTTGAGGAGCTCCCTGCCCGACCCAGACCATACGGACAAAAACACATCTTTACCTCATGTGAACACGGCATGAACATCCCCAAACGGTACAGGACACGATTGGCGACCCGCAGGACCCGCTACCGAACCTCGCAACCCGGTATTCCGCATTTCTTCGGTGGGAGCACGAGAACATCCCCCGGCGCCATTGCCACTACAACTCGTGTGGCCCGCATGGAAGCGGATCCCTCTGCTACACCAGCACCAGACCCCCTTACAGGGACACCAGCTGCATTCCGGTCAGAGATGGCCAGCTCTATATCCAGCCCGGTCCGCCTAGATGACGATCTTCGCAGCATGCTGCGGGCTCTACCTACGAGGGCAGACATTGAAGCCCTCCCCACGAGGGCAGACATTGAAGGCCTGATCATGCGGATCGAGGAGGCTCACAGTAAGGACCTACAAGAGGTGAGAGCGGAACTGCACGCCGTGGAGGACCGTGTCACATCAGGGGAAACCCAGATCGCCTCGCTGGAGACCAGAGTGCAGGCCCTGGAGCGCACGCAAGACAGCCATACATTGGCGACACAGGAGATGCAGCTCCATTTAGAGGAAATGGAGGACCGCAGTCGTCGCAATAACCTGCGGCTGCGGGGTCTTCCGGAGGCTACAGGTCCAGAGGATTTAGCAGTGACCGTTACAGCCATCTTCCACAGACTTTTGGGAGATGCGCCTCCCTCCCTGGAGATAGACCATGTCCACCGTACGTTGGGCCCCAGATCTACTGACCCCGCTAGACCCCGTGATGTTCTGTGCCGTTTACACAGATATGCACAGAAGGAAGTACTCCTAAAGAAGGCTTGGGACCAGGGGGACGCGGAATTTGATGGGGCGCAGATCCAGATACTTCCGGACCTATCCAGGGCCACGCTACAGCGCCGTGCCATGTTGAAACTGGCTCTTGAAGTTGCGAGGCGACATGGATGTACATACAGATGGGGTTACCCTCTGGCGGTCATTTTCCGCAATGATAGCAGCTCCTTTACTCTGCGCACACCAGAGGACCTTCCTACCCTTTTCACTTTTCTGGGAGCAGAACCGGTTACGGTACCGAACTGGCTGTTGCGTCAACCCGCCCTACAGGTCGGTCAGATCCATCCGCAGGCAGATTTGCCCATCCAGCTTGCTCCCAGAGGTCCCGGGGTAGGTCCCGCGCAGCAGCCGTATCTCTAACTGGAACACGCGAGGCATAGCTGTATTTTCCAATTTTTTGCTAACTATTGTTTCCTGCACTGGCTGAGGTTTCATTCCCGCGTTAATACCATCTGCATGTGGATTCCACACTCCCCCATTGGGGTGTTTCCCTGTCCCACGGCCGCCACGGTTACAGGTGCCATGTTGAGGATGGGGGGGCCATCACCAGGTTCTGGTTGCCCCGGATGCCGCCCACTAGCTTATCACCATCCCCGGAGACACTGGGTTACTCCAACGACTCGTGACTACACGGATTATGGGAACACAGCAGATGTTTCTAGGGGAGGTGGTTTTGTCCTGGTGGCCTCCTCCCACGGGGGTCTCTCTGGTGGTCCAAGGTAACTGACATGGACAAGCAGGAGCAGGGCTTCTCCACCGCAATGGGAAAAACACGCAGTAAGGAGACCTTGATACACATGCCCAACCGTGTCCCCCTGCTCCCCCCTTTTTTCTGGTGGTTTTATTTTTTGTTCTTTGTTGTTTTTATCACTCACAGAGCCACCTACTGTTTCACCTGCATGGACTCCAGAACTATTATATCCTCAAGGACGCAAGGTGAACGGGGACACTTCGGATCATATGTGGGGGACAAATGAGTTACTGTTGCAGGTTTTGAGCGGGGGGTGGGGGGGGTGCCTTCCTGTTGTGGGGCAGGGGGTTGTCTAGCCGGGGGGGGTGGTGTCCCTGTCTTCCTCTTTCCTTCTTCCTCCCTCCCTCCTCTGGCGCCTTCTTTCCCTGACCGGATGCTGACACCCGGGTGGCGGGGGGGGGGGCTGATGCCGTGACCCGGAGTGTTGGCCGGGGGGGGGGGGGGGGTGCACGGGCCGAACTACTAAAGATGTCTTGATGGTATTTTGTTTATGTTGGTAGGTTATGCCACCAGCCAGTGTAGAAACTTTGCAGGTTACTATGCACCGTTATATTGTACCAAGTTTTGTAGAATGCCAAAATACAACAGATCCCGATAGTTCCTAACTCCCTAATCACATTGGGTAAGTGATTCCCGTACTGACAGGACCAATCACATGTACACATACATTTATAGTCTGGGAGTCCGGGGGGGTTATGGGTGTTCCCCGCCGGCTCTCGCTGAACACTCTCCCACTTAGGTTGACGCCTTACATCCAGGTGTTACTGGAGGGCGTTGAAGCAGCACACTGCTGAATTGTAGTTATCCAGCTTAGCTGGATACTGCTGACTGAGAGACCTCTCTCTCGGTCGTTACCCAATACCTACGAGAGACCTTTTGCTATCTCTTTTCATCTCTACTTATAAACTCTTTTTCACCCTCTTATCTACCCCCTCCCCCATTCTCCCCACCTCCCGCCCCCCCTCCCCGCCACGATCATGGACGTGCTCAATATTGTCACCCTTAATGCTGATGATCCGCGGAGTGCTGATAAAACACGGCGCACGGCTTAAAAAGCAGAGGACAGCTCAACTATCCATGTTATTTGACAAACTCCAAGCTTTAGAAGCAAAACACAAACAAACCCTGACTGGAAGGATAGGTAGCGAACTGGACACAATACGCACTCAGATAACCGACCTCCTCCACTTTAAAGCCAAGGTAGCACTCCAATTTTCCCGCACAAAAATCTATGAATCAGGTAACAAGTGTGGTAGACTACTCGCACAATCCCTGAAAGCCCAAAAGGCGGCATCTTACATACCTCACGTCTACTCCCCCTCGGGGGAGAGAGTGACGCTACCCCAACAAATTACCAAAGAATTTAAGTCATTTTACGAGACTCTATACAATTTAAACATAGCGGAACCTCCCTCGGATCAGATAAATGACTATATAGCCTCTTCCAAAATGCCCACCTTACCGACTGAGACCAGAGACCTTTTGGAGGAACCCATAACTCTGACCGAAATACAGCTGGCAATAGGGAAAACCAAGCCAGGGAAGGCCCCGGGACCGGACGGCCTAACAATTCAGTACTACAAGACTCTACTCCCATCCCTGGGAAATCACCTACTCAAGCTTTTCAATGACCTAGCCAAAGGGGGCACTCTACATAACGCCACGCTACAGGCCCACATAGCAGTGATACCCAAGGAAGGCAAAGACCCGTCCCACTGCGGGAGCTATCGACCAATATCCCTACTTAATACAGACCTGAAACTGTTCACTAAAATCTTAGCTCTAAGACTGCAGTCACACATCCCCGATTTGATACACCTGGACCAGGTGGGCTTTGTCCCAACAAGGGAGGCAAGGGACAACACCACCAAAGTCCTGAACCTGCTTTATACTGCCACTTTAGAAAATACGCCTAGTGTCTTTCTCAGCACGGACGCTGAGAAAGCCTTTGACCGGGTAAACTGGGCATTCATGTCGGCCACACTAAAACATATAGGGCTGGGTGGCAACATGTTGCAATGGATCTCTGCACTATATACAACACCATCGGCCAGGGTGAGGGCTAATGGAGTATTTTCCGACTCCTTTCTGATTACGAACGGGACGCGACAGGGCTGCCCACTCTCACCCCTCCTTTTTGCGCTGTCCCTCGAACCATTCTTGTGCCATATCAGATTGAATCCGAATATAACGGGAATACTGATTAATCAAACTCAATATAAAGTGTCAGCCTACGCTGATGACCTGCTGTTCACAATCTCAAACCCAACATTATCTCTCCCAAATTTGATGCAGGAATTTAAGACGTACGGGGCGCTCTCATATTTGAAGATTAACTTTGCTAAGTCGGAGGCAATGGGGGTGGGAATACCGACAGTGCAGCTCACACACCTCCAAACTAGCTTTAACTTAAAGTGGACAAACAAGGCTCTGAAATATCTAGGCACATACATCCCCCACACATTTTCGAAATTTTATGAACTTAACTTCCCACCACTATTAGTGAAGATAAAAACACTCCTGAACCAATGGCAATCCGGGTTGCATTCCTGGATAGGCCGTTGCAACATCCTAAAGATGACTATCCTTCCGAAACTCCTATACCTGATGCAGGCCCTACCTATTCATATACCATCCGCTTTTTTCAAGGGAGTACAATCCACCTTCACAGATTTTGTCTGGGCGAAAAAAAGACCTAGACTCACTAACAAACTGCTTGTCCTCCCCAAAATGCATGGCGGTCTGGCCCTACCAAATATCCGAGCCTACTATCAGGCGGTACACCTTGGGAGGCTCATAGATTGGTGCCGCCATCAGGGAACCAAGCTATGGGCCAAATTAGAACAATCCCAGAGTGCGATCCCCCTCCGGGATCACCATGGTGCTACCCAGCACTACCGTCAGAGATCAAACTGCACCCACTGATTGGTAACTCGGCGCGAATCTGCGCCCGGCTTATTTTGAAGACATCCCTCTCCTCCCCAAACTCACCCCTCTACCCTATAATAGGTAATCCCCTGTTTACACCGGGTCTGTACGATGGGAGGTTCCTTACATCAGGCTTCCCACTTTAGCGCAGGTGGGTGCTGGAAAGCAATGGCGGATTTCATGGACCCTACAGGCCCGTTCTGTCTAGATTTCCTGAGGACACTCCAACTAAGCCATTTTCTCAGCACGATCACACCCCCCACAGATGACGGCCGGACGCTTACTACTCTGGAGGAGTTCTGTACTGACACAGGAGCCCTACCACACACACTATCATTGACTTACAACCTTCTAAATACCCCCTCAACGGACTTTGTTCCTCCGGGAATACTAAAATGGGAAAAAGACTTAGATTGTCAATTCACTATCACCAAGAGGCAAAGTATACTCAGATTCACACACAAGTCCTCTATCTGTGCCAAGATTCAGGAAACTAATTTTAAAATTCTCTCACGATGGTACAGGACCCCATCACTACTTCACAAGTTTCACCCGACAACATCGGACGTGTGCTGGCGCTGTCACACTGATAAGGGGACCCTGTTACACATTTTTTGGTCGTGCCCTAAACTGACACATTTCTGGAATGTAGTGCGTGACACAATACAGCAACATACAGAGCGGCCCATCACAGCTGACCCAGCATTCTTTCTCTTACACGCCTCAGATATCCCTGATAGGAAATACAAGAAGTCAGTGATCCGCCACCTGCTCGACGCAGCTAACGCCTGCATACCACTCCACTGGAAATCGGCCCTCCCGCCAACCATTGCTCTCTGGCTCCAAAAGGTGGAGGAAATCAGAAATATGGAGGACCTGATCCTCACATCGCAAAACAGGGAGGAGACATTTACCAAAACCTGGCAGGGTTGGAATAGGTTTATATACTCAACGGAGGGGCAGGCCCTGAGAGGATCTGACACAGATACATAAAATAGCGTACAGCAGCGGTACTCTGTTGAGCCACGTGGACGTAGACACAAACCCCACAGCTATAATTTGGGCCAGTTCTACCGACACTACAAGTTTGTGGTCGTTCTCCTCTCCCCCCCCTCCATCAATCCCCCCCACTTCATACCCCCCCTTCTTCACTTTTCCCCTCTGTCCTTTTCACTCTACGCTCTATCTCTCGCCCCTCACTGGGGGCTGTACAAATGTAGGTAATTTAGATAAATAAAAGAAAACCAGGAGGTGGGTCCAGGGGACGGCAATATTTCACAACCCCATAACATGTTGTTTACTGTTCTCGAAGATGATGTTAGAGGAGACATGATGATATATCACCAGTTTTGTCATTTACTCTGTATGTTATGTGGACAGTCTGTAACCTTCTGGTCCGTGTGGACCCAATTCCTGATATAAATAAACAATTTTAATAAAGTTTGGTGAGAGCCGATTCGCGCTTTTCAGCCTCGTGCTTTTCAGTCTGTTACAGCGTGACGAATGTGCTATCTCCATTACGAACGTTAGTTTTACCAGAAGGAGCACTCCCGTCTCATACTTGATTCTGAGCATGTGCATTTTTTTCCCCTCGTAAAAGCATACACACTACCGTTTTTCATGACGTTAAAAAGAACGACGTGAAAAACGACATGAAAAAATAGAGCAGGTTCTAATTTTTTTTTGCCCATTTTTCACGTTGTTAAAAATGCTCTGGAGCCTACACACAATCGTTTTTAATGACCAATTAAAAAAATTGCATTTTTCACGCCATGAAAAACTGTCATGTGTACGCGGCATTAGGCAATTTCTACTGAGGAAAAAGGGTGCTTTTGCTGCCTGAGGTGGCCCAGATAAATAGCATTTAGAATTGATTTGAAGAGACTTCTTGAAGACCATGCAGAACAAATGCTTCCTATACAAGTCTTCTGCAGTCTAGGTCTAGCACCCAACCAAGATGCCCATGCAACCACATTATAGCAAAATCGGGAACCTTCTATCACACCAACATGACTGAAATTAAAATTAAAAGAGTACGGCCATTGTTCCATTTGTACTACAAGCAAGGAATCAATAACAGGAGTTGAGAGATCTCTTTAACCACTGACCAGCTAGCCATGGTTTAAAAAGGTGCAAACACAGGAAAATTAGGGTGCTTTCAAATTTCAGAATTAATTCACTGAAGAAAGGGATAACTTTATGCTATGCTTAGGGGGGAAGGACAACAAGGACCGGCAATAGAATGTGGGGCAACAGTTGTCAATTCCTTTAAACCAAGGGTACTGCTGACCACTGTAATAAGGAGAAAATATTAATATTAATTCTTTGAATTGGGTGTAATGGATACAGATTGAAATGAGTAGTTCTTCCTTTAGGCTGGGTTCACACTTGTGTGGTGCGAATTCCAGCTCTGTTATCTCTGCGAAGAGATAAGAGAGCTGTTCCGCAGATCATCTCCATTTTTTTTTTTAACAGAAAAGGTTTTTATTTCGAAAAAATAGGATAATACAACAGTGACAGAATAAAGTCTCAGACATAATACAGAGTTAGTAGGCAAAAAGTGAGCTTAGCTGTACAATCAGAGAAAAATATTCGGGGGAACACTCAGGAACATATAATGACAGGGTCCTTACATCATACTATGAACCAGGGGTACAGTAGGAGTTACAGCAGGACTACTCCACCCAGGGGTTCCCCACCCCCCCAACACGGGGGGGGAACCAAGGGGCAGCCAGCGGGGAGTAGGCTACCAGGGGGGGGGAGTGAGGGAGGGGGAAAGAGGGGGAAGACAGCAGGAAAAGGGGGTCGGGGAAGGGGAGGAGGAGGGAAAAAAGGGGGGGAAAGCAGGATGAGAGGGGAGGCAGGAGGCGAAGGAAGAGGGGAGAGGGGGGAAGGGCGGAGGAGGAGAAGGGAAAGAAGTCAGGAGACATCACAGAGTTCATCAGCTCCACTACCAGGTTCTTCATCGTCTGTGGCCAGGTGTCATGTGCCCATGAGGCCAACACCCCACCCGTCCAACCAGGAGGACCAGATCTTGTCAAACTTTACCGGGCAGTTCCTACTCTCATACGTAATCTTGTAAAGTGGCAGCACCCTATTAACCGTAGCCTCCCAGGAGGCCCCAGAGGGGACCTCTGTACTCCTCCATTTTAAAAGGATTTCTCTCCTGGCGTAGAACAGTAAGAAGGTTACACAGAGTTTGGTGTATCTACTCCCTTCCATGTCTCCCAGGAAACTAAGCAGAAAGAGCTTAGGATCCGGTATCAGGTCTATGCCACCAATCCTCCCCACGGTCTCTGCTACCTCCTGCCAGTAAGGCTGGATCCTTGGGCAGGTCCAGACCATATGGAAGAAGGAGCCCTCATCCCTTCCACATCTTCCGCATAGCGGGCTCAAGGAGGGATAGATGCTGGCCAGTCTTTGTGGAGTGTAGTATGCTCTATGTAGGAATTTGAGCTGTATGAAACGGTCCCTGGACGCAATCATGGACGGAATATAGGAGGAAACCAGTTCCTCCCAGGTGTCCTCATCTAGGTCGGGAATGTCTTCCCTCCATTTATGGAGGAGAGGAATTGTGTTGGCGTCGTAGGCTATCGTAAGGTATAGATAAAGGGTGGAGAGGGGCCTCTCCATCGTTCCAGACATGAGTCTTCTCTCAACTCGATCCGACTCAAGGATAATTGGCTCCGGGAATTGCATGTTAATGGCATGCTTGAGTTGCCAATATCGAAAGAAAAAAGATGAGGGGAGTCGATGGGTTCGTTTCAGACTCGAGAACGCCGCAACTTTCCCGTCCACCATAACATGTTTGAGTTTTACAACCCCGTGTTTAGCCCAGGCTGCCGGGTCAGGTACTGAATTGAGTTGGGGGAGCAAGGGATTGCCCCACAACGGGGTGTGTGGGGAGTGCGTAAGGGGTTTGATCCCCGAGGCCCTGGAGGTCTGCCACACCCTAATGGTAGTCTTCATTGGTTCGGTCACTCGGGGATGTGCCCTGGGTCCCCTGAAAACCAGGTTGGAAAGAGCTGCATATGACCCAAGGAGAGCAGCCTCGAGGGTGACAGCAGGGTTCTGCTCCGTCTGGGAGAACCACCACCGCACCATGACCAGGACCGCCGCCCAGTAGTATAGGAGGAAATTTGGAAGGGCCAAACCTCCCGCAGACAAGGGGAGATAAAGGGACCGTCGAGCCACCCTAGGGGGGCGCCCTGCCCAAATAAAGGAGGACACTACACTGTCAATTTTTTTAAAGAAAGAACGGGTAATAGGAGTGGGGGTCTGTCTAAAGAAGTACAGGAACTTGGGGAGATAGATCATTTTAATTAAATTTCCCCTCCCTACTGGGGAGAGAGGGAGACTACGCCAGCCAGCGCAACTCCGTATTAGCTGTTCCAACAGGGGGAATAGGTTCCTAGTCAAATATTCTTTCAGCTTGGGGCCTATTTTTACCCCCAAGTATGTGAACGTCTCCACCCAGGTCAGTGGCGTGTGGGAGGGGGTCGATGGTACCGACGCCTGGAGGGGGAATAACACTGATTTGTCCCAGTTGATACGGATCCCTGAGTATTGGGCGAAAGTGTCAAATTGTGCCAGGGCAGAGTCCAGGGAGGTGGAGCTATCCGCTAAATAAAGGAGGGAATCATTGGCATATAACAAAAGTTTTTCCTCCAAGGAACCTACATGAATGCCCTTGATCGAGGGGTCTCCTCTAATATGTGCAGCAAGTGGCTCCATGGCCAGGGCAAAAAGGGATGGGGATAGTGGGCACCCCTGCCGGGTCCCCCTCTCTAGGAGGAAAGGGCCCGACAGCGTGCCGTTAGTACGGATGCGGGCCTTGGGATGTGCATAAAGCATTTGTATCCACTTCAGGTAGTTCGGGCCAAACCCGTACCTGGAAAGCACCGACCATAGGTAGCCCCACTCGACCGAGTCGAAAGCCTTCTCCGCGTCGAGTGAGGCTACCACTCCTGGGGCATCTGGGTCAGCACTCGCTATATGCGTGTGCAACCTACGGATGTTAATGTCAGTACCCCTCCCTGGCATAAATCCTGTCTGGTCGGGGTGGACCAGAGCTGTGATTACCGAAGTAAGGTGGTTCGCTAGAATTTTCGCCAAGACCTTGGCGTCTACATTTAGGAGGGAAATGGGGCGATACGAGGAGCACTGCAGGGGGTCTTTGCCCGGCTTGGGAATAACAACTATGACTGCCTCGCTCATCGAGTCTGGAAGGGCCCCCGAGTCGGATGCGTGCGTTAGAGTCCGGAGCAGTCTAGGGGCCAGGTCCTCCATATATGTCTTGTAGAATTCCACCGGGAACCCGTCCGGGCCCGGGGTTTTATTTGTCTGCATCCCCTTCAAGGCCGACTGTATTTCCTCTAACTTTATTGGGGCGTCCAGTTTATTGGCAGTTACTGTCGTAAGGACCGGTATATCAATCTCGGCTAGGTAACGGTCAAGGTCTGTCTGGTCATAAGTCACCCTGGAAGTGTACAGGTGCTGATAGTACTCGGCAAAGCTGCGGTTAATGTCCTGGGGAGTAGAGAGTAGGTGCCCATCCTGGTCCCGTATTTGTGCTATGGTCGCCACCCCGGACTGTTCTCTAGACAGCCACGCAAGGAGTCTTCCCGTTTTGTCCCCTTGCTCAAATATCCGCTGAGATTGATGAAGAAGCTTTTTTTGCGTGAGAGAAGTGCGAAGGAGTAAGGCCTGTTGCGTTAGAGATTGGAGTTGGGTATAGTGTGTCGGGTCGCGTGTTCGAACATAGAGAGCTTCTGTCGCCGACGCCTCCACCCTCTCAAGATCTACTCTACGTTCCCTTCTCACCGCAGCTATGATAGTTTGATAGTGTGGTGAGGAGGCCTTGAAGGCATCCCACGTGGAGCCGTCCCCGGCCGACCCCAGATTCTCCTCCCAGAACACCTGCAGGGTGGGGTGAAATCTAGAATCGACATCTTTGTCCGAGATCCAGAACCTGGAGAGTCTCCAAAGTCTGTCTGAGGGATCCGTGGTCAGCTCCAGGGACAGCAACAGTGGGGCATGATCGGAGATTCCGCGAGGGAGGATAGCTATTTTCCGGACTCTGGGAAGGACAGGCGCCGCCACGTATGCAAGGTCAATTCTAGAAAATGATTTGTGTGTGGCTGAGTGGCAGGTAAACATTCTGGAATGGGGATATTTCCACCTCCATACATCAGTAAAGCCATAGGTATCAGCCCAGGTGGCTAGGCCCTGGCGGGTTGCACCCGCTGCAGCACATCTGTCCCTATCAGAGTCCGGCACTAAATTGAATTCCCCCAGAAGGATGACATTGTCTGGGGGGAACTGGGCCAGCTTGGCCGTGAGTAGATTCAGGAGTGCAATGGAGGCCGGGGGGGGCAAGTAAAGAGCCACCACCACCCAGGGAACACCATGTATTAAGGCGTGGAGCAGTATATATCTGCCATCAGGGTCCAGGATTAAGTCTAACAGTTTAAATGGGAGGGTTTTTGCCACCAACACACTGACACCCCTGGCATAATTAGAATAGGTTGAGTGGTAATGATGTCCCACCCATGGCTTCTTCAGACTCATTGTTTTGCTGCCCACCAGGTGCATCTCCTGCAACACACAGATGTGCGGGTTATATTTTTTAATAAATTGGAAGACCAGTGAACGTTTAATCGGAGAGTTCATACCCCGTGTGTTCCAGGAGAGGACATCAAGCTCAGCCATCATCATATCCTGAGACACAATAAAGAGGATAAATACATATTACGAGGCGCGGGGCTCCTCCACCCCTTCCTCCCGGGTCAGGGGGAGAACCGGGCCTCCACAGCAGTATAACAGTCACCACCAAGGACACGTCTGTCACATAACAAGTAATCATCAACTGGGAGCCAAAAACAGGGCTCAACTTTCCCAAACTCCCCCCCACCCCGCCCCCCCGTCCCCGGAGGAAGGCCTGAGTCCCCAAACAATGGTCAGCCCATTTGCTGAACATGAGGGCAGTGAGCAAGAGGCAACCGGCCCCTCACCAACAAACTGGGTAAGGCAAGCTCGTGAATCCAATGCAGGATATGCGTCATGGATCTCCCGGATGTTCCGGGGGCATTCTTCTTGGGTGAAAGGGTCATGTGTTGAGTCACACAAAGGTCTGAGCAGCATCTAATGACCGGGGGGGGTGGGGTGTCCCTCCAGAGCATAACACTCCTCTCCAGCTCACACAGGCAGTTTTTGTCCCCAGTCTCTCATGGAGAGTATAGAATTGCTAGAGGGGGACAGATCAGAGTCCATAAGTGGGGAGTATAATGAGCATCAGGAGAAGAGGGATCAGGTCCCCATGGAAAGGCAGCAGGGGGGATTGGAGGGGTTCAACCCACCAAGCCCCCCCCCGGAGGGCATACTCACAGTCAGATCATCTCCATTTTAGCTGCGAATTTGGTGACCTGGGAGAGAGAAGGGGGAGGGGGAAAGTGTAGTGAGGAGAAGGAGAGAAATGCTGTTGAGAACTGAACACATCTGCGAATCAGATGCGTGCCCATAGAAGATAATGGGCCTGAATTCGCACCTGAGTCGCACCGCAATGCCTAGAAAACGCACACGTTTTTTGGGCAATGCGCAGTGTGAATGCATCGCACATATGTGAACCAGCCTCATTAAAATCAATGTATTTTATAATATTATGCGAATTGGATGCGGTGTAAGCTGCAACCAATTTGCATAGGTGTGAACGGGGCCTTAGAGATGGCATAGGACCTACATCTAATACCAGATACATTAAGAGATCATGACCAAACCAAAGAAGTCCAGCATGTCTGTGTCCGATATGGCAGAAAAGGGGGAAAAAGACAGAAATGATTGATCCATGGTTTAGAGGTTGGTCCCCAGCAGATAGCTCACTACATCAAAAGGAGCTGTATGCCAGTGATAAAAGTGAAGGCCAAACAAAACAAATCTAAGGTTTAAGACCCATCTAATCCCTCAACTAATCTGCTCTGATGTACTGCAATACCAAAGGCAATGAAAAGAACTGAAATAGAGATCTAGTCAGTACTGTGCCAACTACAGAAAAACACTGAAAATAAATCCACTGATCACTCAAAAGTGACTAGTATAAGCACCCTGTTGTGAACACCAAAGTAAATATCTGCATCAGGATATGAATAAGTATAGAATTATATTCGCGCTTAGTGAGTAAAGGTAATAAATAAGTGTGAACAGCAGCTAAACACTATAACCCAAATATTGGGCACCAAACTAAAATACAAAATATAAAGTGCAGCGCTAAATTAACCACTTCCCTACCCAGCCATAGACAAATGACGTCCACAGATGGGATCTCCCATCCTGGGTGGACGTCATATGACGTCCTTGGCTTTGTAGGGGGATATCTGAATGATGCCTGCAGCTAGAGGCATCATTCAGATATCCTTTTGAAGTGCCGGCGATTCTGTGCACCATAAGAACAATCATAGCGGCGGTTCCGCCGCTTGATCGTTCTTATAGGCGGCGGGAGGGGACACCCCCCCCCCTCCCGCCGCCATCCGGTGCTTCTCCGGGCTCCCCCGTGCGATCGGGGACCCGGAGCGAATCTTCCGGCATCGTTGGTGGAGTCACGTGATGAGCATAGAGATGACTGGTGACCAGATGGTCAACAGTCATCTCTATGATCGTCGGAGGCCCGGGCGCGATGTAAACAAAGCCGCCATTGCGGCTGTAAGTATGAAATCAGTGAAAAAATTTTCACTGATCTCATGCTTTCCAGCCTGGAGGAGAGATGTGGGGTCTTATTGACCCCGCATCTCTCAATAAAGAGAACCTGTCACACACATTCCTATTACAAGGGATGTTTACATTCCTTGTAATAGGAATAAAAGTGATCAAAAAAAGAAAAAAAAGTAAAATCATTGTAAAAAAATAAATAAATAAGTAAAATAAATAAATAAATAAAAAAAAAAATTAAAACGCCCCTGTCCCCGGTAGCTCGCGATCAGAAGCGAATGCACACGTAAGTCGCCCACATATGTAAACGCCGTTCAAACCACGCATGTGAGGTATCGCCGCGTGCGTTAGAGCGCGTGCAACAATTCTAGAACTAGACCTCCTCTGTAATTCTAACCTGGTAACCTGTAAAAAAAATTAAAGCGTCGCCTATGGAGATTTTTAAGTACCGAAGTTTGGCGCCATTCCATGAGTGTGCGCAATTTTAAAGCGTGACATGTTAGGTATCTATTTACTCGGCGTAACATTATCTTTCATATTTTCCCCAAAAATTGGGCTAACTTTACTGTTTTGTTATTTTTTAATTCATGAAACCATTTTTTTTTTTAAAAAAAAGACGTTTGAAAAATTATTGCGGAAATATTGTGCAAGAAAAAATGTTGCAATGACCGTCATTTTATTCCCTAGGGTGTCTGCTAAAAAAACATGTATAATGTTTGGGGGTTCTGAGTAAATTTCTAGCAAAAGAATGATGATTTGTACATGTAGGAGAGTGCCAAAATAGGCCCGGTATTGAATAGGTACAAAAAGCCCTGTATTGAAGTGGTTAAAATAAAACAACTCCAGATAGTAGAAAACAAAGAAGAAGCACACCGCTCCAGGCAGAATCAGGTGCAAGGTAGATCACAGGTGCAGACCTCGGCTCACCACAGTGGAAGACGAATAAAACAAGAAATTGGTCGCACACTGGAACTCCAACTTATCTTGATGTCATATTTCTTGTCAAAAGGATCAGACAGATACAGGCAATGGTAGACGCGTTTCACAAGTGATAGCTTGCTTGTTCACAACAAATGTGACACTAAACAGACAGGCTTTCTAAAGGAGTCCGCCCAAATTGGGCTACACCCAAAAAACACACCTGACTCTAAAGCCTCGTACACACGGTCGGACTTCCATCTGACTTTTCCGTGGATTTTTGTCCGAACGGAGTTGGTTGGGAACACCCATAGCATACACACACTCTGACTTTTCTGCAAACTTTCTTAAAACTTCTTACAACATCACGTGTTTTTTCTGCTCTTTACTGATCTTTACTGCCACCCTTTGGTCAACTTCTGCTATTGTTGGTTGATTTTAACATTAGTTGTTTTGTCCATCGGACTAAAGTCCGATGGTTATCTGTACACACGGTCGGACTTTGTTCCATCTGACTTTTGTTGGGCAAAAGTTTGTCCGTTTGCAGACCCAACTTTTGTCCGATGAAATCCAAAACCAAACGAAAAAAGTTTGTCCGATGGAGCGTACACGCGGTCGGATTGTTGGTCCAACTTGCTTAAAACTAAGTTTGTTGGGCAAGCGTCCGACCGTGTGTACGGGGCTTAATAGTTACACATACAACAACATTTCAACCAACATATTTAAAAACATTGCAACGTTAAAAACGCATGCATATGTCTAAACGGATGCAAACAAAAACAGTAACAGTCATGATAAAAAAAATATATATATACACACACAT
Source organism: Rana muscosa (assembly GCA_029206835.1). Lineage (NCBI taxonomy): Eukaryota > Metazoa > Chordata > Amphibia > Anura > Ranidae > Rana > Rana muscosa. Next base: position 967,884,456 of record CM055117.1, on the reverse strand, counting down.
GTAAGCCTGCGGCTCTTTAAACCAAAATTTAATCACAGGCAAATCATGAAAAAAGTAAAAAAAAAAGGACAACAAAGCCTAGAAAAAGGACACAATAGTGTCCAAATCCAGGCTTGTTGTTGCCCAAAAGGGGTTAACCCAAAACACACCTATTCATTAAATGTATAAATGCAAAATGTCTATGCACGCATAGTAAACATTCGTGGATGTATATATAAAAAAATAAAAAATAGGTGTGTAGAGCAAGATGTCATTGGGTGTTGAAAGTTCAGAACCAAACCTTGTTGAGCTGAACTAAACCTCAATGTGTTCGGACTAAAAAAAACAAAAAAACAAAAAACGCAATTTGGGCGGACTCCTTTAAAAAGCCTGTCTGTTTAGTGTCACATTTGTTGTGAACAAGCAAGCTATCGCTTGTGAAACGTGTCTACCATTGCCTGTATCTGTCTGATCCTTTTGACAATAAAGATGACATCAAGATGAGTTGGAGTTCCAGTGTGGGACCAACTCCAGATAGTGTAGTATTGTCTCTTTAAGTATTTTTAATGCAAAGCTGCATACATAAATTGAGACTGAAGATAGTCCTTCAATGCAAACAAACAAGAAGGGTTCCTTACAAGTGAAAAGTCCATAAAGCATCCGTAAAAACAAATGTGCATGCGTAAAGCGTGTGTGCGTAGCGTCCTGACGATCGTTTTGTCAGATATGACGTCATCAGGGGTACCCTTATATGTTCCACATGGGATCCCTTTTATCGAATTTCAGTCACAAATGAACTTTACATATTTGCACTGTTTCTGCCATCACATTTGCCTTTTTTTATTGATATTGCACTTTACAGTTTAACGTATGTTTATGCATTGTTATATATGAACTTTTTGCTTATTACACATTAGTCAAGGTGGTTATTGCAAATTAGATCTTTATAGTTATTACATGCTACTCATGCATGGTTATTTTATTTTAATTTAGCGCTGCACTTTATATTTTGTATATCAGGATATGAATGGCTGTAACCACTAGAATCCACAACAGCTTTGTCAGCAGTCACAGGAAGGTATAAAAACTAGGCTCTGGTAAGCTATTCTCACTGTGGCCTGAATTAGCATTGAGCCGCTGTTCTAATGCTCAGAAAAATTTAAATTTTATTCAACCTATAATTGTAATCAAGCTGGGATTGTTAAGAGAGACTGCAGTGGTATAATTGAGAAACAGAGACAAATTCTTGGAAGAGGGAGATCTCGATGTTCATCTGTACCCTCTCCATTTACCTTGCATTCAGTGCAAAAAATTCAAGGTTTTTTATGAATAGAGGTAGTGCCAAATGATCGACCTGTAAAATTTGTCCTACAACTAGAACTACATGTCTCAGCACTGCACATTTGGTGCTGACCGGGGAGTGCGAGCTGAATAAGCTCAAAAGTAAAAAAAAAAACGCTGCAGCAGCTAGAGATGGGGCATATTTCATTGGAGGTAACTGATTTTTACTTTGCAAATTATATTAAAAAAAATTTGGGCCATGTTTTCAGCTTTAAGCTGCTGCTTTTGACTGTATAGTTGGAAGATAACTAGGGGGAGCTATCTCTTGTCGCTGCAATGTGGGTGAAGGTAGATTGACTGGGCTGGGTATAAAATTGTGATTGTCTGTTATGGACACAACTTAGAAATTCTTTAATACATGAAACCACATCTGTTTGCAAACTCATCCATACTCTGTACTGCGGATACTTTTTTCTTGTTTTCTACTTTTTATTTAAATCAGCCGACATATTGTTCCTAAAACAACTCTATCCTAAAAATTCAATAAGATTTGTTTTGAGGCAAAGTCACTCCACTGCATACATTTTCTGACTTTTTTTGCCAGGTTTAATCTTTGCTTGTCTTTTTGCTGGATGAAAATCACGAATGTGCTTTATTAACCAGTTGAAAAGAATACAATTTCCTGGTTTACAACTATGGTCGCTATCAAAGTTATAGTGCTTATTTTATGAAGCTTACCATTTTATTATTTCTGGATTTAGGATATGATGTTTTTGGAAATGACAAAGACAATTTTTTTTAATCAGTTTAAACAATTTGTAACATAAAATGACTAAAAGTTATTTTACCATGGAGTTTAAGCTTACCACACCCATAGTTCATTATTGAGAAGTTTTTAGTTATATATGCATTGTATAGCAATTAACAAATTCCTTGTTCAGGATAACAACAAAGAGCAATAAAAAAAGATGCATAAGTTCACAAGTGTGTTTTAATTTAAGTTTTATATGCTGAAGCTTATTGATGGTTGTAGGATAGGTTAGTTGTGTACATGTTTGATATTAGTGTACAAAAACAGCACATAAAGAAGTGTAATTTAATGGATTTGAGTGGATAAGTACTGGGAGATATAGACCTCTCTACCTTATCAAGTTGGTGATTTGTTAAGATGACTGTACAATATTATTATTATTATTCAGTATTTATATAGCGCAGTGCTTTACAACATGAGGGCAGACAGTACAGTTACAATACAATTTATTACAGGAGGAATCAGAGGGCCCTGTTCATTAGTGCTTTCAAAACAAGCTTAGGAGGGAGGGTCAAGTGATACCAAAGGTAATAGCTGTGGGGGATGAACTGATGGAGAAATTAAACGTACAGTTGTTAGGTGGGGGTGGAATAGGCTTCTCTGAAGAGAAGGGTTTCCAGGGATCTTCTAAAAGTGAACAGAGTCGGGGATAGAGTCGGACAGATTGCTGTAAGGGAGTTCCATAGGATGAGAGAGGCTTTGAAAAAGTCCTGGAGGTGAGCATGAGAGGAGGTGACGAGGGAGCTAGAGAGCAGGAGGTCTTGAAAGAAACAAAGAGAGCGATTAGATTGGTATTTTGGGATAAGGTTAGGGATGTAGCTGGGGGGCAGAGTTGTGGATGGCTTTGTAACTTGCTGTTAGTATTTTGAATTTAATTAGTTGGTTGAGCAGAAGCCAGGGGAGAGATTGGCAGAGAGGCGTAGCAGACACTGAACTGTTGGTAAGGTGGAATAGTCTGGCAGCAGCATTCATGATAGACTGAAGGGGGGATGTTAAGGTGATCCAGTGAGGAGGGAGTTGCAGTAGTCGAGGCAGGAAATTATTAGGGAGTGGATAAGGGCTTTTTGGTGTCATTGGTTAGGAAGGGACATATTTTGGAGATGTTTTGGAGGTTGACAAAATTTGCACAGTGATTGGATGTGGGGCCGAACATGTTGGGCTTATGCCATAGGGGGATCAAGGGTACTGGTTTGCCCAGTGTAGTAGTTATTGGGTGCTCCTACAGACCCCTGAGCTACTCATGTTCTTTAGAAATGAAACCCAACTTTAGAAAGGTTTTCCTCCCTTGGAAATGCTGAAAAGTAGTGCATTTTGTATAGAAGACACATATAAAAGGGAATGTACACCATTATTTAATATTTTTGTCCAGTAGGATCTAGAGGAGGGGTTTCAAAGCTTTCCTTTTCTAAACTGTGGTTGGCAATATTAATATTTGGACTTCACGACGTGGGATTTTAGGGCCAGTATGTTCATCATCTTTTCCTTCACCTTGTAATAGTGCAGTTTCGAGTTTCGACTATGATGTTCCCTCCTGATGTGGAGCTGTTAAGACTCTATGGGCACAGTCTGAATACTTTCCGTACCCACTGTAAGTCTTGGAATATGCTTCTGTATCAAAAGATATTTTTCATGTTGATTCATACTTCCGATATACATTGACAGCATATCACAATCCAATCACTTATTGTCTCCTAAATGCAGTAAATAGTTTTGGCTGGCATCATGTCCTTGACTTGTACTTAAGATTTAAGTTTATACACAATTCTTAGTAAGTACTGTTTTACATTCTGATGTGTAATCTTAGCTTGTTGTCAATTAAGTCAGTTCATTGGACAGTTTTACAAATTGTTCATTGCAGTGCCTAAGATTTTTTTTTTTAAGTCAACGCATCCTTTAAAATTCTGAACAGTCTTAAGGCACCCCATTCTAAAATTTAAAAACTAAACTAAAAGTTTTAGAAAAGGCAGCAACATCCACAGATGTAAGACACTCATCGTTAGAGGTTATTTGATTTTCCAAAGCAAATACACCTTTGCACACTGATAGTGACTAGTAATCCAATGTTTCTCTTCTCTCTCAGTTTCTTTCCCTAATTGTAAGCTAATGCGACCCCAGTGCTGACAGAGAGGGGAAGGAGTGGACAAGGATACTACACCCAACATCCTCCTTATCAACCGATGATGTCATTGGCTGTTAGGACTAGAAGGTTGTAATGGTGTACAATAAAATCCTGTAGCTTTGTTTAATTTAAAGCAAGCTTGATCCACCCGCTGGCTTGTACACCATTTTCTTTTAGCAATTTTAGGCATTTTGCGAAGGCAACCCTTAAGAAACCTGATGGCACCTTGGTTGAAAATGGCTGATTTAAAGGATGGCATAAAATCCAACAGTATATTTTACATGTAAAATTGTTTCAGATGCAGTAGTGGCATGTCCATTAGGGGGGCCACCCCCTATCCATGCGTCAGGCCCCCTAATCCACAGCCAGGGCACCAGACACATTTATTCCAATGGGGGGAGTTTGAAGCACCTGATTAGAGGCAGGCTCTATTAGGCTCTAATATGCTTCAAAAAAGGGTGCGCTCGAAGCGCAGAGCACTGCGCCCGAATCCCACCCAGTTGTATGACAATAGCAAATTAATATTCGCCATTGTCACACTGATTCTCCTCCCGGCTTTTACCTTTGCCTTGAGAAACTGGACACCCAGGATGATCTTTGCTATTTGGGTTTTCATTTCATTTTCATTGGGCTTCATGCAAAAGTACATTTTACTTTTCGAAAATAATGATTTTGTTAAAGGGAATCTGTTTTTATTACGCAGACTCCAAATTCAGGGGTTGATATTTGTTAAAGTTGACTTGTATGAAGCCTGGACTAACAAAGCAAACAGGTTGGCTTGATAGCATGCACTTTTACAGTTTTTAAACTTGTAAAAGTTAAAACTTGCACAAGAATTTTCAGATGCTGCAGAGACTCAGGCAGTGGTACAGGTAAGTATATACTTCTTCTGGGGCTATTTGTCAAACAAACATGTACCTTTGTTAAGTGCAGCTGAAGTTCACTTTAGCCCTGGTTCACACTGGTGCGTTTTGACATGCGATTTGGCATGTCAAATCGCATGTCAAAACTGCGGTATTTGCCGCAAATTTCCAGCAATGGCACCGTCCAAATCGGTGCGACGCCGCATCTGCGGCGCTGCACCGATTTCAAAAAGTAGTTTCTGTACTACTTTTTGCGTTTTCGGCCCGTGATTTACATTGACATCTGTGCAGAAACCTGCACAGATGTCTCTGTAATCGCGGCTGAAATCGGGACTGCCAGCGAGAGTGAAATCGTGCGAGTTCAGCTGAACTCGCACTGCTTCACTCCCGCAGCCCAGTGTGAACCTGGGCTTAAAGTTTATTTTTTATTTTTTGTTTACAAACGATTTTTATTATTATAAAAGGTCAAAAGATGGTACAAATGTGTAACCAAAACATAGGTACAACTGATCTTTCAAGCATGTACTTAATATGAGGTGAATGGTACATATAAGGTGCACATAGCAATACAATATAAGATCAATAAAGATGCGATTTAGGTATGTATATTAACTGTCAGGTTATATCGTTTTTAAAAAAAGGAAATACAGATTTGTTTTATAATGATGATCATTATTAGGTTATATCATGAGATAATTAAGGAGGTGGTATGTCCCATGGGGACCATTTTTTTTGAAAATGTGCATGGTGTCGAAGAGTGTTGGTAGATACGCTCTGAGAGTTTAATTTGATCCATTCTATTTAATACCTGGGACCAGGGGACTGTTGGTAAGTGCCAATTAAATGCTACCATCCAGTGGATTGAGTTAAATAGTGTATGTATTAGTCTAATATGCTGTATGGGTACATTTGGTATAGGTGCAAACAATAAACACATCTTAGGGGAACTTTTTTACCTGTGATATATTCGACCCTAGCGGCTGCTTGAAGCCATATGGGTTTCAAAATTATGCAGTTCCAGAATGTGTGTAAGATGGTACCCTGATCCGGACACCCTCTATAACAGGTGTGAGATACCGATGGATAAAATGTGTTTATTTTGTACGGAGTAAGGTACCATCTGGTGTGTAACTTGATGGCTGTTTCTCTCGCAGAAATTGAGCGAGTACATTTCAGTAGGTTTTGTATCATAGAGGTCCATTCTGGTGGTGTAAAGGATTGGTCCAAGTCAATTTCCCATTGAAGCATTGGCTTTGACTTTTCTAAAAGTGAGAATTAATTTAAACAGCGGTAAATACGATAGATTAATCCCTTATCTCTCGGTGAGGAGATGCAGATTTGTTCAAATTGGGAGTAACGGGATGTAATGTTAGAGAGAAGATTTTTTGGTAGAATTTTTCAATTTGAGTAGAAGGGTTGTTCTGAGATAGGGAAATTGTATAGTTCACATAAATCTGAAAAAGGGGGAAATTTATTATTTAGGGATAGGGATTTTAAGGTAGTGAGGTTATCTAGTTTCCATATATAGCAAGAGCTGCTGGTAAAAAAAAAAAAACACCTGTAGGGCAACTGTATAATGTGCTAGTATGCATCGCATACTAGTATATTTTGGAATACTTACCTTAGAGCGAAGCCCTCCCACGGTGCTGCATCATGTTGAGAGGGCTAACATCTTCACCCGGCCTTTCTTCCGCGTTCGCGTGCTCCAGCTGTGTGATTGGCCGGAGCCATGATTATGTCACTCCCACAGAGCTCGGTTCCGGTGCCAAGCTCTGAAGTTCCGGCAAGGTATGTTGGACCTTCAGAGCGCATGCGTCACTGATGTCACTGGCTGCATGCAGTGACATTTAGGAGATATCAATTTTACCTACAGGTAGGCTTACCTGTAGGTAAAAATAACAAAGCGGGTTTTACTACCACTTTAAGCTCACAGCAAATGCCAAGGACACTGTAATTATGGAAAATCAATGGCTAGTTTCTGTACTTGTTGAAAATGTTCTTTGCCTAAAAAAGCAAAAAGTAATTCAGCTTCCATAACCAAATACAAAGGATGGTTTGCAGAATGTGTCAAAAAACAAAAAAGGACCAAGATATATATCCCTGGGAATTACAGGCCAGTTAACCTAACATTAATTGTTTGTAAGCTCTTGGAGGGATGTTAAGGGACTATATACAAGATTTTAGTAATAAAAACTATATTATTAGCAGTAATCAGCACAAATTCATGAAGAATCGTTCTTGCCAGACCAATCTATTAACCTTCTATGAGGAGGTGAGCTGACATCAAGATGAAGGAAGGCCTGTATATGTGGTGTATCTGGATTTTGCAAAGGCATTTGATACAGTTCCCCATAAATATTTACTTTACAAAGTAAGGTCACTCGGCATAGACCAAAGGATGAGTACATAGATTGGACTCTCCCCCGTAGCCAGTTTTCAGAGGGTGGTGATAAATAGGGAGTACTCGGAATGGTCTGGTGTGGAAAGTGGGATCCCCCAGGGTTCTGTCCTGGCTGGGACCAATCCTATTTAATTTATTCATAAATGATCTGGAGGATGGGACAAACAGCTCAATCTCTGTATTTTCGGACAATACTAAGCTAAGCAGGGCAATAACTTTTACACAGGATGTACAAACCTTGCAAGAAGATCTAAACAAATTAATGGGGTGGGAAATTACATGGCAAATGAGGTTTAATGTGGAAAAATGTAAAATAATGCATTTGGGTGCCAAAAATATAAATGCAATTTACTTGCTAGGGGGAGAACCTCTGGGGGAATCTAGGATTGAAAAGGACCTGGTGGTCCTAGTAGATGACAGGCTCAGCAATGGCATGCAAAGCCAGGCTGCTGCAAGCAAGGCCAACAGAATATTGCATTAAAAGGAGGATTAACTCCAGAGATAAAACTAACTCTCCGACTCTACAAGACTCTGGTCCGGACACACCTGAAGTATGCTGTCCAGTTCTAGGCTCCAGTCCTCAGGAAGGATGTGCTGGAACTGGAGAGGGTCCAGAGAAGGGCAACAAAGCTAATAAAGAGACTAGAGGATCTCAGCTAGAGGAAAGACTGCAAGCATTGAACTTATCCTATTTGGAGATGAGACGCTTGAGAGGGGATATGATTTCAATGTAGAAATACCGTACCGGGGACCCCACAATAGGGAGAAAACTTTTCTGCACAAGGGAATTTAATAAGACATGCGGCCATTCACTAAAATTAGAAGAGAAGCAGTTTATCCTTAAACTGCGTAGAAGGTTATTTACGATAAGAGCAGTAAGGATGTATAATTCTCTTCCACAAGCAGTTGTTTCAGCGGTAATTTCATTGATACTTTAAAAAAACTTTCAGATGGGCATCCAAACGACCACAACATACAGGGGTGTACAATGTACTATTTAAAAAACACACACAGGTTAGACTTAATGGACTTTTTCAACCTCACCAACTATGTAACTATATGTAACTATGTGTCTAAAGTTTGGGTGCTGAATCTGACAGCTTTGGTTGCTTTACTTCGGAATGTAAACAAATGGCAGGGGATTTTTCTTTATCTCTTCCAGATCCTTATCCTAGATGAGGGTTGTATATAGATGTTAATGGGGTAAACCTGATAAAAAAAAGGTGTGGGGTTCCCACTTAAATGACATACTAGACCCATTATCCCTAACCCCTTCACGCCTAAGCATAAAACAAATCTTAACCCCTTCCAGTCTGCGCTATAGCCGAATGATGGCTACAGCACGGACCTACGTTTCCAGGAGGCCATCAAAAGACGCCCTCCCCTTTGCACGCGCCCCACATGGCATGCTCTGTGATCACTGAGTCAATGAGACTCGGGTGATCACAGATCGATCCCAGACCCCTTACCACATCATCAGCTGTCAGCCAATGACACGGCTGATCATGTGATGTAAACAGAATATTGGTAATCATTTTTTGATAGCGCTAGGAGAAAAAAAAGACAATCACTGGCTTCTGTGAAAGGGACATCGGTCCCGAAGAGGAAGAGGCGCCGCCACCTCACCTGTGCCCACCAGTGCCACCTGCCAGTGCCCACCAGTGCATCTTAGTGCCACCAATCAGTTCCACCTATCAATGCTTACCAGTGCCACCTATCAATGCCCATCAGTGGTTTCAATCAGTGCCTCATCAGTGCCACCTAGCAGTGCTGCCTATCAGTGTAACCTACCAGTGCCCATCACTGCCACCCATCAGTGCTCATCAGTGGCAGCTATCAGTGCCACCTATCAGTGCCCTTCAGTGCCACCTATCAATGTCCATCAGTGCCACCCATCAGTGCCACCCATCAGCGCCATCTATCAGTGCTCATCAGTGCCACATATCAGTGCCACTTATCAATGCCCATAAGTGTGGCATATTAGTGCCTCCTCATCAGTGCCACCTACTCAGTGCCCACCAGTGCCACCTATCAGTGCCTCATCAGTGTACTACAATAAAGGAGAAAAATTACCTGTTTGAAAAGTTTTATAACAAAATATAAAACAGTTTTTTGTTTTTTCAAAATTTTCTGTATTTTTTTCATTTTTTTAACAAAAAATAAAAAACACAGTGATAAAAATTTAATTTGGGTATAGTGTTGCATGACCACACAATTGTCATTCAAAGAGTGACAGCGCTAAAAGCTGAAAATTGGTCTGGGCAGGTAGAGGGTTTAACCACTTCAGCACTGGGCCTATTCTGGCACTTCTCTCTTTAATGTAAAAATCATACTTTTTTTGCTAGAAAATTAGTCAGAACCCCCAAACATTATATACTTTTTTTTATCAGACACCCTAAGGAATAAAATGGCGGTCATTGCAACTTTTTATCTCGCACGGTATTTGTGCAATCATTTTTCAAACGCCCTTTTTGGGGAAAAAAAACGGTTTCATGAATTAAAAAAAAAAAAAAACAGTAAAGTTAGCCCAATTTTTTTGTATAATGTGAAAGATGATGTTACACAGAGTAAATAGATACCAAACATGTCACACTTTAAAATTGCGCTCACTCATGGAATGGCGCCAAACTTCGGTACTTAAAAATCTCCATAGGCGACGCTTTAATTTTTTTTACAGGTTACTATTTTCGAGTTACAGAGAAGGTCTAGTGTTAGAATTGTTGCATGCGCTCTAACTCATGTGGCGATACCTCACATGTGGGGTTTGAACGGCGTTTACATATGTGGGCGGTACTTACATGCGTGTTCGCTTCTGGGCGCAAGCTACCTAGGTCAGGGGCGTTTTACATTTTTTTTTACTTAATTTTTTTTCATTTTTACACTTTTTTTTTACATTTATTTATTTTTTGATCACTTTTATTCCTATTACAAGGAATGTAAACATCCCTTGTAATAGGAATTGTTAGTGACAGGTCCTCTTTATGGAGAGATGCGGGGTCAATAAGACCCCACATCTCTCCTCCAGACTGGAAAGCATGAGATCAAGAAAAAAAATTCACCGATCTCATGCTAACAGCCGAGATGACTGGTGACCATCTGGTTACCGGAAATCTCTATTATCGTGAGACGGCGCCGGCCGATTCGTTCTCCGGGCCCCCGATGGCACGGGAGAGCCCGGAGAAGCACCGGATGGTGGCGGGAGGTGGGGACGTCCCCTCCCGCCGCCTATAAGAACGATCAAGCGGTGGAACTGCTGCTGATCATTCTTATCATGCACAGAATCGCCGGCAGAAAAGAATGATATCTGAATGATGCCTGTAGCTGCAGGCATCAATCAGATATCACCGCACAAATTCGAGGACGTCATTTGACGGTCGGTGGTGGGGAAGTGGTTAAGTGACCAGTAAGCAAGTGGTTAAAGTGGTTCTAAAAGCAAAAGGGTTTTTATCTTAATGCATTATATGCATTAAGATGAAATACCACCTGTGTGCAGCAGTCCCCCTCAGCCCCCCTAATACTTTCCTGAGCCCCATCTCGAAACAGCGATGTTGCACAAGGGCCTCGGGTGTCCGGGTACTCTCCCTCATTGGCTGAGACAGCAGCGGGTGCCATTGGTGGTGGACGATTATGGATATCTCCTGATATCTATATCTTTCCTTTATTCACAAAGGAAAACTGGCCCAAAATAGTAAAAAAACAAAAACAAATTTAATTTGAGCTGTATAAAGTACAACCCAAAATATTTTTTCCTGCTCTGGAAGATCACAGCGATACCACATATATGTGTGTTAGTAGTTTGTAGCCCAGAACCAATAGTGCGCAACTTGCTTTTTTTTTTGTCCTACCTAAAACACACTGACACTAACTGACACTGATACTAATTAAAAAAAAATCCTGCCCAAATAATATTCACCCTGACACTAACCCTGGCACTGACCTAGATCAAACCTTGATATAGGTATTTTTATTTTTTTATTTTTATTTTTTCTTTATTTATTTTACACACACTTTTTTTTCTCTGCTAGGAGAGACAAAGATCTCCATTCACAGAGAGAGAAACACGGGGGTTGGGCTGCACAGTGACTGATCACTGTGGTAGCTAATCAGGCTACCACAGTGATCAGGTGACCCGGAATCGGGCGTTCCAGGTTCCGATCATTAGCACGGGGCCCCGGGCTCTCGGTGAGACCCTGGACTCGGTGCTATGAGTACGCTGTGTGGTGCGCTCCCAGCACAAAGGGAGATACGCAAATATGCAACCCCACAGGAAAAGTGCAGTCCCTAAAATTATAAGGGTGAACTCCACACAAGAAAAAAAAAGTGGGGTCCCCCCAAAAAATCTATATTAACCATTATCTAAGCATGCAGCCTGGCAGGCCAGGAAAGGGGCAGGTAAGTACAATATGGACGGTACCTCGCCAGGGGTGATAATAATATAATAATGAAGACAAGGACTTTTTCCTTTAAAACCCTGGCTCTGTGTTTTCAGGGGTCTGTGAGCGAGGAGCTTATCAAAGTCTTAAAGCCACCTTTAACAATAAGGGGGCACCCAGACACAGGCTTATGTGAATGAGTAAGGGGTATGATACCACCAGTCATTCACAAAAAAAGTAAACAGTAAATAAAAACACAGAATCGTTGACAAGTTTTTTATCAAAAGATAGAAAAAAAAATTCCCAACACATCCATCATCAATCACACCATCCAGTGATGCAGATCCATGTCAGTCACAAAGAACACTGTCCGCCAACCTGACAAAAGCTAACAAAAATCCTGATGACCACTGATAGAAAGCTGTCATATATAGTAGAGGTAAAACGTTTGACAGATAGGACACAAAAGCACATATTGACAGATAGGAAGTCATCATTTATAGTAGCTGTAAAAATCCTGCTACTATATAAAATTTACTCCTGTCAAATGGGCTAGAGGTTCAGCTTTCAAAGGAATGTCTGAACAGCTAAACCTTTAGAGCATTCCCACTAAGGATGAGAAGCTGCAATTACATTTTTGTTTTGCGGTTTAGGTACGCTTTAAGCACCAACCTCAGCAATTAAATATGAACAGGTGCTCTACCATTAGGGGAATAGCATCATTATAGCATAGCTGTTTTTAGCTTCAGGCCGGGTTCACACTTGTGCGACACGACAGCCGTCCTACTTTGGATCCGACTTTGCCCTGCGACATGAAGCCGACATATGTCCGACTTTCAATGAACGGGGATCCGACTTGGATCCCCGCCAATACCATGCAGTGTGTTTGGTATGAATCCTGAGCGGGAACTCCAGGCCAAATTTTAAATAAAAAACCGGCATGGGTTCCCCCTCCAGGGGCATACCAGGCCCTTGGGTCTAGTATGGAGAGCGAGGGAAGAAGGCGACGGAGAAGACCGGGCCCCGCTAGCAAAAGAGCTGGAAGAAGATAGCGGAGGCCCGGCAGAAGGAAGGAAGAACCGGAGAGCGCGGAGATGACACCGGAGACCCCCGAAGACGGAAGAGACTCCCGGAGGCGGAAGAAGACCCCCGGAGCTGTGTAATAAATTACTTTAAAACCTGTGTGCTTTTTTTATTGACATTTTTTTCCACCAGGTGAATGGGTAGGGGTACGATGTACCCCATACTAATTCACATAGGGTGGGGGGCCCGGATCTGGGGGCCCCCTTATTAAAGGGGGGCTCCCGGATTCCGATAGGCCCCCCGCCTGCAGACCCCGACAACCAACGGCCAGGGTTGTCGGGAAGAGGCCCTGTCCTCATCAACATGGGGGCAGGGTGCTTTGGGGTGGGTGGGGCCGCAGGTCGCCCCAAAGCACCAAATCCCCCATGTTGAGGGCATCCGGCCTGGTACGGTTCAGGAGGGAGGGGGCGCTCTCTCGTCCCCCCCTCTTCCCCTGCGGCCTGCCAGGTTGCGTGCTTGGATAAGGGTCTGGTTTGGATTTTGGGGGGGCCCCCATGCCGTTTTTCCGGCGTAGGGGGTTCCCCTTAAAATCCATAACAGACCCAAGGGCCTGGTATGCTCCTGGAGGGGAACCCATGCCGTTTTTTTATTTAAAATTTGGCATGGAGTTCCCCCTCAAGAGCAGCAGAGCACAAGTCGCATGCCAAAGTTGGATCATGCAAAACTGCGGTCCGACTTTGATCCGACTTCAATGATAGTCAATGGCATGAAGTCAGACCAAAGTAGTACAGGGAGCATTTTCAAAGTCGGACCGACATGTGTCAGACCAGTTAAGACGGCTCCCATAGGGAAACATTGATTTTCACACGTCATGCGACATGAGCTCCCAATGTCGGAGCGTTTGTCGCCCCAGTGTGAACACGGCCTCAAAGGGTATGGTAATTTAAGATGAATTGCCTTTCAATCAATGGTGGAGATTACTAAAACTGGTGCACAAGAATCTGGTACAGCTGTGCATTGTAACAATCAGCTTCTAACTTCAGCTTGTTCAAATAAGCTTTGACAATTAGACCCCTTTCACACTGGGGCAATTTTCAGGTGCTTTTGGGCTAAAAATAGCGCCTGTAAAGCGCCTGAAAAACGTCTCCCCTGCAGTCTCGGTGTGAAAGCCTGCGGGCTTTCACACTGAGGTGATGCGCTGGCAGGACGTCGAAAAACTCCTGCAAGCAGAATCTTTGGAGCGGTGAAGGAGCGGTGTATACACCGCTCCTCCACCGCTCCTGCCTATTGAAATGAATTGGCAGTGCGGCCAAACCGCCGGCAAAGCACCGCTGCAGTGGGGCTTTGCGAGTGGTTTTAACCCTTTTTGGGCCACTAGCGGGGGTTAAAAGCGCCCGCTAGCGGCCAAACACCTCCGCAATAACGACGGTAGAGTGCCGCTATTTTAGCGGCGCTTTACCGCTGACGCCACCGATGCCTCGGTGTGGAAGCACCCTAAAACGTAGAAGCTGGTTGGTTACTATGTACAACTGCACCAGATTCTGTGTGCACCACTTTTAGTAAATCTCCTCCATTATGTCAAGATCTACATCAGAATGTGCACATTTCATTCATTCATTAATATTCATTCATTCTTACAATTTAATTTGCTGTATACTCACAGTTTTGCTAAATCTTTGAACCCCAGGAAAGCATTATCTGGCAGTCTATGTATCCTGTTTCCTTTTAGTGATCTAAAAGGAAAAGTTCCACAAGGAGATTTCTTGCAGTAGATTGTAAAAAACAAATATAACAGTACAGAGAAAAGCTGCAAAATGAACATATAACCTATTTGGCATTTATTCCCTCAATATGATTTTTTAATATCATCCTAGTAGTGAAAATGCTGATTGAGAAAAGAATAAAATGAATAGGAAGCATAGGTATAATTATTTTGGCAGTGAAGGAAGGAAAAAGTGGAGGTGATGTAACCATTTTCTTCCAGTAATAACTTCCAGAATTAATAACCCATTCACGCCAGCCTGATCCACTGCATGCTCAGGTTCATGGCATTAATGTGCATTATGCCCAATGCACGCACCACAATGGGTCAAAAATTGTACACGCAACACTGATGCAGTCAATGAATGGCACTGCATTGCACCAATGTGCATAACACATGTTACTGTATAAGCATGATGGTCTGCATAGTACCTAATAGAGAATGAAAACCAGAATTAAGTTGATTTCTGCAATTACTTTTTTACAGCTTTCTGATTCAACACATTTTTATTGAAGCCTTAAACATTGGTTAATGTGAAGAAATACTTTGTGTATAATTGTCCTCTGCTGTTTTGGTACTTCTGCTAACTCCAGTCTGGACGCTGACACTGCTCCTGCCTTCTGATTTGGTATCTCTGCTACAAGCAAGGTTGTTGATTGATGACTCTGGCTCCTCATAACTACCGTATTTATTGGCGTATAACATGTACAGGCGTATAACACGCACCATAACTTTAAGAGGGAAGTTTCAGGAAAAAAACTTTCCACAGCCCCCTGCGTATAACACGCAGGCACAGTTTTCCCTCTATCTTCAGGGTTAAAAAAGTGAGTGTTATACGCCAATAAATACAGTATTTCTTTGCTTTGTGCATCTGCAAGTCCCTGTGCTCCACCTGTGTGCCAGTATTCTGCACCATTTACAGTCTGAGCATCCATAGCATCCTAGTAGGCTCTAGAATGTTGTTTGATTACCCAGTGTCAGGACCATGCCACTCGTTGTCCTGCTGCACCCTGACATTACCTTCAAGGGACATTGGACAGGAGAAATAAAGGAAGCCCTCTCATCAGCTCAGCTGCTACAAGGTATGTGACAACTAAATTCAATACCTTAACATCACTCTGATGCCGCGTACACACGACCGTTTTTTCCCGTCGAGAAAAATTACATTTTTTCCTTTGGACGAGAAAAACGATCGTCTGTGGGCTTTTTGTCGTTTTTCTCGACGGGAAAAACGGCATTAATCACGACGAGAAAAATTAGAACATGCTCTAATTTTTCTCGTCGTGATTCCCGTCGTTTTTTTCCACGGCAGTTTTCCCATAGGGAAACACTGCCGCGGAGCCCACACATGGTCGTTTTTTCGACCAAAAAAAAAATGTCATTTAAAACGGCCATGTGTGGGGGGAACAAGCTGTTCCTCGTTTTTCACGTCGATTTTCTCGACTGTGTTTTCACCATCGAAAAAATTGATCGTGTGTACGCGGCATGACTCAGGCTAAAGCTTAGACTGGTTAATTGCTGGTTAACTCTGATACAGGTGGGTCCCTCATAGATCTCAAACTGATAAGAATCTGTAATTGAGAATTCTGAAGATCCATAGTGCCACAAAAGGTAGAGCTGCTAGTCTCAGAGCTACCTTTAAAGCAGATATACTGTATATGTAACAGGTAGGAGTTCTTCTCTCCTCACAGATGAGTACCCTCTCCCAGCATTGTGGTGTCAGTGCAGTACTCATTATGTTTCTGCAGGTGTGTTTATGGCTACTGTTGCCTGGGTACTGATCGGTCTGTGCCACTGCGGACATGTTTCCCGAAGTGTCAGTGTGGTACTAGATGTGCCTCTACAGATATGTTTCTAGTTGTGTCAGTGTAGTACTGATTGCATTTCTGCAATTCTGTAGACATGTTGCTGCAGTGGCGTATCTAGGGTATGGCACTCCATGGCAAGTGCCATGGGCGCCCTGGGAGGGGGGGGCGGCAAAACAAGCTAAACGAAAAAAAAATTCCCACCTGCACCTGTCCTCCTGCGGACCGCCTCCCGCACTATAGCCCCCGGCGGCGGCATGGCACTTCACTTGTAAGTGCTCTTACTTGGCTGGATGTCAGTGTGACAGTGTAGGAGAGTCAGTGACAGGTGCGGGAGCCCCCATGTTTGTAGATTAGTGTGACCGTCCAGACGTCCACTGCGTCTCCAGACCGTCATTCGGCTAACTGGCGGAGGCGGAGCTTTCCTCTTCTGCGCTGCTTCCATCTTCTCCCCGAGCGCGCGGATCAGTGACGTCACGTGAGGTGAGGTCGCCGTCGCTGAGGAGGAGAACTTCAACTAAACTGGACTGAACCCGAACCCCCAAGCCAGGCAGCAACTGCAGCAGGTACTAGTCAGTGTACATTGTGAATAAAGCATTTTTTTATTAGAGAAAGTGTTAATGATGTGTGCCAGTATACTGTAGTGCCTGCTTGCTCAATATGGATTAAATAAATTGTAATTATGCATAGCCATAGTTATCATAAATAAAGTGATTTGTGCAAGTAGTACCTGCTGTTGCACAAATCACTTTATTTATGATATCTATGGCTATGCATAATTACAATTTATTTAATCCATATTGAGCAAGCACTATATTTGATTGGCTGCTTGCTTCTGTTTGGGCATGTGCTTGGCACATGATGACTTAGGCTATTTTTACACTGGGGCGTTGCGCCATCAGCGGTAAAGCACTGTCGCTAGCGGGACGCCTCAAAGATGCGGCTGCCAGGACTTTTTTGAGCGTCCTGCCAGCGCACCGCTAGTGGCCCAAAAAGGGTTAAAACCGTCCGCAAAGCACCATTGCAGTGGCGCTTTGCTGGCGGTTCGGTGGCGCTGCCCATTGATTTTAATGGGCAGGGGCGCTTTAGAAGCAGTGTACACCATTCCTACAGTGCCTCAAAGATGCGGCTAGCAGGACTTTTTTGAGCGTCCTGCCAGCGCACTGCTCCAGTGTAAAAGCCCTGGGGCTTTCACATTGGAGTGAAAAAAGAGGCTCTTTCAGGGCGCTTTGCAGGCGCAATTTTGTAGCGCTGTAGCACCTGCAAAGCACCTCAGTGTGAAAGTAGCCTAAGACCCCTTTCTCACTGAGGCACTTTGCAGTCGCTATAACGCTAAAAATAGCGTTTGCAAAGCGCCCTGAAAGAGCGGCTCCATTCACTCCAGTGTGAAAGCCCCGAGGGCTTTCACACTGGAGCGGTGCGCTAGCAGGTTGGTAAAAAATGTCCTGCAAGCAGCATCTTTGAGGCGCTGTAGGAGCGGCTCCTAAAGCACCCCTGCCCATTGAAATCAAAGCGGTGCTTTACAGGCGTTTTTTTTTTTAACCTTTTCTCGGCCGCTAGCGGCTGTATAGCGCAGCGAAAACGACAGTAAACAACGCCCCCTACCACCCCGGTGTGAAAGAGGCCTTAAAGTCAACATCATGTGCGATTGTGCGTGTGTGCTAAGCAGACAGGGCCGCTGGTGATCTTACTCCCTCTCTCCCTCTGTACAGTGTCAGAGGCGCTGGCGCAGCAGTGGCGGAGGACTGTATCCATTATGAGGAAACATCCCCTGCACCGCTGCGTGTCCCTGATCATCACAGTGCCACTGCCAGTGAGTGTGACCTGTCTGTGTACCACTGCGCGCAGTCACTGTCTCTGATGTTCTGTTCCACCCTTCCTTTCTGCCCAGTGCTGTGCCCGTACATCTCATGATCTGCTACATGGAGGCCACTCTCTGTCTCTCTCCCTCCTGCTAAGTGCCCATACATCGCAGGATTCCTCCGCATTTATGGGTGCTGATGTTACTGCATTTATGGGTGCTGGTAAGGCCCTAATTATGGGTGCTGGTAAGGCCCTAATTATGGGTGCTGGTAAGGCCGCAATTATGGGTGGTGGTAAGGCCGCATTTATGGGTGCTGGTAAGGCCGCATTTATGGGTGCTGGTAAGGCCGCATTTATGGGGGCTGGTAAGGCCGCATTTATGGGTGCTGTTACCACATTTCTGGGTGCTGATATTACTGCATTTCTGGGTGCTGGTAAGGCTGCATTTATGGGTGCTGGTAAGGCCGCATTTATGGGTGCTGGTAAGGCCGCATTTATGGGTGCTGGTAAGGCCGCATTTATGGGTACTATTGTGCTGAGTGTAGAAAGAGTGTAGAAAGAGAAGAAACAGAAAAAACTGACTTTGAGTAGATCATAGACCAGTTTTCATCAGTGAAAGCAAGGAAGGTGCAGTTGTAATTTTTATGTAGTGCCAATCCATAATTTGTTAATTGGAAGATTAAAGAGTTTGACTTGTAGTTTTGTCAGCTGTTTTTTTTTTGTTAAGGTTATCTGAAAGATGGGTTTTAAATGTTTTGACAGGGGCGCAGTTTCAGTTCTTGCCATAGGCGCCATTTCCACTAGATACGCCTCTGTGTTGCTGGTGTCTGTGCAGTAATGACTCTGTGCAGTTGTGTTTCTGGTGGTGTCTGCACAATACTGATTGTGTCTCTGCAGAGGTGCTTCTTGCAGTGTCAGTGCTTTTAAATATGTTGATTATTATAACAATTGTCAACAGAGGGAAAGTGTTGTATGAGGATTTGAATGTTTATACAGTGGTGCGAGTCTTTTGGAAAAGCACATTCCTTAATCAAAGTCCCTACTTAACCTCCCTGGCGGTATGATTATGTCAGATTTTAGGTGCTGAAAGCGGTACAATTATTTTGCATTGAAATTTGGCATTTTATATATTGTAGGCCTGTAATTCTTAGGAATAACTCACTTAAATCTGTCCAAACAAGAGTCTAGTGGACATCCCAGGTATGATAAAGTTTCAAACAAGAAATCATTAATTATAATATAATAAATAACTATAAATAATTATAAAAAATAATATAATAATAATAAAAATGATTCAATAATGAATAACATCAAAAACACTGAAATATGCTCAGTTGCAGAATTGTCGCTGTCATTAGATTTAGTGTTTGATGATGAATTTCCCCACAAATCGCTATCGCTCGATTCTGCGAGTGATTCTAATTTATTATCGCTGTTTTCTAGCTGGTCTAAAACCACATAAAGGGACACTTTTTGGTTGCTATGGACAATCTCCAGTTTCCAGGCAGAAAAAACTGGGCACTGAACAGACCACTAGGGACAAAGTGGATGTGTAATTTTTTATACAGTACTGTAATCTGTAAGATTACAGTATACTGTATGTGTTTTGTGTTTTTCCTTTTTTGAATTTGGCGCTGATCTCCACCCCCGTGCGCCACAACGTTGCAGGGAACGGAGCTCTGCGGCACTGTGTGAATAGAGCGAGGAGACAGCTCGCACACACTGCGGGGAGACATCGCAGGATCCAGGGGACAAGGTAAGTAACTCTCCCTGTATCCTGCGATGCAGCCCGAGTCTGGCTCGGGGTTACCGCTAATGGTACTGAAATCTCACTCCGAGCCAGACTCGGGAATACCGCCAGGGAGGTTAAATTAACTCTATCTACTTTTTATTGCAACGTCCTTTGCTACCTTATCACCTTAGTAAGCCTCTCCCTTAAGGCCCGTACACACGATCGGATTTTCCGACGGGAATTGTGTGATGGCAGGCTATCGACGGAAAATCCGACCTTTGTATGCTCCATCGGATGATTGTTGTCGGATTTTCCGCCAACAGATGTGGGATAGCATGCTTTAAAATTGTCTGCCAACAATTGTGTCTTGTCGGATTTTCCGATCGTGTGTACACAAGTCCGTCGGACAAAAATCCAAAGTACAAACACGCATGCTCAGAAGCAATGCTAACCATAACACCACATTAGCAGAAGTTGCCCAAACTGTGGCGCTAAAGAGCTGAAAAACCACGTAGTTTTGTGTTTGTTGACCGACAATTCTTTGCCGTTTGTATGCAATACAAGTTCATTGCCAACACCCTTGGGACAAAGGTTCTGCGCTTTGTCCGATGAAAATCCTATCGTGTGTATGAAGCTTAAGTTTACATCTCTGCTATATTGAGAACAACAAATGCAGGGTTCCTAAGTTGTACTTTGGGTCACAGTATTAGTCCAACGACCTGCAATTTTTTTTCTGTTTTAGTAAATTTTATTGTAAGTTTGCAATTTTACAAGAATTGAATACAAAAACATTACGAAATTGCACAAAGTGCAGCAGGAGGGGTTGTAATGCCCCTATACAGGTACCTAATTAATATACACAGAAACAAACTTCAATAAGTCCATAGGCAGAAGAGTCACATATAAAAGGACAGTAAATCTAATTCAAAAACTCACGCTAAAGTACTAAATCAAAATAAATCAAAATAATAATAAGACTGCAGTGGCTGCACAAAGGTGCTACCACCTTAGAAGTATTATACAGTATGAAACAGCGCTGGCAGCCTATATCAAACAATATACATTGTGATAAGTGCTTTATATATCAATATATTTGTGACATACAAATATGAATCAACAATATAAAGTGCTTGGTGCCCCTGAAAAAGTGCAATGGTGCTCCAAAACTTGAAAAAAGTGGGGTGACTCCCCCTTCGGTGACCCCACTCACCAGAAATAATGGGATCATAAAAGGCTATGATCTAATGATCTGGGGATATTCAGATCTAATGATCTGGGGATACGTGTTTCACCCCTCCTCCAGGGCATCATCAAAGGACAAGTCCTTTGATGACGCCCTGGAGGAGAAGCGAAACGCGTCAACGTACTTCCGGTTTGTGTTAAACAGTGACGCAATTTCCACCTCTGTGGAGCGCACGCCATACATCGGCGAACTCGGATGTTTTTTTACTGAAGCCTGTCTTTGCCAAATATCCTGTAAGCAGCGCTTTTAAAGCGCGTGATAACTCATGTTAAGCGGTATTTCACTATGAATTTTCTCTCTGTCTTTCCATCTATGGAGTGTAGTATATCTTACCTGTGATAAAATATCCTCTTGGAAGAGTTTGTTGAGGAATCATCCTGCATATCCCCAGATCATTAGATTACAGCCTTTTTTGATCCCAGACTGCGAAGCTGAGGATCTATTATTTCTGGTCAGTGGGGTCAGCGAAGGGGGAGTCACCTCACTTTTTCAAGTTTTGGAGCACCATTGCACTTTTTCAGAAGCACCAAGCACTTTATATTGTTGATTCATATTTTATATGTCACAAATATATTGATATATAAGGCACTTATCACTAGAATGTATATTGTTTGATATAGGCTGCCAGTTCTGTTTCATAACATATAAAAGGACGGCAGGTCAAATCCAAGAGCGATCCAGATTCAGCACAATACAAAAGAAGGCCCTGAAAATCACAGAACCACAAGCCCAAAATAAAAGGGCAAAAAACAAAGCACAAGGAAGAAAGAAGAGAGGAGAACAAAAAAAAGATAGGGGGAAAGAAAGAAAAGGGGGGGGGGGAAGGGAGGACGGAAGAGAAGAAAGAATGAGGGGGGGGGAAGAAAGTAATTTGTAATTCTGCGCCAGCTTAATGACTAAATCCTATAACTGGAGAGAGAGAGAGGAAAAGAAGGGTCACAGCTGTAATGCCCTCTGATCTGGTTGATAGTATTCATGGAAACCAGACTTTCAGGAATTTATTGTTTTTATCTTCCAGTACGGCTGTCAATTTTTCGTTGACTGTGAAGCCATTTAGGCAGGTCTGGACCTCCTGGAAACTCAGTGCGGGCAATTTCCAGGAATAAGACCCCCTTCACACTGGGGCGGTTTGCAGGCGCTATTGTTCTAAAAATAGCACCTGCAAACCGACCAGAAACAGCGGCTGCTGTTTCTCGAGTGTGAAATCTTGAGGGCTTTCACACTGGAGCTGTGCGCTAGCAGGGCCGCTCCAAAAGTCTTGCTAGCCGCATCTTTGGAGCATTGAAGGAGAGGTGTGTTTACCGCTCCTCTACCGCTCCTGTCCATTGAAAGCAATGGGACACCGCGGCTATACCGCCGGCATAGGCAGAGGCACTATGTGGTGGTTTTTAACCCTTTTCCGGCCGCTAGCAGGGGGTAAAACTGCACCGCTAGCGGCCGAATACTGCAGCAAAATTAGCGGTAAAGCGTCGCTAAAAATAGCGGTGCTTTACCGCCACCGCCGCTCACGCCCCAGTGTAAAAGGGGCCTAAGCAATAGTTTGTTTACTGGCAATAAGGAGAAAAGTGATTTGTTTTGCTTGTCTTGTATGCACCGTCTATATATGTTTATGTAGTAAGGCCTCAACTGGGTCCTTCTTAAGATTACAGTGGAGGAGCCCATCAATCAAGGTGTACACCCAAATCCATAGTCTACAAGCCCTCGGACATGTCCACCATATATGGGCCATCCTGCCCACAGAGACAAAAACAGGGAGGAGAGTGTCCAGGAACAAATCTGGAAATACGAACCATCGTGAGATACTAGCTCATAAGAACTTTGTAGGAATTTTGAAGTGCGATCACATTCCGTGAGCAAGTAGCCATAGCTGACCAGACGTCCTTCAAGTTCTCTTCCGAAACAGGTACTCCCAATTCCCACTCCCAATTCGCCATGTAGGTTGTCTTTCGGATAGAGGCAGAAAAGTTGGGAGAGGAAAACAGGAGAGAAAGGAGGCCTGAGGAGTATGGATCCGCATGGCATTTTCTCTCAAACCGGGTAAGTGTTAAGGAGGCAGGTTTATGCACGAGGAGTGAGTGAGTAAAATGTCTGAGTTGAATGTAATGGAAATGTTCCCATGATGGTGCCTCATATTTATCTTGGAAATAATCAAAAGAGTTGGCACCCTTAGAATCTAGTAGGGAATGGACATAAGTAAAGCCTTTTTGTGTCCACCACTGGAACCAAGCCGGAGTCTTGAGACCCAGTAGAAACAAGGGACAGGGTTTCGGTGGTGATTGAATGAAGGCGAGTAAGCAGGGCCAACTGTACTTCCCTATAATAATGGAGGAGGTGGGGGACCCCCAACCCCCCCACTATGTTTGTGTCTATACAGGGTAGATCTATTTATTCTAGGTATGGTATTATGAACAAAAATACTTTTAATGACCCGCAAGACCGTAGACAACACTGAGATAGGCAGAACTAAGCACAAAGTAATATAACAATTTCGTCAAGAAAGAAATATTAATGGCATTCAATTGTCCCAGCCAGTACATTTGAAACTGGGACCAAGAGTGCAGAAGGAGGATTAGGGATCTAATAAGGAGGGATAGTTCGCCTGGTACAGTGTATCATATGAGAGCATTAAATTAACTCCCAGATAGAGAAGCTTTGTGGTCCATGTAAAGGAGAATGAAGACTGCAGCATAGACAAGGAAGAGGGAGTCAAAGAGACATCCAGAGCTTGAGACTTGACTTGGTTAATCTAAAAGCATTTGTAAAGGCAAAAAGTTTTTTTTACCTTAATGCAATCTATGCATTAAGATAAAAAGCCTTCTGTGTGTGTCAGGTACTCGACAGGAGGGAGGGGCCAGGAGCACCAAAGAGGGACCTGAAGAGAGGAGGTTCCAGGCTGCCCTGTGCAAAACCAACTGCACAGAGCAGGTAAGTATAATATGTTTGTTATTTTTTTTTTAAATGAGACTTTACAATCACTTTAAGGTTAGAAAAGGAGGCAAAATAATTTAGGACCTGGAATAAGCACGGCAATGATATTGCTGGGGATGTAATAATTAAAAGGATATCTTCAGTAAAAAGTGATAATTTCCCATGAACAGTCTCTTTTTCTACGCCTTTAATGTCTTCACAGGCACGGATCGCTACTGCCAGGGGTTGGAGAGCCAAAATAAATATGAGTGATGAAAGGATACATCCTTGCCTGGTCCCCCCGACAGATCAGGAACCAAGAGGATTGAAAGCCAGAGTTGAAAGCCAGAGTAGCGGACAGAAGCCGAAGGAATTGAGTATAATTCTGTGAGCCAATTTAAGAAATGCTGTTGGAATCCCCACCTCCGTAAGACATAAAAAATGTAGGGCAAAGATACGGTGTCAAATGCTTTTTCTATATCAATTGAAAGGAGCATGAGTTCTTGCTGGCACTTCCTTGCGGCGTGCATCAATTTCAGGACCTTCCTAATATTGTATCAATGTTGTACAAGGTGGCCAAGGCCAGAATTCAATCCGTGCGCACGATCTTCGTGAGCAGATTGACATCAATATTTAAGAGAGATATCGGCCTATAGCTCTTCCAGGTATGGGGATCCTTGTTGGGCTTAGGGAACATCACTACTTGTGCCTGGAGCATGGGGGTTAGGGTGAGGAGGAGGTCTGGGTCTCATTAAATACTGTTGCCTCAAAAGGAATAAGTAGGTCAGAATTTTTTTTTAATGAAGGGCAGAGAAGTCATCCGGGCCTTATCTCTTTTCAGTTTTTACAATTTTTATCGTGGCTGTGACCCAAAGTAACTGGGGCCTCCATTTTTCGACAATATAGAGTCCAAGATGCATAGGAGCTTGATTCCAGCAAAAAAGGTCTCGGCTGCGGTATCAAAGGAGGTGGGGTCTGAGTATAGTTTTGCTAACTGTTCTCTAAATTCCTGTTCTATTTTCAGGGGGTTATTGGTGCCCATACTTTTTTCGACCTGCTAATTTTTTAAGACTGGATTTTTATCACTTGGGCCTGTTGGTTCCCATAATTGTGGTGTACTTAGTCACACGCCATTACTAGCATCATATATGTTACTCTGGACATTTCCTGGTCCTAACTTAGTTAAAGTGGATGAAAACCTGATTCACTTAATTTGAGCTGGGCACACATATCTGCAGTATTTTGTTATCTGTCTTCAATGAGCTAAGTCCCATACTGTAGCTCTCTCCTGAACTGTTCCTCTGTTATCAGCCTGATAACTCCTAAAAAATTCTCAGACTTTTAGACAAAAGCAGCCTGAATCTTTTGTCCGGGGAGGCTGCTAAAATAGATTAGCAGAGAGCAGGTCCTATTACAAAACCCCTGAGAGTCTCTGCCTATGATGAGAGTGGGTGTGTGCCTTTCCTCCAATCAGCAATTTTAGCTATCTTGGCTGTATGCCCAGACATCACACACTGTGTTAAACAGGAAGAGAAAATCTCCTAACAGATCTGAACTTTCTAAACAGTATATAAATGTGAAGACAGCAGATATACATGTACCTATGAAGGGAGATTTGGTTCATCTCTGTGTATCATCTGAGGCTGTTCACTTCCCTGGGTGTATGGAGGTTTACATCCACTTTAAGAATATTAATATAGCTTCATTTGAAATGACTATTCCTATTTATGATTAAAAACTGTGGGCAATATTTATACATAAAAAGCCACCTTTGCTGCCTATAGGCAAAATAATACTGTGCCTCTTGGTAAATTCAGCCCTGTCACAAAGCCAACAACAATCCCAACCATGAAATTTCATTGTCCTAGGAATGTGTAAACTCTTCAAATTAATGCTCTGCTAGCCTTATTGGAGGTAGAAAGCTGTCAGTAGAAAGCTGTTTAATCACAAATCACTTACTGACTGTCATGGGTAAATGTTATTTCTGTGCATGAGTTTTCAAAGATCAGAGTTCACATTACTTTTACATTTACCATGGCAGCGAAAATATTTTGTACCCTGTTTTGATTACTGTCATTACAGATAGAAAGCAGAGGCTTCATTACAATGGTTCTGTATGCACTTTTGCTGGTGTTGGGACATCAATCTTTCAAAATCAGCAATTACAAATAAATTAAATACTAAGAAACAATGCTTCAAATTCAAAAGTGACATTTAGTATTTCTTAAAGGGGTTGTAAAGGTAAATTTTTTATTTTCTAACTAGGTTCCTTTAAGCTACTGCATTGTTGGTTCACTTACCTTTTCCTTCGATTTGCCTGAATTTCTCACTTCCTGTGTCTTCTCAGTAAACTTCACACCATCATCCGAGTGGTGTTTAGTCAGCCAGAACAGCTTACTGAGGAGGAACAGGAAGTGAGAAATTCAGACAAAGAAAACAAAGAAAAAAAACATTTAGAAGGGAAATTGAAGGAAAAGGCAAGTGAACCAACAATGCACTAGCTTTAAGGAACCTATTTAGAAAATAAAAAAAATACCTTTACAACCCCTTTAAAGCAATTACATTCGCATTTTAAGCATTGCCTTGTGTCTAATTTTTTATTTTAAATTGTTTACTACTGACTGCTGAAAATGCAGAACGCTGCAGCACTGAAAGTGCTTGTACTTCTAAGTGTGTGAAATAGGTTCAGGGCTGACTGAGAGTTCCTACATTTGTAGTGAGTACCTGTCAGGGAACAATCATAGTCCATGTTAGCTTATTGGTAGTGTTGGATGGCCAATTTCACTAAGCTAGACAAACAAGGGTATATACTTTGTGTGCTAAGGTGTGCTAACTGCCCGAAAACTTGTCAAATTCATCAGGTTCAACAGATTTATTAGAGTGAAAATATTTGTTGAAACATGGGTTGGAAATGTTATTACACATTCATGGCTGTCATAAATGTGCAAATACTAACAAGTGATGCGATCTTGTGCAGCAATCAGGCATTGAGATTTTTGAGAGCAGAAAACTGTTAATTTCTGAGTATATGAAAAGGTTTGCTATTGCACATAGAGATTTATTAACACATTGACTATGGTTATTTAACAGTTGTTGCCATTCAACAACCCAATCAATAAGGGAACACTCCCTATACCACATGCACACCATTATCTGAAAGTTGTCCGGTTCTGGAATAAAGGTTGTGGCAGGTGGCACCAATGCAGCACTCTAATGCCCCGTACACACGATCGGATTTTCCATCGGGATAAACTTTGACGGATTTTTCCAAATTCCGACCGTCAAGAACGCGGTGACGTACAACACTACAACGAGCCGAGAAAAATTAAGTTCAATGCTTCCGAGCATGCTTCAACTTGATTCTGAGCATGCGTGTTTTTTTCTCTGTCGGAGTTCCCTACAGACGAACGGAATGTTCTCTTTCTAACTCTGCCGGAATTTACAACGGAAAAAGTCAGATGGGGCATACACACGGTCGGAATATCCGATGATATTCCGTCTGACTTTTTCCATCGGAAATTCCAATCGTGTGTACAAGGCATTAATTGACAGATCTTCTTTAGATTTTCCCGGCACAGTATATCACAATCACAGAGACAATTGTCTATGGTGGCTGTGAGCATTAATATCCATTGGAACATTTTTTCAGCATTAGTTGAACATAAGAGGCTGCACGCTCCATTTACTGATATATCCAGCACCAAGACAAGTGTTAGTAAATAGTGACATACATGTCTATCTAAAGGCACTCTGAATATGTAGATCTAGGTGCAGTGTGAGAAGGTCTTATTAATTCCAATATCTTAGTAATGGGTGGATACCAGCAGGGAGAATAACCTGCTATCTATTCGTCTGACATCATTGAAGTCTTCCTTTCTGTGATTGTCTTTATGGGAAAAAACAAAACAAAAAAAAAACAACCATCCGCTTTCTTCATAATCTCAAAATTATACTGTATACCTGCAGAATCAAGATTCTAGAATGGAGCACATTGATAATAGGCAGAAGGGGGGCACCTGGAACAGATTCTCATCTTACATAATTACATAGTTAAATAGATTGAATAAAGACACCAGTCCATCGAGTGTAACCTGAATCAGTGTGTGTGTATGTGATTATGTCGCTACCAGTTCCAATACCCCTGTTTATTCTGTTTGCTAAGGTGCCATCGAAAGGCTTTTTGAAAATACTGACACTCCTTGCTGACACTTCCACATCCTTACCACTCTCATAGAAACGCTTACGCAGTTCAACGTTGAACAGCTTCAGTCCAACGTCATTAGGTGGCCTCATGTCTTCTAAAGCAACGTGAGACTGAGTAGTTTTTTGGCAATGATAGAATCGCTATTTAGATATTTGTATATTGTGATCATATCATGTCGCAAGCGTCTTATCGCCTATAATAATAATAAATGTAATTATACTAGTTGCTCCTCATAGCTCCTCCATCTCCCTTATTAGCTTTGTTGCCCTTCTCTGAACTTTCTCCAGTCCCAGCACATCATTCCCATGGTGACCGGAACTGAATGGCTTGGTAGAATTGTAGTCTTATCTTTTCAGTAAATACCCTTTTTAAAGTGATTGCTTTTAAAAAAAATATAAATAACAAACAGGTTAATACTTACCGTACCTGCTCTGTGCAATGAAATTACTCAGAACGGCCTTGAACCTCCTGTTCTCGGGTCCCCCACCAGCACCCCTCCACCGAGTGCTTTAAGTTAAAAAATGCTTAGTCTTTAAAACCATTTTAATGCATGGTAATAGTCTGCTTGCCATACTTGTTGCAGCTTGGCATTGCATGCTATTGCTGAATCTGTGATCTACAGTAGGTGCCGCCGACATTGTATATCCATCGCGATCCCATCGCGGAGATTCTCGGCGACAGGGTGCCGACATCTCGGCGACAGGGTGCCGACATCTCGCGTTCGCTGCAATAGCGAGAAGGCGACGCGACACTGTATTGAACGGGATCCAATGTGGATTCCCGCCAATACCAGGCACTGTGTTTGGTATGAATCCTGAGCGGGAACTCCACGCCAAATTTTAAATAAAAAACCGGCATGGGTTCCCCCTCCAGGAGCATACCAGGCCCTTCGGTCTGGTATGGATTTGAAGGGGAACCCCCTAAGCCGAAAAAAACGGCGTGGGGGTCCCCCTCAAAATCCAAACCAGACCCATATCCAAGCACGCAACCTGGCAGGCCGCAGGAAAAGAGGGGGGATGAGAGAGCAGCCCCCTCCCTCCTGAACCTTACCAGGCCGCATGCCCTCAACATGGGGGGTTTGGTGCTTTGATGGGGACATGCTCCTGGAGGGGAACCCATGCCGGTTTTTTATTTAAAATTTGGCGTGGAGTTCCCGCTCAGGATTCATACCAAACACAGTGCCTGGTATTGGCGGGAATCCACGTTGGATATCCTTCCAACGGCCTCAATGTCAGCAATGCGTGTCGCTCATTGCGAAAGGAAAAACAAAATTTTTCCTTTTCCGATGACGAGACAGCTCGGTGCTGGCTCTCGCGACGGGGCTCGTAGGGTGTCAATCTCGCCGCTAGAAGAGGCGAGATTGACTCAAAATTGGCGGCACCTACTGTACTAGGACCCCCAGATCCTTTTCCATCCTTGAATGCCCCAGAGGTCCTCTACCTATTGAATAGCTTGCATTCATATTTTTAGCCCCCAAATGCATTACGTTACATTTTTCTGTATTAAACCTAATTTGCCATGTAGTTGTCCACAATTTTTTCGACATCTTCTCTATTTATACCAACCTCTATATTATTTATGAACAAATTAAACAGAATTGGTCCCAGGACAAAGCCTTTGGGTACTCCACTTATAACTCCAGACTATTGAGAAGATACACTATTTATAACCACCCTTTGGATGTGTTCCTGTAACCAGGTTTCCATCAAGATACCTACACTATCATCTATACAAACCAACCTCAGTTTGTAAATTAAGCTTTTGCGGCAGACTGTTTTTAATGGTTTGGCAAAATCCAAACATGCTATATCCACAAGCCTTCATTTATCCAGATAGCAGCTCATCTCCTCGTGGAATGTTAACACAGGTTGGTCTGGCAAGATCAATCTTTCATAAATCCAGGCTAGTTACTACTGATGATATTATTTTTGTCCCCAAATTTTTGGATATCGTTCCTTAATATTATCCTCTCCAATTGTTTGCATAATACTGATGTTGGACTATCTGGTCTGTAGTTTCTAGGTATATATTTTGGCCCTTTTTTGAATATCGGTACTACATTGGCTTTCTGCAATCCAATTAGTAGCATTCCAGTCACTAAGCTGTCATTAACCAGTTGCTGCCCGCCCACCATCAAATGACGGTGGGGCGGTGCGGCTCTCGTTCTGGGATGGCGTCACATGATGGCGTCCCAGAGTGGCCACTCTCGTGCGCCCATCACGGCCGCGTCGTGTTGCTAGGACACGGCGCGACCCTGATCTCTGTAAAGAGCCGCATCCACGGGTCTTTAACCATGTGATCGGGTGTGTCCAATCACAGCCGGTCCCATGTAAACACGGAGGTGCTGGTAATCTGCTCTGCTCTCCTCGCCTCACACTGACAGTGTGTGGCGAGGAGATTCGATCAGCGGCATCTCCTCGCAGGGGACAACAGAACATGTAATCAGGGTACTGATCCTCAGTGCCCTAATTACATTTTAGCTCCAACAGTGCCCACCATTGGCCACCAGTGCCAGCAATCAGTGCCCACCAGTGCCCACAAGTGCCACCAATCAGTGCCCATTAGTGATGCCAGTCAGTGCTGGCTATCAGTGCCGCCTATCAATGCTGCCCATCAATGCCCATCACTACTGTCCATCAATACCCATCAGTGTCGCCCAACAGTGCCACCCATCAATGCCCATCAGTGCCGCCTATCTGTGCTCCCTATTAGTGCCCAACAGTGCCGCCTATCAGTGCCCATCACTACTGTCCATCAATGCCCATCAGTGTCGCCCAACAGTGCCACCCATCAATGCCCATCAGTGCCGCCTATCTGTGCTCCCTATTAGTGCCCAACAGTGCCGCCTATCAGTGCCAATCAGTGTCACCTATCAGTGCCCACCAGTGCCACCTATTAGTGCCCATCAGTGCCGCCTAACAGTGCCCATCAGTGCCACCTATCAGTGCCACATATAAGTGCACACTATCAGTGCCCATAAGTGCGGCATATCAGTACCACCTAATCAGTGTTGTCTCTTCAGTGCCCATAAGTGCCACCTTATCAATGGCCACCAGTTCAGCCTATCAGTGCCCACCAGTGCTGCCTCATCAGCACATATCAGTGAAGGAGAAAAATTACCTTTTTACAGAATTTACTGACAGAAACGAAGTAAAAAATATATTTTTTCCAAATTTGGGGTCTTTTGTTTTTTTTATGTTTGTTTTTTAAAATAAAAAAACCCAGCAGTGATTAAATACCACCAAAAGAAAGCTCTATTTGTGTAAAGAAAATGATAAAAAATGTATTTGGGTACAGTGTAGCATGACTGTGCAATTGTCATTCAAAGGGGGTGTAAGTGCCCTGTAGGCAAGTGGTTAAAAATTAGGAATTTTGGTCTTGCTATAACATGGCCAAGTTATTTGAGGACTTTCAGGTGTAAGCCATCAGGTCCTGGTGATTTTTTTTACATTAAGTTTTCCAAGTCTTTATTGAACATTGGTTTCCATTAGCCACAATGGTACATTCCGTGCTGTGTTGCTATCAATGCAGTCCTGTTTATTATAGTCCTCCTTTTGTAAAAACTGGGGAGAACAATGTATTTAATACACTTTCTCTGGATATACCATTAATATATTTAAATATATTTTTATATATATATATATATATATATATATATATATTTAGCGGCCTCACCCCTCTCTCCCTTTCTCATACTCGGCTTGTCTTTCTTCGTCTAGGGGTCTCAGTGCTGGGGAGAGGGATAAGATACACCACGGCCCATGTCCTCCATAGCTGAGAGGTGAAGGCCAGAAAAATTGGGCCTTGTGTAGGTGTCCTAGAGTCAAGTCCAGTCCTTCGTCCCTGACTCATTTTCTCCTAGTAACCAGAGTTCCAC
The DNA here is from genome assembly GCA_029206835.1 of Rana muscosa. Lineage (NCBI taxonomy): Eukaryota > Metazoa > Chordata > Amphibia > Anura > Ranidae > Rana > Rana muscosa. Next base: position 967,852,273 of record CM055117.1, on the reverse strand, counting down.
ACAGTAAATAGGTCCAACTCAGTTTTATTCTTCTTGGCGTACAAACATACAGTTTCTTTACTGAGCAATAATGGGGATAGATCGAGGCACAATCCTTTCTCTTCTGTTGCTAACCACTGTGGCATCACCAGTGGTAAATAGTCACTGCCACTGACTATGTGAGGTAGAACGTGAATTACCTTCGCTAGCACGGCCCCTGTCAGGGGAAGGAAATCCGTCCAAGGGAGAAACCGGAGGCCTCTCTGTCACCAGCGATGCTGTGCCGGACTCTCCAGAGAAGTTCCGCACACCAGTCCTCACGAACTCAGACACGTGCACCCAAGGAGTTAGGGACCCCTCGGATTCCTCCACCCTCGCGGAACTCAGTCGAAGGTACTGAGCCCCAGGCGTCCGCCATAGTACCTCACCCCAGGCTAAAGGTGCCTGAGATGGACTCCATCTCAACTCCGGCTAGGTCAAGGGCACCTAGGCCTGGAACACTGGAACGCCAGCACCCAAGCTGAAGGTGCCTGAGTGCGGCCGAGTCCTCCGACTCCCACTCCGGACTCTGAGCTCTGAACTCTGAACCCCGTGGTAAGGGCGTCCACCCCTTTTATCCCCTCTCCCTTTACATCACAGCGGGTTCCCCGCCCCGCTGTACCAGCTCCAGGGAAGGACAAAAAGGCACAGTCTTGCGGTGTGAGTTCAGCTCCGGCCCAGGGCAACAGCACCACCTGTGGACCACAAGGAACCTCACACCACCAGAGTCCTCCAAGAACCAGAAAAAGGTCCCGGATCCCCTAGCAATTAGTGCATCTGGGTTACACTACCACTCAGATGCTTCCCCTAAATTCAAATACCCGCTACATATATATATATATATTTTTTACTCTCCTCCACTATGTGTCTTTTGTATTGTATTTCTTTAGGCATTCTTTGTAGTGTTTGAATGCTAACGGTGACCCCTCAACTTTATATTTTTTAAAGGACAGTTTTTTCTCGTTAATATATCTTTTTATGCTAGAATTGAACCAACCAAGTTTACCTTTAATTCTTTTAATTATTTTTTCCATTGGAATGCACTGGTTAATATCATTATGTAATATGTCCTCAAAGCGCTCCAATTTTCTAGAATTTGATTCCTTTTAATGTTGTGTAGTAAGGAGCACAACTTTATAAAGTTGGCTCTCTTGAAATGTATTGTTCTTGCCCTACCCTTGTGCCTCCTTTTCCTATGAATTCCCCTTTTTTGGGGGATTTTCCTATGAAATCCCATTCAATGTAATTATTCTGTGTTCGCAGCTTCCTAAATTATCTCTTACTTTCACATAAGCAATCAGATATGGGCTGTTTGTCATTAGCAGGTCTAGCAGAATACCTATTTCTAGTTTAATCTTCCACAAACGGACACATTAAATTGTCCTTGAAGACATCTAGGAAATGACAAACCTTAGGTGACGGAGCAGTTCTGTCTACTCAGTCAATACTCAGTCAATATAAAAAAAAAATGGCCATTAAAAATGATTGTGTGTAGGCTCCAGAGAATTTTTAACGATGTGAAAAACGGCCATTAAAAATTTTGAACATGCTCTCTTTTTTCACGTCGTTTTTCATGTCGTTTTTTTTAACGACGTGAAAAACGATAGTGTGTATGCTTTAACGACGCGAAAAAAAACGCGCAGGCTCAGAATCAAGTATGAGACAGGAGCGCTCGTTCTGGTAAAACTAGCGTTCGTAATGGATTATAGCACATTCGTCACGCAGTCACGGATTGAAAAGCACGAGACTGAAAAGAGCGAATCGTCGCTCAACAAACTTTACTAACATGAAGGGTGGCGCCATTCCCCTTTATAGTGCCGTTGTACGTGTTGTACGTCACTGCGCTTTGCTTGATCGTTTTTTAAAATGATTGTGTGTACGCAAGACAGGCTTGAGAGGAAACATGAAAAAAAACGACGTGAAAAACGGCAAGAAAAAAAATGGCAAGAAAAGCGATCGTGTGTATGGGGCATGAGAGGTGGTCATTCTCCTCTTCCTTCTAGGTTAGGGGGCCTGCAACATACACCCACTAATCATTTTCTTTGTGTTTCTTCTTTTTGAAGCTCCAACCCTAAGGTTAACACCCCCCCCTTTGCCCCGCTAGTAATGTCATTCCTTGGACTGATGAACAGATAATTTTTCACATACAGACAAACCCTTCTCCCTCTCCTACCTTTCCTGACATGTGAGCTGTCGAACCAGGTTTCTGATACTCCCACAAAGTCAAAATCCTCCTCACGTATCAACAATTCCAGTTCTTCCTTTTTATTTATCAAGCTTCTGGCATTTGTGAACATGCCTTTTAATTCTATGCAAGTGCATATACTTTTCTCCTTGTTTGATCTGAGACAGCAAAAGGATTTTACCAACATATATGCCTTGGTTTTAGGTGCTCTAGTTACATTACCAATTTTACTCCTGGCAGCACCCTCTGACTTTCGCTCACTGCCAGCTTCCTCTGATCCCTCCCCCACACCACCCAGTTTAAAAACTCTTTAAAAAAATTTAAGCTTAAAGATCAATGGAAAATACCTGAAGATGATGATTGATTCAACCTGACAGAATTCTGGATATCGGAAGTTTAAATAATCTGCCTACCCAAAACTGATTATCCATGGCCGTTCAGCCATGTTCCTACATACAGAAATGACCATGCACACTTGGATGACAACTTACAAACATCTAATGGGCCTGAAATAACTAATGAAATTTAAAGTTTTAGAACTACAATGTCTGTTGTAGTATGACTATAAAATTCTACAATATGAACAGTCCTAATTCATTTCAAAAACTATTTAAATTAATACGCAGCGCCAAAGACCGTATCCTTGCTAAAAAATATTAATATTAATAATTTCCCCTACCTGTGAATGGTGACAAACTTAATGCACTATATGGTCTACCACTAACATGATTCAGTGATATCAACTCCTTATGGGATTACATTCACCAGATTCTATTGCCTTTCGATTTCATGATAAAGCAAAAGCGCTTAATTGTTAATCAGTTATCACTTGGTTATAACATTCTCTGATAGACGAATCTCATCACACCACATATGTATGAAAGAAAAGAAGGAAGGCTTCCAATAGTGCATTAATCCAATAAAACTCACATTTAAAACACTTGTAATCAGCATATATCACACAATTGCATTAGACGAGAGCCGCGGTCTCAACACCTCCACGCTGGTTTCAACCTCTGCTCGAGGCTCACCTGTCCTAGCTCCCAGATTCACAATCTCAGCCGAACACCACGCGGCCACACCCCGACTAGTTTTGTCATTACGACTTCATCACAAGGGGATGACCAAATGGTGCAGTGTCTCGGTTAATCTAGTGCACGCCTACTCTCCAAAAACTGTCCTAATGCATTACAGAAAGGAATCACATTTTAATTTTCCAAGTGACATTGTCCAGGGCATTTGTGAACATGACTGGTTACTGTGAAGTAACAAAGACAATTTAAGCTATTTTGGTAAATGGAGCGCCATGATTGAAGAAAAACAGGTCATCTCTCCTTTGTTCAACCTATGCTACAGTATACAGGACAATTACAGATTTTGTATGGCAGTCTAGAGCGAGAAAGAACAAAACATAGACTACATCCTACTGATCAATTGCTAAATGATAGACTAACTTATGGACAAGCAAACAGTAACTCTACCTGATGAAGAACAAAAACGTAAAAAGTATTATTTTAATAGACAAATTATATGTGCAGTAATCTGGCACAGCAAAACTAAAACAGCCTTTTCCATCTATCAAAAGATATTAAAAATCTGAGTTGTTGATATGAGTTACTGTACATCATCATTGCTATACAATTCCTTATTAAATAATCCAGTTAGGCCAATAATTGCTAAGGCATAATTAATGTGCAAAGTAACCACACATCACCCAAACATGTATCTTACTGCTCTGGCTGTTCAAGCATGATAACACCTTACATTTGATTGGCTAAATTGTTTTGCTAAACTAAAACCATAAAGCTGATTGGGTGATACGTGTCATGTGGGCCGTGCCATCATTACCTAGGGTGGAGATAGGACGCCATCTTGCTGAGGTTTTTTTGGATAGTGGAAAAGCCCTTTACCCTTTCTGTCCTGTGAGTGTATTTTCACAAGTTTTTTTTAAATAAATAGTGGTTTGCGGTCTGAACTACCTTGCCTTTTGTTTACTATAACATCTATATTGGAGAGACGGATGGCCAGTAGGAATGGACCTGGATGCAAGCTGTGATACATCTTTATATTAATAAGTGAGTTTGACCTCCTGTCGTTAGTGGGGTCCATCAAACTAGGTAAAGTACACCAAGAGAGGAGCTTTGGTGGTGGGCACATCGGTGCTGCTTTCTTTGGGGGATAAAGTGTGAATTCCTCATGCACAAGGAAGAAATGTGTTGCACTTTTCGAAGATTGTTTTACATGAAGATTAGATAGTGTGTGGGACTATTATTGTTTTGGACAATGAGCACATTTTTTCTTTGGGATATATTTTTCAAGAACCATATCTGCTATATTTGACTAATTCACATTGTTTATTTGCTTTCTCTTTTTTTTGTTATATTGCACATCGTTTGCTCAGGTTGAATTTTTAGGATACATATAGTTTTTGTTTAGATTGTATAATTTTCCGCCGGAAAAAAAAATATTAAAAGCCAACAGCTACAGCTACAGCAGCTGCTGGCTTTTAATTTTTGGACACTTACCTGTCCTGGAGTCCAGCGACGTCGGCAGCAGAGGACGAGCGACCGCTCGTCGCTCTGCTGCTCCCTCCGCCATCCTCGCTGAGGGAACCAGGAAGTGAAGCCCTGCGGCTTCATGCCCGGTTCCCTACGGCGCATGCGCGAGTCGCGCTGCGCCGTTCTGATTGGTGCTCCTGTGTTCTGGGATCCAAGTGTCTCCCAGAACACCACGGGAAGTCTGCAGGAAGTGACGTAACTCCCGCAGATTCCCGGAGAGAGGACTCCCGGATGTGGGTGAAAATACCTGTCTTAGACAGGTATCTTCACCCCCCTCCCCCCTGAAAGGTGTCAATTGTGACACCGTAGGGGGGGAGGGTTCCAAATAGCAAAAGTTGCTATTTAGGGTGGAGCTCCACTTTAATTACAGAGTGCTTCACTTAGCATTCTAGGTATATGTAATCAAGCAAGCAAGTAGGGTTTTGACAGTACCGTCCTAAGACATTACAACAGCTTTACATAAAATAAATTAGTTTTATTTGACATCGAAAATTTAAAAGTATATACATAAAAAATGTGCATGATGAGTCCTCTAAGACGGTCAGTGCATCTCAATTGGAAGGTCACTCAGCCTAAGGATACCTGCAAGAGTCATATAGACATAAAGGTTATCACACTCTCAAAATCGTTATGTATATACTTTTAAATTTTGATGTTAAATAAAACTAATTGGTTTTAAGTAAAGATGTTGTCATGTCTTGTGACAGAACTGGCAATATCCTACTTGTCCCAACCCCTCCCCGATTTTTTATTCTAGGTATATGCATTTTATTAGTGTGGTGATTACACTTTGTGTGGTAGGCGCTCTGAAATTTTTTTTTTCTTTTTGCACTATTAATAGTGCAGAGATCTTTTATCTTATATTTCATTCTCAATTTAAGTAATAATCCACAAGGTGCAAAGAAAGCCTTGGTCAGAAGACCTTTTTCCAAAAGGCTTACAAAAAGTATTGTGACTCTTAAATAACTTGGAGCTGGTGGAAAAAAGTCAATGCAAAAGGAGTTACTGGTGATGATGTCACTTTTTCTGTAATTAGGTCTGAGAACTGAGAGATGAAAGGCATCCGACTTAGTTCATTTTACTGCTCCGCTATGGTTGAAAAATACCTATGTTGGAAATTTTAGTTGATACTAGCAAGCTGAATCATGAACCTCAGTGGCACCATCAATAACTTCTCTGCTTCTACAATGTTAGATTTGCTTATCCGCTACAGGTACATTGCATTACAATGAGATCTTATCTTGGTGCTGGATTTTAAATTCCTTTAATATATGGAAAAAATGACAGGAATATTGAGAGTGCAGGCTGGGTGCAACAGATCTTTGTTAATAAATATTGAAGATTTTAACTTTTTTCTTTGGTTTGGCTTTCATATTGCACCGTCATAGTACCATTCAATTTGTTCTTTCTTCTAAATCTGCTAATACATTTAGCACTACCCTCCCCCCAGGCTGAAAATGCTGTTTTCTGCTATGCCACCTGTGCTCATTCATTCCGAGTTGTGTCTCACTAATACAGGAGGTGTGTTACTGGCCAGATTACCTGGTGCAAACAGGGGGAGAAAAGATAAAGAACAGAAGACTGGTGCAGACACCAATGAGCTGCAATATAAAACATTTTTGGTTTTGGGTTTAATGCTGCTTTAAGATTGGGGCAGTGATGTTAGCTGACAACGGCTTTAGTCCACTTTCGACTGATTGTGGGTCACAAGAGAACAAAAGTAAGTGCACTCCTGTAATCCACAAGAGAAGTATGGACATACTTCTCTTTTAGAGACAAATATATTATTATTGTTTTACAGCGTAACAAAAAAATAAAAAGATGAAGTCACTTCATGGTATGGGAAGGTCACAAATAAGATGTACACTCAAAATGAACAAAATACACAAGAAAAAGAAACCGAACAGTGGAATGAAGATGGTGAGAAAATATTGGAATGACTTTTAGGGGTTGTAAAGGTTTGTTTTTTATTTTCTAAATAGGTTCCTTTAAGCTAGTGCATTGTTGGTTCACTTAACTTTTCCTTTGATTTCCCTACTAAATGTTTTTTTTCTTTGTCTGAATTTCTCACTTCCTGTTCCTCCTCAGTGAGCTTCGCCCATCACCTGAGCTATTCTGGCTGGGGGTTAGTCAGCGTCCTCGCCCCCTCCCTTTGGACTACATCCCTGCGGGGAGATGCTGTGAACGTTCACAACATCTCCCCGCAGGGATGTAGTCCCAAGGGAGGGGGCGAGCACGCTGACTAACCCCCAGCCAGAACGGCTCAGATGATGGGAGCAAGCTCACTGAGGAGGAACAGGAAGTGAGAAATTCAGACAAAGAAAAAAGAAATTTAGAAGGGAAATCGAAGGAAAGGGTAAGTGAACCAACAATGCACTAGCTTAACCACCTGCCTACCGGGCACGAAAACCCCCTTCCTGCCCAAGCCATTTTTCAGCTTTCAGCGCTGTCACAATTTGAATGACAATTGTGCGCTCGTGCGACGTGGCTCCCAAACAAAATTTGCGGCCTTTTTTTCCCACAAATAGAGCTTTCTTTTGGTGGTATTTGATCACCTCTGCGGTTTTTATTTTTTGCGCTATAAACAAAAGGAGAGCGTCAAGTTTGAAAAAAAACACAATATTTTTTACTTTTTGCTATAATAAATATCCATTTTTTTAAAAAAAAATCCTCAGTTTAGGCTGATACGTATTCTTCTACATATTTTTTGGTAAAAAAAATTTGCAATAAGCGTATATTGATTGGTTTGCGCAAAAGTTATAGCAGATACAAAATAGGGGATAGATTTATAGCATTTTTTTTTTGACTAGTAATGGCGGCGATTTGCGATTTTTATCGTGACTGCGATATTGCGGCGGACACATCGGACACTTTTGACACATTTTTGGGACCATTCACATTTTTACAGCGATCCCTGGTATAAAAATGCATTGATTACTGTATAAATGTGACTGGCAGGGAAGGGGTTAACACTAGGGGCGAGGAAGGGGTTAAATGTGTTTCCTAGATGTGTTCTAACTGTGGGGGGGAGGGGACTGACTGGGGGAGGTGACCGATGGTTGTCCTTATGTACAAGGGACACACCATCGGTCTCCTCTCCCTGACAGGATGTGGATCTGTGTGTTTACACACACAGATCCACGGTCCTGCTTGGTTACTGGGCAATCCTTGGTGCCCGGAGGCCATCGCGACCGCCGGGCACGCGCATCGAGTCCCCAGCGATGCGGCGGGCGCGCACGCGCCCCCTAGCTGCTTTTAAAGCCACGACGTCATATGACGTCCGGTCAGAACAAGAGAGTCTTCCGCCTGCCGTCATTTGACGGTGGGCGGTAGACAACTGGTTAAAGGAACCTATTTAGAAAATAAAAAACGACCCCTTTAAAGAAACAAACCAAAAAGTACAGTGGTGTAAAGAATATAAAGGGAAGCAAGGGGGGAAAAAGAGAAAGAGAGGGAGGCAACCAAGGATGTTTGAGAGAGTAGGGGTGGAAGACTAAGAGAAAGAGATAGGACATAAACAGGACAATGGGATGGAAAAGATAATAACAATAATAATAGTAATATGGGAATAAAAGGATTGGCTGTCAAGGGGAAACACTTGGGACAACCGTTTGAGAGGTCTCAAAGGGTCCCAATGGGACTTCTAAACCCCTCTAAACCAATACTTCTCTTTTAAAAAAAAGCGGATTGCTGACTATCTGACAAAAGCCAGACACATGCAACACAGAGTATTTACAGCCAAAACAAAAACTTTTTTTTCTAGTTTTGGACAGAGCGGTGAAGTCGAGAGCTTCTGTCAGCTTTTTATTACGGGTCCCAGTTAAGGAGATTTACTATCTCTATTTGAGATTGTGACCAAATCCAAAATTTGGAGTTGTCACTGAAACAGAAATAAAAATAGTAATGGATCAGCTGTTCCTTTAAAAAATTAATGAACTGATGTGACCTTATACTGCAATAACAGGTGCAGTGAATAAAATCAACCTAATTATTTGAATCTTGTAACAAATGATGACTCGACTTTTAGGTAAATGTGTACATAAAAAATGCTGCAAACAAATAAAGAGTAAGGCCCCTTTCACACGGAGGGTCCGTTCAGGTCCGCCTGTCAGTTTTTTGGGCGGACCTGCACGGACGCTCCATGTGGCCCTATGGAGGCACGGATGTCAGCGGTGACATGTCCGCTGACATCCGCTCCGCTCCGCCAAAGTGTGACGGAGGAAAACCCTATTTTTCCTTCCGTCGGCAGAGCGGATCGGATGACAACGGACTCTACGGTCCGTCGTCATCCAATTCCCCATAGAGGAGAGCGGCGCTCTGACAGGGCGGTCCCTGTACAGTGTGCGGGGACCGCCCAGTCATCCGCCGGCTCAGCGGGGATCAACGGAGCGATCCCCGCTGAGCAAGCGGAGCTTCACGGGGCGGACCATGACTGATCCGCCCCGTGTGAAAGAGCCCTAAGGCCCCTTTCACACGGAGGGTCCGTTCAGGTCCGCCTGTCAGTTTTTTAGGCGGACCTGCACGGACGCTCCATGTAGCCCTATGGAGGCACGGATGTCAGCGGTGACATGTCCGCTGACATCTGCTCCGCCAAAGTGTGACGGAGGAAAACCCTATTTTTCCTTCCGTCGGCGGAGCGGATCGGATGACAACGGACTCTCCGTCGTCATCCGATTCCCCATAGGGGAGAGCGGCACTCTGACAGGGCGGTCCCTGCACAGTGTGCGGGGACCGCCCAGTCATCTGCCGGCTCAGCTGGGATCAACGGAGCGATCCCCGCTGAGCAAGCGGAGGTTCACGGGGCGGATCATGACTGATCCGCCCCGTGTGAAAGAGACCTAACGTGCACAAATAAGTCTTAAATTAAATGAATGGTACATATTAAAAACAAGTGTGCAAATGAAAAAAATCTCAGTGAAAAAATGTCCATATGTCAAGTCCACACACTTAGGAGAGGATGCATATATCAATAAAAATGTGACACCGGAAGTGACAATCACGGCGCAAGCTCGCTGCTCGTGGAGAAAGACTTAACCCCCTAGGCGCTGCACACACTGGAAAACCCCTCAGGAGGAATGAATAGGAGATCTCCCTCTTGCCCCAGAGTGACCCTATTTTTCTATTGAATGCTGCTTACCTTGCACCAGTAAGGTAAAAAGTTAGCACACCTGCGGGTGTCATTCACACCGAAGATTCACGTAAGTCACAAGGCCACTTGTTGATGCCATTTAGCATCTTATGGTCTGCACTTTGCACCTTTTCCCAGTTGGAAGATTGCATTACTTCCGGACTGTGTGGTATCTGCACCATTTGCACCTTTCATATACTTGAACATTGCTGAAGTTTTATATACCATTTATTTGTTCCCATGTCATGACTTTTTTAGTATTCATACACCATAGTCACTTTTTACCTGCATTTTTTTGCACTTTTATGTATTCAGATTACTGTATGTATTGTGACTTTTTTTAGTGTTTATACACTACAGTCACTTTATTTGCAATTTTGCACTATATTCATCAACGGTTCACCAATTTATCTTTTGGCAATTTGTACACTTATTTTTGATGTATAGTGTCACTTTAATTTTAGCACTGTAATTTTACATTTTATATTGGAGGGCAACACCATCCTTTGATTTTCTCTATATACCTTACTGTGGGTAGTGTTTGGCCCACACGGTGGTTGCCGTACCTTTGAATATTGTCTTATTAGACTCCATAGGAGCGCGGGAATATCTACTTTACCCAAAGATTGATACATGTCTCGCCATTGCATAATAAGTCTCTAGGACAAGGGAGCAGGCTTTTGCAATGCAAACAGGAGAGAGACAAAAAGAGTGGCAAATTAATCGGTGCTCCCATTGAAATTGGAGGGATATGCTAAAAGCCTGTTTCATGTTGAAATTAAAGCCCCTGTAGTCCACTGTAACTAAGTATGAGCTTTAGATGGTCTGTCTCTGTCTCTTTCTTTTGGTTTTTAATTTACACCCACTGCCATACTAAAACTTGAAGGTCCTGGTTATTTTATATCTATGTCCTAACACTATTCATTTTTCTTCTAAGAAGTCTCTGGGGAAATTTCTGTCAAATGGAAACTGTCAAATGGAATTGGAGTTCATGCTTGTGTCAAGACTACATATCCATGATCCTCTGATTTTTCTGTGACGCAGGGAATCATTATGTTTAAAAAAAAACTGCCTTTTTCTAATTTGGGAACCGTGCAAATTACTGATGACTCATTAGGATTTAAAGGACATGCTATTATTAAACCACACAGTCGTGAATTTAGGAAAATTGATGCAAAGTAGATATCTTTCGTGAGTTCTCCTTTGCCAATCTGCCACTGGGAAATCAATTAGTTGCCGGTATTTTTAGTCACCTCTAATGAGGACTTTTTATCAGTGGAACAAGGACAACACACTCACCTTTCATGCTTCACTCATTAGAAGTTCTTAATAAATGAAATTCAAGGAAATACATATTGAGACAACTTTCAATATTTTACCAACTTCTTATATAAAGGCAATTCCTAAAAAGTGATGGGATGAAATGCTTGAGGACATCGTAGAACAATGCACAGTATTATATAATGTAAATCTGAGTGCATATTCTTGCATTATTTGTTATTATACGGTACACGCAACTGTAGCACATTAAGTTTTAAGTAGGCAACAAGTCTGATATTGAGTTTCAAGGTCAGTTAGACTTTTCAATAACCCTGAGCAAAAGCAAAATTGCCTGTTAATAATTTATGTGTATGTTCTTGGGAGGAGAGGTGCTGATGGGCAGGATATGTCTGGACAGGATGGACAACTTTGCGTGAGGGTTGTTAGTGATGAATTATTAAGGTGATAGCAAGCTAATAGAAATCAGAAATCTACTTACAAAAGAGTTACATTGCTTGACACGTGTGGTACTGCTTGTAAATTGGCCTCTGCACACTCCAGCTCTGTGTCTTTGCACTCACAAATCTCTGGGAACTGGGAGAGACCTAGAAGCAATTGACAGTAATCATATTCACTGAGACAAGGAAGTGTACATTATAAACATATATATATATTTTTATCATGACATTCAACTTCTGGTGTCGCATCTGTAGTGTAGTAACTTTTATGCAGGCGCCTGCAAAAACAAATAAAATATTTCAGAGGTTCTAACTCTTCTTGACTCTGTCTAAGACAAAACAAAACAAGAAAAAAAAGCTGGAATTGAGCTATAAAGTAGTCGCAAAATATATTTATTTTATTAAATAATAAGCATGGATTTTGCATAGAGTGGCCCTGAATCTTCTGTTCTGGGGTCCCTGCTGGTGATCTTGGCTCCTTCTCTTCTTTGGGTGCCCCCATGGCAAGCTGCTCGATCTCGAGCTGGGTCGCGTGCATTCATAGACATCAGCTTCTAGGTTTTATTTTTGAAGCTGAGTTGAATAAGTTTAAGTTAGAGGCTGATTGGTCACTGTGCACAGCTGCAACAGATTCTGTGTGCACCAGTTTTAGGAAAACTCGCCAATGCATGATAAGATGCACCATATTACCAAAAAAAAGAAGAAAACATTGTAAAAAATTGCATAGCCCAACCTAATCTTTAATAGATTAGCTATGAAAGGATGCATACATGAAAATGAGAGAAGCCATTTATGTGTCAGGTCGCATTCGCAGTGATGTGATAACGCCGCCTGGCGTAATTTTCAAATGATAGGCGCTCGTTTTCGGCGGGCGCCTTGCCACAGCAGGGGTTCGGGGAGGTCGATCTCTGCCTGTGCCTGGATTCTGGAATGGAGTGCTGCCTGTGACCATCCATCCAGGTCAGTCAGACGTGTATTGTGCGGATCAGCCTCCCCTATACTGAGCCAAGTATGGAGGAGGGAGGACAGATAGATAGAGCAGAGGCATCCACAGAGACAGACCCCCTCCTGTACCATGTCCACACAGCCTCTGACCCCTGTATTATGTCCGCACAGCTTCTGCCCCCTGTATTATGTCCGCACAGCCTCTGACCCCTGTATTATGTCCGCACAGCTTCTGCCCCCTGTATTATGTCCGCACAGCCTCTGACCCCTGTATTATGTCCGCACAGCTTCTGACCCCTGTACCATGTCCGCACAGCTTCTGACCCCTGTACCATGTCTGCACAGCTTCTGACACCTGTACCATGTCATCACAGCCTCTGACCCCCTGTACCATGTCCGCACAGCCTTTGACCCCTGTACCATGTCCACACAGCCTCTGACACCTGTACCATGTCCGCACAGCCTCTGACCCATGTACCATGTCCACACAGCCCCAGGCCCCATGCACCATGTCCACACAGCCCCAGGCCCCCTGTACCATGTCCACACAGCCTCTGACCCCTGTACCATGTCCACACAGCCTCTGACCTCTGTACCATGTCCACACAGCCTCTGACCCCTGTACACACAGCCTCTGACCCCCTCCTGTACCATGTAAATGGAGAAATATTTTGACTTTTTTTTATTTAAACACATTGCTAATAGCACTAGCTACGTATTTATAGTTTAAATATTGATATTTGCACTGTTTAGCACTAAAAACTGGCATTTTAGGTACTTTTTTTAATGTTTTTTGCCAGTAAAAAATTGGTGGTGTGTGTAAATTTTGGTGTCCTGAAGTGCAGCAGTGCTGGTTTATGGAAACCTTCTCATAAGTTTATTTGATAGAATATCATGGTCCATTAACAGGTAAAGGGTAACGAGACTGTGAACATGACATGGATGAGCTGGATTACCTGCTTGCACACCAGTCCCTTTAAAACTCTACTAAAGCAAAAACTTTTTTTACATTTTTTGATTGGGTGGGGAAGAGTTGAAACCATTTTTACATTTTGCTAGACAATGTCACCGGGACAAAAAATGAGTTTCACTGGGGTAGGAATATTCAGACAGTGGTTCTTACACATCCCCACATTTATTTTATTTTTTCTGTCTCTGTCCCTATTGGAGATAATTCCTATAACTTCCTGTTATTAGCCCCCCCCCCCCCCAGGCAATAGAACACGAAATAAGCGTAACATTTCTACACAGAAGCACAAAAACAAATTAATATTATTATTATTATTATTATTATTATACACGATTTATATAGCGCCAATAGTTTACGCAGCACTTTACAATGTAGAGGGGGGACAGCACAATTACAGTACAGTACAATACAGAAAGTACAGGAGGGCCCTGCTCGTAGAGCTTAAACTGTAAAGGGAGGGGGTGGTACAAAAGGTAATAGCTGCAGAGAATGATTTGATGGGGGTGGCTCTGGGACAGTTGTTAGGTGGGTGTGGGATGGGCTTCCCTCAATAAATGAGTTTTCAGGGATCTCCTAAAGGTGGACAGGGTAGGGGCTGATCGGACATACTGGGGCAGGGAGTTCCAGAGAATGGTGAAGTCCTGAAGGCGAGCGTGGGAGGAGGTAACAAGGGAGCTAGAGAGCAAGAGGTCCTGTGAGAAGCGGAGGGGACGATTTGGGCAAAATCTGCAGATGAGGTTGGTGATGCAGGTGATGTATAAAACAAATAAAATATTGCAGAAGTTCTAACTCTTCTTGACTGTCTAAGCCAAAACAAGTCAAGAAAAAAAATGCCGGAATTAAGCTATGAAGTTGTCATAAAATTTTTATTTATTTTTTTGGTTCCCCCGTTTCCTTGATCCCTTCCCTCCTTTTTATAATGCTATAGTATAAATAACTCATATTTTTTCCTTTGTTTATTTACTCTGTATATAGAAAAGTATATATGACTATTTTCTTATGTAGCGGGTGTCAAATTTAGAGGGGCGTATCTGGGCAATAGATGTCCAAGATACATTGATTTTTGGGATTTATGGACACTTTGGAGTGTGGGAGGTATGAATGGTGTCATGTTCCCTGTGGTCCCTCGGTGGCGCTGTCACCTGGGACTGGGGTTGAACTGCCATTCTAGTGCCGTGCCCTTTGTGTCCTCTCGTGGCAGTAGTACGGCGGGGCGGGGAACCCTCTGTGCCTGCTGGGAGAGGATATAAAGGGGGCAGACATCTTGCGCACAAGGTCCATTCCCCAGGCACCTTCAGCCTGGGGGCTGCTGCGGTTCGTCTGTGCCCAGGCGCCCTTGGCCTGGGCGCGTGGAGTCGAGTTCCATCCCAGGCACCTTCAGCCTGGGGTGAGGTACTTTGCAAGGAGGCCTGGGGCCCAGTACCTTCGACTGGGTCCCGCAAGGGAGAAGCATTCCTAAGGTGCCCCCGGTATTGGATGCCTGAATCCAGGGCGTAAGGGACCGGAGACGTGACCCTCCCGTAGAGCCGGTGCAGCATTTGGCCGGTGCCGGTGTGGGCCTCTGGTGACCGTCCGGATGGATGTCTTCCCCTGACAGGGGTTGTTTGTCTTAACGGAGGTATTTCATGTTCTTATGGTCTGTAGCAGAGACCAATCTTCATCAGGTCAGTGGCAGGCCTCCTCTAAGGCCTGTGGCAGAGGCCTCGACGTTCACCCAGGTCAGTGGCGGTGACCAAATTCACAGTCGGTGGCTAGGGATGAGCCGAACACCCCCGGGTTCGGTTCGCACCAGAACCTGCGAACGGACCGAAAGTTCGCGCGAACATTAGAACCCTATTAAATACAATGGACGTGAACGTTCAAAATCTAAAGTGCTAATTATAACGGCTAATATGCATGTTATTGTCCTAAAAAGGTTTGGGGACCCGGGTCCTGCCCCAGGGGACATGTATCAATGCATAAATAAGTTTTAAAAACGGTCCTTTTTTTGGGAGCAGTGATTTTAATGATGCATAAAGTGAAAAAAAAAAGTGAAATATTCCTTTAAATATCGTACCTGGGGGGTGTCTAAAGTATGCCTGTGAATGCATGTGTTTCCCGTGTTTAGAACTGTCCCTGCACAAAATGACATTTCTAAAGGAAAAAAAGCCATTTAAAACTGCTTGCGGCTTTAATGTCATGTCTGGTCCCGGTAATATGGATGAAAATCTTTGAGAAAAATGGCATGGCTACCCCATCAGCCCCCCACCCCCCTACCCCAGCCCATTACCAGCCCCTTTGGGTCTTGTATGGATATTAAAGGGGAACCCCGCACACAAAATAAAAAAGGCCCTATATACTCTGAACAGCAGTACACAGGCGGTGAAAACAAGACAGGGACTGTAGGTTTGTTCATAAGTAGAATATGTTTGTAATTTTGAACAGGTACAATGTTTAAGTGTATCTCCAGCCAAAATTATTAGATCAAGAATTGTAATTGCATGCCCCTGTTGAACAGGGGCTGAAAAATTGGGCCTTTGGTGGTGGTGTTGGTGGTGGTGGTGTTGTCACAACACTGTAAGCCCTCACATTTACTCTTGGTGGGCGCATGAATGGGCCCTGCTGTGAATTATTAGATCAATAATTGTAATTGCATGCCCCTGTTGAACAGGGGCTGAAAAATTGGGCCTTTGGTGGTGGTGTTGGTGGTGGTGTTGTCACAACACTGTAACCCCTCACAGTTACTCTTGGTGGGCGCAGAAATGGGCCCTGCTGTGAATTATTAGATCAAGAATTTTAATTACATTCCCCTGTAGAACAGGGGCTGAAAAATTGGGCCTTAGCCACTGGTGCCACAACACTGCAACCCCTCACAGATACTGTACTTGGAGCACAGTAATGAGCCCTGTTGCAAAGTATTGCATCAAAAATTGTAATTACACGCCCCTGTTAAACAGGGGCAGAAAAATTGGGCCTTAGGCACTGGTGCTGGTGCCACGACACTGCAACCTCTCCCAGATACTCTAGTTGGAGTGCAGGAATGAGCCCTGCTGCAAAGCATTGCATCAAAAATTGTAATTACATGCCCCTGTTAAACAGGGGCTGAAAAATTGGGCCTTAGCCACTGGGGGCGGCACCCAGAAACAAAAATGTTTTTCCAAGATATCATCATGAATCGGATCATTGAGGAGGAGGAGGATAGTCAGTCAACATAACAGGACAGTCACTCAGTCAGCATCAGCATCAGTCTTGAAGGGATGTGACATTTGAAAATAAATTATTCTGTTATATCAGCTTCAGGTGCTTGGTAGCTGGTGGTGATCCAAGACTGGTTCATCTTTAGGAAGGTCAGTCGATCAACCGAATCGGTGGATAGGCGCACCCTGTGATCCGTGACAAATCCTCCAGCAGCACTGAATGTGCGTTCCAAAAGTACGCTGGATGCAGGACAGGCCAGTAGCTCAATTGCATACTGTGCAAGCTCTGGCCAGTGATCCATCCTTAAGACCCAGTAAGCCAGAGGATTTTCAGTGGGAAAGGTGTCCAAATCTGACCTTGCCCCTAGGTATTCCTGCACCATGTGTATCAGATGCTGGCGATGGTTGCTGGAACCGATCATACCTTGGGGCTGCGGACTAAAGAATTGTCTGAACGCATCGGTCAGACGGCCACCTTCCCCACCGCTCCTTCTTTGACTGACCGAAGCCTCAGCAACTCGTTGTCCCAGACCAGCAGTTTGTAACCTCCCAGTCTCTGGGAACGCGTTGCACAGACCTTTCTGCAAGGCCTCCCGGAGTTGTCTCATCCTCTGCTCCCTCTGCGACGGTAAGATAAGGTCCGCAACCTTAGCCTTGTACCGTGGATACAGGAGAGTGGCCAGCCAGTAATGGTCCCTCTCCTTGATCCGAAGAATACGAGGATCCTTCCGCATACTTTGCAGGATCAGGGAGGCCATGCAGCGTAGGTTAGCTGAGGCATTAGGTCCGGAGTCCTCTGGGTCACTAAGGATGACATGATCCGCAGCCACCTCCTCCCAGCCACGTACAAGTCCACGGGTTTCTTGGGACTGTAAATCATCCCTAAAAGACTGCTGCTGTTGATGCTGCTGAGTGCCAGGCTCCACCTCCATGCTGACACAGTCCTCCTCCTCCTCCTCGTCCTCGTCCTCTTCCTGTGCGATGGGTGGGACAGAAGGAACACTGTCTGGGTAAAGGGGGCCTTGAGAGGCAAGGAAGTCCTCCTCTTCCTGCCTCTGTTCTGCCTCAAGTGCCCTGTCCATTATTCCACGCAGCGTGTGCTCCAACAGGTGGACAAGAGGTAGAGTGTCACTGATGCATGCACTGTCACTGCTCACCATCCTCGTGGCCTCCTCAAATGGTGCCAGGACAGTGCATGCATCCCTGATCATGCCCCACTGGCCTGGTGAAAAAAACCAGAGCTCCCCTGACCCTGTCCTGGTGCCGTAGTCACACAGGTACTCATTGGTACTCATTGATGGCCCTCTGCTGCGTGTGCCAACGTTGAGTTCCACCTGGTGGGCATGTCACATATAAGGCGGTTCTTGGGCAGGTTCAACTCCTTTTGCAGCTCAGCCAGGCGAGCACTGGCATTATAAGATCTGCGGAAATGCACACAGACTTTCCTGGCCTGCCTCAGGACATCCTGTAAGCCCGGGTACCTGCCCAAGAACCGCTGCACCACCAGGTTAAGGACGTGAGCCACACAGGGCACATGGGTCAGTTGTCCCTGTCGGAGGGCGGAGAGGAGGTTGGTGCCATTGTCGCAAACCACCATTCCTGGCTTAAGCTGGCGTGGCGTCAACCACCTCTCGGCCTGCCCCTGCAGAGCAGACAGAACCTCTGCCCCAATGTGGCTCCTGTCCCCCAAACACACCAGCGCAAGCACGGCATGGCATCCTTTTGCCTGCGTACTTGCGTAGCCCCTTGAACGCCTACGGAGCACCGCTGGTTCCGAGGACAAAGCACAGGAAGAGGCCATGGAGGAAGAAGAAGAAGAGGAGGGGGTGGAGGAGAGAGGTGTGTCACAACCAGTAGTAGCATTTTGGAGGCGTGGCGGCGGAACAACCTCCAACACTACTGCACCTTGTCCTGCATCCTTCCCAGCTGCCAAAAGAGTGACCCAATGGGCCGTGAAAGAAAGATAACGTCCCTGTCCATGCCTGCTGGACCATGAGTCAGCGGTAATATGCAACTTACCGCTGACTGCCCTGTCCAGCGAGGCATGGACATTGCCTTCCACATGCCGGTAGAGAGCCGGATTCGCCTTCCGTGAAAAAAAGTGGCGTTTCGGAACCTGCCACTGAGGAACCCCGCATTGCACAAACTCACGGAAGGGGGCCGAATCTACCAACTGAAAAGACAGCAGTTGAAGCGCTAGCAATTTAGCCAAGCTAGCATTCAACTGCTGGGCATGTGGATGGCTGGGAGTGAACTTCTTTCGACGGTCCAGCAGCTGGGGAAGGGAAATTTGCCTGCTAGAATCGGACGTTGGTGTACTGCTAGCAGAGTGCCCGCAAGTACTTGGCTGTGACACACCTAATTCTACACCTTCATTCCTCTCAGTGCAGGTTTCAGAGAGGACTGAAGGTATAGTGGGGTTGGAGATCCCAGCTGATGCGGTGCAAGGAGAGGTCTGCTTTGTTCTTTGGTGTGGGTCTTTAAGGTAGGCTTGCCAACGAGCTGCATGGCAGGTCAACATATGTCTGGTCAAGCATGTGGTGCCCAAGCGGCTGATGTTTTGGCCACGCGATATACGCTTGAGACATATGTTGCAAACAGCAGCTGTGCGATCTGATGCACTTGACTCAAAAAAGGCCCACACCAAAGAACTTTTTGAATAATGGCAGAGGCAGCGCCCTGCACAGGCGGAGCTCTGCGGTGTGATTCAGTCGGTGTGCTGCCCTTACGCTGGCCCCCTGCCTCGTTGGAGATGTGCCTCCTCCTCATCCTCCTCCTCATCCTCCTCCTCCTCCTCCTCCTCTCTCCTATTAGGCACCCACGTGGAGTCAGTGACCTCATCATCCCCTCCCTCCTCATCACTGGAGCCAATCTGGCAGTATGCTGCAGCTGCTGGAACATGACTGCCAGATTGGTGTCCTTCTTGAGCATCCCCTCTCTCTGCTCTCACGCTACTGCCTTCCTCTAGCTGGGTATCATCATTAGACCCTTCGAAACGCTGGGCATCCTCCTGGAGCATGTACCCAACACTGTGCTCAAACAGTTCGCGGGACTCCTCAGGAGGACATGGTGGGTCTAGGGAAGGAGTGACTGATGATGACATTGATACCAGGGAAGAGGACGCTTTGGCAGCTGCTTTGCCAATACCCTGAGCCTGGGTGAGAGAGGATGAGGAGGATGAGGAGGGCTTGGTCATCCACTCTACCAAGTCTTCGGCATGATGCGGCTCAACACGTCCAGCTGCCGAAAAGAAGGACAAGCGTGTCCCATGGCCACGTACTGATGACGATGCACCGCGTCCACGACCAGCACTGTTGTCTCTAGACACAGAGCCTGCTTTCCCTCTTTTATTGGCTCCTGACTGTCTGCCTCTCCTTGTTTGCCTTCCAGACATTCTAATGGCCTGCAGGGAGATGGGAAAACCAGCAATAAGGGGTAGCTTTAGGTGTATATTTTGCAGGAAGCACACAACTCCCACTGTAAGTGCTGCAGATGACTGCCTGTGTTACACAACAGGAAAAAACAGCAATAAGGGCTAGCTTCAGGTGTTTATTTTGCAGGAAGCACACTACGCCCGCTGTAAGTGCTGCAAATGCCTGTTAGTGTAACACAAAAGAAAAAAAGCTCGAGCAATAAGGGCTAATTTCAGGTGTATAATGTGCAGGAAGCACACTACGCCCGCTGTAAGTGCTGCAAATGCCTGTTAGTGTAACACACCAGGAAAACACAGCAATACGGGCTAACTTCAGGTGTATAATGTGCTGGAGGCACACTACGCCCACTGTAAGTGCTGCAAATGCCTGTTAGTGTAACACACCAGGAAAACACAGCAATACGGGCTAGCTTCAGGTGTATATTTAGCAGGAAGCACACTACGCCCGCTGTAAGTGCTGCAAATGCCTGTTAGTGTAACACACCAGGAAAACACAGCAATAAGGGCTAGCTTCAGGTGTATATTTAGCAGGAAGCACACTCCGCCCGCTGTAAGTGATGCAAATGCCTGTTAGTGTAACACAGTGTTTCTCAACTCCAGTCATCAACGCGCCCCAACAGGTCATGTTTTCAGGCTCTCCATTGTTTTGCACAGGTTATTTGATCAGTTTAACTGCTTTAGTAATTCCCACAGCTGTTTCATCTGAGGGAAATCCTGAAAACATGACCTGTTGGGGCGCCTTGAGGACTGGAGTTGAGAAACACTGGTGTAACACACCATGAAAACACAGCAATACGGGCTAGCTTCAGGTGTATAATGTGCAGGAGGCACACTACGCCCGCTGTAAGTGCTGCAAATGCCTGTTAGTGTAACACACCAGGAAAACACAGCAATAAGGGCTAGCTTCAGGTGTATATTTAGCAGGAAGCACACTACGCCCGCTGTAAGTGCTTCAAATGCCTGTTAGTGTAACACACCAGGAAAACACAGCAATACAGGCTAGCTTCAGGTGTATAATGTGCAGGAGGCACACTACGCCCGCTGTAAGTGCTGCAAATGCCTGTTAGTGTAACACACCAGGAAAACACAGCAATAAGGGCTAGCTTCAGGTGTATATTTAGCAGGAAGCGCACTACGCCCGCTGTAAGTGCTGCAAATGCCTGTTAGTGTAACACACCAGGAAAACACAGCAATACGGGCTAGCTTCAGGTGTATACTGTGCAGGAGGCTTAGCAACAATGACACTGACACTGTCCCCTGCCTATCCTTCTCTCTCCCTGCACACAAGGTTTAGCAAAGAATATGACACTGACACTCTCCCTGCCTATCCTTCTCTCTCCCTGCACACAAGGTTTAGCAAAGAATATGACACTGACACTCTCCCTGCCTATCCTCTCTCCCTGCACACAAGGTTTAGCAAAGAATATGACACTGACACTCTGCCTGCCTATCCTTCTCTCTCCCTGCACACAAGGTTTAGCAAAGAATATCGCTGACACTCTCCCTGCATATCCTTCTCTCTCCCTACACACAAGGTTTAGCAAAGAATAGCACAATGACACTGTCCCTGCCTATCCTTCTCTTTCCCTGTGCCGGAACACACTACACAAGGCCGCCGCGCTGGCGGCCTTTTATAGTGTGGGGCGTGTGCTAAACCCCCTGAGCTATAATTGGCCACAGG
This sequence comes from Rana muscosa, assembly GCA_029206835.1. Lineage (NCBI taxonomy): Eukaryota > Metazoa > Chordata > Amphibia > Anura > Ranidae > Rana > Rana muscosa. The sequence continues at coordinate 967,830,461 of CM055117.1, read as the reverse complement.
CAACCTGCCTGTGGCCAATTATGGCTCCTCTAGCTGCCGGCGCTTTGATTGGCCAAGCATGCGGGGTCACAGTGCATGCTTGGCCAATCACAGCGCCGGGATTGCACTGCGATGGCGCAGTGTATTGTGGGCCGTTCGCGTCACTCGAATTTGGCGCGAACGGCCCAAATCGTTCGATCTTCGTCGAACGAGCGAACAGCCGATGTTCGAGTCGAACGTATGTTCGACTCGAACACAGAGCTCATCCCTATCGGTGGCAGCGACTGTGCACCAAGTCTGTTTGCACTAAACGGAACAGGAGAGACTTTATTCATTGAGTGTGCCTGGACCTACTCTTTCCCACACCCTGTCTGTTCTTTTAAAGTTCAACCAGCCTACCTATTGATCAAAGCAAATAAAACAGTGTTGGACTTTTTATGGTGTGGAACTCGTGTTACTGGAATCTAAGTGTCCCTGTCTGTTACAGTGACAATCATCCTCCACAGGAGAAGCTGAGGCTCCGGCCTAAAACGCAGACCCAAAGGTAAACGGTTTTGCTCATATCTCTGCATACTACATCAGAGAGCCGAGCTGGTGGTGTACATCTTCCCCCTTCTCCCAGATACCCCTAGACGAGTCACACAGCCAGGGGAGAAGGCGGGTAAGGGCGCGACACTTATTTATTTTTCCTTTTTGTCTGTACTAATAGCCCATGTATATTTTTTGCAAGCTGCCTCTGTTTGCTTATAAATAATATAGTTGAAAAACAAATCCTGAAGAAACCCTCCCTTTGGGTGAAACGCATCAATCCAATTACCTCCTGGGATTCACCTATTGATACTTATGTACTGTATGTGAATAACGCATAAGATGATATGCTTTTTAGAGCTTTTGTACCTTTATTGTTTTAGAAAAAATCTTTGTACAAATAAAACATATTGTTTTTAGATGGATTTTTTGGTTTGAACAAACTTTTTGGGCACTTTAAAATCCCCATCTTCCCTTACTGTTAGGAGATTTATGGGAAATATTATTTTCAAATGGTCATAAAGTCAATTTTTTTGAAAAAATAATAAACATGGATTTTGCACAGAGAGGACCTGAACCTCCTGTCCCTGCTGCTGATCTTTTCTCCTTCTCTGTTTTTAATGCCCCCATAGCAAGCCGCTTGCTATAGGGACACTCCTGCGGGCTCGAGCTAGGCTGTGTGTATTAATAGACACCCAGTGCAGTTCAGCCCTGCCCTCCACTCCCTGCTCACAGGATTTTACTGACACCAGCAAGAGCCTATGGATCCCCCTTCTGCTGAGTCGCCTGTAATTAGAGAGAGAGGGAAGAATAGCAGCTACTTATGCAAATCAACCAACACCACTGTATACTCTGGCCAAATATTAAAACATAAATTCTAAAACATTAACATAGAATGTCCATCCATGCAAGGTGGTGATTGCTAGCATGTGATCACTCTCCTTTGTATAATATTATCCAGTTCAGTGCTTGTGTATGCTGTCCACCACAAATATTGTGTTTATTCCTCCACCATCCAAAATTTTCATTCACCATATAACCATCCAAAATAAGCGTAATCATTCAATCCATCAGGAATCCTGTGTCCACTTCTAGGATCTCCCCTCTCACTCAATCATATAATAAGAAAATGCCATCATTGTGCAACATATTTATTCAATTTATAAAAACATCCAGTATAAAAGTGCCTCAACTCACATTTACAAGTGCCCTCCAACAGGCACTAAGTCTATCCAGCAATCCATATCTATAGCTGTCACGTCGCTCCGTTCAGAGAAGCCAGCTTTCGTTCCAGTCCTCAGATGTGGTGATACCAAGGGGCAGGAAGTGACGTATGTGTCGTACCACTATGCTTCAACGCGTTTCACATAAATAATGTGTCATCAGGAAGCTAGTGGAGCCATTTCTGTTAAGGTATTCATGCTCTTACTGTCTGGAGATTATCCAATCATGTTCTGGTTTACCGTAACCCACAAGATTTCTAAATACCACCATACTTTCATAGGACAGCATGTGCTGCTGGCCACATCTGGCCCTTTGGCTCTCTCTGTCAGGCCTGCAATGCCTCCACTTTCAGTATGCCTCTCTGAGCCTGTTAGCTTGAAAGCTGTGGGCTGTGTTGGATGGCTATTTAGGGGCAGTCTCACCACATGACAAGGCAAAATGCCTGTCTTCTATATAGCTGGTTTACCTAATTATGTTGCCCAGGTGGTGTATCGAAAAAGATACTGCATACGGTACATTTTTTTTCAGAATAGTGCAGCATAAGGCAATCCAACACCTCACACCACATAGATGTCAGTAACAGGCTGAAAATGATCCAGTTAATTTTACTATCATATTTTATGGAATTGCAGTAATTGTGGAACCCCAACATGGTGGGAAACAGCCCCAACATTAGAGATGTTTGTAAACAAACACACATACTCACCTTTATGCAGCAGCATTGATGTGCATCTACAGCTGTCCCACATTGGCTCTAAGCCTGAGAAATGAGTGAACACATGACTGTTGATCACTCAGTTCTTGGTCTGCTCAGAGCAGAGAGCAGTGACTATCAGTTACCGCTCTCCACTCTGCTTCTCCAGCGCTCACTGGAGCACTGAGCTGGAGAGGGGTGGGCGCAGCTGGCTCTGGATCTCACCCTGACAATATTGTTCGGATCCTTCCAGAGTCTGGAGCAGCTCTGCCACTTTAATTAATAGTGGGCAACAGCCCGCTGTATGCTGACTCTGAATAACAGAAGGGCAAAAGTAAGTACACTCCTGTGATCCACAAGAAAGCTATGACCAAAAAAACTCAGCAATACTTCTCTTTTTTTTTAAAAGCATTAAACTCTCAGCATTTTTTAGTTTAACCACTTAAGCCCCGGACCATTTTGTAGCTAAAGGACCAGAGGTGATTTCAGAATTTTGCACTGCGCTGCTTTAACTGTAAATTGTGCGGACATGCAATGTTGTACCCAAACGAAATTTGCGTCCTTTTCTTCCCACAAATAGAGCTTTCTTTTAATGGTATTTGATTGCCTCTGCGATTTTTATTTTTTGCGATATAAACGGAAATAGACCGAAAATTTTGAAAAAAAATGATATTTTCTAATTTTTGTTAAAAGAAAAATCGAATAAACTCAATTTTAGTCATACATTTAGGCCAAAATGTATTCAGCCACATGTCTTTAGTAAAAAAAATGTCAATAAGCGTATATTTATTGGTTCGCGCAAAAGTTATAGCGTCTACAAACTAGGGTACATTTTCTGGAATTTACACAGCTTTTAGTTTATGACTGCCTATCTCATTTCTTGAGGTGCTAAAATGGCAGGGCAGTACAAAACCCCCCCAAATGACCCCATTTTGGAAAGTAGACATCCCAAGGAAATTGCTGAGAGGCATGTTGAGCCCATTGAATATTTTTTTTTCGTCTCAAGTGATTGAATAATGACTAAAAAAAAATAAAAAATTACAAAAAGTTGTCACTAAATTATATATTGCTCACACATGCCATGGTTATATGTGGAATTGCACCCCAAAATACATTTTGCTGCTTCTCCTGAGTACGGGGATACCACATGTGTGGGACTTTTTGGGAGCCTAGCCGCGTACGGGCCCCCGGAAACCAAGCACCGCCTTCAGGATTTCTAAGGGCGCAAATTTTTGATTTCACTCCTCACTACCTATCACAGTTTTGAAGGCCATAAAATGCCAAAATAGCACAAAACCCCCCCAAATGACCCCATTTTAGAAAGTAGACACCCCAAGGAAATTGCTGAGAGGCCTGTTGAGCCCATTGAATATTTTTTTTTTGTCCCAAGTGATTGAATAATGACAAAAAAAAAAAAATTACAAAAAGTTGTCACTAAATGATATATTGCTCACACATGCCATGGTTATATGTGGAATTACACCCCAAAATACATTTTGCTGCTTCTCCTGAGTACGGGAATACCACATGTGTGGGACTTTTTAGGAGCCTAGCCGCGTACGGGACCCCGAAAACCAAGCACCGCCTTCAGGATTTCTAGGCACAATTTTTTGATTTCACTCCTCACTACCTATCACAGTTTCGAAGGCCATAAAATGCCAAAATAGCACAAAACCCCCCCAAATGACCCCATTTTGGAAAGTAGACACCCCAAGCTATTTGCTGAGATGCATGGTGAGTATTTTACAGTTCTCATTTGTTTTTGAAAATGAAGAAAAAAAAATTTTTTTTTTTTTTTTTAATTTTCAAAACTTTGTGACAAAAAGCGAGATCTGCAAAATACTCACCATACCTCTCGGCAAATAGCTTGGGGTGTCTACTTTCCAAAATGGGGTCATTTGGGGGGGGTTTTGTGCCATCTGGGCATTGCATGGCCTCCGAAACTGTGATAGGCAGTGAGAAGTGAAATCAAAAATTTACACCCTTAGAAAGCCTGAAGGCGGTGCTTGGTTTTTGGGGTCCCGTACGCGGCTAGGCTCCCAAAAAGTCTCACACATGTGGTATCCCCGTACTCAGGGGAAGCAACAGAATGTATTTTGGGGTGTAATTCCACATATGCCCATGGCATGTTTGAGCAATATATAATTTAGTGACAACTTTGTGCAAAAAAATAAATAAATATTTTTTTTTTTCTGCAACTTGTGTCAACATATAAAATATTCCATGGACTCGACATGCCTCTCAGTATATAGCTTGGGGTGTCTACTTTCCAAAATGGGGTCATTTGGGGGGGGTTTTGAACTGTTCTGGCATTTTATACACAACATTGGGAAGCTTACATCCACTCTTCTAACCACTTGAAGACAAAGCCCTTTTTGACACTTTTTGTTTACATGAAAACATATTTGTTTTTGCAAGAAGATTATGTTGAACCCCCAAACATTATATATATTTTTAAAGCAAAGGCTCTACAGATTAAAATGGTGGGTGTTGCATTTTTTTTTCTACACAGTATTTGTGCAGCGATTTTTCAAACGCATTTTTTGGGGAAAAAATACACTTTTTTTAATTTTAATGCACTAAAACACACTATGTTGTCCAAATGTTTGATGAAATAAAAAAGATGATCTTAGGCCGAGTACATAGATACCAAACATGACATGCTTTAAAATTTCGCACAAACGCGCATTGGCGACAAACTACATACATTTTTAAAAGCCTTTACAGGTTACCCCGTTAGATTTACAGAGGAGGTCTACTGCTAAAATTACTGTCCTCGATCTGACCTTCGTGGTGATACCTCACATGCATGGTGCAATTGCTGTTTACATATGACGCCAGACCGACGCTTGCGTTCGCCATTGGGCAAGAGCAGGGCAGGACAGGGGTGCTTTTTTTTATTTATTTATTTTTATTATTAATTTTGCTTTTTTATTTTATTTTTAAATTGTTCCTTCCATATTTTAATTTTTTTTATCATTTTTATTGTTATCTCAGGGAATGTAAATATCCCCTATGATAGCAATAGGTAGTGACAGGTACTCTTTTTTAACCACTTAACGACCGCCCACTGTAAATATACGTCGGCAGAATGGCACCGACAGGCAGAATCACGTATATGTACGTGACTGCCTTTGTATAGTTGGGGGGTCCGATCGGACCCCCCTTCTTTACAGTGAGCGGCCGTTATTCCTTTGGGAGCGATCAGGGATGAGGGGACAGCCGTTCGATTCCGGCCACCCCCTCTCGATCGCTCCCAGCGAATCGAATCATTCCCCTGCCTGTGTAATGTAAACACAGGCAGAGGAAGTGATGTCATCTCTCCTGCGGCGCTCACATATACCGAGCGCCGTACAGGAGAAGATGCAGGTTAGTGCACAAAACACTACACTGACACCAGGACACATAGGCACATAAATCGCCCCCCCAGGCCCCCCCAGACACCCCAGATCACCCCCCAGATCACCCCCCAGCCCCCAGTCACAGTGTCACTGCAATTGCAGTGACCATTTATTTACTGATCACTGCAATCAGTGACATTTGTGACTGTAAAAGTGTCACTAAAAATAGTTTTAGGTCCAGTGTAGCCCCCTAACCCCCTCTAATAAAGGTTTAACCCCCTGATCACCCCCCAGATAACCCTTTCACCCCCTAGCACCGCCGTCGCTAAGCGATCATTTTTCTGATCGCTGTCTTAGCGCGGTGATGCCGATCGGTAGCCAGTTATTTTTTTTTAGGTTCGCCGCAGGTTTTTATAGCGTCGGGTACCCCCATATATTACCTAATAAAGGTTTAACCCCCTTGATCGCCCCCCAGATAACCCTTTCACCCCCTATCACCACTGTCGCTAAGCGATCATTTTTCTGATCGCTGTCTTAGCGTCGGTGATGCAGATCGGTAGCCAGTTATTTTTTTTGGTTCGCCGCAGGTTTTTATAGCGTCAGGTACCCCCATATATTACCTAATAAAGGTTTAACCCCCTTGATCGCCCCCCAGATAACCCTTTCACCCCCTATCACCACTGTCGCTAAGCGATCATTTTTCTGATCGCTGTCTTAGCGTCGGTGATGCAGATCGGTAGCCAGTAATTTTTTTTAGGTTCGCCGCAGGTTTTTATAGCGTCAGGTACCCCCATATATTACCTAATAAAGGTTTTAACCCCCTAATTGCCCCTAGTTAACCCTTTCACCAGTAATCACCATATAAGTGTTACGGGTGACGCTGGTTAGTTAGTTTGCTTTTTATAGTGTCAGGGCACCCGCCGTATATAACCCAATAAAGGTTTAACCCCCTGATCGCCCGGCGGGTGATATCAATTAGGTTTTAGCATCAGAGAGGGTCTGCGTCACACCCCAGGCAGCGTCAGGTTAGTGCCAGTAACGCTAACACCCACGCGTGAAGCATACACCTCCCTTAGTGGTATAGTATCTGAACAGATCAATATCTGATCTGATCAGATCTATACTAGCGTCCCCAGCAGTTTAGGGTTCCCAAAAACGCAGTGTTAGTGGGATCAGCCCAGATACCTGCTAGCACCTGCGTTTTGCCCCTTCGTCCAGCCCAGGCCACCCAAGTGCAGTATCGATCGATCGCTGTCACTTACAAAACACAACACACATAACTGCAGCGTTCGCAGAGACAGGCCTGATCCCTGCGACTCCAGTGCTGTAGGAGGTGATTTCACCACCACAATTAAAAAAAAAAGCATATATGCCGAAGCATTGGGGCGGAGGAGCGATTTTGCTCCTAATGCCGCGTACATACGGTCGAAATTCCGACGGAGGCTTGCCCGTGGAAAAGTCTGACCATGTGTACGGGGCATAACTTTTGCGGGAAGATGACCCCATGCTTCGGCATATATAAATGGTGCATGTATGCCCATCATTAGAAGTGGGTGGATGAAGGGCGGTATTCTAATGGTGGGCATACCCACCGATCAATCTCTTTTTTCGTTCAGCCAACTGGCTGCATGAAAAAAAAAGATTACAATACATGTCCAACAAGGACCAGCAACGTACTGGTATGTTGCTGGACTTTGAATGTTTATACCAGAATGATGCCTGCAGGTTTAGGTATCATCTTGGTGTCATTCTTTTCAGCCAGCGGCCGGCTTTCATGTAAAAGCAATCCTAGTGGCTAATTAGCCTCTGGACTGCTTTTACAAGCAGTGGGAGGGAATGTCCCCCCCTGGATATAAAAAGCGCCATTGGGAAATTGGGAAAGAATTTTATCACACCGATCTTGGTGTGGTCAGATGCTTTGAGGGCAGAGGAAAGATCTAGGGTCCAATAGACCCCAGTTTTTTCAAAAAAAGAGTACCTGTCACTACCTATTGCTATCATAGGGGATATTTACATTCCCTGAGATAACAATAAAAATGATAAAAATAAATAAATATGGAAGCAACAGTTTAAAAAAAAAAAAAAAAAGCAAAATTAATAATAAAAAAAAAAAAAGCACCCCTGTCCTGCCCTGCTCTTGCCCAATGGCGAACGCAAGTGTCGGTCTGGCGTCATATGTAAACAGCAATTGCACCATGCATGTGAGGTATCACCGCAAAGGTCAGATCGAGGGCAGTAATTTTAGCAGTAGAACTCCTCTGTAAATCTAATGTGGTAACCTGTAAAGGCTTTTAAAGGCTTTTAAAAATGTATGTAGTTTGTCGCCAATGCGCGTTTGTGCGAAATTTGAAAGCTTGTCGTGTTTGGTATCTATGTACTCGGCCTAAGATCATCTTTTTTATTTCATCAAACATTTGGGCAATATAGTGTGTTTTAGTGCATTAAAATTAAAAAAGTGTATTTTTTCCCCAAAAAATGCGTTTGAAAAATCGCTGCGCAAATACTGTGTAGAAAAAAAATGCAACACCCACCATTTTAATCTTTAGGGCCTTTGCTTTAAAAATATATATAATGTTTGGGGGTTCAACATAATTTTCTTGCAAAAAATAAAAAATGTTTTCATGTAAACAAAAAGTGTCAAAAAGGGCTTTGTCTTCAAGTGGTTAGAAGAGTGGATGTAAGCTTCCTAATGTTGTGTATAAAATGCCAGAACAGTTCAAAACCCCCCCAAATGACCCCATTTTGGAAAGTAGACACCCCAAGCTATATACTGAGAGGCATGTCGAGTCCATGGAATATTTTATATGTTGACACAAGTTGCGGAAAAAAGACAATTTATTTTTATTTATTTATTTTTTTGCACAAAGTTGTCACTAAATGATATATTGCTCAAACATGTCATGGGCATATGTGGAATTACACCCCAAAATACATTCTGTTGCTTCTCCTGAGTACGGGGATACCACATGTGTGAGACTTTTTGGGAGCCTAGCCGTGTACGGGACCCCAAAACCAAGCACCGCCTTCAGGCTTTCTGAGGCCTCGTACACACGACCGAGTTTCTCGTCGTAAAAAACACGTCGTTTTTTTCGACGAGATTCTTGTTAAGCTTGTCGATTTTCTCGTCAAGCTTTCTATGCGTACACACTGTCATTTCCCAATTTCCTCGTTGTTCTCCGCGCTCACGTCCAGCACGTACGACGGCACTATAAAGGGGAAGATCTTTTTTCTTGGCGCCACCTCTTGGGCTGCTTTTGCTGATCTCGTGTTACCGCGTGTGAAGTAAAAGTTTGGGAAGAGACGATTCACGCTTTTCAGTCTTCGTACTTTTCAGATCGTTTTCTGCCGTTCAGTTTGTGCTTGTGGGTTCGTATCTTGACTTTCAGGGCGTCTAGGCAGGTCGTATCTGTTTTACAGTGCGTTCTTGCCTGTTCGTTTCTGTTTTTCATTTCGTTATTCATAGGCCTTGCTGTTCTAAAGTACGTTCTGTTCTGTACGTTCTGATTAGACGACCGTTTCCTAGCCATGTCGCCTGGACGTTCTCGTCGTCGAGTTCGTGCTGTGCGTGCGCTTGGTGTTGGTCTGCTTGTTTTGGACCAAGACCAGTCCATGAATGGTGTGAGGAGGAGTTCATGGACCAAGAATTGGTTGCTCCAGCGGGACCAATTCTGCCATATGCCTCTGCTGCGGGAGATCGTCGAGAATAATCCTGAGGACTACAGGAATTTTCTGCGGATGTCTGACCCCGTTTTTCAGGAACTTTTGGCTTTGGTGTCCCCCTATATTACCAGGAAGGACACCGTTATGCGGGAAGCCATCAGTACTGAGCAGAGGCTCATCGCCACGTTGCGTTACCTGGCGACAGGGAGAAGTCTTCAGGACTTGAAGTTCACCACAGGCATCTCCCCCCAGGCTCTGGGCCTCATAATCCCAGACACCTGTTCTGCCATCATCCAAGTCCTGCAGGAGGACTATATTAGGGTAAGTTTGCTCCCTTAACATCACATTTTATGTATTACATGTATGCTAATGTATTGTATTTCTTTCATCCTTCCCTAATTACCATGATTGTAATATGCTGAGAATGTCCCCTTTGTCCCCATGCATGTTGGAAGCTTTAGATTGCCCCTTTTTTCTCCTCCATAAATATTTCCCTTCACTAACTTTTCCAGCAGGGGCGCCTGTTGCTCCAAATGTTTGGGGGTTCAAACCCCAATTTAGGAAATAAACTTCCTCCTTTTTTGCTCTGGTGCCTATTAAACGCCCCCAGTTGTCCCCTCCAATGCAGCCATTTTGTTCCCTCCAATGCAGCCATTTAGTCCCCTCTAATGCAGCCAGTTTCCCCCCAGCCCTGCACTTACCTTCTTGTGGTCAGCGCCATCCTTCTTCTGTCCTTGATGTCTTCTCCTTCCCTTCATGTTGCATCAGCCAATCATGTTACCATTAAACAGACTTGGTGAACATGATTGGCAGAGCAGCCTGTCAGTGTTTACCCAAGGAATGCCCCCCCCCCCTGCGTCCCCGATTTTACTTTTAGGAAGCCAATTACATCCCTCAGGTTGTAATGTGCAAGACTATTTTACTACCTGTTTCTGCTATGCAATTTGAACCCCCTAAATGCCGCAATGATTCATATGTCGGTCGCTTTACAAGAGGCCATCCACCTGAATAGTGTGCGGAATAGACAATACATAGGTTCATGCAACGCATGAACCTATGTATTGTTCTGATTGATGGGCACAGGAGAGAGGGGGCAGTGCTCCAGCACCCACTCTGGACGCACCGCCACTGCAATGCTATCCTGTGGCCAAACACATCTCCCCCCCCCAAAATAATTTAGTAATGGCCCATCAGAGGGGGTGATGAATATGATAAATGAGCCTTCCATTATACTTTTTTTAAACACCTTAATAAACGTAGAATTTGATTGATGTTGGCCTCTAATTTTTTTGGATAGAATTTCCTTGTAATGTATGACTTTGGTTTTCTAATATTATTTCATCTTGTTTCACTCCACAGCTTCCTTCCACGCCACAGGAATGGCAGACTGTGGCATCGGAGTTTGCCACGCGGTGGGACTTCCCCAACTGCGGTGGTGCCATAGACGGGAAGCACGTCCGCATCGTGCCGCCACCCCGTTCTGGGTCCTACTACTACAACTACAAGGGGTTTCATAGCATTGTGCTGATGGCGGTGGTGTCAGCACGGTATGAATTCCTCTATGTTGATGTAGGGAAAAATGTCCGGATGTCCGATGGGGGATCCTTCATCCAGACGGAGTTTGCCCTCCGTCTCCAGAGTGACGACCTTGCATTGCCACCGGATGCAGGGAATATTAAAGGACTCCCCTTTGTTTTTTTGGCTGATGAAGCCTTCGGGCTCGGACGGCATCTTATGAGGCCATTTCCTCAGAGGACCCTGACCCCAGAGAAGAGGGTGTTCAATTACCGGCCGGCCAGGGGCCGAAGAGTCGTTGAAAATGCCTTCGGCATAATGGCCAGCCGGTTCCGCCTTTTTATGACTTCCATCCACTTGGCGGACTACAAAATAAACTATGTAGTGTTATGCTGCTGTGTGCTACACAATTTTCTTTGCCGCAAATCGAATTCATATATGGCCTCAGTTTTGCCAGAGGCTGGACTTTCCCCTGCAAATCCCCTGCCGGGCCTGGAATCTGCCCGTCCAGGCTTGCCCCCCCCAAAATGCCCCTGAGGTTCGGGACAAATACATGGAGTATTTCACGGGTAGGGGGGCAATTCCTATGCCAGCCTATGTCTAAGTATCCCAATAAAAAGCTTGTTTAAACCTTTAATTATTTGTTCTTTCCTGTCTCCTAGTTTGTCTTTGTGCATTTGTAGTGGCAAGTGTATTTTACTTTAGTAAATAACAACCATTTCACTATGTAACCTTACAAAAGAACCAAATAAGCTTAGCGGGTATTATAAAAAGAAGCTACACGTTGTTTGTGGTCAAATATTTTACTCTGTGCACATTCTCTTCATTTTTAAAAAAAAAAAATTATTTTGGGTTGGCCTGGCCCCAACCCGGCAATTTTTTGCTTATGAAAATACAAAAATAACAGTTGCATTTCAAAAATCACAACATTGGATACCTCTGAGCAATCGGAGACATTCACTTACACAAACTATGTCTCTATGTGCCCGTCCTAATATGGGGTCCTGCCACCCCTTGCCCAGCCAAAAATTGAATATGCACACATTTGGGATTTTTTTCATCTAGGAAGTTTACAATCCTGATCCCTATTGTCAACATGTGCTATCTGCCATCAGGGGTGATCAATGGACGTGTTTTGGGGGTGCATCCCCTTCCTCAGTTCACCGACTTTAGATACGAGGAAGGGGTTGCACCCACAAAAGACGTACATGGATATCCCCTGATGGCAGATAGCACATGTTGACACACTGTGTGCATATTCAATTTTTGGCTGGTTTGATTGTCAAAAAAATTCAAAAAATTACAAAAACAAACATGTAAAAACAAATGTGTTTGGATGGCTTATTGAATTCTCCCCAAAACATTGAGAATGTCTTTAAATGTTTGTTCCATCACATGGATTCTTTGTTTAATAAGGTCCAGTTCCGTGCTACATTCCATCACTTGCTGGATGAGGCGGAGGGCACTGTCAGCAGAGAACCGTGTACTATCCTTCACAACATTTACATCCCCTAAAAACCAAAAAAAATAGGTATTATAACTCTGCAGGCCTACCTCTCTTACCTGAAGCTGTGGTGACAGATACTGACCTGTTGTGGTGACCAGATCCACAACGTCATCCACCTCTCCTTCCTGCACTTCTCCTTCCTCCACCTCAACTTCCTCTACATCCTTCGGTTGTGGGTCTTTGGGAGTTTGGGGTTGCTTGGAAGTTGTGGGGTGCATGTGCTCCCTGGAGTGTCCTCCTCCCAGTCCTCTCTCCCCTATGAGAATAAAACAAAAGGTCTATTTATCACACTGTAAATATCATTGTTAAAATAAAAACAGGCTAAATTGCTTGGAAGTGGGGTACAAGTGTGTGTTTGTGCGGAATTTAAAGAAGAATGCATTATTTATGACCCAAAATATGTTTAGTATTCACATTTGGATGTAATTTATTTGACATGGAGGCACCACAAAAATTCTCTGATGCACCTGTGTGGGACACCCAAAAAAGGCGGGTCTGGTGGCCCACACTATAGTGCTCCAAAGTACAGATGTGGAAGCAGCTGCTGAGTGTCCTCTCCTTTACACTGATAAAAGTTTGCATTTCATTCTCTTTACAAACACATCATCTAGACTAAAAAATTATCAACAATATTTGATCAAAAATGGCAGATGTCTAATTACTTTTGTGGCTCTAAAATAAGCCAAAACCGCGGATAACGGTAACGTAACGAACGATTATTGTGCCCAACCAAGTTCAAAATATTACATTTTGGAAGGGAGTCCAATATGAGAAAAAACATAAAAACATGTCAGTTTATAAAAAGATTAATAGCAGAAAAGTCTACATTTTACTTACTTTTAGCGAGCATTCTCTTTATGCTCCTCAACTGGTCTGGCTCCCTCAGTTTGAGGTCTGACCACCTCTTTCTGAGCTGCTCATTTGAGCGTTTCACCCCGAAATTCGCCTTCAGACTCTTCACAACTTTAGTGAGGATTTTGGCCTTCCTTCTATTTGGTTTGCTATACGGCCCATGCTTGGCATCATAATCAGCCTTGAGCAAGATGTCCACCATCTCCGCCATCTCGGCAAAAGACATATTCGATGCCTTGAATCTCCTCCTTGATCGTGACGTTTCCTCGGTCTCCGGGCTTGTCTCCTCGTTAGTTGCGGAATTATCAGACACCTGCTGTAACTCCGCCATATCTGTCTGCGCGCCGAAAGAGAAGGGGCGGGGAAAAGATGTTAGTTAGAACGTCATGGGCGGGCCACGTGTGCGGAGCGACGTGTTCGAATTTTGACGCATGCGTGGTGTGTATATAGCAAACACACATGTGACTATAGTACGTTCGGTGTGCGGAGAGAGGAGTTCAAGTGACGGACGTGCGAACGAAGGTATGTGATTTTGTGACTTGTAAAAATTGTTGGCTTATACTGTCTTGAGATTGTTGGAGGATATATATGGTGACTAGGATGTTAAGGAGGTTAGACTGTTTGCCTCACATTAGTTAAATATAATTTATTTAACTTGCAGATACAATATGAATGTCTTTATTAGCGACAAAGAGTTCCTGGCGGAATTTATTGACCGTGTAAGGGAGCTGCCGGCTCTGTGGGAGACGAAAAACCCCATCCATAAAAAAAGAGGGGTGAGAAAAGCAGCGCTGGAGAAGCTGCTCCCATTTGTGCATACCAAGGTGCCCACAGCCACAGCAAAACAAGTGGACACTAAAATTGGGAGCTTGAGAGGTACCTACAGGACTGAACGCTCTAAGGTGCTGGCTTCTCAGAGGTCAGGAGCAGCAGCAGATGATGTTTATGTCCCGATTTTGTGGTACTACAACAGGATGTCCTTTCTGGATGACCACATTGAGACAAGGCCATCACTCTCCACTCTTCCCCCCAGACTTCCCTGCAGCCAACCTGAGCCTTCTCTGGAGCAAGAGGAGGCAGCCATCCTGGATGATCCTGATTTGGCCATCTGGAGCCAGGTATAGTATTAACTGAAAATGTATTGGGATAAAATTAATGTTTGACAAATATGTCAAGATGAGAAACATACATTATTTTGGATTCCACAAGTGAAATCAAGATCTGTAGACATTATTCTGCACTTAATTGGGTGCTAAATAGTCAATCTGATGTAGTGGTAAATTTAAAGCAAGGATTTATGCATTTACATTCTAATTGCTTCAATCAGGATTACAAAGTTTGATGCAAAGATTAAACCAACATATTAAACTATGTTCCTTTTTCATACACAGGATGAAATCAGCCAGGAGGAGGGTCTGGAAACTGTCAGGCAGGAGGAGGAAGGGCCCAGTGGCAGCCAGGAGGTGGCAGGGCCCAGTGGCAGTCAGGAGGTGGCAGGGCCCAGTGGCAGCCAGGAGGTGGCAGGGCCCAGTGGCAGACAGGAGGTGGCAGGGCAAAGGAGAAGCACCAGATCCCAGGTGCCTCCCATCCGGCTTCACAAAAGAGGCAGGAGGGACAGGACCACCAGTGAGGCAGAAATGGCCCTTATTAAAGAGGCCCATGCCACCCTCAAGGAGCCCACATCCCCTGAAGAGGCCATTGCCGGCCTAGTGGAGGCTAAGTTCAAGGTGATGAGCATGGAGCAACGCCTCCTATGCGAGCCCCTGCTCATCACCTTGCTCAACAAGGGGGTGATGGAGAAAATTACCCCCAATACCGCCATATGTGAGGTGGCCCAAATGACCCAACCTCAACCTCCACCTCCACCTTCTTCTTCTGCCCCACCCCCTTCTGCTACACCTCCACCTCCTTCTTCTGCCCCACCCCCTTCTGCTACACCTCCACCTTCTGCCCCACCCCCTTCTGCTACACCTCCACCTTCTGCCCCACCCCCTTCTGCTACACCTCCACCTTCTGCCCCACCCCCTTCTGCTACACCTCCACCTTCTTCTTCTGCCCCACCCCCTTCTGCTACACCTCCACCTTCTGCCCCACCCCCTTCTGCTACACCTCCACCTTCTGCCCCACCCCCTTCTGCTACACCTCCACCTTCTGCCCCACCCCCTTCTGCTACACCTCCACCTTCTTCTTCTGCCCCACCCCCTTCTGCTACACCTCCACCTTCTTCTTCTGCCCCACCCCCTTCTGCTACACCTCCACCTCCTCCTCCTGACAGGAGTACCCCTCCAGTGGGCCAGCCTCCAGCCAAACGAAGAAGGAAGGCTGCAGGGAAGGCTTCAGGAAAGGCTGCAGGGAAGGCTTCAGGAAAGGCTGCAGGGAAGGTTGCCAGGAAGAAGAGGAAGTGATGGCCTTGCTTCATTGTGGTTGGACAGAAGGCAGCCTGTTGTAGTACCACACACTTGGGACATATATATCACCTGCTGCTGTTCCTGACCTCTGGGAGGCCAGCATCAGATTGTGTTCAGAAATGTTGGCCTTCTCAAGCTCCCAATTTTAGTGTCCACACAGGGTTGCTGTGTGCTCTGGGGTCCCTGGGATGCACAAATGGCAGCAGCTTCTCCAGCGCTGCCTTCTCTTTATTTAATTTATAAACATGAATGAATGTGATTTTTGTTTAAGTTCATACTTGACTATGTGTATTTTTAAATAAACAAAATCAAGCTTTGGAGTAAGCAGATACATTTGATGACAATAAAAGGGACAGATATCACCCCCCCAAAAGAATAACTAAATCTGATTAGCACAAAAACATGGTGGGAAGTTTAAATAATATAGATTCCAAAATTAAATGGGAGATCACTATCAAAACATTGTGAAATTATAATTAACATCATTTTGAAAAATCTAACCATTTAAATTATTTCTAAAAACTTGCACGATATAATACACATAAATCTTATAAAGAGCAGCATGAAAAAGGTTAAAAATAAGGCATAACTCTGTGAGAATATCAGCAGCAAAAGAAGGTCACTCGTTTTGATTAATGTAACATTCTAACGAAGATTTCAATGCAGAACATTTAAACGATGAAATATTTTTGAGCGTGACGAATATGCTCTCTCCATTACGAAGGCTTGTTTTACCAGAAGATGCGCTCCCGTCTCATAGTTGCTTGTGAGCATGCGCGCTTTTGGAAGAGTCGTAAAAGCATACACACGAACCATTTTCTCGTCACAAAACAGGCCGATGAGAAACACGACGAGGAAATCTGGAATCCTGACGAGAAAATAGAGAGCAGGTTCTCTATTTTCTCGTCGAGATTCTCGGCAATTTTCTCATCGTAAAACCATACACACGAACGTTTTTCTCGACAAAAAAACTCTCGCGGCACTTTTCTTGACTGTTTTGGACGAGAAACTCGGTCGTGTGTACGAGGCTTGAGGGTGTAAATTTTTGATTTCACTTCTCACTGCCTATCACAGTTTCGGAGGCCATGGAATGCCCAGATGGCACAAAACCCCCCCAAATGACCCCATTTTGAAAAGTAGACACCCCAAGCTATTTGCTGAGAGGTATGGTGAGTATTTTGCAGATCTCGCTTTTTGTCACAAAGTTTTGAAAATTGAAAAAAAAAAAAAAAAAAAAAATATTTTCTTTCTTCATTTTCAAAAACAAATGAGAGCGGTAAAATACTCACCATGCCTCTCAGCAAATAGCTTGGGGTGTCTACTTTCCAAAATGGGGTCATTTGGGGGGGGGTTTGTGCTATTTTGACATTTTATGGCCTTCGAAACTGTGATAGGTAGTGAGGAGTGAAATCAAAAATTTGTGCCTAGAAATCCTGAAGGCGGTGCTTGGTTTTCGGGGTCCCGTACGCGGCTAGGCTCCCAAAAAGTCCCACACATGTGGTATCCCCGTACTCAGGAGAAGCAGCAAAATGTATTTTGGGGTGTAATTCCATATATAACCATGGCATGTGTGAGCAATATATCATTTAGTGACAACTTTTTGTAATTTTTTTTATTTTTCTATTTTTTTGTCATTATTCAATCACTTGGGACAAAAAAAATAATTAATGGGCTCAACAGGCCTCTCAGCAATTTCATTGGGGTGTCTACTTTCTAAAATGGGGTCATTTGGGGGGGGGGGGGGTTTGTGCTATTTTGGCATTTTATGGCCTTCGAAACTGTGATAGGTAGTGAGGAGTGAAATCAAAAATTTGCGCCCTTAGAAATCCTGAAGGCGGTGCTTGGTTTTCGGGGGCCCGTACGCGGCTAGGCTCCCAAAAAGTCCCACACATGTGGTATCCCCGTACTCAGGAGAAGCAGCAAAATGTATTTTGGGGTGCAATTCCACATATAACCATGGCATGTGTGAGCAATATATAATTTAGTGACAACTTTTTGTCATTTTTTTTTTTTTAGTCATTATTCAATCACTTGAGACAAAAAAAAATATTCAATGGGCTCAACATGCCTCTAGGCAATTTCCTTGGGGTGTATTCTTTCCAAAATGGGGTCATTTGGGGGGGTTTTGTACTGCCCTGCCATTTTAGCACCTCAAGAAATGAGATAGACAGTCATAAATTAAAAGCTGTGTAAATTCCAGAAAATGTACCCTAGTTTGTAGACGCTATAACTTTTGCGCAAACCAATAAATATACGCTTATTGACATTTTTTTTACTAAAGACATGTGGCTGAATACATTTTGGCCTAAATTTATGACTAAAATTGAGTTTATTCGATTTTTCTTATAACAAAAAGTAGAAAATATAATTTTTTTTCAAAATTTTCGGTCTTTTACCGTTTATATCGCAAATCGCAGAGGCAATCAAATACCATTAAAAGAAAGCTCTATTTGTGGGAAGAAAAGGACGCAAATTTCGTTTCGGTACAACATTGCATGTCCGCACAATTTACAGTTAAAGCAGCGCAGTGCAAAATTCTGAAAACAGCTCTGGTCCTTTAGCTACAAAATGGTCCGGGGCTTAAGTGGTTAAAAAAACTGGGGTCTTCTAGACCCTAGATCTTTCCTCTGCCCTCAAAGCATCTGACCACACCAAGATCGGTGTGATAAAATGCTTTCCCAATTTCCCAATGGCGCTTTTTATATCCGGGGGGGGGACATTCCCTCCCACTGCTTTTAAAAGCAGTGCAGAGGCTAATTAGCCACTAGGATTGCTTTTACATGAAAGCCGGCCGCTGGCTGAAAAGAATGATACCAAGATGATACCTAAACCCGCAGGCATCATTCTGGTATGAACATTCAAAGTCCAGCAACATACCAGTACGTTGCTGGTCCTTGTTGGACATGTATTGTAATCTTTTTTTTTCATGCAGCCAGTTGGCTGAACGAAAAAAGAGATTGATCGGTGGGTATGCCCACCATTAGAATACCGCCCTTCATCCACCCACTTCTAATGATGGGCATACATGCACCATTTATATATGCCGAAGCATTGGGGCATCCTCCCGCAAAAAAGTTATGCCGCACACACATGGTCGGACTTTTCCACGGGCAAGCCTCCGTCGGAATTTCGACCGTATGTACGCGGCATTAGGAGCAAAATCGCTCCTCCGCCCCTGCTGCCCAATGCTTCGGCATATATGCTTTTTTTTTTAACTGTGGTGGTGAAATCACCTCCTACAGCACTGGAGTCGCAGGGATCAGGCCTGTCTCTGCGAACGCTGCAGTTATGTGTGTTGTGTTTTGTAAGTGACAGTGATCGATCGATACTGCACTTGGGTGGCCTGGGCTGGACCGAGGGGCAAAACGCAGGTGCTAGCAGGTATCTGGGCTGATCTCGCTAACACTGCGTTTTTGGGAACCCTAAACTGCTGGGGACGCTAGTATAGATCTGATCAGATCAGATATTGATCTGATCAGATACTATACCACTAAGGGGGGTGTATGCTTCACGCGTGGGTGTTAGTGTTACTGGCACTAACCTGACGCTGCCTGGGGTGTGACGCAGACCCTCTCTGATGCTAAAACCTAATTGATACCTTTATTGGGTTATATATACGGCGGGTGCCCTGACACTATAAAAAGCAAACTAACTAACCAGCGTCACCCATAACACTTATATGGTGATCACTGGTGAAAGGGTTAACTAGGGGCAATTAGGGGGTTAAAACCTTTATTAGATAATATATGGGGGTACCTGACGCTATAAAAACCTGCGGCGAACCTAAAAAAAATTACTGGCTACCGATCTGCATCACCAACGCTAAGACAGCGATCAGAAAAATGATCGCTTAGCGACAGTGGTGATAGGGGGTGAAAGGGTTACCTGGGGGGCGATCAAGGGGGTTAAACCTTTATTAGATCATTTATGGGGGTACCTGACGCTATAAAAACCTGTGGCGAACCTAAAAAAAATTACTGGCTACCGATCTGCATCACTGACACTAAGACAGTGATCAGAAAAACGATCGCTTAGCGACAGTGGTGATAGGGGGTGAAAGGGTTACCTGGGGGGCGATCAAGGGGGTTAAACCTTTATTAGATAATTTATGGGGGTACCTGACGCTATAAAAACCTGCGGCGAACCTAAAAAAAAATACTGGCTACCGATCTACATTACCGACACTAAGACAGCGATCAGAAAAACGATCGCTTAGCGACAGTGGTGATAGGGGGTGAAAGGGTTACCTGGGGGGCAATCAAGGGGGTTAAACCTTTATTAGATCATTTATGGGGGTACCTGACGCTATAAAAACCTGCGGCGAACCTAAAAAAAATTACTGGCTACCGATCTGCATCACCGACGCTAAGACAGCGATCAGAAAAATGATCGCTTAGCGACAGCCGTGATAGGGGGTGAAAGGGTTACCTGGGGGGCGATCAAGGGGGTTAAACCTTTATTAGATAATTTATGGGGCTACCCAACGCTATAAAAACCTGCGGCGAACCTAAAAAAAATAACTGGCTACCGATCTGCATCACCGACGCTAAGACAGCGATCAGAAAAATGATCGTTTAGCGACAGTGGTGATAGGGGGTGAAAGGGTTACCTGGGGGGCGATCAAGGGGGTTAAACCTTTATTAGATAATTTATGGGGGTACCCAACGCTATAAAAACCGGCGGCGAACCTAAAAATAATTACTGGCTACCGATCTGCATCACCGACGCTAAGACAGCGATCAGAAAAATGATCGCTTAGCGACGGCGGTGCTAGGGGGTGAAAGGGTTATCTGGGGGTGATCAGGGGGTTAAACCTTTATTAGGGGGGGGTTAGGGGGCTACACTGGACCTAAAACTATTTTTAGTGACACTTTTACAGTCACAAATGTCACTGATTGCAGTGATCAGTAAATAAATGGTCACTGCAATCAGTGACACTGTGACTGGGGGCTGGGGGGTGATCTGGGGGGGTCTGGGGGGGCGATTTGTGTGCCTATGTGTCCTGGTGTCAGTGTAGTGTTAGTGCACTGACCTGTGTGTCTTCTCTTGTACGGCACTCGGTATATGTGAGCGCCGCATGAGAGATGACATCACTTCCTCCTGCTTCCTCTGCCTGTGTTTACATTACACAGCAGAGGGAGCATTTTCATTCGCCGGGAGCGATCGCGGGGGGGTGGCCGGAATCGAATGGCCGCCCCCTCATCTCGGATCGCTCCCCAACGAATACCGACCGCTCACTGTATAGGAGGGAGGTCCGATCGGACCCCCCAACTGTACAAAGGCAATCACGTACACTGTACGTGATTGTGCCTGTCGGTGCCATTCTGCCGACGTACATATACAGTGAGCGGTCGTTAAGTGGTTAACACATTGAGCACAATAAAATAAACATTCCACAGTACACTATTTGTTCAAATTATTAACCCAGCACTTTCAGTTTACAGCTTTCAATACTGCTTGCTTCTACTCTCTCAGTGCTGCTTCCCTGAACTTTCTGTCTTTACAGGAAAGAGTTAACAGTAGACGGTGCTGCTTTGAGCCAGTCTGTTAACTTGAAGAAGGGAGGAGCAGGGGAGTATCTTGCCATACTGGGCTATGGGGCTGTGTTTTTTTCGATTGCTGCACACAGTTTAGAGGGACACAACTCTTGTCTTTGCATACAAGAGTGGCTCCATCCATAGGATGCTGAAAGAGAAAGGAGCCACCCTGAAAACCGAAAGCTGGGTCAGGGGTCATGGCACCAGCTTCAGCTGGAACATAGGGAAGAATAAAAGATTAAGAAGCCACATGCTCAGTAAGTGAATAAATCAGCTGCAGACATTGCTTAAAAAAACTGAGGATTTAATATAGCCTAAATATATTAATCTTCAACCATTGAAACAGCACATAAGTAAGAAAAGGAGTTTGAACATTATTTATTTCTTACAAAAATTGTTTTTATGCATGGTTGGCTAGGAACATTGCTCTTTCACATCCCTCATAAATAGAAAAATGCTACCCAGCTCAGAAAATGTATTTCCCTGAAAAAGAGATTGCTATTGGGCTATAAATACGTGCTCAGCAACGGTCAAATAGTGTTTTAAAAAATGTTTGGAAGTATTATTTTGTATATATTTAACGGGCTGTAGTGCCAAGGAGTAACAGTAGAACTAAAAACTTTCCCAGATACTTTTCCGCATTTACGATACTTACCCCAACTCAGTCCAACCCAGCATTTGTTTTAACAGTAGCAGGACAAAACTAAGGAAAGTATGTGGGCCTCAGGGATGAGCCGAACACCCCCCTGTTCGGTTCGCACCAGAACCTGCGAACAGACAAAATGTTTGTGTGAAATTTAGAACCCTACAATGGACTCGAACGTTCGAAATCTAAAGTGTTAATTATAAAGGCTAATATGCAAGTTATTGTCCTAAAAAGTGTTTGGGGACCCGGGTCCTGCCCCAGGGGACATGTATCAATGCAAAAAAAAGTTTTAAAAACGGCCGTTTTTTCGGGAGCAGTGATTTTAATAATGCTTAAAATGAAAAAATAAAAGTGAAATATTCCTTTAAATTTCGTACCTGGGGGGTGTGTATGATATGCATGTGAAGTGGCGCATGTTTCCCGTGCTTAGAACTGTCCCTGCAAAAAATTTCATTTTTGAAAGAAAAAAAGTCATTTAAAACTGACTCGCGGCTATTAATGAATTGTCGGCTCCCGGCGATACATACAAAAGTCATTGATAAAAAAAAAAAAAAAAGCGTGGGGGTTCCCCAGAATTCAATTACCCAAAATTGACGTGGGGTTCCCCCAAATATCCATTCCAGGCCCTTCAGATCTGGCATGGATTTTAAGGGGAACTCCACCCCAAATAAAAAAAAAATGGCATGGAGTCCCCCTAAAAATCCATACCAGACCCCTTATCCGAGCACGCAACCTGGCCGGCCGCAGGGGAAAAGGGGGGGACGAGAGAGCGGCCCCCCCTCCCTCCTGAACTGTACCAGGCCACATGCCCTCAACATGGGGAGGATGTCCCCATGTTGATGGGGACAAGGGCCTCATCCCCACAACCCTTGCCCGGTGGTTGTGGGGGTCTGCGGGCAGGGGGCTTATTGGAATCTGGAAGACCCCTTTAACAAAGGGGACCCCCAGATCCCGGCCCCCCCTATGTGAATTGGTAAGGGGTACATTGTACCCCTACCATTTCACGAAGAAAGCGTAAAAAAATGTTTAAAAAAACACACAAACACCTTGAAAAAGTCCTTTATTTAAAAAAAAAAAAAAAACATTCCAGCGGTGAAATCCAGTGTCCCGCGGCGATCCCGATGTCCAGCGCTGTCCTTCATTGGTTGTGCCTGAGCGGACCTGATGGGGAACTTTAAATTACACAGTGAAGGAAGTTCCCCGCTCAAGCCAATGACGTAGGCGGGTCCGACATACCGAGGGGGCGGACCTGATGGGGAACTGCTCTCACTTTGGTAATACATGTATAGACCCGCCCCTTCTCATGTTCCGCATCTGGTCCGCTGAGCGGACCTGATGGGGAACTTTAGAAGGGGCGGGTCTATACATTTAAAATACTGAGAGGGAGTTCCCCATCAGGTCCGCTCAGGCACAACCAATGAAGGACAGCGCTGGACATCGGGATCACCGCGGGACACTGGATTTCACCGCTGGAATGTTTTTTTTTTTTTTTTTTTTAAATAAAGGACTTTTTCAAGGTGTTTGTGTGTTTTTTAAACATTTTTTTTACGCTTTCTCCGTGAAATGGTAGGGGTACAATGTACCCCTTACCAATTCACATAGGGGGGGGCCGGGATCTGGGGGTCCCCTTTGTTAAAGGGGTCTTCCAGATTCCGATAAGCCCCCCGCCCGCAGACCCCCACAACCACCGGGCAAGGGTTGTGGGGATGAGGCCCTTGTCCCCATCAACATGGGGACATCCTCCCCATGTTGAGGGCATGTGGTCTGGTACGGTTCAGGAGGGAGGGGGGGCCGCTCTCTCGTCCCCCCTTTTCCCCTGTGGCCGACCAGGTTGCGTGCTCGGATAAGGGGTCTGGTATGGATTTTTAGGGGGACTCCACGCCATTTTTTTTTAAATTTGGGGTGGAGTTCACCTTAAAATCCATGCCAGATCTGAAGGGCCTGGAATGGATATTTGGGGGAACCCCACGTCAATTTTTTTTTAAATTTGCGGCGGGGTTCCCCTTAATATCCATTCCAGACCTGAAGGGCCTGGTAATTGAATTCTGGGGAACCCCCACGCTTTTTTTTTTTTTTTTTATCAATGACTTTTGTATGTATCGCCGGGAGCCGACAATTCATTAATAGCCGCGAGTCAGTTTTAAATGACTTTTTTTCTTTCAAAAATGACATTTTTTGCAGGGACAGTTCTAAGCACGGGAAACATGCGCCACTTTACATGCATATCATACACACCCCCCAGGTACGAAATTTAAAGGAATATTTCACTTTTATTTTTTCATTTTAAGCATTATTAAAATCACTGCTCCCGAAAAAACGGCCGTTTTTAAAACTTCTTTTTGCATTGACACATGTCCCCTGGGGCAGGACCCGGGTCCCCAAACACTTTTTAGGACAATAACTTGCATATAAGCCTTTATAATTAGCACTTTAGATTTCTCCCATAGATTTTTCGAATTTGCCGCGAACACCCCAATTTGTTCGCTGTTCGGCGAACGGGCGAACAGGCAATGTTCGAGTCGAACATGAGTTCGACTCGAACTCGAAGCTCATCCCTAGTGGGCCTAAGACAAGCAGTACATGGAGGAAACAATGAAAATCCAATTACACATATGTACTAGACACATTTCGGAATTTAGTTTTCGTCCGAAAAATTTAATTATTTAGGTACTTCCGAAATTCGTTTTTATTTATTTTGTTTTGTAAAAAAAATGCATTCGTCCGAAAATCCGAATTAATTAACGTCAAATCTGTCAATTGAAGGCTTATGGTGTCTGTTGAATGTTCTAAGAAGATTTGACAAAGCAGCTAAACTGTATGACGCAGCAATCATACATTTCCAGTCTAATGCTCCGCCCACAAGCTATAGTAGAATTCTAATGTTGTATGAATAGTAATAATTATATTTATTAATTATTATTACTAGTCAACCAACATTAGAATTCTTCTATAGCTTATGGGCGGAGCATTTGACCATAAATGTCCACTTGCGGCGATCGTATGTTTTTAGCTGCTTCATCAAATCTTCATATCTCTATAATGCCAAATCTTTTCTCTCTATGTCGAATAATCTTGGACTAATAGAGTTAGGTTAGACACATTCAACCGCAGGTTCGATAGACACAAATCGCTATTGTCACCGTCATGTAAAATCTTCTATCTATATCGAACTGTTGTCACAACGAAACGAAAATAAAGCATTTTTTATGTTGGATCTTTCGGATTTCGGATTCTGCGCGTTCGTTATCGTTTGTTAAAACGAACGCAAAAATGCCCGAAAATCGGACGAAAATGCATTCGGACGAAAACAAATGCACATGTCTAATATGTAGTTGTTTTTGCTTCTTATATGGCTTGATGGCTTAGCCATGACCATGTTGGAATGAGCCCTCTGTTTCTTAAAAAATCATCTTAAAATGATGGTAAAGTCTTGTTTTTTTTTTTCTTTAACAAAAAACAAACATGTTATACTTACCTGCTCTGTGCAGTGGATTTGCACAGAGCAGTCCAGATCCTCCTTTTCTCGGATCCCTCGCCATCACACTTGGCCCCTCCCTCCTGTTGAGTGCCCCCACTTGCTACGGAGTAGGAATGAGCCGACACCCCCCCCCGCAGTGATTTTAATAATGCTTAAAGTGAAACAATAAAAGTGAAATATTCCTTTAAATTTCGTACCTGGAGGTGTCTATAGTATGCCGGTAAAGTAGCGCATGTTTCTCGTTTTTATAACAGACTCTGCACAAAATGACGTTTCTAAAGGAAAAAAAGTAATTTAAAACTACTCTATAATGAATTGTCGGGTCATTGAAAAATAAAAAATAAAAATGCGTGGGGGTCCCCAAAAATGCCATTACCAGGCCCTTATTGATTTTAAGAGGAACTCCACACCAAAATTAAAAAAAAATGGCGTGGGGTTCCCCCAAAAATCCATACCAGACCCTTATCCGAGCATGCAACCTGGCAGGCCGCAGGAAAAGAGGGGGGACGAGAGAGTGCTCCCCCTCCTGAATCGTAACAGGCCACATGCCCTCAACATGGGGAGGATGTCCCCATGTTGATGGGGACAAGGTCCTCATCCCCACAACCCTCGCCCGGTGGTTGTGGGGGTCTGCGGGCAGGGGGCTTATCGGAATCTGGAAGCCCCCTTTAACAAAGGGGACTCAGATCCCGCCCCCCTATGTGAATTGGTAATGTACCCCTATCATTTCACAAAAAAAGTGTCAAAATGTTAAAAACCACAGGAGACGGCTTGGGACAAGTCCTTTATTAAAAATAAAAAAATAAAAAATAAAAAAGAGATTCCAGCGATGTAATCCAATGAATCCATCCTCGATCTCCAGCGATGTAATCCAATTTTCGATCTCCAGCGATGGATGATCTCCAGCGACTCCAGCGAGGAACACGCACACGATCCTGCCTCCACTGGAGGCACCCAAATGACGCAGTGCCAGCCTGACAGCTCTTATGTAGCTGAGGGCGGAGCCACCCGTCACGGGATCCCATCCCCCTTTGACGCAAGTGGAAACTCCGGGGTTTCCCAGTGACGTGTACGGGTGACCCCGCCCTTCTCTGATGCAACTAGAAACCTGCATGTACCCCTTACCAATTCACATAGGGGGGGCCGGGATCTGGAGGCCCCCTTTGTTAAAGGGACTTCCAGATTCTGATAAGCCCCCCGCCCGCAGACCCCCACAACCACTGGGCAGGGGTTGTGGGGATGAGGCCCTTGTCCCCATCAACATGTGGACATCCTCCCCATGTTGAGGTTATGTGGCCTGGTACGGTTCAGGAGGAGGGGGCGCTCTCTCGTTCCCCCCTCTTTTCCTGCGGCCTGCCAGGTTGCGTGCTCGGATAAGGGTCTAGTATGGATTTTTGGGCGGAACCCCACACCATTTTTTTTTATTTTGCCGTGGAGTTCCCCTGAAGGGTCTGGTATGGATTTTTGGGGGGTACCCCCACAACTCTTGCCCGGTGGTTGTGGGGGTCTGCAGGCGGGGGGCTTATCAGAATCTGGACATCCTCCCCATGTTGAGGGCATGTGGCCTGGTACGGTTCAGGAGAGGGGGGACGCTCTCTCATCCCCCTCTTTTCCTGCGGCCTGCTAGGTTGTGTGCTCGGATAAGGGTCTGGTATGGATTTTTGGGGGGGAACCCCACGCCATTTTTTTTGCCGTGGAGTTCCCCTAAAAATCCATACCAGACCTGAAGGGCCTGGTAATGGAATTTTGGGAGATCCCCATGCATTTTTTATTTTTTATTTTTCAATGACTTTCAATGACTTTTATCTGTATTGCCCGGACCCGATAATTCATTATAGCCGCAAGTAGTTTTAAATTACTTTTTTTCCTTTAGAAATATCATTTTGTGCAGAGTCTGTTATAAACACGGGAAACATGCACTACTTTACAGGCATACTATAGACACCCCCCAGGTACGAAATTTAAAGGATTATTTCACTTTTATTGTTTCACTTTAAGCATTATTAAAATCACTGCTCCCGAAAAAACTTTAGTTTTTAAAACTTTTTTTGCATTGATACATGTCCCCTGGGGCAGGACCCAGTTCCCCAAACACTTTTTATGACAATAACTTGCATATTAACCTTTAAAATTAGCACTTTAGATTTCTCCCATAGACTTTTAAAGGGTGCTCCGTGGCTTTTCGAATTTTCCGCGAACACCCCAAATTGTTCGCTGTTCGGCGAACAGGCGAACAGCCAATGTTCGAGACGAACTCATGTTCGACTCGAACAGATAGCCCATCCCTACTATGGAGGCACCCAAGCCAAGCCACTGCTCTGTGTGTCTATTCAGACACAGAGCTGTGGCTCGGCCCGCCCTTCTCTCTCCTGATTGGCTAACTCATGATTGATAACAGCGGGAGCCAATGGCACTACTGCTGTGCCTCAGCCAATCAGGAGGGAGAGTCCCGGACGGCCAGGGCACTCGTGCACATCACTGGAGGAAGATCAGACTCAGGTAAGTATTAGGGGGGCTGAGGGAAGCTTCTACACACAGAAGGTTTTTAATCTTAATGCATAGAATGCATTAAGATTTAAAAAAAAATCTCTGCCTTTAAAATCACTTTAAGCTCCCTGTAGTAGGGTAAGACCTAAAAAAAAAATGCTTAATTGGGCAGAACATCCTACTTGTGCAGACTTACTTCTGCAAAGGGTCCCAAAAGGACTACGAGGCCCATGGAGAAACCAGAAGGTTAGGATGAAGGAAGGGTCTTATTTCCACTGCTTACCTTTTTACTCATTTGTAGAGGTGCAAGCTTAGGCTTAATGTACATGGGACGTTTTACAACCTCTTCTGAACGATTTAACTTGACAGATAGTAACCAATGCTTAAAAACATCCGTTTTTCCGCATTTACATGCCACGTTTACATGCCACGTTTACATGCCGCGTTTAGCCGCGTTTGCGTTTAGAAGTTGTTTTTCTCAAATAGTCAAAAAATGAAAAATGCCTGTAAATGAAATGCGGCTAAAGGCGAGCTACTGCATTTACACACGTTTACAAGCTGTTACAGTTGTTTCAAATGCTTCTGAACATCCGTCCTGAATGCATTTTTTTTCTTTCCAAAAAATGCTTCTAAACTCAACTGCCTAGAAATGACTATAAACGACCCTGTGTACATGTACTGATAAGAGGAGAGTTCAGGGGCAGCTGTAAAAAAAACGCCCAACTGGTCCTAAACGCCTGTTACCCAGCAGCAGTGTACATGGAGCCTAACAATAATGTATAAATGTTTTACAGTATAACCCCTAACATTGAATATTGCTTACTGTAGATTCTCTTTTTCTGACTGTTAATTGGCGGCTATACACAGTATAGTAAGCTAGTGTTTAATACAACACTATACTTTAGGAGCCCAGTGGGTTCCTGAAGGTAACTATTTCTTACATGTGGCACTTTTATGTTTCACTGCTGGGCACTGCCAGACACTGCTTATCATTCTGTTCTTCTGATGACATTCAAACATTCAAAGATTGCAAAAGGTCCACCCAAATAATATATTTTTTTAAATACACACATCTTAAACTTTATACTTTAATGCTGATAAATGTAAAGTTATGCACTTGGGGGCTAAGAATATGAATGCATCATACATACTAGGGGGAGTACAACTGGGGGGATCCGTAGTGGAGAAGGATCTGGGGGTTTTGGTAGATCATAAGCTCAATAATGGCATGCAATGCCAAGCTGCGGTTTCCAAAGCGAGCAAAGTCCTTTCTTGTATTAAGCAAGGTATGGACACCAAAGAGAGAGATATAATTTTGCCCCTGTTCAAATCATTAGTAAGACCCCATCTGGAATATGCAGTTCAGTTTTGGGCCCCAGTTCTCAAAAAGGATATTGGGGAACTGGAGAAAGTGCAGAGAAGGGCAACCAAGCTGATAAGAGGCATGGATGGAGGAGCTCAGCTATGAAGAATGATTAGAGGAACTGAATTTATTCACTCTTGAGAAGAGGAGAATAAGGGGGGATATGATTAACATGTACAAATATATAAGGGGTCCATATAGTGAACTTGGTGTTCAGTTATTCACTTTACGGTCAACACAAAAGACAAGGGGGCACTCTTTACGTCTAGAGGAAAAAAGATTTCATCTCCAAATACGGAAAGGTTTCTTCACAGTAAGAGCTGTGAAAATGTGGAACAGACTCCCTCCAGAGGTGGTTCTGGCTAGCTCAGTAGATTGCTTTAAGAAAGGCCTGGATACTTTCCTAAATGTACATAATATAACTAACATTATAGGTAAAGTTGATCCAGGGTAAATCCGATTGCCTCTCGGGGGATCAGGAAGGAATTTTTTCCCCTGCTGTAGCAAATTGGATCATGCTTTGCTGGGGTTTTTTGCCTTCCTCTGGATCAACATTGGGTATATGGGATTGCACGATTTTTTATTTTTTTTTATGGTTGAACTGGATGGACTTTTTTCAACCTGACTAACTATGTAACTATATTGGCTAAAATACCACACCGGCTGAAGAAGCTGTGGCAAAACGCATTCAAAAGATGCCATCATGATGTGATCGTGCCCCAACACAAACCTACTCCATGGGTCAGATTTGCCCCATATATTGTTTGAAGACTTGGCCCTGCTTTACAATGGATAACTCTGATCCAGTATAATCGTTCCAGTTTCTCTCATTCAACAGACTGCAGGATCAAGACTCGATCATGTTACTTTCTGTTATGTACTTATGCACAGCTGTGTTTCATCTATGAGAATTTATAAGTGGATACTATGTTACGCACATCCTTTGGGCTATTTTCTATTGAAAGTTCCAGTGTAAAACCAGCTTTAGTTACATAGTTACATAGTAGGTAAGGTTGAATAAAGACAATAGTCCATCCAGTTCAACCTGTGTAGGTGTACATGTGTCAGTATCTATAATTATTTCAAATATCCCTGAATGTTGTGTTCTTTAACCACTTCAATACCGGGTATTTTCACCCCCTTCCTGCCCAGACCAATTTTTGGTTTTCAGCACTGTCGCACTTTGAATGACAATTGCGTGGTCATGCAAAACTGTACCCAAATGAATTTTTATGTTTTTTTTCCCCCACAAATAGAGCTTTCTTTTGGTGGTATTTGATCACCTCTGCGGTTTTTATTTTTTTGCGTTATAAACAAAAGAAAAGCAACAATTTTGAAAAAAAAACACAATATTTTTTACTTTTTGCTATAATAAATATCAAATTTTTTTTAAAGAAAAACTATTTTTTTTCCCTCAGTTTAGGCCGATATGTATTCTTCTACATATTTTTGGTAAAAAAAAATCTCAATAAGCGTATATTGATTGGTTTGCGCAAAAGTTATAGCGTCTACAAAATAGGGGGTAGTTTTATGGCATTCTTATTTATTTTTATTTTTTTACTAGTAATGGCGGCGACATTGTGACTGACATATTGGACACTTTTGACACATTTTTGGGACCATTCACATTTATACAGCAATCAGTGCTATAAAAATGCATTGATTACTGTGTAAATGTGACTGGCAGGGAAGGGGTTAACACTAGGGGGCGATCAAGGGGTTAAATGTGTGTCCTAGGGAGTGATTCTAACTGTGGGGGGGGACTTATTGGGGGAGGTGACCGATCGGTGTCCCTATGTACAAGGGACACACCATCGGTCTCCTCTCCCTGACAGGACGTGGATCTGTTTGTTTACACACAGAGATCCACGTCCTTGGCTGTGTAACTGCCAATCGGGGCTGCATGGCGGACATCGCGGCCGCCAGGCACGCGCATCGGCACCTGAGGAGGCCAGTGGATGTCATATGACGGCCGCCCAGGATGGCAGAGCCACCTTGCGGCCGTCATTTTACTAGACGCGGATAATGAAGTGGTTAAGATGCACATCCAAGAGTCCCTTAAAAATATCCACACTCCCCGCAGCCACCACCAATTGTGGAAGAGAGTTCACAGTGAAAAAACCCCTGTGCAGTTTAGGGTTAAACCGCTTCTCCTCCAATCTCATAGTCCCTATGTCCTCTTACACTCCTTGAGACTGAATAGTTTTTTCCAATGCTGGGATCACCATTGAGGTATTTATAAATCGCTGTCATACTGTAGCGTACAAGCGTTGATTCTCCAATGAGAATAGATTTAGTGTTTGCAGTCGTTCCCCGTAATCAATGTCCTCCAGTCCCCTTTTTAGTTTTGTTCTTTGGACTCTCTCCAGTTCCAGCACATCTCTTCTGAGGACTGGTGACCAGAACTGGACAAAGTACTCCAGATGTGGTCTAACCAGAGTTTTATAAAGTGGTAGGATTCAGTGGCGCTGCGTCCATAGAGGGCGCCGGAGCGCCGCCCCCTCTCGCTCCCGCATCGCCACTGAAAGACAATACACAGATTGATGCATTGCATGAATCTGTGTATTGTCACCGCTGCCGCGCTGCCCACTATTCATATGGCCGGCCTCCTGGTGAGCGCCGGCCATATGAATTAGAGCGGCGGCCAGCGGTGGGTGTGTTCTGGAAGTGTCTATCAGAGCCAGCGGCACTGATAGGCTTTCCGAATACAGCTCTCACGCTGTATTCGGCTTCCAAAAACTCCTCCCAGGTACGCACGGGGGTGCGTTCCTTGGAGAAGACTGTGGAGGTTTCAGCCAATCAGGTTCACCGGATCTGGTTACCGGTAACCTGATTGGCTGAAGCGACATCGAGGGCGGGAGAACACATCGAGGACGGCGCGGACCGAGGAAGGTAAGTGCAGGGCTGGGGGGGCCGGCTGTATATGGGGGGGGGGAACTGGCTGTATATGGGGGACAAACTGGCTGCATTTGGGGGACAAATTGGCTGCATTTGGGGGGAAATGGCTGTATATGGGGGACAAACTGGCTGCATTTGGGGGGGACTGGCTGTATATGGGGGACAAACTGGCTGAATATGGGGGCACACTGGCTTTATATATGGGGACAAACTGGCTGTATATGGGGGCACACTGGCTATATATATGGGGGCACACTGGCTGTATATGGGGGCACACTGGCTATATATATATGGGGACAAACTGGCTGTATATGGGGGCACACTGGCTATATATATGGGGGCACACTGGCTGTATATGGGGGCACACTGGCTGTATATGGGGGGCACACTGGCTGTATATGGGGGGCACACTGGCTGTATATATGGGGGCACACTGGTTATATATATATGGGGGCACACTGGCTGTATATGGGGACAAACTGGCTGTATATGGAAACAAACTGGCTGTATTTGAGGGGGCAAACTGGTGGCGTTTGGGCACAGTGGCTGCGTTTAATGGGCACAGTGGCGGCAATTGATTTTATTTTTTTTTCAGTTTGTTTGCGCCCCCCAAAAATTTTGAGCACCAGCCGCCACTGGTAGGATTATTGTTCTATCTCTGAAGTAATTCCCTTTTTTTATGCATGCTAATATTCTGCCGGCTTTGGTAGCTTAGCCTGACATTGCATGCTATTGCTCAATCTGTCATCTACTAGGACCCCCAGATCTTTCTTGATTCCTCCAGCGGTTCTCCCCCTAGTGAATAGTTTGCATTTATGTTTTTTTCCCCCAAGCGCATTACTTTACATTTCTCCACATAAAAAAATCCTGATGTGAAGTTATTGCCCTGCTCATTTTTGTGTCGTCCGCAAAATCTGAGATTACCTGAAGGAGGTATTCTATTTTATAGACAACTTCATTCCTCAACTGGCATCGCCAATCTCACCAATTTCTTGAACTATTTTATACACTTTATACACTTTTCTGCAATTTGTCTCAGTGAATAGAACAAATGTTGTGTATCAAACATTGTGAAGTCAGCATTATCATCTGCAACTGCAATCATTACTAGCAATCAGCTATTCGATAATCTGTGTACAACATTTATTGGCAGACTCACTGTGCATGCAGAAATGTAATGGATATATCTTGGCATTGATTGCACACAGTGTTGGAACATATATATGGCAGTTATTCTGTGCCTAAGGAAATCTGCTTTGTTGCTGTACATTTAGTTATTTACATAATGGTTCATCAATAAATTTTACACTGGGATTGGTCTAATTTGTGGTTCTGTTCCAAGGCATACATTCTAACCTAGAAAGCTTCAAGCCCCGTACACACGATCGGATAACCTATGGATTTTCGTCCGATGGATTTGTCCATGGGATATCCGATGAAACTGTTTTCCATCAGTCTTGCCCACACACCATCAGTCAAAAAACCGACCGTTCCAAACGCAGTGACGTAAAACACTCCGATGAGCTGAGAAAAATTAAGTTTAATGCTTCTGAGCATGCGTCGACTTGATTCTGAGCATGCGTGGGTTTTTGATGGGTTTTAAAACAAGTTCTATTTTTTACAACCGATGGAAAAAAGACCGATGGGTACCATACACGATCGGTTGGTCTGATGAAAACCATCCATCGGACGGTTTTCATCAGTCAAACCGATCGTGTGTACGGGGCTTAAGTGTTGATATATTATCATCCGGTCTGCATACAGAACTATGCTGTGTTTATATTTTAACTAGCTTCCCAGGCAGAAGAACTGTTTGATGAGTTACTATTTTTACTTAATGTTGGAATTTTTCAGACCTAGGTCCTTAACAGATTAACCACTTCAGCTCCGAAAGGATTTACCCCCTTAATGACCTGTCCATTTTGCGATACGGCACTGCGTTATTTTAACCAACAATTGTGTGGACATGCAACGCTGTACCCAAATAAAATTGATGTCCTTTTTTTCCCCCACAAATAGAGCTTTTTTTGGTGGTATTTGATCATCTCTGCGGTTTTTATTTTATGCTCTATAAACAATAATAAGAGCGACAATTTTGAAAAAAAAAACAATATTTTTAACTTTTTGCTATAATACATATCCAATAAAAAAATTAAAAAAATAAATAAAAAATTCATCAGTTTAGGCCAATATGTATTCTTCTAGATATTTTTATAAAAAAAAATCCCAATAAGCGCATATTGATTGGTTTGCGCAATGTCTACAAAATAGGGGAAATATTTAGAGACTTATTTTTATTTTTTTCTTGTTTTTACTAGTAATGGCGGGGATCAGTGATTTTTAGCGGGACTGCAACATTTCAGTAGACAAATCTGACCCTAGGTGACTCTTTTTGGTGACCAGTGACATCAATACAGTGATCGGTGCTATAAAAATGCACTGATCACTGGCAAATCCCTGTTCTGCCTCTGTGAGGAGTGATCATGGGTGGCCTGTGGACATCGCGGCCACCGGGCAAGCACAATGGCACCCGAGCCACGCACGCCCTGTATCTTATTACACAAAACGACATACAGGTACATTGTTTCCTGCAATAGAGCCGCCCTGCTGCAGTATATGTGAGGTGGGCAGTCTTTAAGTGGTTAAAGTGGTTGTAAACCCTCTACATATACCCAGTGAAGTGACTTATCTCAGGTGATACACAAAGATGAAACAAAACCTGCTACATAAGCTGTACCTGTTTATCTGTAGTCTTCTCTTCTTTACAGCCGTTCAAAGTACAGAATTTGTAAAGCTTGTCTGAGAGTTCAGAGAAAAATCTGCTGGATGTCCCTCCCCACCCCCCCCCCCAGCTCCCTTTTCTCCACTTTCATTCCTTCCCTCCTCCCCTTCTTCTCTTACCCACAGCTATTCTTGGATTCTTGGAGGACACATTTGTTCTTTTTTGGAAAGTGCACTATCTCTGCTATCTATCTTTCACTGTATATCCAGCCTGCTATTACCACAGTGCCTCTGTATGTTTATTTAATCTATTCTGTTTCTATTGATCTGTACTTTGTTTCACATTTTAATAATTTTTTTTACTGTATGTCTCCTCTTTTTTACAGCCATTCAAAGAACATAATTTATAAAGCTTGTCTGAGAACTCAGAAAAAAGGGGGCGGAAAGCTAAAATTACACTCTGCAGAGCTCAGATAAGAGAGCTCTGAGAGCTGGTTGGAAGGAAGAAACACACCCCCTTCACACAGAGCTGAGGCTATCAATCAGCTGAAGGTCCCTCTCTCATCGTTATTTTTCTCTTGGTGTGAGGAGAACTTGTCAGAAGTGATACATGCTGATAGCAGAGGAACAAAGCAGCAGACAGAAATGACACTTAGTGCTCCGAACTACACACTCTCAAGTACACACAATAAAGGGATATGCTTTGTTCATATTTCATGCCTGAGGTATATGATGAAAAGGCGGTCGGTCATCTTTTTTTTTTCTGTCTCCACTTCTTTCCCTCCCCCCTTCTTTTTTTTCTCTCCCTCCCAAACCCCTTGGAGGACACATATGTTCTTTTTTTGAAAGTGCACTTCTGCTAGCTATCTTTCACTGTATATCCAGCCCGCTATTACCACAGTACCTCTGTATATTTATTTAAAGTGTTTGTAAAGTCGCATTGTGCTCTCACGCTGACAGGCAGGGAGGTAGAGGGGAGAGATTCACAGCAGAGAGCAGGATGACGGAGGAACGTAAACTGACCACGGTATCAAGGCTCAGCACTGCAGTCATGATTACCATGGTCAGCACAGACAGGGGGACACAGGAACAGGCAGGATCAACCAGGTATATTACAACACAGGAAGGGACAAATTACACAGAACATGCACTGTGCTATAATTCATGCCTTAACCACTTAACGACCGCCCAATGTAAATATACATCGGCAGAATGGCACCAACAGGCACAATCACGTACATATACGTGATTGCCTTTGTATAGTTGGGGGGTCCGATCGGACCCCCCTTCTTTACAGTGAGTGGCCGTTATTCGTTTGGGAGCGATCAGGGATGAGGGGACAGCCGTTCGATTCCGGCCACCCCCTCTCGATCGCTCCCAGCGAATCAAATCCTTCCCCTGCCTGTGTAATGTTTACACAGGCGGAGGAAGTGATGTCATCTCTCCTGCGGCGCTCACATATACCGAGCGCCGCACAGGAGAAGATGCAGGTTAGTGCACAAAACACTACACTGACACCAGGACACATAGGCACATAAATCGCCCCCCCAGGCCCCCCCAGACACCCCAGATCACCCCCCAGCCCCCAGTCACAGTGTCACTGATTGCAGTGACCATTTATTTACTGATCACTGCAATCAGTGACATTTGTGACTGTAAAAGTGTCACTAAAGTTAGTTTTAGGTCCAGTGTAGCCCCCTAACCCCCCCTAATAAAGGTTTAACCCCCTGATCGCCCCCCAGATAACCCTTTCACCCCCTAGCACCGCCGTCGCTAAGCGATCATTTTTCTGATCGCTGTCTTAGCGTTGGTGATGCCGATCGGTAGCCAGTTATTTTTTTTAGGTTTGCCGCAGGTTTTTATAGCGTCGGGTACCCCCATATATTACCTAATAAAGGTTTAACCCCCTTGATCGCCCCCCAGGTAACCCTTTCACCCCCTATCACCACTGTCGCTAAGCGATCATTTTTTTGATCGCTGTCTTAGCGTCGGTGATGCAGATCGGTAGCCAGTTATTTTTTTTAGGTTCGCCGCAGGTTTTTATAGCGTCAGGTACCCCCATATATTACCTAATAAAGGTTTAACCCCCTTGATCGCCCCCCAGGTAACCCTTTCACCCCCTATCACCACTGTCGCTAAGCGATCGTTTTTCTGATCGCTGTCTTAGCGTTGGTGATGCCGATCGGTAGCCAGTAATTTTTTTTAGGTGCGCCGCAGGTTTTTATAGCGTCGGGTACCCCCATATATTACCTAATAAAGGTTTAACCCCCTTGATCGCCCCCCAGGTAACCCTTTCACCCCCTATCACCACTGTCGCTAAGCGATCGTTTTTCTGATCGCTGTCTTAGTGTCGGTGATGCCGATAGGTAGCCAGTAATTTTTTTTTAGGTTCGCCGTCAGGTTTTTATATAGCGTCAGGTACCCCTATATATTACCTAATAAAGGTTTTAACCCCCTAATTGCCCCTAGTTAACCCTTTCACCAGTAATCACCATATAAGTGTTACGGGTGACGCTGGTTAGTTAGTTTGCTTTTTATAGTGTCAGGGCACCCGCCGTATATAACCCAATAAAGGTTTAACCCCCTGATCGCCCGGCGGGTGATATCAATTAGGTTTTAGCGTCAGAGAGGGTCTGCGTCACACCCCAGGCAGCGTCAGGTTAGTGCCAGTAACGCTAACACCCACGTGTGAAGCATACACCCCCCTTAGTGGTATAGTATCTGAACAGATCAATATCTGATCAGATCTATACTAGCGTCCCCAGCAGTTTAGGGTTCCCAAAAACGCAGTGTTAGTGGGATCAGCCCAGATACCTGCTAGCACCTGCGTTTTGCCCCTCCGTCCAGCCCAGGCCACCCAAGTGCAGTATCGATCGATCACTGTCACTTGCAAAACACAACACACATAACTGCAGCGTTTGCAGAGACAGGCCTGATCCCTGCGACTCCAGTGCTGTAGGAGGTGATTTCACCACCACAGTTAAAAAAAAAAAGCATATATGCCGAAGCATTGGGGCAGCAGGGGCGGAGGAGCGGAGGAGCGATTTTGCTCCTAATGCCGCGTATATACGGTCGAAATTCCGACGGAGGCTTGCCCGTGGAAAAGTCTGACCATGGTACGCGGCATAACTTTTGCGGGAAGATGCCCCCATGCTTCGGCATATATAAATGGTGCATGTATGCCCATAATTAGAAGTGGGTGGATGAAGGGCGGTATTCCAATGGTGGGCATACCCACCGATCAATCTCTTTTTTTTTGTTCAGCCAACAGGCTGCATGAAAAAAAAAGATTACAATACATGTCCAACAAGGACCAGCAACGTACTGGTATGTTGCTGGACTTTGAATGTCTATACCAGAATGATGCCTGCGGGTTTAGGTATCATCTTGGTATCATTCTTTTCAGCCAGCGGCTGGCTTTCATGTAAAAGCAATCCTAGTGGTTAAGTAGCCTTTGGACTGCTTTTACAAGCAGTGGGAGGGAATGTCCCCCCCCGGATATAAAAAGCGGCATTGGGAAATTGGGAAAGCATTTTATCACACCGATCTTGGTGTGGTCAGATGCTTTGAGGGCAGAGGAAAGATCTAGGGTCCAATAGACCCCAGTTTTTTCAAAAAAAGAGTACCTGTCACTACCTATTGCTATCATAGGGGATATTTACATTCCCTGAGATAACAATAAAAATGATAAAAAAATAATAATCTGGAAGCAACAGTTTAAAAAAAAAAAAAAAAGCAAAATTAATAATAAAAAAAAAAAAAAAAAAAAAAGCACCCCTGTCCTGCCCTGCTCTTGCCCAATGGCGAACGCAAGCGTCGGTCTGGCGTCATATGTAAACAGCAATTGCACCATGCATGTGAGGTATCACCGCGAAGGTCAGATCGAGGGCAGTAATTTTAGCAGTAGACCTCCTCTGTAAATTTAACGGCGTAACCTGTAAAGGCTTTTAAAGGCTTTTAAAAATGTATGTAGTTTGTCGCCAATGCGCGTTTGTGCGAAATTTTAAAGCTTGTCGTGTTTGGTATCTATGTACTCGGCCTAAGATCATCTTTTTTATTTCATCAAACATTTGGGCAATATAGTGTGTTTTAGTGCATTAAAATTAAAAAAAGTGTATTTTTTCCCAAAAAAATGCGTTTGAAAAATCGCTGCGCAAATACTGTATAGAAAAAAAAATGCAACACCCACCATTTTAATCTGTAGGGCCTTTTCTTTAAAAATATATATAATGTTTGGGGGTTCAACATAATTTTCTTGCAAAAAAAATATGTTTTCATGTAAACAAAAAGTGTCAAAAAGGGCTTTGTCTTCAAGTGGTTAGAAGAGTGGATGTAAGCTTCTTAATGTTGTGTATAAAATGCCAGAACAGTTCAAAACCCCCCCAAATGACCCCATTTTGGAAAGTAGACACCCCAAGCTATATACTGAGAGGCATGTCGAGTCCATGGAATATTTTATATGTTGACACAAGTTGCGGAAAAAAGAAAATGTATTTATTTTTATAAATTTTTTTGCACAAAGTTGTCACTAAATGATATATTGCTCAAACATGTCATGGGCATATGTGGAATTACACCCCAAAATACATTCTGTTGCTTCTCCTGAGTACGGGGATACCACATGTGTGAGACTTTTTGGGAGCCTAGCCGCGTTCGGGACCCCAAAACCAAGCACCGCCTTCAGGCTTTCTAAGGGTGTAAATTTTTGATTTCACTTCTCACAGTTTCGGAGGCCATGGAATGCCCAGATGGCACAAAACCCCCCCAAATGACCCCATTTTGTAAAGTAGACACCCCAAGCTATTTGCTGAGAGGTATTGTGAGTATTTTGCAGATCTCACTTTTTGTCACAAAGTTTTGAAAATTGAAAAAAAAAAAATAATAATAATATTTTCTTTCTTCATTTTCAAAAACAAATGAGAGCTGTAAAATACTCACCATGCCTCTCAGAAAATAGCTTGGGGTGTCTACTTTCCAAAATGGGGTCATTTGGGGGGGTTTTGTGCTATTTTGGCATTTTATGGCTTTCAAAACTGTGATAGGTAGTGAGGAGTGAAATCAAAAATTTGTGCCTAGAAATCCTGAAGGCGTTGCTTGGTTTTCGGGGTCCCGTACGTGGCTAGGCTCCCAAAAAGTCCTACACATGTGGTATCCCCGTACTCAGGAGAAGCAGAAAAATTTATTTTGGGGTTTAATTCCATATATAACCATGGCATGTGTGAGCAATATATCATTTAGTGACAACTTTTTGTAATTTTTTTTTTGTCATTATTCAATCACTTGGGACAAAAAAAAAATATTCAATGGGCTCAACAGGCCTCTCAGCAATTTCCTTGGGGTGTCTACTTTCTAAAATGGGGTCATTTGGGGGGGTTTTGTGCTATTTTGGCATTTTATGGCCTTCAAAACTGTGATAGGTAGTGAGGAGTGAAATCAAAAATTTGCGCCCTTAGAAATCCTGAAGGCGGTGCTTGGTTTCGGGGTCCCGTACGCGGATAGGCTCCCAAAAAGTCCCACACATGTGGTATCCCTGTACTCAGGAGAAGCAGCAAAATGTATTTTGGGGTGCAATTCCACATATAACCATGGCATGTGTGAGCAATATATCATTTAGTGACAACTTTTTGTAATTTTTTATTTTTTTTTAGTCATTATTCAATCACTTGAGACAAAAAAAAAATATTCAATGGGCTCAACATGCCTCTCAGAAATTTCCTTGGGGTGTCTTCTTTCCAAATTGGGGTCATTTGGGGGGGGGGGGTTTGTACTGCCCTGCCATTTTAGCACCTCAAGAAATGAGATAGGCAGTCATAAATTGAAAGCTGTGTAAATTCCAGAAAATGTACCCTAGTTTGTAGACGCTATAACTTTTGCGCAAACCAATAAATATACGCTTATTGACATTTTTTTTACTAAAGACATGTGGCTGAATACATTTTGGCCTAAATGTATGACTAAAATTGAGTTTATTCGATTTTTCTTATAACAAAAATTAGAAAATATCATTTTTTTCAAAATTTTCCGTCTTTTTCCGTTTATATCGCAAAAAATAAAAAACGCAGAGGCAATCAAATACCATTAAAAGAAAGCTCTATTTGTGGGAAGAAAAGGACGCAAATTTTTTTTCGGTACAACATTGCATGTCCGCACAATTTACAGTTAAAGCAGCGCAGTGCAAAATTCTGAAAACAGCTCTGGTCCTTTAGCTACAAAATGGTCCGGGGCTTAAGTGGTTAAATGAACAGGATCTTTTTTTTATTTTTTATTTTTTTATGGTTACAACCACTTTAATGTATTCTGTTGCTATTGAACTGTACTTTGTGTCACATTTTAATAAACAATTTTACTGGTAAAGAAGGCATTTTATTGCACAGTAAAAAAAAAAAAGCACAAAGCATTAAAATGCATGCTATTACTTCTGCATTTTTTGTTTGTTTATATGGGCGTCGTGGTGTGAATAAACCTTAAGACTGGCGGGCGGAGGGCTACAGTAAACGTGTAACTGCACCAAAGGTCCAACTAAACTTTAATGTAACAAAATGCTAGAGTGCATTGAGGTTTAAGAAAAAACTTCTTTACATGTATAATTTGCATATAATAGTATATAGTCATCCTTGGATAATGTATTCCGCATGGCAGTGCAGGATAGTACATTAACATATGACTGTGTGGGGCTCACAAATGTTCTAGTGCATCCTAACATTTGGATGAGGTTCACTGAATGATTGATTAGATGAGCTGGAACATTTTTGCTAGGTTTTAACATAATTAAACACAGAGCACGTTTTATTCTAATTATACAAACCCTTTTAGGATTGCCAACAACTTTATGTAGCAGCGGGATCTACCTGACTGGATTAAAATTAAATGCTTTCATTTGTACTAAATAGTTGTTAAATCTAAAGGGGATTGCACAGAAACTACAATCAGACTGAATGTGTATGGACATCCTGACACTGGATGAATACAGTATAACTGTTTTAAAAGGCATTCTTTCTTTTTTCCGATTGTATGATATTTCAGTATTATTCGACCAAATGTTAGTAGATTGTGCTACCTGTGGCCTGCTTATTCAAAATTGAGTGTTATCAGCAGTTGCGGCTCGTCCATGCATCCGGCCCCCTAATGTACATGCAATTTAAAAGAAAGAGAATTAAAAATGTTAATAATTCTGTAGCGGCCTCCACTCTCTCTCTCTTCTCTGGTTTCTTTCTCTCTGGCTTTTGTCTAGGGGTACCTTGGAGGAGAGAGTGCGGGGTCACCACGCCAAGCTTTCACGGCAGATGTTTGGGTGGTGTGAGCAAAGTTTCTTTACCTTCGGGTCGGTGTTCGGTGTTTGGAGCCTCCGCTTCTTCTGCGGAATAGTGTCAGTAAATGAGCCCCACACCAATAAAAGTCCAACACTCCTTTATTTTCCAATGTCAGTATGAAACACCATCAGTTGGACTCCCTCAACGAACAGACAGGGGGTGTGGATATGAGTAGGCCCAGGCACAATGAACTCTCCTATTCCTCTATCAGCGAATAGGCTTGGCGCATGGTCTCCGCCACCAACCGTGAATATTTTGGTCGCTGCCACCGACCGGGTAAACTGTGAACCTTCCTCCTGTCTGAACTCGGCCCCTGTTCGGAAAGATATCCCTCCGGGCGGTCTCCTGAGGCTCACCCGGCACTGGCAATCTGCTGCACCAGGTCTTCGGGTGAGTAGCTCCTCCGGTCCCTTATGCCTCTGGATTCGGGCACCCCACTCCCGGGGCCCCCTAGGAAATCCTTCCCTCGCAGGACCCAGCGAAGGAAACTGGGCCCCAGGCCTCCAACCGAGTACCTCACCCCAGGCTGAAGGTGCCTGGGATGGAACACGAGCTCCGGGTGTCCAGGCCTAGGCCGCCTGGACATCAACCACGAACCACAGCCCTCAGGCTGAAGGTGCATGGGACTCGACCCCGTGACAAAGATGTCCGCCCCCCTTTATACCCTCCCCCAGCAAGCCCAGCGGGTTCCCCGCCCCGCTGTACTGGTGCTGCGAGAGGCCACAAAGGGGTACGGCACTCAGTGATGGTTCAACCCCAGCCCACAGGGACAGCGCCACCTGCTGGGCCGCAGGGAACTACACATCACTGGTGTCTCTGCCAGTTTCAAACATGATAGAAAAGTATATACCCGCTACACTTCTTAATGGTAATTCGTTATGAGAATATTAAATAAAATAACAGGTATCTTTTCACTTTCTAGAAAACAATGGAGAAAAGCACACTGCATGGGGAATGAGACTATATTAGTAATACAACGTTATACAACATGTGACACTTTGGGGTTGATTTACTAAAAGTGGAGAGTACAAGTGGTCTCACTCATCATCTGGTGCAGCTGTGCATAGTAGCCAACTAGCTTCTAACTGCAGCTTGTTCAATTAAACTTTGACAATTAGCCCCCATTCCCACCGACACAATTTGACATGTGATGTGCCATGTCAAATTGCATGCCAAATCGCAGCCTATTGCCACCATCGGC
This sequence comes from Rana muscosa, assembly GCA_029206835.1. NCBI lineage: Eukaryota > Metazoa > Chordata > Amphibia > Anura > Ranidae > Rana > Rana muscosa. The sequence goes on along the minus strand of CM055117.1, from coordinate 967,787,112 downwards.
ACTGTCCCAATCGGTGTGATGCCGAATTTGCGGCACTGCACCGATTTCCAGAAGTAGTTCCTGTACTACTTTTTGCAACTTCATGAACCCACACAGATGTCTTTTAAATCGCCCCCTGAACTCGAACTGAAATGTGCATTCAGTGTGGTGGGCACTGTGCCCTGAGCCCACCCAGTTGTGTGACAATAGCGAATTAATATGACTCTGAGACTTTTGACTTTGGTGCTCGGGGTAATGGTCTGTCCAAGAATGGTGGGTGGTGTCCAAGAAGTCTTTGTTTTTGTCTTTTGGTTTGCGTGGAGGAGAAGAAGTTCTGTTTAGGATTCATTGAGTTTGAGGGAACTCTCAATCATCCAATGATCGATCAATGTGAGGCAGTTTTCCAGTCCGTGATATTGGTCTTTTTTTCCGGCGATACGAAAGTAGAGTTGGGTGTCGTCAGCATATGAGTGGTAGCACAAGTCCTGTTTGCTGACGATTTTGAGGAGTGGGCGGGGGTAGATATTAAAGAGTACGGGTGACAGGGGTGATCCTTGAGGGACTCCACAAGAAATTGCGCGAGTTTCAGAGGTGAAGGCTCCTAGTTTCACTGTCTGGGAGCAATTTTCTAGGAAGGATGCGAACCAGGGTAGGTCAGGGTCTGCGACTCCTGCTACTTCTTTAAGGCAGATGAGTAGAGTTTTGTGGTCTACTGTGTCGAACGCTGCACTGAGGTCCAGCAGCACCAGAAGACATGATTCTCCATCATCTGCAGCTTCAAGGGCATCATCCCATATTTTGAGAAGGGCTGTTTCTGTGCCATGGCCTGGGTGGAAGCCTGATTGTAGTGGATCCAAGAGTTTGTGGGAATCCAAATGGAGTTGTAGCTGTTGTACTACTGCTTTCTTCATGATCTTTAAGATGGTGTTGAGACTTGTTACTGGTCTGCGGTAGTTTGGGTCTTTTGGGTCGAGGTTGGGCTTCTTTAGGAGGGGTTTGACTATGCCTTGCTTGAGGGAGATCGGAACAATGCCTTCGTTGAACGATTGATTTACGAGATGTGTTATGGTGGGTGGCAAAATGTCGGTACATTCTTTTAGGGGTTTTGTAGAAATTATGTCATTTGGTGATGTCTCGAAGACTTCTGTGATGTGTTTTGGTGGTGTCGATGGTGATCGGGACCAGCGAAAATGTAATCGATTGTATATTGATTTCCTCTTCTTGTTTAGGCTGATTGAGGTTGGTTGTTTTCTTCTGTTGAATTATTTCTCGAATGTTTTCGATTTGTCGATAAAAAAAACAATAGTTCATTGCAGAATTATTGAGTTTCATTTGCTGAGGACTCTAAATAGGTGGGGTTCATAGTTTGAGCGACTAGTTTGAAAAGTTCGCGAGGTCGGTTTAGGGCTTTTGAGATGGTGTTTGAGAAATGTTCTTTTTTTGCTTTGAAGATCACTTTGTGGTATTTATCAGTGAGTGCTTTGTAGTTAGTGTGGTTTTCCTTTGTTGGGTTTCTTCTCCAGGCTCCTTCAGCTCTTCTGCGTTCTTGCTTCAGTAGAGTAAGAGTGTCATTAAACCAGCCCGAATTGTTTCTGCGGATGAGTGCTCTGCGTCTCAGAGCAACTGTGTCTGCTGTTTGTAGTAATGCTTTGTTTAAGGAGTTGAGTGTTTGTTCCGTTGAGTGGTTTTGAAGTGCGGGGCTGGTAGGCGGACAAGCGATGGGGTGGGGTTGGTTGTTTTGCCGATCGCCCGAGCGGCAGGGGGGCGATTTTAACTGACCGGCCAAACAAGGTGGGGGTTCAGCTGGCAGACCGACCGAACTGGGGGGGTGGCGGGTGCTTTGTTTGACGCCCCTCCCCAAATAATGGAGCACCTGCCGCCACTGGTTAAATGTTCATTTTTTAATTTACTCAAAATTTAAGGTTATATTGATTTCACAGCTGAAAGAACAGGATCTTCTTTACAATTAGGGATTTCTTGTTCTTTCTAGAGATTAAAATAAAACTTTCTATTTAATAGGCTTGTGCAATTCGTTTCGTAACGAATCGAAATTCGTCCGAATTTAGCAACTTTCGGACATTCGGAAGCATTCGAATTTCCGAACAAAGCAATTACGAATAAAACCGAATCCGAAATAAATTATACCGCAAAATAGCGAATGCCCGAATGTCTTCGGCATAATTCGTTATGAAAAAAGTTACGAATGTACGAATCCATTCGAAGCACAATAACACTCTGCTCTGCTCTCTGCTTCTCCCTCACCGTGCTGAACTCCCTCTCAAAATGGTGTACAGGGGCGGAGGCTATAGCCGCATGAAAAAACGAAAGTAAAATACGAGATTTCGAATCGTTACAAATAACCACAATGTATTTAGAAAAGTACAAATCCATTCGAAGCACATTAGGCATAATAGGCAGCGTCGTTGTGAGAGAGACACAGAAAATTAGTGTTGTCCAGAATCAAAGAAAAACAACGTACCCTACCGAAAGTACGAATCATAAATCAACGAAAAATTCAACGAAAAATGACGCTTGTGAAAATACGAATTAGTCCGAACACGAAAAATCCCATCTAGCAAAATTACGAATGATTACGAATCAACAGGACCGAAAAGAAACGAACCGAAACTAAACAAATTTTTCCGTTGTGCACAAAAAACGAACCGAAACTAAACGAATTTTTCCGTTGTGCACAAGTCTACTATTTAACATCATGTCACAAACTCTACTTGCAGGTCTCTAGGTAGGCCATCTGTTCCTGTGGTCCTAGGGCAAACACACTTATTGTCCCTTTATTAAAATGGCCTCCATGTGACCTTATAAAATAAAATAATTTATGTAGTTCAAGTCTGGCAAAAAAATAAAAAAAATAAAATACATTTGAAATACATAAAATTTGTAGCTTTTTTTCATGTAAAGCATGCACATCAAAAAGCATATGTAGGTATGTAGAGCAGAAGGGCAATTATTATGTTAGACCTACCTCTTGATCCACTAACAGTCCACTTTCCAGTTAGGATCTGCAGACTGGTCCATCTTTACTGGCTACTTTGAGCCACTGTTCCAGTCTGAGGACAACCCTCTTGAATGCTTAATTTGACATTTTGTTTCATGTGCAGCATTAGACATATTGTTACACTTGTCTACATCAACTGACACGTCACCAAACTAGTTTGGTCAAATCTCTTTAACCACCTTACAGCCAAAATGTAGTGTGAGAGGTCAGCTTTAACTGCCAGATATATAGTTTTTGTGATTCCTGAAGTTCAGTTTTAAGTAAAAATTAGACAAAAGTAGACCTCTGTCAACAAATATAAATTTTCCTTAGGGTGGCGCACAGAGATAAGCACATTATTCACCAACTTTGCATCCTCAATGAACAGCCAATGTATCATATACATCTTTATTTATAAAAAAAAACTATGTGTTTGATGCTATAGTCCACCCAATGCAACTCCTTGCCTAGGACAACAGACAACATTTTAACCACTTCCATACTGGGCACTTAAACACCTTCCTGCCCAGACCAATTTTCAGCTTTCTGCGCTGTTGCACTTTGAATGACAATTGCGCGGTCATGCTACACTGTACCCAAACTAAATTTGTATCATTTTGTTCCCACAAATAGAGCTTTCTTTTGGTGGTATTTGATCACCTCTGCGATTTTTATTTTCTGCTAAAAAATAAAAAAAAGACCGAAAATTTTGAAAAAAAAAGTTTTTTTTTGGTTTCAGTTACAAAACTTTGTAAATAAGTTAGTTTTCTCCTTCACTGATGGGCACTGATGGGGCTGCACTGACGGGCACGGATAAGGCGGCACGGATGGGCACCGATGAGGTGGCACAGATGGGCAACGATCGGGGGGAACGGATGGGCAGCGATCGGCGGCACGGGTGGGCACAGATAGGCGGCACGGGTGGGCACAGATGGGCCTGGATAGGTGGCATGGATGGGCATTGATAGGTGGCACGGGTGGGCATGGGTGGGCACTGATAGGTGGCATGGGTGGGCACTGATAGGTGGCACTGTGCTGTACTAATGGATGCCAAACAATAATGCCTGCCAATCAGTGGTGCCCATTGTGGGCACTGATTGGCATCCATTGTGGCACTGATTGGCATCCATTATCCCTGGTGGTCTAGGGTGGCATACCTTATTTACCTTTTTATGGTGTGCTTCCCTGGTGGTCCAGTGGCATCCCTGGTGGTCTAGTGGCATCCCTGGTGGTCCAGTGGGCATCCTCGGGGGGGGGGGGCTGTGCTGGTAATCGATCAGCACAAACCCCCCCTGTCAGAGGAGCAGCCGATCGGCTCTCCTCTACTCGCGTCTGACAGACGCGAGTGAGGAAAAGCCGATGACCGGCTTTTCCTGTTTACACTGTGATCAGCCGTGATTGGACACGGCTGATCACGTGGTAAAGAGTCTCCGTCGGAGACTCTTTACCTAGATCGGTGTTGCGGGGTGTCAGACTGACACCCTGCAACAACGATCGCCGCGATGCGCACCCCCGGGGGCGCGCAGCGGCTCAAAATCCTGAGGACGTCATATGACGTCCTGTCAGGATTTTGCAACCACTTTGCCGCCGTCAATCCGCTATAGGGCGGGCGGCAAGGGGTTAATATAAGAGACTAATACTGTTTCATTTAGTACCTTAGTCTATAATTACATAGTTACATAGTTAGTCTGGTTGAAAAAAGACACAAGTCCATCTAGTTCAACCAACATGGCCCCTTTTACATGGGCGCTCAGTCTGGAGGCATTTGTCAGTTTTGAAGATGGATCCAGACTGAACAGCAATATATTTCTTTGGGCGGGCCGCTATACATGGATATACATCCATGTATATCCATTTACATCTGAGTCAGTTTATTTCCTTAGAAAAAAAAAAATATGTCAACATGTTTAAGACCATTCTATTTATGCCCATTATTAGGCAAGGAATACACTTTTTGTTTATACTTTTGCCACCTAGTTTCTTTAACAGCTGAAAAAAAGAACATGTAATTGAAGAAGTAAACAGAAGGCAGGTATACAAAGTAATCTAAACTGATGCAACCTCAATTTGTATTCATGAAGGTGACTTAAAGGAGAAGTATAGCCAAATCTTTTTTGGCTGTATTTCTCCTATGGATCGCAGGAGTGCAGTTTGTTCTGCACTTCTGTGACCCATTTTTAGCTGACAGTGGGCTGAAGCCCGCCATCAGCTGAGGTCACAAAGCCAGTACTGGCTCTGAAAAGATCCGAACCATACGGTTAGGATCCACCCAGAACCCTGGACTAGCCCCTGGCTCTCAGCTAACTGCCGAGAGCCTGAGCCAACCCCTCCTGCCCCCTCCACAGCCCAGCGCTCCAGTGAACACTGGAGGAGAGAGCAGAGAGCTGCTGACTGACAGTCACGGCTCTCAGCTCAGAGTGGAGGGGGGGGACTGAGTGATCAGTGGTATTTACTCGCACAGTTCTCACTACAGAGCTGGCTTGGGACAGATGCATCTAAGGGAATCAGTTTTGTAACATCTGTGCCCATTCAGTTTGTGTCTACATTTTGACAGCGAACTGTGAAGGACCAATAATGGCCCTATGGGCGGTTGGAGGTAAACAGACTTGTGTCTGTTTACATTAGGCTGCCTCTGATCCATCATCTTTAGGTCTGGAAAAACAGAAAAAAATGTTTTTTTTCTGGACCTTGACAGATTTAGAGGTAGGCAGATGAAAACGGACACAGATGTTCTTTTACATTTTCCTGCCCATAGAGCTCCATTAAGCTTTGGATCAAGTCCTCCTTTAACCACTTCCCGCCCAAGGACGTCATATGACGTCCTGGACTTTCAGTGGGGATATCTGAATGATGCCTGCAGCTACAGGCATCATTCAGATATCACTATTTTCAGCCAGGGATTCTGTGCACCATAAGAATGATCATAGTGGCAGTTCCACCGCTTGATCATTCTTATAGGTGACGGGAGGGGACGTCCCCCCTCCCACTGCCATTCGATGCTTCTCCGGGCTCTCCCGTGCCATCGGGGACCCGGAGAAACGATCGGCTGGATGAGAAGCATACAGCTGACTGGTCACCAGTAATCTCTATGACCGTCGGAGGCCCGGGCGCGACGTTATGACCTCACGCCTGGGTTCCCGGAAGTACACAAAGCCGCGATCACGGCTGTCAGCATGAGATCTGTGAATTTTTTTTCACGATCTCATGCTTTCCAGCCTGGAGGAGAGATGTGGGGTCTTATTGACCCTGCATCTCTCCATAAAGAGGACCTGTCACAATATATTCCTATTACAAGGGATGTTTACATTCCTGGTAATAGGAATAAAAGTGATAAAAAAAATTAAGTAAAATAAAATAAAATAAAAATTCATTAAAACGCCCCTGTCCCCGGTAGCTCACACTCAGAAGCGAACACACACACAAGTCCCGCCCACATATGTAAACGCCGTTCTAACCACACACGTGAAGTATCGCCGCGTGCGTTAGAGCGCGATCAACAATTCTAGCACTAGACCTCCTCTGTAACTCTAAACTGATAACCTGTAAAAAAAATGTAAGTGTCGCCTATGGAGATTTTTAAGTACTGAACTTTGGCACCATTCCATGAGTGTTTGCAATTTTAAAGCGTGACATGTTAGGTATCTATTTACTCGGCATAACATAATCTTTCACATTATACAAAAAATCTGGCCTAACTTTACTGTTTTGTTGTTTTTTTATTTCAGGAAACTGTTTTTTTTTCCCCAAAAAAAGGCATTTGAAAAATTATTGCGCAAATACCGTGCAAGATAAAAACTTGCAATGACCGCCATTTTATTCCCTAGGGCATCTGCTAAAATATGGTGTTTGGGGGTTCTGAGTAATTTTCTAGCAAAAAAATATGATTTTTGCACGTAGGAAAGGAGTGCCAAAATAGGCCCGGTATGGAAGTGGTTGAAAACTGTCAGACAGACCTGGACGGGAAGGCCATGTGAAAGGGGCCTTAGGCTTTAATCAGGAACACAAACACAATTTAGAGGGCATCGTGGGAACAGCAACAAACTGGAGAGGTATGATATTTTTTTTCTAATTATTCTATGTGGTCAGAGTCGGAACCTGTGAAATCATGTGTATCTATGGTTAAAGGTAAGATTAACCTATAAAATTCTGGCACGTTACTGTATGTTTTACACATACAGATAAGAAAAGTAGGGGTGGCAATGGTGTGTGTGTATGGATTAAAAAAAATATATATATAATTCTTTACATAGCCTACCCAATAACTCTGCACCCAAAGATATTATATTAGGTGTATTTTTCATACACACAGACTGGTTGAACAATTCAGATAACTCACTATTACAAACTGACATGTTATATCCTTTTTAGCAATGTCAAATGGCTGCATTATCACAGGGACTGACTTCTACATATAAATGTTTAACAAAGTCGACTCCACAGAGGGTTAAAGTAAATTTAAGTTGGATCATTTAATCATTAAAATGCTTCTATGTGAAATCATTTGGAACTTTCACATTGAAGAGGGACATTTTGTACAGGGGAAGATTGTGCCTCGGCCTGAAATCTGCATTAGTTATTTGTCATGACAGATTTGCTTAGGAGGAAAAATAGATTTGACTGCTAGCTTGAATAATGGGAAATGTGGGATTTTGTCTCTGGGTTTTACATCTACATGGTGATATAATTCTTACAGCAGTGATAGAAGATTATACTAAGTCCATACTTAGTTACTTACAGCATTCTTGGGGCTCCGTGACCTCATTTGCTTTCCCATGTTCTTCATCAAACATATTTGCCCAGCCATTGTTGTCTCCTGGAAATAAAGAATATAATTACATATGTGTAACGTACCAACAGATCTGACTGTATTGTACATAGCAGGAAAGACAGGCTACTAATAAAAAAATGCAGAAAATACATTATGATAAAAATGTAAGAATGGAGCACACTGTTATACAGCAAAGGTAAACCTGGGGTAATTATAAAACAAATAGCTCATGAAAGGGTAACTGCTGAATTTTAAATATGTGTTACTCTTCTAAAAACAATTTTTTGGGGTACAAATCTGTATAAATGACAATTCTCAGGAGTTCCAGAATGAAAAGATTGAGTGCTGCCACCCTTGAATTCCAATCAAGAGAAAAGACTCCACACATGCACTCAACTCCTAGCCTCCACAAGCTGTACATTATAACAATTAGACAAAATGTGGTCTAGCAGCTTGGTGAATAAACAGCATAAAAAGTAATTTTATTGAAATTTATTAGGGGGTAAAAGTTCCAGTGTACATAAAGCCATTGACGTGTTTCAGCCTATAAGGGCCTTAGTCATAGCTAAAAACATTGATAATATGTCACAGTAAATACCCACACCCTATATACTCAGGGGGCCGGAATTAAAAAATGAAGTCGGGTCTGCAGTCTGTGTATCCACCAAACCTCTCTCTCCAAAAGCCTCTGATGGCAATCTCCTGAGTGGCTGAAATATCTGCAGCCCCTCTTTAATGCCCCTTTCACACAGGCCGGATCTGTTTTTCTCAGGAGGGGATCTGAGCTGGGCGGGCAGATGACAGGTCCGTGTTCTCTCCGCTTTACACCCGACTGCCCTCCAATCTGATCCGGGCAGGCGAATGTATACCCTTCCATTTGTTTTTGCAGGGTCGGATCAGATTGATCAGATTGAAGGTAGGTGGGTGTAAATGGGCACAAGTTTGTTTACATTTGCCGCTCCATAGAGGAGAATGGAGGGTCCGATTGAGTCCACCTGAAAAATGGACAGGCAGACCCAATCAGGCAGCTAATGTGAAAGGGGTCTAACACAGAATATAGCTGTTTGTTCGAATAAAGTATAGGAAGATAATTTTTTATAATATTAACAACATGATGATATTCTTTGGAGAAGATTGTTATAAATGTAACCCCTTGATCCCCAAATCTCTTCCTTTTATTACTGCTCCATAAATGATCTTCTCTATTTTTTCTACATGCTATAGTTTCCTCTCTCTCCACACGCCACCCTGGGAAACCTCTCTGTAGAAGTCTAGTTTTTAGAACGTTGTGTTCCCTAAGGAATGCATCTTCAGTAGAACACTCTCCTGCCACCCATAATATCCTCCAAGGTGTCATCCAAAAAAATCAATAACAGAACAATGGTGTCCACTTGTAAAATTCAGATTATAATTATTCTTTTTAAGATAACCCAAGAATTCAACCAAAGCTGTGTCATCTCTATCCCATACATCAAAATATAATTTATGAAATGACCATACCAATGTATGTATCTGTCAAAGGGATTATGGTGGGAGAACAAAGAAAGCTCCTTCCACCAGCCTATATACAAAGGAGGACCAAGGTGGGAGAAAATGTAGCCTTATTGATGCCCTACAGAATTATATATCGTGTAGCGGCCTCACCCGCTCTCTCCCCTCTTCTTCTTTACGGCTGGTTAACTCGTCTAGGGGGACCAGGGAGAGGGGTGAGGTGCTGCCACCAGCTCGCACCTTGTATGTGCGTAGAGGTTTGAGCTAAGATCTTTACCTTTGGGTCTGTGTCCCTGTCCGGAGCTTCCACTTCAAATGTGACAGGTAGATAGGTGAATGTAGAACACTTTGCTCCCAGAAAAGTAAGCCCACACCAGGTGGCAGTACAACATCTATATTTATTTCCGCAGAGATAAATATGCCTCTTTGCAAGCAGACAGGTTGATACAAACATGAACTTGGTGGGGAGAGGGTTCAGGCACAATCCTTTCGGATCAGAGAAGCTGTGAGGAGTTCACAACTTTTGACGAACGGTCGCTGCCACCGACCGTGAGGTTGGTCCCTGCCACAGACCGGGTGAACGATGAGGCCTCTGCCACAGACCTTTGGATAGGCCTCTGCCACCAACCTGATGTAGCTGGGTCTCTGCAAAGACCATAGAACATGGAATTCCTTCTAATGGCGACCCCTGTTAGGGAGATGATCCATCCCGGATGGTCCCCAGAGGCCTACACTGTCACCAGCCAATGCTGCGCTGGATCTTCAGGTCAGGTCACCTCCCTGGTTCTCCTCGCCCGAGACTCGGGTCCCCTCACTCGGTGGGCCCCTAGGTATCTTCTCCCATACGGGACCCAGTCGAAGGTACTGGGCCCCAGGCCTCGGCTAGTACCTCACCCCAGGCTTAAGGTGCCTGGGATGGAACTCGAACTCCCTCGCACCCAGGCCGAGGGCACCTGGGCGCAGACGACCAGAACAGCAACCCCAGGCTGAAGGTGCCTGGGTCTCAGACCTCGTGCGCAAGATGTCCGCCCCCTTTATATCCTCTCCCAGCAGGCACAGCGGGTTCCCCGCCCCGCCGCACTACTGCCGCGAGAGGACACAAAGGGCACGGCCCTGCAATGGTGGTTCAACCCCGGCCCCAGATGACAGCGCCACCCAGGGGCCACAGGGAACAGGACACCATCATTATCCTCCACGAACCAAATTGGCCATAATTCCCTAATAATTTGTGTATCTGGGCCATGCTACCGCCCAGATACTCCCCCTAAATGCTGATACCCGCTACAATAGTATATACCATTAAATAAGAAAAAATTACGTGTTAACAAAAATTCAGTACACAAAAGTAAGTATTCTTGAAGCTCATTAGACTAAGATCTGTATTTGTTTAGATGATGTTAGATGGCCTGGACTAAAAGGCTGTAGGGGATCGATGAATACAAGGCCCGCACATCCAGAGATACCAAGAAAGTTAGGGATCCACCTCAGGTTCTACATCTGGGAATGAACGGTACTAGTGTCTTTAATATATCCAGGTAGTTGCGGGACCAGTGGCTGAAGGTGCATACCAACCTACTCCCCCAGGCACTCCAGGAATAAGGCAATACCTGCCACTATTTATGATCTCAGGCAAATGGCGGAAAATTGGTGTGACAGGATTCTTGACAATAAATACTCTGCTGTCTTAGGACCTAGAATTTCAGACATATTTCTCTTGACTTACGGTGTGACTTTGCCAGGCAAATTCCTGGCGACTTGAGTGCTACTTTGATAGTATATAAGTATATAATAGAAGAGAATAGAAGTTGGATAGAAGTCGCCTTGAAGTAGTACTGGAACCTTTTATGAAGTCGAAACGACTTCAGTTGTGCTAATTAAGACAGCTCTCATTGACTAAAATGGGATTTCACATGTTACCCGACATGTGGTCTCACAAGTCGGATCCCATGTCACGGCAGTGTGAATCAAGTCTTATGCCCCGTACACACGATCGTTTTTCATGCCGTTAAAACTGCCATTTTAAAAAATGGCCCTGAAAAATGATCGTGTGTAGGCTCCAGAGCATTTTTAACGACGTGAAAAACGGCCATTAAAAATTCCGGGCATGCTCTCTTTTTTCACGTCGTTTTTCATGTCGTTTTTTTTAACGACGTGAAAAACGATAGTGTGTATGCTTTAACAACGTGAAAAAAACGCGCATGCTCAGAATCAAGTATGAGACGGGAGCGCTCGTTCTGGTAAAACTAGCGTTCGTAATGGAGATAGCACATTCATTACACAGTAACGGACTGAAAAGCGCGAATCGTCGCTCAACAAACTTTACTAACAAGAAGGGTGGCGCCATTCGAACGGAACTTCCCCTTTATAGTGCCGTCGTACGTGTTGTACGTCACTGCGCTTTGCTTGATCGTTTTTTTTAATGATGGTGTGTACGCAAGGCAGGCTTGAGAGGAAACATGAAAAAACGTTGGTTTAAAAAATGACATTAAAAACGATCGTGTGTACGGGGCATTAGACTTAAGGGGGAGGTCTGTGTAGTGTAACAGTCATTAAGCTGTCTCAATACTTCTGAAGACTATTCCCTAGGCTGCATTCACACCTGAGCAGAGCGACTTTCAGGTGTTTTTATTTGAGAGTTTTTGAGTGTTTTTAGATATGTATTACAAGTGTTTTACAGCTGCAGTGGTTTTGGTTTAGCCAATAGAAAGCACTAGGGGGAGGAGAGGAGGAGGAGATTAGGGGTGGAGAGCTGCTGTTTGAGCAAAAAACGAGCGACAAAACGCTGAATAAAATACAGATGTTGCACATTTTCAGGCGTTCCCATTGAAGTCTATGAGCCCCAATCTGCTAAAATTGTTATAAATTTGTTATAAATCTAATAATATCTAATAATGTAGAAAACACACCGAAATGGCGAATAGGGGAAAGGGAGAGATCATGGGACAACCAATGTTCTCAGAGGACAACATCTGATAAAATAACCACATTATAAGAGGGTACCTTCCTATGGTAGCTGCCGTTTCTGCATATTCTGCTTGTAACATTTTCTGTACTTATCCAATGGTAAGGATGTCCATCCATTTCCAATTCACCCCCCCTCCCTTTCTCTGTTCAGCGTCTGATGATGGCTCTGATTTAGGAGATATTATAGATTCTTCAGAAGCTTATGCCATGCTAACAAGGTAATCATCTGGCTGTTTTAAGAAGAAAAGACTATCGCTTGATGGAAATTACACCTCTGTATATTTATCATTATAAGACATACCTCCCAACCGTCCCTGATTCGCCGTGATCGTCCTGGAATTTGTTCCTTATCCTGGGGTCCCAGCGAATCGCGGCTGAGTCCCCGAATGCTTACGGTAAGTGCGGGGCATCTTGGATTCCGCACGCCGCAAGCTAGTTTCCATCTCTCCCTGCTGTCTCTGACACGGTCACATGCAGAGTTGAGTGCACTGAACCCGCACCTCCTTCTCCTCCTCCTGTGTTTTCCTGTAGACAGAGGAGGAGGCGGGGAGCAGCACATCGCCCTGCCACAACGCAGCTAATCTGAGGTCAGCAGGGGTGGACTGACCATTCGGGCTCTTGGGCATCCGAGACAAGGATGGCAATGCTCATGGGAACTGCAGGTAAGGAAGCGCTGAAAGTGGCCGAAAAGTTGCAGAAGTTTTCTGCACTTAGTGCAGCCTAGCTACAGTGTCCCCAAGTGGCCATTTGGTACAGTGTGCCTCCCTCGCCGCTCTCCTCTGTGGGCTCTGAGCAGCACACTGTGCGGTGTCTATCCACACAGCCTAATGAGAAGTGACAGAGGGAGCAGAGGGGGTTGTGGCGGTCCCCAGCTCTATGGAGGAAGCTGAGGATGGTGTGTACCAGGAAAACCAAACCGTTGGTGTCCAACTGTGTCATCCTAAATGAGATGAGTAACATCCTGTGCCTGCTCTATGTGGCCTGGGTGACAAACTACATGGCCGGCCCCTATGTGCCCCCCGACAGCACCAAACTAGGGCCTGGGGACAAGAGAGACACCCTGAGGATTATCAAGAGGCTGGAGTGCCTGGAGAGTGTCATAAACCAGCACATACAGTACAAGGTACAAAACCAAACTCCACTTCACACTGAGAGTACATGGTTATGACTCTACATCGGGGCAGATTGACCATTCAGGCCTCAGGCACTGCCTGAAAGCTTAAGCCCAGTTGGGGGCCCCATGAATGACTCCTGGCTCCTTCATCTCCCAGAAGGTGAGCGCAGCACCTCACATTCCACACATGAACAGCGGACAGCTCAGCCTTCCTTGTCCCCCTATCTTTGTGTGGGCTCAATATCAGGCGTATACCTCTCAATTGTCCCAGATTCGCCGGGAACCGTCCCAGAAATTGATCCATGGATCCAGAAGATGGAGACATGGGGAAGAGGGTGGGGGGAAGGATGGAGCCGGGATGGAAAAAGGGGGATGGATGGAGCCGGGATGGGATCAGGGGGAAGGATGGAGCCGGGATAGGATTGGGGAGATGGATAGAGTTGTGTTGGGATTGGGGGAATAGATGGAGCCGGAATTGGATCGGGGGAATGGATGGAGCCGGAATGGGATCGGGGAATGGGTTTTGGTAACCACATCCCTTAAGCCCCTCCAACTGCTAAGTGCTTGGCCATGCCAATATTTTGCTGCAGCGCAGGTCTTCTCCCTCCTCCAGTGTCCCTCATTCTGAAGTTCAAATGTTGGGAGGTATGTACAGTACATACACTAAATCATAACACAAGTTTGGAGTAATGGTTGGAAAATGCATTCCAGCAATTGTAACAAATTCATGATGAGTGAACATCATTGATGTGTAAACAGACCCAGATATAAACTATGAAAGGTTCTGTCATTGATTACAAGTTGGTAAAGCTGATGACAACTCCAAATAGAAAGAAAAATTATATTCTTGGCTCCTTTGGAAAGTTCCTGAATTTTCATGCAGATTTAAAAGAATGTTGTGGAAAAGTCATTGCTGAGTGGTTTAAAGAGGATCTTGCCATTTGGACCTTTTCAACTTTCCATCTATTAAATCTCTCTGCCCTTGTTGTTTAAACTTTGGATAGTATAAAAAAAAAACTGCCAGTAAATACCTTATACAGCCCACTTCCTGTTTCTTGTCTGGTAAAAATCCTAGGCTTATGACATCATGTACAGCTCTCCCTCTCACACTCTTGTGAGAGTTTTCCAGGAAGGGAGGGGTGATGAGTCAAAAGAGGGCCAATGAAAGCTGCCAGGCTGCAGAGATGAAGGTGTGCATCTGTGTGTCTGTGTAAATCCAGGAAGTGAACAGGCAGCAGCTTCAGCTGCCCACAGTTAAAATGGGCATTGACACAGACAGTAGTACTCTGCCCCGCCCCAGCTCCCGTATCACTGGATTTGATTATCAGTAGCAGGAGCCAATGGCTCCTGATGCTATCAATCTATCCAATGAGGACCATAGACTGCGGCAGTAGCTGCTGTGCTCATCTCCGTCGCTGGAATGATCAGGCTCGTTGGCAGGAGCCAATGGCTCCTGCTGCTATCAATCAATCCAATGAGGACCCGAGAGAGTGGCTGAAGCTGCTGTGCTCATCCCCGTCGCTGGAACGATCAGGCTCAGGTAAGAAAAAGGGGGGGGGGGTCTGGGGGGGGTGCTGCAGCATAAAAGGTTTTTCACCTTTACAACCCCTTTAAACTCATTAAATGTTTCTGATATGTTGTAACAGCCATCTGCAGTCATACCTCCTGACTTTCTGAAATGATAAGGAGAGACAGCCATTATCACACTGTGATGTTGTTTTACTTAAAGCGGGATTCCACCCGCAATTTTTTTTTTTTAAAGTCAGCAGCTACAAACACTCTAGCTGCTGACTTTTAATGACACTTACCTGTCCTAGGTGCTCGCGATGATGGGCCCCCCGATGCCGATCCGGATCATTGGATGTCCCGGCGCCGTCATCCTCAGTAAGGGAAACAGGCAGTGAAGCTTGGGGCTTCACTGCCCGTTTCCTACTGCGCATGCGCGAGGCTCGGGCCGCTTTGTGATAAACACAGTTCCCAGAAGAGAGCACGCCCCATTCACCAGACAGAGGATGCGGAAGAAGACCAGCCGCGGACTAGGAAGAGGCAGATTAGGAACATCCGCATAGCAACAGGTATTTCGGGTGAGTAAAAATTATTTATTTTTTTCAATTATTTTTTTTTTTTTTGCAGCATTTTCGTGTAATTTTTTTTTTTTCAGGGTGGAGCTTCACTTTAAGACAAATACACTGTACACTGTGCACATTTTCCTTAGTAAACATGAATGTGGTAGAGCTTCACTGTGTAAAGAATAACCAATCAGGTGCAAGGAAAAATAAAAATATAAATGCTGTTTAGCTGACACATGATTTACCACATTTACTAAGTTATGGAGAAATTGAGTGCAACTGCACTTGCAAAGTGTAAATCTATTTGTCCATAAAATCAATCCCCGTGTGTAGGCAAAGGACACGTCCTTGTCACAGCCCTGGTTACAGGACCCACCAAGATCTAATATGCAGAAAATGATTAGCTAAACCACACAACTGATTTTTGACCAAATTTTTCCTTTATATTAGCTTTTCAAAATACTAAGTGCAGCAATATAAAGGTTGGATAAAAAGTTTAGGGCAGCATAACACGTTTGGTTAGTAAAATAGTAAATTTTGTATAGAGATGTAAACATATAGGGGATCGATTTATAGCATTTTTATTATTTTATTTATTTTTTTACTAGTAATGGTGGCGATCTGTGATTTGTATTGGGACTGTGACATTATGGCGGACATATCGGACACTTTTGACACCTTTTTGGGACAATTGGCATTTATACTGCGATCAGTGCTCTAAAAATGCACTGATTTCTGTGTAAATTGCACTGGCAGGGAAGGGGATAACACTAGGGGGCGATCAAAGGGTTAACTGTGTTCCCTATGTGTGTGTTCTAACTGTGGGGGATGGGACTGACTATAGGAGATGAGAGATCGTGGTTCCCAGCTTGTAGGAACTCACAATCTCTCTCTCCTCTCCTCACAGAACTGGGAAGTGTGTGTTTACACACACACCTCCCTGTCCTGGCTCTCGTGCCCGTGATCGCACGTGGCCGCCGGTCATCGTGACTGCCGGCCACGAGCATCGGCACCCCCTGCTGTGCAGCAGGCGCACGTGCGCCTGCTATCCCGCTTAAGGGGACCAACGTACAGCTACGACAGTTCGCGGGATCGTGCCGACCTGCTGCAGTATAATGACGGCGGCTGGTCAGCAAGCGGTTACATTTAGGTGACTTTTTCTGTAGTGTTGAAGAATGTTTTGCTACTCACCCATGTAGCTTCTTCAGCTAATTAGATAAGTAAAAAATTATTAAATTACAGAAAAAGTTCAGTTGAATGTGACTAATTGCTACATGCTGTGTTCTCCTTTCTTCAAAGTTGCACATAGCTGCTGGTTAAGCATCTTGATGGTAGTTACAAGAAGATCAAAAAATACCGTGCCTTTAAAGTGGAAGTAAACCCCCCTATCCTTTTCTGCCAAGGAAGCTGCCATCTTTGCCTCTGTTTAATCTACAACTGCCATGATGCTGCACATGTGATCAGTTATGACACCAGCCATTGGATGGTTTGACAGTTTGGTTGAGAGCACAACCAATGGGAGTGTTCCATTTCCCGCACGTGCCGGAAATTAAACTGTTTTATGGATGGGTTTACTTCCACTTTAAAGAGGCTACCTTGATTCTCCTCTTTGGCTTTCACTATCGTGTGTTGGGAAGCTGGCATAATGGTTCTTGCGGTTGCTGTGTGCAGGACCACTACCTCAGAATACTGTGCAGTTTTCCTGAGGACCGTATCAGTGTATTGTAACAGCCCTTGCCAGTTGTGTGCCCTCTTGGCTTCAAATGTGGGACATTTTCAAGTAGGGTGGCATAACCCTGCATTTTGGAAGCACTGACTTTTAATGGTAAAATTTTGCTTTACTACTTGCATCCTAGGGACTGTACTTGGTTTACGCTGCAAGTACCAAACTTAGTCCTATTATACAAAATACTTCACTAATGATCATTTAAACTGATTGCAAGTTTGCCCTGGCCTCTGTACATAATTTTCAACTAACAAACACCTATGTCAAATGTCCAGAACAGACTGGTGCTTGCAGTCCTGCTATGAGGAGAGAGCTGATGAAACATCAGTATTCTGTACACTTTCCAATGTGTGATCTGAATAGAGACCTGTTATTCAGATCTGTTAAAATCAAGCAACACTATGAAGAACATTGGGTCAGGGTATCCTAGACAAGGTAATAAATAGAATCATTTTAGCCAGCCTATATTAATATTGTCAGTGACAGATTTTGCACAGTATAAGAAAGAAAGGCTTGCTTAGTTACAACTTGGCACAGCAAAGAGCATTTTAGACTTTAAAAGTGTTGGCGTGTGAGTGATTTAGATATAATACAAATTATGACTTAATTTCCTCACATGTCTCTATTGTGTGTACAATGGGCAGCCTATCTAAGGTCTCCAAAAGAGCTGTAGCTAGGGCTTTATTCATCTGGAACATATACCTAGTATTGCCATCTCCGGCACAGGTTCTGCCTGTAGATTTACCAGTGGTGGGGGTGCTTTTGTGTGAAGAAAACAAACCTTTACAATCACTTTAATATAATCAGCTTTTATTCATTTAGGCAAAACCTTTATCCTAACCACTTCAGGCGCGGAAGAATTAGCAGCTTAATGACCAGGCCATTTTTTTGCGATACGGCACTGGGTCGCTTTAACTGACAATTGCGCGGTCGTGCAACGCTGTACGCAAACAAAATTGATGTCCTTTTTTTTCCCACAAATAGAGCTTTCTTTTGGTGGTATTTGATCACCTCTGTGGTTTTTATTTTTTGCGCTATAAACAAAGAAAGAGCGTCAATTTTGAAAAAAAAAAAACACAATATTTTGTACTTTTTGCTGTAATAAATAGCCCTAATTTTTTTTTAAAAAGCTAATTTTTTCCTAAGTTTAGGCCGATATGTATTTTTCTACATACTTTTGGTAATAAAAAATCGCAAAAAGTGTATATTGATTGGTTTGCACAAAAGTTATAGCGTCTACAAAATAGGGAATAGATTTATAGCATTTTTATTGTTTTATTTCTTTTTTTACTTACTAGCGGTGATCTGTGATTTTTATTGGGACTGCGACATTATGGTGGACATATCGGACACTTTTGACACATTTTTGGGATCATTGGCATTTATACAGCGATTAGTGCTATAAAAATGCACTGATTACTGTGTAAATGTCACTGGCAGGGAAGGGGTTAACACTAGGGGGCGATCAAGGGGTTAACTGTGTTCCCTAATGTGTGTTCTTACTGTAGGGGGAGGGGACTCACTATAGGAGATGACAGATCGTGGTTCCCAGCTTGTAGGAACTCACGATCTGCACCTCCTCTCCTCTCAGAACAGGGACGTGTGTGTGTTTACACACACACACGTCCCTGTGATCGCTTGTGCCCGCGGTCATCGCGACCACCATTCATGAGAATCGGCACCCCCGCTGTCCAGCGGGCACGCGCGAGCCCGCTTAGAGGTACAGCTACGATGGTCCGCGGGAACGAGCCGACCTGCTGCAGTATAATAATGGCGGCTGGACGGCAAGCGGTTAAAAAGTGTTAGCTGGAGTTATGCTTTCATTTGTTAGTCATGTATGTAAAGTCCATATAAATCAACACTACCCACTCCACAGGTTGACAATGCTGCTGTCCAAGGGTGGCTACACTGCTCCTCCATAGATACAGTGGAGGAGTGAGCGTAGCCACCCCAAGACAGGAAATGTGATAGTAGACAGAATCACCAGGTGAATATAAAGGAAAAAGCTTAAATAAAGAGAAGTAATGCTCCCACCACATCTAGGGGATAATAAGTTGCAATATATAATATTTTTGGTTTTATATTTAGATATGCTTTAACTGTGTGTTTTTTCTGAAAAGTTGAATGCACATAAAAAACAGTGGTAGGAATATTTTCACAATGCAGAAAGATCACATGATAACACATGGCAATCATGTTTTACCATTAAAGTAGAACTGTAAGCACAGTTTTTTTTCAATTTGGATAGAGTAACTTTTTTTCCATGTATCCCATTCGGGAGATTTCCCTTCACTTCCTGTCCTATAGCAAAAACAGGAAGTGAGCGGAAATCCCTGCAAATTATGAGAATCTCTTCGTAAGTTACATACTCTGGACTGCTACATTCTATATTCTGTGCTGTATTTTGCATATTTCAAAATACTAGACTATACACTGTGCTCTACATTACATACTCCAGAACCCCTAATTTTGTATGTTGTATAATGTATATTTTGCACTACCACAATTTGTAGATTAGACACTCCATTCAATAATGTACTGTACACTACATACTCCATACTCATCCATTCTCTTTGTACTTTCAGATGTACTGTACATTGAATACTGCATATTGCTAATCATCACAACTCTAACATTTTCATAAAAAGAGGATATTTGAACCATTGACAATGTTATACTTTGAATTCCATCTTGTTGAACAAATAGTCACACTTGTGCTACTATATGTTTGTGTGTGTGCACAATTCCATGAAAACTTATATGTCCATTTTCCCATATGTATACACTAATAGTATAGTGCATTGGTGTGAACCTGACCATAGCCATACTAAACCTGTACAATATCTGTGTTGTCACTGTGCCAGGAATGGTCAGAGAAATTAAGAGGTTCCCTTGTCAGCCCATTAAAGTGCAAACAAGAAACATGTTAATGACTTCACAATGTCTGGACTTACAAAACATTCACCATAATTATTAACTACAGTACATGACACTTGGTTAAAATTAAGTACGGTAATCTTTTTAAACACAAAAAAGTGATCTTTTGGAAAAAAAATTTTTTTTAATCATAAATCAATATTTTGTTTTGGTACTTAATACTGCAGTAAATTATTATTATTATTGTGCATGTCAAGCTGTTACTATGGCCAGCCCAGTGAGCTGTACAGTCATGCTCGAAATTGTTGGCACCCCAGAAATTTTTCCAGAAAATCAAGTATTTCTCACAGAAAAGTATTGCAGTAACACATGTTTTGCTATACACATGTTTATTCCCTTTGTGTGTATTGGAACAAATAAAAAAAAAGGAGGAAAAAAAGCAAATTGGACATAATGTCACACAAAACTCCAAAAATGGGCTGGTCAAAATTCTTGGTACCCTTTAAAAATTGTGGATAAATAAGATTGTTTCAAGCATGTGATGCTCCTTTAAACTCACCTGCGGCAAGTAACAGATGTGGGCAATATAAAAATCACACCTGAAAGCAGATAAAAAAGGAGAGAAGTTCACTTAGTCTTTGCATTGTGTGTCTGTGTGTGCCACACTAAGCATGGACAACAGAAAGAGGAGAAGAGAACTGTCTGAGGACTTGAGAACCAAAATTGTGAAAAAATATCAACAATCTCAATGTTACAAGTCCATCTCCAGAGATCTAGATTTGCCTTTGTCCACAGTGCGCAACATTATCAAGAAGTTTGCAACCCATGGCACTGTAGCTAATCTCTCTGGGCGTGGACGGAAGAGAAAAATTGATGAAAGGTTGCAATGCAGGATAGTCCGGATGGTGGATAAGCAGCCCCAAACAAGTTCCAAAGAAATTCAAGCTGTCCTGCAGGCTCAGGGAATATCAGTGTCAGCGCGAACTATCTGACGACATTTAAATGAAATGAAAGGCTATGGCAGGATACCCAGGAGGACCCCACTGCTGACACAGAGACATAAAAAAGCAAGACTACAGTTTGCCAAAATGTACTTGAGTAAGCAAAAATCCTTCTGGGAAAACGTCTTGTGGACAGATGAGACCAAGATAGAGCTTTTTGGTAAAGCACATCATTCTACTGTTTACCAAAAACGGAATGAGGCCTACAAAGAAAAGAACACAGTACCTACAGTGAAATATGGTGGAGGTTCATTGAAGTTTTGGTGTTGTTTTGCTGACTCTGGCACTGGGTGCCTTGAATGTGTGCAAGGCATCATGAAATCTGAGGATTAATAAAGGATTTTGGGTCGCACTGTAGAGCCCAGTGTCAGAAAGCTGGGTTTGCGCCCGAGATCTTGGGTCTTCCAGCAGGAAAATGACCCCAAACATACATCACAAAGCACGCAGAAATGGATGGCAACAAAGCGATGGAGAGTTCTAAAGTGGCCAGCAATGAGTCCAGATCTAAATCCCATTGAACACCTGTGGAAAGATCTTAAAATTGCTGTTGGGAAAAGGCGCCCTTCTAATAAGAGAGACCTGGAGCAGTTTGCAAAGGAAGAGTGGTCCAAAATTCCGGGTGAGAGGTGTAAGAAGCTTATTGATGGTTATAGGAAGCGACTGATTTCAGTTATTGTTTCCAAAGGGTTTGCAACCAAATATTAAGTTAAGGGTGGCAAGAATTTTGAGCAGCCCATTTTTGGAGTTTTGTGTGACATTATGTCCAATTTGCTTCTTTTCCTCCCTTTTTTTGATTTGTTCCAATACACACAAAGGGAATAAACATGTGTATAGCAAAACATGTGTTACTGCAATACTTTTCTGTGAGAAATACTTGATTTTCTGGAAACATTTCTGGGGTGCCAACAATTTCGAGCATGACTGTATATGATGATTTCAGAATTGTAAATATAGTGTTGACCTTTGGCAAGCCATGCAAGATTAGTATAATACTTTTATTTCTGTATATTGTGATATGTTATGCGTGGTATAATAAATATGTTTTTGTGGTTGATACAATACAAACAATCATTGTTTTGGATGCTGATTACTTCCATTGTATTTCCATTGTACATAATTTGGTTTTCTCTGAAAAATATAAGGAAAAATTCTAGTATAGAACCTAGGAATCTTTATAACTGACCCTACCTTAACCCTGACTGCCCCATCACAGCTGGTAACCTGTATTATACCCTCAGTTACTATATCCAATCATATATATTTTACATGCACACGTTATATTAGACCAGTATTGGCACACTTTCTTTTTGCCTCCAGATTTCGAAACTATGTTTTTTTTGGTTGTTATGGTTATTGCTAATGGCTGCACACTTGGTGTAATGGTTGTGTGCATTGGTCCCATGAAAAGGTGTACATGACATCCATTTTGTTCATGTCTCAGCTCATCTCAGCCATGTGAAGGGCATAAGCATAGTGACCTTTTCTTTTCTCCTCCTCACTCCTATCAGTTTATACAATCCACAACCCTTAAGCCCCATACACACTATCTGTTTTCCTGCAGGTTTTTGTCTTCAGGTTTACCAAACCCATCTAATATGAGGTCAAACCTTAAGAGTTTCAATTTGTATGCAATCAGGCATACTTGTACTACATGGTTTTGGTAAACCTGAAGACAAAAACCTGCAGGAAAACTGATAGTGTGTATGGGGCTTAAGCTGCATGGCAGACATCTCTTATCAATCTCTCAATACACATCTCAGGGCCCATAAAACTGTCAGGCTTGCCTGAGTTGGAATTCTAGAATACACAAATCTGTCTCTCGGTAGAATCGGTAGAATCCATCATCCCAGTATATTGCATAGCTTCTAAAATCATGACAGCACAGCCAGTATATAGATGCATTTACCTCCCTCAGTTAATTTGTAGCGTTTTGAGCCCAAACATCGTTAACCTAGGAGTACTGGGAGCAGAACTAGCCCAATTCCTCTTCTAGGCGAAAGGACCTGTCAAATTTATAATTATTTCAAAGCTAAATTCAGTCTGGACAATAATCTGCATCAGACTGTACCCGGTAGGTATTCAGAGATATGAATACCCATAGAAAAATGCAGGGCTTTTTTTCTCAGAGAATAGTTGCAGGAACTCCTGCCTTCCAAGTCACCCTTGACTCCACCCCCTACCCACCTCAGAGCACCGTTCCTTGGTTCCACCCCTTACCCACCTCCCAGTACCACCCCTTTTAGAGAATACAGAAACAAGTATCATTTTGTGGTGCTAACTATTTTGTATAGAATTTGTTAATGATAACAAGAAAGGCAGTAATATAGATCTAGCAACAATGGACTCCCAACAGCCAGCATCAATAGACCCTCCAGCAGCCAACAGATCCCTCCCAGCAATGATTGACCCCCTGCAACATAAGACCCACCCCAACAACAATAGATCCCCCACCAGCAACAATAGTCCCCCCTGCAAAAATAGATCCCCTCCATCAGCAATAGATTCCCCAGTAGCCAGCATCAATAGACCCTCCAACATTCAGTAGATCCCTCCCAGCAACGATTGACCTCCTGCAACATAAGACCCACCCCCAGCAACAATACATCCCCCACCAGAAACAATAGACCCCCCTTCAAAAATAGATCCCCTCCAGCAACAGTAGATTCACCAGTAGCCAGCATCAATAGACCCTCCAGCAGCCAGCAACAAAGACCCCTCCCTCAACAATACATCCCTTCTAGCAATGACTGACCCCCCCAGCAACAATAGATCCCCCACGAACAACAGAAGAACTCCCCAGCAACAATAGACTCTATTCCTTTCGCAAAATAGATCCCCTCCAGCAACAATAGATAGAACAATAGAACAGCAGCCAGCATCAATAGACTCTCCAGCACACCCCAGAACCTCTTTCCATTACATACATTCAGTTCGGGAGTTGCCTAGACTCTCCAGCACACCCCAGAACCTCTTTCCATTACATACATTCAGTTTGGAAGGTGCCGGAAATGCGTTCCCCCGTATTCCTGCTGAAAAAAAGTCCTGGAAAACTGTATCTGGGTCATAAACAGAGGAAAATCCTAGAAACCCCTCCTCAGACGCATAGTTGGTCAGATGGCCTCTGTCAACACCGCTTTGATACCAGAGAAAAGAGGAATGCCAGGATAGTTTGACAGCTCTCATGTACCATCAAGCAACTGAAGACCTGTCAAGTTATGAGAGCAAATTTACCACCTTGCTAATTGACTGAAAATCTGCTGAAACAGGACATTGCAAGTATTCTTAATTTTCAACGCCTCTTTATTTCTCTGTTGCATTATCATTTTTTTATGTCTTTGTAACACCCCTTTTTCTATAAATATTTTATTTGCACCATTTTGACCTTTTCATTTTTAAACCCTATTTTTAAAAAGTGTTAAAACTGTCTCTAAAGCCCTGTACACACGATCGGATATTCATATGGATTTTAAACCGATGGATTTTTCCATCGGAAATCCGATGAAGCTGACTTCCATCAGTCTTGCCTACACACCATCAGTCAAAAAACCGATCGTCCCAAACGCCGTGACGTAAAACACTCCAACGAGCCAAGAAAAATGAAGTTCTATGCTTCTGAGCATGCGTCGACTTGATTCTGAGCATACATGGGTTTTTTATCCGATGGAGATCCCCACAGACGATAGTAATTTGCTATCGTTTTTTTTTTCATCGGTAAAATTTAAAACATGTTCTATTTTTTTTTATACCAATGGAAAAAAGACCGATGGGGCCCACACACGATCGGTTTGTTCGATGAAAAAAGTCCATCAGTCTTTTTTCAGCAGAAAAACCGATCGTGTGTACGCGGAATTACTGACCTGCAGCAGGGTTGGTCACAGTGAAGTTGAAATTCTTGATCTATGTTATTTGTTCTTGGTCAGAATCTCAGACTGTAGTAAAACCAATGGATCAGTATGATACGCAGGCAACTATGATTCCAGAAGTAGAAACGGGCCGAATGACCCCCTGTTCGGTTCACACCAGAACTTTCGAACATCGTGAAAGTTCGGAACTGAATAACGAACACCATTGAAGTCTATGGGACCCGAACATGAAAAATCAAAAGTGCCCATTTTGAAGGCTTATATGCAAGTAATTAGGCATACAATGGTTATGGGGCCCATACACGATCGGTTTGTCTGACGAAAAAAGTCCATCAGACTGTTTTCATCTGTAAAACTGTTCGTGTGTACACGGCTTCAGGCTTTTCATGCAAATGAAAAGAATCCCTGTCACTTGAAGAGTACTACTGCAGTATAAATCTCTGAACATATCTTTCTGTGGTGACAGTTTGTGTACAGACGTCTATTTTTCATAATTGTTATTGCTAATCTTGTGGAAGTTCCGACTCTTCGGTAAAAGTCGGCGGTGGCAGTTAAAGGTTAATTGCTTAATTATCTTAACCCAGGGACAATCGTTCTCAGGCTGCTGGAACCTAGATTGTGGTCCCGTGATCTGGGAAATCTTTGTACAGGGAGCAGCTGAGAGTGGCATTGTTACTAGGGATGAGCCTATTCGGTTCGCACCAGAACCTGCGAACAGACAGAATGTTCGCGTGAACTTTAGAACCCTATTAAATACAATGGACTCGAACGTTCGAAATCTAAAGTGCTAATTATAAAGGCTAATATGCATGTTATTGTCCTAAAAAGTGTTTGGGGACCTGGGTCCTGCCCCAGGAGACATGTATCGATGCAAAAAAAAGTTTTAAAAATTGAAGTTTTTTCGGGAGCAGTGATTTTAATAATGCTTAGCCTTACACCTAGTCATTGGCTGAGCGGACCTGATGGGGAACTTTAGAAGGGGCGGGTCTATACATTTAATAGACTGCGGAGGAAGTTCCCCATCAGGTCCGCTCAGGCTCAGCCAATGACGGACAGCGCTGGACATCGGATCGCCGCGGGACACTGGATTTCATCGCTGGAATGTTTTTTTTTTTTAATAAAGGACTTTTCCAAGGTGTTTGTGTGTTTTTTTTTTACAATTTTTTACACTTTCTTCGTGAAATGGTAGGGGTACAATGTACCCCTTACCAATTCACATAGGGGGGGGGGGCGGGATCTGGGGGTCTCCTTTGTTAAAGGGGTCTTCCAGATTCCGATAAGACCCCCACAACCACCGGGCAAGGGTTGTGGGGATGAGGCCCTTGTCCCCATCAACATGGGGACATCCTCCCCATGTTGAGGGCATGTGGCCTGGTACGGTTCAGGAGGGGGGGCGCTCTCTCGTCCCCCCTCTTTTCCTGCGGCCTGCCAGGTTGCATGCTCGGATAAGGGTCTGGTATGGATTTTTAGGGGGACTCCACGCCATTTTTTTTTAAATTTGGGGTGGAGTTCCCCTTAAAATCCATGCCAGACCTGAAGGGCCTGGTAATTGAATTAGGGGGAACCCCCACGCTTTTTTTTTTTTTTTTATCAATGACTTTTCTATGTATTGCCGGGAGCCGACAATTCATTAATAGCCACGAGTGAGTTTTAAATGACTTTTTTTCCTTCAGAAATGACATTTTGTGCAGGGACAGTTCTAAGCACGGGAAACATGCGCCACTTTACATGCATATCATACACACCCCCCAGGTATGAAATTTAAAGGAATATTTCACTTTTATTGTTTCACTTTAAGCATTATTAAAATCACTGCTCCCAAAAAAACTTCAGTTTTTAAAACTTTTTTTTGCACTGATACATGTCCCCTGGGGCAGGACCCGGGTCCCCAAACACTTTTTATGACAATAACTTGCATATAAGCCTTTATAATTAGCACTTTAGATTTCTCCTATAGACTTTTCGAATTTGCCGCGAACACCCCAAATTGTTCGCTGTTCGGCGAATGGGCGAACAGGCAATGTTCGTGTCGAACATGAGTTTGACTCGAACTCGAAGCTCATCCCTAATTGTTACATAAGAGACAGCACGGTGTGAGATTGGCCAGTCCTTTGCCAAGTTGGTGAGAAGGGCAGGAGTATGACTTCTGTGTTCATCACACTGGGTAGTTGTTGTCATGTATCTGCATTTGTATCGGGGTACATTTTAAAATTGTTGCCCTTGTAGTTGTACACAGCTCTAGTACACAGCAGACCCTGTCTGACTGAACAGGAGACCTGATATTTCTCTGCTGTAGTTGAGTAACATTTACAGGTCTTGTTCCTCCCCCAGCCTGTGACTGAACAGTAAAAGACAGATGAGTTTATCTCTTTGTCCTCCTAACGGCATTCTCCTTGTATGGAATCACAACTGACTGGCTCCTTGTGCTGCTTTTCCCTACCCTTCTCTGAGCTCTGCTTTGCAGACTGTACAGAAGGTACTTACACTGCATGCTTTAAAAAATGTAATGATATATTAATGAATACAGAGCTGCATTACTTTGTGCCTTTTATTTCTACCTGGAGGTCAGCTTTAAGTTCCTGGATGTTATTCAATATTTAATTCCCACACAAGGATCTTTTAGGCTCATACATTGCACATACTGCATGTTCCAGTCCAAGGGTAACCTGATTAATTTTACAGTGTGAAGAAGAGGCCCTATATGGAGATTAAAATTCCAAGAAACAAAAAGTAAAGCCTGTTTTAAATTAAAACATGCCTGGCACATGTCCTCAATTTGGTGCAGCAGCGTTTCCTAAATAGGTACCCAGGGTTGGAAGATCTACTAAAGCAGGCCAAAAGAGTCTGTAGCCATTTTAGGTGATCATCCACAACCAGTGCTCGGTTGGCTGAAATTCTGCCCATAAACCTGTTTTATGACATGCCCACCAGGTGCAACTCGACTCTGGAAAGTCTCAGAACTCATCCTGTCCCCACAGAGAGTGCAGAAGATGAAATCTCTTAAGAAAACCTTAAAGAGCAGTTCATTGAACGCTTTTCCCAACTCTGGTAGGGTACAGTGTCGAGGAAAACATTGTTTTGAGGCTTCTGTTAGTCAAGAGAGGAGCGGTGGAGAAGGCGGCCGCCTAAGTGATGCATTTCTCAATTTTTTAAGTCCTCGCTGCCCAGGGCTGTCAGCTTCCACATCCCATCGGCAGCTTCTGCATCACATGGTGGACTATTATCTAGGGGCGAAAACAGAGATGGAGAGTTTTTCAGTCAACGATCCACTGGCTTACTGTGTCATGAGAATAGACCAATGGCCAGAACTTGCCCAGTATGCTATAAAGCTGCTGGGCTGCCCTGCATCCAGCATGCTTGCCAAACGGGCATTCAGTGCTGCCGGAGGTTTTGTTACTGATCATAGAACGCGACTGTTCACAGACTCGGTGGACCGTTTTATCAAAATGAATCAGTCCTGGATTACCAGCAGCTATGAAGCCCCTGATGCCGATGCCACGATTAAGTGTTTTTGGGATGTGGATTCTCTGCAGGACTTCTAGGCTGCCTAGTGTTGTGGGTGTTGATTTCATCTGGAAGAATGTTTTTGGTGTAGGTTTCATGGGTACAGTTAACACCCAAAGACCAATTTTTCCACACCTGTTTGACAGGTGCATGTCATTGCAATTTTTGACAGCAAGGCCAATTCTTGCTTTCATCAAGAGTACCTCTATAATGATACAGTGTGAAGGTGCCACCGACACCAAAAGACCAACTTTTCTGCACCCGTTACTTCTATCCAAAGTCTGTGGTAGAGATACCAAAATGTATCCAAAAAAAACTCTAATCTTGTTCCCAGTGCACTACATTGTTGCATCATCATACAGACTGGCTCCCCAAGCCGTTGCTTACAAAATAAAGAAAACTTGCAGGGAAAATTTAATTTTTTGGGCTTTATAAATGCAATTATTGCTGCAGCAGCTTCTATACACAGTAAAGATGCACTATATTGAAAGGAATTTTTCATTTTTATGGCTTAAGTATAAATTAATCCCTGCTCATTTAAAAAAGATGTTTACAAACTTTTTTTTCATTGATACATGTCCCCCAGGGCAGTACCCAGACCCCCCATAACCATTGTATGCCTAATTACTTGCATATAAGCCTTCAAAATGGGCACTTTTGATTTTTCATGTTCGGGTCCCATAGACTTCAATGGTGTTCGTTATTCAGTTCCGAACTTTCACGATGTTCGAAAGTTCTGGTGTGAACCGAACAGGGGGTCATTCGGCCCATTTCTACTTCTGGAATCATAGTTGCCTGCGTATCATACTGATCCATTGGTTTTACTACAGTCTGAGATTCTGACCAAGAACAAATAACATAGATCAAGAATTTCAGCTTCACTGTGACCAACCCTGCTGCAGGTCAGTAATTCCGCGTACACACGATCGGTTTTTCTGATGAAAAAAGACAGATGGACTTTTTTCATCGAACAAACCGATCGTGTGTGGGCCCCATCGGTCTTTTTTCCATTGGTATAAAAAAAAAAAATAGAACATGTTCGATCGTCTGTGGGTAACTCCATCGGAGAAAAAACCCACGCATGCTCAGAATCAAGTCGACGCATGCTCAGAAGCATTGAACTTAATTTTTCTCGGCTCTTCAGAGTGTTTTAGGTCACAGCGTTTGGGACAGTTGGATTTTTGACTGATGGTGCAGAACAAGGTAAAAAATGCCAGCCAACATATTTTCCCTCATAGGTTTACTTTAGAGTGAACCTATCAGCACTGGGTCAATTCTATACAATATACCTGATAAAGTAAGTGGCAACATACTTTCCGTTCCAGTGGTCCATGTCTTGAAATGCCATTACTTTTCTGCATCTTGAGAGCTGCAAGTATTTAATCAGTCGGTTGGACTGTATTCCTGTTACCCCACCAACCTGTGGTTCCTGCCACTGACTCCTATATTGTATAATGATTCATGAGCTGGTGGATGAAACCACTGTGTGTGTGGCAGAAGGGTGACAGGTATTTCACGAAAAGTGTAAATACTTGCAGCAAACAGCAAAGCTATCACATTTCGAGACATGAGCAGCAAGAAAGTTAAAGCGTATCTATGGTCAAAATTGTAAATTATAAATTCAATTCCACATTGTATTTGAATTATTTCTAGCCTTCTCCTATTAATCTAAATGATATTGAGGTTTGTAAATGTGTACATATTCACTATGGTGGCCTGTGAGTAGGCACTGATGTGTCACACATTTCAAAGAGCCTGCATTCTAAATTACAGAGGTGCTGAGAGGAGGAGTTTCAGGGGGCGGAGTCAATACAGGGATCACAGCTTGTAGGCAGCATGGTACCATGGTATATACAGTATATAGTCCTTAAAAATCGAAATAAAAAAAAAATCGAAATTAACCACTTACAGACCACCCACCGTCGTTATACGTCGCTATTTAGAAGAAGAATCTCGTTGTTATGGCAGCAGCTAGCTGCCATAACCCTGGTATCCTCTTCTTTAGCGGGCGGTCCGCTTACAGATAAAAGTGGTCTCTGCGGTAGATTTGCTGCAAAATCACTTTTATCGGCAGTGGGAGAGGGCCCCCCCTCGCCCGGCGCTCCAGTGCCCTCCGCCGCTTACCGGAGCCGTCGGTAGCGGCAGAGGCAATCAGGTTTTGTCCCTGGCTTGGTATGGAGATGAGTGAGGGGAAGATGGCCCCCACCCGTCTCAATACCATTGCTGGGCAGAAGTGACGTCACTTCCGCCCAATGGTCTTAAAGAGACATTTTTTTTCTTGAATTTTAGTGTAAATATGAGATCTGGGGTATTTTTGACCCCAGATCTCATATTTAAGAGGCCCTGTCATGCACTTTTTCTATTACAAGGGATGTTTACATCCCTTGTAATAGCAAAAAAAGTGACGCAATTTTTTATTTAAAAAAGAACAGTGTAAAAATAAAAGGTAAAATGAATAAGAAAAAAATGCGCCCCCTCCCGCCGAGCTCGCGTACAGAAGCGAATGCAATAAGTGAGCAGCGCTCGCATGTGAAAACAGTGTTCAAACTACACATATGAGGTATTGCTGCAATCGCAATAATTCTAGCCCTAGACCTCCTCTTTAACTCAAAACATGCAACCTGTAGAATTTTTTTAAATGCTGCCTATGGAGATTTTTAGGGGTAAAGGTTTGTCGCCATTCCACGAGCGGGCGCAATTTTGAAGCGTGACATGTTGGGTATCAATTTACTCGGCGTAACATTATCTTTCCCAATATAAAAAAATTGGGCTAGGGGGCGTGGTCTGACCTCGCTGGAAGATGGCCGCTTGAATCCGGAGCTCCCGCCGCCACGGTCTCTCTCAGCCTGTAAGAGAGAGCCCTTTAGCACACAATTGGTCCCATGACCATGGGAACTGCTTCACGGAGCTCTTCTGCTTCTCGCTCTCGGTCTCCGCACGGACAAGAGACCGGAACGAACCGTAACCCGCACCGCTCGTCACGGCCTCAGAGGACCAATATGGCGACCGCTCAGCAAGGCCCCTCACTGAATGCGACACCGCCGCTGACAGGGACACATTCTGTCATGTCTGCACCTGAAGTAAGTGAACAAGCGGCCCAGGGTCAACAACATCCCAGCCTATTTGACCTCCGCTCAGTGGCGGCAGACATTAAGGATACCCTGTCAGCAGCCATTGCTGAATTGCGCATAGACATTCGCGCCATTACTGACAGGGTACATGAGGTAGAAAAAACTTCTGCGCAACATGGCGCAACCCTCTGCAAAGTAACACGCAAGATAGACACCCAGTCACTTCAACTCAGGGACCTCCAACGTCATGTGGAAAACCTCGACAACAGAGGGAGGTGCCATAACCTACGCGTAAGAGGTCTATCTGAGGCGGTGGAAATGGAACAGCTTTCTGTCACCATTACAGGCCTGTTTAATGATCTCCTGGATAGACCCGCACAAACAGCCATTGAGATGGAGCGCATCCATCGTGCACTTAGGCCTAGGGGCAGACCTACAGACCCACCCAGGGATGTCATCTGCTGTCTTGTAGATTACAGATTGAAAGAGGAAATCCTCAGAAAAGCCAGAAATAGGATCCGAATTTCTCTTAACGGTTCAGATATTCATATTTATCAAGACCTCTCAGGCATCACTTTACAACATAGAAGGGATCTGAAACCTTTGCTAGATGTGCTGCGTGATAAAGCTATTATTTATAGGTGGAAGTTCCCATTTGGTCTATTTGCTACACACCAAGGCCGTACAGCACTACTGAGAGTGCCTGAAGATCTTAAAGCTTTTTGTGATACCCTAGATATACCGGTAATCGATGAGCCAAACTGGTATGCTGAATTTTGTGACACAATCACCAGAAGAGAGCAAAGAAACGAGGAACCTATGGAAGCGCAGGTAACTCGTCACCGTAGAAGGCGCTCACCTTCTGGGGACAGATCTCGTGCCACAATCCGTGGCCAACACTACGGCTCTAGCCCGACTGTTTCTCCGCGTTCAAGACGGTTCAGACGCGACTACCAATAATTTGATGTACTTTCTCTTGAGCTACAAGCAATTGTCGATACACTGGAGGATAATTTCTGTAATTCGGCTTGATTCCTGGAGGTTTTTTTTTATTTTTATTTTTATTTTTTTATTTATTAAGTGTGCACTCAATTTTTTCAGTATAGGTATGTACCTTTGAGCATGAAGGACTTTTGGACGTTTAATATGCGGAGCTATAAGGTAAAAGAGATATAGATCTTACCGCCTCCTATTTTTTGTTGAGATTTTTCCCTACAAAACGTTATCTCTTAATTATACGCTCTATAACTCACGCGATGTACTATTCCCAGCAATACTTTAATTACAACCCACAGGGGAGGTGCTAGGAAGGAAGGGAATAGAGTTAAATGGAAGGATCGGTTTCCTGTTTTTTTCCTTTGTGAATTTGGGAGGGAGGAGGGGAGGAGGGGGACGAAAGAAGGAAGGAGAAGGGACGAGAAAATGAAAGGGGGGGCGGCTGCTGTCCTCCGATGGGGGTGGGGCCTGTCTTGTGCCTCGGGCCGCGGCGGCCTTGGGCGTGTTGTCATTGGGGCTAAGGAGTGTTCTTGGAGCGGGGTGGATGGCTGGGGCCCTGGAGTAGTATGTGAAGAAGGGAAAAAACGAAAGGAAAGGTTACATCTCTTTTATGAAATATGTGTTTAGGAACTCATACTGGATGCTCAAGGTATTGGTTAACAACTTGCACTCTTCAATCTCTTATTTTATCAGGTAGATTACTTAGAATCTCCTTGGGGATTTGGTACCTTTAAATGGCGTTTCAGGGCAGCTTTGAATGAATTTTTTTTTTTTTTTTTTTTCAGGAACTTTTCGTTTCACCTCTTCACTTTGAGGTGGTGGGCATTTCTTCCTCTGGATATACCTCTTTTCAGGTTCCTAGTTACATATGTCACCATATTGAATATGTTATAATGTATATTTCGAGTGTCATAGCTGACTGCTGTTTTAATTTTGTTATGAATTGAATAGATTTGCTCTATTAGTCAATTACAGGCTATTGAAGTCGATACGTTTAGCTAGTTTTCAGGACATTGATACTATTAGTCCTTGTTTCATCCTGTTACAAGAAAGGGTGGGGGAAAAAGGAAATAGAAAGGGGGAGAGACGTAAAAAAGGGACAAGTTGGAAAAAAAAAGATAAGAGTGAGCTTATTTAGGTCTCCTATGCTTCTTTGTGCTTTCCCTCCCTTTCGCTCCTCTCTGATACTCTATCTACAGGGCCCATTTGCTGCCTCTTTTTCTTACACCTTCTACACTTGAGACATAACACGCTCTCTGATGACACGCGTATAAATCATTTTGAGATTCTGTGGCGGCGGGGTTTTTCCTGTCACCCTTTTTTCATATTTTTCCGGCCAGGTTTTTTCCAACCCCCACATAGTAGTAAAGTAGAGTGTTTGACTTCC
Source organism: Rana muscosa (assembly GCA_029206835.1). Taxonomy (NCBI): domain Eukaryota; kingdom Metazoa; phylum Chordata; class Amphibia; order Anura; family Ranidae; genus Rana; species Rana muscosa. The sequence goes on along the minus strand of CM055117.1, from coordinate 967,753,307 downwards.
CTCGGGTGGCCGTTCACTTGCTTTTCTCTATACTTGTCCGTGTTCTATTATTATTGAAGAGAGGGCAGGCCCCATTCCTTCTCGGTTCTGTTGTAGGGATTATTTAATTCCCTATCCCCCCCCCTTTTTTTTTTTTTTTCTCTTTCTTCCTCCCCTTCCCCTCCCCTCCCCTATCTTGTCGTGAGGGGCACCCCTTTTAACATGCCTCACTTGAACAACATGTGTCCTCCTCCTCAGGTCAAGTTGTATTCCTTGAATGTTAAAGGAATTAATGTCCCTGAAAAAAGATCCAAATTACTTCTTCTGTTACGTAAAGCCAAGGCACACATTGTATTTCTTCAGGAAACCCATTTTAAAAAGGATAACATACCGAGCCTACACAGCAAACTGTTCCCCAAATCATACCATGCTACTAACCCAGAAGCCAAATCCAAAGGGGTTTCTATCTTAATTTCTAAAAATTGCCCTATCCAAGTCCAAGATACTTTGATTGACAATGATGGTCGCTACATTTTTATAAAGGGTACACTTTATAATAAGCCAATTACCTTAGCTAACATTTATGTTCCCAACACTCAACAAGTTCCTTTCATTCGAAATATTGTCCAGCTTCTTACCACTTTCCAATCTGGTTTGCTTATTTTGGGAGGAGATTTCAATCTGGCCCTTACCCCCTTAATTGATACTTCCTCAGGTTCTACTACTCTACCTTATAGTGCTCTTCGTTCGGTTAAAACTTTACTGAAGGGACTGACTCTCCACGACACGTGGAGGACTTTGTACCCAAATACAAAAGACTTTACTTTTTTTTCACCCCCCCATAACAGGTACTCGAGAATTGATTTTTTTTTTTTATCCCAGGCAGACCTTGGTTCCCTGGTTACGGCGACAATAGATCCTATGATCATATCGGATCACCATCCCATCTCGTTTACCCTGACATTCTCTACAATGCCCACTAGATCCTCGATTTGGAGACTTGACAATTCCCTTCTTACTGACCCCGAAAATATAAAATCTTTGGATTCTCGCTTATCACAATTTTTCCAGGAGAATGAAGATCCAGATATTCAGCCCATGACCCTTTGGTTGGCACATAAGTGTGTAATCAGAGGTGAATTCATCTCTATTGCAATGAAAAGGAAGAAAAACAGACAAGCACACATAGCTGCTCTTTCAGATCGAATTCATTCTCTCGAAAGTAAGCATAAGCAATCATTGGCGACTAAAACCTACTCAGAGCTTCTGGCGGCTAGAGAGTCCCTCCTTGAGGAATTGGGTAAAACGACTAGGCGTAAATTTGCCTTGACACGTAAGCTTTTTTACGAATTTGGTAACAAGTCTGGAAAACTACTTGCTAGGGCGCTCCAGGCAGCTAAGGCAGACTCGACCATTCATTCCATTTCGGACCCTTCGGGTAATAAAATCTGTACTTCTTCTGATATAGCAAAACAGTTTAAAAATTATTATTCCAAATTGTACAACCTACCATCACAAACACCTACAGATCACACTACACTTAGAAAAGACTTGATCACAGAATTATTATCAAAATATAGTCCGGATTCTATTGCCCCAGAGGAAGCTGAAAACTTGGAGAGACCGATCGAGAAGGAGGAATTCCTTACAGCTCTTGCCCAATTAAAAAATGGCAAATGTCCGGGCCCTGATGGCTTAACGGTCAGTTATTATAAATCTTTCACTAATACCATCATCCCCTACTTCTTGAAAACATTTAACTCGATTCCTATATCTTCCAACTGTACTAAAGATCTTTTAGAAGCACATATTACAATGATCCCTAAGCCAGGTAAGGATACTTCTTTGGTATCCAATTATAGACCCATTTCTCTACTTAACGTAGATGTAAAATTATACGCAAAAATTTTGGCGAATCGAATGCTTCCTTTACTCCCTGGATTAGTGTCTCTGGATCAGGTGGGATTTATCCCCGGGAGGGAAGCCAGGGATAACACCCTGAAAGCCATTAATATCCATCATTGGCTGTCCAGATCCTCGAGACTGGGTTTCTTTCTTTCTCTTGATGCGGAGAAGGCGTTCGACAGGATGGCATGGGACTTTATGACAGAAGCTTTAAAAGCAATAGGAATTAAGGAAAATATGCTTCGCCTTATCCTTACACTTTATTCTACTCCTACTGCGAGAATCAAGATTAATGGTTGCCTGTTGGACGCCTTTCGCCGTATCGAATGGCACACGCCAGGGGTGCCCCCTGTCCCCTATCATCTTTGTACTTACCTTAGAACCTATTCTTTGAAGAATTAGAGACAATCCGGACATCAAGGGAATCGAAATCCATAATAGTCAATATAAATTGGCAGCCTATGCGGATGACATTTTACTCTTTCTCTCTGACCCTGTCACTACGATACCCAATTTATTAAAAGATTTCTCGCTATTTACCTTACTTTCTAACTTGAAAATTAATTTCACTAAATCCAGAGCAATAAATATATCTCTACCTGCAAATATGGTTTCGTTGTGCCAAAGCAATTTTCCTTTTGGTTGGGACAATGAAGCCATTACTTACCTGGGTATCCAACTGCCAACAAAATTACAGGATCTGTACTCTAAGAACTTCCCTCCCTTACTTAAAACTATTCAAAAAGATCTTCTACATTGGGACAAAGGTTTCTTTTCTTGGTTCGGGAGAGCAGCTATTATAAAAATGAATATCCTCCCTAGACTCCTGTACCTCTTACAGACCATTCCAATCAAATTACCGACTTCTTTTTTCTCCACATATAAGAAGTTATGCTCTAAATTCATTTGGGCCTCCAAACAACCCAGAATAAATTGGGAAAAATTACTGCTCCCAAAATTGATGGGTGGCATTGGTCTACCTGATATCCGGAAATATTACTGGTCTTGCCATCTAACCCGCATTGTAGATTGGCACCTCCATAGTTCTACTAAAGGGTGGATTGAACTTGAAGGTCTGACTTCTAAATTAACTCTACAACACTTGCCTTGGATTGGCCCCCGCAAAATACCACGTGAAGTTGCCTCAACACCCTTACGGGCTCAACCTTACAAATCTTTAGACACGTTTGCACCAAATATTACATTTCTTCCTCGCCTGGACCCATCACCCCTATTACTCATAATCCAGACTTATTTTTAGACACCCCCAAAACTCACACGCGTAGCCCCTCTTCAATCCGCTCACTTCGGGCTGAATCCTTTTTTGACAAACAGAAATTTCTTCCTTTCAATGAGTTTCATATCAAATGCCCTGATAGTGGTATCTCTCACTCTGACTACGAAAAAATCAAACATTCTTTAATCATTTCTAAGCCTTCGACTTTATGGTACAGAGACAAAACTACATTTGAGAACATTTGCGTTAAGTCTGTTCCTCAACGGCATTTAATTTCCACTATGTATGCCCTGCTGTTTGAACAAAACAACCCTAAAGATGATATTACCTGCCAAAAGTGGGAAAGAGATCTTGACGTAAATCTTTCTCAAGAGGACTGGGAACACATTTTCAGGTATATTCATAAAGGTTCCATGAATGTATTAGCTCAAGAAAGCGGCTTTAAATTGTACTCTAGATGGTACAGAACGCCATCTACAATTCACAAATATAATCCTAGAATTCCTCCTATTTGCTGGCGATGTGAAGCTTCCCTTGGGACACTTCATCACATTTGGTGGGATTGCCCCCGTATACAACCTTATTGGAAGGAAGTCCACAGACTAATTTCATATATTACGACATACACCCCTGACTTCACAGCAGCCCAATACTTGCTACATCATACCTCCTTACCACGCTCCATATACAAAAATACTATTGTCATACATCTCATTAATACCGCTAGGCTTTGTATTCCAGTCCACTGGAAGGACACTTCACCCCCCAGTATCTCCGAATGGCTCCTAAGGATTGGGAGGATAGCAGAAATGGAGGATTTGATCTTACAAGCTAGGGACTCCCCAAATGAATTTTATGTTAAATGGGCATGTTGGATTTAATTTGTGAACTCTACCGAGTTTCTTTGTCTATCCAATTCCTCACATTAACTTGACCTGAGTAGATAGGCATTTACTACATTTTCAATAATTTACAGAGGTCCGACCCCGGTTTCCCTGTGATTCTGACTGGTCTATTTTTATGTTTTTTTTCCCCTTACCCCTCCCCTTATTTTTTAGGTTATACAATTGTGTTAAGATAATATGCTGTTATTACTGCATCTTGCTTTTTGGATGAACCAACGTTTAGGTTTATTTATTTATGTATTTAATTTTTTTTTTTTTTTTTTTTTTAGCTTTAAACGACTGTATTTTTTCTCATGTGTCATATTTGTAATTCTGATATTTTGTTTTTGTTTTTGTTGTATTTGCAAATTATTATTGTAATCCTATGTCTAATGTATAACATGAAATCCTAATAAAAACTTTGAGACAAAAAAAAAATTGGGCTAACTTTACTTTTGTCTTAAGTAGTTTTCTAGCAACAATTTTTTTTTAACTTGTAAACACCAAATCTCAGAAAAAGGCTCGGTCCTTAAGTGGTTAAACAGCAGGGGAGACGCTGCAAAGCATACAGGGAATCCATGAAGTGGAAAGAGACAACTTCAGCAGACAGAACACACAACATGAAAGCACACTTTTCACGTAAGCTTACTGTATATTGGAAAGTCAAAAATAGCTACTGTTTATATTTTTATTCCCTTGTACAATGCTGATGTTAAAAAATAAAAGTGTATGTTGTGATGATGGAACTCCTTTAACCACTTGCCTACAGGGCACTTAAACCCCCTCCTGCCCAGACCAATTTTCAGCTTTCGGTGCTCTTACAATTTCAATGACAATTACTCAGTCATGTAATACTGTACCCAAATTAATTTTTTGTCCTTTTTTTCATACAAATAGAGCTTTCTTTTGGTGATCATAAAAAATTGATCACACCTGATGTACTGGTGGCCTATCTCATTTCTTGCAACCCTAACATGCCAGGAAAGTACAAATACCCCCTAAATGACCCCTTTTTTGAAAGTAGACATTCCAAGGTATTTAGTAAGATGCATGGTGAGGTTTTTGATGTTGTAATTTTTTTTTTTAACAAAATTGTCATTGTAATAGGTTATTTCTCTCACATGGCATGTGTATATCACAAATGACACCCCAAAATACATTCTGCTACTCCTCCTGAGTATGGCAATACCACATGTGTGGGACCTTTTCACAGCCTAGCTACATAGAGAGGCCCAACATGCAGGGAGCACCATCAGGCGTTCTAGGAGCATAAATTACACATCTAACTTGTTGACTACCTATTACACTTTTGAAGGCCCTGGAGCACCAGGACAATGACACCTGACACTAATCAGACACCCTCTGATGCAATGGAAACCTGCGTTACATCAGAGGGGGGTGGGGTCACCCGCACGTCACTGGGAAAGCCCGGGTTTCCCCTTGCCTCAGAGGGGGACAGGGTCACGTGACAGGTGGCTCCGTCCTCAGCTACATAAGACCTGTCAGGCTGCAGCGACGATATTTCCGGGGTGTCTCCGGTGGAGACAGGATGCGCTGCGCTGGACATCTCATCGCTGGAGCCTGGACCTGGATGGAGAGGAGATCATCCACCGCTGGACCCCGGAGAGAAGAGCATCCATTGCAGGATACCGACAGCGTTGGAGTGGAGACCGAGAGTGGATTACCACCGCTGGAATCTTTTTTTTAATTCTTTTATTTTTAATAAAGGACTTATCCCAACGGTGTATGTGTGTTTTTTTACAATGTTTTACACTTTCTTTGTGAAATGGTAGGGGTACAATGTACCCCTTACCAATTCACATAGGGGGGCCGGGATCTGGGGTTCCCCTTTGTTAAAGGGGTCTTCCAGGTTCCGATAAGCCCCCCGCCCGCAGACCCCCACAACCACCGGGCAAGGGTTGTGGGGATGAGGCCCTTGTCCCCATCAACATGGGGACATGGTGCTTTGAGGGGTCACAGACCACCAAAGCATCCTCCCCATGTTGAGGGCACGTGGCCTGGTACGGTTCAGGAGGGGGGGGCGCTCTCTCGCTCCCCCTCTTTTCCTGAGGCCTGCCAGGTTGCGTGCTAAGATAAAGGGTCTGGTATGGATTTTTGGGGGTAACTCCACGCCATTTTTTTTTCATTTGGCGCTGCATTCCCCTTTAAATCCATACCAGACCTGATGGGTCTGGTATGGATATTTGGGGGGAAGCCCACGTCATTTTTTTTTATTTGACGCAGGGTTCCCCTTAATATCCATACCAGACCTGAAGGGCCTGGTAATTGAATTTGGGGGGACCCCCACGCATTTTTTTTTTTATCAATGACTTTCAATTACTTTTCTCTGTATTGCCGGGAGCCGACAATTCATTATAGCCGGAAGTACTTTTAAATTACTTTTTTTCCTTCAGAAATTACACTTTGTGCAGGGACAGTTCTAAGCACGGGAAACAAGCGCGACTTTACATGCATACTATACACACCCCTTAGGTACGAAATTTAAAGGAATATTTCACTTTTATTGTTTCACTTTAAGCATTATTAAAATCACTGCTCCCGAAAAAACTGCAGTTTTTTAAAACTTTTTTTTGCATTGATACATGTCCCCTGGGGCAGGACCCAGGTCCCCAAACAATTTTTTATGACAATAACTTGCATATAAGCCTTTAAAATTTGCAGATTTCTCCCATAGACTTTTACAGGGTGTTTTTCGAATTTGCCGCGAACACCCCAAAATGTTCGCTGTTCGGCGAACGGGCAAACAGGCAATGTTCGAGTCGAACATGAGTTCGACTCGAACTCGAAGCTCATCTCTACTGGGGACAGGTGGCACTGGGGACAGATGGCACTGGGGACAGGTACTGTGTGCACTGTATTTTATGTAGCACACTCACGCTGCAGCACAGGTCGCTCTCCCTCCTCACATGCGGTCTCTGTGTGAGGAGGGAGAGCCGGCAATGAGAGATGATCTTATATGTTTACATATGAGATCATCTCTCATTGGACACGCCGATCGAGTGCTAAATGGCCGCTGTGATTGGCCATTTAGCACTATCTGTGTTTGGCTGTGTCCAAGGGACATGGCCAACACAGATTTTCCCCGATCCACGCCCGAGGCAGCGCACAGGGAACTAGTAAACAGGAGGACGTCCAGGGATGCCCTCCCGGCAATTGAGTGTCACACTGTAGACGTCTTTTGTCTATAGCGCGGGCGCAAAGTGGTTAAGTATTTTGCTTGTTTTCTATTGAATAATTTACAGTTTAAAGTTTAGGGAAATTCTTCTTTCAGGTGTGAAAAAAAGCATATTTGACCTCCCTTTTATCCCCAAAATAAATATATTTCTTTCATTGTTACATAGTTGGTAAGGTTAAATAAAGACACCCGTACATCCAATTCAACCTGTGTGGGTGTGGGTGTTTGTACGTATTATGTTTCTACCTTTTCCCATATTCCTGCAAATTGTGTTCACCAAGATGCCTGTCTAAAAGTTTTTTTAAATTATGAACACTTCCTGCTGACACCAACTATTGTGGAAGGGAGTTCTGCATGCTTATTTCTCTAACCGTAAAAAGAACCCCCTACGTAGTCTAATGTTAAACCACTTCCTGTTCAACCTCATTGAGTGTCCACATGTCTTCTTAAATGACCTGAGGCTGAATAGTTTTCTCCCTATGCTAAAGTGACCATTTAGATATTTGTACATTGCAATCACGTTGTCTCTCTTGTCTCTCTTCTCCAAAGAAAAAAGTTTAATGAGTGTAGCCATTCCTCAAGCCCCCTTATTAGCTTTGTTGCCCTTTTTCAGACTCTATTCAATTCCAGCACATCTTTCTTGAGGACTAGAAACCAGAATTGGATGGCATACTCAAGATGTGGCTGAACCAAAGTTTTGTTAAGTGGTAGAATTATAGTTTTACCTCTTGAGTAATTACCTTTTTTATGCACGCTAATAGTCTGCTGCTCTTGCTTGCTGCAGCTTGGCATTGCATGTTTTTGCTGAGTCTATCATCTACAAAGCCCCCTAGATCCTTTTACATCCTCAATTCCCCTACAGGTTCTCCCCCTAGCATATAATGTTCTTTCATATTTTTAGCCTCCAAGTGCATTGCTGTACATTTTCCTACATTAAACCTCATTTGTCATGTAGTCCTCCACCCCCCCCCCCCTTATTTTATCAAGGTCTTCTTGAAAAGTTGCTGTATCTTGTTATGAGGTTATTACCCTGCTTAACTTTGTAATATCAGAAAAAGATTTAACTATTTACACCAATCTCTATGTAATTTATGAACAAGAATTGTTCCCAGGACAGAGCCTTGGGGTACCCATAGTCCAGACATTTCAGAAGATATCCTCCCTTTGAATGCACTCCTTTATCCAGTTTTCTATCCATGATCATCATTGCCAGCAGGCCTCAATTTGTAAACAAAGCATTTATGGGATAGCGTATCAAATGCTTGGGCAAAATCTACACAACATCCACTGGTCTTCTGCTATCCAGATTACAGCCTACTTTCTTATAAAATATTGACAAGTTGGTCTGGCAAGAATGATCCTTCATAAATCCAAGCTGGTTACTACTAATAATAGTAATATTTTCATCAGCACATTCTTGGATATAGTCCCTTATCATCCCCTCCAATAATTTACATACTATTTAGGCTGACTGGCCTGTAGCTTCCAGGTAAGTATCTCAATTATTTTTTAAATATTGGTGCTATGTTAGCTTTTCACCAATCAGCTGGTACTATTCCGGTCAGTAAGATGTCCTTAAAAGATTAGGAATAACAGTCTAGCAATGACCTTTCTAAGTTCTTTGAGAACTTTTGGGTGTAAGCCATCTGGTCTTGGCGATTCGTTCACATTATTTTTTTCAATTCTGTTTAGAACACTGGCTTCTGTTACCCACAAGGGTACAATCTGTGCTCTGTTGCTAAAAATACTGTATTTTCTATTACACCACTCCTTTTCCTGAAAAAAATAGGAAAAGATGGTATTCAACACAGTTTCCTTCTTCCCTTCATTTGTATTGAACGTCCCCTGATTATCCTTTATCAGGCCTATACAGTATGTCCTGACTATCTTTTTACTATTAATATATAAAAAAAAAAATTCCTCCTATTTGCTAGCGATGTGAAGCTTCCCTTGGGACACTTCATCACATTTGGTGGGATTGCCCCCGTATACAACCTTATTGGAAGGAAGTCCACAGACTAATTTCATATATTACGACATACACCCCTGACTTCACAGCAGCCCAATACTTGCTACATCATACCTCCTTACCACGCTCCATATACAAAAATACTATTGTCATACATCTCATTAATACCGCTAGGCTTTGTATTCCAGTCCACTGGAAGGACACTTCACCCCCCAGTATCTCCGAATGGCTCCTAAGGATTGGGAGGATAGCAGAAATGGAGGATTTGATCTTACAAGCTAGGGACTCCCCAAATGAATTTTATGTTAAATGGGCATGTTGGATTCAATTTGTGAACTCTACCGAGTTTCTTCGTCTATCCAATTCCTCACATTAACTTGACCTGAGTAGATAGGCATTTACTACATTTTCAATAATTTACAGAGGTCCGACCCCGGTTTCCCTGTGATTCTGACTGGTCTATTTTTATGTTTTTTTTCCCCTTACCCCTCCCCTTATTTTTTAGGTTATACAATTGTGTTAAGATAATATGCTGTTATTACTGCATCTTGCTTTTTGGATGAACCAACGTTTAGGTTTATTTATTTATGTATTTAATTTTTTTTTTTTTTTTTTTTTTTAGCTTTAAACGACTGTATTTTTTCTCATGTGTCATATTTGTAATTCTGATATTTTGTTTTTGTTTTTGTTGTATTTGCAAATTATTATTGTAATCCTATGTCTAATGTATAACATGAAATCCTAATAAAAACTTTGAGACAAAAAAAAAAATTGGGCTAACTTTACTTTTGTCTTAAGTAGTTTTCTAGCAACAATTTTTTTTTAACTTGTAAACACCAAATCTCAGAAAAAGGCTCGGTCCTTAAGTGGTTAAACAGCAGGGGAGACGCTGCAAAGCATACAGGGAATCCATGAAGTGGAAAGAGACAACTTCAGCAGACAGAACACACAACATGAAAGCACACTTTTCACGTAAGCTTACTGTATATTGGAAAGTCAAAAATAGCTACTGTTTATATTTTTATTCCCTTGTACAATGCTGATGTTAAAAAATAAAAGTGTATGTTGTGATGATGGAACTCCTTTAACCACTTGCCTACAGGGCACTTAAACCCCCTCCTGCCCAGACCAATTTTCAGCTTTCGGTGCTCTTACAATTTCAATGACAATTACTCAGTCATGTAATACTGTACCCAAATTAATTTTTTGTCCTTTTTTTCATACAAATAGAGCTTTCTTTTGGTGATCATAAAAAATTGATCACACCTGATGTACTGGTGGCCTATCTCATTTCTTGCAACCCTAACATGCCAGGAAAGTACAAATACCCCCTAAATGACCCCTTTTTTGAAAGTAGACATTCCAAGGTATTTAGTAAGATGCATGGTGAGGTTTTTGATGTTGTAATTTTTTTTTTAACAAAATTGTCATTGTAATAGGTTATTTCTCTCACATGGCATGTGTATATCACAAATGACACCCCAAAATACATTCTGCTACTCCTCCTGAGTATGGCAATACCACATGTGTGGGACCTTTTCACAGCCTAGCTACATAGAGAGGCCCAACATGCAGGGAGCACCATCAGGCGTTCTAGGAGCATAAATTACACATCTAACTTGTTGACTACCTATTACACTTTTGAAGGCCCTGGAGCACCAGGACAATGACACCTGACACTAATCAGACACCCTCTGATGCAATGGAAACCTGCGTTACATCAGAGGGGGGTGGGGTCACCCGCACGTCACTGGGAAAGCCCGGGTTTCCCCTTGCCTCAGAGGGGGACAGGGTCACGTGACAGGTGGCTCCGTCCTCAGCTACATAAGACCTGTCAGGCTGCAGCGACGATATTTCCGGGGTGTCTCCGGTGGAGACAGGATGCGCTGCGGTGGACATCTCATCGCTGGAGCCTGGACCTGGATGGAGAGGAGATCATCCACCGCTGGACCCCGGAGAGAAGAGCATCCATTGCAGGATACCGACAGCGTTGGAGTGGAGACCGAGAGTGGATTACCACCGCTGGAATCTTTTTTTAATTCTTTTATTTTTAATAAAGGACTTATCCCAACGGTGTATGTGTGTTTTTTTACAATGTTTTACACTTTCTTTGTGAAATGGTAGGGGTACAATGTACCCCTTACCAATTCACATAGGGGGGCCGGGATCTGGGGTTCCCCTTTGTTAAAGGGGTCTTCCAGGTTCCGATAAGCCCCCCGCCCGCAGACCCCCACAACCACCGGGCAAGGGTTGTGGGGATGAGGCCCTTGTCCCCATCAACATGGGGACATGGTGCTTTGAGGGGTCACAGACCACCAAAGCATCCTCCCCATGTTGAGGGCACGTGGCCTGGTACGGTTCAGGAGGGGGGGGCGCTCTCTCGCTCCCCCTCTTTTCCTGAGGCCTGCCAGGTTGCGTGCTAAGATAAAGGGTCTGGTATGGATTTTTGGGGGTAACTCCACGCCATTTTTTTTTCATTTGGCGCTGCATTCCCCTTTAAATCCATACCAGACCTGATGGGTCTGGTATGGATATTTGGGGGGAAGCCCACGTCATTTTTTTTTATTTGACGCAGGGTTCCCCTTAATATCCATACCAGACCTGAAGGGCCTGGTAATTGAATTTGGGGGGACCCCCACGCATTTTTTTTTTTATCAATGACTTTCAATTACTTTTCTCTGTATTGCCGGGAGCCGACAATTCATTATAGCCGGAAGTACTTTTAAATTACTTTTTTTCCTTCAGAAATTACACTTTGTGCAGGGACAGTTCTAAGCACGGGAAACAAGCGCGACTTTACATGCATACTATACACACCCCTTAGGTACGAAATTTAAAGGAATATTTCACTTTTATTGTTTCACTTTAAGCATTATTAAAATCACTGCTCCCGAAAAAACTGCAGTTTTTAAAACTTTTTTTTGCATTGATACATGTCCCCTGGGGCAGGACCCAGGTCCCCAAACAATTTTTTATGACAATAACTTGCATATAAGCCTTTAAAATTTGCAGATTTCTCCCATAGACTTTTACAGGGTGTTTTTCGAATTTGCCGCGAACACCCCAAAATGTTCGCTGTTCGGCGAACGGGCAAACAGGCAATGTTCGAGTCGAACATGAGTTCGACTCGAACTCGAAGCTCATCTCTACTGGGGACAGGTGGCACTGGGGACAGATGGCACTGGGGACAGGTACTGTGTGCACTGTATTTTATGTAGCACACTCACGCTGCAGCACAGGTCGCTCTCCCTCCTCACATGCGGTCTCTGTGTGAGGAGGGAGAGCCGGCAATGAGAGATGATCTTATATGTTTACATATGAGATCATCTCTCATTGGACACGCCGATCGAGTGCTAAATGGCCGCTGTGATTGGCCATTTAGCACTATCTGTGTTTGGCTGTGTCCAAGGGACATGGCCAACACAGATTTTCCCCAATCCACGCCCGAGGCAGCGCACAGGGAACTAGTAAACAGGAGGACGTCCAGGGATGCCCTCCCGGCAATTGAGTGTCACACTGTAGACGTCTTTTGTCTATAGCGCGGGCGCAAAGTGGTTAAGTATTTTGCTTGTTTTCTATTGAATAATTTACAGTTTAAAGTTTAGGGAAATTCTTCTTTCAGGTGTGAAAAAAAGCATATTTGACCTCCCTTTTATCCCCAAAATAAATATATTTCTTTCATTGTTACATAGTTGGTAAGGTTAAATAAAGACACCCGTACATCCAATTCAACCTGTGTGGGTGTGGGTGTTTGTACGTATTATGTTTCTACCTTTTCCCATATTCCTGCAAATTGTGTTCACCAAGATGCCTGTCTAAAAGTTTTTTTAAATTATGAACACTTCCTGCTGACACCAACTATTGTGGAAGGGAGTTCTGCATGCTTATTTCTCTAACCGTAAAAAGAACCCCCTACGTAGTCTAATGTTAAACCACTTCCTGTTCAACCTCATTGAGTGTCCACATGTCTTCTTAAATGACCTGAGGCTGAATAGTTTTCTCCCTATGCTAAAGTGACCATTTAGATATTTGTACATTGCAATCACGTTGTCTCTCTTGTCTCTCTTCTCCAAAGAAAAAAGTTTAATGAGTGTAGCCATTCCTCAAGCCCCCTTATTAGCTTTGTTGCCCTTTTTCAGACTCTATTCAATTCCAGCACATCTTTCTTGAGGACTAGAAACCAGAATTGGATGGCATACTCAAGATGTGGCTGAACCAAAGTTTTGTTAAGTGGTAGAATTATAGTTTTACCTCTTGAGTAATTACCTTTTTTATGCACGCTAATAGTCTGCTGCTCTTGCTTGCTGCAGCTTGGCATTGCATGTTTTTGCTGAGTCTATCATCTACAAAGCCCCCTAGATCCTTTTACATCCTCAATTCCCCTACAGGTTCTCCCCCTAGCATATAATGTTCTTTCATATTTTTAGCCTCCAAGTGCATTGCTGTACATTTTCCTACATTAAACCTCATTTGTCATGTAGTCCTCCACCCCCCCCCCTTATTTTATCAAGGTCTTCTTGAAAAGTTGCTGTATCTTGTTATGAGGTTATTACCCTGCTTAACTTTGTAATATCAGAAAAAGATTTAACTATTTACACCAATCTCTATGTAATTTATGAACAAGAATTGTTCCCAGGACAGAGCCTTGGGGTACCCATAGTCCAGACATTTCAGAAGATATCCTCCCTTTGAATGCACTCCTTTATCCAGTTTTCTATCCATGATCATCATTGCCAGCAGGCCTCAATTTGTAAACAAAGCATTTATGGGATAGCGTATCAAATGCTTGGGCAAAATCTACACAACATCCACTGGTCTTCTGCTATCCAGATTACAGCCTACTTTCTTATAAAATATTGACAAGTTGGTCTGGCAAGAATGATCCTTCATAAATCCAAGCTGGTTACTACTAATAATAGTAATATTTTCATCAGCACATTCTTGGATATAGTCCCTTATCATCCCCTCCAATAATTTACATACTATTTAGGCTGACTGGCCTGTAGCTTCCAGGTAAGTATCTCAATTATTTTTTAAATATTGGTGCTATGTTAGCTTTTCACCAATCAGCTGGTACTATTCCGGTCAGTAAGATGTCCTTAAAAGATTAGGAATAACAGTCTAGCAATGACCTTTCTAAGTTCTTTGAGAACTTTTGGGTGTAAGCCATCTGGTCTTGGCGATTCGTTCACATTATTTTTTTCAATTCTGTTTAGAACACTGGCTTCTGTTACCCACAAGGGTACAATCTGTGCTCTGTTGCTAAAAATACTGTATTTTCTATTACACCACTCCTTTTCCTGAAAAAAATAGGAAAAGATGGTATTCAACACAGTTTCCTTCTTCCCTTCATTTGTATTGAACGTCCCCTGATTATCCTTTATCAGGCCTATACAGTATGTCCTGACTATCTTTTTACTATTAATATATTAAAAAAAAAAATGGGGATTCTTTTTATTCTCCTCCACTATGTGTCATTGTCTATTTTCACTGCCTTGATTGCGCTCTTACATTTCTTAATGCATTCTTTGTAGTTTTGGAATGCTGACAATGTTCCCTCAGCCTTTATTTTTTAAAGGGCAGTTTTTTTCTATTTAGCATGCTTTTTTTTAACACTTGACTTTAGCCACCAATGTTAACTTTATTCTTTTACTTTCAACCGTTTTTTATTGATTTTGTAAACAATAAAGATCAGAATCCCAAGTACTAAATAGAAATACAATTTCAATGTCCTTGTGCATTTCCAAAACATTATGGGATATTGGTAATACAATTAGAGCGTACTAACAAATTATGAGGATAGTTATCCCTTTTACTTTAACTTTTGTTTCAATGTTTTTATCAGCGTTTTCCCATCGGAAATAACAAATGCAAACCATGCAGACATTATAGCAATTGCAGAGTACCTGACATTTGTTTATACAAGTGAAAACTCTGGGTACCTCTGTCTTGGAACTCATATAGTACTTGTCAAACTCCTTATGAAACCAAAAGAATACAAAGTAGAGAGGAAAAGAGAGAGAAAAGGGGGGAGGGGAAGAACCCAAGCGCCGATCTTTGCCACTCAAAGGCTCCTAAACTCGGAGCCATACGGGGATCTCCCGTCAAGTAACTGATCCACGGGCTCCAAACTTTTTCGAAGACCACTAGTTTGTCATTCAAGACTGCCGAGAGCCTTTCGTTCATCATGAGCCATGAGAGCTTATGCTTAAGCTGGTCAAATGGGATGGCAGCTGACCTCCAATTCCTGGCTATAATTATTCTGGCAGAGGTGAATATAAAAGTAAGAAGCCTTCTCTGGTTTTTTGAGGCTGCGTCAACTTTTAGCCCCAGCAGGGCGTGTTTAGGGGATTTAGTGAGGTTGACTTGGGTAAGGGTATAAATAAAGTTGTACACCCTTATCCAAAATCTAAGCACCTTGGGGCATTGCCACCATATGTGGAAAGCCGTTCCATCTTGTCCACAACCTCTGAAGCCTTTTGGAGAAGCTCCTGGGACATATGTGACTAACCTGGTCGGCACCATGTACCACTTTAGAAGGACCTTATAGTTTGCCACTACAATAGAGGTGTTAATAAGAGATTTGGAAGCTGCTTGAGCAATCAAGTGCCATTCCTCTAATTTGAGATGTTCTTGGAGGTCTTGCTCCCACTTGACCATGTAAGCTTATTTAACCAAAGTATGTGTTAAGATAGTGTACAATTCAGAAATATGACCCCTAATTTTATCATATTTGTGACATAAGTATTCCATGGGCGTCATGGTCGTCAGATCACTCTTGCGAGACAATGTGTCTATGTTGCCCACTGGACTAAACTGGCAAATGCTATTAAATATTATGTTCTTAACCACTTCCTGCCCAGCTTATAGCAAAATGATGGCTTGGGGGTGGTTCCGTTATCTTGACTGGACGTCATTCAATGTCTTTCAGGATAACAGCCGGCGCGCAACATGGCGATCGGTGGTGAGGCGTGTCAGTCTGACACATCGCAACACCGATCTTGGTAAAGAGTCTCCAATGGAGACTCTTTACCACGTGATTAGCTGTGTCCAGTCACAGCTGATCACGGTGTAAACAGGAAGAGCCATGTATCGGCTTTTCCTCACTCGCATCTGACAGACGCGAGTAGAGGAGAGCCGATCGGCTGTTCTCCTGACAGGGGGTCTCCCCCCCCCCCTAAGGATTCCCACCCAGGACCACCAGGGATGCCACCAGGACCACCAGGGATGCCCACCCATGGCCACCAGGGATGCCAATCTGTGCCCAAAAATTATGCCAATCTGTGCCCATCAGTAATGCCTGCCAGTTCCTCCTTTACAGTGATGCCCATCAGTGCAACCCATCAGTGTCCATCAGTGCTAGCCATCAATGTCCATCTGTGCAACCCATCAGTGTCCATCTGTGCCCATCAGTGTCACCTATCAGTGTCCATCAGTGCTGCCTATCAGTGCCACCCATAAGTACCCATCAGTGCAGCCTTTCAGTGCCCATCAGTGCCACCTCATCAGTGCCAGCTCATCAGTGCCCATTAGTGAAGGAGAATACTTACTTTTTTTTTCAAACTTTTTTTTCAAACATTTTTGGTCTTTTTATTTGTTTAGCAAAAAATAAAAACCCCAGAGGTGATCAAATACCACCAAAGAAAGCTATATTTATAGAAACATGTTGCATGATTGCGCAATTGTCATTTAAAAAGCGACAGCGCTGAAAGATGAAAATTGGCTTGGGCAGGAAGGGGGGAAAGTGCCTGGTATTGAAGTGGTTAAAGCACTCGTTGTTTTTAGTTTCTGGAATTTTTTCCCATTTAATGTCATGAAGTATGGAGCACAGTTTAGCTCCTTGAAGTTTATTGTTGGCTCTCTTGAAATATTATGTTCTTGTCCTACCCTTGTGTCTTCTTTGCCTATAATTTACATTGATCATATTTACCCTGTAATCACTGTTTCTCAAGTTATCCCTTACTTCCACATCTGCAATCAGCTCTGTTTTGTAATTAAAGGTCAAGCAGAACCTTGTTTCTAATTGAGACATTTCTAACTATGAAAGGAGATTGGTCTCCTCTTCATCCTCAAGATTCGGGGGCCTGTAACATACACGACTAATAATTTACCCTTTGTTTCTCTCTTTGCAGCTCCATAGTTACATACAGGCATACCCCGCTTTAAGTACATTCACTTTACATACACTCGCGAGTAAGGACATACCGGTGAGTGTATGTAAAGTGGCTCTCAAGCTAAAGCTGCAGCTGAGTAATCCGTGCACGGATAGTTCAGATTTCCCGCTACTTGGAAACACACTCCCTGACACCCCCACTACAGCCTCTGACACCCCCACTACAGCCCCTGACACCCCAGAAGTGAAAAAAGGTATTGCTTCACTTTAAGTACATTTTCGTTTAACATACAGTACATGCTCTGGTTCCATTGTGTACTTAAAAGTGGGGTATGCCTGTAGTTACGTTACTCTGGTTGAAAAAATACACATTATGTCCATCCAGTTCAACCCACAGAAAAAAAAACACACACACAATAAAGCATTATCCAATTTTCTCCAGCAGGGGAAAAAAATCCTTCCTGGTCCCCCACAAGGCAATCAGATTGTCAGGAATCAGCAGCTAAGGAGACCAGACACGTAGCTACACATGCAAACTGAGATCAAACAATGTAGATATCCTTAAAGCGGAGGTCCCGCGAAAAAATATATATTAAAAGCCAGCAGCTACAAATACTGCAGCTGCTGACTTTTAATAAATGGACACTTACCTGTCCAGTGCACCCGCGATGTCGGCAGCAGAAGACAAGCAATCGCTCGTCTCTCTGCTGCCCCCGCCACCATCCTTAGTGAGGGAATCAGGAAGTGAAGCCTTGTGGCTTCACTGCCCGATTCCCTACTGCGCATGCGCGAGTAGCACTGCGCGTTCCCAGTGGTTCCCACTGTCTCCTGGGACCGGTGTGTTTTCCAAAAGACAGCGGGGGGGGGGGGGGCGGGTTAGTGGAGTGACTCCCGTGGGAGTCTCTCCCTGGAAGTGGGTGCAAACACCTGTGTAGCGCCCACCCCATTTAGGGGTGCTATATACTCAAATTTAGGGGCTGGTCTGAGTTAGTAGTTGGACTCAGACCGTTCTTATTTATAGGTTGTGCTATTTTTATTTTTCCAGGTGGTATACTGGTGTGCAGTTCCCTGTGGCCTGTAGGTGGCACTGCCATGACAGGCCAGGGTTGAACGATCAGTACTAGTGCTGTGCCTTGGGGTGTCCTCTCTCGGCAGCGGTACAGTGGGTGTGGATGGCCTGCTGTGCATGCTGGGAGAGGATACATAAGGGGCAGACGCCACCTGGGAGGGGTCGCCGCTCTCTGGAGTTCGTGAGAGGAGTCAGAGTCCAGGTGCATGGCGCCCGGCCCTCCAGGCCATGGGGCCATGTGCGCACCAGTCCCAGGCACCTTTAGCCCTGGAGCTGCAACTTCAGCACTGGACCCAGCACCTTTAGCTGGAGCCCACCTCTGGAAAGAGGAATCTCAGGGTGTCCCCTGCGAGGGAGCCCGCTTCTGAGAAGAGGAGGCAGGGGGAGGACCTTTCTGATGGACCGGTGAGAGTTCACGGTGAAGGAAGGGGCCCAGTAACTTTCTGGAGGGATTCATCTATCCACCAAGGGCCTAGTAATGTGCTGCTGCTGGCACCTGACTTTGTGTCGCAAGAAGCTGAGAAGTTTGGGGCCTGATAGATTCT
Source organism: Rana muscosa (assembly GCA_029206835.1). NCBI lineage: Eukaryota > Metazoa > Chordata > Amphibia > Anura > Ranidae > Rana > Rana muscosa. The sequence goes on along the minus strand of CM055117.1, from coordinate 967,734,410 downwards.
GTGGCAGAGAGTCTCCTGATCGTATCTAGGGAAAGAACCTAAAGTAAATGTCCGAGCATCGCTTCGGCTGCTAGGATCCACTTTTGCAGGAGACTATCCGGGTGAGCTGATCCTACTCTGGGATAGAGTAGTGACTGTAATATCTACTTGTGCCTGGACCTACCTACCAAAGCCTTGCGGTCCTGTCTCTTCTCCACCCTTTTCTATCTGCTGAATATTGAGTTGGAGTTCAGAGTGGTGTGGACATTGGAATTACTTGGGGGGAAAACAGAGACTTGTCCCTATATCCTAGGAGATGAGAACCAACTGATGGAGAACCTAGCTGTGGGACCCAAATACATGACACCGCTCCACCTCCTCAACCAGGAGGGTACGGGCATATAGTACGGTGTGCCCTTTTCCTGCAAGTGAGCCAAAGGTAGGAAAAAGGGTCAGTGTGCTACACCTGTAATATACAGGTATCTGCACCCCCCTCCCCCCTGAAAGGTGCCAAATGTGACACCGGAGGGGGGGGAGGGTTCCGAAAAGCAGAAGTTCCATTTTTGGGTGGAACTCCGCTTTAAAGTGAGATTTATTTACAGTGAAAACACACAGACAAGCATACACTAGCAAACAGTGAACATAAACAAACCACAGCAAACAAGAACCAAACTCCAATGACAAAATAACTAAAGAACCTAAGAACTGATTTTATACAAAATATACACAATATGAAAGACAATCAAGACTGGGTACTAGGGCAGAGAGCAGGGGTGGAGGATGGATCAGGATATCAGGAAACACGAGCACAAGGATCTGGCAGCAAGGGGGCAATCAGAATAGTGACACCCTGGGAAAAGGGAGGAGCAGCCTTTAATAGCCACCTGGCAACTGAACACTGGTGTAACTTGATTATTACAGCCTGCTAGCTTCTGGGAGACATCTGCTGGTGGACACTGGAACTGCAGCAAACAGCCCAGAGCAGCACAGTGCCACCAGCAGGTGAACTCAATCCTAACACAGATATTTGCAAGATCACCTTTACCTATACAAATTTGTATCTGGCTATATTTTGTGCATTTAGGAAAGAATCCAGGCCTTTTTTCAAACATTCCATTGAGCTGGCCAGAACCAGCTCTTGAGGGAGTCTATTCCACATTTCCACAGCTCTTCCTGTGAAGAAGCCTTTCCACATTTGGATGTTAAAGCTCTTCTCCCCCAAATGTAAAGAATGCTCCCTCGTCCTCTGTGGTGAGCTGAAAGAGGAACTTCGGTCATTTTTTCATCTTCTCATCTATTAAATCTTCTGCCCTTGTTGTTTTTAATTTGGATAGTAAAACATTTTTTTTCTGCCAGTAAATACCTTATACAGCCCACTTTATGTTTTTTGTCTGGTAAAAAGCCTAGGCTTATGACATCATGTACAGCTCTCTCTCTCTCTTTCACTTTCACTCTCGTGAGAGTTTGCCAGGAAGGGAGGGGGGATGAGTCATAAGTCATGAGTCATAAGAGAGAAAATGAGAGCTGCAGAGCTAGAGGTGTGCCTCTTTGTGTCTGTGTAAATCCAGGAAGTGAACAGGCATCAGCTTCACCTGCCCACAGTTAAAATTATTGCAGCCAGACTCCGTGGAGGGAGATTCCTGCAGCATATTTGGCAAGTACAGAATCACAGTAAATAATATGCAAAGTGGTTGGAGGGAAGCTTCAGAATGGCAAAGATGTTTTTATTACAAATTATGTGAGCAGACTGCAGTTCCTCTTTAAAGTAAATAACTCTACACTCTACTCTACTGTATTTATGCATGTTGATCTTATCCCCCCTTAATCTCCTCTTCTCAAGAGAGAATAAATTCAGTTCAGCTAATCTTTCCTGCTGAGTTTCTCCATGCCTCTTATTAGTTTTGTTGCCCTTCTCTGCACTTTTTCCAGTTCCCCAATATCCTTTTTGTGAACTGGTGTCCAAAACTGAACTGCATATTCTAGATGAGGTCTTACTAATGATTTGTACAGGGGCAACATGATATATCTCTCTCTAAATTCCATCCATACCTCTTTTAATACAATCCTTGTTTGTTCTGAAGCCACAGTAGGATTCTGCCAGCCTATGCACATTGGTATTAGGTACTCCGATTTCACTACCAACACTGACCACAGTTGCCCTTTCTGCCCCTGGCAGAAGGACATTTTATGTGGTAGTTTTCTGTGAAGGATACTTAAAAGGGTTGTAAACCTTTGTGTTTTTTCACCTATGCATTAAGGTGAAAAAACACCTTGCACTCTTGCACTCTCTGGCCCCCCCCCAGCCTCCGTTTTACTTACCTGAGCCTCCGTTTTACTTACCTGAGCCCCGATCTTCCATGGGCGTGATCCGGCGTCGCTTTCCAATCGGCTTGTCGGCTCTTCATTGGTTAGATTGATAGCAGCGCAGCCATTGGCTCCCACTGCTGTCAATCAAATCAATGACGCAGGGCCCGACTGTATTACACGGGAGCGCACCCGCAAGATAACCCCCTCGGAAGAGAGCTTCCCAGAGGGGGTTAGTTCTTGCGGGGAGGAGCCGCGAGAGCCGCCGCGGGAGCCCAGAAGAGGATGTTTGGGGCCACTCTGTGCAAAACGAACTGCACAGTGGAGGTAAGTATAACATGTTTTACACAGGAGCGCGCCCGCAAGGTAACCCCCTCGGAAGAGAGCTTCCCAGAGGCTGTTAGTTCTTGGGGCCACTCTGTGCAAAACTAACTGCACAGTGGAGGTAAGTATAACATGTTTGTTTTAAAAAAAAAAAAACTGAACCTATAATACCACTTTGAGTGCGATAAGTGGACAAAACAACTCTTTTCTATGCCTCTTGCTTATACTGTCTAGAATAGTTTCCTCCCATCACCTAGTTTAAAAGTTCCTGTAAGTTTTTGGCCATCTTCTCCTCCAACACCCTCACATTTAGGTGCAGTCCCTCCTTGCTATAGAGTCGGTTACTGACCAAAAATTCAGCTCAGTTCTCCAGGAACCCAAAACCTTTCTTCCTACAGCAGCTCCTCAACCACTTGCTAAGTTCTCCAGGCTCCTGCCACCTCCTTGGCTTGAGATACAGTATAGGCAATATTTCTGAGAATACTGCCTCTGAGGTCCTTTTTTCAATACAGCTTCTTCTGCTTTTAATAGAATAATGTAGGAAAACTACTAGATCTGTGTAAAGCTAGCACCCAATCACGTGTTTGCTTAACTTTTTAACCAGTGATAGAGCAATATCTCCTACAGCCATTGTTATTCATTACAGATTTTATTAAAATATTAAGCAATTATAAAACAATAATAGCTTACCACAATATTCTTCATCAGCCCCATTCTCACAGTCTTTTACACCGTCACAGTGAAAAGCACGTGGAAGGCATACAGTAAGGTTTCCACATGGAAAGTAGCCCATTCTGCAGACCGAATCTGTCAAGGAATCTACAGGGATAGAGAGAGAGAATTCATATTGTTGAATATTTTTTATTAACTTAGATGTGTTTTAGAACTCAAAAATTGCACTTCTCAAAAAATGCTGAATTTTTAGAAGCAAGTTATTTTTTAGCAGATATAAGACTAACCTGACCCTGTTAGTCTATATATAGTCTGTTTGTAGACACTTACAAAGAAACTTTGAGATCCTTTAAAGTTCTCAACTAGGAGGAGGAGGTTAGGGTGAGACATAGCACAGACATGAAAGATAATATCTCCCAGATGATTTTGGAACATCTTGGAATTTCCAGGAAGACGTTCAGGCTAATTCATTAAGGCAGCGCCAGGGACAGTGATCATGTGCCCAGACGTTACTTCAGTTAATTGAAATATGATTTATTACTTGAACTGTAGAAACATATTAGTTCCGCAAATTGTTTGGGTAAACCCGGAATGCAAGGATTGAAAGCAACGGCATAATTACAAATCATAGGGCCACCAACAGCATATATTCATGGTGCAGAACCCAGCAGTCACAATTCATATTCTTAAACAAAGAAGTGGTCAATAGAAGGAACAATGCCTAATGTCAATGGTCAGCAGGACAGAAAAAAACATGTCAGTGGGAAGAAAGAAAAACTGCCCCTACAATGGAGGTCCATAGGAGTTAAAAAAAATGCCCTGGTGTCAGTGTTGTAAAAGAGTATCCATACCCAATTAATGTTTACTTTGTTTGTGAACACTTCAAAACTTTATTATCTCTTATAGTTTCTAATTAGGAGTAGGCAATTGAAGTGACATAGCAGAGACACTGGGATTTTATCTCCCAGATGATTTTGAAACTTCTCAGGACTTCCGAAAACTTTGCAGGCTAATTCAATAAGACAGTGCAAGGAACAATGTTTACGTACCCAGATTTTACTTCAGCAAACTGAAATCATTATTGGTTACTAGAATTCTAGAAATATTATACATCATTTCAGTGACTTGTTTTGGGAAACCTAGAATGCAAGGTTTGAAAGAAGGATTAGAACTAGAAATCACAGCACCCCAAAGCAAAATCTTCAATGGGCCCCAAAACCACATGTGTTAATGGTTCAGAGCCCTGTGATCATAGTTCATATTCTTAAAATAGAGAATAGACAATAAAAGGCAATGGCCCATAGGTGAATAGAATGCTCCATTATCAGTGGTTAATGCCACAGTGGACAAATGCCAAATTTCAGTAATCAGAAGAAGGAGAAAAAGACCCTGTCAGTGGGAGGAAAGAAAAAAATGCCATGGCGTGAGTGTCACTCATTGCTCTGGTCTCAGTGGCCAGTAGTGACATTTCCATTGCTCAGTAGGAAGATAAAATATTCTTTAGGTGGTCAGTAGAAACTTGATTTTAGTGTCAGTGAAAGTAAAATATTAAGGACATTGTAGGGTGCTGGGGGGCATTGTGAAGGATTTTTTGGGGGCTTGGGAACATTGTGGGTAGCTTTGGGGGTACTGTAGGGGACTGGGGCATTATGGGGGCTTTTGCAGTGTCCTGGAGCTCCACAGCAGGCTAAGGGGCAGTGTTGAGCAAATTTGTGGGTAAAGGTGAGCCCCAGGGAAAGCTTGGGGGCACTACAGGGACTATAAATTCTGCAAAAGATTGCAAGGGCGCTGTGGGGAGCTGAGGGGCTTTATAGGGAGGGTAATTTTGGGGAATATGACTGTTGTTGCTGTCAGGTACCATTGTAAGGAGGGGAGGCTCTGAATGAGGCCTGGAAGCACTGTGCAGGACTGGGGGAACTATACTGTATAGGTCTGTGAAAGATGTATGGGAAGTAAAACTTACAGCAGATAGTGTCAAGAAAGATTTCCCAACCCCTCACTCCACTTGTTGCACCGTACATTAAATTAAAATGAAATTACATCTTCTGTCTATTCATGTGACAGGACTTCACTCCCCAGATGAGAGGACTCTAGCTGTTCACCAGCAGGAAAAACATTGATCTTCAATGCCTTCCTGTGATGCATGTTGATGCAATAGCTAGAAAACGTACCATCAGTGGCGTAGCTAGACTTAATTTCACCCAGGCAATGGCTCAGTTCGGTGCCCCCCACCCCGAAAGAAGAATTATTTTTTTACAATATTCTATTTACAATATTTTTGTAGCGATGATGGACTATAATCGTAATACAGTGTGTTTCCTCGTCATTCTCTACCTGTAGTTGTGTCTTTTTAATGAAGGGTGCCAGTGACTGTCATCATATTGGTGAGCCCAACCCAATGGATTGTGGGATTAGTAGTCTTTCTGACCAGTGATTCCATTGCCTAACCATACACCGGGACTACACATCCCAGGGCTCCTTGCTGCCAGTCAAGGAGACTTCTGGGAAAGGCTATAAAGGAGAATGGAGATCTGCCCCATGCTCTCTTCTTCCTGGGCCTTGCAGAATGCACACCTCTCCGTGACGGGGAGAGAGAGGTTGCGGCCTACCACGCGGTGTTCAAGTGATTCCAACTCTGGCTTTGGAAGGCCCAACTCTGCTTTCTGTTCGTCAGACATCTACGTGGCACCAACTCAGCAGCTCGACATCACGTTTATCTACGCTCCGCACCCGTGGGTCATCGCCGACGGTTCCATTGATGGATGTCTTTTCCCGGGTCGCTTTCTGCAAGGCATCTAACTCGGTTTATTCGTTGGTGAGAGGGCAAATGCCCAGCTTCTGCAATCTTTCCCTGGTCACTGTATTTGAACACCGTGTACACACACCTTTACCTTGGGAACACTTTACTGCAATTCTATTTGAACACTGTACATAGACACCTTTACCTACTACCTTTAGTCTTTTTAAGCCATTCAGTCTGTTAATGCATCACTGTGCCTTATTGGATATAATCTAATGAGCTCCAACTGCCGGTAAAGACTATCAGGCCTGCACCTCGGACTTTGCTATTGCTACTACATGCTTGTGGACATGTACTTACAGAGCCCAGGGGATCAGCTGTCTTTCAGGCACAATGCTCCATTGGTCCTGCTTGCAGAGGCTCCTGTAACCACTCTGGACACTTTGGGATCCCCTAGGACAGACCATTGGCGCTACCTGACATCCTGCAGAGCTGACACAAGTAGTGGGGGGCAGACAGGGTGCACGTATCCTGTGGAGCACAGCATAGCATGTGACATCTCCCTCTCCTGCATCAGACTCTATCACCCTCTGCCTCTCCAGAGCTCCTCAGGACAGGTCACTGGAGCTAATAGGAGAGGGAGGGGCGCATGTTCTCCTGCATACACTGTATTCTCTACCGCTCCGCTCCCTCTCCGAACACCTTCTGACATTCAGGCATCCTGCACCCCCACTGCTGTCCTCCCTTAGACTCCCATTGATCCCTGGCGCATGGGGACCCCAGCCACCAGCACAGAAAAACAAAATGGGGGGCGAAAAGAAACCGCTAGAAGGAGAGAACACCTGTTCTTCAGTAATGATTGTTTCTGTGTAAACAGGAGCGCTGCACTGACAGAGGGGGAGAGAGAACACAGCCGGCGTCTTCTCACATCTCTCTTCTCCTCGCTCCCAGCACTGGGCTGACATGAGAAGTGATATTGCTTTCTTTACTCCTGTCAGCTGTGCCGCCCCTCTCAGTGTGGCGCCCGGGGCATGTGGCCCCCTGCCCCCCTAGTTTTGGCCCTGTGTACCATTCCAGCATCAGACAACCACTGCCACTCTGCAGAGCATCCTGGATCCTAGAACACTAAGGGGACTTTCCTTCAGCCCACCAGTCCTCATCTCAAGAGCCCCAGGGACTGTTCAGTAATGGGAGGAATTTTAGGCATTGTATTACATCAATATTCATCTCACCTTTCTCATGTCAAAGTCTCTTAATTATTTTTATTACATTTTCAAAACACACTATACTTTCCACATTATAGTAATGAAAAAAGAAGGAAGTAAATACACAGTAAATAACCAACAGACTCTTTCTTCTTTTCTGTGAATATTGCCTTCAGCAAATGGCAAACACCATAAATTAAAAACAGGAACACAGAATTCAGCCATTAGATTACATCTAAAACTATCTAATAAATATTTCCCCCTTGAGTAAATGTTATATAAATATATACTGCAACTGTAAGTTCCTTCAGATCAGATTTAGGCTCTGTTAAGATAACAACAATTTTGGCATCACTCACTGGCAGAGGCAAGATGCACATCAGATGTTAATAAAGGACATTCACATTAACACACCTACTTTTGAAATCTGAATAAAGCATATAAGAGGAAAAAGAAAAGTAAGCAGGGCCCATTCAGATCTAGGCAATATCATACCTCAACACATGTCAATATGTTCAGTGCAATTCCATTCACCTAGCCAGTGCCTCACAACATAAAGGGAGAGATTTGCTAAAACTGGTGTGTGCAAAATCTGGTGCAGCTCTGCAGAGAAACCAATCAGCTTCCAGGTTTTATTGTCAAAGCTTAATTGAAAAAGGTGAAGTTAGAAGCTAATTGGCTGCAGCACTTATCAGTGTATTCTGACTGCGGGGACGTATCCCTGCTTTCAGAAAACAAAGGTTCAATCCTTCACATCAAATGTGTGGATAGGGGAATCTAGTCTTTTTTTTTCATTCTTGGTTACAACTTGGTCTATGCTTACCTGCTAACACGTAGAATGGTACAAAGCTGCAGTTACAATAAAAGTGGTAGGGTTTGCATAATGTAGATTCAGGTGCTAATAGAATAACTTCAACAGAGACAGATACTAGAAAAAATCCTAACAATATACTGCCTACATGCACACTAACCAGTGATGCATTGATAATTTACAATCTGAGAAGCAAATTAAGTAACACATGGTTCTTGATAATCAGACTGTGTACGCAATAAAATAATTATGATTTCATTATGCAAGTTTACATTTACAAACTGATTACAAATTGATTGACTAATCCAAAGGAAGGATTTTGAAGAGAGGCTATGGTATGAAGTGTTATACAATGCCTGTGTAACACCGATTCTGTATTGGGAATTCATGGCATTCACACTTCCTGACTTTCTGATTTATTGTGAAGTATCATCAGTCTATTTGCAGCTTTTTTGCTCATTTGATCATTATTAATTCAGTCTGGTATTTGTGCTACTTCTTTGACCTTCTGTTTCATATTAAAAACACATCTTAAAAGGTGAACTTTATTAAGATATAAGAAAAAAACAATGTACTACCTGGATCGTGAAACAATTAATTTAGCAGCACGCTAACTGGAAGAAGGACATTCAAACTAATGCTGCATACACACGGTCAGAAATTCCGCCAGCAAAAGTCTGATGTGAGCTTTTGGTCGGGAATTCCAACCGTGTGTATGCTCCATCGGACTTTTGCTGTCGGAATTTCCACCAGCAAAAGATTGAGAGCAGGTTCTCTATTTTTTCCGACGCGTAAAATTCTGACGCTTTCTCTGAAACAATTTGACGCATGCTCGGAAGCATTGAACTTAATTTTCTCAGCTCGTCGTAGTGTTGTACGTCACCGCATTCTTGACGGTTGAAAGTTCAGAGAACTTTGGTGTGACCGTGTGTATGCAAGCCAAGCTTGAGCGGAATTCCGTCGGAAAAACCATGCAAGGTTTTTCCAACGGAAAAAGCTGGCTCTGCTGTAGCTGAACTTACTGACAGGAGTGCGGAGTGAGCAAAGGAGTGACTTTATCAGTGTGCTGCTTCTCCTTCATTGTCCAGTCACCAGGCTGGTAGTCTGTTTGTGGAAAAGGAGTCCTGCAGCTGCAATAGAAGCTGCGGATCCAGCTTTGCTGTCTGAAAAGTTGTTCTGATCTCAAAATTTGCTGTAGAGAACTAAAAACCGTTTGGCAAGTAAACAAAAAACTTTGTATGCGCTCTTCAACTGTGTATCTGGAGTTCTGCTTTGCAAGTGTAGCCGGAAGCCTTGCTGTCTGTGTGATCCCCAAGCTTCCCTGCTGTGTAGCTTCAGAGCAACTCTTTGTGTGATCCCCGCTTGTTCCCCCTCTCTCCTGGCAAGCAGCAAAGGCACCAGTCAGGAAAGGAGAAGGATCATGAGACATGCAGTCCCCTTTGAAGCCCTGCCCATATGAAGTAATGGAGCCTAAACAACAGCCCCCACCAGACTCTGGGGAAGAAGGAAAAGAAAGGAAAAGGGATGTATTTTCTCAGTCAGTGTCATGAGGAAGCCTGTTGAGCACACATTACAGTCCAGTGTGCACCACCACTGCTGCATAATGGTAGCCTGAACAGGATCTAGGGTGCTGAATCCAGACGTGCCAACAGCCAAAGTCCCCTGAGTGCAGAATGGAGAGTGGATGCTGAGCTGCAATATCACTGGGATTGGTGAGCTGCTACTGTGGAGATTTGCTATCTGCTGCTAGAGAGACTGAGACCTATAGGAACTGACCATACAGCCATTTAGTAGCCGTATTGCCACCTGCAGGTTTGACTGGAACTATTCTCATGTGCACCAACTGTACAATTGGGCACTAACTGTAGCCGGCTGAAGTGTTAGGACTAAAAACTGTCCCTTTTCAGATGCTACACAGAGACCTTTTACCTATTGCTTATGCTTAGGGGTATCTTGCACCATATCCTAGCCATTCTCCTAGAGTGCACTCTAGACTAGTTATATTATTATTATTCACATTGCAGTTAATGTTTATATGCACTGTGTATTGCTGACTTTGTTGATTCATGTGTTGGCTCCAGTCTGGTGGTACAGAACTCTATTCTAAGTTACTTGGCATAGCTATTACACTGTCTAGCAGGGTGTGTTCATATCTACCTTCTTTATGCTCATTTATGCTCAACCACCATTTATTCCAACCCATACCAATATATTGAGTTCATTTAACTTACTTGCTCACGTAACGGTCTTGTGTCTATTTTCTGGTAGTGACTTTCATTCAACCAGGTGTGACAGAGGAGTTGAGGTTGTTCTTGGATTTGAGGCGCAGAATAGAGAACCCAAATTACCAAGCAGCTCCTTTTCGGGGTATCACTATACAGGAAAACTACATTTTTGTAAAAGAAAAAATGCTAGTAGGTAGATTTTTTTATTTTTTTGGTAGAAAGACTTTGTATGTCTCTTTTACCAACAATGTATTTCCATTTCTACAATGATTTTTTGAGTGCAATGCTTGTAGTGCATGTGCAATGTATTGAACACTCTTGGCATCTGTAAGATGCTGAGAGGAGGGGGGTCACATGTTGGAATAAAGCACTTCAGCATTCGTGGGAACTGAATCAGTACTGCTTGCTCAATGGCAGAAATAGAAGGTATTAGAGGCAGAAGATCAAAGTGTCAGTAACAGTTCAGCAATGGAGCTGTCATAACTGAAGTGGGGCAAACTGGGAGGTAGATTTATGATAATGAGTATAAGGTGCACAATTCCACCTTCACACACATTTTAGCCAAATATACTACACAGTCCTACTGCTGTTTGGACTTTAATTCACATAAGAGTTCAAATACACTATTCCCAATGCACACATTCCTGAAAATTGTCTGTGGGTATAAGTGAGTGCTGCAGCAACCACTGTCTGGAAACCAAAGACATTCAAAACAATAAGTATATCACTAGCACAAACCAGGCCAAAACCTAATAGCGTGTAGCTTCTCAAAAGCCACAGCTGCTACAGGGAGCCCTTTCATGACTGCTACCCCATAAAAGACACAGCTACTATGGTGAGCTACTTATGGACTGCTACCACAGTAATTTCGTTTCAGTGGGGTGGCCCTTTATCCTTGGGTGCTGGATTCCTCCAGCCAGTGGCGGAACTACCAGGGTCGCAACAGTCGCACTTGCGACTGGGCTCTGGCCTTCTGCCACTGTAAGACGGCTCCAAGACCGCACAAAAGACTTCCGGTCCCGCGCCTGATGTAGCGTCTGCTGGTATTCTCACCTCTGGCACTTGGCTCCAGTGATTGGCTCGCAGCTTGTGCGGGGTGTTTCTGTTCCCACACGCTTCAATTACTCTGTACGGCATCTCTCCCTCTCTCCCCCCTTCCTCCTCCCTCCTGCCTCACACTAACACACGGAATGAAGCACCCTCTCCACATTTCCTCGGCTTGGATGTCACAGACAGGAGGAGGAGCGGGAGGAGAATGGACACAGCATCAACAGGACGGGACTTGCTGATCTGAGGTTTGTACTGAATCTGAATACTCGGCTCTTGCAGGGGAAGGAGACACAGGGAAGGGGACTCTGAGAAGGGGACGAGTTGTCAAAGAAGAATACTTGTAGTGATTTGGGGAGTCAATAACCCCTTGGTTGGCGCCAGCCGCACACAAATATGTGAGTTCTCAGCGCCTGGACCTTAGCGCTGAGAGGCCGCATATTTGCATGAATTGCGATCAATAGCGCTGTGCCGAGAGCGCCCTCTTCACAGTTACTGGTGTCTAACCGAAAGCTCCCGATCACTTGCAGTGATCGGGAGTTTTCAGGTTTTCGTGACCGCCAGGAGGCACAGCGTGAAGAGGTTACAACAAATTGCTATGACAGTGAATTTTGAATGCAGTGTGGGAAACGCACACAAAAGCAGGTTTCCCTCATAGCATTTTGGTATAAACAGACCTTAGTCTGGATACACAGGATTTCATTTGTATCTCAGGAAGGTCCCACCAAAACCAGGACAGTTAGGGAGTATGGATTTGTATTAGAAAGGGAGAGGATTTGTGTTTTGGGGGGTTTGTACTGGGAAAGGGGATTTGGGCAGTAGGATTTGTGACAGAAATGGGGAGAGTACTTATGCTGGCAAGGGGGAAAGAGGATTCATGCTGGGGGGGATGGGGGGAGAGGATTTAACCCAAGATGAGGGGGGGTGTTGTGCTGGAAGGGAGGACCTGGAGGAGAAGATTTGTGCTAAAGGTGGGGAGAATTTTTTTTCTGAGAGGGGATTGGGTGGGGATGTATTTGTCCTGGGGGAATTTGGCCCCCCCTGCCACTCCCCACTGCTGCTAGCCCAATGCTGCCAGTCTGACCTTCCACCCTCCATCAGTGTCCCTTGTGTTAGTGACTTGCTGTCAGAGCTCTTCTCCTGCACCACTGCAGCTCATATTCCTGGGGTCGGCAACGGGAATGTTGGTTCTCTTGTCATGGGTGATCTGCTCAGGGTCCGCTCACTGAGCCTGTCAGTAACATCCTGTTTAAAACTCTTTCGGATGCTGGGAGTGCATGTCTTACATGCTGGTAAAATCTATAACATTTATGGCAGTACCTAAATACAGGTGGAACACAGTGGCGGAACTACCAGGGTCACAAAGGTTGCACTTGCGTCTGGACCCTGGGGCCCCAAGATAGCATGGAAGAAGGCCACTGCGGGACCCTAATAAAAGGCCCCACAATGAGTGTAAAGGGCTGTTTTATTGAAGTAGTGTTTCTCAGTTTGACTCTGATTTTAATCATTTGATAAAGAGTTTTTGTTTTGTTTGTTCAATTTGCTGCATTCGAATTGAAAAAAGAAATAACATTTCCAGTTTTTTTTCGATTCGAAACGTTCAAATCGATACATTTCGAATCGGTCAAAACCAAAATGTTATTTTTTTTTCAATTCCAATGCAGCAAAGTGAATAATAAAAATAAAAAAACTCTTTGTCAAATGACTACAATGACTCTTTAACCACTTCCCTACCAGGCACGAAAACCCCCTTCCTGTCCAAGCCATTTTATAGCTTTCAGCGCTGTCACATTTTGAATGACAATTGCGCGGTCGTGCGACGTGGCTCCCAAACGAAATTTGCGTTGTTTTTTTCCCACAAATAGAGCTTTCTTTTGGTGATATTTGATCACCTCTGCGGTTTTTATTTTTTGCGCTATAAACAAAAGAAGAGCGTCCAGTTTGAAAAAAAACACAATATTTTTTACTTTTTGCTATAATAAATATCCCAATTTAAAAAAAATTAAAATAAAATGTTCCTCAGTTTAGACCGATACGTATTCTTCTACATATTTTTGGTAAAAAAAATCGCAATAAGCGTTTATTGATTGGTTTGCACAAAAGTTATAGCGTCTACAAAATAGGGGATAGATTTATCTTTATTTTTATCTTTATTTTTTATTTATTTTCACTAGTAATGGCGGCGATCTGCGATTTTATTGTGACTGCGATATTGCGGCGGACAGATCGGACACTTTTGACACATTTTTTGGACCATTCACATTTATACAGCGATCCCTGCTATAAAAATGCATTGATTACTGTATAAATGTGACTGGCAGGGAAGGGGTTAACACTAGGGGGGAGGAAGGGGTTAAATATGTTTCCTATATGTGTTCTAACTGTGGGGGGAATGGAGTGACTGGGGGAGGTGACCGATGGTTGTCCCTATGTACAAGGGACACACCATTGGTCCCCTCTCCCTGACAGGACGTGGATCTGTGTGTTTACACACACAGATCCACTTTCCTGCTCGGGTGCTGGGCAATCACGGGTGCCCGGCGGCCATCGCGCCCGCCGGGCACGCAAATCTGGTTCCCAGCAACGTGGCGGGTGCGTGCACGCGTCCCCTAGCTCTATTTAAAGGCAGGACGTCATATGACGTCCTGTCAGAACGAGAGAGTCTTCCGCCCGCCGTCAATTGACCTTTTGGCTTAACAAAAACAGCATTATTTCGAAATGGCACACTAATACCACACACAGTCTTTGACTTCAGAAGTATGTTTATAGTTCGAATTCGATGTAAAATTAGATTCGAATTTCAATTAGAATTTCCAAAATTTGGACAAATTTTGTTTCGTTATTCGGAGCATTCGGTAAACTTTGTTTATACTGTAATTCGGGTATTCGGATATGTCAAAAAATTTGTCCAAATATTAATTCTGAACGAAACGAATCGCACATGTCTAACAATTACCCAATGTCTGAGCATTTCAACCCTATTCTGTTAAACCTCTATATGCCAGACATGCCTTCATCATTTCATGGTCATCTTGTGTCGGTTCGTTTAACAAATGTTCCTATTTCCCCACTCTGAATCTGACTTTTTCAGTGTTCTATATTCAAACTCACCCAGTGACCTCACTGTTTTGCCCACTAAATGCAATAAATTCTTACAAATTGAAAAGCCAGCAGTCGTTGACTACATAAAACTACCATACCGTGTGATCAGCCAGCTTCAGGTCATGTGGTGTTGTCTTAGAAAGAATAACAAAAAGCTCCTAGTCATTCTTATTCGCAGTGTAAACTGTGATAAAAAAGGATGCAACTGAATGCCTTGGCCATACGGAATTCTAGCTTTGTAGCTTGTTGCTAACTTTGTCAAAACATACATATTTATTAAAACAGATTTTGCACTTTAGAGGACCATTAACAGCACCTGCTAGGAATATTAATAGTCACTATACTTTACATTACATCAGCACACTGCTTGTGGAATTTAGCTATCTTTACACATAACAAAAACAAGTAAAAATAAAATGCATTAATCAAGCAAAATAAAACATAAAACAATAGACCTTTCCATTAAAATAATCTTGAATAATTAATAATAATCATTCAGTATCACTCAGTACACAAGGTGCAATCTCATTATTCACTGGATTTGAACTCACCAATGTCACCATATCAAAATAGCCACCTGTTTTAAAGAATATATAAACCCAGCATTTCATATTCCTGCTATGTGCCTGCTGTACCATGAACTTGTATGAGAAAGTATCCTGCTCTGTTTATATTGCTTCCTTTGTGTGAAATGCCTGTTGATCCTGTCAGTCTCTCTGCTTTCCTATTAAAAACTGACCACACTAAACAGGAGAACACACTGTTGTCAGTTCCCTAGCTAGCCTGCTCTCTTTCAATAACCAGACTTGTCTTAGGACCCCCCCACTTCCACAAAGCCATTCACTGGGAAGTTTGGTGTAATGCTGTTTCTCTCCCCCATCCCCCCCCCCCCCCCAGCTCTTAAGCAGCTGACAACAGAGAGAAAGTGATCACCTATATAAAAAGAAAAGGGGGTAAATAAAAGAGTTTATATATTTGTTTTTGTTTTTTATATCCATACACAAATATTTTGCCTTTCATTTCTCTTTTAAACGGAATGGGTTGTTTTACAAGGTGATTGTTTACAATCACTTTAAGTTAGTCAAAAAAAATGTAATATTTTTTCTATTAATAATAGTGCCTACCCTCTAGAATTTTTGTTATGTCACCTTTCCTTGACACATGGAGTTGATGAGAGATGCCTGATGATTAATTCTTTCACTGGACGTAATAAAGCATAAAGGATAACTGCCAAAAATATAACATATAACTTTTTAATTTCAGACCTTTCATAACTTTACAGAATAATAGTAAATAACAGTAAAATTTTATTATAGTAAAGCTTTGTTAACGCTAGTGCAGATTAGAGTTATTATAGAGAATTAGGTTTTGTGTAGGTCATTGCATTCTCAATCACCTAACAAATTATTATAAACTATAATTTATAAATATATTAGCTTATGAAATAAATAGATCCTTGATTTTTAGCTTTTACAATCAAAGATAAGGTTAGTATGTCAAAAAAGCAGAGGGATTTCCAGGCATGAACAAATGCACTTTTAGCAAGTGGAATGTTTTATAGCTGCTGAAAACTGCCACCTTTTTGTGTAAGAATATCTACACCAAATTTTGGTCACATAAATTTTTGGCACTAAATTATTTTATTGCCTGTACATTTATTAGCTTCAGTGTACTTTTATCATATTTGAAAAATGCATTTTAATTTTTTTTTTAAAGCAGAACTAAATAGTTGAAAACAGCACTCGTGTCATTATGAATAGCAATGTTTTCCCTCCCCATACTCAAAATGTATATGCTTTGTACCCTACCTAATTTTGAGTTTTAAAAACATCTAACCAAGCCTCAGTGTCTTTGTCTGCTGCTAGTGGAAGGAATTAAAATTAGAAGGAAGTGACATAACAATTGGAAAGATTCAGGGTGGAACTGGGAGGACTATATCAATCTATGCCCACATGCATTCTGGGCACTTGCTGTGCTTACAATGAATACAGACCTGATGTGCGTACACTGCTGTAAACTGCTGTGTGCAAATCCCCCTAAGATAAGAAAACTGAAAATTGTTACCAATACTTACTGTAATTTTCTTTTTTCTGACCTGTCCTCACGTCAGCACACCTGGTTTAACCCCTTCCTCCAGTCTCTCTGGACCACCTTCTCCTAGATAATAAAAGAGAGCCTCTCTCCCCCCCCCCCCCATTAACTAGCAACGACAGGCTTGTAGGGAGGGAAGAAGTTGGTTCTGACGTGAGGACAGGCCAGGGAAGGAAAATTACGGTAAGTATTGGTAACAATTTTCAGTTTTCCTGGCCAGCCTCACGTCAGCACACCTGCGATTTGAAATAACTGGTAATGCTGCTTAGTGAATTTTTTATTTTGCTTGGAAGGGTGCTGACACCACTGCATTTCCAAATTTTGATGCACTAGCTGAAATTACATCCAAACTGTAATGTTTAGCGAAGGTTTTGCAGGAGCTCCAACTAGCCGTCCTGCATATGTCTTCAACCGATATTTTAGCAGAAGCTGCCCATGAGGCTGCCACCCCTCCTGTTGAATGAGCTTGAATAGCTTGTGGAGGCATCAGCCCTTGTTTCTCATAAGTAAGGCTTATCACCTTGGTGATCCAGGTAGCTATGATTCTAGCTGATGCCGTTTCTCCTCTCCTAGGTCCTGATGGTAGGACGTATAAAGTATCAATTTTGCGCATCTGCTGATAGCGGTGAAAGTACGTCGAGAACAAGTTGACCATATCCAGTGATCTTAGATCTAGTTCCTTCAGCTTGTCTCTGTGGTTGCGAAGCTAGGTAGAGGACCGACTCCTAATTTACATTTGGAGACCACCTTAGGGGTTAAGACCGGTGATGGCCTTAGGTTGACTTTGTCTGGGAGACTGATGCAAAAGGGATCCTTGCAAGATAGAGCTGCCAGCTCTGAAACTCTCCTTGCTGACATTATGGCTGTGAGAAAGATCAGCTTGACTGTCAGGAACCATAGCAGGAATGTTTCAGCAGGCACGAATGAGTGTTGGAGCAGAGCTCTTAGCACTGTGCCCAAGTCCCGGCTGGGAACAGAGTCCTCTTTTGTGCTCTCATTGTTATGGCCGCTCTAAGAAATTTCTTTATTAGCGGCTCTTCTGCCCACTTGCGGCCTGTGAAGCAAGACAAGTCTGACACCTGTACCTTTATAGTGTTATATGCCAAGCCTATCCTTAGTGCTGACTATAAAAACTCTAGCACCTGCGTGATGTCTGTGGTCAATGGGGAGAATTTCCGTTGTGAAGCAAATGCTTCTTCTTCCTAATTCTTCCAAATTCTGGTGTATGTGGCATTGGTTGTGGCCTTTCTCGACTTCAATAGTGTCAAGATTACCTCCTCTGAAATGCTTTGAGACTGCAGTCTTGCTGATTCAACAGCCATGCTGTCAGTTGCAATCTGCCTGGGTTGGAGTGATTCCAATGGGCCTGCTGTAGTAGGTCCCTCTTCAGCGGCAGCCGTACTGGGGGGACTGATGCCATTTGCAGGAGCAGTGGGAACCATGGCCTTCATGGCCAGAAGGGTAGGATTACAATTGCATGGATGTTCTCCCTCGTGATTTTTAGTAGGGCTTTCAGGATTAGAGGCATCGATGGGAAGAGGTAGACTAGGGGAAATTCCCAAGGAATTGAGAAGGCGTCTTGAACTAGTGCTTCATTGTAATGGAATCTTGACACAAACCGAGGCACCTGCACATTCCATGGGGTCGCCATCAGGTCCACCGAGGGCGTACCCCACCTGCCAAAGATTGGTCTCAGATTGTCCCTGTTGAGTGACCACTCGTTGTTGTTGGAAAAATCTTGACCCTGATGGTCTGCTATGTAATTTTGACTGCCTGGAATGTAGGCTGCCATCAAAGCCTCCACATGTGCTTCAGCTCAGACGAAACTGTTGGTTGCCAACTGCAGCAGGGGCAAGCTCTTGGTTCCTCCTTGTTTGGTTGTGTAAGCGACCGCCGTCCGGTTGTCCAACATAAGCTTGACCCGAGCTCCCTGGATCAGATCCTTGAATGCCAGTAGGGCTAGGTATACCTCCTGTAACTCCAAAAGGTTGGAGTGTCTGGTTTCCATCCTGCTCCATTTGCCTTGGACCTGCCTGCAGAAGCAGTGAGCGCCCCAGCCATGGAGACTGGTATCCAAGGTTATCTGGATCCAATCTCCGGGGATGAGAGGCATTCCCCGTGACAGAGTCCTTGGCGCTATCCCCCACGCCTAGCCCTGATGGATCCGTCTTGTTAGGAAGATTCTCTGGTCCAATGATATGCCATCTAACTGGTTCAGAAAAGATGTTTGGAATGCCCTTGTATGGAATCTTGCCCAGGGAACAGCTGGAGTTGCTGCTGTGAACATTCCCAGGAGCGTCATACAATCTCTCGCCAAAAGCGTCAAGGACTCCATCACGCTGTTCATGCAGGCTACTAACTCGGCCATTTTGTGATATGGTAGCGAGATCTGCCCTCTCCTTGTGTTGAAAATAAGTCCTAGGTACTCCATCTTCTGGGATGGGACCACCTGGCAATTCTGCTTGTTGATGATCCAGCCAAATTTAGATAGTATCTTCAGCACCACCTCGCGTTGTGACGTTAACTCTTCTCTTGCGCGGGCCACTACTAAGATGTCGTCTAGGTAGTGGAAATTTTTTATCCCCATCAAACGTATAACTGCAATGGTAGCTAGCAAGATTTTGGAAAAGATCCGAGGTGCTGTGCTGATTCCGAAGGGCAGACATTTGAACTGGAAATTATTCTCCCCAAAATGAATCTTAGGTATTTTTGGTGATGCCTGTTGATTGGGACATGAAGGTAGGCATCTGCCATATCGACCGATATTTCTGATTGCAAAATCAATTTAATTTTAAATATTGATTACGTTTTAAATGTCCTGGGATCGATGAAGTGGTTGAAAGACCTTAGGTCTAAGACTGGTCACAGATCTCCGGATGCTTTGGGCACCAGAAAAATTGGGGAACAAAGTCCTCTTCTCTGCTGCTTTAGAGGAACTGGAGAGATTGCCTCCTTTTGAAGTAACTCAGTCACATATTTTTGCAACCACCTTCGTTTCCCCTGGTCTTGTGGCCATTCAGTCTGGACAAAGGTGTCTGGTGGTTTTTCTCGAAATATTATCTTGTAATCTTGTTTGATTGTTTTCTGGACCCATTGGTCCGTGACTTTCTCTGTCCATACCCTACAAAAGGATGCCAACCTGGCACCCACCTGGAGGGGACAGATGGCCAAACTGTCAAAAAGACTTCCCCGCTTTCTTAGCGGTCTGAATAGCCCTGGACTTCACGTTTCCCGAAGAAGGGAGCTTTGTGTGCCTCTCCATTGGGATCTCACATATTCTCAACCTGACCTATACGACCCGGCCTCACAAGCTCTTCTGAACTCTGATTGGCCTGACCAAATAGCTTGCTGTCTCCTTTTGGTTTCAACTTTCCTCCAGTGGCTCGTTTGATAGCCTCTTCCAGGGTCTCCCTGAATAGCATCCTAACATTGTATTAGATGTTGCAGAGTGCCTGTTTTGAGGTGCCACCCGCCGCCCAATGGCGGAACCACAGGGCCCTTTTCGCCTTTACTAAATAAATCATGAGCCTTGCCAGCAGTTTCACCAGGTCTATGGATTCTTCTGCCATAAAGGCAGCTGACAGATTAAGTTCCTCCAGCGCCATAATGATTCTGACCGTCTCTACGCCTGACTTCAGGGCCATCTCCACATTTGTGACCCAGACCTATAGAGCCCTGGATATCGAGGTTAGGGCTATGGCTGGGCAGCAGGCAGTGCCTGCAGTTGAATAGATCTTCTTTAGATCTACATCTGTGCACCTGTCAATTGGGTCTCTGAAGGTTGTAGAATCCTCCAACGGCAGGGACACGTGCCTTGCTAAGCGCTGCAAGGCTGCATCTACTCCTGGAGCTGACTCCCAAAAGGCAGCGTCTGATGCCTTGAATGGGTATAATTTAAAAACGATTTTGTACGTTTGCCTATTTTTCCGGCTTTTCTCATTCCTCCTCCATCATGAACGAAAAGGTTGCCCCCTGCTTCTTCAGGTTTGGGAAATATCTCTTAATTTTTTCTGGTGGTTGGGAGTCTTGCTCCCACTCTATGGCCTCCTTCACTGCCATAAAGTAAGGCTCTATGAGCTGAAAGTCAAATAAATATTCTTATGGTTCATCAAACTCTGACCAGTTTCCTGAAGATATTTCAAGCACCGGTGGTGAGTCTCGCTTCTGCTTAGACATATTTTTGGTTCTAGACTTGGTCTAGGGGGAACTTGCGCTGGAGACCAACTGCATACTTTCAGCTACCGCCTCATGGATATAATTCTTTATCCTAAGTGCCTCTGTCTCTTTATCTGTGGCTACATCTCTTATGCATTCTGCGCACAAGAGTTTCTCAGGGGCGGATGGTGCTGAACAAGCCCAGCAGAGGCCCTCGGCTGACCGACCTCTTGTCGCTCTTGGCTCTGCTGCTGGAGATTTACTCCGTCCAGTATTTAAGAGGATTTACCTCTATTGTTCTGGTCCTTCCAACCCAGGAGAGGCTTGAACCTGGGAGGGTAGGTTCGGTAGGGGGGGTGTAGTCAATTCCTCGAGCATGGTGACCTGGAGTCTGACCAAACAAAGAGAACAGGGGGGGGCTCTCTTGTATTAGCTAGGAGATGGTGGCCCTGAGAGACTGGAGAGAGGGGTTAACCCGGGTGTGCTGACGTGAGGCTGGCCAGGAAAGAGGGCCACCCTTCGAAGCTTGTAAGTAAACGATATACCCCTGACAATCCCCTTTTAGTTAGACCTTGAAGAATGAATATGCAGTGAAGCTTGGCTAGGTGCACAAATGCTTTTTTCCCTCCACAAATTTTTCCTCGTCAAAATTGTTTATTCGTTTTCAATTATTAATCCCAGCTATACTGGGCCAGAACTAGGGTGGTATTTATGAGTTGTACAAACCCAGAAAGTGTCCAGGGCTGTAATGCAGCATCCTTAGTCGCCTGGTCTGCTTCCATGTGTGAGTTTTAATGTTAGTATGGCTACCTCAGCAAGAAGCTGGAAGGCTGAAAACAGCCAATCAATTAACTTAGCATGCTTGATTGGTTTACCTGCCAAAGTAAAAACAAACTTCTGGCCCTTCAAATGGAAACAAAATCTCTCTAATTCCCTACTATCTATATAAATATATACTCTTTTTATAGCTTACAGGCTTTGCTAAAGCATGGAGCTCTGCTTCTTGGGCTGGGGAAAAGGATCCAATGACTTTGAATCGTCCTGGATGATAAACTGCATTCTTAGTATGGGTATTGTCATCCTCAGTAAAAAACTGGGATCAAATCTACAAAAAATCTAATATTTGGGTCTTCAGGGAGTGTGTCCTGCACTAGGCTCACAGCAGCTGATTCCTACATCATCAATTTAACACATGTGTTTTTTTTTTGTCTTCAGCCTCCTCCAATAGAGGCAATAAGGTAGCTGGATTCAAATGTTAGATTTGTACATAAACAACAATACAAATTCATATTTTGAACCTTTCATTAGATAAACATTTAGTTAGCTTGCTACTACTACTCTGATATATCGGGGTGAACCCTTCATTACTGGGTCCAACTTGCATAAATATATTACAATGGCTTGCTTTTTTTTTGTTTTTTTTTTTGCTATTATGCTATTTGTGTAAGAACTCCAGTTTCATGTTTCAAAAAGACAACTTTTTCCTGGCAAAATAATAATTTCTCGTTGCTTGCTTTGTTGTTAGTTTTAGCAACATAACACAAGTCCTTAGTTTCCATCTGACATTATTTTCCTAATGTCATAGCATAATAAATGATAACAATACACTGCGATCATAGAAAGATGTCCATAAATCCAAAGATTTCTTCTGCTTATACCACTGCACTTACAAGGGAAAGGGACACATCATTTCACAATCCACACATTCTGCTTTGGATTTCCAAAATAAAAAATAAATAAAAACCAAACGTACCAACAATCTGTCATCAGCCAGATCAAAAACTATAAAACAGCTGGCTGCAGGTGGCATCTATCCTATCAGGGTGTGTGGACTTGATGTGATGGGTCTGTTATATTTAAATTGTATTTATTATTACTCTCACATCGTGGACTGCACATCAATTTATTATCAGACCTTTAGATTTATTTTTGTATAAAAACTTCTTATGTATCCCAACCATCTTGGCTTTGTTAAATATTATGGCAGCTGTATTCCAATTAACAACCTCATCCTAATCTAAACTAACCCCATATTACAAATTTTACCAGTAACCTGTATTTCATTTCCAACCAAGGTTGTCTAAACCAATTACAATATACATATATTATTAATAAAATTGTTAAACTCATATCAGAAATGAATACTCAAGTGATAATCTCAATATCACAACCTAATTCTAATATATATATATCCACAGATATATTTCCTTAACCACTTGTCTACCGCCCACCGTCAAATGACGGCGGGCGGAAGACTCTCTTGTTCTGACAGGACGTCATATGACGTCCTGGCTTTAAAAGCAGCAAGGGGGCGCGCCGCGCGCCCGCCGCGTCGCTGGGGACCAGATGCGCGTGCCAGGCGGCCGCGATGGCCGCCGGGCACCCGCGATTGCCCAGTAACCGAGCAGGACAGTGGATCTGTGTGTGTAAACACACAGATCCATGTCCTGTCAGGGAGAGGAGACCGATAGTGTGTCCCTTGTACATAGGGACAACCATCGGTCACCTCCCCCAGTCAGTCCCCTCCCCCCACAGTTAGAACACATCTAGGAAACACATTTAACCCCTTCCTCGCCCCCTGGTGTTAACCCCTTCCCTGCCAGTCACATTTATACAGTAATCAATGCATTTTTATAGCAGGGATCGCTGTATAAATGCGAATGGTCCCAAAAATGTGTCATAAGTGTCCAATGTGTCCGCCGCAATATCGCAGTCACAATAAAAATCGCAGATCGCCGCCATTACTACTAAAAAAAAATGCTATAAATCTATCCCCTATTTTGTATCTGCTATAACTTTTGCGCAAACCAATCAATATACGCTTATTGCGATATTTTTTTACCAAAAATATGTAGAAGAATACGTATCGGCCTAAACTGAGGACATTTTTTATTTTTTTTAAATGGATATTTATTATAGCAAAAAGTAAAAAATATTGTGTTTTTTTTCAAACTTGACGCTTTTCTTTTGTTTATAGCGCAAAAAATAAAAACCGCAGAGGTGATCAAATACCACCGAAAGAACGCTCTATTTGTGGGAAAAAAAGGACGCAAATTTTGTTTGGGAGCCACATCGCACGACCGCGCAATTGTCATTCAAAATGTGACAGTGCTGAAAGCTGAAAAATGGCTCTGGCAGGAAGGGGGTTTTCGTACCCGGTAGGCAGGTGGTTAAAGAAGAACATTTGACTTAATTTCCCTTTTTTTAAATGCACTATCAAAGGATATTCAATGTGTGTAATACACGTTGGGAAATGGGAAGGATTATTTATTTATTTATTTATTTTTTGTTTTTGTTTTTGTTTGTGTGTCTCTATTGGGGGCGAGGGGGAGGGTCCGGGGATAGGGAGAATAAGTGTATAGATCAGATGGAATGAAGAATTTAGATATAGGAATATGATTGCTATCATGTGTATTTGTTTTTACTTGATTATACAATAAAGAAGAGAATAATAAAAAATTAAAGAAAATGTAACCTCTATTTTACCATTTTTGAAAAACAAATTCAAAATAATTGTGATCACATTGAGGTTTTATTTTACACCCCCTACTGTCTGCAATGTAGCGGAAAAAGTAGAGTAAGGAACTAGAAAACTATTGCCTGAATGTTTTCTTATATTTTATTAAGCCCCTAAGGGGATATTGGACTCTCTCCCTATGAGATTTTGTTTGGGAGTGTGTTGCCCACTTATATTCGCAGCTGAAGTCCTCCATTCAGATCTCACAGAGAAAGTTGCTGATCTTTTAAGGTTTGTAACAAACTCATTTATATTTTTTCTCCCCAATTCCAGATCCTAACAGTTTGGAAGGATCTCATAAATAGGGATTGTCCCGATGTTCGAATCTAAGTTTGACTCGATCATTGGGTGTTCGTTTGTTCGCAAACGAACGGAACATATGGGGCGTAGTGCATTGACGGCTGCTGATTGGCCAAAGCATGTTTTGGGCAATCACAACGCGATCTGCTGTGAGAGCCATATATATATTGTGAGGGGGTTAGCTCGGCAGCGGGTGTGTGTGACCCCCGGGATGGGCTCCCCACACAAAACAGGCCCAGCAGACGGAGGTTGTGGTTTTCAAAATCAAAAAGGTGCCGTTTATTTTCTATTTACAGTGACAAAAACACAGCAAAGCAAAAAAAACAAACAAAATAAATCCTGGTCAACTTGACCTCTGACTAAACATACAGGTTTCCTAACTAACAACTGGGATCAGCCTAGTGCTGTCCTAGTCCCTGGTTTTAAATGTCCAAGCAAAATATAGCCACACAGGCTTTCTCTCACCGCACAGGGGTTCACTCTCCCTAGACAGTCCACACAGGTCTGCTTCCAGGCATGAGCCAACATCTAATGAATCTGGGAGTTTTTATAGAGGCCTTAAACGAACTGACAGGCTTCAGCTGGCCTCATCAACTCCCTGCCTGCACGACGCCCAGCCCTCTCCCTAGAGGTATGAGTCATCAATGAGCCCACTAGTCTCAGCTGGGCTTATACAACTCTCCACCTAGCTGTATAAATCGGCGTAAAGCCTGAATCTGGGCGAAATATATCTACCCCCCTGGATGCAACCAGGTGACTTTACCTTCCTGCTGTCACATACCCCCCCCTCTTGTTTTAACCTCGGGGTTGGAACACCAGCAATCAGGCATTCATGTACTCGAGACAAAGCATCCACATTCCCCATTTGAACGCCAGGGCGATGCTTTACTGTGAAGTTGAATTCCTGGAGGGCCAGGAACCACCTATTCACTCTTCTATTTGTTTCCTTGTTTTGAGCCATCCACTTTAACGGAGCGTGATCCGTAACCATGTCAAAGTGCCTACCTAGCAGGTAGTACCGAAGGGAATCTAGAGCCCACTTCACCGCTAAACACTCCTTTTCAACGGTGGCGTAATTTACCTCATGGGACTTCAACTTCCTGCTGAGGTAAATGACTGGGTGCTCTTCCCCGTTCCAGACCTGGGACAATACTGCTCCTAACCCCACATCTGACGCATCACTTTGTACGACAAAGTCTTTAGAGAAGTCGGGTGAGTACAACACTGGCTGGCTACATAAGGCTTGTTTCAAGAATTGGAATGCTGCCTCAGCCTCGGGGGTCCATTTAATCATGACCGACCCTTTCCCCTTCGTCAGGTTGGTTAGGGGCACAGCCTTAGAAGCAAAGTGGGGAATGAATCGCCGATAATACCCAGCGATTCCCAGAAAGGCTCGTACCTGCTTCTTGCTGTTGGGACGTGGCCAACTCTGGATGGCCTCGACTTTGTTGAGTTGGGGTTTTATTACTCCCCTCCCAATGGTGTACCCAAGATATTTGGCCTCCTCCTGCCCAATGGTACACTTCTTGGGGTTAGCCGTAAACCCTGCTTCCCGAACAGAGTCCAGGACTGCTTGCACTTTTGGCAGATGTGAGGCCCAATCTGTGCTATGGACAATTACGTCATCCAGGTAAGCCGCAGCATACTTCCGATGGGGCCTCAGCATCTGGTCCATTTTCCGCTGGAATGTGGCCGGCGCATTCTGTAACCCGAACGGCATTCTTTTATATTGGAACGCCCCGTCTGGGGTTACAAATGCGGTTTTCTCTTTGGCTGACTTGGCCAGGGGGATTTGCCAATACCCTTTTGTGAGGTCAAGAGTCGTCATGTATCGGGCTGTTCCCAGCCGGTCGATCAACTCATCTATACGTGGCATGGGGTAGGTGTCAAATTTTGTAACTTTGTTCAACTGACGAAAATCGTTACAAAATCGCCAGCTCCCATCCGGTTTAGGCACCAACACAATGGGACTAGACCAATCACTTTGGGACTCCTCTATCACCCCTAAGTTCAGCATTTTCTGTACTTCCTCCCGTATTGCCTCCCGTCGGGCCTCTGGGATCCGATAGGGTTTTAACTTCACCCTTTCACCGGGCGGGGTAATAATGTCATGCTCTACCCCAGATGTTTGTCCCGGCAGCTCAGAGAATACCTCCTTGTTGCGAAGCACAAACTCCTTAACCTCCTGTTGTTGGGGTTGTGACAAGGTGGCTGCGATTCCAACCTCAGGAATCACGCAACCAGTTTGAGCTGGTGACCAAGTGTCTGCGACTAGGGACTCTCTATCCCTCCAGGCTTTCAACAGATTAACGTGATAGATCTGTTCGGGCTTTCGCCTTCCTGGTTGTCTGACCTTGTAATTCACTTCGCTCACTTTTTCCATTATCTCGTAGGGGCCTTGCCATTTGGCAAGGAATTTACTTTCAACCGTAGGGACAAGTACCAATATCCTATCCCCCGGGGAAAAGGTACGGGTCTTGGCTCCACGGTTGTACACTCTCTGCTGTGCCAACTGCGCTTGGGCCAAATGTTCCTTCACGATGGGCATTACCTGTGCAATTCGATCTTGCATCAGGGCGACATGCTCAATCACACTCCTGTGGGGAGAACTCTCACTTTCCCAAGTTTCCTTGGCAATATCCAACAGCCCTCTTGGGTGTCTCCCATACAGTAACTCAAAGGGGGAGAATCCCGTAGAGGATTGGGGCACCTCCCTAATAGCAAACATCAAATAAGGAAGTAGACAGTCCCAATCCTTTCCATCCCTATCCACCACTTTCTTCAACATTTGTTTTAGGGTTTTGTTGAATCTTTCAACCAGCCCATCGGTTTGGGGGTGATACACAGATGTACGTAATTGCGTCACTTTGAACAATTTACACAGCTCCTTCATAACCCGGGACATAAAGGGTGTACCTTGGTCCGTAAGCAGTTCTTTACAAATACCCACCCGGCTAAAAACAAGAGATAGCTCTTTGGCTATGGTTTTGGCCGAGGTATTTCTGAGAGGGATCGCTTCTGGATAACGGGTGGCATAGTCCATTATAACCAATATGTACTGGTGCCCCCTAGCGGACTTGATTATAGGACCTACCAAATCCATTGCGATTCTCTCAAACGGGACCTCAATGATGGGTAGAGGGACCAGCGGGCTACGGAAGTGTGGCATCGGGGCCGACCTCTGACACACAGGGCAGGAGGAACAATAATTTTCTATGTCCTTCATCACCCCAGGCCAATAGAATCTCTGTAATACCCTCTCTCGGGTTTTCTCTGTCCCCAGATGACCTCCAAGAATGTGCCCATGGGCCAACTCCAACACCAACTTCCTGTAAGGTTTGGGCACCACAAGCTGCTCAACGGTTTCTTCTGCCCTTTTTGCCACCCGATACAGTAGGTCCTTCTCTACGCTGAAGTATGGGTAAGTGCAGGTATTATCTGGGTTCACTAACTCGCCATCTATTTTCACTACGTTTTCCCGTGCCTTTATTAGGGCGGGGTCTTTCAACTGTTCTGTGGCAAAGTTTTCCCTGTGAACCTCAAGATCAGAAAACTCCACAGACGGTAGGTTTTCGTCTGAGGAGGTGGGCTCCTCTCCAGTTT
Organism: Rana muscosa; assembly: GCA_029206835.1. NCBI lineage: Eukaryota > Metazoa > Chordata > Amphibia > Anura > Ranidae > Rana > Rana muscosa. Next base: position 967,706,335 of record CM055117.1, on the reverse strand, counting down.
CTTGAGTCTCCCCTGCCAATACTGACAAGGGAAATTCGGGAGAGTCCTCACCACTCTCAGAGGAGTTCTGGCTATCATATTCCTGGTACATAGGGGCACCAGTGGGGGGCTCAGGATCATCCCACAGTTCCCAGAACTTCGGAAAATCCCTTCCCACAATGGCGTCATGCGGTAACTGAGACACTAAGCCCACTGGATGAGAAAGGGTACCTTTGGGGGTCTCGAAACACACTGTAGTCACTGGATACTCTCGGGTGTCCCCATGCACACAAATAACAGCTACCTTGCTATTCCCAGAGACCTCTGTTTTAACTAATTCAGCCTTTATCAGGGTCACAAGGCTACCTGAATCCAGCAATACCACAACATTTCTACCATTAATACACATTTTGCATAAATGTTTCTCAGTTCCCCGAATGGCAGTGCATGCGACTGTCGCACACAGCGACTGACGTCTGCCCGTCAGAAAGTCACACTGCATGGGTTCCTCCAAAACCGGGCAATTTGCTGCAATATGTCCCGCTTGCCGGCAGCGGTAGCAAACGATCCTTCTTGCGGCCTCTTGAGCCGCTGATTTCCCAGGCTGTTCTCGCCAAACTTGGGGTAGAGCTCCCACCCTCTCACTCTCTCCACCCTTACCCCTTGGAATCATCTTATCCGCCCCTGGGGATGGTCTGGTCTTAGGGTGGAAAGTCCGAGTGTCTCTGGAAGAGGCCGTCAGGTTCTCTGTAGCCAAGTATTTCTCCACACGATCCACAAGACCATCGGCCGTCTCTGGGTCTCCATGGCTTACCCACTTTTGGATGGCAGTAGGAAGAGCTCTCAAAAACCGATCCATTACAACACGTTCCACAATCTTTGGTGCGGACAAAGTCTCTGGCTGTAGCCACTTTCTGCTCAGGTGAATGAGATCATACATTTGAGACCTGGGGGGTTTTCCAAGCTGGAAAGTCCAGTTATGCACACGCTGAGCCCGGACAGCCAGGGTGACACCCAGCCTTGCCAATATTTCAGCTTTTAGCATCACATAGTCTTTTGCTTGGTCAGGCTCTAGGTCATAGTAAGCTTTCTGCGATTCACCCGTTAACAGAGGAGCCACCAGTCCAGCCCACTGCTCCTCAGGCCACTTTTCTCTTTCAGCAGTCCTTTCAAACGTGGTCAAAAATACCTCTGGATCATCCTCTCCAGTCATTTTTGTCAATAAACGACTCACCCCAAAGGACGCGGTATTAGTGGGACGGCTTTCCTCACTGGTCTGCGGACGTTGCTGCATTACTGCTTCCATTTGTTGTAGTCTCTGCTCTTGCTTCTGTAACAGGTCTATGAAGCGGGCCTCAGATTGCTGCTGGGCTTGTTGCTGAGCTTCCAGACTCTGTTGGTGAGCTTGCTGCTGGGCTGCAAGGCTCTGTTGATGAGCTTGCTGCTGGGCTGCGAAGTTCTGTTGTTGAGCTGCAAGGCTCTGTTGATGAGCTGCAAGGCTCTTTTGCAAACCTGCATTTGTCTGCTGTTGATTGGCATTTGCTAGAGCCAGCTGCTTCAGTATCTCCTCCATGCTGGCTTAAAAAAAAACTGCCACTGGTTCTCCACCAACTGTGAGGGGGTTAGCTCGGCAGCGGGTGTGTGTGACCCCCGGGATGGGCTCCCCACACAAAACAGGCCCAGCAGACGGAGGTTGTGGTTTTCAAAATCAAAAAGGTGCCGTTTATTTTCTATTTACAGTGACAAAAACACAGCAAAGCAAAAAAAACAAACAAAATAAATCCTGGTCAACTTGACCTCTGACTAAACATACAGGTTTCCTAACTAACAACTGGGATCAGCCTAGTGCTGTCCTAGTCCCTGGTTTTAAATGTCCAAGCAAAATATAGCCACACAGGCTTTCTCTCACCGCACAGGGGTTCACTCTCCCTAGACAGTCCACACAGGTCTGCTTCCAGGCATGAGCCAACATCTAATGAATCTGGGAGTTTTTATAGAGGCCTTAAACGAACTGACAGGCTTCAGCTGGCCTCATCAACTCCCTGCCTGCACGACGCCCAGCCCTCTCCCTAGAGGTATGAGTCATCAATGAGCCCACTAGTCTCAGCTGGGCTTATACAACTCTCCACCTAGCTGTATAAATCGGCGTAAAGCCTGAATCTGGGCGAAATATATCTACCCCCCTGGATGCAACCAGGTGACTTTACCTTCCTGCTGTCACAATATATATATATATATATATATATATATATATATATATATTGTGACAGAGCATTGCCCTGCCAGGGTCTAGAAGGAGGTTGTGACCCAGAATTCTCAACCAGACTGGTTGAGGAGATCCAGGGAGCTTGTAACATGAAGAGGAAAATGGCATTTCAGTTTCCTCCTTTCTTAGAAAGGTCCACTTTGGGACCTGGAGCCTGGGATTTCGGAGAGATCCGGGTGGGATGAAATCCCCAGTCCTGGGTCCTGATTTTGAGAACAGCCAGCATATTTATTTGATCAGGTGTGTGCTGGGCTTTTAGTAGTAACCTGACCATAGTTCTGGGCTCCACCCCAGCAGATAGGAAGTCTGAGTACCAGGAGTCAGGAGGGCTCCACGGTGGAGCCAGTGCAGCAAGAGGCTGCTAGCTATAAGCACCAAGGTGGTCGGTGAAAATCTGTATGAGACAGACAAGGGCCTGGAGTGTAAGGCCAAAGCAGCAGTGCTGCAAGTGAGAGCCAACTAGGCTGAATGTACAGTAGTTTTGTTTATGGAAAAAGGAATGCTGAAACCCCTGTGAGGGAAACCTATGTTTATTTGCTGAACTTGTTTTTAATAAAAGTGGGCAACCAAAGCCCTAAAAAGGAAGAACCAGCGAGTGGCGGTCTCCTTAAAGCTCTACATTTGACACTAGTCCTTTACAATATATATATATATGTATATATATATATATATATATATATATATATATATATATTGTGACAGCAGGAAGGTAAAGTCACCTGGTTGCATCCAGGGGGGTAGATATATTTCGCCCAGATTCAGGCTTTACGCCGACTTATACAGCTAGGTGGAGAGTTGTATAAGCCCAGCTGAGACTAGTGGGCTCATTGATGACTCATACCTCTAGGGAGAGGGCTGGGCGTCGTGCAGACAGGGAGTTGATGAAGCCAGCTGAAGCTTGTCAGCTCATTTAGGCCTCTATAAAAAAACTCCCAGCTTCATTAGATGTTAGCTCATGCCTGGAAGCAGACCTGTGTGGACTGTCTAGGGAGAGTGAACCCCTGTGCGGTGAGAGAAAGCCTGTGTGGCTATATTTTGCTTGGACATTTAAAACCAGGGACTAGGACAGCACTAGGCTGATCCCAGTTGTTAGTTAGGAAACCTGTATGTTTAGTCAGAGGTCAAGTTGACCAGGATTTATTTTGTTTGTTTTTTTTGCTTTGCTGTGTTTTTGTCACTGTAAATAGAAAATAAACGGCACCTTTTTGATTTTGAAAACCACAACCTCCGTCTGCTGGGCCTGTTTTTGTGTGGGGAGCCCATCCCGGGGGTCACACACACCCGCTGCCGAGCTAACCCCCTCACAGTTGGTGGAGAATGCGGGCAGTTTTTTTTTAAGCCAGCATGGAGGAGATACTGAAACAGCTGGCTCTAGCAAATGCCAATCAACAGCAGACAAATGCAGGTTTGCAAAAGAGCCTTGCAGCTCAACAACAGAACTTCGCAGCCCAGCAGCAAGCTCATCAACAGAGCCTTGCAGCCCAGCAGCAAGCTCACCAACAGAGTCTGGAAGCTCAGCAACAAGCCCAGCAACGATCTGAGGCCCGCTTCATAGACCTATTACAGAAGCAAGAGCAGAGACTACAACAAATGGAAGCAGTAATGCAGCAACGTCCGCAGACCAGTGAGGAAAGCCGTCCCACTAATACCGCGTCCTTTGGGGTGAGTCGTTTATTGACAAAAATGACTGGAGAGGATGATCCAGAGGTATTTTTGACCACGTTTGAAAGGACTGCTGAAAGAGAAAAGTGGCCTGAGGAGCAGTGGGCTGGACTGGTGGCTCCTCTGTTAACGGGTGAATCGCAGAAAGCTTACTATGACCTAGAGCCTGACCAAGCAAAAGACTATGTGATGCTAAAAGCTGAAATATTGGCAAGGCTGGGTGTCACCCTGGCTGTCCGGGCTCAGCGTGTGCATAACTGGACTTTCCAGCTTGGAAAACCCCCCAGGTCTCAAATGTATGATCTCATTCACCTGAGCAGAAAGTGGCTACAGCCAGAGACTTTGTCCGCACCAAAGATTGTGGAACGTGTTGTAATGGATCGGTTTTTGAGAGCTCTTCCTACTGCCATCCAAAAGTGGGTAAGCCATGGAGACCCAGAGACGGCCGATGGTCTTGTGGATCGTGTGGAGAAATACTTGGCTACAGAGAACCTGACGGCCTCTTCCAGAGACACTCGGACTTTCCACCCTAAGACCAGACCATCCCCAGGGGCGGATAAGATGATTCCAAGGGGTAAGGGTGGAGAGAGTGAGAGGGTGGGAGCTCTACCCCAAGTTTGGCGAGAACAGCCTGGGAAATCAGCGGCTCAAGAGGCGGCAAGAAGGATCATTTGCTACCGCTGCCGGCAAGCGGGACATATTGCAGCAAATTGCCCGGTTTTGGAGGAACCCATGCAGTGTGACTTTCTGACGGGCAGACGTCAGTCGCTGTGTGCGACAGTCGCATGCACTGCCATTCGGGGAACTGAGAAACATTTATGCAAAATGTGTATTAATGGTAGAAATGTTGTGGTATTGCTGGATTCAGGTAGCCTTGTGACCCTGATAAAGGCTGAATTAGTTAAAACAGAGGTCTCTGGGAATAGCAAGGTAGCTGTTATTTGTGTGCATGGGGACACCCGAGAGTATCCAGTGACTACAGTGTGTTTCGAGACCCCCAAAGGTACCCTTTCTCATCCAGTGGGCTTAGTGTCTCAGTTACCGCATGACGCCATTGTGGGAAGGGATTTTCCGAAGTTCTGGGAACTGTGGGATGATCCTGAGCCCCCCACTGGTGCCCCTATGTACCAGGAATATGATAGCCAGAACTCCTCTGAGAGTGGTGAGGACTCTCCCGAATTTCCCTTGTCAGTATTGGCAGGGGAGACTCAAGAAACTGGAGAGGAGCCCACCTCCTCAGACGAAAACCTACCGTCTGTGGAGTTTTCTGATCTTGAGGTTCACAGGGAAAACTTTGCCACAGAACAGTTGAAAGACCCCGCCCTAATAAAGGCACGGGAAAACGTAGTGAAAATAGATGGCGAGTTAGTGAACCCAGATAATACCTGCACTTACCCATACTTCAGCGTAGAGAAGGACCTACTGTATCGGGTGGCAAAAAGGGCAGAAGAAACCGTTGAGCAGCTTGTGGTGCCCAAACCTTACAGGAAGTTGGTGTTGGAGTTGGCCCATGGGCACATTCTTGGAGGTCATCTGGGGACAGAGAAAACCCGAGAGAGGGTATTACAGAGATTCTATTGGCCTGGGGTGATGAAGGACATAGAAAATTATTGTTCCTCCTGCCCTGTGTGTCAGAGGTCGGCCCCGATGCCACACTTCCGTAGCCCGCTGGTCCCTCTACCCATCATTGAGGTCCCGTTTGAGAGAATCGCAATGGATTTGGTAGGTCCTATAATCAAGTCCGCTAGGGGGCACCAGTACATATTGGTTATAATGGACTATGCCACCCGTTATCCAGAAGCGATCCCTCTCAGAAATACCTCGGCCAAAACCATAGCCAAAGAGCTATCTCTTGTTTTTAGCCGGGTGGGTATTTGTAAAGAACTGCTTACGGACCAAGGTACACCCTTTATGTCCCGGGTTATGAAGGAGCTGTGTAAATTGTTCAAAGTGACGCAATTACGTACATCTGTGTATCACCCCCAAACCGATGGGCTGGTTGAAAGATTCAACAAAACCCTAAAACAAATGTTGAAGAAAGTGGTGGATAGGGATGGAAAGGATTGGGACTGTCTACTTCCTTATTTGATGTTTGCTATTAGGGAGGTGCCCCAATCCTCTACGGGATTCTCCCCCTTTGAGTTACTGTATGGGAGACACCCAAGAGGGCTGTTGGATATTGCCAAGGAAACTTGGGAAAGTGAGAGTTCTCCCCACAGGAGTGTGATTGAGCATGTCGCCCTGATGCAAGATCGAATTGCACAGGTAATGCCCATCGTGAAGGAACATTTGGCCCAAGCGCAGTTGGCACAGCAGAGAGTGTACAACCGTGGAGCCAAGACCCGTACCTTTTCCCCGGGGGATAGGATATTGGTACTTGTCCCTACGGTTGAAAGTAAATTCCTTGCCAAATGGCAAGGCCCCTACGAGATAATGGAAAAAGTGAGCGAAGTGAATTACAAGGTCAGACAACCAGGAAGGCGAAAGCCCGAACAGATCTATCACGTTAATCTGTTGAAAGCCTGGAGGGATAGAGAGTCCCTAGTCGCAGACACTTGGTCACCAGCTCAAACTGGTTGCGTGATTCCTGAGGTTGGAATCGCAGCCACCTTGTCACAACCCCAACAACAGGAGGTTAAGGAGTTTGTGCTTCGCAACAAGGAGGTATTCTCTGAGCTGCCGGGACAAACATCTGGGGTAGAGCATGACATTATTACCCCGCCCGGTGAAAGGGTGAAGTTAAAACCCTATCGGATCCCAGAGGCCCGACGGGAGGCAATACGGGAGGAAGTACAGAAAATGCTGAACTTAGGGGTGATAGAGGAGTCCCAAAGTGATTGGTCTAGTCCCATTGTGTTGGTGCCTAAACCGGATGGGAGCTGGCGATTTTGTAACGATTTTCGTCAGTTGAACAAAGTTACAAAATTTGACACCTACCCCATGCCACGTATAGATGAGTTGATCGACCGGCTGGGAACAGCCCGATACATGACGACTCTTGACCTCACAAAAGGGTATTGGCAAATCCCCCTGGCCAAGTCAGCCAAAGAGAAAACCGCATTTGTAACCCCAGACGGGGCGTTCCAATATAAAAGAATGCCGTTCGGGTTACAGAATGCGCCGGCCACATTCCAGCGGAAAATGGACCAGATGCTGAGGCCCCATCGGAAGTATGCTGCGGCTTACCTGGATGACGTAATTGTCCATAGCACAGATTGGGCCTCACATCTGCCAAAAGTGCAAGCAGTCCTGGACTCTGTTCGGGAAGCAGGGTTTACGGCTAACCCCAAGAAGTGTACCATTGGGCAGGAGGAGGCCAAATATCTTGGGTACACCATTGGGAGGGGAGTAATAAAACCCCAACTCAACAAAGTCGAGGCCATCCAGAGTTGGCCACGTCCCAACAGCAAGAAGCAGGTACGAGCCTTTCTGGGAATCGCTGGGTATTATCGGCGATTCATTCCCCACTTTGCTTCTAAGGCTGTGCCCCTAACCAACCTGACGAAGGGGAAAGGGTCGGTCATGATTAAATGGACCCCCGAGGCTGAGGCAGCATTCCAATTCTTGAAACAAGCCTTATGTAGCCAGCCAGTGTTGTACTCACCCGACTTCTCTAGAGACTTTGTCGTACAAAGTGATGCGTCAGATGTGGGGTTAGGAGCAGTATTGTCCCAGGTCTGGAACGGGGAAGAGCACCCAGTCATTTACCTCAGCAGGAAGTTGAAGTCCCATGAGGTAAATTACGCCACCGTTGAAAAGGAGTGTTTAGCGGTGAAGTGGGCTCTAGATTCCCTTCGGTACTACCTGCTAGGTAGGCACTTTGACATGGTTACGGATCACGCTCCGTTAAAGTGGATGGCTCAAAACAAGGAAACAAATAGAAGAGTGAATAGGTGGTTCCTGGCCCTCCAGGAATTCAACTTCACAGTAAAGCATCGCCCTGGCGTTCAAATGGGGAATGTGGATGCTTTGTCTCGAGTACATGAATGCCTGATTGCTGGTGTTCCAACCCCGAGGTTAAAACAAGAGGGGGGGGTATGTGACAGCAGGAAGGTAAAGTCACCTGGTTGCATCCAGGGGGGTAGATATATTTCGCCCAGATTCAGGCTTTACGCCGACTTATACAGCTAGGTGGAGAGTTGTATAAGCCCAGCTGAGACTAGTGGGCTCATTGATGACTCATACCTCTAGGGAGAGGGCTGGGCGTCGTGCAGACAGGGAGTTGATGAGGCCAGCTGAAGCTTGTCAGCTCATTTAGGCCTCTATAAAAAAACTCCCAGCTTCATTAGATGTTAGCTCATGCCTGGAAGCAGACCTGTGTGGACTGTCTAGGGAGAGTGAACCCCTGTGCGGTGAGAGAAAGCCTGTGTGGCTATATTTTGCTTGGACATTTAAAACCAGGGACTAGGACAGCACTAGGCTGATCCCAGTTGTTAGTTAGGAAACCTGTATGTTTAGTCAGAGGTCAAGTTGACCAGGATTTATTTTGTTTGTTTTTTTTGCTTTGCTGTGTTTTTGTCACTGTAAATAGAAAATAAACGGCACCTTTTTGATTTTGAAAACCACAACCTCCGTCTGCTGGGCCTGTTTTTGTGTGGGGAGCCCATCCCGGGGGTCACACACACCCGCTGCCGAGCTAACCCCCTCACAATATATATATATATACAGTGTAGTCAGTGTAGACTATATATACAGTGCAGTCAGTGTACAGTATATACTACAGTGCATTGAAGTGGTTAAGGAGAACCCTATGACAGAGTTAGGAAAAAAACAGCATGGGATCCCCCCCAAAAATCCACACGAGGCCCTGTGGGTCTGGTACAGATTTTAAGGGAAACTCCACGACACGCCAAAATAATAAAAAAAAAACATGCCAGACCCTTATCTGAGCAGTACCCCCTCCTGAACCATACCAGGCCTCTTGCCCTTAGCATGGGAAGGGTGCTTTGGGGTCTTTTTGACAACCCTGGAAATTGTACCCCTACCCATTCACAAAAAAAAGTGTCAAAAAGTAAAAACCACAAAAACCAGCATTCCAACTTTACAAAGAATACAACAAGAAATGTAAGGGTGCAATCAGGGCAGCCAAGATAGAACATGAAAGGCACATAGTGGAGTAGAGTAAGAAAAATCCAAAGAAATTCTTTAAGTACATAATACGTAAGAAAGGGAGGTCAGATCATATTGGTCCCATAAAGAATGATCTCCCCAGTCTTCACGAAGGAATCGGGGGGCTTCAGTAACCAAAACTGCAATGTGTATCCTCATGTCACATCACAGGAAGCACCCTCATGATAACAGAGGACAGAATTATAAATAGACCTGAAAAACTAAACATTAATAAGTCACCGGGACCAGATGGCATGCACCCGAGGTTCCTTAAGGAACTCAGTCAAGTAATTGCCAGACCATTGTTCCTAATTTTTAAAAACAGTCTACTGACTGAAATGGTACCAGCCGATTGGAGAAAAGCCAATGTATCACCAATATTTAAGAAAGGGCCAAGATACATCCCTGGGAATTACAGACAGGTTAGCCTAACATCAATTGTATGCAAGATCTTGGAGGGGATAATGAGGGACTATATACAAGATTTTCGCAATGACAACTGTATCATTAGCAGTAATCTGCATGGATTTATGAAGAATCGTTTTTGCCAAACCAAGTTATTAACCTTCTATGAGGGGGTGAGCTGCCATCTGAATTTTGCATAAGCATTTGATACAGTTCCCCACAAACGTTTACTGTACAAGGTAAGGTCCAATAGCATGGACCATAGGGTGAGCACATGGATTGAAAACTGGCAACAGGGGCGATTTTAGAGGGTGGTGATAAATGGGGAGTACTTGGAATGGTCAGGAGTGGGTAGTGGGGTCCCCCAGGTTTCTGTGCTGGAACCAATACTATTTAATTTGTTCATAAACGACCTGGAGGATGGGGTAAACAGTTCAATCTCTGTATTTGCGGACGATGCTAAGCAGGGCAATAACTTCTCCGCAGGATGTGGAAACCTTGCAAAAAGATCTGAACAAATGAATGGGGTGGGCAACTACATGGCAAATGAGGTTTAATGTTGAAAAATAATGCATTTGGGTGGCAAAAATATGAATGCAATCAATACACTGGGGGGGGGACCTCTGGGGCAATCTAGGATGGAAAGGACCTGGGGGTCCTAGTAGATGATAGGCTCAGCAATGGCATGCAAAGAAAGCTGCTGCTAACAAAGCAAACAGAATATTTGCATGCATTAAAAAGGGGATTAACTCCAGAGATAAAACAATAATTCTCCCCCTCTACAAGACTCTGGTCCGGCCGCACCTCAAATATGCTGTCTAGTTCTGGGCACCAGTCTTCAGGAAGGATGTGCTAGAATTGGAGAGAGTCCAGAGAAGGACAACAAAAATAATAAAGGGTTTGGAGGACATAGTTATGAGGAAAGGTTACGAGCACTGAACTTATTCTCTCTGGAGAAGAGACGCTTGAGAGGGGATATGATTTCAATGTACAAATACCGTACTGGTGACCCCACGATAGGGATAAAACTTTTCCATGTAAGGGAAATTAACAAGACATATGGCCATTCATTAAAATTAGAAGAAAAGCAGTTTAACCTTAAACTGCGTAGAGGGTTCTTTACTGTAAGAGCGATTAGGATGTGGAATTCCCTTCCACAGGCAGTGTTTTCAGCGGGGAGCATCGATAATATTAAAAAACTATTAGATAAGCATCTGAAAGACCACCACATACAGGGATATGCAATGTAATACTGACATAAAATCACACACATAGGCTGGACTTGATGCACTTGTGTCTTTTTTCAACCTAGCCTACTATGTAACTATGTAACTATGTAACAAGAGACAGTTTTTGACAAATCCTTTATTAGCCACTTCCCTACCCAGCTTTCGTAATATGACGGCCACAGGAACCCTCTGTCCCTCCAGTCGACTGTCATATGACGTCGTCGGCTTTCCGGTGTCCTGTCGAGAAATGCCCCCCGGATATTTACTTGAAGGGGTCGGATTTTTCAATGATGGGCAGTGCTGGGGCCGGAATTTTTAATCGATGGCCAAACAAATCTACTAAAGAAATCTTTATCTAATATAGAAAAAGCCGCCCTTCAATTCAGTCAACATGCCCCACAAGCATTCAAAATGAATAGCACATAAAGATTTATTTTGCAGATTTGTTTGGCCACTGATAAAAATTCCGCCCCCAGCACTGCCCATCATTGAAAAATTTGACCCCTTCAAGTAAATATCCACCCCTCACCTACATGAACGTGCCTCGGCCACGTGAGACAGCAGCTGATCGTAAACTCAGATTTTATGCGGCTCCATGTGGCGCGAATGCGCAGCTCCACCCAGGCACTATTCGATAACCAGGCACTTTACGACAGAACACTGGCCCTCTAGGGGCCACACGCGCTTCTGTACAGAGGAACACCGATCGGTCTCCTCCCCTTGTGTGTCCCATCCCCCTACAGTTAGAATCACTCCCTAGGATACACATTTAACCCCTTGATCGCCCCCTAGTGTTAACTTCTTCCCTGACAATGACATTTATACAGTAATCAATGCATTTTTATAGCACTGATCGCTGTATAAATGTAAATGGTCCCAAAATATGTCAAAAGTGTCCAATATGTCCGTCACAATGTCACAGTCACGATAAAAATCGCAGATCGCTGCCATTACTAGTAAAAAAATAATAATAATAATAATAAATCTATCCCCTATTTTGTAGACGCTATAACTTTTGCACAAACCAATCAATATACGCTTATTGCGATTTGTTTACCAAAAATATGTAGAAGAATACATATTGGCCTAAACTGTGGAAAAAAAATGGGATATTTATTATATCAAAAAGTAAAAAAATATTGTGTTTTTTTCAAACTTGTCACTCTTCTTTTGTTTATAGCGCAAGAAATAAAAACCACAGAGGTTATCAAATACCACCAAAAGAAAGCTCTATTTGTGGGGGAAAAAATAAAAAAATAATACAAATTTCACTTGGGTACAGTGTTGCATGACCGCGCAATTGTCATTCAAAGTGTTACAGCGCTGAAAACTGAAAATGGCCTGGTCAGGAAGGGGGTGAAATGGCCAGTATTAAAGTGGTTGAAAAAAATTAAAAAAAAAGTGTCCCGCGATGTCCATTCATCTTCAATCATGCCGCCCGATGGACCCATAAAATTTAAAATGCTCTGCCTCAATGGGAGGCCTCCCAGAGACTGCTGTCTCTTGGCTGTAACAGGCAAGGGTGGGGCCACCCGGTGATGTAACCGAGTGACCCGCCCCCTTCTGACATCATGTGCCATCATGTGATGTCAGATGGGGATGGGGTCATCCCGCCCTTGCCTATATAAGAGCTGTCAAAGGGAAAAAACAGCAGTCGACGGGAGCCCTCCCATGAAGGCAGAGGTTTTTTTTCTATTTTTTGGGTCCTTTGGGCGGCGTGGTTGACGATGAATGTACATCACGGGACACTTTTGTTTTTAATAATGGAATTGTCAAAAACTGTCTAGTGTGGTTTTTACTTTTTGGCACTTTTTTGGTGAATGGATAGGGGTACAATGTACCCGATACCCAGTCATATAGGGAGGGGCCGGGATCTGGGGGTCCCCTTGTTAAAGGGGGCTTCCAGATTCCCATAGGGGGAAGGCACGGGGTGATGTGATCCCAAATGAATAAAAATTATAGTCAAGGCAAAAAGAGTAAAATTACCAAGGCAATAATAGTGTGTCATCAAAGTCTGGATTAACCCAAGGAAGCCAGAGTTGCTCAAGTTGACCAATTTGATCTCTTTCGATCGCTTCCATATTAGCATTACTAATAGCAAAGAAATAGAAATAGGAGCTATAAAAGAAGGCAAAATTGATTTTGCCTTCTTTTATAGCTCCTATCAGGTTTCAGGTTTAATAGGGCTGTAGCAGGATTGGGCTGTATAGGTGTTTCAAAGATTTTGGAGGCTAAGTCAAAAACTGCCTTCCAGAATATTTGAGCAATTGGGCAATCCCACCAAATATGAAGTTGAGTGCCAGACTCTGAACAGCCATGAAAACAAGCTCCAGGGTAATCAAAAGCATATTTCAATTTTCTAGCAGGAACCAAATACCAATGGGTTAGCACCTTAATGTTAGCTTCAACAGCAACAACATTAGAAGAAGCAGACTTAGTGGCGGACCATATGCTATAGCATTAAATGAGCGATTAAGGTCTAGTTCCCATATTGAGACATATGAGGTGGTACCAGTGTTAGTACTAGCTAAAATTTGCATATAGAGCAACAAAAAACAAGTCCTCCAGCATGAGGGTCAGAAATACTTATGCATTCAAAACACGACATTTGGGATAGTTGGGAGTTGGAGTTGAGATAAGGTTGGAAAAAAAATTTGATTTGCAAATATTGGAACAATTACGATTGAGGAAGTCGAAATTTATCTGACAAAGTAGGAAAAGAATGCAAGGAGGAGGCAGATACCAAGTTATATAAACTGGATAAATTAGCTGTATTCCATGCTTTGAAAGTATTAGGAGGGATCCAGGCAGGGTAAAAAAGCGGTATTTTTAACAAAAGAAAGGAGCGGTAAATGAGGAGATCTAGGGCCAAGAGACATTTTGAATCTGTTCCAGATGGATAAAGAATGTTTTGTGATAGGATTGCGAATTGTTACCCATAAAGGAATTTCTTTGATTGCATGGTATTTTTGTAAATGTGCAAGGTGTGCAGCATGATAGTAAAACAGAAATGTTTGGGAAACCTAAACTTCTGCAGCATTGTGGAAGATAGAGAGTGGATTTAGAGGTTTGAGGTTTTGCCCTAGATAAAGGAGATAATTCTGCGCAGTATAAGCCGTAAACAATTAGATGGAACTGGGATGGGCAAGACTATAAAAAGATATAAAAACTTGAGCAGTATAGCCATCTTAATTACATACATTTTGCCTATCCAGGATAGAGGAATAGAGGACCATTGTGATAATAATTCAGTAACTTGTTTTAGTAATGGAGGGAAGTTAGCTGAGTATAAGTCAGTTATCTTAGGAGTAAGTTGGATTCCTAGGTATGGAAGTCTATGAGGTGTCCAAGAGAAGGGAAGTGAATCTTTAGCAGCTGAAGGTCTGAAGGAGGCAAGGAAATGCTGAGTGCAGTCGATTTTTGATAGTTAAATGTGTGTAAAACGGTTTAAGAGTTAGGACAGAGAGAAGATTAGGTGCTGTGATATGGGGAGATGACATGAAGAGTAAGATATCATCTGCAAAAAGACATACTTTATGATGACATCCAGCTAATTCAATACCTTATATGTTTGGATCAGATCTAATTAAATGGGCCAAGGGTTTAATAAGGAGTGCAAATAAGAGGGGGGAGAGAGGGCATCCTTGATGGGTGCCTCTTCCAACAGGGAAAGGGTCTGATTTAAAACCAGCATATTTGATAAATGCGTTCCGCTTGTCGTATAAGGATAAAATCCACTTCAAAAAATGCGTTCCAAACCCCTCATTTTTGAACAATATATTGTAAGTATGGCCATGAGACAGTGTTAAATGCTTTTCTTATATTGAGCGATAAAAAACACGCAGGTAGACGTCTGGATTTAGCAACATGGGCGAGTAAGGAAGCTCTACGAATATTATCACTTGCTTGGCACAAGGGGATAAACCCAACTTGATGAACAAGTTCACCTCTTACTTGATTCAAGCGGGTTGCAAGTATTTTAGCTAAAAGTTTATTGTCAATATTAAGAAGTGAAATAAGACGGTACTTTGTCCAAGAGGTTGTATCAGATTTAGATTTGGGAAGCATGGAAATTATGGCCATTAAGGATTCTGAACGAAAAGAGTGTCCCCTTAACAATGTATTGAAGGCCTCAGTTAGGATAGGAGATAATACACCACAAAATTTATTGTAGTAGGAAGCAGAAAACCCATCTGGGCCGGGACGTTTATTACTTTTTAAAGCCTCAATAGCCGCAACGACTTCTGTTACAATGATGGAACACACAAGTCGTTTGCAGTGGGTTTGTGAAAGTGTTGGAAGGGTAATTTGTGAAAAAAGGAATCAGCAGCTCATGGACAAAATTATGGTTGGACGAATATAATTTAGCAAGATTTGAGTGGAATGTGTATAAAATTTTGACGGGGTTACTTGTGCTTGAATCACGGTTTAGTTTGAGTTGCACAGATGTCCTAGGTTTTTGCAATGAGTGTAAAGTTCGAGCTAATATAGGGTATCTGGTTTGTTTGCTTTGAGGTAATAAATGTGTTGTGATTTACGTATTCATTTATCTGTAGAGTCAGTGAGAAACAGGTCGAATTCTAGCAGGTTCTATCAAGCTTAGCTTTAGTAGAAGAAGAGGGAGAATTTTGGAATGCATCGTCACACATATTGAAGTCATTTTCAAATTTTTGGTGAAGAAGCTTACGCTCGCGTTTGACATATGATGCTTGCCGGATAAGCGTACCTTGAGTTACAGGTTCATGAGCTTCCCAAAGAGTGAGAGGGAAAATATCTGCAGAAGTGTTATTAATGAGATAGTCACTGAGAACATTTTTAATATCTTGACAATGGGACGGGTGAATTAGAATGGAATCATTATTGCACCAAGACGAATCCTGGGATCTCGGGATAGGGGAGGAGATGGTAGTACAAACTGCACTATGATCGGAACCAAGTAAAGGGTATATTAACCGATGATAGGATTTCTGGGGCCATGCCAACACTTAGGAAGATATGATCAATCCTAGAAAATGATTTGTGTGGATAGGAGTAATATTTAAAGCAGGGGTTTCCAAACCCCGACCCGCGGGCCACATCCGGCCCGCTTGTGTATTTTATCCGGCCCGCAGCTGACAGGTCCTGTAAACAAAGCCGCCCATGCTGCCACGCCATTTTTTTGTTTGTTTTTTAACAAGACAAGCCCCGCCGTTTTTTTACATTGGCTGCTGCCTGGGACTGCCGAGGCGCGGCACCTCCCCTCTTCCCGCCCGCTGTTTGAAGTTACGACCCTTCCACAAGTGACGTCACAGGCGTGGCATCTCCCCTCTTCCCGTCCGCTGCTACACTGGAAGGATCGTTAATTCAAACAGCGGGCAGGAAGAGGGGAGGTGCCGCGCCTGTGACGTCACTCGTGGAAGGATCATAACTTCATACAGCGGGTGGGAAGAGGGGAGGTGCCGCACCTTGGAGACATGAGCTGCAGAAGAGCTGCAGAAGAGCTGAAGTCGGCTAGTATGGAGGTAAGAGGCTGATTATGTGTTGCACAACGCTGATAAGCACACTACAGGGGAGATTGCTACATTGCTGTGCTGATGGGGATGCTGATGGGGATATTTCTGGGGACATTACTGTGCTGATGGGAACATTGCTGGGGACACTGCTGATGGGGACACCTCTGATGCGGACACCACTAATGGGTACAACTACCTTGTATTGTTTTAAAATTGGATTTCATATACCGTATATACTCGAGTATAAGCTGAGATTTTCAGCCCTTTTTTGGGGGCTGAAAGTTCCCCCCTCGGCTTATACTCGAGTCATAAATTTTTACATTGTAAATATTACCTGTAAAGAAGTTGCGGCTGCGGCGTCCATCGTTCAAATTCCGCGGCGTCCATCGTTCAAATTCCGCGGTCTCTTCCTGTTCCTTCCTTGATAGGCGAGTCTCAGCAGACACTCTCCGCCTATCACGAACGTTCTCTCATCCTCAGTTTTCCAGCAGACGTCTGTGATTGGCGGAATACCCAACACAGTGTCTGCTGGGAAAACTAAGGAGGAGAGAATGATCATGATAGGCGGAGAGTGTCTGCTGAGACTCGCCTATCAAGTAAGGAACAGGAAGAGACCGCGAAATTCGAACGATGGACGCTGCGGAATTCGAACGATGGACGCCGCAGCCGCAACTTCTTTACAGGTAATAATTACAATGTAAAAATTTCTATTTACAGGGAACAGTGGGGCATCGGCTTATACTCGAGTCAGTGAGGTTTCCCAGTTTTTTTGGGCAACATTAGGTACCTCGGCTTATACTCGAGTCGGCTTATACTCGAGTATATACGGTATTTAGTTCCGTTCTAGTATGGGTTTAACTTTATAATCATCCTTTTTCCTCCTTTCAGGTGACTATTCACCTTCCATTGCCTTCAGCAGCACATTATTTATTTATGTGCTCTCTTTGAGCTAGCACCTTCTCTAAGGTTCACTGCAAGACTCCCTTATGAGAACACTCCTCTGATTCAATACCAGCTAAATTTTTGATTTCTTCAACAATGCACAGGTAATGAAGGCTCATGTGGTGGTCTTGAAAATGTCCTTGTATCACTCCCTGTTGAATATCTAAATATTATTTTGTAGAGCAATATATTAGTGTATTTTTGTATACTTACTGTGTGTATTTCTCTTTCTAGTAATACATGACAATAATTAATACTCCTGAAGGAGCCAGTTTATTGGCGAAACGTCGAGATTATATGTCTGTATAATACTCCATTGTTTTTTACTGTAATTGGAATTATATATTTGTTATAATATATGTGAATGGAATTTTTCTATTAAATAAAAATTATATTTTTTTTCAATTATGTGTTTGAATGCACCTCAAAAGTCCCACCTTTCTCTTATTTGTATGTTTTTTGTTTTGTGACCATGAAGCACAAAATTCTTTGCGTTTATGTTTTGCTGTTTACACAAAATTGCCAGATCTGTGTTGAAAGTTTGCAGAATGATTTTATTTTTCTTCGACTCATAGTAAAGGCCCAAGTTTATTTTGAATGTCTTTGCGTTGTTTTGCTAAAGTTGTTTCTCCTTTGTTCTCAGTCATATCATGCTGATTACAAAAACGATCCATGTAAAACATATACATTTATTTAAATTGTATTCATTCATTTATTTTATACATAACTGATTTTTTTTTTCGGTCCTCGAATACTTGTAAAATCTACAATGTGGCCCTCGTGTTGAAAAGTTTGGAGACCCCTGATTTAAAGCATTTACAAGCTGGATTGAGCTCACTACAAGAGTCTAACATGTTATGCTTAGAGATAAGTTGCTGAAATGAAATCTTAGGGGAACAGGAGGAGCGAGAAGGGGGAGATTTGTCCAAGAAGGGAAAAAGAACTTGGTTTGAGTCTCCACATAATATCACTGTTCCTAACTTGTGTGAATCAATTACATGAAAAGGATGGGAAACAAATGATAATGGTTGTTTATTAGGAGCATAATATAATACAATGGTTACAGCAACATCAAAAATGTGCCCAATAAGAATGAGGTAGTGGCCTTCAGGATCTTTAATTCCAGATAAAAGTACAAATAAGGTTGTATGGTGAATAGCTATAAGAACACCTCGTTGTTTAGTAGCTGCCGAGGCTGTATATACCTGTGGATAAGAGGAACTGAAAAACTTAGGAGTAGATTGTTCAGTTTAAAAAGTTTTAAAAGTCTCCTGTATGCAAAGAATGTGGATTTTAGCTGTGGCAAATAAACGGAATGCTTTAGTGCGTTTTTGTGGTATATTAAGACCATGAAAATTTAGAGTCAAAATGTTTAAGGGGGGCATATTGGTAATATAAGGAGTTGCATAAAAAAAAACTTACCGGTAAGTTCTGACAGTAGGTTCGCATACAATTCAGTATAGGGGGTAGGAAAAAACAAAGGCTGTAAGAAAAGGAAAGGAATTGGCTCTCGTCGAGCAGATATTACTAAAATTTGTAAAACAATAAAGACAGCTAATAGCTCAACAGAACGGCATACTGGGGGAGCGATAAGCGGTCCACCAGAGGCCAAAGAGCTACTGTCAGAACCCCACATAGTAATGGGGATCCAAGGGTAGCAAACTTGAGGTGCAAAAATACCACCGAAGGGAACACTGCCAACAATAAAAAGTAATACATAAATAGAAATGATACCATTGTCCCATTATCACAAAAAGTTCAATACCCATTAAGGTGTCACGAGAAAGCATATGAAGAGGGATGGAAGAGATGGGGTAAGGTGTATACAAGTAACAGAAAACATAAGAAACAGAAAAAAATGAATAGCTTGAAGCTATGTAAAGAAATATAACAAACAACTCGCTGTTGTCAGTAAAGAAAAAAAAAATACCAGCAGAAAAGTACGAAATTAAACAATAGAAAAAGTTTGCATCAAGTGAGTCCTAAACTGGTAAGACAAAAAAAAACTTTTACCAAACATCTAGTTAGTTGGAAGTTAAAGATATAAAAATACCTGACATCAAGTCAAACAAAAAGAAAAAAGTCAGTCCATAGAGTCCTCAGGAGTTGGCCTCGGAGAAGAAAAACAAACATGTTTTGATTGCCCCTGGCGACTTTTATTTCCTTCAGCACCAGCTGATTTATGCAGAGAACGGGTAACCATTTGATTTCGTGTGTTGCTTTGGTTGAGAGGGCATTCTAGAAGCTGGATGTTTTATAAAGAAGATTGGAGTTCTTCAGCAGAACGGCAGACATATTTAGATCCTTGGTAAGTGAAGCAAATTGAAAATGGAAAGCCCCATTAGGTGATTTGATGTCGCTGTAAAACTTGAAGAAGTGGCTTCAAAGCCCAACGCTTAGAGATGGTGAGTTGAGATAGATCAGCAAAAAGTTGATAGGTTTGTTCCTGGAAAATCAGTGAATCTTTTGCTCTAGCTGCAGCAAGAAGTTGTTCTTTGGTACAGAAATAGTGAAATTTGGCGATAATATCGAGCAGCGGTCCATCAGCTTTGCGAGGTGTGAGGGCTCTATGAACCCTGTCCACCTCCATTCGTTCAACTTGTTTGGAAGGCTGTAGTTCTTGAAATAGGGATAGCATAGTGGCTTGCAAATCAGAGACAGATTCAGGTATTCCACGTATATTGGAACGCCGGGCCCTATTTTTGTAATCGTCTAATCGAGATGGAAGGAATAAGTTTTCCTCTTTGAGGTTTTAAAATTCAAATGCATAAGTCTGGATGTTATATTTAAGTTTATCAACCCGCAGTTCAAGATTTGCAGTTTGTTGGCCCAGTTCTCTGATTTCCCTAGTCAGACTGTTTGTTATCTGTGGTCTGTTTAAAGGCTTTGTGAAGCATTTTTTTAAATTGCCTCAGAACAGAAGAATGAGCAGGCTCTGTAAAATGTGTAATTTGTGAAGTTTGTATAAATGAATCTGAGTCATATTTCTCCTGTGTTGCCACAGATGCTTTAAAGCGCTGAGAGGATTTCACTGAGTGTGAGGTAACAGAGGGAGGGGATGCAGCTAGTGCCATTCTGACTGAAGCCTATGGCAGCACTTATTTGTTGTTTTTTGGCTTCATTTTCAGGCAAGTACTCCCAAGAACCATTATACTAAGTTGCGTGAGTTGTTAGCAGATCGAGTAACAATATTTACCAGGTGAAGCTGAGCCGGGACACGGTATAATATGGCAGAAACATCCCTAGAGCAGAGCTCTAAACTGGCATGTCTGCTTCGCCTCCAACCCCCCACAATTTTTTCATTATAGTCGCTTTTTAAAATAACAGGCACAATAATTGAGATTTAATGAAAAGGTTTAGTAGTCAAATAATACATTTGTGTTGTGTTACACATTACACCAAAAAGAAGGACAATTGAGGAGCACAGGGGTATATGGTTTCCTTAGAAGCACACTTTGTCCAAAGTAGGGACCATTGGAGGCTACATATGTGTGTGATGACAGCACTGGATTCGAAAAGTATAACATAGTGCAGGTTTTCCTAATATGATTTACCCGCTGCCCCTTAAAATGACTGTCACTATCCTTGCAAAGAAAAGGTTTAATATTCACCTGGCCCATTGGCCACACTTTCAAACTGTCACATTTTTGAAGAGATAATGCTTCTGATAGCTCTTCAGCATCCAACACACTTCTAGGTTTGTGAGATGCCTGGTCCCCTGCTGCTCTATGTGTTTCCTTTTGCTGACTCCTATGTCACTATTTTTTCTTGTGGTGACTGGTGACCTCTGTAATGCAGGGGCTAGAGAATGAAACCACAATGTGTAACGGGATGGAGGATGTTGGATGCCCAATTTTTTTCAGCAAGATTATCTCCTCAAAACTGTGAAGTTTGGTAGCATGAGCAGTGGGACAGGTGAGTAATAAAGTAATAAAGTAAAACTAAACTCCTATATGAAAATGGTTCCAAGGTGCTGGATCAGTAAAAGTGTCAGAATTCATTGTACACAAAATATCCGAACTTACATTTAGGCAAACTAAGAGCACCATGGAGGTAGAGGATGGTAATACATATCACAGCAACACAGGCACATAGAGTTATCGATGAGCTGGATGAAATTGAGCTCTACACTATGCATGCATTTGGAGGGTTCACCATCATCCAGCTCATCGATCCTTCTCTTGGTCTGTGTTCCTGTGATATGGATTAGCAGCCTCTACCTCAGTGCTGCTCTCTGTTTCCCTAAATGAAAGTTTGGATATTGTGTACAATAAATACTGACACGTTTTACTAACTAGCGCCTTGGTACTTTTGTTTTCTTGAAAACTTCAGGATCTCTCTTGGAGCTGCGGATCTTCATTTTCCTGTGCTACTTCCAGACTAGGATCCATCCCAAAACTGGTTCCCCTCTTTGGCTGGTTGATTGATGTTGTCAGCTTCGAATCTTCCCACCACCACTTTGTTGTTACTTCATTCACTTTTATGTGATTTATTTTGTGTTGGACAATTTATTGTGAGGGCTTAGTTTGTGCTTTCAGAACATAACTTTTACTTTCTTTGGTTTATCCATGAAGCTCATGTATGATGATATTATATGATGCACAAACCTAATAAAGTAATCAAAAGACCTAATTTACGTCCCCTGACTGAGCCTGATCCTCTATTATTTGTGTCTCACACACTCCTTCTTCCAGACACTGAAGCTCACAGTGGGAGGGTTTCAACAACAGAGACAGTAATGCCAATCCAGAAAGCAGTAGGCAGGACCAGGTGTGACCATGGGCTGACTGGCAAGCTACAGGTTTGTGAATCAGCAGTAACAAATCAGATAGCCATGCTCCTTGCAACATTTTTGCATCCCCTGTAGTGCAAGCAGGCACAGTCTACATGAGAGTGACAACTCTGCTCTGATTTTAGTAGCAGTGCAGCATCATTGCCACGCCATCACAAAGTTGCATTATGTGGACTTCACTGGAATGATCAACAGGTATTTGTGGAACTTGCAAAGGAAGAGAAAAATGTAAGTGCAGATGAGCTGCAGCACATACTTTTTTAGTGGAAGGCCATAGATCTACTTTAAACTTTTATTTGCAGGGACAACAGTCAAATTAACTGTAGTGGGGTCCTAAATTTAGGGGTAGCGTTTGAGTGGTACTTATGCTCAAACACCTTAATTGTTAGGACTCATCCACCATTTTTGCCCACAGGTGGAGTATCAGTGTACAGTTCCCTGTAGCCTGATGGTGGCCGCTGCCATAGTGGGCCAGGGTTGAACCGCTGGTACAGTGCTGTGCCTTGTGTGTCCCCTCTTGGCAACCGTATGGTGGGAGTGGTTAGCCTGCTGTGCATGCCGGGAGAGGATATAAAAGGGGCAGACGCTGCCTGAAGGAGGTGGTCGTGGGTTCGATTTCCACCCCAGGATTGGAGTTAAAGTTTGCTTCCCAGGGGTCCTACTCCCGGAGGGGGAGTGGGCGCTCCCTGTCTGCCCTGAGCACCTTTAGCTCAGGGGTGGTGGTTGGTGAATCAGTCCCAGGCACCTTTAGTCCTGGGGCTGCAACAGAAAAGCCTTGGGCCCAACGCCTTTAACTGGGGCCTACCAAGGATCGAGGAATCCCAGGGTGCCGCCTTGCGAGGGGACCCGTATCTTAGACGAGGAGGCTGGGGGAAAACCGTTCCGAGGGACTGGTGAGAAGTCACGGTGAAGGAAGGGGCCCGGTAACTCTCTGGAGGGATGTCTTCTCCTTAAAAGAGGTAAAGATTAGAGACTAAGTTCACCAGGTCTGTGGCAGAGACCAAGTTCACCAGGTCTGTGGCAGAGACCAAGTTCACCAGGTCTGTGGCAGAGACCAAGTTCATCAGTTTGTGCAGAGACTGTATATCTGTTTAGAGTGCCATTCTGGCTGCTAGTCCCCTCTCTAGGGAGACTATCCAAATGGGCTGAGTCTGCTTGAGAAGCCAAGCAGTGAAGTGTATTTCGTTTGTGCCTGGACCTCTCTCCCACACCTTGTGCTGTCCTGTTCTCCCTCCAACATTTCTGTCTATAGACTGTGCTTTAAGAGAAATAAACTCTACGTTGGAGTTGCAGCTGGTGTGGACATTGGAGTCATTGGGGGGGGGGAAATAGAGACTTGTCTTTATTGAGCATGGAGACGGGAACCATTCTCTGGAGAACCTCGCTGCGGAGCCCTGTTTCATAACACCGCTCAACCTCTTCACACAGGAGGGTACGGGCATATAGCGTGGTATGCCCTCTCTTCCTGCGAGGAGCCAAAGGCAGGTGATAGAGGGGGTTGAGTGCGCTACATAACCCTAATATAATATCTAACATAAAATGTAACATATTAAAGTTCTTACCCTAAAATTTAAGGTCACCCATAATCCTAATGTCACCTACATTAATGAACATTTCATGCACCTAAACAAAAGTGAACCAGGCCGAGGTTCCGTTCGCCTTATCTCACCCCAGGCCCTTTATCTTTGCCTCATTTCTATCTATGGTAACATTTCCATGCCAGGATAACTTCACTAATACCATGTAATATATAATCCATTTCATTGCAATGCTGAAATTTCCAAAGGGTGTGGGTGTATTACTGGCTGCACCCTGAGCTTGTAATTGCTCTTATATTATTTAGCAGCAAAAACTAATTAACTGGTTAAGCTGAATTACATCCCAGTACAGAGAAAACCATAATAATTAACCTTGTTATGAAACCGTATTAATATATTAAACCTGTCAAAATGCAATAATGTTATTGTCCAATGGTATGTGTCTTTGTCACTCATGCATATTTTATATGCAACTGAATATATAATGCTTGTGATTGGCATGCTTTGCGTTCTATTTACCTAAGTAATTTTCAGCCAGCACAACTCTGTATGGGTTTAATGTATTCTGTTAGCATTCTGGCCACCTTCAGAGCTCCTCACAGTGTGGATTTAAGTGCATATAAAATATTATGTAGACACATGTGAATATTTAAATCACTTCAAAAGATAAAATATAATTAAACTTCCGTCCTGATAGAGAGGCACCCCAGCCGTGCCTTTCACTTTTTTTGATAAACAGAGAGGATATAATGATGATATCTTCTAATTTGTACGCTAGAAAAAGAAATACTAGCAAGTCTTTATGACAACATGACATTCCTTTGCAGCCTAAATGCCCACTATTATTTTTGATGTGGAGTTACAATATAATGCTAAGTGTTATTTTCAACCCTCTCTAGTCTAAACTATGAACTTTTCATTTTGGGTAGAGTATAGAGGGGTTTGACCCTTTTACTGCCAGAGAAGTTTTTGCATCTTTTTGCACACGTTTAAAAGAGAAGCATGGCTTTGGAAAAAAACAAACATTTATACTTACCTAGGTGGATGAAGCATCAATGAATCCGGTGCTGCATCTGTCCCTTGCCAGCTCTGTAGTGAGAACTGTGTGATCAGACACCACTTATCGCTCTGTTCTCGTGACTGTCAGTGAGCGACTCTCAGCTCTCCCCTCCAGCGCTCACTGGAGTGCTGGGCTGTGGGGGGAGCTGGAGAGGTTGGCTCACGCTCTCGGCAGATCGCTTGGAGGTTAAAACAAGGTGCTGATCCAGGCTTCTGGGTGGATCCTGACCATATAGTCAGGGTCTTTCCAGAGCCTGGATCGGCTCTGTGATGTGCAGAACTTCTGTGATCCACAGGAGAAGTAAAGCCAAAAAAGCTTTTCCTTTAAATGCACATGTATGCAAATTAGTTAAACCCCTCAAACATTATATATTTTCTGAAAGCAGAGACCCTGGAGTATTACATAATGGTAGTTACATTTTTTTATGTATAACATTTTAGTTCATCAGTTTATCACACCCATTCTTTCAATTTTAGTGCACACAAACTCAATATATTACCCAAAGATGAGGTTGCGTCAAGTAAATTGAGATGTCAAGCCTTAAAGTTGCATGTGCTCATGAAGTGAAGACAAACTTTGGTAGAAAATTGGCCCTAGGCAATGCTCTAGCAGGTGTTTATTTTGGAATAAACCATGAATTATCACCCTGAAATATGTGTTACACAATTGTCATTTTCACACACAGATGCACCCAATACATACATTTATGTTCTTATGTGTGTGATTTAGTGTAACTTTTTTGCTTAACTTTACTGCAATCACATATGATGGCTGAAAAAGCTGACACTCATCAGAACTTAAAGTGGATGTAAACCCACTCTCATCCGTTCTAAACTACTGCCGTAGTGCTGATCTATAAAGGATATAGATGCCTCCTGCATGTATCCTTACCTGTCAAATGTCTCCCCTCTGTCTGTTATGAAACCTGAAAAACTGCAGATTCTGTGGGTGGGTCTGTTGTCTGGAGCTCGGTGGGTGGAGTCGTGATGTAAGTAGACTCCCCGCCCACCTCTACACTCCCCTTATCAACATGAATTTTCTCCTGTGTTTTTCTTACACTGAATGTCTCCTGGTCTTGTGGATTATGCCCCATGATCACTAACATCCAGAAGAGAGGAGGGGGAATGGGAAGTACACAGAATGCCTTTTTCACACTCGTGCATGAGATATGTAAATCACCTGTCACTCACAGCAAGGGCGAGAAACAGACATTTATCTATCTGACCATTTTTATCTCACTTGGCACAGATGACATGAAATCCTATACTGTATAAGGTACAAGCCTTAATTAAAAAAAAATAAAAAATCGGGTTTACATCCACTTTAAGGTGCTACATAACATCTTCAAGTCTACTACTAGCTACAGCAGTTATACATTCTGTTGGCAGAGCCTGGAACAGCATGTTTTGTGAATGCCTGCAGGTCCAATGTCCAAGCAGGTGTGAAAGTACAGCCTGACATATACTTCACCCCACATGTATAAGAAAATATTTAATGGCAGGGGAAAAAAGTCAGCATGATGAGAGGTTTCTTTTTTGCCAATGAAATGTATAACTTCAATAATATGTCTTTTGTGCATGGAGTTGGGCATTAAGAAAAATCTCCAACAAAGAAGACTGGCTGAGGAGGTACAGGATGGTACCTCACAAATCACATAATCAGAAACTTTGAATGTCTAACGACTAGGCACAGAGCTTGCAGAGGCGCAGTCAACAAGATGCAGCTGATGGGGTTAAACTCTGGACTCCAGAAATATAACATGGGTTATATTTTTACACATTTAACCTACACTGCTCAGAAGAATTGTAGATTATATTATTAGAAAGTATTTTTTTTCATGAAAAGGTAGGGTTTTAGGTTTGCTATATACATTTTAAATTGTTAAAGTGTTACTAAACCCACAATAGTAAAATCAGTGTGTATATGCAATAAAGCATGCTTGTTATACTCATTGTGGAACCTAAGGGGTTAATCCTCTGTATTGTGTAAAAAGGCTGTTTGATCCTGTATGCACACATTGTCCTTTTCTTCCACTGACTCCAGAACATGTTCGAATAATACAGAGCCTTTTGAGTCAGGCTGCATATGCTCAGTTTGGTGTGTATTGCTAGAGAGGTTTTTTTTTTCCTCGGGAGAGTGCATGTGATCAGCACAGGGCCAATCATCGCTGTACAGACAGACAGTCAGAGGTCCAAGATCCTGATAGGACAGCCAGTGCAGTATGAAAACTCCTCCTACAAGCTTTATCTGAAAGGAACTGATAGAAACCACAATATTGCCATATACTGCTGATGAGAAAGGGTATTTAGCAGTTTATACTTACTAAAATAAGACCTATATCTTATCATAACTATGTGATACTTGACCTCTTATCATTACGATCTTAATGTATACTTGTACATTCATTGGAATTGGACTGATACTCTCATGTTTTCACTCTATATTGTTTAATATAGTTGAAAACTTAATAAAACAGATTCAACATTTTTACTAAAATAATTGCATTTCCATGTTTTGTGTACTGTGGGAGACCAGATATAGTGAATGCAGGATCTGGGTTTAGTAACGCTTTAATACTTCATTGGTCATACATATAAACTGTATTTGTGAGCAATGATCCACCATACCAATAATTTTTGTTCATAACCATAAGCATGGAGTTTTTCCCCCACGTTTGCATGTCTTTTATTTCTTACTGCAATTAATAAGCTGTAGGGTTAAGGGTCCATTCACACTAGCCACTACGTTGTAATGCAGCAGCTAGTGTGAGGTACAGTCCGGAGGGATCTCCGCACTTTTCCCTTTTTTTTTAAAACAAACTTTACTGAAATTTTACAATTACAATTCATAAAGTACAATTTGAATTACAATTACAATTCAAATTTTATTGACAATTCATACAGTACAATTTGCCACTGTGTGGTGAGGGGCGGTGCCTCTTGCTGCACTGCACTGAAAAAAGTAATTCATGCAGTGCCTTTTTCAGCACACTATGCCATTACACCACTGCAACGCAGGGCATTTTGTCTTGTCATGCAGTGGACATGCACTGGAATAGCCGCCCAATGCAGTATCACCACATCTGATGTAAATGACCATAAAGGACCACTTTGCTCATGCCAGCACCATCTAGAATACAACATTTTCTGTGCAGCCTAGGGAAATAAAGAATAGCCCTGAGCCCTTTGGTTGTCACAACAGAGTCATGGAAATTAAAATGGGCACATAACATTTGGTGGCCACATTTGCCTGGAAGGATACAGTTGACTTCTATAGTTTCAGGCTAAATTGACCCCAGAACATGCACATATCTAGGTGTGATTATTTGTGAGATTATAATATAAATACAACACAATGCATTTTTCTGTCAAGTGATGAAGTCTTGATTTCTCCTATTTAAACTGATGAAATAGGAATTCAGGATACCCTTAAAAAGGTCAACATATGCTCAGAAGTCTGTCTCCTTGGCTAAGGATAAGCATCATTTGTCGCCCAGTTACTCAAGACATTCCGCACGATTCCCAGGCAGTTTGACAGACTGATTCTAGCAGCAGTAGATCATTCTTGCATATATACCCCAATGAAAACTGCATAGTATAACTCAGTTTCCTGATAGTCATTTGAGAACAGAAGTAATTTCAAGACATCAAACAGCTGTAATTAGTTGTCATGGGGTTAATTAATAGCCCTAGCAGGGCACTGCATTTCTATATGTATGCAAATAGCCTCCAAATGTATGCCATAAATTTATTGAAAGTTTCTGTCTACTATAGAGATGAGAGCAATAATCAGGTTAGCTCTATTAATGGTACCAGTAAGAGAATGTATTAGTATACTCTATAGCAGTGGCTCTCAATATAAATATACACTCACACACAGCCTTCAGTTCATTAGTGTCAGTGGGATATTGGTCTCCAAGAGAGAATAGCTCCCAAAATCTTTGGTGTCACTGAGAACCACTGCTCTAGGTATTCACTTTCAATGTCTGCTGCCCCTAATGAGTACAGGTTTTCAATTACTAATTTCTGAAGGTAGCAAAGTATGTGATGAACCCAGTCAGGAGACTGTAGCAACATTTGGTTTCATATAAGCTGTGTATATGCAGGTCCATACAAGCTGTGTATAGGCAGGTAGATTAGCAGGACAAAGAGGTGATGCATCAAAATCAGGATCTCTAAATCGCTGCCTACTTCTGTGGTAAACAAAGCAGTTTACTACTGAGTGCTAGGGGAGAACCTGGCAAAGGACCATTGTGTCTTCCTTCTACCTTGAACCATCTTGGGAGAGCCTGAGTCTCACTGAACATAAAGCTCTCGCTAGAGATTTGGGTGGCCATCTTGGACTCATAAGTAGTCATATAAAGCTCTGCAGTCCGCAGTGTATGAAATTACAGACAGAGACATAGACCCGCTTGAGAGCAAGGTTATCAACTGCCAGAAAATTTACTGACAGTTTGTAAAAAACAGTGATTTTTTTACCATTGCCAGTAAATATCGGGCTGATAATGTCACACTGTGTTGACTTTTTAAATGTAAATCAAGCAAATTACTTTGTTATAGGTATTTTCAGTGTTTCCATATCATGTTTATACTGTTCAAATATTCACTGTGTTGGTTTTCAATAGGAATTCTGTAATTTCTCAGGTTGCCAGTAAAAAATGTGCTCCGCCAGTGAATTTTCCATGTTTTGTCAGTAAAAAATGCTGCGGGAGGTTGGCAACCCTGCTTGAGAGGGATAGGTCAGCCTAGCATTAGGAACAAGTTCCTCACAAATATAGACAGCATAAGGACACCCATGCATGCCTCAGCTGTTGGTTCTGCATCTGGGGAAGGTCACTATAAACGTATCCATCGTTCTTTTGTGGTGTAGTCCTGTGAACCACACTGGCTAGGACAGCACCCTTTCTAAGAATCCTCATGGCTACATGCTAAAGGAAGCATGCCATGGAAATATAGCCCTGCAAACTTGAACTGTCTTTGACTAACATAAATATATAGGTGCCTAGTTGTACTGAGGTGAACTTTGAAGGAAGAATAACACATTATTTTTACTTGTTACATAAAAGACATGCTGAAAATAGAAATTGTGCTGCCTGTTTCTTTACATCTCTGCCACCTGGCCACATATGGATGACCATATATCAGTGAGAAGCAGTGCAGCGCTAAACGTAAACTAATATTGCATGAACAAGTCCAAGGGTGTAGAATGCTGAGGCCAAGAGGTGTTGACAGTAAAGAACAATCAGAGAGAGGAAAAAGACTCCTTAGGCAGTGAACAGGGTGCTTGAAACTGTCACTCTGCATCCGTGTCCGTGTCTCCTCCACCAAAGATACAGGCCGCTCACCTTAACAAATGGACCTCTGAACGAACAGAAGGTCATTCAAGCAATCCCTTAACAAGGGTAAATGTAAAGATGAGATTTATTAAAAAGGATAAACTACTCACAAATACAGCACTGTGTCCCAGTGCACGGATTTAAGACATGTAGTATACAGATAAAAACCAGGTAGGTGGCTGTCCTGTGGGGGGCTATGTGATGTCAGGACAGCCACCTACCTGTTTTTTATCTGTATACTACATGTCTTAAATCCGAGCATGTGGAACACGGTGCTGTTTTTGTGAGTAGTTTATCCTTTTTAATAAATTAGTGTTACTTATGCATACGGAGAGCACTATGTATGTTTTTTGCATCTTTACATGAATATATGAACGTCTATGAGTGAGCTTGGAGGCCATTAACAGACTGAGGAAATAGAGTGAAGGACCATATATGAAGATAAGAATGTCTATGCACCAAGTGCATTGGAGGATGCCCCCATGGACTTTATATGGCAGAGATAGATAGTATCAAAAGTAAAATTGGGTAAAAAATTGGCACACAGGTGCCTACTTTATTAATATAGAGAGAATAAAAAAGTGCACTAAATAGGACACAAAGTTTTTTTGAATATACAATAGGACAATGCATACATCATCATATATAGAACATATTCAATCCAATTTGTTGCTCAAAGTGTATTTGAGATCAGCTGGTTGGATTCACATACAAATACCCAACATGTTTCAGAATTTTACTGCACTAATGTGCGTCTTTTCCTTCATCAGGGGTGGTATTGTAGTTTTAGGAGGCTAATGTTTATGTCTGTAAATATAAGTACAATTGTATAATATGTGTGGGAAAAACAACCTCATCACAATACAAACAAACTTATTTTTAACAATTGCAATAGTAACCAAAGGTACTCACATATGTTAGATTCAGAGGATATTAATTAAGGAGTTGACAGCACTTGATTTGTTGACCCGTGACCACGACATTGTAATAAAGCCATCCGATAAAGGTGGCAATGTCGTGGTCATGGACAACACACAATATGTTGAGATGTGCATGGACATACTCTCGAACCCTGACTGGTATCGACCCATACAGCGGTCATTACTGGACAAATTCACCAAGAGATTTTACACAATGGTAGACATGACATTAGAACAAAATGTAATAAAAAAACAACTTTGGGAATTCATCAGGACTAGCCATCCTAAAGAGGCTACCTTTTATGCTCTACCTAAGCTGCATAAGCAACATATCAAGCCTCCCGGTAGACCCATAATCTTACTGAAAACCTCAGCCAGGTTGTTGATAACCATCTCAAACCCCTTGTTGCCTGTTTGTCATCTTATGTACGTGATACAATTCACTTCCTGCAAACTTTGCAGGACATACATATTGAGGACAATGTCTACTTAGTTACCATTGACGTTGAATCCCTGTACTGCACTATCCCCCATGTGAAAGGCCTAGCGACAATACGTCATGTATCTTCGTAATTCAGCAATGGCGAACCTGCATTTACAGAGTTCATTTTGAATTCTCTTGAATTCATTCTATACCACAATGTTTTTTGCTTTGGCGGTTCCCACTACCTCCAGGTACAGGGTGTTGCGATGGGGACTTGTTATGCCCCATCGTACGCCAATCTGTACCTGGGTGAGTGGGAACACTCACTGCTCGCCAATGAGTCATTATCTATGTATATGCATCATGTACTCACATGGAGAAGATACATGCTTGTGAATGTGTGCAGCTGCCTGTGCACGGATCCATATGACCAACATGCTCTGCATTTTTGTATTTTTGCTTTTATCCTTAATTATTCTCCTCTGAATCTAAATTATGTGAGTACCTTTGGTTACTATTGCAATTGTTAAAAATATGTTTGTTTGTATTGTGATGAGGTTGTTTTTCCCACACATATTATACAATTGTACTTATATTTACAGACATGAACATTAGCCTCCTAAAACTACAATACCACCCCTGATGAAGGAAAAGACGCACATCAGTGCAGTAAAATTCCGAAACATGTTGGGTATTTGTATGTGAATCCAATCAGCTGATCTCAAATACACTTTGAGCAACAAATTGCATTTAGTATTTTGGGCTATTTGAATATGCTCTATATATGATGATGTATGCATTGTCCTATTGTATATTCAAAAATACTTTGTGTCCTATTTAGTGCACTTTTTTTATTCTCTCTATATTAATAAAGTAGGCACCCGTGTGCCAATTTTTTACCCAATTTGGCTTTTGATACTATCTATCTCTGCCATATAAAGTCCATGGGGGCATCCTCCAATGCACTTGGTGCATAAACTTTCTTTGATGATACATAGGATGTTGGCAGATCTAGTACACCCATCAATTCTCAGTTTTTCTATATTTCATATATGAAGATATATTCCCTCTCATCTTTACATTTACCCTTGTTAAGAGACTGCTTGAATGACCTTCTGTTCATTCAGAGTTCCATTCGTTAAGGTGAGCGGCCTGTATCTTTGGTGGAGGAGACACGTAAACGTATGCAAAGTGACTGTCTCAAGCACCCTGTTCACTGCCTAAGGAGTCCTTTTCTTCTCTCTGATTGTTCTTTACTGTCAACACCTCTTGGTCTCAGCATTCTACACCCTTGGACTTGTTCATGCGATTTTAGTTTACGTTTAGCGCTGCACTGCTTTTTATGCGTTTTACCTAAGGACTTTTTTATATTGACCTCCAGTGTTCAGCTGCATCTGTTAGGATTGGTTTTGCGCTGTCTGATTTTCTTTACCATATATCAGTGAGGACTGTGACAGTGTGAAGTCTGTATGAGAAAACATTATTCTTACTGATGTTCATAATTACCGTATAACACGCACCCCAAGTTTAGGAGGGAATTTTAGGGAAAAAAACTTTTAGGAGGGAAGTTTAAGGAAAAAAAAAAACTTACATTTAAATGCAGCCTTATCAGTGTCATTTGCAGCCTTGTCACAGTGCAGCCTTGCCCCAATGTCCATTGCAGCCTTGTCAGTGTCCATTGCAGCCTTGCCCCAGTGTCCATTGCAGCCTTGTCACAGTGCAGCCTTGCCCCAATGTCCATTGCAGCCTTGTCAGTGTCCATTGCAGCCTTGTCACAGTGCAGCCTTGCCCCAGTGTCCATTGCAGCCTTGTCAGTGTCCATTGCAGCCTTGTCACAGTGCAACCTTGCCCCCCAGTGTTCATTGCAGCCTTGCCCCCCCCAGTGTCCATTGCAGCCTTGCCCGCCCCCCCCCCCAGTGTCCATTGCAGCCTTGGCCGAATTTAAATTTGGCGCCGCCGAGCGGGACGAACGCCACAGAGAACGTACGGACTGGGCGGAGCCGAGATACACATATACTCGGCTCTACTCGGCTCTTCTCGGCTCCGCTCACAGTCATGCCGAGTCCCGCCCTATGATGGACATAACACAGGTCCAATGGCAGGACTGGGCGTGACTGTGAGCGGAGCCGAGAAAAGCCGAGTACGCTTGGCTATGTGTATCTCGGCGACGATCGCTGCGCTCCGCTCACAGTCAGCGGAGATTCAACAGGGATAGGTGAGTATCAGCGTATAACACGCACCCACGATTTCCCCCTGATTTTAAGGTGAAAAAAGTGCGTGTTATACGCCGATAAATACGGTATTATGTATGTATCTGAGTGTTCATTGCTTTAACATTGCATAAACGAGGCTGCTGAAATTGCTCCAGCAAACAGAACAGGCAGCAAGCAAACTTTTTTTCTCATAATAGACAATGTTAAGTATTTAGACCTCAGCTGGGGCACTGAAGCATGTGAAAGACACAGATTTTATTCACATTACACGGTAAATCATCTTACAAAAGACGTTATCAGAACCAATTAGATGGGAAGGTCTGCTGATTTTGTACACTAAATATACCAGATACCATATCCAATGTTCTGGTTCTGGATACATTTGGGCTTCAGTGGCCATAATATAATAACATTTTGGCATTCAGTAAAGTGCTGAATAAAGAAGGCTATGAAAGGAGGAGGAAAGCAAAGGATAAACAACTCAAAGAAGCATTAAATCTTGTAGGTTGGGAGGGTTTATTGCTAAATAAAGACTGGTATAAAATAGGGAAAAAAAACTGGTCTATTTGGGCGCAATATCTATAGAAATAAAAGGAATACTTTCAGTTTAGATAGGGCAAAAAAAATGTTTATATATTTTTTTAAGTGAGATTCAAAGTAATATGGTCCATTATGGTGCATTAACACAAAATGCAAACGCACATTGACATGTGTTTTGTTAAGACATCCCGTTTATTCATTTGTTTGTTTTTTCCACTGCATTTTTTCACTTCATTTCTGGTGGTTAGTTATTATTGAGAAATAGCTAGGTTTTGTACTGGATTTTCCATTCCTTACTTTGGAGCACTGCACAACACCTGCATATAGCTTGTAAACAGGACAGATACATGCACCATGGTTTTTCTCACCCAAGGGAGCATTATGGTTAACAGTAAGATAACTACAACAATTAGGTAATAGGAGTAGAATAATTGTTATAAAACACAAACCCCCTCTGAACCCTGTACTAGGAAACCCTAACTAGGGGTGCTATACCACAATAACAGTTCAGCAGTCAATAATATACCACTCTATTTCTTCTGCTGGCCAGCTCTTTGGGGCCCAACTATTATGGTGGAGGGCTCAAAGAAATGTCCCTTTAGAAACTGATGCAGGCACTATCAGTGTGTTGCTTGCAGACAACACTGTCCCCCTTTTATCCAGGTGTAATGGAGGGATTGGCCAGTGGTCTCCCACCACTTTATGTCAGCATGGATCTCCTTCTACTCACTGGCAAAGTGGACCCCAGTCAGTGCCCTCAGTGTCCATCTCCTTAATTAGACAGTAAGCTCAACCAGCATCGAGGGTGTCTTTCTATGCGCTGGAATAGCTGCTACCGTGTCGCTCTTTGCTCCAAGTGCAGAGGTCCACACATAGCCATGCCCACTGCTCTGCCCACATGTGATATCATCCTGGAGATCCCCTGCAACACACTGTTCCTGTGTATAGAGCTCTGGTATGTCTTCCATCTGCAGCTCTTCCTCCATTTGACAGCACTGATATCCAAGACCACAATTGTGAATACAGAGAGGCACCCATGCTGGGAATGATGAGTACATGCTTTTTTTCTATTTTGATTTTGTGTGTGGCCAATTTGCGTTTGATTTTAACATTAAGGCCTTTAACTCTACTGAACTTAGTTTACACTCTTCTTGATTGTTTGAATGTAAATTTTTTGATGCTTTTTGTTGCCCTATTGGGGGCATTTTTCCTAAATTCCTGTTGATAACATGTCACCAGGAAAGGAAATAGGGAGAAATCTCCAAAAGAGACACTGACAACAGTAATAACCCAAAGGACCTCTATCTTCCATTGAGGGACACAGCTCAATAGTAAGAAGCCTATGATTATACTGCCACCTGAGAGTTACTTAGAAAACTGAAGCCCATCCCCCATTAGGCTATAACTGCTTCTACAACACACTTGCTCAGTTTTGCTTATGCTGGACATAGATAGTTTGAATTTAATTACTAAACAGTGTTTTCATTCTATCTGATGAAATCACTGTTCAGTAGCACCACTGTATTTAGTGAGCCACAGCTGCTGAATACAATAGCTGGCAGTGAAGGTTCCTTCATCCTCCATCCATTCCTCAATCCCAAAAATCTATCCAATTACCCAACAACTCCAGGTTTTCACAAATCATTAGGTATACTAATAGAATATAGAACTTCTCTATGCCAAGGTCCTGCAGTCAGCAGTGACAACTTGTCTATGTTCTTGTTAGCCCAGCTCAGGCCATGTATCTAGGGATTCCTTGCAGAGTTATTGGGAGCAGTGCTGTGACAGTGTACATGTCCCTGTCTCTGAAGAAACGCTAAATGTGAGTGGCTGTTTGCCATGCTAAGGATTTCAGGGTCTATACGTAGTCCTGGGAATATGGGCAGCTCCTCTCTTTAAGGTACACACCCTTTTTTGATCGTAAACAACATGTCTTGTACAAAAGGTAGGGCAGTTGTCCTGCAGCTGTGAAAGAATCATCTATTAAGGACCTAATTTGCACTATTTGCAAGGTAGGTTGAGCTTGGCATTGGGACAGATTGGGTGTTGATTTACTAAAGACTAGGGATGAGCTTCGAGTTCGAGTCGAACTCATGTTCGACTCGAACATTGCCTGTTCGCCCGTTCGCCGAACAACGAACAATTTGGGGTGTTCGCGGCAAATTCGAAAAGTCTATGGGAGAAATCTAAAGTGCTAATTTTAAAGGCTTATATGCAAGTTATTGTCCTAAAAAGTGTTTGGGGACCCGGGTCCTGCCCCAGGGGACATGTATCAATGCAAAAAAGAGTTTAAAAAACGGCTGTTTTTTAGGAGCAGTGATTTTAATAATGCTTAAAGTGAAACAATAAAAGTGAAATATTCCTTTCAATTTCGTACCTAGGGGGTGTGTATGATATGCATGTAAAGTGGCGCATGTTTCCCGTGCTTAGAACTGTCCCTGCACAAAGTGTCATTTCTGAAGGAAAAAAAGTCATTTAAAACTCACTCGCGGCTATTAATGAATTGTCGGCTTTTATCAATACATGCAAAAGTCATTGATAAAAAAAAAAAAGCGTGGGGGTTCCCCCAAATTCAAGTACCAGGCCCTTAAGGTCTGGAATGGATATTAAGGGGAACAACGCGCAAATTTAAAAAAAAAATGGCGTGGGGTTCCCCCTAAATATCCATACCAGGCCCTTCAGATCTGGCATGGATTTTAAGGGGAACTCCACCCCAAATTAAAAAAAAATGGCGTGGAGTCCCCCCCCCAAAAATCCATACCAGACCCTTATCCGAGCACGCAACCTGACCGGCCGCAGGGGAAGAGGGGGGGATGAGAGAGCGGCCCCCCTCCCTCCTGAACCGTACCAGGCCACATGCCCTCAACATGGGGAGGATGTCCGGTGGTTGTGGGGGTCTGCAGGCGGGGGGCTTATCGGAATCTGGAAGACCCCTTTAACCACTTGTCCCCAGCCCACTGTCAATTGATGGCGGGCGGAGGACACTCTCATTCTGAGAGGACGTCATATGACGTCCTCCCTTTAAAAACGAGCTAGGCCCCGATTCGCGTGCCCGGCGGCCGCGATTGCCGCCGGGCACCCGCGATTGCCCGGGAAACGAGCAGGAAAGTGGATCTCTGTGTGTAAACACAGAGATCCACGTCCTGTGAGGGAGAGGGGACCGATGGTGTGTCCCTTGTACATAGGGACAACAATCGGTCACCTCCCCCAGTCAGTCACCTCCCCCCACAGTTAGAACACATTGAGGGAACATATTTAACCCCTTCCCGCCCCTTAGTGGTTAACCCCTTCCCTGCCAGTCACATTTATACAGTAATCAATGCATTTTTATAGCAGGGATCGCTGTATAAATGTGCATGGTCCCAAAAATGTGTCAAAAGTGTCCGATGTGTCCGCCGCAATATCGCAGTCACAATAAAAATCGCAGATCGCCGCCATTACTAATAAAAAAAAAAATGCTATAAATCTATCCCCTATTTTGTAGACGCTATAACTTTTGCGCAAACCAATCAATACGCGCTTATTGCGATTTTTTTTTTTTTACCAAAAATATGTAGAAGAATACGTATCGGCCTAAACTGAGGAAAATTTTATAAAAAAAAAAAAAATGGGTATTTATTATAGCAAAAAGTAAAAAATAGTGTTTTTTTTCCAAACTGGACGCTTTTCTTTTGTTTATAGCGCAAAAAATGAAAGCCGTAGAGGTGATCAAATACCACCAAAATAAAGCTCTATTTGTGGGAAAAAAAGGACGCAAATTTCATTTGGGAGCCACGTCGCACGGCCACGCAATTGTCATTCAAAGTGTGACAGTGCTGAAAGCTGAAAAATGGCTTGGGCAGGAAGGGGGTTTTCGTGCACAGTAGAGAAGTGGTTAACAAAGGGGACCCCCAGATCCCGGCCCGCCCCCTATGTGAATTGGTAAGGGGTACATTGTACCCCTACCATTTCACGAAGAAAGTGTCAAAAAATTTAAAAAAAAACACACCAACACCTTGAAAAAGTCCTTTATTAAAAAACAAAACAAAAAAAAAACATTCCAGCGATGAAATCCAGTGTCCCGTGGCGATCCCGATGTCCAGCGCTGTCCGTCATTGGTTGTGCCTGAGCGGACCTGATGGGGAACTTCCTCCGCAGTGTTTTAAATGTATAGACCCGCCCCTTCTAAAGTTCCCCATCAGGTCCGCTCAGCGGACCAGATGCGGAACGTGAGAAGGGGCGGGTCTATTCATGTATTACACAGTGAAGGAAGTTCCCCATCAGGTCCGCTCTACGAGGGGGCAGACCTGATGGGAACTTCCTTCACTGTGTAATACGTGAATAGACCCGCCCCTTCTCATGTACCGCATCTGGTCCGCTTAGCGGACCTGATGGGGAACTTTAGAAGGGGTGGGTCTTTTCACGTATTACACAGTGAAGGAAGTTCCCATCAGGTCCGTCCCCTCGGTATGTCAGACCCCGCCTACGTCATTGGCCTGAGCGAGGAACTTCCTTCACTGTGTAATTTAAATTTACACAGTGAAGGAAGTTCCCCATCAGGTCCGCTCAGGCCAATGACGTAGGCGCGGTCTGACATACTGAGGGGGCGGACCTGATGGGGAACTTCCTTTACTGTGTAATTCATGTATAGACCCGCCCCTTCTCGCGTTCCGCATCTGGTCCGCTGAGCGGACCTGATGGGGAACTTTAGAAGGGGCGGGTCTATACATTTAAAACACTGCGGAGGAAGTTCCCCATCAGGTCCGCTCAGGCACAACCAATGACGGACAGCGCTGGCCATCGGATCGCCGCCGGACACTGGATTTCATCGCTGGAATGTTTTTATTTATTTATTTATTTTTAATAAAGGACTTTTCCAAGGTGTTGGTGTGTTTTTTTACATTATTTGACACTTTCTTCGTGAAATGGTAGGGGTACAATGTACCCCTTACCAATTCACATAGGGGGCGGGCCGGGACCTGGGGGTCCCCTTTATTAAAAGGGTCTTCCAGATTCCGATAAGCCCCCCGCCCGCAGACCCCCACAACCACCGGGCAAGGGTTGTGGGGATGAGGCCCTTGTCCCCATTAACATGGGGACATCCTCCCCATGTTGAGGGCATGTGGCCTGGTACGGTTCAGGAGGGATGGGGGCCGCTCTCTCGTCCCCCCCTCTTCCCCTGCGGCCGGCCAGGTTGCGTGCTCGGATAAGGGTCTGGTATGGATTTTTGGGGGGACTCCACGCCATTTTTTTTTAATTTGGGGTGGAGTTCCCCTTAAAATCCATGCCAGATCTGAAGGGCCTGGTATGGATATTTAGGGGGAACCCCACGCCATTTTTTTTTAAATTTGACTTTGTATGCATTGCCGGGAGCCGACAATTCATTAATAGCCGCGAGTGAGTTTTAAATGACTTTTTTTCCTTCAGAAATGACACTTTGTGCAGAGACAGTTCTAAACACGGGAAACATGCGCCACTTTACATGCATATCATACACACCCCCTAGGTACGAAATTTAAAGGAAAATTTCACTTTTATTTTTTCATTTTAAACATTATTAAAATCACAGCTCCCGTAAAAACGTCTATTTTTTTAACTTTTTTTTGCATTGATACATGTCCCCTGGGGCAGGACCCAGGTCCCCAAACACTTTTTAGGACAATAAATTGCATATTAGCCTTTATAATTAGTACTTTAGATTTCGAACGTTCGAGTCCATTGTATTTATTAGGGTTCTAAAGTTTACGCGAACATTCTGTCTGTTCGCAGGTTCTGGTGCGAAACGAACAGGGGGGTGTTCGGCTCATCCCTGCTAAAGACAAATAGTTTCACTCTGCAAGAGCAGTTGCTCCAGAGCGTAGTAAATAAGCAGAAGCCCTGTTGACTTCCACCATCCAATAATGTACAAGCAAAAATGCTGTTTTTTTTTATTTTCCTTGCATGGCATTGGGTATTTTTTGCCAGGTGAAGCTTTAGCTCATTTACTAAACTCTGGAGAAATTGAACTTGCAGAGTGCAACTGCACTTTGCAAAGTGCACAGTCTAGTTGCCTTTAGTAAATCAACCCCATTGTGTCTTTTGCACTATTTATGAACCCCCTCCTTTCTTCCGCAGGTGCTCATTTCTCTTCATGTCTTGCAGCGGAGGTATTTTCTTTTGTTATGCAAAGTTTTATGACGTAGTATAACTTGTTAGGCCCCATGCACACAAGACGCTGTTAAAGCTGTATAACTTGTTACTCCCTTTGATTGCAAGAGTTTATCCCTTTTACTGTCTGAGACATTTTTTGCATTTTTGGCACAGGTGTTTAACCAGTTAAGGATCAGCCGCCACAGTAACAGTATCTCACAAAAGTGAGTACACCCCTCACATTTTTGTAAATATTTTATTATATCTTTTCATGTGACAACACTGAAGAAATGACACTTTGCTACAAAGTAAAGTAGTGAGTGTACAGCTTGTATAACAGTATAAATTTGCTGTGCCATCAAAATAACTCAACACACAGCCATTAATGTCTAAACCGCTGGCAACAAAAGTGAGTACACCCCTAAGTGAAAATGTCCAAATTGGGCCCAAAGTGTCAATATTTTGTGTGGCCACCATTATTTTCCAGCACTGCTTTAACCATCTTGAGCATGGTGTTCACCGGAGCTTCACAGGTTGCCTCTGGAGTCTTCTTTCACTCCTCCATGACAACAACACAGAGCTGGTGCATGTTAGAGACCTTGTTTGAGGATGCCCAACAGATGCTCAATAGGGTTTAGGTCTAGAGACATGCTTGGCCAGTCAATCACCTTTACCTTCAGCTTCTTTAGCAAGGCAGTGGTCGTCTTGGAGGTGTGTTTAGGGTCGTTATCATGTTGGAATACTGCCCTGCGGCCCAGTCTCCGAAGGGAGCGGATTATGCTCTGCTTCACTATGTCACAGTACATGTTGGCATTCATTGTTACCTCAATGAACTGTAGTTCCTCAGTGCCGGCAGCACTCATGCAGCCCCAGACCATGACACTCCCACCACCATGCTTGACTCTAGGCAAGACACACTGGTCTTTGTACTCCTCATCTGGTTGCCGCCACACATGCTTGACACCATCTGAACCAAATAAGTTTTTCTTGGTCTCATCAGACCTCAGGACAGGTTGGAGTAATCCATGTCCTTAGTCTGCTTGTCTTCAGAAAACTGTTTGCAAGCTTTCTTGTGCATCATCTTTAGAAGAGAAGAGTCATCCTTTTGGGATGACAGCCATGCAGACCATGTTGATGCTGTATGCAGCGTATGGTCTGAGCACTGACAGGCTGATTCCCTCCCTCCCACC
Source organism: Rana muscosa (assembly GCA_029206835.1). Taxonomy (NCBI): domain Eukaryota; kingdom Metazoa; phylum Chordata; class Amphibia; order Anura; family Ranidae; genus Rana; species Rana muscosa. The sequence goes on along the minus strand of CM055117.1, from coordinate 967,665,131 downwards.
CCTTCAACCTCTGTAGCAGTGCTGGCATCACTCATACATCTATTTCCCAAAGACAACCTCTGGATATAATGCTGAGCATGTGCACTCAACTTCTTTAGTCGACCATGGCAAGGCCTGTTCTGAGTGGAACCTGTCCTGTTAAACCGCTGTATGGTCTTGTCCACCGTGCTGCAGCTCAGTTTCAGGGTCTTGGCAATCTTCTTATAGCCTAGGCCATCATTATATAGATCAACAATTCTTTTTTTCAATAAACAATACTATAAAAACTGGCCCCTCCTATTAGTATCACTCTGCGCTTCTGGATAAATTGCAAGAATAGAATCAACAATAGAAACACCATGCAATGTGTGTGCTAAAAGCAGCTGCTAAAAATCAAACGTAAAATGCAAATACAGTGATATAAAACTTCAATCCAAAGTCCAAAATAAAACTGCAGCAGCGCTACGAACAAAAATTAAAATGTGCGTCTTCCATATAATCATGAATATGGGTAGCTTAGATAGTGAATGATGATTCAGGTTGTGATTGGTCCAAATGCTAGTTTCAGTGCTCCTTTCACCCAGGTATGTTCACCGCGTGGGGGGGAAAAAGGGTCCCCCTATGGGGATGCACTCACTAGATATCAGATCAATATAGGCATATGTTAACCATCCTCCTCAGGTGTTCTGTCTTCTTACCACAGTAATAATTGTGAGGTACCGCTAGCATAAGTGAGGAAAAACAAACCACATAGGGCAGTACTGTCTGGATAATTTATTAAAAGAAATCCCCCAAGTATCCCCTTTACATATGTGCGTACCAGATAAAATTATAAAGCAGGCGAAAAAACGTATGGAATGTGCGCTTCCGCGCTACAAACTTGCCCCTGATGAACACCGGAATATAGTTCCTTTCCTGGCGTCTTCCTGGAGACCAAGTCCTGGAGCGCAAGCGTCACTTCCAGGTTCCTCGGTGTAGTAGGTCACGCCCTGGCCTTTCGTCTCTTCCTGACTTCTTCTGAGGGCGTTACCTACCACCATAGGAACCGGTAATTTATACACTGATCCGTCCACCCACTGTCCAGCGCCGGATGATTCGTCCTGCCCGCATGCTGTCACGTATGCGCACTGTGGGATACGAGTCCGGGTGAACTGTGGGCGGAAGTATTCCACTGGACCGACTCGTGCTGTGCTAACCTGATTGGTGCACAGACCTGCTGTCTGGTCCAATGGGCTTCTGTGTTTACATGTCTTCAGTATTGTGTAAGACATGGTTGGTGTACACATTTGTTGCAGTCTATAATACTTTGTGGGTCATTGATTTAAACCAAACCACATTTCTGCGGACATGTCATCAATGGTGATTTACAATATAAAATGAAGAAAAAACATGCATAAAACATTTTAAAACGCAGGTAACGACAGAGCGCTTCTCCTTATGATCCATGATTGAATATGAAACGTTCATATAACAACTGGTATATAATTTAGCGCACTAATGTCACAGACTAACATTAGAAAAAACCATAAAATATGTATATATATATATATATATATATTGTGAGGGGGTTAGCTCGGCAGCGGGTGTGTGTGACCCCCGGGATGGGCTCCCCACACAAAAACAGGCCCAGCAAACGGAGGTTGTGGTTTTCAAAATCAAAAAGGTGCGGTTTATTTTCTATTTACAGTGACAAAACACAGCAAAGCAAAAGAAACATAAATAAAATAAATCCTGGTCAACTTGACCTCTGACTAAACATACAGGTTTCCTAACTAACAACTGGGATCAGCCTAGTGCTGTCCTAGTCCCTAAGTCCCTGGTTTTAAATGTCCAAGCAAATAGCCACACAGGCTTTGTCTCACCGCACAGGGGTTCACTCTCCCTAGACAGTCCACACAGGTCTGGTTCCAGGCATGAGCTAACATCTAATGAAGCTGGGAGTTCTTATAGAGGCCTAAATGAGCTGACAGCTTGTCTCTTCAACTCCCTGTCTGTACGACGCCCCACACTCTCCCTAGAGATATGAGTCATCCATGAGCCCCCTAACCTTAGCTGGGCTTATACAACTCTCCACCTAGTTGTATAAGTCGGCGTAAAGCCTGAATCTGGGCGAAATATATCTACCCCCCTGGATGCAACCAGGTGACTTTACCTTCCTGCTGTCACATACCCCCCCCTCTTGTTTTAACCTCGGGGTTGGAACACCAGCAATCAGGCATTCATGTACTCGAGACAAAGCATCCACATTCCCCATTTGAACGCCAGGGCGATGCTTTACTGTGAAGTTGAATTCCTGGAGGGCCAGGAACCACCTATTCACTCTTCTATTTGTTTCCTTGTTTTGAGCCATCCACTTTAACGGAGCGTGATCCGTAACCATGTCAAAGTGCCTACCTAGCAGGTAGTACCGAAGGGAATCTAGAGCCCACTTCACCGCTAAACACTCCTTTTCAACGGTGGCGTAATTTACCTCATGGGACTTCAACTTCCTGCTGAGGTAAATGACTGGGTGCTCTTCCCCGTTCCAGACCTGGGACAATACTGCTCCTAACCCCACATCTGACGCATCACTTTGTACGACAAAGTCTTTAGAGAAGTCGGGTGAGTACAACACTGGCTGGCTACATAAGGCTTGTTTCAAGAATTGGAATGCTGCCTCAGCCTCGGGGGTCCATTTAATCATGACCGACCCTTTCCCCTTCGTCAGGTTGGTTAGGGGCACAGCCTTAGAAGCAAAGTGGGGAATGAATCGCCGATAATACCCAGCGATTCCCAGAAAGGCTCGTACCTGCTTCTTGCTGTTGGGACGTGGCCAACTCTGGATGGCCTCGACTTTGTTGAGTTGGGGTTTTATTACTCCCCTCCCAATGGTGTACCCAAGATATTTGGCCTCCTCCTGCCCAATGGTACACTTCTTGGGGTTAGCCGTAAACCCCGCTTCCCGAACAGAGTCCAGGACTGCTTGCACTTTTGGCAGATGTGAGGCCCAATCTGTGCTATGGACAATTACGTCATCCAGGTAAGCCGCAGCATACTTCCGATGGGGCCTCAGCATCTGGTCCATTTTCCGCTGGAATGTGGCCGGCGCATTCTGTAACCCGAACGGCATTCTTTTATATTGGAACGCCCCGTCTGGGGTTACAAATGCGGTTTTCTCTTTGGCCGACTTGGCCAGGGGGATTTGCCAATACCCTTTTGTGAGGTCAAGAGTCGTCATGTATCGGGCTGTTCCCAGCCGGTCGATCAACTCATCTATACGTGGCATGGGGTAGGTGTCAAATTTTGTAACTTTGTTCAACTGACGAAAATCGTTACAAAATCGCCAGCTCCCATCCGGTTTAGGCACCAACACAATGGGACTAGACCAATCACTTTGGGACTCCTCTATCACCCCTAAGTTCAGCATTTTCTGTACTTCCTCCCGTATTGCCTCCCGTCGGGCCTCTGGGATCCGATAGGGTTTTAACTTCACCCTTTCACCGGGCGGGGTAATGATGTCATGCTCTACCCCAGATGTTTGTCCCGGCAGCTCAGAGAATACCTCCTTGTTGCGAAGCACAAACTCCTTAACCTCCTGTTGTTGGGGTTGTGACAAGGTGGCTGCTATTCCAACCTCAGGAATCACGCAACCAGTTTGAGCTGGTGACCAAGTGTCTGCGACTAGGGACTCTCTATCCCTCCAGGCTTTCAACAGATTAACGTGATAGATCTGTTCGGGCTTTCGCCTTCCTGGTTGTCTGACCTTGTAATTCACTTCGCTCACTTTTTCCATTATCTCGTAGGGGCCTTGCCATTTGGCAAGGAATTTACTTTCAACCGTAGGGACAAGTACCAGTATCTTATCCCCCGGGGAAAAGGTACGGGTCTTGGCTCCACGGTTGTACACTCTCTGCTGTGCTAACTGCGCTTGGGCCAAATGTTCCTTCACGATGGGCATTACCTGTGCAATTCGGTCTTGCATCAGGGCGACATGCTCAATCACACTCCTGTGGGGAGAACTCTCACTTTCCCAAGTTTCCTTGGCAATATCCAACAGCCCTCTTGGGTGTCTCCCATACAGTAACTCAAAGGGGGAGAATCCCGTAGAGGATTGGGGCACCTCCCTAATAGCAAACATCAGATAAGGAAGTAGACAGTCCCAATCCTTTCCATCTCTATCCACCACTTTCTTCAACATTTGTTTTAGGGTTTTGTTGAATCTTTCAACCAGCCCATCGGTTTGGGGGTGATACACAGATGTACGTAATTGCGTCACTTTGAACAATTTACATAGCTCCTTCATAACCCGGGACATAAAGGGTGTACCTTGGTCCGTAAGCAGTTCTTTACAAATACCCACCCGGCTAAACACAAGAGATAGCTCTTTGGCTATGGTTTTGGCCGAGGTATTTCGGAGAGGGATCGCTTCTGGATAACGGGTGGCATAGTCCATTATAACTAATATGTACTGGTGCCCCCTAGCGGACTTGATTATAGGACCTACCAAATCCATGGCGATCCTCTCAAACGGGACCTCAATGATGGGTAGAGGGACCAGCGGGCTACGGAAATGTGGCATCGGGGCCGACCTCTGACACACAGGGCAGGAGGAACAATAATTTTCTATGTCCTTCATCACCCCCGGCCAATAGAATCTCTGTAATACCCTCTCTCGGGTTTTCTCTGTCCCCAGATGACCTCCAAGAATGTGCCCATGGGCCAACTCCAACACCAACTTCCTGTAAGGTTTGGGCACCACAAGCTGCTCAACGGTTTCTTCTGCCCTTTTTGCCACCCGATACAGTAGGTCCTTCTCTACGCTGAAGTATGGGTAAGTGCAGGTATTATCTGGGTTCACTAACTCGCCATCTATTTTCACTACGTTTTCCCGTGCCTTTATTAGGGCGGGGTCTTTCAACTGTTCTGTGGCAAAGTTTTCCCTGTGAACCTCAAGATCAGAAAACTCCACAGACGGTAGGTTTTCGTCTGAGGAGGTGGGCTCCTCTCCAGTTTCTTGAGTCTCCCCTGCCAATACTGACAAGGGAAATTCCGGAGAGTCCTCACCACTCTCAGGGGAGTTCTGGCTATCACATTCCTGGTACATAGGGGCACCAGTGGGGGGCTCAGGATCATCCCACAGTTCCCAGAACTTCGGAAAATCCCTTCCCACAATGGCGTCATGCGGTAACTGAGATACTAAGCCCACTGGATGAGAGAGGGTACCTTTGGGGGTCTCGAAACACACTGTAGTCACTGGATACTCTCGGGTGTCCCCATGCACACAAATAACAGCTACCTTGCTATTCCCAGAGACCTCTGTTTTAACTAATTCAGCCTTTATCAGGGTCACAAGGCTACCTAAATCCAGCAATACCACACTCTTTTGTAAGAAAGTATCCAGGTATTGTCCCGCTCTTGATGCAATGGAGTCTATGCCGTTTACGATGGGTCTAGGTGGTGGGTTAATAGAATCCTTATGTATCTTCGGTAGTGTATAAATCGTAGGAATTTTGCTGCTAGCTGGTACTAGGTAGTGTCTCTCCTTATCAGACAATGCTCCCAATTTTGTGCCCATTTCTACTAGTGACACTAGCTGGCTTCTGAAAGCCTGTGTTGGGTCTCCGTCTAGAGACTTATAGGTAGTTATATCTGCTAGCATTTCCGTGATTTGTGCATGATACATGTCTTTCGATAATATAACTACTCCACCTCCTTTATCGGCTGGTCTAATGATAATGTCCTTCCATTTCTCCAAGGCCTCTATTCCTTTCTGAATGTGCTTTAGATTTGTATTCTTTTTGGGTACAAGCTTGTTTAGGTCTCGTATGATTAGTCCTTTGAAGACCTCTACCTGGTGGTTAGGGTTGTTTAAAGGATTAAACAGTGACTTTTTTTTTAAGCCGCTGTTTATAATCCCCTGGGGGTTCATATTTGTGACTGCAGTTTCTGTACATAGTCCCACAAAGTGTTTTTTTATGTTTAATTTTCTAATGTACTTATGGACATCTATGTAGACGTTAAATTTGTTTACTGGCTGTTTCATCCCACATTTGAGGCCCATGTTCAGGATATTTACCTCTTTATGTGTCAGCTCTACTGGAATTAAGTTAAATATTCCATTTGTTAATGGTTTCTCCTTCTTTTTCTGGACCTTCCTTCCGGCCCTGCATCCTCTGTTTCTGTGCCCCTTTGGTATGCGTAATGGTTTTGTTCTCTGGTCCACTGGTTTTGTGACTGAGGTTCTCTCCATTCTTGGTCCCTTACATGCACTGGGGGTATTGTACCTGAGGTTCTCTCCATTCTTGGTCCCTTGTGTGTGTTGGGGGGTATTGAGGTTTCCCCCTGCGTGGTGGGAATCTCGACCCCTTTTTTGCCCCCCCCCTCCTCTCCCTAAAAAAGGACGTGGGGTGGGGCATTGTTTTGATGCTCTAAGGGTTGGAACCTGTTTTGGGTTGGTATTTGATAAGGTGTATAAGGGCGATTATTAGGGTTGTCCCGATACCACTTTTTTAGGACCGAGTACAAGTACCGATACTTTTTTCCAAGTACTCGCCGATACCGATTACCGATACTTTTTTTTCAATGTCATGTGACAGTTTGAAAGATGGGGACTGATAGGTGGCACTGACAGGTGGCACTTATGGGCACTGACTGGTGACTGGCTCTGATGGGCACTAATAGGTGGCTGGCACTGATAGATGGCACTGATTGCACTGAAAGGTGGCACTTGTGGGCACTGATATGTGGCACTTGTGGGCATTGATATGTGGCACTTGTGGGCACTGATAGCACTGAAAGGTGGCACTTGTGAGCACTGATAGGTGGCACTGATAGATGGCACTTGTGGGCACTGACAGCACTGATAGGTGGCACTTGGTGGCACTGATTGCACTATCAGTGCTGTCAGTGCCCACAAGTGCCATCTATCAGTGCCACCTATCAGTGCCCACAAGTGCCACCTTTCAGTGCTATCAGTGCCCACAAGTGCCACATATCAGTGCCCACAAGTGCCACATATCAGTGCCACCTAGTGCCACCTATCAGTGCAATCAGTGCCATCTACCAGTGCCACCTGATAGGTGGCACTGGTAGATGGCACTAATTGCACTGATAGGTAGCACTTGTGGGTACTGATAGGTGGCTGTCACTGAAATGCTGCGGGGAAAAAAAATGACACAGGATTTAAAATAAAAAAAACTGCTGCAACGCCCATCTTGGTACACCCTGCACTCGGCTGAAGTAAACAGCAGCAGTCATCTTGTTACACCCAGCCCATATAGCTCGGGCTGGGTGTAACAAGATGTCTGCTGCTTACTGCAGCCAAGTGCAGGGTGTACCAAGATGGGTGTGGGGACGTTCAGCCGCTGACGGCGACCGAATGCGACATCACCGGTCACCGATCCTGATGCGGCTGCGCCCTGCACCCCTGCCAGCTTACCAGTTTCAACTGCAGTGTGCGTTGCGGTCAAATTGGTCCTCTGACCCAATTCACCATATGCCTGTGTTCTCTGCTTGCATGACCTGGATGCAATGTGAGCAGATGTTGGGGTTCATGAATTTAAATGACAATGAACTCTGTCAGCCTCGGGGTGACCCTGGATACGATCGGCTCTACAAAATTCGGCCCCTCATAAACCACTTTAACCAACAGTTTGCAGCCTTGTTTATTCCCGATCAAGTTGTCTGCATTGAAGAGTCCCTGATTAAAATTATTGGCCGCTTGTCTTTCAAACAGTATCTCCCCAGCAAGTGTGCCAGATATGGGGTCAAGATGTATAAGCTCTGTGACAGGGCAACAGGCTATACATATAATTTGATGGTTTACGAGGGAAGAAATAGCCACGTGGAGCCCCACAACTGCCCAGACTACATAGGGAGCGCTGGCAAGATTGTTTGGGACTTAAGGGTGTCACCCTTATTCGGAAAGGGGTATCACTTGTATGTGGACAATTATTACACAAGCGTGCCACTTTTTAGTCACCTTTTTGATTGTGGAATTGGTGCATGTGGCACCGTGCGATCCAATCGCTGGGGCTTCCCCCAATGGCTTGTAGATTCCGGACGTAGACTGGGGGAGAAAGCCTGCTTGAAATTTAATAATTTGCTCACAGTGAAGTGGAGGGATACACGGAATGTTTTCGTTCTGTCCTCCCTTCACCCAGATATGACAGTCGAAATTCCAACAGCGACTGGTGTTGTTGTGAAGCTCCTCTGTGTCCACGAATACAACCTTAACATGGGAGGGGTGGAGTTCAACCTTAACCAGGCGATGGCACCATACTGTAAGGTCAGACGCTTGTATAAAAATGTGTCTGTATATTTATTCCAATATCATCACAGCTGTTTCCAGATGGCGCCACCTTCCCAATGCAAATGCAGTGAGCTGGCTGCATGAGAGGCATTTTTTGTATGTCCTCCCTGGTACCCCTACCCAAAGAACACCCCAAAGAAGATGTTGTGTCTGCAGAGAACACGGTTATAGGCGTGACACCCACTTTTATTGTCCGTCCTTGTCATGAAGATCCTGCCAGAAACAGGCGCCTCAGACTCTCCAGTTCTCATTCATGGCTGCAACCGCGCATGCGCGTGCACCGCTGTTGGTGCCAGGCGGGCTATTTAATCCTGCCTGTCACATACAGTCCCCGCTGTCTGCTCTACAGCGTTTGTGAACCTAAAACCTGATCTGTGACTTTACCTGTGAAAGACCTCGGCTTACCTGTGAATATCCCAGCCATCTGCCTGCACCTAAAACAGGGAACCCGCTTCCACTGGTCCCCTGAGGCCCAAGAGGCTTTCGAGACCCTCAAGGAACTCTTCACCTCTGCCTCCGTTCTGAAACATCCAGATTCCGCTCTTCCATTTGTACTTGAGGTGGATGCATCCGAGATTGCTGTAGGGACGATACTGTCCCAAAGACAAAGAACCAGAGCCCTACTTCACCCAGTAGCCTTCTTCTCCCGCAAATTGTCGGCAGCAGAGAAGAACTGCGACGTGGGAGATCGGGAACTGTTGGCAATTAAATCTGCACTGGAAGAATGGCGTTACCTGCTAGAAGAAGCTGCCCATCCGATTCTAATATTCACTGACCACAAAAACCTGGAATATCTGAGGTCTGAAAAAAGGTTGAAATCACGACAGGTCAGGTGGGCACTCTTTTTCTCCAGGTTTTCTTTCCATGTTACATACCGCCCGGGCTCCAAAAACGTTAAACCTGACGCTCTGTCTCGTATGTTCCTCAAATCCAAAGAAATCTCTTCTCCAGATACCATTTTTGCTCCTGGAAATTTTCTCCTGCTCCAGGAAAACCTGCTTTCCAGAATCAAACAAGCTTCTGCGGAAGAAATGTCTCTTTCTGAACCAGAATTACAGGCTAGAGATGGCTTGCTTTGGCACGGGGACAAGATCTACATACCCGAAGGCCTACGAGTACCCATTTTGAAACTGTGTCATGACCATGCACTGGCTGGGCATTTTGGCATAACCAAAACTAGGGATGAGCTTCGTGTTCGAGTCGAACATACGTTCGACTCGAACATCGGCTGTTCGATCGTTCGACGAAGATCGAACGATTTGGGCCGTTCGCGCCAAATTCGAGTGACGCGAACGGCCCACAATGCACTACGCCATCGCAGTGTCATCCAGGCGCTGTGATTGGCCAAGCATGCACTGTGACCCCGCATGCTTGGCCAATCACAGCGCCGGCAGCGAGGAGAGCAATGATTGGCCACAGGCAGGATGCCTGTGGCCAATTATTGCTGAGGGTGTTTAGTACACGCCCCACACTATAAAAGGCCGCCAGCACGGCGGCCTAGTGTAGTGTGTTCCGGAGCAGGGATAGAGCAGCATAGGCAGGGACAGTGACTGTTATTTCTTTCTTGCTTAACCTGGATTCCTTTAGTTTAGGGAAAGAGAAGGATAGGTAGGGAGAGTGTCAGTGTGTTTTGTGCTTGTGCTATAGTGTGCTTAAAAAAAACATTTATTCTAGGGACAGAAAACTGTAGGTAGGGACAGTGTCAGTTTCTTTCACTCTGCAAGTCCTTGTTTCCAGGGACCTGGAAGGACAGTGAGTCAATTGTCCTTGTGCTATATTGTGCTTAAAAAAACATTTATTCTAGGGACAGAAAACTGTAGGTAGGGAGAGTGTCAGTTTCTTTCACTCTGCAAGTCCTTGTTTCCAGGGACCTGGAAGGACAGTGACTGAATTGTCCTTGTGCTATATTGTGATTAAAAAAAACATTTATTCTAGGGACAGAAAACTGTAGGTAGGGAGAGTGTCAGTTTATTTCACTCTGCAAGTCCTTGTTTCCAGGGACCTGGAAGGACAGTGACTGAATTGTCCTTGTGCTATAGTGTGCTTAAAAAAAACATTTATTCTAGGGACAGAAAACTGTAGGTAGGGACAGTGTCAGTTTCTTTCACTCTGCAAGTCCTTGTTTCCAGGGACCTGGAAGGACAGTGAGTGAATTGTCCTTGTGCTATATTGTGCTTAAAAAACATTTATTCTAGGGACAGAAAACTGTAGGTAGGGAGAGTGTCAGTTTCTTTCACTCTGCAAGTCCTTGTTTCCAGGGACCTGGAAGGACAGTGACTGAATTGTCCTTGTGCTATATTGTGATTAAAAAAAACATTTATTCTAGGGACAGAAAACTGTAGGTAGGGAGAGTGTCAGTTTATTTCACTCTGCAAGTCCTTGTTTCCAGGGACCTGGAAGGACAGTGAGTGAATTGTCCTTGTGCTATATTGTGCTTAAAAAAACATTTATTCTAGGGACAGAAAACTGTAGGTAGGGAGAGTGTCAGTTTCTTTCACTCTGCAAGTCCTTGTTTCCAGGGACCTGGAAGGACAGTGACTGAATTGTCCTTGTGCTATATTGTGCTTAAAAAAACATTTATTCTAGGGACAGAAAACTGTAGGTAGGGAGAGTGTCAGTTTCTTTCACTCTGCAAGTCCTTGTTTCCAGGGACCTGGAAGGACAGTGACTGAATTGTCCTTGTGCTATAGTGTGCTTAAAAAAAACATTTATTCTAGGGACAGAAAACTGTAGGTAGGGACAGTGTCAGTTTCTTTCACTCTGCAAGTCCTTGTTTCCAGGGACCTGGAAGGACAGTGAGTGAATTGTCCTTGTGCTATATTGTGCTTAAAAAAACATTTATTCTAGGGACAGAAAACTGTAGGTAGGGAGAGTGTCAGTTTCTTTCACTCTGCAAGTCCTTGTTTCCAGGGACCTGGAAGGACAGTGACTGAATTGTCCTTGTGCTATATTGTGATTAAAAAAAACATTTATTCTAGGGACAGAAAACTGTAGGTAGGGAGAGTGTCAGTTTATTTCACTCTGCAAGTCCTTGTTTCCAGGGACCTGGAAGGACAGTGAGTGAATTGTCCTTGTGCTATATTGTGCTTAAAAAAACATTTATTCTAGGGACAGAAAACTGTAGGTAGGGAGAGTGTCAGTTTCTTTCACTCTGCAAGTCCTTGTTTCCAGGGACCTGGAAGGACAGTGACTGAATTGTCCTTGTGCTATATTGTGATTAAAAAAAACATTTATTCTAGGGACAGAAAACTGTAGGTAGGGAGAGTGTCAGTTTATTTCACTCTGCAAGTCCTTGTTTCCAGGGACCTGGAAGGACAGTGACTGAATTGTCCTTGTGCTATATTGTGATTAAAAAAAACATTTATTCTAGGGACAGAAAACTGTAGGTAGGGAGAGTGTCAGTTTATTTCACTCTGCAAGTCCTTGTTTCCAGGGACCTGGAAGGACAGTGACTGAATTGTCCTTGTGCTATATTGTGATTAAAAAAAACATTTATTCTAGGGACAGAAAACTGTAGGTAGGGAGAGTGTCAGTTTCTTTCACTCTGCAAGTCCTTGTTTCCAGGGACCTGGAAGGACAGTGACTGAATTGTCCTTGTGCTATATTGTGATTAAAAAAAACATTTATTCTAGGGACAGAAAACTGTAGGTAGGGAGAGTGTCAGTTTATTTCACTCTGCAAGTCCTTGTTTCCAGGGACCTGGAAGGACAGTGACTGAATTGTCCTTGTGCTATATTGTGATTAAAAAAAACATTTATTCTAGGGACAGAAAACTGTAGGTAGGGAGAGTGTCAGTTTATTTCACTCTGCAAGTCCTTGTTTCCAGGGACCTGGAAGGACAGTGACTGAATTGTCCTTGTGCTATATTGTGATTAAAAAAAACATTTATTCTAGGGACAGAAAACTGTAGGTAGGGACAGTGTCAGTTTCTTTCACTCTGCAAGTCCTTGTTTCCAGGGACCTGGAAGGACAGTGAGTGAATTGTCCTTGTGTTATATTGTGATTAAAAAAAACATTTTTTCTAGGGACAGAAAACTGTAGGTAGGGAGAGTGTTTTTTTTCTTTCACTCTGCAAGTCCTTGTTTCCAGGGACCTGGAAGGACAGTGACTGAATTGTCCTTGTGCTATATTGTGATTAAAAAAAACATTTATTCTAGGGACAGAAAACTGTAGGTAGGGAGAGTGTCAGTTTATTTCACTCTGCAAGTCCTTGTTTCCAGGGACCTGGAAGGACAGTGACTGAATTGTCCTTGTGCTATATTGTGATTAAAAAAACATTTATTCTAGGGACAGAAAACTGTAGGTAGGGAGAGTGTCAGTTTCTTTCACTCTGCAAGTCCTTGTTTCCAGGGACCTGGAAGGACAGTGAGTGAATTGTCCTTGTGCTATATTGTGCTTAAAAAAACATTTATTCTAGGGACAGAAAACTGTAGGTAGGGAGAGTGTCAGTTTCTTTCACTCTGCAAGTCCTTGTTTCCAGGGACCTGGAAGGACAGTGACTGAATTGTCCTTGTGCTATATTGTGATTAAAAAAAACATTTATTCTAGGGACAGAAAACTGTAGGTAGGGAGAGTGTCAGTTTATTTCACTCTGCAAGTCCTTGTTTCCAGGGACCTGGAAGGACAGTGAGTGAATTGTCCTTGTGCTATATTGTGCTTAAAAAAACATTTATTCTAGGGACAGAAAACTGTAGGTAGGGAGAGTGTCAGTTTCTTTCACTCTGCAAGTCCTTGTTTCCAGGGACCTGGAAGGACAGTGACTGAATTGTCCTTGTGCTATATTGTGATTAAAAAAAACATTTATTCTAGGGACAGAAAACTGTAGGTAGGGAGAGTGTCAGTTTATTTCACTCTGCAAGTCCTTGTTTCCAGGGACCTGGAAGGACAGTGACTGAATTGTCCTTGTGCTATATTGTGATTAAAAAAAACATTTATTCTAGGGACAGAAAACTGTAGGTAGGGAGAGTGTCAGTTTATTTCACTCTGCAAGTCCTTGTTTCCAGGGACCTGGAAGGACAGTGACTGAATTGTCCTTGTGCTATATTGTGATTAAAAAAAACATTTATTCTAGGGACAGAAAACTGTAGGTAGGGAGAGTGTCAGTTTATTTCACTCTGCAAGTCCTTGTTTCCAGGGACCTGGAAGGACAGTGAGTGAATTGTCCTTGTGCTATATTGTGCTTAAAAAAACATTTATTCTAGGGACAGAAAACTGTAGGTAGGGAGAGTGTCAGTTTCTTTCACTCTGCAAGTCCTTGTTTCCAGGGACCTGGAAGGACAGTGACTGAATTGTCCTTGTGCTATATTGTGATTAAAAAAAACATTTATTCTAGGGACAGAAAACTGTAGGTAGGGAGAGTGTCAGTTTATTTCACTCTGCAAGTCCTTGTTTCCAGGGACCTGGAAGGACAGTGACTGAATTGTCCTTGTGCTATATTGTGATTAAAAAAAACATTTATTCTAGGGACAGAAAACTGTAGGTAGGGAGAGTGTCAGTTTATTTCACTCTGCAAGTCCTTGTTTCCAGGGACCTGGAAGGACAGTGACTGAATTGTCCTTGTGCTATATTGTGATTAAAAAAAACATTTATTCTAGGGACAGAAAACTGTAGGTAGGGAGAGTGTCAGTTTCTTTCACTCTGCAAGTCCTTGTTTCCAGGGACCTGGAAGGACAGTGACTGAATTGTCCTTGTGCTATATTGTGATTAAAAAAAACATTTATTCTAGGGACAGAAAACTGTAGGTAGGGAGAGTGTCAGTTTATTTCACTCTGCAAGTCCTTGTTTCCAGGGACCTGGAAGGACAGTGACTGAATTGTCCTTGTGCTATATTGTGATTAAAAAAAACATTTATTCTAGGGACAGAAAACTGTAGGTAGGGAGAGTGTCAGTTTATTTCACTCTGCAAGTCCTTGTTTCCAGGGACCTGGAAGGACAGTGACTGAATTGTCCTTGTGCTATATTGTGATTAAAAAAAACATTTATTCTAGGGACAGAAAACTGTAGGTAGGGACAGTGTCAGTTTCTTTCACTCTGCAAGTCCTTGTTTCCAGGGACCTGGAAGGACAGTGAGTGAATTGTCCTTGTGTTATATTGTGATTAAAAAAAACATTTTTTCTAGGGACAGAAAACTGTAGGTAGGGAGAGTGTTTTTTTTCTTTCACTCTGCAAGTCCTTGTTTCCAGGGACCTGGAAGGACAGTGACTGAATTGTCCTTGTGCTATATTGTGATTAAAAAAAACATTTATTCTAGGGACAGAAAACTGTAGGTAGGGAGAGTGTCAGTTTATTTCACTTTGCAAGTCCTTGTTTCCAGGGACCTGGAAGGACAGTGACTGAATTGTCCTTGTGCTATATTGTGATTAAAAAAAACATTTATTCTAGGGACAGAAAACTGTAGGTAGGGAGAGTGTCAGTTTCTTTCACTCTGCAAGTCCTTGTTTCCAGGGACCTGGAAGGACAGTGAGTGAATTGTCCTTGTGCTATATTGTGCTTAAAAAAACATTTATTCTAGGGACAGAAAACTGTAGGTAGGGAGAGTGTCAGTTTCTTTCACTCTGCAAGTCCTTGTTTCCAGGGACCTGGAAGGACAGTGACTGAATTGTCCTTGTGCTATATTGTGATTAAAAAAAACATTTATTCTAGGGACAGAAAACTGTAGGTAGGGAGAGTGTCAGTTTATTTCACTCTGCAAGTCCTTGTTTCCAGGGACCTGGAAGGACAGTGAGTGAATTGTCCTTGTGCTATATTGTGCTTAAAAAAACATTTATTCTAGGGACAGAAAACTGTAGGTAGGGAGAGTGTCAGTTTCTTTCACTCTGCAAGTCCTTGTTTCCAGGGACCTGGAAGGACAGTGACTGAATTGTCCTTGTGCTATATTGTGATTAAAAAAAACATTTATTCTAGGGACAGAAAACTGTAGGTAGGGAGAGTGTCAGTTTATTTCACTCTGCAAGTCCTTGTTTCCAGGGACCTGGAAGGACAGTGACTGAATTGTCCTTGTGCTATATTGTGATTAAAAAAAACATTTATTCTAGGGACAGAAAACTGTAGGTAGGGAGAGTGTCAGTTTATTTCACTCTGCAAGTCCTTGTTTCCAGGGACCTGGAAGGACAGTGACTGAATTGTCCTTGTGCTATATTGTGATTAAAAAAAAACATTTATTCTAGGGACAGAAAACTGTAGGTAGGGAGAGTGTCAGTTTCTTTCACTCTGCAAGTCCTTGTTTCCAGGGACCTGGAAGGACAGTGACTGAATTGTCCTTGTGCTATATTGTGATTAAAAAAAACATTTATTCTAGGGACAGAAAACTGTAGGTAGGGACAGTGTCAGTTTCTTTCACTCTGCAAGTCCTTGTTTCCAGGGACCTGGAAGGACAGTGAGTGAATTGTCCTTGTGTTATATTGTGATTAAAAAAAACATTTTTTCTAGGGACAGAAAACTGTAGGTAGGGAGAGTGTTTTTTTTCTTTCACTCTGCAAGTCCTTGTTTCCAGGGACCTGGAAGGACAGTGACTGAATTGTCCTTGTGCTATATTGTGATTAAAAAAAACATTTATTCTAGGGACAGAAAACTGTAGGTAGGGAGAGTGTCAGTTTCTTTCACTCTGCAAGTCCTTGTTTCCAGGGACCTGGAAGGACAGTGACTGAATTGTCCTTGTGCTATATTGTGATTAAAAAAAACATTTATTCTAGGGACAGAAAACTGTAGGTAGGGAGAGTGTCAGTTTATTTCACTCTGCAAGTCCTTGTTTCCAGGGACCTGGAAGGACAGTGACTGAATTGTCCTTGTGCTATATTGTGATTAAAAAAAACATTTATTCTAGGGACAGAAAACTGTAGGTAGGGAGAGTGTCAGTTTATTTCACTCTGCAAGTCCTTGTTTCCAGGGACCTGGAAGGACAGTGACTGAATTGTCCTTGTGCTATATTGTGATTAAAAAAAACATTTATTCTAGGGACAGAAAACTGTAGGTAGGGACAGTGTCAGTTTCTTTCACTCTGCAAGTCCTTGTTTCCAGGGACCTGGAAGGACAGTGAGTGAATTGTCCTTGTGTTATATTGTGATTAAAAAAAACATTTTTTCTAGGGACAGAAAACTGTAGGTAGGGAGAGTGTTTTTTTTCTTTCACTCTGCAAGTCCTTGTTTCCAGGGACCTGGAAGGACAGTGACTGAATTGTCCTTGTGCTATATTGTGATTAAAAAAAACATTTATTCTAGGGACAGAAAACTGTAGGTAGGGAGAGTGTCAGTTTATTTCACTCTGCAAGTCCTTGTTTCCAGGGACCTGGAAGGACAGTGACTGAATTGTCCTTGTGCTATATTGTGATTAAAAAAAACATTTATTCTAGGGACAGAAAACTGTAGGTAGGGAGAGTGTCAGTTTCTTTCACTCTGCAAGTCCTTGTTTCCAGGGACCTGGAAGGACAGTGAGTGAATTGTCCTTGTGCTATATTGTGCTTAAAAAAACATTTATTCTAGGGACAGAAAACTGTAGGTAGGGAGAGTGTCAGTTTCTTTCACTCTGCAAGTCCTTGTTTCCAGGGACCTGGAAGGACAGTGACTGAATTGTCCTTGTGCTATATTGTGATTAAAAAAAACATTTATTCTAGGGACAGAAAACTGTAGGTAGGGAGAGTGTCAGTTTATTTCACTCTGCAAGTCCTTGTTTCCAGGGACCTGGAAGGACAGTGAGTGAATTGTCCTTGTGCTATATTGTGCTTAAAAAAACATTTATTCTAGGGACAGAAAACTGTAGGTAGGGAGAGTGTCAGTTTCTTTCACTCTGCAAGTCCTTGTTTCCAGGGACCTGGAAGGACAGTGACTGAATTGTCCTTGTGCTATATTGTGATTAAAAAAAACATTTATTCTAGGGACAGAAAACTGTAGGTAGGGAGAGTGTCAGTTTATTTCACTCTGCAAGTCCTTGTTTCCAGGGACCTGGAAGGACAGTGACTGAATTGTCCTTGTGCTATATTGTGATTAAAAAAAACATTTATTCTAGGGACAGAAAACTGTAGGTAGGGAGAGTGTCAGTTTATTTCACTTGCAAGTCCTTGTTTCCAGGGACCTGGAAGGACAGTGACTGAATTGTCCTTGTGCTATATTGTGATTAAAAAAAACATTTATTCTAGGGACAGAAAACTGTAGGTAGGGAGAGTGTCAGTTTCTTTCACTCTGCAAGTCCTTGTTTCCAGGGACCTGGAAGGACAGTGACTGAATTGTCCTTGTGCTATATTGTGATTAAAAAAAACATTTATTCTAGGGACAGAAAACTGTAGGTAGGGACAGTGTCAGTTTCTTTCACTCTGCAAGTCCTTGTTTCCAGGGACCTGGAAGGACAGTGAGTGAATTGTCCTTGTGTTATATTGTGATTAAAAAAAACATTTTTTCTAGGGACAGAAAACTGTAGGTAGGGAGAGTGTTTTTTTTCTTTCACTCTGCAAGTCCTTGTTTCCAGGGACCTGGAAGGACAGTGACTGAATTGTCCTTGTGCTATATTGTGATTAAAAAAAACATTTATTCTAGGGACAGAAAACTGTAGGTAGGGAGAGTGTCAGTTTATTTCACTCTGCAAGTCCTTGTTTCCAGGGACCTGGAAGGACAGTGAGTGAATTGTCCTTGTGTTATATTGTGATTAAAAAAAACATTTTTTCTAGGGACAGAAAACTGTAGGTAGGGAGAGTGTTTTTTTTCTTTCACTCTGCAAGTCCTTGTTTCCAGGGACCTGGAAGGACAGTGACTGAATTGTCCTTGTGCTATAGTGTGCTTAAAAAAAACATTTATTCTAGGGACAGAAAACTGTAGGTAGGGACAGTGTCAGTTTCTTTCACTCTGCAAGTCCTTGTTTCCAGGGACCTGGAAGGACAGTGAGTGAATTGTCCTTGTGCTATATTGTGCTTAAAAAAACATTTATTCTAGGGACAGAAAACTGTAGGTAGGGAGAGTGTCAGTTTCTTTCACTCTGCAAGTCCTTGTTTCCAGGGACCTGGAAGGACAGTGACTGAATTGTCCTTGTGCTATAGTGTGCTTAAAAAAAACATTTATTCTAGGGACAGAAAACTGTAGGTAGGGACAGTGTCAGTTTCTTTCACTCTGCAAGTCCTTGTTTCCAGGGACCTGGAAGGACAGTGACTGAATTGTCCTTGTGCTATAGTGTGCTTAAAAAAAACATTTATTCTAGGGACAGAAAACTGTAGGTAGGGACAGTGTCAGTTTCTTTCACTCTGCAAGTCCTTGTTTCCAGGGACCTGGAAGGACAGTGACTGAATTGTCCTTGTGCTATAGTGTGCTTAAAAAAAACATTTATTCTAGGGACAGAAAACTGTAGGTAGGGACAGTGTCAGTTTATTTCACTCTGCAAGTCCTTGTTTCAAGGGACAGAG
The DNA here is from genome assembly GCA_029206835.1 of Rana muscosa. Classification (NCBI taxonomy): domain Eukaryota; kingdom Metazoa; phylum Chordata; class Amphibia; order Anura; family Ranidae; genus Rana; species Rana muscosa. The sequence goes on along the minus strand of CM055117.1, from coordinate 967,646,481 downwards.
AAGGACACCTGAAGGTAGCCCTTATTGCTTTTTTCCCATCTCCCTGCAGGCCATCTATTAGAATGTCTGGAAGGCAAACAAGGAGAGGCAGACAGTCAGGAGGCAATAAAAGAGGGCAAGCAGGCTCTGTGTCTGGGGGCAACAGTGCTGGTCGTGGACGCGGTGCATTGTCATCAGCACATGGCCATGGGACACGCTTGTCCTTCTTTTCGGCAGCTGGACATGTTGAGCCACATCATGCCGAAGACTTGGTAGAGTGGATGACCAAGCCCTCCTCCTCCTCCTCATCCTCTCTCACCCAGGCTCAGGGTACTGGAAAAGCAGCTGCCAAAGCGTCCTCTTCCCTGGTATCAATGTCAGACTCATCATCAGTCACTCCTTCCCTAGACCCACCATGTCCTCCTCCTGAGGAGTCCCCCGAACTGTTTCAGCACAGTGTTGGGTACATGCTCCAGGAGGATGCCCAGCGTTTCGAAGGGTCTGATGATGAAACCCAGCTAGAGGAAGGCAGTAGCGTGAGAGCAGACAGAGGGGATGCTCAAGAAGGACACCAATCTGGCAGTCATGTTCCAGCAGCTGCAGCATACTGCCAGATTGGCTCCAGTGATGAGGAGGGAGGGGATGATGAGGTCACTGACTCCACGTGGGTGCCTAATAGGAGAGAGGAGGAGGAGGAGGATGAGGAGGAGGCACATCTCCAACGAGGCAGGATGCCCTTTGGTGGCCAGCGTAAGGGCAGTACACCGACGGAATCACACCGCAGAGCTCCGCCTGTGCAGGGCGCAGCCTCTGCCCGTCATTCAAAAAGTTCCTTGGTGTGGGCCTTTTTTGAGGCTAGTGCATCAGATCGCACAGCTGCTGTTTGCAACATATGTCTCAAGCGTATATCGCGTGGCCAAAACATCAGCCGCTTGGGTACCACATGCCTGACCAGACATATGTTGACCTGCCATGCAGCTCGTTGGCAAGCCTACCTCAAAGACCCACATCAAAGAACAAAGCGGACCTCTCCTTGCACCGCATCAGCTGGGATCTCCAACCCCACTATAACTTCAGTCCTCTCTGAAACATGCACTGAGAGGAATGAAGGTGTAGAATTAGGTGTGTCACAGCCAAGTACTTGCGCCCACTCTGCTAGCAGTACACCGACGTCCGATTCTAGCAGGCAAATTTCCCTGCCCCAGCTGCTGGACCGTCGAAAGAAGTTCACTCCCAGCCATCCACATGCCCAGCGGTTGAATGCTAGCTTGGCTAAATTGCTAGCGCTTCAACTGCTGCCTTTTCAGTTGGTAGACTCGGCCCCCTTCCGTGAGTTTGTGCAATGTGCAGTTCCTCAGTGGCAGGTTCCCAAACGCCACTTTTTCTCACGGAAGGCTATTCCGGCTCTCTACCGGCATGTGGAAGGCAATGTCTTGGCCTCGCTGGACAGGGCGGTCAGCGGTAAGGTGCATATTACCGCTGACTCATGGTCCAGCAGGCATGGACAGGGACGTTACCTTTCTTTCACGGCCCATTGGGTCACTCTTTTGGCAGCTGGGAAGGATTCAGGACAAGGTGCAGTAGTGTTGGAGGTTGTCCCACCGCCACGCCTCCAAAATGCTACTACTGGTTGTGACACACCTCTCTCCTCCACCCCCTCCTCTTCTTCTTCCTCCATGGCCTCTTCCTGTGGTTTGTCCTATGAACCAGCGGTGCTCCGTAGCCGTTCACGGGGCTACGCAAGCACGCAGGCAAAAAGATGCCATGCCGTGCTTGCGCTGGTGTGTTTGGGGGACAGAAGCCACACTGGGGCAGAGGTCCTGTCTGCTCTGCAGGGCCAGGCCGAGAGGTGGTTGACGCCACGCCAGCTTAAGCCAGGAATGGTGGTTTGCGACAATGGCACCAACCTCCTCTCCGCCCTCCGACAGGGACAACTGACCCATGTGCCCTGTGTGGCTCACGTCCTTAACCTGGTGGTGCAGCGCTTCTTGGGCAGGTACCCGGGCTTACAGGATGTCCTGAGGCAGGCCAGGAAAGTCTGTGTGCATTTCCGCAGATCTTATAATGCCAGTGCTCGCCTGGCTGAGCTGCAAAAGGAGTTGAACCTGCCCAAGAACCGCCTTATATGTGACATGCCCACCAGGTGGAACTCAACGTTGGCCATGCTGCAGCGGCTGCACACGCAGCAGAGGGCCATCAATGAGTACCTGTGCGACTACGGCACCAGGACAGGGTCAGGGGAGCTTGGTTTTTTTTCTCCACGCCAGTGGGGCATGATCAGGGATGCATGCACTGTCCTGGCACCATTTGAGGAGGCCACGAGGATGGTGAGCAGTGACAGTGCATGCATCAGTGACACTGTACCTCTTGTCCACCTGTTGGAGCACACGCTGCGTGGAATAATGGACAGGGCACTTGAGGCAGAACAGAGGCAGGAAGAGGAGGACTTCCTTGCCTCTCAAGGCCCCCTTTACCCAGACAGTGTTCCTTCTGTCCCACCCATCGCACAGGAAGAGGAGGAGGAGGAGGAGGAGGAGGAGGAGGAGGAGGATTGTGTCAGCATGGAGGTGGAGGCTGGCACTCAGCATCATCAGCAGCAGTCTTTTAGGGATGATTTACAGTCCCAAGAAACCAGTGGACTTGTACGTGGCTGGGAGGAGGTGGCTGCGGATCATGTCGTCCTTAGTGACCCAGAGGACTCCGGAGCGAATGCCTCAGCAAACCTACGCTGCATGGCCTCCCTGATCCTGCAAAGTCTGCGGAAGGATCCTCGTATTCTTCGGATCAAGGAGAGGGACCATTACTGGCTGGCCACTCTCCTTGATCCACGGTACAAGGGTAAGGTTGCGGACCTTATGTTACCGTCGCAGAGGGAGCAGAGGATGAGACAACTCCGGGAGGCCTTGCAGAAAGGTCTGTGCAACGCGTTCCCAGAGACTGGGAGGTTGCAAACTCCTGGTCCTGGACAACGAGTTGCTGAGGCTTCGGCCAGTCAAAGAAGGAGCGGTGGGGAAGGTGGCCGTCTGACCGATGCGTTCAGACAATTCTTTAGTCCGCAGCCCCAAAGTATGATCGGTTCCAGCAACCATCGCCAGCGTCTGATAAACATGGTGCAGGAATATCTAGGGGCAAGGTCAGACTTGGACACCTTCCCCACCGAAAATCCTCTGGCTTACTGGGTCTTGAGGATGGATCACTGGCCAGAGCTTGCACAGTATGCAATTGAGCTACTGGCCTGTCCTGCATCCAGCGTTCTTTCGGAACGCACATTCAGTGCTGCTGGAGGATTTGTCACGGATCACAGGGTGCGCCTGTCCACCGACTCGGTTGATCGACTGACTTTCATCAAGATGAACCAGTCTTGGATCACCACCAGCTACCACACACCTGATGCTGATATAACAGACTAATTGATTTTAACATGTCACATCCCTTCAAGACTGATGCTGATGCTGAGTGCCTGTGCTGTTATGTTGACTGGCTATCCTCCTCCTCCGAGTCCTCAATGATACGATTGATGATGATAGCTTGTAAGATCATTTTTGTTTATGGGTGCCGCCACCAGTGCCTAACGCCCAATTTTTCAGCCCCTGTTTAACAGGGGCGTGTAATTACAATTTTTGAAGCAATACTTTGCAACAGGGCTCATTGCTGTGCTCCAAGTACAGTATCTGTGAGGAGTTGCAGTGTTGTGCCACCAGTGCCTAACGCCCAATTTTTCAGCCCCTGTTTAACAGGGGCGTGTAATTACAATTTTTGAAGCAATACTTTGCAACAGGGCTCATTGCTGTGCTCCAAGTACAGTATCTGTGAGGAGTTGCAGTGTTGTGCCACCAGTGCCTAAGGCCCAATTTTTCAGCCCCTGTTTAACAGGGGCGTGTCATTACAATTTTTGAAGCAATACTTTGCAACAGGGCTCATTGGTGTGCTCCAAGTACAGTATCTGTGAGGAGTTGCAGTGTTGTGCCACCAGTGCCTAAGGCCCAATTTTTCAGCCCCTGTTTAACAGGGGCGTGTCATTACAATTTTTGAAGCAATACTTTGCAACAGGGCTCATTGCTGTGCTCCAAGTACAGTATCTGTGAGGGGTTGCAGTGTTGTGCCACCAGTGCCTAAGGCCCAATTTTTCAGCCCCTGTTCAACAGGGGCATGTAATTACAATTCTTGATCTAATAATTCACAGCAGGGCCCATTGCTGCACCCACCAAGAGTAACTGTCAGGGCTTACAGTGTTGTGGCACCAGCACCACCATCAAAGGCCCAATTTTTACTACCACTGTTCAACAATTATATGTAATTAAAATTCCTGATATAATAGTTGACAGCAGGGCGTTCCAGCACCAACCAAGAGTAACTGTGAGTGCTTACAGTGTTGTGCCAACACCAACAACTAAGGGGCCTATTTCTGCAGAGTATATACGGCAGGTCCCTACTTTCAAACATCCAACTTACAAACGACTCCTACTTGCAAACGCAAGAAGACAACAGGAAGTGAGAGGAAATCTACCACTAGGAAGGAAAATTCTCTCCTGTAAGAATAAATATGGGAGAAAGGTGTCTCCTCTGTACTGATGCTTTATCAGCAATCCTTGTTTCAAGAAAAACACCACATTTCAAAAACAGTTGTCATTGGGACGGAAAGTGAGGTGAAATGTTCTGAACAGGGGCACAGACAGCAAAACAAATGTTACAGGGGTGATAACCCTTACCTATGTTTTCCAAAAAGTTTACAAATAGATTTTTGGTCTGGAGCTACACTTCAACAATGTACCTGTTCAAAATTACAAACAGACTCTACATAAGAACAAACCTACAGTCCCTGTCTTGTATGCACCGCCTGTATAGGGCTGTTCAGAGTATATAGGGCCTTTTTTATTTTAGGTGCGGGGTTCCCCTTAATATCCATACAAGACCCAAAGGGGCTGGTAATGGGCTGGGGTAGGGGGGGGGTCATGGGGTAGCTATGCCATTTTTCTTAAAGAATTTCATCCATATTACCGGGACCAGACATTACATTAAAGCCGCAAGCAGTTTTAAATGGCTTTTTTTTCCTTTAGAAGTGTCATTTTGTGCAGGGACAGTTCTAAACACGGGAAACACGTGGCACTTCACAGGCATACTTTAGACACCCCCCAGGTACGATATTTAAAGGAATATTTGACTTTTTTTTTTTCACTTTATGCATCATTAAAATGACTGCTCCCGAAAAACGACCGTTTTTAAAACTTCTTTTTGCATTGATACATGTCCCCTGGTGCAGAACCCGGGTTCCCAAACCCTTTTTAGGACAATAACATGCATAATAGTTGTTATAATTAGCACTTTAGAATTCGAACGTTCGCATCCATTGTATTTAATAGGGTTCTAATGTTCGTACGAACTTTCGGTCCGTTCGCGGGTTCTGGTGCGAACCGAACCCGGGGGTGTTCGGCTCATCACTAACCAAAACCACCGACCTGGTACAGCGTACCTTTTGGTGGCCCCAGTTACGTGAGGACTGTAAAAGATTTGTGGAGTCCTGCACAACTTGCATCAGGAGTAAGACTCACAGAACCAAGGCCTGGGGGCTACTAAAACCTTTGCCTGTTCCAGACAGACCATGGAGGATGTTATTCATAGACTTTTATTGTTGAGCTACCCCCGGCAGAGGATCATACCACTATCTTTGTGGTAGTTGATCGTCTGTCAAAAATGGCACACTTTTTTCCGATTAAAGGCACTCCCTCAGCCCCTGAAACGGCACAGGTATTCATTAAAGAAATTATCAGACTCCACGGGGTACCAGCCAACATTGTCTCAGATCGGGGGTACAGTTTACCTCCCGATTCTGGAGGTCCCTCTGTAAGGCCCTGGATATTGAACTGTCATTTTCCTCCGCTTATCATCCCCAGACCAATGGGCAAACTGAGAGGACAAACCAAACTCTCGAGCAGTACCTGCGCTGTTTCTCTTCTTTTGCTCAAAATGACTGGATTTCCCTGCTTTCATTGGCCAAATTCGCCTACAATAATTCCATTCACTTCGCCACCAAACAGACCCCATTCTTCGCCAACTTTGGCTTTCACCCATCGTTTCTGCCCAACTCCCTTCCCGAATGTATGGTACCAGCAGTTTAAGAAAAGATAAACTTCTTCTCTTCCAATAACCAACTTTTACAGGAAACCATGACCAGGACTCAGGAACACAACAAGATAACATTTGATAAGAAGAGACGAGGTGAACTAACACTGGTACCCGGCGACCTGGTGTGGCTTTCCACAGTGAACTTAAGGATGGCGTGTCCCTCAAAGAAGCTGGGCCCCAAGTTCTTGGGACCATTCCCGGTTAGAAGGAAGATCAACGAAGTGGCTTACGAACTGGAACTCCTAGACTCACTAAAGATCCATCCAGTATTCTATGTGTCACTGTTGAAACCTTCTATTTCCATTCCTTTCCCAAATCGAAGCCGTTATTCCTGACCCTGTCATTGTAGACAGGGAAGAGGAATTTGAAGTAGAAGCTATCCTGGATTACAGGAGGAGAAGGAACCAGAACCAGTTTCTGATTAAATGGAAGGGGTATGGACCCAAAGAAAATTCTTGGGAGCCCAAGGTGAATATCCACGCTAAGAGTCTGGTACAGTCCTTTAAAAGATCTCATCCCGAAAAGTTTGCCTGGTTGGGCATCCGGAGGCTGCCCCTTGGGGGGGGCAATGTTATGAAGATCCTGCCAGAAACAGGCGCCTCAGACTCTCCAGTTCCCGGCTTGCGGCTGCAACCGCGCATGCACACGCACGCGTGCCGCTGTTGGCGCCAGGCGGGCTCATAAAGCCTGCCTGTCACATACAGTCCCCGCTGTCTGCTCTACAGCGTTTGTGTACCTAAAACCTGATCTGTGACTTTACCTGTGAAAGACCTCGGCTTACCTGTGAATATCCCAGCCATCTGCCTGCACCTGATCCTTGGCCTGTTTGACTATTCTTCTGCCTGCACCTCTGTACCTTACCGACCGCCTGATAACCGACCCGGCCTGTCTGACCATCCTGTCTGTTCCTGGTTCCAGCCCAGTCTGCTCCAGTCTGCTGAACGCTTCCTGTCTGTTCCTGGTTCCAGTCCAGTCTGCTCCAGTCTGCTGAACGCTTCCTGTCTGTTCCTGGTTCCAGTCCAGTCTGCTCCAGTCTGCTGAACGGTTCTTGTCTGTCCTGGTTCCAGTCCAAGCTGTTCCAGTCTGCTGAACTGTGCCTGTTTGTTCCTGGTTACGGTCCAGTGATCCAGTTCCTGTCTGCCAAACCTGTCAGCTGCCTCAGCTCCTGTTTCCCAGTTCCTGAGGAGTTCCTGAACGTCCAGACTACCCCTGTTGATCCTGCCAGGCACTCGTACCACTTCTCACTCCTGTGCCTTCTGTTACTTTACCAGGGGCCGCAAGTAGGAGTCGTAAGGGAGGCCTCCCTCTGCTATATTGGGCTCACCACCACCATGTACGTGACACTCCTGTCCTGACCAACCTGGTCTCTGCATTGGTTACTGTTTCCGTCGCTACCACGCACTAGTGGAGTATTAGCGTAGGGTACAGCACTGCACAGTCCTAGAGCACACTTACACAGGGTCTTGAAAGATGAGATGTCGATCACATTTTGAGAGACCCTAATTTGGAATGTTTACAGTTAAAATAAAGGTGCAAATAAATAAATAAATAAACAAAAAAACACAAAATATAATAAAAAATAAAAAAACAAAAATTGTTTTTGTTTTACTTTTATTTTCTCTCTCTATTGTTCTCTCTCTATTGTTATTGTATTTTACTACTGTAATGTTTTATTTTTACTGTGTTTTATTGTATTTGCTTTGCAGGTACTGTTATACTGTAATGTGACTTTGTTTTATTGTTAACCATTATTTGCTTTGCAGGTACGCCATTCAGCTGCAGCACGGGTTTATTTATTCTGACAGCAACAGGGTTTGCTCTCACATTACATAAAGCCATGACTCCAGCGATGTAGAAAGTGAATTTTACCACCGCTTTAAAAAAAGAGCATATATGCCAAAGCATGGGGGCAAGGGTGGAGGGGAGATTTGCCACTAATATTAGGGGTGGATTTCTCCCATGCTTCGGCATATATTTTTTACTTTTTTTGGCACAGATTGCAATAAAAAAAGTTGTTTTATTGAGTAAATGTTTTATTGTTACCATTGTTTGCTTTTTAGGTACGCCATTCAGCTGCAGCATGGATTTAATTATTTTGACAGCAACAGGGGTTGCTCTCACGATACGGAAATCAGCGACTCCAGTGCTGTAGGAGGTGATTTCACAACCACAGTTAAAAAAAATGGTGTGTGTATGCCCATCATTAGAAGTGGGTGGATGCAGGGCAGTATTATAATGGTGGGCATACCCTCTGATCAATCTCTTTTTTTATGCAGCCCACAGGCTGCATAAAAAAAAGAACATTACAATATGTGCCCAACAAGGACCAGCAACGTACTGGTATGTTGCTGGACTTTGAGTGGTTATACCAAAATGATGCCTGCAGGTTTAGATATCATCTTGGTATCGTTCTTTTCAGCCAGTGGTCGGCTTTCATGTAAAAGCAATCCTAGTGGCTAATTAGCCGCTAGACTGCTTTTATAAGCAGTTGGAGGGAATGGGGTCATTTTTTTTTTTTACTGCCCTGCTATTTTAGCACCTCAAGAAATGACATAGGCAGTCATAAACTAAAACCTGCATATATTCCAGAAAATGTACCATAGTTTGTAGACGCTATAACATTTGCGCAAACCATAAAATATGCGCTTATTGACATTTTTACCCAACACTTGTGGCTGAATACATTTTGGCCTAAATGTATGACTAAAATTGAGTTTACTGTATTTTATTTTATAACAAAAAGTAGAAAATATAATTTTTGGGGAAATTTTTGGGTCTTTTTTTGTTTATATCGCAAAAAAAAAAAATCCCAGAGGTGATCAAATACCACCAAAAGAAAGCTCTATTTGTGGGAAAAAAGGTTGCAAATTTTGTTTGGTTACAGCATTGCATGACCGCGCAATTACCAGTTAAAACAGCACAGTGCCATATTGTGAAAAGTTTTCTGGTCATTAAGGGTCCTTCCGGTCCCTAAGTGGTTAAAAAATACTTTCAGGTCTGAAGATTACATAAAACCACAAAACATTATATATTTTCTGAAAGCAGACACCCTAGAGAATAAAATACTGTAGTAGTAGTGATAACAGTAGTTGCTAATTTTTTATGTAACGCAATATTAGCACAGAGGTTTATGAAATGCAACATTTCAGCATTAAATACACTAAAGGAAATTTTAGGGTAAAAAAAACACAATAAATTAACCAGAAACAGTGACAACCTTTAGTACCCTATATTTTCCATAGGTGATGCTTTAAAGCCCCTACAGTTAAGAGATAAAGCAGAACTTCAGTAATTTTTTCATCTTTCCATCTATTAAATCTTCTGCCCTTGTTGTTTTAACTTTGGATAGTAATTTTTTTTCCTGCCAGTAAATACCTTATGCAGCCCAGTTCCTGTTTCTTGTCTGGTCATTAGCCTAGGCTTATGACATCATGCACAGCTCTCTCTCTTGAATAACGAAAAACAAAAAAACTCCTGCGCACAAGTGGAATACCAGATAGTCTGTAGGTGAAACGATAGATGACACTTGGCTTTGCTGCCTTCACAGATAGGGGTATCCTAGCGGTAAATGACAAGAAGAAAAAAGAAAGGCGCACCAGCCTCGTGCATTATCGTTGGATACATTTATTTTAAAAATAAATAAAATAATTCTACTTACAAACATACGTAAAAACCATGCATTTAAAAAGGATCCACAGAGTCGCAGCAATGCGTCCAAAACGAACCCACTCAAATCGGTCACGGAGGGATTGACAGAGGCCACTGCCGGCTTACACGTTTCGAAGACAAGTCTTCTTTCTCAAGGCTGAGCTCTGAGGGCTGAGCTTCTTCTTGTCATTTACAGCTCTCTTTCTCTCACTCTCATGAGAGTTTGCCAGGAAGGGAGGGGGGATGAGTCATAAGATGGTCAATGAGAGCCACAGAGCTGGAGGTGTGCCTCTGTGTGTCTGTGTAAATCCAGGAAGTGAACAGGCAGTAGCTTCAGCTGCCCATAGTTAAAATGGATGCAGCCAGACTCAGTGGAGGGAGGGAGATTTCTTCAGCATATTTGGCAAGTACAGAATCACAGTATATATAAAATAATATGCATAGTGGTTGGAGGGAAGCTTCAGAATGGCAAAGATGTTTTTATTACAAATTATGTGAGCAGACTGCAGTTCCTCTTTAACTATGAATAATAGGCCTAGAATTATTAATGTCACTCTGGCATGTTTGGCGACATGTAACATGTGTAGCATAACAAACTTTTTCACGTGTAGGTAGGTGAACCCGACTAGTGAATTTACTCATATGCTAGTGTATGTGGGGTTGGGGGACACAAGCCTTTTTTTCTGGGGGGGGTTTAAGTGCTTGCATGTAACTTTAATTGTTTACACTTGTATTTAAAATTCTCTTCATTGATTTTTAATAAATTTGCAAAAACAGAAACTTGGGGCATTCCCCGACTCAAAAAAGTACCACGTAAATTGGTACCGAATAGGTTATCTGCCTAAACAGTGCTGTTAGCAACAGTAAAAACAAACCAAAAACAAGTTACAAACAATAAAACATCACTGCTCAGCCACTCTATTTGGAGAAATAATGAAAGGAGAATGTGCTACTCGTCTTTGATAGAGGTGAGGTTTCCCAATAGGGAACTCTGGTACTAGGCCTAGAATACTAAGGGTCAACTATAGGGGCATCAGGAGGGTCTTAGCAGGGGTTAGCACGGAAGGAGTAGTTAATGTGTATCAGATAAACCGTCTACTCTTGAGCAGCATTAGTGGAGGCAAAGTCAAGCCATAGTTTCCACACTTGGTCAAATTTAGCAATACACCCATGGGAGTGATATGTGGCTTTATATAATGGTATTGTAGAATTGACCAGGGCTTTCCAAGAGTCCAGAGAGGGCGCATCTGATTGTTTCCATTTTAGTAATATTGCTTTACGGGCGTAAAAGAGCAAAAGTCCTATGAGGGTCTTAGTTGCTGTGCGGTGCGCTAAAGAGCCCACCAGGCCCAGCAAGCAGACTGGTACAGTCAGCGGGATTAGGATTGTTAACAGCGAGGCTATAAATTGCTTCACTTCTACCCAGAAAGAGTGCACTTTGGGACAGGACCACAACATATGACAGAAGCTGGCCTCTAGATTACCACATTTCCAACAGCTAGGATAGGCCCCAGGATAAATTTTGTTCAGCCGTTGCGGCGTTAAATACACCCGGTGTAGAATCATGAATTGAATTAAGCGATCCTTAACAGCCACTAATTGTAGAAAGGGGTATTCCCACATATCCTCCCAATCCTCTGTGTCTAGTTCAGAAAAGTCCACGCTCCATTTAGCTTGAAGAGTTTTAAGCCCAAAATGCATTGATGGTAGTAGTGCCTTATACAGTCAGGTCCATAAATATTGGGACATCGACACAATTTTAATCTTTTTGTCTCTATACACCACCACAATGGATTTTAATATTTAAGATTTTTATTGAATATTAAATATTAACAATTACAAGGTCGTATTCATGACAAAAAAACGTAAAAGGACAGCAGTCGTATTACAGGATCCTCAGTACATAGATACAGTCATGCATCGTGATTCTTATCTTTCAATAAAAGGATAGACTAAGGAGTCAAGGACATAATGAGGACCTCATAGTATAGAAAAAAGATCAAACAAAACAAAAACATGAGTAGATTTACTCGGTCCTATAAGAAAGCCAATCCGGCTCGGGTAATAGATACCCGTATGACCTTGTAGTAATATATACTGAGTGCAATAACTAAAAACCTAAGACTAAACTAGAACTAAAACTAGATCTAAAACAAAGAATGAGGATAGCAAGGTTACCATATATGTGGTAACCAAGAGTTGCATGCGTCAATCCACATCTGTTCTGTTATGGTGCATTTCCTGTTCATTGCTTTTTTTTTTTTTTATTCATCTATGTGTATAGCCATTCTAAATCATATCAGTCAAATTATATATTTTAAGATATATTTCCCATTGTTTGAGAAATTTTCCTTTATTGCCTTTGGAGATGGCAAAAGAGTGTTCATAAGAGCACTGTAGAGTCACCCTGGAGATGATTTCCTGAATTGAAGGGACTGTGTTTTTTTTCCGTTGGCACATTATTGATAGTCTAGCTGCAATTAAGATATGTAGAACCACTGTCCTAAAGTCAAGGGGGAATTCCCCTATATGTAAACCGAGTAGTGCTAAATCTGGCGATGGTTTCGTTATTATCCCTGTAATCTGTGAGATCAACTGGAAGATGGAGTTCCAGAAGCTCGTTAATGACTTGCAATACCAAAGTATATGAAGCAAGTTCCCCGGTTGTCCGCAGTCACGCCAACAATCCAGAGACCTACCTTTGTAGATCGTAGCCAAACGCGTTGGTGTCAAGTACCACCTATACAGGATCTTATATACATTTTCCCAGTGTGACACACAGTGCGAGGCTTTTAGACTACAATTAATTGCTTGAGACCATTCTAATGGAGAGTATGTTCTCTTTAGTTCTGCTTCCCATTTAATTATCGCTGGAGTGTCTTTGATTGGGGAATCGGGTTGTAGTAAGGAGTACATGAATGATATGCCTTTTTTTTTCGAGGTAGAGTCCACATGATAGAAATCCCATACTGCTTTGTTCAGATTAATGGTGTCCGAATTGTAGGTGTGGAGGAAGTGCTGAATTTGCATCATTGTAAACCTATCCTTAAGTTTAACCTCCTCTGGAATCTCTCGTAAAGTATGATAATCCGCTTCAATCCAAGGTTTAAGCCAAAGGTTTGGAATCAGGAATGTGAAGGATTGAAGCGGAATATCAATCAATTTCACCTGTGTGACCTCCCGGCTCTTAATTAATAGGTCTTCCCAAGCTTTAAGTGAGGCAGATATAGACGGGTGATATGGTATGTATATTGGTTTGCTAGTGGCAGCTGCGATGAGTAACGCTGGTAGGTTAGTATTATGTATTAAGGAGCGTTCTAGTAATACCCACTGTTTCCCTAAAGATGGGTCGCACCATGCTCTAAGTTGGTCGAGGAGAGTTGCTCTATAGTAATCTCGAATGGCTGGTACCCCCATACCCCCTTTTGATTTTAATTTGGTGAGAGTTGCGAAAGCTATTCTTGCCTTAGTTCCTTTCCATATGAAGGATCTAAGCGATGTATCAAGTTTATTGAAAAATACTTGTGGGAGGGGAATGGGTACTGTCCGAAAGATATAGAGGATTTTTGGTAGCACCATCATCTTGAATGTAGCTATCCTGCCCATCCAAGAGATTTCAAATTTTGCTAGTTGAGTAAGTTCGGTCTGGACCGTATGAAGTAGCTTTTTATAGTTAATGTCATAGAGGTGGCCTGATTTGGCAGTGAGATAAATCCCCAGATATTGGATCTTGTCGCTGTCCCAATCACAAGGGAACAGAGATTTCATTTTTACTTTAATTTTATAGTTAAGATTGGTTGTGAGAACCTGACATTTGGCTATATTGATTTTATAGTAAGATACGGCGCTAAAGGTATCAATTATCTTGCATACTTCAGGCAGAGATTTAGTCACATCTGAGAGTGTCAAAATGACATCATCCGCAAACAATCCCATTTTATAGTCTTTACCAGCTACTGTGATGCCTGTTACGTTTTGGGAACTCCTGATGGCAGCCGCAAATGGTTCCATAATCAGAGTGAAAATTAGAGGTGAAAGGGGGCAACCTTGCCTAGTCCCATTAGTTATAGTAAAGGCATCGGAGAGTACAGAGGAGGTAAATACTTGAGCTGATTGGTTATTATAAAGTGCTAGGATAGCAGATAAAATGGGGCCAGTGAAACCAAATTTTGTTAGGGTAGCCTGTAAATACCCCCAGTGTACCCTATCGAATGCCTTCTCGGCATCTAAAGCTATGAAGGCAGTGGGCAACTTACGGCTCTCGGCTATATGGAGAAGATTAAGTATTCTGCGGGTGCCATCAGGAGCTTGGCGACCTTTTACAAATCCTACTTGATCAGGGGCTATTAAGGATGGTGTTACTTCCGCTATTCTATTGGCAATAATCTTGGCGTATACTTTAAGGTCTGCATTAAGGAGGGATATTGGCCTAAAGTTTTGAGGTAAGCTGGGTTCCTTTCCTGATTTTGGTAGGGTGACTATTATAGCTTTAAGCATTTCTGATGCTATTGTTCCTGAAGAGATAGCGTCATTAAAAACTCTGACTAGATGTGGGATTAATACGGTCGAGAAGGTTCTATAGTATTCCGCTGAGAGACCATCAGGTCCAGGTGATTTGTTAAGAGCAAGGGAGTTGAGGACTAGTTCAACTTCTGCGCCTGTAACTGGAGCATTAAGTCGCTCCAACATCTGGGGGTCTATTGATGGAATGTTGACCGAATTTAGAAATTTGGATATGTTTTCCATGGATAGTTGGGGGGTGTTGGAATCTGAGTTAAGATTATAGAGACCACTATAGTACTCTTTGAATATGTTCGCTATATCTTTCGGATGTGATACTTTGGTGCCATTTTTGGGTTCAATTAGATGAGCGATTCTCGTTCTGGCTTGTCGAACTTTAAGTTGTTGGGCCAAGAGTTTTCCCGCTTTATTAACCGAAGAATAAAATGAGGCTTTTAGGTATTTCATATGTCTTTCATAGTTGGCTACTAACGCATATTTAAGGTTCAATCTACATTCTTTAAGATCGTCTATCACATTTTGGAACATGTCTTTCTTATTTTGTGTTTCTAGGAAGCAAATTTTGTTCAGTAGTAGGTCAATTGTTTGAGACCTGCTCTTTTTTTCCCTAGCAGCAATTTGTATTAACAGGCCTCTGATGAAGGCTTTGTGAGTACACCAGATAGTGGATGCTGAGGTATCTTCTATGGTATTGATTGTAAAAAATTCCTCCAGTTGCTTCTGAACTCTCTCTCGGTGATATTTATTGGTGAAGATGTGAGTATCGTTGCGCCACAGAAATGTAGGGGTTACATTAATTTGTTCTTCTAATTCAATTGTTATAGGCGCATGGTCTGACCAAGTGATGGTCTCAATAGTGGCTGACTTAGTCTTGTACAGGGAAGATAGATCTGTAAGGATTATATCTATTCTAGAATAGGATCTATGGGGATTAGAAAAAAACGTAAAGTCTTTTTCGTCTGGATGATGGCATCTCCAGACATCATATAGGGATTCTCTATGTATAGTGGATTGGAGTATAGATTTATGGTGTAATTTGGGAGGTGAGCAGTCAATATGGGAGTCAATCACCGAGTTAAAGTCCCCTAGCAGAAGGAGGTTTCCCCTACAGATGGGTTTAACCTGTTTGAAGAGGTTCCTCAAAAAGGTTATTTGCCCTTGATTTGGGGCATATACTGCCACAATGGTATATAAAACATTATTCAAGGTACATATTAAAATAACATAGCGGCCCTTCTTGTCCGTGATGACTTCCTGTAAAGAAAATGCTATTGAATGTTTGATTGCAATAAGAACTCCATTATGCTTAGTGTCAGCATTAGCAAAAAACATATGCGGGTACAATCTATGAGAACACTTTGGAGCTTTCGTTGCTGAAAAATTAGTCTCTTGTACACATAGTACATCTCCCCTTAGTTTTTGGGCTGTAGACCATAAAAGGCTTCGTTTAAAAGGGCTGTTTAGACCCTTGGCATTAAGAGAGACAAACTTAATGGTCATCATAAACTAGGGTATGAACAAACGATGCTTCCTGTAGGAATAAACGATGGGAGCTGACCTTGTTGATTAAGAGATCATCATTTCCAGAAACATGTTCATACTCACAAACATTAGAATTAAAGGAAAGGGGATATCGCCATCTAGTGGTAAGTGTTAGTACGGATGACCAGTTGTAGTTCAGTGTGGATTGCAGATTAGGTAAATCTTCCTTTGAAGAGATGACATGTGGAAGGCAGTAGGATAAGCAAAAAAAATCCTGGATTGAAAGGATGTGGATTGCTCTGTTGGAAAAAAGAAAAAGGAGAGAAAAGAACAGAGAAAAAAACAACAAAAAATAACCAAATAGTGAAAAAGAGTCTGGAGCCCGCCCCAGCATCCAGAGGCAGACTAGTCTGCTTGTCATCGGAGGGCGCCTATTCCACGCCAACATGGTGACAGGAAAAGCAAATCTAGGCATTTAAAGGTGCTCCATTCAACCACAGCAGTAGAAGGGTAAGAGGTGGTTCTCTTTCGGTGGTCCGTGGTTATTTTGTCGACCAGTCCGTCCGAACTTTAGGAGGATCACGTCGTCTAGGGGCTGGTTCTTCAGCAGGAAGGATGTCCCATTCTCTGAGGAGGCGGAGGCCTGATTCCAGTGAGTGAATGTTGAACGGCTTACCTTGATAGGTTACCATGAGTTTTGATGGGGTCCCCCATCTGTAAACAATGCTATGATTACGCAGAGCTTTGGTGATCGTAAGGAGTTTCTTTCTGTGTTGTATAGTGGCTTGTGAGAGATCCGAGAATAAAGCTATGTTCGCATACTGTCCAGTCATTTGTGGGTTGTTTCTCATAGCTCGCATAGCATCCTCTTTTATATGGTAGTAGTGTATACGTGCCAAGACATCTCTCGGTACATTATCCGGGAGGAAACCTGGCTTAGGCAGTCTATGCGCTCTGTCAATTGTTAGTTCAACGTCAGTTGCTTTGGGCAGTAAGGTGTGTAACATTTGGCGTACAAATCTACTCAGATCAACATTGGGAATAGATTCAGGGATTCCGCGAAATTTAATGTTATTTCTGCGGGAACGGTCCTCTAAATCTGATAACTTCGCTGCCATTCTCTGCATCTCAGTTTGCTGTTCCTTAAATGCATCCACTAGATTATTGTGTGCTGCAAAAGCATCCTCCATTTTGTGATCTGTGTAGGCCACTCTATGCTGTAATTCTTGCACATCAGCCTTGATAGGATTCAACATTGTCAGCATGTCTGAATGTACAGAATCTCTTAAGGAAATGAGCATATCTCTCATATTAGACATGGTCACAGGCTGGGATGAAGAGGGAAAGTGCTCAAGTGGGGTCTGATTTGCAGCCTCCTGTGCACTGTCCTCCATGTCAGATTCTTCCTCCTGTCTGTCTCCCTTCGCTTTTTTAAATTTAGTAGGGCTGCGGGTGGTAGGGCTATCAGGTGGGGAGATGTCGGCTCCCCCCTTAGCAGTATGTTCGATAGCTGTACGTACCGAAGATGTGCTGCTGGAGTCTGAGAAAGCTTCACTTTCCCCTATCTTCTGCATGTGTGCTCCGCCGCCGGCGCCATCTTGGATCACGCGGCCGCTAGTGGAGGGGAAGTAATCCGTTAATGTCAGCAGATTCTGGCGGTATGTACCCCTCTTACGAACAGCGCCAGGTGTAGCGTCGTCATTGGAAGTCATGTCTTGCTTTTAGAAATCACCACCGTCGCTGGGTCACTTCGTTTGCGGTATCCTGGAGCAGGAGCTCAGCTATACAGCAGCCGTCTCTCACGCCGGCTAGCCACGCCCCCCACCACAATGGATTTTAAATGAAAAAACAATATGTGCTTTAACTGCAGACTTTCAGCTTTAATTTGAGGGTATTTACATCCAAATCAGGTGAACGGTGTAGGAATTACAACAGTTTGTATATGTGCCTTTCACTTTCAAGGGACCAAAAGTAATGGGACAATTGGCTGCTCAGCTGTTCCATGACCAGGTGTGTGTTATTCCCTCACTATCCCATTTACAAGCAGATAAAAGGTCCAGAGTTAATTTCAAGTGTGCTATTTGCATTTGGAATCTGTTGCTGTTAACTCTCAATATGAGATCCAAAGAGCTGTCACTATCAGTGAAGAAAGCCATCATTAGGCTGAAAAAAACAAAACAAACCCATCAGAGATAGAAAAAACATTAGGTGTGGTCAAATCAACTGTTTGGAACATCCTGAAAAAGAAAGAACGCACCGGTGAGCTCAGCAACACCAAAAGACCCGGAAGGCCACAGAAAACAACTTTTGTTTGATGACCGAATAATTCTTTCCCTGGGGAAGAAAACACCCTTCACAACAGTTGGCCAGATCAAGAACACTCTCCAGGAGGTAGGTGTATGTGTGTCAAAGTCAACAATCAATAGAAGACTTCACCAGAGTGAATACAGAGGGTTCACCACAAGATGTAAACCATTGGTGAGCCTCAAAAACAGGAAGGCCAGATTAGAGTTTGCCAAACAAAAAAAAAGCCTTCACAGTTCTGGAACAACATCCTATGGACAGATGAGACCAAGATCAACTTGTACCAGAGTGATGGGAAGAGAAGAGTATGGAGAAGGAAAGGAACTGCTCATGATCCAAAGCATACCACCTCATCAGTGAAGCATGGTGGTGGTAGTGTCATGGCGTGGGAATGTATGGCTGCCAATGAAACTGGTTCTCTTGTATTTATTGATGATGTAACTGCTGACAAAAGTAGCAGGATGAATTCTGAAGTGTTTCGGGCAATATTATCTGCTCATATTCAGCCAAATGCTTCAGAACTCATTGGACGGCGCTTCACATACTGCGAAAGCAACCAAGGAGGTTTTTTAAGGGAAAGAAGTGAAATGTTATGCAATGGCCAAGTCAATCACCAGACCTGAATCCGATTGATCATGCATTTCACTTGCTGAAGACAAAACTGAAGGGAAAATGCCCCAAGAAAAGGCAGGAACTGAAGACAGTTGCAGTAGAGGCCTGGCAGAGCATCACCAGGGATGAAACCCAGCGTCTGGTAATGTCTATGCGTTCCAGACTTCATGCTGTAATTGACTGCAAAGGATTTGCAACCAAGTATTAAAAAGTGAAAGTTTGATTTATAACTGGTAATCTGTCCCATTACATTTAGTCCCTTAAAAAGTGGGAGGCACATATACAAACTGTTGTAATTCCTACACTGTTCACCTGATTTGGATGTAAATACCCTCAAATTAAAGCTGAAAGTCTGCAGTTAAAGCACATCTTGTTTGTTTCATTTCAAATCTATTGTGGTGGTGTATAGAGCCAAAAAGATTAGAATTGTGTTGATGTCCCAATATTTATGGACCTGACTGTATATGGTGGATTGGGGTTTTACCAGCTCGTCATGGTGCTTATATATGGGTGCTTATATATCTCTTCTAGCAAAAGAAGGAAAAGACCCCACAATGTGCTCAAGCTTTAGGCCAATATCCCTGATAAATGAGGATGTAAAAATTTACGCGAGGATATTGGCCGAGAGACTAAAGCCATACATGCCAGAATGTATAGAGAAAGATCAGGCAGGTTTTGTCCCGGGGAGGGAGACTAGGGACAATATAATAAAAACAATCCTCCTAATTCATGACGCTAAGAAGGGTAAAAAGCCAACTCTGTTTCTGTCAATAGACGCCGAGAAGGCTTTTGATAGGCTGGATTGGGACTTTATGCTGCAGACACTATATAAATTTGGCATAGGGCCCCGAATGCCCAAATGGATAGAAGCTTTGTACTCTAACCCTACGGCCCAAATCCTAGTAAATGGAACCCTCTCGGAAAGTTTCAGACTTTTCAATGGAACACGTCAGGGGTGCCCATTGTCTCCCTTACTCTTCGTGATCTCATTGGAACCCTTTTTAGCATCTATAAGAGCTAATCAGGAGATTCAAGGCATAGAGGTTGGGGACCAAGAACATAAGTTATCAGCTTTTGCGGATGACATTATGTTCTATGTAACAAACCCTAGGCATACCCTTCCAAAAATTCTGGAAGAACTGGGAAACTATGGGAGGGTATCAAACTTAAAGATAAATATGGAAAAATCGGAGATATTAAATATTTCAGTTCCCTCGACCGAAAGTAGAGATCTTAGAAAATTGTATCCCTTTACGTGGAAACAAAGAGGACTGAAGTATTTGGGAGTATTTTTGTCGAAATCAAGATTAGATTTATATCAGGATAACTATATGCCTCTCCTGAATAAAATTAAAAGTGAACTGAAAGGATACCCTGCGCATAGACTGTCATGGTTTGGCAGAATAAGCGTGATTAAAATGATGACTCTGCCAAAAGCTTTGTATATCTTTCAAAGCCTCCCAATTAGTATCCCAGGGGCGTTTTTTAAAACCTTGAGATCAATAATACAGAGATTTGTGTGGAATAATAGAAGTAATCGTACTTCTTATAAGATTCTGACTAGACCCAAAGAGAAGGGAGGCTTATTCCTCCCTGACCTCGAAAAATATCATGAGGCAGCAATTTTGCGGAGGATCATGGATTGGATACATGCTCCTCGGCAGAAAAAATGGGTGGAACTGGAAGACAATATCAGTAAATTGAAGTTGGGACAAATAATTTGGATTCCAAGGCAGTACAGAGGCCCTCTAGTTGATGCAGCATCAATTACGTTAGAAGCACTGAGAACGTGGGATAAATTATTTAAAAATATACAGGGACAATATAATAGTCCATTAACGGCCCTAACAGGAAATAATTATTTCCCACCGGGGAAAGATAATAAGTTATATTTAAAATGGACTACATCAACCTCTTTGAGATTACGGGATGTTATGAAGGGGAATGCTTTTTGCTCCCTTTTGGAACTACGTGAAAAATATGGGACAACCCCTTGGGATGTCTGGAGATATAAACAACTGCAACATTTTGTAGCGTCCCTCCCAAAACCCCTTCGGGGGACGGGTAGCATGAATGTATGGGAAAAATTGGCAGATCAAGGAGGGACAGATAAGTATGGAATTTCCAGCATATATAAAATGTTGATAACACACCCAGATGGAGGATCCGTGTGTCCAACGGCAAGCTGGGAGCTAGAACTAAATCTCCCACTACCAGAAAAAATGAGGGGCAGAGTTTTGGATTATGTCCACTCCACGTCCGTGGATGCACAGATAAAAGAAATGAACTACAAATTATTAATTAAGTGGTACTATGTCCCAGTAAAATTACATAAAATAAATCCCCAGACATCGCCCCTATGCTGGAGGGAATGTGGGGAGGAGGGAACTCATGCCCACATATGGTGGCAATGCCCTAAGATCCTACCATATTGGGAGGAAATACTAGACCTAATTAAGATGATCAGCGGGACGGAAATCAGTTTGGATCCATGGCAATGTTTGTTTCATGTAACAAATACCCCAAGGAAGAAATACAGAGCAACAATTATCCAGATTTTACTAAATTCAGCAAAGATATTAATTCCAAGGCAATGGAGGATAAAGCAGGCCCCAGCGATACAGGAATGGTTGAGGGAAGTAGAAAAGACAAGCTATATGGAAGAGGTAACATATATGCATAAGGGCTCTAAAACTGATTTTATTAGAATTTGGAAGGGATGGGAGGAGTTTAGACATTCGTGGGTATATGAAGGGTATATGAGAAGAGAAGGTAGCACCTAACGGTATTTTGGCTGGATCCCCTGGGATGGAAAAAAAAAATTTTTTTTTTTCCCTCTTTTCTTTTTTTTTTTTCTTCTCTTCCGCATGCTACCCCCGGGCCCTCCCTCTAAAACACAAAGGTCACGGAAGTTGCATAAAGGGGGGGGGGGAGTCGAAAGAGGGAGGTAGGGTAGGGCAAATAAAAAAGGGTAAGTAGGGCACGTTGTGTTTTTTTTTTTTTTTTTGAGCTAAAGAGAGGTACTCATGACTCCTATGATAACACAGAACACATGATAGTTAACTTAAAAGGGAAAAAGGGAGGGGAAGGGTAGAAATAGGGGAGGGGAAAGAGGGCACTAGGCACTAAAAGATAATAAGTTGAAAGAGGGAGGTTGGGTAGGGTAAATAAAAAAGAGTAAGTTGGGCACGTTTTGTTTTTTCTAATTTGAAATGAAAATAGGTGGAGTGAGTGGTCTGCCCTCCCTTTTTTTTTTGGGCCAGAGAGAGGTACTCACGACTCCTCATAAATTAATGATAACACAGAACACACGATAGTTAACTTAAAAGGGAAAAAGGGAGGGGAAGGGTAGAAATAAGGGAGGGGAAAGAGGGCACTAGGCACTAAAAGATAATAGGTTGAAAGAGGGAGGTTGGGTAGGGCAAATAAAAAAGGGTAAGTTGGGCATGTTTGTTTTTTCTAATTTGAAATGAAAATAGGTGGAGTGAGTGGTCTGCCCCCTCTTTTTTTTTTTTGAGCTAGAGGGAAGTACTTGTGTCCCCTCATAAATTAATGATAACACAGAATGCACGATAGCTAATCTATAAGGGAAAAAGGGAGGGGAAGGGTAGAAACAGGGGAGGGGAAAGAGGGCACTAGGCACTAAAAGTAGAGGGAAGGAGGGGAAGGGAGGAAGCGGAGGGCGGAGGATTGTGAGGGAGGAGAGAGAGAGAATTGTTTTTGGGTTTTTTTTTTTTTGAGATGGGGGAGGGATTGGATGGTGAGAGGAGAAAGGGGAGGGGAAAGGAGGAAAGAAGGGGAAAAAAGAAAGGGAGTAAGAGATACCACAGAGGCCATGTAGGTTAACCAAAAATGATAGAAGAGAGGGGAGAAGAGTAAACGATGTTATGGTATGGACCCATTTTCTTTTTTTTTTTTGTAAGTGTATGTTCAGTTAATATTGTTTTGTTTTTGTAATGTATATGTGTCGATTGACAATGATATAAAAGATATATGTATGTATGTATGTATAAAAACCTTTGAATAAAAAAATATGAAAACAGACTTCATGCTGTAATTGACTGCAAAGGATTTGCAACCAAGTATTAAAAAGTGAAAGTTTGATTTATGACTGGTAATCTGTCCCATTACTTTTAGTCCCTTAAAAAGTGGGAGGCACATATACAAACTGTTGTAATTCCTACACTGTTCACCTGATTTGGATGTAAATACCCTCAAATTAAAGCTGAAAGTCTGCAGTTAAAGCACATCTTGTTTGTTTCATTTAAAATCCATTGTGGTGGTGTATAGAGATAAAAAGATTAAAATTGTGTCGATGTCCCAATATTTATGGACCTGACTGTATATGGTGGATAGGGGTTTTACCAGCTCGTCATTCCGGAGGAGGGATTCTAAAGTGGAGTGAAGGAGTAATATTGGTTGAGACCCAAATTGGGAAGAGAAGGCGTGCCTAAGCTGCAAATATCTAAAGAAGTAACAATTGGGTAAGTTATGGTTCTGTTTGAGAGTGTTAAAGGGCAGAATAATTGTTTACATTTTTTTAACGTTTTCTTTGCTAAACTTTTCTTTTTATTATATAGTAGATAAAAAGTTGCTTCTGGGTCAATAACAGGAAGGTGGGATCATCAAACAGATATTTGCTGATCTCCCTTCCCTCTACCCAGCTTGTTATTCCTCCCTTCCCTCTACCCAGCTTGGTATTCCTCCCTTCCTTACAGAAGAAGTCCCCAACAGTTGAATATCAGTCAGCGGTTATTTTTCCAAAACAGAATAAACTATTTATTTTCTAATGGAGTCTGCACCTTTCACTTTAAAATTTGAGGATTCCACTGTTCTCTCTATACCATAGCAAAGTGTATAAACTCGGTTCCTATAGGTCTAAACATTTCACCAAAATGTTTCCTCATCATCCTCTTTTCGATAATTTTATCTATAAAGATTTGAAGCACCTACACAAACAATTCCTTGTCCCTAAACGGTTCCAGGTGCTCTATCCGGTTGCAGAGGATTTTGTCACAAAAAGGTCTACTACTCCTCTAGTGAACTGCTGTGTGTCTTTCATTAACACAACTCTGACCAACCCTTTAGAAGATTCTATGTCCTTTAGAGACCCTGACAAGAATTTGGAAGCAATTTCGCGATCCATCTATTTCTTGGTGAAATCTGCCTTTTAACCCATGTTTACCACCTCACTTAATTCTCAGGCTTTGGCTGATTGGTCTAAATTGCTAAGTAGAGATCTGGTCACTACTGATGTTGAAATTGAGTTTATTGATTGCATTGACCAAATGATCATCACATAGAACTAGCAGGGTTATGTCTCTTATCTGTAGTAAGTTCTGGTCAGCAAAGCAACAGCGTAAGAAGGCTGACAGAAGGGTGACTGTCTGTCTTTTCAGCTTATCACTGGATGAAAGTTGTGTAAAGCCGCGTACACACGATCGGTTTTACCGATGAAAACAGTCCGATGGACTGTTTTCATCGGACGAACCGATCGTGTATAGGCCCCATCGGTCTTTTTTCCATCGGTGTGAAAAAATAGAACATGTTTTACATTTTTTCGATGGGAAAAAAACCGATAGCAAAATCCGATCGTCTGTGTGGAAATCCATCGGATAAAAAACCCACGTATGCTCAGAATCAAGTCGATGCATGCTCAGAAGCCTTGAACTTCATTTTTCTCGGCTCGTCTGAGTATTTTACGTGACAGCGTTTGGGATGATCGGTTTTTTGACTGATGGTGTGTAGGCAAGACTGATGGAAGTCAGCTTCATCGGATTTCTGATGGAAAAATCTATCGGATTAGAATCCATAGGAAATCCGATCGCGTGTACACGGCTTAAGAGTACTGATTTACCTCTGCTGCATAAAGCTGAATATCATTTACACAGGTTGACACCTTCCTATTCTGCATATCAAAATATTTATTTTGTTTGTCAAGTCAGGTTCCAGTTCCCAAACCCACAATTCTTCTTCCCCCTTCAGACTCAGCAAAGCAAGTTAAAACCTAAAGATAAATCTGCTTCCTCATGTAGGTTCACCCCCACCAACTTCTTCAAAAGTGGATGGAAACTTGATGGTTGTCATAGCTTCACAATGGCTTCAGAAGGTGTGGTATGCCATCCCCTTTCATCTGTTAGACAATGCTGTGTGGCCTTTAACAGATAGGCCAGGTCAGTTATATAAAGGACCAATGTTCCATCCTGCTTCTCATTCACTTGTTTTGAGGGCCTGGTATTTGAAACCCAAGATTTCAGGTACAGGGACATTTCAGCTATTAATGCTGAAAACTCATAAATCTACTTCCTGCAAATTTATCATCGAATGTGAATTAAAAAACTTGTTTTTTCTTTTCACCTCATAGAATATATTGTTTGTGTTACATTCTCTATGTCCTGCACCAGCTCATTCTAAGGAGATCACACTCCATTTCCTGGATGTGGTGAGTACTGCCAGGGTTTACTTTTATGCCACTACTTCCTTTAGGTAGATGGATTCCATGTTTGTCATTCCAAAAGGTCTTCAAAGAGGTTTTTCAACTTCCATATCCACTATTTCTAAGTGGATTACCAAGCCTATGAGTGTAAGATAAAGTGGCTCCTTTCCCCAATTAAGCACACTCCACTAGGGCAGTAAGTGCTTCTTGCGGTTTTTGTCATCAGGTCACTGTGTCTCAGATTTGTATGGCTGCTACTTAGTCATGTGTTCTCACGCACCCCTCTGTTTGGACTGCTTTTAAACATCACTAGGTTATTCAGTGTCCCTTAATGAACGATATGGACAATAAGATTTTTGTGTTGACCATAAAATAATTTTTGGGGGAATCCACTGAGTTCCCATAAGGCTATTTATTGCTTTCTCTTGGACTGCTTGCGATAACTTAATAGGTGTGGTGTGGGAGGGACTATAGCCTTAAGGGGCTGTCTTTTGGTTTTCTATGAGCCTAGTATGCTTTGTTTCTGGAGGTGACAGTGTAACAGATAATTCTTACTCAAACTGTGCCCCATCAATCGGCTTCAATAAAGGGATATTACGATAAGCACCAAAATCATATTATTTTTAGTACAGTAAAAAACGGCTTGAAGTGCAAACAACTTTTTTGTGGCTGTCTGGCCCACTGTTGGGGATTTTCCCTCACTTCTTGTTTTGGTCACCCATCTCTCCCAAAATGCCTCAGAAACCAATAAAACCTGAGAGAGCATTTTAATCTTCCATTATTTAAAAAAAGTAAAAAAGTTTAAAACAAAAGAGTTAAAATTTAATGAGGATAATCACAATCTGGACACAAACACGGCCAACATATCTTTGGCTAATTTAAAGCTGAACTCCAGGTACAAAAACGTTTATTTTGATAAAACACAACCGTTAATGAAAAAAATGTTTAACTTTTTAAATCTTTAATTATTATTTGTTAAATGAAATCATTGAGTCTGTTTCTTTATGTAGAGAAAGCTGAGAATCTCACAACACTCCACCACTGCGCAGAAGTGCATTCGAAAGAGAATGAAGTTCATATGCTTAGATTCACTTTAAAAATCCTTACTGTACTTGGCCACCTAATATAATTAATTGCAAAATTTAGACCATATAAAAGCTTTTTTGTTCATTAGGTGACCTTGCCAACTCCCTAGATTTCAAGTGCTAAAAAGAGAGAACCTAATTGCTACAGACCAAAGCCACTTTATAAAAGATTCAATTTAGTCATTTAAAATTATATATTTTTATCATTCAGAGCTCATTGAAAAGGATTATTGTGAGCTGACTTAGTGTGATCTGAGAGAGAACTTTGAAAGTAAGGGTCTGAATTTGAAAAGTGCATGGCCTATTATATTCACTAATGTTCAAGCAACAAAGGAAAGGAGAGTTATTTAATTGTAGGTGGCATGTCATGGTTACCTTTGAAAGAAGGATTGCTTAGGTCATTATAAGTAGTGCAGTTACAGGTGCTCAGTAATGAACAAAAGTTGTTGCTGTTCGAAAGGAAGCACATTTCTGTTAAAATGGGGTAATACATATTCTTTTAGTTGTATCTGAGAAACCATCCATAGTCATATCAGTAAATGTTCTACTTTTGAATTGTGATGCTTAAAATTATTAAAAGGTAACTCCTGGCAGATGTGATTTACTTCATGAATGAATTCACAGAAATGGTGCAATTTTTATTACTGCAGATCAAAATGATTAACCTCCTAAAAATTTTAAAACCCCCCTTTTTTCTGCATTTTTAACCCTGATGCCGCGTACACACGACCGTTTTTCATGACGAGAAAAATGCCATTTTATAAAATGGTCATTAAAAACGATCGTGTGTAGGCTCCAGAGCATTTTTCTAGACGAGAAAAATGGGCATTAAAAATTTAGAACATGCTCTATTTTTTCTTGTCGTTTTTTCACGTCGTGAAAAACGGACGTGTGTATGCTTTAACCACTTCGCGCCCGGGCAATGCTCAAAAGACGTCTGCATTGCGGCGCTCAATTGCTGAGAGGACATCCATGGACGTCCTTCTGTTAACTTCCGCGATGCGCGCCGCCGCGGGCGCGCATCGGGGAAAAGCTGTGCCCGCCGTGTCACGCGGGGGCTGATGCGCATGCCTGGCGGCCACAATGTCCGCCAGGTACCCGCGATTGGCTGTCACAGAGCCAGGGACATGGATCTCTGTGTGTAAACACAGAGATCCATGTCCTGTCAGGGAAAGAAGACAGATGGTGTGTCCCTTGTACATAGGGACAACCATCGGTCACCTCCCCCAGTCAGTCCCCTCCCCCCACAGTAACAATCACCTAGCAGGAAACACAGTTAACCCCTTGATCGCCCCCTTGTGGTAACCCCTTCCCTGCTAGTCACATTTATACAGTAATCAGTGCATATTTATAGCACTGTTCGCTGTATAAATGTGAATGGTCCCAAAAATGTGTCAAAAGTGTCCGATATGTCTGCCATAATGTCGCAGTCACAATAAAAATCGCAGATCGCCGCCATTACTAATAAAATAAATAAATAAAATAAAAAGTCATAATTCTATCCCCTATTTTGTAGACGCTATAACTTTTGCGCAAACCAATCACTATACGCTTATTGCGATTTTTTTTTTATACCTAAAATATGTAGAAGAATACGTATCGGCCTAAACTGAGAAAAAAAAATAGTTTTTTTAATAAAAATTGGGATATTTATTATAGCAAAAAATATTGTGTTTTTTTCAAAATTGTCGCTCTTTTTTTGTTTATAGCGCAAAAAATAAAAACCGCAGAAATTATCAAATACCACCAAAAGAAAGCTCTATTTATGGGAAAAACAGGACGTCAATTTTGTTTTGGAGCCACATCGCATGACCGCGCAATTCTCATTCAAAGCCTGCCCAGGCTGAAATTTCGCCTGGCAGGAAGGGGGTTATGTGCCCAATAAGCAAGTGGTTAATGACAGGAAAAAAACGTGCATGATCAGAAGCAAGTTATGATACGGGAGCGCTCGTTCTGGTAAAACTAGCGTTCGTGATGGAGATCGCACATTCGTCATGCTGTAACGGACTGAAAAGCACAGACTGAAAAGCGCGAATCGGCTAACACCAAACTTTTACTAACACGCGGTAACACAAAATCAGCAAAAGCAGCCCAAAGGGTGGCGCCATCCGAATGGAACTTCCCCTTTATAGGGCCATCGTACATGTTGTCGTACGTGTTGTACGTCACTGCGCTTTGCTCGAGCATTTTTTTTTCACGATAGTGTGTAGGCAAGGCAGGCTTGAGAAGAATCACGTTGAGAAAAACGTTGTTTTTTCCATGACATTAAAAACGGTCGTGTGTATGCGGCATAATTTATAGATTTCCTATCCACAATACTCTTTTATCTGCCTCTAGATGTCCTCAGTCTGATGGCCAGCATAATTTAACTCACTTCCTCTGAGCTCAGGTCCGCTTAGACCCAGCCCAGCCCTGGTCAGTGAATGGAGAAGCAGCACAGCGATGAGCTCATCAATTTCTCCCGGCTATTTTCTCTCTCTATTCGTTTGCTTATTGTCAGCATATATTATCAATTGATTGGCTGCTTCTGCCTTCTACACTCCTGCCCTGCTGTACAGGGACTGGAAGAGGCTGATACCAGGTCAAACTCAGGCATTTAGATTGCTTGCATTTAAAGCCTACTTTTAATTAAATAAAAAATTAAATCTGCACAAAGGACAGTGGTTACGTTTAATGAGAAGTGTCACTTGTTCTGATGGCTGCTGTCTTAGTCGGAATCTTTAGTCTGTTCCCACTCTATACCCTAGCAGAGTTAATCTCCTGGTGCTGCAAGGGTTAATACATCTACTGACCTGTCATGGGCACTTATCAAGAGTCTGACTATACCCGCCCTCCGCCCTTTCCGCCCCCCCCGCTCTATATATAAAAGCTGTAGTACAGCTGTAGCTCCCATCAGTGAAAAAGCACTCTATGAATAGACAAGGTAGGACTTTCATTCATCTGCCCATCCTTCATTTATAGAGTGCTTTGCATTATTGGAAGCTACTGTACAGCTTCTATAAATAGAGGAGGCGACCATAATCAGCACTGTCGGTTAATGCCTATTGCAAGTCCAGCAGTTGTATTAACCTCCACAGCACCGGAAGATACTGTAACTGCTGCGGGGGCATGGAAGGCATGGACAAATGATGCAAGATTTCAGTTGAGACAACAGCCATGAGCACAACGGACACTTCTTATTGAATATAAGTACCATCTCTTGGGCTGATTTTAGACTTAAAAAAAAAATTGCTTAAAAAAAAAAAAATATACAGTTAATGATGTATTTATAATAGCAGGGTTGCAAAAATGTGTCACTTTCACATCTGGCTTCACATCTGGCTAAATTGTAGCTTTAAGCTGCACTGTTTAATTGCTTGTTATACTTCTTGATGTGTCCTTTGGGCCTGATTTATTAAATTGTGTAGTGAGGTGAAATGCACAAGTAAACATGTTCATGGGCTTGAGAATACATAAATTAGAACTTTTCTTGCTATTGCATGGATGTTGAAAGTGACCTGCTTTCAGATAAAGTGTGCCTTTACTCTCTGTTCACCACACCAGCATACAGTTCTATCAGAAAATATTAGTCATTACAGCCCTCTCTTCTTGTACATACGAGGACCATGAATGCATTTCCATATACGGCACCATTGTGGGAACATCAGAATTACAGTCAAAGTGCAAAGGAATGATGGACATTTGGTGTATGGAATCATATAAAATAGTACATAGTGTAAAATTGCATTATTAAATATACATATAAACACATACTCACATACTAAGTGCAGTAAAAGCACTGTCAGCAATGGCACAAGAGGCATTGCACTCTCCAGATAATTTGTCCTTGCATTATAATTCCCACTTCTAAAATGTTTCATCAACCATTGATTTTATTTGGGGGCAAAGCTGACTAAAATCTAAATTAAAATCATTCTAAAAAAACATTT
The DNA here is from genome assembly GCA_029206835.1 of Rana muscosa. NCBI lineage: Eukaryota > Metazoa > Chordata > Amphibia > Anura > Ranidae > Rana > Rana muscosa. Next base: position 967,616,362 of record CM055117.1, on the reverse strand, counting down.
CAAGCTGCCAGCTATAATTTAGACCCCTTTTGTCTGACAGCATTATTTATATAACCGCTTAAGGACCAGCGCACGCCTATTTACATCGACAGAATGGCACGGACAGGCATAAGGGTGTACAGGTACGTCCCCTTTAAGATGCCGCTGCGTGGTCGCGCGCGCAAGCTCCGTGAGCCAGACCGTGGGTCCTGCGGACTCGATCGCTGCGGGGATACCCGCGATCGTCTCGCAGAGCGATAGATCGGGGAGATGCTAATGTATCTCCCCGCTCTGCCTAGTGACAATGACACTGATCTCCGCTCCGTGTAATCGGAGCGGAGATCAGTGTCATGTCACACACAGCCCACCCCCCTACAGTAAGAATCACTCACTAGGGCACACTTAACCCCTACAGCGCCACCTAGTGGTTAACCCCTTCACTGCCAGTGTCATTTTCACAGTAATCAGTGCATTTTTATAGCACTGGTCGCTGTAAAAATGACAATGGTCCCAAAAATGTGTCAAAAGTGTCCGATGTGTCCGCCATAATGTCGCAGTCACGATAAAAATCGCTGATCGCCGCCATTACTAGTAAAAAAAAATATTATTAATAAAAATGCCATAAAACTATCCCCTATTTTGTAGACGCTATAACTTTTGCGCAAACCGATCAATAAATGCTTATTGCGATTTTTTTACCAAAAATATGTAGAAAAATACGTATCGGCCTAAACTGTGGAAAAATGTTTTTTTATGTAGTGGAGTGCTATATTTAAGGGAAGTATCTGAGTGGTAATAAGGCTCAGATACACAAATTGTTAGGGTTCATGGACCATTTCTGTCCCTGGAAGATAGTATTGATGTACAGTTCCCTGGGGCCTATAGGTGGCGCTGTTGCCATGGGCCCGGGTTGAACCACAGTACAGGGTTGTGCCTTTTCTTATCCCCTCTTGACAGCAGTGCGGCGGGGCGGGGAACCTGCTGTGCCTGTCGGGAGAGGGTATAAAAAGGGGCGGACATCTTCCAGTCGGGGTTGTTACACGCCCAGGTACCTTAGGCCTGGGTGTGTGCGTGTCGCCTCCGGGTGCCCTAGGCCCGGATGCCTGCTGGTCAGTCGTCGTGGGTCGATGCCCAGGCACCTTAGGCCTGGGTGTGTGTGTCGTGTCCGGGTGCCCTAGGCCCAGAGGCGAAGTTGCTGTTCCATCCCAGACACCTTCAGTCTGGGGTGAGGTACTAAATAGGAGGCCCGGGGCCCAGCAACCTTCGGCTGGGGTCCGCTAAGGATCAGGAGCTCCCAGGGTACCACCTTGCGAAGGGACACGTATCTTGGATCGAGGAGGCCAGGGAGGTGACCCTTTCTGAAGACCCAGCGCAGAGTCGTGGTGACAGTAAGGGCCTCTGGTGACTCTCCGGAGGGACGTTTTACTCTTTGACATGGGCCAAGTTCTCCAAGAAGGCAGTGCATGTTCTGTAGGTCATAGTGGCAGTGACTCTACGCTCACCAGGTCAGTGGCAGTGACCAAATAGGGCAAGGCCCTATTCACCCGATCAGTGACAGTGACCATCCTCAACAAGTCAGTGGCAGTGACTTTCATATTCATTAGGTCTGTGACAAAGGTCGTACGCCAAAACTGTTCGTGCATATCAGAACAGTAAGAGAACCAAGATTAAGTTTGTGCCTGGATCTCCCTCCCACCTTATCTGACCTGTGTCTCGTCTCAACCTGTCTGCTCTTAAAGGGACTATTTATTATCCACGTGAAATAAATACAGAAGTTGGACTTTCAGTTGGTGTGGACAGTTACTTTACTGGGGAGAATTAAGGACTTGTTTCTGGCCAAGGCAGAAGCGAGGACATCTCGGGAGGATTCTAAAACCAGCCGCAGGCAGGCCCGAGAAAACTAACACCGCTCAACCTCCCCATCCAGGAGGGTACAGGCTTGTAGTGTGGTGTGCCTCAGTCTTCCCTGCGGAGGAGCCAAATTAAGAAAAGCAGGTAAAGTCTGGGGTGGGTGCGCTATATTTATATATTTTTGGGGGGATATTTATTATAGCAAAAAGTAAAAAATATTGCTTTTTTTTCAAAATTGTCGCTCTATTTTTATTTATAGCGCAAAAAATATCAAATACCACCAAAAGAAAGCTCTATTTGTGGGAAAAAAGGACGTCAATTTTGTTTGGGAGCCACGTCACACGACCGCACAATTGTAAGTTGAAACGACGCAGTGCCAAATTGTAAAAATACCTCCGGTCTTTAAGCTGACAAATGGTCCGGGGCTCAAGTGGTTAAAGGAGATCTATGGTCAAAGCATACAGTGGCGTACTAAGTGGGGGGTGGGGGGCGGGGAGCCCCGTGTGCCACACACTGAGGGGGGTGTCAGGCCAGCGTCCCCCCTCCTACTGAAGCGGAGACAGTGGGCGTGTTTAGGCAGCGGGTGGGTTTAGGCAGCGGCAGGCACCCCCCCTCTGCAACTGAAGCGGAGACAGCGGGGCTGAGCGGGCGGGTTGAACTTGAGAGACAGCGGGCGGGTTTAGCCTAGGCAGTGGGCAGGTTTAGGCAACGGCAGGCACCCCCCCTCCGCGACTGAAGCAGAGACAGCGGGGCTGAGCGGGCGGGTAGAACTTGAGAGACAGCGGGCGGGTTTAGCCTAGGCAGTGGGCAGGTTTAGGCAGCGGCACGCGAGGCTGAACGCGAAGAGAACCTGAGGTAGTGGCTTTGCGGGGGGAGGGGTGCGATCCGCACCGGAGTGTGACACCTGACCCGTCGGATCCCCTTCTCTCCGTGGTCGTGGCTCTGATCAGTCTCAGCACAGCCGAGCAGAGTGAAGCCGCCTCCCCCTTCTCCTTTGTGTCGACGCAGGGGGAGGGGACCCGACCAGTCCACAAGTGCTGTGATCATCTGAGGTACATTATGGGACTGTGGGGGGTCTGTATTGTTAGGGGGGTCTGCACTGTAGGGGGTGGGTCTGTATTGGTAGTAGGGTCTGTATTGTTAGGGGGTCTGTATTGTTAGGGGGTAGGTCTGTATTGTTAGGGGGGTCTGCACTGTAGGGGGTGGGTCTGTATTGGTAGGGGGGTCTGTATTGTTAGAGGGAGGGTCTGTATTGTTAGGGGGTGGGTCTGTATTGGTAGGGGGGTCTGTATTGGTAGGGGGTCTGTATTGTTAGGGGGGTATGCACTGTAGGGGGTGGGTCTGTATTGGTAGGGGGATCTGTATTGTTAGGGGGTGGGTCTGTATTGTTAGGGGGGTCTGCACTGTAGAGGGTGGGTCTGTATTGTTAGGGGGTGGGTGTGTATTGGTAGGGGGTCTGTATTGGTAGGGGGTCTGTATTGTTAGGGGGTGGGTCTGTATTGTTAGGGGGGTCTGTATTGTTAGGAGGTGGGTCTGTATTGGTAGGGGGGTCTGTATTGTTAGGGGGTGGGTCTGTATTGGTAGGGTGGGTCTGTATTGTTAGGGGGTGGGTCTGTATTGTTAGGGGTGGGTCTGTATTGGTAGGGGGGTCTGTATTGGTAGGGGGGTCTGTATTGTTAAGGGGTGGGTCTATATTGTTAGGGGGTCTGTATTGGTAGGGGGGTCTGTATTGTTAGGGGGTGGGTCTGTATTGTTATGGGGTGGGTCTGTATTGTTAGGGGGTGGGTCTGTATTGGTAGGGGTGTGTGTATTGTTAGGGGGGTCTGCATTGTTAGGGGGTCTGTATTGGTAGGGGGTGGGTCTGTATTGGTAGGGGGTGGGTCTGTATTGTTAGGGGGGTCTGTATTGGTAGGGGGTGGGTCTGTATTGGTAGGGGGGTCTGTATTGTTAGGGGATGGGTCTGTATTGGTAGGGGATGGGTCTGTATTGGTAGGGGGGTCTGTGTTGTTAGGGGGTGGGGGGTCTGTATTGTTAGGGGGTGGGTATATACTGTTAGGGGGGTCTTTACTGTAGGGGAGGGTCTGTACTGTAGGGAGGGGGTCTGCACTGTAGGGAGGTCTGCACTGTAGGGGGTCTGTGTAACATGCAGGCGTCCAGAGCTGTGGGGTTCAGAGGTGCAGGGTTCTGTGTAATGTAAAGGGGTCCAGAGGTACAAGGGCTGTATAATGTAAAGGGGTTCAGAGGTTCGGGTGCTGTGTAATGTAAAGGGGTCCAGGGGTACTGTGTAATGTAAAGGGGTCCAGAGGTGTAGGGTGCTGTGTAATGTAAAGGGGTTCAGAGGTGCAGGGTGCTGTGTAATGTAAAGGAGTTCAGAAGTGCAGGGTGCTGTGTAATGTAAAGGGGTCCAGAGGTGCAGGGTGCTGTGTAATGTAAAGGGATCCAGAGGTGCAGGGTGCTGTGTAATGTAAAGGGGTCCAGAGTTGTAGGGTGCTGTGTAATGTAAAGGGGTGCAGGGTGCTGTGTAATGTAAAGGGGTCCAGAGGTGCAGGGTGCTGTGTAATGTAAAGGGGTCCAGATGTGCAGGGTGCTGTGTAATGCAAAGGGATCAAGAGGTGTAGGGTGCTGTGTAATGTAAAGGGATGCAGGGTGCTGTGTAATGTAAAGGGGTCCAGAGGTGCACGGTGCTGTGTAATGTAAAGGGGTCCAGAGGTGTAGGGTGCTGTGTAATGTAAAGGGGTCCAGAGGTTTAGGGTGCTGTGTAATGTAAAGGGGTCCAGAGGTTTAGGGTGCTGTGTAATGTAAAGGGGTCCAGAGGTGCAGGGTGCTGTGTAATGTAAAGGGGTCCAGAGGTGCAGGGTGCTGTGTAATGTAAAGGGGTCCAGAGGTGCAGGGTGCTGTGTAATGTAAAGGGGTCCAGAGGTGCAGGGTGCTGTGTAATGTAAAGGGGTCCAGAGGTGCAGGGAACTGTGTAATGGGGTCAATTGTAATAATAATAGTTGTTTTTAACAATCCAATATAAGCTTACTTGAAAACTCTGCTTTTATTATGTGCTACTTGTGCTGCTTGTTAGCTGGCCATCTCTTTTGTCAGGCCTACCCCTAGCATTGATGGTTAGGCACTATAACAGGCCCTGTGTTCTTTACTTATAGCAGCCCCCTTTTCTATAAGACAAGCTGGCCTACTGGTACTCAATTGCCCCCAGGTCTTATACACAATGTTATAGTGCCTGGCTACCACGCTGGGGCAGGCACGAGCTAAGCACAGAAAATAGGTACTTAAGGGTGGCAAACAGACAAAGTTATCCAATGGCAGTCCAGGTTCAAGGCAGGAAATGTTCAGAGAGTAGTCAGGGTCAAATCGGTGGTCAACAGGCAGGTAGAGTTCAGTGTAGTCCAAGTTCAATCCAATATCAATAACAGGGGAATCCAAACTGGCAGGCATGGCGGGGATCAGCCGAAGGCAAAGGTCAAAGTACAGGATCAGGGAGCTTGATGCATGTGTTGCAAACACTATCTCAAGGAAGACACTAATGGCTTAGCAGGCTTAAAACAGGTTTCATCTCCACCCAGAAGCTGTGTCTACATCAATCACCCTGCAGGTGGCCAGTCAGACAGGGAGAGGGCAGCTCAGCCAAAACCAGGATGCTGGAGTCAGACCAGCAGCTACCATGAAACAGGAGCATTACACACTCCTGACATCTTTCCACAACTTCCTGGATTCCCTGCATGCTTTACAGCTTTTCCCCTGCAGCTTACATTCCATTTCTAAGGACTACATATCCCACAGTACCTTGCTGACTGCAAACTATGATTCCTGTAGTGACTCCGCCTCCTCAAACTCCTCTTCTGAGCACTTTTGTAATTCAGAAGGCCGGCTCTGTGAAATGTGTGGCTACTTATATGGTACTTTATACCTTTATATTATTATATTATTACCTCATTTTTCCTTAGCTGAGACCATAGGTGGATACAAATATAACCTATTTTTGCACACATATATCTTTTACAGTTATCATTTTGGGTGATATGTTGGATTGGATACATTTTCTTTTTGCCTGTACTACATCCAGCTCTGTTTGCCCTCCTGGGTTCCTGTGGATTCTTTGTCCACAGCTCCCAGGTCAGACATCCCTGGCAGTCACCACTGGAATATGATCAGGTGCATTCAATTTGAGCTGATTTGTAAGTATGGGTCCCCTATGGTGACCCTCAGTTTTAAAACAACATTATTTTTCACCAATTTTGTTATGTACTGGTATTTCAAGATTGTTTTACCTTACAGATATTTATGTGTGCATCAGCTCCTGAGTAGGGATGAGCCGAACACCCCCCGGTTCCGTTCGCACCAGAACCTGCGAACGGACCGAAAGTTTGCGCGAACTTTAGAACCCTATTAAATACAATGGACGTGAATGTTCAAAATCTAAAGTGCTAATTATAACGGCTAATATGCATGTTATTGTCCTAAAAAGGTTTGGGGACCTGGGTCCTGCCCCAGGGGACATGTATCAATGCAAAAAATAAGTTTTAAAAACGGTCCTTTTTTTGGGAGCAGTGATTTTAATGATGCATAAAGTGAAAAAAAAAGTGAAATATTCCTTTAAATATCGTACCTGGGGGTGTCTAAAGTATGCCTGTGAAGTGGCACATGTTTCCCGTGTTTAGAACTGTCCCTGCACAAAATGACATTTCTAAAGGAAAAAAAGCCATTTAAAACTGCTTGCGGCTTTAATGTAATGTCTGGTCCCGGTAATATGGATGAAAATCATTGAGAAAAATGGCATGGATACCCCATCACCTAGCCCCCCCACCCTACCCCAGCCCATTACCAGCCCCTTTGGGTCTTGTATGGATATTAAGGGGAACCCCGCACCCAAAATAAAAATAGGCCCTATATACTTTGAACAGCAGTATACAGGCGGTGCAAACAAGACACGAACTGTAGGTTTGTTCTTAGGTAGAATCTGTTTGTAATTTGGAACAGGTACATTTTTTAAGTGTAGCTCTAGCCAAAATATCTATTTTTAAGCTTTTTGGAGAACATAGGGAAGGGTTAACACCCCTGTAACATTTGTTTTGCTGTCTGTGCACCTGTTCAGAACATTTCCCCTCACTTTCCGTCCCAATGACAAATGTTTTTGGAAAATTTTGGGTTTTTATTGAAACAAGGATTGGTAATAAAGCATCAGTAGAGAGGAGATACCTTTTTCCCATATTAACTCTAAAGCCCTGTACACACGATCGGTTTTACCGATGAAAACCGTCCGATGGATTGTTTTCATCAGACAAGCCGATCATGTATGGGACCCATCGGTCTTTTTTCCATCGGTTTTAAAAAATAGAACTTGTTTTAAAATTTTCCGATGGATCAAAAACCGATGGTAAATTCCGATCATCTGTGGTTAAGTCCATCGGTTAAAAAACCCACGCATGCTCAGAATCAAGTCGACGCATGCTCAGAAGCATTGAACTTCATTTTTCTCGGCTCATCGGAGTGTTTTACGTCACCGCGTTTGGAACGGTCGGTTTTTTTGACTGATGGTGTGTGGGCAAGACTGATGGAAGTCAGCTTCATCGGTTTTCCGATGGAAAAATCAATCGGTTTAAAAACCATAGGAAATCCGATCGTCTGTACAGGGCTTTACAGGAGAGAATTTCCCTTCCTATGGGTAGATTTCCTCTTACTTCCTGTTTTCTCCTTCTGTTTGCAAGTAGGAGTCGTTTGTAAGTTGGATGTTTGAAAGTAGGGGCCTGTCGTATATACTCTGCAGAAATTTGCCCCTTAGGTGTTGGTGTTGCCACAACACTGTAAGCCCTCACAGTTACTCTTGGTGGGCGCAAGAATGGGCCCTGCAGTGAATTATTAGATCAATAATTGTAATTGCATGCCCCTGTTGAACAGGGGCTGAAAATTGGGCCTTTGGTGGTGGCGGTGGTGCTGGTGCCACAAGACTGTAAGTCCACACAGTTATTCTTGGTGGGCGCAGGAATGGGCCCAGCTGTGAAATATTAGATCAAGAATTGTTATTTCATGCCCCTGTTGAACAGGGGCTGAAAAATTGGGCCTTAGGCACTGGTACTGGTGCCACGACACTGCAACCTCTCCCAGATAGTCTAGTTGGAGTGCAGGAATGAGCCCTGCTGCAAAGCATTGTTTCGAAAATTTTAATTACATGCCCCTGTTTAAACAGGGGCTGAAAAATTGGGCCTTAGCCACTGGTGGCGGCACCCAGAACCAAAAATGTTCTTCCAAGCTATCAGCAGATCATTGAGGAGGAAGAGGATAGTCAGTCAACATAACAGGACAGTCACTCAGCATCAGCATAAGCAGTCTTAAAGGGATGTGACATTTAAAAAAAAAAATATTCGGTTACATCAGCTTCAGATGCTTGGTGGTGATCCAAGACTGATTCATCTTTATGAAGTTCAGTCGATCAACCGAGACGGTGGACAGGCGCACCCTGTGATCGGTTACAAAGCCTCCAGCAGCACTGAATGTGCGTTCCGAAAGAACGCTGGATGCAGGGCAGGCCAGTAGCTCAATTGCATACTGTGCAAGCTCTGGCCAGTGATCCATCCTCAAGACCCAGTAAGCCAGAGGATTTTCGGTGGGAAAGGTGTCCAAGTCTGAGCTTGCCCCTAGGTATTCCTGGACCATGTAAATCAGACGCTGGCGATGGTTGCTGGAACCGATTATACCTTAGGTATGCGGACTAAAAAATTGTCTGAATGCATCGGTCAGACGGCCACCTTCTCCACCGCTATTTCTGTGACTGACCGAAGCCTCAGCAACTCGCTGTCCAGGACCAGGAGTTTGTAACCTCCCAGTCTCTGGGAACGCGTTGCACAGACCTTTCTGCAAGGCCTCCCGAAGATGTCTCATCCTCTGCTCCTTCTGCGATGGCAATATAAGGTCTGCAACCTTACCCTTGTACCGTGGATCAAGGAGAGTGGCCAGCCAGTAATGGTCCCTCTCCTTGATCCGAAGAATACGAGGATCCTTCCAAAGGCTTTGCAGGATCAGGGAGGCCATGCAGCGTAGGTTAGCTGAGGCATTCGGTCCGGAGTCCTCTGGGTCACTAAGGACGACAGGATCCGCAGCCACCTCCTCCCAGCCACGTACAAGTCCACGGGTTTCTTGGGACTGTAAATCATCCCTAAAAGACTGCTGCTGCTGATGCTGAGTGCCAGGCTTCACCTCCATGCTGACACAATCCTCCTCCTCCTCCTCCTCCTCCTCGTCCTCTTCCTGTGTGATGGGTGGGACAGAAGGAACACTGTCTGGATAAAGAGGGCCTTGAGAGGCAAGGAAGTCCTCCTCTTCCTGCCTCTGTTCTGCCTCAAGTGCCCTGTCCATTATTCCACGCAGCATATGCTCCAAAAACGTGGACAAGAGGTACAGTGTCACTGATGCATGCACTGTCACTGCTCACCATCCTCGTGGCCTCCTCAAATGGTGCCAGGACAGTGCATGCATCCCTGATCATGCCCCACTGGCGTGGTGAAAAAAAAAACAAGCTCCCCTGACCCTGTCCTGGTGCCGTAGTCGCACAGGTACTTATTGATGGCCCTCTGCTGCGTGTGCAGCCACTGCAGCATGGCCAACGTTGAGTTCCACCTGGTGGGCATGTCACATATAATGCGGTTCTTGGGCAGGTTCAACTCCTTTTGCAGCTCAGCCAGCCGAGCACTGGCATTATATGATCAGCGGAAATGCACACAGACTTTCCTGGCCTGCCTCAGGACATCCTGTAAGCCCGGGTACCTGCCCAAGAACCGATGCACCACCAGGTTAAGGACGTGAGCCACACAGGGCACATGGGTCAGTTGTCCCTGTCGGAGGGCGAAGAGGAGGTTGGTGCCATTGTCGCAAACCACCATTCCTGGCTTAAGCTGGCGTGGCGTCAACCACCACTCGGCCTGTCCCTGCAGAGCTGACAGAACCTCTGCCCCAGTGTGGCTCCTGTCCCCCAAACACACCAGCGCAAGCACGGCATGGCATCTTTTTGCCTGCGAACTTGCATAGCCCCTTGAACGCCTACGGAGCACCACTGGTTCCGAGGACAAAGCACAGGAAGAGGCCATGGAGGAAGAAGAGGAGGGGGTGGAGGAGAGAGGTGTGTCACAACCAGTGGTAGCATTTTTGAGGAGTGGTGGCAGAACAACCTCCAACACTACTGCACCTTGTCCTGCATCCTTCCCAGCTGCCAAAAGAGTGGCCCAATGGGCCGTGAAAGATAGGTAACGTCCCTGTCCATGCCTGCTGGACCATAAGTCAGCGGTAATATGCACCTTACCGCTGACCGCTCTGTCCAGCGAGGCCAAGACATTGCCTTCCACATGCCGGTAGAGACCCGGAATCGCCTTCCGTGAGAAAAAGTGGCGTTTTGGGAACCTGCCACTGAGGAACCGCACATTCCACAAACTCACGGAAGGGGGCAGAGTCTACCAACTGAAAAGGCAGCAGTTGAAGTGCTAGCAATTTAGCCAAGCTAGCATTCAACCGCTGGGCATGTGGATGGCTGGGAGTGAACTTCTTGCGGTGGTGCAGCAGCTGGGGCAGGGAAATTTGCCTGGTACAATCGGACGTCGGGTGTACCTATAGCAGATTGCCCGCAAGTACTTGGCTGTGACACACCTAATTCTACACCTTCATTCCTCTCAGTGCAGGTTTCAGAGAGGACTGAAGGTATAGTGGGGTTGGAGATCTCAGCTGATGAGGAGCAAGGAGAGGCCCGCCTTGTTCTTTGGTGTGGCAGGTCGGCATGTCTGGTCAAGCACGTGGTGCCCAAGCGGCTGATGTTTTGGCCACGCGAGATACGCTTTAGACATATGTTGCAAATGGCAATGGTGCGATCTGTTGCACATGTCTGAAAAAAGGCCCACACCAAAGAACTTTTGGAATAACGTGCAGAGGCAGCGCCCTGCACAGGCGGAGCTCTGCGGTGTGATTCAGTCGGTGTGCTTCTCTTAAGCTGGCCCCCGGAGGGCATCCTGCCTCGTTGGAGATGTGTCTCCTCCTCCTCCTCCTCCTCCTCTCTCCTATCAGGCACCCACGTGGAGTCAGTGACCTCATCATCCCCTCCCTCTTGATCACTGGAGCAAACCTGGCAGTATGCTGCAGCTGGTGGAACATCCTTAGGAGGACATGGTGGGTCTAGGGAAGGAGTGACTGATGACATTGATACGAGGGAAGAGGACGCGTTGGCAGCTGCTTTGCCAGTACCCTGAGCCTGGGTGAGAGAGGATGAGGAGGATGAGGAGGGCTTGGTCATCCACTCTACCAAGTCTTCGGCATGATGCGGCTGCCGAAAATAAGGACAAGCGTGTCCCATGGCCACGTGCTGAAGACGATGCACTGCGTCCACGACGAGCACTGTTGCCCCTAGACACAGAGCCTGCTTGCCCTCTTTTATTGGCTTGTGACTGTCTGCCTCTCCTTGTTGGCCTTCCAAACACACTAATGGCCTACAGGGAGATGGGAAAACCAGCAATAAGGGGTAGCTTCAGGTGTATACTGTGCAGGAGGCACCTACACCCACTGTAACGGCTTGCAGATGCCTGTGTTACACAACAGAACACCACCAACACCAGCAATAAGGGGTAGCTTCAGGTGTATACTGTGCAGGAGGCACACTACACCCACTGTAACTGCTTGCAGATGCCTGTGTTACACAACAGAACAACAGAAACACCAGCAATAAGGGGTAGCTTCAGGTGTATACTGTGCAGGAGGCACACTACACCCACTGTAACTGCTGTGGATGCCTGTGTTACACAACAGAACAACACCAGCAATAAGGGCTAGCTTCAGGTGTATACTGTGCAGGAGGCACACTACACCCACTGTAACTGCTGCAGATGCCTGTGTTACACAACAGAACAACACCAGTAATAAGGGGTAGCTTCAGGTGTATACTGTGCAGGAGGCACACTACACCCACTGTAATTGCTTGCAGATGCCTGTGTTACACAACAGAACAACAACCAACACCAGCAATAAGGGGTAGCTTCAGGTGTATACTGTGCAGGAGGCACACTACACCCACTGTAATTGCTTGCAGATGCCTGTGTTACACAACAGAACAACAACCAACACCAGCAATAAGGGGTAGCTTCAGGTGTATACTGTGCAGGAGGCACACTACACCCACTGTAACTGCTGCAGATGCCTGTGTTACACAACATAATAACACCAACAATAAGGGGTAGCTTCAGGTGTATACTGTGCAGGAGGCACACTACACCCACTGTAACTGCTTGCAGATGCCTGTGTTACACAACAGAACAACACCAACACCAGCAATAAGGGGTAGCCTCAGGTGTATACTGTGCAGGAGGCACACCACACCCACTGTAACTGCTTGCAGATGCCTGTGTTACACAACAGAACAACACTAACACCAGCAATAAGGGGTAGCTTCAGGTGTATACTGTGCAGGGGGCACACTACACCAATTGTAACTGCTGCAGATGCCTGTGTTACACAACAGAACAACACCAGCAATAAGGGGTAGCTTCAGGTGTATACTGTGCAGGAGGCACACTACACCCACTGTAATTGCTTGCAGATGCCTGTGTTACACAACAGAACAACACCAACACCAGCAATAAGGGGTAGCTTCAGGTGTATACTGTGCAGGAGGCACACTACACCCACTGTAACTGCTTGCAGATGCCTGTGTTACACAACAGAACAACACCAACACCAGCAATAAGGGGTAGCTTCAGGTGTATACTGTGCAGGAGGCACACTACACCCACTGTAACTGCTGCAGATGCCTGTGTTACACAACAGAACAACACCAGCAATAAGGGGTAGCTTCAGGTGTATACTGTGCAGGAGGCACACTACACCCACTGTAACTGCTTGCAGATGCCTGTGTTACACAACAGAACAACAGCAACACCAGCAATAAGGGGTAGCTTCGGGTGTATACTGTGCAGGAGGCACACTACACCCACTGTAACTGCTGCAGGTTAACAAGCAAAGATGACACTGACACTGTCCCTGCCTATCCTGCTCTCTCCTTGCACGCCAACACACTACACCCACTGTAAATGCGCTAGGTTAAGCAAAGATGACACTGACACTGTCCCTGCCTATCCTGCTCTCTCCCTGCACGCCAACACACTACACTCACTGTAACTGCGCTAGGTTAAGCAAAGATGACACTGACACTTTCCTTGCCTATCCTGCTCTCTCCCTGCACGCCAACACACTACACAAGGCTGCCGCGCTGGTGGCCTTATATAGTGTGGGGCGTGTACTAAACCCCCCTGAGCTATAATTGGCCACAGGCATCCTGCCTGTGGCCAATTATGGCTCTCCTCACTGCCGGTGCTGTGATTGGCCAAGCATGCGGGGTCACAGTGCATGCTTGGCCAATCGTCAGCCAGCAATGCACTGCGATGGCGCAGTGCATTGTGACCGTTCGCGCCACACGAATACGGCGCAAACTGCCCACAAAGTTCTGGCTTCGCCGAACAGGCGAACAGCCGATGTTTGAGTCGAACATGCGTTCGACTCGAACAGCGAGCTCATCCCTACTCCTGAGAAAGTGAACGTTAATTCAGGAAACGCATCAAGCCTTAAGGATGCATTTTTATATTTGTTATGTACTGGTTTTTGGAATACTGTATTTTATTATGGAATATATTATGTAACTACTACAAATCAGCTTGACAGCATGGTATTTGTTTGATATACTTTCTTACCACTTGTATCGATCAATAAATTTAAATACCATTGAACCATTAGATGGATGTGTTGCACCTCATTCAAAGTCCCAAGGGATAATGTATCTGTTTTTAACAATAAGAATTTGGGAAGTAATGGTACAGGCATTCCATTAGTATTGTTAGTTTATGCAATCTGTAGAACCAGCCAGGTTCATTTTAGCTTAAAAGTAAAAGCACTTGAGCATATACTGAATGCCTTGTTTTCTGTTCTCTCTTCTAGGTTGGAAGGGTGAAGGGAAAAATTGCGAAATTAATGTTATTTTGTATAAAGTACTTTTGTTAAAACATGATTTCATAGTTAATGTCACACTCCTTCACTGTTCATAATTCCCCTCCTATATTATTAACTGTTAGACATGTCACCAATAGCAGTAGTTATTTAAAACAGACTCAATGTTCTTGTTGAAGGCTTTATGAAGGTTAACTTAGACCATGAGGCAAAAACCTTCAAATTAATTGTATGCATGGCATGCTGAATGGTGCATTGTTCATTATTCTGTGTGTTGATGGCAGTGTGGTAATATATATCTAGTGATGAGCCGAACACCCCCGGGTTCGGTTCGCACCAGAACCCGCGAACGGACCGAAAGTTCGAACGAACATTAGAACCCTATTAAATACAATGGATGCGAACGTTCGAATTCTAAAGTGCTAATTATAACAACTATTATGCATGTTATTGTCCTAAAAAGGGTTTGGGAACCCGGGTTCTGCACCAGGGGACATGTATCAATGCAAAAAGAAGTTTTAAAAACGGTCGTTTTTCGGGAGCAGTCATTTTAATGATGCATAAAGTGAAAAAAAAAAAGTCAAATATTCCTTTAAATATCGTACCTGGGGGGTGTCTAAAGTATGCCTGTGAAGTGCCACGTGTTTCCCGTGTTTAGAACTGTCCCTGCACAAAATGACACTTCTAAAGGAAAAAAAAGCCATTTAAAACTGCTTGCGGCTTTAATGTAATGTCTGGTCCCGGTAATATGGATGAAATTCTTTAAGAAAAATGGCATAGCTACCCCATGACCCCCCCCCTACCCCAGCCCATTACCAGCCCCTTTGGGTCTTGTATGGATATTAAGGGGAACCCCGCACATAAAATAAAAAAGGCCCTATATACTCTGAACAGCCCTATACAGGCGGTGCATACAAGACAGGGACTGTAGGTTTGTTCTTATGTAGAGTCTGTTTGTAATTTTGAACAGGTACATTGTTGAAGTGTAGCTCCAGCCCAAAAATCTATTTTTAAACTTTTTGGAAAACATAGGTAAGGGTTATCACCCCTGTAACATTTGTTTTGCTGTCTGTGCCCCTGTTCAGAACATTTCACCTCACTTTCCGTCCCAATGACAACTGTTTTTGAAATGTGGTGTTTTTCTTGAAACAAGGATTGCTGATAAAGCATCAGTACAGAGGAGACACCTTTCTCCCATATTTATTCTTACAGGAGAGAATTTTCCTTCCTAGTGGTAGATTTCCTCTCACTTCCTGTTGTCTTCTTGCGTTTGCAAGTAGGAGTCGTTTGTAAGTTGGATGTTTGAAAGTAGGGACCTGCCGTATATACTCTGCAGAAATAGGCCCCTTAGTTGTTGGTGTTGGCACAACACTGTAAGCACTCACAGTTACTCTTGGTTGGTGCTGGAACGCCCTGCTGTCAACTATTATATCAGGAATTTTAATTACATATAATTGTTGAACAGTGGTAGTAAAAATTGGGCCTTTGATGGTGGTGCTGGTGCCACAACACTGTAAGCCCTGACAGTTACTCTTGGTGGGTGCAGCAATGGGCCCTGCTGTGAATTATTAGATCAAGAATTGTAATTACATGCCCCTGTTGAACAGGGGCTGAAAAATTGGGCCTTAGGCACTGGTGGCACAACACTGCAACCCCTCACAGCAACTGTACTTGGAGCACAGCAATGAGCCCTGTTGCAAAGTATTGCTTCAAAAATTGTAATGACACGCCCCTGTTAAACAGGGGCTGAAAAATTGGGCCTTAGGCACTGGTGGCACAACACTGCAACTCCTCACAGATACTGTACTTGGAGCACACCAATGAGCCCTGTTGCAAAGTATTGCTTCAAAAATTGTAATGACACGCCCCTGTTAAACAGGGGCTGAAAAATTGGGCCTTAGGCACTGGTGGCACAACACTGCAACTCCTCACAGATACTGTACTTGGAGCACAGCAATGAGCCCTGTTGCAAAGTATTGCTTCAAAAATTGTAATTACACGCCCCTGTTAAACAGGGGCTGAAAAATTGGGCGTTAGGCACTGGTGGCACAACACTGCAACTCCTCACAGATACTGTACTTGGAGCACAGCAATGAGCCCTGTTGCAAAGTATTGCTTCAAAAATTGTAATTACACGCCCCTGTTAAACAGGGGCTGAAAAATTGGGCGTTAGGCACTGGTGGCGGCACCCATAAACAAAAATGATCTTACAAGCTATCATCATCAATCGTATCATTGAGGACTCGGAGGAGGAGGATAGCCAGTCAACATAACAGCACAGGCACTCAGCATCAGCATCAGTCTTGAAGGGATGTGACATGTTAAAATCAATTAGTCTGTTATATCAGCATCAGGTGTGTGGTAGCTGGTGGTGATCCAAGACTGGTTCATCTTGATGAAAGTCAGTCGATCAACCGAGTCGGTGGACAGGCGCACCCTGTGATCCGTGACAAATCCTCCAGCAGCACTGAATGTGCGTTCCGAAAGAACGCTGGATGCAGGACAGGCCAGTAGCTCAATTGCATACTGTGCAAGCTCTGGCCAGTGATCCATCCTCAAGACCCAGTAAGCCAGAGGATTTTCGGTGGGGAAGGTGTCCAAGTCTGACCTTGCCCCTAGATATTCCTGCACCATGTTTATCAGACGCTGGCGATGGTTGCTGGAACCGATCATACTTTGGGGCTGCGGACTAAAGAATTGTCTGAACGCATCGGTCAGACGGCCACCTTCCCCACCGCTCCTTCTTTGACTGGCCGAAGCCTCAGCAACTCGTTGTCCAGGACCAGGAGTTTGCAACCTCCCAGTCTCTGGGAACGCGTTGCACAGACCTTTCTGCAAGGCCTCCCGGAGTTGTCTCATCCTCTGCTCCCTCTGCGACGGTAACATAAGGTCCGCAACCTTACCCTTGTACCGTGGATCAAGGAGAGTGGCCAGCCAGTAATGGTCCCTCTCCTTGATCCGAAGAATACGAGGATCCTTCCGCAGACTTTGCAGGATCAGGGAGGCCATGCAGCGTAGGTTTGCTGAGGCATTCGCTCCGGAGTCCTCTGGGTCACTAAGGACGACATGATCCGCAGCCACCTCCTCCCAGCCACGTACAAGTCCACTGGTTTCTTGGGACTGTAAATCATCCCTAAAAGACTGCTGCTGATGATGCTGAGTGCCAGCCTCCACCTCCATGCTGACACAATCCTCCTCCTCCTCCTCCTCCTCCTCCTCCTCCTCCTCTTCCTGTGCGATGGGTGGGACAGAAGGAACACTGTCTGGGTAAAGGGGGCCTTGAGAGGCAAGGAAGTCCTCCTCTTCCTGCCTCTGTTCTGCCTCAAGTGCCCTGTCCATTATTCCACGCAGCGTGTGCTCCAACAGGTGGACAAGAGGTACAGTGTCACTGATGCATGCACTGTCACTGCTCACCATCCTCGTGGCCTCCTCAAATGGTGCCAGGACAGTGCATGCATCCCTGATCATGCCCCACTGGCGTGGAGAAAAAAAACCAAGCTCCCCTGACCCTGTCCTGGTGCCGTAGTCGCACAGGTACTCATTGATGGCCCTCTGCTGCGTGTGCAGCCGCTGCAGCATGGCCAACGTTGAGTTCCACCTGGTGGGCATGTCACATATAAGGCGGTTCTTGGGCAGGTTCAACTCCTTTTGCAGCTCAGCCAGGCGAGCACTGGCATTATAAGATCTGCGGAAATGCACACAGACTTTCCTGGCCTGCCTCAGGACATCCTGTAAGCCCGGGTACCTGCCCAAGAAGCGCTGCACCACCAGGTTAAGGACGTGAGCCACACAGGGCACATGGGTCAGTTGTCCCTGTCGGAGGGCGGAGAGGAGGTTGGTGCCATTGTCGCAAACCACCATTCCTGGCTTAAGCTGGCGTGGCGTCAACCACCTCTCGGCCTGGCCCTGCAGAGCAGACAGGACCTCTGCCCCAGTGTGGCTTCTGTCCCCCAAACACACCAGCGCAAGCACGGCATGGCATCTTTTTGCCTGCGTACTTGCGTAGCCCCGTGAACGGCTACGGAGCACCGCTGGTTCATAGGACAAACCACAGGAAGAGGCCATGGAGGAAGAAGAAGAGGAGGGGGTGGAGGAGAGAGGTGTGTCACAACCAGTAGTAGCATTTTGGAGGCGTGGCGGTGGGACAACCTCCAACACTACTGCACCTTGTCCTGAATCCTTCCCAGCTGCCAAAAGAGTGACCCAATGGGCCGTGAAAGAAAGGTAACGTCCCTGTCCATGCCTGCTGGACCATGAGTCAGCGGTAATATGCACCTTACCGCTGACCGCCCTGTCCAGCGAGGCCAAGACATTGCCTTCCACATGCCGGTAGAGAGCCGGAATAGCCTTCCGTGAGAAAAAGTGGCGTTTGGGAACCTGCCACTGAGGAACTGCACATTGCACAAACTCACGGAAGGGGGCCGAGTCTACCAACTGAAAAGGCAGCAGTTGAAGCGCTAGCAATTTAGCCAAGCTAGCATTCAACCGCTGGGCATGTGGATGGCTGGGAGTGAACTTCTTTCGACGGTCCAGCAGCTGGGGCAGGGAAATTTGCCTGCTAGAATCGGACGTCGGTGTACTGCTAGCAGAGTGGGCGCAAGTACTTGGCTGTGACACACCTAATTCTACACCTTCATTCCTCTCAGTGCATGTTTCAGAGAGGACTGAAGTTATAGTGGGGTTGGAGATCCCAGCTGATGCGGTGCAAGGAGAGGTCCGCTTTGTTCTCTGGTGTGGGTCTTTGAGGTAGGCTTGCCAACGAGCTGCATGGCAGGTCAACATATGTCTGGTCAGGCATGTGGTACCCAAGCGGCTGATGTTTTGGCCACGCGATATACGCTTGAGACATATGTTGCAAACAGCAGCTGTGCGATCTGATGCACTAGCCTCAAAAAAGGCCCACACCAAAGAACTTTTTGAATGACGGGCAGAGGCAGCGCCCTGCACAGGCGGAGCTCTGCGGTGTGATTCCGTCGGTGTACTGCCCTTACGCTGGCCACCAAAGGGCATCCTGCCTCGTTGGAGATGTGCCTCCTCCTCATCCTCCTCCTCCTCCTCTCTCCTATTAGGCACCCACGTGGAGTCAGTGACCTCATCATCCCCTCCCTCCTCATCACTGGAGCCAATCTGGCAGTATGCTGCAGCTGCTGGAACATGACTGCCAGATTGGTGTCCTTCTTGAGCATCCCCTCTGTCTGCTCTCACGCTACTGCCTTCCTCTAGCTGGGTTTCATCATCAGACCCTTCGAAACGCTGGGCATCCTCCTGGAGCATGTACCCAACACTGTGCTGAAACAGTTCGGGGGACTCCTCAGGAGGAGGACATGGTGGGTCTAGGGAAGGAGTGACTGATGATTTGTCTGACATTGATACCAGGGAAGACGACGCTTTGGCAGCTGCTTTTCCAGTACCCTGAGCCTGGGTGAGAGAGGATGAGGAGGAGGAGGAGGGCTTGGTCATCCACTCTACCAAGTCTTCGGCATGATGTGGCTCAACATGTCCAGCTGCCGAAAAGAAGGACAAGCGTGTCCCATGGCCATGTGCTGATGACAATGCACCGCGTCCACGACCAGCACTGTTGCCCCCAGACACAGAGCCTGCTTGCCCTCTTTTATTGCCTCCTGACTGTCTGCCTCTCCTTGTTTGCCTTCCAGACATTCTAATAGATGGCCTGCAGGGAGATGGGAAAAAAGCAATAAGGGCTACCTTCAGGTGTCCTTCTCTGTCCCTTGAAACAAGGACTTGCAGAGTGAAATAAACTGACACTCTCCCTACCTACAGTTTTCTGTCCCTAGAATAAATGTTTTTTTTAATCACAATATAGCACAAGGACAATTCAGTCACTGTCCTTCCAGGTCCCTGGAAACAAGGACTTGCAGAGTGAAATAAACTGACACTCTCCCTACCTACAGTTTTCTGTCCCTAGAATAAATGTTTTTTTAAGCACAATATAGCACAAGGACAATTCACTCACTGTCCTTACAGGTCCCTGGAAACAAGGACTTGCAGAGTGAAAGAAAAAAAACACTCTCCCTACCTACAGTTTTCTGTCCCTAGAAAAAATGTTTTTTTTAATCACAATATAACACAAGGACAATTCACTCACTGTCCTTTCAGGTCCCTGGAAACAAGGACTTGCAGAGTGAAATAAACTGACACTCTCCCTACCTACAGTTTTCTGTCCCTAGAATAAATGTTTTTTTTAAGCACAATATAGCACAAGGACAATTCACTCACTGTCCTTACAGGTCCCTGGAAACAAGGACTTGCAGAGTGAAAGAAAAAAAACACTCTCCCTACCTACAGTTTTCTGTCCCTAGAAAAAATGTTTTTTTTAATCACAATATAACACAAGGACAATTCACTCACTGTCCTTCCAGGTCCCTGGAAACAAGGACTTGCAGAGTGAAATAAACTGACACTCTCCCTACCTACAGTTTTCTGTCCCTAGAATAAATGTTTTTTTTAAGCACAATATAGCACAAGGACAATTCACTCACTGTCCTTACAGGTCCCTGGAAACAAGGACTTGCAGAGTGAAAGAAAAAAAACACTCTCCCTACCTACAGTTTTCTGTCCCTAGAAAAATTTTTTTTTTTAATCACAATATAACACAAGGACAATTCACTCACTGTCCTTTCAGGTCCCTGGAAACAAGGACTTGCAGAGTGAAATAAACTGACACTCTCCCTACCTACAGTTTTCTGTCCCTAGAATAAATGTTTTTTTTAATCACAATATAGCACAAGGACAATTCAGTCACTGTCCTTCCAGGTCCCTGGAAACAAGGACTTGCAGAGTGAAATAAACTGACACTCTCCCTACCTACAGTTTTCTGTCCCTAGAATAAATGTTTTTTTTAATCACAATATAGCACAAGGACAATTCAGTCACTGTCCTTCCAGGTCCCTGGAAACAAGGACTTGCAGAGTGAAATAAACTGACACTCTCCCTACCTACAGTTTTCTGTCACTAGAATAAATGTTTTTTTTAATCACAATATAGCACAAGGACAATTCAGTCACTGTCCTTCCAGGTCCCTGGAAACAAGGACTTGCAGAGTGAAATAAACTGACACTCTCCCTACCTACAGTTTTCTGTCCCTAGAATAAATGTTTTTTTTAATCACAATATAGCACAAGGACAATTCAGTCACTGTCCTTCCAGGTCCCTGGAAACAAGGACTTGCAGAGTGAAATAAACTGACACTCTCCCTACCTACAGTTTTCTGTCCCTAGAATAAATGTTTTTTTTAATCACAATATAGCACAAGGACAATTCAGTCACTGTCCTTCCAGGTCCCTGGAAACAAGGACTTGCAGAGTGAAATAAACTGACACTCTCCCTACCTACAGTTTTCTGTCCCTAGAATAAATGTTTTTTTTAATCACAATATAGCACAAGGACAATTCAGTCACTGTCCTTCCAGGTCCCTGGAAACAAGGACTTGCAGAGTGAAATAAACTGACACTCTCCCTACCTACAGTTTTCTGTCCCTAGAATAAATGTTTTTTTTAATCACAATATAGCACAAGGACAATTCAGTCACTGTCCTTCCAGGTCCCTGGAAACAAGGACTTGCAGAGTGAAATAAACTGACACTCTCCCTACCTACAGTTTTCTGTCCCTAGAATAAATGTTTTTTTTAATCACAATATAGCACAAGGACAATTCAGTCACTGTCCTTCCAGGTCCCTGGAAACAAGGACTTGCAGAGTGAAATAAACTGACACTCTCCCTACCTACAGTTTTCTGTCCCTAGAATAAATGTTTTTTTTAATCACAATATAGCACAAGGACAATTCAGTCACTGTCCTTCCAGGTCCCTGGAAACAAGGACTTGCAGAGTGAAATAAACTGACACTCTCCCTACCTACAGTTTTCTGTCCCTAGAATAAATGTTTTTTTTAATCACAATATAGCACAAGGACAATTCAGTCACTGTCCTTCCAGGTCCCTGGAAACAAGGACTTGCAGAGTGAAATAAACTGACACTCTCCCTACCTACAGTTTTCTGTCCCTAGAATAAATGTTTTTTTTAATCACAATATAGCACAAGGACAATTCAGTCACTGTCCTTCCAGGTCCCTGGAAACAAGGACTTGCAGAGTGAAATAAACTGACACTCTCCCTACCTACAGTTTTCTGTCCCTAGAATAAATGTTTTTTTTAATCACAATATAGCACAAGGACAATTCAGTCACTGTCCTTCCAGGTCCCTGGAAACAAGGACTTGCAGAGTGAAATAAACTGACACTCTCCCTACCTACAGTTTTCTGTCCCTAGAATAAATGTTTTTTTTAATCACAATATAGCACAAGGACAATTCAGTCACTGTCCTTCCAGGTCCCTGGAAACAAGGACTTGCAGAGTGAAATAAACTGACACTCTCCCTACCTACAGTTTTCTGTCCCTAGAATAAATGTTTTTTTTAATCACAATATAGCACAAGGACAATTCAGTCACTGTCCTTCCAGGTCCCTGGAAACAAGGACTTGCAGAGTGAAATAAACTGACACTCTCCCTACCTACAGTTTTCTGTCCCTAGAATAAATGTTTTTTTTAATCACAATATAGCACAAGGACAATTCAGTCACTGTCCTTCCAGGTCCCTGGAAACAAGGACTTGCAGAGTGAAATAAACTGACACTCTCCCTACCTACAGTTTTCTGTCCCTAGAATAAATGTTTTTTTTAATCACAATATAGCACAAGGACAATTCAGTCACTGTCCTTCCAGGTCCCTGGAAACAAGGACTTGCAGAGTGAAATAAACTGACACTCTCCCTACCTACAGTTTTCTGTCCCTAGAATAAATGTTTTTTTTAATCACAATATAGCACAAGGACAATTCAGTCACTGTCCTTCCAGGTCCCTGGAAACAAGGACTTGCAGAGTGAAATAAACTGACACTCTCCCTACCTACAGTTTTCTGTCCCTAGAATAAATGTTTTTTTTAATCACAATATAGCACAAGGACAATTCAGTCACTGTCCTTCCAGGTCCCTGGAAACAAGGACTTGCAGAGTGAAATAAACTGACACTCTCCCTACCTACAGTTTTCTGTCCCTAGAATAAATGTTTTTTTTAATCACAATATAGCACAAGGACAATTCAGTCACTGTCCTTCCAGGTCCCTGGAAACAAGGACTTGCAGAGTGAAATAAACTGACACTCTCCCTACCTACAGTTTTCTGTCCCTAGAATAAATGTTTTTTTTAATCACAATATAGCACAAGGACAATTCAGTCACTGTCCTTCCAGGTCCCTGGAAACAAGGACTTGCAGAGTGAAATAAACTGACACTCTCCCTACCTACAGTTTTCTGTCCCTAGAATAAATGTTTTTTTTAATCACAATATAGCACAAGGACAATTCAGTCACTGTCCTTCCAGGTCCCTGGAAACAAGGACTTGCAGAGTGAAATAAACTGACACTCTCCCTACCTACAGTTTTCTGTCCCTAGAATAAATGTTTTTTTTAATCACAATATAGCACAAGGACAATTCAGTCACTGTCCTTCCAGGTCCCTGGAAACAAGGACTTGCAGAGTGAAATAAACTGACACTCTCCCTACCTACAGTTTTCTGTCCCTAGAATAAATGTTTTTTTTAAGCACAATATAGCACAAGGACAATTCACTCACTGTCCTTCCAGGTCCCTGGAAACAAGGACTTGCAGAGTGAAAGAAACTGACACTCTCCCTACCTACAGTTTTCTGTCCCTAGAATAAATGTTTTTTTAAGCACAATATAGCACAAGGACAATTCACTCACTGTCCTTCCAGGTCCCTGGAAACAAGGACTTGCAGAGTGAAAGAAACTGACACTGTCCCTACCTACAGTTTTCTGTCCCTAGAATAAATGTTTTTTTTAAGCACACTATAGCACAAGCACAAAACACACTGACACTCTCCCTACCTATCCTTCTCTTTCCCTAAACTAAAGGAATCCAGGTTAAGCAAGAAAGAAATAACAGTCACTGTCCCTGCCTATGCTGCTCTATCCCTGCTCCGGAACACACTACACTAGGCCGCCGTGCTGGCGGCCTTTTATAGTGTGGGGCGTGTACTAAACACCCTCAGCAATAATTGGCCACAGGCATCCTGCCTGTGGCCAATCATTGCTCTCCTCGCTGCCGGCGCTGTGATTGGCCAAGCATGCGGGGTCACAGTGCATGCTTGGCCAATCACAGCGCCTGGATGACACTGCGATGGCGTAGTGCATTGTGGGCCGTTCGCGTCACTCGAATTTGGCGCGAACGGCCCAAATCGTTCGATCTTCGTCGAACGATCGAACAGCCGATGTTCGAGTCGAACGTATGTTCGACTCGAACACGAAGCTCATCCCTATATATATCATATAAAGTAGGGCTAGACAAAATCCATATGCTAATCAGTATGTAGATCTGTTGGCAGAACTCCTCAGTATTAAAATTTATTTTTATGTCTCTTTCTCCTAAAGTCCGGGAAGAATTAGACTCCCCAATAACCTTGGAAGAACTTCAGCAAGCCGTAGGGGCAATGAAACCGTGGAAAGCCCTGGGCCCTGATGGCTATACTATACAATACTATAAGACGCTCCTCCCGATCTTGGGCCCACATTTGGTCGCACTCTCCAACACGGTTGGCTCCGATACAAGTTTTTCCAGAGACACCCTGAGAGCTCACATATCTGTAATCCACAAGGAGAGGAAGAACCCCACATCCTGTGGTAGTTACAGACCTATATCACTCCTGAATGTGGACCTTAAGTTGTTTACCAAGTTCTTGGCCACCAGACTAGCCCAGCACCTCCAAAAACTAATTCACCTAGACCAAGTCGGCTTTATCCCCTCCAGAGAAGCAAGAGACAATACGACCAAAGTACTAAATCTCTTACATGTTGCAAAGTCCACAAACATCCCATGTGTTTTCTTAAACACAGATGCTGAAAAGGCATTTGACCGGGTGAATTGTTCTCAGTACTTCGACATATTGGCCTGGGGGAGATGATGATCGGTTGGATAGCCAAGATCTACTCCAACCCGACTGCCCAAGTGAAAGCAAATGGGGTTCCCTCTGACCCCTTTTCCATACGAAATGGAACGAGGCAGGGATGCCCTCTATCACCTCTCTTATTTGCCCTTTCCTTAGAACCATTTTTATCCACAATCAGATCGAACCCAGATATAAAGGGACTATCATTTGGTGACACCCAACATAAAATCTCTGCCTATGCTGATGACCTGCTCTTTAGGCTGACGAATCCGGTAATATCACTACTGAGTCTCCTTAGAGAACTTAATATATATGGAATGCTCTCCAATTTGAAAATTAATTTTTCAAAATCGGAAGCCATGGGCATAGAATTATCACCACATATTCTTCCTATTGTCTAATCTAATTTCGGCTTCAAATGGACGACGTCTGCATTAAATTACCTAGGCACATATATCCCATCCGACCTCTCCCGCATATACGAATACAACTTCCCACCATTACTAACTAAGACTCGGGTGTTATTGGACAAATGGCATACGGCCCTACATTAATGGTTTGGGAGGTGAAACCTTTTGAAGATGAGTATTCTACCTAAATACCTATACATTTTCCAGGCCCTGCCTGTCAAGATTCCCCCCTTTTACTTTAGACAGGTCCAGGCTCTGTTCACCCACTTTGTCTGGGCACACATAAAGCCTTGCATCCCCTGCACTCAACTATCCCTCCCGAAACACTTTGGTGGCCTAGCACTACCGGATGTTTGTCGGTACTACCAAGCAATTCACCTTGGTAGGGTCATCGACTGGCGGCGTCACTCAGTGTCAAAACTCTGGGTACAGATAGAGCAGAACCAGACTACTATTCCCCTGAAAAGCGCACTGTGGTGTTACGATTTCCTACCGCAAGAACTAAAGACTCACCCACTTATAGGTAACACGCTGCAACAATGTCACCAGACCACTTTGCTAGCCTCTCTTACGACAAAGAAGTCACCACTAACCCAGATCATAGGACACCCCCGCTTCCTCCCAGGACTCTCACCTACAGAATTCAATACCCTATGAAACTCTGACTGCACACATGCCTCCTGGTTTGTGATTGGGGAAGGTGGCCTTCCATATCGGAGTTAATGGACCCCTCAGGCCCCTACCAACTTCCATTTTGGAAGGCAGCGCAACTACATCACTTCCTTCATTCTGTCCCGAACCCCCAGAATTTTACCCGTCAGCTGACCACTTTCCAGGATTTTTGCTCAGGAACCGACCCACTTCCCCAGGTCCTCTCCAAAACATATGCACTCCTGAACACACCACCGGAACAACCACAACTACCTTGCCTAGAGAAATGGGAAACAGATCCTGGTCGTACCTTCACCGCATCCCAAAAACAAAATGTAATCAGATTCTCTCTCAAATCATGAAAATGCACCAAAATACAGGAAACCAATTTCAAAATTTTGGCGAGATGGTACCTAACGCCCAGTCGATTACATACCATCTTCCCCGACATGCCAAATCATTGCTGGCGATGCCAGAGAGACAGAGGGACAATCTTACACATCTTTTGGGCCTGTTCTAAACTGACAGATTTTTGGATGGCTGTTCGCACTACCTCTCAAAAATTCACTGACTTTAAGATCCCCAATGACCCGGCATTCTTTCTGTTACATATATCAACTATTCCCGCTAGAATTTGTAAAAAATCCATACTACGACATTTGCTAAACGCTGCTAAATCCTGCATCCCGCTGTTCTGGAAACAACAATACCCGCTGACCACTGCGACTTGGCTGCAGAAAGTAGATGATATAAACAAGATGGAGGATTTGATTCTGACAGCACAAAATAGACACGAGGCCTACACAAAAACCTGGAGTCTCTGGAAAATGTTCAAATTCTCAGATGAGGGAAAAATCCTCTTTGGGACATGAGCTCTTAACTAGCCTCATGTAACTGACTGTCCTTACCGACCTGAGCCATAGCTGTACCAACCAACCAATCCCGTGCCTTCCCCTCTCCCACCCCCCTATCCCCCCCTTTTTTATTTTCTTTCTATTCTAGCTATTTTTTCTCTGTTCTCTTCCATCTATCTCTAAGTATTTGTTTTTATTTGTAGATAATAGGAAAATGAGAAGGGGCAGCCTGATCTTTTCTTTCTTTCTTTTTTAATAATCATTAAATCATTGTAAACCCACTTATGTAACTTGCACCTACAGGTAAGCCTAGATTAAGGCTTACCTGTAGGTGCAAGAAATATCTCCTAAACCTACACGGTTTAGGAGATATTTTACAAAAAAGAATGCACCGTTGTCTACGGCGCATTCGCGCCGTAGACAACGGCGCATTCATAGGGTTATTCCCATTCACAAATCCGGCTCAGCCGGATTTGATGGCTCCCGCGCGCATGCGCGGAGTCACATCTTCGCCGCTCCGGCCAATCACAGCACCGGAGCGGCGCTGTGATTGGCTGGAGCGGCGATAACCGGAAGTAACATTCCAGCTATCGCAGCAGCGATGGCTGCGGCTGCAGAGGGAGACGAGGACGGCTTCGAGGGCCCCGATCTAAGGTAAGTGATGCATAATGAGCTAGTATGCTAGTCATACTAGCTCATTATGCCCTTGTCTTGCAGGTGGGTTTTAAAAAAAAAATGTACTACAGGGTTTACAACCACTTTAATAATTGTTCAACTGTTCATCCCAATCCACTGTGATATGCTGATATGAGGCTGCGACCTCACCTGTTTGAATGTTACCACTGTAATATTTGGGCTTTACCCTTTCGGGAAGATTAATAAAAATTATATTTGAAAAAAATGATGGCAAATGATGAAAAAACATTAAAAAAAAAATGTAATTGTTTGCATTGCACTGTAGACAATCCACAGCTTGTGGCAGGTGACGTGGCAAGTGGACAATCCACAACTTGTGACAGGTAACGTGGCAAGTGGACAATCCACAACTTGTGGCAGGTGATGTTGCTAGGTGAGGTGGCAGGTGGAAATCCACAAATTGTGGCAGGTGACGTGGCCAGGTGACGTGGCAGGTGACGTGGCAGGTGACGTGGCCAGGTGACGTGGCAAGTGGACAATCCACAACTTGTGGCAGGTAACGTGGCCAGGTGACGTGGCCAGGTGATGTGGCAGGTGGACAATCCACAAATTGTGGCAGGTTAACGTGGCCAGGTGACGTGGCAGGTGACGTGGCCAGGTGACGTGGCAAGTGGACAATCCACAACTTGTGGCAGGTGACGTAGCCAGGTGACGTGGCAGGTGGACAATCCACAAATTGTGGCAGGTGACGTGGCCAGGTGATGTGGCAGGTAATGTGGCAAGTGGACAATCCACAACTTGTGCCAGGTGACGTGGCCAGGTGACGTGGCAGGTGACGTGGCAGGTGGACAATCCACAAATTGTGGCAGGTGATATGGCCAGGTGATGTGGCCAGGTGACGTGGCAGGGGGACAATCCACAACTTGTGGCAGGTACCATGGCCAGGTGACGTGGCAGGTGACATGGCAGGTGGACAATCCACAAATTGTGGCAGGTGACGTGGCCAGGTGACGTGGCAGGTGATGTGGCAGGTGACGTGGCAGGTGACGTGGCCAGGTGAAGTGGCAGGTGGACAATCCACAAATTGTGGCAGGTAACGTGGCCAGGTGACGTGGCAGGTGACGTGGCAAGTGGACAATCCACAACTTGTGGCAGGTGACGTGGCAGGTGACGTGGCCAGGTGACGTGGCAAGTGGACAATGCACAACCCACAACTTGTGGCAGGTGACGTGGCCAGGTGACGTGGCCAGGTGACGTGGCAAGTGAACATTCCACAACTTGTGGCAGGTGACGTGGCAGGTGACATGGCCAGGTGACGTGGCCAGGTGATGTGGCAGGTGGACAATCCACAAATTGTGGCAGGTGACGTGGCCAGGTGACGTGGCAGGTGACGTGGCCAGGTGACGTGGCAGGTGACATGGCCAGGTGAAGTGGCAGGTGACGTGGCCAGGTGAAGTGGCAGGTGGACAATCCACAAATTGTGGCAGGTGACGTGGCCAGGTGACGTGGCAGGTGACGTGGCAAGTGGACAATCCACAATTTGTGGCAGGTGACGTGGCAGGTGACGTGGCCAGGTGACGTGGCAAGTGGACAATGCACAACCCACAACTTGTGGCAGGTGACGTGGCCAGGTGACGTGGCCAGGTGACGTGGCAAGTGAACATTCCACAACTTGTGGCAGGTGACGTGGCAGGTGACATGGCCAGGTGACGTGGCCAGGTGATGTGGCAAGTGGACAATCCACAACTTGTGGCCAGGTGACGTGGCCAGGTGACGTGGTCAGGAGACGTGGCAGGTGACGTGGCAAGTGGACAATTCACAACTTGTGGCAGGTGACATGGCCAGGTGACATATCAGGTGACGTGGCAAGTGGACAATCCACAGCTTGTGGCAGATGATGTGGCAAGTGATACGCTAAATATAAGTACACTGCTGCTCCCTCAGCTGCTGGTCTCCCAAAATGGCTGAAATAGTTAAATAATACTGTTTTTTGAGCTTAGGGAGGGTCTTATGATGTTTCTTAACTAAACGCCTATAGACGCAAACGTGGTAAAACGCCGCTAAAATTGCGGCAAAATGGGCGTTTTTAAACGCCGGTTTTAGCCTTTAAAAACGTGTGTTCAGCAGAGTTTGCATCGGCGTCTCGTGTGCATGGGGCCTTACTCCCTTTAATTGCAAGAGTTTATCCCTTTTACTGTCTGAGACATTTTTTGCATTTTTGGCACAGGTGTTTAACCAGTTAAGGATCAGCCGCCGCAGTAAGAGTATCTCACAAAAGTGAGTACACCCCTCACATTTTTGTAAATATTTTATTATATCTTTTCATGTGACAACACTGAAGAAATTACACTTTGCAACAATGTAAAGTAGCGAGTGTACAGCTTGAATAACAGGGTAAATTTGCTGTGCCATCAAAATAACTCAACACACAGCCATTAATCTCTAAGTGAAAATGTCCAAATTGGGCCCAAGTAGCTATTTTCCCTCCCGGTGTCATGTTACTCATTAGTGTTACAATGTCTCAGGTTTTACTGGGGAGCAGGTGTGTTAAATTTGGTGTTATTGCTCTCACTCTCTCATACTGGTCACTGGAAGTTCAACATGGCACCTCATGGCAAAGAACTCTCTGAGGATGTGAAAAAAGAATTGTTGCTCTATATAAAGATGGCCTAGGCTATAAGAAGATTGCCAAGACTAGGGATGAGCCGAACACCCCCCTGTTCGGTTCGCACCAGAACCTGCGAACAGCCAGAATATTCGCGTGAACTTTAGAACCCTATTAAATACAATGGACTCGAACGTTCAAAATCTAAAGTGCTAATTATAAAGGCTTATATGCAAGTTATTGTCCTAAAAAGTGTTTGGGGACCCGGGTCCTGACCCAGGGGACATGTATCAATGCAAAAAAAAGTTTTAAAAACTGCCGTTTTTTCGGGAGCAGTGGTTTTAATAATGCTTAAAATGAAACAATAAAAGTGAAATTTTCCTTTAAATTTCATACCTGGGGGGTGTGTATGATATGCATGTAAAGTGGCGCATGTTTCCCGCCGCGGGACACTGGATTTCATCGCTGGAATGTTTTTGTTTTTTTTTGTTTTTTTTTTTAAATAAAGGACTATTCCAAGGTGTCTGTGTGTTTTTTTTTTTACATTTTATTTACACTTTCTTCGTGAAATGGTAGGGGTCTAGGGTTGTTAAAGGGGTCTTCCAGATTCCGATAAGCCCCCTGCCCGCAGACCCCCACAACCACCGGGCAAGGGTTGTGCGGATGAGGCCCTTGTCCCCATCAACATGGGGACATCCTCCCCATGTTGAGGGCATGTGGCCTGGTACGGTTCAGGAGGGGGGGGGCGCTCTCGTCCTCCCCTCTTTTCCTGCGGCCTGTCAGGTTGCGTGCTCGGATAAAGGGTGTGGTATGGATTTTTGGGGGAACGCCACGCCATTTTTTTTTTATTTGGGGTGGAGTTCCCCTTAAAATCCATACCAGACCTGAAGGGCCTGGTATGGATATTTGGGGGAACTCCACGCAATTTTTTTTTAAATTTGCGGCAGGGTTCCCCTTTATATCCATACCAGACCTGAAGGGCCTGGTAATTGAATTTGGGGGGACCCCCACGCTTTTTTTTTTTTTTAATCAATGACTTTTCTATGTATTGCCGGGAGCCGACAATTCATTATAGCCGCGAGTGAGTTTTAAATGACTTTTTTTCCTTCAGAAATTACACTTTGTGCAGGGACAGTTCTAAGCACGGGAAACAAACGTGACTTTACATGCATATCATACACACACCCTAGATACGAAATTTAAAGGAATATTTCACTTTTATTGTTTGACTTTAAACATTATTAAAATCACTGCTCCCGAAAAAGCGTCAGTTTTTAAAACTTTTTTTTGCATTGATACATGTCTCCTGGGGCAGGACCCAGGTCCCCAAACACTTTTTAGGACAATAACTTGCATATAAGCCTTTAAAATTAGCACTTTAGATTTCTCCCATAGACTTTTCGAATTTGCCGCGAACACCCCAAATTGTTCGCTGTTCGGCGAACGGGCGAACAGGCAATGTTCGAGTCGAACATGAGTTCGACTCCAACTCAAAGCTTATCCCTAGCCAAGACCCTGAAACTGAGCTGCAGCACGGTGGTCAGGACCATACAGTGGTTTAACAGAACAGAATCCACTTGATCATAGCTCAATGATCATTGTGTTTGTGTACATGCAGCTGATTGGCCCGGGAGCTTCCTTCCTTCTGGGTTTAGCCATTACCCTGAAAATGTGTCCGGAATTGGATCACCTGCTGGTGGCACTGTGGCTCCCAAACCTATAGGTTGTAGTTCCAGTGTCCACCAGTGGGGCTTTTTTAGCAACCAGTATTTCCAAGCAATTAGTCATCACCTGAAGCTGGCTGCTGGGAGCATATTAAGTCCCTCCTCTGCTACTTCCTCTTGCCTTGGTGTTCTACCGTGCGCCCGTGATCTGTGTGCCTCATGACCTGCTACCCTGTTCCTGATCCTTCACCAGCCTGCTTATTCTTGCTCTGGTGTTCCCTTTCCTTGTCCTGGCTTGTCCTCTGCTCCTTCTGCCTGATTTTCCCATGTATGACCCTGGCTCTGATACTGACTACTCCTGTTAGCCTTACCCTGCCATCTATACATAATAAGCTTAGTTAGTTTATTTGGATAGTTTATTTATTGTGATCACTCTCATTCATTAGATTTACTGGTTTAGGTACATGGGGTTTTGGTATCTTAGTGTATTGGATGTGTGTTTTTATTGTTGTTGTACTGGCATTGTTCTTAACCTCCCTGGCGGTATGATTATTTTGCATGGAAATTTGGCGTTTTATATTGTAGGCCTGTAATTCTTAGGAATAACTCACTTAAATCTGTCCAAACAAGAGTCTAGTAGACATCCCGGGTATGATAAAGTTTGAAACACTAAATCATTAATTATAATATAATAAATAACTATAAATAATTATAACAAATAATAATATAATAATAATAAAAATGATTCAATAATGTAATCAAATCAAAAACACTGAAATTTGCTCAGTTGCAGAATTGTCGCTGTCATTAGATTTAAGCCCTGTACACACGATCGGTTTTACGGATGAAAACAGTCCGATGGACTTTTTTCATCGGACAAACCGATCGTGTATGGGACCCATCGGTCTTTTTTCCATCATTTTTAAAAAATAGAACATGTTTTAAATTTTTCAGATGGATCAAAAACCGATAGCAAATTCCGATCGTCTGTGGGCAAGTCCATCGGATAAAAATCCCACGCATGCTCTGACTGAATTAGGAGACGGGAGCGCTCGTTGTGGTAAAACTAGCGTTCCTAATGGAGAGAGCACATTCGTCCTTCTGCAAATTATTGCCTCGTTTAATGCAGCGCATTGTTTTCTTCTTTAGAATGGTGTTTAAAATGTATTTTTTGCTCCAGATATTTATCCCGAGTTCTGACAAACGTATTAGTTTATTGTTTCTTGTGATCTCATGAATAATTTGATCTATTCTTAAAGCCAGACCTCACTAATTTTAAAATTGATTTAGAATCCAGATCTCTTTTTTTTTTTTTTTTTTTCTTGTGGCCTTTTTTTTTTGGTGTCAAGTTCTCACAACAACATATGTTTATTTTATTTTTCCCTCAAGGTGGTTGGTGTCCCTTGTTAATTACACATTGTATTTATAAAATGTTATTGCTACTCACAATAAAAACACATAAGGCAAGTATTTTGGCTGAAATCAAATCTCCATTTATTCTGGCAAAAAATATAAATCAACCCGAAGGGCAACAATTGGAAAATTAGAGGAATATATGAAGACTTTGGACCCCAAAGGCAGACATGACTATGATGAACAATAAAATAAACAACAGAATGAAATCAGGAGCAGCAGCCAAAGACATACATCATCCCAAGCTGTGGTACTCCTACAAACTGCAACTTCTGGCAGAGCAGCTTGAAGCCAGGGAATCACCTTCTGCTCTTCCCTGTAGCCTTCCCTCCATGCTTCCCTGCAGCGTTTGTTCCACGGCCCCGTCCATGCACCCTTGCAGGCTGTGCCACTGTCGGTGGTAATGTGGCAGGAGGAGGAGGAGAAGAAGGAGAAGGATGGGCCAGATGGCAGAGATGTGTGGCCTCTGTCAGCTGCCCCCTCCCCCCCCCATGTGAATGGCAGTGTATATCAGGTGCTCACAGAGGGCAAGTTGTCCCGCCTCCATTTGAAATAACTTTTCGGCCAGGTAGGCACTAAAGCCCTCAACAGGGTTAAGGGGGGCCCTCATGATGGCAGCAGCGTCACGTATTATCTGAAGTGACTCCTCCTCCACCGGTGTCATCCGCCGATGTTTTTTCGGTCTGACGTGGAGGGGAGCCACTTGTGACTGTGTGCTGCCACTAGGCCTGGGGACCTGCTGAGTGCCACTTGGCCCTGCCTCCTCCTGGCTGCCACTCACCCCTGCCTCCTCCTGCCTGCAACATTCCTGAGCCTCTTCCTCCTGGCTGACCTCATCCTGTGTAGAAAAAAGGGACATAGTTTGATATTTTGTTGAATCATTCACACACAATTTTTATCTCATGACTGTTGCAATTTGAATGTTCAATAAATTAAAAAGACTTTCATTCTGACCCCGTTTTTTTTATATACTGTACCAATCATTTCTGGCCACTTTTTTTTTAAGTTGTTTTTTTAGTTATTTTTTTTTAATTTATATATATATTTTTTTGGGTTTTAATGTTTTTTTGTTCCAATTTCTATTTTAGTTTTTTTTTTTTTTTTTTTTTTAATTATTTCATTTGTGAAGAATAAATCTAGTTCACAATAGTACTTTGAGGCCAATAAATATGTTTGAAAATACTATACCTGGCTGAAGATGCGCAGTTCCGGCTCTTCGAGCTCAGGTGGCTCCTCCTCCTCCCCCTCTGCAGGGGTGGAGAGAAGGGTGGAAGGAACGCTGGAGGGAAGGGTGGAAGGAACGCTGGAGGGAAGGGTGGAAGGAAGGGTTGAGGGAAGGCTGGAAAGTGATTCCCTGGCCTTAATCTGGTCTTCCAGAAATTGCAGATGCTTGTAGTACCACAGCTTGGGCTGAACTACTTTGTCTGCTGCTGCTCCTGATCTCATAGAAGCGTGGACTGCTGTGTAGCTTTTTTTGTAAGCATTCCGCATGTTGTTAATCTTATTGTTCATCATAGTGTAGTCAGCCTCTGGGACCCAGGTCTTCATATATTCCGCTAATTGGTTAATTGTTGCCTGACGTACACCACTCTTGTGGTAAGAACTATGTTTGAGCTCCCACAGGTTGCGCAATTCTTTGTATTTCTCGATGAATAACAACATAATGTCTGGCTCCCTTAATTTATGCATTGTACTTTCTGCAAGCTAAAACACAAGAAAAAAACAGTAGAGGTCAGCTTCAATTGTCCTAATCTCATCCTAATATAGGCCTTTACAATCAGGAACCATTATAGGCCACTGCAGGCCCAAGTTTCATTCTTACCTTAGTTGTTTTTTTCTGCACTTCCGGTCGTTCTTACACCGCGCAACCATAACCTCGTTTCCCATTTATATACCCTGCGCATGCGTGTAACTCCGTCCGCGTCGCCCGCCCATGACGTTCTTTTTCTGCATTTCCCCGCCCCTTCTCGTTCGGCGCACAGTGGGAGACGACGACATGTCGGTGACACAGGTGCGTGCTTTATTATTAAGTACCGACGAGGAATGCCTGGAGGCGGGAACGTCCTGATCCAGGAATAAAAGATACAAGGCGACTAATATGTCATTTGCTGAGATGGTGGACATCCTGCGGAGGAAAGATTACGATGGGAAGCATGGGCCATACGACACCCCTAATCTCCGGAAGTCTCAAATACTGGACAAAGTGGCGAGGAGTCTCTATCAGAAATTTGGGGTTAGGAGATCCAAGGAGCAGCTCCGTAAAAGGTGTTCTGACCTGAAGCTGAGGGAGCCGGAGCAGTATAGGAAGCTTAAAAAAATCCTTGAAAAAAGTAAGTTTATTTCCTGTGTTATTTCAAATTGTAATCTTTATAAAAGAGAGATAATGATGCGCTGAATGGGGGATGGGGGAAAGGTAGATAATGAGTGCACCTAATGAGCATACAGATAATAATCAATATCAAAACATAAGTAAAACATCAAAAAAATGTGAATCCACTTGGTGTAATGGTAACCCTCACAGAAAAAAGGGAATAGGATGCGCCAAGAGTGTAGTATATTCCTGATGAAGTCACGTGACAGTGACGAACACGCGTCAAGACACCAGAGGCACCGGAGGTGACACTTGGGAGTTCGCTGCTCGTTTTTATATGCCTTCTTTTATGCAACTTTTGTGAGTACCTTTCTTTGTGATATTTTATTGCCAATAAATGTATTTCATATATACTACACTATTGGCGCATCCAATTCCCTTTTTTCTGTGAGGGTTACCATTACACCAAGTGGAAGTCCAGTATACCACCCCAGTAAAGATAGAAACCACACAGCGCTAGGAGACGCCATACCAGGGATTCGCCGGAATACTGTACATGCCGGATCCACCTATATCTTTATATGCTGTTACCTTACAGCAGTAAGGTAAGGGGACATCTACACTAATCACAAGGGAAATAGGAAAGTTCCCCCTCAACTATGTCACTTCACTTTGGATTATCTGGCACCAGCACCGTCACCAATTGTTTTTCTTAACCAGTCACAGTTTTCTGCACAAGAACACAGATCATCATTTTGCTTTATTTTTTGATATTTGGAATGACTTTCACTCAGTTACCATGTTTTGTGTCTCTCCAGCAGCAGCTTGAGGACTTGGCTTGAAGCACTTTCACAGCTGGACTCAGCATTATTTACCACTTTGGATATATTCACTGTTGTGTTTCACATTTTTTTGATGTTTTACTTATGTTTTGATATTGATTATTATCTGTATGCTCATTAGGTGAGCTCATTATCTACCTTTCCCCCACCCCCCATAGCATTATCTCTCTTTTATATTCATTTGGGTTTTTGATATACCTCCAGTGCTGCAGCAGTATCCTCTCCCTTTCCCCCTCCCTACCTCTTTAGTAGCGCGGTAATACCTTACCATTTAAATTGTAATCTTTATTCTTGCATGTTTTGCTACATGTGCTTGGATTGACTGGTTTCACATTGTAAAATGGAAACTTTTATGTTAAGTTGAGTGTCCACTTATTTGGTAATGTTTTGTAGTAAACACAGATCGTCTACAAAAAAACATGTTTTGCACATATACACGTAAACCACATGTGGTCATGCCTATTTTAAGGAAAACGATGTTTATAAACATTGTTGGCTAGATGATGTGTTGTAAGTAAATAGAATGTGAAATGCTAAACTGGATTCTGTGTAAAGGAGAGGACACTCAAGCAGCTGGTTACACAGCTTTTAACTCAGGAGCACTATAGTGTGTGCCACCTGAACAACCTTTTTAGGGTGTCACACACAGGTGCTCCAGTGGATCCCTTGGAGTGTCTCCATGTGTGTTATTTTGTTCCAAAAATAAAAGTATTCCTGCTTTGTTGAATTCACAAAATCTCATGTGTTCATCTTGGAACTCAGCCAAAACTAACAATTGCACCCCACTTCCAAGCAATGTTTACAATTTATGCCCTCAAATCTCTGTGTGCTAAAGGATACCTTTTGTTTGTTTCATTCTCATAGGGGAGAGGAGACTGGGAGGACACCAATCTGAGGAGCCTTGGAAGCACAGACCACCTAAAGAAAACCAAGATCCAAAAGCACCCTAAGATCAGCATGTGGAGGAAGCGGAGGTGGAGGAAGCGGAGGTGGAGGGAGGAGAGGTGGAGCTTATCACCACAACAGGTCAGTGTCTGTCACCACAACTTCAAGGTAAAAATAGATGTAGGCCTACATATTTCTAAATTCCTTTTTTTTTTAGGGGATGAACGTGGTGGTGTGTCAGAAATTCTAACTCGTCCATTCTCAAGTGCTAGTGACAAAATACTTATTCAAGAAATAATGGAATGTAGTAGCGAAATGGCCATTATGAGGAATAGGATGAATGTGATTGAGCAAAAATCTAAAAACATTATAGATATTTTGTGGCGAATAGTCTGAAGCCCCCCCCCCCCGTTATTTTGTATTTTTTGGAAACAAACATTTGCACTTGTTTTCCCACCAGCCAAAATTTGAAGATGCACACAGTGTGTCAACATGTGCTATCTTCCGTCACAGGATATCTATGTCCCTGTTTTGGGGGTGCAACCTCTTCCTCGCTACTCAAGTAAGTGAGAGGAAGGGTTTGCACCCCCAAAGCATGTCCATTGATCCCCCATGATGGCAGATAGCACATGTTGACTTTAGCCATGGGATCACATTGAAAAGACCCATTTGGCAACCAATAAACTGTGTGCATCTTCAAATTTGGGATGGTTCAGGGGTGACATCACCCCATCTCAGGTTTATCATTTTCATGTTGAACTTTGTAAGTTCCATTGTTTTGATATGATTGCTATTTTGACCCATGCATGTTTATGCAAAACAAAAAGAAAGCAAAAAATATTATTCTCCAAAATGTGGAGCAAAAAATTTCTACATTGTATTTAGTAAAAAAAAACAAAAAAAAACGCACCTGTGGTGCACAGAGTAAAAAATATTTTGGACACTCAAAAATGTGTGGCTTGTTCTTTCTATGCTCAATAGCAGTTCAGAAAATGCAAAAATTCATGTTTTTTACTGTGACAATTGTGGCTATTTACTAAAGACAAATACACTTGGCACTACAAGAACCTGGGAGACACATAATAAAAAAGTAAAAAAGCAATAATGACAAAACAAGTTTTTCATTTATTTTTTGGTAAAAAAGGTCAGATATGGTCTGGCATTGCGATGGCCCCCCTACCCGTGAAGTACTCAACGTATTTATCACGTACTTCAGGGGCACTTTGGGGGCCAAGCCAGTAAGGGCAGTGTCCAGGCCGGTCAGAATGTTCATCTCAGATAGACCGGCCTCAGGCCCAACTGTAGATATATATGTGGAAGAGTATTGTCTCAAGAAATTGTGCAATATGCAGCAGCAGTAAATTAGGTGGTTGAGTTTGTATTCCGCCATGTGGATAGCTGTCTGAAACAGGCGTAACCGGCTGGCCATTATCCCAAAGGCATTCTCCACAACCCTCCGGGCTCTGGTCAGCTGGTAATTAAAAACCCTCCTCTCCGGGGTGAGGGTGCGTTGGGGAAACGGCCGTATCAGGTGTGGTCCCAGTCCAAAAGCTTCATCCGCGATAAAAACAAAAGGAAGTCCATCCACGTTGTCTGCATCTGGAGGCAGTGCCAGGCCCCCAGACTGCAGACGGTGAGCGGACTCTGTCTGCGCGAATACTCCGCCATCGGACATCCGGCCATTCTTCCCCACGTCCACATACAGGAACTCATACCGTGCCGACACCACCGCCATTAACACAAGACTATTAAAACCTTTATAATTATAATAATATGACCCCGAACGGGGTGGCGGCACTATGTGGACGTGCTTGCCATCAATTGCCCCTCCACAGTTGGGGAAGTCCCACCGCTGGGCAAATTGGGCAGCCACAGTCTGCCATTCCTGTGGTGTTGAAGGAAACTGTGGAGTCAAACAAAAAGAATACATTAGTACTTTTGCACTTTACATTGCAAGCAGATTACACAAAGACATTGTTGGCCAACATCAGTATAACATTTATTACTTGAAGGAGTATTTAAGCACAAAAATAGAAGGCCCACTTATCAGATGACTCACCCCCGCTGATGGGCCATTTGAAAATATTCTAAGGGGGGGAGGGGGTTATAGCTGATTTTGTGCCCCCCAAAAAAAGGCTCTACCACTCTGCTGAACTTGAATGTGAACTAAAACATTTGGACACATTTTAGGGGGGGAGGGGTTCAAAACTACTATGGCGCTGACAAAAAACATTGTTAAGAAAAAACTAGGCTAGGTGTGTTTGGGCCCAGGATAGCATGCTGGAGAGGTTAGTGAAGGGAAATAGGCATGTAGGCCAACAAAAGAGCCATTATAAGTAAAAACATGCATGGGGAGAAAGGGGACATTCCCAGCATATTACAATCAGGGTAATTTGGGAAGGAGGAAAGAAATACAATACATTAGCAAACAATCAAAACATATAATGTGATGTTACAGATGATAAAAATTACCTTACTATAGTCCTTCTGCATGACTTGTATGATGGCAGAACACGTTTCAGGGATAATGATCCCAAGAGCCTGGGGGGAGATGCCTGTTGAGAACTTGAGGTCCTGCAAGCTTCTCCCAGTCGCCAGGTATCTCAACGTGGCAATAAGCCTCTGCTCGGCAGTGATCTTCTGGAGCATCACAGTGTCCTGCCTCGTGATATAGGGGGACAGCAAATCCAACAGACGGTGAAAAACGGGGTCCGTCATCCGGAGATAATTCCTGAAATCATCAGGATTATTCTCCTGGATTTCCCGCAGCAGAGGCATATGAGAGAATTGGTCCCGCTGGAGCAACCAATTCTTGGTCCATGAACTCCTCCTCACCCTGTTCATGGACTGAACTCGGGTTACAGTGTTAACCGCAACACCAAGTCCATAGCCAGCACGAGTTCTACGACGAGAACGTACTTCAAACATGGCTTAAAACCGGTCGGCTGGTCAGAACGAACTCAAACAGAACGCACCGAGGAACAGCAAGGCCTGAGAAGAACGACCTGAAAAACTGTAACGAACGGCCAAGAAGGCACTGCAAAACAGTAACCGACCTGACTGCATGCACTGAATGACAAATACGAACCCACAAGCACAAACTGAACACCAGAAAACGATCTGAAAAGCACGGAGACTGAAAAGTGCGAATCGGCTCTCACCAAACTTTTACTAAGACGCGGTAACACGAAATCAGCAAAAGCAGCCCAAAGGGTGGCGCCATTAGATTTGAACTTCCCCTTTATAGTGCCGTCGTACGTGGTGTACGTCACATCGTTTTGGTGCGGTCGGTTTTTTGACTGATGGTGTGTGGGCAAGACTGATGGAAAACAGTTTCATCGGATTTCGGATGGAAAAATCCATCGGATTAGAATCCATAGGATTCTTTTACCTGAAGGAGGAGGAGTGTGTTTCCCTTCCATTGCTGTGGCTTACAAAGAAAAGTGGGTGACACCCCCTTCTGATGCAATTGATGACTTCCTATAAATGAATGAGGGTAAGCATTTAGGCATTACACATGAGGGATGATGGTTTTTACTGGATGGTGGAGGTCTCTTTGTCATGAAGAAAGAAGCACTGAAAAAATAAAGTTGGATTTGACTGTAGATTTGCATAATATCTATTGTTTTGGTTTTGAAACTTTTGTCTAATTCACATATGTTATACACAAGTTGATGTGGAATTATTGAACATACTTGTTTATGATTTATTATATTTGATTGCTCACTTTTCAATTATTTTTAAGTTTTGTAATACTGTTGGATCAAAATGAATTACATATAATTAGAGACAGATTCAATGCAGGGGTATATATTTGTATTTTTTTTCAATATTTTCAGAGAAATGTCCCTCTCTGTGTGCAAACCACAGACATTTGGATTTACAAAGCATTTCCTATATTTCATATCAATTCCCGCCCTGGCAACAATCTCAGGCCACTATTTATCATTACCAAACAAGCACACTTTTCTTGATCTTTAAAAAGCAATTGGCTTTTTTGGAGGGCTTATTTAATAATAAATGTAACCCAAGGCAAAATTGAATATGGGATTTACTTTGTCTGATGTATGTGGTTTTGCAATATGTAAATTAAATAGCAATTCCAGGCATCAGGAGAAAGATATCCGTAAGATAAAATTACTGTCAAGAAATTACGAGTGCTAAAATTAAAATATTCAGTCAATTTAAAGTAGACTTTCACTCACTAGATGCACTAAGCATCATTGTATTCCTCCCCCATCCGCACTTAAAAGTTCCAAACAATTTTTCTTTTTCGTACTGCTCTCTCTTCTCTGCTTTGGGGCCACCAGAGGTTGGTGGACCTGGGGGCATGTCACCAACTGTCTGAACAAGGAAGAGACAGTCAGCTCCTGAGGGTGTCAGATACAAAGATGGCGGCATGGGTCTTAGCATGTGGCAGAGGTGCAACAGAATATAGCAGGGCAATGATGAATTCACTAGGCAGGTAAGTATGTGAATTGTGCATAATGCTAGTGAAAAAAACAAAAACAAAAACAAATGAGAGGGATAGACGTTCCTCTTTATCTCCAGTATTCCAGTATGTACATGTAATGAAAAGTCAAGGGAGCCACATAGTGTAAAACCATAAACATGTATCTTTATTAAAATTACCAAAATGCTCCCATGAGTATATGTAGCACCCTCTTGTGTGCTAGGTTGATAGTTAGGGATGAGCTTCGTGTTCGAGTCGAACATACGTTCGACTCGAACATCGGCTGTTCGATCGTTCGACGAAGAACGAACGATTTGGGCCGTTCGCGCCAAATTCGAGTGACGCGAACGGCCCACAATGCACTACGCCATCGCAGTGTCATCCAGGCGCTGTGATTGGCCAAGCATGCACTGTGATGCTTGGCCAATCACAGCGCCGGCAGCGAGGAGAGCAATGATTGGCCACAGGCAGGATGCCTGTGGCCAATTATTGCTGAGGGTGTTTAGTACACGCCCCACACTATAAAAGGCCGCCAGCACGGCGGCCTAGTGTAGTGTGTTCCGGAGCAGGGAAAGAGAAACATAGGCAGGGACAGTGACATTTATTTTTTTCTTGCTTAACCTGGATTCCTTTAGTTTAGGGAAAGAGAAGGATAGGTAGGGAGAGTGTCAGTGTGTTTTACTGTGCGAATCCTTGTTTCTAGGGACAGGGAAGGACAGTGAGGGAATTCTCCTTGTGCTATAGTGTGCTTTAAAAAAACATTTTTTCTAGGGACAGAAAACTATAGGTAGGGAGAGTGTCAGTGTGTTTTACTGTGCGAATCCTTGTTTCTAGGGACAGGGAAGGACAGTGAGGGAATTCTCCTTGTGCTATAGTGTGCTTTAAAAAAACATTTTTTCTAGGGACAGAAAACTATAGGTAGGGAGAGTGTCAGTTTCTTTCACTGTGATAATCCTTGTTTCTAGGGACAAAGAAGGAAAGTGAGTGAAATTCTCCTTGTGCTATAGTGTGCTTTAAAAAAACATTTTTTCTAGGGACAGAAAACTATAGGTAGGGAGAGTGTCAGTGTATTTTACTGTGCGAATCCTTGTTTCTAGGGACAGGGAAGGACAGTGAGGGAATTCTCCTTGTGCTATAGTGTGCTTTAAAAAAAAAATTTTTCTAGGGACAGAAAACTATAGGAAGGAAGAGTGTCAGTTTCTTTCACTGTGATAAACCTTGTTTCTAGGGACAAAGAAGGAAAGTGAGGGAATTCTCCTTGTGCTATAGTGTGCTTTAAAAAAACATTTTTTCTAGGGACAGAAAACTATAGGTAGGGAGAGTGTCAGTGTCTTTTACTGTGCGAATCCTTGTTTCTAGGGACAGGGAAGGACAGTGAGGGAATTCTCCTCGTGCTATAGTGTGCTTTAAAAAAAAATTTTTTTCTAGGGACAGAAAACTATAGGAAGGAAGAGTGTCAGTTTCTTTCACTGTGATAAACCTTGTTTCTAGGGACAAAGCAGGAAAGTGAGGGAATTCTCCTTGTGCTA
Organism: Rana muscosa; assembly: GCA_029206835.1. NCBI lineage: Eukaryota > Metazoa > Chordata > Amphibia > Anura > Ranidae > Rana > Rana muscosa. The sequence continues at coordinate 967,573,332 of CM055117.1, read as the reverse complement.
TAGTGTGCTTTAAAAAAACATTTTTTCTAGGGACAGAAAACTATAGGTAGGGAGAGTGTCAGTGTCTTTTACTGTGCGAATCCTTGTTTCTAGGGACAGGGAAGGGCAGTGAGGGAATTCTCCTTGTGCTATAGTGTGCTTTAAAAAAACATTTTTTCTAGGGACAGAAAACTATAGGTAGGGAGAGTGTCAGTGTCTTTTACTGTGCGAATCCTTGTTTCTAGGGACAGGGAAGGACAGTGAGGGAATTCTCCTTGTGCTATAGTGTGCTTTAAAAAAAAAAAATTTCTAGGGACAGAAAACTATAGGAAGGAAAAGTGTCAGTTTCTTTCACTGTGATAAACCTTGTTTCTAGGGACAAAGAAGGAAAGTGAGGGAATTCTCCTTGTGCTATAGTGTGCTTTAAAAAAACATTTTTTCTAGGGACAGAAAACTATAGGTAGGGAGAGTGTCAGTGTCTTTTACTGTGCGAATCCTTGTTTCTAGGGACAGGGAAGGACAGTGAGGGAATTCTCCTTGTGCTATAGTGTGCTTTAAAAAAACATTTTTTCTAGGGACAGAAAACTATAGGTAGGGAGAGTGTCAGTGTCTTTTACTGTGCGAATCCTTGTTTCTAGGGACAGGGAAGGACAGTGAGGGAATTCTCCTTGTGCTATAGTGTGCTAAAGCATTCCTCATCAACCATCTTTGAAATCCTTGTTTTTTTGGACAGTCAGGGAAATTGTCGTTGTGCTATTCTGTGCAAAAGCAATCATCCTCAACCATATTTAGAAATCCTTAAGTAAAGGGACAGAGAAGGACACCTGAAGGTAGCCCTTATTGCTTTTTTCCCATCTCCCTGCAGGCCATCTATTAGAATGTCTGGAAGGCAAACAAGGAGAGGCAGACAGTCAGGAGGCAATAAAAGAGGGCAAGCAGGCTCTGTGTCTGGGGGCAACAGTGCTGGTCGTGGACGCGGTGCATTGTCATCAGCACATGGCCATGGGACACGCTTGTCCTTCTTTTCGGCAGCTGGACATGTTGAGCCACATCATGCCGAAGACTTGGTAGAGTGGATGACCAAGCCCTCCTCCTCCTCCTCATCCTCTCTCACCCAGGCTCAGGGTACTGGAAAAGCAGCTGCCAAAGCGTCCTCTTCCCTGATATCAATGTCAGACTCATCATCAGTCACTCCTTCCCTAGACCCACCATGTCCTCCTCCTGAGGAGTCCCCCGAACTGTTTGAGCACAGTGTTGGGTACATGCTCCAGGAGGATGCCCAGCGTTTCGAAGGGTCTGATGATGAAACCCAGCTACAGGAAGGCAGTAGCGTGAGAGCAGACAGAGGGGATGCTCAAGAAGGACACCAATCTGGCAGTCATGTTCCAGCAGCTGCAGCATACTGCCAGATTGGCTCCAGTGATGAGGAGGGAGGTGATGATGAGGTCACTGACTCCACGTGGGTGCCTAATAGGAGAGAGGAGGAGGAGGAGGATGAGGAGGAGGCACATCTCCAATGAGGCAGGATGCCCTTTGGTGGCCAGCGTAAGGGCAGTACACCGACGGAATCACACCGCAGAGCTCCGCCTGTGCAGGGCGCTGCCTCTGCCCGTCATTCAAAAAGTTCTTTGGTGTGGGCCTTTTTTGAGGCTAGTGCATCAGATCGCACAGCTGCTGTTTGCAACATATGTCTCAAGCGTATATCGCGTGGCCAAAACATCAGCCGCTTGGGTACCACATGCCTGACCAGACATATGTTGACCTGCCATGCAGCTCGTTGGCAAGCCTACCTCAAAGACCCACACCAAAGAACAAAGCGGACCTCTCCTTGCACCGCATCAGCTGGGATCTCCAACCCCACTATAACTTCAGTCCTCTCTGAAACATGCACTGAGAGGAATGAAGGTGTAGAATTAGGTGTGTCACAGCCAAGTACTTGCGGCCACTCTGCTAGCAGTACACCGACGTCCGATTCTAGCAGGCAAATTTCCCTGCCCCAGCTGCTGGACCGTCGAAAGAAGTTCACTCCCAGCCATCCACATGCCCAGCGGTTGAATGCTAGCTTGGCTAAATTGCTAGCGCTTCAACTGCTGCCTTTTCAGTTGGTAGACTCGGCCCCCTTCCGTGAGTTTGTGCAATGTGCGGTTCCTCAGTGGCAGGTACCCAAACGCCACTTTTTCTCACGGAAGGCTATTCCGGCTCTCTACCGGCATGTGGAAGGCAATGTCTTGGCCTCGCTGGACAGGGCGGTCAGCGGTAAGGTGCATATTACCGCTGACTCATGGTCCAGCAGGCATGGACAGGGACGTTACCTTTCTTTCACGGCCCATTGGGTCACTCTTTTGGCAGCTGGGAAGGATGCAGGACAAGGTGCAGTAGTGTTGGAGGTTGTTCCACCGCCACGCCTCCAAAATGCTACTACTGGTTGTGACACACCTCTCTCCTCCACCCCCTCCTCTTCTTCTTCCTCCATGGCCTCTTCCTGTGGTTTGTCCTCGGAACCAGCGGTGCTCCGTAGGCGTTCAAGGGGCTACGCAAGTACGCAGGCAAAAAGATGCCATGCCGTGCTTGCGCTGGTGTGTTTGGGGGACAGAAGCCACACTGGGGCAGAGGTCCTGTCTGCTCTGCAGGGCCAGGCCGAGAGGTGGTTGACGCCACGCCAGCTTAAGCCAGGAATGGTGGTTTGCGACAATGGCACCAACCTCCTCTCCGCCCTCCGACAGGGACAACTGACCCATGTGCCCTGTGTGGCTCACGTCCTTAACCTGGTGGTGCAGCGGTTCTTGGGCAGGTACCCGGGCTTACAGGATGTCCTGAGGCAGGCCAGGAAAGTCTGTGTGCATTTCCGCAGATCTTATAATGCCAGTGCTCGCCTGGCTGAGCTGCAAAAGGAGTTGAACCTGCCCAAGAACCGCCTTATATGTGACATGCCCACCAGGTGGAACTCAACGTTGGCCATGCTGCAGCGGCTGCACACGCAGCAGAGGGCCATCAATGAGTACCTGTGCGACTACGGCACCAGGACAGGGTCAGGGGAGCTTGGTTTTTTTCTCCACGCCAGTGGGGCATGATCAGGGATGCATGTACTGTCCTGGCACCATTTGAGGAGGCCACGAGGATGGTGAGCAGTGACAGTGCATGCATCAGTGACACTGTACCTCTTGTCCACCTGTTGGAGCACACGCTGCGTGGAATAATGGACAGGGCACTTGAGGCAGAACAGAGGCAGGAAGAGGAGGACTTCCTTGCCTCTCAAGGCCCCCTTTACCCAGACAGTGTTCCTTCTGTCCCACCCATCGCACAGGAAGAGGACGAGGAGGAGGAGGAGGAGGAGGATTGTGTCAGCATGGAGGTGGAGGCTGGCACTCAGCATCATCAGCAGCAGTCTTTTAGGGATGATTTACAGTCCCAAGAAACCAGTGGACTTGTACGTGGCTGGGAGGAGGTGGCTGCGGATCATGTCGTCCTTAGTGACCCAGAGGACTCCGGAGCGAATGCCTCAGCAAACCTACGCTGCATGGCCTCCCTGATCCTGCAAAGTCTGCGGAAGGATCCTCGTATTCTTCGGATCAAGGAGAGGGACCATTACTGGCTGGCCACTCTCCTTGATCCACGGTACAAGGGTAAGGTTGCGGACCTTATGTTACCGTCGCAGAGGGAGCAGAGGATGAGACAACTCCGGGAGGCCTTGCAGAAAGGTCTGTGCAACGCGTTCCCAGAGACTGGGAGGCTACAAACTCCTGGTCCTGGACAACGAGTTGCTGAGGCTTCGGCCAGTCAAAGAAGGAGCGGTGGGGAAGGTGGACGTCTGACCGATGCGTTCAGACAATTCTTTAGTCCGCAGCCCCAAAGTATGATCGGTTCCAGCAACCATCGCCAGCGTCTGATAAACATGGTGCAGGAATATCTAGGGGCAAGGTCAGACTTGGACACCTTCCCCACCGAAAATCCTCTGGCTTACTGGGTCTTGAGGATGGATCACTGGCCAGAGCTTGCACAGTATGCAATTGAGCTACTGGCCTGTCCTGCATCCAGCGTTCTTTCGGAACGCACATTCAGTGCTGCTGGAGGATTTGTCACGGATCACAGGGTGCGCCTGTCCACCGACTCGGTTGATCGACTGACTTTCATCAAGATGAACCAGTCTTGGATCACCACCAGCTACCACACACCTGATGCTGATATAACAGACTAATTGATTTTAACATGTCACATCCCTTCAAGACTGATGCTGATGCTGAGTGCCTGTGCTGTTATGTTGACTGGCTATCCTCCTCCTCCGAGTCCTCAATGATACGATTGATGATGATAGCTTGGAAGATCATTTTTGTTTATGGGTGCCGCCACCAGTGGCTAAGGCCCAATTTTTCAGCCCCTGTTTTACAGGGGCGTGTAATTACAATTTTTTTAGCAATAATTTGCCATAGGGCTCATTGCTGTGCTCCAAGTACAGTATTTGTGAGGGGTTGGAGTGTTGTGGCACCAGTGCCTAAGGCCCAATTTTTCAGCCCCTGTTTAACAGGGGCGTGTCATTACAATTTTTGAAGCAATACTTTGCAACAGGGCTCATTGCTGTGCTCCAAGTACAGTATCTGTGAGGGGTTGTAGTGTTGTGCCACCAGTGCCTAAGGCCCAATTTTTCAGCCCCTGTTCAACAGGGGCATGCAATTACAATTCTTGATCTAATAATTCACAGCAGGGCCCATTGCTGCACCCACCAAGAGTAACTCTGAGGGCTTACAGTGTTGTGGCAACGCCACCACCACCACCACCACGAAAGGCCCAATTTTTCAGCCCCTGTTCAAAAGGGGCATGTAATTACAATTCTTGATCTAATAATTCACAGCAGGGCCCATTCCTGCACCCACCAAGAGTAACTCTGAGGGCTTACAGTGTTGTGGCAACACCAGCACCACCACCACCACCACGAAAGGCCCAATTTTTCAGCCCCTGTTCAACAGGGGCATGCAATTACAATTCTTGATCTAATAATTCACAGCAGGGCCCATTGCTGCACCCACCAAGAGTAACTCTGAGGGCTTACAGTGTTGTGGCAACGCCACCACCACCACCACCACGAAAGGCCCAATTTTTCAGCCCCTGTTCAAAAGGGGCATGTAATTACAATTCTTGATCTAATAATTCACAGCAGGGCCCATTGCTGCACCCACCAAGAGTAACTCTGAGGGCTTACAGTGTTGTGGCAACACCACCACCACCACCACCACCACGAAAGGCCCAATTTTTCAGCCCCTGTTCAACAGGGGCATGCAATTACAATTCTTGATCTAATAATTCACAGCAGGGCCCATTGCTGCACCCACCAAGAGTAACTCTGAGGGCTTACAGTGTTGTGGCAACGCCACCACCACCACCACCACGAAAGGCCCAATTTTTCAGCCCCTGTTCAAAAGGGGCATGTAATTACAATTCTTGATCTAATAATTCACAGCAGGGCCCATTGCTGCACCCACCAAGAGTAACTCTGAGGGCTTACAGTGTTGTGGCAACACCACCACCACCACCACCACCACGAAAGGCCCAATTTTTCAGCCCCTGTTCAACAGGGGCATGCAATTACAATTCTTGATCTAATAATTCACAGCAGGGCCCATTGCTGCACCCACCAAGAGTAACTGTCAGGGCTTACAGTGTTGTGGCACCAGCACCACCATCAAAGGCCCAATTTTTACTACCACTGTTCAACAATTATATGTAATTAAAATTCCTGATATAATAGTTGACAGCAGGGCGTTCCAGCACCAACCAAGAGTAACTGTGAGTGCTTACAGTGTTGTGCCAACACCAACAACTAAGGGGCCTATTTCTGCAGAGTATATACGGCAGGTCCCTACTTTCAAACATCCAACTTACAAACGACTCCTACTTGCAAACGCAAGAAGACAACAGGAAGTGAGAGGAAATCTACCACTAGGAAGGAAAATTCTCTCCTGTAAGAATAAATATGGGAGAAAGGTGTCTCCTCTGTACTGATGCTTTATCAGCAATCCTTGTTTCAAGAAAAACACCACATTTCAAAAACAGTTGTCATTGGGACGGAAAGTGAGGTGAAATGTTCTGAACAGGGGCACAGACAGCAAAACAAATGTTACAGGGGTGATAACCCTTACCTATGTTTTCCAAAAAGTTTAAAAATAAGATTTTTGGGCTGGAGCTACACTTCAACAATGTACCTGTTCAAAATTACAAACAGATTCTACATAAGAACAAACCTACAGTCCCTGTCTTGTATGTACCGCCTGTATACGGCTGTTCAGAGTATATAGGGCCTTTTTTATTTTATGTGCGGGGTTCCCCTTAATATCCATACAAGACCCAAAGGGGCTGGTAATGGGCTGGGGTAGGGGGGGGGTCATGGGGTAGCTATGCCATTTTTCTTAAAGATTTTCATCCATATTACCGGGACCAGACATTACATTAAAGCCGCAAGCAGTTTTAAATGGCTTTTTTTCCTTTAGAAATGTCATTTTGTGCAGGGACAGTTCTAAACACGGGAAACACGTGGCACTTCACAGGCATACTTTAGACACCCCCCAGGTACGATATTTAAAGGAATATTTGACTTTTTTTTTTTTTACTTTATGCATCATTAAAATGACTGCTCCCGAAAAACGACCGTTTTTAAAACTTCTTTTTGCATTGATACATGTCCCCTGGTGCACAACCCGGGTTCCCAAACCCTTTTTAGGACAATAACATGCATAATAGTTGTTATAATTAGCACTTTAGAATTCGAACGTTCGCATCCATTGTATTTAATAGGGTTCTAATGTTCGTACGAACTTTCGGTCCGTTCGCGGGTTCTGGTGCGAACCGAACCCGGGGGTGTTCGGCTCATCACTATTGATAGTATAGCTGTACGTGTAGGAAAATTTAAGTTTGGCTCAGGGCCAAGCTTGAGCTAGGAATTTGGGTCAGGGTTCAGTTACTCATGGCTGAATGACTCATCCTAGCAGCCTCTCTGGTGCATCCCCCCTGTTTTCTGGAACATTAGAAAATGTTCTAGACATAGTGTGGGGAGGTTAGGAGGAGCTAATTTGAATATTTATGAGGGCCTCAGCCAATCCACAGTGAAGGGCTGGCAGGGGGCAGGCCACCTCAAAAATAGGCATGAGTCATGTCAGGGGGAGGCAGTCAGATGGAGATGGAGTGCTAAAGTGGCTGTCGGTGGTCCGTGAAGGTGCGCCCTAGTCTGGGGGAGGTGGGGTGACTTTGGGCCTGGGGCTCGGGTGCTGTAAGGATCCTACCAAAACAGAGTGAGGACAGCAGGAGCAGGTCAGCACGTTTGGAAAATCTCCTGAGAGTCAGCCAGGTGGGCTGGTGAGTGTCAGTCCGGAGGACTGTGGGGAGAAGTTATGGACTCGGGCAGGTGAGGGTCGGTGAGTGTGACACAGTGGATGTTCTGGAAGAGGCATGCCAGGGGAGCTGGGTGCGAGGCCAGAGGAGAGACTGTGGGATTCGTGTCAAATCGATGCGGCCTGCGGGCTCAGGATTTGCAGGTCAGGCTAGCTGGGATCAGTAGTTCTGAACTAAGCTGCTAAATTACTAGGCCGCCGGGGAGAGGTACTGCAGACCTCTGGCCTAGTAACTACACAGCAAAGTACAACTAATTACAGCCAGCAATATGGGATTATTCAGAGTGATTTATTTTGTCAAGTGAAGATGATGGGACAGAAAGGCTAACAGTTTACAGTGGAAAATTTACAGTGGAAAAGTGATGGGACAGAAAGGCTAACAGTTTACAGTGGAAAATTTGTGCAGGAGGAGAGAAGTCCTGCGAGCAATAGCCTGCAGGAGCTATGCAGAGGAGGAGCAGAAGTCTGCATGGGTTATGAAGGAGCAGTGACGGTAAATGTAATGCCGCGTACACACGACCGGTTTTCCCGTTGGGAAAACTGCCATGACAGCTTTTGGTCGGGAAAACCGGCCGTGTGTATGCTCCATCGCAGTTTTCCCCAAGGAGAAAACTGCGGGAAAAAAAAGTGAACTTGTTCTCTTTTTTCCCGCCGGGATTCCCGGCGGTCTTTTTCCCGTTGTGAAAACCGTCGTTTGTATGCTTTCCCGAGGGGAAAAAAAACGCGCATGCTCGTAAACAATTCGACGCATGCACGGAAGCATAGAACGTCATTTTGTCGGCTCGTCGTAGTCTTTGACGTCACCGCGTTTTTGGCAGTCAAAAGTTCAGCGGTCTTTTGTGTGCCCGTGTGTATCCAAGGCAGGCTTGAGAGGATTCCCGTTGGGAAAAGCGTCGGTTTTTCTCCTGCCGGGAAAACCGGTCGTGTGTACGAGGCATTAGGGTTCATCAGTTCTTCAAGGCTCAATCTATTCGTTCAATTACCTAAATATGATGGCAAAGCAACTTGTTCTATGGGCATTCCCATATTCCCTTTCCCCCAACCAAGTTATATCCCCCAATAAACAAAAACAAAACAACGCAAATGACTGTTCATTGTCTCTGAGGTGATAGATGAAGGTCTGGCAGCAGGGTGATATGGTGGATGTTAGTATCTAGTAGCAACCATCCGCTACAAATGCATGATTTTTTTCTTGAAAAATATATGCATTTGTTTATTTCTTTTCAAGTAAACTTAGTCTTTAAACTTGGGAAGATTATTTTGCCCAAGTTTGGGCTTTAAAGAGTATGTAAATGCTAACAATAAACTTCTCTTATTTGTTTCCTCTTGGTCTGTTTAATAAACTACTGAATGGAGGACATTTATCAAGCAAATTAGCAACAATACCGGACAGGCTTTGCAAAGTCTATATGAGAGTTTTTCTGTATATTTGTGACCCTTGCGCCTGTAATCCTGTGTAGCCCACTGTGATAGATTTCAAGACTTCTGAGACAGATTTATCACTAGGGATTAGGGATGAGTTTAAGGTTTGGTCCGAACACAACAACCGAACATTTACCTGTTAGGCAACAGCCGAACTTCATGTATGGTAGCAGTATTGTTATCACGATTAAACATGACAGATTTCTGCTGTCAATGGATGTTATGGACATCAGTAGAATAGGAAGTTTCCCCAAGGGGCTTTTGACAGCAAAATTCCGAAAGTAATTTACAATAATGCATAATTAAAATGTTATTGTGTATACACATTAAGTACAGTCCCAACATGTATATACTCCGGTAAAAACATGTATAAATAGCCACACAGAATTAAGACACAACATTGCCATACAGTTTTACATGTCACATGCATCTGTATAAAAGCTGACGCGTTTCGATCCCAATGGATCTCTTCAGAGGATGGGTGGTTTGCTGTGGGAAATATATGTATTAAATTTCAATTCTCTACATGGGTGTATGCCCAATAGTAAAAAATATAGAGTATATGATTACCAGTCAACTGTGTGTTAGAACCATGGTTTCTAACCGGAGTTCCATCACTAGCATCTCAAGGGAAATCAGCAGCCTCCCGGATATTTGACACCCAAAGGTAGGGCGCCACCAAGGCGTGTGCGACCTGCAAGGAGTCATATTGGAGAGGGAGAGACCCGAGAGGGGGGGCGCACGGACGGACAGCCGGCACCTGTAATAGAACACCATGGGCATCAATGTAGGATGCATCCGTAATGCATCCATATACACTATGTGGTTGCTAAGTATTAAGTATTAAGTGGACAGACTAGAGAACAGCAGTGGTATGTCCTTGAATATATATTTGGATTTATCAATGTACTTCTGTAGTAATATTTAGCTAATAAAATATATTTGCCATATTCTAAGCATAATGAATGGAATATGATCGATGTGCTTCTATGGTGGTATTTAACTAATAGGGTATGTTGGTCATATTCTAAGTAAAATAAACGGAATATAAAGGTTGTGAAAAAAATATAATGAAGGTGATGTGCACTATGAATGGGATAGTGGAGGACAAAAACGAATGTCACAAAAATAAAAATAAATATAAAAGTGAAAAAAGGTAAAATGAAACGTCAGCAATGTGAAAATTGATAATGGTGGTGTGATGTGTTATGTATGTGAAAAAGTGATGTGGTGTGATGCGTGTGAAAAGTGAAAATGGATTGAAATGATTGTGTGTGGAATGAATGTGTGTGTTAGTGGGATGACAATAGTGAAAGTAGTGATGAGATTAAACAAAGATGTGATGAAGGTCATTCAAATCAGATGTACTAGATATGTACTGTTGCACAGCATGTGCTGGCCACAGTATTGTGTAAAGAAATATGTGGGTTCCATTGGTCTTGGAGGGTCCCAGGCTCATTTTATGAGCCAAGGAGACTAACCAACGCCACGGATAAAGCTGTAATTAGTTGTAAATTAATCAAAAGTAGTGCTAGTCAGGCCTAGTGCATGGTGCTTGAATGGGTCTGAAATAAATTTGTCAGCCAGCCTGTGTAGGGCTGGTGTACTTACATTTTCCAGGCTGAGTCTAGTCGTCCACATAGAGGAGCTGGGGATCAGTGTGAGCCACACAGCTCTCAGGTTAGATTAGTACTGCCCTTAATTACCTTCATTATATGGGGGGGCACCAGAAAATGAGGATCAGGATAACTCTGTGCAAAACCATTGCAAAGAGTAGGTAAGTAAACCTTTATTATTTTAATAAAATAAAAAAAAGACTTTACCACCACTTTAACCACTTGCTTACTGGGCACATAAACCCCCTTCCTGCCCAGGTGAAATTTCAGCTTTCGGCACTGTCATGCTTTGAATGACAATTGCGCGGTCGTGCGACGCTGCTCCCAAACAAAATTGACATCCTTTTTTTCCCCACAAATAGAGCTTTCTTTTGGTGGTATTTGATCACCTCTGCGGTTTTTTATTTTTTGCGCTATAAACTAAAAAAGAGCGACAATTTTGAAAAAAAACACAATTTTTTGATTTTTGCTATAATAAATATCCCAATTTTTTTAAAAAAATACTATTTTTTTCTCAGTTTAGACCGATACGTATTCTTCTACATATTTTTGGTTAAAAAAAAAAAATCCCAATAAGCGTATAGTGATTGGTTTGCGCAAAAGTTATAGCGTCTACAAAATAGGGGATAGAATTCTGACATTTTTTTTATTATTATTTTTTTTTACTAGTAATGGCGGTTATCTGCGATTTTTGTCAGGACTGCGATATTGCGGCGGGCACATCGGACACTTTTGACACATTTTTGGGACCATTCATATTTATACAGCGATTAATGCTATAAATATGCACCGATTACTGTATAAATGTGACTGGCAGGGAAGGGGTTAACACTAGGGGGCGAGGAAGGGGTTAAATGTGTGCCCTATGAGTGATTCTTACTGTGGGGGGAGCCCGGGGAGGGGACTGACTGGGGGAGGTGACCGATCTGTGTCCCTATGTACAGGGGACACAGCATTGGTCTCCTCTCCCTGACAGGACGTGGATCTGTGTGTTTACACACACAGATCCACATCCTTGTCTGTGTACCGGCCGATCGCGGGTACCTGGCGGACGTCGCGGCCGTCAGGCACGCGCATCGGCATCTCAGTGATGCACCGGGCACGCGCGCCCCCCAGTGGCCGGAGGAGCGGAGGCCGTATAATGACGGCCTCCTGGCATTTTAGAACCACTTTGTGGCCGTCATTTGTCGTATGGCTGGTGCAAAGTGGTTAAGAGCTGAAACTCAAATTCCACAAATAGCAGAATGACTACAGCCATCCATCTGCTTTGCATGGTTCAATACAGAATTTTATTTAGCAAGAGACAGTCTGAAAAGAAACAGATACAGCTGACCTTAGTGATCCATGAAACTAGTGGCAAAATAAAGATTAATTTAAAATAGTAAAAAAAATAGATCAGTTTAAAGAGTAAAAACACCTAAACATATTCAAACAAAACCATCATAGTATTTTTTTTTGCATTCCGGTTCTAATACCTTTGGTGCAAGAAACATTTTACCCGTAATGCTAAGTTTAATTACCCATTTAAAGCGTAAGTAAACCCATCAATGTAACAGTTTAAAAAAACTGTTACATTCCCGGCATGCCGGAAATGCCGACTGTCCCATTGGTTGTGCTCTCAAGCAAACTGCCAAACCATCCAATGACTGGTGTCATAACAGATCACATGTGCAGCACCGTGGCAGTTGAAGTTTAAACAGAGGTCAAGATGTCAGCTTCCTTAGCTGAAAACGATAGGAGAGTTTACTTCCACTTTAATTAACTGAATAACCCTTTCATGCCTAAGCCTATTTCTGACATTTGTTGCTTACAAGTTATATTGTATTTTTTGCTAGAAAATTACTTAGAACCCCCAAATATTATATCAGTTTTTTTAGCAGAGACCCTAGAGAATAAAATGGCGATGGTTGCAATATTTTATGTCACACAGTATTTGCGCAGTGGTCTTTCAAACACAATTTTTTGGAAAGAAAATAAGCCCACTTTTTTTGTAGAGTGTGAAAGAGGATGTTATGCAGAGTAAATAGATACCAAACATGTCATGCTTTGAAATTTCGCACACTGGAGTGGTGACAAACTACGGTACCTAAAGATCTCCATAGGCAACGCTTTATTATTTTTTTTAATGTTAACCAGGTTAGAGTTACAGATGAGGTTTTTTGCTAGAATTATTGCTCTCACTCTGATAATTGTGGCGATACCTCACATGTGTGACTTAAACACCATTTACATATACGGGCGCGACTTACATATGTGTTTTCTCTGCTGTGTGAGCATGCAGGGATGGGGACGCTTTAAAAAAATGAGTTTTTTTTCTTTTTTTTTCTTAAATTTTTTTACATTGTCCCTTTAAAAAAAAAATAAAAAAAATTCTGATCACTTTTATTGCTGTCACAAGGAATGTAAACATCCCTTGTGACAGTAATAGGTGATGACAGGTACTCTTTATGGAGGGATCGGCGCTAAGGGGTTAATGAAGTGCAACCCTCTAAAATCTGAGTATTTTGTTCTATGTCACTCTTTCTCTGCTCATGATAACAATGAGCTGGGCTTTGTCACTCTTATTACTAATCCTGTCCAGATCCATAATATTTAGCCATGCCATATATCATACATATCTAATACTCACTCATTTTTTTACATTTAGGAATTAAATTTTAAATGTTTTTTGTTTTTTTTACTAAGACATCAATATTAGTTTTCACTGTAGTGCTAACAAAATGTCAACCTTTTTATGATTTAGCTGCCCTTATTTTTAAAGTTTGTCAACTTGTATTAATCAATTTTGGATACTTTTTAATTTAAACTATTTTTTCACATTCCAAACCATTTACAGTGTAATATTCCAACATTTAAAAAAGGTAGAAAATCGTGACCTCAATCTTTATTCTGTCAGATTTTTTCCTCTAGTTAAAGCTGAAAAATATATACTGAAAGTACGGCTATTAAAAATAACACTGATGAATAAAACTGTGTTATCATCTTTTTGTTAGATAAAGATAAAAATACTTCTAGATATAGATGATAAATCTACTCAAAATCTAGCAATGTTTTAAAAAATATATATATTTTTAGAATTTTTAAATAAGCCCCTAAATGACTTTTCAAAAGTATGTTTGCAATATTTAATATTTTACCAGTCTGGGAGCTTTAGGTTGTGAAACAAATATTTAATAGTCAGAAATATCATTCTTAACCACATCAATACCAGACACCTATACCTTTTTTCTGCCCAGGCCACATTTTAGCTTTCAGCGCTGTCACACTTTGCCAGTTCATGCAAAACTGTACCCATATTACATTTATTTTTAGACAGATATACATTTTCCTTGGTTTTAATTAATCACCACTGTCTTTTATTCATAAATATAAATAAAAAAATACTGAAAATCTTGAAGAAAAAAACCCAAGTTTTTCTAGGTTTCTGTTATAAAATTTTGCAAATAATCAAACTTTCTTCATAAATTTAGCCCAAAATGTATTTTGCTACATTTCTTTGGTAAAAATAACACAAAATCAGTGAATATTATTTAGTCTGTGTGAAAGTAGAGTCTACAAGCTATGGTATATACAGTATATTTGAAAATTGATAAATCCTGAGGTACTGACTCATTTCTTGAGGCCCTAAAATGCCAGGACAGTACAAATACCCTCAAAATTACCCCTTTTTGGAAATCAGACAGTCCAAGGTATTTAGTAAGAGGCAAGGTGAGTTTTTTGAAGTTGTAACTTTCCTTCATAATTTTGGGGAAAATTAAGAAATGAAATACATTCTTTTTCACAATTTATTATTATTTTTTCTTTTACAAACTGTCATCACAGCATTACAGCGTCATCATATGACTGGTGTTGTGGTGATAAGGGACACTGACTGGTGACAGACAGTATGTAAAATATTTTTTTCTTCTTTTTACATTTTATTACTGTTTTTTTTTTTTTTACATACTGTGACCAGAGCTGTACAGTGTCACCGTAGTAACACTGTGCTGCTCTCAGGAGGTGATCAGGATTTCGTTTTTCACTATGATTGCTTATTGCACTGATGATTGGATCACTATTAAGAGCAATAATTTTTATGAATGGCATCCCTTCATGTGCCATTGTGTACTATTGTGATAGCTGTGATTAGCCACAGCTATCACATGGTACAGGTCTGCTTTGATTGGCCCCTGTACCATGTGATCACTGTGGCCAATCACAGAATCACAACAGTACACATGAATGGCTATGAATGACAAGCAATTGTGTACTATTGACATGTGATTGTTGTGATTGGTCACAGCAATCACATACTACCACGGTTGGCCCGGTACAATGATCAGTCTTCTACTGTGTCCAGTGGACACAGCAGTTGACAGATCACGCTGTTGTGCACCCAGTAAGACAGATATGAGGCACAACAATGGAAGGACATCATATGATGTCCTCCCAGAATAACAGTACCCCTGCCTGGCCATCATTTTACAATAGGTCGAGCCGGAGGTGGTTAATAATATGCCACAATCGCAATGACATCAGTAAAACACATCATTATGGGCATTTGAACCTAAAATTCACCCCAAATCATGGAGGGAATTCCAGCCATAGAGTAAATGGGAACACAAGATTTTGAAGTTTATGCTGATGCCAAAGAATGCTGAGCATCATTTATCAGTCTTTCTTTTTTGGAGTCTTACTATGCAGCTTTTCTGGCAGTTTGGGCAACTCTTTATTTTTCCCATCTGATTTATATTAAATTCCACCTTTTCAGTGATGACACCAGCTGTAGATGTTTCAATTATACTTTTTAAGGCTTTTACTGACAGATAACATAACACAGCTTGCTGGCAATGCAGGCCTAATTCACACAAGATGACAGCTATTATGCTGCTCCTAAACCTTGCCTCAGTGCAGCAGTCCACAGTCTGCTCACATCACGTTTTTCTGAAGTATGGCAGTTTGATTCTGCAAGGCACACACTGGAGTTTGACATCCTAAAACTGCAGGGCACATAATGGTCTATGACAGTCTGAAATTAAAAGGCACTGCCTGGAGTACGGCAGTCCAAATCTGCAGGGCGCACACTGGAGTATAACAGCCTGAAACTGCAGGCATTGTCTAAACACACGTCCCATCTTAGGATGTCCCTCATACATGAGCGTCCGCTGAAATTTTTCAGGGGGGGGGCGCTTCGGCAGCGGCAATACACAGTCGCATTTTACCCTTTCATCGACCGCTAGTGGGGGTTAAAAGCGACCCCCCACCACGTTAAAATGTAAAAACACTCCACTGTGCCCCCTGCATCTTTAAATATCTCTTTGTCCCTACTGTGTAACCCCTCTCCACAACTGCACCTCTGGACCCCTTTACTTTACACAGCACCCTGCATCACTGGACCCCTTTACATTACACAGCACCCTGCATCACTGGACCCTTTACATTACACAGCACCATGCATCACTGGACCCCTTTACATTACACAGCACCATGCATCACTGGACCCCTTTACATTACACAGCACCCTGCATCACTGGACCCCTTTACATTACACAGCACCATGCATCACTGGACCCATTTACATTACACAGCACCCTGCATCACTGGACCCCTTTACATTACACAGCACCCTGCATCACTGGACCCCTTTACATTACACAGCACCCTGCATCACTGGACCCCTTTACATTACACAGCACCATGCATCACTGGACCCCTTTACATTACACAGCACCCTGCATCACTGGACCCCTTTACATTACACAGCACTATGCATCACTGTACCCATTTACATTACACAGCACCCTGCATCACTGGACCCCTTTACATTACACAGCACCCTGCATCACTGGACCCCTTTACATTACACAGCACCATGCATCACTGGACCCATTTACATTACACAGCACCCTGCATCACTGGACCCCTTTACATTACACAGCACCCTACAGCTCTGGACCCCTTTACATTACACAGCACCCTGCATCACTGGACCCCTTTACATTACACAGCACCCTGCATCACTGGACCCATTTACATTACACAGCACCCCACAGCTCTGGACCCCTTTACATTACACAGCACCCTGCATCACTGGACCCCTTTACATTACACAGCACCCTGCATCACTGGACGCCTTTACTTTACACAGCACCCTGCACCACTGGACCCCTTTACATTACACAGCACCATGCATCACTGGACCCATTTACATTACACAGCACCCTGCATCACTGGACCCCTTTACATTACACAGCACCCTGCATCACTGGACCCCTTTACATTACACAGCACCCCACAGCTCTGGACCCCTTTACATTACACAGCACCCTGCATCACTGGACCCCTTTACATTACACAGCACCCTGCATCACTGGACCCCTTTACTTTACACAGCACCCTGCATCACAGTACCCCTTTACATTACACAGCACCCCACAGCTCTGGACCCCTTTACATTACACAGCACCCTTTATCACGGGACCGCTTTACATTACACAGCACCCTGCATAACTGGACCCCTTTACTTTACACAGCACCCTTCATCACTGGACCCCTTTACTTTACACAGCACCCTGCATCACAGTACCCCTTTACATTACACAGCACCCCACAGCTCTGGACCCCTTTACATTACACAGCACCCTGCATCACGGGACCCCTTTACATTACACAGCACCCTGCATAACTGGACCCCTTTACTTTACACAGCACCCTTCATCACTGGACCCCTTTACTTTACACAGCACCCTTCATCACTGGACCCCTTTACATTACACAGTACCCCACAGCTGGACTGGACCCCTTTACATTACACAGCACCCTGCATCACTGGACCCCTTTACATTACACAGCACCCTGCATCACTGGACCCCTTTACATTACACAGCACCCTGCATCACTGGACCTATTTCTATTATTATATTGTTATACAAAATTAAATGGTTAAACTCACCATAATGCAGAATCAATCGGAGCCCCAAGTGTGTCACTTGCCACGTCGCCTGCCACATGTTTATCACTTGCCACAAGTTGCAGATTGTCACTTGCCACTTCACTTGCCACATGTTTATTACTTGCCACAAGTTGCAGATTGTCACTTGTCACGTCGCCTGCCACATGTTTATCACTTGCCACAAGTTGCAGATTGTCACTTGCCACGTCTCTTGCCACATGTTTATTACTTGCCACAAGTTGCGGAGTGTCACTTGCCACGTCGCCTGTCACATGTTGTGGATTGTCACTTGCCACATCGCCTGTCACATGTTGCGGATTGTCACTTGCCACATCGCCTGTCACACATTGCAGGTTGTCACTTGCCACATCGCCTGTCACACATTGTGAATTGTCACTTGCCACATTGCCTGTCACATGTTGCAGATTGTCACTTGCTTGCTCCAATTGTCCCTTGCTGTGTCCCAGAGTCAAGGGCCAGGGCTGTCAGGCAGCAGAGAGATTATTTAATCTCTCTGATTCCCGCGCTGCCTACACAGTGAGGGCAGAGCTGCAGGTCGGGCGGTGAGAGATGATGTCATCTCTCTGCTCCCCCCGCTCACCAGCTCACTGATTGGCCAGCACTCGCTCAGACACTCACCAA
Organism: Rana muscosa; assembly: GCA_029206835.1. Taxonomy (NCBI): domain Eukaryota; kingdom Metazoa; phylum Chordata; class Amphibia; order Anura; family Ranidae; genus Rana; species Rana muscosa. The sequence goes on along the minus strand of CM055117.1, from coordinate 967,555,366 downwards.
GCCAAGCCGCCCAGCTGCCCGGTCCGCACGCTCTCTCACCCGACACCCGTCAGCGGAGCCGCACGCTATGTCACCTGCCCACCGAGCTGCCCGCTCCCTCACCAGCCTACCCAGCTCGCTCTCACCCACCTGCGGAGCGCTCTCTCACCCATACACGGCACTCACCCGCCATCCGCTGTTAGATTCCAGGTGGGGTCAAATGCCCCCCCTTGCCCTATGGAGCGGACGCCCGTGCCCTCTTATATACAGTTAGTGCTGTCACCCTAGGACATGTAGTCTGTTAGCGAAGCCCATAGATGAGTCTTTTCTTTTGTTTAACTCCTTAACACCAACCGTAGGCAAATATTATATTTTTATTTTTTCAGTGGGGCCGCACATTTGCGTATCTCCCTTTGTGCTGGGAGCACAATGCTCACCAAGAGCCCCAGGCTCCGTTCTAACGATCAGGACCTGGAACGGCCGGGTCACCTGATCTCTGTGAATAAAAAATAAAATAAAAAATGCGCACTATTGTTTCTGGGCTGTACTACGGGTACAAACAACAACTAACATACACTTATGTGGCATCACTGCGATTGCCAGGAGCACAGGATTTTTTTTTTTTTGGGCTGTTACAGTTAAATGATTTTGTTTTTACTATTTTGGGCCAGTTTTCTCTTGATAATAAAAACAAATCAGGAAATATCCATTACCATTTACCATCAAATAAAAGCATAATTTGTCCTGAAAAAAACAAGGTATAATCCACCTGGATACACAAAGTAGTTGTGATGATATGTACGGTTTTAGTAACACATGTCAAAGATGCAAAATTGGGCTTAGGCATTTAGATTTGTTTTACCCTTAGGCACGAAGGGGTTAACCAGCAAGTTGCATGAAAAAATGTCTTCTATGTGGATGAGGGAAACCTCCTGCTGTGTCATTGTGTTCTCACAGCAAGGAGACTTCCATGCCACCACATTACACTGATCAGCGCTGCCAGCTAGCTATGGCCTGTACTGCTCACTGAGTGGGGAATAAATGTGTTTATATAGAAGTCAATCAGTAGATCAACTTCTGTATAGTCTCCCTGCCTGAAAATGGGATGAAATTTGGCCAGTCCCTTCTGAACCAGCCAAATTTCTATCCATGTATGGTCGGTAGTGGCAGGTAGTGCTCAATATTTTTTTTGGCGGGGGGCGGCAAACCAACGCAACCTCCCCCCCAGCGGGAGACAGATGGGAATGCAGCGATTCCCCACCTCGAGATGGGCCGGAATCCGGCGACCCCCCCCCCCACGCTTCGGAAGACGGCGGTGATCAGAGGCCTCCTTACCTTAGGAAGGAGGCAGATCAGGCAGACATGGATTTGGGCTGCATTTCCTCGCTTCGGGGCCATTGCTTCTCATCCAGACCAAACAGGAAGTGGGTTTTGACTGAGACCTGATTGGCCAGGGGTTCGAAGACTCCCTGGCCAATCCGGTCTAAGGAACTGCTTCCTGATTGGTCGGGAGGTGAATCAAGAAGACAATAGCGAATATTATCTTTATAGCTCTGCACCCCTAGCCCACCCTTTTTAAAGCCAATTAGAGCCTCAGGCTCTAATCATGTGCTTTAAAAAAAAAAAAAAACATTGAAATCCATGTGTCTGGTGCCCCGCATGTAGATTAGGGGGCTGATAGAAAGGAAGCTACTCACCGTTTAGAGCGTTTTAATATACTGTTTATCTGAATAAAACCAGAATTATGTAAAAAATCTTATCAATAAATATTGGTGTTTAAAAGTTGGTAAAAATGTGTCTACATTACATATACAGGCAGAGCTTACTGCTTACCAGGATTGCTCGATTTACAATACACTCCCTTTTGGTGCAAATGTGGATCACTTTCAAATCTAACTGAAAGCAACAGCCACTTCATAAGATTAAGGCCCCTTTCACATGATCAGACCGATCGGGTCCGTCTTGTCCTCTATGGGGAGCTAGATGTCAGCGGACATCCGCCTGACATCCGATCCGACAAAATCTGCTGAAAACAGATGTATGGCGATCAGTGTTGCCAACCTACCAGACTAAAATTCACTGACACTAAACTCAAAATTTACTGGCACAGCCATGTTTTTACTGACATTTTCTAAAAGTTACAAAATTACGTTTTTCAGTGCAAATTTCAGTACTTAAGCTACAAACAAGTACAATACGCAGTTAGCAATGTGGTTTAAGATAGAGACTAAGGTAAAAATATATATATATATATTTCTTATGTTATTTTTGATCTAGTAAGAGGGGGTTATTATAACCCATCAGATTTTGTCACGCATGTACAATTGGAGAGATTTCCCCTTAATTTCTGTTCCATAGCCACCCCAGAAAGTGAGCAGAAATCCCAGGTAGCCGCCAGGATCACAAGAGTTTATGTCCCCAATTCTAAAGGCCTCCTTTCTCCTTATATCCCTCTACCTTTTCTATCTTCCATCACTTTCATTCCTCTATTATTCCGTCTCTCCCTCTTTCTTTCCATAACTCCATTTCTCTGTCTCGCTCACATCCCTCCATGCTTTGCTCTATCCCATCATCCATCTCTCTGTCACCCAATCTATACCTCCATCCTTTAGGGGTATTTCACACAGTAATGTCTGTTTTCACAGACTCCACTTGCTCAGCAAGGATCCTTCTGTTGAACTCCGCTGAGCTGGTGGATGACAGGTCCATCTCTGCTTACTGAGCGGGGAAGGACTTGTCAGATCTCCGCTCTTTTCTATGGGGAGATCGGATGAAAACAGCCTGTCCGCTTTCATCCGATCCAATCTGCCAGACAGATGGGAAATAGGGTCACTATCCATCTGGATTTGGCGGATCGGAAGGGAATCAAATGTCAGTGGTAGGGATGAGCTTCGAGTTCGAGTCGAACTCATGTTCGACTCGAACATTGCCTGTTCGCCCGTTCGCCGAACAGCGAACAAATTGGGGTGTTCGCGGCAAATTCGAAAAATCTATGGGAGAAATCTAAAGAAATCTAAAGTGCTAATTATAAAGGCTTATATGCAAGTTATTGTCCTAAAAAGTGTTTGGGGACCTGGGTCCTGCCCCAGGGGACATGTATCAGTGCAAAAAGAAGTTTTAAAAAAAAAAATACATTTAAAACACTGAGAGGGAGTTCCCCATCAGGTCCGCTCAGGCACAACCAATGAAGGACAGCGCTGGACATCGGGATCGCCGCGGGACACTGGATTTCACCGCTGGAATGTTTTTTTTTTCTTTTTTTTTAAATAAAGGACTTTTTCAAGGTGTTTGTGTGTTTTTTTTAAACATTTTTTTACGCTTTCTTCGTGAAATGGTAGGGGTACAATGTACCCCTTACCAATTCACATAGGGGGGGGCCGGGATCTGGGGGTCCCCTTTGTTAAAGGGGTCTTCCAGATTCCGATAAGCCCCCCGCCCGCAGACCCCCACAACCACCGGGCAAGGGTTGTGGGGATGAGGCCCTTGTCCCCATCAACATGGGGACATCCTCCCCATGTTGAGGGCATGTGGCCTGGTACGGTTCAGGAGGGAGGGGGGGCCGCTCTCTCGTCCCCCCCCCTTTTTCCCTGCGGCCGGCCAGGTTGCGTGCTCGGATAAGGGGTCTGGTATGGATTTTTAGGGGGACTCCACGCCATTTTTTTTTAAATTTGGGGTGGAGTTCCCCTTAAAATCCATGCCAGATCTGAAGGGCCTGGAATGGATATTTGGGGGAACCCCACGTCAATTTTTTTTTTAATTTGCGGCGGGGTTCCCCTTAATATCCATTCCAGACCTGAAGGGCCTGGTAATTGAATTCTGGGGAACCCCCACGCTTTTTTTATTTTTTATCAATGACTTTTGAATGTATTGCCGGGAGCCGACAATTCATTAATAGCCGCAGTTTTAAATGACTTTTTTTCTTTCAAAAATGAATTTTTTTGCAGGGACAGTTCTAAGCACGGGAAACATGCGCCACTTCACATGCATATCATACACACCCCCCAGGTACGAAATTTAAAGGAATATTTCACTTTTATTTTTTCATTTTAAGCATTATTAAAATCACTGCTCCCGAAAAAACGTCCGTTTTTAAAACTTTTTTTTGCATTGATACATGTCCCCTGGGGCAGGACCCACGTCCCCAAACACTTTTTAGGACAATAACTTGCATATTAGCCTTTATAATTAACACTTTAGATTTCGAACGTTCGAGTCCATTGTATTTAATAGGGTTCTAAAGTTCACACAAACATTTTGTCTGTTCGCAGGTTCTGGTGCGAACCGAACAGGGAGGTGTTCGGCTCATCCCTGGTCAGTGGACATGTCACCACTGACATCCGTTGCTCCATAGAGATGCATGGAGTGTCTGATCAAGTCTGCCTGAAAAATTGACAGACGGACCTGATCGGTCCACATGTGTGAAAGGACCTAACTCACTCCTCACGGTTCTTTATGTCCATCCACCTCCCCCCATCACTCCACTACTCTGTCTTTCCATTTTAAACAAATAAAAATACTCCAGTGCGCTTCCACACCAAATTTTCTCACTACTTACTGTACAAAAAAAAAAAAAAAAAAGAATAATAAACACCTTAAGCCCATCAAGCACGATAAATGATCAAATATATAATAATCATATATTTTATAAACACACACTATACAACATCAGCCTGATCTGTGGTATTGCTGCTGCCTCCCCTCTCCTGGCATGCTGGGATTTGTAGTGTCCCAGCCTGACACATCAGGTGGTCATGCAGGAGAGGAGACTGTGCTTGATGAGCAGGTAATGGGTAGGGACAGGGAGGTGTAATAGGGATAGAATATCTAGCTATACTGGGAACTCAGCCTGCTCTCTTTCAATCATCAGACTTGTCCTGACACACACCCCCTGCATAGCCAATCACTGGGAAGTTCAATGAACTGTTGCTTCTCCTCCCCCAGCTCCTATGCAGCTGAGAACAGAGGGAATGTAATCACTTAAAAAAGGGAAAAAAAGGTATTTAATGTGGAACCTCGGATTGCGAGTAACGCGGTTAACGAGCGTTTCGCAATACGAGCACTTTATTTTGAAAAATCGTAACTCGGTTTGCGAGTGTTGTCTCGCAAAATGAGCATGATTCAGGCCAAAGCGGTGTGCAGTACCGCGTTTGGCCTGAGGGGAGGGGCGCCGGAGCTGAGCCAAACATCGCCGATCAGCGCCATTCGGAAATGCACAGAAAGGCCCGAGGACAGCTCTGCTGACCTAGGCAAATCTCGGGAACAAAGTCTTTCCAAAGTTTGCCGAGGTCAGCCGAGGTGTCCTCGGGCCTTTTCGGACGTTTCCGAGGCTCTCTGGTGCCCCCCCACCTCTGGCCGCATGCAGTATTGCATGCCATTGAAGTCAATGCGGAACAAATTATTTTCGTTTCCATTGACTTCAATGGGGAAACTCGCTTTGATATGCGAGTACTTTGGATTACGAGCATTCTCCTGGAATGGATTATGCTCGTAATCTGAGGTTCCACTGTATAATGTATTTTTTTATATCTATACACAAATGTTTTGCATTTCATTTATATTTTAAACTGAATGGTTTGTTTTACAAGGTGATCGCTTACAAATTCTTTAACTATTGCTTTACACATCATGGACTTCCTCATTACCATTATTAATATGATTTTTGTGCACCTTCACTGATGTTATCATATACATATGATTACGAATATTAGAAGTTCACTTGAGTATGCAATTGATTGATTTATTTATCCAGCGCTGGTATACATACAGTATATCTAAATTAAAGAACACTAGGGGGTGTTTATTTTACCAGCAGCAATAAACAGAAGGAGGGAATCAATATATACTGTATATATGTATATTTTTTCAGCATTAGGTTTATGATTATTATTTTACTTCCTGATGCCTTGCTTGATCAAAGAACTGATCTTACAGTATATCTATGATCTCTTATCTCTTTGATTGTCTTGTGGTATGTTCTAATGTGAAAGGTTTTCACTGTCATCCATGTGTCTTTAAGCCTCCATTCACACCAGTGCGACTTGCCATGCTATTTGACAGTTCCAAATCGCATGACTTGCTGGCAATGGAATCATTCATATTGTCGTAAGTCATGTCGCAGCGATTATTTAATAGTAGGTTCCTGCACTTTTTACCGATTTCATTGTGACCTGCATAGACTTCTGTTAAATAAAGTCGCAAGCTGTAATGAAATCAGCAGTGCAAGAGCGCTGATGTGCGGCTTTGAAATTTCACTGAAGTAGTGCCTTTTCAAAGCCACACTGGTGTGAACCGGGGCTTACCACCTCACAATTGACGAACACTCAATGAACCATCTCAGTATAAATCTAGATCAACTTATGCAAGAAGGCACAACCAGGGTGTAGGCATCGTTATTTACCATTGATGCCTAGGGAACATTCCTGCACAAGGGCACTTTAACACAGCACGTCTATAAAGGCACAAACAAGGGGACTACAAAAAACAGGACTCCACTCCAGACAGACTGCAAGTGAACCTGTATGTCCCCATCTTGTTCTTTCTCCCAAGTATGATCCCTACTATCTTCACCCTGTGATTTGCTCGCTCTACCTATCCCTCTCACGATAGTGTGCTTTTTCCTTAAACTTAAACTTTCTTTCCTTTACAGCCATTCTCCACCCCACAGCTTAAATATATATCACTTTCACTCCTACCTTCTCCCTATTACTGCACTCATGCACTCATCACTTCTACGTCACTGAGGAATTTGCCCTCATACAAATCTCACTCTCACAATAATACTCTCACCCTTATGCGCCTTAGTGATGAGCTGAGGTTTGGTACAGCAGGGGTTTTAACAAACTTTCATTTCAGATTTCAAACCTGAACCCTATTGAAATCAGTGGGAACCAATTCTGTCAAAGTAAAAATGCCCACCTTGTTCCCATATGGTTAAGGACCTCTTCTCCACAACCCTTGCCCGGTGGTTGTGGCGGTCAACAGGCGGAGGCTTGTCGGAACCTGGAAGCCCCCTTTAACGATAAGTAAGCAGCCAGATACCGGCCTTCCCTCATGTGAATGAGGATGGGATACATAGTACATATACCCATTCACAAAAAAACGTTTGTAACCTAGAAATAAAAACACCAAACGTTTGTTTTTTATAAAAATAAAAAAAAATCCCCATATAACATCCCTCATTGTAAATCTGTCATCAATCACATCCTCCAGCAAAGCATATTTATGTAAATCATGATGCCTGAAGATTGATAGCCTACTGGAAAAAAATAATAACTACTGAGACACATCCCACTCATTTGATTGTCACCCAATGAATGGAAAGTCTGGTGGAAGACACCTGTTGGTGGGGTCTCCAGGTGATGTCATTGACCACATCCCAGACAATGAGGATCCTGCCCCTTTGCTTACATGGCCTGGGATTCCCAGCCATGTAAATGAATGAGGCTGGTGACATAGTGATGCCGCTAATATACATGATGTTCAGCTCCCACCAAACCCATATAGCAAGCAATTGTGCTGCTAATTTGAAAACGACCTGCTAAGCTATTGCTGGACTTGTCAGGCTTCACAAGTTTAACCGCTTCAGCCCCGGACCATTTTGGTAGTCAAAGACCAGGCCACTTTTTGCGATTCGGCACTGCGTCGCTTTAACCGACAATTGCACGATCGTACGACGTGGCTCCCAAACAAAATTGACGTCCCTTTTTTCCCACAAATAGAGCTTTCTTTTGGTAGTATTTGATCACCTGTGCGGTTTTTATTTTTTGCGCTATAAACAAAAAAAGATAATTAAAAAAAAATGCAATATTTTTACTAGAATAAATGTCCCCCAAAAATATATAGAAAAACATATTTTTTCCACAGTTTAGTCCGATACGTATTCTTCTACATATTTTTGGTTAAAAAAAAAAAAATTGCAATTAACGTTTATTAATTGGTTTGCGCAAAAGTTATAGCTTCTACAAAATAGGGGACTGTTTTATGGCATTTTTATTAATATTTTTTTTTTTTACTAGTTATGGCGGCGATCAGCGATTTTTATCGTGACTGCGACATTATGGCGGATACATCGGACACTTTTGACACCATTTTGGGACCATTGTAATTTTTACAGCGATCAGCGCTATAAAAATGCACTGTTTACTGTAAAAATTACACTGATAGTGAAGGGGACACGGCACTGATGACCGTTCCCGATTACGGGGAAAGGTCATCAGTGACAGTGTCACTAAGCAGGATAGGGGAATGCCTTGTTTACAAAGGAATTCCCCTGTTCTGCTCTTGCCGACCGCAATCGCGGGCCGCCGGGGAACATCAAGTTCCCGGGACCCGCGGCCGCACTCGCGGCGGCAAATATAAAGGGACGTACCTATACACCAATGTGCCTACCCGTGCCATTCTGCCGACGTACATCGGCGTGCGGCGGTCGGCGAGTGGTTAATGCACAATTGCAGCAAGTCCGCATTGCATGACTCCAGATCAACTCTGCAAACATTTTGCAAGTCTGCTGGAAGTTCTGGTTCAGTTATGTTGTGCAAAAGTCATCCCACCACAGGTGTCATTGTGGCTGAATTTTCATGCTGTAGACTTGCAGAGCACTTGCTGTAGATGCACCACTGCAACTTTGCTAGAGACTTTCCATGCTAATTTGCTACAAATTGGAAAAGTGTCAACTCAAACTTGTGCTTCAAGGGCTCTGCAAGTGAACAAGTTTCCAGTGAAAATGTGCAGCAAGTTAACAGACTTACAATTTAACACTACCACAAATTTGTGGCAAGTTATCCTTGCTATCTGGAAATGAGTAAATGTTGGCGCATTCATCCAAATGTGATATAAAAATTAATTAATATATTAATTTGAACTGTGCTCTGTGTGATATGTGTCAGAATATTGCTTAACAATACACTAAATCATATATAATTCAATAAATAATAATACAATAAAGTGTGGTAACATTTTCCCCTTTAATGTTTGATAAACAGCCTCTCTCATATCTTGATATAGCCTACATTGTTAGCAGACCAGAAAATATCAGGGAATTGCTAACCTCACCTAACTTGCAAGGCATAGACTAAACTGTTACAAAGCTAGACACTGGCTTTGTTAAAACATTTCTAATGCAAGAAAAATGGAGACTCCCTAGAACATCTGAAACTCATGTCAGAATATTTATGTTTGCCTGTCAAGACAGTGGAGGGACCATTACATAGATGGTAAAGTTTTGGTGCTTTGAACAATAACAGTGATGTTTTTAGTGTGCCCAGGAATTCTTCATAAAACATTTTAGTGTAGAGTAGTAAGATGTCTAGCCAAAATAATTTGGCATTCATGTAAATGACTAACAGTTGTGACCTTCTTCAAAAGCAGGAAAGGAAAACATTTCATTTATGAAACATGATTTTTTATCCGGGGACTACATGTGTACAATGTTTAAACAGATTTTAGTCTTAGCCATTTAAGGGTTTCCTATTTTTATCTGCGACTTCATCTGTTCTTGGCATTTTCCAATGTAAAGTCTTTTTAGATTTGTAGCTAATGTTTAAAGAAAAATTCCAGAAGAAATCTACATTGCTGGATAACGTGATTGATATTGGATCTACGCTGTGCGACATTATTTGGGGATTTTTTTATAATGGCCTATTTCAAATTTGAACATGGGAACTCTGAAAAAAACCTTGAGAGACTTCACGTATGACGAAACATGTCGGGCGGAGTTACGCGCTGACGTTACCCCGGATGTTTAAATTTTATTGCTGGCAAGTGCTTTTATGATGTAAATCAAACCAGAATTTTTTATTAATAAACCAGTTTTAAAGATAATGCACTTTTGGAGCCTTTATTCCTTTCACGCTCTGTCTGACCTCTGAGGATTGGGATCAAAAAGAAGGGAGGAGGAGGGTGACTCTGTACTGGTAAGGATGCTCTCAGACTTCTAATGTATCCCGTAGCCAGAATCCACCGTAGACCCAGCAGAGGGCTATATCTTTATGTATGCGTGACCTCGATGCTACAGGGGGTCCACGCCGTCCGGTAAGAGTCCCCACTTCTCTAAGTGATTACCACACGGTGATCTTTACTTCTTTTCCCCTGGTGGTGGTGCAAGTCCCTTACTTCACCTTTCAATTTTCAGAAACTTTCTTTTTATCAACATTTCTTCACATTTTTATGTTATATATATGTTTAGATTTATTTACACATTGTGGTTTATATGTTATATGTAGCGGGGTGTCGTCTATTGGTATGCTATAAGGACTACTTTATACGCAAATGCACCCAGATCCCTTCAGAACTCTATTGACTACTGTTTGACTTGGAAGGAAAGATGCATAGTGGGACTTGTAGTACAGAGAGACATGGACTCTAATACAGTGGATACTATATAGACTACGGTACCCACAGTGCAGCTGTACACCCACAGTGCATTGCCCGGCGCAAGGTCTGCTGGGGAAGGGTTATTTAATTGGAGGAGGAGCAACGCGCGGTCTCTTTGGACACCGCCTGCCCAGCAAGTCGGAGCCTGTGTTGGGGCCTGTTGTGCTTGTCTAGGCCGGGGAGCCTGGGCTAACCGAGTCTGGAAAACCTGCTTGTCGCAGAGAGAGGGATCTCATCCGAAGAGCCTGCTGATATCTCGGAGCATCCAAGAGTCGACTCATCTCCCGACTTCCTTGCGGTTGTGTGAGGGACCGGAGACTACGGGTGCTGGAGAGATCGTGTGCCGGAGCATCAGCACAGAACCAGCGGAACGGACTGGGCCTGGTCGGGTAAGAGGGCACTTGCCCAGGACTTTTAGCTGTAATTAGGCCCGTCATCTTTGACTAAGGTTGAACATCTTATCACCAGTGACTTCACATCCTAAGTATAGCCAGAGTTCAGTTAACATTACTTGATATCCCTTGGATTACAAACATTAAGTGCACCAAGGTTTTGCTAGCGAAGATCCTTTTCATGGGAGTGACAGTGTTTGGAGGTAGTCAGGCCTGACTGGAACTCACTTTGACACTGTGTGGGCGCCATATTGCCCACAAATGGGGAAAGCTTGCGAGCCTAGTTGGTTCGAAGACATTTAGTGAATATAGGATTGCATTAAATTTGGTACCTTTATATGTTTATCACTTTGGCTTTTGCAGGGCTCTGCATAAGAAAACGCATATTTGTTTAACCTGTCATTTCTTAATCAGTAAAAATAATTTTGTGGTTAAGCAACACATTGTGTGGAGTGTTAACTGTTCCAGGGAGACGGCCAACACAGGTAAACCAATTTTGAATTGTACTGTATGCTCTATTGCGGCATTGTGGTTCTTATAGCCAGTGGGTTCCACAATCCCATTTTTTTTACAGCTGTGACAGCGGAGGGTTAGAGCCAGTTTGGGGGTTGACAGCAGTACGGTACAGGCCCAAACAATACCAGCAGCTCTCTTAACTGGGGGTAGTGCTATACGTGGGGGCTCGAGTCCGGGATCCTGTACTCTGCAATCAAGCCCTCGCCTTAGGTGCCAGCATTGACCCTTTCACTGTGGTCCAGTGGTGCGAATCAACAGGCGCCTTCCCAGACGCGAGTGTGGCCATTAAACTTCCCGGGGAGGACTGGGAAGAGACGGAAGTTGACAAGCTTATGAAGTTACTGTCTCCAAGCAGGAGGGCATGGGTAATTGACCTCAGACAAGAAGAGGAAAACTCCCGTACCCACGCACTGGTGTGGAGAGATGGAATACCTGAGAGCTTCAAAAGCAGGAGTGTGCAGTCAAAGGACAGGAAGACGTTCTATCTAGTACACCCAAACACTATGAAGGAAGAGGTCCCTGAAACTAGTCATTGAGAGCCAGCCATAGAAACAACAACCTCCCCAGCACCCCTGACCACTATTGGTCCTAAACTCCTTAACGCTTTGGGAGACCTCGTAACAAAGTGCCAGAAGAGCAACACAGTGTGTGTGGAAGCTGGGTATCGGAAGCTGAGGATTTTCTCAGGTAGACAACCTGTGCCACTTGGAGAAGATGACTTTGATACCTGGATAGAGCAAGCAATGCAAGCATTGGAAGGTTGGGAACTGCCAGAGGCCCAAAAGAAACAGCACATAAATGAAAGCTTGAAGGGAGCTGCCGCAGAAGCTGTAAAGAATCTAAGGTTTAGCAATGCCACTTGTACCGCCTATGATTATTTAGCCATGCTGCAGGAGGAGTTTGGCCAGTTGGACAAAGTTGCTGATCTGGTCTACCAGTTTGAGCACACTCTTCAACAGCCAGGGGAGCGTCTCTCTGAACATGTCCGAAGGTTGAACAAAATGCTCTGTCAGATAGTTCTGAATCAAGGTATGGCACCACAGGCCATAGACCGAGCCAGGATGCAGCAGATTCTAAGAGGGGCTCTGAGCTCTGACCCAGTTTGGCTCCATTTGAAAACTACAGGGGGAGTCATGTCCTTGAGTTATCCAGACCTTGTTCGAGTGGTGAGAGATGAAGAGGCCTTGTTGAATGACCAGCAGGTAGTCAGTCAGCACACCTCTCCCCCCTCCGCTGGAGTAAGAGCTGCCATGGCCACGGGACTCGGAAGTGGCTGTCCTAAAGTCACAGATGACTCAAGTGCTGGAGATGCTGACCTCCCTGATGGCCAAAAATTCAGAAGCAAAGAAAGAAGTGGTTCGGAATACTTCAACTCCTACCTACCAATAAACGAAAGAAGAAGAAGCTTGTTTCAACTGTGGAGGGATTGCGCACTATAGACAGGTGTGCCCCAGTCCAAAGAAAATTGCAGCCCCATACCGCAAGCTGGTGGAAAACTTCAGAGGGCCCCGGTGAAGGAGTCAGCCGGGTGCCTATCAGTTCCAGTCAACTCCAAAAAAATTAGAGGCCTGGGGAGGCCACAGATGAAGAATAATTCCCCACCCAACATCTCTGGTGCTGCCTTTGAACAGTTTGATACCCCCCACTCAAGACCCAAAAATAATGCTCAACAGCAGGAAATCAGTGCACACCAGGCCCAACAAGGATTAAGATCCGTAAAGAGATTAAAAAAAAATAGAGAGAACTCAAGATATAGGGTCCAGTAAGAAGACTTCTCAGAAAAAAATTCCTGTTAAATTAGTGGGGCCTTCCCCAATAGTCCCCATCCAAGTGGAGGCCCTAACACTAAGACACTAGGATCCGGAGACACTAAGGCCCTTCTTGACACAGGAGCACAAGTGACCCTTCTGTACCGGGATTTCTACCAGAAGCATCTGAGACATTTGCCCCTACAGAAGCTTGAAGACTTGGAGATATGGGGTATAGGGACCCAGAGTTTCCCGTATGATGGATACCTTCCAATCAGATTGGCCTTTGACCCCTCAGTAGCAGGAGAAGCGGAGATCTTTCCCCACCCACCAGGAGCCGAAAAGAGTTCCCGTAAAATATGGACCAACACTGACCTGGTCAGGAGACTACTGACACCTGTGGCCCAGGAACAGGATACCTCAACTCCCAGAGTTCACCCTATGTTGCACCGGGCCTATCAGCGATTGGTGCTTGAACAGAACGCTCCAAAAGAAGGAGTGGGGAAGATCTGGAAGCTGGATAGAATAGAGAATGTGCTACAGCCAGGAGAAGCGACTTGTCTGAGGGCCACTGTTAACTCACCTGGGAACAACCTGGCCCCATCGTCGTTCTAGAGCCGGATCCTCTGGACACTCATCAAGGGTTGGAAGTAATCCCTGAAGTGGTCCCGTTGAGGGCACTAAAGAGGAGTAATGGCAGGGTGTCGGTGAGCATCAGAAATACCGCAACCACCAAGTGAACTCAGCCACCCCGGTTGCCCTATCGGACTTAGAGAAGGAAGACAAGGGAGAAAACACGGTGGAGAAGCTCTGTTTCGAAGACACAACCACCCTCTCACCGGCTTGGAAGGAGAGGGCCAAAACTCAGTTGGTTAGATGGCAGAAGATCTTTTCCAAGAATGAGATTGATGTGTGGTGTGCAAAGAGTGCCACCCACAAGATTCGATTACAGGAGGACAAGCCATTCAAGGAAAGAGTCCAACGGGATCCCCTGGCCGACTTGGAAGATCTGCGTGAACAACTAGCAGAACTCAAAAGAACCGGTGTTATTCGAGAGTCCAGAAGCCCATACGCTTCTTCAATAGTGGTGGTCCAGAAGAAAAATGGGTCAATGAGGCTGTGTATTGACTATCGGACACTCAATAAGAGGACAATACCTGATCAGTACACCACTCCCCGAATAGAAGATGCATTGCAGAGTTTAACTGGAGCCAAGTGGTTCAGTGTGATGGACTTAAAAAGTGGGTACTACCAAATTCCAATGCACCCTGAAGATCGGGAGAAAACAGCCTTCATTACCCCTGTGGGTTTCTTCGAATTTAATTGCATGCCTCAGGGTTTGTCAGGAGCCCCAGCCACCTTTCAACGACTCATGGAGAAGACAGTAGGGGACATGAATCAAATTGAAGTGTTGGTGTATCTGGATGACATTATTGTGTTCGGGAAGACCCTGGAGGAACATGAGGAGCGATTGGAGAAGGTACTGAGAAGACTCCATGATGAAGGCCTCAAGCTTTCCCCGGAAAAGTGTCAATTCTACCAGTCTTCAGTTCATTACCTGGGCCACATCGTATCTGCGGAAGGAATATCCACAGATCCAGGGAAGTTGGAGGCCGTTACCTCTTGGCCCAGGCCCACTAACGTGACTGAGCTTCGGTCGTTTTTGGGGTTCTGTTCCTATTACAGAAGATTTGTGGAAGGATTTGCCAAGATTGCTAGGCCTTTGAATGAACTTCTGAAGACTGAGGGAGAGGGCGATGACTCAGAAATAGGCAACTCCATGAAATCGGCTATAGGGCCTAGAAAACCTGGGGAGTCTATCCAAGATCAGTGGACTACCGAATGTGAAGAAGACTTTATTAAATTGAAGGAAAGCCTGACCACTGCCTATGCAGACACCAGGAAACCCTATGAGCTACATGTAGACGCCAGTCGAGATGGTCTGGGAGGGGTGTTGTACCAAGAACATGATGATCAATTGAGACCTGTTGCTTATGTGAGCAGAAGTCTAGCTCCTGCTGAAAAAAACTACCCAACACACAAACTGGAATTCCTGGCCTTAAAATGGGCTGTGGTGGATAAACTAAAAGACTACTTGTATGGGGCTGAGTTTGTGGTCAAGACAGACAATAACCCCCCTCACTTACCTCCTGACCACCGCTAAACTAGATGCCACAGGCCACCGATGGCTGGCTGCCCATTCGAGATTCACCTTCAGCCTTAAATACAGGCCTGGAGCTGGAAATAGAGATGCAGATGCTCTGTCCAGAAGATCTCATACACTCAGTGACCCTATGGAAGAATGGACTCAACTGACCCCAGAGGGAGTGCGAGCCCTATACCAGGGGGCAAAACTTCAGGCTAGTGGAGGATCCCGAGCTGAGGAAATTGGAGTCTCGGTTGTTGGAGTGCCTAAACACTACTGGGATGTAACTCAGATTGAAGAAGAGAACCTACCTAAGCTGTCAAAAAGAGATCTGAGAAGAGATCAACTGGAAGATCCTCTAGGGAAGTTAGTGTTAAAGGCATTGGAGAGCCAGAGCCCAGATATACTCCTAGAAGACTCTTCAATGGAGGCCCGACTACTAAGAAGAGAATGGGACCGGTTGCAGATACATCAAGGGGTGGTCTACCGAAGGGGCCCCTCTGATGATTTAGAGGATAAGTGGCAATTGTTCTTGCCCGAAAAGCACAGGAAGGCAGTTTTGATCACTTTGCATGATGATCATGGTCATCTGGGATCAGAAAGGACTTTTCAACTCGTAAGAAACAGATTTTATTGGCCTTGCATGCGGGCTGAAGTGGAAGAATACTGCCATTCTTGTGCACGCTGTGTACAGAGAAAGACCCTGCCTCATCAAGCTGCCCCAATGGGCTACCTACAAAGTCAGGGACCCCTGGAACTGGTGTGCATTGATTTCCTTTGCCTGGAGCCGGATCTGAGTGGACAAGGGAATGTTTTGGTAGTAACCGATCATTTCACTAGATATGCTCAAGCATTCCCAACTAAAGACCAGAAGGCCTCAACAGTGGCTTGGGTACTTGTTGAAACGTTTTTTGTGCACTATGGCTTGCCTCAACGTCTTCACTCGGATCAGGGGAGGGACTTTGAAAGCAGACTGATTAGGAAGTTGTTGGATTTATTGGGCATCAAGAAGACCAGAACAACCCCGTACCACCCGCAGGGGGATGCCCAGTCTGAACGGTTTAACCGGACACTGCTAGATATGCTGGGGACATTGAGTTCGGAGAAGAAGCAACACTGGAGCAAACATGTAGCTGCTATTGTACATGCCTACAACAGTACGACCAGTGATGCTACGGATATTCCCCGTATAGATTGATGTTTAGGCGGAAAGCACGGCTACCATTGGATCTAGCTTTTGGCACCTCGTTGGATCATACCTCAGCTGCATCCCACAAGGGGTATGTAGATCGGTTGCGAAAGAGTTTAAGGTTGGCATATGAGAAGGCCCAGGTGACATCTGAACAAAGAGGAGTGAGGAACAAGAGGAACTTTGATCTCAAGGTCAGGATACATGATCTACAGCCAGGAGACAGGGTACTGCTGCGGAACTTAGGTGTCCCGGGGAAACATAAGTTGACTGACCGTTGGAGATCACAGCCATATGTCATCTGTAAGCAGCTGCCAGGCCTGCCGGTGTATCAGATCAGGCCAGAAGGAAGTGTAGGCCCGCTGAAGACCTGGCATAGGAATCATTTATTACCCCTTTCTGAAGCGGTCCGCCTACCTCCTGCATTGGGTTCCCAGGAACCCCCTCCAGTTTCCCATACCCCTAGACCAGCTACCAGGTCTCAGATGGCCCTGTCAGGAAATGAGGATGATAGGACTGAGGATGAGATCGGTGATGATGAGGAAATGGAACTTGATTGGTTGTGGTCATCTCAAGTACCGGAGACCCTAACCGCTACCCCATTGTCATCTGAAGTTGCTGTTAATGACACTTTAAACCCGGAGGCTCCTGAATTTATGCCACACAATTCTCTCACTGAGGAATGGGAGGATGCTCTGGATTCCTTTCAAACAGAAGACCCCAGAGAGCCCTCATCTCCTTCTGAAGCTGATCTGGATGTTCCTGAAGTAGCAGAATCAAGCATGCCTGATCCACAGGGGGGAATCATTGAAAAGAATACAGAAGTGACCGAACCTGCTGCTCTTGATATTCAGACTCCTAGAGAACAGAGGGAGAGAAGAGTCATTCACCCTCCAAAAAGACTGACATATACTCAAATGGGTGAATGCTCTGAGGAAGCTGTTTTCACTGCAAGAAGGACAGTTGATGAGTCTGGTCCCTCCACTGTAAATTTAGTGGAGGGCAGCCCTAGCTCACTCCCTGACACAGCTGGACAGGCCACTTCCATTAACGTGACCTGTAGGCAGGACAATCTCCTTTCTGAAGCTTGGTGGGAGATTCCCCTGCCGGGTTCCTTTGTGACTGTAAATTGTATCACTTCCATATATGCTAACTAAATTCTTTCTCTCTCTCAGACATTGTTGATATCTTTGGGGACCAAAGATTTTAAGTGGGGGGGAGTGTGTAGCGGGGTGTCGCCTATTGGAATGCTATAAGGACTACTTTATATGCAAATGCACCCAGATCCCTTCGGAACTCTATTGACTACTGTTTGACTTGGAAGGAAAGATGCATAGTGGGACTTGTAGTACAGAGAGACATGGACTCTAATGCAGTGGATACTATATAGACTATGGTACCCACAGTGCAGCTGTACACCCACAGTGCATTGCCCGGTGCAAGGTCTGCTGGGGAAGGGTTATTTAAGTGGAGGAGGGTCTCTTTGGACACCGCCCGCCCAGCAAGTCGGAGCCTGTGTTGGGGCCTGTTGTGCTTGTCTAGGCCGGGGAGCCTGGGCCTACCGAGTCTGGAAAACCTGCTCGTCGCAGAGAGAGGGATCTCAACCTGCTGATATCTCGGAGCATCCAAGAGTCGACTCATCTCCCGACTTCCTTACGGTTGTCTGAGGGACCGGAGACTACGGGTGCTGGAGAGATCGTGTGCCGGAGCATCAGCACAGAACCAGCGGAACGGACTGGGCCTGGTCAGGTTAGAGGTCTTTTAGCTGTAATTAGGCCCGTCATCTTTGACTAAGGTTGAACATCTTATCACCCGTGACTTCACGTCCTAAGTATAGCCGGAGTTCAGTTAACGTTAATTGATATCCCTTGGATTACAAACATTAAGTGCACCAATGTTTTGCTAGCGAAGATCCTTTTCATGGGAGTGACAGTGTTTGGAGGTAGTCAGGCCTGACTGGAACTCACTTTGACACTGTGTGGGCGCCATATTGCCCACGAGGGGAAAGCTTGCAAACCTAGTTTGTTCTAAGACATTTAGTGAATATAGGATTGCATTATATTTGGTACCTTTATATGTTTATCACTTTAGCTTTTGCAGGGCTCTGCATAAGAAAACGCATATTTGTTTAACCCTGTTTAACCTGTCATTTCTTCAATCAGTAAAAATACTTTTGTGGTTAAGTGACACATTGTGTGGAGTGTTAACTGTTTCAGGGAGACGGCCAACACAGGTAAACCAATTTTGAATTGTACTGTATGCTCTATTGCGGCATTGTGGTTCTTATAGCCAGTGGGTTCCACAATCCCATTTATTTACAGCTGTGTAGGCGGAGGGCTAGAGCCAGTTTGGGGGTTGACAGCAGTACGGTACAGGCCCAAACAATACCAGCAGCTCTCTTAACTGGGGGTACTGCTATATATATTTTGTGGTTCATTCACACTCATTTGATTAGTGTGACCTTATTGTTTTTATATGAAAAAAAACCTTACTGACACGCAGTAAGCAAAAAAAAAAATAGAAAAAATTATTTTTAGCAAATAAATATTTTATTGTGGTAGAAAAGTATTTATCTGGAACTATCTTTACCCACCAAAACGAAAATATTTAAAAAGAAGTAAAATGCACATGGGTCACCTAGGAACTAAACTGCTATATGTCCCTGGTCAAGTGATATAACTATTTATCAGTGGAGGTTTATGTATAGTTTATATGTTTTTACCAGCTTTTCATACCATATATGAATGGGTCAACGTTAACTAATTGAGACTCTTGTTTAATGATATATAATGTATGTGCTATATTGCTGGTTGATTTAGACATTTGCATCATGTCTACACCTTGATGAACTTTGTAAATGGATCAGCGCTATCATAAATTGCTTCAACCTCCAAGGTTTCTTATTATTAATATATATACATATATATATATATATATATATATATATATATATATATATATATAGTGCCAGCAGTTTGAGTAGAGCTTTACAATATAATGGGAGACAGTACAACAACAATACAATTCAATACAAGAGAGATATGAGGGCTTTTGGGTTCATTAACTTTCCTACATTTATCCGATGATCATATCTAAAATATCTATTGAATCACGTATACTGATTGATGGCTCTATTCTTCTCATTTATATTTGCCTATCAGCTGACATTGCTTATCTAGCCTTTTGAGTAGTTGACTATCCATAATAACTGTTGTTTTTCCTGGATTTATTGACATCCTGCACTATGCATAAAGGTTGCCAATATCATGAAAATTATAGAGGTTACTGATAAACAGGTGATACTCGAAAAATTTTAATATCGTACAAAAGTTCATTTATTTCACTAATGCAACTAAAAAGGTGAAACTAATATATGAGATAGACTCATTAAATGCAAAGCAAGATAGTTTAACCCGTGATTTGTCATAATTGTGATGATTATGCCTTACAGCTCATGAAAACCCCAAATCCACAATCTCAGAAAATTAGAATATTACATGCAATCAATAAAACAAGGATTGTACATAGAACAATATCGTACCTCTGAAAAGTAAAAGCATGCATATGTACTGAGTACTTGGTTTGGGCCCCTTTTGCAGCAATTACTGCCTCAATGCGGCGTGGCATGGAAGCTATCAGCCTGTGGCACTGCTGAGGTGTTATGGAAGACCAGGATGCTTCCATAGCGGCCTTCAGCTCTTCTGCATTGTTCGGTCTCATGTCTCTCATCTTTCTCTTGGCAATGCCCCATAGATTCTCTACAGGGTTCAGGTCAGGCGAGTTTGCTGGTCAATCAAGCACAGTAATCGCATGGTCATTGAACCAGGTTTTGGTGCTTTTGGCAGTGTGGGCAGGTGCAAAGTCCTGCTGGAAAATGAAGTCAGCATCCCCATAGAGCTCGTCTGTGGAAGGAAGCATGAAGTGCTCCAAAATCTCCTGGTGGACGGCTGCGTTGAACCTGGACTTAATGAAGCACAGTGCACCAACACCAGCAGATGACATGGCTCCCCAAATCAACACAGACTGTGGAAACTTCACACTGGACTTCAAGCATCTTGCAGTGTGTGCCTCTCCATTCTTCCTCCATACTCTGGGTCCTTGGTTTCCAAATGAGATGCAAAATCTGCTCTCATCAGAAAATAAGACTTTGGACCACTGAGCAACAGACCAGGTCTGTTTTTCTTTAGCCCAGGTAAGACGCTTCTGACGTTGTTTGTTGTTCAGGAGTGGCTTGACAAGAGGAATACGACATTTGAAGCCTCAGTCCACTCCTTGTGAAAGTCACCAACACTTTTAAATGGCATTTTCCCGACAATCCTCTCCAGGTTGCGGTCATCCCTGCTGCTTGTGCACCTTTTTCTTCCACACTTTTCCCTTCCACATAACTTTCTATTAATGTGCTTTGATACAGCACTTTGGGAACATCCAACTTCTTTTGCAATCACCTTTTGAGGCTTTCCCTCCTTATGGAGGGTGTTAATGATGGTTTTCTGCACTACTGTCAGGTCAGCAGTCTTTCCCATGATTGTGATTCCTACTGAACCAGACTGAGAGACCATTTAAAGGCTCATGAACCCTTTGCAGGTGTTATGGCCTAATTAGCTGATTAGAGTGGGACACTTTGAGCCTAGAATATTGCACCTTTTCACAATATTCTAATTTTCTGGGATTGTGGATTTGGGGTTTTCTGAGCTGTAAGCCATAATCATCCCAATTATGAAAATCACGGCTTGAACTATCTTGCTTTGCATGTAATGAGTCTATCTCATATATTAGTTACACCTTTTAAGTTGCATTAGTGAAATAAATTAACTTTTGCACGATATTCAAATTTTTCGAGTATCACCTGTATGACCTTTTGGAAGTTCATGCCTCTTACCATGCATATTTGTTGAGAACAACAGTGTGCATATTTTCCTGTTAGAAAACTTCAATCTCACTTCTGGGGTTTTATCAACACTTGACACAACAAGGATAATATTTGGAAATATCTAGATGAACTATACAGTATATCTGCTCGAGAGCAATTTTTATAGAACAAAGTTTTTGGTTTGCACTTAGAACTATCTCTGACACCAACCAATATATGATGTAAATTATGTTATTGCAATATGATGAAAAAAATCATTTAAATAAGAGACATTTTAGGTCTTCATAGTGATATTAAGGCCTCGTGCACGCTGGATGTTTTTGGATGTTTTTACAGCTGCTGTTTTTGGCTTCAGACGTTTTTTTCTACAGTCAAAAAAACTCTACAGCATGTTATCCTATGTGTCCATGCACACATAGGCTGTTAACTGTTTTTGGTTGGGGCGTTTTTTTGGCTGTAAAAAAACCCCCCAAAACTTGTGGGTTCTGATAGGAGTTTTTCAGCTGTTTTCAGCTGTAAAAACGCTCTAATGTCCAAAATCGCCTAAAAACGTTAATAAACACCAATAAACACACAAAAACACGGCTCACCAGTGTTTCCTAATGTTTTTGATCCATTGAAAAAAAAAATCACTAAAAAACGGAAAAAAAACAAAACGCTATTGCAAAAATGTTGAAAAACGTTCAAAAACATAACTGCAAAGCTACTGGAGTTTTTAGAACATTGTTATAATGTCCAGTATGGATTAGGCCTTATGGAGATCCTGTAACTGGTGCCTTGTTATGATTATTGATAGTTATATAGTTACATAGTTAGTCCTGTTGAAAAAAGGCACAAGTCCAACTATTTCAACCAATAGAAAATTAGAATAGGACAGATTAGATAAATAGAAAATCTCAATATACAGAATCATATACCCATAATTGATCTAGAGGAAGGCAACAAGAAATATAAAGCAATTTGCTCCAGAAGGAAAAACTGTATTCCTTCCTGATCCCCCAGAAGGTAATCGGATATTCCCTGGATCAACAATCCCTGGTGTTTTTACCTATAATGTCTTGTTATATTTTTTTCAATTAGTAATGCATTCAGCTCTTTTAAAAACAATCTACAGAGCTGGCCAGTAGTTAATCAATAATGAATAAGAAGTCACTCCAAGACAATAATTTTGTCCAAAGCATGTAGCTACTACCTCAACCACTTGACAACTGGACACTTAAACCCCCTTCCTAACCAGACCAATTTTCAGCTTTCGGTGCTCTCACATTTTGAATGACAATTACTCAGTCATACAACATTGTACCCATATGAAATTGTTGTCCTTTTTTTCCCACAAATAGAGATTTCTTTCGGTGGTATTTAATCACTGTTGGGTTTTTTATTTTTTACCCTTTAAAAGAAAAAAAGACTGAAAATTCTGTATAAAAAAATGCATTTTTCTTTGTTTATGTTATAAAATTTAGCAAATTAGTCATTTTTCTTCATATATTTTGGCCAAAATTTATACAGCTACATATCTTTGGTAAAAAGAAGTACAAATTGGTGTATATTATTTGGTCTTTGTGAAAGTTATAGAGTCCACAAGCTATGGTGCCAATCTCTGAAAATGTATCACACCTGAACTACTGACAGCCTATTTCATTTCTTGAGATCCTAACATGCCAGAAAAGTATAAATACACCCCAAATGACCCCTTTTTGGAAACAAGACATTCCAAGGTATTTAGAAAGAGGCATGGTGAGTTTTTTGAAGTTGTCATTTTTTCCCACAATTCTTTGCAAAATCAAGATTTCTTTTTCCACTAAATTGTCATATTAGCAGGTTATTTCTCACACACAGCATATGCATACCACAAATTACACCCCAAAACCCATTCTGCTATTACTCCCGAGTATGGCGATACCACATGTGTGAGACTTTTACACAGCGTGGCCACATACAGAGGCCCAACATGCAGGGAGCACCTTCAGGCGTTCTGGAGCACCCAGGCCAATTCTGACATTTCTCTCCTACATGTAAAAATCATCATTTATTTGCTAGAAAATTACATAGAACCCCAAAACATTACATATGTTTTTTAGCAAGGACCCTAGAGAATACAATGGCGGTTGTTGCAACTTTTTATTTAGCACGGTATTTGCGCAGCAATTTTTCGAATGTTTTTTTTTGAGAAAAAAAACCTGTTTTGTGCTTTAAAAAAAACAAAACGGTAAAGTTAGCCCAATGTTTTTGCATAATGTGAAAGATGAAGTTACGCCAAGTAAATAGATACCTAACATGTCACCCTTCAAAATTGCACACGCTCGTGGAATGGCGCCAAACTTCGGTACTTAAAAATCCCCATAGGCGACACTTTAATTTTTTTTACTGGTTACATGTTTTTAGTTACAGTGGAGGTCTAGGGCCCAAATTATTGCTCTCACTCAAACGTTCGCAGAGATACCTCACATGTGTGGTTTGAACACCGTTTTCATATGTGGGCGGTACTTACATATGTGTTCGCTTTTGCATGCGAGCTACCGGGGACAGGGGCACGAAAAAATTATTGTTCATTTTACTTTATTTATTTTAGTTTGACACTTTTTTCCCCATAAATAAATTTTTTGATCACTTTTATTCCTATTACAAAGAATGTAAACATCCCTTATAATATAAATATGACATGAAAGGTCCTCTTTACAGTGAGATATGGGGTCAATAAGACCCCACATCTCACTTCTAGGCTGGGAAGCCTGTGAAAAAAAAAATCCTGGCTTTGATCGTAGCGGTGAGTCGTCAGAAGTACCGGAGGGGGGGGACGTCCCCTCTCGCCTCCCATAAGAACGATCAAGCGGCAGAACTGGGAATTGCCGGCTGAAAAAGCTGATATCTGAATGATGCCTGTAGTTTTACCCATCATTCAGATATCCCCGCACAAAGTCAAGGACGTCATATGACGACCGGCGGGCAGGAAGACACCCCAAAATAGATTCTCCTACTCCTCCTGAGTACGGCGATACCACATGTGTGAGACTTCCACAGGCTGGCCACATACAGAAGCCGAGTATGACTGGGTATGGCCGAGCATGGCTGAGTATGGCTGGGTATCACTGAGTATGGCAGAGTATGGCTGGGTATGGCCGAGCATGGCTAAGTATGGCTGGGTATCACTGAGTATGGCTGGGTATGGCTGGGTATGGCAGAGTATGTGTCACGGTCTGGAGTCAGGCTCAGAGGCCAGTAGCAATAGCAGCAGAGCAGGTATTCACACAGGTCACCCTGGCTGATGACACGGGTTCACCTGAGGTTCGGGGTCTAAACACTGACCGGTATTCACCAGGGCTCCTAATGGTGGAGATGGGCTTCGCTGCGTGTCAGTAGCAGGTCGCGGTCCTCAGGTTAGCCCCACCAGGAGGTGAGCAAGCCGGGGTCCGGAAGCAGATAATATAGGTAGGGATCAAGCAGAAGCGTAGTTGGGGATGAGACAAAAGTCAGTAACAGATAGTTGCAGGTTGGGATTTAGCAGAAGCTTAGTCGGGGACGAGCCAAAAGTCGGTAGTGAGTGGTAGCAAAGATACGGTCGGCAGCAGGAGACAAGAGCAGGATATTGGCTGGTGAAGACACAATATTCTGGCAACCAGGAAGTGCAGGGACATGGCTTAAATCAGGAAGTTCATGGGAGGGGCAAAGGGTTCAAGGCAAACAAGATTCAGGACAAGATCATTCAAGGAATTGTCCAAGGAGCTGTCCAGCATTCCAGGTGGCTCAGCAAGTAGAGACACCACCAGACACACCAGAGGTCCCAGGTTCAAGCCCAGTTCCTAACAGTACTCCCCTCCTCCCAGGATGTCCCCTGGACGTCTTAGGGCCAGGTTTCTGAGGAAACCTCTGGTGGAATTCCCTTGTTAATCTAGGGGCATGAACATTCTTTTCAGGCTCCCAAGAATTTTCTTATGGCCCATATCCTTCCCATTGAACCAAATATTGCAATTTGTTCCTAAAGATCCTGGAGTCAAGAATTTTTTCCACCACAAATTCTTCTTCACCCTGAACCTCAACAGGTGGAGCAGGAGGATGAATTCTTCCAGAAAAGGTATTTTCATGAAACGGTTTGAGTAGCGATACATGAAAAACAGGGTGAATCTTCATATTGTCAGGAAGTTTTAGACGAAAGGTGACCGGGTTGATTTGAGCGGAAATCTCAAAAGGTCCCATAAACTTTTGACCCAACTTAGCACATGGAACCTGAACCTTTAAATTTTTGGTAGATAACCAAACTTTGTCACCTACCTGAAAGGTGGGAATAGACCTACGATGTCTGTCAGCGGACTTCTTGTAATATTCCTGCGCCTCCTTCAATGTATTAGTCAATTTCTCCTGGACCTCATGTAATGAAGTTAGTCTGTTGGTAACAGCAGGAATTAAAGTTGAGATAGGGAGATCAGGAATAAAAACTGGATGATACCGGGTGTTTAAGAAAAAAGGGCTTTGGGAAGTGGAACTATGTTTAGAGTTATTATAAGCAAACTCTGCCGTACGAAGGTAGTCCACCCAGTCATCCTGGAGATAACTCACAAAACATCAAAGGTATTGCTCCAGAGTTTGATTGGTCCTCTCGGTCTGACCATTAGACTGTGGATGAAAAGCTGAGGACAGATTAATTGTTACATCCAAAGCTGAGCAAAAACTTCTCCAAAATTTTGAGGTAAACTGTACCCCTCTGTCAGACACCACATCATCAGGAATTCCATGAAGTTTAAAAACTTCTCTAACCATTACCTCAGCAGTATGTTCGGCAGACGGTACCCCCTTAACTGGAATAAAATGAGCCGTCTTAGTGAGATGGTCAACGACTTCCAGAATGGTAGTCATCCCTTTTGAAAGAGGAAGGTCGACCACAAAGTCCATAGAAATTGACCCCCATGGCCTAGATGGAACAGGCAGTGGTAGAAGTAACCCCAGAGGAGAAGATCGGGGTGTCTTATTGCGAGCACAGGTTAGACATGAAGCCACATATCTCTTTACATCTTTCTTGTACCCAGGCCACCAAAAGGAACGTGATAAGAGTTCTTCTGTCTTGGAAACCCCAAAGTGACCAGTAAGTTTAGAGTCGTGTACCAACCTGAGGGCTTCTACCCGAACTGATTCAGGTACATAGAGGCAATGCGCTTGAGTCCAAAAACCATTGTTGTACTTGAGGTTTATGTCTTTAGGAGGATTATTAAGAAGTGGGTCATTCTCATACCCCTCCTTGAGGAGATTAAGAAATGTCTTCAAACTCGTGGCCCCTAGAAAGTTCCTTTGAGGCAGGATTGTACATTCAGAGCTGCTTTCCTGGAGAGGCCCAGGCAACAACCATGATAGGGCATCAGCCTTACCATTCCTTGACCCAGGGCAGTATGAGATAACAAAATTGAACCTGGAGAAGAAAAGAGTCCAACGTGCTTGTCTAGATGACAACCTTTTAGCAGACCTAATAAATTCTACATTTCTATGATCGGTGAGAACGGTTACAGGGTGCTTAGCCCCTTCCAGCAGATGCCTCCACTCAGAAAATGCTTCCTTAATTGCCAGCAGCTCCTTGTTTCCAATGTCATAATTCTTCTCGGCTGAAGACATCAGTCGACAGAAATAAGCGCAAGGATGAAGCTGCATCTTTTCTCCAATTCGCTGAGAAAGGATAGCTCCCACAGCAGAATTAGAAGCATCAACCTCTACGATGAAAGGTAGTTCTGGATCTGGATGTACCAGTATTGGTGCAGAAGTGAAAAGAGTTTTCAGTCTACTAAAAGCAGCCTGTGCCTCAGGTGACCACAAGAAGGGCATCCCTTTTTTTGTCAGCTGTGTAATTGGAGCAATTACCTTGGAGAAATTCCTTATAAATCTTCTGTAAAAGTTGGCAAATCCAACAAATCGCTGTATCTCCTTAACATTCCTAGGGACAGGCCAATCCTCCACTGCTTTGATCTTATCAGGATCCATGCTTATCCCTTCAGAGGAAATTATGTATCCCAAGAACTGGATCTGAGTCTGTTCAAACTCGCATTTCTCTAGCTTGATGTAAAGTTGATTCCACCTTAGTCTCTCGAAAACAATACAGACATGCTTGCTGTGTTCTTCCAAAGTATCAGAGAAAATGAGAATGTCATCCAAATATGCTATTACAAACTGATCAAGCAAATCTTGAAAAGCATCATTAATAAAATGTTGAAAAGTTGCAGGAGCATTGCAGAGCCCAAAGGGCATGACCAAAGACTCAAAATGTCCATATCTGGTTCTGAAAGCAGTTTTCCATTCATCTCCAGGACGAATGCGGACAAGGTTGTATGCCCCCCGTAAATCTAATTTGGTAAAGAGCTTGGCGGAGTGGAGTCTCTCAAGCATTTCTGGAATCAGTGGGAGTGGATAGCGATTCTTAATTGTGATCCTATTTAAATCTCTGTAGTCAATACACGGACGCAGGGTGGAGTCCTTTTTCACCACAAAGAATAAGGCTGCCCCAGCAGGAGAGGTTGAGTGTCTGATAAAAACCTTCTCAAGATTCTCATTAATCCACTCTCTGAGCACCTTAAGTTCAGGTTCTGATAAAGAATAAAAGGCGCCCAAATGGTATTTCTGCCCCTGGAAGCAATTCAATGGGACAATCATAAGAGCGATGAGGAGGCAGCTGATCTGCGTTCTTTTTATCACAAATGTCCCGAAACTCAAGATATTGTGGAGGTAGCTTGTCGTATGGCTTGGTAGTTGCCAAAACTGCTTGTAAATCTTGGGTTGGTGGAGGACTTATTTGATAAGATTCTTTACAATGTCTTTTGCAATGGTCAGATGTAAAGCTTAAAGAACGTGTTTCCCAGTTGATGGAGGGATAGAGAACCAAGGAATGCCCTGGATAATAGGGAACTTGGGTGATGTGATCAGCTCAAAGCTGATAGTCTCCTGATGGTCAGTCTCGATTAGGAGTTTAAGCGGGATGGTCTCGTGGGTAACTGGACCTGAAGACAAAGGTGAGCCATCCACAGTTTCCATATCAATAGGGGCAAGCTTATTTCTTATTTGAAGGTTATTACTTTGGGCAAATTCGATGTCCATGAAGTTTCCCCCGACCCCTGAGTCGAGCATAGCAGCGCAAGATATTTCATTGCTTTCCACAATAAGCCTTATTGGGATGACAAAGTGAGTTGATAAAGAATTAACTTTATTTGCTTCCTGAAACAAAGGAGAGACAGACTGAGAAATTGAGTTTATTTGTTCAGATACTGTAACATCCGTTCCTGCAACTGTTCTTTTAAATTTATTGGGACAATTAACTGCATAATGTCTAGAATCTCCACAATAAAGGCATAAGTTCTCTTAACCTCGTCTTTCTTTCTCCTGAGTAGTAATAGATCTTTTAATAGCATCCACCTGCGTAGGTTCAGGAGTAGCAGAATCAGGAAAACTCTTGGACCCCTAAGAGGATACTGAGTAGTAGAAAACGCATGCCAGCATTACTGCCTAGGATTCCCAGTCTTTCCTTTCTCCTTTCAGTAAGTCTCTGATCAATTTGAATACACAATTTAATAAAAGCCTTGAGGTCGTCAGGACTTTCTACTCTGGCAAGCTCATCTTTTACTTGTTCCGAGAGTCCTTTAAGGAACTGGCTCTTTTGTGCTGCTGGATTCCAATTGGTATCTGTTATCCAACGTCGGAATTCAGTTGTGTACTCTGCAACGGAGCGTCTACCCTGCCGTTAATTGTGCAATTTTGCATCAGCGGTAGCGCAGCGGTTAGGATCATCGAAAACCTGGTTCATCGCAGCCACAAAGGAATCTAAATCATCCAGGACAACATCATCTTTCTCCACATAAGGGGAGGCCCAGGCTAAAGCTTCCTCAGTCAGGAGATTGAAAATAAACAGTACCTTTTTCCTGTCAGAAATAAACGCAGCAGTTTGCATCTGAAAGTATATACGACATTGATTAAGGAGCCCTCTATAATGGCGGCGGTTTCCATTAAACTTAAGTGGTAGGGGCATTTGTGCATTAGTATCTACGGCAGCAGTATCTCGGGCACGAAAGTCCCGCAATAGTTTATTCAGATCATGGATTTCATCTTGTAGTGCTTTCACTTCAATTTGTAATTTCTCCTGGTAATCAACACCAAACGTCTGCAACTCAGCGATTTGCACCCAGAGAGGAGCTATGGCAGCTGCTATAGGGCCTCCATGTTTTGGGCCAGAATATTATGTCACGGTCTGGAGTCAGGCTCAGAGGCCAGTAGCAATAGCAGCAGAGCAGGTATTCACACAGGTCACCCTGGCTGATGACACGGGTTCACCTGAGGTGCGGGGTCTAAGCACTCACCGGTATTCACCAGGGCTCCTAATGGTGGAGATGGGCTTCGCTGCGTGTCAGTGCCAGGTCGTGGTCCTCAGGTTAGCCCTACCAGGAGGTGAGCAAGCCGGGGTCCGGAAGCAGATAATACAGGTAGGGATCAAGCAGAAGAGTAGTCGGGGACGAGACAAAAGTCGGTAACAGATAGTTGAAGGTTGGGATTCAGCAGAAGCGTAGTCGGGGACGAGCCAAAAGTCGGTAATAAGTGGTAGCAAAGATGCGGTCGGCAGCAGGAGACAGGAGCAAGATATTGGCTGGTGAAGACACAATATTCTGGCAACCAGGAAGTGCAGGGACATGGCTTAAATCAGGAAGTTCATGGGAGGGGCAAAGGGTTCAAGGTTCAAGGCAAACAAGATTCAGGACAAGATCATTCAAGGAATTGTCCAAGGAGCTGTCCAGCATTCCAGGTGGCTCAGCAAGTAGAGACACCACCAGACACACCAAAGGTCCCAGGTTCAAGCCCAGGTCCTAACAGTATGGCTGGGTATTGCAGAGATGGCTGAGCAGGTAGGGATGGATCTGTAATTGCCATCCGATCCCTCTCCCTCTTCTCTCACAATGTACTGATCGGTAGAGAGAGGAACCAGCGTCATCACATGACACTGGTTTGTTTACAAGTGATCGCGTCGTCATTTGACGGCGCAATCACATGGTAAACGGCCACGATCAGCGGCCTTTTATCGTGATGTGCCGGGTCTTCCGGACCCAGCGGTCATGGATATTTCCGGGAGCGCACCCCAGGAGGCACGCAGGAGCAAAATTCTCCGAGGACGTCCAGTGGATGTCCACCCAGAATAACACGACCGCGCTGCAGCCATCTTTCTGCTATGGCACGGTCGTCAAGTGGTTAAACTACTTCCTAATGGTACCTTTGGGATCTCAAATTTTTTTGTTCAGTAATGACAGACTCTGGAACTTTTATTTATTTTTTCCTAATATTGCACTGTTTAGTGAATGTCAGTTGAAAAAAAACTATTGTTCAAGTGCCTGATCATTGCTGAATTAATTCTCCATTATGCAATATGCACAGTGACCCTTCTTACTTACATGGACAGTCCACCCAAAATGAGATGCTAAATAATTAAATCAACTAATATGGTTCTTCTCTCAGGGATTCTGATGGCTAGATCTCTCTCTGCACAATAGAGAGATTACCTAGGAGGAATGGGAACTTCCCAAGGTGGGTGAAAACACCTCAAACTACACGCCCAGATGGAAAGCTTGTAAATACAGTATGGTTCACAATACTGGTGTCCCCAAGAGCAGTGAACGACCAGTGAGTTACCTAATCTCTATCTACAGTGTACTAATTTAATCACTTTTAGATGGTAGGTCTTCTCATCCACATACTGCAATAGGTATTGCCCAATGAATTTCCAGGTACGTTGGAATCCTTATATTTCTGGTATATAGGTTTAATCATTAGCTGTTTTCAGTGCAAAGCCTTCATAAGCTACAAAAGTTCTGATGTATCTCTAACCTCCAAATATCCTAATACACCACCTTACACCTTACCCTTTCTCACTTGAACACTTAACTCCTGAACAAGTCAATAACTCTTGACTCCCCAGCAATTAACCTCCTTGCTCTCAGCCTTTTGCCTTATCACAAGCCTAATCCTAACCTATCTTATATAGGAAGACCATTACCAGTTTTAACCCTAAGCTCTATAACTTAATTCTAACAATTTACCCTCCTTTGCTATACATATCATATATAAGTGTAGCGGGTATGTGCTTTTCTATTTGAATCTGGTGGGGAAACTGTGATGTATGGTTCCCTGGGGCCCACCGGGTGGCGCTGTCACTTTGGGCCCGGGGTTGAGCCATCATTGCAGTGTCGTACCTCTTTTTGGCCTCTCTCAGCGGTTGTATGGTGGGGCGGGGAACCCGCCGTGCTTGCTGGAAGAGGGTATAAAGGGGGCGGGGGCATTTTTGGTGGCGGGAGTCGAGTCCCTGGCACCTTCAGCCTGAGGGCGGTTGTTCGTGTCGGTCCTCTAGGTGGCCTAGGCCTGGAGAACGTTCGGAGGTCGTGTTCCATCCCAGGCACCTTTAGCCTGGGGTGAGGTACTTGGATGGCGGTCCGGGACTGAGGGTCCCGGATTAAGGCTCCGCGAGGGAGGAACTTCCTAGGGGACCCTGGGAGGGGGTACCCGAATCCAGTGGCATAAGGGACCGGAGGGGGTACTTACCTGAAGACCTGGTGCAGCAAATTGCCAGTGACGGGTGAGCCTCCGGAGACCGCCGTGAGGGATGTCTTCCTCGATTGGGAGAAGAAATCTACTTCTGGGAAGGAAGTAGGAGAGTTCATTGTGCCTGGGCCTACTCGCATCCACACCCCCTGTCTGTTCTGTTCGTTGAGGGAGTCCAACTGATTGTGTTCACTTTTCCATGAGAAGAATAAAGGAGTGTTGGACTTTAGTGGTCTGGGGCTCATTTACTGGCAGACACTGTTCGAGAAACCAGGAGGAGGCTCCAGATGCAGAACACCGACCAGAAGGTAAAAGAGAATTGTCTCCCACTACACACACACACCTGCAGTGGGAACTTGGCATGGTGACCTCGCACTCTCTTCTCAGAGGTACCCCTAGACAAGAGCCAGACTCAGATGAATTGAGAGGAGAGGGAGGGGGCCGCTACATATATATATATATATATATATATATATATTAGGGCTGTTACTGATTAAAATTTTCTTGTTCGATTAATCGTTTTTTTTTTAAATCGATTAATCGACTAATTTTGATTAATTATAACGCACATACAGTTTTTACAAGAATTTTTTTTTTTATTAAGCTTTAAGAAAAACTTAGAAAGTTAGTTTGTTAGTTGTCCACATCTCCCCCCATTCTGTAATGTCCACATCTCCCCCGTAATGTCCACATCTCCCCCCCATACTGCAATGCCCACATGTGTCCCCATACTGTAATGTCCACATGTGCCCCCATAATGTCCACATGTGCCCCCATAATGTCCACATCTCCCCCGTAATGTCCACATCTCCCCCCATACTGTAATGTCCGCATCTCCCCGTAATGTCCGCATCTCCCCCGTAATGTCCACATCTCCCCCCATACTGTCCGCATCTCCCCCGTAATGCCCACATCTCCCCCGTAATGTCCACATCTCCCCCGTAATGTCCACATCTCCCCCCATACTGTAATGTCCGCATCTCCCCCGTAATGTCCACATCTCCCCCCATACTGTCCGCATCTCCCCCGTAATGCCCACATCGCCCCCGTAATGTCCACATCTCCCCCGTAATGTCCACATCTCCCCCCATACTGTAATGTCCGCATCTCCCCCGTAATGTCCGCATCTCCCCCGTAATGTCCACATCTGCCCCCATACTGTCCGCATCTCCCCCGTAATGCCCACATCTCCCCCGTAATGTCCACATCTCCCCCGTAATGTCCACATCTCCCCCCATACTGTAATGTCCGCATCTCCCCCGTAATGTCCACATCTCCCCTGTAATGTCCACATCTCCCCCGTAATGTCCACATCTCCCCCCATACTGTCCACATCTCCCCCGTAATGCCCACATCTCCCCCGTAATGTCCACATCTCCCCCGTAATGTCCACATCTCCCCCCATACTGTCCACATCTCCCCCCATACTGTCCGCATCTCCCCCATACTGTCCGCATCTCCCCCGTAATGTCCGCATCTCCCCCGTAATGTCCGCATCTCCCCCGTAATGTCTGCATCTCCCCGTAATGCCCACATCTCCCCCGTAATGCCCACATCTCCCCCGTAATGTCCACATCTCCCCCATACTGTAATGTCCACATCTCCCCCGTAATGTCCGCATCTCCCCCGTAATGTCCGCATCTCCCCCGTAATGTCCGCATCTCCCCCATAATGTCCACATCTCCCCCATAATGTCCACATCTCCCCCATAATGTCCACATCTCCCCCCCATACTGTAATGTCCACATCTCCCCCGTAATGTCCACATCTCCCCCCATAATGTAATGCCCACATGTGCTCCCACTGTAATGTCATTGTCCACATCTCCCCCATAATGTCCACATCTCCCCCATACCTTAAGATCCAGGTAGAACGGTCCGCAGAGTAGACGGCACAAGCAGGCGGCTGATGATGACATCAGCGCGCCGCTACTAGGCTGCCGCAGGGTGGACCAAGATGGCCGCCGTGCTCCGGAGCTAGGCCGAAGCCGCGGCCTTTCCTATGGATGAGACCGCGGAGCTCACTCCGCGGATCGTCATCGATCAAAATTTTTTTGATCGATCAAAGAAATTAACGATTAATCGAACAATTAATCGTTAATTTCCGCACCCCTAATATATATATATATATATATATATATATATATATATATATATACACTGCGGGGAGGGTTGTAAACAGAGGGGGTTGTTAATCAGTTTCAGCTGCTTTGCTGTTAATTGAAATTAACAACAGGTGCACTAGATGGGCAACAATGAGACGACCTCTAAAACAGGAATGTTTTTTCAGGTGGAGGTGTCTGACATTTTTTTTCCTTACTCATCTTTTCTGACTGTTTTACAACACGTATTGCATTTGGCTAGGGTCAATGTCACTACTGGTAGCACGAGGCAATACTTGGACCCTACACTAGGATTACACGTCAGTCCTCTCCATAAAGCCCGGATTCAAATTGCCAATGGAAAAGAAAGCCACCATAGCGTAATCCAGTTTAAAAATTGCATTTAATAAGATTAAAATTGCACTTACAATTGGTTGAAAAACAAAAGGCGTGTGGTGTATTGTAGCCGGCCGGCTAAAGACAGCCCGTTCCTTCCGGACTCTCGGTATGTTGGTGACGTCAGCACGCCGCTTCTCCCTACGTCGTTTCGTCACAGATGACCTCGTCCTGGGGCATGGGCGGCGTGCTGACCCACCGCCATATATAGTGCACAAACAGCAGAGACGCCCAGATCTGATCTCCCCGCGTCGCTGCCGCATGAATCGCCATTTTGGTAGTGGGCAAAATTGCCCATTAATATGGTACTCCATATCCTACTATTCTGGCTGGTTACCTCTGCAGTATTATACAGAGATTGAAGGTCTATTTAAAACACAAATATACTTATAAACCCAAACTCCCATATCCTAGACGGATCCTGCGGGCTGGTGGTGCCTCGCGTCCCCTCCATCCTGGACTTAGGTTATATGGTATTAAAAGTCTTAAATTCCCAAGAACGTAACTGGAAATCATATTGTAGTCACATTTGACTTTAAAGATGCATGTCTCATTAAATTAATAATCCTATTGGCCACTATATTTAAATAGTGTAAAGGGCCCCTACTGAATATAACAGTACTACATTGTGACAGCCAAATGAACACATAATATTTGGAATTATTTAAAATGTATAAGGAAGAAAAATGCCTAATAAAACCCAAATTAATGGGCTAATAAAAGACATATATTTGGAATTGTTGTATTTTTGTTCATTGAGAA
Source organism: Rana muscosa (assembly GCA_029206835.1). NCBI lineage: Eukaryota > Metazoa > Chordata > Amphibia > Anura > Ranidae > Rana > Rana muscosa. The sequence continues at coordinate 967,520,351 of CM055117.1, read as the reverse complement.
TACGTGGGCGATGTCATGTTCATAAGGATTAAAGGGAAATCTACCCCTTTGGTGGAAAAATACCCTCAAACACAACAAAGCCACCTTAACCCCAATAAACAATGTGACAGTCGAACTTCAGAGTTGCATCTCACCGATTGGTACAACAATGCAATCTCTAGAAGATGTCAGCCACCTAAAAATAGGAAGAAATTAATATAAAAAATATAAAAGAGAGAATTGAGAAAATGCAGAATAAAAAATTAAGGGAAGGCCAACATAATTTGCTGTTAGTTAACATGGGCAGTAGGGAAATTATTGAACCCCCATCCCTAAGAGGTCTTTGTTACCAGGTCTACCCTCTCTATATTATAATGTATCACCCAATAGAGAAATCCAAGCATATTGCAAAATACAAGGAATCAGAACCAGATCCATTTGGCGACTGAGAAATCAGATCTGGTTCACAAATCAATTGTTATACCACCCACATAATACCATGGACAATGTAACACCATATGGATGCTCTAAGCATTATCTATAAATGCATTCACATCTATGTCTATGTTCAGGCCGTAGGGGGTATAACTACGTACCCTATATATCCATGCCATTTCCATTTTAGATATTTCCCTCACTAGAGAGCCACCCCTCCAGTGAGGGCTATACCTGTCAATCCCCAGGAACACCGTGCCTGCTGGATTACGCTCATGATGTAGGTCATAATGCCTAGACACTGAGTGATCTTTAAATCCACTTGTTGGTAATATGCTCGCCCAAGCGCACTTGCATTGGTCTTTTTGTGCGGCCTAAATATTGCATCCCACAGGGACATTGCAATAAATAAACAACACCTGTGGAACTGCAGGTGACAAATTACTCAATCTGATGTTCCGTAGAAGTACTTTTTGATCTAAATGAAACCGTTTTTTTGGATTTAATTTTATTGAGTCTACACACCTGGCATCTGCGGCACTGATAGTATCCAGAAATATTCTGGAAAAAGGATACTCTTTTGGGTGGTGGATCAACCACATTGGGTGCCACCTTATCCCGAAGTGACGGAACCCCCCTAAAGATAACCTGTGGTACGGCTGGCAAAAAGGTGCTAATAATTTGATCACTCTTCAGCACATGCCAGTGTTTCCGCAAGATCTATTTCACTAGAAAGTGTTGGGTGGAATAAGTGGTGACAAGTGGTATGAGTGGTCCATCACGTTTCTTTTTAGAGCCTCCATCCAATAAAACTGTTCTATCAATTTCCCCAACTTCCTTTATTGTTGTTTCTAAAGAGTTCAAATCGTACCCTTTCTCTACCAGTCTCGCTTTCAAGATGTTAGCTTGAAGAGCGTAATCCGCCATCTCTGAGCAATTCCACCTCATCCTTATAAATTGGCTTTTAGGCACTGATTTGAGCCAAGAATCTTTATGGCAGCTTCCTAGAGGGATGTATGCGTTACGATCCGTCTCTTTAAAGTAGGATATCGTTTTGAAGTCTGTCCCTTCTTTCATCACTGTGAGATCCAAGAAGTGGATTCTATCTTGACTAGCTTCATATACAAAACTGATGCCCCTATCGTTCTTATTTATATCCACAAAAAACTCCTCTAGTTGGGAAAATGTACTTTCCCATAGGAGGAGGACGTCATCAATGTACCTCGCCCAAAAGGCCAGGTGTGGATTGCGTTCCTTATAGAGGAGGTCCTCCTCCCACTTGGCCATGAATAGATTGGCCAAGCTGGGGGCATATTTCACCCCCATAGCGACACCCCACTTTTGTCTATAGAAATTTTGGCTGAACCAGAAGTAGTTGTGGTTGGCCGCATATTCCAGTAAATCCATGACAAAAGATTGTTGTTCCTGGGGTATCGTGGAAAGCAAATCCAGATAGTATCTCACTGCGGACAGTCCCAATGTGTGTGGTATAACAGTGTACAACGATGTCACAACTGCCGTGACCATCCATGTACGTTCAGTCGCCTTTTGACCTACCAATAAATTAATTACATGACGTGTGTCTTTAAGATAAGAGGGCATTTGTTGTACCAACGGTTGCAAAAAGTGGTCAATGTATTTGCCCACCCGGGACGTGATAGAATCAATCCCGCTCACTATCGGGCGTCCCGGGGGGCAAGTGAGACTCTTGTGGATTTTCGGCAGGCAATAGAGAATAGGCACCCTTGTTGTTTTGGAATAAAAAAAAGCTGTTCTTTCTCATTCAATATACCCAACCGTGCGCCCTTCTGGACAAGTGTTTCCAATACGTTTCTCTACTGAACTATTGGATTACCTGGCAGAGGTATATAGGTATCCCTATCGCTTACCATTCTCGATAGTTCCTGAAGATAGTCACTTCTATCTAGAATGACTATCCCGCCCCTTATCGGCGGGGCGAATAACAAGCTCCTTGTTATTGCACAAAGAGTCCAATCCCTCTTGTAGATTTTTTTCTGTTCCTTTATTTTTAACCTATACTGTTTCTAATTCCTTCAAAACTACATCACGGAAAACCCGTAATGACGGAGCCAGAGTTCCTGGAGGATTAAATGTTGAAGCATTCGACAATCCTGAATATTGATATTTGGATGGAATGCCTCCTCCCTGAAATGATGGCATACTCGCAAAATTTCTCTTAATATTGATTTGTCTTACATATTTGTGTATAGCCATATATGTCTCAAATTTATTTAATTTTCTAGGTGGAGCATATTTGAGGCCTTTATTTAACAAAGCAGTTTCAGATGTTGTTAAAACCTGAGTGCTCAAGTTAAAAATGCCCTCTCCCGTCACATCTTTGACTTTTTTTGATTGTGCTCTCCTCCCCCCTCTGACTCCTCTTTGTTTTCAATGGGTCGTTTTATGCCCTGGTTTTGCCTGGGAAAACCCCAGTGATGTTGTTCCTGAGGGTTATCGTCCGACCTATTCGAATGATCCCTGGAAGACCAAGTATACTCTTGGTCTCTATAGTCAAATTTCGTGGGACCCTCCCTGTCTCTTAAAGGAAAGAAATGGTTGTGGGAATCTCCTCCACCATTATACTCCCATACACCCTGTTTCTTTCTGGACGTGTCCATTCATTATGGTACGGCTCCTGATATACAGGTCTATCCTGCCCATAATGATTGTACGAACCTCTGTCAGAGCCCCTCCTTGGTCTAGGTGGTTCTCTATAAGGTTGATATTGGAATTTGTGAGGTTGTGCACCATATCCTCTATCATTATTTCCTCCTGGCCCATACTGGTGATTCCATCCATTGTTCTTACTGAACTGGGCTCCTTTAATGGGTCCATGTGCTCTAGAGGGAGATTGATAGGACACCCGTCTCCCTTTTTTTCCAGATTTGCTATTATTTAGAGTTTTTTTAACTGCTTTCTGGGACACCTCCTTAATGGGTAAATGTTGAGTTTCACCTAAGGGGACCGTAGGTGCATCTTCTCCCTGAGTGATAGCATCCATCCTAGATTCCTGTTTATTTAATTCCTCACTGGCCAATTTTTTCTGCCAATCGAAAACACTGTTGGCCTCATAGTCCCTATAATCTCTGTTATATTTCTTCCTTTTTTTGTTTTTCTGTTCCTTTTCTTCCTTATCTAAAATCTTTAAAAGATTAACTGTTCTTTCTTTGTATTCCTCACTCTCTTTGTGAGGGAGTAAGGAGTCCTTCAAAGTTTTTATTTCAGTGTCTAACCTAGAGAGTTTGCCATTTTTCCTTAACACCAAGAAGCGTAGAAAGTTGATCCCAGCTTCATTAAAATATCGGAACCAACTTTCCAAGTCTACTTCCCCTTTCTGTGGGCATACTTCCCACCTGAGACTTCTTGGTACCATACTCAGTCGGATATATGTCTCCAAAAAGGACACATCCCACTGTGTATGTATCTCCGAGATTGTTAGATTTTTAAGGCGAACAAAAAGCCCTCCCAAATCTCCATCTTTAGTGTTGAAAGTTTCAAAGATACCTTCGGTGTTGACCACCTTGGATGCTCTGTACTCAAATATATCCATCTGCTGTAATTTTATCTTAGTTTGATCTAAAGAGATTAACTATAAAATTAATTAAACTACAATAAGAGGTTCACACCCCGTGATTATAACACAAATATGTGAAACCGTGAAAATAATTAGAATAGATATAAATGTCGTGAACAGAATGACATAAACATGTGAAGGTCTCTTATTCACTGTGGTGACTTCAAACTTAAAACACCCGATGGAAAAGTGCTGTTACTCTGATAGACAAAGATTCCACCACCATTAGAGTTTACTGCCGCTTACCGGAACAACTGATCCCATCAGAGATCAGTGAAAGCAGATGGCTGTTATCCCCTGCCAGGGTCTCTAAGAGTGTCTATGAATATGAACTCCTCCACTAGGATTACACGCCAGTCCTCTCCATAAAGCCCGGATTCAAATTGCCAATGGAAAAGAAAGCCATCATAGCGTAATCCAGTTTAAAAATTGCATTTAATAAGAATAAAATTGCACTTACAATTGGTTGAAAAACAAAAGGCGTGTGTTGTATTGTAGCCGGCCGGCTAAAGACAGCCCGTTCCTTCCGGACTCTCGGTATGTTGGTGACGTCAGCACGCCGCTCCTCCCTACGTCGTTTCGTCACAGATGACATCGTCCTGGGGCACATGCTGACCCACCGCCATATATAGTGCACAAACAGCAGAGACGTAGGGAGGAGCGGCGTGCTGACGTCACCAACATACCGAGAGTACCGGCTACAATACACCACACGCCTTTTGTTTTTCAACCAATTGTAAGTGCAATTTTAACCTTATTAAATGCAATTTTTAAACTGGATTACGCTATGGTGGCTTTCTTTTCCATTGGCAATTTGAATCTGGGCTTTATGGAGAGGACTGGCGTGTAATCCTAGTGGAGGAGTTCATATTCATAGACACTCTTAGAGACCCTGGCAGGGGATAACAGCCATCTGCTTTCACTGATCTCTGATGGGATCAGTTGTTCCGGTAAGCGGCAGTAAACTCTAATGGTGGTGGAATCTTTGTCTATCAGAGTAACAGCACTTTTCCATCGGGTGTTTTAAGTTTGAAGTCACCACAGTGAATAAGAGACCTTCACATATTTATGTCATTCTGTCTGACATTTTCTTGAAGATCTATTGGTCATTAACAGGAGTCTTTTTCCAATATCGGCAATCATTGTTTAATTTTTGTTTAGTTTCATTCTGAACAATTTATCAATTTATTGTTCATCTTTATTGCAAGAGATTGAGTTCTGGATAATCTTGGTTCACCTCAAAGATTTTTTGTTTATTGTTTTTGCGCAGCTTTTTTAATTTCTACTGGTTTCAATTGTGTGTGTCTCACATATAAGTTGCAGCATTTGTCACCTATACATATTAGGTTGATGTTTAGTTTGTTTTTAGACAGCGCAGTATACACCTCCATTTTTTCACATAAGATACACAGATATTGCAGCAGTCTGAGACTTTTAGTAGTCTTGTTCACGACATTTATATCTATTCTAATTATTTTCACGGTTTCACATATTTGTGTTATAATCACGGGGTGTGAACCTCTTTAGATCAAACTAAGAGAAAATTACAGCAGATGGATATATTTGAGTACAGAGCATCCAAGGTGGTCAACACCGAAGGTGTCTTTGAAACTTTCAACACTAAAGATGGAGATTTGGGAGGGCTTTTTGTTTGCCTTAAAAATCTAACAATCTCGGAGATACATACACAGTGGGATGTGGCCTTTTTGGAGACATATATCCGACTGAGTATGGTACCAAGAAGTCTCAGGTGGGAAGTATGCCCACAGAAAGGGGAAGTAGACTTGGAAAGTTGGTTCCGATATTTCAATGAAGCTGGGATCAACTTTCTACGCTTCTTGGTGTTAAGGAAAAATGGCAAACTCTCTAGGTTAGACACTGAAATAAACTTTGAAGGACTCCCTACTCCCTCACAAAGAGAGTGAGGAATACAAAGAAAGAACAGTTAATCTTTTAAAGATTTTAGATGAGGAAGAAAAGGAACAGAAAAAAAAAAGAAAGGAATATAACAGAGATTATAGGGACTATGAGGCCAACAGTGTTTTCGATTGGCAGAAAAACTGGCCAGTGAGGAATTAAATAAACAGGAATCTAGGATGGACGCTATCACTCAGGGAGAAGATGCACCTACGGTCCCCTTAGGTGAAACTCAACATTTACCCATTAAGGAGGTGTCCCAGAAAACAGGTAAAAAACTCAAAATAATAGCAAATCTGGAAAAAAAGGGAGACGGGTGTCCTATCAATCTCCCTCTAGAGCACATGGACCCATTAAAGGAGCCCAGTTCAGTAAGAACAATGGATGGAATCACCAGAATGGGCCAGGAGGAAATAATGATAGGGGATATGGTGCACAACCTCACAAATTCCAATATCAACCTTATAGAGAACCACCTAGACCAAGGAGGGGCTCTGACAGAGGTTCGTACAATCATTATGGGCAGGATAGACCTGTATATCAGGATCCGTACCATAATGAATGGACACGTCCAGAAAGAAACAGGGATGAATGGGAGTATAATGGTGGAGGAGATTCCCACAACCGTTTCTTTCCTTTAAGAGACAGGGAGGGTCCCACGGAATTTGACTATAGAGACCAAGAGTCTACTTGGTCTTCCAGGGATCATTCGAATAGGTCGGACGATAACCCTCAGGAACAACATCACTGGGGTTTTCCCAGGCAAAACCAGGGCATAAAACGACCCATCGAAAACAAAGAGGAGTCAGAGGGGGGAGGAGAGCACAATCAAAAAAAGTCAAAGATGTGACGGGAGAGGGCATTTTTAACTTGAGCACTCAAGTTTTAACAACATCTGAAACTGCTTTGTTGTTGTTAGGCCTCAAATATGCTCCACCTAGAAAATTAAATAAATTTGAGACATATATGGATATACACAAATATGTAAGACAAATCAATATTAAGAGACATTTTGCAAGTATGCCATCATTTCAGGGAGGAGGCATTCCATCCAAATATCAATATTCAGGATTGTCGAATGCTTCAACATTTAATCCTCCAGGAACTCCGGCTCCGTCATTACGGGTTTTCCGTGATGTAGTTTTGAAGGAATTAGAAACAGTAAAGGTTACAAATAAAGGAATAGAAAAAAATCTACAAGAGGGATTGGACTCTTTGTGCAATAACAAGGAGCTTGACTTTTTGCAACCGTTGGTACAACAAATGCCCTCTTATCTTAAAGACACACGTCATGTAATTAATTTATTGGCAGGTCAAAAGGCGACTGAACGTACATGGATGGTCACGGCAGATGTGACATCCTTGTACACTGTTATACCACACACATTGGGACTGTCCGCAGAGAGATACTATCTGGATTTGCTTTCCACGATACCCCAGGAACAACAATCTTTTGTCATGGATTTACTGGAATATGCGGCCAACCACAACTACTTCTGGTTCAGCCAAAATTTCTATAGACAAAAGAGGGGTGTCGCTATGGGGGCGAAATATGCCCCCAGCTTGGCCAATCTATTCATGGCCAAGTGGGAGGAGGACGTCATCTATAAGGAACGCAATCCACACCTGGCCTTTTGGGCGAGGTACATTGATGACGTCCTCCTCCTATGGGAAGGTACATTTTCCCAAGTAGAGGAGTTTTTTGTGGATATAAATAAGAACGATAGGGGCATTAGTTTTGTATATGAAGCTAGTCAAGATAGAATCCACTTCTTGGATCTCACAGTGATGAAAGAAGGGACAGACTTCAAAACGATATCCTACTTTAAAGAGACGGATCGTAACGCATACATCCCTCTAGGAAGCTGCCATAAAGATTCTTGGCTCAAATCAGTGCCTAAAAGCCAATTTATAAGGATGAGGCAGAATTGCTCAGAGAGGGCGGATTATGCTCTTCAAGCTAACATCTTGAAAGCGAGACTGGTAGAAAAAGGGTACGATTTGAACTCCTTAGAAACAACAATAAAGGAAGTTGGGGAAATTGATAGAACAGTTTTATTGGATGGAGGCTCTAAAAAGAAACGTGATGGACCACTCATACCACTTGTCACCACTTATTCCACCCAACACTTTCTAGTGAAAAAGATCTTGCGGAAACACTGGCATGTGCTGAAGAGTGATCAAATTATTAGCACCTTTTTGCCAGCAGTACCACAGGTTATCTTTAGGGGGGTTCCGTCACTTCGGGATAAGGTGGCACCCAATGTGGTTGATCCACCACCCAAAAGAGTATTCTTTTTTCAGAATATTTCTGGATACTATCAGTGCCGCAGATGCCAGGTGTGTAGACTCAATAAAATGTAATCCAAAAAAACGGTTTCATTTAGATCAACAAGTACTTCTAGGGAACATCAGATTGAGTAATTTGTCACCTGCAGTTCCACAGGTGTTGTTTATTTATTGAAATGTCCCTGTGGGATGCAATATATAGGCCGCACAAAAAGACCAATGCAAGTGCGCTTGGGCGAGCATATTACCAACATTAAAAGTGGATTTAAAGATTACTCAGTGTCTAGGCATTATGACCTACATCATGAGCGTAATCCAGCAGGCACGGTGTTCCTGGGGATTGACAGGTATAGCCCTCACTGGAGGGGTGGCTCTCTAGTGAGGGAAATATCTAAAATGGAAATGGCATGGATATATAGGGTACGTAGCTATACCCCCTACGGCCTGAACATAGACATAGATGTGAATGCATTTATAGATAATGCTTAGAGCATCCATATGATGTTACATTGTCCATGGTATTATGTGGGTGGTATAACAATTGATTTGTGAACCAGATCTGATTTCTCAGTCGCCAAATGGATCTGGTTCTGATTCCTTGTATTTTGCAATATGCTTGGATTTCTCTATTGGGTGATACATTATAATATAGAGAGGGTAGACCTGGTAACAAAGACCTCTTAGGGATGGGGGTTCAATAATTTCCCTACTGCCCATGTTCACTAACAGCGAATTATGTTGGCCTTCCCTTAATTTTTTATTCTGCATTTTCTCAATTCTCTCTTTTATATTTTTTATATTAATTTCTTCCTATTTTTAGGTGGCTGACATCTTCTAGAGCAGTGTTTCTCAACTCCGGTCCTCAAGGCGCCCCAACAGGTCATGTTTTCAGGATTTCCCTCAAATGAAACAGCTGTGGTAAATACTAAGGCAGTGAAACTGATCAAATCACCTGTGCAAAATAATGGAAAGCCTAAAAACATGACCTGTTGGGGCGCCTTGAGGACTGGAGTTGAGAAACCCTGTTCTAGAGATTGCATTGTTGTACCAATCGGTGAGATGCAACTCTGAAGTTCGACTGTCACATTGTTTATTGGGGTTAAGGTGGCTTTGTTGTGTTCGAGGGTATTTTTCCACCAAAGGGGTAGATTTCCCTTTAATCCTTATGAACATGACATCGCCCACGTATTCTCAATGAACAAAAATACAACAATTCCAAATATATGTCTTTTATTAGCCCATTAATTTGGGTTTTATTAGGCATTTTTCTTCTTTATACATTTTAAATAATTCCAAATATTATGTGTTAATTTGGCTGTCACGATGTAGTACTGGTTATATCCAGTAGGGGCCCTTAACACTATTTAAATATAGTGGCCAATAGGATTATTAATTTAATGAGACATGCATCTTTAAAGTTTTTAAGACTTTTAATACCATATAACCTAAGTCCAGGATGGAGGGGAAGCGAGGCACCACCAGCCCGCAGGATCCGTCTAGGATATGGGAGTTTGGGTTTATAAGTATATTTGTGTTTTAAATAGACCTTCGATCTCAGTATAATACTGCGGAGGTAACAAGCCAGAATAATAGGATATGGGGTACCATATTAATGGGCAATTTTGCCCACTACCAAAATGGCGATCCATGCGGCAGCGACGCGGGGAGATCAGATCTGGGCGTCTCTCCTGTTTGTGCACTATATATGGCGGTGGGTCAGCACGCCGCCCGTGCCCCAGGACGACGTCATCTGTGATGAAACGACGTAGGGAGGAGCGGCGTGCTGACGTCACCAACATACCGAGAGTCCGGAAGGAACGGGCTGTCTTTAGCCGGCCGGCTACAATACACCACACGCCTTTTGTTTTTCAACCAATTGTAAGTGCAATTTTAATCTTATTAAATGCAATTTTTAAACTGGATTACGCTATGGTGGCTTTCTTTTCTATTGGCAATTTGTATCCGGGCTTTATGGAGAGGACTGGCGTGTAATTCTAGTGGAGGAGTTCATATTCATAGACACTCTTAGAGACCCTGGCAGGGGATAACAGCCATCTGCTTTCACTGATCTCTGATGGGATCAGTTGTTCCGGTAAGCGGCAGTAAACTCTAATGGTGGTGGAATCTTTGTCTATCAGAGTAACAGCACTTTTCCATCGGGTGTTTTAAGTTTGAAGTCACCACAGTGAATAAGAGACCTTCACATATTTATGTCATTCTGTCGGACATTTTCTTGAAGATCTATTGGTCATTTACAGGACTCTTTTTACAATATCGGCAATCATTGTTTAATTTTTGTTTAGTTTCATTCTGAACAATTTATCAATTTATTGTTCATCTTTATTGCAAGAGATTGAGTTCTGGATAATCTTGGTTCACCTCAAAGATTTTTTGTTTATTGTTTTTGCACAGCTTTTTTAATTTCTACTGGTTTCTGTTGTGTGCGTCTCACATATAAGTTGCAGCATTTGTCACCTATACATATTAGGTTGATGTTTAGTTTGTTTTTAGACAGTGCAGTATACACCTCTATTTTTTCACGAATACTTGGACCCCATAAAGGTTGCACAGGCAGTCCAACTCCTCCAGGATGGCACATCAATACGTGTCATTGCCAGAAGGTTTGCTGTGTCTCCCAGCACAGTCTCAAGAGCATGGAGGAGATTCCAGGAGACAGGCAGTTACTCTAGGAGAGCTGGACAGAGCTGTAGAAGGTCCTTAACCCACCAGCAGGACCGGTATCTGCTCCTTTGTGCAAGGAGGAACAGGATGAGCAGAGGCGGCTCTAGGCTTTGTGAGGCCTTAGGCATAACTTAGACATGAGGCCCCACTCACGTCCATAAGGGAAAAAATAATTCAAGCAATAAAATTGAATTGCATATATTAAGAGTACTGGTGTCAGTGTCCTCTATTTCAAAGCTGGTGTCAGTGCTGGCATGCTCTCAGTGCTGGTGTCAGTGTGCTCTCAGTACTGGTGTCTGGGCACTCCATCTCAGTGCAGTGTGCACTATCTCAAAGCTGATGTCAGTAACCTCTCTCTCTCTCTCTCAGTGCTGAGGTCAGTGTACACTCTGCTAGTGCTGGTGTCAGTGCTCTGTCTCTCTCTGTGCTGGTGTCAGTGCTCTGTCTCTCGCGGTGCTGGTGTCAGTGCTCTGTCTCTCGCGGTGCTGGTGTCAGTGCTCTGTCTCTCTCGCTGCTGGTGTCATTGCTCTTTCTCTCTCTAGGTGCTGGTGTCAGTGCTCTGTCTCTCTCTAGGTGCTGGTGTCAGTGCTCTGTCTCTCTCTAGGTGCTGGTGTCAGTGCTCTGTCTCTCTCTAGGTGCTGGTGTCAGTGCTCTGTCTCTCTAGGTGCTGGTGTCAGTGCTCTGTCTCTCTAGGTGCTGGTGTCAGCATACCTCCCAACACGCACGGATTGTGCGGGAACTTCCCGCACCGACACTAATTTCCCGCACACCTGCGAGAGGATCGAATTTCCCGCAATGGAAGGCGGGACGGGCAGGCAGCGGTAAGTCGACACCTCTCCCCAGATGTCCGTAACTTTCGTCCTGCGCCTGCTGCACCCCCCCTCTTAACAACTGTCACTATTGTCTGAAACCGTTCTGTTCTAGAATTGTGTCGGTGCTCTGTCTCTCTCTAGGTGCTGGTGTCAGTGCTCTGTCTCTCTTAGGTGCTGGTGTCAGTGCTCTTTCTCTCTCTAGGTGCTGGTGTCAGTGCTCTGTCTCTCTAGGTGCTGGTGTCAGTGCCCTGTCTCTCTAGGTGCTGGTGTCAGTGCTCTTTCTCTCTCTAGGTGCTGGTGTCAGTGCTCTGTCTCTCTAGGTGCTGGTGTCAGTGCTCTGTCTCTCTAGGTGCTGGTGTCAGTGCTATGTCTCTCTAGGTGCTGGTGTCAGTGCTCTGTCTCTCTATGTGCTGGTGTCAGTGCTCTGTCTCTCTAGGTGCTGGTGTCAGTGCTCTGTCTCTCTAGGTGCTGGTGTCAGTGCTCTGTCTCTCTAGGTGCTGGTGTCAGTGCTCTGTCTCTCTAGGTGCTGGTGTCAGTGCTCGGTCTCTCTAGGTGCTGGTGTCAGTGCTCGTCTCTCTAGGTGCTGGTGTCAGTGCTCTGTCTCTCTAGGTGCTGGTGTCAGTGCTCTGTCTCTCTAGGTGCTGGTGTCAGTGCTCTGTCTCTCTCGGTGCTGGTGTCAGTGTTCTGTCTCTCTCGGTGCTGGTGTCAGTGCTCTGTCTCTCTCTGTGCTGTACTCACATAGAGCTTCTTGAACTCGTCCTCATAGAAGAGAAGGGGCTGTGCGAAATTTCACCACCTCGGAGGTCTCATCCTCCCTGTTGGGCAGCAGTAGGTCCCCTCTGACTCCTCGCAGAATGAAGAGCGCCTTTCCCACCATGGCTGAGGATTGGCACTGGACTGAGCTGGGACCTCCCGACTACCGCAGTGGAGCCCTGGGTGGCTGGGGTCTGGGGATGAGGGTGGGGTGGAGTCAGGTCAAGGGGACCCAGGTTGTCAATCACAGGTGGGCACACTGGGACACTGGCAGAGGACTGAGCAGACCTGACTGTAAACCCCAGTCACATGTACCCCCCCAGTCACATTCGCACCCACCGTCGCATGCACACCTCCCTAGTCACATGCACACCCCCAATTTAATGTACACACCCCCCAGTCACATGCACACACTCCCAATCACATGTACACCCCCCAGGTGACATGCACACACACCCCCAGTCACATGCACACCCCCCCAATCACATGTACACCCCCCCTGGTGACATGCACACACCCCCCAGTCACATTCACACCCCCAATTTCATGTACACCCCCCTGATGACATGCACACACCCCCCAGCCACATGCACACACCCCCCCAATCACATGCACCCACCCCCTCCAGTCACATTCACACACCCCCCCAATCACATGCACACACTCCCAATCACATGTACACCCCCCTGGTGACATGCACACACACCCCCAGTCACATGCACACCCCCAATTTCATGTACACCCCCCTGGTGACATGCACACCCCCCCATCACATGTGAATGGGCTCCGTCTCCACCACAGAAGTCCCGCCCCCAGTCACATGCTGTGAAATGCACACACCTCCCATTTACATGCACACCCCCAATTACATGTACACCCCCCTGGTGACATGCACACACCCCCCAATCACATGTACACCCCCCCTGGTGACATGCGCACACACCCCCCAGTCAAATGCACCCCCCAATCACATGTACATCCTCCCTGATGACATGCACACCCCCCCAATCACATGTACGCCCCCCTGGTGACATGCACACCCCTCCCCCCAGTGACATGTACACCCCCCTGGTGACATGCACACACCCCCCAGTCAAATGCACACCCCCAATCACATGTACACCCCCCCTGGTGACATGCACACCCCCCCAGTCACATTCACACACCCCCCAGTCACATGCACACCCCCAATTTCATGTACACTGGTGACATGTACACACACCCCCAGTCACATGCACACACCCCCCAGTCACATGCACACCTCCAATTTCATGTACACCCCCTGGTGACATGCACACACACCCCAGTCACATGCACACCCCCCCAATCACATGTACACCCCCCTGGTGACACGCACACCCCTCCCAGTCACATGTACCTCACACATAGAGGCTCTGTCCCTTCACAGCTCAGTCAGCTCAGCAGTCAGTCGGCTGCACACAGACAGGCTACAGCGAGTGAACTGGAATTGGCTCCGCCTCCACCACAGAAGTCCCGCCCTGCTGGAAGGAGGGTGGACTCGCGATCCTGCTAGGTGCTAGCTGTGCCCGGTGTCCTGCACTGTGCACAAGATATGGCTCAAGGGACAAACAGCATTTGCTGGCGGGGCGGGGCAGGGCGGTGAGGGGCAGGCAGTTGTCGGTCTCTGTGTGTGTCTCTGCCGACTGTTCCAATTGAGTTTTATTGACAGGAGTGGAGACTGGGCAGTGATCTGATGGGGCGTGGTGTTACAGAGCAGAGAGGAGGAGGAGGACTGATTGTAAACTGAAGGAGGCGGGCACAAAGCTCCCCTGCGCTGACTGTACTAGGATAATAGAATTGATTCTGGAGGATAGCAGAGGCGTCTCTTTAGGCAAACTAGGGGGCGAGGCCTTTAAAAAGGGCGAGGCCTTAGGCAATCGCCTAATTTGCCTAATTAGAGAGCCGCCTCTGAGGATGAGCACTGCCAGAGCCCTACAAAATGACCTCCAGCAGGCCACTGGTGTGAATGTCTCTGACCAAACAATCAGAAACAGACTTCATGGGGGTGGCCTGAGGGCCCGACGTCCTCTAGTGGACTCTGTGCTCAATGCCGGACACTGTGTAGCTTGATTGGCATTTTCCATTGAACACCAGAATTGGCAGGTCCACCACTGGTGCCCCTTGCTTTTCACAGATGAGAGCAGGTTCACCCTGAGCATATGTGAGAGACGTGAAAGGGTCTGGAGAAGCCGCAGAGAACTTTATGCTGCCTGTAACATCGTTCAGCATGACCGGTTTGGTGGTGGGTCAGTGATGGTCTGGGGAGGCATATCCATGGAGGGACACATAGACCTCTACAGGCTACTCAATGGCACCCTGACTGCCATTAGGTATCGGGATAAAATCCTTGGACCCATTGTCAGACCCTACGCTGGTGCAGTGGGTCCTGGGTTCCTCCTGGTGCATGAGAATGCCCGGCCTCATGTGGCGAGAGCATGGAGCCAGTTCATGGAGGATGAAGAAATTTATACCATTGAATGGCCTCCACGCTCACCATACCTAAATCCAAAAGAACACCTCTGGGACATTATGTTTCGGTCCATCCGGTGTCGCCAGGTTACACCTCAGTCTGTTCAGGAGCTCAGTGATGCTCTGGTCCAGATTTGGGAGGAAATACCCCAGGACACCATCTGTTGTCTCATTAAGAGCATGCCCTGATGTTGTCAGGCATGCATACAAGCACTTGGGGGCCATACAAACTACTGGAGGACCATTTTGAGTTGCATTGAAATTTCAGCAAAATGGACTAGCTTGCTGCATAATTTTTTCATTTTGATTTTTGGGGTGTCTTTAAATCCAGCCCTCTGTAGGTGGATAATTTTCATTTCCATCAAATGATGTGCCATCCTTTCATTCCTAACACATTACCCAGTCCATATCAGTATAGATATCCAGCATGAGCTATTGCCCCGTTGAGATCTGAAATGTTTTCAAAGTGTTCCTTTAATGTTTTTGAGCAGTATATATATATATATATATATATATGTAGCACCCAGATCCCTGGCCTTACCTCCTCAAGGCGGGACACACCATACTACAATGCCCAGGTTCCTTCTTGAGTAAGAGGGTGAGCGGTGTTCAGAAATTTTTGGGTCCCGCAGCGAGTTACCTTCCCTCGGTTGGTTCTCACCCCTAGAGTGTAGGGAAGAGTATGTTGTAGGTGCACCAATAAGGCCAATGTCCAGACAGGTTAAACCTTAATGAAGGAAGGTTTATTTTCTTATGCTGATAACTGGATAGGAAAGTTGGAGTTGAAGAATAAAAGGAAACAGGGAGGCAGGTTCAGGCACTTGGTATCACCACTCAATCCCGAGTGGACTCTGCTCACCCGGATAGTCCCCTCTCACGGGCCTAGCAGCCGGAGTGATGCACGACCTTTACTTCACTTAAGTCCCTCTCTTCAGAGATACGATCGGGAGATTCTCTGCCACAGAATTTCTGAGCCCCGAACCTCTCAGCGCTTGTAATTAAAGAACAGGTGCAAGTTGCTGCACATTACAAGGCCTCAAATGATTTGTGGAATCCCTCCAGAAGTTTACCAGGCCTCTCTTTCACAGTGAAACTCTCACTGGTCCCTCAGAAAGGTCCTCCCCTGGTCTCTTCTTCTTAGAGCGGGTCCCCTCTCCCGGGGCACCCTGGGATTCCTCCTCTTAGAGCTGAGCCCCAGCTAAAGGTGCTGGGCCCAATGGCGAAGTTGCAGCCTCAGGCTAAAGGTGCCTGGGACCGATGCATACGCGCACCCTTGGCCTGGAGGGCCAGGTCATGCGACCCGAACTCCGGAACCCTGGAACTCTGGAACCATGAACCCCTCTCCAGGCGGCGGCTGCCCCTTATGTATCCTCTCCCGCCTTGCACAGCAGGTTGACCACACCCACTGCACTACTGCCGAGAGAGGACACCCCAAGGCACAGCACTGTTACCAGTGGTTCAACCCTGACCTGTCATGGCAGTGCCACCTACAGGCCACAGGGAACTGCACACCAGTACAACACCTGAAGAACAAATAACCGAACCTATCAATAAAAGCGGTCTGAGCCTGGCTACTAGCTCAGACCAACCCCTAAATTTAGGCACACAGCACCCCTCGAAGTAGAGGGGCGCTACATATATATATATATATCTATATATATATAGATATATACAGTATATTTTATATATATATATATCAGATTAGCAGACTTGCTGTACTAAACAGCCGTTTGTGCTAAATAATAAAACAGATCTGCAAACGGCAACGGAACTATTTGTATATAACACGTTCTCCAGTACATAGGAACACCAAATACAAGCAGTTTATAGAGAGTTCAAACACTATGCCTTGCAGCTCTTTGTAAGCAGAGAAAAGCGCTCCGCAAACATTAAAAAGATCCAAACACAATACAGAGCGCACTGGCGTGGTAAAGTATTTTAGTTTTAATGGAAATCGATCTTTAATTTTTCCCTGTTTAAAATGTGAGATTTTTATAAGCAATTACAAAGTCAAATAGTAGAATTTTATCCACTGGCCCAAATGGAGATGCTTCTTCTTGCAGGCTTACAAGTATATTGCTTTTTCATTAGGTCCTATGGAGAAAAGAACGTACATATGCAGTACAAACACAAGACAGCGCTCACTAGTATAGTTTAGTATTTCTGTTTTAATGGAAATGGATAAGTCATACACACACACATGAAAATCTATGTGCAGTAGCTTAAGAAAAGAAAGTACTATGTAGCTAGGAACAGCCAATGTAACCAACAGCATGGAAGGAGATTGAGCCATGGATCCAGTCTATGGGACACACAGGAGTGCACATTCCTCTCTACTTTTCTCCTATTTATTCATCTCTTAAAACTCTTCTTTCCCTGCTGCACATCATAGGATTTTGTTGCTTGGGGAATGCATTTTTGGAAAGCTTATCCCCAGGTAGGCTGATCAAGTGGATAAACTTTCCCAAAAAGCATTCCCCAAGTAACAGAGTCCTGTAATTGTGCAACAGAAGAACATTGACACTATGCCAGTGCACTATGGGGTTGATTTACTAAGGCTGGTGAGAGCAAAATCTGGTGAAGTTCTGCATAGAAACCAAATAGCTTTCAGGTTTTATTGTTAAAGCTTAAATAGTTTGTTACCCTAAAACAAAAAGACAGAAAAAGGGATCCTGTTCCATTAAAGCACGAATAACAGCACAGTGCTTGTGCTGTGTAATTTGGCCCCTTCTAAAATAAAATACCTGGCTGATCCTGCCTGGTTCTGCCCTTCCCCCCGTAAACTGACCACGGATTATCAAGGCTGCTGAGCCCTGACACCGTGGTCAGTTTACCTGCCTCCATCATCCACAGCTCTCCTCACTGCTCCCCCATCCTTTCCCCCTCCCCTCCCTGCCTGTCAGCTCTGTGTGTGAGCCGCCCCTACCCTCTCCTTCTATCACCTTTTGGTATAAAGGTGACCGTTCAGCACGTTGCCCATGCCCCAGGAAGACGTAACGTATTACGAAACATGTAGGGCGGTGCTACGACGTGCTGACGCTATTACGTTTTACGCCCCACGTGACCCCGGTACACGGGTGTTTGTTTTTGTTTTTAAAGTTTGCCGGCTATTTTATGTATATGCGGTTGATTTCGCTTACCCTCCTTTTAATGAAGCAATAAAGGCTTTTTAACATACTACACCACTGGAGCTCCCTGTCCCTCTTTTCCACTGACCTCCTGTCGGCCTAGTGGGGATTCCCTTAGATTGAAGCTCCAGTGTTTTCACTTCCCACGGAGGATTTCGGAGATCGAGTTGCAGCACGGAGATCCTGGATACAGAGATCCATTTGTCCCCGCAGAGGGCTGATTCTGCCTGCTTATTCGGTAAGGGTATTCACTCGCAGAGTGAGATCGTTTTTCTTCAATTGGGATTCCTGTACATCTCCTCTTCCCCCTCTACTTCTCTTTGGTGAAGGTGGATTTACTTTGGATCTTTATTAATTTAACTGGACTATTTCGTTTTTTTCACCATTTGGCTGAATTCTATATGGACTAAATATACCACCGAATGAAGTTAAATACGTTTTTTTTGTCACTTACTCAGTTTTTGTCACCTACTAAGTGTTCCATTCAGTTTGTTATCACTGATTTATTAGCGCAACCTACTTTTTTTGATGCTTTGATGATATCACCATTCTGAGCAGTATAAAAATTACTGCTCACAATCACTGCAGTCCCTCTGCTAAGATAACATGTAGTATACAGTGTATGCCCTTTTTTTAAATTCATCTTCTAAATAACTTATTTCTCCTCGCTCATCAGCGGTCACGTGACCGCCCATTGCTCTCTTCCTCCAATGTAGGCACTACAGAGGGAGGTCACGTGACCGCCCGGCAGACATCAGAGGGAGATCTCGGCCCCTCCCTCTGTAGTACATACATCTGAGGAAGAGAGCAACAGGCAGTCACGTGACCGCTGATCGGCGAGGAGAAATACGGGTTTTAGAAGAAGAATTTTAAAAATGTACATAAACTATATACTACATGTTATCCTAGCAGAGGGGTTGGCAGTGATTGTGAGCACTGCCTTTACAACCCCTTTAATTGAGCAAGCTGAATTTAGAAGCTGATTGGCTACAATGCACAGATTCTGAACGTAACCGTTTTTGTAAATCTCCCCCTACATCTTGTGTTTGTTCTGCATATGCACATACTTTCTTCTTAGGCCCCAGTGAAGAAGCCATACAATTTTAAGCCTGCAAGAGGAAGCCCACTCCATTGGAGCCTGTGGAGAAAAGTCCAGTATTTGATCGTGTAGTCAGTTGTAAAAATCAAAAATTTTATTCAGTGGTAAAATTAACTGCACAAGATGATCCTTATGAAGCATTGATTGTATTTTTATATACATAGGAAGTATACCTTGGTTGCTAATGGTTAGGGGTGCAACGGATCAAAAAACTCACGGATCGGATCGATCCTCGGATCAGAGCCACGGATCGGATCATTTTCGGATCGGCAAAAAATAAATAAAAAAATACTAATATCCACGTCATCCCCCCACTGTAATATCCACGTCATCTCCCCCTGTAATATCCACGTCATCTCCCCCTGTAATATCCACGTCATCTCCCCCAGTAATATCCACACAATCTCCCCCAGTAATATCCACACAATCTCCCCCAGTAATATCCACACAATCTCCCCCAGTAATATCCACACAATCTCCCCCAGTAATATCCACACAATCTCCCCCAGTAATATCCACACAATCTCCCCCAGTAATGGCCATCTCCCCACTTACTTCAGTCTCTCCCGCCGGCCAGTTCAGATCCACGAGCAGCGAGGGGTGATGACGTCAGCGCGCACAAGGCTGCCGCCGCCGGGTGTACCAAGATGGCCGCGGCTCCGGAGCTAGGCCGAAGCCGCGGCCTTTCCTAAGGCTGAGGCCGCGGGGTCGCTCCGCGGATCGAGTGGTGATCCGATCCGAACAGGGTGACCCGTTCGGATCACCGCCGATCCGTTGCAGCCCTACTAATGGTCCTTTATGAGTTTGATTAAAGTGTATCTATGCTCCCTCCTCCAAAAAAAATGTATTTATTGTATTACAGATTACTAGTTTTTTTGTTGGCTTTACCATATTTTCCGGCGTATAAGACGACTTTTTAACCCATAAAAATCTTCTTAAAAGTCGGGGGTCGTCTTATACGTCGGTACGTACCTGACATGTACATGTACCTGACACCTCAGCTTCCCAGCAGAGCCTCTGTTCAGTGTTCCGCCTATCACGGATGCCCTCTCGTCCTCGGCCTCGGATGAGAGGGCATCTGTGATAGGCGGAACACTGAACACAGTGTCTGCTGGGAAGCTGAGTGTTCCCCCTATTACAGAACAGCACGAGGAGGAGGCGCGGCTTGAAAAATGGACGGCCGCGGTCTTACTGAGATTCTACATGTCAGGGATAAGGTATGTGATCGTCGAGGGGCACAGTGAGGTATGCAATGGAACAGTGAGGCATGCAGGGGCACAGTGAGGTATGCAATGGAAAAGTGAGCCATGCAGGGGCACAGTGAGGTATGCAATGGAACAGTGAGGTATGCAATGGCACAGTGAGGTATGGTGAGGCATGACTAGTCGGAAGGGGGTTGTCTTATACGGCGAGTATATCATAAAACCAAAATTTTAGCTGGAAAATTATTGGGTCGTCTTATACGCCCAGTCGCCTTATACTCCGGCAAATACGGTATTTTCACCAGGTGATTGTGTCATTAACACACTTCATGTTCAAGGGTGACAACGCTTACTGTACTGTATCTATCACACCCTAATCCTGGGGTTGGCAACCTGTCAATGGTGAGCAGGTGACAGGTAAACCACAATCCTTCCTTGCCGATCCTCAGAACCTGGACAGAGAGGCAGCGGGGGTGTAAATTAGCGGAACTGATCTGTATTTTCCTCCTGCAGCAGCTGAAAGTAGGCTTCTCCTCCTCTCCCTTTTGTCAACATTCAGCTGCCACAGGAGGAAAATATAGGGGATTGGAACTAATATATGCCACCCCTCCTTTCCCTGTTTCCTTTCTGTTGCCCGGGTCCCCCATGTGCTCCCTTGCTCTCCCTTCCTCCCACTGTTTCAGGATGGAGAGTGGGGAAGAGGCCAGTAAATATGTCAAACGCATATGTGTTGGAGCTTTGTGGTGCACACCCTAATGCAATAGGCTGCGCACACCTATGCGTACACCTTACTCTCTACTCCTCCTCATAACATAAGGGGTAAGTGTTCATTACTCTACAGAGGGGAAATGGGCAGGAGTGAAAACATTCAGTGCAGCAGAGTCAGAGTACACATCCAGCTGCTTAAAAGTTAACGCTGTTCTCAGAGCAGAACAGTGATAAACAACAATAAAAAGAAGAAAATACATTTTTTATGTATTGATTTATTTTTGAAAGTGTGCTGCACTGCTGTAGCATCAGCATCAAACTGACTGGACAGTGGGCAGGAAGGCGTTGTTATAATGATAATTGACCATGCTGAATAAGACAAATATTGCTGAGATGCAGCAACACTACAACAGCATTAACAGCATCAGAATCTTTTTATTTCATAGAATGTGAACAGAGCATTCTTTATACAAAAGAATAAAAGAAACAACATGGAAAATATTTCTCTACGAAAATCTGTTTCCCAAGAAATCAAGGGAACAATATGAACACAATAAAGCCTTCTCTTCTGCAAATGTGGGTGAGGACTGATCTAATTCCTAAAAATAACTTTTCAAGAAACTGCTTTAATTTAATTGACAATCTCTTAGTTTTATAAAGCTCCGAAGCCAAAGTATATGCAGAAACATATACTCCTAATGCAGGACTCCAATAATATTCCCAACTATGCAGTGAAAATACAAAAAACACCTCTCAGTGTAACAAAAGAAATACAAGGTATTAGAAAAGTAAGTATCAACTGTGAAAATCAAGACATCAAACAAGCCCACTTAGTCTTCTTTAACCGCACGGCGCGATCTCCGTGACTGTGCCTGCGGGACCCGCGGACTCTATGTCTGCCAGTGTCCTGCAATCGTGTCACGAAGCTGAAGAACGGGGAGATGTTAGTGTAAACACAACATCTCCCCGTCCTTCCTCTGACACTGTCACTGATCGTCTGTCCCCTCTATTCGGGATCGGGAACAGCGATCAGTGACGTGTCACGGCAAGCCACACCCCTTAACAGTTAGAAGCACTCCCTAGGTCACACTTAACCCCTTCAGCGCCCCCTATAGGTTAACCCCTTCACTGCCAGTGTAATTTTTACAGTAATCAGTGCATTTTTATAGCACTGATCCCTGTAAAAATGACAATGGTCCCAAAATGGTGTCAAAAGTGTCCGATGTGTCCGCCATAATGTCACAGTCATGATAAAAATCGCTGATCGCCGCCATTAAAAAATATACAATAAATAATACAAAACAATGTGAATAAAAATGCCATAAAACTACCCCCTATTTTGTAGACGCTATAACTTTTGCGCAAACCAATCAATAAACGCTTATTGCGATTTTTTTTACCAAAAATATGTAGAAGAATATGTATCAGCCTAAACTGATGAAACAAATTTATTTTTTATATATTTTTTGGGGATATTTATTATAGCAAAAAGTAAAAAATATAGAATTTTTTTCAAAATTGTCGCTATTTATTTGTTTATAACGCAAAAAATAAAAATCGCAGAGGTGATCAAATATCCCCAAAAGAAAGCTCTATTTGTGGAAAAAAAAGGACGTCAATTTTGTTTAGGAGCCACGTCGCACGACTGCGAAATTGTCAGTTAAAGCGACGCAGTGCCGAATCGCAATAAGTGGCCTTGTCTTTGGCCAGCAAAATGGTCCGGGGCTTAAGTGGTTAAAAAGCAACATAATATTTTTTTTCCGTATATAATTGCCAATCCAACCAATAAAATGTAAAAACGCCCTTTGAAACATTTTCCTTTCACGAATCTGTCCACTGGGACAGAAGTTGCCAGTGTCAAAAATTTGTATAAAGAGGGTTCCTTTTCATGGAAATGCACACATTCTTTAACCACTAGCCTACTGTGCACTTTTACCCCCTTCCTGCCCAGGCCAATTTTCAGCTTTCACCATGCTACACTGTACCCAAATGAATTTTTTATAATTTTTTTCACAAAAATAGAGCTTTCTTTTGGCAGTGTTTAATAACCACTGTATTTTTTATATTTTACCAAACAAATGAAAAAAGACAGAAAATAAAAAAAATATTTTTTACGTTTTTCCTAGTTCTCCATCACTGATGTGTGCTAATGAAGCTGCACTGATGAGCACTGATAGGTTGCACTGATGGGCACTAATGAGGAGGCACTGATGAGGCTGCACTGATAGGTGGCTCTGATGGGCACTGATAGGCAGCACTGATAGGTGACACTGATGGGCACTGATTGGCAGCACTGGTAGCATTAATTAGCAACACCGGCGGGCACTGATTGACAGCACTGGTGGGCACTGTTGGGACTGCACTGATAATCAGGACACTGATAATCAGTGCCCTGATTATCAGTGTAGATGTCCCTTTAACACAAGTTGGTTATCAGCTCTCCTCTCCTCATGCTGTCAGCATGAGGAAAGGAATGCTGATAACCGGCTTGTGTTCACACCGTGATCAGCTGTCAATGGACACAGCTGATCATGGCTGTGGCCCTTTACCCCCATCTGTGATCAGCTGTGTCCTAAGGACGCAGCAATCACAGAGCCTGCTGCCCGCACGCTGCAGGGGGGCGCGATCATGAGAGGATGTCCAGCAAAGTAAACCCATGCTCTAGCGGTCTTTCGGCTACAGCATGGGTGGGAACGTGGTAAATTACAGGTTTGGAGTATGCCTTACACCTTACATGCCTTACACCTTTTTCATTGTGTTGCACAGTAAAAAGTTTGAATTTAACAAATTTGGACAAAAAGTTGCCTACTCAAGTTCCAACCTGTAGACTCACCATGAACTTATGATCAGAGATTCAAAACCTCTTCCCTAGACAGGATTAAAATGCCCGTGTATTGAATCTGTGTATGTGTAATGCCCAAGCTATTTATAAAATATGAATTAAAAGTGCAATCTAACAACAAAGGCTCAGTTTTAGCTTGATATATTCAGGAATGCTTACATCATCCATATAATTAATATTTTTTACTTGCAATACTCAAAGCTGAAAAGAATATGGCAAAAATAAACAAAATTATAGACTTTGTTTTTGATTCAGAAAAACCACAACAGCATCATCTAAGACATCTAAAAGCATAATATTACGAAGAGAAAGAATGAATGAAGATTAGAAACATTTCAAAATCCTAATGCATTGTAACCAGTGGTGGCCGGTCCACAAGGGGCACAGGGGTGTCGTCCCCCCCCCCAGCCGGCAGATTTGACCCCCAGCTCTCACTGTGTGACCATGCACTGTGCGGGGCACCAGACTAACAGGTTTTGATCAGGTCCATCACCCCCTCACAGGCACGTGACAACATCCCGAAGGCCCAAATTGGCCAGTTTTATATTGTCCTTGGGGTGAAGAGCACTAAGCCCTCCCACCCTGCAATGCCACTGAATCGGCATCGGCCTCCAGCTTCTCGGCCATTCAGAACCCGGGATTGAAAACCAGGTGAAGATAGAAGCTGCGGCGTCGGACAGTCCAAGGAAGCTCTGCTGTAGGGAAAGTGTGGACCTGGAGGGGACCGCCCGCACCCCCCAAAATGCTCCAGCACCAGCCACAACTGGTTGTAACTTAACACTAGTGTCAGCTTAGATCATGGATATGCAATTAGCGGACCTCCAGCTGTTGCAAAACTACAAGTCCCATCATGCCTCTGCCTCTGGATGTCATGCTTGCTGATGTCAGAGTCTCGCTATGCCTCATGGGACTTGTAGTTTGGCAACAGCTGGAGGTCCGCTAATTGCATATCCCTGGCTTAGATCATAGGCACCCTGTGCATTTTTATAACTTTGGCTTGGTTCACATATATCTGCATCTGATTTGCATAACATGTGAACCGGACAGGCTCTCAATGGAGCCAATTCACACATGTCTGGGGTGGCCGTGGTCCATTTTTGAAAACGGTTTTGTGTAATTTTGGGTCCAGTTTTGGTGCGAATTTAAAGTAAAAATTTGCACCTTAACCGCATCTGAACCGGTGAACAAAACCACACCGGACTCTGGACTGCAAACCACAGCCGGACATTGTGAATATAGCCTATATTGCACTTTGTACTATTTAATTGGATATTCAATGTTATGTAATCTAAAGTTCTACAGGAAGGTTTCACCATTCACAAAACAGCAGCACACTGTCAAGGTCATTCCATTACTTCTCTCCAAGCTCATGTGCATGCAGCTGAGAATGATTGGCTGCTAGTTCTGTCCCTCCCAGTGTTGCTGTGGTATTACAGGAGGAGGATATCATGACAATTCCGGTAATTACTGTACATTTAAA
The DNA here is from genome assembly GCA_029206835.1 of Rana muscosa. Classification (NCBI taxonomy): domain Eukaryota; kingdom Metazoa; phylum Chordata; class Amphibia; order Anura; family Ranidae; genus Rana; species Rana muscosa. The sequence continues at coordinate 967,494,940 of CM055117.1, read as the reverse complement.
ATAATTTTTTTGATGTATTATTAAAATACAATAAAATGTATGTAAAGCCAAAGCCTTTTTCTTTTTTAAGACTAGGGAAAAGTAAAATCCCCCATCTATTTTTTTACCTGCTGTCTATGTCCCATTACAGAGATTTTCTGTCACTTCTCGTCCTCGAGATGCAAGACGAAATAAAAGGAAATTTCATTACTGTGAGGGGAAATCACATCTTAGACAGCTGGCATCATTGGATGAATAACCCTCGTATCTTACTCTAAAATTTTGGATTTCTCCTCACCTTTTATCTCAATGGCGATGGTCACAAAAACAATAAAGGTGTAAATCTCTATAATAGCGATACAGACAGCAATGCTTAACAGTTGCTAACCCTTCCCTAAAAAAAGTATTTCCTACATACACTTTAATGCTTTTAGTTGGCATGGCATTCAGGTTTAAAGTGGTTCTAAAAGGCTGAAGGTTTTTTTTTTTGTTTTGTTTTTTACCTTTATGCATTCTATGTATGAAGCTAAAGTATGATATGTTTGTTATTAAAAACAAAAATTCCTTTACAAACACTTTAAGTTGCCTGTACAAGTTCATCTTTTACATTTTATTTTAAGTAATTCCTTATTTCAATGTTCACTGCTTGAATGTGCAGAATGTTCATATGTCATTTTTATAACCTAGCAGATTTCTTCTTTATATTTCCACTCAAGTGCCAAACTGCACAAAATGATGTACTTTTAAATTGCCTTTTGCATACAATGTGTTTGTTTTGATAAATTTTGTATAGCCAGTCATTGGATTCAGGATTTAAGAAAATACTGCCTTTGTGCCTTTATAAGGTCCACATTTTAAAGCAGAAATCATTAATAATCAGAGAGTTTATGTGGCATTTTTACACAGTGGATGGTGGGCACTTTAGCATTCTCTTTTTATCAATAAGCAATTATAGGTATGGTGCCCTTTAAGTGGACTGTATCAAATGTTAATGGCTTTAAACATATATTTTATATTGCGGCGTTCATTAGTAAGCCAAGATTTTCTCTAGCATAGTAAGCCTGTAGACTAGTTTTGTCTACCAGGCAATATTTTTATCTATTTTGGCCACATAATATGACCACAAAACATTTACCTAAAAACTTTATGGAAAAAAAAACAAAAACATGTACCTACTTCACTCCCAGCACCAAGTGAACTTGTGCTTTACCCATGAAGCAAAGAACCATTGAAGAATGATGGCAGAAAAAGTGGTCCATCGTGTCTGCCACAATTTTTGTAACCACTTACGGACCGCCCGCCGTTGTTATACGTCGCTACTTTAGCCACTTAAGGACCCCTCACTGTATATATACGTATATATATATACATATATATACGTCAGCAGAATGACTCGTACAGGCACAATCACATACCTGTACGTCCCCTTTAACTGCCCGACGTCGCAACGCCCCTGCCTTCCCCGTGAGTCGGACCGCGGGTCCCGCGGACTCGATCGCCGCGGGGATCCCCACGATCGTCTCACGGAGGCATGGAGCGGGGAGATGTTAGCGTAAACACAACATCTCCCCGCTCCCCTACTGACAATGTCAGTGATCTCCGCTCTTTGTATTTAGAGCGGAGATCGGTGACGTGTCAGTCGTAGCCACGCCCCAACACAGTAGTAATCACTCCCCTAGGCACACTTAACCCCTCCAGCGCCCCTAGTAGTTAACCCCTTCACTGCCAGTGTCATTTTCTCAGTAAACAGTGCATTTTTATAGCACTGTTCGCTGTGAAAATGACAATGGTCCCAAAAATGTGTCAAAAGTGTCTGATGTGTCCGCTATAATGTCGCAGTCACAAAAAAAATCGCTGATCGCCGACATTACTAGTAAAAAAAAACAAAATTATAAAAATGCCATAAAACTACCCCCTATTTTGTAAACGCTATAACTTTTGCGCAAACCAATCAATAAACGCCGATTGCGATTTTTTTTTTACCAAAAATATGTAGAAGAATACGTATCGGCCTAAACTGAGGAAAAAAAATGTTTTTTATATATTTTTTGGGGATATTTATTATAGCAAAAAGTAAAAAATATTGCATTTTTTTCAAAATTGTCGCTCTATTTTTGTTTATAGCGCAAAAAATAAACACCGCAGAGGTGATCAAATACCACCAAAAGAAATCTCTATTTGTGGGAAAAAAGGATGTCAACTTTGTTTGGGAGCCACGTCGCACGACCGCGCAATTGTCAGTTAAAGCGATGCAGTGCCGAATCGCAAAAATGGGCCTGGTCTTTATGCTGCGTATTGGTCCGGGGCTTAAGTGGTTAAAGAGGAATACCATTGTTATGGTAGCAGCTAGCTACCATAACCCCGGTATCCTCTTCAAGAGCGGGCGGTCCGTTTTCAGATAAAAGTGGTATCTGCGGCGGATTCGTTGCGAGATCTCTTTTATTGGCCGCTTACCGGAGCCGTCGGCAGCGGCGGAGGTGATCGGGTCCTGTCCCTGGGCTGACATGGAGACGAGTGAGGGGAAGATGGCCCCCAACCGTCTCCATATCATTGCAGGGCGGAAGCGACGTCAAAACATCATTTCTGGACAATGCTCTTTAAGGGACATTTTTTTTGAATGACATAATAAAAAATAAAAAAAACGTTTTTTTTTTGCATTTTGGTGTAAATATGAGATCTGAGGTCTTTTTGACCCCAGATCTCATATTTAAGAGGTCCTGTCATGCTATTTTCTATTACAAGGGATGTTTACATTCCTTGTAATAGGAATAAAAGTGACCCCAAATAAAAAAACAACGTCAAGATAAAAAAATTGAATGTAAAATAAATAAGAAAAAAATATATTATTTTTTAAAGTGCCCCATCCCGACGAGCTTGTGCGCAGAAGCGAACGCATACGTGAGCAGCGCCCGCATATGAAAATGGTGTTCAAACCACACACACGATTGTTAGAGCAAGAGCAATAATTCTAGCCCCAGACCTTCTCTGTAACTCAAAATATGCATTCTGTACAATTTTTTAAATGTCGCCTATGAAGATTTTTAAGGGTAAAAGTTTGTCGCCATTCCACGAGCGGGCGCAACTTTAAAGTGTGACAAGTTGAGTATCAATTTACTCGGCGTAACATTACCTTTCACAATATAAAACAAATTGGGCTAACTTTACTGTTGTCTGTTAATTTTTTCCAAAAAAGGTGCGCTTGTAAGACCGCTGCGCAAATACGGTGTGACAAAAAGTATTGCAATGACCCACATTTTCTTCTCTAGGGTGTTAGAAAAAAAATATATATAATGTTTGGGGGTTCTAAGTAATTTTCCAGAAAAAAAAGCAGTTTTTAACTTGTAAATACCAAATCTCAGAAAAAGGCTCGCTCCTTAAGTGGTTAATATATGAGTATAGGTCTATGTTTGTCACAAGCATTTTAGAATTCACTTACTGTTGACTGACTCGATACCTCTACTATAAGCCTATTCCAAGCATCAACTACTTTTTTGGTAAAATAATACTTTCTAAGATTAGTTTTGAACTTTCCTCCTGTTAGTTTGAAGTTGTGTCTCTGTGTTCTTGATCTTAGCTTCATATTTAAAACCACTTCTCACCCCCAGTACGTCATATGACGTCATTGACTTTCAGGGGGGATATCTGAATGATGCCTGTAGGTACAGGCAGGGGCGTTGCTAGGTCTGCAAAAGATCTGGGGCTAGAGCCCAAAACAGTAGTCATTAACCTTTTTGCAGACGGGGGGACGCAATTCAATCATCACGGCACCATGGTTGTTACGGTGTTAGGGTGATTGAAGTGCATTATTTCTATTGTTATGTAGCGGGGTCCTCAATTTAGTGGGATACACCTGGGGGTAGTGTGACCCAAGTGTGTAATTGTGTTAGGGTTCAGACCCCTTTTTGTTATTCGTGGAGGATTGGGTGGTGTAATATTCTCCTTGACCAGTGGGTGTCAGTGTACCTACTGGCTCAGGGTAGAATCACTACCAGAGTGCTACCCTTCTTTGTCCCTTCCTGGAGATGGTACGGCCGGGGCGGGGAACCCACCGTGGTATCGTCGGGAGGAGATAAAAGGGGGAGACGCCCTCGCCACGGTGTGGTCGTCGTCGTCTTTTTCGGGGGATCATCTCGTCACGCACCCAGGCACCTTAGGCCTGGGTGCGGGCGGTTCAAGGTTCCGGCCTAGGCGCCCTAGGCCTGGCCGGAATGAAGATGGAGTCCATCCCAGGCACCTTCAGCCTGGGGTGAGGTACTATTGAGGAGGCCTGGGACCCGGTGACTCCGACTGGGTCCCGCGAGGGTGAAGTTGCTCCAGGGCGCCCCTTGCGAGGGGACCCGCATCTGAGGTGAGGAGGCTGGGGAGGTCACTCGTTCGAAGACCAGGTGTAGTGTCAACCCGGTGACGGATGGGCCTTCGGTAACTCCCTTGGAGGACATCTTCCCCTGATAGGGGCCGCAACGCAACGGAGGTATTCATGTCAAGACTCCTACAACCCTTGGTCATAGCATAGGGGGTGTAGGGACCCAGATCAGTATAGTGCCTCGACCTGCTCATCTCACCGTATCATGCCATCGCATTGCCTGTATGTGGAGATACGAAATAAACCAACAGTTGGACTGTGATCGGTGTATGGACTCTGTTAATGGGAGCAAAGTGTGGTTCGGTGGTTTCTGCACGACAGACTCGGTACATGCTCAGGACACACCGGCCCGAGGAAACATCAGGTATTGGCCTTCACCTCACCCTCCGTTATGGGGAGGACATGGCCGTAGCGCACCTCACTCTGTCGCGTGACATAACCCTAGACTAAACAGGACGGAGTGAGGGGGTGGCTACACGTGGGGGCTCGTCCGGGATTGTGTGTGTCTTGGCGATGGAACTGAGAACGTCTGTGTTTGAACTTTGCTGCCCGGAGGAGTTCCGAACAGGTCGGCCATGTGATTGGCCAAAGTGCATCCCTGCTCGGAGTTGTGGACATGACCCTAAGTCGGGAAAGGCCCACGCAGAGGAGCGTAAAAAGGGAGAGGTCCAGCCGTGTGAAGTACTACATGTGGGGACTGTTAATGCACTGCACCACGAGGCACCCCATGACTGTACAATTCGTGGGCGGAGGCTGGCGGAAGCCCGCGAAAACGTACAAGTTGTGGGAGGAGTCTGGCCACGTGTGGAGATACACGTGGAGACTCCGGCGCGTGGTCAGCGCGTGATGGAACAGCAAGTGGTCGGGATGGCCTCAAGCTCCCCGTGGATGCCGGTATCTTACCCCACGAAAATGACTGCATTTGCTGCTCCCCTGACAGACACGGGGATAAGGCTCAGGCCTCGAGGACAGTTGGCTCTGTATTCATGCAGAGACACGGAGGCCCTTGGTGTGATCTGTCCCGGATGCTCGGGACTGGTGGTCCAACTAAAGCCGTTCGGGCGATGTGAAGCGTGCAAAGAGTTTCTTTTTGAGGTCGAATCATCCACAGTAAGGCCCCGGGCCCTTCACCTCAACTGCATCACAGGAACCGCCACTCCGGAGGGAGAGATCCAGGCCTCTGCGAAGGTCCCCGTACGCGCTGACCAGGGCGAAGTGACTGCCCAACCAGAGATTGAGAGAGAAAAATCCGAAGACACTGCTTCGGTCACCACAGACTCCCTGCTGCCCCCCCGAAGAGGAAGATAGGCCTGGTGCAGGCATCCTATGGTCGTGGTCGAGCTTCACCCCGCCGCTTGCCTGGCCTGGATGACGCCGGTAGAGAAGAGAGTCCCGGACATCCCAGTTCTTCAGTAGGTCCAGGTGAGCTAGGGGCTGGGACTGTGGTGTTGGTTGGAGGTGTCCGGAGTTCACAGCCGGTGGAGCCCGAAAGGGAGGGTAGCCTTCCGTCTACTAGAGACTACCTTCCCGCCGAGATGTATGACACCTCCGACCTAGAGTCGTTGTCAGACTGTGGTGATGACGGAGAAATAGACGAGCTGTTTCACCGGAAGGACTGGGACAGACGCCCGCTACCTGTGCTGAGTAAACCACAGGATTCCCCCATGTCCATAGAAGACAGTACGCTCCGGGCGCAGGCCCCGGAGTTCCCGAGGAAATCTAACCCTCCGACCAACTTTCCTCATTCAACTACATCACCCGCTCTGATGGAGGGGACGCAGCGTGCTTCGTTGCGGGCACCAAAGACAAAGCAACCCGAGATGGTGAAGGTACCTCGGCACCCAGAGGCCAAAGTACAGCCAGGAGAAGGTGAGTGAGATGTGATGCCGCCTCTAGCCAGATTGCAGAGACTTTTCTCCCAGAGAGTCGCCCGTGAATATGGGTGGGAGTACCCCTACTTGCCTCGGGACTTATTGTATGAAGTTGAGGTCCTGCGACCAAGGTGGTATGACGAGTTTGTGTGGGAAAAGCTTAAAGTACCCCATGCCAGGCGATACCTGTCATGTTCGCCGCTTGTGTCTAAAAAGTTCAAGGACTGCAGAGCTGATTGGAGACTTGGGCGCCATATTCATGCCGATAAGGTGCTCATCTGTAGGAAAGAAGGAGAGGATGTCGAGTATTCGGTGGAAGTGTTTGACGGGCACCTGAAGCCTCTGTTTCTGCCGGATCCAAGGTTCTACTTATAGGAGAAGTGAGCTCCTATCTTGTTTCTGTTGAAACTTTCTGGAAGAGACATTCCCAGACGCCTAGAACTGTGCCCTACTTTTGTTTTGATTTGGGCTTTTCTTTTACTCACTGGAAACTTGGGAGCTGTTGTTTTTTTTTTCCTCCCTTTTCTTCATGTGCCAAAGGCAGAGACTTTTGGGGTAGAGTCAGAGTAGGAAAGCAGGAAGAATGAAGACTTTGGCAAGTGTCATTACCGCAGCTCTGTCACCAGGTGGCAGTGTGGTGCAACGGTTGTTCGAAATGCTACACATGCATTACTTACTTATTGGAGTGAGCGGGTCTCTCGGCTGACGGACCCACTCATGCCAAGTTAACACCGAGTGTTAGGATGTGTTTTCTTTTTGTTGTTTCCCTTCTGCAGGAGATTCATTGGTCAAGACTACTGAGAGTGGGGTGGTTCTTAGACAGCGATGGGAGGGATTGTACATGTGTACAGAATAGATGTCTTATACAAATGTTTATAGTTTTATATTTCCCCTTTCCCTTTTGAGCAGGTCTTGGCACACTTAGTATCCAAAAATTTGAGGGATAGCCTCTGGGGCCCACTTCATGTCGCCACTCCTTGGGAGACATGGGTGTGCACCTGACGCTGGGGACCAGCGTCAAATCACAGGGGGGAGTGTGTAGCGGGGTCCTCAATTTAGTGGGATACACCTGGGGGTAGTGTGACCCAAGTGTGTAATTGTGTTAGGGTTCAGACCCCTTTTTGTTATTCGTGGAGGATTGGGTGGTGTAATATTCTCCTTGACCAGTGGGTGTCAGTGTACCCACTGGCTCAGGGTAGAATCACTACCAGAGTGCTACCCTTCTTTGTCCCTTCCTGGAGATGGTACGGCCGGGGCGGGGAACCCACCGTGGTATCGTCGGGAGGAGATAAAAGGGGGAGACGCCCTCGCCACGGTGTGGTCGTCGTCGTCTTTTTCGGGGGATCATCTCGTCACGCACCCAGGCACCTTAGGCCTGGGTGCGGGCGGTTCAAGGTTCCGGCCTAGGCGCCCTAGGCCTGGCCGGAATGAAGATGGAGTCCATCCCAGGCACCTTCAGCCTGGGGTGAGGTACTATTGAGGAGGCCTGGGACCCGGTGACTCCGACTGGGTCCCGCGAGGGTGAAGTTGCTCCAGGGCGCCCCTTGCGAGGGGACCCGCATCTGAGGTGAGGAGGCTGGGGAGGTCACTCGTTCGAAGACCCGGTGTAGTGTCAACCCGGTGACGGATGGGCCTTCGGTAACTCCCTTGGAGGACATCTTCCCCTGATAGGGGCCGCAACGCAACGGAGGTATTCATGTCAAGACTCCTACAACCCTTGGTCATAGCATAGGGGGTGTAGGGACCCAGATCAGTATAGTGCCTCGACCTGCTCATCTCACCGTATCATGCCATCGCATTGCCTGTATGTGGAGATACGAAATAAACCAACAGTTGGACTGTGATCGGTGTATGGACTCTGTTAATGGGAGCAAAGGGTGGTTCGGTGGTTTCTGCACGACAGACTCGGTACATGCTCAGGACACACCGGCCCGAGGAAACATCAGGTATTGGCCTTCACCTCACCCGCCGTTATGGGGAGGACATGGGCCGTAGCGCACCTCACTCTGTCGCGTGACATACCCCTAGACTAAACAGGACGGGGTGAGGGGGTGGCTACAGTTACATTGTAATATTAAATGACTCACAGCTGGGCGGTGGGTAGAGGCAGAGCCATGGCGGCAGCCGCCACTGACACCAGCAATGATAAGGTTACAGTTTGGAGGCCAGCTGCTAACAAAACCACAGTTAAAGTTACTTCTCAGCCAGCAAAAAAATTTCACAAACGAAAAAGGATTTTTTTTTTAAATAAATAAAAAATATTTAAAATATATATTTTTTTTATAAAAAAAAAAAAATACATACAATAAATCAATTTAATTGAATTGAATTTATGACAATTAATTAGATAAATAAATAATTAAATAAATAAAATGAAAATCAGATTGAATTAAATTAAATTAAATCAAATCGATTTAAATTGAAAGTCCATGAATAACACCACTGAAATGTTACAGTTCGCAAACTCATGTGTAAAAAAGGCATTTGTCACTGCAAGCAGTCAATGCAGTGTGTCCCAGAGAGTCCACGAGCAATTCGCCACAGCATGTACTGAGCTTTTACATGAACTGCAAGCAGAAAGAGCAAGGTAAAATACATAAAAAAACAAAAACAAAAATGATAGTTAGTCCAATATCATATTTAGGTTGCTCTTATGTGTGTGCAGAACTTAGGATCCCCAGATTATTGGCTCAGCAGGTCTCCTGGCCACTGAGACAGAGAGCCACACTGCACACACCAGGGATGCCGGGGCCCAGGGGAATCTGAGTGTGGGTGAGATACCTGTCAGGAGTCGCCGGGTCAGCGTCAGAAGCCACCAGATCCCGCCTATCCACGAAGGGCTCCACTGAAAAATGGACTGAAGAAACCATCAGGGAGGATCACAAGCAGCCGTCACAGGACACAGGGGTTGCCGTTGCCGGGAGACCATTTATGTGAGGAAAGCTCCGCTAATGGATGGGACACGTCGGTTCCGAGTAAGGGCAGGAGAGCGGCGATGCAGGGGGGCGGGCGGAGAGAGATGATGTCATCTCTGCTCGTCCGCCCGCTCGCTTTTCTCATCGACTTGCCTGGCTCTCTCATGCAGCCCGCCCGCCACAGGGACCCCTGGGGCAAGAGACTCGGGGCTAAGGGCCCCAGATTCGGGGCTATAGCCCCAATAGCCACCCCCTAGCGACGCCTCTGGCTACAGGCATCATTCAGATATCATTATTTCCAGCTGGCGATTCTGTGCACGATAAGAACAATCATAGCGGCAGTTCCGCCGCTTGATCATTCTTCCAGTCCCCCCCTCCCGCCGCCATCCGGTGCTTCTCCAGGCTCTCCCGTGCCATCGGGGACCCGGAGAAAGAATCGGCTGCCGCCGGATGTAAACAAAGCCGCGATCACGGCTGTCAGCATGAGATTAGTGATTTTTTTTTTCGATCTCATGCTTTTCAGCCTAGAAGAGAGATGTGGGGTCTTATTGACCCCTCATCTCTCCATAAAGAGGACCTGTTGCGACAGATTCCTATTACAAGGGATGTTTACATTCCTTGTAAAAGGAATAAAAGTGATAAAAAAAATGTAAAAGAAAGTGTAAAAAGCAATTAAATAAAGTAAATATATATATATATATATATATATATATATATATATATATATATATATTTAAAACGCCCCTGTCCCCAATAGCTTGTGCTCAGAAGCGAACACACACGTAAGTCCCGCCCACATATGTAAACACCGTTCAAACTACACATGTGAGGTATCACCGTGTGCGTTAGAGCGTGAGCAACAATTATAGTAACTCTAAACTGGTAACCTGTAAAAAAATTAAAGTGTCGCCTATGGAGATTTTTAAGTACCGAAGTTTGGCGCCATTCCATGAGTGTGCACAATTTTAAAGCGTGACATGTTGGGTATCTATTTACTCGGCGTAACATCATCTTTCACATTATACAAAAAAATTGGGCTAAAGCCTCGTACACATGACCGAGTTTCTCGGCAAGAACTTGCTGGCAGAGATTTCTTGCCGAGAAATTTGTTCGTGTGTATGGTTTCTCGTCAAGAAAAGCGACAAGAATCTCGACGAGAAAATAGAGAACCTGCTCTCTATTTTCTCGTCGAGATTCTCGTCAGCCTGTTTCTCAACGAGAAAATTGAGTGTGTGTACACTTACCTGTTCGCTGGGAAGCCCGCGCATGCTCGAAATTACTTTGACGCATCCGCGGTAGCTTCCTAGGCATAGGTAGGGTGAACCAAGATGGCGGCGACGGCATCGAATGTGACGAGCGCATGCTCGTCGTATTCGATGACGTCACCGCGTACGCTCCATTCAAAGAACCGCGGGTTCTTTGAAATGAGCGTGTGTACACTCGGCCGGAACAAGTTTCTTGTCCAAGGATCTCGTCGTAAAAAAACGCTATGAGTAAGCATCAATTGATGTGAAACATGTCAGCTAATTTTTGATCAGTGTGTCGTTATGTGCAGTGTATGCTTTGGATTCCTGGACTTTTGAAATAAAGGCTTTTTATCTTGGAGTGCTGCTATCCAGAAAAATCCTTTTCCTGTTTTGCTCATACTTGCATTGCTTGCACCCTTGGTTGCTGGGAGGAGGTCTTTTGGAGGATATCTACATCTGAGCGGCTCCCTTTCTATGTTTTTAACGACGAGATTCTCAGCCATGTGTACAAGGCTTAACTTTACTATTTTGTTATTTTTTATATTTCAATGTTTTTTTTTATTGAAAAGTTAACAAATTCGAGAATGAACAGACACATCAATAAAACAATGTAAATTTCTCAAATTGTCAATATAACAATACAGAGATACAAAAAAAATATGGTCATAGTACATACCCATCATCTATCATCATAGTAGAACGCAAACTGTGTGATATGTAACCAAATATCAATGGGACTGAATAATAGTTTCCCCTCTATGATCTTTTGTTATTTTTTAATTTATGAAACAGTTTTTTTCCCCAAAAAAGGCGTTTGAAAATTATTGCGCAAATACCGTGCAAGATAAAAAGTTGAAATGACCGCCATTTTATTCCCTATGGTGTCTGCTAAAAAAACATATATAATGTTTGGGGGTTCTGAGTAATTTTCTAGCAAAAAAAAATAATGAATTTTACATGTAGGAGAGGAGTTCCAAAATTGGCCCGGTATGGAAGTGGTTACAATGTTGAACCATGGGAGGGGCATGCGTGGAGCTCACGGTGACAGACATGTCCTGCTGAGGCTCCCCTTTTCTCGGGACTTCACGGCCAGCATACACACCCGAATGGAAGGGTAATTATTTCAAAAGCTTACCCTGGTCTTCCTCAGTGCCCTGGGAAAGTTTTTAAGATGGTTTATGGAGCTGTCCTGGGAAAAAATAAGGTGAAACCCCTCAGGGATAATTCATCTAGAGGCCTTAGAAAAATGGAGCAGCCTAAATCTCCTCACACAGTCTCACCTCACACTGCCAGGCTGCAGCAGCAGTTACCTCATGAACTATATGATACAGACTGTGAGGACAGCGCCATCTGCCAGCCACAACATACAGACTCTTTAAACCCAAATGTTTTAATTCAAATAGAAAAAATGCTACAGAAGGCATTAAAGCAGACCTCCGACCATATTACTGGGAAATTAACAAAAGAAATCCGTGACTTAGGTCAGCGCACGGCTGAATTCGAAAACAGAGTGGATGACATAGAAATGTAATGACTCATGAAACTGAATTGGACACACTTAAAGCTGAAAATTTCTCGCTGCAAACTCTATTAGAAGATTTTGAAAATCGTGCACGTCGTTCAAACCTCCGCATACGAGGTATACCGGAGTCTATTATTGATCTACAATCAACAATTACTGCCCTATTTCAAGAGTTATTACCGTCAATTCCAATTGAGAGACTGGAAATAGACAGAATACATAGAGCATTAGCACCACGCAAATCTAAAGGTCCCCCCCGCGACATTATTGCGAAATTCCATTTCTTTCGCACCAAAGAGCAGCTCATGGTCGCTGCAAGGGACAAAGAATCCCTTATCTTCCAAGGCCACCCGTATCAGATCTTTGCTGACCTTTCCCCTATAACAGTCGCTAAACGGCGCTCGATGAAACCCTTATTACAAAACCTACAACAACATCAGATCCCATACCAATGGGGGTTCCCTTTTTCACTTCGCTTCACAAATCAAGGCACCAAGCACTCATGCAGAACCCCTGATGAACTACAGAACACCCTACAAAAACGTCATCTCTGCGAAAGTCCTTCAGCTGGCCCTCGCCGACGAACAGAACAGCATCCTGTTCTCCACAAAAATTCTCCAAAGTAAAAAATGACAGAACCAGACAAAGCTCATTGAAGAGGGGTCGATTCAACTCTACAAACCAAGATACTCCAGACTCAATGGACTGAATGCATTTTGCATATCAAATTGAAATTCACTCAATATTTTTGATCTTTCATCCACTTTTTGGATGCTAAACACCTAATGTCATTTATCCATCCTGAATTTACTTCCCCTAAGCAGGTTATGGTCTAATTTTATATTTATTTTTTTTTTTTATTTTTTTTTATTATTATTATTATTATTATTATTATTTTTTTTACTTTCAAAGTATTTTATTTTCAAATAGGAAAATACAGAGTAACAAATACGATAGCAATATAAAAGATAGAAGTTTTTGGCCGATAGCATGGGCGGGCTGAAAAAATACACAGCGAAAGTGCAAAAATTAAGGAAGATCTGTAATCGTAAACAATTCTGTCAAGTGGTTAATCATATCATCTGGCATACAGATTTTAATTATAGGTACACTCCCTCCCAAACTCGCCTTATCAACAGAGCCTGGGGTCCTAAATTCTCTCTTTCAGTCCCCTACATCCGGGGCAGGGAAGGTGCCACAGAGCTCCCGCCCTCCGGCACCCCAAAAGGGAACAAGCTGTGCCAGAGGGAGGGAACCCTCCCTCCCCCCCAGGGGGGAAACCCCCGATGGGACTGACTCACTCCTAAGAGGACCTCCATTGTTGTACCATTAATAGTAATTCGATACCCTGTTAGAAGAAAGGAGAGGTAGTCAGAAAGAAGAAAGATAGAGAAGACGGGGGTTAGGGTAGGGTGGGGGTAGGGAAGGGAGGCAAGGTTCACTAAGTGCTTAAATTAATCCAGGTTTTAATTGTGAGCTAATCCAGGAACTAGAGAGATACCCAAGAACTGAGCCCAGGGTTCCCAAACCTTCTCAAATTTACATGTTGAGTCGTTATTGATACTGGCAAGCTTTTCCTGGGCCATGATCCAAGATACTTTCCTGATCGCTGCTTTAGTGGAGACATTTGGGTGCTTCCACGCCTTGGCTAGTGTAATTTTGGCTCCCAGCAATATATAGTGGATTAGTATACGATCGTGTTTGGATATCTTGGGAATATGAGCATTTAGTAAAATGGTTTCCGGAGACCTGGGAATCTCGCAACCCGTGACTCTTTTAATGAGAGTTAATATCTTTCTCCAAAAGGACCTGATTCTAGGGCATTCCCACCACACATGGGTGATTGTGCCCCTCAGATGACATCCCCGGAAGCATAACGGGTCAGCTGTTGGGAAAATCTTGGCCAGTCGTGTAGGTGTCATATACCATCTAGTCATAATTTTTAAATTTGCTTCCATGAGAGATGTATTGATGATTCCTTTATACGCTGTGGCTAGCGCAGACTGCCAGGTCTCCAAGCTCCACTGAAACTTGAAGTCTCCCTCCCAGGCTAACATGTAAGGGGATTTATCAGTCGGTTGGGAAAGTGACGCATAGATGACTGAAATGCCTCCCCTCTGCTCCATGGGTTGACTGCACAAGAGTTCATAATTTGAAAATTTGGGAGGATTAGGCTTTTCGGGCCATATTCTATGCAAGAAGTGGCTTATTTGCTGAAACCGAAATCTCTCAGACTGAGGGAGGTCGAGATTGCTCACGCAGTAAGCCAGAGAAAGTGGGCCTCTAGACGTGAAGAAATGGCCTATACGGTACAGCCCTTTGTCCAGCCACCATTGAAAGGCCTTTATGTTTAACCCTGGGGGGAAACTCGGGTTACGGAAGAGGTGTGAGAGGGGTTGCATGGCTGAGGTAAGGTTAGGGTTCAATTTCAGTTTATCCCACAAAGCAAAGGAGTGTGAGAGAGTGGGGGCCAAAATAGGTGGTCTATTTTTAGGTGAACACCACAATAGGTAATCCAGGGTATGATGTGGAACCGCCTGGCGTTCGATTTGTATCCAATCTGGTTTTCTCCCTTTAGTATATACAGTGGAGAACTGGGACAGTCTTGATGCTAAAAAATATCTATACAAGTTTGGCACACCCAGTCCTCCTCGTTTTCTAGAGTGGTAAAGAGTCTGTTGGTTGATCCTGTATCCCGATCCCCCCCAAATAAATTGTATAATTTTGCTCTGGAGTGACTTGAGATGGTCCCTCCTCAGTGGGATGGGGAGAGCTCGGAAGAGGTAGAGCAGTCTAGGCAATAGTGTCATCTTGACAGCATTTATTCTTCCCAACCAAGATAAATTTTGCTTTGACCATAGTTTTAGGTCTTGCTCTAACTTGTGGTACATGGGAGGGAAGTTTTTAGCGTAGAGGGACTCAAATTTAGAAGTAAGGGAGATACCCAAATATTCGATATTGTATTCATTCCAGGCAAATTTAAAATTCATTTTAAGTAGGGAGACCATCTCAGGATTAAGAGAGATGTTTAGGGCTTGGGATTTGGCAAAGTTAACCTGCAAACCTGTTACTGTCGCAAAAGAGAAAATAATTTTATTCAAATTAGGTAGGGAGGTTAGAGGGGAGGTAATAAAGAGTATTAAGTCATCCGCAAACAACCCACATTTGTGCATTTGGGGCCCACAAGAAACCCCCTTTACATCAGGATTCTCTCGTATAGCTATCGCCAATGTCTCTATGGCCAATGCAAAGATTACGGGTGACAATGGGCAGCCTTGCCTTGTTCCCCTTGCTATGTGGATCGGGGAGGAATAATGTCCTTGAATTCGAATACGCGCCGTGGGCGTGGAGTATAGTGCTTTCAGGGTTCCGATAAATTGATTCCCAAAGCCCCAATGCTCTAACAGGGTAAAGATGTACTGCCAGGATACAGTATCGAATGCTTATTGTATGTCCAGGGAAAGTAGCATTCCCTGTTGCTTAGGTCCTCCTGGCCAGTTAGACTGTAAGATCGAGACTATATCAATAGCTCTTCTAGTTTGATCAGGGCCCTGTCTACCTGGGATAAATCCCACTTGGTCTTTGTGAATATAGGAGCTGATGAATGAGTTGAGTCTGTTTGCTAGGACTTTGGTTAGGATCTTTAAATCGTTATTTATCAACGATATTGGTCTATAGTTAGCTACCTCTTCTGGATTTTTATCAGGTTTCGGGATGACAGTAATGTATGCTGAGTTTAGGTCAGGTTTTAGGGGGGAACCGGAGGTTTTTTCGTTAAAAAATTTTGTCATAAAGGGCGCTACTATCTCCGAGAAGGTCTTATAGTAGGGGACCGATAGACCGTCCAGACCTGGAGCCGTTCCCCCCTTTAGGTTTTTGATAACCTCCATGGATTCTTCCACTGAAATTGGGTCCTCCATGATGGTTTTGTGTTCATCAGAGAGTTTAGGAATAGGGAGGGTGTCTAGAAAATGTGAGATGGAACTAGCGGAAACCTGCTGACCAGCACTATAAAGCTTGTCATAGAACTCTCTGAAAGCTGTAAGGATTTTGGAGGGATCAGAAGTCGTGGTCTGATTATGAGATTTGATCCTAGGGATTGTGTTTAGCCTCACCCTGGGGGTGAGTTTATTGGCCAGCATCTTGCCTAATTTGTCCTTCTGGGTATAAAATTTCGCTCCGCTCCATCGGATCAGTTTTTCAGCTCGTGTTGTCAGGGCTAAGTTAAGTTGCAGTCTGACTGAGTCTATTTGTGTCATGCTAATTCTGGTCGGATCTTTTTTATGTTGGGCTCTGAGAGAAGCGTACATTCTTTCCAATCTAACTATATCAGCCATTCTTTCTCTTTTGATTTTGGATGCGAGCTGGATAAGTTTACCTCTGACGGTAACTTTATGGGCTGCCCAGAGTACTTCTGCGGATACTAGGGATGGGCCCGGTGCTCGATTCGAACCCATGTTCGAATCGAGCACCGGGCGTTCGCTCGCTCGTCGAGCCCAGAACTATTTGGGCCGTTCGCATCACATTCGTGTGATGCGAGCGGCCCCGCAATGCATTGCGGCCGGCGCGGCCGGCGCAGTGCATTGCTGGCTGATGATTGGCCAAGCATGCACTGTGACCCCGCATGCTTGGCCAATCACAGCGCCCGAAACTCGGAGAGCAATAATTGGCTACAGGCAGGACGCCTGTAGCCAATTACAGCTCAGGGGCTTTAGTACATGCCCCACCATTTAAAAGGCCGCCACGCCATCGGCCCCGGTCACATGAGTTCCGGCTTTAGGAGAGATCAGTCTGCTGATTCTGTCTTTGCTTGATACTGAAAGATTTGCTCTTCTTTGCTAAACCATTGGCTATTTCTTTGCTAAACCATTGCTACCTAAGTCATTGATCGTTCATTGCTGCTGATTGCACAGTTAGCGTGTTATTAGCTGCTGCTGGGGATTAGTCTGGTGCGTGCTTACTGTTAGTACAGTATTGCAGTAGTACCAACCGCAGTGCTGTTAGCACAGCATTGCACCCCAACAGCACCCATAGGACTTCTAGTGTGTTAGTGGCAGCAAACAGAGCTCCTATATTTTCTTCTCAGCAGCACCCATAGGACTTCTAGTGTGTTAGTGGCAGCAAACAGAGCTCCTATATTTTCTTCTCAGCAGCACCCATAGGACTTCTAGTGTGTTAGTGGCATCACACAGAGCTCCTATATTTTCTTCTCAGCAGCACCCATAGGACTTCTAGTGTGTTAGTGGCAGCAAACAGAGCTCCTATATTTTCTTCTCAGCAGCACCCATAGGACTTCTAGTGTGTTAGTGGCAGCAAACAGAGCTCCCATATTTTCTTCTCAGCAGCACCCATAGGACTTCTAGTGTGTTAGTGGCATCACACAGAGCTCCTATATTTTCTTCTCAGCAGCACCCATAGGACTTCTAGTGTGTTAGTGGCAGCAAACAGAGCTCCTATATTTTCTTCTCAGCAGCACCCATAGGACTTCTAATGTGTTAGTGGCATCACACAGAGTTCCTATATTTTCATCTCAGAAGCACCCATAGGACTTCTAGTGTGTTAGTGGCATCACACAGAGCTCCTATATTTTCTTCTCAGAAGCACCCATAGGACTTCTAGTGTGTTAGTGGCAGCAAACAGAGCTCCTATATTTTCTTCTTAGCAGCACCCATAGGACTTCTAATGTGTTAGTGGCATCACACAGAGTTCCTATATTTTCATCTCAGAAGCACCCATAGGACTTCTAGTGTGTTAGTGGCATCACACAGAGCTCCTATATTTTCTTCTCAGAAGCACCCATAGGACTTCTAGTGTGTTAGTGGCAGCAAACAGAGCTCCTATATTTTCTTCTCAGCAGCACCCATAGGACTTCTAGTGTGTTAGTGGCATCACACAGAGCTCCTATATTTTCTTCTCAGCAGCACCCATAGGACTTCTAGTGTGTTAGTGGCATCACACAGAGCTCCTATATTTTCATCTCAGAAGCACCCATAGGACTTCTAGTGTGTTAGTGGCATCACACAGAGCTCCTATATTTTCATCTCAGAAGCACCCATAGGACTTCTAGTGTGTTAGTGGCAGCAAACAGAGCTCCTATATTTTCTTCTCAGCAGCACCCATAGGACTTCTAGTGTGTTAGTGGCATCACACAGAGTTCCTATATTTTCATCTCAGAAGCACCCATAGGACTTCTAGTGTGTTAGTGGCATCACACAGAGCTCCTATATTTTCTTCTCAGAAGCACCCATAGGACTTCTAGTGTGTTAGTGGCAGCAAACAGAGCTCCTATATTTTCTTCTTAGCAGCACCCATAGGACTTCTAATGTGTTAGTGGCATCACACAGAGTTCCTATATTTTCATCTCAGAAGCACCCATAGGACTTCTAGTGTGTTAGTGGCATCACACAGAGCTCCTATATTTTCTTCTCAGCAGCACCCATAGGACTTCTAGTGTGTTAGTGGCATCACACAGAGCTCCTATATTTTCATCTCAGAAGCACCCATAGGACTTCTAGTGTGTTAGTGGCAGCAAACAGAGCTCCTATATTTTCTTCTCAGCAGCACCCATAGGACTTCTAGTGTGTTAGTGGCATCACACAGAGTTCCTATATTTTCATCTCAGAAGCACCCATAGGACTTCTAGTGTGTTAGTGGCATCACACAGAGCTCCTATATTTTCTTCTCAGCAGCACCCATAGGACTTCTAGTGTGTTAGTGGCAGCAAACAGAGCTCCTATATTTTCTTCTCAGCAGCACCCATAGGACTTCTAGTGTGTTAGTGGCATCACACAGAGCTCCTATATTTTCATCTCAGAAGCACCCATAGGACTTCTAGTGTGTTAGTGGCATCACACAGAGCTCCTATATTTTCTTCTCAGCAGCACCCATAGGACTTCTAGTGTGTTAGTGGCAGCAAACAGAGCTCCTATATTTTCTTCTCAGCAGCACCCATAGGACTTCTAGTGTGTTAGTGGCATCACACAGAGCTCCTATATTTTCTTCTCAGCAGCACCCATAGGACTTCTAGTGTGTTAGTGGCAGCAAACAGAGCTCCTATATTTTCTTCTCAGCAGCACCCATAGGACTTCTAGTGTGTTAGTGGCATCACACAGAGCTCCTATATTTTCATCTCAGAAGCACCCATAGGACTTCTAGTGTGTTAGTGGCATCACACAGAGCTCCTATATTTTCTTCTCAGCAGCACCCATAGGACTTCTAGTGTGTTAGTGGCAGCAAACAGAGCTCCTATATTTTCTTCTCAGCAGCACCCATAGGACTTCTAATGTGTTAGTGGCATCACACAGAGTTCCTATATTTTCATCTCAGAAGCACCCATAGGACTTCTAGTGTGTTAGTGGCATCACACAGAGCTCCTATATTTTCTTCTCAGAAGCACCCATAGGACTTCTAGTGTGTTAGTGGCAGCAAACAGAGCTCCTATATTTTCTTCTTAGCAGCACCCATAGGACTTCTAATGTGTTAGTGGCATCACACAGAGTTCCTATATTTTCATCTCAGAAGCACCCATAGGACTTCTAGTGTGTTAGTGGCATCACACAGAGCTCCTATATTTTCTTCTCAGAAGCACCCATAGGACTTCTAGTGTGTTAGTGGCAGCAAACAGAGCTCCTATATTTTCTTCTCAGCAGCACCCATAGGACTTCTAGTGTGTTAGTGGCATCACACAGAGCTCCTATATTTTCTTCTCAGCAGCACCCATAGGACTTCTAGTGTGTTAGTGGCAGCAAACAGAGCTCCTATATTTTCTTCTCAGCAGCACCCATAGGACTTCTAGTGTGTTAGTGGCATCACACAGAGCTCCTATATTTTCATCTCAGAAGCACCCATAGGACTTCTAGTGTGTTAGTGGCATCACACAGAGCTCCTATATTTTCTTCTCAGCAGCACCCATAGGACTTCTAGTGTGTTAGTGGCAGCAAACAGAGCTCCTATATTTTCTTCTCAGCAGCACCCATAGGACTTCTAGTGTGTTAGTGGCATCACACAGAGCTCCTATATTTTCATCTCAGAAGCACCCATAGGACTTCTAGTGTGTTAGTGGCATCACACAGAGCTCCTATATTTTCTTCTCAGCAGCACCCATAGGACTTCTAGTGTGTTAGTGGCATCACACAGAGTTCCTATATTTTCATCTCAGAAGCACCCATAGGACTTCTAGTGTGTTAGTGGCATCACACAGAGCTCCTATATTTTCTTCTCAGCAGCACCCATAGGACTTCTAGTGTGTTAGTGGCATCACACAGAGCTCCTATATTTTCATCTCAGAAGCACCCATAGGACTTCTAGTGTGTTAGTGGCATCACACAGAGCTCCTATATTTTCTT
Organism: Rana muscosa; assembly: GCA_029206835.1. Taxonomy (NCBI): domain Eukaryota; kingdom Metazoa; phylum Chordata; class Amphibia; order Anura; family Ranidae; genus Rana; species Rana muscosa. The sequence goes on along the minus strand of CM055117.1, from coordinate 967,474,698 downwards.
CTCAGCAGCACCCATAGGACTTCTAGTGTGTTAGTGGCATCACACAGAGCTCCTATATTTTCTTCTCAGCAGCACCCATAGGACTTCTAGTGTGTTAGTGGCATCACACAGAGCTCCTATATTTTCATCTCAGAAGCACCCATAGGACTTCTAGTGTGTTAGTGGCAGCAAACAGAGCTCCTATATTTTCTTCTCAGAAGCACCCATAGGACTTCTAGTGTGTTAGTGGCAGCAAACAGAGCTCCTATATTTTCTTCTTAGCAGCACCCATAGGACTTCTAATGTGTTAGTGGCATCACACAGAGCTCCTATATTTTCTTCTCAGAAGCACCCATAGGACTTCTAGTGTGTTAGTGGCAGCAAACAGAGCTCCTATATTTTCTTCTCAGCAGCACCCATAGGACTTCTAGTGTGTTAGTGGCATCACACAGAGCTCCTATATTTTCTTCTCAGCAGCACCCATAGGACTTCTAGTGTGTTAGTGGCATCACACAGAGCTCCTATATTTTCATCTCAGAAGCACCAATAGGACTTCTAGTGTGTTAGTGGCAGCAAACAGAGCTCCTATATTTTCTTGTCAGCAGCACACATAGTACCTATAGTGTGTTAGTGTCAGCACCCATAGGACCTACAGTGTGTTGTGAGCACACATAGGAGTTCTATTTTTTATACTATATACACTACCGACTACAATGGCTGGAAGACCGCCAAGGAGAGGCAGAGCGTGCCGAGGCAAGAACACAGGGCAGGCAGGCTCTGTTTCTAGAGACAACAGTGCTGGCCGTGGACGTGGTCGTGCATCGTCATCAGCACGTGGCCATGGGACACGCTTGTCTTTGTTTTCGGCAGCTGGACATGTGGAGCCGCATCATGCCGAAGGCTTGGTAGAATGGATGACCAAGCCCTCCTCATCCTCCTCATCCTCTCTCACCCAGGCTCAGGGTACTGGCAGAGCAGCTGCCAACGCGTACTCAATGGCATCATCAGCCACCCCTTCCCTAGACCCACCATGTCCTCCTGAGGAGTCCCCCGAACTGTTTGAGCACAGTGTTGGGTACGTGCTCCAGGAGGATGCCCAACGATTCGAAGGCTCGGATGATGATACCCAGCTTGAGGAAGTCAGTAGTGTGCGCGCAGAGAGAGGGGATGCTGAAGGACAGCAATCTGGCAGTAGTGTTCCACCAGCTGCAGCTTACTGCCAGGTTTGCTCTAGTGGTGAAGAGGGAGGGGATGATGAGGTCACTGACTCCACGTGGGTGCCTGAAGGGAGAGAGGAGGAGGAGGAGGAGGATGCAGCGTCACATGTCCAACGAGGCAGGATGCCCCCTGGAGGCCAGCTAGAGGCCAGCACAGCAACTGTACCACACCGCAGAGCTCCGCCTGTGCAGGGCGCTGCCTCTGCACGTTATCACAAAAGTTCTTTGGTGTGGGCCTTTTTTGAGACGAGTGCATCAGATCGCACCACTGCTATTTGCAATATTTGTCTCAAGCGTATCTCGCGTGGCCAAAACATCAGCCGCTTGGGCACCACAAGCATGAGCAGACATATGTCGACCTGCCATGCAGCTCGTTGGCAAGCACACATAAAAGACCCACACCAAAGAACAAAGCGGACCTCTCCTTGCTCCTCATCAGCTGGGATCTCCATCCCCACTATATCTTCAGTCCTCTCTGAAAGCTGCTCTGAGAGGACTGAAGGTGTAGAATTAGGTGTGTCACAACCAAGTACTTGCAGTACACCGACGTCCGATTGTAGCAGGCAAATTTCCCTGCCCCAGCTGCTGGACCGTCGAAAGAAGTATACTCCCAGCCATCCACATGCCCAGCGGTTGAATGCTAGCTTGGCTAAATTGCTAGCACTTCAACTGCTGCCTTTTCAGTTGATAGACTCGGCCCCCTTCCGTGAGTTTGTTCAATGTGCGGTTCCTCAGTGGCAGGTTCCCAAACGCCACTTTTTCTCACGGAAGGCGATTCCGTCTCTCTACTGGCATGTGGAAGGCAATGTCCATGCCTCGCTGGACAGGGCGGTCAGCGGTAAGGTGCATATTACCGCTGACTCATGGTCCAGCAGGCATGGACAGGGACGTTATCTTTCTTTCACGGCCCATTGGGTCACTCTATTGGCAGCTGGGAGGGATGCAGGACAAGGTGCAGTAGTGTTGGAGGCTGTTCCGCCACCACGCCTCCAAAATGCTACTACTGGTTGTGACACACCTCTCTCCTCCACCCCCTCCTCTTCTTCTTCCTCCATGTCCTCTTCGAGTGCTCTGTCCTCGGAACCAGCGGTGCTCCGTAGGCGTACAAGGGGCTACGCGAGTACGCAGGCAAAAAGATGCCATGCCGTGCTTGCGCTGGTGTGTTTGGGGGACAGGAGCCACACTGGGCCAGAGGTTCTGGCAGCTCTGCAGGGGCAGGCCGAGAGGTGGTTGACGCCACGCCAGCTTAAGCCAGGAATGGTCGTTTCTGATAATGGCACCAACCTCCTCTCCGCCCTGCGACAGGGGCAGCTCACCCATGTGCCCTGTATGGCTCACGTCCTCAACCTGGTGGTGCAGCGGTTCTTGGGCAGGTTCCCAGGCTTACAGGATGTCCTGAGGCAGGCCAGGAAAGTCTGTGTGCATTTCCGCCGATCTTATAATGCCAGTGCTCGGCTGACTGAGCTGCAAAAGGAGCTGAACCTGCCCAAGAACCGCCTAATATGTGACATGCCCACCAGGTGGAACTCAACGTTGGCCATGCTGCAGCGACTGCACACGCAGCAGAGGGCCATCAATGAGTACCTTTGCGACTACGGCACCAGGACAGGGTCAGGGGAGCTTGGCTTTTTTTCCCCACGCCAGTGGAGCATGATCAGGGATGCATGCACTGTCCTCTCACCATTTGAGGAGGCCACGAGGATGGTGAGCAGTGACAGTGCATGCATCAGTGACACTGTACCTCTTGTCCACCTGTTGGAGCATACGCTGCGTGGGATAATGGACAGGGCACTTGAGGCAGAACAGAGGCAGGAAGAGGAGGACTTCCTTGTCTCTCAAGGCCCCCTTTATCCAGACAATGTTCCTTCTGTCCCACCCATCACACAGGAAGAGGAGGAGGAGGAGGAGGAGGAGGAGGAGGATTGTGTGAGCATGGAGGTGGAGCCTGGCACTCAGCATCAGCAGCAGCAGTCTTTTAGGGATGATGTACAGTCCCAACAAACCAGTGGACTTGTACGTGGCTGGGAGGAGGTGGCTGGCGATCATGTCATCCTCAGTGACCCAGAAGACTCCGGACCGAATGCCTCAGCTAACCTACGCTGCATGGCCTCCCTGATCCTGCAAAGCCTGCGGAAGGATCCTCGTGTTCTTCGGATCAAGGAGAGTGACCATTACTGGCTGGCCACTCTCCTTGATCCACGGTACAAGGGTAAGGTTGCGGACCTTATCTTGCCGTCGCAGAGGGAGCAGAGGATGAGACATCTCAGGGAGGCCTTGCAGAAAGGTCTGTGCAACGCGTTCCCAGAAACTGGGAGGTTACAAACTCCTGGTCCTGGACGACGAGTTGCTGAGGCTTCGGTCAGTAGCAGAAGGAGCGGTGGGGAAGGTGGACGCCTGACCGATGCGTTCAGACAATTTTTTAGTCCGCAGCCCCAAGGTATGATCGGTTCCAGCAACCATCGCCAGCGTCTGATATACATGGTGCAGGAATACCTAGGGGCAAGGTCAGACTTGGACACCTTTCCCACCGAAAATCCTCTGGCTTACTGGGTCCTGAGGATGGATCACTGGCCAGAGCTTGCACAGTATGCAATTGAGCTACTGGCCTGTCCTGCATCCAGCGTTCTTTCCGAACGCACATTCAGTGCTGCTGGAGGATTTGTCACCGATCATAGGGTGCGCCTGTCCACCGACTCGGTTGATCGACTGACCTTCATAAAAATGAATCAGTCTTGGATCACCACCAGCTACCAGACACCTGAAGCGGATATAACGGAATAATTTATAATGTCACATCCCTTCAAGACTGCCTATGCTGATGCTGAGTGACTGTCCTGTTATGTTCACTGTCTATCCTCTTCCTCCTCCTCAATGATCCATGCCACCACACCAGTGCCTAAGGCACAATTTTTCAGCCCCTGTATAACAGGGGCGTGTAATTACAATTTTTTAAAAAGATGCTTCGCAACAGGTGTGACTGCTGTGCTCAGAGTACAGTATCTGTGAGGGGTTGCAGTGTTGTGGCACCAGCACCAGTGCCTAAGGCACAATTTTTCAGCCCCTGTTGGGGCGTGTAATTACAATTTTTAGGCAATGCTTTGCAACAGGTCTCATTGCTGTGCTCAGAGTACAGTATCTGTGAGGGGTTGCAGTGTTGTGGCACCAGCACCAGTGCCTAAGGCACAATTTTTCAGCCCCTGTATAACAGGGGCGTGTAATTACAATTTTTTAAAAAGATGCTTCGCAACAGGTGTGACTGCTGTGCTCCAAGTACAGTATCTGTGAGGGGTTGCAGTGTTGTGGCACCAGCACCAATGCCTAAGGCACAATTTTTCAGCCCCTGTTTAACAGGGGCGTGTAATTACAAATCTTGATCTAATAGTTCACAGCAGGGCCCATTCCTGCGCCCACCAAGAGTAACTATGAGGGCCTACAGTCTTGTGGCAACACCGTCCACCACCACCACCACCACCAAAGGCCCAATTTTTCTGCCCTGTTCAACAGGTGCATGCAATTACAAATCTTGATCTAATAACTCACAGCAGGGCCCATTCCTGCACCCACCAAGAGTAACTGTGAGGGCTTACAGTCTTGTGGCAACACCGTCCACCACCACCACCACCACCACCAAAGGCCCAATTTTTCTGCCCGGTTCAACAGGTGCATGCAAGTACAAATCTTGATCTATTAACTCACAGCAGGGCCCATTCCTGTGCCCACCAGTCTTGTGGCTACACCAACATCTAATAGGGCAAATTTCTGCAGAGTATATACGGCAGGCCCCTACTTTCAAACATCCAACTTACAAACGACTCCTACTTGCAAACGGCAAGAGAAAACAGGAAGTGAGAGGAAATCTACCCCTAGGAAGGAAAATTCTATCCTGTTAGATTTAATTTGGGAAAAAGGTATCTCCTCTCTACTGATGCTTTATCACCAATCCTTGTTTCAATTAAAACCCCACTTTTCCAAAAACATTTGTCATTGGGACGGAAAGTGAGGTGACATGTTCTGAACAGATGTGCAAAGACAGCAAATGTTACAGGGGTGATAACCCCTCCCTATGTTCTCCAAAAAGCTTAAAAATTGATTTTTTTGGGATGTAGCTACACTTCATAATGTACCTGTTCAGATTCTACTTAAGAACAAACCTACAGTCCATGTCTTGTTTGCACCACCTATATACTGCTGTTCAGAGTATATAGGGTTGTAGGTATAGGGTTTTATTTTGGGTGCGGGGTCCCCCTTAGTATCCATACAAGACCCAAAGGGGCTGGGGTGGGGGGGGGGGGTGATGCGGTAGCCATGCCATTTTTCTCAAGGATTTTCAGCCATATGGCGGCCAGGACAAGACATGACATTAAAGCCGCAAGTGGTTTTAAATGGCTTCTTTTTTTCCTTTACAAATGTCATTTTGTGCAAGGACAGTTCTAAACACGGGAAACACATGCCACTTCACAGGCATACTTTAGACACCCCCCAGGTACCATATTTAAAGGAAAATTTCACTTTTTTTTTTTTCACTTTATGCATCATTAAAATGACTGCTCCCGAAAAAACTTTAGTTTTTAAAATTTCTTTTTGCATTGATATATGTCCCCTGGGGCAGGACCCGGGTCCCCAAACCTGTTTTATGACATTAACATGCATATTGGCCGTTGTAATTAGCAATTTTGATTTCGAACGTTCGCGTCCATTATAACGAATAGGGTTCGAAAATTCGCGCGAACTTTCGGTCCGTTCGAAGGTTCTGGTGCGAACCGAACCCGGGGGTGTTCGGCTCATCCCTAGCGGATACCTCCCCATTGTTATTTAAAGAGAAGTATTCGGTTAGTGCTTTATTAATCTCGATCACATTAATGAGGTCTGACAAAATTGACTCATTAAGCCTCCACTGGAAATGTTTGGGTCTGTGTGAGAGTGAGTCGAGAGATGCTGACACAATAGAGTGATCCGAGAGTGACGTGTCTATAATCCGAGCATCATTGACATGTGGAAGATGATGTGAGGGGATGAGAATGTGATCTATCCTGGCATAGGATTGATGGGGGTTAGAGAAATGGGTATAATCTCTTGTCGTTGGGTTCTGTTCACGCCAAACGTCTGCCAAACCCTGAGCATGGAGTAGTCTAGCAAATTTTAGGCTGGCCCTGGTGGGGCGAGTTAGGATGGGTTTGGCTGGGTTGGACTTATCCAGCCCACGATCAAGCGCCATGTTGGAGTCACCCCCAAATATGGGAGTCCCCTCCAACATAGGGCTCAGGGTTGATATCATTGACTGAAAAAACCTCAGTTGCCCTTTATTTGGAGCATAGTATGATATAAAGGAGAAAACGTGCCCCTCAATTAGGCCTTTCACTAAAAGAAACCTGCCTTCTGGGTCTTTGTACTCGGCTTGCCAAGAGAAATTGCAAGATTTTGAAAATAAAATTGCAACCCCTTTTGATTTGTCTTCTGCCTTTGCCAAATAAAAAACTGGGAAGTGATGGTGTAAAAAGACAGGGCTGTACCGTCTAGGGAAGTGAGTCTCTTGAATCAAAACCACATCCAGTCCGAGGGATTTGTAACTGTCAAATATTTTTCTCCTTTTTATTGGGGAATTAAGACCCTGGACGTTGTGGGTAGCTATTTTAAGTATAGGTTTTGGTGCATTAGCCATGGAGAGGAGTTGAGTGTATGCTGTCTATCCCTGCGTCACTTACCTTTAGGTGAGCCGAACCTCTAGTTGTCTTCTGTATGGACCTTCTGTGAGATGGTTTAGTTTGATTAGGAACCTCAGTGATAACCTGGATGGATTCTGAGAAACACACAATTGTTAAGCATCTTAGTACGTAGAAGGGGGAGGGGAGGAGGGAGAGGGAAGGGGTATACAGAAAGAGCAAGATAGGAAAGATAGAGGAAGAGACCATAGACAGCCTCTTCAGAGAAAGACGGTCCGCTCCCTGGGGAAATAACCTCTCCCCCGAGCCAGACCTTTCAAAAAGTGTCTGCACCATTGTGAGCAGACAACCCACCCCACAAATCTTCGAGAGACTGAGGGATAGGCGGAGGCACATGCTAAGCACCCAGCTCCACGGCGCTCAACTAACTTTTGTTCATTTAGAAATACCTAGCACAGAGGGTTTAAATTCCCATAAAGGGGGGACCTCCAGTCCCCTGGGATGAGCATCTGGATAACTACCCCTCACCCGCCCCTTTTCAGAGCAGGCAATGTGGTGAACATCTTAGAGCTACTATCTATTATAATTGAGGGGAAACATTTAGTTCAGTAACTAACCCACTAACATTAGGGGGCCACTATGAGCCCAACTCATAGAAACAACCACGTGAGAAACATAAGGTTTCTGTCTTCTAACAGATGGTAATAATGAGCCAACAGGTTCGTTTAAGGCCTTATCCAGGACTATAAGCAAAATCAATTGGGGGAAACCCTAGATCGGATCAATATCTTAATATACTGAAAAATAAGAAAGTTTGATCAATAGAATTTGGGAGGGCAATTGCCCCTTTCAGAAGAAGAGGAAGTCTCTGATGAGTACTCCCTTTGGGAGCCAAGGTAGAGAGTAGGAAATATAAAAATAAAATAAAATTAATTGCTGGCAATACTCAGGTCGGGCGAATGTCTTTCGCTTTCTTCGATTTCGGGTTGTTCCACAGGGGCGTCAGGGGGCTGGTGGGTGGTGGCCGTTTAGTAGAGTTGTTGGCTGGGTTTGATGTGTCCATGTCCGATTCTAGCGAGATCAGCTTCAGTGAAAGGAGGGTCTTCTCTCCATCTTGGAGGTTAGAGAACGAATAGGGTTTACTCTTGAAAATGAATTTAATGGCAAATGGGAATGTCCACCAGTATTTGATGTCTTTCTGGGCCAGGACCCCTAAGAGAGGTTTCAGGGCCCTTCTTCTCTGGATCGTGGAGGGGGATAGGTCAGCAAAAATTTGGATAGGGTGATCGTGATGGGAGATCTGTTTCGCCGCTCTGGATTGCTTCATTATTTCCTCCTTTACCTGGTAAAAGTGTGGTTTAGCGATTACATCCCTGGGGGAACCATCTTTTCTAGGAGGGCCCAGGGCTCTATGTACCCTGTCCAATTCCAGGCGGTGTTGCGGTATGTTAGGGATCAGGGATTTAATTATTTCCTGTGTCGCTTGTGAGACCTCTGTAAAGGTTTCAGGGAGACCCCTGATTCTGAAGTTGGATCTCCTGGATCTATCTTCAAGTTCATCGATTCTCAGTAGGGCTGAGTCGAGCCTATCTTGAAGTGTCTGGATGTGGCTAGAATTCTGGTTAGTGGTTGCTACTGTTAAATCCAGCTTGCTCTCTATGGCTTCCATCCTGGAACCTAGGTTCTGGAAGTCAGCTTTTATATCGCCAGTAATCTTAGCTGCTGTATTGGCCAGACCCCTCTCCAGTAAAGTAGACAACTTCTGGAATAGATCATCGTGGTGGGGGCTTTCTTCATTATTCGGGGATGTAAGGTAGGGGCCCCCTTGGTGTGCATGAGAGGGTGTCCCTGCTAAAGGGACAGCATTGTCCCCAAAGTGTCTGCTAAGTAGCGATTCAGTAGACGCTGGGGATGGGGTCATATGTTGCATGAGCAAGCTTTGACTGGCTGGGGTGTATGACAGGGTGGCGGGCGCTAACACTTGCCTCTGCTCTGCATGTCCCTCCATGTTTGCAGCGTGTAGCTGGGCCGCGGCGGCCATCTTGGTATACCCCGGCGGCTGAACCCGGTCAAATTGCGGCCCGAGGTCTCTCCGTACCTGGCTTCCACTCATGCGGCGGGATTCCCTGGTGAACTGGGGGTCTAGATCGCCCGTTGTAGCTCGTCGGTGATCCCTCTGTGCGGAGCTGTGAGCGGCGCTAGAGCTAGGTGTGATGGAGCTCCGGCTCAAGCGGCCATCTTGGAGACCGCGCATGCGCCTCCTTATTATTATTTTTTTATACCTTTTTTTATATACTTTTTTTTTTTTTTCAATTTTTATCCCCTTTTTGGTCTAGTATAATTGAAGTTTTAAATTATCCCCAAAAAATGTATATTCCCATAGCACCCTGCGATCCTCATCCTATCCTTCCTCACCTCACCCCCCTCTATCCCTCCCTTCTACTTCCCTCATATTACCCCCTGCACCCCGCCCCTTTCCCCTAATCCTTTCCTACCCACAACAAGGGTTCTATATTATTTTTGTACAAAATTGTTTACTGAATAGAAGTAAATATTACTAATATATTATTAATAATTGATATTTTATTTATTTTCATCCTAATTATTATTGACATTACTGCCTCTCCTACAACTGGCAACCCAGAGGTAACCTGTATAATTTAACAAAATGTATAATCTAACACTCTCCCCGTGAAACCATAAAACACAATTGTTAGATTAAAATTTTACATGTACTAATGTTGAACATATTATAATATTTTCTTATATTTGATTCATTTTTGCTTACTTCCGCCCAGTATTGGTGTCATAATATATTTTTTCTTCTCTAGATATATTTTTGGTCGCGAGGGACTCGAGAAACTGTCACTGCTCCCTCCATTTTTCTGTCTTTGGACTCTCCCCACACCTTTTTGTGTGAGGAGCCTCCCTGGTCAGACTTTGTGCCTCCGAGCTTGCACTTTTGCATGCTCGGAACGCCAAAGTTTTACCTTCTTGCATTCTAAACGTTTTTTGTTGATTATTTGTTTAATAATGACTCTCATTTTCTCTTCCTTTCTCAACATTCTGTCTCCACTCTCCCTTTTCTCTTTGCTCCTCCCCGGGGTAAGTATGGATTTTAAATAGTTTTTAGATATGTCTTATAATATTTTCTATAAAATATCATGATGGCTCCTTTAAATATCCTTACCTTAAATGTCCAAGGTCTAAATGTTCCACAAAAACAAACCAAAGTTTTTAGATCATTATCTTCTTCAAAGGCGCATATAATTTGCCTCCAAGAAACCCATTTCACTGAAACCTCGACAAGTTTTTACTGCTTCAGCTAAAACTAAACAAAGGGGAGTGCTAATTGCATTTCATAGAGCTGCACCCTTCTCTCTTCTGACAGAAAACAAAGACCCAGAAGGTCGCTATCTCATTCTTACAGGGCATCTATGTGATACACTAATCACAGTAGTATCCTATTATGCTCCTAATAAAAATCCGATAGCATTCCTCTCCCATTTGTTCCAGGTAATAGAGACTCATAAAATGGGCACACTTTTAATCTGTGGAGATTCGAACCAAGTTCTATACCCTTATTTAGATAAGTCCCCAATTCCTATCACTTCCAATTCTCAATCTCGTAGGTACCAAAGACTTCTACAACAACATTCCTTGCTAGATTCCTGGCGAGAAATCAATCCCACGAAGCGTCAATATTCCTTCTATTCCCATCCACATAAGTATTTTTCCCGTATCGACCATATACTAATCTCTATTAGTATGTCCCCGGAATTGCTCACATCATCTGTAATACCCTTTACATGGACTGATCATTGTGCAATACTTTCTACTTTCACTTCCCTCAGCAGCTAAAACACGGTGAATACCTATGTGTCTTCTGTCGTTGGATATTAAAAAAGCATTCGACACAGTATCATGGCCCTATCTACATTTTGCCTTACAAAAATGGGGGTTCGGTCCTCACTTTCTTAACTGGGTTTCATCACTATATAATAATCCCAAAGCCTATATTAAATATGCTGTCAGAGAACGTACCTTGCCGGGCGTGTCGGTGGTCGCTTTGGTGTGCGTTCGCGTGCGCCGATGCGCGCTGATGTTTGGCATGTTCCCGTCCACGCTGGTGCACTTCCCAGACCGCGGGCGCGCGTGCCTGTGCGCGTTGGTGTGCCTGTGCGTGCGGGTGCATGTGCGCGCATTGCGGGCACGCGCGCGTGCACCGTTGCGCGCACCGACGCACGCCGGTTTGCCTATTTAAACCCCTGGAACACTTCAGACCGGTGCTGTCTGATCTACAGTCCCTTGTGTATCCTGCTCCTGTTGTTCGCCTGAAATCCGACCTTCTGACTACCCGGCTTGTTACTGGACTTTCCCTGCTATCCGCCTGCACCCGACCTCGGCCTGTCTTTGACCCTGAACCTGCCTACCCCGCTGTACCATATTGCTTGAACGTTGCCGAACCTTGCCTGTCTGACCGCTCCTTCTGCATCCGCCCAGCCGCGCTGCTCTATACACCTGCCTGCCTACCTACCTGCCTGCAGCCTGCCTGGCTTAGCTACCTTTCTGAACCCAGGATCCGGAGCCGCCTTCCAGGAACCAATCTCAGACTCTCTTACCCTTCCGCACTCCCGTGTCTCCTGTCTGCACTACCAGGGGCCCGTGAGTCGGATCCGTACGGGTGACCTTCCTCTGCTCTAACGGACTCGCTGATCAGGTGTGTATCCCCCTGACAGTATCAGACAGCCATGTCCGAGTCTGAGCAGGGGAGGGATCCCATGGAGGAATTATGCCGACACCTGAAAGGGCTGACGCAAGCCATGAAAGACCTCCAAGCCGGCTATACCAGGTTGGAGGAAAGAGTTCAAGTCCTGTCTTCGCCTGCCAGCCCGCAAGGCACCACATCCACGGGGTATCCGGCTGCACCCTCTGTTGTCATGCTTCCTCCGGAACCCAGGGTCCCTACACCCGAGAAGTTTGCGGGCGATCGCAGCAAATACCGTGCGTTCCGCAACGCCTGCGAGCTTTTCTTCGCCCTACAACCCCGCACCTTTTCCCTGGAAGTAACCAAGGTGGGCTTCATCATCTCCCTGCTGACTGACAAGCCGCAGGCCTGGGCTCACCGCCTTCTAGAGCAGAAAGATGCCTCCTTGGAGACCCTTGCCACGTTCTTTGCCGCTATGTCCCAACTCTACGAGGACCCGCAACAAGCGGCTACCGCAGAATCTGTTCTCCACTCTGTCCTGCAAGGTCGCAGAGCGGCCGAGGACTATGCGGCAGAGTTCAAACGTTGGAGTTCCGACACAGAGTGGAATGACACTGCTTTGCGCTACCAATTCCGGATGGGCCTGTCGGATCAGCTCAAGGACGAGCTAGCACGTGTCGGAGTTCCTCAAACCCTGGACAAGTTAATAGAGCTGTCAATTCAGATCGACCGGCGCCTGAGAGAACGCCGCTCCGAGAGGACCTCCAGTCAGTTCCGACCCACCTGGTTGCTCCCCAAGGTCTCAAACCCAGTCCGTTTTGCACCTCCGGCTTCCCCGTCTCCGGGCCTTAGACGACCCGGAACCCATACAACTAGGCTTACTGCGCCCTTCTCTCTCCCCCGAAGAACGCCAGCATAGGCGTAGCAACAATCTGTGCATGTACTGTGGCGAACCAGGACACTACGTTAGATCCTGCCCGGCCCAGATGCGTAAGTGCCTGCCTGTCTCTTCTATTTGTGCCTCTTTGTTGCCTAACCCAACTTCTCACTTGGCTCTCTCCATCTCTTTACAGCCCCCCGGAAGGACTTCCGCAATCCTAGTACCCGCCATAATTGATTCGGGGGCATGCAGCTGCTTTATCGATTTGACATTTGCTGCCAGTCATCACATTCCCCTGCAGCCAAAATCCCGGGGACTTGCAGTACACCTCGCTGATGGCTCCATTATCAAATCCGGCCCCGTCACTCAGGAAACCGTTCCCTTGTTGGCCTCGGTGGCAACCCACCATCAGGAGTTCCTAAGTCTGGATGCCATCTCCTCTCCGCTATTTTCCGTCATTCTGGGAATGCCCTGGCTGCAAGCCCATAACCCCAACATTGACTGGGCTACAGGGAGGGTTAAATTCCTCTCAGACTATTGCCAGCAACACTGCCTGCAACAAGCCTCTACCGACCACCCTCACCTGCTCTGTCTGGGCACAGACCCTGACCTTCAGAAAACCATCCCTGAGCCCTACCATGACTTTCTGGATGTGTTCAGTAAGAAGGGAGCAGAAACCCTTCCTCCTCACAGACCATATGATTGCCCTATAGAACTTTTGCCTGGGACCGAAGTACCTTTTGGGAGGATCTTCCCGTTGACCGAGCAGGAATTGGGCACCCTGAAGGTCTACATCGACGACAACCTAAAGAGAGGGTTCATCCGCCCGTCCACCTCGATTGCAGGTGCGGGCATCTTTTTCGTTGAAAAGAAGGACCATTCCCTACGCCCCTGTATTGATTATCGGCAGTTGAACAAGATCACCATTAAAAACCGTTATCCCTTACCTCTCGTGCCGGAACTTTTTCAGAGGCTGGGAACGGCGGTCATATTCACCAAGCTTGACCTCCGAGGAGCGTACAACCTGATCCGCATTCGAGAGGGGGATGAGTGAAAGACGGACTTCCGCACACGGTTCGGGCACTACGAATATCTAGTTATGCCGTTCGGACTGTGTAACGCTCCGGCTACCTTTCAACATTTTGTCAATGACATCTTCCGTGATTACCTGGACTTGTACGTCATAGTATACCTGGATGATATCTTGATATTCTCCTCCTCTGTAGACGATCATCGCAGGCATGTCCGGAATGTCCTTGTTCGGCTCAGACGACATGGGCTTTACGCCAAGCCGGAGAAATGTGAGTTCGAGCGGCAAAGCATCCAGTTTCTCGGTTTGATCATTTCGATTGAGGGCATTAAAATGGACCCTCAGAAGGTGTCGGCTATCCTGGACTGGCCTGCCCCCACAGATAAAAAAGGGGTCCAGCGCTTCATCGGATTTTCCAACTTCTACCGGAAGTTCATCAGAAGTTTCTCTGCAATTGTCTCTGCAAGGGGCCCGTGAGTCGGATCCGTACGGGTGACCTTCCTCTGCTCCAACGGACTCGCTGATCAGGTGCACATCCCCCTGACATATGCTAGGGTTGTCCACTCTCCCCACTTTTATTTGCCCTACTTATTGAACCCCTAGCTCAGGCTATACAATATGACCCTTCAATCAAAGGGTTAGACTTAGCTGGTCATCAGCATAAATTATTTTTGTTTGCTGACGATATACTAATATTTATGTCTTCCCCTCATATTTCTGCTCCCAACCTTATAAGAAAGCTAGATCATTTTGCACAGATATCTGGACTAATTATCAACTCTCAAAAATCTACAGCCTTAAATATCTCCTTACCTCCCCATACTTTACAACAAGCACAAACTTCCCTCCCATTCTCCTGGTCTACATCGCACCTGACCTACCTAGGAATTACTCTTACTCCCAATTTAACTGAATTCTTCTCGGCTAACTTTCCGCTATTAGTAAAGCAAATTACCAATCTCCTTAAACAATGGTCCTCTTTACCAATCTCATGGATTGGTAAAATAAACGTAATAAAGATGACTATTTTACCCAAGATACTATATCTATTTCGGGTTTTGCCCATTCCAGTTCCAGCCTACTTTCTTAGAAATCTTCAACGCAAAACACTAGCGTTCATTTGGGGCTCTTTAAAACATTGTTTATCTAAACACACACTCTACCTTCCCAAACTTAAAGGTGGACTAGGATTCCCCAATTTCGCCTCTTACTACAATGCAGCTCAAATAGCATGCATCCCCAAATATCACGCAAAATACGAAACCCCACTCTGGGGTTGCAATTGAAGCAATTGACTGTGATCCATTTTCTATAACAAATTTAATTTGGTCCAAACCCTCAGATCAAAAAAATATTAAAAATAAGATTACCAAACACACAGTTACTATCTGGGATAAATTTAAACTTATCAAAGGACTACAATCTCCTCATGTTCCCCTTCTATCATTTTTTAGAAACCCACTATTCTACCCAGCCTGCACATTCCCAAATTCATTTAAAAAATGGATTTCCTCTGACATAACTCAACTCTGTGATCTATCGACATCTACCTCACTTATAAAATTTCCCGAACTATGTGATAGGCATCGACTCCCCCAATCAGAACTTTTCCGATATCTGCAGATCAAAAAAAAATTCATGCCATATATACAAAATATGAGTAAACTCTACAAACTCACACAATTTGAACGTATATGTAAACACGAACCTCACTCTAAGGGTCTCATATCAATAATATATACTGTAAACACCTCATTACTTTGTCTACTGCAGATCCACCATTATATGTGGAAAAATGGGAGAGAGACCTTGGACTTCAGTTGGAACCATCTGATTGGGATAAAATTTGGACCACAACAAAATCATCTTCACAAAATATAATAGCTCTAGAGACAAATTATAAAGTACTTTTGCGCTGGTCTTGGTTCCTGTCAGAATCGCGAAATATATTCTGCAATACTCCCCACTCTGCTTCCGTGGCTGTGGTGAATTAGGATCACACATACACATATTTTGGGAATGTCCGGTTACAAAATGTTTTTGGAAAGAGGTTTTTCTTATGCTCTCTATCATATTCAAATAAACAATAAAACCTGACCCTTCAATTGCACTACTAAATCTAAAACCGACTTCTATTTCCCACACTCAATTCAAACTCCTTCTACAAATCACTACTGCAGCAAAGCAGACAATCGCCAAAGCGTGGAAAACCCCAACATTAATGATCTCAGAAGCCAAAACCAGAAACAACCAAGCCATGACCCACTCAAAAACGGAAGCCATTACCAATGATAATATTGGAAAATTTGAAAAACTCGTGAATCCTTGGGTGACGAATTTTTTCCCTCCCAACTTTGACATCACTTTATTAAGACCTTGGTAATATAACTACTAATAGCTATTTAATATACTAATAACATAAGACCAACATAATCATATACCCCGGGGACCTTTTCGACCTTTTCTATCTTTTCTATCTTATCTACCTACTATCTTTATTTTTTTCTCTCCTTCTTCTTAACCTTCCCTCTCTTCTATCTTGTCTCTTTAGTTCTTTTTTTGTTGTTTTTTCTTTCTTAGCATATATTGTTATTATATGCAAAAATGGTAGCAGCATTCCTTTTTTTTATGTTTTTTATTTATCAGTATATTTCAGCTTTAGAGCTCCATTGAAACAATACAAACCTAATGTCTATACAATAAATCCCCGTATTACCCCAACATTATACGAGGTATAGAAATTATGACCCTTCATTTTTTCTTTATAAATCCTTATATTACCTTACATGTTATATATTATTACTAAATCTGGTTTGTAATTACTAAATTCAACACTAAGCATATATTTTAGCAAGTCTCCAGATAATGGTCAACATATGTTAAACTCAAATTACTGTTTTTTTTTCTCTTTTGTTGTTGTCTTCTAAAAAACACTGGAGCTTGATATAAGTATCTAATTTGTGTTCTCCTTAACTGCTACTATTTATAGTGACTATGTTTATTGACAATATATGCTTGTAATTTAGAAAATTGAATAAACAAATTTGACAAGAAAATGTTGAACCATATCCATCCCCTTAATATATTTAAGGGGGTCCCTCTTTCACTTCTTTACTCAAGACTGTACACATTACCCACTTGCCCACTCATATCTGTTCATCCCCTATGGACCAAAGCAATTTTCACAATTCTGCTACAAACCTGTTTATTGGGCAATAACCTTGTCATTACTTAAAGCGGTGTTCTGCCACAAAAAAAAAAAAACAGCAGCTACACATACTGCAGCTGCTGGCTTTTATTAAATGGACACTTACCTGTCCTAGAGTCCAGCAATGTCGGCACCCGCAGCTCATGTTTCCATCAGCTGTCAGGTGCTGCCGCCGCCATTGCGGATAAGGGTACCCGGCAGTGTAGCCTTTCGGCTTCAGACAACGGTGCGATGCATAGTAGCCCATTATGCTTTACCTTTGCAGGGAAACAAAGAGGAAGTAAAACCTATCAGGGTTTACTTCCTCTTTAAGTAAATAAAACAAAAAACCCCCTAGGAGGTGGGACTTTAAAAGTGACTGAAAAACACACATCAGAGTATGTTGAAAATATATAGATTTTAATAAATAGTTACAAAAAGACAAATTTGATGTACATCACATGGATTATGCAAATCCAAACTGGAAATTAACATGATACAAAAAGAAGAAATTGAAACATATATTATTTGTCAGACCCGACAGCTGTTTCGGTTATACCCTTCCTCGGGGGATTTGCAGACAAAAGATTTTCAGATATTATAGACAAACAGATTCTGTTGAATATACAATATGATATAAATTACAAATTACATAGTGCATATTTGTACATAAATAAAAGTAAATATAGAAAATAAATAATAAAAATGTGCTTACAGTAATTTGTCAAAAGAGGGTCAGCATTCAATACACCAAGGAACTACACGCACGGCAGAGAACACCGGGTGAGGCACAGAGTCGCACCCCACCTGTGTGGGGAGTTCCAAGATGAAAGGGATCCAGTAGACCTCAAACGAGGGTCTCCAGGTGGAAACACGCAGGGAAATCAGGAGAGGCTCAAAAGAGTCCCCCAGGGCAGCTCTCTAAAGACAAACACAAGAAAATGTATATAGATAATGGGAGGTAGAAAAGGGGGAGGGGGAAAAATCATATTGATGAATCCCTATTGTATAGTAATACCCCCCATTTTATATACCCAAAATAAAAATCCCGTATATACAAGTATAAGTTAACCCATCATATATATATGTATGTATCCAAGGGCAACCTACCAGTATAGAGAAATATTCCAAATCAAAAAGGTATCAGGTAGGCAAAAGGAACTGCTTCAAAAATAGAGAGGGTGAAACCATTTGCATTGAATGTACATTAATTATGGCCGTGAAGCAAATCTATGTGTGGTTCCAATCTTCTAGTTTGAATTCTAAGAAGTAAAACATAGATGGAAAAAAGATGGTCATACATTAGTCCAGGGCAAATAGTTTGAATATCAGATTGCCAAAGATTGTGTCCTATAGGGAGATTACCTGTATGGACATTGAGAGCTGCTGAGATCCCTGCGTATGATGCCTCATGTGGACTGTAGTAAGACCATGGAGGCTTTAAATGGCGTTCAAAGGGCATCTGCACATGCGTCAAAAGACGCCGTAAACGGCGCCGACGTGGTGACGTCACTACGTCCTCCACTATACATCCATGCTGTCTCTAAACAGACTCATAGCTAGAGGGCCTATATAGACCATCTGCGCATGCGTCAAAAAAGCGTCACGACGGGCGTCAAAGCAATGACATCATCACGTTGTCCGTCGCATCTCTATGACGCTCTAAACAAGCATCTGAAACAGAGGATTTGTATAGAAAATAGGCGCACATTCCAAAAACAAAACAGTAAAACAAAAACAAACAAAAGAACCCAAAGAACAATCCTCCCTCAAGTATAGTAAGTATTATAAGTATAAAAAAGAAGAAAGGGGGAAGGGTTTTCTGTTATTTGTATTATTTGTTGTGGCAGATGGACAAGAAGGATTTGAATCCAAAACTTAATCACCACTCGGGGACCCCCCGTGCGACACCTGCCGGCCGCCGCCCCACGTGACAGCAGCCGGCACATGACGCACGCCGACGCACAAATGCAAATAATTGCATATAAAAGGGAGAAAATTAACCAGACCGGCCCCGGCACAAAGCCGGGCGATATGGCTCACTCCCTATGTGCGCCGTGTGAGGCAAAAAAGGACCCAAAGGGGAGCTCCAAAATGCACGTGTATGCAGGTCGTCGGTGCATCAAAGTGGGGGGAAAAAAAAAAAAAAAGGGGAGGGGAGAAGGGGAGGGGGAGGGGGAAGGGGAAAAGAAAAACATTCTATAAAATTCCATATACAAATTTCTGATTACATACTATACATAAATAGACAATATCTATACATGATAGAGGATATATCGTGTCCCTTGTGTGTTCACTCTTCCCAACCACCTGAAGAGAAGCCCTCCAGGAATGGACGATAACTAATAAGGTCGTTCAGTCCTGGAGGCATGGTGGCATTTAGGAAAAAAAATCCATCGAGTCTCTCTCTGTAAGCGTGTCCTATTCCAATCTCCTCCCCTGTTACTGGGGTGTATCCTATCCAAGATCAGAAATTTTATTCTAGGAATTCTACCATTGTGGACATCTTTTGTATGTCGTCCAAGGGGAAGATCAGGATCACATTTTTTCATGCAGTTGATATGTCTAGCCGCTCGTTTAAAGAATGGCTGTTTGGTTTTGCCAATGTAGTATGATCCACACTGGCACGTGAGTAAATAAACAACTCCTTCTGTTTTGCAATTCGCAAAGTGGGTAGGTTTAAATATTTTACCATTAGGTAATAATGCTGCAGGGTCAATGTTCATGTACTGGCACAGATTGCAGCCTCCACATCAATAAGTACCTGGTCGCCTACACGGGTCAACACGAAATTCACCCGTGTATTCGCTTTGTATCAAATTGTCCTTGATTGACTTGGCCTTCCGATAGGTGATTAACGGTTGAGCCGATACAAATGGGGCTAATGATGGATCGATCTGCAGAAGGTGCCAGTATCTAAAAACAATTTTTCTGACCTGTTCACTTTGTCTGTTGAATTTAGTAATGATGCGTACAGTATTGGAGTCAGGATTATCGGGTTTAATACTCGGTTGTTTTTTTGTCACCTTCCCCCTCCCCCACCCCTTCTCCCCTCCCCCTTTTTTATTTTTTTCCCCCACTTTGATGCACCGACGACCTGCATACACGTGCATTTTGGAGCTCCCCTTTGGGTCCTTTTTTGCCTCACACGGCGCACATAGGGAGTGAGCCATATCGCCCGGCTTTGTGCTGGGGCGGTCTGGTTATTTTTCTCCCTTTTATATGCAATTATTTGCATTTGTGCGTCGGCGTGTGTCATGTGCCGGCTGCTGTCACGTGGGGCGGCGGCCGGCAGGTGTCGCACGGAGGGTCCCCGAGTGGTGATTAAGTTTTGGATTCAAATCCTTCTTGTCCATCTGCCACAACAAATAATACAAATAACAGAAAACCCTTCCCCCTTTCTTCTTTTTTATACTTATAATACTTACAATACTTGAGGGAGGATTGTTCTTTGGGTTCTTTTGTTTGTTTTTGTTTTACTGTTTTGTTTTTGGAATGTGCGCCTATTTTCTATACAAATCCTCTGTTTCAGATGCTTGTTTAGAGCGTCATAGAGATGCGACGGACGACGTGATGATGTCATTGCTTTGACGCCCGTCGTGACGCTTTTTTGACGCATGCGCAGATGGTCTATATAGGCCCTCTAGCTATGAGTCTGTTTAGAGACAGCATGGATGTATAGTGGAGGACGTAGTGACGTCACCGCGTCGGCGCCGTTTACGGCGTCTTTTGACGCATGTGCAGATGCCCTTTGAACGCCATTTAAAGCCTCCATGGTCTTACTACAGTCCACATGAGGCATCATACGCAGGGATCTCAGCAGCTCTCAATGTCCATACAGGTAATCTCCCTATAGGACACAATCTTTGGCAATCTGATATTCAAACTATTTGCCCTGGACTAATGTATGACCATCTTTTTTCCATCTATGTTTTACTTCTTAGAATTCAAACTAGAAGATTGGAACCACACATAGATTTGCTTCACGGCCATAATTAATGTACATTCAATGCAAATGGTTTGTTGAGGACACCCTCTCTATTTTTGAAGCAGTTCCTTTTGCCTACCTGATACCTTTTTGATTTGGAATATTTCTCTATACTGGTAGGTTGCCCTTGGATACATACATATATATATATGATGGGTTAACTTATACTTGTATATACGGGATTTTTATTTTGGGTATATAAAATGGGGGGTATTAATATACAATAGGGATTCATCAATATGATTTTTCCCCCTCCCCCTTTTCTACCTCCCATTATCTATATACATTTTCTTGTGTTTGTCTTTAGAGAGCTGCCCTGGGGGACTCTTTTGAGCCTCTCCTAATTTTCCTGCGTGTTTCCACCTGGAGACCCTCGTTTGAGGTCTACTGGATCCCTTTCATCTTGGAACTCCCCACACAGGTGGGGTGCGACTCTGTGCCTCACCCGGTGTTCTCTGCCGTGCGTGTAGTTCCTTGGTGTATTGAATGCTGACCCTCTTTTGACAAATTACTGTAAGCACATTTTTATTATTTATTTTCTATATTTACTTTTATTTATGTACATATATGCACTATGTAATTTGTAATTTATATCATATTGTATATTCAACAGAATCTGTTTGTCTATAATATCTGAAAATCTTTTGTCTGCAAATCCCCCGAGGAAGGGTATAACCGAAACAGCTGTCGGGTCTGACAAATAATATATGTTTTAATTTCTTCTTTTTGTATCATGTTAATTTCCAGTTTGGATTTGCATAATCCATGTGATCTACATCAAATTTGTCTTTTTGTAACTATTTATTAAAATCTATATATTTTCAACATACTCTGATGTGTGTTTTTCAGTCACTTTTAAAGTCCCACCTCCTAGGGTTTTTTTTGTTTTATTTACTTATTTTTGGGATGTGGTGACTGTTAAACAAATACAATCTTGCAGATGTCGGTCCTCTTTGTCTACTTCCTCTTTAAGTTCCTGGAAGTCTCCCCTGATTTTTTTCCCCCCAGACTTTTCACTATTATTGTTGCCTGTCTCTTTTTGTGAAAAAAAAAAAGTGAGGTCTCCAGAATGAAAATGAGGTCATCTAAGGAAATATATTGGGGAATCAGGACCTACTTCTTTCTAATTGTGCTCCCTCTAGTGATACACCCCAGAATTCTATGCAGGGCATATCAACAGATTTATTAAAGTACAGTACAACCTTGGTTTGAGAGCAACTTGGTTTGAGACAAGCAAAATGTAAATTTAATTTTGGACTTAATATACAAGCGATGTCTTGATATACAAGTGTCGTCATGTCACAACTGAGTATAAAAGAGAAGAGAGGTGTTTACAAGTGTATCGGCCCTTTACTTTTTAGGGGTGTTATGTTCCTAAATTTAGGGGTTGGTCTGAGCTGGTAGCCAGGCTCTGATCACTTTGATTGCTAGGTATTTGCTTCTGCCTATGTGATGCTGCCTGGTGTATGGTTCCCTGTGGCCTGTAGGTGGCACTGCCATATCAGGTCAGGGTTGAGCCAGGGGTGGCATTGCTGCACCTTAGGTTGTCCTCTCTCGGCAGCGGTACAGTGGGCGTGGTCAGCCTGATGTGCATGCCGGGAGAGGGTACATAAGGGGCAGACGCCATATTTTTAGGGGAGTCGGAGTGGGGGTTGAGGAGTTGGAGTCAAGAGTGGAGGAGCCCGAGGGGTCTGCCCCTCGGGGGGAGCGAGGACTGGCCGAGAAGTCTCGGGCACCTTTGGCCCGAGGCTGCAGCGTCCCAGGTAGGCCCAGTACCTTTAACTGGGTCTACAATTCGCCCATTGGAGTCCCAGGGTGCCCAGGTGAGGGTACCCGCTCTGACCGAGAGGAAGCCAGGGGAGGATCCGTCCCACTGAGTAGATGAGTGATGGAAGATTGCTGTCTCGGGAGAGGCCTGGTGACCTGTCAGAGGGAAGGATTCCTTATTCAGGAAAGCTAACCTGTAGAGTGCCCATTAGCATTATCCTGTTCTTAAAGTCTACAGAGGTTAGAGGATCTCCTGCACCCGTCCCTGGAGGGGATAGGGTGACAGAACTGTTTGAGCTCCACACCGGCTGCTGGGACTGTGAGAGAGGACTATCCGGGTGAGCTAAACCCACTCGGGATCGAGTGGCGACGAAGTTACTGGTTGTGCCTGGATCTAATCCCTTACACTTATTCTTTCCTTCATTCATCTGTCCCTATCTACTACGCAGCAAATAGAAAATAAACTCTCTGTTGGAGTTAAAGTGTTTCTGGACATTGGCTTCTTTGGGAGAAGAAACAAAGACTTGACCCCATAATCTGGGGAAGAGAACCAGTGGAAGAAGGTAACTCGCTACAGGACCCAAAATTTGTGAACATCGCTTAACCTCTTCAAACAGGAGGGTACGGGCATATAGCACGGTGTGCCTTGACTTGCAAGTGAGCCAGGCGAGAAAAAGGTCTGTGTGCTACATAAGTGTAGCAATATGGTTACATTTAATGAAGGTACAACATTTAGAAACTCACATGGTGTATGATTAAAACAGGCACATCTAAGTATGCAGACATCAGGGGTAAAACTGTCCACATAGACCGTCCTCCACACCGCCATTGACGTCATCCCTTCCACCCTGCGCTCCACGAGCGGTTCAAGTCTCACTTTCAGATCGCTTTACTGCAGGGAAGTCTTCCCAGTAACGATTGCAGACTGACAGAGGTAAGAGGCGGCGGTGCGGGGGATGGTCTATGTGTATAGCTTTACCCCGGATGCCTGCATACTTAGATGTGCCTCTTTTAATCATCAATCATGTGAGTTTCTAAGCGTTGTACCTTCATTTGGGACCATTGGCATTCATACAGCGATCAGAGCTAAAAATAGCCACTGATTACTGTATAAATGTCATTGTCAGGGAAGGGATTAACGAGGGGGCGATCAAGGGGTTAAATGTGTGTCCTAGGGAGTGTTTCTAACTGTGAGGGATGGGGCTGCCTGCAGGAGGAGACATATCGCTGTTGATAATCAGTATGAACAGCAGATCTGTCTCCTCTCCCCTGACAGAACGGAGATCTGTCTGTTTACATTGACAGATCTCTGTTCTGTCTCTCTCAGGAGCGATCGCGGGTGCCCGGCGGGCATCGCGGCCGCTGGGCACGCGCATCGGCTCCGTCATTGCGCAGTGTGTCCCGTAGTGGTCTTAAAGCGGCCGACATACAGCGATGGCGATTTGCCCAGGAGAGTTAACCGGCCGCAGTGTGACTGCGGCGGCTGGTCCCTAAGTGGTTAAAGTGTATGTTCAACATGAAGTTTGCTATCACACATTTATGTATTTAAATGATATGTTCACCTTTAAGAATTTTTTTTATAAAAACACATTTTTGCAGGGAAAAAAAGTGCATTTATTATTTTTATTTTTTATGAGCCTGCAGAGCATTGCACCCATGATCAGTAGTTTCGGGTGAAATGTCAGGCTTCTGCAGATGTTACCTCCAGCTTGTCTGCCTATACCTAGATAGGGACAGACAGTTGCAAAGTTGTGTCAATAAGTGTCAATAAACTACGATGGCACTGCCATGGCAGCAGACGAGCCTTATAGTTCATTAACTCACAGATTGCTGTGAATGAATGATGTCGCTGCGTGAATGTTTTTTTTTTTGAAAAGTGACAGTGGGTGCAGGAAGAGGAACCCCCACCTGCTGTCATGGGGGTGGGGGGGTGCAGAGGGGCAGATCTGGGCATGTTGCACATCACACTCTAAATATAGGGTGAAATGTGTAACATGCTTTAACCACTTCAGCCCCGGACCATTTGTCAGCTTAAAGACTTATTTTGGTGGTATTTGATCACCTCTGCGTTTTTTATTTATTGCGCTATAAACAAAAATAGAGCGTCAATTTTGAAAAAAAGCAATATTTTTTACTTTTTGCTATAATAAATAAAAATAAAAAATACATAATTTTTTTTTTTTCCTCAGTTTAGGCCGATACATATTCTTCTACATATTATTGGTAAAAAAAAAATCGCAATAAGCGTTTATTGATTGGTTTGCGCAAAAGTTACAGCGTCTACAAAATAGGGGATAGTTTTATGGCATTTTTATTAATATTTTTTTTTTTACTAGTAATGGCGGCCACATCGGACACTTTTGACACATTTTTGGGACCATTGTCATTTTTACAGCGATCAGTGCTATAAAAATGCACCAATTACTGTGAAAATTACACTGGCAGTGAAGGGGTTAACCACTAGGTGGCACTGTAGGGGTCAAGTGTGCCCTAGTGAGTTATTATTACTGTAGGGGGGATGGGCTGTGTGTGACAAGACAGTGATCACCGCTTCCGATTACAGGAAGCGGTGATCACTGTCATTGACACTAGGCAGAGCGGGGAGATGCTTGTTTACATCAGCATCTCCCCGTTCTTCCTCACTGTGAGACGATCGTGGGTATCCCCGCGGCAATCGAGTCCACGGGATCCGTGGTCGGGCTCACGTAGCTCGCGGCTGGCGCGGGTGCGTTTACAATGCCGCGGTCTTAAAGGGGACTTACAGGAACGTCCTTCTGCCTGTCTGTGCCATGCTGTCGACGTATATAGTCGTGTACTGGTCGGCAATCAGTTAAAAAAGTTGAGCCTACAGCATCACCTTATTCTCAAACATTCACGTTACAATTTAAAAATTCCCTTTAGTCAGTAAACAGCCTCTACTCTTCCATAAATCAATCCCACTGTCCTGGAGCAAGTAGGCAGATTAAAGTTTCAATTTCTGACTCCACTCTGATTTTTCCAATTACTGGATTTCCTGATTTGCATGTTTGCTCTGGGTCACTCACTGAAAAATTGATTGCTGCCAGTGGCAGCCAAGAAAATACAAAACTACTAATGTGCTTCCATTACTCTTGGATGCTCTCGGTAAATGAGTTTCAGTTAAAATACAGTCAGAGAGGTAGTTAACTTCTGATGATAGCCTCAATATCACTCCTAGCAGTGGTATTGCAGCACCAATGTCCCATTTGTGGGGAAAAAAACAAACTGTGTCTAAAAAAACAAATGTAAAGTGTGATAATTAGAAGGGAAGAACTATAGGTGACGACTGCACTCAAAAAAAGCTCCTTCAAAATCAAAAGGAAAGCAAAAGATTTCTGTCCTGGGCTGTCTCGGCTTCTTCTGTCTTTGTCCCTTTCCAAACATGGAGACAAGTAAAAAAGAAAAAAGGGCCAGTTCTCCTACCAGATTATTACACCTGAAGATAATAAGGTTTGCCCGAGGCTGAAAAGTAGAGTAACTTCATTAACTAAAATCTTATTAGGGGAAAGACAAAATGTTACAGATTAAACTATAAGCAAATTAAACTCCTAGGAAATACAAATGTTTGAAGTGTGTCCTGCTGTGAAACATTGGCTATATGTTCCAATCCTGACTACCTCTCTCTCCGATGATTAATAAAGGACTTTCCATCCTTTTTGTTGACCCTCTGTCAAGTACCTGATTGAAGTTTTCCCTGACAACCATGATAAGCCTGTTTAAGAAAGAATCATTATCTATATTTGTTCTCTTCCAATTATCGTGCCTAATGCACAAGGTTGTGCCTGATGTCAAATTGCTTTTGTTAGTGGCAGCCAAGCAGCTAGTATTCTTAAAAGGTACATCACTCTTATTTTTCTCAGTACAGGTTCCTTTTACTCCCAGCGCTTGACTTGATGTTTTAAAGAGCTTGATTTATTGTTTTAAAGAGCTTGATTTGATGTTTTAAAGATAGGTCTGTTTTTGGATGAACTAGCTTTGCAAATAAGAAGGCTGGCCACAGGCTAGCCTGTATTTGTGGGAGGAGTCTGTGTTGCGTTTGTTAAAAATATGTTTTTTTTTATATTAATCAGACATAGGATACATGGGACAATATTACAATAGTGAGTTGGTCAGATTACTGTCAGTTTTTTGGTTTGAGTAGATTTCTCAAACAAATGCTGTTTTCTTACAATGGGGTTAGATACCATTGTTGTATTCAACAGGCTATTGTCTCTATAGCTACAGTAAACAAGTAAGACATTACTTGTTTGAGATTTCTTTCAGCTCTCAAACTGAAAGAATGACTGTTAAATTACTGACAGGTTTGGTTTGAGTAGACAATGGGTAGATAGCATTGTTGTATTCAACAGTCCATTGTTTCTACAGCTACAGTAAACAGGTATGTTTTCTGTTGTTTGGTAACTATGGTAAACAGCCTGACACATAAAAGGGGGGTTCAGGCATAAGCTAGGACACACATCATGTTGCTGTAAGATCAGAAGAAGCCACTCATGATAGAGGAACAGAACCTGGTCTCCAAAAAGAGTCATTGCTAATTGAGATCACGAACATACCGTAACAGAAGATAAGTAACTTAAATGTATTTGTAGTTATAGACCATAGGCTGTTAAATTTTCTAGGCATTTTGCTTGTTATAGATATCTGTCAGTCTTGTATTGTATTCCTAAGATTGTAATAGTTTTGTATGTACAGCATCTTTGTATAGTAAAAGCACATTTACACACTGCAGAAGTCTCAGCTTCCTTGTTATACCACAGAGTAACCTTGCTAGATAGACGCAAGCAAAACAGAGTCTGAGGGTATATATATCTCCTCCTCTGTCTGAGCCTGCATCAGCTCATTTTCAGGGTCCCCACCCAGCCGGTTCCCCCAAATCTTTATGTACCCTTATGTACATCGTACTTTTTTCATATTCATACATTCAGGGTATGCCCTCTTTCAGGCTTACTGACCAGCTAGGCTAAGGCACACCTCAGGCCTTGGTAGTTAGGGTATCACATTTCCAGTGAAGACTCTGACTACAATTGTAGTTTATCCTAACATTATACCTTTTTTGGGACAGATAGAATATATTTTATTTTGATAGATTTCAATTCGGAAGAAAGAGAATAAAAATAAAAAACAAAATTCCATCTCCTATAATTTTTAAATGCAGGGTTCACATTAACACAGCTCTTACAATTTACCCCAAATTATAACCAACAATATTATCTGATCAAGGTTACTACATTTGCAATTTACATCTAACATAGCCAAAAGGTAGAGCCCAAATTCGAAGTTTTCCTAAAAGTTTAATGCCGCGTACACACGCTCGGAATTTCCGACAACAAATGTTCAATGGGAGCTTTTGGTCGGAAATTCTGACCGTGTGTAGGCCCCATCGGACATTTTCTGTCAGAATTTCTGACAACAAAAATTTGAGAGCTGGTTCTCAATTTTTCAGACAACAAAACTTGTTGTCGGAAATTCCGACCATGTGTACACAATTCCGCCAGCCAAAATTCCATGCATGCTCGGAATCAAGCAGAAGAGCCGCACTGGCTATTGAACGTAATTTTTCTCGGCTCGTCATACGTGTTGTACGTCACTGTGTTCTTGACGTTTGGAATTTCCGACAACATTTGTGTGACCGTGTGTATGCAAGACAAGTTTGAGCCAGCGTCCGTCGGAAATAAATCCACGGTTTTGTTGTCGGAATGTCCGATCGTCTGTACGCGGCATTAGAGTCTTTTGTCACTTTTAATATAGGAAAAGAAGAAGTCATTAAAACCATTAGTATAGCATTAATATGTTGTTGTTGCAAGAGCAATTGTGTCTGATGGAAATCCATGTTATCCAGAGGTATTCTGGGATCTAGATATAAATGAGGAGGATTGGTATTTTTTAGTTAATTGAATTTTTTGTTTGTTACATTTTTTGTGCACGGGACTACTTGATCAGTGGAAATCATCTTTAGGTTTTGGGTAGACCATGAGTTGGATCTAAACCCAGGCTATTCACAGCTTGGCAAACAGCCAAACAGGCTGACCATAATTTTCCAGATTGTCATTTAGTGGTGGTAGCACTACTACTGTAAAATGACAGATTCCTGGACAGCTGGTGTTTGTAATCAAACCAGCTGGCAGTCCTGGATTACCTCATTGACCAAATATGGTCCTGACCATATTTGGTCAGTGATGTGACCCAGGATCCCTGGCCAATTTGTTTATACACAGCGGCCAGCTGAAACTGGAGATCTGTCATTTTGCATTGGAAGTGCGACAGGTGAAAATCATTGGTGGGTTTAGGTGGTAGGTCATCATGATTGACATGAATCTGCATCGATGGACAACCTGGTTGATGTTGGATTTACATTGTGAGACATTGTTCTCTTTTTTCAAATAAAAGTCTTTGTTACATCGTGGATGTGTTTATTTACTTGTACCCTTTTTTTTGGGGGGGGTGACTAATAAGGGTTAATAACGTATCATGCACTGATTCTCCTATTGGAGCAGATATCTGTGGCCCACCTATAATACCAATGGGGGAGAGTGCCTTGGAAGGTACTCTCCCAATGTTATAGACATGTAGCCTGGTATGGTTCAGAAGCATGAGGCTGCACACCTTGCATACTGTACCTGGATAAGAGGCTGGTGTGACCCCTAGCTTTTTTTAAAATGTCCGTTACAGATAGAAAAACAGAATAAAAGGGTAGGGCCCCTCTAATAATAAATTCTGACCCTTCTCACATATGAAAGAGGATTTGGCTCAATCTAGGAATGGAAACATTCAGCAAGTAATAATTTAAAACAGTTTCCTGTGCTTTTACCTGCAATTTTCTAAAGCTGCTGACAGTTTTTTTTAGGTAAACAAACATTCTAGTGGGAACTTTAAGTTATTATAGATATGTAGCCTGTCATGAGCATTGTACATTTACATTACATTTTAAATGCATTGGAATAAGTTGAGCTTATTTGAGTTTAAAACGGACATACCTAGCAATTATATGGTACCATGGCACTGAAGTTGCTGGATTTGTATATTTAATAGCTTTGATAGGTAAAACTTTATTGTGTAGCCAATATATGGTTGGTGCTATGCAGCCTCCAGCGTGATTTCATTTTTCTTTTGCAGTTACTTGAAGATTTTTGGGGGTGCACTTTATATAGAACCAGTATTAATGAGTTCCTTCATTCTTATTTAATAATACATACTTTTAAATAAAAATTCTTGCCTAAAAAAAAAAAAAAAAAAGAGTATTAACTAGTTTCACATTTTTTTTTTTTTTTGTCCCTGCCCAGCAACTTAGAAAGGCTTCAAATGTGATAGGGCCTGTAAAAATTGAGGACCCAACCAAAACTGTTCACAATATTTTGTACAGAATATAGGAATATGTCCCTTGCATAACTTTGTCATTGTGCACCAGCTGCTATATTCTCTATGAAAAAGTCCATATTATTACAGATTTTTGATTGCTTACATAGATGCTATTCATTATGTTATCTTTATTTGGCATTCTGCTTTTACTTACAACACTAATAACTAGAGTTGAGCGGACACCTGGATGTTCGGGTTCGACGGGTTCGGCCGAACTTCGGAAAAAAGTTCGAGTTCGGGACCGATCTTGACCCGAACTTGACCCCGAACCCCATTGAAGTCAATGGGGACCCGAACTTCTGAGGACTATTCGCGCTTGTTTCCCGTGCTTAGAACTGTCCCTGCACAAAGTGTCATTTCTGAAGGAAAAAAAGTAATTTAAAACTCACTCGCGGCTATAATGAATTGTCGGCTCCTGGCAATACATAGAAAAGTCATTGATAAAAAAAAAAAAAAAAGCATGGGGGTTCCCCCAAATTCAATTACCAGGCCCTTCAGGTCTGGTATGGATATTAAGGGGAACCCTGCCGCAAATTTTAAAAAAAATGCGTGTGGTTCCCCCAAATATCCATACCAGGCCCTTCAGGTCTGGTATGGATTTTAAGGGGAACTCCACCCCAAATGTAAAAAATAAATGGCGTGCAGTACCCCCCAAAAATCCAGACCAGACCCTTTATCAGAGCACGCAACGTGGCAGGCCGCAGGAAAAGAGGGGGGGACAAGAGAGCGCCCCCCCTCCTGAACCGTACCAGGCCACATGCCCTCAACATGGGGAGGATGTCCCCATGTTGATGGGGACAAGGGCCTCATCCCAACAAACCTTGCCCGGTGGTTGTGGGGGTCTGCGGGCGGGGGGCTTATCGGAATCTGGAAGACCCCTTTAACAAAGGGGACCCCCAGATCCCGCCTCCCCATGTGAATTGGTAATGGGGTACATTGTACCCCTACCATTTCAAAAAGAAAGTGTAAAAATTTGTAAAAAAAATACACAGACACCGTTGGGAAAGTCCTTTATTAAAAAGAAAAAAAGAAAAAAGAAAAAAAAAACATTCCAGCGATGAAATCCAGTGTCCCGCGGCGATCCCGATGTCCAGCGCTGTCCACACGAAACATCATTGGCTGAGTCTGAGCGGACCTGATGGGGAACTTCCTCCGCAGTGTAATAAATGAATACACCCGCCCCTTCTAAAGTTCCCCATCAGGTCCACTCAGCCAATGACGTAGGTGTAAGGCTGAGGACCTGATGTGGAACGTGAGAAGGGGCGGGTCTATTCATGTATTAAACTGTGGAGGAAGTTCCCCATCAAGTCCGCCCCCTCGTATGTCATAGGCCACGGTGAGTCGGAGGTACGAGAGGGGCTTCCCCATCACACCCGAGATCAGCAGTCGCTTGATCGAGTCTGAGTCAAGGGTCACTGGATCCGGGAACTGAGACGTAAGGGCATGCCGCAGCTGGCAGTATCGAAAGCTCAGGGAGGCGGGGAGGCGGTATGAGCTGGACAGGTCCCGGAAAGACTGAATCCTGCCCCCCGGCATCACATGCCGGAGGGCAAGGATGCCCCGCCGAGCCCACACCACAGGGTCAGGGACTGAGCCAAGATGGGGGAGGAGAGGATTCCCCCACAGGGGGGTATACAGGGAAAAGGTACCAGGTTTAGCATATTTCGCCCTAGAGGACATCCAGACTCGGAGGACGGTGGACATAGGCTTCGTTACCGAGGAGTGTGCTCTAGTTCCCCGAAAAACTAGGTTAGATAGGGCAGCGTAGGAGCCCAGGACCGCAGCTTCAAGCGTGACCGCCGGGTTCTGACGTGGCTGGGAGAACCACCACCGAACCGTGACAAGGACCACCGCCTACTTTAAATAATAGCCCAACAGCAAGGCTTAGGTGGTGGTTAAAGAACTCTCATGATCATTAAAACATCAAAAAACAAATCCATACATTTATGTTTACATTTTTTTTTAATCTTTTTAGTGAATGAAATACCTTTTTTGGGCTTCCCCTGATAGAACACTGATAAAAGACAAATTGATTTCTGGGTGTTACTATTACTTAGCTCTGGCACTATCCCGCTTCTGTATATTACTACACTACACAACAGAGGTTGTGCTGTTCGGTATATAGGCTCCTGTCAGGTAGGTGCCTAAAGTAGCTGAATATAAGATTGTGTTCAGTGGTTCAGCAATTTCTAGCAAAAAATGCAGATTTTAAATTAATTTATGTGTGCAAAAAAATTTAAGATTGCCCCAGTTGACAAGTGGTGAAGGAAAATGGAGTTTAAGAGATACCTGGTCTTGTTAATCTCATTGCTCTTTTGGCTGGGTTCACACCTATGCAAATTGGATTAGGGTTTCCCCGCATCCAATTCGCATAGCAGGAGAATGTGACCGGCTCACATGTCTCTGGGTTGGTTGCGGAGCGCACAGCACAGAAACGCTGTGCATCTTTGCCTCTGTTTCAGGGGCAAATTCAGGCAAAGATTCTACCCTGATTCGTCCCTGAAATGGAGACCAAGGGCGGACAGCGTTGCTGTGCGATTAGCGGCCGGTTTAGGTGTGAACCGTGCCTTAAGCATTGAAGATCTTTGTGCTAACAATATCCTTATTCTCTATCACATCTACTCATCTACACATCCTATCATTTTCAGCCAATGAAGCTGCCATCTTGGCCTCTGTTCGATCTTCAACTGCCATGATGCTACATGTGTGATCAGTTATGACACCAGCCATGCTGCAAAACCAGGTACGGTACCTGCTCCCCCTCCCCCCCAAAAGGTGCCAAATGTGGCAGTGGAGAAGAAGAGGAGGCAGGCAAGTGGATCTTCCCTTTTTGGGTGGAGCTTCGCTTTAATATCCCTGCAATCTATTTCTCATGATATAAATTTTTGCTGTGTTTTTCTGAATCCTTGTAACATCCTTAGTGAGTTCCTGAACCTCTTTTTTCCCCCTCACTTTTATTTATTTTTAATGAGCAATGCACATTGGTTGTGGTCATGTACACTACTCTATACACACTACAATCTGGCTACATTGTTCTATACACTGGGGCGTTGAAGAATAAACATAGCCAATTTGGAGATTTGAAAGAGGCTGAAAGCAATTGAAAGGACTTTTCTGAGTTAAGAATACATTCTTGTATAGAATTTTCTTTTATAAACCAGAGTTTAGTGTCACATTAAAGTTCTGTATATTCAGAACTTCTAGATAGAAAGATTGTTTGGAAGAATAAACTGTCTCTGTGTTCTCCTCTTGCTACCCTGTATGCCAGAGTTAAAGCGGAGGTTCACCCAAATCACAATACTGTCTTCTCCGCTTCATTGCACAACAAGGATTCACAATTGACCCCAAAAAAAAATTCTGACATGTACATACATTAATATTTAAGAGTTCCTTGGTTTCCCTCCCGCGGGAGTAGGCGTGCCCCCGGCGCCGCAGTGATGTGTGGGAGTTCGATGCATTGCTCTCTGGGAGCTAACCACAGTGTGTGCTTCCCAACATACTACGCAAACGGCTTCCTTCATAATCCCACAAGATTTTTTACTAAGGAGCGACGCGTGACGCCGGTCACGTGGCGGGGGAGTAGCTGAAATCGCCATTTTAGAAAAGGGCATTCAAGTGAATATTACCATTACTCACCTGTACACATGAGGTAAAGGACGTTGAAAATACGGAGTGCAACAAATCTTTTCAATCCAATATGTCCCCGTTCTTTGTCCTCATGATCGAGAAGGAGCGGTGAATGCCGGGAGCCGTGCATTCACCGCTTCCAGGAAGTCAGTGCAGGAAAGTCAGTGCAGGAAGTCAGTGCTTGTGGGCTTCACAATGCCCATAAGCAAAATGGGAAATCCCTACAGCGATTTTTAAAAGTTTATCTTTTAAAGGAAAAGGACGGGGGATGGTTCTAGTCGACAAACAAGTGAGTACTAACTGGTGAAATAAAACCTCATTGAATGCAGCAGAAAAAAAAAAAACCAATCGGCCGCAGAACCTCCGCTTTAATACGCAATCACGCTCCAGCCTTGCTGTACAGGGAATGGAAGATGCTCATACCAGATCAAATCCAGATGATTACATAGCTTACATTTAAACAATACATTTGTAATGTATGAAGGATTGCAGAGCTAACGTGTGTCTTTTCTATCTGCACTGGAATTCACTTTTAAAGTAAAACTCCAAATAAAAGCTTTTCCTGAAAAATGGAAAGTGAATAAATCTTCTTCTACTTGAATTGCCAAATGCCACACTAATGGAAGTAAATTAAAAGCAATACTTCTATTGTTGTGTTCCTGGTCCCTTGTCACGCACAGCAAAGGGTGCAGGGGGTCGACATTCCTGGAATTGTCAGTTTCTGCAGAGAGTTTGGGGGACGATTTCTCTTTTCTGCAGCAATGTTCAGCGGCATGGACAACAGTAAAGGTCAGTATCCAGTTTCTTCTTTGAAACATTTTATTCTGACATTTTTTTTTTTGCCGCAGAGTATAGAATTCCCTTTATTTAACAGCTGACCAAAAATTTTAAAAATAAAGCCCCTGCTTACATTACATGTTGTGCATTTGTCCAACACAAAACCACTCCTTTAGAAAAAAAAAAATATTTTGCAATTTTTAGGAGAAGTATTCCCCAAGAAAAGTCTCCACTTCACTACTTTATTAGCTAAAAAATAACCCCCAATGTCTGTCCAAAACAAAAGCCCCTTCATGGGCCAAAAGCAAAAAAACTCCCAATAAGAAATCGTTTTCTCACTTCAGTAAAGTTTTCTTTATTATGTGTGTTTTTTTTTTTTTATTATGAAACTGACCAAAAATCACTAAAATGTAATTTTAAAGTTTTTCAAAATCTTGTTTAAATCTGCAGCTTACATTAACTGGTGATCCTGCCATTAAGTTGCTTGTTCAGGCACTTCCTGCAATGGAGTGACAACTGTCTTCCAATTGTACTCCTGCTTTATCACCCAGTAACACATGGCACTGGTAAAGACTAAAGCCTCGAACACACGGGCAGAATGTCTGGAGAAATTTGACGGTTCCAAAAAAAAAAAAAACGGCGATATTCTACCTGTGTGTATGTCGGATGTGCATGCCTGAAAATCAGTAGTCGACTGATTCCTGGTCAGTGCTCTCAGCCAATGGCAGCGGGGGGATATCACTGCACATGATCTCTCATGGTTAGTATGGTTTCTCCGACAGGAGCTGATAACAAATAATAGTGTGTACTATGCTTAAAAGGGACTGAGCTGATTAGGGTTGATTCACTAAAGGCAAATAGGCTGTAGACTTAGCAAGTACAAGTGCTCCAGAGCTTGTTAAATGGGAGGACCTCTGCTGACTTTTATCATTCAATCATGTGTAAGCAAAAAATACTTTTTTTTTCCTTGCATGTGTAGCGCCTGCCCCTCTCCTCTCTCCGTGCGGCTCGCACTGTCTCTTGTCTAGGGGTATCTGGTAGGGTGGAGAGAGAGAGAGCGGGTGGGCTACGCCTAGCTTCCACCACGTGGGAATACCTGTGGTATCAGCAATGTCTCATTTACCTTCGGGTCTGTGTTGTACACCCGAATCCTCCCTCCAAGAGTCACCGTGAACTTCGTCCGCCAGGAAGTGAGCCTCACACCATTAAAGTCCAACACTCCTTTATTAGAACACACCATACAGGGACTTCCTTGATAGATAGAACAGAAAAGGAGGTGTGAGTGTGAATAGGCCCAGACACAAATTCGGTCCTCCACTCTCCTCCTGGAGAGTGGGCTATGGTCTCCGCACGAGGAGAAGGGAATCCTTCTGGACGGTCTCCGACAAGAGACTCACCCATCACCGGCAGTCTGCTGCACCGGGTCTTCGAGTAAGGAGCTCTCCCCGGTCCATTGCGTCTTACTCAGATTCAGGCCTCCATCCCCGAAGTGCCTTAGGACCCTTTCCTCGCGGAACTCAATGTTGGGCACTGAGCTCCGGACCTTCTTGTAAGTACCTCACCCCAGGACTGAAGGTGCCTGAGGTGGAACACGATCTCCGTTGGTCCCCTAGGCCGAGGCCTCCTAGGGGACTAGCACAAACCCACGTCCGCAAGCTGAAGGTGCTTGGGACGAAGACCCCGTGACCAAGATGGCGGGCCCCCTTTATCCCCTCTCCCAGCAAGCACGGCGGGTTCCCCGCCCCACCATACCGCTACCGAGAGAGGACAAAAAGGAGGCTCGACACACAGCGATATTCGTCCCTCCGGCCACAGTGACAGCACCACCTGGTGGACCGTAGGGAACACAGCACTGATGTCACAGCTAGATTAAAAAAAATGCACCCGGGAATGTAAGTACCCGCTACACATTCCCCCCTGTCTTTTGACACTGGACCCCAGTGTCTGGAGTGAATCACGCCCTCAACGGCTGACATAATCCAATCCAGAAACCAACTAACAATTTGAAAAACACAAAAAAAATTAGGAAACTATCCTAACGGAGAAGTTGTGTCTGAGCCCCTGCAACAAAAGAGGAGTGAAAGACAACATTTAAAACATTATACTTTTCCCTCC
Source organism: Rana muscosa (assembly GCA_029206835.1). NCBI lineage: Eukaryota > Metazoa > Chordata > Amphibia > Anura > Ranidae > Rana > Rana muscosa. Next base: position 967,438,389 of record CM055117.1, on the reverse strand, counting down.
CATCCTAACTAAGGACCACCCCAGGTTCCATAATCTTGACGGGACGCTCTCCTGCAGAGGGAAGAGAAAAGAAACAATAAAACCCTGACACGTGTATGTGTGAGAGAAAAAGAAACTCCTCCGAAGAGAAACATCTTTTCCTCCAGTGTGAGTGTGTACAATGTATAACGTTGCACAAAACTGCCACCTGGTGACAGCCTCGCGGTAACTGCACCCGTTGAACCATCTTTTCTTGCTGCTTGACTCCGGGCCCTATCTACCCCAAAGTCTGCAACTTCTCACCGGAGAGGAAAGAACAACAACAACTGGAACAGTTCTTCCTTTGAATGACACAAGCACCCCTCTTGTGGGGCAAAACACTGATGATGGCACCAACAAGAAAGTCAAACAGCAAAGTTCAGGGGGTGCAAGGTCCTTTTGAAACAAAGCAAACAAATAGAGTCTCTTTCTCCTTAGAGGTAGAAACGAGGATGCGGCAGAACGATAGGTTTTAGATGCCGATCCATGGTCTCCAAATGGTACTCCACATCTTCACCTTCTTTGCGTCGGATCAGCACCTTGTCTGCATGGATGTGTCTTCCCCTCATCCACTCTGCCTTGCAGTCTTTGAATCGCTGAGATGTCTTTGGAGAGCATGTCAAATACCTGCGGGCGTGTGGGACCTTAAGGTGGGTCCACACAAAGTCATTATACCAGCGCTCTCGGTACACTTCCACTTTGTAGAGTAACTCCTTGGGAAGGTACGGGTATTCCCACCCGTAGTCAGCAGCAACTTTCTGGCAGAAGAGTCTCTGAAACCTTGACAGCGGAGGCATTGTGGCTTTGTCCCCTTCGCCGGGTAGAACTATAGAGTCTGGATGGTGAGGGGCCTTGACCACTTCTGGTTGGGGCATGGGTGCCCGTAGTATCAACTTCTGCTCCCCAGTACCTGATGCAGGCGGCACCGGAGATGTAGAGGCGGGCTGGGGACAGGACCCTTGTCCAGGCGCTGGTGCCTCCACCCGGGGTGTACTCTCCCCCGTGGACATGGGTGAATCCCGAGGCCTTCGGAACGAAGCTAGCGACACTTTGTCCCAGCCCTTCTCTGCAAACAGTTCGTCAATAGCGGTGTCATCTCCCATATCAGAGAGCGACTCCAGATCCGAAGTATCACACTCCTCCGCGGGTATGTAGCCCGTTGTAGAAACGGAGCCAACACCTCCCGCAGGCGTACTGGGCCATGCCTTCCCGGCACCTCCGCCCATGCACCAAGTCTCTTTGCCCGGCTCACCTCGGCCTTTACTTGAAGCGGGACGTCCGGAACACTCGTCAACGGATCCGTCTAGGCCTGGCGTAAGCTGGCAAGATGGTCCGCCACCACCACTGGTCGGGGCCACCATGCTGGTTCTCTTCTTCAGTGGCGGACGCTGTGAGACAGTGGTGACCGAGTCAGCATCCTCGGATTTCTCCGTTGAAATTTAACGACCTCCTCCTCGGTCGCTGCAGTGTGCGCTGGGATGGCTTTTACAGCAGTAATTCCTCCTCTGCGAGTAGTGTTACCTGAAGCCCGGCCTGGGTAGATGGTTCTCGGCCTTTCAACTACCGGATCCACCTCGAACAGGAACTCCCCACAGGCCTCACATTGTCCGAAGGGCTTCAAGTGGCACACCAGTCCCGAGCACCCGGGACAAATTACACCCAGGGCCTCTACGTCCATGCATGAATACAGGGCGAATCGACCCCTTGGCTTCAGCCGGATCCCGGTATCCGTTATCGGAGCAGCAGCAGTCATCGTGGTAGTAGCAGGGTTAACTGGAATCCATGAAGTATGTCCAAACATGGTGACTTGTTGCTGGTCCATCGCACACTGCAGAGTTTTCGCGCCAATGTCCCACGTGTAGCCCTCTCACGTATTGGACTCCTCCCCTTTGCTCTAGTTCGCTGGCTTTTTCACTTTCTTTGGTTGATTCACGCCCATGAACTAAGCAGCGGGGGTTGTGTCTGTTGGCGCAGTGCAATTAGAAGCCCCAACGTGTAGTACCTCACACGGCTTGGCCTCCCCCCGTTCACCGCTCTTCCTGCGCGGGCCTTTCCCTGGTCTAGGGTCAATTCCACGACTTCAAGCAGGGCTGCACTTTGGCCTATTTAGTTAACTCATCCAGCAGACTTGTTCAATACTGTGATGCACAACACAATCCCGGACGAGCCCCCACGTGTAGCGCCTGCCCCTCTCCTCTCTCCGTGTGGCTCGCACTGTCTCTTGTCTAGGGGTATCTGGTAGGGTGGAGAGAGAGAGAGCGGGTGGGCTACGCCTAGCTTCCACCACGTGGGAATACCTGTGGTATCAGCAATGTCTCATTTACCTTCGGGTCTGTGTTGTACACCCGGATCCTCCCTCCAAGAGTCACCGTGAACTTCGTCCGCCAGGAAGTGAGCCTCACACCATTAAAGTCCAACACTCCTTTATTAGAACACACCATACAGGGACTTCCTTGATAGATAGAACAGAAAAGGAGGTGTGAGTGTGAATAGGCCCAGACACAAATTCAGTCCTCCACTCTCCTCCTGGAGAGTGGGCTATGGTCTCCGCACGAGGAGAAGGGAATCCTTCTGGATGGTCTCCGACAAGAGACTCACCCATCACCGGCAGTCTGCTGCACCGGGTCTTCGAGTGAGGAGCTCTCCCCGGTCCATTGCGTCTTACTCAGATTCAGGCCTCCATCCCCGAAGTGCCTTAGGACACTTCCCTCGCGGAACTCAATGTTGGGCACTGAGCTCCGGACCTTCTTGTAAGTACCTCACCCCAGGACTGAAGGTGCCTGAGGTGGAACACGATCTCCGTTGGTCCCCTAGGCCGAGGCCTCCTAGGGGACTAGCACAAACCCACGTCCGCAAGCTGAAGGTGCTTGGGACGAAGACCCCGTGACCAAGATGGCCGGCCCCCTTTATCCCCTCTCCCAGCAAGCACGGCGGGTTCCCCGCCCCACCATACCGCTACTGAGAGAGGACAAAAAGGAGGCTCGACACACAGCGATATTCGTCCCTCCGGCCACAGTGACAGCGCCACCTGGTGGACCGTAGGGAACACAGCACTGATGTCACAGCTAGATTCAAAAAATGCACCCGGGAAAGTAACTACCCGCTACACATGTGATTGGGTATTCTTTGTAAAATGAAGCTTTATTTCATTTACTAAGCTCTGGAGCAACTGAGCTTGGAAAGTGCACTGTCTATTTGCCTTTAGCAAATCAGTCCACCGTGTAGAGATGGCCAATCGTTATCACTGTCAGGAAGATAGTACAATCCAAAGAAATGATGGGCAGCTAACATAGGAGTTGTGCATGTAGACAGGCAGTGGTTGAAAGAAGCTGGAGGAGATGCAATAAAAAAAAGGATTAAAAAGGGAGAAAACAACAACTACAGGCATACCCCACTTTTGTATTTCATAAAGAAAATATGGCAATATGGTACTTTAACCGCTTCATCTCCGGAAGATTTTACTCCCTTCCTGACCAAAGCACTTTTTACAATTTGGCACTGCGTCACTTTAACTGATAATTGCACGGTCCTGCGATGCTGTACCCAAACAAAATTTGTGTACTTTTTTTGCCACAAATAGAGCTTTATTTTGGTGGTATGTGATCACCTCTGCGGTATTAATTTTTTGCGCTTTAAACAAAAGAACAGCGGCAATTTAGAAAAAAACACAATAGGGGTTATTTACTAAAGGCAAATCCACTTTGCACTACAAGTGCACTTGGAAGTGCAGTTGCTGTAGATCCAAGGGGAACATGCAAGGAAAATAAAAAACAACATTTTAGCTTGCACATGATTGGATGATAAATTCAGCAGAGCTTCTCTTAATTTCAGATCTACCCCTCAGATTTACAGCGACTGTACTTCCAAGTGCACTTGCAGTGCAAAGTGGATTTGCCTTTCGTAAATAACCCCCAATATCTTTTACCTTTTGCTATAATAAATATCCCACATTTTTTTTTTAAAAAAAAACAAATTTTTTCCTCAGTTTAGGCCGATATATATTTTTTGGTAAAAAAAAAAAAATCGCAATAAGTGTATATTGATTGGTTTGCGCAAAAGTTATTATAGCGTCTACAAAATAGGGGATAGAATTATGGCATTTTTCTTATTTTTTTTTTTTTTTACTAGTAATGGCGGCAATCTGCAATTTTTTTAGGAATTGCGATATTATGGCAGACACCTCGTACACTTTTGACACATTTTTGGGACCATTGACAATTTTACAGCGATTAGTGCTATAAAAATGCACTGATTACTGTAAAAATGTCACTGACAGGGAAGGGGTTAACACTAGGGGCGATCAAGGGGTTAACTGTGTTCCCTCTGCATGTTCTAACTGAAGGGGGGATGGGACTGACTAGGGGAAATGACATATCGCGGTTCATACATTGTATGAACAGACGATCAGTCATTTCTCCCCTAAGAGAACCGGGATCAGTGTGTTTACACACACAGATCCCGGTTCTCGCTGTGTCACGAGTGATCGCGGGTGCCCGGCGGTCATCGCGCATCGGCTCCGGGGGACAATCAGCGGGCGCGTGTCTCCGGCGGAGCGAGCGCGCACCTAGTGGCCACAGGGCGAATCAACGTAACATAACGTTGTTTCGCCCAGCCAAGCCATGCTGCCGCAGTAAAACTGCAGCGGCTGGTCGGCAAGTGGTTAACAAATAAATATCACCTACTTTACGTTTTGCATCTACTAAAACGGTTCCTCATTACTACACAGTCAACAGCATATGAGAAATAGGATTTTGCTACTCTGACTATACCAGGATGATGCAAACAGAATTTTAGTGTGTTCCTATGAGTTACTAATAACCACATTCTGGGTAATTCAGTAAAGTATTAACACAATTTTTCTGGCTCTAGTTTTCTTTAGAACTTCTTATGTCTAATTCAGGCAAGCATTTGCACCAGTTTTGATAACATTAGTGGCACAGGACTCTATCCCAGACCCCATTCTGCTCAAGTATTAACAGCGGATTTCAATAAAAAAAAACTTTGAAAGCTGCTATTGGACTAAATAGTGGCTTTGGATCTTCCCCCAACCATGTGCTGTCAATCAAAATCAAGATGGACCTGATGGGGAACTCATTTATCAGTTCTGCAACCAAATCTGCCCACCACCCTACAAAACTCCCTGGCCATGTGCTGGTCAATGTGATGGGCGCAGTGGTTATTGAGGGAGCACACTGAGGAAGGAGTGTCCAGTATAGACCTCAGTGCCAGGTTCTGACAGATTCATGTACCCGTAAAGCACCAAAATTTTGGTGCGACCATCCATACAAATTGTTAAGGGGGTCTAATACACCCTTTGTGAATTCCACCCATTGTGTTATTACTGTACATTGGCTCAAATGTTGCAATAAGTTAATGAAGCCCAAGAATCTCACGGATAAAACATTGTCAATGAAGAGTTTGGTAAGTGTTTGCTCACACAAGACTATGTAGAAAAATAATTAGTTTGGTATGTTTTCTGCAGGCCAACAGAAAAGCAAGAGTAAAAATAAAAGTAAAAGAAGAAATACAATTGAATTCTTCTATATGGAACCCAGAAATGATGTATTTACTGACCCTGTAAAGTCATTTCATTTTATCTGATAAATAATGAGGAACATAGCTGCCACAAAATAGTTTTCACTGTTGTTGGGTAGATGGTCCTGATAAACACTGACAGCAGTGTATCTGCAGGTTACAGGAAAGTTGTCATTGTGTGATAAGACAATACTTTCAGGGAACACCTAACAAGTAGAAATGTCCCGAGTGCCAGAGAAAACAAACTATTTTTCTCAGACTGTCTAAGCCACTGATAAACCATACAATAGCAATAACAATAGCAAACGATAGGAAAATCATTAGAACAAACATTTCAAGGGTAACTCCACATTTATGGGAAAAAATTAGCATGTAAAAAAATTATAATATAGCAGAAACAATTGCGACACAATTCATACTGTAATTGAATGTTATTAAAAATGACCTTTTCTTTTCAATCTGCAGCTCTGTAATTTTCTGTAAATGCAATGCAATATGGCTGCACAGAATGTGTACAGAACACTTCCCAGAAACATAATTTCCTGCTTGTGTGATTGGCTCATTGGTTTTCCCAGAAGTCTGCACCAATATACAAGTCAGATTTTTGGCATCTCCTGTAACAAAAATTTAATTTTTGGTGAGATACTCCCAGTAGAATATCACATCTAAAGGAATGCTGACCCAGCAACTTTCCCCATTAGAACTCTACAGTTGAAGCAGCTGACTGATAATTAGGGATGAGCTTTATGTTCAAGTCGAACATGAGTTCGACTTGAACATTGGCTGTTTGCCCGTTCGCCGAATAGCAAACTATTTGGGGTGTCCGCGGCAAATTCAAAAGCTGCGGAACACCCTTTAAAAGTCTATGGGAGAAATCAAAAGTGCTAATTTCAAAGGTTAATATGCAAGTTATTGTCATAAAAAGTGTTTGGGGACCTGGGGACCTGGGGACATGTATCAATGCAAAAAAAAGTTTTAAAAACTGCAGTTTTTTCGGGAGCAGTGATTTTAATAATGCTTAAAGTGAAACAATAAAAGTCAAATATTCCTTTAAATTTCCTTTAAACACGGAAAACATGCGCTACTTTACAGGCATACTATAGGCACCCCCCAGGTACGAAATTTAAAGGAATATTTCACTTTTATTGTTTCACTTTAAGCATTATTAAAATCACTGCTCCCAAAAAAACTGCAGTTTTTAAAACTTTTTTTTTGCATTTTTTTGCATTGATACATGTCCCCTGGGGCAGGACCCGGGTGCCCAAACACTTTTTATGACAATAACTTGCATATTAACCTTTAAAATTATCACTTTTGATTTTTCATGTTCGTGTCCTATAGACTTTTAACGCGCGTTCGAACAAATTTTTTGCCTGTTCGCATGTTCTGCTGCAAACCGAACCGGGGGGTGTTCGGCTCATCCCTACTGATAAATATAAAACCACTCCATTTAGACTCACTCAGAACAGGGGCACAGAACAACAAACAGTGAATTCTTCAGAATAACAAAAGGTAGGACTCGCAATCCTTGCAATGTACATAGATCACCCAGAGGGGAATGTTTTTTTCTCAACAAAAGTGGAGTTACGCTTCAACTTATACTCTGGGCAAACGTCAGTGGTGCATGCGCTCTGAAGGTCCGGTGGATGCTGCTGGAAATTTAGAGCTCCTTCCCGAAACAGGGACTCGTGACGTCATCGTGGCTCCGGCCACTCACAGCACCGGAGCCGCGAACCAAGAAGAAACGCAGAGGGAACATGTGAGCTCTCCCAGCGGTGACTCTGAGGCAGTGCGGGCGCTTCAATCTAAGGTAAGTATTTCATAATGAGCTAGTATGCTGTGCATATTAGCTCATCATGCCTTTGCCTTACAGGTTTTTTTTATTTTTCATCCAGGGCATACAACCACTTTAATCTTACCATATAGCTGTACAATTGGTCTATACGCCCTTCTATAGTTTTACCAAAACTATGTAATATGGGGTCCTTCCTAAATAATCAAATCAATGTGTATACAATCAGGCAGGGCCTTGCACTGCTGCATAGCTGTTGGTAGATCAAAGGAAGATCATAGGATCAGATTATAGGGAGCAATAAAAATAAGCAGGAAAACAAAAATGCTAAAGTAGGAAGAAGCAGAGAAGCAGAGTGATCTTCCACAGTAGCAGAGGTATATTCATCACAAGAATCACTGTCCAAAATTAGAAACCCTTTGGTAGATAAGCCCCAGCTAAAAATTGTACCTACAAATTTGTTTTTTGAAACTTTAAAACTGACAAATGTATTTACATTAGGTGGATCATTTTTTGCATATTTATCACGAAATATTGAAAAGACTATGCAGGGAAATTCAATAAAACATTTACAGCACTTTTCTGGCAGCATGGCCCCTTTGAAATGGTCTGCACCTAACTCAGAAAAGCCTTTTGATAATTTTGTTGAGAAATTCAACATGTGTACCAGATTTGAGCAGTTCTTGACTCCACCATTTTATAAAGCCTCTTGCTATAATTGCAACAGATTAAAAAGAATTACCATAATTTCACAGATAAGTGAACTGCCGGTAATTAAGACTAATTCTGTGTTGGCATACAGAAAATCTCTGTGGGACATTTTGTGCTGGGAAGCTGCACAATACTTGCAGTTGCTAAGATTCTGCAACTATTTCGTCATCATACCGTTGCTTCCTAGCAAATGATGACCGCAGCTCTATTCAGCTGCTGGCCGGCAGCTGAAAGTAAACAAAAGGGTCAGCAATGCTGGCAATACCATTACACAAATACGGCAATGGTCCTCACTCAACAGGAGGGTAGACCTCTTTCTACAAGTCACCACCAACTCCTGTTTCGAACAGGTTTACTCCATTCACTTGTAATTGACTCCTTGTGTAGCTGTACCAGCCGGCGTCCACAATTCCTGACCTTTCATTCTGCCCCCACAATACCAGGAGCCTCTTGTTTTCCTGGCCATGGCCCTTGAGTCATCTCCTGATGTATTTGCCCTGGTAAGTTACATTCCCATTCGACCCCTTGCCTAATGTTTTCACCACTTAGGGTTCAGGGCACTCCTTCCTTCCTCCCCCCCTTTTCTTTCCCTACCCTTCTTCCCTCCCATCCCTCCTTTCTCCCCCTCCTTCTGACCCCTTCTGTTCTTCCCCTCTCCATCCCCCTCCTTCTACTCCTTCCTACCCTTTCCCTCTCTCTTCCCCCCTTTTTTCCTCCCCTCCTCCCCCTTCCCTTCCCCCCCTTCCCTTCCCTCCTTGCCCCCCCTTCCACCCCCTCCCCCTCCCCCTGCCCCATCCCTTCCTTCCTTCCTCTCTCCCCTTTTCTCCCCACCCGATTCCCCCCTTCCCCCCTTCCCCCCTTTTCCCCTGCCCTACAAATTGCCATGTATTGGGTTTTCTACCAACATTATGCCTTTTATCTAGAGATGTACGCACTATCCCCCTTGTCCGCCGCAGGGGGAATCTAGTTCGGTGGCCTGGGTACGCACGCGCCAATTTATTCATTGGGTTAGCTATGTTTGCTACTTACGTATTATATGCTATATACTGTAATCTTATGAATTTTTGAAACATATTTTGTGTATCTTACTGTATTATTTGTCTTATAGATTGGCTCTCCTGAGGAAGTGGTACAACACCGCAAAACTAGTAGAGACCTTGACCAATCTATAATCTGTAAATCACAGATATCCCTTGGGGGAACCCTGAGTATCTGTTTTTTCCCTTTTAAAATGTTAACTGTATATTTGTTCTGTTTTACTTCACAATGTATATTGTTTTCTATCAGTACCGAGATAGTCCATTAATCAATTGGGCAGGTATGCTACAGGGATAGCTTCAGCAACTACTTCCTTGCCCACACCCCCTCCTGTTTCTCTATAGTAATCTGGATGATGGTACGTTGTTATGAATTATTATGTTTTCCTTACATGAGGCGATACTCAAAATTTTCCTGTAATTGCAATCAAGTATACTCGACCAGAGCAGACAACTATGAGGAACCCTTATCCAGCTGTCTTCACTCAGGTATTCAAACATCCCCTTCAATAACACTCCAACCAGAAGCAAAGTCCATGACTTTAACTGAATGCTTGCAGGATGGATTTCATTGATGCAACATCACATATTACAAACAAACACCAGTCCCAAGTACCAGTCTTTACCCATCTTCAGTGGTATGATATACTGTAAGTCCCTAGATTAATGGTCAGGGGTGCAGCTCATCTGAGTCCAATTTCAGGGAAAACCTTCTCCAGGGGAAGTCCACAAAGGGAAATCCATGGATATTGTCCACAGTTGAAATACTCCATGATACTATTGCTCTACACTCTAACTCTCCCACACCATAAGCTCCAGCCACTACTAATATGAGGGTCCTGACAAATAGAGTAGATATCTCACTTCCTCTGGGGAAAGAGGGGGGCTGGAGGAGAAGCCTAAAATAAAATAACCCCTTCCTACAGGTATGTTTGACAATCCTCTTCTGGATCACGAGGAGGGGTTCTCAGATCTTTAAATACCAACAAAATATAGTGGTTAAACTACAGTAATGAATGGGAAAAGTACAGAGCACCTAGACCAGTGATAGCTAACCTTGGCACCCCAGATGTTTTGGAACTACATTTCCCATGATGCTCAACTACACTGCAGAGTGCATGAGCATCATGGGAAATGTAGTTCTAAAACATCTGGGATGCCAAGGTTCGCCATCACTGACCTAGACCGTGGTCTTTGTATGCATTTCAAGATTTCATGTATATTTGTGTCTGGGCTTTACCTTTATCTAAAGAGAAAGTAAAGCTTATTTTCAGTGATTGCATTCTTTGGTTAATTTTGAATTATTTACCTTGTGTGAATAAATTCCTTTCTTTTGGCATGCTACTAAACAAAGAGATTTGTAGACTAGCCATTACCGAAAAGGTTGATTATCTAATACAGTCAAATGGGGTTGATTTAATAAAAATGGGAAATGCTAAATTTGATGCATTTCTGTATAGCAATCAGCCTTTTGTCTAAGCCTAATTGAACAAGCTGACGCTAGAAGCTGATTGGCTACCGTGCACAGCTGTACCAGATTTTGCACTCTGCAGTTTAACCACTTGACCACTGGGCACTTAAACCCCCTTAATAACCAGACCAATTTTCAGCTTTCGGTGCTCTCACATTTTGAATGACAATTACTCAGTCATACAACACTGTACCCATATGAAATTTTTGTCCTTTTTTTCACACAAATAGAGCTTTCTTTTGGTGGTATTTAATCACTGTTGGGTTTTTTATTTTTTGCGCTATAAGAGAAAAAAGACTGAAAATTTTGTAAAAAAATGATTTTTTTTCGTTTCTGTTATAAAATTTTGCAAATTACTATTTTTTCTTCATAAATTTTGGCCAAAATTTATACTGCTACATATCTTTGGTAAAAATAAGTACAAATTGGTGGATATTATTTGGTCTTTGTGAAAGTTATAGAGTCCACAAGCTATGGTGCCAATATCTGAAAATTGATCACACCTGAAGTACTGACGGCCGATCTCATTTCTTGAGACCCTAACATGCCAGATAAGTACAAATACCCCCCAAATGACCCCTTTTTGGAAAGAAGACATTCCAAGGTATTCAGAAAGAGGCATTGTGAGTTTTTTGAAGTTGTAATTTTTTCCCACAATTCTTTGCAATATCAAGATTTTTTTTTTCTCTTTTTTTTTTTCACAAAATTGTCATATTAGCAGGTTATTTCTCACACACAGCATATGCATTCCACAAATTACACCCCAAAACACATTCTGCTATTACTCCCGAGTATGGCGATACCACATGTGTGAGACTTTTACACAGCGTGGCCACATACAGAGGCCCAACATGCAGGGAGCACCTTCAGGCGTTCTGGAGCACCAAGGCCAATTCTGACATTTCTCTCCTACATGTAAAAATCATCATTTATTTGCTAGAAAATTACATAGAACCCCAAAACATTATATATGTTTTTTTAGCAAAGACCTTAGAGAATATAATGGTGGTTGTTGCAACTTTTTATCTCGCACGATATTTGCGCAGCAATTTTTTAAACGCGTTTTTTACGGAAAAAAATGTTTTGTGCTTAAAAAAAAAAAAAAACAGTAAAGTTAGCCCAATGTTTTTGCATAATGTGAAAGATGAAGTTACGCCGAGTAAATAGATACCTAACATGTCGCCCTTAAAAATTGAACACACTCGTGGAATGGCGCCAAACTTCGCTACTTAAAAAATCCCCATAGGCGACGCTTTAAATATTTTTACTGGTTACATGTTTTGAGTTACAGAGGAGGTCTAGGGCCAAAATGATTTCTCCCGCTCTAACGTTCGCACCGATACCTCACATGTGTGGTTTGAAAACCGTTTTCATATGTGGGCGGGACTTACGTATGCGTTCGCTTCTGTATGCGAGCTCACGGGGACAGGGGCGCTTTAAAAAAAAAAAAAATATTTTATTCTTCATTTTACTTTATTTATTTTAGTTTGACATGTTTTTCCGCCCTAAACATTTTTTTGATCACTTTTATACCTATTACAAGGAACGTAAACATCCCTTGTAATAGGAATATGGCATGACAGGTCCTCTTTACAGTGAGATATGGGGGGGGGTGTCAATAAGACCCCACATCTCACCTCTAGGCTGGGAAGCCTGAAAAAAATACAAAAAAAAAAAACAACAATCCTGGCTTTGATCGTAGCGGTGAGTCGGTAGAAGCACCGGAGGGCGGCGGGGGGGGGGGGGACATCCCCTCTCGCCTCCCGTAAGAATGATCAAGCGGCGGAACAGCCGCTATGATTGTTCTTATGGTGTAGGGAATCGCCGGCTGAAAAAGCTGATATCTGAATGATGCCTGTAGCTGCTCCCATCATTCAGATATCCCCGCACAAAGTCAAGGACGTCATATGACGGCCGGAGGGCGGGAAGTGGTTATTGCAGAGTATTGCCGGGCATTGCGGAGTATTGCCGGGCATTGCGGAGTATTGCCGGGCATTGCGGAGTATTGCCGGGCATTGCGGAGTATTGCAGGGCATTGCGGAGTATTGCGGACTATGGCAGGGTATTGCGGTGTATGGCAGGGTATTGCGGTGTATGGCAGGGTATTGCACGGGTATTGCACAGGGTATTGTGGAGGGTATTGCACAGGGTATTGTGGAGGGTATTGCAGAGTATTGTGGAGGGTATTGCAGAGTATTGTGGAGGGTATTGCAGAGTATTGTGGCGGGTATTGCAGAGTATTGTGGCGGGTATTGCAGAGTATTGTGCAGGGTATTGCAGAGTATTGTGCAGGGTATTGCAGAGTATTGTGCAGGGTATTGCAGAGTATTGTGCAGGGTATTGCAGAGTATTTTGCAGAGTATTTTGCAGGGTATTGCAGAGTATTTTGCAGGGTATTGCAGAGTATTGCACCAGGGTATTGCAGAGTATTGCACCAGGGTATTGCAGAGTATTGCACCAGGGTATTGCAGAGTATTGCACCAGGGTATTGCAGAGTATTTCGCAGGGTATTGCAGAGTATTTTGCAGGGTATTGCAGAGTATTTCGCAGGGTATTGCAGAGTATTTCGCAGGGTATTGCAGAGTATTGCACCAGGGTATTGCAGAGTATTGCACCAGGGTATTGCAGAGTATTGCACCAGGGTATTTTGCAGAGTATTGGCAGGGTGTATTGCAGAGTATTGGCAGGGTATAGCACAGGGATGGCTGAGCAGGGATGGATGGATGGCTGGATCTGTGACTGCAATTGTCACAGATCCAGCCCACAGTGCTGCTGCTGCCATCCGCTCCCTCCCCCTCCCCTCTCACACTGTACCGATCGGTACAGAGAGGGGAGGGAGGAACCGGCGTCATCAAATGACGCCGGTCTGTTTACAAGTGATTGCTCCGTCATTGGACGGAGCGATCACGTGGTAAACGGCCGCTATCAGCGGCGATTTACCGCGATTCGTGATCCGCCGGGTCCTCTGGACCCGGCGGTCACGGAGTTTCCCGTGTGCGCGCCCCAGGGGGCGCGCGGGAGCGCGATTCTGGGAGGACGTTATATAACGTCCTCCCAGAGTTAAGCAACCACCTTGTCGACGTTATTTGTCGGCAGGTGGTTGTTAAGTGGTTAAGTAAATTAACCCCATTGTGTAACTGCTCAGAAACTGTGGCGATGCAATCCAATGAGTCAGCCCACTTAGACTTGCATTATGAAAAGCCCAACCATGGTGTAGTACTGACCAAGAGTGCCTGTAAAATGGTGTTCTTTGCAAAGTAAATTTTCATCACATTCCCTTGCAAAGTTATAATTCCCTAACAGTCGACTTGCCTTTGTAAATCAACCCCTATACATTCCCTTTAAAGTGATGGAAGACAAAAACAGACAAAGGTCACTGCAGGGAAAAAATTAAGTTTGGTCATGACAATAAAAAGGAATATGCTCTTTATAAGACTGTGAAGGATCCTGCAAGGATTTGCAATAGATAGAATAAATAGAACTCTTCTCGTTTCCCATGAAGGTAACATGTTATACAAAATGCACTGACCATAAACAAATACTTCCAATTCAGTGGTAACTGATTTCTGTAGATCAGGAAAATGGCTACTGCTTGTGATGCCCTACAGAACCTTGGAATGGAATCAGGGCAAAGAAGGAAAAAAAATATAGATACAAAGGCAAAATAAAAACCTACCGGGCTGGGAAAAAAACAAGAATTAGTCTGAAACTCCTTACACTTCCAAAGAACAAGGGGGGAATCGGTTTACCTGACTATAAGAAATACCATATAGCCTCTCATATATCAAGACTGATAGATTGGCATTGCCACGGCACTCACAAAGATTGGGTACAGCTAGAGTGAGACCACAACAAGAAACCCATCCTATATTTCCCTTGGTCAGCCTCTTCCAAATACACCAGAAAAAAAAAAACTAACCCCTTTGTAGCAACCACACTTGATATTTGGCACAAAATAGCTACACCTTACAAACTAACCACAATCCCTGGCCCATTGACACCGATTGCAGACAACCCAGACTTCTCACCGGGAGAACACCAACTGAGACTTCCAATCCCTACTACCACTGGTAAACTGCTGGTCACCCATTGCTTGACTGACGATAAGGTCAAACCTTCAGATGCTCTAAGAAATGAATTTGGTGAACCATCACTCAAACCTTGGTCCTATTTACAGCTGAAAGACTTTTTGATCAATAGCAAACATAAAAATGCATACTGTAAGAACCTGACCCAGCTGGAGAATATTTGTTTTTCAAGATCACAGATCACTAAGACAACATCCTTGGCATATTCCTGGCTGGGGCATACACAAATAGACACATGCAACAAACATAAAAACAAATGGGAAACCCATCTAGGTCTTACACTCAGCAACATACAATGGGAAAAGGCATGCATTTTTGCACATAAATGCTCTCTGAGCACGAGATACCAAGAAATTTCTTATAAACTGTTAACCCAGTGGTATGTGACCCCGGTGAAATCCAAAAAATGGTCAAACATCTCATCAGATATATGTTGGAGGTGCAATAGGGAGCCCGCCTCCTTTTTGCACATTTGGTGGAGTTGTCCCCCTATCCTTGACTATTGGTCTCAAGTAAAATTATGGATAAAACACATCACAGATACTAAGATCGATCTAAACGCAGCTGCATGCCTTCTACATATCAATCACTTTAAAATTAGCAAATATAAAAATGCGTTAACAAGGCATCTATTAACAGCTGCTAAAACACTTATTCCACTGCATTGGAGAACCACTAACACACTGACGGTCAAGGATTGGTTGGACAGGGTAATGTTCATACACAAAATGGACAAAATTGTAGCAATGAAAAGAGAAACAACTGAAAGTTTCCACGCACTTTGGCAACCTTGGGTTCTATTCCAGTACTCTGCTGAATTCCAAGCTCTGATGAAATAAGATGCTCATAGATCTACATTTCTGGCAATCTATTCAGTTATATCATAGAAGTACTTTCTCTTTTCCTGCATAATGACACAATCATATTGTATTCTGTGACAGATTGTATTCTGGGCTGTTGTGTTACTATTAATACAGCTAGAAGGTATTCAGACGTTGAATCAATACTGCATTTCCCGCCCTCCTGAAGTCCTCTACCCTAATAGCTCTCCCCCCCTTCTCCCTCCCCCTTATCCCCCCCTCTTCTCACCCCCCCCTTCTCTCTAAATCTGACCCTCTATCCCCCCTCTCTATCCATACCCTTTCCTCCCTCTATAAATAAGGATTAATATGATAGAATTACTGCCCCTATCTATACTGTATGTACTCTTTACCTCTCTAATTATTTTCTGCTTTTTGAAAGCTGAACTTAAATGTTGAGTACAGAACTTTGCTGATGTATTACCATTGTTAATATTTTGTAATCATTTTCTTTCAATAAAACTTTGATTGTGAGAAAAAAAAAAAAATCTACCAAAAAAAAACCTCACTAATCGTAATACACAATAATAGATCAACCACCATAATACAAATGTTATTCTGTTGCTAGAATAAAATTAAAAAGAAAATGCCTGCTCACTAGACATGTGCACACTGAAATCGTTCGTTTCGGAATTTCGTTTTCGTCCAAAAAATCAAATTATTTAGTTACTTCTGAAATTCGTTTTTATTTATTTTGTTTCGTTGAAAAATGCATTCATCCGAAAATCCGAATTAATTAAGGTCGAATCTGTCATTGAAGGCTTATGGTGTCTGTCGAATGTTCTAAGAAGATTTGATGGAGCAGCTAAACTGTACGACGCCGCAAACGTACATTTCCGGTCGAATGCTCGGCCCACAAGCTATAGTAGAATTCTAATGTTGTATGACTAGTAATAATTATATTTATTAATTATTATTAAATATTATTACTAGTCAGCCAACATTAGAATTCTTCTATAGCCTATGGGCGGAGCATTTGACCACAAATGTCCGCTCGTGGCGATCGTATGTTGCTTCGTCTAATCTTCATATAAGATTATAATGTCGAATCTTTTCTCTCTATGTCAAATCTTTTCTCTCTATGTCAAATCTTTTCTCTCTATGTCAAATCTTTTCTCTCTATATCGACTCTTCTCTCTATGTCGAATCTTCATGTCTCTATAATGTCGAATCTTTTCTCTTTATGTTGAATCTTTTCTCTCTATGTCAAATCTTTTCTCTCTATGTCAAATCTTTTCTCTCTATGTCGAATCTTCATGTCTCTATAATGTCAAATCTTTTCTATCAATGTCGAATAATCTCGGACTTATAGAGTTAGGTTAGGCACATTCAACCGCAGATTTGATAGACACAGATCGCTATTGTTACCGTCATGTCAAATCTTCTATCCATATCGAACTGTTGTCACAACAAAATGAAAATAAAGCATTTTTTATGTCGGATCTTTCGGATTTCGGACTCCGCACATTCGTTATCGTTTGTTAAAACTAACATGAAAATCCCCGAAATTCGGACAAAAATACTTTCGGACGAAAACTAATGCACGTGTCTACTGCTTACCTCTCCTTTTGTCTGTACTGCCGATCTGTGCAGGGGGCTGTGGGAGAAACAGTGTCAGGTAGAGGGGATAAGCATTTGACACACTGGGAAGTGCCAGATCCTAAAGCATCTTCAGTGGCTGCAATGCAGCACAAATTGGCATTGTGGGTGGTGGAAGAGGCAGGTTTAGACTCTCTTCTTCGTTGAGGGCACTGTGTTTTCCATTAGACATGTGCAGAACAAAAAATGTGTTTTGTTTCGCTTCGATACGTCATTTAAATAAATTAAAAAAGCGAATTGGGGAAGTAGGACTTTGAATGAAGCACATAGATGCTAATAAAAGATTTTAATATATATAAACAATTGAATATGTCGATAACAAGGTACATATTGGTAATTATGGTACATGTATAATCTCCAATACAATTCATGAATATACACACACATACATACACGTGCAAGTATTCAGATATAGTATAGCATGTAAAAAGTAGCTGGTAGAACACATAAAGGGTTGAAACACGGCATATATCAGCTCTACGCGTTTCATGGATTGATCCAATCTTCAGGAGCATGCACGTGATTGGGGTATATATAATGTAGATGGTAAAGTATTTAAATAAATTAGTTTAGTTAAATTTGTTTAATTTGTTTGATTTGTTTTCAGAATTTGTTTCCTTTATTCAAATTTAAATCGATTCAAATTTTTCGAATTCCATTCAAATTTGAATCACATTCCATTTGAAATGCATTGCATTCGACTCAAATTACATTTGAAATCAAATTTATTCTAATCAAAATTCTAATTTTGGAAGATGTTTATATTCTTTCTATTCCAGTCTATTCAATTTGTTTTTCAATTCTATTTTTTTATTTTCTATTATGTTCTTTTCTATTATATTCTATTCTTTTTTATTCTATTCAAATTAAAATGTATTCTATTCAAAATTCTAAATTTATTCTATTTGAAATTCAAGTTTATTATATTCGATTTGTTAAGATGGTTATATTCTATTTTATTCTATTCTATTTTTATTATATTATATTCCTTTATAATTTGTTCCATTTTATTTTATTCTGTTCTGTTATTTTGTACTCGGTTCTGTTTTACTCTATAATATATTATATTATTTTATTTTTTATTATATTCTATTATATTTTTTTCTATTCTTTTCCTTTATTTTCTATTATATTTTATTGTCTTCGGAAATTCAAATCTGATGCGAAAAGTATTTGAATTTGATTAGAAAACTATTCAAATTCAAATTCAATGTGAAATTTTGATTTATTATTTCGCATTTGTTTAAATTCATTACTAATGTAATATGGAAATTCGAATGCATCCAAATTTCAAATGATGAAAAATTTGTCTGAATTTCAATTTGGAACGAAACGAACCGCACATGTATTTTTTTTTCATTTTGATCATAACAACAGGGAGACTTCAAGCTTGATATTCAAGCCTCATAAATAAAGGTGCAATAGTAGAGCTGCATGATTACTCGTTAAAAAATTGCGATCTCGGGGGGCGTGGCCTGGCACCGGAGCGAGATGGCTGCCTAGAGAGAGAGCTCCGCCATCCAGAGTCCCAAGTAAGCCTCCAGCAGCAGCTAAACCTCACTCTACGAGCAGCAGAATGACGGGTAGGAGCAACTCAGCCACCCGCTCTCAGCTGGACCCGTCTACCCAGCTGAGTAGGAACATTCTGGCGATGTTCCGCACTCAGCACGCTGACTTGCAGGCCGCATCTCAAGCCGCGGACTGTAGTTTAACAGGTCACGCGGCTGCGGCTGACACCCCTGCAGTCTCTCTGATGGGACCGTCCTCCTCACGCACCTCTCCCTTCTTATGCCTGGCGGACCTTCAGAGTGTAGCCCTGGACATCAAGAACACGCTAACGGCAGCTATTGCAGACTTGAAGACGGAGATCAAGGCAGTGGCCTCACGTGTGGAGCATGTAGAGTCGGCGGCCATGACACATGGCGCGGCCATACAACAAGTACAGCAGGCAGTCAGTGTACATGGACAACATCTCATGGACATGCACAGACATATGGAGGACCTGGACAACAGGGGCCGTAGGTGTAACCTCCGTGTCAGAGGAATTCCAGAGTCTGTTGAGGGCCCCCAGTTGCAGGCAGTGGTCTGGGCTATATTCAACACCCTCCTCGGTAGACCACCAGATGCACCTGTCGAGATGGAGAGGTGCCACAGGGCGCTGAGGCCAAGAGGTAGGGACACTGATCCAACCAGGGATGCTGTATGCTGCCTGGTCAGCTTTACCCAGAAGGAAGAAATCCTGCGCCTGGCCCGCAATCATGCTCACCTGGAACATGAGGGGTCACGAATCCAACTATTCCAGGACTTATCAGCCATTACCTTACAACATAGGAGGGATCTCCGTCCCCTCCTACAGGCCCTACGAGAGAGGCACATTCCCTATCATTGGAAGTTCCCATTCTGCCTTCAAGCGACAAATGGCAACCGCACGGCACAACTGAGGACCCCGGTGGACTTGCGGCCTTTTTGTGATACTCTAGGCATCCCGGTGGTCCCAGTTCCAGATTGGTATGGAGTCTTTTTGCAGCCTGAACCCTGGATCTCTACCCGGCCTGGGGACACTCCGAGGTCGCAGAGAAGCAGACAACGCCGCCGCAGACCCTCGACTGCCTCACCACAGAGCCGTTGTGGAGATATGGAAACCGATGAAAGCCCACGCGTCTCCCCATCATCTGCCAGGCGCAAAACTGATCACTGAGTTTGCAGGACTTGAGCTGATGAGCTGTGCCTTCGCCATCATCTGTCCCTATGTACGCCCCGCATCATAACCTGTAAGGTAAGCTGAGTTATACCTTCATGCGTATTACCTACACCTGGCAATTGACTGATGATGATTTGTGGGGGTTCCTGACACCTGCTCTGACCTTTTCTTGATTGCTCAGCTGCCCACTATTTCAAGTTGCTAATGACAGGAGTTATCTCCCTTCTTTACCCTGGGATCTGGCGCAAACTTGTTCATGTGGTACTATTGCCAAGGACTGTATCTGGTGATTTTATCAAGGATCCTCGAACCGGTTCTACGCAGAGGTATGCTATCGCTTCTACAGAACTCTTACCAGTTTTGGGCCGTTCCCGGTGCTGATCAATTTACTGAAAGAACTCACCCATTCAAGGGGGCAGTCGAGCTTTGGGAAGATGCAGGCTCTTCCCCTCCCTTGCCACACTGACTCTCTAGGCTAACTGCGGACAGCGGCTGCATGACAAGATTGATGATCCCCTGCCCTTTCTCCAGTTTTTTTTTTTTTCTTTCTCTGTCAGTAGCGGCAGCAATGGAAACTTTGCTCTTGGTGTCACCCCATAGCTACTCACCCCTTCCCCCCTTCCCTTATTTTTGATTGTTTTGAGGGGTGGGGTGGGGGGTGGGGGCTTGGACTTGCCAGTTTGTTAGCTCAGGTCATAAGCTGATTGCTCAGAGGCTCTTATAGAATAATACTTTCATGGGCACTAGGGATAGGGGAAAAGCATAGCTTATTAAGGCTGCACTGTTTGTTTCATGTTTAATGACGTATATAATTTTATCGCCTGATGCATCACTGTGACAGCTTGGACGTTGCCCTGGGGATGGTGGGGTCTTATCCCTGAATCTATGACTGATTGTGGGTGTGGGGAAGGGCATCACCGTGATCCCGGAGTAAGGGGAGGCCCTTACCCTGTCTACGCTGGCCCTTTTAGGCCGTAGGGGCTCTATAATACAGAGGTATAGGGCTCTATATCCTTCCTTATGCTAGTTGTTGCAGGGCTTATAATATATTCTTAATGTTTGCGGGCGGTCGGGGCCCCCGATCCTGGGATCCATCATGGATTTTGGTGGTCCTGGGCCCGGGGACTCTGACATTTCTAGTCAGCTAAATTGGAGGTAGAGGAAATGTTAAAATATTATAATGATAGACGTTCTTGATTTGCACTGTTAACTCTTTTGTTTACTCTGTTTTGCTGTGAGTGGTTCTACATTGCAAAGCTACATGATATTATAGGGTGCTACTCTTGACCCGTCATGACCCCCTGGTTTGCTGGGGGGAGGGATGCCGCCGCAGGCCCTCCTCACCTATTGTGGGGGGGCTTGTGCGGTATCGCTCCATCCGGCGGGGCTGGGGCTACTCATTACTGTCCATCCTCTCTCTCTTGGGACTCTGGATGGTAGGATCTATGTATATTTGGTGTTTGTTTTTGGTTTAGGTGCTAGGTCTCTTTCCCACCTCAAGGAGGCAGGTATCCCCCTTGAAAACTGCCGGAATAGCCTCTTTCTTTTTCTGTTTTACACCCCTTCCCCTACTAGGTGACTCAGCTGGACTGGTATTACCTCCGGCACTTCCTTCACGATCCCCACCTAGGAGGTGGCTCACTCGCTCAGGTGTTAAGCCTCTCTTGGGTTGTTAGTAAACTCTGAGTGACTTCCCGGTGTGGGCTTGACTTTTTTTTTTCTCTCTCTCTCTCTCTTTCTCTTTTTCTGCCTTTTCTTCCCTTGTTCTCTCTTCCCTACCCCTCTCCCCTCTTTTTCAGATCCCCTTCCTTGGAAATTTGGGGGTGATATTGACAAGCACTCCTGGTCACTGACCATGCCTACTGCGGTGCAATCATCAGCTCCTCGATCTCTCAAGGTCTATTCCTTGAATGCTAAAGGTCTCAATATCCCGGAGAAGCGCAGTAGTATTCTTGCTGAGGCGTACTGCCACAGAGCTCAAGTGATATTCCTGCAAGAAACCCACTTTAAATCAGGCTCCACCCCTCGCTTATCTAATAGTCGATTCCCGGAGGTCTATCATGTGACCTGTCCCGACTCCAAAACCAAGGGGGTCTCAATAGTACTTGCTAAATCATTCCCATTCCACCTTACTGACCAAGTCAGTGACCCAGAAGGCAGATTTCTCTTCCTAAAAGGGACATGGAAAAATAGGCCGGTGACTTTTGCGAACATCTATTGCCCCAACTCCAGACAGGTATCCTTCCTAAAAGAGGTCCTTTTGCAGCTCACCATGTTTCAGGCAGGTCTTTTGATACTGGGGGGGACTTCAATATGGCCTTGGATCCGCTCTTCGATACCTCCACAGGTACCTCCTCAATCCCATTTGCTGCTTTACGCCAGGCAAAGCTTGCCTTAGCCTCCCTAGCGCTTCATGACACCTGGAGAATGTTATATCCCTAGGGGAAGGATTACACGTTTTTCTCACCTCCACACAATCGCTACTCGAGGTTAGACTATATATTTCTACGCCAGACGGATTTGACCTTCCTGCAGGCTGCGACCATAGAGAGTATGTTAATCTCTGACCACCACCCGATCACACTGACTTTACAGTTCCCACAAAGGGAGATGACTACCAGGACTTGGAGGCTGGATGCTTCCCTTCTCACTGACCCGGGAGACTTGGCTACTATCACCCAAATCATTAAAGATTACTTTCAACACAATGACACGCCAGACGTGTCCCCCATGACCCAATGGGAAGCACATAAATGCGTGGTGCGGGGGCATCTGCTAGCTATTGCAGCCAGGAAAAAAAAAGAACACCAATTCACTATTCGAGAACTTTCTAGGAAGATAGCCTCATTGGAAGCACAGCACAAACGCTCACTAGCAGTGAGGGTAGCTAAGGAATTAGCTGATACACGGGCGATACTCTTAGAGGAACTGTTTAAACGGGCGAGAAAGAGGCAGGTGTTATCACAGAAACTATTTTACGAACAGGGTAACAAACCTGGAAGGTTATTGGCGAGGTTTACACAGAGGCGCACATTCGCATCCACTGTTCACCATGTTGTAGACACAGGTGGTGTAACCCACTCCAGAAATGAGGACATCGCTGGGCAGTTTCTTTCATTTTATAGCAATTTATATAATCTTGAATCACATGAACACAGATCCATATCGGCGAACGCGCGCTCTGACCTCATAAGGGATTTCCTAGGCAAGTACAGCCCCCGGGCACTGTTCACTGAGGACTGGCAAGCCTTAGAGGCTCCATTGTCGGAGGAGGAGTGGGGGGAGGCCTTGAAGGCTACGAAGCCCGGCAAAAGCCCAGGGCCAGATGGCTTCTCGGCACAATACTACAAGAGTTTTCCTGATCTCCTGGCGCCGGGGTTTCTTAAGGCCTTCAACACCCTCTCCCACTCCCCTTGTGCCTCGGATAGCCTGTTAGAGGCTTATATAACAGTGATCCCTAAGGAAAACAAAGACCCCACTGATGTAGCCAATTACCGACCCATTTCCCTTTTGAACGCAGATGTCAAACTGTTCGCCAAGATCTTGGCCACCCGTTTGTCCTACCACGTACCCGCCTGGGTTGGACTGGATCAGGTTGGATTTGTCCCTGGAAGAGAAGCCAGAGACAACACTATTAAGGCCCTCAATTTACATCACTGGCTTACTTCAACCAACAAGGAGGGTTGCTTCTTGGCCATGGATGCGGAGAAGGCATTCGACAGGGTGGCCTGGGACTACATGAGCGCGGTTCTGGAAGCCCTGGGCCTGGGAAGGGGCATGCCTGCTTTTATTGGAGCGCTCTACGCCAAACCCAGAGCTAGGGTCCGTGTTAACGGTCACCTGTCGTACGCCTTCCCCATCCACAATGGGACCAGGCAGGGATGTCCTCTCTCTCCCTTACTGTATATCCTTACCTTGGAGCCCTTCCTCCGCTGCATCCGTGCAAATCCAAACATTAAGGGTATAGAGGTACATCAACGGGAATACAAGATTGCCGCCTTTGCGGATGATATTTTGCTCTTTCATCCCCCTTGACGTCCCTGCCCAATTTAATGCCAGTATTAGACCAGTTCAAGACTATTTCGAATCTGAAGATTAATTACTCAAAATCCTATGCGCTAAATGTCTCTTTGTCCCCTAAACTAGTACAGCTATGTCAGGTGAACTTTCCATTCCGCTGGAAAACGGACGCTATCACTTATTTAGGTATCCAACTCCCTAGCAAACTTAAAGAGCTGTATGATAGGAACTTTCTGTCAGAATTGAAACTTATACAGCAGGATCTGCACAGGTGGGAGGCCCCCACCATCTCCTGGTTTGGACAGGCCTCTATTCTAAAGATGACAGTGCTCCCCCGCTTACTGTACAAATTACAGACTATCCCAATTTGATTGCCGCCCTCTTTCTTTACAGCTTACAAACGCATGTGTAGAGTCTTTATATGGGGAGCAAAGGTGGCTCGAGTGGGGTGGGCAAAGCTTGTATTACCAAAGTCGGGAGGTGGAATTGGACTTCCAGACCTGCAGAGGTACTACTGGGCAGTCCACCTGGCCCGGGTAGTGGACTGGAGGTTGCATACTAACTGCAAGGGTTGGGTGTTGCTGGAAAAACTGATTTCGGGTGCTGAACTCCGCTCCATCCCCTGGTTCTCAAAGAAAAACATACCGGCTATTATCCATTCTCATCCTCTTATTGGAGCAACCCTGCAAGCCTTAGATAGAGCATGCAAAGTACACTCGCTTTCAACCACATACTGCGCGATCACGCCAATCAAGGGCAATCCAGACTTCCCTCCTGGCATGGAAGGGGCCTTTCTGGCAGAAGAATGGCCTTACACAGAAATGCAGGCCAAACACTTATTTTCCAGGGGAAGGTTTCTCCGGCGAGATGAGCTTGCATTACTGTCCAACACAAAGACTTTCCCCTTTTGGGCCTATATCCAATTGAAACACTTCCTGGACAGCTCTACGAATAGAGACGGCTTTGCAAAAGCTCCTACTGTTCTGGAATCGCTGTGTTCTCGCTCTTCTCCCCAGAGTCATCTCATTTCAGTTCTTTATGCCACAATGTTTGGTGAGCCATATGCCTCCCTGAGATCAGAGCATGCCTTTTGGGAGACGGAGCTAGACATGGTGATTGATGACACTGCCTGGGATCAAGTACATTTGTATATTCACAAGGGCTCCTTAAATGTCCATACTCAAGAGAACGGCTACAAAATTAAAACAAGGTGGTACAGAACCCCGGAAACACTTCACAAATTTATCCCGACAGTCTCAGACCAGTGCTGGAGGTGCGAACAGGGGCTGGGCACGCGCCTCCATATATGGTGGACTTGCCCAGTGATTCAGCCGTATTGGCGTAAGGTGCATGAGGCGGCGACTGAGATATCCTCGCTTCCTTTGGAATTTTCGCCGGCGCAATACCTCCTTCACCTCTCTAAAATTCCCCCTAAAACATACTATAGATCAATAGCTATGCATATGTTAAATGCCGCCAGACTGTGTTAACCGGTCCACTGGAGATCCAAGTCACCCCCTTCCATAAAGGAATGGGTGGCGCGGGTTGATCGGATTGCAGCGATGGAGGAGTTGATCTACACCACACAGGACAGAATAGCATACTTTTCCGCGACATGGGCACCCTGGCTTGAATAACGAAATTCGCAGCGCTTTCAGGACTTTTCCCGGGATAACCCTTGAACGGTGCACTAAGGGCAGCGATAACTTTCACAACATTTGGGGTCTACTGGGGAGGGTTGCTGGTGGTGACCCCACCCCCTCTTCATTCATTCTCCTGATACGACCCCCCTCACCCCCCCTTTTTTTTCCCCTTTCCTCTCCACTCTGGCCTTTCCCCTTTCTCCCTTCTCTTCTCTCTCTTCCCTTTTTTTTTTTTCTCTTCTCTTCTCCTATTTATTTTTATTGTATGGAAAGGTGTTGAAGAATCCGTGTTTGTTTTATAGTATTTACAGAGGCCATATTGAATACTTTCCTATGAAGTATTGCATTCCAACGTGAGTCAGGCAGGCCTGTTATACACTGCAGTATACCTTCTTTAAAAGTCTGTGCCTTACTACTTTAAGTTTTTTTATGTGGCCATTATATTAGCAACCCGTAGAGGCGTCATCTGTGGGTTTCTACTCACAAACTTTAAAGTCTATGCCTCCTTCTAGTTGGAACATGTATCTGTATCCTGGTTTTGTGCTTTATGGTATCATTTGTATTACTCATGAAAACTTTCAATAAAAAATTTGTGGAAAAAAAAAATTGCGATCTCGATTCAACCCCCCTCACGGTCCTAATCCGGCATTTCCATGATTTATTCATGTAACAAGTGCAGAGTTGTTCTCAACTCACTCACAGTTGTCAAAAAACAAACAACCATTCGGCAAATGTTTATCAACATTGCTTAGCGCTGGGAGATAAAAGGAAACATTGTAACATTTCATTCTTTTAGATCAAATGGATGAAATTCGGTCTGTAAATGAGGTCAGTCACTTAAAGATTAAGCCTTTTTCTAACACTTTTTTCTTACAAGTTAAAATTTTAATTTTCTGCTAGAAAATTACTTAAGACCCCCAAACATTCTAAATATTTTTTTGCCAGAGACACTAGAGAATAAAATAGCGGTCATTGCAATATTTTATGTCACACTGTATTTGCGCAGTGGTCTTTCAAACGCAATTATTTGGGAAAAAATACACGTCAATGAATTAAAAAAAACTAAGCAGTAAAGTTAGCCCAATTTTTTTGTATGATGTAAAGATGATAATTAGTCGAGACTCGTAAGAGAATCTCAATCTTTATTCAAAGCAATTGTGATTCTTATTTTTTCCAGAATCATGCAGCTCTATGCAAAAGTATCCCAAGAAGCAATTTCTTATTAGACCGGAGATTTCATAAAAAAAAAGGGAAAATAAAGGCTTTTATCATAAGCATGTTCTGACGTACAAAAGAGGATAGGCTGCAGTGCCCGGTACACAAATCCTGTTCAGACGCACTTAGAAGATGATGTCTAAATTTCATCTCGACAACAAATATTATAACCGAATGCAAGGGGACAATAAATAGCTGCACTCACTGGAATATTAATTCAGATTTATGCCAAATCACACGTCAATACATGTGAGCGGCAGATGTGATAACGTTCCAAAAAAAGAACTAAAAGCTGCAACTGAAAAGTGATCCCTGAAATTTAGTCCCAATACAAAAAAAACACAACACAGTTTTGCAGAGCAGCGATGTTTGGAATGTATAATTAGGAAGCACCTGATGCTAAATTTTGGGAAGCACGTGTCATTGTCATGCTGGGCATCCAGACGGCAAGCATGCAGCATATGTGAGAAAAGAAAGCATTCATCGGTTGTTTACTACTAACAGTGATAAACAACTAATCAGATGCCAGAAAAAAGATATTTACCAATTAACCAAGCCTCTTTCTGAGATTTGGTGTTTACAAGTTAAAGTTTTTGCTAGCAAATTACTTAGAACCCCCAAACATTATATATTTTTTTCTAAAACCCTAGAGAATAAAATGGCAGTCATTGCAATGCTTTCTGTCACACCGTATTTGCGCAGTGGTCTTACAAGCGCACTTTTTTTGGGAAAAAATACACTTTTTTAAATTAAAATATAAGACAGCAGTAAAATTAGCCCAATTTTTTTTGTGAAAGATAATGTTACGCCAAGTAAATTGATACCCAACATGTCACGCTTCAAAATTGCGCAGCTCGTGGAATGGCAACAGATTTTTACCCTTTAAAATCTCCATAGGCAACATTTAAAAGTTTCTATAGGTTGCATGTTTTGAGTTACAGAGGAGACCTAGGGCTAGAATTATTTCTCTTACTCTATCGATTGCGGCAACGCCTCACATGTGTGGTTTGAACACCGTTTTCATATGTGGGCGCTGCTCAGATATGCGTTCGCTTCTGCACGTGAGCTCGGTGAGACGGGGCGCATTTAAAAGAAAAAAATGTTTTCTTATTTATTTTACCTTTTATTTTTATTTTTTTACACTGTTCTTTTAATAAAAAAAAAATGTGTCACTTTTATTCCTATTACAAGGAATGTAAACATACCTTGTAATAAAAAAAAAAGCATGACAGGTCCTCTTAAATATGAGATATGGGGTCAAAAAGACCTCAGATTTTGTATTTAGACTATATAAAAAAATATATCTAAAAAAAAATCTCTCTTTAAGAGCTATGGGCGGAAGTGACGTTTTGACATCGCCTCCGCCCTGCAATGGTATGGAGAGGGGGGGGGCATCTTCCCCTCACTCGTCTCCATACCAAGCCAAGGAGAGGACCCGATCACCTCTGCCGCTACCGATGGCCCTGGTAAGCGGCGGAGGGCACTGGAGCGCAGCGGGGGGCCCCTCTCCTGCCGCCAATAAAAATCATCTTGCGGCGAATCCACCGCAGAGACCATTTTTATCTGAAAGCGGACCACCCGCTGAAGAAGAGGATACTAGGGTTATGGTACAGTAGCTAGCTGCTGCCATAACAATGGTATTCCTCTTCAAATTACCGACGTATACAGTCCGGAAGTGGTTAAGGCATAACCTTTTCAAGAAAGGAGCTTTGCACTTGGCGACACTTCAGAAATAATTTAGTACTTGAACATACTTGTTCCTGTACGACTTTGTTTTGTTTTTTATATTCCAGTTTTTTTTGGCCACCATCTTTTAGTGTGATTATTATTGGTGAACTTGAACTCCAGACGATCAGCTAAACAAACAGTTGTGAGATTTACACAGTTCTGCCACAGAGCACAGTCTGGTCTGTCAGGAGGGGAGACATGTTTTTTCCTTTCCTGCAATTTATTACAGCACCATCAATTTACATATGTAGCACACGGACCTTTTTCTCGCCTGGCTCACTTGCAAGTCAAGGCACACCGTGCTATATGCCCGTACCCTCCTGTTTGAAGAGGTTAAGCGGTGTTCACAAATTTTGGGTCCTGCAGAGAGTTACCTTCTTCCACTGGTTCTCTTCCCCAGAGTATGGGGTCAAGTCTCTATTTTTTTCCCCCAAAGAAGCCAATGTCCAGAAACACTTTAACTCCAACATAGAGTTTATTTTTTCTATTTGCTGCGTAGATGGATAAAAGAAGGAATAAGGGATTAGATCCAAGAACAACTAGTAACCTCGTCGCCACTCTATCCCGAGTGGGTTTAGCTCACCCGGATAGTCCTCTCTCACAATCCTAGCAGCCGGTGTGGAGCTTGAACTGTTCTGTCACCCTATCCCCTCCAGGAACAGGTACAGGAGATCCTCTAACCTCTGTAGACTTTTAAGAACAGGATAATGCCAATGGGCACTCTACAGGTTAGCCTTCCCGAACAAGGAATCCTTCCCTCTGACAGGTCACCAGGCCTCTCCCTAGACAGCAATCTTCCATTACTCGTCTCCTCAGTGGGACCGATCCTCCCCTGGCTTCCTCACGGTCAGAGCGGGTACCCTCACCTGGGCACCCTGGGACTCCAATGGGTGAATTGTAGACCCAGTTAAAAGGTACTGGGCCTACCTGGAACGTTGCAGCCTCGGGCCAAAGGTGCCCGAGACTTCTCGGCCAGTCATCGCACCCCTGAGGGGCACACCCCTCCGGCTCCTCCACTCCAACTCTCCTCTACTCCCCTCCCCCTAAAAGATGGCGTCTGCCCCTTATGTACCCTCTCCCGGCATGCACATCAGGCTGACCACGCCCACTGTACCGCTGCCGAGAGAGGACACCCTAAGGCGCAGTAATGCCACCTATGGCTCAACCCTGACCTGATATGGCAACACCACCTACAGGCCACAGGGAACCATACACCAGGCAGCATCACATAAGCAGAGGCAAATACCTAGTAATCAAAGTGGTCCAAGCCTGGCTATTAGCTCAGACCAACCCCTAAATTTAGGCACATAACACCCCTAAAAGTAAAGGGGCGCTACACATATTTTATACATTGACATCAGTCCCTGCCCTAAGATCCCTAACTCATATTTATACACACATACTAGGGCCAATTAATCCTACAATCATGTCTTTGGGTTGTGGAAGGAAACCCACAAAGGCACAGGGAGAACATGCAAACTCTATGCAGATAGCCCCGTGGTTGGGATTCAAACAGTGGCAGCTGGTGTTCCCCCCTGCGAGGTCCGCACTTGCCCCATTACGGTGGCGGCTTTTCCTCCCGGCTAATCTGGTCTTAAAGTGGTTGTAAACCCTTTTGGACTACTTCTACCTATAGGTAAGCCTAGAATAAGGCTTACCTATAGGTAGTGGAAATATCTCCTAAACTTGCGCCGTCTAGGAGATATTTCACTTGTAGTCCGCTGAAAATCCCAACGGCGCATGCGCGGGGAAGAAATGGAACCAAGTGCCATTTCTTCCCCAGCCTGTGCCGTGAATCGCGGCTCCCATGCGCATGCACAGGAGTGACGTCACGCGGCTTCGGCGAATCACAGAGCCGGAGTCCGTGGCCCGGAAGGAAGAGGAGAAAGAAGATGGACGCTGCCTACTCTGGGGACGCTGGATTCTTTTGCAGGTAAGTGACACATAATGGGCTAGTATGCGATATAAGTGCAAAGCCATTCTCTACTCACAGCTGTCAAAAAAAAAAAACAACCACCACCCAGCAAATGTTTATCAACATTGCTTAGAGATAAGAGGAAACATTGTAACATTTTGTTCTTTTAGGTCAAAGGGATGAACTTTAGTCTGTAAATGAGTTTAGTTTAACCACTTAAAGACTAAGCCTTTTTCTGACACTTGTTGCTTACAAGTTAAAATTTGTCTTTTCTGCTAGAAAATTACTTAAAGCGGAGCTCCATCCTATTTTAAAATTGTTGCTCAATGACATCACAGCAATGTATTCAGTGCTAAACTGAACTTTTTTTTTTCTTGTGTACCCGTGTTTATGTGCTGTTCCTCTCTGCTTCCTGTCTGTATCCACTGCGGATATGGGCGGGTATTCTGCGGGTATTCGGTCATTTCCTGTAATCCGCACTGTCTCCTGGGAGCTCGTGGCATTGTTCCCAGGAGTCATTGCGGAGGCCTGCCGCGAGTTATCGCAGGATTTCTAAACAGGAAGTGAAGTCTTTTTTATTTGTATTCGTGTGGTTGCCATCACAACGGGGCGGGAACTTCCGACTACACCGCCCGTTGTGATGGCAACCCTGAAGTTTACGGCGCCGCTCTGCGTAAACACTGGGCATGCACGGCAAAGAGCGGTGAATGCTGGGAGCACAGCATTCACTGCATCCCGGAAATCAAATATTTGTGGGCTTCACATGCCCACAAGCAAGATGGGAACAGCCAGGATCGGATTTTATAATATCTTCATCGCAAACAAAAACGGACAACAGCTGATTTAAAACACAAAAAAAAAGTGAGTAGTATTTCATGATTGGGAATGTGTCAGAATTACTTCAAAAAAGAAAAAAGTATGGTCGCCGGACCTCCGCTTTAAGACCCCCAAACATTATATATATTTTTTATCAGAGACTCTAGAGAATAAAATGGCAGTCGCTGCAATATTTTATATCACACTGTATTTGTGCAGCGGTTTTCAAACACAATTTTTGGGGAAAAAATAGACTTCAATGAATTAAAAAAAATTAAGCAGTAAAGTTAGCCCAATTTTTTGTATAATGTGAAAGATGATGATTCGTCGAAAATCGTGAGAGAATCTTAATCTTTATTCAAAGCCAAAAAATTGTGATTCTCATTTTTTCCAGAATCATGCAGCTCTATGCAAAAGCATCCCAAGAAGCAATTTCTTATTAGACCGGAGATTTCATAAAAAAAAAAGAAACGGTTTTATCTTAAGCATCTTCTGAAGTACAAGAGAGGATAGGCTGCAGTGCTCGGTACACAAATCCTGTTCAGACGCACTTAGAAGATGATGTCTAAATTTCATCTTGAGAACAAATATTAAAACCGAATGCAAGGGGACAATAAATAGCTGCACTCACTGGAATATTAATTCAGATTTATGCCAAATCACGCATCAATACATGTGTGCAGCAGATGTGATAACGTTCCAAAAAAAGAACTAAAAGCTGCAACTGAAAACTGATCCCTGAAATTTAGTCCCAGAATATAAAAAAACACAAAACAGTTTTTCAGAGCAAGCAGCGATGTCTGAAATATATAATTAGGAAGCACATGATGCAAAATTTTGGGAAGCACGTGCTATTTTAATGCTTGGTATCCAGATGGCAAGCATGCAGCATATGTGAGGAAAGAAAGCAATCATCGGCTGTTTACTACTAACAGTGATAAACAACTGTAGCGGGCTCACCCCTCTCACCCCTTCTTCTTCTCGGCTTGCTGTCTTGTCTAGGGGAACCTGGGAGGAGGGATGAGATCCACCACGGCCCATGTCCTCTTCTGGATAGAGGTGAAGGCCCAATGTATTTTACCATCTGGTCGTGTGTATAACCCGGGGTCAAGTCTTTCCTCTAACTGACCCCCCTTTGCTCCCAGTTCCACACCACTGAAAAGGTCCAACTCTTATTTATTCTTTAACAGCAATAAATCGTCACTTAGCACAGACAGGTTGTGACCAACGAACAGTTCAGTATAGGTGGGGAGTAGGTCAAGGCACAATCCTTAATCAAGCTAAACCATTGAGATATCACCAACGGTTATGGTGCACAGTGGTTGTGAATGTACTTCTTTCCTTTTCTGAGTCTCTACCAGCAACTCTGATGAACATGAAACAGGAGTTACCTTCTTTAAGCTATGGCCTCAGTCAGAGGGAATACATCCTTCCAAGAGAGTTACCGGAGGCCCCACCGTCACCGGCAAATGCTGCACCGGGCTGTTCGGAAGGGTTACACTCCCCGGCCTCCTCGTCTCAGATTCGGGCGCCCAACACCTTAGGGACCCTCGGACTCCTCCACCCTTGCGGAACCCAGTCGAAGGTACTGGGTCCCAGGCCTCCTCAATAGTACCTCACCCCAGGGCTAAAGGTGCCTGGGATGGACTCCATCTCCCGCTCCGGCCAGGTCAAGGGCCCCTGTGCCCGGAACTCCGGAACGCCCGCACCCAGGCTGAAGGTGCCTGGGCGCAGCGGTGTCCTCTGACTCTGAACCCCGTGCTCAGGGTGTCTGCCCCTTTTATCTCCTCTCTCCAGCGTCACAGAAGGTTCCCCGCCCCGCTGTACAACCGCCGGAAAGGGACAAAAAGAGTACAGTCTTGCAGTGAGGGTTCAACCCCCAGCTCAGGGCAACAGCACCATCCTCGGACCCCAGGGAACCTCACACCACCAGAGTCCTCCATAAACAATAATCAGTGCATCTGGGTTACACTACCACCCAGATGCTTCCCTTAAATTTAAATACCCGCTACACAACTAATCAGATGCCAGAAAAAAAAAAGATATTTAAGGCATAACTTTTTCAAGAAAGAAGCTTTGCACTTGGCGACACTTCAGAAATAATTTGGTACTTGAACATACTTGTTCCTATACCCAGGGTCGTAATTAGAGCTCGTAGCAACCTAGGCAAATGTAAATGACTTTGTTTTTTTAATATTCCAGATTTATTGCCCACCATCTTTTAGTGTGATTTTAGGTAAACTTGAACTCCAGACGATCAGCTAAACAAACAGATGAAAAATGTAGGCTATGTTACCTGACAAAGAAAGGATTAGCATTTTTGCACATTCAGTTGTGAGATTTACACAGCTCTGCCACAAAGCACAGTCTTGTCTGGCAGGGGACATGTTTTTTTCCTTTCCTGCAATTTATTACAGCACCATCAATTTACATATATTATACATTGACATCGGTCCCTGCCCTCATGGAGCTTACAATCTAAGGTCCCAAACACATTCATTCATACACATACTAGGGCCAATTAATCTACAATCATGTCTTTGGAGCGTGGAAGGAAACCCACACAGACACAGAGAAAACATGCATACTCTATGCAGGTAGCCCCATGGTTGGGATTTAAACAGTGGCAGCTGGTGCTCCATTTTTTTGGGGGTCACCAGGTCTGCACTTACCACATCCAGGTCGTGGCTTCCCCAACTTCTCCTCCCAGGTAATCTGGTTTAAAGATCCGTCTCCTGTACTGATTGGCCAGGAGGATAAGCTGGAACACAATAGCGAATATTGATTCGCTAATGTCACAAGTGGGTGGGTTTGGGAAGGGCAGTGACCTGGGCCCGAGCCAACTGTTTTGAAGCCAAGTAGAGTCTCAGGGTCTAATCATGTACTTAAAGTGGAGTTCCACCCTCTTTTTCAACTTTGTTGCATCCTCTTTATTACTGTCCCCTTAAGAATAAATGGCATACTTTTTTTTTTTTTTTTAACTCACTGTTTTATTGACCTTTTATTTGTTTCTCCCGCCACGGCCGCAGCCTCCTCGCGTCATACACTGACCGCTATGCCTCCTGGGAGATGTTTGTCATCAATCCCAGGAGGCTCTGGGCCGTAGCATCGCATTCCCATCAAGGCACACCCATCCTACCCTCCCTCGGTCCGCCTGGTGTGTGTGTCCTTCTTCCTCCGCTCCTCCCTCCCTACCCAGCGAGCCTCAGCCTGTCACATCTCACACTGCACTGTGTGATGATGTGACCAGGATCCACAGAGGTGGGGGCGCTGAAGCGCCAGAGTGCTCTCCTCCCTCCTCCCTCTCCTCTCCTTGTCCATAGGTGGCTCTCTCCGCCGATCACCGCCGCCGCCACTGCTGTGTTCCCTACCGAAGCCCCCCTCCCTCCTCCTGTCAGAGGAGGAGAGCGAAAAAGCTGGAGATCGGAGCGGCTGTCTCTGACCAGCCGCGCAGTGACGTTGCTGGGGGGGCGGTCTATGCCCGATGTGTTTGTTCTCCTCCTCTACCCGGGCGGCGCGGCTGCACACTGTCCTCTCCAGCTGCCGCCCGGGTGTTTTTATTTAGTTTAATGTAGGGGGGTGGTTTGTCCTGGGGGGTCTATACTAATGGAGGGGGGGTGGTTTGTCCAGGGGGGTCTGTACTAATGGAGGGGGGTGGTTTGTCCGGGGGGGCAGTACTAATAGAGGGGGGGTGGTTTGTCCTCAGGGGGAGGGGTCTGTACTAATGGGGTGGGGGGGTGGTTTGTCCAGGGGGGTCTGTACTAATGGAGGGGGGTTATTAGTTCTGGGGGGTGTCTGTACTAATGGAGGGGGGTGGTTTGTTCTGGGGGGGTGTCTGTACTAATGGAGGGGGGTGGTTTGTTCTGGGGGGGTCTGTATTAATGGAGGGGGGTGGTTTGTTCTGGGGGGGGGTCTGTACTAATGGAGGGGGGTGTTTTTTCTGGGGGAGTCTGTACTAATGGAGAGGGGTGTTTTTTCCTGAGGGGGGGGTCTGTACTAATGGAGGGGGTGGTTTGTCCTGAGAGGGGGGCTGTACTAATGGAGGGGAGTGGTTTGTCCTGGGGGGGTCTATACTAATGGAGAGGGGGTGGTTTGTCCTGGGGGGTCTGTACTAATGGAGGAAGGTGGTTTGTCCGGGGGGTCTGTACTAATGGAGGGGGGTGGTTTGTCCTGGGGGGTCTGTACTAATGGAGAGGGGTGGTTTGGCCTGAGAGGGGGGCTGTACTAATGGAGGGGGGTGGTTTGCCCTGAGAGGGGGTCTGTACTAATGGAGGGGGTGGTTTGTCCTGGGGGGTGGTTTGTCCTGGGGGGGTCTGTACTAATGGAGGGGGTGGTTTGTCCGGGGGGTCTGTACTAATGGAGGGGGGCGGTTTGTCCGGGGGGGTCTGTACTAATGGAGGGGGGTGGTTTGTCCAGGGGGGTCTGTACTAATGGAGGGGGGGTGGTTTGTCCTGGGGGGTCTGTACTAATGGAGGGGGGTGGTTTGTTCTGGGGGTGTCTGTACTAATGGAGGGGGGTGGTTTGTTCTGGGGGGTCTGTACTAATGGAGGGGGGGTGTTATTTTCTGGGGGGGTCTGTACTAATGGAGGGGGGTGGTTTGTCCTGAGAGGGGGTCTGTACTAATGGAGGGGGTGGTTTGTCCTGGGCGGTTTGTACTAATGGAGGGGGTGGTTTGTTCTGGGGGGTCTGTACTAATGGAGGGGGGGAGCCACACAGCCTGGCGCAATCCCTGGCAGAGGAAGGAATGGAGTCACTGCCAGAATACAGATCTGGGCTCTACCCAGTGGAGTCGCCATGGGCAATTCAGAGTGAGCAGACTCCTGATCAGAGGAACTGTTGTTGCTGTATTGCTGGGTCAGGTGAGAGGGCCAATCGGCCATTATCTACTAATGTCCATAGGAACTGCAGTCTCTGACCATCTCCTATATCATGTCCGCAGTCTCTGACCATCTCCTGTACTATGTCTGCATAGATGCGATTCGATGTGCTGGGGGTGATGCAATGTGCTGTAAATGATGTGATTCGATGTGCTGGGGGTGATGCAATGTGCTGTAAATGATGCGATTCCATGTGCTGGGGGTGATGCAATGTGCTGTAAATGATGTGATTCCATGTGCTGGGGGTGATGCAATGTGCTGTAAATTATGCGATTCGACGTGCTGGGGGTGATGCAATATTCTGTGGGCCATGCGATTTGATGTGCTGGGGGTGTTGGAATGTGCTGTGGGCCATGCGATTCGATGTGCTGGGGTGATGCGATTCGATGTGCTGGGGGTGATGCAATGTGCTGTAAATGATGCGATTCGATGTGCTGGGGGTCATGCAATGTGCTGTAAATGATGCAATTCGACGTGCTGGTGGTGATGCAATGTGCTGTAAATGATGCGATTCGATGTGCTGGGGGTGATGCAATGTGCTGTAAATGATGCGATTCGATGTGCTGGGGGTGTTGCAATGTGCTGTGAGTGATGCGATTCGATGTGCTGGGGGTGATGCAATGTGCTGTAAATGATGCAATTCGATGTGCTGGGGGTGATGCAATGTGCTGTAAATGATGTGATTCGATGTGCTGGGGATGATGCAATGTGCTGTAAATGATGCGATTCGACATGCTGGGGGTGATGCAATGTTCTGTGGGCCATGCGATTCGATGTGCTGAGGGTGATGCAATGTGCTGTAAATGATGCGATTCAATGTGCTGTAAATGATGTGATTCGATATGCTGGGGGTGATGCAATGTGCTGTAAATGATGCGATTCGATGTGCTGGGGGTGATGCAATGTGCTGTAAATGATGTGATTCAATGTGCTGGGGGTGATGCAATGTTCTGTGGGCCATGCGATTCGATGTGCTGGGGGTGATGCAATGTGCTGTAAATGATGCGATTCAACGTGCTGGGGGTGATGCAATGTTCTGTGGGCCATGCGATTCGATGTGCTGGGGGTGTTGCAATTGCTGTGGGCCATGCGATTCGATGTGCTGGGGTGATGCGATTCGATGTGCTGAGGGTGATGCAATGTGCTGTAAATGATGCGATTCGATGTGCTGGGGGTGATGCAATGTGCTGTAAATGATGCGATTCGATGTGCTGGGGGTGATGCAATGTGCTGTAAATGATGCGATTCGATGTGCTGGGGGTGATGCAATGTTCTGTGGGCCATGCGAATCTAGATGCATAAATGAATTTTGTTGCTGAGATTAGTATTTTTTTTAAATGAAAAGCTTTACAGAAAAAAGTAGCCTCTGTGTGTGTGTGTATATGTATATAATTTCTTGAACATGCAGTATATTTACTTTTTACTGCAGGGAGGAGGGGAGGAGAGGTTTGCATAGAAAAGTTAAAATAAATAGTGCAGCGCTTTAAAAGTCCATATATCAAAGATAGAAAAACAGCACAGTAAATCAGTATATAATCCCCGTGATCTTCATAGATGACACATGGACTCTTGATTGCATGCAGGTGGTAACAGACACACACACAGTGAGAGACCTCCACCAACAGATAAATTGGCCGCTCACCTTCCAACATGGACCCTTTAATTATAGAGGGTCACTGAAAAACTTTCCCTTACGGGTTAATCCAAAGCAGATGAAGATGTAAACTTCCCCAAAAGGATTAGGGTCATCAATTCCATATAACATCAGGATCATTCAAAAACTTCCAGGTATTAAGTTCATAGGGCAGTGTTTACATGTGGAAAATATAGAAGCAGACCATAGTGTTTCTCCGTAATAAAAAACAATTTAATGAAAAACGAAAGTAGTGCACTTACATTTAAAAGGCACTAAACCAGTGCCGAGGTACAACAGCGCGTCTGGTGAGACTGTGAATGAACTGCGGGTGACGTCACGAACTTCCCATCCGTACGCACGTTACGTCCCAGTAGGCGGGACTTCATCAGCGGATATGGGAAGAACGCCAGACACCCGCTCTTATAGCAACAAGGCGCCTGTGACTATGGAGACACGATGCAGCGTCACATGACGCCGATAGGGACGTCTGAATCACATGACATCAACCAGGAAGTGTCCCCGTGAGCCAGATATCCACACAAAGACTCCAAAGGCAACCAAAATACATGATAAAAACTTTGAAATAGAAAATATAAATATATATATATCTAAAATTCAACCAGTAAACCAGCCCAGTTGATTAATATAAAATATATGTATATTAATGCAGCGATCAACTCCTACAGTTACTACCGATATGGAGAAAGAAGCTGCTTATACATTGGATAAAAAATAAATAAACAAATCTGGACTGCAGACCTGAATATAGACGTGACATCAACCACAGCCCACAACAATCTCACCAAACCAAAATAAACATACTAAAACAATAATACATTAATAAATCACATATAATAAATGAAAAAAAAAAAAAAAAAAAAACATCTACGATCTAATTAGCGGTCAGTTATAAAACAATTTATGTCAAATTCGACATTTAACCCGTCAGGGCAAAGAACTCGTGTTTCATGAATCCAATGGGATTCTCTTTTGCTCAGCTGACGGATAAAATTGCCACCTCGCCAATGTCTAGTGACTTTCTCTATGCCCCAGAATCTCAAACCCTTGGGATTTTGTTGGTGGAACTGTTTAAAATGCCTAGAGACATTATGGGTTTTGACCCCCTTTTTAATATTATTAACATGTTCTGCCACACGAACATGTAGAGGTCTCGAGGTTCGGCCTATATATTGGAGTCCGCAATCGCACTCCAGCATATAGACGACCCCCACCGTGGCGCACGTAATCAATTGTTTAATATTGTATTCTTTATTGGTGGCAGATGCCAAAAAAGACTTCCTTTTCTTAAGATTAACTTTGGAGGTCCTGCACGGGACACAACGGCCACATGCGTAAAATCCACCCAGGAATCTAAACATGCTGTTATCTGACGGTACAGGGGGGTTTAGGACACTAGGTGCCAATCGATCTCGCAAGGACGGGGCTTTCTTATAAATGAATTGGGGTTTCTCCGGTAGAACGGGACCAAGAATCTTATCTTGTTTTAAGATGGACCAATTTTTAACAATAATTTTCTCGAACTTTTTATACTGGACATTGTAGTCCAATATCATTCGAAAATTGTGAGAATCCCCATCAGAAGTTTTACTTCGATCAGTCAATAATGTCTGTCTATCAATCATCTTAACTTGTTCTACCTCTCGGAGCAGAACCTGTTCATCATAACCCTTTTGCACAAATCTAGTGGTCAACACTCGTGATTGGTTTACAAAATCAGATACTTGTGTGCAATTCCGACGCAACCTAATATACTGTCCCCTGGGGATGTTGCACAACCAAGAACGGTGGTGACAACTCCCCAGGGGAATGTACGCATTGCGATCGGTGGGTTTAAAGTGATTGATCAACTTAAAATGATCACTTCCCTTGGTGATGGTAAGATCCAAATAATCAACCTTCTCATTATCTATGGTCCATGTGAGGATAATATTTTTGTTGTTGTC
Organism: Rana muscosa; assembly: GCA_029206835.1. NCBI lineage: Eukaryota > Metazoa > Chordata > Amphibia > Anura > Ranidae > Rana > Rana muscosa. Next base: position 967,398,763 of record CM055117.1, on the reverse strand, counting down.
ATTAAGATGACTAATGAAAAAATCCAAAGCGGATCTATCACCCTCCCACACCAGGATCAAATCATCAATATAACGAAAATAACAAACTAATTCAGGGGGACGACATGCGAACACTGCCCGTTCCTCCCAGTGGGCCATAAAAATATTGGCCACACTGGGAGCAAAACGGGCCCCCATCGCAACTCCCCTAGTTTGTAAGAAAAAATCCCCATCGTACCAAAAATAGTTCCGGGATAAACAAAAATCCAAACAACTCAAAAGGAACTCCTGATGTCTACCAGACAGCGTAGAGGTGGACAGAGCCCATTCCACAGCCGTCAGTGCATCCTGGTGTCCTATAATGGTGTACAGGGACCCCACGTCTGCTGTCACCAATATACTTTTTTCAGAACACCCCAGAGATTGGAGGATCTGGATAATATGTTTAGTGTCTTTAAGGAATGCTGGCGTTTTAACTACCAGGGGTTGTAAGAATGAATCAATGTATTGCCCTAATCGGGCTGACACTGAGTCAATCCCATTTACTATGGGCCTCCCTGGAGGGTTAACACTGTCTTTATGTAATTTCGGTAGAAAATAAATGATAGGAGTTCTGCAAAACAATGGATCCAGGTAAAGAGCCTCTTTTATGGTCAATATTCCCTGATCTTTACCATCCTCAATGATATGGTGTAACTCATCCTTAAAGGACAACATAGGGTCTGTATGAAGAACTCTATATGTATCCTCATCTGACAATAGGTTACTCATTTCCATTTTATAGTATTCTTTACTCAGGATGACTAACCCTCCTCCTTTGTCCGCTGGACGAATTACAATTTCTTTTCTTTTTTCCAAAGATCCCATACCCCGTTTAATATATTGTGGATCTAATACCTTTTTAATTTTCAATGACTCCAAATCCTTTACTACCATATTCTTGAAGACCTCCATATATTTGCTGTCAACATTAATGGGGTTGAATATTGATTTATTTCGTAAAGAAGAATGGTCACCCCTAACAAGTGGTGTAGCCCTACTAGTGTTGGATAAAAAATATTTTTTCATGTTCAAACTTCTAATGTATTTTTGCAAACTTACGTAAGTTTGGAATTTGTTCAAATTTTTGGTTGGGGCAAATTTAAGCCCTCTATCCAGGACTTTGATTTCATCATCATTTAATGTTACCCCACTTAGATTATAAATTCCTGCTCCCGTTATGGTTTCGACCTTTTGTAATCGCCTACCCCCTCTCCTTCCTCTCTGTCTTTTCTTTTTCTTGGGGTACCTACATTGGGCGGTGGATACTGTGGCAATTGTCTCCACCATTCCCCTAGGTTGGGTCTGTGTACAGGGGGTCCAGTTTGGTATCCCCCACGTGACCCTAAAAAATCCCCCCTATCGTGGTCAGAGTGGTTGGCTAACGGTGCAAAACTATTTTGCATAGGAAACCCCCTATTTTGGGGGTAATGGGGCCTCCCTCTATTGGATGGGTCAGCCCCATCTCCAAAATTACGAGAATCTCTCCATGGTTGGGATGCATTCTGATAATAAGATGATGTTGGATAATCATTTTCATAATGGGGGGTTGGTTGATAATTACCTTTACCTCTACCTCTTTTGTTCTTACCCCTTTTGGGGGGACCCCTATTAGGGTAATCATGAGGGGAAGAAAACCTCTCATGAGGGGGAGGTACATCATATTGATACACTGGTTGGTTTCTAGGTGTTGCCATTTTAGTGGCATTGAGAGTTTCGACTGGGGGATTGGCAGTGACATTACCACCACCTATGGGGGGAGCATTCTGCCATTTGAAAATGCTACCTCCAGTGAAATCATCCCAATCCCGTATAAACTTCTTCTTTTTCTTTGTTTGAATCTCAGCATCCCATTTCATAAGCTTATTTTTTAGCTCCCCTGAAAGTTTCAGAAATTCTTCACTTTCTTTATGGGGTTCTAAAAATGAAATGATCTCCCCAATCTGGGAGTCAAGGAGCTTTAATTTTCTTTGTTTCCGAGCCAAAAGAAATTCTATTAGCTCAAACCCTTTTTTGATGAAAAAGCCACTCCACTCAGACATAGAATCATCGTCAAGTAGACCATCATTAGGGGGCACATCCCACCTTAACCTTCTAGGAATAAGCTTGGCAGATAAATACTGTTCAAACGATGTAATATCCCACCAAGTTTTAGTCTTTTTTTCAAAAATATGCCCCAATTTACGAAATGCCTGGGAGATATCATTAATAGGTTCATTAGAAGAATTCCTAGAGAAAACTTCATTAATTTTAACTTCCCGTTTTTCTAAATATTGAAAAACATCCATTATTGCAGCGTGATTGTTGATAACTTGAGAAATCAGAGTATGTAAAAAGAAACAAATCCGCGCAATAAACTATAATGTACTACTAAGCAGCTGAACACTAAGGGTCAAATAATCAAAATCCCTGAGTAAAACATAAAAATAAATAGTGCAGCGCTTTAAAAGTCCATATATCAAAGATAGAAAAACAGCACAGTAAATCAGTATATAATCCCCGTGATCTTCATAGATGACACATGGACTCTTGATTGCATGCAGGTGGTAACAGACACACACACAGTGAGAGACCTCCACCAACAGATAAATTGGCCGCTCACCTTCCAACATGGACCCTTTAATTATAGAGGGTCACTGAAAAACTTTCCCTTACGGGTTAATCCAAAGCAGATGAAGATGTAAACTTCCCCAAAAGGATTAGGGTCATCAATTCCATATAACATCAGGATCATTCAAAAACTTCCAGGTATTAAGTTCATAGGGCAGTGTTTACATGTGGAAAATATAGAAGCAGACCATAGTGTTTCTCCGTAATAAAAAACAATTTAATGAAAAACGAAAGTAGTGCACTTACATTTAAAAGGCACTAAACCAGTGCCGAGGTACAACAGCGCGTCTGGTGAGACTGTGAATGAACTGCGGGTGACGTCACGAACTTCCCATCCGTACGCACGTTACGTCCCAGTAGGCGGGACTTCATCAGCGGATATGGGAAGAACGCCAGACACCCGCTCTTATAGCAACAAGGCGCCTGTGACTATGGAGACACGATGCAGCGTCACATGACGCCGATAGGGACGTCTGAATCACATGACATCAACCAGGAAGTGTCCCCGTGAGCCAGATATCCACACAAAGACTCCAAAGGCAACCAAAATACATGATAAAAACTTTGAAATAGAAAATATAAATATATATATATCTAAAATTCAACCAGTAAACCAGCCCAGTTGATTAATATAAAATATATGTATATTAATGCAGCGATCAACTCCTACAGTTACTACCGATATGGAGAAAGAAGCTGCTTATACATTGGATAAAAAATAAATAAACAAATCTGGACTGCAGACCTGAATATAGACGTGACATCAACCACAGCCCACAACAATCTCACCAAACCAAAATAAACATACTAAAACAATAATACATTAATAAATCACATATAATAAATGAAAAAAAAAAAAAAAAAAAAAAAAAAACATCTACGATCTAATTAGCGGTCAGTTATAAAACAATTTATGTCAAATTCGACATTTAACCCGTCAGGGCAAAGAACTCGTGTTTCATGAATCCAATGGGATTCTCTTTTGCTCAGCTGACGGATAAAATTGCCACCTCGCCAATGTCTAGTGACTTTCTCTATGCCCCAGAATCTCAAACCCTTGGGATTTTGTTGGTGGAACTGTTTAAAATGCCTAGAGACATTATGGGTTTTGACCCCCTTTTTAATATTATTAACATGTTCTGCCACACGAACATGTAGAGGTCTCGAGGTTCGGCCTATATATTGGAGTCCGCAATCGCACTCCAGCATATAGACGACCCCCACCGTGGCGCACGTAATCAATTGTTTAATATTGTATTCTTTATTGGTGGCAGATGCCAAAAAAGACTTCCTTTTCTTAAGATTAACTTTGGAGGTCCTGCACGGGACACAACGGCCACATGCGTAAAATCCACCCAGGAATCTAAACATGCTGTTATCTGACGGTACAGGGGGGTTTAGGACACTAGGTGCCAATCGATCTCGCAAGGACGGGGCTTTCTTATAAATGAATTGGGGTTTCTCCGGTAGAACGGGACCAAGAATCTTATCTTGTTTTAAGATGGACCAATTTTTAACAATAATTTTCTCGAACTTTTTATACTGGACATTGTAGTCCAATATCATTCGAAAATTGTGAGAATCCCCATCAGAAGTTTTACTTCGATCAGTCAATAATGTCTGTCTATCAATCATCTTAACTTGTTCTACCTCTCGGAGCAGAACCTGTTCATCATAACCCTTTTGCACAAATCTAGTGGTCAACACTCGTGATTGGTTTACAAAATCAGATACTTGTGTGCAATTCCGACGCAACCTAATATACTGTCCCCTGGGGATGTTGCACAACCAAGAACGGTGGTGACAACTCCCCAGGGGAATGTACGCATTGCGATCGGTGGGTTTAAAGTGATTGATCAACTTAAAATGATCACTTCCCTTGGTGATGGTAAGATCCAAATAATCAACCTTCTCATTATCTATGGTCCATGTGAGGATAATATTTTTGTTGTTGTCATTAAGATGACTAATGAAAAAATCCAAAGCGGATCTATCACCCTCCCACACCAGGATCAAATCATCAATATAACGAAAATAACAAACTAATTCAGGGGGACGACATGCGAACACTGCCCGTTCCTCCCAGTGGGCCATAAAAATATTGGCCACACTGGGAGCAAAACGGGCCCCCATCGCAACTCCCCTAGTTTGTAAGAAAAAATCCCCATCGTACCAAAAATGGTTCCGGGATAAACAAAAATCCAAACAACTCAAAAGGAACTCCTGATGTCTACCAGACAGCGTAGAGGTGGACAGAGCCCATTCCACAGCCGTCAGTGCATCCTGGTGTCCTATAATGGTGTACAGGGACCCCACGTCTGCTGTCACCAATATACTTTTTTCAGAACACCCCAGAGATTGGAGGATCTGGATAATATGCTTAGTGTCTTTAAGGAATGCTGGCGTTTTAACTACCAGGGGTTGTAAGAATGAATCAATGTATTGCCCTAATCGGGCTGACACTGAGTCAATCCCATTTACTATGGGCCTCCCTGGAGGGTTAACACTGTCTTTATGTAATTTCGGTAGAAAATAAATGATAGGAGTTCTGCAAAACAATGGATCCAGGTAAAGAGCCTCTTTTATGGTCAATATTCCCTGATCTTTACCATCCTCAATGATATGGTGTAACTCATCCTTAAAGGACAACATAGGGTCTGTATGAAGAACTCTATATGTATCCTCATCTGACAATAGGTTACTCATTTCCATTTTATAGTATTCTTTACTCAGGATGACTAACCCTCCTACCGGAGAAACCCCAATTCATTTATAAGAAAGCCCCGTCCTTGCGAGATCGATTGGCACCTAGTGTCCTAAACCCCCCTGTACCGTCAGATAACAGCATGTTTAGATTCCTGGGTGGATTTTACGCATGTGGCCGTTGTGTCCCGTGCAGGACCTCCAAAGTTAATCTTAAGAAAAGGAAGTCTTTTTTGGCATCTGCCACCAATAAAGAATACAATATTAAACAATTGATTACGTGCGCCACGGTGGGGGTCGTCTATATGCTGGAGTGCGATTGCGGACTCCAATATATAGGCCGAACCTCGAGACCTCTACATGTTCGTGTGGCAGAACATGTTAATAATATTAAAAAGGGGGTCAAAACCCATAATGTCTCTAGGCATTTTAAACAGTTCCACCAACAAAATCCCAAGGGTTTGAGATTCTGGGGCATAGAGAAAGTCACTAGACATTGGCGAGGTGGCAATTTTATCCGTCAGCTGAGCAAAAGAGAATCCCATTGGATTCATGAAACACGAGTTCTTTGCCCTGACGGGTTAAATGTCGAATTTGACATAAATTGTTTTATAACTGACCGCTAATTAGATCGTAGATGTTTTTTTTTTTTTTTTTTATTATATGTGATTTATTAATGTATTATTGTTTTAGTATGTTTATTTTGGTTTGGTGAGATTGTTGTGGGCTGTGGTTGATGTCACGTCTATATTCAGGTCTGCAGTCCAGATTTGTTTATTTATTTTTTATCCAATGTATAAGCAGCTTCTTTCTCCATATCGGTAGTAACTGTAGGAGTTGATCGCTGCATTAATATACATATATTTTATATTAATCAACTGGGCTGGTTTACTGGTTGAATTTTAGATATATATATATTTATATTTTCTATTTCAAAGTTTTTATCATGTTATTTTGGTTGCCTTTGGAGTCTTTGTGTGGATATCTGGCTCACGGGGACACTTCCTGGTTGATGTCATGTGATTCAGACGTCCCTATCGGCGTCATGTGACGCTGCATCGTGTCTCCATAGTCACAGGCGCCTTGTTGCTATAAGAGCGGGTGTCTGGCGTTCTTCCCATATCCGCTGATGAAGTCCCGCCTACTGGGACGTAACGTGCGTACGGATGGGAAGTTCGTGACGTCACCCGCAGTTCATTCACAGTCTCACCAGACGCGCTGTTGTACCTCGGCACTGGTTTAGTGCCTTTTAAATGTAAGTGCACTACTTTCGTTTTTCATTAAATTGTTTTTTATTACGGAGAAACACTATGGTCTGCTTCTATATTTTCCACATGTAAACACTGCCCTATGAACTTAATACCTGGAAGTTTTTGAATGATCCTGATGTTATATGGAATTGATGACCCTAATCCTTTTGGGGAAGTTTACATCTTCATCTGCTTTGGATTAACCCGTAAGGGAAAGTTTTTCAGTGACCCTCTATAATTAAAGGGTCCATGTTGGAAGGTGAGCGGCCAATTTATCTGTTGGTGGAGGTCTCTCACTGTGTGTGTGTCTGTTACCACCTGCATGCAATCAAGAGTCCATGTGTCATCTATGAAGATCACGGGGATTATATACTGATTTACTGTGCTGTTTTTCTATCTTTGATATATGGACTTTTAAAGCGCTGCACTATTTATTTTTATGTTTTACTCAGGGATTTTGATTATTTGACCCTTAGTGTTCAGCTGCTTAGTAGTACATTATAGTTTATTGCGCGGATTTGTTTCTTTTTACATACTCTGATTTCTCAAGTTATCAACAATCACGCTGCAATAATGGATGTTTTTCAATATTTAGAAAAACGGGAAGTTAAAATTAATGAAGTTTTCTCTAGGAATTCTTCTAATGAACCTATTAATGATATCTCCCAGGCATTTCGTAAATTGGGGCATATTTTTGAAAAAAAGACTAAAACTTGGTGGGATATTACATCGTTTGAACAGTATTTATCTGCCAAGCTTATTCCTAGAAGGTTAAGGTGGGATGTGCCCCCTAATGATGGTCTACTTGACGATGATTCTATGTCTGAGTGGAGTGGCTTATTCATCAAAAAAGGGTTTGAGCTAATAGAATTTCTTTTGGCTCGGAAACAAAGAAAATTAAAGCTCCTTGACTCCCAGATTGGGGAGATCATTTCATTTTTAGAACCCCATAAAGAAAGTGAAGAATTTCTGAAACTTTCAGGGGAGCTAAAAAATAAGCTTATGAAATGGGATGCTGAGATTCAAACAAAGAAAAAGAAGAAGTTTATACGGGATTGGGATGATTTCACTGGAGGTAGCATTTTCAAATGGCAGAATGCTCCCCCCATAGGTGGTGGTAATGTCACTGCCAATCCCCCAGTCGAAACTCTCAATGCCACTAAAATGGCAACACCTAGAAACCAACCAGTGTATCAATATGATGTACCTCCCCCTCATGAGAGGTTTTCTTCCCCTCATGATTACCCTAATAGGGGTCCCCCCAAAAGGGGTAAGAACAAAAGAGGTAGAGGTAAAGGTAATTATCAACCAACCCCCCATTATGAAAATGATTATCCAACATCATCTTATTATCAGAATGCATCCCAACCATGGAGAGATTCTCGTAATTTTGGAGATGGGGCTGACCCATCCAATAGAGGGAGGCCCCATTACCCCCAAAATAGGGGGTTTCCTATGCAAAATAGTTTTGCACCGTTAGCCAACCACTCTGACCACGATAGGGGGGATTTTTTAGGGTCACGTGGGGGATACCAAACTGGACCCCCTGTACACAGACCCAACCTAGGGGAATGGTGGAGACAATTGCCACAGTATCCACCGCCCAATGTAGGTACCCCAAGAAAAAGAAAAGACAGAGAGGAAGGAGAGGGGGTAGGCGATTACAAAAGGTCGAAACCATAACGGGAGCAGGAATTTATAATCTAAGTGGGGTAACATTAAATGATGATGAAATCAAAGTCCTGGATAGAGGGCTTAAATTTGCCCCAACCAAAAATTTGAACAAATTCCAAACTTACGTAAGTTTGCAAAAATACATTAGAAGTTTGAACATGAAAAAATATTTTTTATCCAACACTAGTAGGGCTACACCACTTGTTAGGGGTGACCATTCTTCTTTACGAAATAAATCAATATTCAACCCCATTAATGTTGACAGCAAATATATGGAGGTCTTCAAGAATATGGTAGTAAAGGATTTGGAGTCATTGAAAATTAAAAAGGTATTAGATCCACAATATATTAAACGGGGTATGGGATCTTTGGAAAAAAGAAAAGAAATTGTAATTCGTCCAGCGGACAAAGGAGGAGGGTTAGTCATCCTGAGTAAAGAATACTATAAAATGGAAATGAGTAACCTATTGTCAGATGAGGATACATATAGAGTTCTTCATACAGACCCTATGTTGTCCTTTAAGGATGAGTTACACCATATCATTGAGGATGGTAAAGATCAGGGAATATTGACCATAAAAGAGGCTCTTTACCTGGATCCATTGTTTTGCAGAACTCCTATCATTTATTTTCTACCGAAATTACATAAAGACAGTGTTAACCCTCCAGGGAGGCCCATAGTAAATGGGATTGACTCAGTGTCAGCCCGATTAGGGCAATACATTGATTCATTCTTACAACCCCTGGTAGTTAAAACGCCAGCATTCCTTAAAGACACTAAACATATTATCCAGATCCTCCAATCTCTGGGGTGTTCTGAAAAAAGTATATTGGTGACAGCAGACGTGGGGTCCCTGTACACCATTATAGGACACCAGGATGCACTGACGGCTGTGGAATGGGCTCTGTCCACCTCTACGCTGTCTGGTAGACATCAGGAGTTCCTTTTGAGTTGTTTGGATTTTTGTTTATCCCGGAACTATTTTTGGTACGATGGGGATTTTTTCTTACAAACTAGGGGAGTTGCGATGGGGGCCCGTTTTGCTCCCAGTGTGGCCAATATTTTTATGGCCCACTGGGAGGAACGGGCAGTGTTCGCATGTCGTCCCCCTGAATTAGTTTGTTATTTTCGTTATATTGATGATTTGATCCTGGTGTGGGAGGGTGATAGATCCGCTTTGGATTTTTTCATTAGTCATCTTAATGACAACAACAAAAATATTATCCTCACATGGACCATAGATAATGAGAAGGTTGATTATTTGGATCTTACCATCACCAAGGGAAGTGATCATTTTAAGTTGATCAATCACTTTAAACCCACCGATCGCAATGCGTACATTCCCCTGGGGAGTTGTCACCACCGTTCTTGGTTGTGCAACATCCCCAGGGGACAGTATATTAGGTTGCGTCGGAATTGCACACAAGTATCTGATTTTGTAAACCAATCACGAGTGTTGACCACTAGATTTGTGCAAAAGGGTTATGATGAACAGGTTCTGCTCCGAGAGGTAGAACAAGTTAAGATGATTGATAGACAGACATTATTGACTGATCGAAGTAAAACTTCTGATGGGGATTCTCACAATTTTCGAATGATATTGGACTACAATGTCCAGTATAAAAAGTTCGAGAAAATTATTGTTAAAAATTGGTCCATCTTAAAACAAGATAAGATTCTTGGTCCCGTTCTACCGGAGAAACCCCAATTCATTTATAAGAAAGCCCCGTCCTTGCGAGATCGATTGGCACCTAGTGTCCTAAACCCCCCTGTACCGTCAGATAACAGCATGTTTAGATTCCTGGGTGGATTTTACGCATGTGGCCGTTGTGTCCCGTGCAGGACCTCCAAAGTTAATCTTAAGAAAAGGAAGTCTTTTTTGGCATCTGCCACCAATAAAGAATACAATATTAAACAATTGATTACGTGCGCCACGGTGGGGGTCGTCTATATGCTGGAGTGCGATTGCGGACTCCAATATATAGGCCGAACCTCGAGACCTCTACATGTTCGTGTGGCAGAACATGTTAATAATATTAAAAAGGGGGTCAAAACCCATAATGTCTCTAGGCATTTTAAACAGTTCCACCAACAAAATCCCAAGGGTTTGAGATTCTGGGGCATAGAGAAAGTCACTAGACATTGGCGAGGTGGCAATTTTATCCGTCAGCTGAGCAAAAGAGAATCCCATTGGATTCATGAAACACGAGTTCTTTGCCCTGACGGGTTAAATGTCGAATTTGACATAAATTGTTTTATAACTGACCGCTAATTAGATCGTAGATGTTTTTTTTTTTTTTTTTTATTATATGTGATTTATTAATGTATTATTGTTTTAGTATGTTTATTTTGGTTTGGTGAGATTGTTGTGGGCTGTGGTTGATGTCACGTCTATATTCAGGTCTGCAGTCCAGATTTGTTTATTTATTTTTTATCCAATGTATAAGCAGCTTCTTTCTCCATATCGGTAGTAACTGTAGGAGTTGATCGCTGCATTAATATACATATATTTTATATTAATCAACTGGGCTGGTTTACTGGTTGAATTTTAGATATATATATATTTATATTTTCTATTTCAAAGTTTTTATCATGTTATTTTGGTTGCCTTTGGAGTCTTTGTGTGGATATCTGGCTCACGGGGACACTTCCTGGTTGATGTCATGTGATTCAGACGTCCCTATCGGCGTCATGTGACGCTGCATCGTGTCTCCATAGTCACAGGCGCCTTGTTGCTATAAGAGCGGGTGTCTGGCGTTCTTCCCATATCCGCTGATGAAGTCCCGCCTACTGGGACGTAACGTGCGTACGGATGGGAAGTTCGTGACGTCACCCGCAGTTCATTCACAGTCTCACCAGACGCGCTGTTGTACCTCGGCACTGGTTTAGTGCCTTTTAAATGTAAGTGCACTACTTTCGTTTTTCATTAAATTGTTTTTTATTACGGAGAAACACTATGGTCTGCTTCTATATTTTCCACATGTAAACACTGCCCTATGAACTTAATACCTGGAAGTTTTTGAATGATCCTGATGTTATATGGAATTGATGACCCTAATCCTTTTGGGGAAGTTTACATCTTCATCTGCTTTGGATTAACCCGTAAGGGAAAGTTTTTCAGTGACCCTCTATAATTAAAGGGTCCATGTTGGAAGGTGAGCGGCCAATTTATCTGTTGGTGGAGGTCTCTCACTGTGTGTGTGTCTGTTACCACCTGCATGCAATCAAGAGTCCATGTGTCATCTATGAAGATCACGGGGATTATATACTGATTTACTGTGCTGTTTTTCTATCTTTGATATATGGACTTTTAAAGCGCTGCACTATTTATTTTTATGTTTTACTCAGGGATTTTGATTATTTGACCCTTAGTGTTCAGCTGCTTAGTAGTACATTATAGTTTATTGCGCGGATTTGTTTCTTTTTACATACTTGCATAGAAAAGTGTCAACTTCCTCTGACACTGCCGTTGCTATGGAAACCTGACCTGAAACCTATTACACTGCTTGTGCAGCACTGAGCATGTGCGAGATCTGCAATCATGAAATCCAGGAAGTAATACAGTCTGGCTTCAGATGCCCACAGATAAGATGGCCACGGTCTATTTCTAGTTTATAAACTTTCAAAATGCTCTAATAACCTAACAAAACGGACCTCAGTTTACAGACTAACTTTACTAGAATACATTAAGCTTGTGTATTATAGGGGTATTTTTATCTAAAAAGTGTAATTTCGGCCGGAACACCACACAAAAAAACAAATAGAAACCTGAGTCCGGCACCCTGCATGGAGATTAGGGGGGCAACGCATGGAGATTAGAGGGGCTTATGGAATGGCCGCCGCTGGGTTAAAACTAATGACCCTGATGCTGTTTGTCCTTCCCCCAGACTGTGGCTGGACTTTGAAAGGAGAAGCAGTAGGCTGATTAGCTCATCTCTTTGCCACTTTGGTTTCTCCTCCTCCTTATATGCTAATGCTCTGCATTAGCATATGATCTTTGAAAAATGGCCAGCTGCCTCAGTTTGCTGCTTGTGAGTGTTACTGTACATTGGATTGCAAGAGGCAGATGGCAAGTAAAAAACAGATACTTGCACTACTTGAATTAAAAAATATATACATTTAAAGGAGAAGTATGGCTAAAGCTCTCGGTTGCACTCCTTTGACCCAGATACAGCTGACAGCGAGCTACAGCCTGCTATTGGCTGATGCCACAGTGCCGGACCAGGCTCTTCAGGGATCCTAACAATAATGTCAGGATCCACCTAAATGCCTGACTGACAGTTGGGTCAGCCTCTCAGCGTGCCGCCCCCTCTCCAGTCTGGCACTCCAGTGAGTGATGGAGGGGCAGAGCAGAGAACCAGTGACTGACACTGGTCACTGCTCTCTGCACAGAGCGGACCCAAGAACTGAATGATCAGTGGTCTTTGATCGCTTAGTTCTCAGTGTAGAGCTGGTAGGGGACAACTGCAACATCGGAGTCATGCTGCATCTATATAGGTGAGTATAAATGTTTTCTTTTTTAAACCCATACTTCTCTTTTAACAATGTTTTAACAAATACAAAACTATATTCATTTGTCTCTTTTATATCTGTATGGAGCTTAAAGTGGAGCTCCACCCAAAAGGGAAAGCTCCACTTGTTTGCTTTTTCTCCCCTCCGCTACCACATTTGGCACCTTTCGTGGGGAAGCCAATACCTGTCAAAACCAGGTACCCGCAACAAGGCTTCACTTCCTGTTTGCCTTAGTGAAGATACCGTCACCTGCACCCAGAGCTGATGGATGGATCGGCTTGGGGTGCCGACATTGCGGGTACCCTGAACAGGTAGGTATCCATAGATTAAAATTCAGCAGCTACAGTATTTGTAGCTGCCAACCTTTACGTTTTTTATAGGCTGAAACTCCTCTTTAACTTTAAACTGAACTGTTAATTTGAGTCAGGAACCAGTTCACACATTTTATTGAACACGCAAGAAAGGAATTATTCGCTGGGAGCTAAATACAGTGGGGAGAACAAGTATTTGATACACTGCCGATTTTGCTTGTTTTCCTACTTACAAAGCATGTAGAGGTCTGTAATTTTTATCATAGGTACTCTTCAACTGTGAGAGACTGAATCTAAAACAAAAATCCAGAAAATCACATTGTATGATTTTTAAGTAATTAATTTGCATTTTATCGCATGACATAAGTATTTGATACATCAGAAAAGCAGAACTTAATATTTGGTACAGAAACCTTTGTTTGCAATTACAGAGATCATACGTTTCCTGTAGTTCTTGACCAGGTTTGCACACACTACAGCAGGGATTTTGGCCCACTCCTCCATACAGAGCTTCTCCAGAACCTTCAGGTTTTGGGGCTGTCGCTGGACAATACAGACTTTTAGCTCCCTCCAAAGATTTTCTAATGGGTTCAGGTCTGGAGACTGGCTAGGCCACTCCAGGACCTTGAGATGCTTCTTACGGAGCCACTCCTTAGTGTCCCTGGCTGTGTGTTTCGGGTCGTTGTCATGCTGGAAGACCCAGCCACGACCCATCTTCAATGCTCTTACTGAGGGAAGTAGGTTGTTGGCCAAGATCTCGCAATACATGGCCCCATCCATCCACCCCCCAATACGGTGCAGTCGTCCTGTCCCCTTTGCAGGAAAGCATCCACAAAGAATGATGTTTCCATCTCCATACTTCACGGTTGGGATGGTCTTCTTGGGGTTGTACTCATCCTTCTTCTTCCTCCAAACACGGCGAGTGGAGTTTAGACCAAAAAGCTCTATTTTTGTCTCATCAGACCACATGACCTTCTCCCATTCCTCCTCTGGATCATCCAGATGGTCATTGGCAAACTTCAGACGGGCCTGGACATGCGCTGGCTTGAGCAGGGGGACATTGCGTGCGCTGCAGGATTTTAATCCATGATGGAGTAGTGTGTTACTAATGGTTTTCTTTGAGACTGTGGTCCCAGCTCTCTTCAGGTCATTGACCAGGTCCTGCCGTGTAGTACTGGCTGATCCCTCATCTTCCTCATGATCATTGATGCCACACGAAGTGAGATCTCGCATGGATCCCCAGACCGAGGGAGACTGACCGTCATCTTGAACTTCTTCCATTTTCTAATAATTGCGCCAACAGTTGTTGCCTTCTCACCAAGCTGCTTGCCTATTGTCCTGAAGCTAATCCCAGCCTTGTGCAGGTCTACAATTTTTATCCCTGATGTCCTTACACAGCGCTCTGGTCTTGGCCATTGTGGAGAGGTTGGAGTCTGTTTGATTGAGTGTGTGGACAGGTGTCTTTTATACAGGGTGTAGCGGGGTCTCCTTTAAGGCCCCGGGACTACGTTACCCAGAACCCCATCCGGCCTCAGGGGGAAGTTCCCACCGCAGAGACTCATAGGAGAGGCTATTTAAGGAAGAGGGGAGGCGGAGCTCAGCCTCTTTGGACACCGCGCTGCAAGCAACCAGTCTTCCTGTGTGGATCTGCTGCGGTGCAAGGCCCGAAGCCTGGGGCCTTGCGTGACTTCCGAAGAGCCTTCCACACCACTGCGGAGCCTGGGTGGATCCTGATTTGTCGAGTGAGGACATCAGAACGATCGGGGACCCGATCGTTGCAGACGCTGTGTGCGGATACACAGCAGGTGGAAGTCCCGGACTGGGATCGCGTCCAGAGTGGTGAGCGGGCACCTGCCCAGACCAATAGACTGTGTCGTGTTCAGGCCTATAGAACTGCATAGGCCCACAGTTAGTTTATCTGCTGTTCCACGGGGGGACCGGTAGCAGGACAGAGTTGAAGTGTTCCTCCCTCCCAGTATAGTTGTTCCAAGTTACTGCCTGTTGTGGATTACAAACTAGAATTTCATCAAGTGCACCACCGAAAGCTGGCATGCGAAGAAATCCTTATAGGAAGTGACTAATATTTACTCCATGTCAGGCCTGACTCGGGTGGGGAGATAGTATATTGTTTAATGCGCCATAGGGCGCGCATACCATAATAGCTACGCGTGGTGGAGTACCGCGCAGCGCCATTATAGTGTGCTGAATTGATTGCTGCAGGGCTCTGCAAGCCAGTTGCATGTGTGATGTTATACCTATGCTATTTACCATAAGAGTAAAACCGTTATAATCAATCTTTCGTCTTAGTGTGTTGTCTTACTGCTTAGAGATTAATTCATGCAATACAATTGAATGTGGTATAAGTATAACCCTAGACTAACTGTGCCAGCGTGGGTCGAGTAAGATTGCCGGGGGTTGGCGGTACTGCACACAGGGCCCGAAAACAAACCAGCGGCTCTCTTAACTGGGGGTAGCGCTACACAGGTAATGAGTTCAAACAGGTGCAGTTAATACAGGTAATGAGTGGAGAACAGGAGGGCTTCTTAAAGAAAAAATAACAGGTATGTGAGAGCCGGAATTCTTACTGGTTGGTAGGTGATCAAATACTTATGTCATGCAATAAAATGCAAATTAATTATTTAAAAATCATAAAATTAGATTTTCTGGATTTTTGTTTTAAATTCCTTTTCTAACAGTTGAAGAGTACCTATGATAAAAATTACAGACCTCTACATGCGTTGTAAGTAGGAAAACCTGCTAAATCGTCAGTGTATCAAATACTTGTTCTCCCCACTGTAGGTGAAGAAAGTCTTATGATTTTTCCCTATATAACCTCCTTCCCCAACCCTACCCCCCATCACCACCACTAGAGGTGAGCTGTATAAGGTTGTAAATATTGCAGGAATGCACTACAGGCAGAGTCAAGACATCCCTCAGGCATGTTATTCAATAGAATTTTTCATTTTGAATGTTTCACTGTAAGATTACTAAAATTGCTGCTCCCCACCATACTGATTTTTTTATTTTTTTGCTACATATCCCTCAGGGCAGTGCCCAGCCACCTGCCATTTGCCTGATAGTCACTTGCCCAGATAGCAAGGATAACTTGCCACAAATTTGTGGCAGTGTTGAATTGTAAGTCTGTTAACTTGCTGCACATTTTCATTGGCAAGTTGCACACTTGCAGAGCACCTGAAGCGCAAATTCTAGTTGACACTTTTCCAATTTGTAGAAAATTTGCGTGGCAAGACTCTAGCAAGACCAAAGTTGCAGTGGGGAGTCTACAGAAAGAGCTCTGCAAGTCTACAGCATGAAAATTCAGCCACAGTGACCCCTGTGGTGGGATGACTATTGCACAACATAACTGAACCAGAACTTGCAGCAAACTTGCAGAATGTTTGCAAAGAAAGTTGATCTGGAGTTATGCAATGTGGACTTGCTGCAATTGTGCAACAAACTTTTGAAGCCTGGCAAGTTTAGCAATAGCTTAGCAAGTCATTTCCAAACTTGCAGCACAATTGCTTGCTAAATGGGCGTCCATTAGCTTAAAAAATAGCCAGAATTTATTTTTAACATTCGGCTTCTATTGACTTCAGGAGGGTTCAGGTTTGGCTCCCAAACTTTTCTCGTGTTCTCTGAACCCTGTTCAAATCTAATTCAGGTGTGTTTTACTCATTGCTAACCATCACCAACCTCTGCCATTAGGCTACATTCAAACCTCTGTATTTTAGCGTGGTGCTTTAAAATATCCTGTTTGCTGCATCTATGGCTGTTTCCAGAAAAACACACCTTTTGTAAGGATGAATCATTATGCACACGTAGCACTATATATACCAAGTAACCATGGAATATGGAATTTTGATGGTATAATATTCCAAATTAGGGCTCTCACAGTCCATTTGCTTAGCAAAGTTCCCTGACACATTCTCTGATCGGACAGGGCCGTTTTCCGGAAATAACTTTTTCATTATTCACTTCGCAGAACTTGGGAAAGGATTTATTCAATAAAAATTGTACAAATATGGGAAGAGGGGTAAGGGAACTCAGGATACCCTGTAACTCACAGATCTTAATACAGACCTCGCTTCTGCACCTATTCAGATGTTTGTCCATACCTTCACAGACTATGCTGGATAGCAGTAGAAATTAGCGCCTTAGTTACTAGCAGAGGCGTTGCTAGGGGGGTGCGGGGGGTGCGGTCCGCACCCGGGTGACACCCGCTAGAGGGGTGACACCATCCCGACTCTCCCGAGGGTGAGGAAAAACCTGGTATTTTTTTTTTCAGCCTGACCCCGGTCACCCTGCTGGAAGAACACCTCCAGCACCGCGGCCACGCCTGGTGTGCGTGCTTCTCCTACTTCCTCCTCTGGGTCCTCCCTACTGAGCCAGTGAGCGTGTGCCTGTCACATCTCACACCGCCCGGGCGGCGCGGCTGCATGCTGTGACGCTGTCCCCGTCTCTTCTCCAGACTCCCGGCCGGAAGAGGTGAATACAGTACAGGCGGGAGGGAAGTGAACGAGTGAAGGGCGACACTCGGCTTGCGAGGGGGTGTCCTGGTGTCCATCGCCGAGCCCAAGGTGAGGTGTAGGTGGGGGGGTTTCCATGGTACCGGCAGGCCACCTGAGAGCTGGTGTGGGAGGACTCTCAGACAGTGTCTGGCGCCCTGTGCTGTGCTAGTCTGATAACGAGGGAGGGGGGGTGCAAGGTGGTCTGCTAGACACAGCTATATATAATATAGCTGTGTCCAGCCGCCCCCTTCCCCCCACCAGACCAGTACACTCAGCTACTGTGCCTAATACATCTAATATACCACCCCAGCCTGCTGTATACAACGCCAGCCTGCCCTGTACCACCCCAGCCTGCCCTGTGCCACCCCAGCCTGCTGTATACAACCCCAGCCAGCCCTGTGCCACCCCAGCCTGCCCCATACCCCCGCAGCCTGCCCTGTGCCATGCCAGCCTGCCCTGTACCACCCCAGCCTGCCCTGTGCTGCCCCATACCACCCCAGCCTGCTGTATACCACCCCAGTCTGCCCTGTGCCATGCCAGCCTGCCCTGTGCCACCCCAGCCTGCCCTATATCACCCCAGCCTTCCCTGTGCCACCCCAGCCTGCCCCATACCCCCCCCAGCCTGCCCTATACCACCCCAGCCTGCCCTGTGCCACACCAGCCTGCCCTGTACCACACCAGCCTGCCCTGTGCCACCCCAGCCTGCCGTATACCACCCCATCTTGCCCCATGCTACCCCAACCTGCCCTATACCACCCCAACCAGTCCTATACCACCCCAACATGCCCTTTCCCACTCTAATTTTCCTGTACCACCCTAACTTTCCCTATACCACCCCAACCTGCTCCATACCGCCTTAACCTGCCCTGTAACACCCTAACCTGCCATATACCACCCCAACCTGCCACTATACCACCCTATACTACCCTAACCTGCCACTATACCGCCCTAAACTATCATTTACAGGGGCTGGTTTGGGGTGCGCCCCGTGACTGTGTGCTGCCTGCATGGTGCTGGGCAGCCTAGACGGGGGGGGGGGGGTGACACCATATTTTACCGAACCGGGTGACACCAACCCTAGTGACGCCACTGGTTACTAGTGTTCTAGTAGTATTTTCTAGTAATAGGGCAGAGAATGTTCATGTGCGGATTCTCAACTAGCCGTTCGCCACTTCGACAAAATGAAGGACAACTTCAGGTGCTTCCTTAAGGAAGAAAAACCTGCAAAATTCTCAGTGATCCAAAATAAATTGAGTAAAAATCTCCCAGAGGGAAAGACCCCCCAAAACAGAAATTGTCAAAGCAAAAACCTAAGAGAAATAACCCTCCAGAAAGGTTGGTTCCAAATGTTTTTAAATTTTTCAAGCTCACAACAGGTGGACACACACATGGGTGATATTCTGGAATGATATAAATATTCAATACATGGCCTGATAACCATTCCAACACAACCAATAGGAATGTAAGTTATTTGGCATTTGACATTTCTGAAAGTATCCCCCGCCACCTGCTGTGACTCCTTCTTCTAACCCTTATCTCGCTTCAGGACTCAACATTCAGGCATCTGACATCTCTGGAAGTATGGAATTCTGAAGAGTTTTATGGAGGCTGACATGCTGGAATGGAGGGAAGATACTTGGGCCTCTGATGATGTGGGAATAAATGTTCCTCTATTACAGGGGCATTTCATATATTATTATTTTTTTAAAGCAGACATGGTCGCAAAAAAGTACATTCAAAGTGACAAACTTTTTTTCAGTCTCTGTTAAATCAACTCATAAAATCTGAACATGTTACACATCACAGAATATACTACTGTGTGAAGATTATTGTGGGGGTTGAAGCTGAAATAAGCCAGCTATGCTTCCAGATGTAAAAGTTGAAACTGAGTCAGTAGAAATATTGTGGGGTTCAGGTGATGTGTTAACAGCATGACACCATAATATGGTGCACTTTTTAGAATATGCTAAATCTGACTCTCGAAAACAGGTGAATTATAACTATTGAGATAGGCATCATTTTCGCAATACAGAACCTGAGCACACCTGTAGACCAGGGCCCATCTTTAAAGGGACACTAAAGGTTCCCGTTAAAAAAATAAAAAATAACATACATGTTATACTTACCTCCACTGTGCAGCTCGTTTTGCACACAATGGCCCCAATCCTGGGGTCCCTCGGCGGCTGTCTCGGCTCCTCCCCGCTAGAACTAACCCCCTTCATGGGAGCTCTCTCCCATGGGGGTTAGTTCTTGCAGGCGCGCTCCCGTGATACAGCCGGCGGCTATAGCCGCAGACTGTATCACTCAGTCCCGCCCCCGGTGCGCCGCGTCATTGGATGTGATTGACAGCAGCGCTAGCCAATGGCTGCGCTGCTATCAATCCATCCAATCTAGCCAATCAACAGCCAGACTGAGTGGAGAAGAGGACGTCGGGGGCGAGCGCAGCAGGTGAATGGGCTCAGGTAAGTAAAACAGGGGGGCTGGGGGGGCCGTCATTGCCAGGTTTTTTTTCACCTTAATGCATAGGATGCATTAAGGTGAAAAAAACGAACCTTTACAACCCCTTTATGGCGGGGCAAAAGGGGCAGCTGCCTGGGCCCAATCATTGCTGTGGGGCCCAAAGCAGCTGCCCCTTGACCTTAAGCCCATGCTGCCCATGGTTGCCATTGCCAACAGTATATTTAGCAATGGCAGGCATTTCCTCCAAATTATTCTGACAGCACTGGACAGGTGACGTGGAACGAGCAGTCGGCCGTATTTGCCAATACTGCTCCTCTAGTCCCGGCTGCAGCCCTGTCAGTCACGGTGGAATGATCTGTCCTCCACCTAACATCGCATTCGCACAGCTTATCTTCAACTATGGGGGCTGCCGCTGATGTCCCGGCGTGCGCGGCAAGTCTGGAGCCATCCGCTTCCTCGAACCCCCGCCCCACTGTGAGGCCTCGTACACACGGCCGAGATTCTCGTTGAGAAAAACATGTCGTTTTTTTCGACGAGATTCTTGGACAAGAAACTTGTCCCGGCCGAGTGTACACACGCTCGTTTCAAAGAACCCGCGGTTCTTTGAAAGGAGTGTACGCGGTGACGTCATCGACTACGTCGAGCATGCGCTCGTCACATTCGATGCCGTCGCCGCCATCTTGGTATACCCTACGTATGCCTAGGAAGCTACCGCGCATGCGTCAAATTCATTTCGAACATGCGCGGGCTTCCGGGCGGACAGGTAAGTGTACACACACTCACTTTTCTCGTCGAGAAACACGCCGAGGAGAATCTCGACGAGAAAATAGAGAGCAGGTTCTCTATTTTCTCGTCGAGGTTTCTTGACGGTTTTCTCGACGAGAAACACGCTAGCAGCGTACACACGACCGATTTACTCGGCAAGACCTCTCTGCCAGCAAGTTTCTTGCTGGTTCTTGCCGAGAAAATCGGTCGTGTGTACGAGGCCTGACAGTTCTATTTTGGCTTAATCATAGAGAAAGTGCCAATGCCGCTCCGCACCTGCCTGCTGTGGAGAAGGAGGGGGAGAGACGCATGGGCTCAACTTAGTTCAGGTGAGAGTCCCACATACAGGGCACATACGGAGGGGGGAACTGCCGGGAGGGGAGCACAGCACAGAATTACTGTCACTATTGTCACTACTGGGGCTTTTTGTTCTAGAGACTCTCTACAATAGGAGGGGCCCCTGGACTGGAGGTAGTAGTCCCTCTATATAGGGACCCCTGGACTGGAGGTAGTAGTCCCTCTATAGAGGGACCCCTGGACTGGAGGTAACAGTCTCTCTTTAGAGGGCCTCCATAGAGAAACTGCTACCTCCAGTCCAGGGGCCCCTCCATAAGGAGACTGCTACCTCCATTCCAGGGGCCCCTCCATAGGGAGACTGCTACCTCCAGTCCAGAGGCCCCTCCATAGGGAGATTGCAACTTTCAGTCCCAGGGCCCCTTCATAGAGAAACTGCCACGTTTAGTTCAGGGGCCCCTCCATAGAGAGATTGCCATGTTTATCTCTAGCAACCAGTAAGTAAAATGGTAATGGTGAACAGTAACCAATAGCAACCAATCAGTGAACAGTAATGATGTGCAGTAACCTCTAGCAACCAATCGCAATCACTGCCTGATCTGCTACTATTTATTGTATGTATCAGAGCAGGTGGAGAGCAAAATAGGGGGGCCAAGAAAATGTTTGCCCAGGGCCCAAACTATATTAAAGACGGCCCTGCTGTAGACAGTGGGGTTACTAAAGGCAAATAGGCTGTTCACTCTGCAAGGGAATATTTACTTTGCAAAAGGATTGTTTTGCTTAGCTTAGTGAATGTGGTGTAATTTCACTTTGCAAAAAATACCCAATCACATGAGAGGGTAATATTGATGCTTGTACATGATTGGATGGTGGAAGTCAGCATAGCTTTACCTCATCCACTAAGCTAAGGGAACATGCCCTTGCAAAGTGAAAAAGCTATTTGCCTTTAGTAAATCCTCTCCATTGCTGTAGACCTTATGGTGGGTTATTACTTGTTTGGAAGTGTGCTGTATATAACCCAGTCAAGTGCATAAGTCTACGAGTGCTACCCTAGCTTATTAGTCCTTCCTTTTAGTAGACAATTGTAACTTTAATTTGAGCTTCAGTCCAAACTTGTTTTAAATTTTGGAGAGATTGAGAAAGGGTTAGAATCTTTACTGGGTTCTTTCTGTTGCCCGCATTCCCATTGGTGAGAAGCAGCTCAACTACTTGTTCTAGTGAACAAACAATGTTATGCCATTTGCATTTCAGAGCTGTGTTTGCTGGGTCTTCAAAAACCATACAGATAGATTATTGACATCTGACTAAATGGACCCTAGAGAGTGTAAAGCCTCGTACACACGGCCGAGATTCTCGTTGAAAAAAACATGTCGTTTTTTTCGACGAGATTCTTGGACAAGAAACTTGTCCCGGCCGAGTGTACACACGCTCGTTTCAAAGAACCCGCGGTTCTTTGAATGGAGCGTACGCGGTGACGTCATCGACTACGACGAGCATGCGCTCGTCACATTCGATGCCGTCGCCGCCATCTTGGTATACCCTACGTATGCCTAGGAAGCTACCGCGCATGCGTTAAATTCATTTCGAACATGCGCAGGCTTCCGGGAGGACAGGTAAGTGTACACACACTCACTTTTCTCGTCGAGAAACATGCCGAGGAGAATCTCGACGAGAAAATAGAGAGCAGGTTCTCTATTTTCTCGTCGAGGTTTCTTGTCGGTTTTCTCGACAAGAAACCCGATAGCCGCGTACACACGACCGATTTACTCGGCAAGACCTCTCTGCCAGCAAGTTTCTTGCTGGTTCTTGCCGAGAAAATCGGTCGTGTGTACGAGGCCTAAGTGTAACTGTTGTAGGAACATTAGATTGGAAGCTCTTCCAGGGTGGATACTAATAGGAATGTTTCCATGAAGTCTCTTGATTCTATATAAATAAAGACAGAGGCGGCTCTCTAATTAGGCATATTAGGCGGTCGCCTAAGGCCCCACACTCACAAGGGCCTCGCAAACCGCCTAATTGAAGAGCCGCCTCTGCTGAAAACAATGT
This sequence comes from Rana muscosa, assembly GCA_029206835.1. Lineage (NCBI taxonomy): Eukaryota > Metazoa > Chordata > Amphibia > Anura > Ranidae > Rana > Rana muscosa. The sequence continues at coordinate 967,375,611 of CM055117.1, read as the reverse complement.
CGCTGTGCTCCGACGAGTAGAGGATTAATGTTGCGGCTGCCTGTGAGCTCCATGGCCAGGCAGTGGTGACTGGAGAGAGAAGGCGGACCAGTGGCTCTGTCTGTGTCCTGGGAAGGAGGCGGGGCCAGCACTGTGTTGTCTGGGGAAGAAAAAGGGGAGGAGACTAATTACAGCAGCAAAATGATAATACAATTATTTCCGCTACTCTGGTACTCTGGAAACGCAGATCGCCCCCCCCCCGTCACCACCCACTGGAGTTCTGCGCTGAGCAATCCCCGTACACCCAGAGGAGGCATACGGCGTCTGGTAAGCAGAGGGGAAGAGGAGGGCCCCGCCGGAGAGGAAGCCTCACCAGGGCTGTATGGAGCCGATGGGAGGGAGGAGAGAAGAGGTGTCCGGGCCGCCCCTATCCGGGGCTATCAGTAAGGGTGGAGGGATCCGGGGCTCCAGCTGCAGGGAGAGGCACAGCTATCATGCCACAACCCCCTTTTGCAGCCAGCTACCACCATCATCAGAGAGAGCCGGCCCCCATCCCTGCTCCTCCAGCATCCCTCAGCCACTGCTCTTTATATCCACCCCTGCCCCCTCCCCCTACTCCCCTCCTCCTGATCATCAGTGCCACATTCAGGGCAGCTCAGTCCTGTGCCAGTGTCCCAGTGTGCCAACCTGTGCTTGACAGCCCCTGACCCCTGCCCTTACCCCCACCTATGCAGGGCACCACTGCAGGGTTGGGAGGTCCCAACCCAGTCCAGTGCTGATCCTCAGTTGTGGTGGGCCGGGCACTCTGCATCCTGCGCTGGCACTGCCTGCTGATTGGCTTATCTGCTGCTACCTCCCTCACTGACACCAGCATTGAGATATAGACACTGACACCAGCACTGAGATAGAGACACTGACACCAGCACCGAGATAGGAGGACATGGACACCAGTACTGAGATAGAGACACTGACACAAGCACTGAGATATAGACACTGAGACCAGCACTGAGATAGAGACACTGAGACCAGCACTGAGATAGAGGATACTGACACCAGCACTGAGACAGACACTGACATCAGCACTGAGATAGAGAAACCGACACCAGCACTGAGACAGAGGACATGTACACTAGCACCGAGATAGAGACACTGAAACCAGCACTGAGATAGAGACACTGACACCAGCACCGAGATAGAGACACTGACACCAGCACCGAGATAGAGACACTGACACCAGCACCGAGATAGAGACACTGACACCAGCACCGAGATAGAGACACTGACACCAGCACCGAGATAGAGACACTGACACCAGCACCGAGATAGAGACACTGACACCAGCACCGAGATGGAGACACTAACACCAGCACCGAGATAGAGACACTAACACCAGCACCGAGATAGAGACACTGACACCAGCACTTTAAACCTCTTAATATATGCAGTTTATACAGTTACATTTTTTATCGCTTGAAATATTTTTCCCATTATGAGCGTCATGTCTAGGTTTTGCCTAAGGCCTCACATAGCCTAGAGCCGCCCCTGAATACAGAAAATACATTCTATGTTCAAATCCTTGTGGACAATGGGCTCAAAGAGAATGTATTGCATGATTTAGTAAATACCCTGCCTAGCAATTTCGCAAGTACATATTAAAGTGATACTAAAGGCTTTTTTTTTTTTTTTTTTAAATAGAAAGGAGGCTATACTTACCTGCTCTGTGCAGTGATACTGCTCAGAAAGTTGTTTTCCTCCTGATCTGGCAGTTCTCACCAGTGCTGTCGGCTCTTCCCTCCTTTGAGTGCCTTTTGCAGCAACCTGGGTACCAAGGTGGCACCCATGCATGTGTACTCCCAGTGGGTCCCAAGTCGAGCTGTGTGCGTCCACAGACACAAACATTGCTGGCAAGCTATGCCATTGCCTCCACTTCCTTCCCAGAGGAGTTTGAGTGATGGCAGCTAAAGCCCAGGGGTCTGCTGCCTTCAGTTCCTACTGTGAAAGCAGGGCATGAGGGGACCTGTGGTGGCATGGAGCCAGGTAGGTGTTTAGGGATTAGGTGGAAGGAGGGGGGAGTAGGACAGGGAGTGAAAACGCATTAAGGCAAAAAAAAAAAAAAAAGAGACTTTAGTACCACTTTAAGAGTCAATCAGAAAAAAAGACTACAGGTAACTACAGACCATTGCTAGCATGGCAGCCAGGTGACAAAAATCAATGTCATTCATGGCAAAATTATATTTAGAAGGCGGACAGTAAGATGTGGGGACATATAACAAAAGTTTATTGTACACTAAAAACAGATAATTAGATGTAAATTTTTCCAGAGCTCACTATTTATTGAATGTATTGCTTTCATAGTAAATTAATTGCAGTAAAAGCAAATGGCTAATTTGGGACTGTTGGTTGCTCTGAACATGAAACGTACTATTTAATTAGTGAATAAACCTCTTTGCTTTGTTTTTATACACTGTAAAGCAAATAAAAGGATGCAGATAACTAATTTTAGAGCAGCAGAAAACACTGTCATTACAAAATTGGCTAGCCGGAGTTAAAGCTGTCATTAAAATAGTGAATTGCATAGGTGTGCATATGGGGTGTGCCGGGTGTGCCTGGGCACACCCTAATCACCCCGTGCTTTGTCCCGAGATCTGCTCTGAAGTTTTGCATCCAAGGAGTTTGTAACCCGTGTGCTGCCTGTGAAACAGTTTCAAATTCAGCAGATAGTGAGGCTTGCAAGAGCCGCTCAGTGTGTGAAACTGTCAGGTAATGTAACTGCTTGCAGGGAGAGAGACCATCTGTCAGCCGTGATGTCGGGGGTGGGCAGGACCGAACAGCTATCAAACACCAGACAATGGGATGGGGTCTGGGTGGGCCGCTACATTTATGTAGTTCCGCCCCCTTTTTTAAGCAGCCCAATCATTGGCTGGTGTTTAATAGCTGCTTGGTCCCACGGCTCCGCCCATCCCCGACATCACAGCTGAGTTTGGACAGCTGGTCTCCCTGTAAGAAGTTACATTTCCTGACAGTTTCACACACTAAGCTCTCTTGCAAGCCCCACTGTCTGCTGCATGTGAAACTCCACCTCTCCCCTGTCAGTGCTGCCTATCAGTGCCACCTATCAGTTCCCATCAGTGCTACCTATCAGTGCTGCCAATTAGTGCCCATTAACTCTGCCAATCAGTGCGGCCAATCAGTGCAGCTTATCAAAGCTGACAGTCAGTGCTGACAGTTAGTGCCATCAGTGTTGCCTATCAGTGCTGATTAGTGCTATCTATCAGTGCCAATCCGTGCCGTCTATCAGTGCCACCTATCAGTGCCCATCAGTGCTGATAATTAGTGCCCATCAATGCTGCCAATCAGTGCTGCCAATCAGTGCCAATCAGTGCTGCATATCAGTGCCAATCGGTGCTGCCTATCAGTGCCAATCAGTGCCGCCTTTTAGTGCCACCTATCAGTGCTGCCAATTAGTGGCTATCAATGCTGCCAATGCCCATTAGTGCCAATCAGCGTTGCCGATCAGTGCCACCTATCAGTGCCAATCAGGGCCCATCAGTGTGGCCTATTAGTGCTGCCAACCAATGTCAATCAGTGCTACCTATTAGTGCTGCCAATTAGTGCCCATCAGTGCTGCCTATCATTGCCGATTACTTCTGCCCATCAATGCTGCCAGTGCCCATCAGTGCTGCCCATCAGTGCAGGCTATCAGTGCTGCAAATCAGTGCCAATCAGCGTCAATCAGTGCCCATAAGTGTTGCCTATCAGTGCCGCCCGTAAAAAATATATATTCTAAACCTATAAATAGTGTGGAAAAATATATAAGCAGCGGTGTGAATTAAGTAACCAATAATACAAGATGTCCGTTTTACCAGACAATCAAAGTGATAGTGTTCTAAAATTATCACCCTGTGACATATGTGGATATGTGCACAAATAAACAAAATATATGTTTAAATGTAAATTAAAGAAAAGTCCATAAATCCAATCATGTTGATAGTGTGTAAATTATCTGAAAAACTTCCACCACACCCAGTGCCAGTGACTCCTCTCCCGTCAGATGCAAAACTCACCAACTCAAAATGCCTCACACTCTCGTGCTCGGCGTGTGAACATGTGAACAAAACCTCTCAGACAGCAGATGTTCCAGGTTCCAACCAATTGCCAGATTGCTCCGCATTTAAATATATAAGAAGACTCCAATAGCGTGATACTGTAAAATCAGTTTAATACCACACTCTAAAAGCTTCAAACATTTCACTCACATGAATCTCAACAATTTGAGCAGTACACAGCACAGCACAGCAAACTCGTTCAGAGAAAACCAAAGCCGAGTGTAATGGTCGCGGCGGACCCAAGGTATCCCACTGATCTCTCACCACCTCTTCGCTAATCCTCCCTGGATCTCCGCTTCCTCGATCAGCCCTGTAACGTCACACGTACCCTTAGACGGTTGCCGCACACTGCCGCCCGCCTATCAGTGCCAATCAGTGCTGACAATCAGTGCCTATCAGTGCTGCCTATCAGTGCCACCTTTCAGAGCCAATCAGTGGCACCTATCAGTGTGATCAATTAGTGCCCACCAACGCTGCTAATTAGTGCTGCCAACCAGTGCAGTCTTTCAGTGCCAATCAGTGTTGCCAATCAGAGACACCTATCAGTGCCAATCATTGCTAATCAGTGCTGACAATCAGTGCCAACTATCAGTGCCAATTAGGGCCAACCAGTGCTGCCTATCAGTGTTGCCAATCATTGCCACATATCAGTGGCAATCAGGGCCAATCAGTGACGCCTATCAGTGCTAATCAGTGCTGACAATCAGTACCACCTATCAGTGCCAATTAGGGCCCATCAGTACTTCCTATCAGTTCCAATCAGTGCTGCCAATCAGTGCCCATCAGTGCTGCCGGTCAGTGCCAATCAGTGCTGTCAATCAGTGGTAATCAGGGCCAATCAGTGCCCATCAGTGCTGCCTATCAGTGCCAATCAGTGCCACCTATCAGTGGCAGTTAGGGCCCATCAGTACTTCCTATCAGTGCCAATCAGTGCTGCAAATCAGTGCCAATCAGGGCCCATCAATGCTGTCTATCAGTGCCAATCAGTGCCACCTATCAGTGCCGATCAGGGCCCATCAGTGCTGCCAATCAGTGCCTATCAGTGCCAATCAGGGCCCATCAGTGCGCCCTATCTGTGCTGCCAATCAGCACCCATCAGTGCTGCCTATCAGCGCCAATCAGTGCCCATCAGTACTGCCAATCAGTGCCCATCAGGTATGGGGAGATGAACTCAGCAGCCAGGCACATTGTTCATAGGGGAAGGGGGGGGCAGCCTGTAGGGGCACAACTGAAATCTGTTGATGTTTATTAATGCCACATGCCAATCTGTAGTATAATAGGTAATCACCATACTACTATTTACAATAAACTACGGGAGGTAAAATAAAAGTTTCAGTAAAAGCACAGTTACGTGTTCCCACACCAGGAAAAAAAAGTGCAGTGCTAACTTACTAATCAATAACTTAACAATAATGGTGGAACCCTCTAATGTATGGAAATCTTAATAAACTTCAATATTACCACAATACCGGTCTCTGAGATATGCAACGTCACATACAATACACATCAAACTGAAAACAAGACCTAACAAATGAAACGTAGCAGGGATGGTGGAAACCCCTCTACAGAAGATAACTGCAATACAAATTAACTTCAAGTGCAACAACTTTTTAGTTGGGAGGTTCACATAATTATAGCACTTTGGCATTTTTTTTAGATTGTTACACTTAATTTTATAGGTTTTAGTTACTATTATAATATACTTTTTTGCACTTAAAGTTAATTTTCCTCCACCCCTGCTAAGTCCATGTCTTTATGGACCTTGCTTTGGGCACTGGTGAGCAGTCATGTTGGAACAAGAAGGGGCCATCCCCAAACTGTTCCCACAAAGTTGGGAGCATGAAATTCTCCAAAATGTCTTGATATGCTGATGCCTTAAGAGTTCCCTTCACTTAACTAAGGGGCCAAGCCCAAACCCTGAAAAACAACCCCACACCATAATCCCCCCTTCACTAAATGATTTGGACCAGTGCACAAAGCAAGGTCCATAAAGACATAGATGAGCGTGTTTGGGGTGGAGGAAATTGACTGGCCTGCACAGAGTCCTGACCTGAACCCGATAGAACACCGTTGGGTTGAATTATAGCAGAGACTACAAGCTAGTCCTCCTCGTCCACATCAGTGCCTGACCTCACAAATGCCCTTCTGGAAGAATGGTTAAACATTCCCATAGGCACACTCCTAAACCTTGTGGACAGTCTTCCCAGAGGAGTTGAAGCTGTTATATCTGTAAAGGGTGGGCCAACTCAATATTGAACTCTACGGACTAAGACTGGGATGCCATAAAGTTCATGTGCGTGTAAAGGCAGGCGTCTCAATATTTTTGAGAATATATATATATATATATATATATATATATATATATATATATATATACACACACACACACACACATGTATGTTTGAGCGTTGGGGTGCACACCCTAATGCAATAGGCTGTGCATGTCTATTGATTTTCCAGATTTAAAGTATTGGGCTCAGGAGAGCAGATTTGGGCAGATCTGCAGGTTAAACAATGATCAGTATATATTGCATTAGTGAACAGGATGAATAAATGATAATGATATCAGTTCTGCATTGCTAGAAACTGTACACTTGTGTAGCGGGCATGTACTATTTAGGGGGAGCATCTGGGTGGTACTGTAGCATGACCCAGATGCACTAATTGGAAGAATAGGGTTGTATTCTGTTCGGGTGAGGACATCAGTGGTGTTCAGTTCCCTGCGGCTCAGCAGGTGGCGCTGTCATTCTGAGCCGGGGTTGAACCACTACTGCAGTGCCGTACCCTTTGTGACCTCCCGCGGCAGCTGTACTGCGGGGCAGGGAACCCGCTGTGCTTGCTGGGGGAGGGTATAAAGGGGGCGGACATCTTCACCACGAGGTCCGAGTCCCAGGCACCTTCAGCCTGAGGGCTGCTGTCCGCGGTCGGTGTTCAGGTGCCCTCGGCCTGTACACGTGGAGTTCGTGTTCCATCCCAGACGCCTTCAGTCTGGGGTGAGGTACTCATCCGGAGGCCGGGGGCCCAGTATATTCCGCTGGATCCCGCGAGGGAGGCATTGTCCTAAGGTGCCCCTGGTGTTGGGCACCTGAATCCAGGGCGTAAAGGACCCGGAGAGGTGACCCTTCGTGAAGCTGGTGCAGCATATTGCCAGTGTCGGGTGGACCTCTGGAGACCGCTCGGATGGATATCTTTCTCCAACAAGGGCCTATTCATACAGGAAGGTAATTCATGTTCTGTGACCGGTGGCAGCGGTACATCTAGTCAATTCAGGTCGGTGGCAGAGACCTGCTATTAAGAAGAATAAAGGAGTGTTGGACTTTTTATGGTGTGGGGCTCTATTACTGACAGTCAAACTTGCCCTCTGCAGGAGGGCCAGAGGCTCCATCCAGAACACAGGACTTGGAGGTAAAATAGTGTTGGCCTTCACCTCTACACCTTAGAGGACAGGGGCCGTAGTGTACCTCACCCTCCTCCCGCATACCCCTAGACAAGCAAGCCACTTTATTCACAAGGGGACGGGGGGTGAGGCCGCTACACTTGTCAGAGTAAAAAATATAGGAAAACATTATCAGTATTCCAAATAGCATTAGAATGCACAAAGCATATGCCATCTGAAATTAAGCCTTCAGGTCTGTATTTCTAATATATAAATGAAATTGAGGGAGCGGCTGCCTATAATAAGTAACCTGACACCACAAAATCGGACGGCTGTTTTTATTCAAGGACTGCAAGGTGGAATGGATGCTGGGTCGGCACATCCATGCGGATAAAGTGCTGATACGCCGGAAAGACAAGGAAGATGCCGAGTATCAGATTGAAACCATGGATCAACATTTGAAGCCCCTTGTTTTGCCGCATCCCAAATTCTATCTATAGGAGAAAAGACTCCCTTCCTTTGTCCTTTTTTCCCAAGTGGTAGAACTTTCTGGAGTTTGTGTTTCTTTCTCTGGGAAAATCAGTGACTGTGCCCTAGTTAAAGGGGTGTTTGTGCTCCTGGAGACTGTTTCAGTTGTTTGTTCTCCTTTTTTCCGTTCGACAAAGTAATCATTGACTTTGGGGTAGTTAGAGCCAGGGCACAGGGCACAGGGAAGTGCATGTCTATTGATTTTCCAGATTTAAAGTATTGGGCTCAGGAGAGCAGATTTGGGCAGATCTGCAGGTTAAACAATGATCAGTATATATTGCATTAGTGAACAGGATGAATAAATGGTAATATCAGTTCTGCATTGCTAGAAACTGTACACTTGTGTAGTGGGCATGTACTATTTAGGGGGAGCATCTGGGTGGTACTGTAGCATGACCCAGATGCACTAATTGGAAGAATAGGGTTGTATTCTGTTCGGGTGAGGACATCAGTGGTGTTTAGTTCCCTGCGGCTCAGCAGGTGGCGCTGTCATTCTGAGCCGGGGTTGAATCACTACTGCAGTGCCGTACCCTTTGTGACCTCCCACGGCAGCTGTACTGCAGGCGGGGAACCAGCTGTGCTTGCTGGGGGAGGGTATAAAGGGGGCGGACATCTTCACCATGAGGTCCGAGTCCCAGGCACCTTCAGCCTGAGGGCTGCTGTCCGCGGTTGGTGTTCAGGCGCCCTCGGCCTGTACACGTGGAGTTCGTGTTTCATCCCAGACACCTTCAGTCTGGGGTGAGGTACTCATCCGGAGGCCTGGGGCCCAGTATCTTCCGCTGGGTCCCGCGAGGGATTGTCCTAAGGTGCCCCTGATGTTGGGCACCTGAATCCAGGGCGTAAAGGACCAGAGAGGTGACCCTTCGTGAAGCTGGTGCAGCATATTGCCAGTGTCGGGTGGACCTCCGGAGACCGCTTGGATGAATATCCTTCTCCAACAAGGGCCTATTCATAAAGGAAGGTAATTCATGTTCTGTGACCGGTGGCAGCGGTACATCTAGTCAATTCAGGTCGGTGGCAGAGACCTGCTATTAGGCCTGTGGCAGGGGCCTCAACAGTTCACCCGGTCTGTGGCAGCGACAAAATCACGGTCGGTGGCAGCGACTGTGCGCCAAGCCTATTCGCTAAAGATGGAATAGGAGAGTTCATTGTGCCTGGGCCTGCTCGTATCCACACCCTGTTTGTTCGTTTGAAAGTTCAACTGATACTGTTCATATGTGAAGAAGAATAAAGGAGTGTTGGACTTTTTATGGTGTGGGGCTCTATTACCGACAGTCAAACTTGCCCTCTGCAGGAGGGCCAGAGGCTCCATCCAGAACACAGGACTCAAAGGTAAAATAGTGTTGGCCTTCACCTCTACACCTTAGAGGACAGGGGCCGTAGTGTACCTCACCCTCCTCCCGCATACCCCTAGACAAGCAAGCCACTTTATTCACAAGGGGACGGGGGGTGAGGCCGCTACACTTGTCAGAGTAAAAAATATAGGAAAACATAATCAGTATTCCAAATAGCATTAGAATGCACAAAGCATGTGCCATCTGAAATTAAGCCTTCAGGTCTGTATTTCTAATATATAAATGAAACTGAGGGAGCAGCTGCCTATAATAAATAACCTGACACCACAAAATCGGACGGCTGTTTTTATTCCTAACTCTTATCTCCATTATAGCTGAACTCCAGGCTAAGAAATATTGTCTAACTACAAGTACCTTGTGTATGCCTACTTTATTTCTAGTGCCCTTTATGTATGTCTTCCAGATCTGTGCAGTAATCGAGCATAAAACAGCTCATGTACTTTGCCTCTGTGCAGGAGTTTGAAGCTGAACTCCAGGAATTATATGTATTGCATACTTACATTGGTGCAGCTTGGCACAAACTAAGTACCTGTATTTATATGTCTGCCGGGGAAGCTGAAAATGACTGTAGTAGTTGGAGGTGCTACAGTGATAGCTGTAATCTTCTGAGTTCTGTGCAAGTGACATCCCCTCCGCACACTGGCCACAGGGGGGTTGCTCGCTTAGCACTGCCACCTTTCATAAACTGCCTCACAGCATAGACACAGATAGCACAGCTCCCCTCCCTTTATTTTCTCCGGAAGAAGGGACTTGGCAGCCTGCCATTCTTCTATTGTAAACATCTGGTATTGTAAGCTGTTAGAAACAACTTAAACTATAAGGAAAGGCAATTTGTGCCATTCTGGGTATTGGCTAATACATAAGAACTCGTGCGCGCACACGAGCCATCACGCATTGCGCAACGGTGTACACGCGCATCTGTGACAAATGTTGGCGCCAACCAGGCTATTTAAACTCAGCCAGTGCTCCGGTTTAGTGCTGCTTTGTCTTTCAACCTCCTGTGTATCCTGTATTCTAATTCCAGTTACTGACCCGGTTTGTCTAACCATCTGCACCGACCCCGGCTTGTCCTTGACCTCAGCTTTGGTCTTCTCCATTGGCTTCTATTGCACCGATTGGCTCCTGAACCAGCTTACACCCAGACCACACTATTGCCTGCTCCTCTGTACCTGATCTGTCTTGCCAGTGTATGACCTGGCTTGCCTGACTCTGCTTCCGGAGACATCCCACTGTGCCTGCTGTTCTTCAGTCTGCTGCCAGTGCACGCCTCACCTGCCTGCTTTCACCAGTACCAGCCTGCTTCAGTCTGCCATCCTCCAGCTGCCCGCCTGCTCACCTGCTTGGTGGAGCCTTCTGATGACTTCTCCTGCCCTGCTGCTAGCAAGACTAACAGGGGCCCCGAGTCAGAGGTGTAAGAGAGGCCTTCCTCATCCTATCAGGCTCTGCTACCAGGTACGTGATATAAACCCAACTCCAGAGTTTCTATTGTGATATTTGAGGATAGGTTTTTCAACTGAACCCACAGCCACAGAGGTTAATTTGGGCTTGCTTTACATCTCTTTTACTTCTCGCTAAAAAATGTATAGTAAATACCTTAAAGTGACACAACCCATAACCTAATAAACTTGACTACCTGAAAACATTTTACTAATTAAAACTAACAAAGTTAGTAGTACTTAACTGCCTTCTCCCCAAGTTTCCGAAGTCTGAGTGTTCATGTCCCTGCTGGTCACTAATCTGCACAGCCATTAAATAGAAATTGATTTATGGCACATGCTCACAATGATGCACATGTCAACATGGTTAGGCTGGGAGAATAAGAAGAAGCCAGCTGTTAGTGACTTCATGTGCCTCATCTTACACATGTGCCATACTGCACTATCTTGATGGGAAGAACAAAAAAAGACTTGGGGAAGGTCTATTTCCTTTCAAACAGCTGGTTGAAATATTTGTATGGCACATGTGTGAGATGAGACGCATGATGTCATGTGCTCCACATTGAGCATGTGCCATACAAAATCAAACTATTTAGCTGCATGCTCTAAACTGACAGGGGGAAGGGTCCATTATAAAAGAGAAGTATGTTTTTTTATTTTTTCAGAATTATACTTACCTAGGTGGATGCAGCATCTGTCCCCCGCCGGCTCTAACACTGAGAACTGAGCGACCAAACACTGTTGATCGCTCAGTTCTCACAGCTCCGTGAGCAGAGAGTTGATGATTGTCAGTCACCAGCTCTCTGCTTTGCCCCCGCCCTCACTCACTGGGGCGCTGAGCTGTGGAGGGGGCAGGAGTGGCTCACTGAGAGGCTGAGCCTGGTGTCAGTCCAGGCATGTGGGTGGATCCCAACTTCATTGTTGCAATCTTGCCTGAGCCTGGACTGGCTCTGTAAGGTCAGCCAAAGGCAGGCTTCAGCCTGTTGTCTGCTGAAAATGCGTCACAGGAGTGCAGAACAATCTGCACTCCTGTGATCCACAGGAGAAGTACAGTCAAATGAGCTTTGACCGTACTTCTCCTTTAACGTCTATAGTCTGGGCACAGGTACACTTTAAAGTTAGGATTGTATAGTACAAGTGCAACACATTTATATATATATGTGTAGCGATGGGTTGCTACGAGTTACAACATCCATTCCACACATATCACCCTGCTGTCAGACATCCATTAGACACACTCCTTTAGTCAATGAACAGTCTCTTGCTTGTTTTTGTTATTTTATTAGAGGATTGAACTTGGTTGGTGAAAAAGGGACATGGAATCCCCATAGGATAAACTGGTACTTTGAAGAATATAGTAACTGCGTCACACTTTTCAAAAAAGGACAAGATGGCTGACCCTAAACTTGACAGTCTTTTATCTCAGAACACTTCTTCCTCCAGCACACTACTTGAAAGACTTTTACCTCAGAACACTTCTTCCTGTCACAGTCTTAGTAATCCTGTCACGCCATCAGAACTTGACTAGGCCTCACTCTGAATAAGTCCCAGTTAATTTACTTAATGACCCTTTGTAGGCCGGGGCCTGCAGTACCCCTTTATGGCAGCAACCATTTACTTGAGAAGGATAAAAGGGGCTCCCGAGCTCCTCCGCCTGAGGTACACCCCCCCCCCCAGATGGAGGTTCCCTCAGGCACGACAGTCTAAAACTCCATCCTTCAGTTCACCCAGCCAACAACTCCTCCCCCAGCAGGCTGACCATGGGTATATGTAGGAGGCCTTCCCCCTGCCAATCCTAGTTGGGGATTGGTCAGAGCTCCTCACGTGTACCCCATGTCACTCCAGCTCTCTGCCCTGCCCCTTTTGCAGAACATTCTCCCTGGAAACAAGGGAGGCGGCCAAGAGCTAAAGTAAATGTCAGTCACCTACTGCTGCACTAAACCACTCCCCTGCCCCCAGACCAAAACAAACAGGCCTAGCTCGCAGCATAGGCCTGCCTAAATTTACCTGCACTGACAGTTTACACAAAATCCCTTACACTTAGCACCTACCTGAGGTAGAGGGTGCTACATACACACATATATATATAAATATTTCAAAGTTAGGATCAGAAACAATACCAATGCAATATTGTTTTAAAAAAATCAGCTCAGGATAGACACAAAATATAAATCCTTTGCACTAAAAACAAACTTCTCAAGGACACTCGTTCTCTGTCTTCAATTCAGATCTACAAATCAATTCATCCAGCCAGCATAAACCTCAGAACTCAATGTGACTATACAACAGTGACAACAATTATCAGTGAATTCAACATTTCTAAATAAGACAAATGTGGGTTATGAATCCAATTGATCAAAATCAATAAAAGCTCCTGATAGTAAATGAAGATTGATATTCGGTGGACTTATTCTTTAGAATCAAAATCAGATTTATTGTTCAAGTATGTACAGGCATACAAATAATTGGTTTTCAGTTTAGGGTTTAAAAGTTTAAAGTGGCTCTCGTTGTACTTTGCAAATAAACACTTATGCTTATTTGTACACCCACACACAACATAGTTTCTATATACTGTACATATGCCAATACTATATAAACTGACACGGTCTCACTGTGAGATCTGTAATTGGCAATTGTACGAGAGAGGATTCAAGTGTTCATGGGTGTGATAGCTTGGGGAAGAAACTGTTCTTGGGTCTATTTGTCCTGGCTAGCGATAAGCTGCAAGTTTGGTTAGTTTTTTTACTTGTTTGAAGGTTTGGCAAAAAGCCAAACGAAATTGGTGTCTGCAGCAGTAGGTGAAACATTTAGCAGCGGTATTACTAGATTTTGGGCAGACCTAATTGTCCACTGTAGTCTGTTGCTATCCTGTTCGGAGGCTGAACCTAACGAAAGAGTGATTAAAGTGCAAAGAACAGATGCAATTAGTGCAGTGTAAAATTGTATCGGTAGATCTTGAGGCAGGATGAACTTCCTGAGCAGACAAACCAAGTACTTTGCTTGTCTTTTTTTGAAGATTATGTCAATGTCAATGTCAATTATGGATTTCTACTTCAAGTCCTGGGAAAGTATAGATTCCAGAAGCCTGAAGGACTTGGCAGTCGACACAGTACTGTTGAGTATGGTGAGACGGAGCTTCTCCTGAGATTCAGTATCATCTCCATGTTTTTGAGTGTGTGGAGCTCCAGGTTTTTTCCACTGCACCATAGGGCCCGCAGGTCTTCAATGGGGTTCAGCTTCAGCACCCCAACTTCAATAAAGTTTGTCAAACCCACCTCAAACCACATGTAGGTTGTGTAGCGCTACCCCCGTAGGAGCCGCTGGTTTTAATTTGGGCCTGCCGTTACCTTCCTGTTCCGTATGCTCGTCTCAGGGGTTCTCCTTGAAGAGTTGTTCAGAAGAAGTTTGCACCAACACAAGGTCTCTTTCAAGGGTTTTATTGAACAAAGTTTCAACAGAGGGGGTTGAAGGGATGGGGAGGACTCAGGTACCTTAGTTGCAGATCACAGGAACTTTTCTAGGTCCAGAGGAACAACTGTCTCCACGCTGGACTCAGCAAACACTGGATAGGCCCAATCGCACTGGCCTAGCAGCTGATGCGCAGCTCGATCACATATAGTCTCTGCCACAGACTTAGTGAGAATAGAACAGTCTCTGCCACAGACTTAGTGTAACCCTTCCCTGGGTTACCTTCTGAATAAGAACACAGCTCTCAGTGCCAGGATCTTCCAGCCGTTCCGGCAGCACTGTGAGGTAGATTATGAGACCCACGAACGACAACCCCCAACTCTCCTCTCCTTCAATTGCAATGGCGCCTGTCACTTAAGTACCCTCTCCCAGCATGCACAGCAGGTACACCACGCCCCCTGGGCTGCTGCTGGAAAAGAGATACCCAATACGTCCAGCCTGTTGCCTTTCCAACCCTGACCAACGGTGACAGCGACACCCACTGTCAGGAGGAAAATCATGCAACCAACCAAACTGAAACAGTGCCATAATTTAAATGAACCATCTCTCTGAGCTAAACTAATGCCCAGACAACTAAATTTCAAATATAGCGCGCACTCATTGGGAGCAGGGCGCTACAGTTGGTTTGGCTCATCCTTATTCTTGCACAAAAGCTAAGAGATCTTCTGGAAAAGCCACAAGACAAATAGTTTTGCAAGTGTATTTAAGTGTTTGAAACAAAGCGGTAATAAACCACTGCAGAATAAAAACAAAAAAAGTCCTGTAAAACAATGGCATAATGTGCCAGTATGCATCGCATACTAGCACTTTATCAAATACTTACCCTAAAAGGAAGCCCTTCCAGTGGCGCCTGATCACCACTGAGGGGGCTAACATCTTCCCCTGGCATTTTTTCAGGGTTTACGGACTCTGGCACTGTGAGTGGCCAGAGCCGCGATGATGTCACTCCCGCGAATGCGTGCAGGAGCCATCGGCTCTGGCAAGAAGCTCTGAAGGTCTGGCATGGTATGCTGGACCTTCAGAGCGCATGCGCCAGTGACGTCAGTGGCTGCATGCAGGGTGAATATTTTCTAAACAGTGCACGTTTAGGAGATATTAATTTTACCTACAGGTAAGCCTTATTATAGGCTTACCTGTAGGTAAAAATAACTACTACTTTAAACATACTTACATAGTTAGTCAGGTTGAAAAAAGACACAAGTCCATCTAGTTCAACCTCAGAACTCTAGGTGCCAGTTCACACAGGGGTGATCTGTCAGGTGACTTGTCAGTCTGACGAGTCAAGCTCTATTCAGTACAATGAAACCATTCTAATAGGAGCGACCTAAGTCGGAGCGACTTGAACGGTTCCATTGTACTGAAGGTCACCCCTGTGTGAACCGGCACTTAGAAAAATGTTCCTGTACTACTTTGGGGCGACTTTGGAGCGGCTTGCATTGACTTCTATACAGAAGTTGTTTTGCAAGCCGTGCCGAAGTCACTCTGTACGGGGTGGCTTCAGAGTCTGGCGACTTTGAAGTCACCCCTGTGTGAACCGGAGCTAAGTGACTGTAAACAAATAACTTTAGTTCTGTTTCAAAAGATGAGCCATGTTATTCTAGAGCAGGTATCACTTAAATGGCAGACCATGGGCCACATGCGAACCGACCTGCTGCTCCATCCGGACCCGCGGTTGCATCATTTAGGAGCCTTACTTTCCCCTGTCCACCACTGTCATTCTCAAGGCAGCGTGGAGAACGGGAGGCAGGGGATAGCAATGAGAGAGCCGGGAGGCATAGCTGCACTGGATGGAGGGCAGGGCGAGAGCTGCATGATTTAACTTTTTCTATTAACTAGCAGGTGATTGAATGCCAGGATACTAGCAACCAATCACCAGCTTGTTAATAGAAAAAGTTAACCTCGGCAGTCTCCGCCCTTTATCCAGAGCTGCTGTGCCTCCTAGCTGCTCTCCACTCTGTGTAAGGTAGGCAAAAGGACATAGCTGTGGATGGAAAGGCAGGGGTGACATGAAAGTGGCGGTGCTGCGCTGTGTGTGGGGTAATTTGAAGGTGGTGGCAGATGTGAAGGTGGCAGAGCACATTATTGTGATATGAGGAGGGGGCTGTGAAAGGGGAGCAATGCTGTGGGGGGAGGGGTACTACATCCTATGCATTAAGGTGAAAAAAATGCATCCTATGCATTAAGGTGAAAAAACTTTTGGCATTGACCGCCCCCCAGCCCCCGTTTTACTTACCCAAGCCCCAAATTTCCCTCGGTGGAGATGCGCTGTCGCTCTCTGCACTGGGTCCCGGCTGTTGATTGGATAGATTTATAGCAGCGCAGCCATTGGCTCCCGCTGCTGTCAATCGAATCCAATGACGTGGGCGCCGGGGGGCAGGGCCGAGTCTGGCATTCGTGTCTATCGACGCAAATGCTGGACTCGGGAGCATGCCTGCAAGGTAACCCCCCGGGAGATTGCTTCTCCTAGGGGGGTTATCTGATGCGCGGAGGAGTCGCGAGAGCCCCAGAGGGACCCCAGAAGTCGAGGATCAGGGCCACTCTGTGCAAAGTGATCTGCACAGTGGAGGTAAGTATGATATGTTTGTTATTTAAAAAAAAATTAAAACGAGACTTTACAATCACTTTAATATTGTGTAAACTGAACTTCACTATGGGGACTGCTTTGTTTGTTTTTATGTCGGCTGCTATATGAGATCTGGTCATGAACCATTGCTCCTGAGGGAGAAATAGGGATCCAGGATACACATATTGAGACTCTGTGATCAGAGAACCCTGTGGATGTACCGTATATACTCGAGTATAAGCCGAGTTTTCAAGCACAATTTTTTGTGCTGAAAATGCCCCCTCGGCTTATACTTGAGTCACCTTTTTGTGCCTGATCTCCCGGACTTTGGGGAGCCGGTACCGGCCGGCCGTAGGTCCCACGGACCCCAAACTTGGCACACATATAGCCCCACCCTTCCTCTACAAGTGTGAAAAGTTTCCTGTCCGGGGGACCTACGGCCGGGGAGCACCGATTTTTCAAAACCGGGCACCCCTTCCATAGACTCCCATGTTAAACGGTCATTTCTCTGGTGACTTTGGGGACCCAGTACCGGCCGGTCGTAGGTTCTCTGGACCCCAAACTTGGCACACATGTAGCCCCACTCTTCCTCTACAAGTTTGCAAAGTTTCTTGTCCGGAGGACTTATGGCCGGGGAGAACCGATTTTTCAAAGCCGGGCACCCCTTCCATAGACTCCCATGTTAAACGTCAGACTAGTCATGGACACAGTGAGGCATGGACACAATGAGGCAAAGTGAGGCACACCCTAGGCTTATACTCGAGTCAATACGTTTTTCCATTTTTTTGTGGTAAAATTAGGTGCCTCGGCTTATATTCGGGTCGGCTTATACTCGAGTATATACGGTAATACAGATCTAATGTGGGTTTGACCACTATTTATTGGTTATATATTTCTGGTAGGCCTTCGAACTGCTGCACAAGGGTGGTGTGCTTTTTCTATCTGGGATATTTGGATGGTCTTGAACTCTTTCTGCTGACACTTTTGAGTTGAATAGCTATAAGGACCTCTTTCCCCTGTGAACTGACATCTGTACTAATTCCTTTTAGGGACTCTTACATCCTAACTACACGGTTTAATTATTCCCTGAATTAGTTGCATTGTTTATTTTTTGCACTTATTTTGATCGCTACAAGTGAAGGTTGCTTATGCAGTTAATACATACAAGAAAAGTTACATTGCATGTATATTATCTCATATTTAATGTTACAGAAGCTCTACTTATCTCTCTATATTGATATATTTTGTACCTAAGTATTGTGCTACCAGCTCCATTTTCTACCATTATACTAGCCATAGCACACAAAGTCTTGTTTCTTTATTTTAAGTGGCGGATGTAAAGGAAACAGTGCTGGTAGGTAGATTTGTAAGGGGACAGTGCTGTGTGTTGTGGGGGGTGAAGTAAAGGGGGCAGAGCTGGGGGGGGGGAGAGATGTAAAGGGGAGCAATGCTGTGGAAGGAGATCTGAAGGGAGGCTGTGTTGTGGGGGGTGAAGTAAAGGGGGCAGAGGTGGGGGGGATGTAGAGGGGAGCAATGCTGTGGAAGGAGATCTGAAGGGGGGCAGTGCTGTGTGTTGTGGGGGGTGAAGTAAAGGGGGCAGAGCTGGGGGGGATGTAGAGGGGAGCAATGCTGTGGAAGGAGATCTGAAGGGGGGCAGTGCTGTGTGTTGTGGGCGGTGAAGTAAAGGGGGCAGAGCTGGGGGGGGTGTAAAGGGAAGCAATGCTGTGGAGGGAGATCTGAAGCTGGGCAGTTCTGTGTGTTGTGGGGGGTGAAGTAAAGGGGGCATAGCTGGGGGGGGTGTAAAGGGAAGCAATGCTGTGGAGGGAGATCTGAAGGGGGGCAGTGCTGTGGGGGGGGGAGATGTGTTGTAAAGGTGGGAAATGCTGCGGGGGTAAGAGATTTGAAGCAGGCCAGTGCTATGAGCAAGGGGATGTGATGTAAAGGGAGACAAGTGTTGTTGGGGGATGAGGAGGCAGTGCTGTGTGTGTGGGGGGGGGTTTATGTGAAGGAGACAGTGGATACTAATGTAAAGGAGAAACTGATGTGCGGAGGACTGAGGACACTGATGTGACTGTGATAGAAAGGATCTGGGATATCGCACAAATATGTGATTCAGACCTCTGCTGGAAGAAAATGTTACTGTTCGGCACTCCACAAATTTTAATTCAATACCCCTGTTCTAGAGGATAGAATAACATGGAAAAGTGTGGTCACATTAGAGAACCGCCCTACAGTACGCTAAAAAGAACCAAACAAACATACTGTCAATTGAAAAAAGGGAATTAGGCCAACAAAAGTGGTCAAATAGGGAAACCATTTAGAGGCAGAAAAAAGGATAGCAGTTATGTAACTGAAAACTGTTTTGTATTAGATAGCATTTATAACAGAAAATGTATTCAGTGAAGTGATGCTTTAACCACTTAAGGACCTTGCCTGTTTTTCAGACTCGGTGTTTACACGTTAAAAACATATTTCCTGACGCATCATAGCAGCACACACGCTGGGGTTGTGACTCCGCCCCCACAACCTGATAGGACTGCTTAGCTATAAGTGTTTGAAGAGGAGTCCCCCGCCTCATTCTCTTTTTATTCCTCATTGAACCAGGACTGACAGCAGCAGCGTAAGACCTCTTACCACTCTCACCCCAGCTAGGTTCAGCCTCTCCTAGTTTGGAAGTCCTGTTTGTATGGTCTCTAAATGAGCCATATTACAGGGACCCCACTCTGATGGTCTCAGGGGAACTGGATAAAATACAAGCCTTAAATAGGTTTCATCTCTGGGCATGGCTACCATTCTTTCATTTTAAAAGTTTACCTTCCTTTTCATGAGATTGCAGGCCCCACCCGCCCAAACCAGAACTTCCCCAGATACAACTTAACTAAAATAAATAACTGAACACATTTTTTAAATGGCAAAAACTTGGCCGCGACACCTTTATTGGTTTTTCACAAATAATTTTCCATAAATCTTTATTATCATTCCAAACTTCATAAATCATCCAATAACATATTTCTACCTGCTCAGTTGTTAGAACTCGAGCAGTAGCACAACTTCAAAGATAAATAAAAGTCCCCACACGCCGGTCTTGAGCATCAAGACCGGCACACCCCAATCGTCGCGGCCTTTTCGATCATGTTCTGCAGACCAACATTAAAAATGTAATTTCCTACTTCTGATAAGTGCACCCCATCCAGTCTGTACAGACCTGGATATCCCCCTTCCAAGTCCATGTGCCTATAAGACAGTCCCCCAACTTGGGGCATGAACTTTTCGAGAGCCCTATTGACTCTCTTCCTCATTTTTTCCATCACCCTCCTCTGCGCAGAGGAGAGCCATGAAAGACGAGGAACCACTTCTGAAAAAACTAAGGTTGTACCTGGGAAAGTCGCACTGAAGCGATGCAGGTCACGCTTAATCATAAATAATAAGTCCAAAGTGTTAACATTTCCCAAATCGTTACCTCCCAAATGAATTATCAGTATGGATGGCAATGGCCACAGCTGACATAACCTAGACACATGCAAATCCAGTTGCGGCCATTGAAGGCCTCTTATACCTTTCCAGAACAAACGAAATGAGTCCGGGTGCAAGGATAAATTTGATGAATAGTTGCGTTGAGCCGCTCTTTTTTGTGCCCAATAAATAAATGAATGCCCCAAAATCCACACTGTGTGCTGGGTACCTAAAATTAAATAAACAAATTAGGACGAACATACAACTTAAAACATTTTGACTTCCACCCACCCAATGCCTTGATATCTGATTCGGAGACGCCCGATCGGGCCGCCTCCGAAGCTGCGCCAATCCGAAAGGAGTGGGAGGAAAACTTAAAATGACTTAAACCCATGGCACCCAAACTCTTTTTTAAAACTGCATCGAATTGGTATTTCGTCAGGGGCAATAAATTAGCATGAATGAGAAAAATTCCCTCCCCGGGAGGCCTAAGCCCCATAAATTGTTTAACCAAGGCTACCGGGCACAATAAGCTCTCATTTTGTTCTTTTAGATGAACCCATCTACCCTTACCATATTGGTCTGTTTTGGAATACTGCAGCCACACATGAACACCCGATTGATCAACTAGCACCTGGTCAAATCGCACACCCGAACCACCTTGTTTGCTCACTGGAATTAATTCCGAGATGCGAAATGCCCCAAAAAATGCAAGCACAAAAGCTGTCCTGAATAACAAGGCCTCGTAGGAGGAAAAACAAACCACTGAAGTCATTCTGCAAAGGCCACCGAGAATGTCAAGAGAAATCGGTCTCCTATCATCTATGACAAACGTCAATCTCTTGTATCCCTTCAGTGCCTGTTTTACAGAAAAATAAGAAGAACAAGGTCTCAGACCCAATAAACGGAAGAAAAAGGACATACCGGCCAGCGTTCTTGTCACATAACTATGTGAAAGTTGCTGCCGCATTAAACTTGACATAAAAGCCAAAATGGTACCTTCCGAAGGCTTATCAAACTGACCACCTTCAGCACTTGCAAAGGATATCCAGCTGCTCCAGGCTGCCGAGTAACTCGACCAGGTTCTAGGAGCTAAAGAGCTTTTTATAGCATTCGTCACAGTACTCAGATCATCTCCCACAGATAGGCCGGGCATGAGTTGCCAACTGCGTCCGCCTCCGGCAGCAGACTCCGAAAACGCTCCTCCTGAAAACGAGATAGAGAATCAGCTATATTATTCAATATCCCCGGGGTATACCTAGCCTTCAACCAAATATAAAATTTGAGGCATCTGAAGACCACCTGACGCAAGATTTTGATTACCGGCAAAGAACTGGATGAAAGGCAGTTCACTGCATATAATACACGCTTGTTATCCGTTTCCACCAAGATGCGCCTATTAGCGAACTCTGAGCCCCACAACTCCAATGCCACTAATATTGGAAATAATTCTAGCAATACCACGTTCCTGGTCACTCCCGAACTCACCCAAGGCTCCGGCCAAGCCGCGCAACACCAGTGCGATCTCCAGATGGCACCGAAGCCTTTGGAGCCAGCTGCATCCGTAAATAAACAAAAATCCTTTGCCACAACAAATTCCACCTGAAAAAAGGACCTACCGTTATATCCGTCAAGAAAGTTGGCCCAAACCAAAAGATCTTCCTTAATGGGGGCCGTTATTCTAACATGATCCAAAGGAGATTTCAAGCCTGAAACCGCCAGGTAAAGCCGACGCGAAAATATTCTGCCAACAGGCATGATTCTGCACGCAAATGCCAGAACCCCCAGCAGCGACTGTATTTCTTTCAAGCGTACCTTCTTTTTCCGCAACACCGTCGTGATTAACCATTTTAATTTACTCAATTTTTTTTACGGCAAACGAAATTCCATACCGCAAGTATCTATCTCTATGCCCAAAAACTCCAATGAAGTGCTTGGCAAGCAAGTTTTTCCCTCAGCCAACGGTACTCCAAATTCAAAAGCCATGGCCTGAAATGACAGCAACAAGTCAGAACAAAAACTAGAGTCTGCTGGGCCAACAAACAAAAAATCATCTAGATAGAGCACCGCACCATCCAGCCCAGATCGGATGCCAAGTACCCAGTGGAGAAATGTAGAGAATGACTCAAAGTAGGAACATGACAACGAACACCCCATCGGGAGACACATGTCAAAAAAGTATTGACCCTCAAAATAAAACCACAACGAGTTGAAAGCCTCCGGGGAGACGGGCAAGAGGCGAAATGCGGATTTTATGTCAGCCTTCGCCAACAAGGCCCCAGGGCCAAACCTCCTGATCTTACCAATCGCTTCTTCGAATGTGGCATACGACACTGAGCATAGGCTCCCGTCAATCTCATCGTTCAAGGAGTCACCTTTTCGAAAGGATAGATGGTGTATAATACGAAATTCATTGGGTTCCCGTTTTGGCACTACCCCCAATGGGGAAATCCGAAAATTATAGAAGGGGGGGTGCTCAAAAGGGCCAGCAATTCTACCTTCCTTTAGTTCTTTACATAACTTATCCCTTACCACCTGGGGAAATTGATCTACAGATTTCAAATTACCTACCAATTTACACCCCTCCCCCGAAAAGGAAGGCAACGGGAAACCCTGATCAAAACCTTTACTGAGTAAACAAGCCTTCTCCCTGTTTGGGTAGATGTCCAGCCACGGGCGCATTTTTTCCAGCCTCACTGGCGTGCAGGCTTTTGGGAAAAATATGCTGGACCGGGCTAGCTCCTGTCACTGCATTCCGCTTAAAACATTTTGCCGCTGGGTGCGTCCCCGCACAAATGGCACATTTGTGTCTGTATTTACACGAATTATTCCAGCGGCACTGGCTGTCATTAAATGCAAAACAGCAGCCTTTCCTAAAGGCCGCTGTCGACCCTGTCGCAGCGGGTTGTCTAGGCGCTACCTGCCTTTGTGGCACAATCAAATTGAGCCACAAGCCCACATCTTTCATACCCCACCTTAGAGACGGGTGAATGGACAGTTTCTGACGAAAGGATTCGTCATAGAAAAACTACCCCAGGCCCCCAAAATTTTTATAGGCTTCCAAGATGTGATCTAGATGCTGGAAACGCCCCCCACACCTTTCCGGGTGCTTCTCCAGAATGCCAGAATAAATACAAAAGGCTTGAAGCCAATTGTTAAGCGACCTAGGGATTGCCCTGCGCCTTTCTTCTTCGCTTCTCTCCTCCCCCCTCCTTTCTGTTCTAACAAATTCTTTATGCGCAGGCAGGAGAGAAAGAATGTCAACATATTCCCCTTTCCAAATCTTTTCCTTAACATTTACACTTAAATGGTATCCTAAAGGGGACATTTCACATGGCATGGAATCTTTCATATATATCTCAGGGACCAGTAACCTTTGCCCAGCCGTCTGCAAGAGCTCAGGAGCTGATTTGTCAGACTGCATAGCAGAAACTTTATCTAGCTGAGATAGTAAGCTGACAGGCAGACTAGACAGTACTGGAGTAAGAGATGACACAGAAGGGTTAACAGAAATAGAAGCAGCAGACACAGCAGGTGCTGAACCTTTAGACAGTGATTGTATTATGGAAGACAAAGAGCCTACCAAACCAGATAGTACATGCAATTGGTTTAACTCACCACCAGCTGGAGCCTGCAACACCTGCTGCTGAGCCACCTGCTCCAGCATTGAAGGGGGGTCTTGCACCTGTAGCATCTGCTCACCTGTTGCATGCTGTGGCATGTCTGTGTTCTGAGTGCCTTGCTGACACTCTAAGCGCTGGTTCCCGGGAGACCGCTGCGCGCGCTGTCTCCCCCGACTGTCCTGTGCGGCCTGCTGCGGCTGGCCGCGCCGTCCTCCTCTTCCAGCCGGCGACTGCGAACAGGTCCGCCTCTTCTGACCTCTGCGGCGGCCTCGTGAAGTCACACCGCCGCCATCTTCCCTCAGCATCACTAGCGGCGCACGGGTGTCTGTAGATTCTGCGGAAGCCCCGCCTTCCCTCTCCGGCGGTGCGCGTCTCCTCGCTTTTGCAGGCGGAGCTGGTTCAGGAACTCCCTGCACCATGTCAGTGTCATTCCTCCTCTCGCCGCTCGCTACCAAGTCTCCACCCTCTTGCTCCAGCAGCCGTCCTTCTTCCTCCGGGGCTGACTCCAGGCAGCGTCTAAGCCATGCCTCTCCTCCTGAGCTGCCAGCTTTCTCTAATAGCTGCATCACCAGCGCTTCCATCATGTAAGATGTTCTGTGTGAGGTAAGAGCTCAAATCTTCCTGCTTGTTCAGCTGAAAAGAGGCAGAACCCTGCGCCTGCTGGCCCTTTTATAAGCAATCCCAAAATCCAGAAAGTTCCCTGAAACCTGATTGGCTCTTCTTGCTTCCTTGTGGACCAGCCCCAAAAGGGGCGGGGCCCCTAACCCCACTGTACTAATGCAGCTAAACCTAACTTAATAATTTACCTTTTAAATTTGTGCTAGGGAGGCCGCAATCTCAGGAAAGTGGCCCCATAATGTGACCCCTTTATTCATTCTCTGTGTCTCATAGCAGTGCTTCCTCCCTGCTCCCATTATTTGCATATTACACTGATCGCTGCCGCGACCGGAAGTGACCTCACGACTTTTAACTGTTTGCCAGTACTAAAAATGGCGGCGGCGCGCTCTAGCCGCTAGTGCGCATGCGTGATGACGCGTCATTTCCACGGCGACGGCGGGATATTTAAAAAAACACCACAGATGTCATTTTGCTATCCGCTCATCTATACTCTGCAAAATTCATCTGCTGCAAGCAAGAGAGGCTAGGAACAGCATCCACAAACTGGTAGGTGAACCTTCCTATCTTTTATACACTGACAATTGTTTTCCTATGCAAAAAAAAAAAAAAAGGGGGGGAACTTTTTCCTTTACTTGCCTTACTCTGTCATTTTGAGAGTTTTTCTGTTGCCTGAAAAAAACTACCTTTCATTCAGGTACACTCTTTCTATCCCCATGGAAGCCACTGCCCAAGTAGACCATCCACAGCCAGTAAGGTAAGAGGCAGCTAGGTTAAGTAAGTATTGAAGAGGAGATTAAAAGAGTGCATGGCCTTTAATATCACCTTTCTGATAGCCCTGGCAGATCATCAAGATCGTCCCATTCTAGACGTAGGGAACGCTCTCCTTTAAGACATTCACACTCTAGGAGAAGCAGATCAAGAACATCCTCCCACCATCACAAATCATCTTCTCATAAGAAAGATAGCCATCAAACCCGTCCTGCGGCTAATGCCTGCTGGGTATGCGGAGCACAGGCCCTCCCAAATAAACTAGCCTGCCAATCTTGTGCGGACGAGGCCACGAGAGATAGAGAATCAGGCGCAGTAGAAGTGTCAAATATTATCAGAGATTCAGTAAAAGAATCAATATTGGAAGCTTCGGTCTTGGAACCAGTGAGGTTAACCCAGACTATATCGCCCTCAACCCCGTACATCCTGCAGGGGTCAGATGATTCCGTGGCGGAGGAAGAAACACCCTGTTCGGGTGGGTTTGATTTCTCCCTTATAGATCCTTTCACTAGATCGGTCAAATAAGCCATTGGCTGGGATGAATCAAAAGAGACACCTCGTAAAATCAGAAAATATTTCCCCAGCCTGAAGAATGATCCGGAAACATTCCCCTTTATTGACGAACTAGAAGAACTAATAAGAGATGAGTGGGAAAAACCTGACAAAAAACCGAGCATCAATAACAGGATAGCAAAACTATATCCGTTAAGGGAACCGGCAGTAAATCCCCTTATTTCTGCCCCTATAGTAGACTCATCTTTAATGAGATTGGCCAGACACGTGACACTTCCCATAGAAGATGCAGTAACCTTCAGGGACGTCTTGGATAGGAAGATGGACCTTGAAATGAAAAAGGCCTACTCCTCGGCCGGAGGCGCATGCAGATCAGCCATCACTCTAGCAGCGGTCGGCAGAGCAATCACAAGCTGGACATCAAATATTGAAAAGCTACTATTAGAAGCAGCAGACCAAGATAGAATAGTCTCCACACTACAGGAACTTAGTCTGGCAGGGGACTTCGTAGCTGAAGCTTCCGTCGACATCATCCGATCATCAGCCAGGTCAATGTTATCATCAGTTACGTCCAGAAGAGCACTATGGCTAAAACCATGGGTCGCAGATGGAACATCAAAATCAAACTGGTGTAAAATCCCGTATGACGGAACCAATTTATTCGGCCCTAAATTGGATCTAGCAATATCCAAGGTCACAGGAGGAAAGTCTGGTCTAATACCATCAGACAGAAGGCCAAAACAACAAAAACTCCCTCCCTTTAGAAGGAACTTACCAGAAAGGTATAGAGAAGCAAGATCGTACAAGCCAGGCAAGGACTTCAGACGCAATTGGAGAAATACCTAATCGTCCTATCTGAGGACACAAAAGCCCAAGCTGGCCATCACAGGGGAACAACAGAAGTCCTTTTGATGGGTTGGTCACCCAACCCGTAACAGTGGGAGCAATGCTCAAACTATTTACTCGGGTGGGGGAAGACCATATAAAGGATCCATGGACAATATCCACAATCCAGGAAGGACACAGATGGGGTTTCAAAACCAGAACCCCCAAAGACCACTTTCAAGTCACAAGGATCCCAGCATCCATAACCAAAAGAAAATTTCTAATCCAATATGTCTTGGAACTGATACAGAAACAAAGCAATAATCCAGGTACCCCTACACCAGAGAACCCAGGGTTTCTATTCCCCTCTCTTTCTCGTAAAGAAAAAGACAGGGGACCTCAGACCGGTGCTAGACTTAAAAAACCTCAACAGGTCAATCAAAGTAGAGTCTTTCAAGATGGAGAGTCTCCAATCAATACTGCTAGCGATCAACATAAGAGACTGGATGTTATTGATCGATTTATCCGACTCTTATCTTCATATACCTATACACCAAGATTTTCAAAAATATCTGCGTTTCGCAATAGGACAACAACATTTCCAGTTCCGAAGCCTGCCGTTTGGGATATCAACAGCCCCCAGGACGTTTACAAAGGTTCTACTCCCAGTAATAGCCCATTTAAGAGAAAAAGGGCTCAGAGTCCATCACTATCTCGACGATATCCTCCTACTAGCCGACAATCGACAACTGTTGCTACAACATCGAGAGATACTAACCTCCACCCTACAGCACTTGGGTTGGATAATAAATTGGAAAAAAAGCAGCCTAGAACCAACCCAGAACAAGATCTTTTTAGGCACAGAAAGCAACACCAATGCCAACACTGTGGGGCTACCACAGGAGAAGATAGATCCACTCATACACAGAATAAAAACATTGATGGGAGCATCACATCTACGAGCCAGAACATGCCTGAGCATCCTAGGCACCATGTCTTCCACATTTCTAATGATCCAGTGGGCACAGTGGCATACAAGAACATTCCAAATTTCGTTCCTGAAACAATGGAACGGAACATCGCTAACACAATGGATACGCATCAGCACATCGGTAAAACAATCAATGTGGTGGTGGACACGGATCGACAATCTGAAACGTCACCGACCCATTATTCACCCTCCGGTAGAAGTGGTCACATCAGACGCCAGCCTTCAAGGCTGGGGAGCACATTACCAAGAGTTGGCAGCACAAGGTCACTGGGCATTCCGTCCTCAAGGAGTGGTGTCGAATATCCTGGAACTCAGGGCCGCCTTCCAGGCACTTCTAGCGTTCAGACCATTCATCATAGGGAAGAGCGTTATAATACGGATGGACAACACAGTAGCAGTGAGCTACATCCGCAGACAAGGTGGAACACGAAGCAACTCCCTTATACAGGAGGTACGACCAATCCTAGAGTGGGCACAAGTTCACTTGAAAGACCTAAAAGCAATATATGTTCCAGCGACGCAGAATCAACTTGCAGACGACCTAAGCAGGCGACATATCTCAAACAACGAATGGTCACTGAACCATCAAGTATTCTCCCTTATAACACAGAAATGGGGAATACCCGACATCGATCTGGCAGCAACACCATGGAACAGCAAATGTCCAAAATTCTTAACGCGGAGGGGGTAGACTGCCTCCTACATCCCTGGGAATTCCACCTGGGATATATATTCCCTCCTGTTCCCCTAATAGCCAGATTCCTAGCCAGACTGAGGAACTCAACGTCTACAGTGATAGCGATAATTCCCTTCTGGCCAAGGAGGCCATGGTTTACGACCATTCTACAGCTGAACATAGAAGACCCACTAACACTTCCAGTAATTCCGGACCTACTTTCACAAGGCCAGTTTCTTCACCCAGCACCAGAGAAACTCCATCTGACGGCTTGGAAGTTTAGAGGGGGAGGCTATTAAACCAGGGATGCCCCCTAAGAGTAGTGGCCACATTACAACAGGCCAGGAAGAAATCAACTAACGGTGTGTATAGCAAGGTTTGGGAAAAATTCACCGCACTAGCACGTCAGCAATCATGGAATCCGATGTCTCCAACGGTAGCACAAATTCTCGAATTCCTGCAACTAGGCCTAGACAGGGGTCTAAGTTCAAGCACCTTAAAAGTCCAAACGTCTGCTTTATCGGCCATGACGGGAACCAAGTGGGCATTTAACCCTCTCATAGTCCAGTTCCAAAGAGCATGCCTCAAAATAAGGCCACCAAGAAAACCGTCATTCCCAACCTGGGACCTGTCTATAGTTCTGGACACCTTGTCAAAAAAACCCTTCTTTCCTATAACGGAGATATCCTTGGGAGATTTAACACTAAAAGGTAACATTTTTGATTGCGATGACCTCAGCAAAAAGGGTATCCGAGCTACAAGCACTATCTATGAAGGAGTCTCACCTAACCTTCTATCCCGACAGGGTCGTCTTAAGACCATCGGAACAATTCATGCCAAAAGTAGCATCTGCGTTTCATTTCAATCCAGAAATCAGTCTACCAGTTCTTCGCACTAACCAAGGAACTCCACATCCACTGGATATCAAGTCCAATATATCATCATACCTGGAAGCGACTAACCCATTCAGGAAGTCGGAGAACCTACTTATAATACCAAACGGGCCTAAGAAAGGCCAAGCAGCTTCATCTCGAAAAATAGCAAGTTGGCTAGTTAAAATCATCAAGAAGACATACGCAATCCAACACCTTCCGATACCCGACGATCTGAAAGCTCACTCAACCAGGGCAGTGGCAACATCCTGGGCAGCATACTGCAGAGTGTCACCAGAGACGATATGTAAGGCAGCTACCTGGTCTTCCAGAACCACGTTCATGTCTCATTACAGAATAGACCCGGCATGTTTAACGACGACGGAATTTGGGAGAGCAGTGATTCAAACTAACTCTTCCATATCTTGTAAATAAAAAAAAATAAAAAATAGACATGCATTCAAAATACCCACCCTTGTTGCGAGTTATTTCCCAGCGTGTGTGCTGCCATGATGCGTCAGGAAAATGGAAAATTGTATACTTACCTTTCGGTAATTTTCCTTTTCTGACGCATCCAATGGCAGCACACAAATACCCACCCGTATGAGGTAATATATACCGAGAATGAGGCGGGGGACTCCTCTTCAAACACTTATAGCTAAGCAGTCCTATCAGGTTGTGGGGGCGGAGTCACAACCCCAGCGTGTGTGCTGCCATTGGATGCGTCAGGAAAGGAAAATTACCGAAAGGTAAGTATACAATTTTCCATTTTTTTTGCTAGAAAATTACTTAGAACCCCAAAAAATGATATATATATTTTGTTATAACACCCTAGAGAATAAAATGGCGGTCATTGCAATACGTTTTGTCACACCGTATTTGCGCAGTGGTCTTACAAGCGCACTTTTTCGGGAAAAATTTTTTTAATTAAAAAATAAGACAACAGTAAAGTTAGCCTATTTTTTTTTATATTGTGAAAGATAATGTTACGCCGAGTAAATTGATACCCAATATGTCACGCTTCAAAATTGTGCCCGCTCGTGGAATTGTGTCAAACTTTTCCCTTAAAAATCTCCATAGGCGACATTTAAAACATTCTACAGGTTGCATATTTTGAGTTACAGAGGAGGTCTAG
Source organism: Rana muscosa (assembly GCA_029206835.1). Classification (NCBI taxonomy): domain Eukaryota; kingdom Metazoa; phylum Chordata; class Amphibia; order Anura; family Ranidae; genus Rana; species Rana muscosa. Next base: position 967,345,326 of record CM055117.1, on the reverse strand, counting down.
GGCTAGAATTATTGCTCTCGCTCTAACATTTGCGGGGATACCTCACTTGTGTGATTTGAATACCGTTTTCATATGCGGGCGCTACTCATGTATGCGTTCGCTTCTGCGCGTGAGCTCGTCAGGACGGGGCACTTTAAAAAAATAATAATTTTGTTTTCTTATTGATTTTACTTTATTTTTTTTTATTTTTACACTTTAAAAAAAAAAAAAAATGTGTCACTTTTATTCCTATTACAAGGAATGTAAACATCCCTTGTAATAGAAAAAAGCATGACAAAACAAAAAAAGTGCCTTTAAAGTGGTTGTAAACCCACTTTATAAACAAACACCTACAGGTAAGCCTAGATTAAGGCTTACCTGTAGGTGCATGAAATATCTCCTTAACCTACACGGTTAAGGAGATATTTGCATTTAAATGCGGCGACGCTGACGTCACGCGCATGGGGTTAACCCCATTCACAAATCCGGCTAGGTCGCAACATTCGACGACCTAGCCGAATTCGACGGCTCACGCGCGCATGCGCGGAGTCACGTCTTCGCCGCTCTGGCCAATCACAGCGCCGGAGCGGCGCTGTGATTGGCTGCAGCGGCGATACCCGGAAGTAACCTTCCGGCTATCGCCGCAGCGATGGATGCGGCTGAAGAGGGAGACGAGGACGGCTTCGGGGGCCCTGATCTAAGGTAAGTGATGCATAATGAGCTATTATGCTAGTCATAATAGCTCATTATGCCTTTCTCTTACAGCTAGTTAAAAAAAAAAAAAAAAAAAATTAGGAGGGTTTACAACCACTTTAAGACGTATGGGCGGAAGTGACGTTTTGACGTCGCTTCCGCCCTGCTATGGTATGGAGACAGGTGGGGGCCATCTTCCCCTCACTCATCTCCATACCCAACTAGAAAGAGGACCCGATCGCCTCCGCCGCAACTGACGGCTCCGGTAACCGCCGATAACGGTGATCTCGCGGCGAATCTGCTGCAGAGACCACCATCATCATTTACAGAACCAGCACCTGAAGAGATGGATACCTCGGTTGTGGCAGCAGCTGCTGCCGTTCCAGAGATATCCCTCTTCAAAAAGAGGACGTATATAGTCGTGCGCAGGTCCTTAAGTGGTTAAAGTGAAAAATTATATTAAATAATGTTATTTGTCTGGACTCTGTAAAAAGTAGAACAAATAAGCCTTGAGTGCATCTCAAATTGTTAAAAATGTAACTCTCTAGGGTTAAAACCTTAAATACAATCAAACTGCACCAGCTGTGGGGATCCATTGTTCTTGGAATGCATTTTGTGATATGCTAATATGTACCTGCCCAAAAGCAATGTGTTCTTGGAAACGAAATTCAGATACTGTCCATGCCCTATATAAATATGAAGACAAAGTGTCTCCATTCTGCTTTCTCATGTTCTTAGTAACCGACTATTAAGATGTTTGTAACAGACATCTTGAAGGGGTACTTTTATGTAACACTGAAAAATATATAATTAAAAGTTCAAAACCGCCGCAGAATCACAGCATGTCATTACTGTGACATACGACTATCAACAGAAAAAGCAGCTTTTACAATTCAGATTTAAGATATGAAACGCTATGTGACCATTACATTTTTTTTTTGACTAGAGTAAGGAATAGTTAATAAGTCTGTCAGTATTCTTTCCGTGTGTGTCCCATTAGTGAGATGTTCCTTCACTGCCTGTCCTGAGTAGGGATGAGCTTCGTGTTCGAGTCGAACATACGTTCGACTCGAACATCGGCTGTTCGATCGTTCGACGAAGATCGAACGATTTGGGCCGTTCGCGCCAAATTCGAGTGACGCGAACGGCCCACAATGCACTACGCCATCGCAGTGTCATCCAGGCGCTGTGATTGGCCAAGCATGCACTGTGACCCCGCATGCTTGGCCAATCACAGCGCCGGCAGCGAGGAGAGCAATGATTGGCCACAGGCAGGATGCCTGTGGCCAATTATTGCTGAGGGTGTTTAGTACACGCCCCACACTATAAAAGGCCGCCAGCACGGCGGCCTAGTGTAGTGTGTTCCGGAGCAGGGAAAGAGAAGCATAGGCAGGGACAGTGACATTTATTTTTTCTTGCTTAACCTGGATTCCTTTAGTTTAGGGAAAGAGAAGGATAGGTAGGGAGAGTGTCAGTGTGTTTTACTGTGCGAATCCTTGTTTCTAGGGACAGGGAAGGACAGTGAGGGAATTCTCCTTGTGCTATAGTGTGCTTTAAAAAAACATTTTTTCTAGGGACAGAAAACTATAGGTAGGGAGAGTGTCAGTGTGTTTTACTGTGATAATCCTTGTTTCTAGGGACAGGGAAGGACAGTGAGGGAAATTCTCCTTGTGCTATAGTGTGCTTTTAAAAAAACATTTTTTCTAGGGACAGAAAACTATAGGTAGGAAGAGTGTCAGTTTCTTTCACTGTGATAATCCTTGTTTCTAGGGACAGGGAAGGAAAGTGAGGGAAATTCTCCTTGTGCTATAGTGTGCTTTAAAAAAACATTTTTTCTAGGGACAGAAAACTATAGGTAGGAAGAGTGTCAGTTTCTTTCACTGTGATAATCCTTGTTTCTAGGGACAGGGAAGGACAGTGAGGGAAATTCTCCTTGTGCTATAGTGTGCTAAAGCATTCCTCATCAACCATCTTTGAAATCCTTGTTTTTTGGACAGTCAGGGAAATTGTCGTTGTGCTATTCTGTGCAAAAGCAATCATCCTCAACCATATTTAGAAATCCTTAAGTAAAGGGACAGAGAAGAAGGACACCTGAAGGTAGCCCTTATTGCTTTTTTCCCATCTCCCTGCAGGCCATCTATTAGAATGTCTGGAAGGCAAACAAGGAGAGGCAGACAGTCAGGAGGCAATAAAAGAGGGCAAGCAGGCTCTGTGTCTGGGGGCAACAGTGCTGGTCGTGGATGCGGTGCATTGTCATCAGCACATGGCCATGGGACACGCTTGTCCTTCTTTTCGGCAGCTGGACATGTTGAGCCACATCATGCCGAAGACTTGGTAGAGTGGATGACCAAGCCCTCCTCCTCCTCCTCATCCTCTCTCACCCAGGCTCAGGGTACTGGAAAAGCAGCTGCCAAAGCGTCCTCTTCCCTGGTATCAATGTCAGACTCATCATCAGTCACTCCTTCCCTAGACCCACCATGTCCTCCTCCTGAGGAGTCCCCCGAACTGTTTGAGCACAGTGTTGGGTACATGCTCCAGGAGGATGCCCAGCGTTTCGAAGGGTCTGATGATGAAACCCAGCTAGAGGAAGGCAGTAGCGTGAGAGCAGACAGAGGGGATGCTCAAGAAGGACACCAATCTGGCAGTCATGTTCCAGCAGCTGCAGCATACTGCCAGATTGGCTCCAGTGATGAGGAGGGAGGGGATGATGAGGTCACTGACTCCATGTGGGTGCCTAATAGGAGAGAGGAGGAGGAGGAGGAGGATGAGGAGGAGGCACATCTCCAACGAGGCAGGATGCCCTTTGGTGGCCAGCGTAAGGGCAGTACACCGACGGAATCACACCGCAGAGCTCCGCCTGTGCAGGGCGCTGCCTCTGCCCGTCATTCAAAAAGTTCTTTGGTGTGGGCCTTTTTTGAGGCTAGTGCATCAGATCGCACAGCTGCTGTTTGCAACATATGTCTCAAGCGTATATCGCGTGGCCAAAACATCAGCCGCTTGGGTACCACATGCCTGACCAGACATATGTTGACCTGCCATGCAGCTCGTTGGCAAGCCTACCTGAAAGACCCACACCAAAGAACAAAGCGGACCTCTCCTTGCACCGCATCAGCTGGGATCTCCAACCCCACTATAACTTCAGTCCTCTCTGAAACATGCACTGAGAGGAATGAAGGTGTAGAATTAGGTGTGTCACAGCCAAGTACTTGCGGCCACTCTGCTAGCAGTACACCGACGTCCGATTCTAGCAGGCAAATTTCCCTGCCCCAGCTGCTGGACCGTCGAAAGAAGTTCACTCCCAGCCATCCACATGCCCAGCGGTTGAATGCTAGCTTGGCTAAATTGCTAGCGCTTCAACTGCTGCCTTTTCAGTTGGTAGACTCGGCCCCCTTCCGTGAGTTTGTGCAATGTGCGGTTCCTCAGTGGCAGGTTCCCAAACGCCACTTTTTCTCACGGAAGGCTATTCCGGCTCTCTACCGGCATGTGGAAGGCAATGTCTTGGCCTCGCTGGACAGGGCGGTCAGCGGTAAGGTGCATATTACCGCTGACTCATGGTCCAGCAGGCATGGACAGGGACGTTACCTTTCTTTCACGGCCCATTGGGTCACTCTTTTGGCAGCTGGGAAGGATGCAGGACAAGGTGCAGTAGTGTTGGAGGTTGTTCCACCGCCACGCCTCCAAAATGCTACTACTGGTTGTGACACACCTCTCTCCTCCACCCCCTCCTCTTCTTCTTCCTCCATGGCCTCTTCCTGTGGTTTGTCCTCGGAACCAGCGGTGCTCCGTAGGCGTTCAAGGGGCTACGCAAGTACGCAGGCAAAAAGATGCCATGCCGTGCTTGCGCTGGTGTGTTTGGGGGACAGAAGCCACACTGGGGCAGAGGTCCTGTCTGCTCTGCAGGGCCAGGCCGAGAGGTGGTTGACGCCACGCCAGCTTAAGCCAGGAATGGTGGTTTGCGACAATGGCACCAACCTCCTCTCCGCCCTCCGACAGGGACAACTGACCCATGTGCCCTGTGTGGCTCACGTCCTTAACCTGGTGGTGCAGCGGTTCTTGGGCAGGTACCCGGGCTTACAGGATGTCCTGAGGCAGGCCAGGAAAGTCTGTGTGCATTTCCGCAGATCTTATAATGCCAGTGCTCGCCTGGCTGAGCTGCAAAAGGAGTTGAACCTGCCCAAGAACCGCCTTATATGTGACATGCCCACCAGGTGGAACTCAACGTTGGCCATGCTGCAGCGGCTGCACATGCAGCAGAGGGCCATCAATGAGTACCTGTGCGACTACGGCACCAGGACAGGGTCAGGGGAGCTTGTTTTTTTTTCTCCACGCCAGTGGGGCATGATCAGGGATGCATGCACTGTCCTGGCACCATTTGAGGAGGCCACGAGGATGGTGAGCAGTGACAGTGCATGCATCAGTGACACTGTACCTCTTGTCCACCTGTTGGAGCACACGCTGCGTGGAATAATGGACAGGGCACTTGAGGCAGAACAGAGGCAGGAAGAGGAGGACTTCCTTGCCTCTCAAGGCCCCCTTTACGCAGACAGTGTTCCTTCTGTCCCACCCATCGCGGAGGAGGAGGAGGAGGAGGAGGAGGAGGAGGAGGAGGAGGATTGTGTCAGCATGGAGGTGGAGGCTGGCACTCAGCATCATCAGCAGCAGTCTTTTAGGGATGATTTACAGTCCCAAGAAACCAGTGGACTTGTACGTGGCTGGGAGGAGGTGGCTGCGGATCATGTCGTCCTTAGTGACCCAGAGGACTCCGGAGCGAATGCCTCAGCAAACCTACGCTGCATGGCCTCCCTGATCCTGCAAAGTCTGCGGAAGGATCCTCGTATTCTTCGGATCAAGGAGAGGGACCATTACTGGCTGGCCACTCTCCTTGATCCACGGTACAAGGGTAAGGTTGCGGACCTTATGTTACCGTCGCAGAGGGAGCAGAGGATGAGACAACTCCGGGAGGCCTTGCAGAAAGGTCTGTGCAACGCGTTCCCAGAGACTGGGAGGTTACAAACTCCTGGTCCTGGACAACGAGTTGCTGAGGCTTCGGCCAGTCAAAGAAGGAGCGGTGGGGAAGGTGGCCGTCTGACCGATGCGTTCAGACAATTCTTTAGTCCGCAGCCCCAAAGTATGATCGGTTCCAGCAACCATCGCCAGCGTCTGATAAACATGGTGCAGGAATATCTAGGGGCAAGGTCAGACTTGGACACCTTCCCCACCGAAAATCCTATGGCTTACTGGGTCTTGAGGATGGATCACTGGCCAGAGCTTGCACAGTATGCAATTGAGCTACTGGCCTGTCCTGCATCCAGCGTTCTTTCGGAACGCACATTCAGTGCTGCTGGAGGATTTGTCACGGATCACAGGGTGCGCCTGTCCACCGACTCGGTTGATCGACTGACTTTCATCAAGATGAACCAGTCTTGGATCACCACCAGCTACCACACACCTGATGCTGATATAACAGACTAATTGATTTTAACATGTCACATCCCTTCAAGACTGATGCTGATGCTGAGTGCCTGTGCTGTTATGTTGACTGGCTATCCTCCTCCTCCGAGTCCTCAATGATACGATTGATGATGATAGCTTGGAAGATCATTTTTGTTTATGGGTGCCGCCACCAGTGGCTAAGGCCCAATTTTTCAGCCCCTGTTTTACAGGGGCGTGTAATTACAATTTTTTTAGCAATAATTTGCCATAGGGCTCATTGCTGTGCTCCAAGTACAGTATCTGTGAGGGGTTGTAGTGTTGTGCCACCAGTGCCTAAGGCCCAATTTTTCAGCCCCTGTTCAACAGGGGCATGTAATTACAATTCTTGATCTAATAATTCACAGCAGGGCCCATTGCTGCACCCACCAAGAGTAACTCTGAGGGCTTACAGTGTTGTGGCAACGCCACCACCACCACCACCACGAAAGGCCCAATTTTTCAGCCCCTGTTCAAAAGGGGCATGTAATTACAATTCTTGATCTAATAATTCACAGCAGGGCCCATTGCTGCACCCACCAAGAGTAACTCTGAGGGCTTACAGTGTTGTGGCACCAGCACCACCATCAAAGGCCCAATTTTTACTACCACTGTTCAACAATTATATGTAATTAAAATTCCTGATATAATAGTTGACAGCAGGGCGTTCCAGCACCAACCAAGAGTAACTGTGAGTGCTTACAGTGTTGTGCCAACACCAACAACTAAGGGGCCTATTTCTGCAGAGTATATACGGCAGGTCCCTACTTTCAAACATCCAACTTACAAACGACTCCTACTTGCAAACGCAAGAAGACAACAGGAAGTGAGAGGAAATCTACCCCTTGGAAGGAAAATTCTCTCCTGTAAGAATAAATATGGGAGAAAGGTGTCTCCTCTGTACTGATGCTTTATCAGCAATCCTTGTTTCAAGAAAAACACCACATTTCAAAAACAGTTGTCATTGGGACGGAAAGTGAGGTGAAATGTTCTGAACAGGGGCACAGACAGCAAAACAAATGTTACAGGGGTGATAACCCTTACCTATGTTTTCCAAAAAGTTTAAAAATAGATTTTTGGGCTGGAGCTACACTTAAACAATGTACCTGTTCAAAATTACAAACAGATTCTACATAAGAACAAACCTACAGTCCCTGTCTTGTATGCACCGCCTGTATACGGCTGTTCAGAGTATATAGGGCCTTTTTTATTTTATGTGCGGGGTTCCCCTTAATATCCATACAAGACCCAAAGGGGCTGGTAATGGGCTGGGGTAGGGGGGGGGGGGGTCATGGGGTAGCTATGCCATTTTTCTTAAAGATTTTTATCCATATTACCGGGAGCAGACATTACATTAAAGCCGCAAGCAGTTTTAAATGGCTTTTTTTTCCTTTAGAAGTGTCATTTTGTGCAGGGACAGTTCTAAACACGGGAAACACGTGGCACTTCACAGGCATACTTTAGACACCCCCCAGGTACGATATTTAAAGGAATATTTGACTTTTTTTTTTCACTTTATGCATCATTAAAATGACTGCTCCCGAAAAACGACCGTTTTTAAAACTTCTTTTTGCATTGATACATGTCCCCTGGTGCACAACCCGGGTTCCCAAACCCTTTTTAGGACAATAACATGCATAATAGTTGTTATAATTAGCACTTTAGAATTCGAACGTTCGCATCCATTGTATTTAATAGGGTTCTAATGTTCGTACGAACTTTCGGTCCGTTCGCGGGTTCTGGTGCAAACCGAACCCGGGGGTGTTCGGCTCATCACTAGTCCTGAGGTTCATCAGGTGAGAGCAATACTTTGTCTCTGAGTGAATTTCCATCTTATAGGAGTTATCGCAAGAACAGGTGTCCTTATTGGAAGATTTTTCCCTTCTTTTGTGCTTTGGTGACAAGTCAAAATTTCGAATTTTCTATTATGCTCCTATCAAGGTGACAATGGTCACAACTAGAGAGAACAAATCTCTTGAGTAGAGACATAGACAGCGAAGAAAAACAGAGAGGTTCTCAAAGTTCCCTGTACTATCAAAAACTAAAACATAATTGTTTCTATCTACATTTTTAAGGCCTCGTTCACACAGGTGATTACATCCATGGCCCGTGCTGAGGCCTAAAATATATTCATCATGTGCTGTATAGAAGCGACCTTATGTACTCCCTTTACATGCAGGCAAGGGTTTTAGCTTAGTAAGGCCATACTGTGATTGTACTTTATTTTTCCTCTCAAGTATTTTGAGACCGAGTTAAATCAATAAATTATATAAGGCATGTGATACATTCCAAAACTAATTCCAGCCTCAGCAGTTTAGCGATGATAAGTAAAGGGAACTGGGAAATAGGATTTGAGTCATTTAATGCAGAGATTCACACACTTTTTTTCAGTTTCCAGCAAAACAGTTTGACATTCTTTCTCAGTTTGCACTGCGTGTACTTGAATTCTCCTTAGTGATTGCCAGCTGTTTTTAACAGTCAGTTGTACTGTACAAAACTTTTCCTGACGGCTCCATGTCAGCACAGCTGGATGAGGCCCCGCCCACCCCTACGTGATCAGGACTATACATTTTTCACTCACCTAAGCCTCAGCGTTCTTCTCCTTTCCTCCTACGTGCAGGACATAGGTGTGCTCCTCTACCTAGCTGGTCTAAATGGCTGGCGGGCCGTCCATACGTATGGATGAAGCTGGACGAAGTCCCTGGTGTCTCGTCTAAATGACCATAATCCAGGGAGCCCCGCTGCTGGTCCTCGGGGCGGCTTTATCATGGCTAACAGCCATGTCTGGGGTCCGCACGGTCCAAACAGGATGGACAGCGGTCGTGACAGAGTGTTCTCCTATGCACGCGCACCCACGCTGTGCCAGTGTCGACGGTCGGATGACGGAGGTTGGGTGAGCTTAATGCTTTGTATCCAATGTATGCTGCATTACTGGACAGGGAGTACTCTGCATAACAGATACACAAAGTAACACTTTGTCTGTTCACACATGACTATAATCTGTTGGTGGCTTCTCATGTTTGCTTACTGTCATGCCATTATGCCAAACCCCTCCAGCATTTTTCAGAGAAGGTAATTGGAGCCACCTGGGATGTATACTGGATCCAACCATGGCCTGTGGAGATATGGGATATCCTTGTGTATGTGATCTTTGGTTTTCCTCAAAAAAAGAAAAAGGAATATGGAGAAGCATGTTTATGATGTCTACAATTCCCTTGGTTTGTGTACACTGCAGATGGTTGTAATTTTCTTACAAATTCCTACCTTTTTGTTGCTGTTCTGAAACAAACTTTTTCATCATGACCTGATTCCTCCAGGATTAGATTCTTGCCAAATTAACCTCCACTTGGTTAACAGGGCTGTAGATGGAAGCTTCTGCCTCCCTCTAGCTGTGGTTAACACCTCAGGGTTTGTTACTAAACAAGCTATTTACTGCATTTAACTGTTTTTTTCCCTTGTCCAGTGTCGCACTGGATTGCGGGAATGAGGCTGTGCTATTCAGCTTTGTCTCCCGCTGGTCAGTTTCGATTCCGGTCGCAATTTTCAGAGACATCTGTGCAAGTCTCTGTGCGGATGTCAATATAGGTCACAACCTGAAATTGCAAAGGTAGTACAAAACTGCCTTTTTGAAGTTGGTGCGGCGCCGCTGATGCAGCGTTGCACCGATTAGGGCGGTGCGATTGCCACCTATTTTTCATGCGATTTGACTGGTCGGGTCGCATGTTAAAAACGCAGCAGTGTGATCCGGGGCTATGGGTTGGTTTGCAAGCCCTGTGGTGAGGTTATCTATTAGTGTTTACCAATCTCAGAACGAACATGCTTCAGGCCCTTCAATAAGAAGACATGGATGAACATGAAGAAGCAGTCTCATAACTTTCCCAAGCAAACATCCCTCCTCAAGCTCTATAAGAGGAATACACGGATGGGCATGACAGTATGTATCCCACTGGCTTAAACAGCCAGAGAGGAGGGTGACAACTAAAAGGTGTCACACCCAATAAGCAAATTGCCAATACACTCTAAAGGGGTGTTTTCGGCTCACCCTATGAAAGGGTTATCTGCTCTGACAATAAGAAGCTGCTTGTCCATACCAGGTGAAGAAGCTCATTCTCCAAACTTCCAGATGGACATAATTGCACACAGTCTGCTTTGTCAAGCAACCACAGATATGGATGACGGCACCTAACAGGTGGTCGGATTCATGAAACATGTGGTCAATACGCTCTAAAAGAGTGTTTCCACTCACCCTGTAAAGTCTCCAAGCCTTCCCAAGCAAACAATCTGTCAGGTCACCTGAGTTGCCAGATGACAGATGCACACTGTAGGTCAGGAGTGCACCACAAGGTAGTGAACCCTATGGCTGACTGCTGTGGATGGAACACTGGGTGGTAAGGATTGCAGATCAATTGGAGCACAACAGTGATCCCAGAGGGAGCTAGAGCCCAAGATTCCCCAGGGCGCAGAGTCTAAGATCCAGCAGGTGTTCACCAGAGACTCTAGTTGTGAGGATTGCCTAAGCTGCAGCTGGATCCAGGTCGCAGCCCCCAGAGTCCCCTAGCTCACGCTCCGTGGGGTATAGAGGATAGAGGGGAAGCAGCAGCTAAGGATACAAGAGATAGTGAGGAGATAAGCCAAGGTCAGGGCGACAAGCAGACATGGATAAACAAAGGACAAGGTCAAGGTCACAAGCAGACAGGGATAGTCGAGAATAAGCCAATATCGTTAACACAGAGACAGACGTATCACACGGCAAGCAGGAACCCAAACACACAATGCTTAACAAACAACGTTGATCAGCAAGGCAGACTTGCAGTGCACAGGTTAATATAGTGTTCTCTGATAGGGCCTGGGGTGGGGCCAACTTGGAGGAGAGATTATAAAAGCAGCCAGGTGAGAGTGTCTGGCCTTTAAGGTGAACACACGGAGAGGTAAGCTGAGAGACAAACATTACTGCATAACCATGACACAATCCTCTTCAGATCCTTCCAAAGAGAAACAGACGAATATGACTGCAAGGATGTTGCCTAGTTCAAGCAACCTAGGACAAAGATGAAGACAACACCTAACCAGTTGTCACAATTAAGTGTAGCGATACCCCCAAACTAAGAGAGCCGCTGGTTTTGTTTCCGGCCCTGTACACAGAACAGCCAACCCCCGGCAATCTACTTGACCCTCCTCTGGCACAGCTAGTCTAGGGGTGGTATGTTAATATGGCTTTATACCTGTTCATGAACAATCCCACAATAATTCAAACAGTTGTAAGGTATAGTAATGGACACTACCACCGGAATGGTTAACTATAGTAGATTTACTCGGATATAAAAGTAAACGATCAATACAATACAACACATACATGCAGAGCCCTGCAGTAAATAATGACACTAGTCAACTATAGTGTATAGAGATATTCACACCACATGTAGTTATCCTCCCCGTGAGCAATATGGCGCTCAATAAAGTTCTACACTCCCAGTCAGGCCTGACTCAGATAAAGCTCAGTCTTACAGTGAAGAATCTTCGCATGCAAGATGATCGGTGGTGCACATACAAGAACAGTAATTTGTAATCCAATAACGGTTTAGGGTGATAGGAACAACTGTATGGAGACTATATATCTCAGTTCCGCAACTAGTCTCCTGACAGGACAGCAAGTATAACACGATGGGCCAAGGCAGTCAATAGGCCTAACAAAAGTACTCAGCTATAGTTGTGAGCAGGTGCTCTCTCACCCCTCCGGACTCGATCCTAGTCCGGGACTCCCACCGCTGTGTCTTCGCACACAGGGTCTGCAACAGCCAGGTCTCTGGTCCAATTGATGTCCGCAGGGCAAGTCGATATCAGGTGCCACACAGGCTCCGCAGTGAGGTGGAAGGCTCTTTGGATGTGCGCAAGGCCCAGGCCACACAGGGAGTCCTCTTGCTAGCAGCGCGGTGTCCAAAGAGGCCGGGCTTAGCCTCGCCCTCCCCTTTTATACCCCATCCATGAGTCTCTGCGGCGGCACAATGCACCCTGGGTGCCAAACGGGGTTCTGGGTAACGTAGTCCATGGGGCCACAACGGAGACCCCGCTACATAAGCAAATGGTCAAAAAACTCGAATGGATTGTCTAGATTCGTCTCGTGTGGGGACCGTCTTTTTGGCAATGTCCAGCCTTCTTTCAGGGCCTTCTTGGTCCAATCAATTCTCTCCAGTCTCTTCTGAACAGGAAAAAAGAGGACGATCTGTGTCCAGATTGGTAAGGTTGGTGAAATGCCTGTGTATATTGGTGAAACTTTGGAAGCATTTTAAGTACCTCCAGAAGACGGCTGTATCTGGAATGGATCAAGTGCTTGTTTGTCAAGATTGGAGGATATCGTCACAGCAGGATGTCAAAGTTATGTCCTTTTGAACGAATAGAGGACCAGGGGTTGGGACCACCCCTTTGGTCAGTATGTGTCCCTGGTGGGATTGGCCATTTACCTGACATTACCATCAGAAGATGTGACCCTCAAGGACAAATGCTATCACTGCATTTTATTTTCTTAATCGCAGAAGGTCAAGCTTAAATTTAATAGTGGCCAGTTTGGCTTCCTGCCTTAAGATGAAGGTTTACTGAGTTGAAGAAGACCGAAAACTCAAGAGTCAGTTTCCACGCTCACTTTCACGCCAGAGAGCTTAGCTTCTGCATTTTCTGGATGGGAGTCCAAGAAAGACTGGGAAGCCAATGCATAAACCAAGAAGTCAGTATAAACTTCCATGTCAGGATGCTTTCTGTTATTTTGGGATTGTGCCCTAGGGGCACTATGTGGTTGCTCTGTGAACATAGAGACGGCTTTGGTGATGGACATGTGGTCCCCTAAGGAAAGCATTTTGGGCCATATTTGGAAATCTTTCATCCTTCACGTCTCAGATTGAGCCATAGAAATCGCCTCGCCCAAGCAGCTCAGACGACCTGGTGGTGCAATCAGATACCAGCCAATGTAGGGGAGCCCTACTTCAGGAACAATTAGCTCAGGACCAATGGTCTTTTGTCAAGGATCCAAGACTCCGTCTTGGAGTTGAGGGCAGCCTTTTCAGGCTCTTAGCCTTCAGTCACCTCATCCAAGGTAAGCCTGTCCTGGGAAAGTTGGACAGCACAACGGCTGTGGCCTACATCTGGAAAGAAGGCTCAGTCTCTCACTTCTGAAGTTTTCTCTAATTCTAGAATTCACCCAAGTCGATCCTCCCAACGATCTGCGACCTATGTGCCTGGTCGGAAGAATCTTCAGACAAACTTTTTTGTCCAGGTCAAGTCTGGACGACAATGGATGATCCAGACTACTGCGAGTCTTTCGAGAACTAACAGAGCTTGGTGTTTTGTCTGCCAGAGGTAGACCGATTACATTCCCAGTCGGCACTAAGTTGCTGAAGTTCCATTCCAGGGCCCAGGATCCACAAGCTCTTGGAGTGGAGGTGCTGACCGCAGAATGGATCGCCAAGGCGGCTTATGCCTTTTTCAGCTACTCCCTCTGATTCTCAGCTTCCAGCTAAGGCTGGGGCGAGGGAAGGTGACAGTTTTCGTACCCACTACTCATCCTGATGAGTGTTAAGGAGTGACGCCCCCTCTGCCTGGTAGATCAAATCTTCTCCAGTCCCATTCATCCAGCATCCGACAGGCTCAGGCTGATGGCCTGGGTCGGAAGAGGCAGAGCCTAATGGATGTTGAATGCTCTGTGAAGATTTGAATAGTTCTACGAAACAAGAAAGGACAGCGCTAAGCATGCCTATAGTGGAACAGAGCATATATGCCCAATATATTCGCTGATCAAGATTTTACGCTGGACTCTTCAGAAGCCTGCTCCGAATGCCTACAGGTGTGGCTTGACTTAGTTCTATGCGCAAGCATGCTATAGGCATGCATTTTGGCTATCTCTGTCTTCACCGGCATTCAGCAAGCTTCCAACGCTTAATTATACAGTTTTTCAAGATACAATTTGGTTGAAACCTCAACTTGTTTCCGGAATGAGATATACCAATGCTGATGGATGTTATTTCATCGGATGCCTTCAATCACCCTGTGGTACTTTTTTTACTGAAACTGATTTACTGGTGGCAATTACATCAGCATTGGTGTCCTTGGGTTTAAAGAACCCATACTCGCGTACTTCCCAGACAGGATGGTGCTCATGCCAATGCACAAATTTGTGCCTGAACTGACTTTCAGAGTTCCTATCACGCAAGAGGTTTTCTTCCTACGTTCCCTTTGGGGAGCACTCAAGAAGTTAGCCCATCGGATGTGGGCTAAGCTCTAAAATATTTAATCAAGGTGACTCCTGCCATCAGGAGGTCTGTACATCTGTTTGTCATTTTCAGGTGGATCACATAATGATTTTACGGCTTCCAGCAAGATTATTATCTCTTGGTTGATAACCTCATCTCCTTGGCCTACAGGTGGTAGGGCTGGCTGTGCCAGGTGAATCACGGCACTCTCACTAAAAGGGTCTGGACCTTGAGAGTGACAGCAGGCCGGGTGTCTCAAACTATCTGCAATACAACTATGTGGACACCAAAAATATTCATATTCATGACAGTTGAGTTTGTCAGAGGCATCATGTTTTCTGTTACTGTTTTAGTCAGAATTGAAGTGTAGCATTATCCCTCCCCTGTTTTGGCTAGTTAATTCCCAGCTGTGCTGACATGGAGCCGTCAGGAAACGGAAAATTTAATTCAAATATTTACCGTAATTTTCCTTTCCTGACGAGCTCCATGTCAGCACAGAACCCGCCCAGTTAAGTAGTAATAGTTATGAAACGCTGAGGCTTAGGTGAGTGAAAAATTTATAGTTAAGTCCTGATCACGTAGGGGTGGGCGGGGCCTCACCCAGGTGTGCTGACATGGAAAGGAAAATTACGGTAAGTATTTGACTTCAATTTTCCGTTTTGTACAATGTCTTCACAAACAAAAGCCTAGTGTGTTTGTTGACTGATATTTAAACAAATTACAGTATTTTTTTGCAGTGTGTCCAGACAAATTTAAATGTGATGCAGACAATTTCTAATACTACTGAAAGGTCATAATGTAGACATTTATATAAAAAGATCTGCTTTTCAGCTAAAATCAAAAGTATCAATGATTGATTAAAGCGGTTGTACACCCGCTAAACGCTTTTTTTTTTTTTTTTAATACTGTAAAGCAAAAGGCATAATGAGCTAGTATGCACCGCATACTAGCTCATTATGAAATACTTACCTTAGAACGAGGTGTTGGTAACTTACCTGGTCCACGCCGAGGTAGCCGACATGTTGCCTCAGCGTGTCTTCCGGGTATCGCGGCTCCAGTACTCTGAGTGGCTGGAGCCGCGATGTCGTCACTCCCACGCATGCGCGCGGGAGACTTCTTATCGCATTCAGCGAGGGGAATATTTTTTTTTTTACCTACAGGTAAGTCTTATTATAGGCTTACCTGTAGGTAAAAGTTAAAAAATTACCTATGCAACCGCTTTAAATTGTTTACTGTTACTTTTGGCCAGAGAACGGCTCTTACAATGTTCTTTGTTATGTCACATTTTTTATCTATCAATTAAATTAAGATGCTCCAAATGTAATACATAATTGACCAATGATCATACAGTGCCAACTAAACCCAAAAAAAGAATTTTGGTGTCAGTAGCATAAGCAGCAAGAAGAGCCAAAGCTTCTGTACTTGTCACAAGAAAGTAAACAGCAGGCAAATTCATTTCTACTGAATAGCGTGATGCTAATTTTCAGACCGTGACTTTGGGCCATGGTACTCCTTATTCCTTCCCGTGAATGCAAGTGTATCTTCATCTCATCTAGTAGCCCCTAGTATTGCAGCTTTCATAGCAAACAGAGTTGTTGGCAGTTAAAGTTGAAGTGTGGGCAAACCCTAGCAATTCATTAATTTGATCTGTTAACCTCCCTGGCGGTATGATTATGTCCGATTTTTGGTGCTGAAAGCGGTATCATTATTTTTATTATTTTTTGTCATTTAAGTTTTTTATTTTTCATCAGAAAAAAATCATTACAGAATCATAAATATTAAAGATGATTACAATTGACTTCAACAAAAATCTCAGGTATTATTACCATAGAAACTTAGACAAATTATTATCGTAAAAAACAATACTGACAATGTTTAAACAAAAAGTAATAATATCTAGCCTCATCTTGGTCAAGTATATAATCAAGTAATCTTATAAACTGATAATAACTTATGTTAAGAAAATCTAGTTCCCACAAAAATAAACCGAAAATATGAAGGGCTCCTACTCCCCTCCCCAGCCACCCCTAACGGGAACACACTGTGACTGGGAAGGAGAGAACGTCCCCTGCCCGGCCTTCCTGTCACCACCAACAATCGTCGGTAGAGACAACTGGAGAGATATAATAGAAAAAATTTCATTTGTACATGCAAAAAAAAAAAACACAATACTCGACCTAAGTATGAAAATTAAGAGTTGTTCTCAGACTTGTTAGAGCTAAGTTCAACAGTCCAAGCCTCAAACAATAAAAAAAGGAATCTGAGCCTGAAACTATTATATTTTATCTGATGTAATAAAACAATAAACATACTATGAAATAATAAAAGCCAAAACTGAGAGAATAAAGTATAGGATAAAAAAAAAGAAAAGAAAGAAAAAGAGGAGAGAGAAAGAGAAAAAAAAAAAATTCTCAAAGATATGAAGTGAAAAGATTATAGAATGCCTACAAAGCAAATATACATTCTAAAGATCAGTGATTGGTGTTGATGACCAAGTTATGTGACAAAGAGATTCCCATAAATCGCGCCCAAGGTTCCCATATGGCTTCAAAATTTGAGGTCTCGTCTAACAAGAAGCTAACCAGTTTTTCTTGTTCCATAATCCAGGAAACTTTTCGTTTCATGGATAATATAGATACCGAAGGTTTCTTCCATGCCCTTGCAATAGTTAGTTTTGCTCCCGTTAAAATAAACAAAATTAGTTTACGAGTGGCTTTAGGAATATGAGGTAAATGTCCATTGAGTAAAGCAATTGTGGGAGATTGATGTATCGGGCAACCTGTAATATTGCGTAAAATGTGAAATACCTTATTCCAAAATCCACGAATTCTTGGGCACTCCCACCATATGTGGATCATAGTACCCAGTCCCTGACATCCCCTATAACAAAGAGGTGAAACAGAGGGGTACATAACAGTCAATCTCGTGGGAACTAGATACCATCTTGTAAAAAGTTTTATATTAGCCTCTATGAGCGAAGTATTGCAGAGGCCTGAAGTCGAGCGAGAGTAGCTTGCATGCCAGTCTACAATATTTCTATCAATTAGGAGTTCCTTCTCCCAGGCCAACATGTATGGTAGTTTCACTAAATTGGATGCCAGTGACTTGTAGATCACAGAGATCCCCCCCCCCCCCCCTTTGCTCCACTGTCTGTCCACACCAATTTTCATAATCTGTAAAGTCTCGGGATGAATATCCAGTTTTACACTTAGAATGAATTAAATTAGCGATTTGATGAAATCTCGTTTTTTCGGATAAAGGGAGATCTAATTTGTTCATAAAATATTCAATAGGTAAAGGGCCTATAGAGGAAAAAAATTGACCAATGCGGTATCATTATTTTGAATGGAAATTTGGCGTTTTAGATTGTAGGCCTGTAATTCTTAGTAAGTACACACTTAAATATGCCCAAACAAGAGTCTAGTAGACATTCCGGGTATGATAAAGTTTGAAACACTAAATCATTAATTATAATACAATAAATAACTATAAATAATTATAACAAATAATAATATAATAATAATAAAAATTATTCAATAATGTAATCAAATCAAAAACACTGAAATTTGCTCAGTTGCAGAATTGTCGCTGTCATTACTTTCAGGGTTTGATGACGAATTTCCCCACAAATCGATATCGTTCAATTCTGCAAGTGATTCTAATTTATTATCGCTGTTTTCTAGCTGGTCTAAAAGCACTTTTGATGTAAAGGGACACTTTTTGGTTGCTATGGACAATCTCCAGTTTCCAGGTAGAAAGAACAGTATTTATAGTATAAAACTGCATGCAGGACACTGGACAAACCACTAGGGACAAAGGGGATGTGTAATTATTTGATACAGTACTGTAATCTGTAAGATTACAGTATACTGTATCTATACTGTGTTTTTTACTTTTTGAATTTGGCGCCGAACTCCGTCCCCTTGCGTCGCAACGCTCGCAGGGAACAGAGCTTGGCACTGTGAATCGAGCGAGACACGGCGGCTCGCAGATCACAGCGGGGAGACATCGCAGGATCCAGGGGACAAGGTAAGTAACCTCTACATGGATCCTACGATGCAATCCCGAGTGTGGCTCGGGGAGTCGGGGTTACCGCTTTTGGTATGAAAGATTCACCCACACTCGGGAATACCGCTAGGAAGGCTAAATATACACTTAAAAGTGTTTTGTTATGTTCGTATGTCCTACCTTCTGAACATGCTTTACTTTTTCTGCGTGCCGATCCCTTTACATATCTTACGCATACATCAACGCAAGCTTTTGAAATTTATTTGGGAGTCCACACGGCCCCGAATTAATAAACAGGTACTGTATGCTCGCAAGATCAATGGTGGCCTTTCACTTCTGAACCCTTCAAGTATATTACCTGGCGGCTAACATCGCCCCTTTGCCTCACTTGCATGAAACCTACCAACTCTCACTGTGGGCCTCTATTGACCTTGTAGACTCCTGTCCTATACCTATATCATCCCTACGTTGGCTCCCCCCTATTCACCGCCCAACTACACTAGGACCTTGTTTACTGCACTCTATCCTCCTGTGAGATTCGGTTCAATATCCCCATATTTACCATTGCTTTGTCTCATCCAATGTGCACTTTTTCTCCCAGGGTTAGATAGCCTAAGACAATTCTTCTGGTGGACGGACAATGGGTTTATTGACATTCACTCCCTTCTCACTCCCACTAGGATCCTGACATTTGATGCCCTTAGATCCTCTCATGATGTTCCGCTACAGGAATATTACAGGTACAGTATCTACAACTTTGTAATTTTGATCAACAGCTCCTGCCGTCCCAGCGTACCCCCTATGCTTTAATCCCATTTGAGAGTCTTTGTAGATCCCGGCCCTATTTCATTAATTTATTCTTCAATAATTTCTTCTAGAAGGCCAACTTTGCGGCCTTATCATCTCCAATGGGAAAGTGAATTGGGGAGGCGATTGAACCCAGAGGACTGGCAGATCATGACCCTAGCGCTTTCTAAAAGTTCTAAGAAAGTACTTATATTGGAGAATGCTCATAAGGTAGTGTATAGATGGTATTATACACCAGCTAGGCTGGCTCATTTCATTCCAGCCTATTCTCCACTCTGCTTCCGAGGATGTTCACAGGTGGGTACAATGGCACATATCTGGTGGTCTTGTCCACCTTGTTACTCCATACTGACCTTAAAAAAGATCCATACATGGCCCATTTCTGCAAACCAATTGCTGAATTGCTTTACCGGGAATGACAGCTGGCTCTGCATCTTTTTACTGCAACTAAGTTAACTATCGTGAAAGCTTGGAAATCCCCCGTACTTAGTTTTGAGACTGTCAAAAACCGCATGACTGATATTATAGTTAATGAAAAATTGTTAGCCATAGTTTCTGACACCCATGAAAAATGTCTTTGGGTTTGGCAACCCTGGATTGCCCATGCCCAGTCCTCTCATTTTCCGTCTCTTTTTTTTTCGCTTTGTCTGACTTTTCTCCTTTTGGTCTACTTGTTTATCCGACCACCAGGAGTTGTCTTGATTTGGATGGTTACGTTATTTGCGTTTTTCTGATTCTGTTTATAATATTAAACCTTGGCTTATTACTAGAGGGTTTTTGTTTAATCATACCCAACCATGTGGTTGGCTGGTTTCATAAGCTATATTGCGGCATGAACCCAGAATTTCTTTAAATATATCCTTTATAATTCTGTAAGCTGTGAGGCGTTAAGCCTCATATATGTATGTCTACCTGACTTATACCCATCTATTATGCATTGTAATTATCCAATTGTTGGCTCTGTTTGTTTAACTGAATATTAATAAAATCTTTTGTACAAGAAAGGTGTTTTGTTATATCTGTTTAACAGTTAAGCCCTGTACACACGATCGGTTTAACCAATGAAAACCGTCCGATGGATTGTTTTCATCGGACAAACCGATCGTGTATGGGACCCATCGGTCTTTTTTCCATCGGTTTTAAAAAATAGAACATGTTTTAAATTTTTCTGATGGATAAAAAACCGATCGAAAACTCAGATCGTCTATGGGCAAGTCCATCGGATAAAAAAACCATGCATGTTCAGAATCAAGTCGACGCATGCTCAGAAGCATTGAACTTCATTTTTCTCAGCTCATCGGAGTGTTTTACGTCACCACGTTTGGAACAGTCGGTTTTTTGACTGATGGTGTGTAGGCAAGACTGATGGAAGTCAGCTTCATCGGATTTCCGATGGACAAAACCATCGGATTAGAATCCATAGGATATCCGATCGTGTGTACGAGGCTTCAGAGTTTGTTAGAGGGTGATAGTGTTCTCCCCTATTCAGCCACTAGGTGGCACCCTGCAGAAGCAATAAAGTAGTAGTGGCAGGGTGAGTAGAAACAGCTTCTGACTGTGTTAGTCCCCGTGGCACTAGTAAGAGCCTAATGGTCATATATGTAGTCTCATATATTCCCTGGCTGGGGAATACCTAACCACTTAAGGACCACCGCACGCCTATTTACGTCGACAGAATGGCACGGACAGGCATATAGGCGTACAGGTATGTCCCCTTTAAGATGCCGCCGTGTGGTCGCACGTGCGCCGCGGCCGGCACGCTCGTGACCCTGCCGCGAGCTCCGTGAGCCCGACCGTGGGTCCCGCGGACTCGATTGCCGCGGGGATACCCGCGATCGTCTCACGGAGAGATAGAGCGGGGAGATGCTAATGTAAACAAGCATCTCCCCGCTCTGCCTAGTGACAATGACACTGATCTCCGCTCCGTGTAATCGGAGCGGAGATCAGTGTCATGTCACACACAGCCCATCCCCCCTACAGTTAGAATCACTCACCAGGTCACACTTAACCCCTACAGCGCCCCCTACAGGTTAACCCCTTCGCTGCAAGTGTAATTTTTACAGTAATCAGTGCATTTTTATAGCACTGTTCGCTGTAAAAATGACAACGGTCCCAAAATGGTGTCAAAAGTGTCTGATGTGTCCGCCATACTGTCGCAGTGACGATACAAAATCGCTGATCGCCGCCATTACTAGTAAAAAAAAAAATATTAATAAAAACGTCATAAAAATATCCCCTATTTTGCAGACGCTATAACTTTGCGCAAACCAATCAATAAACGCTTCTTGCGATTTTTTTTAATTTTTTTTACCAAAAATATGTAGCAGAATACGTATCAGCCTAAACTGAGGAAATTTTTTTTTTTATATATATATATATTTTTGGGGATATTTATTATAGCATTTTAGCATTTTTTTCAAAATTGTCGCTCTATTTTTGTTTATAGCGCAAAAAATAAAAACCGCAGAGCTGATCAAATACCACCAAAAGAAAGCTCTATTTGTGGGGGGAAAAAAGTCGTAAATTTTGTTTGGGAACCACGTCGCATAACCGGGCAATTGTCAGTTAAAGTGACGCAGTGCTGAATCGCAAAAAGTGGCCCAGCCATTTAGCAACAAAATGGTCCGGGGCTTAAGTGGTTAAAGAGGTCTTGTAAACCCTAGGGAAAAGTAGGGGGAGGAAGGAGTGTATGCTTCACAAAGAGCGTGTTGAGAAACGGCCAAATGCCGCGTACACACAACCTTTTTTCTCGTCTGGAAAAATTAAATGTTTTCTCTTTGACGAGAAAAACGACCGTGTGTGGGCTGTTGGTAATTTTTTTCTGCGGCAGTTTTCCCATAGGGAAACACTGCCGGGGAGCCTACACACAGTCGTTTTTCTCAACCAATGGTGTTTTCACCGTCGAGAAAATCGATCGTGTGTACACGGCATAAGATGTGCCTATACTATGTCCTGAAAGTTGTTTTTCTGAAAGTTCTGAACTTTTATTATCATCACTTCCATGAAGTTCTTCAGTAAAGTTCTAAAAATTCAATTGACTGGCATCTCTTTCATTCAAGGCTTATCTCCAAAACATCTGTCATCTCCAAACATTTCCTGTCATAGGATGACAACGCAGCTCCTCCATCAGTGTTGTCACCTCAGGGCAGGAAGTTTGTTACCGGCAGGATCATCAAGTCAAAATAAAGGATAAAAGCCTGAAAAAATAAAAATGCATCCACCTTTTTTAAGGAATGGTGATGTACAATTCATTCACTCATTTCAATGGCCAGAATATGCTAATATTCCGGTCAATGAAATGAATGATGGCTCAAACGCCTGACACATATATAAGCGTGACTAAGCGAGTTTTCAAACTGGAGGAGAAAAAGCATTAAGAAGCTGGGCAAACACTGAGTGTGCATGAGGCCTTAGGAGGCCAAGAAAATTCCTCCAAAATAAACTGAGGCAGAAATGCATAAGGAAGTCTTGAGGATTTTGACTCGTTCATTCAGAAATATATATATATATATATATATATATATATATATATATATATATATAATGAAGTCACGCTTGATGACAAAACGCACATTGCGCTACGTCACGTCTTTGTGAAACGCACACTGACTCTTGTGTGGGTTACACGGCTTTCCACAAACCCCATTGTGTTTGCAGTTGTTCGCATTTGGAGGGTCTTAGACCGTTTTTACCTGTTTTATGCTGCAGCCCATTGAGGCTTTTAGTAAAACTACTGTAGCGGCCTCCTCTCTCTCCTCTCTTTATCAGCTGGTCTGTCTCTTGTCTAGGGGTACCTTAGAGGAGAGAGTGCGGGGTCACCACGCCAAGCCCTCACCGCAGATAGTTGTGTGGTGTAAGCAAAGTTCTTATGTTACCTTCGGGTCGGTGTTCTGCACCTGGAACCTCCAAAGAGAGTTACCTTGAACAATGTCTGCCAGAAAACGAGCCCCACACCATTAAAGTCCAACACTCCTTTATTCTTCTCAATGCAAAAGTGAACACAATCAGTTGGACTCCTTAGAGAACAGAACAGACAAGGAGGTGTGGATGCGAGTAGGCCCAGACACAATGAACTCTCCACTTTCCTTCCTGAAAGTGGGTTGCGGTCTCCGAGCGAGGGGGGATTTCCTTCCAGGCGGTCTCCGAGCGAGGGGGGATTTCCTTCCAGGCGGTCTCCGATGGAAGGCTCACCTGTCACCGGCAATATACTGCACCGTGTCTTCAAGCAAGTGTCTCCCACCGGTCCATTACGCCCTCCGGATTCGGGTACCCACTCCTGGGGTTCCCTAGGATCTCCTTCCCTCACGGAACTCAGTGGTGGGCACTGAGCTCCAGACCTCCTTCCAAGTACCTCACCCCTAGGCTAAAGGTGCCTGGGATGGAACACGACCACCGAACGTCCTCTAGGCCTAGGCTGCCTAGGGGACCGACACGAACCACTGCCCTCAGGCTGAAGGTGCCCGGGACTCGACCCCGTGACAAAGATGGCCGGCCCCTTTATACCCTCTCCCAGCAAGCACGGCGGGTTCCCCGCCCCACCATACCGCTGCCGAGGGAGGACAAAAAGGGAGCACAGCACACAGCAATGGTTCAACCCCAGCCCAAGGCAACAGCGCCACCCGTGGGGCTGCAGGGAACTGCACATCACTGGTGTCTCTGCCAGTTTTAAACACACAGAAAAGTGTATACCCGCTACACTCTCCCCCCCGGTAATTTGACACTGGTCCCCAGTGTCTGGAGTAAACTATGCCCTCAACGGCTGGCATAGCCCAGTCCAGAAACCAACTACAAATTGTACAAAATAAACTTTTGAAAACTTGGTCAACTGAAGCAATTGTGTCTGAGCCTTGCATGAAAGGGAAGGGAAACAACAACATTTTAACCATAACTTTAGAATCACATTCACATTACACTTTTTCCCACCCATCCTGACTAAGACCCACCCCATACTCAGTGGTCTTGATGGGATGCTCTCCTGCAGAGGGAAAAAAGAAAATTAACACACATAAACCCTGACACATGTGTTCGTGTAAGAGGAAAGAAACTTCTTCGTAAAGAAATCCCTTTTCTCCAAAGAGTGAGTGTGCGAAAAGTGTTAACGATGCGCAATACTGCCACCTGGTGACAGCGTCGCGGTAACTGCACTCGTGGAACTTCTCTTCTTCTCTTGAGCCCTATCTACCCCAGAGTCCATGATCTCTCGTAGGAAATTGAAGAACAAAGACAGGAACAGTCCTTCATCCCTCTGGGCAACAGGGACAACAAGCCCCAGAAAGTTCAGCAGCATAAGAAACAAGAACAGAGTCTCTTTCCTCCTACAGATAGAAACGGGGATGGGGCAAAACAAGTGGTTTCAAGTGCTGATCCATGGTCTCCAGATGGTACTCAACATCATCCCCTTCTTTGCGCCGGATCAGCACCTTGTCCGTGTGGATGTACCATCCCAACATCCATTCTGCCTTGCAATCTTTAAAACGCTGAGAGGCCTTGGGGGAGCATGCCAGGTACCTGCGGGCGTGTGCAACCTGAAGGTGGGTCCACACAAAGTCATTGTACTAGCGCTCCCGGCACAATTCCACCTCATACAGCAACTCCTTGGACAAGTATGGATACTCCCATCCGTACTCAGCAGCAACCTTCTGGCCAAATAGGCGTTGTAGTCTCGCCAGAGGAGGCATAGTGGCTCTGTCCCCTTCGCCAGGCAAAACTATTGAGTCAGGGTGGCGAGGGACCTTGATCACATCTGATCTGGGCATAGGTGCCCGCAACAACAGTCTCTTTTCCCCGGTCCCAGGTGTTGGGGGTACCGGTAATGTAAGGGCAGGTTGAAGACGGGACCCCTCTTCAGGCGCTGGTGCCTCCACCTGGGGTGTACTATCCCCTGTAGACATGGGTGGGTCCCTGGTTCTGCGGAATGAGGCAAGAGGTACTTTGTCCGAGCCCTTTTCAGTAAACAGTTCGTCTATGGCGACATCGTCTCCCAAATCGGAGAGCGACTCCAGGTCGGAGGTGTCACACTCCTCCGCAGGCAGGCAGCCCATTGTGGAGACTGAACTACCACCTCCTCCCACACACCAAATCTCTCTGCCTGGCTTACCTCGGCCTTTACTTGAGGGGGACGTCCGGAACTCCTGCCGATGGATCCCTCTGGGCCGGGCGTAGGCGGGCGGGATGGTCCACCACAACCGCTGGTCGGGGCTACCATGCCGGTCTTTCTCTTCGGTGGTGGACGCTGTAAGACAGTGGTGACCGAGTCAGCATCCTCGGATTTCTCCCGTTGAGTAGCCGCGACCTCCTCCGCGGTCGCTGCAGTGCGCACAGGGATGGCTGTCAAAGCGGTGATTCCTCCTCTCTGAGTGGTGCTGCCTGCAACACGGCTGGGGTAAATGGTTCTGGGCTTCTCAACCGCTGGATCTACTTCAAATAGAAACTCCCCACAGGCCTCGCATCGCTCGAACTGCTTCAGTTGGCACACCAGTCCCGAACAGCCGGGACAAATCACACCCAGGGCCTCAACGTCCATGCATGAATACAGGGCAAATCGTCCCCTTGGCTTTAGCCGAATCCCTGTATCGGTCACCGGAGCAGCAGCAGTCAAAGACGTGGTAGAAGGATGAAGTGGAACCCACGCTGTTTGTCCGAACATGGTGACTTGCTGTTGGTCCATCGCGCACTGCAAAGTTTTGCGCCAACGTCCCACGTGTAGTCCTTCACACGTATTGGACTCCTCCCCTTTTCTCCAGTTCACAGGCTTTTCTTCTTTTTCCTTTCTGAATCACGCCCACGAACTAAGCGGTGGGGGTGTGCCTGGTGGCGCAGTGCAAATAGAAACCCCCACGTGTACTACTTCACACGGCTGGGCTCCCCCCTTCTCTCGCTCTTCTGCGCGGGCCTTTCCCTTCACTGGGTCATGTCCACGACTTCGAGCAGGGATGCACTTTGGCCAATAACGTGGCCCACCTACTCAGAACTCCTCCCGGCAGACACGTTCACCTCCGTAGTAGCACGAACACCAATCCCGGACCCGAGCCACCACGTGTAGCGGCCTCCGCTCTCTCCTCTCTTTATCAGCTCGTCTGTCTCTTGTCTAGGGGTACCCTAGAGGAGAGAGTGCGGGGTCACCACGCCAAGCCCTCACCGCAGATAGTTGTGTGGTGTAATCAAAGTTCTTATGTTACCTTCGGGTCGGTGTTCTGCACCTGGAACCTCCAAAGAGAGTTACCTTGAACAATGTCTGCCAGAAAACGAGCCCCACACCATTAAAGTCCAACACTCCTTTTTTCTTCTCAATGCAAAAGTGAACACAATCAGTTGGACTCCTTAGAGAACAGAACAGACAAGGAGGTGTGGATGCGAGTAGGCCCAGACACAATGAACTCTCCACTTTCCTTCCTGAAAGTAGGTTGCGGTCTCCGAGCGAGGAGGGATTTCCTTCCAGGCGGTCTCCGATGGAAGGCTCACCTGTCACCGGCAATATGCTGCACCGGGTCTTCAAGCAAGTGTCTCCCACCGGTCCATTACGCCCTCCGGATTCGGGTACCCACTCTCGGGGTTCCCTAGGATCTCCTTCCCTCGCGGAACTCAGTGGTGGGCACTGAGCTCCAGACCTCCTTCCGCGTACCTCACCCCAGGCTAAAGGTGCCTGGGATGGAACACGACCTCCGAACGTCCTCTAGGCCTAGGCCGCCTAGGGGACCGACATGAACCAGCGCCCTCAGGCTGAAGGTGCCCGGGACTCGACCCCGTGACAAAGATGGCCGGCCCCTTTATACCCTCTCCCAGCAAGCACGGCGGGTTCCCCGCCCGTCCATACCGCTGCCGAGGGAGGACAAAAAGGGAGCACAGCACACAGCAATGGTTCAACCCCAGCCCAAGGCGGCAGCGCCACCCGTGGGGCTGCAGGGAACTGCACATCACTGGTATCTCTGCCAGTTTTAAACACACAGAAATGTGTATACCCGCTACACTACCTATATGGTTTTACACTTTGAGGAATCTGTCCTCTGTTTTTCCTTGTTTTACCATTGGTGACATCCCATCTTGAAGTTACGCTCTACCGTGAGGAGGGGGATACTGGAGGATTTGTCTAAAAGACCCGAGGAGGTCAGGGAGACCCCACATGCCCTTTATGATCCCTCTTGTCATAAGGCAGGGGATCTACAATATCTGGTAAATATACAGCCACACTTAATTGTCACCATATGATCCATGTAGGAAGATTTTCTTTTCATTGGAGTACTTGAAAGAGTTTTTTGGGACTTTGTCACATTTGGACAAATTTTGGTCATATGCTCACATATGTTTCAAGGACTGTTCAACTATACCTATACCTAAATTCCTTTTTTTGGTTCACATCATTTCATTTTTATTCACATCAATTTTGTTTGCACTAGCATCAATGTAGTTCACATTGTTTATTTTCACCCTATGTGTTACTAGCAGGCGCTGGTTTTTGCACTTCCAGGTTTGTGCACAGTAAGCAATTCATTGTAAAGTGCCAGTTTACAAGGATATCTCCAAAATTCACATGTATTAAAAAAATAAAAAAAATATAGAACAGATGCGACAACAAAATTATTTATCCTGTATGTTATACTAAAAAAACAAAACAAAAAAACACCACAATGTGTGATAATAGTTCCCTCACAGGGAATTTCTAAAACAAGTTGCCATAACTGGGGGCCCCTTCTGCACTATGTCTCTATGCAGTCTCCGATATGTGGGGCCCCTCCTGCCCAAAGGTGTGCACACACATGTGTTGGTCTGTGCAGAGGAGTGAGGCCAGGAGTGCTGAGTGTGCTGGCCCAGGCCACTCACTCCTCAGTGCCCATGAATGCAGCCTGATCAGTGCCCATCAAATGCAGCCTGACAAGTGCCCATCAAATGCAGCCTTGCCAGTGCACATCAAATGCAGCATCATCAGTGCCCATCAAATGCAGCCTGATTAGTGCCCATCAAATGCAGCCTTACCAGTGCCCAGCCATGTGTCCTTACCAGTGCCCAGCAATGTGGCCTTACCAGTGCCAATAAACGCAGCCGTACCAGTGCCCATTAATGCAGCCATACCAGTGCCCATCAAATGCAGCCTGATCAGTGCCCATCAATGCAGCCTTACCAGTGCCCAGCAAATGCAGCCTAATCAGTGACCATCAATGCAGCCTTACCAGTGCCCATCAATGAAGCCTGGTCAGTGCCCAGCAATGCAGCCTTACCAGTACCCAGCAGTGCAGCCCGATCAGTGCCCAGCAATGCAGCCACACCTATGTGGGGTAGGAGCGTCCTCTACTTAGAGTTTCGGTAGGTCAGTCTTCCTTTGGGTTTTGAAGAAGCACAATGTATGTGTTAAATGTCGTCACCCATTGGTCCGTTGTTTTAGTCCTGGTGGCAGTCTTTCAATAAACCTGATCAGTGCCCAGCAATGCAGCGTTACCAGTGCCCATCAAATGCAGCCTGACAAGTGCCCATCAAATGCAGCCTTGCCAGTGCACATCAAATGCAGCATCATCAGTGCCCATCAAATGCAGCCTGATTAGTGCCCATCAAATGCAGCCTTACCAGTGCCCAGCCATGTGTCCTTACCAGTGCCCAGCAATGTGGCCTTACCAGTGCCCAGCAATGCGAACTTACCAGTGCCAATAAACGCAGCCGTACCAGTGCCCATTAATGCAGCCGTACCAGTGCCCATCAAATGCAGCCTAATCAGTGACCATCAATGCAGCCTTACCAGTGCCCATCAATGAAGCCTGGTCAGTGCCCAGCAATGCAGCCTTACCAGTACCCAGCAGTGCAGCCCGATCAGTGCCCAGCAATGCAGCCACACCTATGTGGGGTAGGAGCGTCCTCTACTTAGAGTTTCGGTAGGTCAGTCTTCCTTTGGGCTTTGAAGAAGCACAATGTATGTGTTAAATGTCGTCACCCATTGGTCCGTTGTTTTAGTCCTGGTGGCAGTCTTTCAATAAACCTGATCAGTGCCCAGCAATGCAG
This sequence comes from Rana muscosa, assembly GCA_029206835.1. Lineage (NCBI taxonomy): Eukaryota > Metazoa > Chordata > Amphibia > Anura > Ranidae > Rana > Rana muscosa. The sequence goes on along the minus strand of CM055117.1, from coordinate 967,316,149 downwards.
CCTTACCAGTGCCCAGCAATGCAGCCTTACCAGTGCCCATCAATGCAGCCTTACCAGTGCCCATCAATGCAGCCTTACCAGTGCCCATCAATGCAGCCTTACCAGTGCCCAGCAATGCAGCCTCACCAGTGTCCAGCAATGCAGCCTCACCAGTGTCCAGCAATGCAGCCTCACCAGTGTCCAGCAATGCAGCCTCACCAGTGTCCAGCAATGCAGCCTCACCAGTGTCCAGCAATGCAGCCTCACCAGTGTCCAGCAATGCAGCCTCACCAATGTCCAGCAATGCAGCCTCACCAGTGTCCAGCAATGCAGCCTCACCAGTGCCCAGCAATGCAGCCTCACCAGTGCCCAGCAATGCAGCCTCACCAGTGCCCAGCAATGCAGCCTCACCAGTGCCCAGCAATGCAGCCTCACCAGTGCCCAGCAATGCAGCCTCACCAGTGCCCAGCAAATTAAATCTTATCAGCACCCATCAATGCAGCCCTGATCAGTGTCCATCAAATACAGCCTTACCAGTGGAAGTGCCCATCAATGCAGCCTTACCTGGATTTTGGATTTGAATAGCGTGCCCATCCTCCCCTCCCACGGTCCTCCTCCTCCAGCAGCCGCTGTAACAAGGTCCTGGCTCCTATAATACACGTCACACTGATACAATTTGCCAGCATTGGCTCAGTGTTCTGCCTATCGCTGGAGGCGGGACTTTTTTTACAGCGGCCACTGGAGGAGGAGGACAGAGAGGGGAGGATGGGCACGCCGGGATAACACCCCCCAATGTGTGGCACTCGGGGCGAACCGCCCCCCTGTTGGCATGGACACCCTCCCCTTCACGCACATCCAAGCCGCCTGATACAGTTTGCATTCTAGAGGCCAGTCCTGCGTGATGTGGCTGCTAACGGGAATGGCGTTCCTGCTGTGGAAAAAGTACAGGAATGCCGTTCCCATGTGTTCCTGCAGGACTCGAGACCTGCTTGCTAGTACAATACATAGGCTGCCAGACCCAGACCCAGATCTAAGTACACCAACAAATATAGGCTCAGTCTAGCAGATGTCTTTTTATGGATTTACTGCAGAAAATTTGAACAGGAGAGTCATGCACCTGCAGCGTACTGCAAAACATGAGGAGAAATTAACAGAAGGACAAACTTTAGCCAAAATCCTATTGTAAAAGCCATTACCGGGAGGTAGAAGGGAATGACCAGCTAATCTGGAACTCTGTGTGAGCAGTCCCAGTCCTTACAGTAACCTCTGCCACTTACATGCACAAGCATGGGATCCATAATCAGTCTTTCCCGCAAAGACCAAAGACAGTTGTCTGCCAACCAGCCTCCATGCAACACTTTCCAGTGAGGAAGAAAAAGTCCTTCTCCAGGGTGTCTCCGCAGGTGACACCCTCCAACAAATATTTCTCAAACAGATCTCCTTCAGGCCCTCGGCCAAGCACATGTTGAGGCCCAAACAGCAACTCCAGTAGGCAGCAGCCCCAGAACAAGAACCCTCCCAAATATGTATATTCTCCCAAGCCACCTTCTGGGTGCCCCTCCCTGGGATTGACTGAAAGTAGATAAATATTCATAACTTCAGTGGCTGACAACTCTAATGTCAGGACCTGGACTTGAACCTGGGACCTCAGCTTTGTCTGGCAATGAATCTTCTCACTTAGCTATCTGAGATACTGGACAGTGCCTTCTCAGATGCTTTAGACAACCCTGCCTTGTACCTTGATTTCAGCTGAACCTTGAACTCTTTGCTCCTCCCAGGAACTTTCTGATATAAGCCATGTCTCAGCACAATATTCTGGCAAAGAGGAAGTGCAATCTCCAGCCTGTATCTCGCTCCTGTCTTCCCTGCTGCCGTCCATATTTGCTACTGCTTGTTATCGACCCTTGGCTTGTTCCTCGACTACGCTTCTGCCTGATCCCAACCTGCAACGACTCATTGGCTTGTTTACTGACCACGCTTCTGTTTGATCCTTACCTGCTCATCCGCTACTGATCCCCGGCTTTGCTCACCTCCTGGTGGGGTGATCCTGAGGACCGCGACCTGGTACTATACTAACACGCAGTAAAATCCATCTCCACCATCAGGAGCTCTGGTGAACACCGGTTAGTACTTAGACTCCGCACCTCAGGTGAGCCTGTGTCATCTGCCAGGGTGACTGCCTGTGTACCTATCCTGCTGGTCAGTGGTAGTCCTGCAACTGCTAAAGCAATTGGTCTTCGAGCCTGACCCCTGATCGTGACACCTACTCTATTCTCTTGAAGCTTCTTCCAGAGACAGGCAGGAGTAATCAACCACTAAGCTTTTGGAAAACGTGACCAGACAAAAAAAAAAAAAGATCACTTCTCCATTGAGTACAGCAGAGCCAAAAACACAATTTAGGCTAACTAGGACAGGGCACTTAATGCGACCCAAAAAATAAACATACAGGTGGTCAGGAGCAGATGAGTCTAGGCGCTAAAGCTCTTCTAGTATTATAGTAGACAAATAATGGCAATGAAAGAGTTTACCTAATGCCCTGTACACACGATCGTTTTTTCAGATGAAAAAAGTCAGATGGACTTTTTTCATCGGAAAAAAACAATCGTGTGTGGGCCCCATCGGACTTTTTTCCATCGGTGTAAAAAAATAGAACATGTTTTTTTTTCCATCGGAAAAATTTAAAACAATAGGAAATTCCGATCGTCTGTGTGGAACTCCAACGGAGAAAAAACCCACGCATGCTCAGAATCAAGTTGACGCATGCTCAGAAGCATTGAACTTCATTTTTCTCGGCTCGTCTGAGTGTTTTACGCCACCGTGTTTTGGACAGTCGGAATTTTTTCTGATGGTGTGAATGCAAGACTGATGGAAGTCAGCTTCATCGGAATTCTGACGGAAAATTCCATCGGATTTTATTCCATCGGAAATCCAATCGTGTGTACAGGGCATAAGAGTTAAATACTCTCCTGGCAGAAAAAGATGTCCAGGAAAGTATGTACTTGCACACCTTATTGTATAGCTGTAGCTGTTAGGGCCTGCTCACATCAGTGCTTTGTAGTAAAAAACACATTTAATGTGCATTATCTGTGCATTAACCTACAAAAGACATGCACTTGTTTTTTAATACAGTGCTCCATAACATAAGGAAGGTTCACAACGCTGTACTGCATGGTAAAACTTTTTTATTTTTTTCTTATGTGTTACTGCAACACACTGGTAAGAACTGGCCCCATAGCTACTTACCGTACATTAAAAAATAATACTTGGCAATGTTAGCAGTTTTGAAATTGCATAACAGTTACATGTAAACAACAGGCAGTAAAATAGGTAGTCGATTTGAATGTCATTTATGGATTATATGCTGAATTACGCACATTAAAAAATCAATTGAGCCATTATAAAGTCCCTTTTTAGTAATACTATTTTGGTTCAGGAAACAAATGACCTTTATTCACAGAAATGTCAAAATAAATACTAACTCTTAACATAATCTTTAGGCTTTCCAAGGTTAAAAATTCGATATTTCTTTTATATTGTGTTTGTAAAAATAAATGTGCCCAATCATCTAATGTCTTGCAATATTCTGCTCTTTGAATTTCCTGTTGTGTATTCAGGTAATAAATGCTATATTGCTTTTTATGGCAACCACAAGTTAAATATTTGAATACAGTGCATTTTTAGAATAACCTCAAAATATTTTTTACCTAATTGTATCTAAAAGTATAGACTCAATACAATTTTACCTTTGCATACCACACAATGTACAGTATGTCATAATTCTTGCTTTACTCCATATTTTCTACATTTTGGGACCCTGGTATTGTAGAATACAGTGGAAAAATGTTAAATAGATTAGACTGACTTTAAAACACATTGGTGAACAATTTTAATCTTCTAAAAAAAAAAATATATGTCATAAAAGCAGATGCTACAAAGTGCATGCTCTGTATTACTATAGGTGAGAATTTCTGACTTTTTGTTACGCTACTCTTATAACTCTCTCAACCTATCAGCACTTCCCCTTCTCATAAAGAAGAGATCTCTCATTAGTTGACCATATTTTAAAGTATGTCCAAATTTAAAAAAAACTAAATGTTCCTTTCCAAATTCTTAATTTCCTGTTTTAAAGATCAGAGGAAATCTCTCCAAAGACAAGTCCTCAATGGAAGACTTACTTCTGTTCCTATTCTAGTGACAACATTTTGGATCTTCCTTTACAGTTATTCCCAATAGCAATGGTTAACACACACACACACACACACTTACTCATGTTTTGTCACTTTAAAAAGTAAAGTACTGAAAAATATCTGGTGATCTGCCAGAAATTCAGTGTGCTCCAAACTTACGGTGTTGCCTGCCTTGCCTGGGTTCTCTGGTGCTGGACTCCATAACATGTGAGGGAGATGTTGATGTAGTCCACAGTGGAGAACTGCACAGGCTTGAAAACTCTGCTCGGGATTTAACTGCTTTAGAGTGTAAAAATCCTGGAGTTCCACACTTTAACGCACTAGCAGTTTCTTTTATTATTAATACCCTTCACAGACCTAATTACCATCTCTAACCTTAAAGTGATCATAAAGGCTGAAGTTACTGCTCCCCCCCCACAGCTCCCCCTAATGGCAGAATCTGCTGAGGGGCAATTCTCGGCAGGTCACCGTCAACACTGATGATACAGCGGTGAATGCTGGGATGCATTCACCGCATCCCGGAAGTCTCTGCTTGTGGGCTTCACAGTGCCCACAAGCAAAATGGCAAAGAACAAGATCTATTTATAAAAGTTATTATTTAGAACGGAAATAGACGGGGGACGTCTCTAATCGCAGGACAAGTGAGTACTAACATGTTATCTGTAACCCCATTACATGCACCTAGAAAAAAAAAAAAACGAGGGACCGCGGAACCTCCGCTTTAACTGGGCCCCATCTCCATCCAGCAATGTGCACAAGAGTTTCTGTCCCGGAAACTCCTCATTGACTGAGACAGCAGTGGGAGCCATTGGCCTGAGCAGCAGCTCTGTGTCTTATGGACTCATAGAGCCGTTCTCTGGAGCGAGCATGCATCAGTGCCCTCATAACAAGCGGCTTGCTATTGCGAGCAGTGGTCAAGGGGGAGGGGCCAAGAGCGTTTGCAGGGGGACCCGAGAAGAGGAGGATTGGGGCTGCTCTGTGCAAAACCACTGCACAGAGCAGGTAAGTATAACATGTTTTTTTTTTTTTTTTTTAAAGCAGAACCTTTAATACCACTTTTATACAAAAACAATGGGGTGTCTAACCACATCCCTAAACGAATTCCTAGCTGGAGAAACATGTAATGAAATGAAGGTGAAGAGCTAATTGGATCTGATTAGATGTTACTTTAAAATTGATAATAGAACACATTTCAAATATTTTTACAGATGTTTTACTGTTCAAAGGATTTGTAATTTTTGCCTTCCCATTTTAGCATTAAGCCTCGTACACACAACCGTTCGTGTGTATGGTTTCTTGTCGAGAAAACTGCTGGGAATCTCGACGAGAAAAATAGAACCTGCTCTCTATTTTCTCGTCAGGATTCTCGTTTTTCTCGTTGGGATTCTCGTCGGCCTGTTTCCCAACGAGAAAACCGGTCTTGTGTATGCTTTTCCGAGTCTTAAAAAACCGCGCATGCTCAGAATCAAGTATGAGACGGGAGCGCTCCTTCTGGTAAAACTAGCGTTTGTAATGGAGATAGCACATTCGTCACGCTGTAACGAACTGAAAGCACGAAGACTGAAAATCGCAAATCGTCTCTCCCCAAACTTTTACTAACACGCGGTAACACGAGATCAGCAAAAGCAGCCCAAGGGGTGGCGCCATTGGAATCAAACTTCCCCTTTATACTGCCATCGTACGTGTTGTACGTTACCGCGCTTTACAACAACGAGATTTTTAATTGACAATGTGTATGCAAGGAAAGCTTGACAAGAATCTCGTTGAGAAAACCAACGTTTTTTTTTACGACGGGATTCTCAGCCGTGTGTATGAGGCTTAACTGCTTGCTGTAAAAAGTGTTGAACTTATTGATCATTGAAAGGGGGTGATGGTGCTACTTTACTTTCCAATGAGGAGATTGGATGTAGAGAGGTGACATAAGAAGCTAAATTTCTGCACATCATCTGTCTTACTGTACGGTGTGGAAAATCTGTGATAATCACAAGGCTGACTGTGAAGAATTTGGTATGAAAACAGTAAATATACATTTAACCACTTCAGCCCCGGAAGATTTGGCTGCTCAATGACCAGGCCATATTTTGCAACACGGCACTGCGTCGCTTTAACTGACAATTGTGCGGTCGTGCGACGTTGTAGCCCAAATTTTTTTTATTTTTTTCCCACAAATAGAGCTTTCTTTTGGTGCTATTATATCATCTCTGCGGTTTTTTAAAAACTAAAAATATTTTGTACTTTTTGTTATAATAAATATCCCCAATTTTTTTTAAAAAATGATAATTTTTTCCTCAGTTTAGGCTGATATGTATTCTTCTACATATTTTTGGTAATACAAATCGCAATAAGCATATATTGATTGGTTTGCGTAAAAGTTATAGCGTCTACAAAATAGGGGAAAGATTTATGGCATTTTTTGTATTATTTTTTTTTTACTAGCAATGGCGGTGATCAGCGATTTTTATCGGGACTGCAACATTATGGCAGACAGATCGGACACTTTTGACACATTTTTGGGACCATTGGCATTTATACAGCGATCAGTGCTATAAAAATGCACTGATTACTGTGTAAATGTCACTGGCAGGGAAGGGGTTAACAGCAGGGGGCGATCAAGGGGCAAACTGTGTTACCTAGTGAGTGAAGTGTGGGGGGATGGGACTGACTAGGTGAGGAGAGCGATCGTTATTCATGCTTAGTATGAACAACAGATCGCTCTCCTCACCCCTGACAGCACGGAGATCTGTCTGTTTACATTGTCAGATCTCCGTTCTGTCTCTGTGTGGAGCGATCGCGGATGCCCGGCGGTCATCGCGACCACCGGGCATGCGCATCGGCTCCGGCGTCGCGTTGGTGCCATGCACGCACCCCCTAGTTGTTTAAAAGGCAAACCGACGTAGTAACGACGGTTTTGCCCAGGGGAGCCAACCTGCTGCAGTATAACTGCGGCCGCTGGTCGGGAAGGTGTTAAAGGAACGCAATAGCCAAGACTTTTTTTTATAATAAAATGTGGCTTTTGCAACTTATCCTCTGTCCAGGGCTGTCTGGATTAAATTACACCCAATATCATTCAACTCACTTCCTTTGAGCCCAAAACTTCAGGTAACTTTCCCCTGGGGGCAAGTCTTCCAGCTGCCCTAGTCTCATAGGAGAATGCTAAAGCTTTAAAGGACCCACCCAATACCAATGGGAAAAGAGGACCAAAGACAGGATGTCACCTACCCAAAGGCATTATGATTTATTGTGTATCTATAGCAAAACCTTTTTTTTTTGTATAAGAAAAAGTGTGGAAGGTTTAAACTGTTTGTGTCCCTGCTCAAGAGATTTATCCACTTTATTCATGTTGATGACCAATGTCATCTTAACATAAAGCAATGGGAATTCTAAATGTTTACAGTCACTGGAACACAAGATGAGGGGAACTTTCCCAATGGGAAGTTGTTCTGGTGACAACTTTCTAAGAGGTGATTTCCTCTCATTTAGCAGATTAGCTTAGTCTATGGGACAGGAAATTTACACAATGGCACACAAAATGCAGAAATAATGGAAAAGGCTTGAAAGTGATACTAAACCCTTTTTTGTTTTAGTATTTCATTAAAGAAAGTCGAGGTGCACTGTGACGAACCCTCTGTCCTCAAACAGATCTACGTCCGCCGTTAATGCTTCCTCCCTTCAGATCCAGCACCGTCCAAGATTCTTTAGCCCCCAGTCAACAGACAGCACCTCAGTGTAGAGTGGAAAAACAAACTGACTTTATTATCACACATGGACACACAGATATCTCCCTTCAAAACACATCCCTCACACCCTTGGAAAACAGGGCGGGTCAAACTGTCCAATGACAATGGACACACAGGTCAGGTGTGTTCAAACTTCTCCTCAGTAAACAGTCTTAGCAAGGGGGCAGTTGGAGGAATCCCCCCCCCTCTTTCCTCACAGTAAGACACATACACATCCCATAATAGTTGAGGCAGACAGCCACAATAGACAATAGAATAGCCACACCCCAAACCATCACAGCAAATAGTCCAACAGCATGGGACAGCACACATTATATATATATATATATATATATATATTAGTCCAACTAGTACAGATCAGACTGGAGTTCTCATTCACCCTGTGCCCCATTAAAGATACAGGGTGATCTACACATAAGAGGGCCTGGGGAAGCTGGACAAGGAGCCTCCAGAACTCTCCAGGGCAAGCTGAGTCCCACAAACCCCCCACCCAAAGTCACTCCTGTCACATGCACATAGTATGCGTCCTTAAAGCGGAGGTCTGCCATTTTTTTTTTAAAAGTCAGCAGCTACAAATACTGCAGCTGCTGACTTTTAAAATAAGCACACTTACTTGTCCAGGGTCCGCGATGTCGGCACCCAAGGCCGACCCCTCCCTTGGTCCTCGGATGCTGCCGCCGACATCTTCGGTAAGGGAATCAGGAAGTGAAGCCTTGCGGCCTCACTTCCTGGTTCCCTACTGCGCATGCGCGAGTCGCGCTGCACAATCTAAATGGTCCCCCTGCTGTCTTCTGGGACCTGTGTGTCTCCCAGAAGACAGCGGGGGGGGGGAGACGGGAAGTGGCGTAGACTCTGCAGGGGTCTACGACCGGGAATTGGGTGCAAATACCTGTATTATACAGGTATCTGCACCCCCCTCCCCCCCTGAAAGGTGCCAAATGTGACACCGGAGGGTGGGAGGGTTCCGAAAAGCGGAAGTTCCATTTTTGTGTGAACCTCCGCTTTAACAATTTGCCTTTTTTTGTTTCCTTGTTGGTCCTCATACTGCTATCTTGCTGCTAAGAAGATACGTGTGAATGCATACTTCTGGCTGGGGTTATGTGTGTCCATTGAAACACACAGCACCTACAAAGCCATTCCTTTGCTCCCTTGTCACAGCTCCTGACAGGAGGCTATTGCTATCCTACCCTCATCTCTCCACTACAAGTCAGGAGGTTCAGGGAATGGCACCAGTCATTAAGCAACCCAACAGTGGAGCAGTGGATAGCACTGCTATAACCTCAGCCTAGCCTATCTAAAACTAAAAAGTAAAGTTTTAAATATAGACACACTATATTATTATTATTATTATTATTATTATTATTATTATAGACACATTATATGTATTCAGAGATTTTTTTTAAAATGCTGCGGGGGGGCTTCTAGGAGTGGATGGATTTTTATTAAATGAAAAAAGGCTATAATGTTTTACCTAGTAAAGACTTGGTCATATAAAACACTATAGCTGGCTGATAATCATTATATCATATTTGGATGATCATCGTCCCAATGTGGAAGCCAGTGGGAAAAGCCAATGCTGTCACATATACAGGAATGTTTGGAAGGAGATGCTCTGATCTGACAGTGTGGAGGAAATGAAAAGCTCTCATGAGAGGCTTGGCTAAGTTTTAGTGGAAAACTGCGTGAATTACATTTTTTTTTCTTAGTAAATATTTCCTGTTTATTTCTCCATCATTTGTTAGACAATTTTGTCTTCATGATTTTTTTATTTTTTTTTACATGTTGTAGCACCTGCAGAATACATTTTTCTAGTGAATCTAAAGCCTTGTACACACGACCGGTTTTCTCGGCAAGAAACGACAAGAAAACTGTTGGGAGAGCTTTCTTGCCGAGAAAACCGTTCGTGTGTACGAGGCTTTCAGGTTTCTCGTCAAGAAAACTGCCCAGAATCTCGACAAGAAAAAAAAGACCTGCTTTCTTTTTTCTCATTTTTCTCGGCGTGATTCTCGTCAGACTGTATTAGGACAAGAAAACCATTCGTGTGTATGCTTTTCCGAGTCTTCAAAAACCGTGCATGGTCAGAATCAAGTATCAAGTATGAGACGGGAGCGCTCCTTCTGGTAAAACTAGCGTTCGTAATGGAGATAGCACATTCATCACGCTGTAACGAACTGAAAGCACGAAGACTGAAAAGCGTGAATCGCCTCTCACTAAACTTTTACTAACACGCAGTAACACGAGATTAGCAAAAGCAGCCCAAGGGGTGGCGCCATGAGAATGGAACTTCCCCTTTATACTGCCGTCGTACGTGTTGTACGTGACCGCGCTTTACAACAACGAGATTTTGGATTGACAGTGTGTATGCAAGGAAAGCTTGACAAGAATCTCATCAAGCTTGACAAGAAACCCGTCGAGAAATACAACGTTTTTTTTGCGACGAGATTCTCGGCCGTGTGTACGAGGCTTTAGACTATTTTAAGCCTCGTACACACGGCCGAGAATCTCGTCACAAAAAAAACGTTGTTTTTCTCAACGGGTTTCCTGTCAAGCTTGACGAGATTCTTGTCAAGCTTTCCTTGCATACACACTGTCAATCCAAAATCTCGTCTGTCTAAAGCACGGTGACGAACAACACGTACAACGGCAGTATAAAGGGGAAGTTCCATTCTCATGGCGCCACCCCTTGGGCTGCTTTTGCTAATCTCGTGTTACTGCGTGTTAGTAAAAGTTTAGTGAGAGATGATTTGCGCTTTTCAGTCTTCGTGCTTTCAGTCCGTTACAGCGTGACAAATGTGCTATCTCCATTACGAACGCTAGTTTTACAAGAAGGTGCGCTCCCATCTCATACTTGATTCTGACCATGCGCGGTTTTTGAAGACTCCGAAAAGCATACACACAAACGTTTTTCTCGTCCAAATACAGTCTGACGAGAATCACGACGAGAAAACTGAGACTCCCGACAGGAAAAAAGAAAGCAGGTCTTATTTTTTTCTCGTCGAGATTCTGGGCAGTTTTCTGGACGAGAAACCTGAAAGCCTCGTACACACGCACGGTTTTCTCGACAAGAAAGCTCTCCCAACAGTTTTCTTGTTGTTTCTTGCCGAGAAAATCGGTCATGTGTACAAGGCTTTAGTCTAATTAGTCTTTTCTAAAACCAGCTTATAGGCTGTCCAGATGATGAATATTCCAGGTGCCATGTTTGGACTTGCAAGAAGAATCCTTTGACAGGAAGTGAATTGACAGTTTCCTGCTCAACAATAGTATTAAATAAGTGCATAGAGCATGAAGTGACAGTACATGATGAATACATTTAATAGCTTTTAATATTACATTCTATGTGTGCTGTCACTTTTTATACATATTGTTTTAGAGTTTGAAGACCAGTGTCAGAGCAAGAATGACTGTGACAAAACCCAATAAAAGAATACATCTAAAACCTTTTTTTCCCTTTACGTTTTAGATAGTATAACCACTTCAGCGCCGGACCATTTGGCTGCCCAAAGACCAGAGCACTTTTTGCGATTCGGCACTGCGTCGCTTTAACTGACAATTGCGCGGTCGTGCGACATGGCTCCCAAACAAAAATTGACGTCCTTTTTTCCCCACAAATAGAGCTTTCTTTTGGTGGTATTTGATCACCTCTGCGGTTTTAATTTTTTGCGCTATAAACAGAAGAAGAGCGTCAATTTTGGGAAAAAAAGCAATATTTTTAACTTTTTTGCGATAATAAATATCCCCCAAAAATATATAAAAAAAATTTTTCCTCAGTTTAGGCTGATACGTATTCTTGTACATATTTTTGGTAAAAAAAAACGCAAGAAGCGTTTATTGATTGGTTTGCGCAAAAGTTATAGTGTCTACAAAATAGGGGATAGTTTTATGGCGTTTTTATCAATATTTTTTTTTTTTTACTAGTAATGGCGGCGATCAGCAATTTTTATTGTGACTGCAACATTATGGTGGACACATCGGACACTTTTGATGCCATTTTTGGGACCATTGACATTTATACAGCGATTAAAATGCACCGATTACTGTAAAAATTACACTGGCAGTGAAGGGGTTAACCAGTAGGGGGCACTGAAGGGGTTAAGTGTGTCCTAGGGATGTGTTCTAACTGAGGGAGGGATGGGCTATGTGTGACATGACATTGATCACTGCTCCCGATCACAGGGAGCTGTGATCAGTGTCCTGTCACTAGGCAGAGTGGGGAAATGCTTGTTTACATCAGCATTTCCCCGTTCTTCCTCTCCGTGAGATGATCGCGGGACTCCCGGCGGACATCGAGTCCTGCGGTCACACTCATAGAGCTCGCGGCGGGCGCGCGCCCACAATACCGCCTCTTAAAGGCGACGTATATATACGTTGATATGCTCAACCGTGCCATTCTGCCAACGTATATAGGCGTGACACGTTCCTTAAGTGGATAATGAAGTGTTAGCATCCCGGTTGGGGAGTTTCAAATTCTCTTTCTGCCTTAGTGACCATTGTCACAGAGACAAAAGGTGATGGAAATCTAACATTTTATAGTTAACACAGGAACAAGAGGTAAAGGGGAATCTATAGATGAGGACACTTTTGCTAGAGGCAACTATCTAAGATAGGATTTACACATTTGGAGGGATTTGATTTGACCATCTTTTGTTTCTTCAGGTTGGAAGGTGAAAAGAAATTTCCCCAACTTGACACAATAATTAAAGAACCTCACACAACTAAAAATGAATGTGGTTTTAGATATAATTTAAGAATGTAGATGACTGTGCTCAGTGTCGGGACAAGGTTATCCGGTGCCCAGGGCGAAGATGAAACCCGACGCCCCCCCCCCCCCCGCGCTGTGAAAAGCTACAGCGCCTACAGACGATGGGATCTATACTAATGCATCAGTGAGTGCATTAACCCCCTTGCTGCTGCATTTTACCAAATACCATTGCTAATTAAGCAAACTCCCCTCAGAGACTGCAGACATGATATAAGACAAGAGATGGTCAGAGACTGAGAACATGATACAAGAGATGGTCAGAGACTGAGAACATGATACAAGAGATGGTCAGAGACTGAGAACATGATACAAGAGATGGTCAGAGACTGAGAACATGATACTTACCACCTTACTGTGCCCATCAATGCCGCTTCTCTGTGACCATAATCGCAGCCTCTCTGTGACCATAATCGCAGCCTCTCTGTGACCATAATCGCAGCCTCTCTGTGCCCATCAATGCCGCCTTACTATGCCCATCAATGCCACCTCTTTTGACCATAATCGCAGCCTCTCTGTGCCCATAATCGCAGCCTCTCTGTGACCATAATCGCAGCCTCTCTGTGACCATAATCGCAGCCTCACTTTTCCTGTGAATGCAGTCAGACTCACCATAACCTGCCCTGGCTGGATCACACAGCGGACATCTCCCGCAGCACTGTGTGTCACACTCGCATAGCTGGGTCTGTGTGTGTTCGGCAGTGCCGTAACAAGGTCCCGCCCCCCTAGATCGGCTCATGTGATAGGCGGAACACTGATTCAATCTGCTACCACATGAGCTGGTCTAGGGGGGTGGGACCGGCACCGCCAAACACACACACAGACTTAGCTCCCTGACACACAGCGCTCCCGGGTCAGGAGACCGGTGCTGTGTGACAAACAAGAGGAGGAGGTGAGAGGGGAGGGCTGAAGCCGCAAGATCAAAGCGGCCCCGCCGCCTCAGGACAGGCGGCCTGTAGCGTGGCCTCTACTGCGCCCCCCCTCCTCCAGTAAATGGTCCCGCCCAGGGCATCCGACCCTTCTGCCCACCCCTTGTACCGGCCCTGACTGTGCTTGTCTGACGATGACACAAACAGCAGCACAAGGGAATGTAAAAGAACAAAACAAAAAACCTTACTCTTCTTGTTATGTCTCCTTTCCCAATGTAAAATATACTTCCAATTGCAGTTTTTGAATAGTAAAAAGTGTTTTGTGTGTGTTTATTCATACACCAGAGATAACTTAAAGTACAACTAAAGTTTTTGGAATGGAGTGGGATTAGAACATCTGTGAGTTTTTATTGCTGTCTGTGCCATCCGTTAAGTAGATTCACCCTCTCTATTTGTACTGTTTACCATTATAATTGAAAGTGAAAGTAAAAGAAAATCCCTAATTTTGGGTTGTCCCCAGAAAAGTAATAGAGGAAAAATCTTCCAATGGGGACACTAGCTCTGGTGACCTGGGGGTCCCCAAGAAATTCCCTAAATGTTCAGGGATTTTCCTCTCACTTCCTGTTTGGCTATGGGACAGGAAATGAAGGTAAATCTCTGTGTAGCGGGGTATCATATTTAGGGGGAGCATGTGAGTGGTAACTAGGCTCAGATGCACTAATTGTTAGGTTTCATGGACCATTTCTCTATCCCTGGGAGATAGTACTGGTGGGCAGTTCCCTGGGGCCTATAGGTGGCGCTGTTGCCATGGGCCTGGGTTGAACCGCAGTACACGGTTGTGCCTCTTTTTGTCCCCTCTCGGCAGCAGTACGGTGGGGCGGGGAACCTGCTGTGCCTGTCGTCGGGAGAGGATATAAAAGGGGGCGGCCATCTTCCAGAGGGGGTCGTCGGTTACGCGCTCAGGCACCTTAGGCCTGGGTGCATGTGTGTCGCCTCCGGGTGCCCTAGGCCCGGAGGCCTGGTCGGTTCCGCGCTCAGGCACCTTGAGCCTGGGTGCGTGAGGGTTGTCTTTGGGTGCCCTAGGCCCGGAGACAGAGCTGCTGTTCCATCCCAGACACCTTCAGTCTGGGGTGAGGTACTTTGGTGTGGGCCTGGAACCCAGCAACATTCGGCTGGGGTCCGCTAAGGATCGAGGCTCCCAGGGATCTGCCTTGCGAGGGGCTTGTGGTGCTGTGTGCCTCAGTCTATCCTGCGAAGGAGCCAACTATAAGAAAATCAGGTAAAGGCTGGGATGGGTGCGCTACACCTGCAATGAAACAGAGATGGTGAAAAAAAAATCTGCCAGGGGTTATACTCTCTTACTCTATCCAAAATGAAAAAAAAAAAGCTTTGCCCTTAGTTCTACTTTAATTATGTTCTACTGCTATAGAGGACTGAGAGGAATCACTGCAAAACATAGGAAATAAGGGAAACGATTGCCAAGAAGACAGCTGAGCCTGTGTGGATTTTCTGATAACTTTGTTCAAGTAGTTTATCTAGGCATCACTTTTAGCTGCAGTCTGGCCACCATAGGTTTTAATACCTATGCCATGCAGACCACCGTGTTCAAAGTGTACATTTTAAAGTGTTACTAAACCCACAACAGTAAAACCAGTCTGTATATGCAGTAAAGCATGCTTGTTATACTCACTGTGAAACCTATGGGGTTAATCCTGTACACTGTGTAAAAAGGCTGTTTGATCCTGTCTTCTCTGATCCTTCCCTTCCACAGTCCCCAATCCATTTCCTGATAGTACAGAGCCTTGGGGGCACTATGTATATCAGCCATTCTCAACCAGGGTTCCGTGGAACCTTGGGGTTCCTCCAGAGGTTGCTAGGGGTTCCTTGAGCTGTGGCTGATGAACCACATTTTTAATGGTGCCTTCAGAGTTCAAGGTTCAGCATCACCTAGCAAAGCCAGCAGCATGACAACGAATATCTTTTTAGTTGTCTTTAAGGGTGGCATTCTGAGCAACACTTTAAGAGGGACATTCTTCAACCAGTATAAGGGGCATTGTTCCTATTGACCCCTGATGAATTGGTTTTAGTAAGGGTTCCTCGAGACCTGAAAATTATTTTTGGGGTTCCTCTACAGTAAAAAGGTTGATAAAGCCGTATATGCTCAGTTTGGGACTGTGCATGTGATCAGCAGAGGGCCAATCAGCAATCTCCAGACAGAGAGTCAGGGGTCATGCAGCCTCATAGGAAAGTCAGAGGAGAATGAAAACTCCTCTTACAAGCTTTAACCAATGCTTGGCCGGACACTGATAGAAGATACAAGGCTACCATATACTGTGAACAAGAAAATGTATTTAGTGGTTCATATTTACTAAAATAAATGCATTTTCACGTTCTGTGTACTGTGGGGGACCTGATATAGTCAATGCAGGGTCCTGGGTTTAGCAACACTTTAAGGGATGAAAATGTTAATCTTTGGGAATAGTGTGGGAAGAATTAAAGGGGTTGTAAACCCTCATGTTTTTTCACCTTAATGCATCCTATGCATTAAGGTAAAAAAACACCTTGCAGTGTCCGCCCATCCCCCCCCCCCCGAGCCCCCATTTTACTTACCTGAGCCCTGAATTTCCATGGGCGCGATCCCGTGTCGTTTTCCCCATGGCTTGTCGGCTCTTCATTGGATAGATTGATAGCAGCGCAGCCATTGGCTCCTGCTGCTGTCAATCAAATCTAATGATGCGGCCGCCGGGGGGGCGGGGCCGAGTCATACACTCGGCGGCTATGTACGCAGAGTGTATCACACGGGAGGGGGTTAACTATTGCAGGGAGGAGCCGAGAGAGCCGCCGTGGGACCCCAGGAGAGGACGATTGGGGCCACTCTGTGCAAAACGAGCTGCACAGTGGAGGGAAGTATGATATGTTTGTTATTTTTTTTTTTTTTTAAACTAAACCTTTAGTGTCCCTTTAAAACCCCTTTTTGTTTCGGTGGCCGGTTGGTTGAACAAAGTGAAGGATATCCATGACATGGAGGACTTGATAGCAACGGAAAGAGGCCTAAGTGAGAAATTTTCCAAAACATGGTATTTTTGGCACGAATTCTACTTCTCTGAGGAATACGTGCTCTTAGTGGCTCGGTCCCCCATAGAGGATCGAATCTGAATGCTCCCCCCCTTTTTTTTTTATCTCTCCCTCCCCCTCTTGCACTCTTGCACTCCTTGCTTACTTTTCCTTTACTTTCTCTGATATCTCTTAATACCTAGAGTGTTGGCCTGATCAAGTCTGTTCCAAACGGGCTTGACGTTTCTATCTCTACCTAAAATCGGTGTCTGCCGCAATAATACGGCCATGCGGGGGGCGGAGGGCTCCTGTAAGCTTGACACTTGCTGTGATCCCCCCTCTGATAGCGGGCTCCATATCTTTACTATATGTTCTACTTATTGGGGGGGGGGGGTATAGAATGTTTGTTGTTTTTTGATACGCATCAGTATGCTCTCTGTATTTCCGCATGTCCTTTTCTCTTAAATAAAGAATTTATAAAAAAAAAAAAAAACTTTTTTTTTTTTTTTACTGCTTTTGGAGTTGGAAGGAATTCCCCTTACCATCACATGTTTCAAGCAGGAAGTGTCTGGGGAAGTCATTATAACCTTGACAGGCAGTCCTGCATAGTACTACAAACTCAACAGGGGTTCTCTTCCTTCCTCACTCTAGACCCAAAATGATGATAAGTTTTACATGAACATACACTTCAAACACTGGTGGTCTACATGGCACATGTATTAAAAGCAGTTTACATTGATGGTCAGTCTCTCATTAAAATGGAGCTCTGAATGGCAGCACATACCCAACAATGGTTCTATTCTAACAAAAAGTTAAATAAAAAAGTGTGCTTTTGACATTCACTTCAAGGAGGCAAATTTTAGTGGTATTATAATAAAGGTGGCTACTGTTATGTTTACAACCTGGGCTGCTGGCCACAAGTACAAAATTCCAAGCGCTAGGGAGGAAACTTGCCTGGAGGTTGAAGCAAACAGCTATGCCACTGCCTGTAGAACAAGCAGCAGAAAGAAAGACACAGTTCCCTATACACTTTCTAAGAATAAGAGACTGGTGGTGCCTCTGGCAGTTACTGCAGCTCTTTTACACAATATCTAGGTGGGTGTGAGGGTGACGTGTTCCTTCATGCAACCCAATAAAAAATGCCAAGAAATGTGGAATGAAATGGCAGGAAGATGTAGGCTACATATCATCTGGTAAATTGTGCGGTCGTAACCTTCCTCTTATGTCAGTTTCGGATAAAATATTGTTATTTATTCTTCGATTCAGAGAATTTATCATAGTATCTGGATTGAATCTTGCAAACTCAATAAAAATGCAGCCTTCTTCAAAGGACAGTGCAAAGAATAGTGATGACGTGTTTATAGTAATACCCTACATTTTGCCTTTCTCAAAATTCAGAGCTTTATAATAATACTTTGCTTTGACTTCCGGTACTTTGCTATTTACCTTGCAGACCTATTTGTGGCTGATCACTGTAGATCATGGATTGTAGGTTACCTTGTACAGTGTAGTATGTGATTTCAAAGTTTTGTTATATATGCAAATTTTTCTGCCACGATTCAACTACATAATGCTTATGAAAACATGCTGGAGACAATGCTGTTCAAACGTCATTTTTTTTTCTAAACAAAACAATCAGTAGCCCTTCTGCCCTATGAATATATGTACAGTAAACCACACTGAAAATATAAAGAAAATATATAAGAGCACCTTAGCAGCTATACTAAATGTTCCCATAGCAATCTGCCAATATAGAAGAACAGTGACAAATCAGAAATCTCACAAGTACGGTGCAATAAATCAATTAACTAAAGCCTCATACACACGATCGGACTTCAAACAAACTTTTCCGTGGATTTTTGTCCGAAGGGAGTTGGCCGGGAACACCCATAGCATACACACGGCGGGACTTTTCTGCAAACTTTCCCAACATCACATGGTTTTCTGATCTTTACCGCCACCTTTTGGTCAACTTCTGCTATTGTTGGTTGATTTTAACATTGGTTCTGTGCATGCGTGTTTGTACTTCGGACAAAAGTCTGATGGATTTCTGTACACACGATAGGACTTTGCACCGTAGGACTTTTGTTGCCGAAAAGTTGGTCCGTTTGCAGAGCGAACTTTTGTCCGATGAAAACAGAAAAAGTTTGTCCGATGGAGCGTACACACGGAAGTATTTTTTTGAAAACTTGCTCATTTTGAAGTTTGTTGTCAAAAAGTCCTACCGTGTGTATGGGGCTTTAAGCCTCGTACACACGGTCGGACTTCCATCGGACTTTTCTGTGGATTTTTGTCCGAACGGAGTTGGCCGGGAACACCCATAGCATACACACCACAGGACTTTTCTGCAAACTTTCCCAAAACTTCTTCCAACATCGCGTGGTTTTTCTGCTCTTTTCTGCTCTTTACCGCCACCCTTTGGTCAACTTTTGATATTGTTGGTTGATTTTAACATTATTTGTTTTGTCCATCGGACAAAAGTCCGATGGTTTTCTGTACACACAGTCGGACTTTGCTCCATCGGACTTTTGTTGGCCAAAAGTTTGTCCGTTTGCAGACCGAACTTTTGTCCGATGAAAAAAAAAAAGAAAAAAAAAAAGTTTGTCCGATGGAGCGTACACACGGTCGGATTGTTGGTGCAACTTGCTCAAAATGAAGTTTGTTGGCCAAAAGTCTGACCGTGTGTACGGGGCTTAAGCAATACTCAACCACAAACAAACATAAAACAAGTGTTGCAAAAGGCTGAGAAATTCATATGAAAGTTCAAAACATGAAATTCTGTGATATATCATAAAGTGTTCATATATTCTATATACAGGATCTCACAAAAGTGAGTACACCCCTCACATTTTTGTAAATATGTTATTATATCTTTTCATGTGACAACACTGAAGAAATGACACTTTTCTACAATGTAAAGTAGTGAGTGTACAGCTTGTATAACAGTGTAAATTCACTATTCCCTCAAAATAACTCAACACACAGCCATTAATGTCTAAACCGCTGGCAAAAAAAGTGAAAATGTCCAAATTGGGCCCAATAAGCCATTTTCCCTCCCAGGTGTCATGTGACACATTAGTGTTACAATGTCTCAGGTGTGAATGGGGAGCAGGTGTCTTAAATTTGGTGTTATCGCTCTTACTCTCTCATACTGGTCACTGGAAGTTCAACATGGCACCTCATGGCAAAGAACTCTCTGAGGATCTGAAAAAAATAATTGTTGCTCTACATAAAGATGTCCTAGGCTATAAGAAGGTGGCCAAGACCCTGAAACTGAGCTGCAGCACGGTGGCCAAGACCATACAGCGGTTTAACAGGACAGTCTCCATTCAGAACAGGCCTCGCCATGGTCGACCAAAGAAGTTGAGTGCATGTGCTCAGTGTCATATCCAAAGGTTGTCTTTGGGAAATAGACATTTGAGTGCTGCCAACATTGCTGCAGAGATTAAAGGGGTGGGGGGTCAGCCTGTCAGTGCTCAGACCATACACTGCATCAAATTGGTCTGCATGGCTGTCGTCCCAGAAAGAAGCCTTTTCTAAAGATGATGTACAAGATAGCCCGCAAACAGTTTGCTGAAGACAAGCAGACTAAGGACATGGATTACTGGAACCATGTCCTGTGGTCTGATGAGACCAAGATAAACTTATTTGGTTCAAATGGTGTCAAGCATGTGTGGCGGTAACCAGGTGAGGAGTACAAAGACAAGTGTGTCTTGCCTACAGTCAAGCATGGTGGTGGGAGTGTCATGGTCTGGGGCTGCATGAGTGCTGCCGGCACTGTTCATTGAAAACCCAACATATACTGTGACATAATGAAGCAGCGCATGATCCCCTCCCTTCGGAGACTGGGCCGCAGGGCAGTATTCCAACATGATAACGACTCCTAACACATGTCCAAGACGACCACTGCCTTGCTAAAGAACTGAGGGTTAAGGTGATGGACTGGCCAACTATGTCTGCAGACCCAAACCTAATTGAGCATCTGTGGGGCATCCTCAAACAGAAGGTGGAGGAGCGCAAGGTTTATAACATCCACCAGCACTGTGATGTCGTCATGGAGGAGTGAAAAAGGACAGGGGAAACCTGTGAAGCTCTGGTGAACTCCATGCCCAAGAGGGTTAAGGCCGTGCTGGAAAATAATGGTGACCACACAAAATATTGACACTTTGGGCCCAAATTGGACATTTTCACTTAACCACTTAAGCCCCGGACCATTTGGTAGCTAAAGGACCAGAGGTGAATTCAGAATTTTGCACTGCGCTGCTTTAACTGTAAATTGTGCGGACATGCAATGTTGTACCCAAACGAAATTTGCGTCCTTTTCTTCCCACAAATAGAGCTTTCTTTTAATGGTATTTGATTGCCTCTGCGATTTTTATTTTTTGCGATATAAACGGAAAAAGACCGAAAATTTTGAAAAAAAAAATGATATTTTCTACTTTTTGTTATAAGAAAAATCGAATAAACTCAATTTTAGTCATACATTTAGGCCAAAATGTATTCAGCCACATGTCTTTAGTAAAAAAAAATGTCAATAAGCGTATATTTATCGGTTTGCGCAAAAGTTATAGCGTTTACAAACTAGGGTACATTTTCTGGAATTTACACAGCTTTTAATTTATGACTGCCTATCTCATTTCTTGAGGTGCTAAAATGACAGGGCAGTACAAAACCCCCCCAAATGACCCCATTTTAGAAAGTAGACACCCCAAGGAAATTGCTGAGAGGCCTGTTGAGCCCATTGAATATTTTTTTTTTTTTGTCCCAAGTGATTGAATAATGACAAAAAAAAAAAAAAAATTACAAAAAGTTGTCACTAAATGATATATTGCTCACACATGCCATGGTTATATGTGGAATTGCACCCCAAAATACATTCTTCTGCTTCTCCTGAGTACGGGGATACCACATGTGTGGGACTTTTTAGGAGCCTAGCCACGTACGGGACCCCGGAAACCAAGCACCGCCTCCAGGATTTCTAAGGGCGCAAATTTTTGATTTCACTCCTCACTACCTATCACAGTTTTGAAGGCCATAAAATGCCAAAATAGCACAAAACCCCCCCAAATGACCCCATTTTGGAAAGTAGACACCCCAAGCTATTTGCTGAGAGGCATGGTGAGTATTTTACAGCTCTCATTTGTTTTTGAAAAAGAAGAAAGAACATTTTTTTTTTTTTTCTTTTTTTTTTCAATTTTCAAAACTTTGTGACAAAAAGCGAGATCTGCAAAATACTCACAATACCTCTCAGCAAATAGCTTTGGGTGTCTACTTTCCAAAATGGGGTCATTTGGAGGGGTTTTGTGCCATCTGGGCATTCCATGGCCTCCGAAACTGTGATAGGCAGTGAGAAGTGAAATCAAAAATTGACACCCTTAGAAAGCCTGAAGGCGGTGCTTGGTTTTTGGGGTCCCGTACGCGGCTAGGCTCCCAAAAAGTCTCACACATGTGGTATCCCCATACTCAGGAGAAGCAACAGAATGTATTTTGGGGTGTAATTCCACATATGCCCATGGCATGTTTGAGCAATATATCATTTAGTGACAACTTTGTGCAAAAAAAAAAAAAAAATTATTTTTTCCGCAACTTGTGTCAACATATAAAATATTCCATGGACTCGACATGCCTCTCAGTATATAGCTTGGGGTGTCTACTTTCCAAAATGGGGTCATTTGGGGGGGTTTTGAACTGTTCTGGCATTTTATACACAACATTAGGAAGCTTACATCCACTCTTCTAATCACTTGAAGACAAAGCCCTTTTTGACACTTTTTGTTTACATGAAAACATATTTTTTTTTGCAAGAAAATTATGTTGAACCCCCAAACATTATATATATTTTTAAAGCAAAGGCCCTACAGAATAAAATGGTGGGTGTTGCATTTTTTTTTTCTACACAGTATTTGCGCAGCGATTTTTCAAACGCATTTTTTTGGGAAAAAATACACTTTTTTAATTTTAATGCACTAAAACACACTATATTGCCCAAATGTTTGATGAAATAAAAAATATGATCTTAGGCCGAGTACATAGATACCAAACACGACATGCTTTAAAATTTCGCACAAACGCGCATTGGCGACAAACTACATACATTTTTAAAAGCCTTTAAAAGCATTTACAGGTTACCCCGTTAGATTTACAGAGGAGGTCTACTGCTAAAATTACTGCCCTCGATCTGACCTTCGCGGTGATACCTCACATGCATGGTGCAATTGCTGTTTACATATGACGCCAGACCGACGCTTGCGTTCGCCATTGGGCAAGAGCAGGGCAGGACAGGGGTGTTTTTTTTTTTTTTTATTATTAATTTTGCTTTTTTATTTTATTTTTAAACTGTTGCTTCCATATTTATTTATTTTTATCACTTTTATTGTTATCTCAGGGAATGTAAATATCCCCTATGATAGCAATAGGTAATGACAGGTACTCTTTTTTGAAAAAACTGGGGTCTATTGGACCCTAGATCTTTCCTCTGCCCTCAAAGCATCTGACCACACCAAGATCGGTGTGATAAAATGCTTTCCCAATTTCCCAATGGCGCTTTTTATATCCGGGGGGGGGGACATTCCCTCCCACTGCTTGTAAAAGCAGTCCAGAGGCTAATTAGCCACTAGGATTGCTTTTACATGAAAGCCGGCCGCTGGCTGAAAAGAATGATACCAAGATGATACCTAAACCCGCAGGCATCATTCTGGTATAAACATTCAAAGTCCAGCAACATACCAGTACGTTGCTGGTCCTTGTTGGACATGTATTGTAATCTTTTTTTTCATGCAGCCTGTTGGCTGAACGAAAAAAAAAGATTGATCGGTGGGTATTCCCACCATTAGAATACCGCCCTTCATCCACCCACTTCTAATGATGGGCATACATGCACCATTTATATATGCCGAAGCATGGGGGCATCTTCTCGCAAAAGTTATGCCGCGTACACATGGTCAGACTTTTCCACGGGCAAGCCTCCGTCGGAATTCCGACCGTATGTACGCAGCATTAGGAGCAAAATCGCTCCTCCGCTCCTGCTGCCCCAATGCTTCGGCATATAATATGCTTTTTTTTTTTAACTGTGGTGGTGAAATTACCTCCTACAGCACTGGAGTCGCAGGGATCAGGCCTGTCTCTGCGAACGCAGCAGTTATGTGTGTTGTGTTTTGCAAGTGACAGTGATCGATCGATACTGCACTTCGGTGGCCTGGGCTGGACGGAGGGGCAAAACGCAGGTGCTAGCAGGTATCTGGGCTGATCCCGCTAACACTGCGTTTTTGGGGACCCTAAACTGCTGGGGACGCTAGTATAGATCTGATCAGATCAGATATTGAGCTGATCAGATACTATACCACTAAGGGGGGTGTATGCTTCACGTGTGGGTGTTAGCGCTACTGGCACTAACCTGACGCTGCCTGGGGTGTGACGCAGACCCTCTCTGACGCTAAAACCTAACTGATATCACCCGCCGGGCGATCAGGGGTTTAAACCTTTATTGGGTTATATACGGCGGGTGCCCTGACACTATAAAAAGCAAACTAACTAACCAGCGTCACCCGTAACACTTATATGATGATTACTGGTGAAAGGGTTAACTAGGGGCAATTAGGGGGTTAAAACCTTTATTAGGTAATATATGGGGGTACCTGACGCTATATAAAAACCTGACGGCGAACCTAAAAAAAAATTACTGGCTACCTATCGGCATCACCGACACTAAGACAACGATCATAAAACGATTGCTTAGCGACAGTGGTGATAGGGGGTGAAAGGGTTACCTGGGGGGCGATCAGGGGGTTAAACCTTTATTAGATAATATATGGGGGTACCCGACGCTATAAAAACCTGCGGTGAACCTAAAAAAAATTACTGGCTACCGATCAGCATCGCCGACGCTAAGACATCGATCAGAAAAATTATAACTTAGTGACAGTGGTGATAGGGGGTGAAAGGGTTACCTGGGGGGCGATCAAGGGGGTTAAACCTTCATTAGGTAATATATGGGGGTACCCGACGCTATAAAAACCTGCGGCGAACCTAAAAAAAATTACTGGCTACCGATCAGCATCACCGACGCTAAGACATCGATCAGAAAAATGATTGCTTAGTGACAGTGGTGATAGGGGGTGAAAGGGTTATCTGGGGGGTGATCAGGGGGTTAAACCTTTATTAGGGGGGGGTTAGGGCGCTACACTGGACCTAAAACTAAATGTAGTGACACTTTTACAGTCACAAATGTCACTGATTGCAGTGATCACTAAATAAATGGTCACTGCAATCAGTGACACTGTGACTGGGGGCTGGGGGGTGATCGGGGGTGTCTGGGGGGGCCTGGGGGGGCGATTTATGTGCCTATGTGTCCTGGTGTCAGTGTGCTGTTGTGTGTACTAACCTGGCATCTTCTCCTGTACGGCGCTCGGTATATGTGAGCGCCCCAGGAGAGATGACATCACTTCCTCCTTCCTGGCAGGCAGGGGAAGCTCTCTCATTCGCCGGGAGCGATCGAGAGGGGGTGGCCGGAATCGAACGGCCGTCCCCTCATGCCAGATCGCTCCCGAAGGTAAAACGACCGCTCACTGTAAAGAAGGGGGGTCCGATCAGACCCCCCAACTATACAAAGGCAATCACGTACATATACGTGATTCTGCCTGTCGGTGCCATTCTGCTGACGTATATTTACAGTGGGCGGTCGTTAAGTGGTTAATAGTGTCCTCACTTTTGTTGCCAGCGGTTTAGACATTAATGGCTGTGTGTTGAGTTATTTTGAGGGGACAGCAAATTTACACTGTTATACAAGCTGTACACTCACTACTTTACATTGTAGCAAAGTGTCATTTCTTCAGTGTTCTCACATGAAAAGATATAATAAAATATAATATAAAAAATAAATATAATAAAATAATAAAATATTTACAAAAATGTGAGGGGTGTACTCACTTTGTGAGATACTGTAAATGTCCATCCAAATTTCTGTGCAAACACAAACAATGGAAAATGAAAAAAAAAATGAAATAAAAAAATCCATTGATGTGAGTATATTTTAAATGCTTAATAAATAGCTTTTTGTTGATACTACACTATGTGGATCTCTCTCTTTTATTTGATCCGTTCATCCGCAGTTTTGTGAAGCCAGGAAGGAAAGGAGTTGTGAAGGATTTCTACTATTGTAGATGCTTACCTAAGGGATTCCCTAACCAGTATGAGGAGCAGGGATGAGCCGAACACCCCCCTGTTCAGTTCGCACCAGAACCTGCGAACAGACAGAATGTTCGTGTTAACTTTAGAACCCTATTAAATACAATGGACTCGAACGTTCGAAATCTAAAGGTTGCGTGCTCGGATAAGGGTCTGGTATGGATTTTTGGGGGGACTCCACGCCATTTTTTTTTAAATTTGGGGTGGAGTTCCCCTTAAAATCCATGCCAGATCTGAAGGGCCTGGTATGGATATTTAGGGGGAACCGCACGCCATTTTTTTTTTAATTTGCGGCGGGGTTCCCCTTAATATCCATTCCAGACCTGAAGGGCCTGGTAATTGAATTTGGGGGAACCCCCACGCTTTTTTTTTTTTTTTTTTAATCAATGACTTTTCTATGTATTGATAAAAGCCGACAATTCATTAATAGCCGCGAGTGAGTTTTAAATTACTTTTTTTCCTTCAAAAATGACACTTTGTGCAGGGACAGTTCTAAGCACGGGAAACATGCGCGACTTTACATGCATATCATACACACCCCCCAGGTATGAAATTTAAAGGAATATTTCACTTTTATTGTTTCACTTTAAGCATTATTAAAATCACTGCTCCAAAAAAACGGCCGTTTTTAAAACTTCGTTTTGCATTGATACATGTCTCCTGGGGCAGGACCCAGGTCCCCAAACACTTTTTAGGACAATAACTTGCATATAAGCCTTTAAAATTAGCACTTTAGATTTCTCCCATAGACTTTTCAAATTTGAAGCGAACACCCCAAATTGTTAGTTGTTCGGCGAACGGGCGAACAGGCAATGTTCGAGTCGAACATGAGTTCGACTTGAACTCGAAGCTCATCCCTAATGAGGAGATACAAGCGGTGTGAGCCTAATCTGTAATATGATAGACAAACTTGTTGGTTTGGTGAGTGAATCCTCGGTGTGGTGAAGGGATCACGATCAGAAAACACCTTTGATTTAGGATTTATTGGGTGTTCGTGTGATATTGAAGATTATCTTCTTTTTGGAACTTATATTTACATTTGACTTTTTTCCATTTTTCATCGTTTACGCTTGCACAGAAATTGGGGTGGACATTTATATACATGAACACTTTATGATAACACATATAATACAGGATTGCAGAACTTTCATCTTAATTTTTTTTAAATTTTGCAACATTGTTTCATGTTTTTTTGGGGTTGGGCTATCGTTTAGTGCAGTGTTTCTCAACTTTTTTTTAAGTCAAGGCACCCTTTAAAATTATGCACAATCATGAGGCACCCTTTATCCACTTCAACTCCGCAAGGTTTACTCCCCTTCATGACTAGGCCATTTTTTGCAGCACTGCGTTACTTTAACTGACAATTGCGCAGTCGTGTGATGGTGTACCCAAATAAAATGTTTGTCCTTTTTTTCCTGCAAATAGAACTTTCTTTTGGTGGTATTCGATCACCCCTGCATTTCATTTTTGCGCTATAAACAAAAAAAGACTGACAATTTAAAAAAATTTAATAAAATTAAATTTCTGCTATAATACATACCCAATAAAAAAGTGTAAAAAATCGAATTTCTTCATCAATTTGTATTCTGCTACATATTTTTGGTAAAAAAAATCCCAATAAGCATATATTGATTGGTTTGCGCAAAAGTTATATTGTATAAAAACGATGGGATATTTGTATTTATTTTTTTGCTAGTAATGGCAGTGATCAGTGACTAATAGCGGGTAGGGATGGGCCCGGTGCTCGATTCGAACCCATGTTCGAATCGAGCACCGGGCGTTCGCTCGCTCGTCGAGCCCAGAACTATTTGGGCCGTTCGCATCACATTCGTGTGATGCGAGCGGCCCCGCAATGCATTGCGGCCGGCGCGGCCGGCGCAGTGCATTGCTGGCTGATGATTGGCCAAGCCTGCACTGTGACCCCGCATGCTTGGCCAATCACAGCGCCCGAAACTCGGAGAGCAATAATTGGCTACAGGCAGGACGCCTGTAGCCAATTACAGCTCAGGGGCTTTAGTACATGCCCCACCATTTAAAAGGCCGCCACGCCATCGGCCCCGGTCACATGAGTTCCGGCTTTAGGAGAGATCAGTCTGCTGATTCTGTCTTTGCTTGATACTGAAAGATTTGCTCTTCTTTGCTAAACCATTGGCTATTTCTTTGCTAAACCATTGCTACCTAAGTCATTGATCGTTCATTGCTGCTGATTGCACAGTTAGCGTGTTATTAGCTGCTGCTGGGGATTAGTCTGGTGCGTGCTTACTGTTAGTACAGTATTGCAGTAGTACCAACCGCAGTGCTGTTAGCACAGCATTGCACCCCAACAGCACCCATAGGACTTCTAGTGTGTTAGTGGCAGCAAACAGAGCTCCTATATTTTCTTCTCAGCAGCACCCATAGGACTTCTAGTGTGTTAGTGGCATCACACAGAGCTCCTATATTTTCTTCTCAGCAGCACCCATAGGACTTCTAGTGTGTTAGTGGCAGCAAACAGAGCTCCTATATTTTCTTCTCAGCAGCACCCATAGGACTTCTAGTGTGTTAGTGGCAGCAAACAGAGCTCCTATATTTTCATCTCAGAAGCACCCATAGGACTTCTAGTGTGTTAGTGGCATCACACAGAGCTCCTATATTTTCTTCTCAGCAGCACCCATAGGACTTCTAGTGTGTTAGTGGCAGCAAACAGAGCTCCTATATTTTCTTCTCAGCAGCACCCATAGGACTTCTAGTGTGTTAGTGGCAGCAAACAGAGCTCCTATATTTTCATCTCAGAAGCACCCATAGGACTTCTAGTGTGTTAGTGGCATCACACAGAGCTCCTATATTTTCTTCTCAGAAGCACCCATAGGACTTCTAGTGTGTTAGTGGCAGCAAACAGAGCTCCTATATTTTCTTCTCAGCAGCACCCATAGGACTTCTAGTGTGTTAGTGGCATCACACAGAGTTCCTATATTTTCATGTCAGAAGCACCCATAGGACTTCTAGTGTGTTAGTGGCATCACACAGAGCTCCTATATTTTCTTCTCAGCAGCACCCATAGGACGTCTAGTGTGTTAGTGGCATCACACAGAGCTCCTATATTTTCATCTCAGAAGCACCCATAGGACTTCTAGTGTGTTAGTGGCATCACACAGAGCTCCTATATTTTCTTCTCAGCAGCACCCATAGGACTTCTAGTGTGTTAGTGGCAGCAAACAGAGCTCCTATATTTTCTTCTCAGCAGCACCCATAGGACTTCTAGTGTGTTAGTGGCATCACACAGAGCTCCTATATTTTCATCTCAGAAGCACCCATAGGACTTCTAGTGTGTTAGTGGCATCACACAGAGCTCCTATATTTTCTTCTCAGCAGCACCCATAGGACTTCTAGTGTGTTAGTGGCAGCAAACAGAGCTCCTATATTTTCTTCTCAGCAGCACCCATAGGACTTCTAGTGTGTTAGTGGCATCACACAGAGCTCCTATATTTTCTTCTCAGCAGCACCCATAGGACTTCTAGTGTGTTAGTGGCAGCAAACAGAGCTCCTATATTTTCTTCTCAGCAGCACCCATAGGACTTCTAGTGTGTTAGTGGCATCACACAGAGCTCCTATATTTTCTTCTCAGCAGCACCCATAGGACTTCTAGTGTGTTAGTGGCAGCAAACAGAGCTCCTATATTTTCTTCTCAGCAGCACCCATAGGACTTCTAGTGTGTTAGTGGCATCACACAGAGCTCCTATATTTTCATCTCAGAAGCACCCATAGGACTTCTAGTGTGTTAGTGGCATCACACAGAGCTCCTATATTTTCTTCTCAGCAGCACCCATAGGACTTCTAGTGTGTTAGTGGCAGCAAACAGAGCTCCTATATTTTCTTCTCAGCAGCACCCATAGGACTTCTAGTGTGTTAGTGGCATCACACAGAGCTCCTATATTTTCTTCTCAGCAGCACCCATAGGACTTCTAGTGTGTTAGTGGCAGCAAACAGAGCTCCTATATTTTCTTCTCAGCAGCACCCATAGGACTTCTAGTGTGTTAGTGGCATCACACAGAGCTCCTATATTTTCATCTCAGAAGCACCCATAGGACTTCTAGTGTGTTAGTGGCATCACACAGAGCTCCTATATTTTCTTCTCAGCAGCACCCATAGGACTTCTAGTGTGTTAGTGGCAGCAAACAGAGCTCCTATATTTTCTTCTCAGCAGCACCCATAGGACTTCTAGTGTGTTAGTGGCATCACACAGAGCTCCTATATTTTCTTCTCAGCAGCACCCATAGGACTTCTAGTGTGTTAGTGGCAGCAAACAGAGCTCCTATATTTTCTTCTCAGAAGCACCCATAGGACTTCTAGTGTGTTAGTGGCATCACACAGAGCTCCTATATTTTCTTCTCAGAAGCACCCATAGGACTTCTAGTGTGTTAGTGGCAGCAAACAGAGCTCCTATATTTTCTTCTCAGAAGCACCCATAGGACTTCTAGTGTGTTAGTGGCATCACACAGAGCTCCTATATTTTCTTCTCAGCAGCACCCATAGGACTTCTAGTGTGTTAGTGGCAGCAAACAGAGCTCCTATATTTTCATCTCAGAAGCACCCATAGGACTTCTAGTGTGTTAGTGGCATCACACAGAGCTCCTATATTTTCTTCTCAGCAGCACCCATAGGACTTCTAGTGTGTTAGTGGCATCACACAGAGCTCCTATATTTTCATCTCAGAAGCACCAATAGGACTTCTAGTGTGTTAGTGGCAGCAAACAGAGCTCCTATATTTTCTTGTCAGCAGCACACATAGTACCTATAGTGTGTTAGTGTCAGCACCCATAGGACCTACAGTGTGTTGTGAGCACACATAGGAGTTCTATTTTTTATACTATATACACTACCGACTACAATGGCTGGAAGACCGCCAAGGAGAGGCAGAGCGTGCCGAGGCAAGAACACAGGGCAGGCAGGCTCTGTTTCTAGAGACAACAGTGCTGGCCGTGGACGTGGTCGTGCATCGTCATCAGCACGTGGCCATGGGACACGCTTGTCTTTGTTTTCGGCAGCTGGACATGTGGAGCCGCATCATGCCGAAGGCTTGGTAGAATGGATGACCAAGCCCTCCTCATCCTCCTCATCCTCTCTCACCCAGGCTCAGGGTACTGGCAGAGCAGCTGCCAACGCGTACTCAATGGCATCATCAGCCACCCCTTCCCTAGACCCACCATGTCCTCCTGAGGAGTCCCCCGAACTGTTTGAGCACAGTGTTGGGTACATGCTCCAGGAGGATGCCCAACGATTCGAAGGCTCGGATGATGATACCCAGCTTGAGGAAGTCAGTAGTGTGCGCGCAGAGAGAGGGGATGCTGAAGGACAGCAATCTGGCAGTAGTGTTCCACCAGCTGCAGCTTACTGCCAGGTTTGCTCTAGTGGTGAAGAGGGAGGGGATGATGAGGTCACTGACTCCACGTGGGTGCCTGAAGGGAGAGAGGAGGAGGAGGAGGAGGATGCAGCGTCACATGTCCAACGAGGCAGGATGCCCCCTGGAGGCCAGCTAGAGGCCAGCACAGCAACTGTACCACACCGCAGAGCTCCGTCTGTGCAGGGCGCTGCCTCTGCACGTTATCACAAAAGTTCTTTGGTGTGGGCCTTTTTTGAGACGAGTGCATCAGATCGCACCACTGCTATTTGCAATATTTGTCTCAAGCGTATCTCGCGTGGCCAAAACATCAGCCGCTTGGGCACCACAAGCATGAGCAGACATATGTCGACCTGCCATGCAGCTCGTTGGCAAGCACACATAAAAGACCCACACCAAAGAACAAAGCGGACCTCTCCTTGCTCCTCATCAGCTGGGATCTCCATCCCCACTATATCTTCAGTCCTCTCTGAAAGCTGCTCTGAGAGGACTGAAGGTGTAGAATTAGGTGTGTCACAACCAAGTACTTGCAGTACACCGACGTCCGATTGTAGCAGGCAAATTTCCCTGCCCCAGCTGCTGGACCGTCGAAAGAAGTATACTCCCAGCCATCCACATGCCCAGCGGTTGAATGCTAGCTTGGCTAAATTGCTAGCACTTCAACTGCTGCCTTTTCAGTTGATAGACTCGGCCCCCTTCCGTGAGTTTGTTCAATGTGCGGTTCCTCAGTGGCAGGTTCCCAAACGCCACTTTTTCTCACGGAAGGCGATTCCGTCTCTCTACTGGCATGTGGAAGGCAATGTCCATGCCTCGCTGGACAGGGCGGTCAGCGGTAAGGTGCATATTACCGCTGACTCATGGTCCAGCAGGCATGGACAGGGACGTTATCTTTCTTTCACGGCCCATTGGGTCACTCTATTGGCAGCTGGGAGGGATGCAGGACAAGGTGCAGTAGTGTTGGAGGTTGTTCCGCCACCACGCCTCCAAAATGCTACTACTGGTTGTGACACACCTCTCTCCTCCACCCCCTCCTCTTCTTCCTCCATGTCCTCTTCGAGTGCTCTGTCCTCGGAACCAGCGGTGCTCCGTAGGCGTACAAGAGGCTACGCGAGTACGCAGGCAAAAAGATGCCATGCCGTGCTTGCGCTGGTGTGTTTGGGGGACAGGAGCCACACTGGGCCAGAGGTTCTGGCAGCTCTGCAGGGGCAGGCCGAGAGGTGGTTGACGCCACGCCAGCTTAAGCCAGGAATGGTCGTTTCTGATAATGGCACCAACCTCCTCTCCGCCCTGCGACAGGGGCAGCTCACCCATGTGCCCTGTATGGCTCACGTCCTCAACCTGGTGGTGCAGCGGTTCTTGGGCAGGTTCCCAGGCTTACAGGATGTCCTGAGGCAGGCCAGGAAAGTCTGTGTGCATTTCCGCCGATCTTATAATGCCAGTGCTCGGCTGACTGAGCTGCAAAAGGAGCTGAACCTGCCCAAGAACCGCCTAATATGTGACATGCCCACCAGGTGGAACTCAACGTTGGCCATGCTGCAGCGACTGCACACGCAGCAGAGGGCCATCAATGAGTACCTTTGCGACTACGGCACCAGGACACGGTCAGGGGAGCTTGGCTTTTTTTCCCCACGCCAGTGGAGCATGATCAGGGATGCATGCACTGTCCTCTCACCATTTGAGGAGGCCACGAGGATGGTGAGCAGTGACAGTGCATGCATCAGTGACACTGTACCTCTTGTCCACCTGTTGGAGCATACGCTGCGTGGGATAATGGACAGGGCACTTGAGGCAGAACAGAGGCAGGAAGAGGAGGACTTCCTTGTCTCTCAAGGCCCCCTTTATCCAGACAATGTTCCTTCTGTCCCACCCATCACACAGGAAGAGGAGGAGGAGGAGGAGGAGGAGGAGGAGGAGGATTGTGTGAGCATGGAGGTGGAGCCTGGCACTCAGCATCAGCAGCAGCAGTCTTTTAGGGATGATGTACAGTCCCAACAAACCAGTGGACTTGTACGTGGCTGGGAGGAGGTGGCTGGCGATCATGTCATCCTCAGTGACCCAGAAGACTCCGGACCGAATGCCTCAGCTAACCTACGCTGCATGGCCTCCCTGATCCTGCAAAGCCTGCGGAAGGATCCTCGTGTTCTTCGGATCAAGGAGAGTGACCATTACTGGCTGGCCACTCTCCTTGATCCACGGTACAAGGGTAAGGTTGCGGACCTTATCTTGCCATCGCAGAGGGAGCAGAGGATGAGACATCTCAGGGAGGCCTTGCAGAAAGGTCTGTGCAACGCGTTCCCAGAAACTGGGAGGTTACAAACTCCTGGTCCTGGACGACGAGTTGCTGAGGCTTCGGTCAGTAGCAGAAGGAGCGGTGGGGAAGGTGGACGTCTGACCGATGCGTTCAGACAATTTTTTAGTCCGCAGCCCCAAGGTATGATCGGTTCCAGCAACCATCGCCAGCGTCTGATATACATGGTGCAGGAATACCTAGGGGCAAGGTCAGACTTGGACACCTTTCCCACCGAAAATCCTCTGGCTTACTGGGTCCTGAGGATGGATCACTGGCCAGAGCTTGCACAGTATGCAATTGAGCTACTGGCCTGTCCTGCATCCAGCGTTCTTTCCGAACGCACATTCAGTGCTGCTGGAGGATTTGTCACCGATCATAGGGTGCGCCTGTCCACCGACTCGGTTGATCGACTGACCTTCATAAAAATGAATCAGTCTTGGATCACCACCAGCTACCAGACACCTGAAGCGGATATAACGGAATAATTTATAATGTCACATCCCTTCAAGACTGCCTATGCTGATGCTGAGTGACTGTCCTGTTATGTTCACTGACTATCCTCTTCCTCCTCCTCAATGATCCATGCCACCACACCAGTGCCTAAGGCACAATTTTTCAGCCCCTGTATAACAGGGGCGTGTAATTACAATTTTTTAAAAAGATGCTTCGCAACAGGTGTGACTGCTGTGCTCAGAGTACAGTATCTGTGAGGGGTTGCAGTGTTGTGGCACCAGCACCAGTGCCTAAGGCACAATTTTTCAGCCCCTGTTGGGGCGTGTAATTACAATTTTTAGGCAATGCTTTGCAACAGGTCTCATTGCTGTGCTCAGAGTACAGTATCTGTGAGGGGTTGCAGTGTTGTGGCACCAGCACCAGTGCCTAAGGCACAATTTTTCAGCCCCTGTATAACAGGGGCGTGTAATTACAATTTTTTAAAAAGATGCTTCGCAACAGGTGTGACTGCTGTGCTCCAAGTACAGTATCTGTGAGGGGTTGCAGTGTTGTGGCACCAGCACCAATGCCTAAGGCACAATTTTTCAGCCCCTGTTTAACAGGGGCGTGTAATTACAAATCTTGATCTAATAGTTCACAGCAGGGCCCATTCCTGCGCCCACCAAGAGTAACTATGAGGGCCTACAGTCTTGTGGCAACACCGTCCACCACCACCACCACCACCAAAGGCCCAATTTTTCTGCCCTGTTCAACAGGTGCATGCAATTACAAATCTTGATCTAATAACTCACAGCAGGGCCCATTCCTGCACCCACCAAGAGTAACTGTGAGGGCTTACAGTCTTGTGGCAACACCGTCCACCACCACCACCACCACCACCAAAGGCCCAATTTTTCTGCCCGGTTCAACAGGTGCATGCAAGTACAAATCTTGATCTATTAACTCACAGCAGGGCCCATTCCTGTGCCCACCAGTCTTGTGGCTACACCAACATCTAATAGGGCAAATTTCTGCAGAGTATATACGGCAGGCCCCTACTTTCAAACATCCAACTTACAAACGACTCCTACTTGCAAACGGCAAGAGAAAACAGGAAGTGAGAGGAAATCTACCCCTAGGAAGGAAAATTCTATCCTGTTAGATTTAATTTGGGAAAAAGGTATCTCCTCTCTACTGATGCTTTATCACCAATCCTTGTTTCAATTAAAACCCCACTTTTCCAAAAACATTTGTCATTGGGACGGAAAGTGAGGTGACATGTTCTGAACAGATGTGCAAAGACAGCAAATGTTACAGGGGTGATAACCCCTCCCTATGTTCTCCAAAAAGCTTAAAAATAGATTTTTTGGGGATGTAGCTACACTTCATAATGTACCTGTTCAGATTCTACTTAAGAACAAACCTACAGTCCATGTCTTGTTTGCACCACCTATATACTGCTGTTCAGAGTATATAGGGTTGTAGGTATAGGGTTTTATTTTGGGTGCGGGGTCCCCCTTAGTATCCATACAAGACCCAAAGGGGCTGGGGTGGGGGGGGGGTGATGGGGTAGCCATGCCATTTTTCTCAAGGATTTTCAGCCATGTGGCGGCCAGGACAAGACATGACATTAAAGCCGCAAGTGGTTTTAAATGGCTTCTTTTTTTCCTTTACAAATGTCATTTTGTGCAAGGACAGTTCTAAACACGGGAAACACATGCCACTTCACAGGCATACTTTAGACACCCCCCAGGTACCATATTTAAAGGAAAATTTCACTTTTTTTTTTTTCACTTTATGCATCATTAAAATGACTGCTCCCGAAAAAACTTTAGTTTTTAAAATTTATTTTTGCATTGATATATGTCCCCTGGGGCAGGACCCGGGTCCCCAAACCTGTTTTATGACATTAACATGCATATTGGCCGTTGTAATTAGCAATTTTGATTTCGAACGTTCGCGTCCATTATAACGAATAGGGTTCGAAAATTCGCGCGAACTTTCGGTCCGTTCGAAGGTTCTGGTGCGAACCGAACCCGGGGGTGTTCGGCTCATCCCTAATAGCGGGACTGCAATATTGCGGTGGACAAATCGGACACCTAACTAGTAGGGATGAGCTTCGTGTTTGAGTCGAACCCATGTTCGACTCGAACATCGGCTGTTCGATTGTTTGACGAAGATCAAAAATTATGGGCCGTTCGCGCCAAATTCCAGTGGCGCGTCACGGCCCATAATTCACTGCAGCATTGCAGTGCATTGCTGGCTGATGATTGGCCAAGCATGCACTATGACCCGCATGCTTGGCCAATCACAGTGCCGTCTGAACAGAGAGCCGTAATTGGCCGAAGCCAGGGTGGCTTTGACCAATTATGGCTCAGGGGGTTTAGTACACGCCCCACACTATATAAGGCCGCCGGCTTGGCGGCCTTGTGTAGTGTGTTGGAGTTGTTTAAAGAGAGATTACAGAGAGAGAGAGAGAGAGAGAGAGAGAGAGAGAGAGAGAGACAGACAGTGTCATTTATATTGAGTTAGATAGAGCAGGCAGGCGAGTCAGTTAGCTGCAGTTACAGTCTGTAGAGGATATATATATGCATCCTATGTGTTGTATATATATTTATACACTGTATTCAGTTTAGCTAGATCCGTTCCTGTTATTCTCTATACTGTGACAGGAAGGTAGGTGATTGTGCTAGTTGCAGTCAGTGTTTCACTTAGTGTACTGTGTGCATTGCATAGCGTTCACCTAAAGCTTACCTGAATATAGTTAGTGGTGTTCTCATAATAAAACCACAGGCAGAGTGCTGCATTAATTTCATGTAGTGTACTTCTGTTCTTTGCACAGCATTCACTTAAAGGAACCTGAATACAATTTGTTGTGTTCTCATAATAAAACCACAGGCAGAGAGCTGAACAGGTCTAAAAACAGGGGCAAAACAGACAGCAAAACAAATGTTACAGGGGTGATAACCCTTCCCTATTGTAGCGCACACCCTCTCCCCACTCCCCTCTATTAAAGTTTTCCAACTCGCACTGTCTCTGGTCTAGGGGTATGATAGGGGAGGGAGAGGGTTGAGCTACGCCAGGCTTCCACCACAGTTGTGTATGTGGTCTCAGCAATGTCTCTTGTTACCTTCGGGTCTGTGCATCGGATCCTCCCTCCAAGAGTCTCCTTTAACCTTGTCCGCCAGAAATTGAGCCACACACCGTCAAAGTCCAACACTCCTTTATTTAGAACATAACATGGACTCCCTTGGCTTCAAAACAGAAAAGGAGGTGTGTGTACGAATAGGCCCAGACACAAGTTCTATCATCCACTCTCCTCCCTGAGAGTGATCTATGGTCTCCGCACGAGGGAAATTCTCCTTCCGGACGGTCTCCGACAAGAGACTCACCCGTCACCGGCAGTCTGCTGCACCGGGTCTTCAGATGAGGAGCTCTTCCCGGTCCATTATGCCCACCTCGGATTCAGGCATCCATCCCCGGAGTGCCTTAGGATCCTTCCCTCGCGGAACTCAGTGTTGGGCACTGAGCTCCGGACCTCCATCCAAGTATCTCACCCCAGGACTAAAGGTGCCTGAGGTGGAACACGATCTCCGGTGGTCCTCTAGGCCTAGGCGACGAACACGAACCACCGTCCGCAAGCTGAAGGTGCCTGGGACGAAGACCCCATGACCAAGATGGCCGGCCCCTTTATACCCTCTCCCAAGATGGCCGGCCCCACCATACCACTGCCGAGAGAGGCCAAAAAGGAGACTCAGCACACAGCGATATCCATCCGTCAGCCCATGGCGACAGCGCCACCCAGTGGGCCGCCGGAACACACCACCGGTGTCACCGAAAGATTCAAAATTTACCCCGGGAAAGTAAGTACCCGCTACACTATGTTTTCCAAAAAGCTTAAAAAAAAGATTTTTTGGCTGGAGCTACACTTAAAAAAATGTACCTGTTCCAAATTACAAACAGATTCTACTTAAGAACAAACCTACAGTCCCTGTCTTGTTTGCACCGCCTGTATACTGCTGTTCAGAGTATATAGGGCCTTTTTTTTTTATTTGGTTGCGGGGTTCCCCTTAATAACCATACAAGACCCAAAGGGGCTGGTAGTGGGCTGGAGGGGGGGGGGGGGTACCCATGCCATTTTTATCAATGGTTTTCATCCATATTGCCGGGATCAGACATTACATTAAAGCCGCAAGGAGTTTTAAATTACTTTTTTTCCTTTAGAAATGTCATTTTGTGCAGGGACAGTTCTAAACACGGGAAACACGTGCCACTTCACAGGCATACTATAGACACCCCCCAGGTACGATATTTAAAGGAATATTTCACTACCGTTTTTAAAACTTCTTTTTGCATTGATACATGTCCCCTGGGGCAGGACCCGGGTCCCCAAACCCATTTTAGGACAATAACTTGCATATTAGCCTTTATAATTAGCACTTTTGATTTTGAATGTTCGAGCCCATTTTATTTAATAGGGTTCTAAAGTTCGCGCAAACTTTTGGTCCGTTCGCAGGTTCTGGTGCGAACCGAACCGGGGGGTGTTCAGCTCATCCCTACTAACTAGCACTTTTGACACTTTTTGGGGACCAGTGACACCAATACAGTGATAAGTGTTAAAAAATATGCACTGTCACTGTACTAATGACAAGAGTTAACATCAGGGGAGATCAAAGGGTTAAATGTATGCCTAAATTGTGCTTACTAACTGCAGGGATGTGTTTTGACCAGAGGAAGGTAAAGATCTGTGTTGATTCTTAGCAGAAACACAGGATCAGTACAGCCCCCTTTTACAGAAAAGGCGGTCTGCCTTGTTTACATAGCATTCTGCCTGTGTCCCGAACGATCAGCGGTTTCCGGCGGACATCAAGTCTGCTGAACCCGCTGATTGGCTCCCGCTGTGTCCAATCATAGAAGGAGCAGGTGGCCGGCGGCACGCACGCACACACGCCTCAGACCCAGAAGTGTCAAATCACGTACTAGGTAAGTGACCTGGCACCGTATATGTGCGTGGGGCAGTCCGCAAGAGGTTAAAATTGCACAATCTTGAGGCACCCCATTCTAAAATGTAAAAAACGAATAGCTTTACATATCACAGCAAAATCCACACACATTGGAGACCCAACATGACAAGTAATTTATCCTTCCAAAACAAAGACACAGTGGTACTGACTAGTATTCCAATGTTTCTCTTCTCCCTCAGTTTCTCTACATTACTTAGCTACTGTGACCCCATGAAGAGGGGCAGTGGTGGGGCAAACCAGGATGCTGTGCATTTTGCCAAGGCACCCCTGAAGAAACCTAAAGGCACCCCAGGGTGCTTGAGCACCCTGGTTAAAAAAAGACTGGTTTAGACCCCTTTCACACTGGGGCGATTTGCAGGCGCTATAACACTAAAAATAGCGCCTGCAAAGCGCCCTGAAAGAGCCGCTGCTGTCTTTCCAGTGTGAAAGCCCTGAGGGCTTTCACACTGGAGCGGTGCGCTAGCAGGACGGTAAAAAAAAGTCCTGCTAGCAGCATCTTTGGAGCGGTGAAGGAGAGGTGTGCATACTGCTCCTCCACCGCTCCTGCTCATTGAAATCAATGGGCACCGCGAATATACCGCCGGCAAAGTAAAGGGTGGTTTTAACCCTTTTTCGGCCGCTAGCGGGGGTTAAAAGCGCCCAGCTAGCGACCGAATACCTCCGCAAATACGTCGGTAAAGCGCTGCTAAAAATAGCAGTGCTACTGACTTCCTGGGTTTGCTTTTTAAATTCATCATAACGAATGTTCGTAATTGTTACGAAAAGTCAACGAACCTTACGAAAATTCGTATTCAATCCAAATTGAATTTCGGACACGAATTACGAAATACGAACTAACGGACTACAAACAAACCCGGCAGGAACTCAGCACAGAACAGGGATGGTGGGAGCCCCTTAATAATGAGCACAGCAGGGGTACAGCCCCAGGAGGAAGTCAGCACAGCACAGGGATGTTGGGAGCCCCTCATAATGAGCACAGCACAGGGATGGTGGGAGCCCCTCATAATGAGCACAGCACAGGGATGGTGGGAGCCCCTCATAATGAGCACATCACAGGGATGGTGGGAGCCCCTCATAATGAGCACAGCAGGGGTACAGCCCCAGGAGGAAGTCAGCACAGCACAGGGATGGTGGGAGCCCCTCATAATGAGCACAGCACAGGGATGGTGGGAGCCACTTATAATGAGCATAATGAGTCGATGACTGCCATTATTGAGAAAGGTATTGTGGCCCGGGCCGTTAATTCATATTTCGTAATTCGTGTCCGAAATTCAATTTGGATTGAATACGGATTTTCGTAAGGTTCGTTGACTTTTCGTAACAATTACGAACATTCGTTATGATGAATTTAAAAAGCAAAAAATACCTTTCTCAATATGGCAGTCATCGCCTCATTATGCTCATTATAAGGGGCTCCCACCATCCCTGTGCTGTGCTGACTTCCTCCTGGGGCTGTGCCCCTGCTGTGCTCATTATGAGGGGCTCCCACCATCCCTGTGCTGACTTCCTGGTTTTCGTAATGTTCGTAATTTTTACGAAAAGTTAACGAACATTCGACCCGTTCTGTAAGAAATTCAGATCCGAAATTCGTCAAGAAAATTTTGTATTTCGTTAAATTCGTACAAAACAATGTCTAATAACATTGTTTCTCTTCTAAACAACTGTGTTTCCTTTCTTATAAACCAATGCTTACCATGTGTCCCCTGATGTTTCCATGTCCCACAGCCTGGGAAATATTCTCTACCTTCCAGGCAAACAGCTTGCTCAGCAGGGAGTCTCTCCCCTCAGTGCCTCTTCCTGAGGACAGAGGGCTTCCCAAAGACTTTCTCCCTCCCCAAAGAGGAGGACTGGCAAAGTCAAAAACATTACGTTTCTGCTTTGACAATGCTAGGTCTAACAAACTCACCTGGGTTTGGCTAGCTGACAGAACAGATGAGACTCTCTGTACCCACTAATTAAATAGGACTCTGGAGCTTTTTCAACTGAGTAATCAGCATGTGATGTTAATGAGGTCATTCCTGAGCAGGATGCTCTGCAGGAAAAACACACAGCTAGGATGTTAGGGAACGCATCCCTACATGCAAATGTTTTAAATACCTAACATTTTAAAGTTCTAAAAATACTTACATTGGAACTGCATTTACAAACAAAATCATCTCACTGCTCAGCCACCCCTCAGCTTATTCATTATAAAATGAAATGACATACCTAAGATGCAGATATAATGGACTTTTCATTAGTAGTGGCTAGCAGAAGGCTAAGCAGTGTTTATGTGTGCCATTTCCAATGGTCTTCAGTAGGGATGCACCGATGCCACTTTTTTAACACCGAGTACGAGTACCGATACTTTACCTCAGGTACTCGTCGATACCAATTACCTATACCTATCGGAACTGCAGGCATGGTACAGGAGACCATCAGGGGCTGCAGGCATGGTACAAGAGTCAGTTAGGGACTGCAGGCATGGTACAGGAGACCGTCAGGGGCTGCAGGCATGGTACAGGAGACCGTCAGGGGCTGCAGGCATGGTACAGGAGACCGTCAGGGGCTGCAGGCATGGTACAGGAGACCGTCAGGGGCTGCAGGCATGGTACAGGAGACCGTCAGGGGCTGCAGGCATGGTACAGGAGACCGTCAGGGGCTGCAGGCATGGTACAGGAGACCGTCAGGGGCTGCAGGCATGGTACAGGAGACCGTCAGGGGCTGCAGGCATGGTACAGGAGACCGTCAGGGGCTGCAGGCATGGTACAAGAGACAGTTAGGGGCTGCAGGCATGGTACAAGAGACAGTTAGGGGCTGCAGGCATGGTACAAGAGACAGTTAGGGACTGCAGGCATGGTACAGGAGACCGTCAGGGGCTGCAGGCATAGTACAGGAGACCGTCAGGGGCTGCAGGCATGGTACAGGAGACCGTCAGGGGCTGCAGGCATGGTACAGGAGACTGTCAGGGGCTGCAGGCATGGTACAGGAGACTGTCAGGGGCTGCAGGCATGGTACAGGAAACTGTCAGGGGCTGCAGGCATGGTACAAGAGACAGTTAGGGACTGCAGGCATGGTACAGGAAACTGTCAGGGGCTGCAGGCATGGTACAAGAGACAGTTAGGGACTGCAGGCATGGTACAAGAGACAGTTAGGGACTGCAGGCATGGTACAGGAGACAGTTAGGGACTGCAGGCATGGTACAGGAGACAGTTAGGGACTGCAGGCATGGTACAAGAGACAGTTAGGGACTGCAGGCATGGTACAGGAGACAGTTAGGGACTGCAGGCATGGTACAGGAGACAGTTAGGGACTGCAGGCATGGTACAGGAGACCGCCAGGGGCTGCTGGCATGGTACAAGAGACAGTTAGGGACTGCAGGTATGGTACAAGAGACAGTTAGGGACTGAAGGCATGGTACAGGAGACCGTCAGGGGCTGCAGGCATGGTACAGGAGACCGTCAGGGGCTGCAGGCATGGTACAGGAGACCGTCAGGGGCTGCAGGCATGGTACAAGAGACCATCAGGGGCTGCAGGCATGGCACAAGAGACAGTTAGGGACTGCAGGCATGGTACAGGAGACAGTTAGGGACTGCAGGCATGGTAC
This sequence comes from Rana muscosa, assembly GCA_029206835.1. Lineage (NCBI taxonomy): Eukaryota > Metazoa > Chordata > Amphibia > Anura > Ranidae > Rana > Rana muscosa. The sequence continues at coordinate 967,273,675 of CM055117.1, read as the reverse complement.
AGGAGACAGTTAGGGACTGCAAGGAGGAGGGAGAGAGCCCTGCTGCTCAGTACAACAGGATAGGATGTACAGTGTCTTCACATACCTGTTCTCTGCCTCAGCTTCAGGGAGAGCCTCAGCGTCTGGGAGAGCCCGGATCCAGTGCTCTGTGTGGCCGGGAGTCAGAGCTGGAGGAGGGAGGTGTGCAGTGCGGAGACAGGCTGGTGGGCTGTTAGGACAGGAAGCCCGGCGGGCCTGCACCACACGATGACAGGAGGAAGCAGAGGGGATGGCGCTGTCCCTGTCAGAACCTGTCTCCTAGCAATAACAAAGTCAAGCCATGCAGCCTCTCTTTGTTGAACATGCCTGATTTGTATGTTGCATGATCTGATTTAGGGCCTGTGTTAATAGGCTTTGAATTTATGTCGATGGCATCCATTTGACATCAGTCTGAGATGCTTCTCAGAGCAATAGGAATTTATTGACCTACACTTGACCTCCTTTTGACCTGAATTTGACTTGCTTCAAGTAGGTTTTGCATTTTCATAGACTTGTATGGGAATTTAAAACTTGATGTGAACAAAAGTGTGTCAAATAAAGCCCATAAACTGCTAGATTAGGGTGACCAGACATCCCCAGTTTCAGGGGACAGTCCCCAGATTGAGGACACTGTCCCCAGAACAAGTCTGTCCCCGGTTTTGTCCCTGGATTGGATTTGAACAGGGGCTGGGGCAATTTCAAAGACAGTCAGTGCAGAATAAAAAAAAATCTGAATTACACCCCCCCGGCTCCGCCGCTCCTACTAGCTTAGGGGGGTGTATTTTCCATTATCTGTGTCCCTTTCTGATGATCATGTGCTGATCGGAGCGGAGGGAATATTTCTTCAGTTTTGGGTGCATGCCTATTCAGCTCCGCTCGCATGTTCTTCTGCCTTGGCTCAAGTCCCGGCCAGCCGCCTACCTGCTTATCTCCTTGCCTTCCCTGGCGAAGTGATCTTCCTCCGCTGCCCACCCAGTAGTAGCCGGGGCCCGGAGAGTAAAGCCTTGTACACACGGTCGCACTTCCATTCTGACTTTTCCGTGGATTTTTGTCCGAACAGAGTTGGCCGGGCACACCCATAGCATACACACCACAGGACTTTTCTGCAAACTTTCCCAAAACTTTTTCCAACATCACATGGTTTTTCTGCTCTTTTCTGCTCTTTACCGCTACCCTTTGGTCAACTTCTGCTATTGTTGGTTGATTTTAACATTATTTGTTTTGTCCATCGGACAAAAGTCAGAGGGTTTTCTGTACATCGGTCGGACTTTGCTCCATCGGTCTTTTGTTGGCCAAAAGTTTGTCCGTTTGCAGACCGAACTTTTGTCCGATGAAAACCAAAAAAATTTGTCCGATGGAGCGTACACACGGTCTGATTTTTTGTCAAGCTTGCTCAAAATGAAGTTTGTTGGCAAAAAGTCAGACCGTGTGTACGGGGCTTAAGACTTAAAGTAATTGTAAAGGACAGTTTTTAAAAGAAAATAACAAACATATCATACTTACCTCCACTGTGCAGCTGGTTTTGCACAGAGTGGCCCCCGAACACCAACTTCTGGGGTCCCCCTTTAACAGGCTTGAACAGGCTTTAACAGGCTGGCGACGGCGACGGGCAGAGAGTCGCTGATTGCCACCATTACTAGTAAAAAAAAAAAAAAAAAAATGTCCCCGGATTTCTTTATAAAAATCTGGTCACCTTATGCTAAATACTAAAGGGGTCACTTTTACATCTATTATGGTCAACCTAATTGTGTTCAGCAAGGGTTTCTTAAGAGCTGGTTCACACTGGGGCGGCACGACTTTGGGGGCGACTCGGCAAGGCGATCTCAAGACGACTTGAGAGGCGACTTGCAAAATGACTTCTGTATTGAAGTCAATGCAAGTCGCCCCGAGTGGCCAACAAAGTCGTACAAGAACCTTTTTCTAAGTCGGAGCGACTTGCATCGCTCCTATTAGAACGGTTCCATTGGATAGAGTGGAGCGCGACTAGGGTGACCACATTTCCAAACTGCCATTCAGGAACACCCCCCCCCCCCCCAAAAAAAGATGATTTTTGACATATTTTTTACCGATTTTTGGGGCAGGGGCGTATGAAATCAGGGGGCCCGTGTGCAAGTGGAGTGTATGGCGGGGGGTAATATGTACAGGAGAGGAGTGCGGAGTGTAAGGCCGGGGGTAGTTAGTGGAGAGAGGATGAAGAGGATGGACAGGGGGACCGTGGGATGGACAGGGGGACCGTGGGATGGACAGGGGGACAGTGGGATGGACAGGGGGACAGTGGGATGGACAGGGGGACAGTGGGATGGATAGAGGGCCAGTGGGATGTATAGAGAGCCAGTGGGATGGATAGAGGGACAGTGGGATGGACAGAGGGACAGTGGGATGGACAGAGGGACAGTGGGATGGACAGAGGGACAGTGGGATGGATAGAGGGACAGTGGGATGGACAGGGGGACTGCAAACTTACACATACGGACTTGTCTCTGACTGTCTCCCCGACCTCTTGGTTCTCACTTCTTCCTAGTAGGCTGTTCCCTGAAGCCTGCTCTCTCCCTGACGGACTCTTTTTCCTCCTAGCTGTCCTGGGACGAGCGTCCCCTCTGCGCCTCATGTCTGCCTGTCAGTGAGAAGAGAATCCGCAGGGCTGCGCTGGAAACTACACTTCCCAGCGTGCAGCGTGGCACACAGAGTCCTCCATACAGATGACTGGGGGAGAGGGCTTGTGTAGCTTGTCTGAGCGGAGTGGACCTGCCCAAGCCGAGCCGACCTGGCCCCGGCCTGAGCCAAGCAGATCCGCCACCCGTCCGAGCTGTTTATTAGTGTGGCTGTGTGTCCTTATTTCATTCCGGGGCACTTTATTGTCCCGGAATGAAGGTGCCCGGGACACTGGACACAAATATGAAATAAGGGACAGTCCCGGGCAATCCGGGACACGTGGTCACCCTAAGCGCGACATGTCAGGCGGCTGAGTCGCCTGACAAGTCCCCCCAGTGTGAACTGGCTCTAACGTTCATAGAGAGCGTTTGAAGATCAATCCACCCAAAAAAGACATTACTCTTTCGTTCATGGACCGACACAGCTTCCAATTGACAAGTGGGTATTATCCGTTAATTAGGAGTGACTAGGCAGAAAAAAACTTGTAAAAAGTGTTGCATCACACCTTTTACAGTACCGCCCAGGGGACGGACCCTCTGGGTATATCCCCTCGCTACCTCTGCATCTCGCAGATCAGTTTTTTTCTGTCTAGCAAGGAGTAGGACATGGCTCCCTTCGGGCCCATTGGTCCGGGGAAAATATTTTTTTCTAGAATATTTTTTTTTGTTTCCTGCAATCTTCGATCAACAGCCGACTGGGCGACAGGCTGGGTCTTCGATCCTTGCAGTCTTCCCAGTTCGGCCATCGAGCGTGTGCCGACCCTAGCTACGCACTGGGTTTTCCACGACATTCCTGTCTCTGTACGGGTGGCCGGTGAGACGACGCTCCAAGGCTTGCATCGGACCACTCAGCTTCGGCTGACCTTACGGCCGAGTCGCAGCAGCCTGTCCGGTGAGCTCACGCTCCAAGGCTTGCATCGGACCGATCAGCTTCGGCTGACCTTACGGCCGAGTCGCAGTAGCCTGGCCGGTGAGCACTCCGCGGCATGCATATGATCGCTCCCGAGGGTTCAATCACAGCATGCCTGGCCGACAGTCACCTCCGTGCGTGGATGATGATCTGTTCGGAATGTCTTCCAGCAGGATTCAGCAGTAGCTCCCTTGCTTCGGCAGAGTGACTTGGCTGGACATTCCTGGAGAGATCAAGTAAGTGGTTGTGACCCCTTTCTTTCATCTCTCCCTGCCCTCCCTCCTCCCTGGGCTTTAGCTAAGGTTGCTGGGTGTCACCTGGGGGGCTCCATCTGGAGCGGGGCTGCGCTGTGTATCATTTAAAAAAAATGTAATTTTGTTTACCTGTGTGTCTGTGTGCTTCTCCCTCCATGCTGTCGGCGGCCATTTTGCAGTGGTCCATGCTGGTTTCGGCCTCTAGTGACTGTCCGGCGGCCATTTTCTTGTGGTTTCGCGCCAATAGCTATAGATCGCTGCTCGGCCGCCATTTTCTTGTGGTTTGTGCCCGGTTTTGGCCTCTACCAACTGTTCGGCGGCCATGTTTCCTTAGATTCATGTCTGTGTGTATATAGCGCCGCTCAGCGGCCATTTTCTTAGAGCCCACATTCTTCTATACAGACGCTTGGCGGCCATTTTGGGTAGTCTTCGGCCTCTAGTGTGCATTTCCTCTGGCGCGAATTTACACAGAAGAAGCTGATAAGAATCAGACTAACACAGGCAGCGGTGGGACAACATCACAGGCGGAGCAGACGGCAGCATAGCAGTACCGTTCCAAGGGTGGTGAGTCCTCTGGGAGACCCTGCATCTCTGTATCAGCTAGGAGAGTGGCCTATTGATACCTTGCCTGGAGTCCCTGTGGGTGTCAGCGCGTGGGTCAGCATGGTGTGTGAAGCAGACGGTTTTTCCCCTGAAACACCTGATTTGGTAGCTGGGGCCCCTGATGCACCTATGGACACTATGTCGGCAATCCTAGAGGCTCTGATTGCCAGGGTGGAAGCAGCACACGAGAACACGGGGGGCAGAAAACGCCCCCGTCCCCTGCAATCTTCCGGGGATTATTCTGATGCAGAACCAGGCCTAGCTATAGCTCAGGACCCGGATTCTGGTGAATTAGAGACTGCAGACCGTGACCGATCGGACAGTGAGAATGACTCCAAGTCCAGGTCAGTACGCGAAAGGGCTTTGGTATCTGACCTTATTACTGCAGTGCGGGATACGCTAAAACTGGAGAACGCTGCAGAAGCAGCAGAGACTCCGGTCCCCTTTGGGTTCCGTAGACCGACCCGCACTGCTAAGGTGTTTCCTTGTGTGTCTTATTTTGATAAGCTCTTATACAAGGAGTGGGAGAACCCATCAAGGGTTTTTACGTCCCCAAAGAATTTTGCGGTACGGTACCCCTTTGAGGAGAGTTTTCTGAAGAAATGGACCTCTCCCCCTATGGTGGACCCTCCAGTGTCCAGACTTAATAAAGCTACCACAATTCCAGTGGAAGGGGCTCCTGTTTTCAAGGACCCTGCGGATAAGAAATCGGAAGCACTCGCTCGCGACCTATACACAGTGGTAGGCTCAGCGGTCCGCCCGGCATTAGCTGGGGCCTTAGTGTCTCAGACACTTACTGAATGGGCAAAATCGCTGCTCCAGGGGTTAAAGGAGTGAGATGCTCCTCCTAATGAGATAGCTTTGGCCGACCAGTTGGTCAAAGGCCTTAGGTTTGTCTGCGAGTCAGACATGGATACTATCCCCTTGCTGTCTAAAGCTTCAGGTTATGCGGTAGCTATGCGCCACCTGATCTGGCTAAAAGGCTGGTCGGCGGGCCAGGCTTCCAAGAAGGCCCAGCTGGATCTCCCCTTTAAGGGCGACAGACTTTTTGGAGCCTCTCTAGATGACATCATCAAGGATGCCACAGGAGGTAAGAGCACATTGCTTCCGCAAACCATAAAGGGTAAGGGACCACGCCTAAGGCAAGGGCCCTCCTTTACTGCACGCAAGCGTTTTTTTAGTCCGCCCAGGGCGACAGGGAAAGGACCCCAGGCCAACAAAGCGCCTGCTCAAGGACAAAGACGTCCTTGGTTCCGCAAACCCAATAAGCCCGCGGACAAATCCGCGTCCGCCCCCACCCAGTTTCCAGGTGGGGGGACATCTTCGCAAATTTGTGACTCAGTGGACATCTATGATCTCCGACCGGTGGGTTTACAAAGTGATATCCTCAGGCTACAAGATAGATTTTCTCTCTTGTGCACCGGACAGATTCATTCCCTCCAACCTCCAGCTACAGACGACCCGTCGGGAGGCCCTGTACGGGGCGGTCCAGGGTCTGCTGGAACGTGGAGTGGTCATTCCAGTTCCAGAGCAGGAACGATTTCAGGGTTTTTACTCAAATCTGTTCATACTGCCAAAGAAGGAGGGGGTTCGTCCAATCTTGGATCTCAGGGCCCCCAATTGCTTTGTGAAGGTACAAAGATTCTGGATGGAGTCGGTTCGATCAGTAGTCACTACTCTACATCCAGGGGACTTCCTGGCATCCTTGGATATCAAGGACTCATACCTGCATGTCCCCATATACTCCAGACACCAAAGGTTTCTGCGATTTGCAATCGGGGAGAACCACTATCAGTTTGTGGCCCTCCTGTTTGGCCTGGCATCATCACCCAGGGTGTTCACCAAGGTGCTCGCCCCGATTCTTGCCCATCTAAGACAGCGTGGCATCACTATAGTGGCCTACTTGGACGACCTTCTTCTGAAGGCCCCTTCAAGTGCAGAATTAGAGGTAAGCGTATCCATAACCTGTCAGACTCTCCGAGACTGTGGTTGGATACTAAACACGCAAAAGTCAGTATTGGTGCCAACTCAACGCCTAGTGTATCTGGGCTTGATTCTGGATTCCTCACAGGCAAGAGTATTCCTTCCGGGGGAAAAGTTGCAGACCCTTCAGGCTGCAGTACGGCAGCTGACATCCAAGAGTTGGTCGTCACTCCGTTTCTGCATGCGAGTTTTGGGCCTCATGGTAGCCTTCTTCAAGGCGGTCCCTTATGCTCAATATCACACTCGGGTGTTACAGAAGGAGGTTCTGTCCAGATGGAGCAGATGCCCATCATCTCTGGATTATCAAATCCGGGTAAGCCACCTAGTCAGGAGATCCCTGGTATGGTGGCTGACATCACTGGCTCTGCTGGCCGGGAAGTAATTTCTTCCTGTTCATTGGATAGTGATCACGATGGACGCCAGCCTTACAGGTTGGGGGGGAGTCTGGGGTGTTCAGTCGACGCAAGGTCGCTGGACCCCGGAGGAATCCCGCCTGCCGATCAATGTCCTGGAAATCCGGGCGATCAGGCTATGCCTCTTCAAGTGGTCTCAAAGGCTGCAAGGGCGTCCGGTCAGGATCCAATCAGACAATGCCACAGCAGTGGCATATGTCAACCATCAAGGAGGAACAAGAAGCTCAGCTGCAGCATCGGAAGTCGCTTGCATCCTGAGATGGGCAGAAAGGAGCGTACCGGCACTGTACATTCCGGGTGTGGAGAACTGGCAGGTGGACTACCTGAGTTGCCAAATGCTGGACCAGGGAGAATGGTCCTCACACCCGGAGGTGTTTCAGCTCCTCTGCCAAAGATGGGGTACGCCAGACGTAGATCTTCTGGCTTCCCGACTCAATCGGAAGGTATTGAGGTTTGTGGCTCGGTCAAAGGACCTATGGGCAGGCGCAACGGACGCGTTAGTGGCATCGTGGGGTCAGTATCGGCTAATCTATGCCTTCCCTCCCATAAGGTTCCTTCCTCATCTGCTTCGCAGGATGGAGGCAGAGGGAATTCCAATGATTTTGATCGCTCCAGATTGGCCTCAGCATCCCTTGTACGCCGATCTAGTACGTCTGGTAACAGACATCCCCTGGCGCCTACCACTATGGGAGGACCTGTTGTCGCAAGGTCCCATACTCCATCCTGCTTTACAGTCACTGGCTTTAATGGCATGGCTATTGAAAACCAGGTTCTGAGGGACCGGGGCCCGTCAGATTCAGTAATCTCTACGATGAGAAGTGCCCGAAAACCGTCCTCTAGGAAGGTTTACTATCGCACTTGGAAGACCTACATTTCCATGTGTGAGGAAATGAAGTGGCATCCGCGTACTTATTTTGTTTCCAGAATCCTGCTGTTCCTACAGCGTGGGGTGGACCAAAGGCTTGCCTTAGGTACTATTAAGGGGCAGATATCTGTTCTGGCTGTCTTTTTTCAGCGACCCCTGGCGACTCACTCTCTCGTGAGTACATTTGTGCAGGGGGTTCGACATGTGGCCCCTCCGGTCCTTCCCCCACTACCTCCGTGGGATTTGAACCTGGTCCTCTCGGTGCTTCAGAAGTCACCGTTTGAGAATATTAGGGATATTCCCTTGTTGACACTTTCTCAGAAAGTGGTCCTTTTGGTAGCTGTTACGTCAGTTAGACGAGTTTCTGAGCTGGCAGCCTTGTCATGCAAGGCTCCCTATCTGATCTTCCACAAGGATAAGGTGGTGCTGCGGCCGCAACCTTCCTTCCTTCCGAAAGTCGTTTCGGCTTTACATCTCAATGAAGACATTGTACTTCCATCCTTGTGTCCTCAGCCGTCGAATCCGAAGGAGTCGGCATTGCATTCCTTGGATGTTGTCCGAGCTTTGAGAGTTTACCTATCTGCTACTTCCCTGTTCCGGAAGTCAGACTCACTGTTTGTTTCGGTGGCTGGTCCCAAGAAGGGCCAAGCGGTCTCGTCGGCCACCATCTCTAGGTGGATCCGACAGATAGTAATCCAGGCTTACGCCTTAAAGGGTCAAGCGTCTCCCTTTCCTGTCACGGCGCATTCGACCAGGGCAATAGGTGCCTCTTGGGCTTTCCGACATCAAGCGTCTGTTGCCCAATTATGTAAAGCGGCGACTTGATCGTCTGCTCACACTTTCACAAAATTCTACAAAGTTGATGTAGGTGCATCTTCGGATGCCTCTTTCGTCCGCAAAGTTTTGCAGGCGGCTGTTTAGAGTTGCAATTCCTTCGTTGGAGAATGCTGTTTTTTTGTGTTTGGGGTGAAGTTTACTTTAGGCTGTTACTACCCCTCGTTTTTTTTTTTACACTGCTTTGGGACGTCCCACTTGTCAATTGGAAGCTGTGTCGGTCCATGAACGAAAGAGTAAATAGGATTTTTTTACTCACCGTAAAATCCTTTTCTCTGACTTCATGGACCGACACAACACCCACCCATCCTTTTTGTTTAAGTTTGTACTGCTTTTTGACGAACTGATCTGCGAGATGCAGAGTGAGGGGATATACCCAGAGGGTCCGCCCCCTGAGCGGTACTGTAAAAGGTGTGATGCAACACTTTTAACAAGGTTTTTTCTGCCTAGTCACTCCTAATTAACGGATAATACCCACTTGTCAATTGGAAGCTGTGTCGGTCCATGAACTCAGAGAAATGGATTTTACGGTGAGTAAAAAAATCCTATTTTCCATCCTTGGTAAAGACCAGTGGGTTGAATTTTCTTCTGGGTTGGTACTGTATGTCTATCAGGAACTCTACGAAATAGATGAGTTCACCACCTACATGCTAGCACCATGCTGGCATGTGTAGAAATCTCACTTTTTGTGCAGGGATCTTACTTTTGCTGCTGGTTTACGCATTTATTTTATATTATACTGGAAGCAGCAGACAAAGCAAGGCTTTATTATTTAATCAATTTCTTTATTTTTAACTATACATCTAGCTAGATCATCTGCATCCATATAGACATAACAAAGAGAATATCATTTTTACAAAAAATAATGTTTACAAAAAACACCTGTATTTACTTTCCCCGTTATAAGGCTTATTTCAGAAGCTAAACGCTGCATTCCAGAGCTTACATCAGTTACTGTGAATGGATGTCTGGGAACAGCAGATTGATTACACAGAAGGATAATGCATTTTGTTGATATAGAACTCACTTCAATGTCACTTCAGTAATGGCAGGTTGTACATCAAGTAGGACTGTAGCAGTTACCTTGTTAGGAAGGCTAAAAATCCACAAAAACCCACATCTGTTAAGTCTAAAGTTTCATAAATTCTGATGGTGCTGTTCCAGAGGATTAAAAAGTGCTTGCTGAAATCTTGAAACCCAAAGGCCTATTATTAGGAAATTCTCTATGGACTGAATAACTAGCAGAAAAACCTCAGCAGTAAAACAAGTAAAATGATGCAGTCTTTAGGATTTCTGTGTGTCAGGTATTATACTGTATCACCTAAGATTCCAATTTTAGCTTTTGTATAGTTTTTTTCACTTTTACAATTTAGAACAAACAGCGCTCAGCATGATGTGCCTATGTATAACATTACGTGTACTGGATGGTCCTCTGGGGATAACAAAGTGCATCAAGTTTTAACTACAAATGTTGAAGAAATAAGGCATTAAAATCATGATTCTGCTACAAAGCACTACAAAAATGTGAATGAATGTGAGCATAGACGTGCGCACAGGGTGTGCCAGGTGTGCCTGGGCACACTTAAAGAGGAGGTTCACCCAAAAAATTATCTATATGCCAACACAATCATTCCACTATATACTTCATCAAAAGCCATATCAATTTTTTTAATCATATATAGTTACCGTATTTTTAAAATGAAATCTGGGGACATTTTTTTTTTTACTAGTAATGGCGGCAATCAGCGACTCTTTGCCCATCGCCACCTGCCTCGCAGCCTGTCAAGTCTTACTCTCCGGGCCCCGGCTACTACTGGTAAGATCATTCCGCCAGGGAAGGCAAGGAGATAAGCAGGCAGGCGGCTGGCCAGGATTTGAGCCAAGGCAGAAGAGCATGTAAGCGTGAACGGAATGGGCGTGCACCCAAAACTGAAGAAATATTCCCTCCGCTCCGACCAGCACACGATCATCAGAAAGGGGCAAAGATAATGGAAAAAAATACACCCCCCTAAGCTAGTAAGAGTGGCGGAGCAGGAGTGTGTAATTCAGATTTTTTTTTTTTATTCTGCACTGACTGTCTTTGAAATTGCCCCAGACCCTGTTCAAATCCAATCTGGGGACAAAACTGGGGACAGACTTGGTCCGGGGACAGTGTTCTCAATCCGGGGACTGTCCCCAGAAACCGGGTATGTCTGGTCACCCTACGTATAATAGCATTTAATATGTAGACTTCCGGGATTCGGCTCCCGCGGGAGTAGGCTTTTCTAAGCCTTTCCCCGGCGCCACAATGCAGTGTGGGTCTTTGCTGCAATGTGTTCTGGGAGCACATTTTTTTCTGCATACCATTTCTATGACGCCGCCCGTTGTGATGGCAACCAATATGTTTACGGCGCTACTCGCCGTGAACGAGCGGTGAATGCTGGGACAGGAGCATTCACTGCTTCCAGGAAGTGATTGCTTGTGGGCTTCACAATGCCCACAAGCAAAATGGAAACGGCCAGGAAAGCAGAATATAAGTTGTTCTTTATAACGAAAACCGAGAGGGTTTATTTGAAGACACCAAAAATGTGAGTACACATTAGTATGCTAAAACCAGATTGAATGCTAAAAAAAAAAAGCCAGCGGAACCTCCGCTTTAACTACCCCATGTGGGGCAGATACCCCATGTTTAGACCCCTGATATTTCACCAAAGCCCTCTAACGGGGTTTGCATAAACATTTGTAAAAGAAAAAAAAAACAAGAAAAAAAATGGTAAAAATAAAAACTATTGACACCACCCACTGCCCTACTGACACTATCACAAGCATACACACACACACATATGTGTTTGAACTTTGGGGTGCACACCCTAATGCAATAGACTGTACACACCTATGATTGTGAGTGAGGTGAGGTGGCTGGGGAGTGATGCACTGTGACTAGAAGGTGGGGTGGGTAAGCAGGGGAGAGGAGTGAAGTTGATATGAAGGATGTGGAAAACAGTTATTACACGCACAAATGCAATACACAAGTTCCCCCCACACACACACACAGTACAAAAGGGCCCCCATCCTGCACGTAGTATTGAGGGTGTTATGTGTCCCTCCACATGCAATTGCTTTCCCTGTAGTCATAATCTAAAGGGCAGACAGTTCAGTACAGTGCTGTGGATATATTTGCTATTGGCAGGCTGATGCTTGGCTCTGGAACCTGCTGCTCGTTTGTGCAGTATGGGGGCTCTGCACCATCACATGGCTGTATGCACTCCCAGCAGATGTGACTCCCTCCAACCACCAACTCACTCAATTGGAGAGGTGCAGAGTGACAGAAGGAGGATCGAGCTGAGAGCAACCTGCTTGCCTGCAGGACAAAGTCAGAACTGTAGCAGCCGAGTGGGTGAGGTCTCTGCTGAAATTCTGAGAGGGGTTGCAAGTGTGAGACTGCAGAAGGTTCCGGAGAGCAGAGATGGGATGAAATGATACCAGGGCAGAGTTGAGGAGTAAAGGTGAGCTGGTGGTACCAGAACAGAGGAGTTTGAGCTGGGTCCTGTACCTTAGAAGCTGGGTACTGCAGAGGCAGAAGAGGTTCTCATCCCAGATGTGCCCCTTGTAGCATGGCACCTGAGGACGGTGCCTCTCCTGACTGGGGCCTGGCCCTGATAACATTATGAGGATAATTCCACATTTCTTAAGGAGCCCAAAATAATGACAACAATATTAATCATCAAAATCATCATCATAATATACAAAAAAAAACACAAGGATCACTAATGAGGCATACTAAGATTTCCACCTCTACTGAAATATATTTTTTTTAGGGTATGTATTACAGAATAGGATGAACAAAAACGGATGGCATTAAACTGTTGTCCCCAGACATCAAAAGTGAAACTTAAGCCACCGCAAAAATTTTAATGGGGCATCCTGAAAATAAAATGAAAATACACTTTTGTACAACACCTAATTATTATAGCAGGTGATGAAGGACAGAAGAGGACGCAGTGATGATAAGGTAAGGTCTGGCTATAGGAAAGGAGAGATGGGTTTTGGCCAGGAGAAAAAAGCAAAAGTGTTCTTCGTTTAAAAGTACACTTGATAGTGTACACTTAAAGGGATGCTATCACTGACAACCAGCCCATGAGGGGCAAATTGGCAGCTGGTTTGTAAAGGGGCCCCCTGATCCAGTTATATTAACCATGCCAGTGCTCCCTCCCCCTCCACAGCTGGTGACATAATACCCAGTATTTGTGACCATGTGACCTCCTGTCCTGTGACAGTGCTCATGTAAGAAAGCCAGTCACCAGGCCCAAGCATTGTCACATGAATTAGAGGGTTATGTCACAATCTCTTCAGTTGCCGACACCTCAGATTTCAAAAGAAAAAAGTCCTGGTGTTCATTGTCAGTGGGAAAAGAGTGTCCAGCAACATTGGTCAATGGGATGAAGTATCATTGATCAGCAGTTAAAAAAAATATCCGTGGTGGGTGGTCAGCGAATTTATTTTTTTTGCCATTGGAGGAGTGTGTGTGTTTATAACAGCAAATCTCTGATCAGCCCCCCTTCCTCCTTAATGCCTTGAGTCCTTCCATCAGCCCCCCCCCCCTTAACCTCTTTAGACTTCAGATTAGTTCTGCTCCTATATTTGCCTTCAGCCCTCCTTTACCCTTTTCAGACCTCCTATTACTCCCCTTCCTTAAAGCGGAGTTTCACCCAAAAGTGGAACTTGCGCTCATTTGTCTCCTTCCCCCCTCCGGTGCCACATCTGGCACCTTTCTGGGGGGGGGCGGATACCCCGCCGCCGGGCCAGTAGGAGAGCGCAGCGGTGCCTCGCACATGCACAGTAGGGACCCGGCGTGAAGCCGTAATGCCTCACTACCGGGTTCCTTTACCGGCAATGGCGGCAGCAGCACCCAACAGCTGATGGAAACATCAGCTGCGATGCCGACATCGCTGGACTTCAGGACAGGTAGGTGTCCTATTATTAAAAGTCAGCAATTGCAGTATATGTAGCTGCTGGCTTTAATTTTTTGCAGGGGTGGGCAGACCTCCGCTTTAAAAACTTTAGATCTCCGATCAATCCCTCCTCTCTTTAACCTCAGATCAGCCCCTCTTTTAACTCATTAAGACCTCAGATCAGTGCCCTCTCTTCAACAGGCTTCAGACCTCAGATCAATGCTCGATTATTTTAAACCCTTTAGACCAGGGGTCTCAAACTGGCGGCCCTCCAGCTGTTGCAAAACTACAAGTCCCATCATGCCTCTGCCTGTGGGAGTCATGCTTGTAACTGTCAGCCTTGCAATGCCACATGGGACTTGTAGTTTCACAACAGCTGGAGGGCCACCAGTTTGAGAACCCTGCTTTAGACCTTAGATCAGTTCCCTCTTTAACCCCTTCAGACCTTACATCAGACCCACCTTAACCCCTTCAAACCTCAGATCAGCCCTCCCAACCTCTTTAGACCTTACATGAGTCACCCCTTTTACCCCTTAAGACTTAAGATCACCCCCAGTTTAACCCCTTCAGACCTCAGATCGGTCCCTTCTTTAACTCCTTCAAATGGTAGATCAGTTCCTTCACCTTTAGCCTTTCAGACCTTAGTTCAGCCCACCCTTACCCCTTCAAACCTCAGATTAGTCCCCCCACCCCCCACCCCCGGTAACCCCTTCAGACCTCAGATGCACAATTTCCCTTTACTCAGACCCCAAGATCACTGTTCCCCCCTTTAGACCTCAGATCAATTCCCTGTTCAGACCACAGATCTCAGATCAGTTCCCCCTCTCTGTAAATTGTGTTAGGCTACTTTCACACTGAGGCGCTTTGCAGGAGCTATTGCACTAAAAATAGCGCCTGCAAAGCGCCCTGAAAGAGCCGCTCCTTTCTCTCCAGTGTGAAAGCCTGAGGGCTTTCACACTGGAGCGGTGCGCTGGCAGGACGGTAAAAAAAGTCCTGCCAGCCGCATCTTTGAGGCGCTATAGGAGCGGTGAATACACCGCTCCTAAAGCGCCCCTGCCCATTGAAATCAATGGGCAGCGCTTTCGAACCGCCGGCAAAGCAACGCTACAGCGGCATTTTGCGGGCAGTTTTAACCCTTTTTCGGCCGCTAGCGGGGGTTAAAAGCGTCCCGCTAGCGACCAAAAATCGCAGCAAAAACAATGGTAAAGCACCGCTAAAAATAGCAGCACTTTACCGCCAACATCCGCGACGTCCCAGTGTGAAACTAGCCTAAGACCCCTTTCACACTGAGGCGCTTTTCAGGTGCTTTCACACTAAAATAAGCGCATTAAAAGCACCTGAAAACTGCTTCCTATTGATATGAATGGATCCTTTCCCACTGGTACGGTGCGCTGACGGGGTGGTGAGAAAAGTCCTGCAAGCAGCATCTTTGGAGCATGTTTGGAGCGCTTAAAAAAGCTCCTCAAAAACGTCCCTATCCATTGAAATGAATGGGAAGCGCTTCAAAAGTGCCTGTCACCAATTTTCTATGTTGCTTACCCTATCAGATCATAAATCAACCCCCACCCACCCCTTGAACCCCTTCAGACCTCAGATCGGCTCCCCTTTAACTCCTTTAAAACTTAGATCAGTCCTTACTCTTTTTGACCACATCATACCTCAGATCACTCCCTCCTCTTTAACCCCTTCAGACCTCAGATCAGTTCCCTCAACCCCTTCAGATGTCAGATTGGGGCACACTGAGAAAGTCTACAATAGACTTCCCTTGCAACTCTGTGATTGGACGTTTTATCACATGAGAAGAAATAGGAAGTTGGGATAGTTTTCTCCTCTTTCCACTACTGCACTGGTCTGGTGTCTTTTACTGACAACAAATGCTGGAATTAACTTTTGGGGAACTTTTCAGGACCTGGCGCAAGAACATAAGAAGCAGCATGGTGGGCAGGTGGGCAGTGCTGCCCGGCCCAATCTGCCCCTGATTCCTGGGGCCCCAACAAGTACTCCCTGGTTAAGTTCAGACCTCATAGTGGTTGCGTTTGCTGCTGTGATGGTAGTTCTGCCACTGCTTGACTTATAAGTGTACCTGCACTTGTAAAGTATATGATAAACCCTAACAATGAATTCTTCTTATATGCACCCTTTTGGTCTGTAAAATTAACCATTGAAAGTGTTTCATTATATCTGTTCGATAAGTGCAAGAAAATACCTATTAATCCTGCCAGAAATGTTGTGAGCCAATAACTTCCCGTGCATTTTGCCTCTGCCAACTCTTATCAGTTATTATTGTTCCCAGTTACCTGTGTGAGCTACAGAACATAATTTCCTTTGTTACTGTGCATTAACAGTCTATTTCTTTACTAAATTGAACCCACTTTGTAAAGAAGGAAGGACAACTCTGGAGGATAAACCTTCAAAGACAAGTCAGCAATAGTAGCTCCTACTTTTCTTTCCCAACATATTGTTTTTAAATGAACATGTCCATCTGAAGTAGCCTTATTTATTCAACTGTCATTTTTCGAGCATGTTTGATATGATTAATGGCTATGGGCATCATAAAACTGTTTATATGTATGATAAATGACCATGAAAGTGTTTATATTGAATACAAACAATAAATAATTCAATAAACTTTCATCATCTACCAAAGACGATTACATGGGCCATGCCATCTCCCATCAACTGCCTTGTGTGTATGATGTGCCCTGGCCCGTAAAGCATAGGTCCATATTTTCATGTTACTTCCCTTTTAACCATTTTCTTTTTGCAAAGCAGTTTTAGCTATATTAAACATATTCAAATAATCTGTACTACAAAGATCTATCATTGATTTTGTTATAGTTGTTACTGCATGACAGCAACTAAGTTACAGACAGAGTAGAGTAAAAACATTCTGTTTGCATACTACCAAACCTTGCTAGCACATCAATCAAAGTTAATCAAGACACTTCATTTTTTTCTGGGGTTTGTTTTTTATACACCTTAGTTCTCCTATGTCACATCCAATTAAATCAACTTTATAGAGAGAACGTTTTGCAGAAAATAAAGGTTTGTCTAGCTGTCAAAATAAGATTTCTACAGTTTCACTCTCCAGTATCAAGATCCTAAGGCTGCTTTCATACTGAAGCGCTGGTGGATGCGCTAGCGGTATATCGCCGATATACCGTCATTTTTGCGGCGCTATTCGGCCAATAGCGGTGCGGTTTTAACCCCCTGCTAGCGGCCTAGAAGGGGTTAAAAAACACTGCAAAGCGCCTCTGCAGAGGCGCTTTGAGGGCGGTATAGCCACGCTGTCCCATTGATTTCAATAGGCAGCAGCGGTAAAGGAGCGGTATACACACCGCTCCTTCACCGCCTCAAAGATGCTGCTTGCAGGACTTTTTTTCTCGTCCTGCCAGCGCATCGCCTCAGTGTGAAAGCACTCGGACTTTCACATTGAGACTGCAGGGGCAGGAGTTTTTCAGGCGTTTTTTAGGCGCTATTTTTAGCGCCAAACACCTGAAAAACTCCTGAAGTGTGAAAGAGGCCTTAAACTCACAGGAGCATACTCATCATATTCTTACTGTAAATATGAATTTAAATGTATGAAATGACACTGCACCTAAAATTGAGCTTGGCTTAGCTAAACCCGCTCTTAATGACATTCACACACGTATGTGGAATGGAAAGGTATTAAGATCTTGAAAAAATTGGTAATATATGATTATACTATGGTGGGTGGTGTTGATGCAAACTTGTATGCAGATCAAATCAGGATTATGTTAAGGGGATCAATATAAAGTGTATATATGTGTATGCGTGTGTGTGTATGTATATATATATATATATATATATATATATATATATATATAAAAATATAGAACAGTGGCCAACTAATGTTTAGTTATAAAGTTATTTAGTCATATGTTCACATTCTAAAGATTTAAGCCAGTATTAAAGTATTATTATAAATCTACTCACTGAGTGATGTAGAAGGTGAACATGCAGTTATTTTATGTAAAGTGTGCAGAAAACTGCACTTAGGCAAAACCGCTATGCAATTCCTCATAGGAAATCAGTGTAAATGATGGATTTATTTATATATATATATATATATATATATATATATATATATATATATATAAATTATATATGTAATTTATGGATTTGTTATAAAGTATGGTTAAGAGAGGCAACTGTTAATGCTTGAATACTTGCACTAAATGTAAATTTTTCTAATTTACAAATACAGCAAATGTTAATGACTGGAATTAATTATCAAAGGAAGAACAAGTCCCAATGTCGATTACAGGTAATTATGGAAGGGGTGAAAGCGTCTAGAGTTGTTGAATTTGCTTTGTAGGTGATGTGATTTTATCAAATTATTTATCAACACCTAGGGGAAATCTAGTGTGAATCTGACCAGCAATCATTTAAAAAAAATAAAAACAAAAAACAATTCAGGCTATGTGGAAAGGTAGTTCCTTTACTCAGCACACTTTCCTTTGACTAATGGTAATAATTTCTGAAATGGATATTCACATAATTCAATAGACTGGACTAGGCTACTGTGCAAATATAAACTCTGAATTTCATATATCAAGTTCAGAAAAGTTACAAAAACTTTTCTATGTATACCTACAAATGTTACAAAAAAAAAAACTCAAGCCAAAGCACAAAATCCTATAATCATTTTGCTACGCAATTTGGTTAAAACATTTACCTTTATTTTTCTTTCTGCATTGCCCTGCTTAAAAGAAAAAAAATACTGTTCCATTTCATTATATTTTTTTTCACTTGTCCTGTATGACACAGTATAGTTGGGAAAAATGTAATCAGGCTATTGGACGCACAGAAGAGTTTCCGATTATAAATCTCAGCACCCGCTGAGTACTTTTTTAATGTTAAATTCTGGTAAGCTGAACCACATAGTAAACAAAAAAGGTACAAGTAATGTGCTTCACACCCAATAGAAATCCAATTTATGGACAAAAAATGGCACGAGTAACAATGAATCTATAACTAAGCCCCCGACACCCTATTTGGGTAGGGGTCCCCTTGTTTAAAAAAAGATTTGATTTGACCTATCCTTAAATTAAACAATTTAAAAACTGTTCAGCAAATGCAGATTGTACCTGTAGCAAAGTTAT
The DNA here is from genome assembly GCA_029206835.1 of Rana muscosa. Classification (NCBI taxonomy): domain Eukaryota; kingdom Metazoa; phylum Chordata; class Amphibia; order Anura; family Ranidae; genus Rana; species Rana muscosa. The sequence goes on along the minus strand of CM055117.1, from coordinate 967,255,087 downwards.
TTTTAATTTCTCAAATTCCCAAAACCTAATATACTCTATTTAAAAATCAATCCAGTGAGGGAGCTAAGGGTCCGCAGATGTGATTTTTTTTCCTGGGTCCACCATCGTTGAGTATACATATTTATTAGGCGCCAATGGAACATATTACTTTAAACTGTGTTAACAAGCAAACAGTATTGTCCTTTTGCCTTATATTTATTGAAAAGAAGGATAGACTAAATCAATACAGTTTATTTCTGCTAAATAATACTGTTTGTGTAAAATCCAGCTGCGTACATGTGTCTGCCCAATGTTTCCATATGACACATATCGACTGCCTAGGCTATCGTCGGTACAAATGTCGCACAGGGACACGTTACCTAAATTAATGCAGTGTCTGCGCTGTTCACCTAGCTTTGTAGGTAGGCGCTAGGGAGTAGAGTGGTTCACTACTTCCATGTTAATTTATCTGTTTTGTTTATGAGTTTTACCCAGCTGTCACCTCTTCAACCACATTTACCCACATCACATTCCCCAATTTGTCTCCCAAAAAACTCAATGTATTTGAGAAGCAAACAACGTCAAGGTACATTTGCACATTTTCCTAGCAACTCAGTTTTTCAAGGTCACAGACGAGAAATGTAGTCCATTCAAAATGAACCGCGGCTGTGACTCATTCACACACCAGCATCTGGTCGTATAGTATTTTCCATGAACTCAAATATGTAAGTTTTCATGGTAACCCCTAGTGAAAAAAATACTCTGCACAGGTTTTACTATATCTTCACTTCTCATATATACAGTATTTAGAGGGTGTACATATTATGATAAACCTGTCAACATTATGAACATCAAAAGAATGATTGAAATCTGAAATTAAATCCTGAAGAGACATCTATCTATCTATCTATCTATCTATCTATCTATCTATCTATCTATCTATCTATCTATCTATCTATCTATCTTTATCTTTCTAGACATGTAAAACTGATAAAATTATTAATTAACACTGGCAATCCATTGGCAATCTGTTATTATTAACTTCCTTTAATGAACTTGGTTATAAGAGGAAGGAAGTCTGAATTTTTACTAATTACTGGTAAAAGTGTGCTGTTCCAGAATATGTAAGGTTGGAGATATTGCCGACATTATATATATATATATATATATATATATATATATATAAAAATCTATATGTGTGTTTTTATTCGCTGGTGACATCACATGGATCTGCAAAAAATGTTTAAAATATTATCATGCTGTTGCCGATAAAGCCTGCATACTATTTGTCTTTTTTATGACAAAGCATCATTGCATGATATTATTACTATCTCAAAAACTGAGATGCCCCATGGTGTAAATGTACTGTTATGATTTGGATCATAAAAATACTTTTTATCTCTTTAAATTGACTATTCACAGGCAAAAAAATAAAATAAAATGATTGTATCCACAGCCCCATGTGAGCATTTAATTTTACTCCTGTCCGCATGCTACATAATGACATTTTTTTTAAGCAGATAAAGCAAAAAACTTCTTAAAATACATCTGCATCTAAAAATAACAACGCAAGTCGCCAAATGAATCACAGATCTTTTCATACCAAAAAAATTTTTGCACAATTTGTGCATACTCCCCTATATGGTCATTTTTGTTTGAAATAGTTAACTTTAAGCAAATGTTGACTTCAACCTTTTATTTCTGTAGGTTCCGTCCTGTTATGTTATAGAAAGCAATCTTATATGAATTTCAATCAATTTTCTAATAACATTTTGAATGACATATACATTTTATTCATATCTTGTAATAACTACATTTGTGCTTAGTGAACATATGTAATGATCAGTAAATAAGATCTTAATGAGAATGAGCAATAATACTAATAATGGATGCTTGTAAGCAAAGCAGCAATATTCCATTTCAATAGGGAAAAACTAACCTCTGCGTTAACCTTTGTAAATAATGCACTTTAAGGCAGACAGCTTCCATAATAAGTCTTGCACTCTTTTGAATTAAAGAAGAGTGACAAAGCATACATCTTACCTTTGATATGTAGGAAGAGAATCATCCGAAGGAAAAAAGCCATTGTAGTGACCGTAGTCTGAATTCCAGCTAAGGGCACAAGGTTTCCAGGCATTGAGTTGTAGTTATGCTTCCTTAGATACCTCAGAAGCTACTCTGAGACTGAGAAGCCTAGTGAAGCCAGCTCACATTGCAGAGCATGCTCAGATGGCACAGTTCGCAGCTACTGAGGCAGATCCTGCTTGGCAAAGTGATGCTCATTACACTGTTCTGTAAATGACAGCAAAGGGCTGACTTTTGTGTGCTAGCCTCACCACGACAAATCTCAGTCAATATCACTGATTTCACATTATGCTCATCCTAACAAAGGAGATTATACATCTGCTATTGGTAATAATCGTGCCTACATTTTAGGCTGTCATAGTAATAATGTATTATCAGCAAACTGGAACTGCTTCTTTTGTAGCTTGAAAAAAAAAAAGTTGGACTTGCATACAATCTATCAACACTTTACCTGATATATTGGAATACTACAGATGTGTGCTTTTTATGTTGTGGCTTTTTTTTTTCTCTTGAGAAAAAAAAAATCTTTATGTCTGTTCTTGCATTTTGTCCTGTGTCACGCATGAAAAATAAGGCACATGGTTTATTTCACCATGAAACTGCAAGGTTTACAGTTTTTGTACTAGAATAACTCCTCCACCACCCCCCTGATTTCACATTTTGTGTTAATGCAATGTAAACAATCGGTTTTATTTGGTAGTTTTATATAGCACTCTGAATCCCTTTAGTCTATTTATTTTTCATTTATACAGTACAACTAGATTTTAAGCACTTTATCGAGCACATAGAACCATTAACATCAGTCGGAGCTGCATTAAAACTTGTAATTTAAAGGTGAACACCACTTAGCTGTAAAATGTTCTAAGCAGCACCCTCCCACCTGCACTGCACTTTGAATGCTTGTTTTGTCTTGGGGGAACAAAATAAGCAGCAATACTTCCATGATTCCTTGTTTCCCTGGCAGCCGGTGCTCTGTTGTCGTCTGCTTCTGGTATGTGGCGAGGCTTTGATGTCCTCACGTACAATGTGCATGGTACGTGATGATGTCCAAAAGGCCACAACCAGGCAAAGAAGAGTAGGGTCTTCATGGAAAAAGCCTGCGGGCTGGGGAATAAGGTAGGTTAGGCTGCTTATTCCTTGCAGGAGTTGGCATTGCAAAGTGAATTTTTACAGCTGACTGGAGTTCACATTTAACCACTTAAGGACGGACCAATACGCAGCATAATGACCAGGCCCCTTTTTGCGATTCGGCACTGCGTCAATTTAACTGACAATTGCACGGTCGTGCGATGTGGCTCCCAAACAAAATTGGCGTACTTTTTTTCCCCACAAATAGAGCTTTCTTTTGGTGGTATTTGATCACCTCTGCGTTTTTTTTTTTTTTGCGCTATAAACAAAAATAGAGCGACAATTTTAAAAAAAAAATCATTTTTTACTTTTTGCTAAAATAAATATCCCAAAAAAATATATAAAAAACATATTTTTTTCCTCAGTTTTTCCTCAATTTTTGGTAAAAAAAATTGCAATCGGCGTTTATTGATTGGTTTGCGCAAAAATGATAGCGTTTACAAAATAGGGGATAGTTTTAAGGCATTTTTATAAAAAAAAATGTCTTTACTAGTAATGGCGGCGTTCAGCAATTTTTTTCGCGACTGCGACATTATGGCGGACACATCGGACACTTTTGACACATTTTTGGGACCATTGTCATTTTTACAGCGACCAGTGCAATAAAAATGCACTGGTTACTGTAAAAATTACACTGGCAGTGAAGGGGTTAACCACTAGGGGCGCTGGGGGCGTTATGTGTGCCTAGGGGCGTGTTTCTAACTGAGGGGGGACGTGGCTACGAGTGACACGTCACCGATCTCCGCTCTGATTACACAGAGCGGAGATCGCTGACATTGTCAGGGGAGCGGAGAGATGTTGTGCTTACACTAACATCTCCCCGCTCCATGCCTCCGTGAGACGATCACGGGGACCCGCGGTCCGGCTCACGGGGAAGGCAGGGGGGTCGCGAGCACACCCGCAACGTCGGCAGTTAAAGGGCCACGTACAGGTACGTGATTGTGCCTGTACGAGCCATTCTGCCGACGTATATATGCAGTGACGGGTCCTTAAGTGGTTAACAAACAAAATCCCATACGCAAAATTTTGGTGGGGACTAATTAATCAATTTGTTTTTTTCACACAAGCATAGGTGGAGCAACCTCCTTGTAGGTAGAGTCTTGGAAGACAAGGGATATCTAAGACCCCTGCAATGAAAGGTTTAGTTGGAACCTCTGAGCCACTATACTGCTTAAAGTGGTTGTAAACCTCATTCAAGAAATCTGACTTGGGCACCTATGTAGTGTTTACTTATCTCTCTCCAAAGCTCTAAGTCCTGTGTCTTTCTGCTGCTCCATTCTTCTGTTATCAGCATGATCAATTCTGACAAGTTCTCCAACATTGGAGATAAAAGCAGCTGTAAATTTGTGTCGGGAGGGAACTTAGAGATAGATAAGCAGAGAGCTTGTCCATTCAGACTGCTGCTCTGCAAGTTTCTTCATTCCTATGTCTATATGGAGGAGGAGTATGTGCCTTTCCTCCAATCAGCTCTCACACAGTGTAACCCAAGACTCTACACCCACTGCTGAGACGGGAAGAACAATTTGTAACATAATGTGCACTTTCAAAAGAATGTAGAAAGCTGATAACTGCAGATATACAAAACGAATGTAGGGAGACTTGTTTCATCTCTGTGTATCATCTGAAGCTATTCACTTCACTAGGTATAGGAGAGGGTTTACATTCACTTTATTTAAATGTTTAGGACTCTTTAACCTGCTATATTTATGTCACGTACCTGGTTGGTGGACCTGACATGCAGAGGAAGGCTTCTTGTACAGTTCCAGCTCGAGGGTTACTAATTGTGAAACAGTAACCGCTAGAGCATGGCGAGGTAAGAGCGCCTATTATCAGTCCAGTAGTCTGCGCTAGTAGTAGCCAGTGATTCACAGAAGTGAAGCCAGGAGCAGCTGACAAGTGGCAGATGAGGCAGCAGGCAGATGTGACAGCAGGATGGATGGTGACAGACTGTGGATGCACAGCAGGAAGCAGGAGCCCGAACATGATAACTTGGACCGAAGGAGCTGCAGCAGGCTGGAAGACCTGGATGCAGGGTCAGATGATCCAAGCCGGTAACGGGTGGGCAGATCAGGCGTAGACGGCAGACAGCAGAATAGTCAGGTCACATGCAACGTCAGCAACGGATTAAGGATCAAACATTAACAGCAGGCAGAGGCAGAGGCTGAATCCAGGGTCAAGTCAGGGGTCAAGGCAGGTAGCAGAAAGGAATAGCCGGGTGCAAGCTGGGTCAAGATCAGAGTTCAAACACTGGAATCAGATACACACACAGAATGCAGTAGACCAAACAGCAATTAGCCAGTGCAGAAGCTCCGTTAAAAAAAAGCCGTTTGGCACCAGTATTGGTGACAGGTGCGCTCACGAATGCACACTCGCGCACGTCTGTGTACATCTGTATGGCCCGTTCTCGGTCGGCGTATGTCTGATCAGCCCCTACCCTGTCCACCTTTAGGAGATCCCTGAAAACAAATTTATTCAGGGAAGCCCATCCCACACCCACCTAACAACTGTACCCGAGCCACCCCCATCAAATCATCCCCTGCAGCTATTACCTTTTGTACCACCTCCCCCCTCCCTTTAGAATGTAAGCTCTATGAGCAGGGCCCTCCTGTTCCTTCTGTATTATACTGTATTGTAATTGTGCTGTCCCCCTCTACATTGTAAAGTGTTGTGCAAACTGTTGGCGCTATATAAATTGTGTATAATAATAATAATAATAATTTATATGCGCCTTAAAACTGCATCTGCACTATGGCTGAGCCTCTCCTGACAATGTAATACCTGTAATCTTTGTTTATACTGTACATTTTTATTTATTTTTATTGCAGATATTTATGTATCGCTGTCAATTTACACCTATATATATTGTATATTTAAATCCGTCCCTGTCCTCAAGGAGCTTACAATCTAAGGTCCCTATATCACATTCATACATTCACATACTAGGGCCAATTTAGACAAGAGCCATTTAACCTACCAGCATATCTTTGGAGTGTGGGAGGAAACCCACGCAGGCACAGGGAGAACATACAAACTCTGCGTAAGTAGTGCCATAGTTCAGATTTGAACAGATGACACTAGTGCTGCTAGGTGGAAGTAATAACCACTTAGCCGCTGTGCTATCCACATTCTTGGTAGTACAGCAGAACATTTATAGGCTAAGTTCACCTTTGTTTACTTTTTTCCCTCTAAATTCCCGCTCCCCTATGCACCAATACAGCATTAATGTACTTCTTTTGCAGAAATAACAAATCTTTCCATTTATTCTAAACAAGCTTACCTCGCTGCCTCGTGGCTGTTTAAAAAAACTTCTCCATTACTTCTGCCTTACTTCCTGGACAGATTTTAGGTCATGACACAGGAAGGAGTTGACCAGCTGACCTCATTAGTACACACCCTGCATCATCTACCCTCCTACCTACCGCCCACTTCCAGGTGCATGTTTTTTAAATGAAATGCAATCAATCAGTAATCACTGTTCTCACTAAATACACAGGCATCTATTTTTTATTTTTCCTTAACTTTCATCTTCCATAGATCGTTCATTTGATAGAGTGTGCTGAGTGATCAGATAACAGCCTATGTGGATAGAGCTGTAATACTGAAACCAAGTATGTTCTGGGTTTTGTAAAGCTCATCATACACTAATCTGATTGTACAATCTCCTTTAGATCTACTATTAACTATGTAGTGCATGGGCCTGTCTGATTGCATACAGAGTGATTGGACAGACGGTGTGTCCTCCTATTATATAGTTTTGGTAATTCTATAGGAGATTGTACAGAGATTGTACAATCTGACCACCGTTATACACCTAAAATTACTTGTTGCGCTTTCAATGCCATTAATTGTTAATAGCACACCAAACAGACATTTTGCCATGTGAAAAAACTAGTGGCAAACGTTTCAAAACGCACAGTAAAAAATGCTCAAACCCACAACAAGCCAAAATGTCCCATGAGCTACATGTAGCACAGCCTATTGAAATCAACAGGCTGCCCAATCGTGTCATGGAAAAAACAAGCTAAAAAACGTGCACTTCCACTATGCTAGATGTGAATGGGGCCTGAAAGTGAAATTGGTGCATTTACACAAGAACAATGAGGTTCCATTCATATCTGTGTGTTTCTGAACGCATGGAAAACTGCACAGAAAATGCCCGCTTTGCCTTGCATTTCATACTAATCCCCTTGGACTTTAACCACTTGCCGACCGCCGCACGCCGCACACTGATATATGTCGGCACAATGGCACGGGCAGGCAAATGGGCTTACCTGTACGTCCCTTTGAATTTGCCGCCCAGCGTGCGCGTGTGCCTGCTGCGTGCCTTGTGAGTGCGCCCGTGGGTTCCAGGAACTCGATGTTCTCGTGTGGCCCGCAATTGTGATTGCAAAGGCAGAACAGCGGGATGCCTTTGTAAACAAGGCATTTCCCTGTTCTGCCTAGTGACATGTCAGGGATCTACTGTTCCCTGTGATCGGGAGCAGTGATTGCTGACATGTCACTGGTAGCCCCTCCCCCCCTACAGTTAGAATCATTCCCTAGGACACACTTAACCCCTTCAGCGCCCCTAGTAGTTAACCCATTCACTGCCAGTGTCATTTTTACAGTAATCAGTGCATTTTTATAGCACTGATCGCTGTAGAAATGACAATGGTCCCAAAAATGTGTCAAAAGTGTCTGATCTGTCCGCCATAAAGTCACAGTCACGATAAAAATTGCAGATCGTCGCCATTACTAGTAAAAATAATAATAATAATAAAAATGCCATAAAACTACCCCCTATTTTGTAGACGCTATAACTTTTGCGCAAACCAATCAATATACGCTTATTGCGATTTTTTTTTTACCAAAAATATGTAGAAGAATACATATTGGCCTAAACTGAGGAAAAAAATTGTTTTTTAAAAAAAAATTGGGATATTTATTATAGCAATAAGTAAAAAATATTGTGTGTTTTTTTTAAATTGACCCTTTTTATTTTATAGCGCAAAAAATTAAAATCGCTGAAATTATCAAATACCCCCAAAAGAAAGCTCTATTTGTGGGACAAAAAGGGCGTAAATTTTGTTTGGGTACAGCATCGCACAGCCGTGCAATTGTCAGTTAAAGCGACCCAGTGCCGAATCGCAAAAAGTGGCCCGGTCATTTGGCAGACAAATGGTCCGGGGCTGAAGTGGTTAAAGGCAGAAAGTTCAGTAGTGAACAGTAAACATAGTTTAAAAGACAGTGACACCACTTTTATTAATATAGAGTGTAAACAAATGGGCAAACATAGCCCTGCAGTAATAAGAACAGGATATACATTTACATATAATATTGATGTTATTATACACAGTTGAAAAATACAATCAAACCCAGTGGGTACAGGTGTTCCCATACGCTGCCATTGTCATACTGTGGTCAGTTCATATCGGTATCCTGTATTGCCCAACATGTTTCAAAATTGCTACTGTATTTTCCTTCTTCAGGGAGGTTTAAATTCTGGGTGAAATATTCTGAAATATAAACAAAGTTGCTAACAGACACATTGCAACACATTATGTGGGCAAGACCATTCATTTCATATGGTAATTTGGAGTATAGTTATAGCTGATTATATACTTACTGTACAAAAAAGAGACTACAACATATAATTGCAGAACAAGCAAATGGATCGATGGATCGATGGATGTTCTCAATATGAAAAGGTCTGCACAAACCCATCAGGTGAACAAACACGCAACCACTGCGAGGCATGTAAATGTAAAGAGATGTTGGCAAGGGCGGGGCCACCCGCTGACGTACCCGGATGACCCTGCCCCTTCTGACATCACATGATGTCTTATGACGTCAGAAGGGGCGGGGTGACTTGGTTGCATCAGCAGGTGGCCCCACCCTTGCCTATATAATAGTTGTCAAAGCCAAGAGACAGCTGTCGCTGGGAGGGGAGCTTGAAGATGAATGCACATCATGGGACATTTTTTTTCTTTCTTTTTTTAATAAAGGAATTGTCAAAAACTGTCTCTTGTGGTTTTTACTTTTTTACACTTTTTTTGGTGAATGGATAGGGGTACAATGTACCCGATACCCATTCACATGGGGGGCGGGATCTGGTGTCACCCTTGTTAAAGTGGGCTTCCAGATTGCGATAAGCCCCCTGCCTGTAGACCCCAACAACCACTGGCCGGGGTTGTCGAGAAGAGGCCCTTGTCCCCATCAACATGCACCTCAAAGCACCCTTCCTATGTTGAGGGCAAGCGGCCTGGTATAGTTCAGGAGGGGGGGTGCTCGCTCGTCCCCTCCCTTTCCTGGCCTGCCAGGCTGCATGCTCGGATAAGGGTCTGGTATGGATTTTGGGGGGGACGCCTTTTTTAAGATTTTGGCGTGGAGTTATGCTTAAAATCTATACCAGACCCAAAGGGACCACCATGCAGTTTTTTTCTTAATTCTGTCAAAGGATTCCCCTTAACCACTTCATTCAATACACTGAATTATATACCCTGCACTGTATTATATATACTACACTGACTGCACTATATATTCTCCACTGTAATATATACAGTCATGGCAGAAATGTTTCCAGAAAATCAAGTATTTCTCACAGAAAAGTATTGCAGTAACACATGTTTTGCTATACACATGTGTATTCCCTTTGTGTGTATTGGAACAAAACAAAAAAAAGGGAGGAAAAAAGCAAATTGGACATAATGTCACACAAAACTCCAAAAATGGGCTGGTCAATATTATTGGCACCCTTTCAAAATTGTGAATAAATAAGATTGTTTCAAGCATGTGGTGCCCCTTTAAACTCACCTGGGGCAAGTAACCGGTGTGGGCAATATAAAAATCACACCTGAAAGCAGATAAAAAGGAGAGAAGTTCACTTTGCATTGTGTGTCTGTGTGTGCCACACTAAGCATGGACAACAGAAAGAGGAGAAGAGAACTGTCTGAGGACTTGAGAACCAAAATTGTGGAAAAATATCAACAATCTCAAGGTTACGAGTCCATCTCCAGAGATCTAGACTTGCCTTTGTCCACAGTGCGCAACATTATCAAGAAGTTTGTAACCCATGGCACCGTAGCTAATCTCTCTGGGCGTGGACGGAAGAGAAAAATTGATGAAAGATTGCAACGCAGGATAGTCCGGATAGTCCGGATGGTGGATAAGCAGCCCCAAACAAGTTCCAAAGAAATTCATGCTGTCCTGCAGGCTCAGGGAGCATCAGTGTCAGCGCAAACTATCTGTCGACATTTAAAATAAATGAAACGCTATGGCAGGAGACCCAGGAGGACCCCACTGCTGACACAGAAACATAAAAAAGCAAGACTACAGTTTGCCAATATTTACTTGAGTAAGCCAAAATCCTTTTGGGAAAACGTCTTGTGGACAGATGAGACCAAGATAGAGCTTTTTGGTAAAGCACATCATTCTACTGTTTACCGAAAATGGAATGAGGCCTACAAAGAAAAGACACAGTACCTACAGTGAAATATGGTGGAGATTTAATGATGTTTTGGGGTTGTTTTGCTGCCTCTGGCACTGGGTGCCTTGAATGTGTGCAAGGCATCATGAAATCTGAGGATTACCAAAGGATTTTGGGTCGCACTGTAGAGCCCAGTGTCAGAAAGCTGGGTTTGCGTCCGAGATCTTGGGTCTTCCAGCAGGACAATGACCCCAAACATACATCACAAAGCACGCAGAAATGGGTGGCAACAAAGCGCTGGAGAGTTCTAAAGTGGCCAGCAATGAGTCCAGATCTAAATCCCATTGAACACCTGTGGAGAGATCTTAAAATTGCCGTTGGGAAAAGGTGCCCTTCTAATAGGAGAGACCTGGAGCAGTTTGCAAAGGAAGAGTGGTCCAAAACTCCGGGTGAGAGGTTTAAGAAGCTTATTGATGGTTATAGGAGGCGACTGATTTCAGTTATTGTTTCGCAAGGGTGTGTAACCAAATATTAAGTTAGAGGTGGCAAGAATTTTGACCAGCCTATTTTTGAAGTTTTGTGGTACATTATGTCCAATTTGCTTTTTTTCCTCTCTTTTTTTGTTTTGTTCCAATACACACAAAGGGAAAAAACATGTGTATAGCAAAACATGTGTTACTGCAATACTTTTTTGTGAGAAATACTTGATTTTCTGGAAACATTTCTGGGGTGCCAACTATTTTAGCCATGACTGTATACTACAATGACTGCACTATATACTCTGCAATGTATTATACAGTGGAACCTTGGATTACGAGCATAATCCGTTCCAGGAGAATGCTCGTAATCCAAAGTACTCGCATATCAAAGCGAGTTTTCCCATTGAAGTCAATGGAAACGAAAAAAATCCGTTCCGCATTGACTTCAATGGCATGCAATACCGCATGGTGCCAGAGGCGGGGGGCGCCGGAAAGCCTCGGAAACGGCCGGAAAGGCCCGAGGACAGTTCGGCTGACCTCGGCAAACCTCGGAAAGACTTTGTTCACGAGCCACAAGGTTTCCGCCATTCGGCTCTGGCGCCCCCCCATCTCAGGCCAAACGCGGTACTGGACTCGCTTTGGCACGAATCCTGCTCTTTTTGCGAGACAACACTCGCAAACCGAGTTAGGATTTTAGCAAATACAGTACTCGTATTGCGAAACGCTCATTAACACCGTTACTCACAATCCGAGGTTCCACTGTATATACTATGCTGATGGCACTATTTACTCTGCACTGTATTTATATATACTACACTGACTGCACTATATACTCTGCACTGTATTATATATACTACACTGACTGCATTATATACTCTGAACTGTATTATATATACTAGGAAAAAGAAAAGGGGGACTTTGAATGAAACACACAGTCAGCAAGCAGGGGGCCAAACGATGGTGTATTGATTGTAAATCATAATAAATTCATACAGTAACATTTACAACATCACAGTAAAATTCATATATATACATAGGAACATGATACTACATGTCAGTGGATAGGGGTATGTGCTACCACATGAGAAACTTCCCAGTTGTATAAAATTCTCAATGACCATGATGATGTGCAATCATCCATACGAAAAAATGAAACACAGTCGGTTCAACATTGCATGTACAATGGCTCGACGCGTTTCATGAAGTGTGTATATCCACTCTTCAGGAGCAGCAATGTTTGTCTGAAATGAGACATGAGAGTGTCTAAGTCACTGCCCTAGGGGGGAAGAAAAACAAGACAACCATGGGACAAAATTGTTGGAGATCTAATCCAACAAAGTACTCACATATGCTGTGTAGGGGTATAACCTTGAAACCTGGGAAATCCCCCAAACAAGGGGGGGCATCTCATCCGGGAACCGTGAAAGTGCATGGTGCAGCAGAAATCCCAAAGGGCCACACAGAGGAGGGCGGTGTCCAGGAAGGTGGCTCCAAATATGCAGTAGCAAAAATTGGCTAGAAAATCCATGGGGGCTGATATAAGAAAAATTGGTTGTAAAATAATTGGGTCAGCAAATTCTGTGCTTGAGTAAGGACAGAAAGGTGCAGCTATATCAATATAGCTGTCTATATTACCTGGTAATGTGTCATAGAAAGCCAGAATGAACACTGGTGAATGCTAGCCAAGGGGTGGATGGGAGCCATCAAGAAGGACAAACCGCCACGAGTGGAGCCTATATAGAGGCCGTACACCATGCTCTCCCAACGCCACGTCGGCGTGCAGGAGGAGGGGGAGGCGCCGCAGCAGAGATGGTAACGTCACTCGGCGTCTGGCGTCAGCCCCACTCCCAATGCCGCGGATGGTTAACGCGGCCAACGTGGTGACATCACGCATGACATTACACACGTGGCGCGCGTGACATGACGTCGATGCACAGCATGGAAGATCCGCCCGCCCCACGGGGAGGGGAAATCCCACGGTGTGCATCACAGCTCCTGGACATAAGCTCATGAGTCCCAGACAAAAAGGGGAGGATGGAGAAAACACCAATAGCACAGGGTGTGTGGATCATTGGAGAATGGTGATGATTAAACTGACCATTGTCAGCCCAACGGTGTCTGATTCCCCAAAAGGGGGGAGGGGGATGTGAAATAGACAAATGGTAAAAACAGATCAGATAATTGGCATAGTGAAACCAGTTACATTGAAGTGGGCCGACTGGCATCTAATGGTCCCACTGTATGCAGGCCGCGTGCTTCCATCCCTAATTTTGTATAGAAAAAAAGAGGGTTTGGGACTTTGAGTGAGGTAGGGACCGTAAACTGTGCGACACTGTACCCAAATAAAATGTATGTTACCTTTTTCACACAAATAGAGCTTTCTTTTGGTGCTATTTGATCACCTCTGCATTTTTTTATTTAAAATGTAAAAAATATATATTTTTTCTTTCTGCTCTAAAACTGATCCAATAAATAAATGTAAATGTAGCACACAGACCCTTTTTCTCCTGCTTACCTCCACCTGCATAGTAGGGCACATCATGCCACATGCCCGTATTCTCCTGGTATAAGAGGTTGAGCGGTGTTCATACAATTTTTGGGTCCTGCACCGAGTTACCTCCTTCCGTTGGTTCTCATCCCTAGAGTGTAGGGAAAAGTCTATTCTCTTTCCTAAAAGAAGGCCAATGTCCAGACTGTTTTTAACTCCAACAGACGAGTTTATTTTTCTTGCTTGGAACTTAGTGGGAAAACTGAAGATAGAGATGGGTAGGGAGGTAGGTTCAGGCACGCGGCACTTATCTACCCTTGTTGCCACTCAAGCCTGATCCCTCTCACGATTCTAGCAGCCGGAGTGATGCAGTGATAGGATTTAGACAGTCTCTGCCACAAACTGCTATAGATGAACTTGGGTCTCTGCCACAGACCTGATGAGCTTGGGTCTCTGCCACAGACCTGATGAGCTTGGGTCTCTGCCACAGACCTGATGAGCTTTGGTCTCTGCCACAGACCTGATGAGCTTTAGGATGCGTCCGGGAATCCTCTGCCACAGGATTTTAAACCTCCCGACAAGCAATAATAGAACTTTTGAGTATATCCCTCGTTGAATGAGTTTCCAGGCCTCTCCCGAGACATCGGCGCCTTGCCAGTCTCCTCTGGAGTAGGTCCTCTCCTGGCTCCCTCCTCAAGAGCTTCCCTCCCATGGACGGACAGCTTGGGATACTCCTCAGAAACGTAGGCCCAAACCAGCAGGGCTGGGCCTGGCGAGCAGAGATGTAGCCTCGGGCTGAAGGTGCCCGGAACCACAACACACACATGTACCCCCGACCTGGAGGGCCAAAGGTTCGCGAACTGAACTCCTCAGATCATGGCGTCTGCCCCTTATGTATCCCCTCCCGGCATGCACAGCAGGCAGACTACGCCCACCGCACAGCTGCCGAGAGAGGACACCCAATCATGCCGACCTGGTTTGACCCAAGACCTCTGAAGAAGTCATGTGACATGACGATACGTGCGTTAGGATCAGCACAGATACACCGACAGCTGCGAGAGAGGAGATGAGCTCAGTGCTCGTTTGAGATTGTCATTTCCCTTATCTATTAAATGTGAGTGTTTTACAAGCTTTTATAATAAATTTCCCAGTGGTTACAAACCCACACTATGTGTACCTTGTATGTTTCTTATACATGTTCCACTGGCACTCTGAGGTTGCTGCAAGCTTGAGGACCATATGGTTGGAATCATCACAGCCTGCATATATACGAGCTCGGCGTTCGTAGGATTGATGTCCACGCTCACCAGTTTGATGTGAGTGTGAGAATACATCCTTTGGTCACTTGTTTGCTGAACCCACAGAGTTACGCTATAAATTTCTTAGTTTGTTTGTGTATTTCTATGCATCCATGTGAGTGAGATCATACTTCCATGCAAGATTGCTGCATTGCTGTCCACATTAGAAGCCCCAGTGCATGCTGTCTCTTCCCAGCAGGGAGGTAAGCTGCTAGTGAGCACTGGGTGGAGTTGCACCGGAGTTTCTTCTTTCAAGCACTCTACGGGTGATGGGACTTGCTACACATTGGATTTTTTTATATTTACCGGAAGTTTTTGGAGGATTCCATTGCTCACAGTTCTGTGTTATACACTTTATCACATACTGGCACCATTATTTTCAGGAATCGTTTGAGAATTTCACTGTTTTTTAGTTTTGTGCTATACACCTTCATTATATATATTGTTATATATTTTATTTCTTTGTTACTATATGCACAGGTTGATCACTTAGAGTGATACACGTTTTTGCATACATCATTAATTGTCCACTGTTGGTTACAGACCTTTCAGGTGTATAGGTGTGATTCATTCAGTTTATGCACATACTATTTATGTTACACATTGGTTGTCAACACGCTACTGCATCTAGTTGGTTCGTTTTAAATTTAATTTATTTGGTTAGTATCAGGTAGTTTCCTTTTCCAGATCCTTCCCTTCACTTCCTTCGCTAGTTATAATCACAGCACAGCCACCATCACCCTTTTTTCATTTATTCACTTTTGTCTGCTTGGATCAGACTCCCCGGACACTGCTGCAGTGTCCCTAGCCATTTTTCTTCCCTCAATTCCCATTCCCCTTCACTAGTTAAATACCCAGCTAGCGCGGGGGTTTCTTTTTTCTATATTGCTCAGGCTGCCCTCTAAATTTCAGGCATAGCGACCCCAAATGTGGGGGTCCGCTACATAAAAAAATCTAATTACTTAATCAATTTAGGCCAATATGTATTCTGCCACATATTTTTGGTAAAAAAATCCCAATAAGCGTATTTTGGTTTGCGCAAAAGTTATAGCGTCTACAAATTATATTATATATATATTTTTTTTTTTACTAGTAATGGTGGCGATCAGAGACTTATAGCTGGACTGCGATATTGTGACAGACAAATCGGACACCTAACTGACACCTTTGACACTTTTTTGGGGACATTATTACAGTGATCAGTACAAAAAATATGCACTGTCACTGTACCAATGACACTGGCAGGGAAAGGATTAACATCAGGGGTAATCAAAGGGCTAACTGTGTGTCTAGCTAATGTTTCAGTGTAGTGGGGGAGGTGTTTTTACTAGTGGAAGGCATTTCTGCTTTACAGAAACACAGGATCTATGCCTTCTGTACTGACAGAACAGCAATCTGCCTTGTTTACATACATGGCATTCTTTCAAAGTAACGAGCAATCAGCGGGTACTGGCGGACATTAGGTCGACGAAACCCACTGATCAGCTCTTGCTGTGTAAAATCAAAGCAGGAGCGAGCCACTTGCGCCCAAACCCCGGAAGTGCAGAATCTATATATATATATGTGATTCTGCACAGCACAGCTACCCTGTAGCAGTAAATCATTTAACTCAAGCTTTAATTGAACTTTAAATAGTTTATTTGGACCGAGCTGGTCCAAACAAACTATCTCCTTCACTAACGTGTGATTGCTGTCAGCATTGTAAGCATCAGCTACATAAAGTAGACAGCGCTGTGTTCCTGCAGCGGGACAAAGACTTCCTATCCCACTTCCAGAACAAAACCAAGTTGGGCTGAGCACTGCTTGGTTATTCAGAATAAGCTTTGCATTTTCTGAATAAATACAAAGCTTCTTCTAAGTTGACTGAGGTGGAGGGGCAGGTGGATGACTTCACACTCTCCACCTCAAAGAATTAGAAGAAGCATTGCAATTATTTTGGAAAATACAAAGTTTCCTGTGAATGGCTGAGCAGCCCTCGACCAAACTCAGTTTTGTTCTGGGAGTGGGATGGGAAGTCTCCATCTTGCTGCTGGAACACAGTGCTGTATACATACGGTTTATACAGTGTTGACAGCAAGCACACCTGCTAGTGAGGGTAATAATTTGAGGTTAATGATTTGCTTGGATCAGCTTGATCCAAACAAACTAGTTAAAGTGATTGTAAAGTCTATTTTTTCCTAGTTCTACTTATAAATATAACAAACATGTTATACTTACCTGCTCTGTTGCAGTGGTTTTTCACAGAGCAGCTCGGATCCTCCTCTTCTCAGGTCCCTCTTCTATGATTCTCGCCCCTCCCTCCTGTTGAGTGCCAACACAGAAAGCAGCTTGCTATGGGGGCACCTGAGCTGAGCCACAGCTCCCTGTGTCCATTCAGAACATGGAGCTGCGGCCCGGCCCAGCCCGGCCCCCTCTCTTTCCTGATTGGCTGACTGACTTTGATTGACAGCAGCGGGAACCAATGGTTCCACTGCAGTGTCACAGCCAATCAGGAAAGAGAGTCTTGGATGGCTGAGACATTTGAGGACATCGCTGGACAGAGATGGAGCTCTGGTAAGTATTAGGGGGCAGAGGGGGGCTGCACACAGAAGGCTTTTTATCTTAATGCAAAGAATGCATTAAGATAAAAAACCTTCTGACTTTACAACTCCTTGAGGCTACTTTCACACTTAGGTGTCGGCGGTAAAACGCTGCTATTTTTAGTGGCACTTTACCGTTGTTTTTGCTGCGCTATTTGGCTGCTATGGGGGGCTTTTAAACCCCGCTAGCGGCCGAAAAAGTGTTAAAACCGCCCGCAAAGCACCCCTGCCCATGGATTTCAATGGGCAGGGGCACTGTAGGAGTGGTATATACACCGCTCCTACAGCGCCTCAAAGATGCGGCTAGCAGGGCTTTTTTTTTACCGTTCTGCTAGCGCACCGCTCTAGTGTGAAATCACTCAGGCTTTCACACTAGAGTGAAAAGAGGAGGCTCTTTCAGGGTGCTTTGCAGGTGCTATTTTTAGCACTATAGCGCCTGCAAAGTGCCTCAGTGTGAAAGTAGCCTAATGCGGCGTCCACACGATCGTTTTTCATGCCATTTTTTAAACTGACGTTTTTCTCGTCGTTTTTTTTCATGTTTCCTCTCAAGCCTGTCTTGCGTACACACGATCATTTTAAAAAACGTTCAAGCATAGCACAGTGACGTACAACACGTACGACGGCACTATAAAGGGGAAGTTCCGTTCGGATGGCGCCACCCTTCATGTTAGTAAAGTTTGTTGAGCGACGATTCGCGCTTTTCAGCCTCGTGCTTTTCAGTCCATTACAGCGTGACGAATGTGCTATCTCCATTACGAACGCTAGTTTTACCAGAACGAGCGCTCCCGTCTCATACTTGATTCTGAGCGTGCGCGGTTTTTTTCACCTCGTAAAAGCATACACACTATCGTTTTTCACATCGTTAAAAAAAACGACATGAAAAACGACATGAAAAAATAGAGCATGTTCGAAATTTTTAATGCCCATTTTTCACGTCGTTAAAAATGCGTTAAAAATACACGATCGGTTTTAATGCCGATTTTTAAAAATGGCATTTTTAATGGCATGAAAAACGATCGTGTGTATGGGGCATAAGGCTCCATGCACACTGGAGCTCAAACACGGCCGTTTTGAATGCCGGATTGCTGGCAGGAAAATGCTGCTTTAAAAAATAGATTTTATCTGCCTTTTGCATTTTGCATTGCC
The DNA here is from genome assembly GCA_029206835.1 of Rana muscosa. Taxonomy (NCBI): domain Eukaryota; kingdom Metazoa; phylum Chordata; class Amphibia; order Anura; family Ranidae; genus Rana; species Rana muscosa. Next base: position 967,236,500 of record CM055117.1, on the reverse strand, counting down.
GTCAATGCACGTTTAGCTTTCAGCCACGTTTCTCTGGCTCTATTCAAAACCAATGGTTCCTTATGGGAGCCCAGTGATTTGAATAGAAGTCGCACCGCAAGTCGGATCATGATGATCTGACTTACAGTGCGACTTCTATTCAAATCAATGGGCTCCCATAGGGAACCATTGGTTTTGAATAGAGCCAGAGAAACGCCGAACGCTAATTAGCTGCCACTTATTCGCGTTTATGTGTGTTTATCGGCGTTTGGCTTTTTTTGGCGTTTTTTCTCGCCGAAAAACTTCACTTTGAACGCAAATTTCTTGCGTTCAGAAAAAAGCCCATAAACTGTACTGCTCATTAACGCTAAAAAACGACAATGTGTGCGTGGACACATAGGCTAACACAGAGTGCAGTTTATGGGCTTTTAAAAAAAAATGCCCAAGCGCCAATAAAGTGCATTTTATCAGCTTCAGTGTGCATGGAGCCTAAAGGTTCAATCAAACCTGGATTTACGCTGGTCATACAATTTTTTATTCAATTAAGAAATTTACCTTCAACTGTGTAGTGCAAGGGCCTGCATGATTGCAAGTTGAATTTAAAGTTTTTAGGTTTGACCTCATATTATATGGTTTTGGTAAATCTAAAGGAAAATAGTACAAGAAAGTTGTATAATGTATAACCAGCTTAAAGCCCCGTACACACGATCGGACTTCCATCTGACTTTTCCCTGGATTTTTGTCCGAACGGAGTCGGCCGGGCACACCCATAGCATACACACCACAGGACTTTTCTGCAAACTTTCCCAAAACTTTTTGCAACATCACGTGGTTTTTCTGCTCTTTTCTGCTCTTTACCGCCACCCTTTGGTCAACTTCTGCTATTGTTGGTTGATTTTAACATTAGTTGTTTTGTCCATCAGACAAAAGTCCGATGGTTTTCTGTACACACGGTCAGACTTTGCTCCATCGGACTTTTGTTGGGCAAAAGTTTGTCCGTTTGCAGACCCAACTTTTGTCCGATGAAAACAAGAAAAAAGCAAAAAAAGTTTGTCCGATGGAGCGTACACACGGTCGGATTGTTGGTCCAACTTGCTCAAAATGAAGTTTGTTGGCCAAAAGTCCGACCGTGTGTTCGGGGCTTTAGGCTTCAAATCAGGACTGGAGCATAGAATATAAGTATCTGACTGCTGAAATGAGGGAGAAAGTCAGAAAAGGTGCCAGTGACCCTTTCCCCAGCACAATGTATGAAGGGAAAGAACACATACTTGCCATGGTTCCAGTTAGGCAGACCACTAATGCCGCGTACACACGACCGTTTTTCATGACGAGATAAATGCCATTTTTTAAATTAGTCATTAAAAACGATTGTGTGTAGGCTCCAGAGCATTTTTCTCGATGAGAAAAATGGCCATTAAAAATTTAGAACATGCTCTATATTTTCTCGTCTTTCTCGTCGTGAAAAACAGCCGTGTGTACGCTTTAATGACGGGAAAAAAACACGCATGCTCAGAAGCAAGTGATGAGACGGGAGCACTCGTTCTGGTAAAACTAGCATTCAGAATGGAGATATTCCACACGCTGTAACGGACTGAAGAGCACGAGGCTGAAAAGCGTGAATCTTCTCTCACCAAACTTTACTAACACGAGGGTGGCGCCATCCGAATGGAACTTGAGAAGAATCACGTTGAGAAAAACGTCGTTTTTTTCAATGACATTAAAAACGGCCGTGTGTATGCGGCATTAGGATTGATGCACAAAAAAATGTTTGGTGAAACCCACAAGTGCTTTTTCCCAACTATTATTTAATGGATTTTTAAATTAAGATGTTGGATGAAATATTGTAGTATAGTATGTAGTGTAGTATGTTGTAGTATGCGTGTTAAGTATTACATTTTGTTACAGTGGTCTATACTTTAGACCCAAAAAAAGGGACAGCTGAAGAGGAAATAGAGACAGAGGGATTTGGTCCCAAAAGAGGGACAGTCCCAACAAATTTAGAGCTAGTTGGGAGTTAATGCCCCGTACACACGATCGTTTTTCATGCCGTTAAAACTGCCATTTTAAAAAATGGCCCTGAAAAATGATCGTGTGTATGCTCCAGAGCATTTTTAACGACGTGAAAAACGGCCATTAAAAATTCCGGACATGCTCTCTTTTTTCACGTCGTTTTTCATGTCGTTTTTTTTAACGACGTGAAAAACGATAGTGTGTATGCTTTCACGACGTGAAAAAAAACGCGCATGCTCAGAAGCAACTATGAGACGGGAGCGCTCGTTTTGGTAAAGCTAATGTTGGAAATGGAGATGGCACATTCATCACGGTGGAATTAATAGCATCGTTTTAATGCTGCGCATTCCGTTCTTCTTTTGATAATGCTTTAAAATTACCCTCTTTTGATAATGACATTGAGAGTTATGCCAAACTTGTTTCTAAAGTAATTCCAAATTGCTCTAATGATTATAAAATATTATTTATAAGCCGCACCTCCCTCCTAAATAATACTAATAATAATAAAATAATGTAATTCTCCTTTTTTCTTTAAATTTTATTTTACTATTTTTTTTTTTGTGGCCTTTTTTTTATTATTTTGGCTTAAATTATTCTTGTGTAAAGTTACCACAACAACCTTCCAAATGTGTCTCATTTGGCCTCAGGGAGGTTTGTGTCCCCTGATAATAACAATACTATAATTTGAGATGTCCCTGCCTGCTCCCTAGCAAGCTCTCTTTTGAAATACAAATCACATAGTCAAGTATTTTAAGGGCACTAAAAAATTTTTTTATTTCAGAACATTAACAAATTAAAGTGGAAGGCAGCACTGGAGAGCCTGCTTGCATTTGTGCATCCCTTTGACCCCACAACAACCATCCAAGATGTCCAAACCAAAATAGAGATTAGATCCCCAAAAAAAAGGAGCCCAATCTTGTCTTGAGCTCCCAGAGGTCAGGAGCCACAGCAGATAAGTCCTATATGTCCCCAGTCTGTGGTACTACAGCAGGCATTATTTTCTCCTCTTCCTTGTAGCCTTCTCTCCAGCCTTGTCTGCAGCCTTGGTTGGTTTCTTCCTTGGAGGCTGGGGATCAGGAGGAGAGGTTGTGGCAGGAGGAGTAGTAGGAGGAGGAGGAGGAGGTGGAGGAGTAGGGACAACCTCCGTTATGTCCGTGTACCTAGTGAGTTCACCCAGCACGCCCTTATTGATGACTTTCAATAGCAGGGTCTCACTGAATTTTTTTTGCTGCAACTCCATTTGCCCTAGTTTGTGGGCGAGGACTGCGGCAAATCCCTCATCAACAGAGGGTGCCTCTCTGAGGGCCGCTGTTGCCTCTCTGAGGAAGGCCCTGGTTTCCTCCTCCACCTGCCTACCTCTCCTTGGCCCTCGTGGTTTAACTACCAGGGGAGGCATCTGGGCTCTTGTGCTGGGCCAAGCCTCCTCCTGGGTGCCACTGGGCCAAGCCTCCTCCTGGGTGCCACTGGGCCCAGCCTCCTCCTGGGTGCCACTGGGCCCTGCCTCCTCCTGGGTGCCACTGGGCCCTGCCTCCTCCTGATCCCCAACATCACCCTCTTCCTGGCTCTGCTCTGGCTGTAAAAAAAGAAAGGGACATTATTTATTTTGCCACATCATCATTCACAGACATTGTTCACCTCTAGACATTGTTGAAATCAATGCCAAAAGTTATGTCATTTTCATTGATTCCGCATCCTGGTTTTGTTGTCTTGTGCACATAAAATTAGGCCACTACTGTATCTTGCTCTTCACAAACTTTATTGGTAGAAGTGTACATACCTTTAACAATACTAACATCTATTTAAATTCTACAATTTTGTACGATATAAATATAGATATCAATACTTTACCTGGCTCCATATCTCCAAATCTGCCTCCTCAAGGCCCTGATCTTGATCCTCAGAGGAAGCCAGAGCAGGGTTGACAGGAAGGCTGGAGGACTGGCTGCAGGGAAGGCTGGAGGGTTGGGTACAAGGAAGGCTGGATTGACCTCTGGGGGGAAGGGTGGAGAGAGATTCCCGCACTTCCAGCTGGTCATCCAGAAAAGCAAGCTTACTGTAGTACCACAGACTGGGTTTATAAACCTTATCTGCTGGTGCACCTGACCTCTGGGACCTCAGGACCATAGTCCTCTGGGTCCTGTATGTCCCTCTGATGGTCGCAATTTTGTTTTTGACATCTTGGAGAGTTGTTGTGGGTATCTTTGTTTGCACAAATGCAAGCAGGCTCTCCAGTGCTGCTTTCCTGGCGTCTTTATTTTTATTACCGCCACTTTTTGTTTGCCATAATATAGGGAGCTCTTGCCATTTGTCGATGAACTCCCCCATGAAGTCTGGGTTTTTAAAAGTATTCATGATATCTGTAAAAGCGAGAAACCAAAAAAAATATATATTTCAGGCAACATTCCTCAACTGTGCATTGTCTACATATTTTGAGCACACAAATCTCCTCGTCTGATGAACCTCAAAAAGTAAAATTGTTAGGTACCTTCGTCACGACGTTCGTTGCTAACTCCCTCTCCTGACAAATGAACGTATTTCCCAGACATGGATCTTTACTTGATATACACAGCGCATGCGTGAAACTCTGCACGCTTTCCCCGCCCCTGACGTTCGATATTGTACTTTCCCTGCCCCTTTTCGCTCGTAGTGCTGAACAAAACATGGCGGAGACACAGGTGGCTGAGATTACCTCTACAGAGGATGAAATTACAGAGGAGCCCAAATCAAGACCCAGGAGATATAAGGCATCCAACATGTCATTCGAGGAAATGGTGGAGATGGTCGCCATTTTAAAGAAGGAGGATTATGATGCCAAGCATGGTCCGTATAAAAGGCCTAATCTGGTCAAGTCCAGAATTATGGGCAAAGTGGTCAAAAGTCTTCACAAAAAATTTGGGGTGTGCAGAACGAAGGAACAGCTCAGAAAACGATGGTCAGATCTGAAGTTGCGGGAGGCCGACCAATATAAAAGAATCAAGAAAGTTATATTAAAAAGTAAGTAATTTTTTTTGAGTTTCCATGGTACATATTATTTTCTTGTATTCTGTCGTATATTTTTAACTTTCATATAGTACACTGAAAGATACCATCTTTCAGGTTCGTCCGCACAGTAAACGGACGTATTAAACCTCTTTCTCCGTACAGTTCCTCAAACGATGTTTTAGGATCATCCAGTGTGAACACCCATGTATTTTGGTTTATTTGGGGGAGTAAATTTGGGCCTCACTTATTTTTTGTGTGCTAATCCAAAGGACATTTGTTCGTTTGAAAAAACGATATGCATGGTAATGTTAAAGGGAGTGAATGCTCAGCAGCTGATGAAACATCTGAACGCAGTAGTACAAGTGTGGGCCTAAAGCCAAAAAGCTTGAGGGTGTCACACACAGGTCCAGTGTAGAGACTTTGGGGTGTTACAATGTTTCAAATTTGTGTTCAAAATGTATATGCTCTGGTTTGGGCTATGTATCCAATCATTTGTCCCGGTTGGCACAGGGGGTAAAATTTAAAATGGAGCATGCTTCAAAAGAATGATTACAAAGTTTTTTTTCATGTTTCTTATTTTAGCAAAATTGAGTCGCTACTAATGAAACTATTCCTTTTATTTCAATCTCCCTAGGGATTCGAAAAGCTACCTCAGATGAGACGAGAATTGCAATACCTACAACAATACCCCCAGAACCCCAGGATGGAGAGGAATGTGATGTTGTGGAAGTGGAAAGTGGCACCACCACAGGTCAGAGAGAAACCAGACACATGCATGTTAAATAGATGTAGGCCTACATATTCTATCCTACATATTTCTTTTTACATTTAGGTGCAGTTCTGGCCGAAGACCCCAATAAGTTGACACATCACGGTGCCCAGATCCTGATCCAATACCTGATGGTCTGCTGTCGTGACCTCGAAAAAATTAAGGGAGACTTGCTAGAGATCAGGGCAAATACAAAGCGGGTGGAGGAAAGGCTCCAAAATATCATGGCTGTGCTTGGGCGTGTCTAATGTTTTTACACCAAATAACGTTTTACTTGCAGAGTTTTATAAGTTTTTTTGTTATTTTACCCTTTAATGACTAGCACATGTTTAGCTTTTTCAAAATTTTGACAAATATAGTTTGTTTATGCATGGCTGGCCATGCGTTTTAATACACCCGAAATTAAGGGAACATCCACATTTCTAAGGAAGTTTCCCACCTAAAAAAAAAAATAAAGGTATTTTTACATAACAAATCATTGTGGCTTCATTATGTAAATGTGGTGCTGAGTGAACTAATCAATGTTTGGTGTTTACACTGACAATGAAGGCTAATTAAAAGATTGTTTAATCCACATGGCAAAACAAGTGCACTAGGTAAACCTACCAGAAACATCAAACATTATACAATAAAAAATCCAAACCAATCTTTACTCAAGAAAAAGTTTTATTTTTTTGGTATAAAATTATTATAGATTGTCTGGCATTTCAATGGCCCCCCTACCCATAAAATAGTCCACATATTGGTTACGGACCTCACGTCCGGTTGGGGGGGCCAAGCCAGGACGGCCAGGTTCCAGGGCCACCAAAGTTTCTGCATTGATTAAAGAGGCCTCAGGCCCACTCAAAGATATATAACTCGTTGAATGCACCCTTAGGAAATTATGCAGCACACAGCACGTCATAACCACATGGTTCCATTTGTATGGGGCAAGGTGGATGGAGGTAAGGAAGAGGCGAAATCGGCTGGCCATGATCCCAAACGCATTTTCCACCACCCTTCTGGCTCTGGCCAGCCGATAATTGAACACCCTCCTCTCAGGGGTGAGGGTGCGTTGCGGGAATGGCCTCATCAAATGGGGTCCCAGGCCAAACGCCTCATCCGCCACAAACACAAAAGGTAGTCCCTCCACATTCTGCTCCGCTGGTGGCAAGGCCAGCAGATCCAAAAGGAGCCGTTCTCCAAACTCCGTCTGGGCAAAAACTCCTCCATCAGACATCCTGCCATTCTTGCCAACGTCCACATAGAGGAACTCGTAGGTGGCCGACACCACTGCCATCATCACGACGCTGTGGAACCCCTTATAATTATAATAAAAGGATCCCGAATGGGGTGGTGGGACGACCCGAACATGTTTGCCGTCGATGGCTCCTCCACAGTTCGGAAAGTTCCATCGCTGGGCAAACTCGGAAGCCACATTCTGCCATTCATGTGGCGAAGAAAGGAACTGTGGAATTAAAGAAATAACAAATTAATACTTGGAGCCAGAAACATTGAAAGCTGATTTCATACACACATTCATGGCCAACATTGGTAGAAACTGTTCAAAACATAAAAAATTGGAAGCAAGAAAAAAAAAAATATGGGGGGGGGGTTGAAGATGAGTTGGGAATATCACACATGAAGGCTGTAGCACTCTGTATTGAAGTTAACAAAAATGAAACATTCCTAGGCAAAATTTAGGGTGCGTTTTGGGTAAAGCACTACGATGGAACATAGAATAAAAAACATGGAAATGACTAGGCAAGGTAGGTATGGCCCCAGGATAGCATGCTGGAGAGGTTAGGTAAGCCAAATTTACAGGTAGGCCTCAAACCCCAATCTTTAAATAATAAAACATGGGGAGAAAGGGGACATTCCCTGCAGCTAAGAATCATGTGAATTAGGGACTGCAAATAAAGCAAATTAAAAATATCCAAAAATAAAAACCATACAATGTGAATTTTTGAAGAAGAACACTTACCTTAATATAGTCCTCCTGCAAAACTTGAAGGATGGCAGAACAAGTCTCTGGTATAATGATCCCCAGAGCCTGGGGGGATATGCCTGTGGAGAACTTAAGGTCCTGCAGGCTTCTCCCAGTAGCCAGGTATCGCAACGTGGCGATGAGCCTCTGCTCAGCACTGATGGCTTCCCGCATAACGGTGTCCTGCCTGGTAATATAGGGGGACACCAAAGCCAACAGCTGCTGAAATACGGGGTCAGACATCCTGAGGAAATTCCTGAAATCATCAGGATTATTCTCCCTGATCTCCCGCAACAAAGGCATGTGACAGAATTGGTGCCGCTGGAGCAACCAATTCTTGGTCCATGAACTCCTCCTGACCCTGCTCATGGCATGGAGTCGGGATACAGCATGAACCCCTGCACCAACTACAGCACGAACTCTACGACGAGTACGTAGCCGCAACATGGCTAGATAACGGTCGGCTGAACAGAACGAACTAGAAGAACGCACGGAAGAACAGCAAGGCCTATGAAGAACAAGCTGAAAAACACGAACGTGCAGAGCAGGCCGCACTGAATAAACAGATACGAACTGACTACAAGCAGTGCTAAACAGATACGAACCCACAGGCGCAAACTGAACTCCCGAAAACGATCTTCAAAGCACGAAGACTGAAAAGCGCGAATTGTCTCTCACCAAACTTTTACTAACACGCGGTAACACGGAATTAGCAAAAGCGTCCCAAAGGGTGGCGTCATTCGAACGGAACTTCCCCTTTATAGTGCCGTCGTACGTGTTGAACGTCACTGCGCTTTGCTTGATCGTTTTTTTTAATGATGGTGTGTACGCAAGGCAGGCTTGAGAGGAAACATGAAAAAAAAACGAGGAGAAAAACGTCGGTTTAAAAAATGACATTAAAAACGATCGTGTGTACGGGGCATCAGGCCTGGTTCACACCTGTGCATTTTTAGTGCATTTTCAGTTTTGCAGAAACACACTACAGCCCTTTTAACATGATTTCCTATGGATGTAGTTCACATCTGTGCATTTTATGGAAAGGGCCAGGAACTTTTTTCTGGTTCTTGGTTCCATAGACTTCAATAGATCAAAAGCGTGTATTGAAAAACGCAAAATGCACCTGCAACATGCAACCTGCATAGGTGTGAATCCGGCCTTATGGTCTTATACAAATATACAGGTGTATCTAATTGCACTAGATACCACATTAGAATTCCAGTGCTGTAATAAAAATATGGTTATGAAAATTTTAAAGGGGTTGTAAACCCTCAAGGTTTTTCACCTTAATGCATTCTATGCATTAAGGTGAAAAACCTCCTGTGATGCAGCAGCCCCCCAGTGCCCCCTTTTACTTTCCTAATGTCAGGAAAGGCTTGCTGGAAACAGTGGTTCTACACAAGCTGATGCGCGATCGCGGGTGCCTATGCGCATGCGTGAGCGCCCGCACATGCGATCCCCGGCGCCAGGCGGGCTATTACACTGAAGCTTTGCTGTCTGATCTACAGCGTTCCCTGTGAGTTACTTGCTTACCTGATCTAATCCTGTGAATACCCAGCTTGCCTTGTGACTACCTCTGCTATCCGCCTGCATCTGACCCCGGCTTGTCCACGACCTACCACCTGCCTTATCCTCTGGTTCATCCGTGCCTGCCTGTTACTGACCAGGATTGTCCAGTGACTCTGTTCCTGTCTCCTGCATCTGTTCCAGTACTGTCTGTCTGTCTATGACCCGGCTTGCCTGACCTTCCTGTCATCCAGCCCCTGGAACCTCCTCTCTGTATCCATGTGTGGCTTCCTGACATGAGCCTGCTCCAGTCTTCAGCCAAGTCTGCTATTTCCAGTCTGCTGACTCCCAGCCACAGCATCATCCGGAACACCTACTTTCCAGCTGTTGATCCTGCCAGGCACTCGTGCTACCCTGTAGTCCCACGCCTCTTGTCCACTCTACCAGGGGCCACGAGTCAGGGGCGTAAGAGTGTCCTTCCTCTGCATATCGGGCTCATCTACTAGGTATGTGACACTTGAACCTGGTCTTTCCAGCAACGGGAACAAGCACACAAGCTCCAGCTGGTGCCTCGGGTCCTGATTGGATGGATTGATAGCAGTGTAACCAGCGGCTCTCCAACAGGACACTCGAGAAGAGGAGGATCCAGGAGCGCCACTGAGGGACCCCAGAAGAGGAGGCCACTCTGTGGGGCCACTCTGTGCAAAACCAACTGCACAGAGGAGGTAAGTATGACATGTTTTTTTTTTTTTTTTAAATGAACCTTTACATATCCTTTAAGTAGTGAAAGCTCATTTCCATCTGACAGTCTTGAGTATCTGGTAACTGAGGTTCACTTAAGTAACACTTGATTAGAACAGAGTGTGTACCATTTGCAGTCTCTGTTCTTGGTTTGTATTGGATGACAATATAAATATTAATGTTATCAGCAGTGCCTGTTAAATAAGTAAGTTAATAACTTAAAAAAAAAAAAAAGTTGGTCGTGTGTAGAAAAAGTAAATAAGGACATCATTAGTTTCATAAATAAAATATTGTAAAGGGAAAATGTCAGTGTTTAGATCAGGGTTGTTCTCTGAAAGCAGTGGGCCTATGTTCAAGATCATTGCTTCAGAGGACAAAAGTTTGACATTTGCAGCTCACCACATCGCACAAAAACAAAGGTATGGTTTTTATTGTGCCGAATACAGGGCTTGGCTTAAATGTAGATAAACATGGTCTGAGACAACTTACCTAGTATAGAATGAGGTTGCGGCGAAGAGAGAATTTACTGCACAGTGCACAGAGTGAGGTATTGTGGAATAGGAAATATACTGCGCAGTCTGCAGAATGAGGTAGGCAAAAATGCCTAAGCACCCAAATACTTTACCATGATTTTAGTGTGACTAACTATTTAATACTGACAGGGGTGCTTACAATGATCATCTTTTACTTATTTATGTAAAACCTTTACACCAAAAGGAAAAAAAATGGTATCTAAATCTGCTAGTCCATCATACATTCCCTTCTCCCAGACTGATGATGCTGCTGTCCAAAGTTGACCCCTGTACTCCTTCATCTACAGTGGGGACACTCTAATACAGGAGGCATGTTACTGGACAGATCACCAGGTGAAACCAGAGGGGAAAAAAGCATACAATAGTTGGTTTAAAAAAAAATAGCAAATAAGAAAAAAAAAAATATATATATATAGCATATACAGTTGCGGCACAAATCATGATTGTAATTGAAATGTATTAAAAATTACCTTTCCTTTTCAACCTGCAACGTTGTAATTTTCTGTAAAATGCAATGCAGTATGGCTACCTGGAGGCGTTCTGTATACAGATGGTGTACAGAAGGCCTCCAGAAGTTAATTTCCTGCTTGTGTAATTGGCTTATTGATTTTCCCAGAAGTCTACATGAAGATACAAGTCAGATTTTAAGCATCCCCTGCAACAAAAATGTCACTTTTGACGGGATACTCACAAAGATAAATCACGCCTAAAGGAATGCAGAACCTGCCACCTTCCTAATCAGAGCCCTGTTGTGCAAAAGCTGACTGATAATTATAAAATCACTTCCATACAGATTGACTTTGCACATGGACAGCTATTTCTGCAGAATAACAAAAGGTAGGAATGTTTTTTGTTAACAAATGTGGGGTTACTTTTTAATACCACTTTAATGCTTGCCTGGGCTGGACCACACACACACATGAATGTGAATAAATTCTGAACCTTTACTTCAGTCAGTCTCTCACCTTTATCCCAGATGGAATACAAATGGTGGATAGGTGGTACCAATGCACTGCAAGCTGGGCAGCAGAAATAACTCAAACAAAAAGCTCAGAGTTGTTGAGCAATGAGCATTTAAACTGCAGCCAGGGGATTGCTAGGACTGTGAAAAACATGGGGCACCCCTGGTCACTCCAAGGACAAAATGATGCACATAGTGGACAGTTGGGGCAGCCTCAGTGCATTGACAGTTTAAGTTGCATACTGTGCCTGAGCCTATTCACTGGTTTGCACGGCACACATATGCTATTATTCCTATATTTACTAAATATGCTTTAATTACTGTGCCACAAGTACAAAGTACTGTAAGTGTAGCACAGACACATATAAATCTCAGAACAACCTCCTAAATTTTACGTGGAATTGTAAACAGCACCGGATAGCCCACCCCATAATGTGTGTCTCCCGAAAGGACGGAGGTTTGGCCTTCCCACACCTCCAGCGCTACTATTATGCAGCAAAACTGAGGCATATAGCTTCCTGGGCTACCCTTCCGGCCTATAATTGCTGGACTCAAATAGATAAAATATGGCTAGCCCCCATCCACTCAAACAATTTATTGTGGAATACTAATACCGATGTCCCCTCCACCGCCCTACTACAAACTATGAACCTCTTACGCACTATTTGGAGACAACTAAATCGCAACACCCCCCTACAATCTGAGGCCTCTTTGGTAACAGCTTTCCTTTACAACCCTAAACTACCCGACACCTTAACCTCCCAGATGATTTCCCCCTGGCTGCAGAGGAATCTCTTTCATTATGGACATCTGGTGAACCCAGTTTCTAGGATTCTGTTGCCCTTCGACGAACTCAGAACTAAACACGAACTCCCCCGCAGCGCCTTTTTTGGTTACCTCCAAATCAGGCACTACGCTCTCACCATCACCCCTACCCTCCAATTCTCTAAGCCATTCCCATTTGAACGCTTAATCTTATCAGGCCCTACACAGAAAGGGCTTACTTCGGACATATATAATATTTTAAACTCCTATGATATGGTCGCTCGGGGGGAAACATAGCTATATGCGTAGATGGGAGGAACACCTTGGAGAGGAGCTACCCCTTGAACAATGGGCCACCATATGGTCTTGGGTGGCCAAGAGTTCTCTGTGTACTCTTTACAAAGAGAACACATACAAGGTACTCTTCCACTGCTACCTGACTCCGTCACACCTGCATGCTATCTTTCCATCGGCCTCGGATCGCTGCTGGAGGTGTCTCCAGGACCGGGGCACGCTACTTCATGTTTACTGGAGCTGCCCATTCCTCCAGCCCTATTGGCATTCGGTCCAGGGACTGCTTCACCGGCTGTTCGAGGTAAATATCCCTCTTTCCCCTAAGTTCTTTTTACTGGGCCTCCCCCCTCCTAAACTTTCCACACTAGCTAAAAAGTTGGCCACAGAAATTTTAACAGCAGCCAGATGTCTAGTAGCCCTTTACTGGAAACAACAAAACCCTCCGTCTCTATCTGATCTTTATTCCAGAATTAAGGATGTGGAGGTCATGGAGTCCATGACGGCTAGGCTGGCAGACCGGGTGGACCGACATAAAGCAACGTGGGAACCATGGCATCAATGAATAGACCCCCATGATCTCATGAGACACCCCCCCTCTGTTCTGTACAACACAATCGCTTGAAGCCCAGGAGAGACGCGCCCTTCTGTTTTGGACTATCTTATACCTGTCAGGTCACCTACGGCCAGGTGACAAATGCACACCGCAGGGGGACAGGAGTGCACCGCAAGGTAGTGAACCCTATGGCTGACTGCTGCGGATAGGAAACTGGGTGGTTGTGGGAAGCGGGACCAGAGGAGCACAACCGGGATCCTATAGGAAGCTAGAGCCAAGATTCCCCAGGGCGCGGAGTCTAAGACCCAGCAGGTCTTCTCCAGAGCCTCTAGTGGTGAGGATGTTATGCTGCAGGCTGGGTCCAGGTCGCGGCCCCTAGAGTCTCCTAGCTCACGCCCCGTAGGATAAGGGGACAAGAGGGGAAGCAGCAGCACAAGATATAAGAGTAACAAATAACAAGCTGAAGGTCAAGGGCCACAAGCAGACAAGGATAACGAAAGACAAGCCGAAGGTCAAGGGTCACGAGCAGACAGGGATAGCCGGGGACAAGCCAATAACGTAACAGAGAGACAGACGTAGCACACGGCAGGCAGGAACCCAAACACACAATGCCTAACAAACACGTTGATCAGCAAAGCAGGCTTGCAGTGCACAGGTTAATATAGTGTTCTGTGATAGGGCCTGGGGTGGAGTCAGGCTGGGAGGAGATTATAAAGGAAGCCAGGTGAAAGGGTTCTGGCCTCTAAGATGAACACATGGGAAGGAAGGTAAGCTGACAGACAAACACTACTGAATATCCATGACAGTACCCTCCCTCTTATGGGCCCTCCCCCACCTGGGCCCAGGCTTAAAGGGAAATCTCAGATGAAACCTCTTCAACAGATGAGGTGCAACGACATCAGATGCAGCGATCCAAGACGCCTCCTCAGGACCAAAACCTCTCCAATGCACAAAGTACTGAAGAATAGACATGTGCATTCGTTTTCGTCCGAATGCATTTTCGTCCGAATTTCAGCTATTTTCGTTATCGTTTTAACAAACGAAAACGAAAGCACAGAATCCGAAAACCGAAAGATCCGACATAAACAAATGCTTTATTTTCGTTTTCGTTGCTACAACAGTTCGATATAGATAGGAGATTCGACGTGACGCTGACAATAACAATCTGTGTCTATCGAACCTGTGGTCGAATGTGCCTAACCTTAACTCTATTAGTCCAAGATTATTCTACATAGGAGAGAAAAGATTCGACATTATAGAGAGAAAAGATTCGACATAGGAGAGAAAGATTCGACATAGGAGAGAAAAGATTCGACATAGGAGAGAAAAGATTCGACATAGGAGAGAAAAGATTCGACATTATAGAGAGAAAATATTCGACATAGGAGAGAAAAGATTCGACATAGGAGAGAAAAGATTTGTTATTATAGAGAGAAAAGATTCGACATAGAGAGAAAAGATCACTGCTGGAATTGGGTGGGGGAAGTAAAATAAAAATAAAGTTGATGATGAATGTTATTGGCTGATTGTAACCAAAGAGGAGGAGCAGTAAAATAGCTAGAATGACAAAGATTCGACAAAGCATCGAAAGTTAGAAGATTCGACGGTGCAGCAAAACTGTACGACGCTGCAATCGTACATTTCCAGTCAAATGCATCCGCCCATAGGCTATAGTAGAATTCTAATGTCGGTTGACTAGTAATAGTAATGAATAAATATAATTATTACTAGTCATACAACATTAGAATTCTTCTATAGCTTGTGGGCGGAACATTTGACCGGAAATGTATGATTGCAGCGTCGTACAGTTTCACTGCTCCGTCGAATCTTCTTTGAACATTCGACAGACACCATAAGCCTTCAATGACAGATTCGACCTTAATTAATTCAGATTTTCGGACGAATGCAATTTCTAACGAAAAACGGGAGTAACTAAATAAATTTATTTTTCGGACGAAAACGAAATTCCGAAACGAAATATTTCAGTGTGCACATGTCTACTGAAGAATACCTCTGCAGAGCCGAGAATCCAGAACTTGTCTAACCTCATACTTTAGATTATCCTCAGAGACCAGAACCGAGGTAGGGAGATGACAAGAAGATCTATTGAGGACCAAAGGCTCTCTAGGAATAAGCAAGGGCATGAGAGGATCAACAGAAATCTGAGGAGGGTCCCCTAGACCCTTAAAGATGAACTGGTCATCTAGCACAGGACCATCAGACTGGGCAGATGTCAGTGGAACCCTGAAGTCAGGTTGGTTAGAGGGTGACATGTCACAGGAGTCAAGCTGAATAGCTGAAAGACAATCAGAATGTCCTGAACAAGAAAAAGTAGGCGGCTCACTGGGCATGGGCTGGACTGGCATAACTAGTACAGAGGCCGAGTGAATAGCAGAGTCAGGTGTAGCGACTACCTGAATCGCATCGCAAGACGTAGCGACTGCAGGACTTGTAGACAAGCTAGCCTGGCTGTGCGTCCAAGGGTGATTAGTGACAGAGAAATGTAAATGGTTATGCAACCTGGAATGAATGACCGGCTCGGGTTCACAGGGGGCAACCTTGGGTAGGCAGGACGAGGAACAGGAGGAACCCCAAGCCAGGATCTGTCCAGTAGTCCAGTCCACATGAGGAGAATGGAGCTGTAACCATGGGAGACCCAAAATTATAGGCGTTGAGGCCTTGGGTAAGATAAGGAAGGATATCCACTCCTGGTGGAGTGTCCCTACCGACATCTTAACAGGGAGGGTCTGGAAGCGGATAGGTCCCCCTTGGAGAACAGTACCATCTATCGCCAACACCACCAATGGCATGGTGAGGGGCAAAAGAGTAAGTCTCATGGACGATGCGATTTCCCAGTCCATGAAATTACCAGCGGCTCCGGAATCCAGATATGCTGAGACCGAATGAGAAGAAGCACCAACATGAAGGAACACAAAAAGCAGAAGACGAGAAGGGGAAGGTGATATTTCTGGGTCCAATACTCCACTTTCCAGATGAAGTGGACCCGAACGTTTTTCTGGACAAAGAGAGCAAGTGTCACGAAAATGGCCTTTGCCCCCACAGTAAAGACACAGACCAAGAGTTCTGTGCCTAGCACGTTCCTCGGGGGATAGCCTGGTCCGACCCAGCTGCATGGGTTCCTCAGCTGGTAGGAGATGCTCTACGGGTCGAAGAGAGGGGAGCTCAGGCTGACAAAGAACCAAGGAGTGCTGGCGTTGCTTTTCTAGGGTCCTCTCCTGAAAGCGAATATCGATCTGGTTACACAAGGAGATAACTCCGCCCAGATCAGTGGGGATGGTTCTTCCTGCTAATTCATCCTTCACTCTATCAGAGAGGCCATGCAAAAAGGTTGCGACTAAGGCCTCATTGTTCCAGCTCAACTCAGCCGACAGTATGCGGAAATGAAGGGCATACTGTCCCACTGAAGCAGACTCTTGGCGGAGACGTAGAAGGGCGCTGGCCGCTGAAGAGACACAAGCCGGTTCTTCAAAGATATTCCTTAAAAGTTTTAAGAAGCCAGACAGGCTAGAAACCACTGGATCATTCAGTTCCCACAGAGGGGCTGCCCAGGCTAAAGCTTCACCGGAGAGGAGGGAAATTATATAGGCTACCTTTGCCCTATCAGACAGAAAGTTTTTTGAGGCTGAAGCTCAAAATGAATCGTGCATTGGCTAAGGAACCCCCTGCAGGTCTTGGAGTCCCCAGAGAAACGGGACGGAGCTGGCAGTTGTAGTGAATGTGTGGCTGCGACTGCGACCGGAATAGGTGCAGCCGCTGGTAGCGGTTGAGGTTGTTGAGCCAGGGGTCCTAATGAGGCCTGAACCTGTTCAAAACGGGACGCCAAATCCTGAAGGAATCGCATGACCTGGGTCTGATTAGATTTCTGGGTCTCAAGTCTGCGGACTATGCCCTGCAAAGGATCATCCGCGGGGAGCGGCATGTCAGCCGGGTTCATGGCTGATCAAACTGTCAGGTCACCTACGGCCAGGTGACAGATGCACACCGTAGGGGGACAGGAGTGCACCGCAAGGTAGTGAACCCTATGGCTGACTGCTGCGGATAGGAAACTGGGTGGTTGTGGGAAGCGGGACCAGAGGAGCACAACCGGGATCCTATAGGAAGCTAGAGCCAAGATTCCCCAGGGTGCAGAGTCTAAGACCCAGCAGGTCTTCTCCAGAGCCTCTAGTGGTGAGGATGTTATGCTGCAGGCTGGGTCCAGGTCGCGGCCCCTAGAGTCTCTTAGCTCACGCCCCGTAGGATAAGGGGACAAGAGGGGAAGCAGCAGCACAAGATATAAGAGTAACAAATAACAAGCTGAAGGTCAAGGGCCACAAGCAGACAAGGATAACGAAAAACAAGCCGAAGGTCAAGGGTCACGAGCAGACAGGGATAGCCGGGGACAAGCCAATAATGTAACAGAGAGACAGACGTAGCACATGGCAGGCAGGAACCCAAACACACAATGCCTAACATACACGTTGATCAGCAAAGCAGGCTTGCAGTGCACAGGTTAATATAGTGTTCTGTGATAGGGCCTGGGGTGGAGTCAGGCTGGGAGGAGATTATAAAGGAAGCCAGGTGAAAGGGTTCTGGCCTCTAAGATGAACACATGGGAAGGAAGGTAAGCTGACAGACAAACACTACTGCATATCCATGACAATACCCTTTCCTTGCTCTTCCCCTCTCCTCTCACCCCTCCCCCTTTTCCTCTCTTTCCTTTTCTTTTTATTACTTTTCTTTTTCTCTTCTCTTTTTTTTTTCTCTGGAATAGCGGGCCACACAAATGTAAATCACGGACCCTATTGATAGTCTGTTTTGTTAGGAAGCCTGTGCTGTAATTACTTCAGCGCTACCTCTGCCTGATACATAGTGCTGTTCTTTGTTGATCTATGTCTGTGGTTTGTGTGTTAATTTTGTAATACGTGGACCTCCATGCCCATTCCAGAGCTGTTGGTGACTACTAATTCCCTTTTATTTCTTTATTCTCTTTTGTTTATGTTTTAAACCACTGTATGACATATGTTGAAATCTAATAAAAAATTGTCAATTATTTTAAAAAAAACAACCTCAGAACAATAATTTTTAAAAACTGAATTCTTCCATTACACATACTTTTTAGCACACAGACTATAGTGCTAATGCTTTGTCTGAGTGTACTCTAAAGAAGCACTCATTTAAATAGTCAAGGATTTAGCAACTGGAAACTGTTGAGATAAATCAGAAGTATGTCATTGCGATGTAGCATACATTATATATAGTGCAGGATTCAGGTGTTTATAATGTGCACAGTGAAGTCATCAGGTAATCAATGTACAGTCAAAGTACAGAGCGCAGTGGTCATAAGTTGGATAGAACCCTAAAAGGTATGTACTATATAGCACAGCATACAGAGTATGGTCAGGAGTTGTAAAATACAAATCTCTCAGTTTGCACTTCTACATCTCTCACCTCTTCACCCAGCTCCCCTTCCACAGTTATTATCTGGGCACTTCCCTGTAGCCCGGTATTTAACTGGCAGGAGAGGAGCAGCTGCAGTCTCACTGTGCTGTTGCTGGTTCTGCATGTGTGACGGGAGTCACTTTGGGCAGGGGGCCCGTAGAACCTAGAATCCCTTGGAGAGGTTGGGAAACCCTTGTTCCAGCTACCCATGCACCTCCTATGTGTAAGTCACCCTGAGAAAATGATGGACATTAAGAATGTGGTTTGGATTACTTAAAATGGAACAGTAATATTTATCATTGTTCATTTGATATATTACTGTGATTGAAGATACATCACATTACACATTCAGTAAGCTCCACATTATTCATTACATCATTAGCACTGTGTGGGAACACCATTTATGTTGGCAGCTGCTTAGTTTATTATTTATTTTGGTTTGCGCATTAGTACTTTCACTTGAAATAATTATCAACAATATCCCTCAAGAAATATATGATACATTAATTCCACTGTATCAGAATGGTGGAACATTGTAAGAGTTTTGTAGACTGTTGCCATGCCGTCTGCAATCCCTGATTAATCAAAGCATTGCTTGGATGTGGATTCCATGGTCTGCAATGTAGGAGACAGACTGTCTGCTAATTCGGAGAGCTCCTGCTATTATGTGAAGGTGTCCTGTGTTTATAATTATGATAATGTGTTTTGTGTCTTCTAAACTAAAGGATGGCAAGGCTGAACTGAAAGGTTAAACCTCTGAGTCACCTAGGCTGGGTAAATTACTAGTTAGCTCATTAATTTATGTTTTTGGTTAATTGGTAGGGCAATCTGATCAGGAGGGGGGACCTCCTTCTGAATTGTATATAAGACTGTATTCTTGTTCTAATAAAGATTCCATGTTCAAGCTGTGTAACTGAGCTAGTCTCGTCTGGTTCTTAGTTACAATATATTGGCTGTAATATCTGATATATGAAGGTCCAGATTGGAGGAAGCAGTGTACTAACAGAAGCACTCAAGTGGAGTGTGACAGGGTTCCGTGACAGTATGTATACCCACAAATTACTTCTACACAGATACAGCCAGTGTTAATCCTGCCTTAATCCACTAGAGGGCACCTGGGGGGCCTGGATTACAAGAGAGATGTTGAAGAAAATCATGAAGGATTGTGGGAAGTGTAGTTTTCAGAAGAAACTGAGCTACTACAACAGGTTGGCTGGAAAACTCAAATTTCCAGGCCAGAGACATAAAAGGTGAGGGACAGTAATAGTTTTTCATGGGCTGTAGAAGGAAGAAGGCTCTCCTTCTGTGAGGAGACCAGGGCTAATACAGACTGTAATCCACCTGAATGCAACAAGGACGGTGAGCAGGACATTTTTGAGAGTGAGAGGGGCACTATCCTGAAGCTTTGGAGCATGACTTGGACTGCGGGGAGCCTGCTGTACAGTACAGAGCCACATGCTGAGGATACCACCAGAGAGAAGGAGGGAAACCCTTTTTCCTGACGATTTAACAAAAAGCTTACATGGGACTGGTGAGTGGCCACTGGCCAACCATACACTGCAGCCTAACAGAGGGAGAGACTTACCAGGTAGGAACACTTTACTTTTGCATGCACCAAATCTTAAAGGGACACCCAGAGCACTGGGTCCGGCACAGAGTCCCTGCCCTGCTGCATTGTGAACACAGAAGGTTGCTTGCTTGGCACAGCTACCATTCAGGGAACAGTTTTTCATTTCACCCTGGCAGCTCTCTGGTGCCTCCCCCTGTTTCTAAAATGTTGGAGAGTGCTCTAGAAAATAGTGGGCGAGAGCTAAAAGGGGTTTCCTTGAATATTTAGGGATCTGGCAGGGAGCTAAAAGAGCCCTTATATAGACATGAGCCATGCCAGAAAGACAGTCGGTTGGAAGATGGAGAAGCAGTGTTGAGGGAGGCTGTTGGTGGACCTTGAGGGGGGGTTACTTGGGCTGGAGCTGGGGAGGCTGGCCTGGAAGAATCCCACCACAGGAGACAGTTGGAGGAATTTAAGACAAAGAGACAATTTCTGCAAGCAGTGGAACTGGGACCAGTGGCCATAGGGAAGCAGAAGGTGATGTGATATGCTGCTCACTCCATATGTGTTGCTTTGCCAATGGACTGAAATTTCCTGTCTGTAATGGGCTGTTGCTGAACTGATGATAGACTGTTAGTTCCCTCAGGAGTGAGCCTACAGAAGCTGTACAAAAGAGGAACCAAGTTTGTGCAGGTGGAAGGAAGAAAAGGAGTCTATAAAATAGGGAGGAAGTGTCCTTGAATTGTTGTTGTTGTCACACTGGGCATCCCATAATCCCTACCCCATCCAAGTTATCATCCCTTAATAAAACTACAAAACCAAGTCAAAGACTGATTTCTGTGTCCAGATGAAAGAAGGAAATGCTGTGTGACTACGGGGTAGTGCTACACATTTTTTCAATGAACTTAAAGCAAGATGGAGAGGCAGGGTGGTGTCTCTGTCTCCACCTTGTCCAATAAGAGAACACTTTGCTTTCATTGAAAAACTGGAGTTCCTCTGAATGGCACCCGTGCCGAGTGGATAACCTCCAGTGCTCAGTAAGCAACAGAGCAGCCGCTTGACACAGCACCTGGAAGCTGGTGACCATCACTGTATTAGCAGTGCCCACTACTGTAATTTTCAGCTTCCAAGGGAATCCCCCAGTTATAGCACATACATGTTTACACTGCTCCAAGATGGACCAACTTAACTAAGTAAAATTGGTAGTACCTGGAATTCATTATGCGAAGCACATTGTTATTATTGTGCTATTGTACTGTTGAACTGTGATGTTATTTTGTGCACATTGCCAATCAGCAGCTGGAGGGTTCACCTAGAAAGAACTGTACCGTGTCACTTGCAATCGATAACCACATGCAAAGGAACCTATCATATCTCATTGCTTGCCAGTTAGTCCTGAATAGGCTCCTCTGGATTCCAGCCAATACAAGGCTTGTGATCAGACTTAAGCCTCGTACACACGGTCGGACTTCAAACAAACTTTTCCGTGGATTTTTGTCCGAAGGGAGGTGGCCGGGCACACCCATAGCATACATATGGCAGGACTTTTCTGCAAACTTTCCCAAAACTTCCCCAACATCACGTGGTTTTTCTGCTCTTTTCTGCTCTTTACCGCCACCCTTTGGTCAACTTTTGCTATTGTTGGTTGATTTTAACATTGGTTCTGGGCATGCGTATTTGTACTTCGGACAAAAGTCCGATGGATTTCTGTACACACGGTCGGACTTTGCACCATCGGACTTTTGTTGCCGAAAAGTTTGTCCCTTTGCAGAGCGAACTTTTGTCCGATAAAAAACGAAAAATTTTGTCCGATGGAGCGTACACACGGTCTGATTTTTTTGGTAAACTTGCTCATTTTGAAGATTGTTGGCAAAAAGTCTGACCGTGTTTTATGGGCCTTAAGACTATTTATCTGTCATTTCTATAGTTTGCTAGAAAAGTTGGTCTGGATGATGGTATCTGTAGACTTTTCTGATTTCATGTGGGTTAACTTAGCCTCAGCCAGCTTTGTTTTTAAATTAAAGGAGTTGTAAAGGCAGAAGGTTTATTTATATTAATGCATTCAATGCATTAGGAGAGAAGAAAGAAAAGTCCTGGACGGCCGCACACCGTTGAAGGCATCTTTATTAACCACTTAAGCTCCGGACCATTATGCAGCTTAAAGACCAGAGGTGTTTTCAGAATTTGGCACTGCGCTGCTTTAACTGGAAATTGTGCGGACATGCAATGTTGTACCAAAACGAAATTTGCGTCCTTTTCTTCCCACAAATAGAGCTTTCTTTTAATGGTATTTGATTGCCTCTGCGATTATTATTTTTTTGCGATATAAACGGAAAAAGACTGAAAATTTAGAAAAAAAATGATATTTTCTAATTTTTGTTATAAGAAAAATCGAATAAACTCAATTTTAGTCATACATTTAGGCCAAAATATATTCAGTCACATGTCTTTAGTAAAAAAAAGTCAATAAGCGTATATTTATTGGTTTGCGCAAAAGTTATAGCGTTTACAAACTAGGGTACATTTTCTGGAATTTACACAGCTTTTAATTTATGACTGCCTATCTCATTTCTTGAGGTGCTAAAATGGCAGGGCAGTACAAACCCCCCCCCCCCAAATGACCCCATTTTGGAAAGTAGACACCCCAAGGAAATTGCTGAGAGGCATGTTGAGCCCATTGAATTTTTTTTTTTTGTCCCAAGTGATTGAATAATGACAAAAAAAAAATACAAAAAGTTGTCACTAAATGATATATTGCTCACACATGCCATGGTTATATGTGGAATTGCACCCCAATATACATTTTGCTGCTTCTCCTGAGTACGGGGATACCACATGTGTGGGACTTTTTAGGAGCCTAGCCGCGTACGGGCCCCCAAAAACCAAGCACCGCCTTCAGGATTTCTAAGGGCGCAAATTTTTGATTTCTCTCCTCACTACCTATCACAGTTTCGAAGGCCATAAAATGCCAAAATAGCACAACCCCCCCCCCAAATTACCCCATTTTAGAAAGTAGACACCCCAAGGAAATTGCTGAGAGGCATGTTGAGCCCATTGAATATTTTATTTTTTTGTCCCAAGTGTTTGGATAATGACAAAAAAAAATACAAAAAGTTGTCATTAAATGATATATTGCTCACACATGCCATGGTTATATGTGGAATTGCACCCCAAAATACATTTTGCTGCTTCTCCTGAGTACGGGGATACCACATGTGTGGTACTTTTTAGGAGTCTAACCACGTACGGGACCCCGAAAACCAAGCACCGCCTTAAGGATTTCTAAGGGCACAAATTTTTGATTTCTCTCCTCACTACCTATCACAGTTTCGAAGGCCATAAAATGCCAAAATAGCACAAAACGCCCCCAAATGACCCCATTTTGGAATATAGACACCCCAAACTATTTGCTGAGAGGCATGGTGAGTATTTTACAGCTCTCATTTGTTTTTGAAAATTAAGAAAGAAAAAAATTTTTTTCTTTTTTTTTTTAATTTTCAAAACTTTGTGACAAAAAGCGAGATCTGCAAAATACTCACCATACCTCTCAGCAAATAGCTTGGGGTGTCTACTTTCCAGAATGGGGTCATTTGGGGGGGTTTTGTGCCATCTGAGCATTCCATGGCCTCCGAAACTGTGATAGGCAATGAGGAGTCTCACACATGTGGTATCACCGTACTCAGGAGAAGCAACAGAATGTATTTTGGGGTGTAATTCCACATATGCCCATGGCATGTTTGAGCAATATATCATTTAGTGACAACTTTGTGCAAAAAAAAAAAAAAAAATTGTATTTTTTCCGCAACTTGTGTAAACATATAAAATATTCCATGGACTCGACATGCCTCTCAGTATATAGCTTGGGGTGTCTACTTTCCAAAATGGGGTCATTTGGGGGGGGTGTTTGAACTGTCCTGGCATTTTATACACAACATTAGGAAGCTTACATCCACTCTTCTAACCACTTGAAGACAAAGCCCTTTCTGACACTTTTTGTTTACATGAAAACATTTTTTTTTTTTTTGCAAGAAAATTATGTTGAACCCCCAAACATTATATATATTTTTTAAAGCAAAGGCCCTACAGATTAAAATGGTGGGTGTTGCATTTTTTTTCCACACAGTATTTGCGCAGCGATTTTTCAAACGCATGTTTTTGGGAAAAAATACACTTTTTTTAATTTTAATGCACTAAAACACACTATATTGCCCAAATGTTTGATGAAATAAAAAAGATGATCTTAGGCTGAGTACATAGATACCAAACACGACATGCTTTAAAATTTCGCACAAACGCGCAGTGGTGACAAACTACATACATTTTTAAAAGGCTTTACAGGTTACCACGTTAGATTTACAGAGGAGGTCTACTGCTAAAATGACTGCGCTCGATCTGACCTTCGCGGTGATACCTCACATGCATGATGCAATTGCTGTTTACATATGACGCCAGACCGACGCTTGCGTTCGCCATTGCGCAAGAGCAGGGCGGGACAGGGGTGCTTTTTTTTATTTTTTTTATTATTAATTTAGATTTTTTATTTTATTTTTAAACTGTTCTTTCCATATTTTTTTTTAATCATTTTTATTTTTATCTCAGGGAATGTAAATATCCCCTATGATAGCAATAGGTAGTGACAGGTACTCTTTTTTTTGAAAAAACTGGGGTCTATTTGACCCTAGATCTTTCCTCTGCCCTAAAAGCATCTGACCACACCAAGATCGGTGTGATAAAATGCTTTCCCAATTTCCCAATGGCGCTTTTTATTTCCAGGGGGGGACATTCCCTCCCACTGCTTGTAAAAGCAGTCCAGAGGCTAATTAGCCGCTAGGATTGCTTTTACATGAAAGTCGGCTGGCTGAAAAGAATGATACCAAGATGATACCTAAACCCGCAGGCATCAATCTGGTATAACCAAAGTCCAGCAACATACCAGTACATTGCTGGTCCTTGTTGGACATGTATTGTAATCTTTTTTTTATGCAGCCTGTTGGCTGAACGAAAAAAAGAGATTGATCGGTGGGTATGCCCACCATTAGAATACCTCCCTTCATTCACCCACTTTTAATGATGGGCATACATGCACCATTTATATATGCCGAAGCATGGGGGCATTCTCCTGCAAAAGTTATGCCGCACACACATCCTCTGACTTTTCCACGGGCATGCCTCCTTCAGAATTTTGACCGTATGTACGCGGCATTAGGAGCAAAATTGCTCCTCCGCCCCTGCTGCCCCCATGCTTCGGCATATATGCTCTTTTTTTTTAACTGTGGTGGTGAAATCACCACCTACAGCACTGGAGTCGCACGGATCAGGCCTGTCTCTGCGAACGCTGCAGTTATGTGTGTTGTGTTTTGTAAGTGACAGTGATCGATCGATACTGCACTTGGGTGGCCTGGGCTGGACAGAGGGGCAAAACGCAGGTGCTAGCAGGTATCTGGGCTGATCCAGCTAACACTGCGTTTTTGGGAACCCTAAACTGCTGGGGACGCTAGTATAGATCTGATCAGATCAGATATTGATCTGTTCAGATACTATACCACTAAGGGAGGTGTATGCTTCACGCGTGGGTGTTAGCATTACTGGCACTAACCTGACGCTGCCTGGGGTGAAGCAGACCCTCTCTGACGCTAAAACCTAATTGATATCATCCGCCGGGCGATCAGGGGGTTAAACCTTTATTGGGTTATATACGGCGGGTGCCCTGACACTATAAAAAGCAAACTAACTAACCAGCGTCACCCGTAACACTTATATGGTGATCACTGGTGAAAGGTTTAACTAGGGGCAATCAGGGGGTTAAACCTTTATTAGGTAATATATGGGGGTACCTGACGCTATATAAAAACCTGACGGGGGAACCTAAATGACAAAATAACTAACTGGCTAACCAGTGCCACCAGTAACACTTATACGGTGATCACTGGTGAAAGGGTTAACTAGGGGCAATTAGGGGGTTAAAACCTTTATTAGATAATATATGGGGGTACCTGACGCTATAAAAACCTGCGGCGAACCTAAAAAAAATCACTGGCTACCTTTCGGCACCAGCATAACTAATACAGTGATCAGAAAAACGATCGCTTAGTGACACTGGCAAAAGGGGGTGAAAGGGTTACCTGGGGGGCGATCAAGGGGTTAAACCTTTATTAGGTAATATATGGGGGTACCTGACGCTATAAAAACCTGCGGCGAACCTAAAAAAAAGAACTGGCTACCTATCGGCATCACTAACACTAATACAGCGATCAGAAAAACGATCGCTTAGTGACAGCGGTGCTAGGGGGTGAAAGGGTTACCTGGGGGGCGATCAAGGGGTTAAACCTTTATTAGGGGGGGTTAGGGGGCTACACTGGACCTAAAACACTCTGCCTTGACACTATTACAGTCACAAATGTCACTGATTGCAGTGATCAGTAAATAAATGGTCACTGCAATCAGTGACACTGTGACTGGGGGCTGGGGGGTGATCTGGGGGTATCTGTGGGGGCCTGGGGGGGCGATCGTGTGCCTAAGTGTGTGGTGTCAGTGTGCTGTTTAGTGCACTAACCTCTGTGTCTTCTCTCATGCGGCGCTCGGTATATGTGAGCGCCGCATGAGAGATGACATCACTTCCTCCTGCCTGTGTAAACATTACACAGGCAGAGGAAGCTTTTCATTCGCCGGGAGCGATCGCGAGGGGGTGGCCGGAAACTAATGGCCGTCCCCTCATCACGGATCGCTCCCGCACCGAGAACCACCGCTCACTGTATAGAAGGGGGGTCCGATTGGACCCCCCAACTATACGAAGGCAGTCACGTACAGGTACGTGATTGTGCCTGTCCGTGCCAACGTATATATACAGTAAACGGTCATTAAGTGGTTAATATCTTGAATGGCAAATGAAATCCAGTACAGTCACTTCATATTTCAGCAAAGGCAGGGAAAAACAGCTGACGCGTTTCACACTATATGTTGGTGCTTATTCATAGCTAAAATATCAAGGTCTTATTATGTATATATGTAGGGGGAGATAAGCTTAGTTGACCAATCAGTACAAAGATGCACTGAAAAGACTCACCCTACATTATCAGACCTTGAAAATGGAAAACACCTGAAGGGAGAAGGCAATGAGACGTATAAATGTATATGAGTAAGTATAAAACATCTGTCACGTGTAATATATATAACCATTGCTATCTCAAAGGGATCTCTCCTTCAGAGTGTTTCGATAATGATGTAATAATGGATTGTTATAGAACAAGTACCGCTAACACTGCGTTTTTAGGAACCCTAAACTGCTGGAGACGCTAGTATAGATCTGATTAGATCAGATATTGATCTGTTCAGATACTATACCACTAAGGGAGGTGTATGCTTCACGCGTGGGTGTTAGCGTTACTGGCACTAACCTGACGCTGCATAAAGCGAAAGCATATTGTAGCGTGAAGGTAAAAAGGACCCTGACTGTGTTTTTAAAGAGAAATCGTAGGTTTGAACTGAAAAAAGAGAGGAACCACACAAAACAATGTGAAAAGTATGGAAAAAGTATGTTCAACTTTCTATAAACCAAATACTGGAATATACGGATATGGAAACCAAAAACATGAAAAATGGGAAAAATCTCAAACGAACCAGGAAAGCACATAATAATGTCATGATTATGTGATTATGTAATGATATGAATGCAGAAGTAAAATGGACAAGAAGGCGGTCATAATTGTCTTATTAGATGGTATCTTTATGACTTAAAAAATGTCTTGTCTACTTGTCTATAGAAAAGAAAAAAGATCTTCTCATTCTATGTAGACTTTTTTGATCTCATGTGGGTTTACTTAGCCTCAGCCAGCTATGTTTTTTAAATTAAAGGAGTTGTAAAGACAGAAGGTTTATTTATCTTAATGCATTCTATGCATTAAGATAAAAAAAACTTCTGTATGTAGCAGCCCCCCCAGCACCCCCCTAATTACATACCTGAGCCCCATCTCTCTCCAGCGATGTCCATGAATGTCTAAGAACAGTCCTCCTGATTGGCTGAGACACAGCAGCGGCGCCATTGGCTCCCACGGCTGTCAATCAAAGTCAGTCAGCCAATCAGGGGGAAAAGGGGGCCAGGCCAGATCAGGGCTCTGTGTCTGAATGAATACATGAATACACGGAGCTCTGACTCGGCTCGGCTGCCCCCATAGAAAGCTGCTGGCTGAGGGGGCACTCAACAGGAGGGAGGGGCCAGGAGCAGCAAGGAGGGACTCAAGAAAAGGAGGATCTGGGCTGCTCTGTGCAAAGCCAACTGCACAGAGCAGGTAAGTATAAAATGTTTATTATAAAAATAAAAACAAAAAAGACTTTACAATACACTTTTTGCTACAGGTAAGCCTATAATTATTAATATTATTATTATAATTAAGATACTTATCTAGTGCTGTCAATTTACGCAGCACTTTACATATCAGTCCCTACCCTCAAGGAGATTACAATCTAAGGTCCCTAATAGTGATGAGCCGAACACCCCCGGGTTCGGTTCGCACCAGAACCCGCGAACGGACCGAAAGTTCGTACGAACATTAGAACCCTATTAAATACAATGGATGCGAACGTTCGAATTCTAAAGTGCTAATTATAACAACTATTATGCATGTTATTGTCCTAAAAAGGGTTTGGGAACCCGGGTTCTGCACCAGGGGAAATGCATCAATGCAAAAAGAAGTTTTAAAAACGGTCGTTTTTCGGGAGCAGTCATTTTAATGATGCATAAAGTGAAAAGAAAAAGTCAAATATTCCTTTAAATATCGTACCTGGGGGGTGTCTAAAGTATGCCTGTGAAGTGCCACGTGTTTCCCGTGTTTAGAACTGTCCCTGCACAAAATTAAAAAGGAAAAAAAGCCATTTAAAACTGCTTGCGGCTTTAATGTAATGTCTGGTCCGGTAATATGGATGAAAATCTTTAAGAAAAATGGCATAGCTACCCCATGACCCCCCCCCCCCCCCTACCCCAGCCCATTACCAGCCCCTTTGGGTCTTGTATGGATATTAAGGGGAACCCCGCACATAAAATAAAAAAGGCCCTATATACTCTGAACAGCCGTATACAGGCGGTGCATACAAGACAGGGACTGTAGGTTTGTTCTTATGTAGAATGTGTTTGTAATTTTGAACAGGTACATTGTTGAAGTGTAGCTCCAGCCCAAAAATCTATTTTTAAACTTTTTGGAAAACATAGGTAAGGGTTATCACCCCTGTAACATTTGTTTTGCTGTCTGTGCCCCTGTTCAGAACATTTCACCTCACTTTCCGTCCCAATGACAACTGTTTTTGAAATGTGGTGTTTTTCTTGAAACAAGGATTGCTGATAAAGCATCAGTACAGAGGAGACACCTTTCTCCCATATTTATTCTTACAGGAGAGAATTTTCCTTCCTAGTGGTAGATTTCCTCTCACTTCCTGTTGTCTTCTTGCGTTTGCAAGTAGGAGTCGTTTGTAAGTTGGATGTTTGAAAGTAGGGACCTGCCGTATATACTCTGCAGAAATAGGCCCCTTAGTTGTTGGTGTTGGCACAACACTGTAAGCACTCACAGTTACTCTTGGTTGGTGCTGGAACGCCCTGCTGTCAACTATTATATCAGGAATTTTAATTACATATAATTGTTGAACAGTGGTAGTAAAAATTGGGCCTTTGATGGTGGTGCTGGTGCCACAACACTGTAAGCCCTGACAGTTACTCTTGGTGGGTGCAGCAATGGGCCCTGCTGTGAATTATTAGATCAAGAATTGTAATTGCATGCCCCTGTTGAACAGGGGCTGAAAAATTGGGCCTTTCGTGGTGGTGGTGGTGGTGTTGCCACAACACTGTAAGCCCTCAGAGTTACTCTTGGTGGGTGCAGGAATGGGCCCTGCTGTGAATTATTAGATCAAGAATTGTAATTACATGCCCCTTTTGAACAGGGGCTGAAAAATTGGGCCTTTCGTGGTGGTGGTGGTGGTGGCGTTGCCACAACACTGTAAGCCCTCAGAGTTACTCTTGGTGGGTGCAGCAATGGGCCCTGCTGTGAATTATTAGATCAAGAATTGTAATTGCATGCCCCTGTTGAACAGGAGCTGAAAAATTGGGCCTTAGGCACTGGTGGCACAACACTACAACCCCTCACAGATACTGTACTTGGAGCACAGCAATGAGCCCTGTTGCAAAGTATTGCTTCAAAAATTGTAATGACACGCCCCTGTTAAACAGGGGCTGAAAAATTGGGCCTTAGGCACTGGTGGCACAACACTACAACCCCTCACAGATACTGTACTTGGAGCACAGCAATGAGCCCTATGGCAAATTATTGCTAAAAAAATTGTAATTACACGCCCCTGTAAAACAGGGGCTGAAAAATTGGGCCTTAGCCACTGGTGGCGGCACCCATAAACAAAAATGATCTTCCAAGCTATCATCATCAATCGTATCATTGAGGACTCGGAGGAGGAGGATAGCCAGTCAACATAACAGCACAGGCACTCAGCATCAGCATTAGTCTTGAAGGGATGTGACATGTTAAAATCAATTAGTCTGTTATATCAGCATCAGGTGTGTGGTAGCTGGTGGTGATCCAAGACTGGTTCATCTTGATGAAAGTCAGTCGATCAACCGAGTCGGTGGACAGGCGCACCCTGTGATCCGTGACAAATCCTCCAGCAGCACTGAATGTGCGTTCCGAAAGAACGCTGGATGCAGGACAGGCCAGTAGCTCAATTGCATACTGTGCAAGCTCTGGCCAGTGATCCATCCTCAAGACCCAGTAAGCCAGAGGATTTTCGGTGGGGAAGGTGTCCAAGTCTGACCTTGCCCCTAGATATTCCTGCACCATGTTTATCAGACGCTGGCGATGGTTGCTGGAACCGATCATACTTTGGGGCTGCGGACTAAAGAATTGTCTGAACGCATCGGTCAGACAGCCACCTTCCCCACCGCTCCTTCTTTGACTGGCCGAAGCCTCAGCAACTCGTTGTCCAGGACCAGGAGTTTATAACCTCCCAGTCTCTGGGAACGCGTTGCACAGACCTTTCTGCAAGGCCTCCCGGAGTTGTCTCATCCTCTGCTCCCTCTGCGAAGGTAACATAAGGTCCGCAACCTTACCCTTGTACCGTGGATCAAGGAGAGTGGCCAGCCAGTAATGGTCCCTCTCCTTGATCCGAAGAATACGAGGATCCTTCCGCAGACTTTGCAGGATCAGGGAGGCCATGCAGCGTAGGTTTGCTGAGGCATTCGCTCCGGAGTCCTCTGGGTCACTAAGGACGACATGATCCGCAGCCACCTCCTCCCAGCCACGTACAAGTCCACTGGTTTCTTGGGACTGTAAATCATCCCTAAAAGACTGCTGCTGATGATGCTGAGTGCCAGCCTCCACCTCCATGCTGACACAATCCTCCTCCTCCTCCTCCTCCTCCTCTTCCTGTGCGATGGGTGGGACAGAAGGAACACTGTCTGGGTAAAGGGGGCCTTGAGAGGCAAGGAAGTCCTCCTCTTCCTGCCTCTGTTCTGCCTCAAGTGCCCTGTCCATTATTCCACGCAGCGTGTGCTCCAACAGGTGGACAAGAGGTACAGTGTCACTGATGCATGCACTGTCACTGCTCACCATCCTAGTGGCCTCCTCAAATGGTGCCAGGACAGTGCATGCATCCCTGATCATGCCCCACTGGCGTGGAGAAAAAAAACCAAGCTCCCCTGACCCTGTCCTGGTGCCGTAGTCGCACAGGTACTCATTGATGGCCCTCTGCTGCGTGTGCAGCCGCTGCAGCATGGCCAACGTTGAGTTCCACCTGGTGGGCATGTCACATATAAGGCGGTTCTTGGGCAGGTTCAACTCCTTTTGCAGCTCAGCCAGGCGAGCACTGGCATTATAAGATCTGCGGAAATGCACACAGACTTTCCTGGCCTGCCTCAGGACATCCTGTAAGCCCGGGTACCTGCCCAAGAACCGCTGCACCACCAGGTTAAGGACGTGAGCCACACAGGGCACATGGGTCAGTTGTCCCTGTCGGAGGGCGGAGAGGAGGTTGGTGCCATTGTCGCAAACCACCATTCCTGGCTTAAGCTGGCGTGGCGTCAACCACCTCTCGGCCTGGCCCTGCAGAGCAGACAGGACCTCTGCCCCAGTGTGGCTTCTGTCCCCCAAACACACCAGCGCAAGCACGGCATGGCATCTTTTTGCCTGCATACTTGCGTAGCCCCGTGAACGGCTACGGAGCACCGCTGGTTCATAGGACAAACCACAGGAAGAGGCCATGGAGGAAGAAGAAGAGGAGGGGGTGGAGGAGAGAGGTGTGTCACAACCAGTAGTAGCATTTTGGAGGCGTGGCGGTGGAACAACCTCCAACACTACTGCACCTTGTCCTGCATCCTTCCCAGCTGCCAAAAGAGTGACCCAATGGGCCGTGAAAGAAAGGTAACGTCCCTGTCCATGCCTGCTGGACCATGAGTCAGCGGTAATATGCACCTTACCGCTGACCGCCCTGTCCAGCGAGGCCAAGACATTGCCTTCCACATGCCGGTAGAGAGCCGGAATAGCCTTCCGTGAGAAAAAGTGGCGTTTGGGAACCTGCCACTGAGGAACCGCACATTGCACAAACTCACGGAAGGGGGCCGAGTCTACCAACTGAAAAGGCAGCAGTTGAAGCGCTAGCAATTTAGCCAAGCTAGCATTCAACCGCTGGGCATGTGGATGGCTGGGAGTGAACTTCTTTCGACGGTCCAGCAGCTGGGGCAGGGAAATTTGCCTGCTAGAATCGGACGTCGGTGTACTGCAAGCAGAGTGGCCGCAAGTACTTGGCTGTGACACACCTAATTCTACACCTTCATTCCTCTCAGTGCATGTTTCAGAGAGGACTGAAGTTATAGTGGGGTTGGAGATCCCAGCTGATGCGGTGCAAGGAGAGGTCCGCTTTGTTCTTTGGTGTGGGTCTTTGAGGTAGGCTTGCCAACGAGCTGCATGGCAGGTCAACATATGTCTGGTCAGGCATGTGGTACCCAAGCGGCTGATGTTTTGGCCACGCGATATACGCTTGAGACATATGTTGCAAACAGCAGCTGTGCGATCTGATGCACTAGCCTCAAAAAAGGCCCACACCAAGGAACTTTTTGAATGACGGGCAGAGGCAGCGCCCTGCACAGGCGGAGCTCTGCGGTGTGATTCCGTCGGTGTACTGCCCTTACGCTGGCCACCAAAGGGCATCCTGCCTCGTTGGAGATGTGCCTCCTCCTCATCCTCCTCCTCCTCCTCTCTCCTATTAGGCACCCACGTGGAGTCAGTGACCTCATCATCCCCTCCCTCCTCATCACTGGAGCCAATCTGGCAGTATGCTGCAGCTGCTGGAACATGACTGCCAGATTGGTGTCCTTCTTGAGCATCCCCTCTGTCTGCTCTCACGCTACTGCCTTCCTGTAGCTGGGTTTCATCATCAGACCCTTCGAAACGCTGGGCATCCTCCTGGAGCATGTACCCAACACTGTGCTCAAACAGTTCGGGGGACTCCTCAGGAGGAGGACATGGTGGGTCTAGGGAAGGAGTGACTGATGATGAGTCTGACATTGATACCAGGGAAGAGGACGCTTTGGCAGCTGCTTTGCCAGTACCCTGAGCCTGGGTGAGAGAGGATGAGGAGGAGGAGGAGGGCTTGGTCATCCACTCTACCAAGTCTTCGGCATGATGTGGCTCAACATGTCCAGCTGCCGAAAAGAAGGACAAGCGTGTCCCATGGCCATGTGCTGATGACAATGCACCGCGTCCACGACCAGCACTGTTGCCCCCAGACACAGAGCCTGCTTGCCCTCTTTTATTGCCTCCTGACTGTCTGCCTCTCCTTGTTTGCCTTCCAGACATTCTAATAGATGGCCTGCAGGGAGATGGGAAAAAAGCAATAAGGGCTACCTTCAGGTGTCCTTCTCTGTCCCTTTACTTAAGGATTTCTAAATATGGTTGAGGATGATTGCTTTTGCACAGAATAGCACAACGACAATTTCCCTGACTGTCCAAAAAACAAGGATTTCAAAGATGGTTGATGAGGAATGCTTTAGCACACTATAGCACAAGGAGAATTCCCCTCACTTTCCTTCTTTGTCCCTAGAAACAAGGACTCGCACAGTGAAAGAAACTGACACTCTCCCGACCTAGAGTTTTCTGTCCCTAGAAAAAATGTTTTTTTAAAGCACACTATAGCACAAGGAGAATTCCCCTCACTTTCCTTCTTTGTCCCTAGAAACAAGGACTCGCACAGTGAAAGAAACTGACACTCTCCCTACCTAGATTTTTCTGTCCCTAGAAAAAATGTTTTTTTAAAGCACACTATAGCACAAGGAGAATTCCCCTCACTTTCCTTCTTTGTCCCTAGAAACAAGGACTCGCACAGTGAAAGAAACTGACACTCTCCCTACCTAGAGTTTTCTGTCCCTAGAAAAAATGTTTTTTTAAAGCACACTATAGCACAAGGAGAATTCCCCTCACTTTCCTTCTTTGTCCCTAGAAACAAGGACTCGCACAGTGAAAGAAACTGACACTCTCCCTACCTAGAGTTTTCTGACCCTAGAAAAAATGTTTTTTTAAAGCACACTATAGCACAAGGAGAATTACCCTCACTTTACTTCTTTGTCCCTAGAAACAAGGACTCGCACAGTGAAAGAAACTGACACTCTCCCTACCTAGAGTTTTCTGTCCCTAGAAAAAATGTTTTTTAAAGCACACTATAGCACAAGGAGAATTCCCCTCACTTTCCTTCTTTGTCCCTAGAAACAAGGACTCGCACAGTGAAAGAAACTGACACTCTCCCTACCTAGAGTTTTCTGTCCCTAGAAAAAATGTTTTTTTAAAGCACACTATAGCACAAGGAGAATTCCCCTCACTTTCCTTCTTTGTCCCTAGAAACAAGGACTCGCACAGTGAAAGAAACTGACACTCTCCCTACCTAGAGTTTTCTGTCCCTAGAAAAAATGTTTTTTTAAAGCACACTATAGCACAAGGAGAATTCCCCTCACTTTCCTTCTTTGTCCCTAGAAACAAGGACTCGCACAGTGAAAGAAACTGACACTCTCCCTACCTAGAGTTTTCTATCCCTAGAAAAAATGTTTTTTTAAAGCACACTATAGCACAAGGAGAATTCCCCTCACTTTCCTTCTTTGTCCCTAGAAACAAGGACTCGCACAGTGAAAGAAACTGACACTCTCCCTACCTAGAGTTTTCTGTCCCTAGAAAAAATGTTTTTTTAAAGCACACTATAGCACAAGGAGAATTCCCCTCACTTTCCTTCTTTGTCCCTAGAAACAAGGACTCGCACAGTGAAAGAAACTGACACTCTCCCTACCTAGAGTTTTCTGTCCCTAGAAAAAATGTTTTTTTAAAGCACACTATAGCACAAGGAGAATTCCCCTCACTTTCCTTCTTTGTCCCTAGAAACAAGGACTCGCACAGTGAAAGAAACTGACACTCTCCCTACCTAGAGTTTTCTGTCCCTAGAAAAAATGTTTTTTTAAAGCACACTATAGCACAAGGAGAATTCCCCTCACTTTCCTTCTTTGTCCCTAGAAACAAGGACTCGCACAGTGAAAGAAACTGACACTCTCCCTACCTAGAGTTTTCTGTCCCTAGAAAAAATGTTTTTTTAAAGCACACTATAGCACAAGGAGAATTCCCCTCACTTTCCTTCTTTGTCCCTAGAAACAAGGACTCGCACAGTGAAAGAAACTGACACTCTCCCTACCTAGAGTTTTCTGTCCCTAGAAAAAATGTTTTTTTAAAGCACACTATAGCACAAGGAGAATTCCCCTCACTTTCCTTCTTTGTCCCTAGAAACAAGGATTCGCACAGTGAAAGAAACTGACACTCTCCCTACCTAGAGTTTTCTGTCCCTAGAAAAAATGTTTTTTTAAAGCACACTATAGCACAAGGAGAATTCCCCTCACTTTCCTTCTTTGTCCCTAGAAACAAGGACTCGCACAGTGAAAGAAACTGACACTCTCCCTACCTAGAGTTTTCTGACCCTAGAAAAAATGTTTTTTTAAAGCACACTATAGCACAAGGAGAATTCCCCTCACTTTCCTTCTTTGTCCCTAGAAACAAGGACTCGCACAGTGAAAGAAACTGACACTCTCCCTACCTAGAGTTTTCTGTCCCTAGAAAAAATGTTTTTTTAAAGCACACTATAGCACAAGGAGAATTCCCCTCACTTTCCTTCTTTGTCCCTAGAAACAAGGACTCGCACAGTGAAAGAAACTGACACTCTCCCTACCTAGAGTTTTCTGTCCCTAGAAAAAATGTTTTTTTAAAGCACACTATAGCACAAGGAGAATTCCCCTCACTTTCCTTCTTTGTCCCTAGAAACAAGGACTCGCACAGTGAAAGAAACTGACACTCTCCCTACCTAGAGTTTTCTGTCCCTAGAAAAAATGTTTTTTTAAAGCACACTATAGCACAAGGAGAATTCCCCTCACTTTCCTTCTTTGTCCCTAGAAACAAGGACTCGCACAGTGAAAGAAACTGACACTCTCCCTACCTAGAGTTTTCTGTCCCTAGAAAAAATGTTTTTTTAAAGCACACTATAGCACAAGGAGAATTCCCCTCACTTTCCTTCTTTGTCCCTAGAAACAAGGACTCGCACAGTGAAAGAAACTGACACTCTCCCTACCTAGAGTTTTCTGTCCCTAGAAAAAATGTTTTTTTAAAGCACACTATAGCACAAGGAGAATTCCCCTCACTTTCCTTCTTTGTCCCTAGAAACAAGGACTCGCACAGTGAAAGAAACTGACACTCTCCCTACCTAGAGTTTTCTGTCCCTAGAAAAAATGTTTTTTTAAAGCACACTATAGCACAAGGAGAATTCCCCTCACTTTCCTTCTTTGTCCCTAGAAACAAGGACTCGCACAGTGAAAGAAACTGACACTCTCCCTACCTAGAGTTTTCTGTCCCTAGAAAAAATGTTTTTTTAAAGCACACTATAGCACAAGGAGAATTCCCCTCACTTTCCTTCTTTGTCCCTAGAAACAAGGATTCGCACAGTGAAAGAAACTGACACTCTCCCTACCTAGAGTTTTCTGTCCCTAGAAAAAATGTTTTTTTAAAGCACACTATAGCACAAGGAGAATTCCCCTCACTTTCCTTCTTTGTCCCTAGAAACAAGGACTCGCACAGTGAAAGAAACTGACACTCTCCCTACCTAGAGTTTTCTGACCCTAGAAAAAATGTTTTTTTAAAGCACACTATAGCACAAGGAGAATTCCCCTCACTTTCCTTCTTTGTCCCTAGAAACAAGGACTCGCACAGTGAAAGAAACTGACACTCTCCCTACCTAGAGTTTTCTGTCCCTAGAAAAAATGTTTTTTTAAAGCACACTATAGCACAAGGAGAATTCCCCTCACTTTCCTTCTTTGTCCCTAGAAACAAGGACTCGCACAGTGAAAGAAACTGACACTCTCCCTACCTAGAGTTTTCTGTCCCTAGAAAAAATGTTTTTTTAAAGCACACTATAGCACAAGGAGAATTCCCCTCACTTTCCTTCTTTGTCCCTAGAAACAAGGACTCGCACAGTGAAAGAAACTGACACTCTCCCTACCTAGAGTTTTCTGTCCCTAGAAAAAATGTTTTTTTAAAGCACACTATAGCACAAGGAGAATTCCCCTCACTTTCCTTCTTTGTCCCTAGAAACAAGGACTCGCACAGTGAAAGAAACTGACACTCTCCCTACCTAGAGTTTTCTGTCCCTGGAAAAAATGTTTTTTTAAAGTACACTATAGCACAAGGAGAATTCCCCTCACTTTCCTTCTTTGTCCCTAGAAACAAGGACTCGCACAGTGAAAGAAACTGACACTCTCCCTACCTAGAGTTTTCTGTCCCTAGAAAAAATGTTTTTTTAAAGCACACTATAGCACAAGGAGAATTCCCCTCACTTTCCTTCTTTGTCCCTAGAAACAAGGACTCGCACAGTGAAAGAAACTGACACTCTCCCTACCTAGAGTTTTCTGTCCCTAGAAAAAATGTTTTTTTAAAGCACACTATAGCACAAGGAGAATTCCCCTCACTTTCCTTCTTTGTCCCTAGAAACAAGGATTCGCACAGTGAAAGAAACTGACACTCTCCCTACCTAGAGTTTTCTGTCCCTAGAAAAAATGTTTTTTTAAAGCACACTATAGCACAAGGAGAATTCCCCTCACTTTCCTTCTTTGTCCCTAGAAACAAGGATTCGCACAGTAAAACACACTGACACTCTCCCTACCTATCCTTCTCTTTCCCTAAACTAAAGGAATCCAGGTTAAGCAAGAAAGAAATAAATGTCACTGTCCCTGCCTATGCTTGTCTTTCCCTGCTCCGGAACACACTACACTAGGCCGCCGTGCTGGCGGCCTTTTATAGTGTGGGGCGTGTACTAAACACCCTCAGCAATAATTGGCCACAGGCATCCTGCCTGTGGCCAATCATTGCTCTCCTCGCTGCCGGCGCTGTGATTGGCCAAGCATGCGGGGTCACAGTGCATGCTTGGCCAATCACAGCGCCTGGATGACACTGCAATGGCGTAGTGCATTGTGGGCCGTTCGCGTCACTCGAATTTGGCGCGAACGGCCCAAATCGTTCGATCTTCGTCGAACGATCGAACAGCCGATGTTCGAGTCGAACGTATGTTCGACTCGAACACGAAGCTCATCCCTAGTCCCTAACTCACATTCATATACTAGGGCTGATTTAGACAGAAGCCAATTAACCTACCAGCATGTCTTTGGAGTGTGGGAGGAAACTGGAGTACCTGGAGGAAACCCATGCAGGCACAGGGAGAACATGCAAACTCCAGGCAGGTAGTGTCGTGGTTGGGATTTGAACCAGTGACCCTTTTTACTGCTATAATAAGGCTTACCTGCAGCTACCCTGGATGTCTCCTAAACCTGAACGGTTTAGGAGATATGCCCTGTATTTGCATGTTCCGATGTAATCGGCACATGCTCACTGAAGCAATGGCACGTACGTGCCGTTGCTTTCAGTGACTGAGCCGTTAACCAGCTGGTCCCGCATGCATGCGCGGAAGTGACGTCTTAAGTAATTCCAGGGCGACATGTTGCCGACCGGTGCTGTGTCGGGCACCGCAGCGGGTACTTCAATCCCAGGTGAGTATTGCATAATGAGCTAGTATGCTATGCTCATTATGCCTTTGTCTTGCTAGGTGTTAGTTTTAGTTTTTTTTCCAAAGTGGGTTTACAACCACTTTAACCTGTATTCCATTTTAAACTTTCAAAAGTAAGTGTTCTGTCTTGGAGATGACAGTGCAGAATTCCTGCCTTTAGCTTTATTAGTCAAAGGCCCGTCCTATGTGTGTGTCTGTGTATTTTAGTTATGCTTTGTTAGTAAGGCATGACTTTCCCTAATTTCATGGCTAAGTTTTACAAGCATTCATTCTTCTTGTTCATTATGCTTATTCGTTTTACAAGCTACAGCAGTGGAAAGGCACTTGGCTTACAGATGGAATAGACATGGTTTCGATTAACAATCTTGTTCGTGTACAATGTGTTGAGGAAGAACGAAGTAATAAGAAATTCCAAGTCAGCTAGTGAACTTCAATGGACATTGGTAAACTAGGATGAAAATTATGAGAAATCCAGCTTACAAACCAACTGTAACCAAAAACCAATGTAACCAATTGTAAGGAAAGTCAGTAAATGGTTATATGTATACAACTGTCAAGAAAGCATACGAGCAGCTAGCTGGGGAACCCAGGCTGCCATTGAATTATTGAAGGGGGGAAAAAAAGGGAAAAATGGGGAAACGGGGCAGAAAGGAAGAGTGTGGGGTCCCAGGGGTCTACTTGGGAGCTGTGTTGGTTAAATGTCTTAGCATCTGAGGGTACAGGCCATTAAGGAAATCTCAATGAATGGTGGAATATGAAATATTTGAAATTAGCAACAAAAGCTAAATTCCAGGCAAACAGCTAAGTATACCAATGGAATACATATACAGGAACTTTATCTTTCAAATGATTTGCATTTTTGATCCAGTCCAGAGACGTATACAGCTTTTCAACCTAGCACAGCAATGTCTGGCAGGTAAGTAGACCTGATTTTCCTTTTGCTGCAATTAAAGCAACTTTTTAATTTACAAAAAAAATAAAAATTAAAAATCTTTCAACGTTTGGCTCCTGCAGTAGAAGACATGTAAAACTTGCCTCTTCAGTAAATAGCAAGCCTGTCTTTAACGCGGACCTTCAGTAATTTTTTCAACTTTCCATCTATTAAATCTTCTGCCCTTGTTCTTTTAAACTTTGGATAGTAAAACATTTTTTTCTGCCAGTAAATATCTTATACAGCCCACTTCCTTCTTGCCTGGTAAAAAGCCGAGGCTTATGACATCATGCACAGCTCTCTCTCTCACTCTCGTGATAGTTTGCCAGGAAGGGAGGGGGGGTGAGTCATAAGAGGGCCAATGAGGGCTGCAGCGCTGGAGGTGTGCCTCTGTGTGTCTGTGTAAATCCAGGAAGTGAATAGGCAGCAGCTTCAGCTGCCCACAGTTAAAATGGGCTGCACCCAGACTGAGTGGAGGGCGACAGCATGTTTGGCAAGTACAGAATCACAGTATATATGAATAATATGCAAAGTGGTTGGAGGAAAGCTTCAGAATGACAAAGATGTTTTATTACAAATTATGTGAGCAGACTGCAGTTCCTCTGGAAAAGATTTCAGCATTCAACATTTCCAGGGCCACTGGATGTCTGCATCCCACCACTGCACTCTGCACTGCATCTCCCTTGGGGGACACAGCAATAAAGATTTAACAGATTTTAATAAAGATCTGACCAGCTTCTTTGCCTGGAAGATTGCCCCTCCACCTCTCAGCTGTGGTGGGATGACATTCAGATTTTAATGCAGGTTTTGCCTACAATATTAAGAATTGTGCCATAGGTGTCAATGCTCCTATCTTAAGACATTTACAGTATAATAAATTTAAAGTGGTTGTAAACCCTCATATATACCCAGTGAAGTGAACAGACTCAGATGATACACAGAGATTAAATAAATTCTCCTATATAAGTTTTACTTGTTTATCTGCTGTCTTCTCTTCCCTACACCCCTTCAAAAGGGCAGATTGTGTTGAAAATCTTTCTTAAAGTGATTGTAAACGATCACCTTGTAAAACAACCCATTCAGTTTAAAATAGAAATGAAAGGCAAAACATTTTTGTATAGATATAATAATACATTATAAACATATTTTTCCCCCTTTTTAAAAAAAAAGATCCCATTCCCTCTGTTCTCAGCTGCATAAGAACTGGGGGGGAGAGCAACAGCATACTTCGCTTCCCAGTGAATGGCTGTGCAGGAGAGGCATGTCAGGACAAGTCTGATCATTGGAGGAGAGCAGGCTGAGCTCCGAGCACAGCTAGAGAACTGACCACAGTGTTTTCTCCTAAATAATGTGGTCAGTTTTTAACCACTTGACCACTGGGCACTTAAACCCCCTTCCTAACCAGACCAATTTTCAGCTTTCGGTGCTCTCACATTTTGAATGACAATTACTCAGTCATACAACACTGTACCCATATGATTTTTTTTGTCCTTTTTTCACACAAATAGAGCTTTCTTTTGGTGGTATTTAATCATTGTTGGGTTTTTTATTTTTTGCGCTATAAGAGAAAAAAGACTGTAAATTCTGTAAAAAAATGATTTTTTTTTCGTTTCTGTTATAAAATTTTGCAAATTACTATTTTTTCTTCATAAATTTTGGCCAAAATTTATACTGCTACATATCTTTGGTAAAAATAAGTACAAATTGGTGGATATTATTTGGTCTTTGTGAAAGTTATAGAGTCCACAAGCTATGGTGCCAATATCTGAAAATTGTTTACACCTGAAGTACTGACGGCCAATCTCATTTCTTGAGACCCTAACATGCCAGAAAAGTACAAATACCCCCCAAATTACCCCTTTTTGGAAAGAAGACATTCCAAGGTATTCAGAAAGAGGCATTTGTGAGTTTTTTTGAAGTTGTCATTTTTTCCCACAATTCTTTTCAAAAACAAGATTTTTTTTTTCTCTTTTTTTTTTCCACAAAATTGTCATATTAGCAGGTTATTTCTCACACACAGCATATGCATTCCACAAATTACACCCCAAAACACATTCTGCTATTCCTCCTGAGTATGGCGATACCACATGTGTGAGACTTTTACACAGCGTGGCCACATACAGAGGCCCAACATGCAGGGAGCACCATCAGGCGTTTTGGAGCACCCAGGCCAATTCTGACATTTCTCTCCTACATGTAAAAATCATCATTTGTTTGCTAGAAAATTACATAGAACCCCAAAACATTATATATGTTTTTTTAGCAAAGACCTTAGAGAATATAATGGTGGTTGTTGCAACTTTTTATCTCGCACGATATTTGCGCAGCAATTTTTTTAACGCGTTTTTTACGGGAAAAAAATGTTTTGTGCTTAAAAAAAAAAAAAACAGTAAAGTTAGCCCAATGTCTTTGCATAATGTGAAAGATGAAGTTACGCCGAGTAAATAGATACCTAACATGTCACCCTTAAAAATTGCACACACTCGTGGAATGGCGCCAAACTTCGCTACTTAAAAAATCCCCATAGGCGACGCTTTAAATATTTTTACTGGTTACATGTTTTGAGTTACAGAGGAGGTCTAGGGCCAAAATGATTGCTCTCGCTATAACGTTCGCAGAGATACCTCACATGTGTGGTTTGAAAACCGTTTTCATATGTGGGCGGGACTTACGTATGCGTTCGCTTCTGTATGCGAGCTCACGGGAACAGGGGCGCTTTAAAAAAAAATATATTTTTTTATTGTTCATTTTACTTTATTTATTTTAGTTTGACATGTTTTTCCGCCCCAAATTTTTTTTTGATCACTTTTATACCTATTACAAGGAACGTAAACATCCCTTGTAATAGGAATATGGCATGACAGGTCCTCTTTACAGTGAGATATGGGGTCAATAAGACCCCACATCTCACCTCTAGGCTGGGAAGCCTGAAAAAAAAACAAAAAAAAAACAACAATCCTGGCTTTGATCGTAGCGGTGAGTCGGTAGAAGCACCGGAGGGCGGCGGGGGGGGGACATCCCCTCTCGCCTCCCGTAAGAATGATCAAGCGGCGGAACAGCCGCTATGATTGTTCTTATGGTGTAGGGAATCGCCGGCTGAAAAAGCTAATATCTGAATGATGCCTGTAGCTGCTCCCATCATTCAGATATACCCGCACAAAGTCAAGGACGTCATATGACGGCCGGCGGGCGGGAAGTGGTTATTGCAGAGTATTGCCGGGCATTGCGGAGTATTGCCGGGCATTGCGGAGTATTGCAGGGCATTGCGGAGTATTGCGGACTATGGCAGGGTATTGCGGAGTATGGCAGGGTATTGCACGGGGTATTGCACAGGGGGTATTGCACAGGGTATTGCAGAGTATTGCAGAGTATTGTGCAGGGTATTGCAGAGTATTGTGCAGGGTATTGCAGAGTATTGTGCAGGGTATTGCAGAGTATTGTGCAGGGTATTACAGAGTATTGCGCAGGGTATTGCAGAGCCTAGGTGGCGCTGTCACCTGGGACCGGGCGGGGTTGAACTGCCATTCTAGTACCGTGCCCTTTGTGTTCTCTCGCGGCAGTAGTACAGCGGGGCTGGGAACCCGCTGTGCCTGCTGGGAGAGGGTATAAAGGGGGCGGACATCTTGCACACGAGGTCCATTCCCCAGGCACCTTCAGCCTGGGGGCTGCTGCGGTTCGTCTGTGCCCAGGCGCCCTTGGCCTGGGCGCGTGGAGTTGAGTTCCATCCCAGGCACCTTCAGCCTGGGGTGAGGTACTTTACAAGGAGGCCTGGGGCCCAGTACCTTCGACTGGGTCCCGCAAGCGAGAAGCATTCCTAAGGTGCCCCCGGTATTGGGTGCCTGAATCCAGGGCGCAAGGGACCGGAGACGTGACCCTCCCGTAGAACCGGTGCAGCATTTGGCTGGTGCCAATGTGGGCCTCTGGTGACCGTCCGGGTGGATGTCTTCCCCTGACATGAGTCGCTTGTCCTAACGGAGGTATTTCATGTTCTTATGGTCTGTGGCAGAGACCCATCTTCATCAGGTCAGTGGCAGGCCACATCTAAGGCCTGTGGCAGAGGCCTCAACGTTCACCCAGGTCAGTGGCAGGGACCAAATTCACGGTCGGAGGCAGCGACTGTGCGCCAAGCCTGTTTGCACTAAACGGAACAGGAGAGACTTTAATCTTTAGTTGTGCCTGGACCTACTCTTTCCTACACCTTGTCTGTTCTTTTAAAGTTCAACCAGCCTACCTATTGATCAAAGCAAATAAAACAGAGTTGGACTTTTTATGGCGTAGAACTCGTGTTACTGGAAGCTAAGTGTCCCTGTCTGTGACAGTGACAATCATCCTCCACAGGAGAAGCTGAGGCTCCGGCCTAAAACGCAGACCCGAAGGTAAACGGTTTAGCTCATATCTCTGCATCCTACATCAGAGAGCCGAGCTGGTGGTGTGCATCTTTCCCCTTCTCCCAGATACCCCTAGACGAGTAGAACCAGCCATAAAGAGAGGGGAGAAGGCGGGTGAGGGCGCTACATATATA
Source organism: Rana muscosa (assembly GCA_029206835.1). NCBI lineage: Eukaryota > Metazoa > Chordata > Amphibia > Anura > Ranidae > Rana > Rana muscosa. The sequence goes on along the minus strand of CM055117.1, from coordinate 967,191,887 downwards.
AAGATAGTTTACATTTAATTACTGCAAAAGACCAGATCTGTACATTTGCATAACAAATAAGCAATTTCGCTAAAGTACCGTATATACTCGAGCATGAGCCGACCCAAATATAAGCCGAGGTACCTAATTTTACTACAAAAAAATGGGAAAACATATTGACTCGAGTATAAGCCTAGGGTGTCCATCTGCATGTCTCACTTTGCCTCACTGTGTCCATGTGCATGCCTCACTGTGTCCATGCCTCACTGTGTCCATGCCTCACTGTGCCCATGCCTCACTGTGCCCATGCCTCACTGTCACTGTGCCCATGCCTCACTGTGCCCAATCTCCCTACCTGATCTCCGGCACTGTGTGACTAGACTGACTTTTAACATAAGAGTCTATGGAAGGGGTGCCCGGCTTTGAAAAATCGGTGCTCCCCGGCCGTAGGTCCCCAGGACACCAAACTTTGCACACTTGTAGAAGAAGAGTGGGGCTACATGTGTGCCAAGTTTGGTCAGGATAAGGCACACAAAGTTGAAGTCGCACACATACTCGAGTATAAGCCGAGGGGGGCATTTTCAGCACAAAAAAATGTGCTGAAAAACTCGGCTTATACTCAAGTATATACGGTATATGTTAGGGCTCTTTCCGCTGAGCCGGCGGATGACTGGGCGGTCCCCGCAAACTGTGCAGGGACCGCCCTGTCAGAGCGCCGCTCTCCCCTATGGGGAGATCGGATGAACACGGACCGTCGGTCCGTGTTCATCCGAGAGTATTGCGCAGGGTATTGCAGAGTATTGCGCAGGGTATTGCAGAGTATTTTGCAGGGTATTGCGCAGGGTATTGCAGAGTATTTTGCAGGGTATTGCAGAGTATTTTGCAGGGTATTGCAGAGTATTGCGCAGGGTATTGCAGAGTATTGCGCAGGGTATTGCAGAGTATTGCGCAGGGTATTGCAGAGTATTTTGCAGGGTATTGCGCAGGGTATTGCAGAGTATTGCGCAGGGTATTGCAGAGTATTGCGCAGGGTATTGCAGAGTATTTTGCAGGGTATTGCAGAGTATTGCGCAGGGTATTGCAGAGTATTGCGCAGGGTATTGCAGAGTATTGCGCAGGGTATTGCAGAGTATTGCACCGGGTATTGCAGAGTATTGCACCAGGGTGTTGCAGAGTATTGCACCAGGGTATTGCAGAGTATTTTGCAGAGTATTGCGCAGGGTATTTTGCAGAGTATTGCGCAGGGTATTGCAGAGTATTGCACAGGGTATTGCACCAGGGATGGCTGAGCAGGGATGGATGGATGGCTGGATCTGTGACTGCAATTGTCACAGATCCAGCCCACAGCGCTGCTGCCTTGATCTGCTCCCTCCCCTCTCCTCTTACACTGTACCGATCGGTACAGAGAGGGGAGAGAGGAACCGGCGTCATCACATGACGCCGGTCTGTTTACAAGTGATCGCTCCGTCATTTGACGCAGCGATCACGTGGTAAACGGCCGCTATCAGCGGCGATTTACCGCGATTCGTGAGTTTCCCGTGTGCGCGCCCCAGGAGGACGTTATATAACGTCCTCCCAGAGTTAAGCAACCACCTTGTCAACGTTATTTGTCGGCAGGTGGTTGCCAAGTGGTTAATAGGAAAGCAGAGGGACAGGCAGGAACACCAGGGATTTCACACAAAGGAAGCAATACAAAGCGAAGAGGAGACTTTTTCATACAAGTACATGGTACAGCAGCCACATATCAGGAATATGAAGTGTTGGGGTAACAAACACTTTAATTTGTTAGGAGCACAGGGGGTGGAGAGACTGCAGTAACAGTGTGTGAGAGCTGATTGGAGGAAAGGAACACACTCCCTCCACACAGCAGAAGAACTGTGTTCTGAAAAGACACGCTCTGTGCTGAGCTCTCCTCTCTGACACAAATGTATCTCATGTGTGTATCTCAGAAGTGACTCATGCTGATACCAGAGGAACGAAGCACCAGAGAGAAATTACACTTTGAAAAGAGATAAGTAAACACTACAGATATATGTGCTTTGCTCAGATTCCATGACTGAGGTTTGCAACCACTTAGACTAAAGCCTTGTACACACGACCGAGAATCTCGTCGTAAAAAAAAACGTCGTTTTTCTCGACGAGATTCTTGTCAAGCTTGACGAGATTCTTGTCAAGCTTTCGTTGCATACACACTGTCAATTCCAAATCTTGTTGTTGTAAAGCGCGGTCACATACACACGTACAACGGCAGTATAAAGGGGGAGTTTGATTCCAATGGTGCCACCCCTTGGGCTGCTTTTGTTGTTACCGCGTGTTAGTAAAAGTTTGGGGAGAGACGATTCACGCTTTTCAGTCTTTGTGCTTTCAGTTCATTTTAGCGTGACAAATGTGCTATCTCCATTACGAACACTAGTTTTACCAGAAGGAGCGCTCCCGTCTTATATTTGATTCTGAGCATGCGCGATTTCTTAAGACTCGGAAAAGCATACACACGACCGGTTTTCTCATCGGGAAACAGGCCGTCGAGAATCCCGACGAGAAAAACGAGAATCCTGAGGAGAAAATAGAGAGCAGGTTCTCTATTTTTCTCGTCGAGATTCCCGGCAGTTTTCTCGACGAGAAACCATACACACGAACGGTTTTCTCAGCAAGAAAGCCCTCCCAACAGTTTTCTTGTTGTTTCTTGACGAGAAAACCGGTCGTGTGTACGAGGCTTAAGAGTTATGTTTATAGGTTAGCTCCACTTTTAAGATAAACTGATGGTAAATAGTTGTTTTAAAGGGGAAACTAGACCCTGTTTGTTTGTCTTTTCTATTAACAGAAAAAGGGTATGGGGGCCTGGGTACTGCCCTGGGGGACATGTACCAAAGCAAAAAAAACTTTTAAAAAAGATTGTTTTTAAAGTAACAGTGATTTTAACCACTTCAGCCCCGAAAGAATTTACCCTCTTCCTGACCGGGCCATTTTTTGCGATATGGCAATGCATCGCTTTTATCTTCAAATGCTTTTTATTGTTTGTTTTCGTTCCAAGTGTACTACAATACAATACAATGTACAGTGTAAAAAAAATGACAAGTAAAAGAAGAAGATTTATAACAGTGTACAATATGCAGTTCCACCTTGGTGTGTTTACCCCCTACCCCCACCTCCCTCCCTCCCATCCCCACACCACAATTCATAAGTTGCCTATAGTTTCAAAGGCCGAAATAAAGGGGGAAGGGGCCAGAGAGAGCAAGGAGAAGAGAGGAGGCACATAACGGGGAAGGGAGAAAGGAGAAAACAAGGAAGAAGGTATATCTTGCAGTAACCAGGGCTCTCTGCCTCCATTCTCCAGACTGGACCTAAGAAAGAGTTCCCACAAACACTGTATACCCATCTAGGGGGGGGGGCACCCTACCTCATCCAACCAAGGCCTCCACAATCTCTCAAATTTTCCAATCATGTTCTGCTTGATATATGACACCCTTTCACTCTATACCATTGCGTTTATTGTCTCTACCCAGCTTCCCACTGATGGGGGGTTTTGGACAGCCACTTCTGTGCGATTAGCTTGCAATCTTGAAATGGGCACCTCGACACCGCCTCTGTAGTGTCTGACTGAGCTCTACTCTTCTCTATACCTAATAAGCAGGTCTTGGCCACTGGTTCTAGCTGGGTCCCGAATGTTTTATTTAGTCTTGCTGTTATCTCCTCCCAATACCTAAATAACTTCGGGCATCTCCATACCATATGAATAAAGTCCCCTGTCGCTTTACACCTAGGGCATTCGTCATTTTCCCTCCACCCAAATCTATACATCTTTTTAGGGGTGTAATAAACTCTGTGGAGGAAGAGTAGGTGAGATATTTTCTGCGCGGGGGAAATCGAGACCTTATTGCCCCCACATCTCTTTCCCATTCTATTTTGCTCTTGGAGGGTCCTGCTCTGCTTATTGCCCTTGCCCCTAGTCTGGTATACAGCTCTGAGATTAGGCCTTTCGATGTACTTGTCATAGCTATTTTTGAGAGAACAGGAGACTGAGTCCATGTTAATGTTGCTGACTTAAATTGGGCCTGGACAGCATGTCTGATCTGGAGGTATTTGTAGAAGGTCTTGTTTAATATGTTAAATTCACTTCTTAAATCTGAGAATGTTTTCATTTGGTTACCCCTATATAGCTGGGTTAATCGTTTAATACCCTGCCTATCCCATTCCCTAGATTTCTCTATGGCGCTAATTTCTGGTAATTTTTTGTTGCTCCATATAGGCAGATACTCAGTTACTCCGTTACTCCACTATACTCCACTATATCCCATGGATGCCTTTGCTCCCTGCCAAACTTTCTTAACTAGTTCTACAGTCGGGCATCTATAGATAAAAGAGTCTGCCTCCAATGCCTCCGCCAGTATGCGGTGTGGAGCCCCCATTAGCATCATGTTAACACTAGGATTACCCTCCATTGAGAGTCCACAACCCGCTAGGTGTTGTAGTTGGGAGGCCAGGAAATATGATCTCGGGTAGGGTACCACAAATCCCCCCTCTTTGTTCGGGAGTTGCATGGTTTGCAAGCTAATCCTCGACTGTTGCCCCTTCCATATCAGCTCCCTAAAGAGCGATTCCATTTTCTTAAACCAGTTTTGGTCAAGCCAAATCGGAGCGTTATGAAGCAGATACTGCGTCGCTTTAACTGACAATTGCGAAGTCGTGCAACACTGTACCCAAACAAAATTGATGTCCTTTTTTCCCACAAATAGAGCTTTCGTTTGGTGGTATTTAATCATCTCGTTTTTTTTTTTTTGCGCTATAAACAAAAAAAGAGCAACAATTTTGAAAAAAAAACACAATATTTTTTCCTTTTTGCTATAATAAATATCCAAAAATAAAACAAAATATTCCTTAGTTTAGGCTGATATACATACTTCTACATATTTTTTAGTAAAAAATCGCAATAAGCATATATTTATTGGTTTGCGCAAAAGTTATAGCGTCTACAAAATAGGTTATGGATTTATAGAATTTTTATTATTTATTTTTTTACTAGTAATGGCGGCGATCTGCGATTTTTATCGGGACTGCGATATTGCGGCAGAGATCGGATACTTTTGACACTTTTTTGAAACCATTGACATTTATACAGTGATCAGTGCTATAAATAGCCACTGATTACTGTATGAATGTCACTGGCAGGGAAGGGGTTAACACTAGGGGGCGATCAAGGGGTTAAATGTGTTCCCTCATTGTGTGTTCTAACTGTGGGGGGATGAGGCTGACTGGGGGAGGAGACCTATCGGTGTTTCTATATACTAAGAACACACAATCACAGTCTCCTCTCCCCTGTCAGGACGTGGATTTGTGTGTTTACGAGCGATCGCGGGTGCCTGGTGGACATGGAGGCTACCGGGCATAAGCATCGCCTCCTTAGCGACGTGGCGTTCCCTCTATGCCCATTAAAGTGGCCGCCGTACAGCTTCAGCGATTTTCGCAGGGAAGCCATTCTGCCGCCTTAAAACGGTGGTGGGCGGTCGGCTAGTGGTTATTGATGCTACAATTGAAACAATTAAAATGAAAAATTCCTTTAACCTCCCTGGTGGTATGATTATTTCTGATTTTAGGTGCTGAAAGCTGTACAATAATTTTGCACGGAAATTTGGCGTTTTATATTGTAGGCCTGTAATTCTTAGAAATAACTCACTTAAATCTGTCCAAACAAGAGTCTAGTAGACATCCCAAGTATGATAAAGTTTGAAACACAAAATCATAAATTATAATATAATAAATAACTGTAAATAATTATAACAAATAATAATGTAATTATAATAAAAATTATTCAATAATGTAATCAAATCAAAAACACAGAAATTTGCTCAGTTGCAGAATTTTCGCTGTCATTACTTTCGGTATTTTATGACGAATTTCCCCACAAATCGCTCAATTCTGCAAGTGATTCTAATTTATTATCGCTGTTTTCTAGCTGGTCTAAAACCACTTTTGACGTAAACTGACACTTTCTTTTTCGTACATCACGGGACACAGAGCGACTTAGTCATTACTAATGGGTTATATAGATTACCTTCAGGTGCTGGCACTGGCCACTTCCAAACCGGAAGTACCCTCCCCTATATAAGCCCCTCCCATCCGGGAGCACCTCAGTTTTTTGCCAGTGTCTAAGGTGTTGGCCAAAGAGTAACATGTGTTTTCACTGGGCTTGCATACATGTTCTTTTGGGCCTTAGTAAGCTGTTCCGGATCCCACCAAAAAAGCTTCATAGCTAAACGGTCGGTACCCGGGCCTTGCAGCAGAAGAGCAAGGTTTTGCCTGTAATGCCTCTCTTAGGAGGGCTGGACCCTGGGATCCAGAGCTCTGGTCATACCCATGACCAAGATGTTGTCTGTGCAGGGTGCTATACAGGTCCAGGGGAGTGGAATCCTTGGGAACCCGGTCCCTGAAGGTTTAATTACAATGCCTGCCGTGATAGGTGAAGTTTGGGCTTCTGTGGACCAAACAAAGTCCTGCGGCGGGGATCAGGTAAGTGGGGGCCCCCAGGAACTTGGTTCTATTGGGGGACCCCCAAGCCTAATTTGTCTTTCTGTCTGTTACCTAACGGTATTCCCGCTAATATCTGTGTATGCCTGTAACTACTGAAAATGTAAAATTTTAATAGTAGTCAAGAAAAAAAAAAAAAAAAAAGAGGACCGCGGTACCTGTGTTAAACCACTAGAGGCCGCTGTAGTCCATTTTTCTTGTCATGTGGATCTTTGGTTTTCTCAAGTCAAAAGATCCAGGCAGTTGGTAAGTTTCTCTGTGGGAATCCACTTCCTCTGCCCTGTTGCTGCGCTCATCCACCGCACAGGCCCTCCGGCAAAAAGGGCCCTGGCTCCTAGTCCCTGTTTGATTTCGAAAAGGGCGCCAATGGCGCACGGGCGCGCGCGCGGGCGCGTGCACGCGCCTCCTATGAAAAAAAGGGGCGGGGAGGGTGGATGACGCTCGATGCGTGCCACGGCGCTTATGCGCATGTGCAGGCGTCCCAGCTTGTATAAAGACACAGTACAAGTGTCAGCTGGATGCAAACAGAGCTAGCAACAAACAGTGGCACACAGAGGCAGTTGATGCAGGCATCCCCATAGAAAGGCACTTTAGTGGACACCAGCTGGTATATAGCAGCAACTGTGTTAGACTATTACCAGCAAAATTGGTGTATGACGACGGGAATACCTCAGCTTTGTGCTTAAAGGATATGTCGTCCAGACGCTCCGGAAATAGGTCTTCCAGGAAGCCAAAGGGGTCTCCATCGGGCTCTGAGGATATTGGGCATGCTTGTACTGCACCAATCTCCCCTGAGAATTCAGAGGTCAGTAGCCGTAGAAACCCCGCAGGAGTGCCTGGTGCTGCGGCTGTCCCCAGTCCACCTGCTCCTGTATATATAACAGAGGAGGTTTTATCCTCAACTCTGGGAGGATTGGAAGAGAGATTAACAGCATTGATCGCTACTTCCCTGTCACAGGGAAAGCGCGTCCGATCTCCGTCTCCTCCTTCAGAGTGCCTGTTAGTGGAGGAACAGCCCCACACAGGGATCGACCTACCTGAAGGGGATCAGGATGAGGTTGATTCAGTTATGGAGGAATCAACAGTGGAAGAACCTTTCTCAGCATCTCAGGCTGAAAGATTATGGGTTCAGTCTCTGACTAACATAGTCCGATCAGCATTTAAAATGCCTCTGGCGGAACCACCATCCACTACGGTTTCCTCGCTGGGGTCGCTAAAAGCTCCCCAGGCTGTCTGTTCCTTCCCAATCCACCCTTTATTAGAAGGGCTTATTTACCAGGATTGGGAGCATCCTGATAAAATATTTGCTCCCCCCAAGAGATTTCCGGTGATCTATCCCATGGAGGATAAGTTCATAAAAAAATGGAGGGTCCCTACAGTGGACGCAGCCATCTCTTCTGTGAACAAATCACTGACATGTCCAGTAGATAATGTTCCAATGTTCAAAGACCCGATAGATAAAAAATTGGAGTCTTTACTAAAATCTGCTTTCTCTACAGCAAGCATGGTGACACAACCTGCGGTAGCAGCGATTGGAGTCTGCCAAGCAGTGAAAGATCAGTTGAAACAAGTCTTAAGGGACTTACCAGATCAGCAGGCTCTTGCCCTAGCTGACCCGCCTAGAGCCTTGTGTTTTGCGGTGGACGCCATAAAGGATACAATCCAACAGGCCTCCCGCTTTACGCTGTCTATAGTACATATGCGTAGGCTTCTGTAGCTCAAAAACTGGTCTGCTGAAGCTCCCTGTAAAAAACTGCTGGTTAGCTTCCCATTTCATGGAGAACGCTTATTTGGAGAAGATCTGGACAAATATATCCAGAAAATTTCTGCCGGTAAAAGTTCACTCTTACCGGTTAAGAACAAGGGTAGAAGTCCTTCTTTTAAGAGGCCTACTTCTCCAGTCCCGGGCACATCGGCTGTGAAGCAGTTCCGACGGCCTCCGCGGTCAAATTCAGGGGGCAGAAATCAGGGACAATCACAGGGTAACAAGAAGCCCTGGATCAAGAGAGGTACAAAACCTCCCCCCAAGTCATGAAGCGTTGCCCCCACTCAATCGGGTGGGGGGAAGGCTTCAGTTGTTCACAGAGACCTGGCGGGACACCATCAGAGACAGATGGGTGCTCTCCGCAGTAAGTCTGGGATACAAGCTGGAGTTAAAAGGCACTCCTCCTGCCCAATTTATGAGGTCAAACGTGCCAAGAGATCCCCAGAAGAGAGGATCCCTCCTTCTGGCACTAGAACAACTATTGCTCCAAGGTGTAATCATGAAGGTTCCCCTGGAAGAAAGCGGATTCGGGTTTTACTCTAACCTTTTCACAGTCCCCAAACCAAATGGGGACGTGAGGCCCATATTAAATCTAAAAGGGCTAAACAAGTTCCTAAATATCAGGACTTTTCGGATGGAGTCGATCCGATCGGTGGCCACCGCCCTACAAGGGCAGGAATGGTTAGCCTCGATCGACATAAGGGATGCTTATCTGCATATTCCCATCTTTCCGGCCCACCAGAAATTTCTACGCTTTGCAGTAGAAGGGCGCCATTTTCAGTTCAGAGCCTTACCTTTCGGTCTGGCCACAGCACCACGAGTGTTCACAAAAATTCTGGCCCCATTATTGGCCAATCTAAGAACACAAGGTGTAACGATAATGGCATATCTAGACGACCTGCTACTAATAGACCACTCAGTGGAAAAACTGGAAGTAGCTATTCACAAGACAATCAAGTATCTGGAATATCACGGTTGGATTATCAACCGGGACAAGTCAGCTCTAAGACCAGTCAAAAGTCTGGAATACTTAGGGCTAAGGCTGGATTCAAATCAGAGAAAGATTTTCTTACCTCCAGAGAAGGTGTCGTCTTTAAAAGATTTGACCCACTTAGTGGGTACAAAAAGAAAACCATCCATACGCCTCTGCATGAGGCTGCTGGGAAAAATGGTGGCTTCATTTGAAGCGGTACCCTACGGTCAATTCCATTCAAGGAATTTGCAAAGGGCCATACTGTCAGCCTGGAACAAAAAAGTTCAGGCTTTAGACTTACCAATGTCCCTGTCCCCTTCCGTTCGCAAGAGCCTCCATTGGTGGTTGGTGCCCCAGAATCTGGAAAAAGGGAAACCCTTCAGTCCGGTTTCTTGGAAGGTAGTCACTACAGATACCAGCCTCATAGGCTGGGGGGCAGTACTGGAGCAATGGTCTCTCCAGGGCAAGTGGTCAGAAGCAGAAAAGGCCCTGCCCATCAATCTCTTAGAGATACGAGCAGCCCGGTATGCCCTAGTAGCATGGACATCCAAACTCCAAGGGTCCCCTGTCAGAATTCAATCAGACAATGCCACAGCAGTGGCATATATCAATCACCAGGGTGGCACCAGGAGTCGTGCAGCCCAGAGGGAAGCAAATTGCATCCTGGAGTGGGCAGAAAAATATGTCCCAGCCATATCCGCGGTTTTCATCCCAGGAGTGGAAAATTGGAGAGCGGACTTTTTAAGTCGCCAACAATTATGCCCGGGGGAATGGTCTCTTCACCCCGAGGTTTTCCAGGCAATATGCCAGCGGTGGGGAACACCGGATGTAGATCTGCTAGCATCCAGATTCAACGCAAAGGTGGACAGATTTGTGTCTCGCACAAGGGATCCCCTAGCTTGCGGCTCGGATGCCCTAGTGTTCCCTTGGGATCAGTTCAAGCTGATATATGCATTCCCACCGCCACAATTGTTACCGCGATTACTCCGCAGAATCAGGGTAGAAAAGAAACCAGTGATTCTGGTGGCTCCAGCGTGGCCCCGAAGGGCATGGTACGCGGAGATTGTAAAAATGTCAGTGAGGAGTCCTTGGACCCTCCCACATCGTCCGGACCTGCTGTCGCAGGGACCGATATACCACCCTTCCTTACCAGCCCTAGGTTTGATGGCCTGGCTATTGAAGCCCACATTCTGAAAAAGAGAGGGCTCTCTAATTCTGTGGTATCTACCATGATCAATGCCAGGAAGCCGGTATCCAGGCAGATCTATTATAGGATCTGGAAAGCGTACATTACGTGGTGTGAGGCCAAGAAATGGCATCCACGTAAGTATGTGATAGGGAGGATTTTGGACTTCCTACAGTGGGCTGTAGATAGGAAGCTGGCCTTGAGTACTATCAAGGGTCAGATTTCGGCCTTGTCAATATTTTTTCAAAGGCCCTTGGCTTCGCATTCACTAGTCAAAGCTTTCATACAAGGAGTGATGCGTATTAGCCCTCCGGTTAGTATTCCCATATGTCCTTGGGACTTAAACCTGGTTCTGTCGGTTCTACAGAAACAACCGTTTGAACCATTGCAACACATTTCCTTGGTTCTTCTCACCAGGAAATTGATTTTCTTAGTAGCCGTTTGTTCGGCTAAAAGAGTATCGGAATTAGCCGCCTTGTCCTGTAAGGAGCCATATCTGGTTGTCCATAAGGACAGAGTAGTATTACGTCCTCATCCAGCCTTTCTTCCCAAGGTGGTATCGAGGTTTCATTTGAACCAAGATGTGGTTCTTCCTTCTTTTTTCCCCAAACCTAGCTCGGTAGAGGAAAAGTTATTACATTCTTTGGATGTAGTAAGAGCAGTTAAAGCTTATCTAAAAGCCACTGCTCAGATTCGCAGAACGGATACTTTGTTTATTCTGCCGGAAGGCCCTAGAAAGGGTCAGGCAGCATCAAAATCTACTTTAGCCAAGTGGATTCGACAGGTCATAATACAAGCCTATGGCTTGAGAAAGAGACCGCCTCCGTTCAAAGTTAGGGCGCACTCCACAAGAGCAGTTGGAACTTCATGGGCAGTGCATCACCAGGCCTCCCTGGCTCAAGTATGTAAGGCCGCAACATGGTCTTCGGTACGCACGTTTACTAGATTCTACCAGGTAGACGTTAGAAGTCAGGAGGATGTCGCCTTTGGGCGCAGTGTGTTGCAGGCCGCAAAAGATCCTCATGCCTGATGGCGCCCAGCTTATGTATCCCTCCCCTCATTTGGCATTGCTTTGGGACGTCCCATTAGTAATGACTAAGTCGCTCTGTGTCCCGTGATGTACGAAAAAGAAAAAGGGATTTTTATAACAGCTTACCTGTAAAATCCTTTTCTTGGAGTACATCACGGGACACAGAGCTCCCACCCCTCTTTTTGGGACACTTATTGCTTTGCTACAAAACTGAGGTGCTCCCGGATGGGAGGGGCTTATATAGGGGAGGGTACTTCCGGTTTGGAAGTGGCCAGTGCCAGCACCTGAAGGTAATCTATATAACCCATTAGTAATGACTAAGTCGCTCTGTGTCCCGTGATTTACTCCAAGAAAAGGATTTTACAGGTAAGCTGTTATAAAAATCCCTTTTTTTGGTTGCTATGGACAATCTCCAGTTTCCAGGCAGAAAGAACAGTTTATATAATATAAAACTGCATGCAGACCACTAGGGACAAAGTGGATGTGTATTTATTTGATACAGTACTGTAATCTGTAAGATTACAGTATACTATATGTATTGTGTGTTTTTACTTTTTTGAATTTGGCGCCGATCTCCGCCCCCGTGCATCGCAACGCTCGCAGGGAACGGAGCTCGGCGGCACTGTGTGAATTGAGCGAGGAGACAGCTCGCAGACACAGCGGGGAGACATTGCAGGATCCAGGGGACAATGTAAGTAACTTTCCCTGTATCCTGCGATGCAGCCCCAAAACTGGCTCAGGGTTACCGCTTTTGGAATGAAAAATTCACCCCGAGTCAGACCCGGGAATACCGCCAGGGAGGTGAAATATAGTGCCTGAGATTCCCCTTAGTCTGCCTGTAAAGTGGCACATCTGTCTAATGTATAGAACCTGTTGCAACAAAACTGCAATAAAAAAATGTAAAAAAAAAATGATGTAGGGTTCTCCCCCAATCCAAAAGGATCTAGTATGGATTTTAAGGGGAACCCCATACCAAAATGTAAAAAAAAAAATGGGCCCCCCAAAATCCATACCAGACCCTTACTAGAACATGCAGCCCGGCAGGTCAGGAAAAGGGGGGGAGCGGGTGCCCCCCCTCTTGAACTATACCAGGCCACATGCCCTCAACATGGGGGGGGGTGTTTTGGGGCAGAGGGGCTCTGCCCCCCTACCCCATAGCATCTTGTCCCCATGTTGATGGGGACAAGAGCCTCTTCCCGACAACCCTGGGCTGTGGTTGTGGGGGTCTGTGGGCAGAAGGCTTACCGGAGTCTGGAAGCCCCCTTTAACAAAGGGGCCCCCAGATCCTAGCCCCGCTATGTGAATTAGTATGGGGTACATAGTACCCCTACCCATTCACCAAAAAAAGTGGGGAAAAAACACACACACACACAGTGTTTGACAATTCCTTTATTAAAAATAAAAAATAAAAAATGTCCCCCAATGTAGATCCATCGTCAATCAAGACGCCGTCACCACTATCAGGATGTCCCCCAAATTAATGTTTTTGCCAAATGGGCAAACAGGCGATGTTTGAGCTGAACTTTTGATCAGCTCGAACTGTTTGCCCAACTCTGCTGATGTTCTTTAGGTTTTTTTTTTACTATGCATACAGAATGTTTATTTAACAATTTTTTTTTTTAAAAAGGGTGTACCCATGATTTAGGGAATTACTACTTTCCTAAAAAGAAAACATACAACCTTGATATCAGACTGCCTCTTCAAATTAATACTCCATACTCTGAATGAACAGGACAAGCAAAGAGGAGGATGGGATTTGAGTTCATTTATGTTGTAAAATTAAGGTTGAGCTATTAAGGAAGCTGTAAGTAGCAGCACAGAAAACATATCCACAAAAATAATTTCCTTTATGTTATGCCATGAAGGTACTGTGTGTGGCAGTTCACCAACAAATCAACCAGGGATCATTCAGTTGAATTACAAGATTAGAACCCTTACATTTTTTAATTAACTGTTTGCTTTTATATCACGTATGCCCTGTACACACAATAGTTTTTTCCGATGAAAAAAGTCCGATGGACTTTTTTCATCGGAAAAAACGATCGTGTGTGGGCCCCATCAGACTCTTTTCCATCGGTGTTAAAAAATAGAACATGTTTTAAATTTTTCCGATGAAAAAAAAACAATAGGAAATTCCGATTGTCTGTGTGGAACTCCAACGGAGAAAAAACCCACGCATGCTCAGAATAGAGTCGACGCATGCTCAGAAGCATTGAACTTAATTTTCTCGGCTTATCAGAGTGTTTTACGTCACCGTGTTTTGGATGGTCGAAATTTGGTGTGTAGGCAAGACTGATGAAAGTCAGCTTCATCGGATTTTATTCCATCGGAAATCCGATCGTGTGTACAGGGCATTACACTTTCTGTACACCACAGTATAATACTATAAATATTACAGTAGATCATTCTAATGTTATTTGCTAGTATTTCTCCAAACTTGGAACCAGAAGGGGGTTGATTTACTGTTTTCCTTGCGTCTATTAAGGTTTTTTGCAGTATAAGCCAAGGAAGCAATTAAAACTCTGTAGTGTACTAACCACTTCAGCTCCTGGAGGTTTACCCCCTTCCTGACGAGCCATTTTTTGCGATAAGGCACTGGGTTATTTAAACTGACAATTGTGCAGTCGTGCAACCTTTTTTGGGGTCCAGTGACACCAATACAGTGATCAGTGCTAAAAAAAATGCACTGTCGCTGTATAAATGACACTTGTTTACATAGCCAGACCGCCGTTCTGCCTCTATCCGAATGACCGCCGGGCTCCCGCTGTGTGCAATTACAGCGGGAGCAGGGCCTCCATGGCGCGTGCGCCCCAGTGCCAAAGGAGGAAATCACGTACAGGTGCGTGATTTTGAGCTTAAGGGCCGCCCTGCCGTACTATATGTATGTGGGGCGGTCCTTAAGCGGTTAATGTCCTTTACTGAACATACACATGCACATACAACTGCATGATACACAATTCAGAGCATATAAGGTGCACAAACTAACTATCATCTCTAGCAAATAAGCATGTATAATGTATGTGATAGGCATAAGTGACTAAACAGTTACCTAACTTGGATCTTTTTTTATGATGGAGTCATCTTCTAGGATCCAGGCTTCCCTGAAGTACTCAGAATAACCCTGTCCTCCTCTGTCTCCAAAACACGTTTTGCTCCTTTGTTCTTTAAAGTAGTTGAAAACCTGATTCATGAAACTTGACCTAGGCACATATATCTGTAGTGTTTTCTTATCTCTCTCCAAAGCCCTGAGTCCCATAACTTTCTGCTGCTCCATACTCCTGTTATCAGCATAATAACTTCTGACACGTTCTCAGACAACCAAGATAAAACCAGCCTGAAATTTATGTCGGGGGGGTGCTACAAGTAGATTGGCAGAGAGCTGGTCTATTCACAAAACATTCCTTCCTTCCTCTGCGGGGGGTGTGCCTTTCCTCCAATCAGCTGTCACACAGTGTATGCCAAGACTACACTCCCAGTGCTAAACAGGAAGAGAACATTTCTAACACGGTGTGCACTTTCTAAAGAATATAGCAAGCTGAAGACAGCAGATATGGATGTAAAACTTATGTAGGGAGATTTGTTTCACCCTTGTGTATCATCTGAGGCTGTTCACTTCACTGGGTATATGTGAGGGTTTTCATCCACTTTAAGCACATAGCTTGTTCAAAGTCCTATTTCCCTCCCCCTTATTTCCTGCTACCTCATTTCCTGCAAGGAGCTTCACAAAGTAGGTTTCTTAGCTTATCAATAGAAGAGACCTAGCTTCTAAAACAACACATGGTCCTAAAATCTAACAATTCACATATCTAAGCTATGAAAAATACCAAAAATAGCCAAGCAACACATTCCACCTGTTGATTTTAATAGCATGACATGTGAAAAACTGAAAACATAGCAATTCTCAGCAGCTATACAACCATACAACCTTGTCCAGAAAAGGGGGGAATACACCCCCCCCCCCGTATTGTAGAATTTCCTTTCGAACCCTGTATGTTCTGGGCGATCAGACTTTTGTCTCTGGACAAGTTGCAACATTCCTTTCGGCAGTGTTAGCAATGTCTTTGGCAGTCTGTGTAACATAGATGGAACGGAAAGTTCCAGATGAAAGTCCCTTGTCTTCCAGATCATAAGGAAATGCTCACATGAAAGTCCACTCCAATTCAGCTGCCATCAGGAAATTATCTGAATCTTCTTCATGCTCTCATCTCCTCTTCTGCTCTGCCTCATCCCATCTGGCCCATCTGGCCTGGTCATCTGCTCTGTCTGCTCCATCTCTCAATGTTCATCAATAAAAGACAAATCCGATTATATGTTCCTTCCAACTGTGCAAAATACATAGCTCACTGCTCACATTTCTCTATCTGCCCATTTGTGGCTGCAAAACTGGATGCCCACTGTTGCCTTGTAACACTTTCACAGAAAGGCATAGATTTCCAGTGGAAATAATAAACCTGCATCTCTCTCCATGCTGTCCTGGGAACACTGGCCTGCTGTTATCAAGTCTTCACAGCGTGGCACTCTCTAGTAATGGGCCCCAGTCTATGACCACAAAAACACCTAATGTGACTGAATCTACCATTCCCAGCCACTTGCTTCCTCTTCTTAAACAATGCTGGTATAGGAATCCCATCTATTTCCTCTCCACAGACCCCCCATCTTAAGTAAATCAGTTCACATGTGTCTCCTGGAGGTCATAAGCCTTGCCTTCCTTTTATCTGACTCATCTCAGCCATCTTTATTTGAGTTTAGTGTTGGGCGAACGGTTAGCAAATGTTCGGCCTGAACCGAGCCCACTTGGGTGTTCTCCAAACACCCAAATTTTCTGTGCGTTCAGGGGGCTGTTCACCCGCCGAACGCACAGTCAATATGTTGTTAGGGAAGCTGGCTGTCAGGGCTGGGCTGAGCCCTTCCTTCTCTGTGCTGGCAGCTCAGCTGTCAGCTAATTGCCATCTCCCATCTCTCCACAGTGATCCACCTGTTGATGATCCTACTCGTCAGCTCTGCCTACTTAAGAACTTCCAGTTCATTTGCTCTTTGCCTTCGCCTGTGTTAACATCACTAGAGACTTTCTCCTGCGTTCCAGTTGAAGACCTGCTTGTCTGACGTTTCCTCTGGCTACAGATCCTGCCTGCTGAACTACTACCTTTATCGCTGGCTCTTGGACATTGGCTTGGCCGACTACCTGATCTGGTTACTGAACTCTGGCTATGTTTTGACTACGCTTACTCTCTTTACCTTTTCATTTTTATTATTAAACAAGTGTGATTTAACTGTACTTCTGTCTCGGTCTGATTCATGGTTCCTGACACTGGCCTCCGTGTCCTTAACAACGGATGAGTCATCAGCTGCCATTGGGCTTCCCCATTGACAGCTAACAGGAAAAATAAAATAGCAGTAAAAAAAAACAGCAATGGGGTCCCCCCAGTCCATACCAAGCCCTTTGGGTCTTGTATGGATTTTAAAGGGAACCCCATTCCAAAATGTAAAAAAAAACGGTTTGGGGTCCCCCCTTAAAATCCATACCAGACCCTTATCCGAGCATGCAGCCTAGCAGGCCAGGAAAGGCGGGGCGAGCGAGCAGCCCCCCCCGAACCACATCAGGCCACATGCCCTCAACATAGGGGGTGTGTGTTTTGGGGCAGCCCCAAAGCACCTTGTCCCCATGTTGATGGGGACAAAGGCCTCTTAACTGACAACCCTGGGCAGGGGTTGGGGGGTCGGCAGGCAGGGGGCTTATCGGAATCTGGACGACCACTTTAACAAGGGTTCCCTAAGATCCCGCCCCCCATGTGAATGAGTATGAGATACATTGTACACGAGACAATTTAAATGTGATTTGACTAATTTTCTTTAGAAATGTAATTTTTGCTGCAGCAGATTCTGTACACGGTACAGATGTGCCACTTTACAGGCAGACTTAGGAGAATCCCCCAGGCACTATGTTTAACCACTTCCCGCCCACCGTATGCAGAATGACATCCAGGAAGTGGTTGTGTTATCCTAACTGGACGTCTATTGACATCTAGCAGGATAACATGCCGGCGCACGCCCGTGGGGGCGCACACCGCGGTGATCGTGAGTGCGGCATGTCAGTCTGACACCCCGCATCTCCGATCGTGATAAGAAGCCTCTGTCAGAAGCTTCTTACCACGTGATCAGCTGTGACCAATCACAGCTGATCATCGCGTGAACCAGGAAGTGCCGGTAAATGACATTTCTCGGTTCACGCTGACAGGGAGAGCCGATTGGCGGCTCTCACTGTCAGAGGGGGGTCTGTGCTGATAATCAGCACATTGATTATCAGCACAGGCCCCTCAGATGTGCCACAACACCTTTTAAAGTGCCCATAAGCTGTCAGTCAGTGCCCAACAAAAACACAGCTCACAGTGCCCATCAAAGTGCCAATCAGTGCCCATATCAGTGCTAATAAGTGCCCACCAGAGTCCAATCAGTGCCCATCTCAGTGCCCAGCAGTAAAACATGTCAGTACCTCAACATCAGTGCTGCCCATCAGTGCCACCTGTCAGTGCCACCTGTCAGTGACAATCAGTACCGCCTATCTGCCAATCAGTGCCACCTGTCAGTGCCCATCACAGCCACCTGGCAGTGCCTATCACAGCCACCTGTCAGTGCCCATCACAGCCACCAGTCAGTGCCCATCAGTGCTGCCAGTCAGTGCCCATCAGTGCCGACTATCAGTGCCCATCAGTGCCGACTATCAGTGCCTATCAGTGCTGCATATCAGTGCCGCCTATTGGTGCCCATCAGTGCTGCATATCAGTGCCGCCTATCAGTGCCCACAAATTCTACATATCAGTGCATCCTCATTAGTGCTCATCAGTGCCAACTCATCAGTGCCCATCAGTGCTGCATCATCAGTGCCCATTAGTGCCGCCTCATCAGTGCCCGTCGGTGACGGAGAAAAATTAATTTTATAACCAAAACAAATTTTTTAGTTTGTTTAGCAAAAAATAAAAACCGCAGAGGTGATCAAATACCACCAAAAGAAAGCTCTATTTGTGGGAACAAAATGATAACAATTTTGTTTGGGTACAGTGTTGCATGACCACACAATTGCCATTCAAAATGCGACAGAGCTGAAAGCTAAAAATTGTCCTGGGCGGGAAGGGGCAAAAGTGGCTGGTATTGAAGTGGTTAAAGGAATTTTGTATTTATTTTTTTCACTTTAATCATCAATAAAATCACTGCTCCTTTAAAAACGATCTTGTTTAAAAGTTTTTTTTGCATTTATACCTGTGCCCCAGGGCCAGTAAAATGGGATCTTTTGATTTTTCACATTCGGGTCCCATAGACTTCAATGAGGTTTGATGTTTGGGTCTGAACTTTTGCTAAATTTGGGAGTTCTGTGGCGAACCGAACCGAGTAGTATTTTGGCCCATCTCTAATCTGAGGATTTCTGAGAAGTAGGAAGCAGTCCGGAAGATCCTGGATCCTAAAAGATAACTCTATCATAAAGAAAGATCCAAGTTAGATAACTGTTTAGTTTATGCCCATTTATATACATTGTACATGCTTATTTGCTTGTACATGTTGTAAGCATATTTTTTTATACTTTGCATGCTATCAATTGTGTATCCTGAAGTTGTGTGTGCAGTTTAAAACACCTAATGCCGCGTACACACGATCGGAATTTCCGACAACAAATGTTCGATGTGAGCTTTTGGTCGGATATTCCGACCGTGTGTAGGCTCCATCAGACATTTGCTGTCAGAATTTCCGACAACAAATGATTGAGAGCTGGTTCTCAATTTTTCCGACAACAAAAGTTCTTGTTGGAAATTCTGACCATGTGTATCTAATTCCGACGCACAAAAATCCTACGCATGCTCGGAATCAATTTGACGCATGCTCGGAATCATTGAACTTAATTTTTCTCGGCTCGTTGTAGTGTTGTATGTCAACGCGTTGTTGACGTTCGGAATTTCTGAGCAACATTTGTGTGACCGTGAGTATGCAAGACAAGTTTAAGCGAACATGCGGTTTTGTTGTCGGAATGACCGATCGTTTGTACGCGGCATAAGAGTTTTAATAATTTTCTTGGGTTTACCGCAAGAACCTAAAAAGTCACCAAGCAAAACATTTACTAAAGGCAAGCAAAGTTTACCTTACTGTAGCTTAGTGAATAAGGTAAAAATGGACTTTGCAAATAATACCCAATCATGTTTAAAACAGTTGTAAACCTCAGACATGAGGTTTCCATGAGTTTATCTCTCTATAGTGTCTTGTCTCAGTTAGGAACACTGGAAGGTTGATCTACAAAGGCATATACAGTATACTGTGCACTGCAAGTGCACTTCAAGTGCATTTGTTCTAGATCTGAGGGGACGCTCGGAAAATGAGGGGAAGCTCTGCTGATTTCTATTATCCAATCACCGAGAGAAAAAAGGTGACCGGGGAAGGAGCTCCAGCAGATTGACAGCCTCAGCTCTGTTACTGTGTGCTTTGTGAAGGGGTTGTGTCCCTTCCCTCCAATCAGCTCTCAGAGCTCTTCTCAGTCTCACTGAGCTCTGCAGAGTGTAACTTCAGCTCTCAGCCCCCTTTTTTATGTCAGCTCAGACAAGCTTTATGAATTCTGGACTTTGAACGGATGTAAAGATTAGAAGACAGCAGATAAACTGCTGCAACTTATGTAAGATGATTTGCTTAATCTGTGTGTATCATCTAAAGGCCAGTCACTTCACCGGGTATATGTAAGGGTTTACAACCACTTTAACCTCCCTGGCGGTATGATTATTTCTGATTTTAGGTGCTGAAAGCGGGTACTATTATTTTGCATGGAAATTTGGCGTTTTATATTGTAGGCCTGTAATTCTTAGTAATAACAAACTTAAATCTGTCCAAACCAGAGTCTAGTAGACATCCCGGGTATGATAAAGTTTGAAACACAAAATCATAAATTATAATATAATAAATAACTATAAATAATTATCTAGCGCACCCACCTATCCCCCTCCTGCATTTCAACTCGGCTCCTCGCAGGGGGAGACAGGCACACCATGCTAATAGCCCGTACCCTCTTGTGAAAAAGGTTGAGCGGTGTTATTGTTGGGTCTTGTCTGCAGCCAGGCCAAAATCCTCCCGAGAATGATTCTCGCCTCTACTGTAAGTAGAGGTAAGTCCTTAACTTCCCCAGTAACATGAATGTCCACACCAGCTGAAGCTCCAACTTAAGATTTATTCTTGCTTTACAATACACAGTCTCTCGGATAGGAAAAGGAGGTTGGAGCAAAAGAAACAGAACAGCTCAAGGTGCGGAGGAGGTCCAGGCACAAACGTAGCTCTTTACTGTACTACTCAGATTCTCAAGCAGTATACTAGGCGCACAGTCTCTGCCACAGACCGTGAGTTTGGTCTCTGCCACAGACCCGGTGAATAAGGCCACTGCCACTGACCTGATTAACGTTAACTTCCTTCTTAGAACATGACCCCTTCCAAGGAAAAGATGTCCCCCCCAGAGAGTCAACAGACCCTTCCTTCACTGTGACTTCCGCATCGGTCCTTCAGAATGATCCTCCCTTCTCTGAGAGTGTGGGTCCCTCGCAAGGCGGCACCCTGGACTCCTCAATCCTTAGCGGACCCCAGCCGAAGGTGCTGGGCCCCGGGCCTTCTCCGCATCCCCTGGGTCTTCATACCCAGGCGATCGGGATAGCAGGGTAGTACCTCATCCCAGGCCAAAGGTGCCTGAGACTGAACAGGAACACAGCCTCCGGGCCTAGGGCACCCGGAGATCAACCACACTCACTCCCAGGCTGAAGGTGCCTGGGGGTGGACCCTAATCAGGAGATGTCTGCCCCTTTTATATCCTCTCCCGACATGCACAGCAGGTTCCCCGGCCCACTGTACGGCTGCCGAGAGGGGACACAAAAGGCACAGCACTACGCTCGTGGTTCAACCCCGGCCCAGAATGGCAGCGCCACCCGCAGGCCACAGGGAACTCATCACCAGCATTATCCCCTGAGGACAAAAATGGTCCATAGCCACTAACAATCAGGGTGTCTGAGCCTAATTACCACTCAGAGACTTCCCTTAAATTGAACACCCCGCTACAATTATAACAAATAATAATATAATTATATATGTACCACACACCATTAGGGTTGAGTGGGCCGAACTTTTGGGTTTTTGGGTCCCGGACCCGAACCCGAACAATTGACTGTATGTTTGGGTTCGGGTCCGGTGTTCGGCAATATGCATGTAAAGTCGTGCTTGTTTCCCGTGCTTAGAACTGTCCCTGCACAAAGTGTAATTTCTGAAGGAAAAACAGGCATTTAAAACTCACTCGCAGCTATAATGAATTGTCGGCTCCCGGCAATACATAGAAAAGTCATTGATAAAAAAAAAGCGTGGGGGTTCCCCCAAATTCAATTACCAGGCCCTTCAGGTCTGGTATGGATATTAAGGGGAAATTTTTTAAAAAAATGCATGCGGTTCCCCCCAAATATCCATACCAGGCCATTCAGGTCTGGTATGGATTTTAAGGGGAACTCCACCCCAAATAAAAAAAAAAATGGCGTGGAGTACCCCCAAAAATCCAGACCAGACCCCTTATCCGAGCACGCAACCTGGCAGGCCGCAGGAAAAGAGGGGAGGACGAGAGAGCGCCCCCCCTCCTGAACCGTACCAGGCCACGTGCCCTCAACATGGGGAGGATGTCCCCATGTTGATGGGGACAAGGGCCTCACCCCCACAACCCTTGCCCGGTGGTTGTGGGGGTCTGCGGGTGGTGGGCTTATCCGAATCTGGAAGACCCGTTTAATAAAGGGGACCCCCAGATCCCGCCCCCCTATGTGAATTGGTAATGGGGTACATTGTACCCCTACTATTTCACAAAGAAAGTGTAAAAAATTGTAAAAAAAAAATACACAGACAGCGTTGGGAAAGTCCTTTATTAAAAAAAAAACATTCCAGCGATGAAATCCAGTGTCCCACTGTGATCCGATGTCCAGCGCTGTCCACACGAAACGTCATTGGCTGAGCCTGAGCTGACTAATAAATGAATACACCCGCCCCTCCTAAAGTTCCCCATCAGGTCCGCTCAGCCAATGACGTAGGTGTAAGGCAGAGGACCTGATGCGGAACGTGAGAAGGGGCGGGTCTATTCATGTATTACACTGTGGAGGAAGTTCCCCATCAGGTCCGCCCCCTCGTATGTCAGACCCCGCCTACGTCATTGGATGAGCGGACCTGATGGGGAACTTCCTCCAGTATAATAAATGAATAGACCCGCCCCTTCTCACGTTCCGCATCAGGTCCTCAGCCTTACACCTACGTCATTGGCTGAGCGGACCTGACGGGGAACTTTAGAAGGGGCGGGTCTATTCATTTATTACACTGCAGAGGAAGTTTCCCATCAGGTCCGCTCAGGTTCAGCCAATGACGTTTCGTGTGGACAGCGCTGGACATCGGATCGCCGTGGGACACTGGATTTCATCGCTGGAATGTTTATTTTTTTTAATAAAGGACTTTAACAACGATGTCTGTGTATTTTTTTTTACAATTTTTTACACTTTCTTTGTGAAATGGTAGGGGTACAATGTACCCCATTACCAATTCACATAGGGGGGGCGGGATCTGGGGGTCCCCTTTGTTAAAGGGGTCTTCCAGATTCCGATAAGCCCCCTGCCCACAGACCCCCACAACCACCGGGCAAGGGTTGTGGGGATGAGGCCCTTGTCCCCATCAACATGGGGACATCCTCCCCATGTTGAGGGCATGTGGCCTGGTATGGTTCAGGAGGGGGGGGTACTCTCTCGTCCCCCCCTCTTTTCCTGCGGCCTGCCAGGTTGCGTGCTCGGATAAAGGGTCTGGTCTGGATTTTTGGGGGTACTCCACGCAATTTTTTTTTTTATATTTGGGGTGGAGTTCCCCTTAAAATCCATACCAGACCTGAAGGGCCTGGTATGGATATTTGGGGGGAACAGCACACATTTTTTTTTTTTTATTTGCGGCAGGGCACGCTTTTTTCTTTTTTTTTATCAATGACTTTTCTATGTATTGCCGGGAGCCGACAATTCATTATAGCCGCAAGTGAGTTTTAAATGACTTTTTTTCCTGCAGAAATGACACTTTGTGCAGGGACAGTTCTAAGCATGGGAAACAAGCGCGAATAGTCCTCAGAAGTTCGGGTCCCCATTGACTTCAATGGGGTTCGAGTTCGGGTCAAGTTCGGTCCCGAACTCGAACTTTTTTCCGAAGTTCGGCCGAACCCGTCGAACCCGAACATCCAGGTGTCCGCTCAACTCTACACACCATCCCTATCCTGCTTACCTCCACTTGCAGGACGGGACACACCATGCCACATGCCCAATGTCCTCCATGTTGTATAGAGGGTGAGCGGTGTTAACAGTTTTTGGGTCCTGCAGCAAGTTAACTCCTTCCATTGGTTCTCGTCCCTAGAGTGTAGGGAAAAGTTTAGATTCGCCCCCTCCAAGGACAGTTCAGGAGATCCTCTGCCACAGAATCCTTTAGTTCCTGAATCCAAAACTCTTTAGCACCTGTAACTTTTGGAAACCATAAGGGCCAATGGGGCACATACAGAATCCTTCCCTCTGATAGGCAACCAGGCCTCTCCCGGAACAGTGACTTCCTTCACCTGTCCTCCGGGCAGGTCCTCCCCTGGTTTCCTCTCTCTCAGAGCGGGCTACCCTCCCACGGGTTCCCTGGGATTCCGATGGTCGGGTTGTAAGCCTCAGTTAAAGGTACTGGGCCTACCTGGAATGATGGAGCCTCGGGCCAAAGGTGCCCGGGACCCAGCACATTCACACGCAGCCCTGGCCATGAGGGCCACCGAAGGTGGGGTACGTGCCGAGGACCCCGACCCAATGGCGTCTGCCCCTTAAGTACCCTCTCCCGGCATGCACAGTCGATAGACCACGCCCACTGTACAGCCTCCGGGAGAGGATACCCAATCACGCTACAATGTCAACTGCGGTTAAATCCGAGACCTGGGCAACAATGCCACCCACAGGTCAAAGGGGAACTATACATCCAGGCAAGACCACAGCAAAGCAGAGTCAAATCTAATGAAATTAAACAGCCTGAGCCAAACTATTGCCCAGGCTACCCTCTAAATTTCAGGCATAGCGACCCCAGATTTGGGGGTCCGCTACATATAATAAAAATTATTCAATAATGTAATCAAATCAAAAACACTGAAATTTGCTCAGTTGCAGAATTGTCGCTGTCATTACTTTCAGTGTTTTATGACGAATTTCCCCACAAATCGCTATCGCTCAATTCTGCAAGTGATTCTAATTTATTATCGCTGGTCTAAAACCACTTTTGAGGTAAACGGACACTTTTTGGTTGCTATGGATAATCTACAGTTTCCAGGCAGAAAGAACAGTCTTTATAATATAAAACTGCATGCAGGGCACTGGACAAACCACTAGGGACAAAGGGGATGTGTAATTATTTGATACAGTACTGTAATCTGTAAGATTACAGTATACTGTATCTATACTGTCTTTTTCACTTTTTGAATTTGGCGCCGAACTCCGTCCCCGTGCTCCGCAATGTCGCAGGGAACGGAGCTCGGCACTCGGCAGTGTGAATTGAGGAGACATGGCTCACACACACTGCGGGGAGACATCGCAGGATCCAGGGAACAAGGTAAGTAACTTCCCCTGGATACTGCAATGCAGCCCGAGTCTGGCTCGGGGTTACCGCTTTTGGTAGTAAAAACTCACCCCGAGCCCGACTCGGGATTGCCGCTAGGGGGGTTAAGGAAAACAAAACAGTATTTTTGCATGCACATGATTGAATGAGGAGAGTTAGCAGAGTTTCACCTCATTCACTAAGCTAAGGATAAATTCCCATGCAAAATGAAAATTCCTTTGTAAGATGAGTAGACTATTTGCATTTAGTAAATAAACTCCATTGCCTTCGAGTCAGTGAGACACTTTGTTCTTTTGCTGCTCTGAATCATCAGGGCTATCTCACTCAGGGCTTTGAGAGATATACCGTATATACTCGAGTATAAGCCGACCCGAATATAAGCCGAGGCACCTAATTTTACCACAAAAAAAAAATGGGAAAACGTATTGACTCGAGTATAAGCCTAGGGTGTCCATATGCATGCCTCACTGTGCCTCACTTTGCCTCACTGTGTCCATGCGCATGCCTCACTGTGTCCATGCCTCACTGTGCCCATGTCTCACTGTGTCCACGCCTCACTGTGCCCATGCCTCACTGTGCCCATGCCTCACTGTGCCCATGCCTCACTGTACCCATGCCTCACTGTACCCATGCCTCACTTTGTCCATACCTCACTGTGCCTCACTGTGTCCATGCCTCACTGTGCCCATGCCTCACTGTGTCCATGACTAGACTTACGTTTAACATAGGAGTATATGGAAGGGGTGCCTGGCTTTGAAAAATCGGTGCTCCCCGGCCGTATGTCCCCCAGACAGAAAACCGTTTACACTTATAGAGGAGAACTGGGGCTACATGTGTGCCAAGATTCGGGTCCAGGAGACCTACGGCTGGCCAGTATTAGGTCACCAAAGTTACCAGAGAAATTACCGTTTAACATGGGAGTCTATGGAAGGGGTGCCCGGCTTTGAAAAATCGGTACTCCCCGGCCGTAAGTCCCCTGGACAACAAACTTTGCACACTTGTAGAGGAAGAGTGGGGCTATATGTGTGCCAAATTTGGCTGGCTGAGATCAGGCGCAAAGTTTGTTGTCCAGGGGACCTACGGCCGGGGAGCACCGATTTTCAAAGCCGGGCACCCCTTCCTAAAATAGCGGCGCTTTACCGCCAACGCACCCACCGCCCCCACCGCCCCAGTGTGAAAGGGGCCTAAAGGAGTTGTAAAGACAGAAGGTTTTTTTATCTTAATGCATTCTATTCATTAAGATAAAAAAACGTCTGTGTGTAGTGGCCCCCCCAGCACCCCCGATTACCTACCTGAGCCACTTCTCTCACCAGCGATATCCAAAATCCCCTCAGCCATCCAGGACTCTCCTTCTGATTGGCTGAGACAGAGCAGTGGTGCCATTGGCTCCCGTGCCTGTGAATTAAAGTCAGTCAGCCAATCAATAGAGATAGGGGTGGGGCCAGGTCTGGGCTCCATATCTGAATGGATACACAGAGCTCTGACTTGGCTTGGGTGCTGTAGCAAGCTGCTGGCGAGAGGGCACTCAAAGGAGGGAGGGGATAGGAGCAGCAAAAAGGGACCCGAGAAGAGGAGGATTTGGGCTTATTTAAAAGAAAAACAAAAAAAACAAGCCTTTACAATCACTTTAAGCACTTCAACACCGGGCTTTTTTTACCACATCAATACCGGGCCTATTCTGGCACTTCTCTCCTACATGTACAAATCCTCATTCTTTTGCTAGAAAATTACTCAGAACCCCCAAACATTATATATGTTTTTTTTAGCAGACACCCTAGGGAATAAAATGACGGTCATTGCAACTTTTTTTCTTGCACGGTATTTGCGCAATAATTTTTCAAACGCCTTTTTTTTGGAAAAAAATGGTTTCATGAATTAAAAATAACAAAACAGTAAAGTTAGCCCAATTTTTGGGGAAAATATGAAAGATGATGTTACGCCGAGTAAATAGATACCTAACATGTCACGCTTTAAAATTGTGCACAGTCATGGAATGGCGCCAAACTTCGGTACTTAAAAATCTCCATAGGCGACGCTTTAATTTTTTTTTTTACAGGTTACCAAGTTAGAGTTACAGAGGAGGTCTAGTGCTAGAATTGTTGCGCGCGCTCTAACGCACGCAGCGATACCTCACATATGTGGTTTGAACGGCGTTTACATATGTGGGCGGGACTTACGTGTACGTTCGCTTCTGATCGCGAGCTACCGGAGACCGGGGTGTTTTAATATTTTATTTTTATTTTACTTATTTAATTTATTTTTTACACTTATTTAACTTTTTTTTTTTTTTGATCACTTTTATTCCTATTACAAGGAATGTAAACATCCCTTGTAATAGGAATGTGTGTGACAGGTCCTCTTTATTGAGAGATGCGGGGTCAATAAGAACCCACATCTCTCCTCCAGGCTGGAAAGCATGAGATCATGAATTTTTTTCACTGATCTCATACTTACTAGCCACAATGGCGGCTTTGTTTACATATGAGGACCCGGGCGTGACGTCATCACATCGCGCCCGGGCCTCCGACGATCATAGAGATGACTGGTGACCATCTGGTCACCAGTCATCTCTATGCTCGTCACGTGACCCACCACCGGCGCCGGACGATTCTCTCCGGGTCCCCGATGACACGGGAGAGCCCGGAGAAGCACCTGATGGCGGCGGGAGGGGGGGTCTCCCCTCCCGCCACCTATAAGAACGATCAAGCGACGGAACCGCCACTATGATCATCCTCATGGTGCGCAGAATCGCTGGCACAAGAAAATGATATCTGAATGATGCCTCTAGCTGCAGGCATCATTCAGATATCCCCCTACAAAGCCGAGGACATCATATGACGTCCACCCAGGATGGGAGATCCCATCTGTGGACGTCATATGACTATGGGCGGTAGGGAAGTGGTTAATAATAAAACCTAAAAGCTGATTGGTTTCTATGCATGGCTGCACCAGATTCCGTGTGCACCGGTTTTAGTAAATTCCCCCACAAAGTTCCCCTTAAAGGGAAAAACCCAATGTCATTTTTTTTAACTATCCCTAGCTCTTTTGTTTCCATGGATGGGGAAGCCCAACATCACTGGTTGTTAGGCCAGTTGCACACGGGCGTAATATTTTACTGATATTTACTCAGGAACTTGTTGAAAGAAAGCCTGTCAGTAAAAGATCTGAGTAATGTTGAGTATAGGCAAGTAAAGGCACATAAGTGTATAGACAAGTGAAATTCTTTTTTATTTTCAGTGTTGTAATATACTCATTTATACCCTCGTAAACATGCTTATCTATGAGTAAATAGGCATATGCGAGTAAATTACTGCACTCAAATGTAAAATTTTCTATTTTTGTTTTATTGCTCTGTACCCACTGCTGTATTACTGATGTATTACCCATAGACAACAATGCATTTTATTTCAGATTAGTAAAAATCTCAGTATTGTTTACTCCCGTGTGCAAGAGACAGCGGCGTAAACATAGCATACATAGCACTGACTAGGCATGTGCATTTTGTTTCGTTCCGAATCTAAATTCGGACAAATTTTCATTATTCGGACATTCGGATGCATCCGAATTAACGAATTACAATGCTAACGAATTCAACCGAATCCGAAATAACGTTTCGAATCGAAAAACCACGGACGAAATTCGAATCGAATTCGAAAAAAATTCTAGTCGAATCGAATTTGAAAACAATTAGAATAGAATCGAAAATATTGGAAGGAATCGAATTGAAAAACAATAGAACAGAATAGAATAAAATACAATATATATATATTATATTTTATTCTATTCTGTTCTATTTTTTTTCTAGTCTTTTTTCTATTTCTATTCTAAACTTTTCTAATTGGAATTCGAAAAATCAGTCGCATTCGAAAATATTTCAACCAAATTCGAAAATATTTCTACCGGATTTGATAATATTTCATCCGCATTCGTTAATATTTCAACCAAATTCGATAATATTTCAACCGGATTCTAAATTATTCCAACCGAATAGAAAAGATTATA
Organism: Rana muscosa; assembly: GCA_029206835.1. Lineage (NCBI taxonomy): Eukaryota > Metazoa > Chordata > Amphibia > Anura > Ranidae > Rana > Rana muscosa. The sequence goes on along the minus strand of CM055117.1, from coordinate 967,162,792 downwards.
ATAAACCATGTTCCGACATTCGAATTTCATATAGAATGAATTCAAATTCCAATTAGAAAAGATTAGAATAGAAATAGAAAATAGACTAGAAATAGACTAGACTAGGGAAATGGCTGCTAATAGTTTGCAGGAGACCTGCAAAAAAATATGAAATAGATGCTTATAGTCTGCAGATCTGATGAGAAAATGAAATAGATACTAATAGTCTGCAGGAGATCTGCTGAAATAAAGGAAATGGCTGCTCTAATGCAAAAAAAAGAAAATAAAAATGAAATAGATGCTAATAGTCTGCAGGCGATCTGCAAAAAAATTAAATAGATGTTAATATACTGCAGGAGATCTGATGGAAATAAATAGTAATCTGAAAAAAAAATAATGAAATAGATGCTAATAGTCTGAAGGAGATCTGCAAAAAAAATTAAGTAGATGCTAATAGTCTGCAGGAGATCTTATGGAAACAAATAGTAATCTGCCATTTATTTTTTTATTAAATAGATAGTATCTATATTCTATTCTGTTGTTCTATTGTTTTTCTAGTCTATTTTCTATTTCTATTCTAATCTTTTGTAATTGGAATTCGAAAAATCGATCACATTCGAAAATATTTCAACCAAATTTGAAAATATTTCTACCGGATTCGATAATATTTCATCCGCATTTGTTAATATTTCAACCAAATTCGATAATATTTCAACCGAATAGAAAAGATTATAATAAACCATGTTCCGACATTCAAATTTCGTATAGAATGAATTCAAATTCCAATTAGAAAAGATTAGAATAGAAATAGAAAATAGACTAGAAATAGACTAGACTAGGGAAATGGCTGCTAATAGTTTGCAGGAGATCTGACCTGAAATAGATGCTTATATTCTGCAGATCTGATGAGAAAATTAAATAGATTCTAATAGTCTGCAGGAGATCTGCAAAAAAATGAAATAGATGTTAATATACTGCAGGAGATCTGATGGAAATAAATAGTAATCTGCAAAAAAATAAAAATGAAATAGATGCTAATAGTCTGCAGGAGATCTGCTGAAATAAAGGAAATGGCTGCTCTAATGCAAAAAAATAAAAATAAAATAAAAATTAAATAGATGCTAATAGTCTGCAGGAGATCTGCAAAAAAATGAAATAAATGTTAATATACTGCAGGAGATCTAATGGAAATAAATAGTAATCTGCAAAAAATCCGATTGAAATATTATCGAATCCGGTTGAAATTTTTTCAAATTCGGTTGAAATAGTTTCGAATGCGGTTGAAATAATTTCGAATCATGTTGAAATAATTTCGAATCCGGTAGAAGTATTTTTGAATCCGGTAGAAATATTTTCGAATTCGGTTGAAATATTTTCGAATGCGACCGATTTTTCGAATTTGGTTGAAAACTAGACGAAATCCGAAAACGAATTTAACGAATTTAACGAATCTAACTAAACAAAATTAATTATTTAACTAATTAAAACGAAACGTAACAAAACACATTTTTTCCTTTTGCACATGTCTACCACTGACTCTATGCTGGTATCACAATAATTTGCTTCATTATGCACTGTGGCACATAGATGTGAATCAGTCACATAGGAAATACTAGTGTAGCGGGCATTCACTTTTAAGGGGTGTTATGTGCCTAAATTTAGGGGCTGGTCTGAGTTATTAGCCAAGCTCAGACCATTCTCATTGCTAGGTATTGCTTCTGCCTATGTGATACTGCCTGGTGTATGGTTCCCTGCGGGCTGTAGGTGGTGCTGTCACATCAGGTCAGGGTTGAGCCAGGGGTGGCATTACTGCGCCTTGGGGTGTCCTCTCTCAGCAGCGGTACAGTGGGCGTGGTCAACCTGCTGTGCATGCCGGGAGAGGGTACTTAAGGGGCAGATGCCATTGGTCCTGGGGTGTGTGGTCGGGAGAGTCGGAGGAGTAGGAGTGAGACACGTACCCCACCTCCTGTGGCCCTCATGTGGGCGTGATCAGGCCCAGTCACCTTTAGTCTGGGGCCTGCAACTCTACTAGTGGGCCTAGCACCTTCAGCTAGGGCCTGTCCCCGAAAGAAGAGTCCCAGGGAGCCCGGGGAAGGGTACCCGCTCTGACCAAGAGGAAGCCAGGGGAGGATCGGTCCCATTGAGGAGATGAGTAATGGAAGATTGCTGTCTCGGGAGAGGCCTGGTGACCTGTCAGAGGGAAGGATTTGTTATTTGGGGAAGCTAACCTGTAGAGTGCCCATTGGCATCGTCTTGTTCTTGAAATCTACAGAGGTTAGAAGATTTCCCACGCCCGTCCCTGGAGGGGATAGGGTGGCTGAACTGTTCGAGCTCCACACCGGCTGCTAGGACTGTGAGAGAGAACTATCCGGGTGAGCTAAACCCACTCGGGATCGAGTGGCGACGAGATTGCTGGTTGTGTCTGGACCTATTCTCCACACTATTTCTTCTTTCATCCACCTGTCTCTATCTATTACGCAGCAAATAGAAAATAAACTCTCTGTTGGAGTTAAAGTACTTCTGGACATTGTTTTCTTTGGGGGAAGAAACAGAGACTTGACCCCATACTCTGGGGGAGAAAACCAGTGGTAAGGGTGATTCGCTAAAAGACCCAAAATTTATGAACACCGCTTAACCTCTTCAAACAAGAGGGTACGGGCATATAGCACGGTGTGCCTTGACTCGCAAGTGAGCCAGACGAGAAAAAGGTTTGTGTGCTACACTAGGTTTTCTACTTTTATTTGCTATGAAAAAAGACCGTCTAGTGCAACCAAAAATAAATAAATACAATCCCATATACACAATCCTTCACCCACAGTTGATCCAGGGGAAGGCAAAAACCCCCAGCAAAGCAAAATCCAATTTGCTACAGCAGGGGAAAAAATTCCTTCCTAATCTCCCGAGAGGCAATTAGATTTTCCCTGGATCAACTTTACCTATAAATGTTAGTACCCAGTTATATTATGTACATTTAGGAAAGAATCCAGACCTTTCTTAAAGCAATCTACTGAGCTGGCCAGAACCACCTCTAGAGGGAGTCTATTCCACATTTTCACAGCTCTTACTGAGAAGAAACCTTTCTGTATTTGGAGATTAAATCTATTTTCCTCTAGACGTAAAGAGTTCCTCCTTGTCCTCTGTGATGACCTTAAAGTGAATAACTCAATACCAAGTTCACTATATGGACCCCTTATGTATTTATACATGTTGATCATATCCCCCCTTATTCTCCTCTTCTCAAGAGTGAATAAATTCAGTTCCTCTAATCTCTCCTCATAGCTGAGCTCCTCCATGCCTCTTATCAGTTTGGTTGCACTTCTCTGCACTGTCTTCAGTTCCCCCGAGATCCTTTTTGAGAACTGGTGCCCAAAACTGAACTGCATATTCCAGGTGAGGTCTTACTAATGATTTGAACAGGGACAAAATTTTATCTCTCCCACCTGGAGTCCATACCTGTCCATTCCAGTCATGGAAATTCTAGTTCCATGACTGTCTTTAGCTTTAGCCCTAGAGGTGGATTGTCCCCTAATTTTGGGCAGATTTCCACTTACCATATATACTTGAGTATAAGCCGACCCGAATATAAGCCGGGGCACCTAATTTTACAACAAAAAACTGTGAAAACGTATTGACTCGAGTATAAGCCTAGGGTGTCCATCTGCATGCCTCACTGTGCCTCACTTTGCCTCACTGTGTCCATGTGCATGCCTCACTGTGTCCATGCCTCACTGTGCCTTACTGTGCCCATGCCTCACTGTGTCAATGCCTCACTGTGTCCATGCCTCACTGTGCCCATGCCTCACTGTGCCTTACTGTGCCCATGCCTCACTGTGTCCATGCCTCACTGTGCCTTACTGTGCCCATGCCTCACTGTGTCCATGCCTCACTGTGCCTTACTGTGCCCATACCTCACTGTGTCCAAGCCTCACTGTGTCCATGCCTCACTGTGCCCAATTTCCCTACTTGATCTCCTGCGTTGTGTGACTAGACTGACGTTTAACATGGGAGTCTATGGAAGGGGTGCCCGGCTTTGAAAAATCGGTGCTCCCCGGCCGTAGTTCCCCCGGACAACAAACTTTGCACAATTGTAGAGGAAGAGTGGGGCTACATGTGTGCCAAGTTTGGCTGGCCGGGATCAGGCGCACAAAGTTGAAGATGGACACAGACTCGAGTATAAGCCGAGGGGGGCATTTTCAGCACAAAAAAATGTGCTGAAAAACTCGGCTTATACTCGAGTATATGCGGTACATCCTATTCTGTCCCCAGCAACAGGAAATGTGCAGGGCATGGCAAAAAAAATGGAAGAGGTTCTTACCTTTGCCCATTTTGCAACTTTACTTTAAAGCGGTTGTATAGTTGTAGCGGGGTCCTAAAGGGGAAGAGTTTGAGTGTTAGTTATGCTCAAACACCCCAATTGTCAGGATTCTATCAACCATGTTTTGTCCGCAGGGAGAGTATCGGTGTACAGTTCCCTGTGGCCTGCAGGTGGCGCTGCCATGGTAGGCCAGGGTTGAACCGCTGATACAGTGCTGTGCCTTGTGTGTCCCCTCTCAGCAGCCGTACAGTGGGTGTGGCAGGCCTGCTGTGCATGCTGGGGGAGGATATAAAAGGGGCAGACGCTGCCTGTTCGGGGTTCTGTTCTGTGCGGTCTGTCGTGGCCGGGGGTCCTACCCCAGGGAGTGTGTTCCTGTTCGCCCTGGGCACCTTTGGCCCAGGGGCGGAGGTCGGTGAATCAGTTCCAGGCACCTTTTGCCCTGGGACTGCAGCACAGGCCTTGGGCCCAGCACTTTCGGCTGGGGCCCATCAAGGATTGAGGAATCCCAGGGTGCCGCCTTGCGAGGGGACCCGTATCTTAGACGAGGAGGCCGGGGGAGGAACTGTTCCGAGGGACCGGTGAGAAGTCACGGTGAAGGAAGGGGCCCGGTAACCCTCTGGAGGGATGTCTTCTCCTTACAAAGAGGTCAATCTTTGAAGCACCAAGTTCACCAGGTCTGTGGCAGAGACCAAGTTCAGCAGGTCTGTGGCAGAGACCAAGTTCACCAAGTCTGTGGCAGAGACCAAGTTCACCAAGTCTGTGGCAGAGACTGTGCAGTTAAGTTACAGTACCATTTGGCTGCTAGTCCCTACCTAGGGAGACTATCCATCTGGGCTGAGTCTGCTTGAGAAGCCGAGCAGTGAAGTGATTCGTTACGTTTGTGCCTGGACCTCTCCCACACCTTATGCCAGGCCCAGACTGGCCATAGGGCACACAGTTTGCCCGGTGGGCCGCGGCTCCTGGGCTGCATTTTTTTTAGAAGAGTGGCTTCTTGATGACTGGGCCGCACAGCGGGAGGTAATCGGCGACCGCGGTCTGGACAGGGTTAACACAGACCGCGGCTGCCGCTCACCCGCTATACGGCATTCCTAAAGCACGGCCGGCGCCAGCACATTTACGAGGTGCAGAAGGAGGCGGGAGAGAAGGCTCCTGTGACCTGCAGGAAGTGCCTGTGCTGGAGGTATAGCTGCACTTGCACTGAAGGAGACGGCGGCGGCAGCCTCCTTCTCTCTCCTAACACCGGCGGCCTCCTCTCTCCTAACACTGGTTGAGACACTGATTGCTGCACAGGGAGCAAGGTGAGCACACTGAGAAAAAAAAAAACATGTTCCAGTGCGTTTGGGGCTATCTATTATTACTGGCATGATGGGGCTGGCTGTCTATTATTACTGGCATGATGGGGCTGTCTATTATTACTGGCATGATGGGGCTGTCTATTATTACTGGCATGGGACTGTCTATTTGTACTGGCATGGGGCTGTCTATTTGTACTGGCATGGGGCTGTCTATTTGTACTGGCATGGGGCTGTCTATTTGTACTGGCATGGGGCTGTCTATTATTACTGGTATAGGACTGTCTATTATTACTGGCACTTGGCTGTCTATTTCTACTGGCATGGGGCTGTCTATTATTACTGGCTTGGGGCTGTCTATTATTACTGGCATGGGGCTGTCTATTATTACTGGCATGGGGCTGTCTATTATTACTGGCATGGGGCTGTCTATTATTACTGGCATGGGGCTGTCTATTATTACTGGTATGGGGCTGTCTATTATTACTGTGTGGGGCTGTCTGTGTACTGGTCTGGGGCCGTTTCTTTGCTGGTCTGGGGATGTCTCTTTGCTGTATCGGGATGTCTCTCAGAATGAATATCTGGTCACCAACCAACCCGCGAATGCCCGCCCCACATCTCTGCCCTACTTCCCCAGGAATTGGGCTGCCCAGTATAAAATGCCCGGGCCTATTTTTTGTCCCAGTCCGGGCCTGCCTTATGCTGTCCTGTGTTCTTACTCCAACCTTTACTTATCAGAGACTGTTATTTACGAGAAATAAACTCTACGTTGGAGTTGCAGCTGGTGTGGACATTCAAGTCACTGGGGGGGAACAAGGACTTATCTCTGTCAATTGTAGAGGTGAGAACCATTCTCTGGAGGATTCTGGTTTCTGGCTGTGGAGTAGGGATGGGCCGAACACCCCCGGGTTCGGTTCGCACCAGAACCTTCGAACGGACCGAAAGTTTGTGCGAATTTTCGAACCCTATTCGTTACAATGGACGCGAACGTTCGAAATCAAAAGTGCTAATTATAACGGCCAATATGCATGTTAATGTCATAAAACAGGTTTGGGAACCCGGGTCCTGCCCCAGGGGACATATATCAATGCAAAAAGAAGTTTTAAAAACTAACGTTTTTTCGGGAGCAGTCATTTTAATGATGCATAAAGTGAAAAAAAAAAGTGAAATATTCCTTTAAATATGGTACCTGGGGGGTGTCTAAAGTATGCCTGTGAAGTGGCATGTGTTTCCCGTGTTTAGAACTGTCCCTGCACAAAATGACATTTGTAAAGGAAAAAAAGAAGCCATTTAAAACCGCTTGCGGCTTTAATGTCATGTCTTGTCCTGGCAATATGGCTGAAAATCCTTGAGAAAAATGGCATGGCTACCCCATCACCTCCCCCCCCCCCACCCCAGCCCCTTTGGGTCTTGTATGGATATTAAGGGGAACCCCGCACCCAAAATAAAACCCTATACCTACAACCCTATATACTCTGAACAGCAGTATACAGGCGGTACAAACAAGACAGGGACTGTAGGTTTGTTCTTAAGTAGAATCTGAACAGGTACATTTTTAAGTGTAGCTCCATCCAAAAAAAAAACTATTTTTAAGCTTTTTGGAGAACATAGGGAAGGGTTATCACCCCTGTAACATTTGTTTTGCTGTCTGTGCACCTGTTCAGAACATTTCACCTCACTTTCCGTCCCAATGACAAATGTTTTTGGAAAAGTGGGGTTTTTATTGAAACAAGGATTGGTGATAAAGCATCAGTAGAGAGGAGATACCTTTTTCCCAAATTAAATCTAACAGGATAGAATTTCCCTTCCTAGGGGTAGATTTCCTCTCACTTCCTGTTTTCTCCTTCCGTTTGCAAGTAGGAGTCGTTTGTAAGTTGGATGTTTGAAAGTAGGGGCCTGCCGTATATACTCTGCAGAAATTTGCCCCATTAGATGTTGGTGTAGCCACAACATTGTAAGCCCTCACAGTTACTCTTGGTGGGCACAGGAATTGGCCCTGCTGTGAATTATTAGATCACGATTTGTAATTGCATGCACCTGTTGAACAGGGCAGAAAAATTGGGCCTTTGGTGGTGGTGGTGGACGGTGTTGCCACAAGACTGTAAGCCCTCACAGTTACTCTTGGTGGGCGCAGGAATGGGCCCTGCTGTGAATTATTAGATCAAGATTTGTAATTGCATGCACCTCCTGTTGAACAGGGCAGAAAAATTGGGCCTTTGGTGGTGGTGGTGGACGGTGTTGCCACAAGACTGTAAGCCCTCACAGTTACTCTTGGTGGGCGCAGGAATGGGCCCTGCTGAGAATTATTAGATCAAGATTTGTAATTACACGCCCCTGTTAAACAGAGGCTGAAAAATTGGGCCTTTGGTGGTGGACGGTGTTGCCACAAGACTGTAAGCCCTCACAGTTACTCTTGGTGGGCGCAGGAATGGGCCCTGCTGTGAACTATTAGATCAAGATTTGTAATTACACGCCTCTGTTAAACAGGGGCTGAAAAATTGTGCCTTAGGCACTGGTGCTGGTGCCACAACACTGCAACCCCTCACAGATACTGTACTTGGAGCACAGCAGTCAGACCTTTTGCGAAGCATTGCTTAAAAATTTTTAATTACACGCCCCTGTTAAACAGGGGCTGAAAAATTGTGCCTTAGGCACTGGTGCTGGTGCCACAACACTGCAACCCCTCACAGATACTGTACTCTGAGCACAGCAATGAGACCTGTTGCAAAGCATTGCATAAAAAATTGTAATTACACACCCCTGTTAAACAGGGGCTGAAAAATTGTGCCTTGGGCACTGGTGCTGGTGCCACAACACTGCAACCCCTCACAGATACTGTACTCTGAGCACAGCAATGAGACCTGTTGCAAAGCATTGCATAAAAAATTGTAATTACACGCCCCTGTTAAACAGGGGCTGAAAAATTGGGCCTTAGCCACTGGTGTGGTGGCACCCAGAAACAAAAATGTTCTTCCAAGCTATCAAGGAATGGATCATTGAGGAGGAGGAAGAGGATAGTCAGTGAACATAACAGGACAGTCACTCAGCATCAGCATAGGCAGTCTTGAAGGGATGTGACATTATAAATTATTCAGTTATATCCGCTTCAGGTGCCTGGTAGCTGGTGGTGATCCAAGACTGATTCATCTTTATGAAGGTCAGTCGATCAACCGAGTCGGTGGACAGGCGCACCCTGTGATCGGTGACAAAGCCTCCAGCAGCACTGAATCTGCGTTCGAAAAGAACGCTGGATACAGGACAGGCCAGTAGGTCAATTGCATACTGTGCAGGCTCTGGCCAGTGATCCATCCTCAAGACCCAGTAAGCCAGAGGATTTTTGGTGGGAAAGGTGTCCAAGTCTGACCTTGCCCCTAGGTATTCCTGCACCATGTATATCAGACGCTGGCGATGGTTGCTGGAACCGATCATACCTTGTGGACTAAAAAATTGTCTGAACGCATCGGTCAGACGTCCACCTTCCCCACCTCTCCTTCTGCTACTGACCGAAGCCTCAGCAACTCGTCGTCCAGGACCAGGAGTTTGTAACCTCCCAGTCTCTGGGAACGCGTTGCACAGACCTTTCTGCAAGGCCTCCCTGAGATGTCCCATCCTCTGCTCCCTCTGCGACGGCAAGATAATATCCGCAACCTTACCCTTGTACCGTGGATCAAGGAGAGTGGCCAGCCAGTAATGGTCCCTCTCCTTGATCCGAAGAATACGAGGATCCTTCCGCAGGCTTTGCAGGATCAGGGAGGCCATGCAACGTAGGTTAGCTGAGGCATTCGGTCCGGAGTCTTCTGGGTCACTGAGGACGACATGATCGCCAGCCACCTCCTCCCAGCCACGTACAAGTCCACTGGTTTGTTGGGACTGTACATCATCCCTAAAAGACTGCTGCTGCTGATGCTGAGTGCCAGGCTCCACCTCCATGCTCACACAATCCTCCTCCTCCTCCTCCTCATCCTCTTCCTGTGTGATGGGTGGGAGAGAAGGAACACTTTCTGGATAAAGGGGGCCTTGAGAGGCAAGGAAGTCCTCCTCTTCCTGCCTCTGTTCTGCCTCAAGTGCCCTGTCCATTATCCCACGCAGCGTATGCTCCAACAGGTGGACAAGAGGTACAGTGTCACTGATGCATGCACTGTCACTGCTCACCATCCTCGTGGCCTCCTCAAATGGTGACAGGACAGTGCATGCATCCCTGATCATGCTCCACTGGCGTGGGGAAAAAAATCCAAGCTCCCCTGACCCTGTCCTGGTGCCGTAGTCGCACAGGTACTCATTGATGGCCCTCTGCTGCGTGTGCAGTCGCTGCAGCATGGCCATCGTTGAGCTCCACCTGGTGGGCATGTCACATATAAGGCGGTTCTTGGGCAGGTTCAACTCCTTTTGCAGCTCAGCCAGCCGAGCACTGGCATTATACGATCAGCGGAAATGCACACAGACTTTCCTGGCCTGCCTCAGGACATCCTGTAAGCCTGGGTACCTGCCCAAGAACCGCTGCACCACCAGGTTGAGGACGTGAGCCATACAGGGCACATGGGTCAGCTGCCCCTGTCGCAGGGCGGAGAGGAGGTTGGTGCCATTGTCAGAAACCACCATTCCTGGCTTAAGCTGGCGTGGCGTCAACCACCTCTCGGCCTGCCCCTGCAGAGCTGGCAGAACCTCTGGCCCAGTGTGGCTCCTGTCCCCCAAACACACCAGCGCAAGCACGGCATGGCATCTTTTTGCATGCGTACTTGCGTAGCCCCTTGTACGCCTACGGAGCACCGCTGGTTCAGAGGACAGAGCACTTGAAGAGGCCATGGAGGAAGAAGAAGAGGAGGGGGTGGAGGAGAGAGGTGTGTCACAACCAGTAGTAGCATTTTCGAGGCGTGGTGGTGGAACAACCTCCAACACTACTGCACCTTGTCCTGCATCCCTCCCAGCTGCCAATAGAGTGACCCAATGGGCCGTGAAAGACAGGTAACGTCCCTGTCCATGCCTGCTGGACCATGAGTCAGCGGTAATATGCACCTTACCGCTGACCGCCCTGTCCAGCAAGGCATGGACATTGCCTTCCACATGCCGGTAGAGAGCCGGAATTGCCTTCCGTGAGAAAAAGTGGCGTTTGGGAACCTGCCACTGAGGAACCGCACATTGCATAAACTCACGGAAGGGGGCCGAGTCTACCAACTGAAAAGGCAGCAGTTGAATTGCTAGCAATTTAGCCAAGCTAGCATTCAACCACTGGGCATGTGGATGGCTGGGAGTGAACTTCTTTCGACGGTCCAGCAGCTGGGGCAGGGAAATTTGCCTGCTACAATCGGACGTCGGTGTACTGCTAGCAGAGTGCCTGCAAGTACTTGGCTGTGACACACCTAATTCTATACCTACATTCCTCTCAGAGCAGCTTTCAGAGAGGACTGAAGATATAGTGGGGTTGGAGATCCCAGCTGATGAGGAGCAAGGAGAGGTCCGCTTTGTTCTTTGGTGTTAGTCTTTAATGTGCGCCTGCCAACGAGCTGCATGGCAGGTCGACATATGTCTGGTCATGCTTGTGGTGCCCAAGCGGCTGATGTTTTGGCCACGCAAGATAAGCTTGAGACATATGTTGCAAATAGCAGTGGTGCGATCTGATGCGCTCGTCTCAAAAAAGGCCCACACCAAAGAACTTTTGTGATAACGTGCAGAGGCAGCGCCCTGCACAGGCGAAGCTCTGCGGTGTGATTCAGTTGGTGTGCTGGCCTCTAGCTGGCCTCCGGAGGGCATCCTGCCTCGTTGGACATGTGCCACAGCCTCCTCCTCCTCCTCCTCTCTCCCTTCAGGCACCCACGTGGAGTCAGGGACCTCATCATCCCCTCCCTCTTCACCACTGGAGCAAACCTGGCAGTAAGCTGCAGCTGGTGGAACATGACTGCCAGATTGCTGTCCTTGAGTATCCCCTCTCTCTGCGCTCACGCTACTGCCTTCCTCTAGCTGGGTATCATCATCCGAGCCTTCAAAACGTTGGGCATCCTCCTGGAGCATGTACCCAACACTGTGCTCAAACAGTTTGGGGGACTCCTCAGGAGGACATGGTGGGTCTAGGGAAGGGGTGCCTGATGATGCCATTGAGTACGCGTTGGCAGCTGCTTTGCCAGTACCCTGAGCCTGGGTGAGAGAGGATGAGGAGGGTGAGGAGGGCTTGGTCATCCATTCTACCGAGCCTTCGGCATGATGCGGCTCAACATGTCCAGCTGCCGAAAACAAGGACAAGCGTGTCCCATGGCCACGTGCTGATGACGATGCACGACCACGTCCACGTCCACGACCAGCACTGTTGTCTCTAGAAACAGAGCCTGCTTGCCCTGTGTTCTTGCCTCGGGACTGTCTGCCTCTCCTTGGCGGTCTTCCAGGCATTGTAGTGGGTAGTGTATATTGTGCTGGAGTCACACAGCACACACACTAACTCCTGCAGATGGCTGCCTTAGATGACAGCAACAGGGCCTTACGGCAGATAGAGGCTGCCTTAGATGACAACAACTGGGCCTTACGGCAGATAGAGGCTGCCTTAGATGACAACAACTGGGCCTTACGGCAGATAGAGGCTGCCTTATATGACAACAACTGGGCCTTATGGCAGATAGAGAGGCTGAGGTGGTTTTATGTGTGCTGTACTAACAGAGCACACACACACATGCTAGCTCCTGGAGATGCCTGGCTGCCTTCGATGACAAAAACTGGGCCTTACGGCAGATAGAGGCTGCCTTATATGACAACAACTGGGCCTTATAGCAGACAGAGAGGCTGAGGTGGTTTTATGTGTGCTGTACTAACAGAGCACACACACACACACGCTAGCTCCTGGAGATGCCTGGCTGCCTTCGATGACAACAACTGGGCCTTACGGCAGATATAGGCTGCCTTATATGACAACAACTGGGCCTCATAGCAGATAGAGAGGCTGAGGTGGTTTTATGTGTGCTGTACTAACAGAGCACACACACACACGCTAGCTCCTGGAGATGCCTGGCTGCCTTCGATGACAACAACTGGGCCTTACGGCAGATAGAGGCTGCCTTATATGACAACAACTGGGCCTTATAGCAGATAGAGAGGCTGAGGTGGTTTTATGTGTGCTGTACTAACAGAGCACACACACACACACACTAGCTCCTGGAGATGCCTGGCTGCCTTTGATGACAACATCTGGGCCTTACGGCAGATAGAGGCTGCCTTATATGACAACAACTGGGCCTTATGGCAGATAGAGAGGCTGAGGTGGTTTTATGTGTGCTGTACTAACAGAGCACACACACACACGCTAGCTCCTGGAGATGCCTGGCTGCCTTCGATGACAACAACTGGGCCTTACGGCAGATAGAGGCTGCCTTATATGACAACAACTGGGCCTTATAGCAGATAGAGAGGCTGAGGTGGTTTTATGTGTGCTGTACTAACAGAGCACACACACACACGCTAGCTCCTGGAGATGCCTGGCTGCCTTCGATGACAACAACTGGGCCTTATAGCAGATAGAGTGACTGAGGTGGTTTTATGTGTGCTGTACTAACACAGCACACACACACACACTAGCTCCTATAAATGCCTGCCTGCCTTAGATCACAATAGGACAGAAGGTGATACTGCAATGCTGTACTAACAGCACGCACACACCAGACTAATCCCCAGAATCACAGCAGTTAGACTCAGCAGTAGGGATGAGCTTCGTGTTCGAGTCGAACATACGTTCGACTCGAACATCGGCTGTTCGATCGTTCGACGAAGATCGAACGATTTGGGCCGTTCGCGCCAAATTCGAGTGACGCGAACGGCCCACAATGCACTACGCCATCGCAGTGTCATCCAGGCGCTGTGATTGGCCAAGCATGCACTGTGACCCCGCATGCTTGGCCAATCACAGCGCCGGCAGCGAGGAGAGCAATGATTGGCCACAGGCAGGATGCCTGTGGCCAATTATTGCTGAGGGTGTTTAGTACACGCCCCACACTATAAAAGGCCGCCAGCACGGCGGCCTAGTGTAGTGTGTTCCGGAGCAGGGATAGAGCAGCATAGGCAGGGACAGTGACTGTTCTTTCTTTCTTGCTTAACCTGGATTCCTTTAGTTTAGGGAAAGAGAAGGATAGGTAGGGAGAGTGTCAGTGTGTTTTGTGCTTGTGCTATAGTGTGCTTAAAAAAAACATTTATTCTAGGGACAGAAAACTGTAGGTAGGGACAGTGTCAGTTTCTTTCACTCTGCAAGTCCTTGTTTCCAGGGACCTGGAAGGACAGTGAGTGAATTGTCCTTGTGCTATATTGTGCTTAAAAAAACATTTATTCTAGGGACAGAAAACTGTAGGTAGGGAGAGTGTCAGTTTCTTTCACTCTGCAAGTCCTTGTTTCCAGGGACCTGTAAGGACAGTGAGTGAATTGTCCTTGTGCTATATTGTGATTAAAAAAAACATTTTTTCTAGGGACAGAAAACTGTAGGTAGGGAGAGTGTTTTTTTTCTTTCACTCTGCAAGTCCTTGTTTCCAGGGACCTGGAAGGACAGTGAGTGAATTCTCCTTGTGCTATATTGTGCTTAAAAAAAACATTTATTCTAGGGACAGAAAACTGTAGGTAGGGAGAGTGTCAGTTTATTTCACTCTGCAAGTCCTTGTTTCCAGGGACCTGTAAGGACAGTGAGTGAATTGTCCTTGTGCTATATTGTGATTAAAAAAAACATTTTTTCTAGGGACAGAAAACTGTAGGTAGGGAGAGTGTTTTTTTTCTTTCACTCTGCAAGTCCTTGTTTCCAGGGACCTGTAAGGACAGTGAGTGAATTGTCCTTGTGCTATATTGTGCTTAAAAAAAACATTTATTCTAGGGACAGAAAACTGTAGGTAGGGAGAGTGTCAGTTTATTTCACTCTGCAAGTCCTTGTTTCCAGGGACCTGGAAGGACAGTGAGTGAATTGTCCTTGTGCTATATTGTGATTAAAAAAAACATTTTTTCTAGGGACAGAAAACTGTAGGTAGGGAGAGTGTTTATTTTCTTTCACTCTGCAAGTCCTTGTTTCCAGGGACCTCTAAGGACAGTGAGTGAATTGTCCTTGTGCTATATTGTGCTTAAAAAAAACATTTATTCTAGGGACAGAAAACTGTAGGTAGGGAGAGTGTCAGTTTATTTCACTCTGCAAGTCCTTGTTTCCAGGGACCTGGAAGGACAGTGAGTGAATTGTCCTTGTGCTATATTGTGATTAAAAAAAACATTTTTTCTAGGGACAGAAAACTGTAGGTAGGGAGAGTGTTTTTTTTCTTTCTCTCTGCAAGTCCTTGTTTCCAGGGACCTGTAAGGACAGTGAGTGAATTGTCCTTGTGCTATAGTGTGCTTAAAAAAAACATTTATTCTAGGGACAGAAAACTGTAGGTAGGGACAGTGTCAGTTTCTTTCACTCTGCAAGTCCTTGTTTCCAGGGACCTGGAAGGACAGTGAGTGAATTGTCCTTGTGCTATATTGTGATTAAAAAAAACATTTTTTCTAGGGACAGAAAACTGTAGGTAGGGAGAGTGTTTTTTTTCTTTCACTCTGCAAGTCCTTGTTTCCAGGGACCTGTAAGGACAGTGAGTGAATTGTCCTTGTGCTATATTGTGCTTAAAAAAAACATTTATTCTAGCGACAGAAAACTGTAGGTAGGGAGAGTGTCAGTTTATTTCACTCTGCAAGTCCTTGTTTCCAGGGACCTGGAAGGACAGTGAGTGAATTGTCCTTGTGCTATATTGTGATTAAAAAAAACATTTTTTCTAGGGACAGAAAACTGTAGGTAGGGAGAGTGTTTTTTTTCTTTCACTCTGCAAGTCCTTGTTTCCAGGGACCTGTAAGGACAGTGAGTGAATTGTCCTTGTGCTATATTGTGCTTAAAAAAAACATTTATTCTAGGGACAGAAAACTGTAGGTAGGGAGAGTGTCAGTTTATTTCACTCTGCAAGTCCTTGTTTCCAGGGACCTGGAAGGACAGTGAGTGAATTGTCCTTGTGCTATATTGTGATTAAAAAAAACATTTTTTCTAGGGACAGAAAACTGTAGGTAGGGAGAGTGTTTTTTTTCTTTCACTCTGCAAGTCCTTGTTTCCAGGGACCTGGAAGGACAGTGAGTGAATTCTCCTTGTGCTATATTGTGCTTAAAAAAAACATTTATTCTAGGGACAGAAAACTGTAGGTAGGGAGAGTGTCAGTTTATTTCACTCTGCAAGTCCTTGTTTCCAGGGACCTGGAAGGACAGTGAGTGAATTGTCCTTGTGCTATATTGTGATTAAAAAAAACATTTTTTCTAGGGACAGAAAACTGTAGGTAGGGAGAGTGTTTTTTTTCTTTCACTCTGCAAGTCCTTGTTTCCAGGGACCTGTAAGGACAGTGAGTGAATTGTCCTTGTGCTATAGTGTGCTTAAAAAAAACATTTATTCTAGGGACAGAAAACTGTAGGTAGGGACAGTGTCAGTTTCTTTCACTCTGCAAGTCCTTGTTTCCAGGGACCTGGAAGGACAGTGAGTGAATTGTCCTTGTGCTATATTGTGATTAAAAAAAACATTTTTTCTAGGGACAGAAAACTGTAGGTAGGGAGAGTGTTTTTTTTCTTTCACTCTGCAAGTCCTTGTTTCCAGGGACCTGTAAGGACAGTGAGTGAATTGTCCTTGTGCTATATTGTGATTAAAAAAAACATTTTTTCTAGGGACAGAAAACTGTAGGTAGGGAGAGTGTTTTTTTTCTTTCACTCTGCAAGTCCTTGTTTCCAGGGACCTGTAAGGACAGTGAGTGAATTGTCCTTGTGCTATATTGTGCTTAAAAAAAACATTTATTCTAGGGACAGAAAACTGTAGGTAGGGAGAGTGTCAGTTTATTTCACTCTGCAAGTCCTTGTTTCCAGGGACCTGGAAGGACAGTGAGTGAATTGTCCTTGTGCTATATTGTGATTAAAAAAAACATTTTTTCTAGGGACAGAAAACTGTAGGTAGGGAGAGTGTTTTTTTTCTTTCACTCTGCAAGTCCTTGTTTCCAGGGACCTGTAAGGACAGTGAGTGAATTGTCCTTGTGCTATATTGTGCTTAAAAAAAATATTTTTTCTAGGGACAGAAAACTGTAGGTAGGGAGAGTGTCAGTTTCTTTCACTGTGAAAGTCCTTGTTTCAAGGGACAGAGAAGGACACCTGAAGGTAGCCCTTATTGCTTTTTTCCCATCTCCCTGCAGGCCATCTATTAGAATGTCTGGAAGGCAAACAAGGAGAGGCAGACAGTCAGGAGGCAATAAAAGAGGGCAAGCAGGCTCTGTGTCTGGGGGCAACAGTGCTGGTCGTGGACGCGGTGCATTGTCATCAGCACATGGCCATGGGACACGCTTGTCCTTCTTTTCGGCAGCTGGACATGTTGAGCCACATCATGCCGAAGACTTGGTAGAGTGGATGACCAAGCCCTCCTCCTCCTCCTCATCCTCTCTCACCCAGGCTCAGGGTACTGGAAAAGCAGCTGCCAAAGCGTCGTCTTCCCTGGTATCAATGTCAGACAAATCATCAGTCACTCCTTCCCTAGACCCACCATGTCCTCCTCCTGAGGAGTCCCCCGAACTGTTTCAGCACAGTGTTGGGTACATGCTCCAGGAGGATGCCCAGCGTTTCGAAGGGTCTGATGATGAAACCCAGCTAGAGGAAGGCAGTAGCGTGAGAGCAGACAGAGGGGATGCTCAAGAAGGACACCAATCTGGCAGTCATGTTCCAGCAGCTGCAGCATACTGCCAGATTGGCTCCAGTGATGAGGAGGGAGGGGATGATGAGGTCACTGACTCCACGTGGGTGCCTAATAGGAGAGAGGAGGAGGAGGAGGATGAGGAGGAGGCACATCTCCAACGAGGCAGGATGCCCTTTGGTGGCCAGCGTAAGGGCAGTACACCGACGGAATCACACCGCAGAGCTCCGCCTGTGCAGGGCGCTGCCTCTGCCCGTCATTCAAAAAGTTCTTTGGTGTGGGCCTTTTTTGAGGCTAGTGCATCAGATCGCACAGCTGCTGTTTGCAACATATGTCTCAAGCGTATATCGCGTGGCCAAAACATCAGCCGCTTGGGTACCACATGCCTGACCAGACATATGTTGACCTGCCATGCAGCTCGTTGGCAAGCCTACCTCAAAGACCCACACCAAAGAACAAAGCGGACCTCTCCTTGCACCGCATCAGCTGGGATCTCCAACCCCACTATAACTTCAGTCCTCTCTGAAACATGCACTGAGAGGAATGAAGGTGTAGAATTAGGTGTGTCACAGCCAAGTACTTGCGCCCACTCTGCTAGCAGTACACCGACGTCCGATTCTAGCAGGCAAATTTCCCTGCCCCAGCTGCTGGACCGTCGAAAGAAGTTCACTCCCAGCCATCCACATGCCCAGCGGTTGAATGCTAGCTTGGCTAAATTGCTAGCGCTTCAACTGCTGCCTTTTCAGTTGGTAGACTCGGCCCCCTTCCGTGAGTTTGTGCAATGTGCGGTTCCTCAGTGGCAGGTTCCCAAACGCCACTTTTTCTCACGGAAGGCTATTCCGGCTCTCTACCGGCATGTGGAAGGCAATGTCTTGGCCTCGCTGGACAGGGCGGTCAGCGGTAAGGTGCATATTACCGCTGACTCATGGTCCAGCAGGCATGGACAGGGACGTTACCTTTCTTTCACGGCCCATTGGGTCACTCTTTTGGCAGCTGGGAAGGATTCAGGACAAGGTGCAGTAGTGTTGGAGGTTGTCCCACCGCCACGCCTCCAAAATGCTACTACTGGTTGTGACACACCTCTCTCCTCCACCCCCTCCTCTTCTTCTTCCTCCATGGCCTCTTCCTGTGGTTTGTCCTATGAACCAGCGGTGCTCCGTAGCCGTTCACGGGGCTACGCAAGTACGCAGGCAAAAAGATGCCATGCCGTGCTTGCGCTGGTGTGTTTGGGGGACAGAAGCCACACTGGGGCAGAGGTCCTGTCTGCTCTGCAGGGCCAGGCCGAGAGGTGGTTGACGCCACGCCAGCTTAAGCCAGGAATGGTGGTTTGCGACAATGGCACCAACCTCCTCTCCGCCCTCCGACAGGGACAACTGACCCATGTGCCCTGTGTGGCTCACGTCCTTAACCTGGTGGTGCAGCGCTTCTTGGGCAGGTACCCGGGCTTACAGGATGTCCTGAGGCAGGCCAGGAAAGTCTGTGTGCATTTCCGCAGATCTTATAATGCCAGTGCTCGCCTGGCTGAGCTGCAAAAGGAGTTGAACCTGCCCAAGAACCGCCTTATATGTGACATGCCCACCAGGTGGAACTCAACGTTGGCCATGCTGCAGCGGCTGCACACGCAGCAGAGGGCCATCAATGAGTACCTGTGCGACTACGGCACCAGGACAGGGTCAGGGGAGCTTGGTTTTTTTTCTCCACGCCAGTGGGGCATGATCAGGGATGCATGCACTGTCCTGGCACCATTTGAGGAGGCCACGAGGATGGTGAGCAGTGACAGTGCATGCATCAGTGACACTGTACCTCTTGTCCACCTGTTGGAGCACACGCTGCGTGGAATAATGGACAGGGCACTTGAGGCAGAACAGAGGCAGGAAGAGGAGGACTTCCTTGCCTCTCAAGGCCCCCTTTACCCAGACAGTGTTCCTTCTGTCCCACCCATCGCACAGGAAGAGGAGGAGGAGGAGGAGGAGGAGGAGGAGGAGGAGGATTGTGTCAGCATGGAGGTGGAGGCTGGCACTCAGCATCATCAGCAGCAGTCTTTTAGGGATGATTTACAGTCCCAAGAAACCAGTGGACTTGTACGTGGCTGGGAGGAGGTGGCTGCGGATCATGTCGTCCTTAGTGACCCAGAGGACTCCGGAGCGAATGCCTCAGCAAACCTACGCTGCATGGCCTCCCTGATCCTGCAAAGTCTGCGGAAGGATCCTCGTATTCTTCGGATCAAGGAGAGGGACCATTACTGGCTGGCCACTCTCCTTGATCCACGGTACAAGGGTAAGGTTGCGGACCTTATGTTACCGTCGCAGAGGGAGCAGAGGATGAGACAACTCCGGGAGGCCTTGCAGAAAGGTCTGTGCAACGCGTTCCCAGAGACTGGGAGGTTGCAAACTCCTGGTCCTGGACAACGAGTTGCTGAGGCTTCGGCCAGTCAAAGAAGGAGCGGTGGGGAAGGTGGCCGTCTGACCGATGCGTTCAGACAATTCTTTAGTCCGCAGCCCCAAAGTATGATCGGTTCCAGCAACCATCGCCAGCGTCTGATAAACATGGTGCAGGAATATCTAGGGGCAAGGTCAGACTTGGACACCTTCCCCACCGAAAATCCTCTGGCTTACTGGGTCTTGAGGATGGATCACTGGCCAGAGCTTGCACAGTATGCAATTGAGCTACTGGCCTGTCCTGCATCCAGCGTTCTTTCGGAACGCACATTCAGTGCTGCTGGAGGATTTGTCACGGATCACAGGGTGCGCCTGTCCACCGACTCGGTTGATCGACTGACTTTCATCAAGATGAACCAGTCTTGGATCACCACCAGCTACCACACACCTGATGCTGATATAACAGACTAATTGATTTTAACATGTCACATCCCTTCAAGACTGATGCTGATGCTGAGTGCCTGTGCTGTTATGTTGACTGGCTATCCTCCTCCTCCGAGTCCTCAATGATACGATTGATGATGATAGCTTGTAAGATCATTTTTGTTTATGGGTGCCGCCACCAGTGCCTAACGCCCAATTTTTCAGCCCCTGTTTAACAGGGGCGTGTAATTACAATTTTTGAAGCAATACTTTGCAACAGGGCTCATTGCTGTGCTCCAAGTACAGTATCTGTGAGGAGTTGCAGTGTTGTGCCACCAGTGCCTAAGGCCCAATTTTTCAGCCCCTGTTTAACAGGGGCGTGTCATTACAATTTTTGAAGCAATACTTTGCAACAGGGCTCATTGGTGTGCTCCAAGTACAGTATCTGTGAGGAGTTGCAGTGTTGTGCCACCAGTGCCTAAGGCCCAATTTTTCAGCCCCTGTTTAACAGGGGCGTGTCATTACAATTTTTGAAGCAATACTTTGCAACAGGGCTCATTGCTGTGCTCCAAGTACAGTATCTGTGAGGGGTTGCAGTGTTGTGCCACCAGTGCCTAAGGCCCAATTTTTCAGCCCCTGTTCAACAGGGGCATGTAATTACAATTCTTGATCTAATAATTCACAGCAGGGCCCATTGCTGCACCCACCAAGAGTAACTGTCAGGGCTTACAGTGTTGTGGCACCAGCACCACCATCAAAGGCCCAATTTTTACTACCACTGTTCAACAATTATATGTAATTAAAATTCCTGATATAATAGTTGACAGCAGGGCGTTCCAGCACCAACCAAGAGTAACTGTGAGTGCTTACAGTGTTGTGCCAACACCAACAACTAAGGGGCCTATTTCTGCAGAGTATATACGGCAGGTCCCTACTTTCAAACATCCAACTTACAAACGACTCCTACTTGCAAACGCAAGAAGACAACAGGAAGTGAGAGGAAATCTACCACTAGGAAGGAAAATTCTCTCCTGTAAGAATAAATATGGGAGAAAGGTGTCTCCTCTGTACTGATGCTTTATCAGCAATCCTTGTTTCAAGAAAAACACCACATTTCAAAAACAGTTGTCATTGGGACGGAAAGTGAGGTGAAATGTTCTGAACAGGGGCACAGACAGCAAAACAAATGTTACAGGGGTGATAACCCTTACCTATGTTTTCCAAAAAGTTTAAAAATAGATTTTTGGTCTGGAGCTACACTTCAACAATGTACCTGTTCAAAATTACAAACAAACTCTACATAAGAACAAACCTACAGTCCCTGTCTTGTATGCACCGCCTGTATAGGGCTGTTCAGAGTATATAGGGCCTTTTTTATTTTATGTGCGGGGTTCCCCTTAATATCCATACAAGACCCAAAGGGGCTGGTAATGGGCTGGGGTAGGGGGGGGGTCATGGGGTAGCTATGCCATTTTTCTTAAAGAATTTCATCCATATTACCGGGACCAGACATTACATTAAAGCCGCAAGCAGTTTTAAATGGCTTTTTTTTCCTTTAGAAGTGTCATTTTGTGCAGGGACAGTTCTAAACACGGGAAACACGTGGCACTTCACAGGCATACTTTAGACACCCCCCAGGTACGATATTTAAAGGAATATTTGACTTTTTTTTTTTCACTTTATGCATCATTAAAATGACTGCTCCCGAAAAACGACCGTTTTTAAAACTTCTTTTTGCATTGATACATGTCCCCTGGTGCAGAACCCGGGTTCCCAAACCCTTTTTAGGACAATAACATGCATAATAGTTGTTATAATTAGCACTTTAGAATTCGAACGTTCGCATCCATTGTATTTAATAGGGTTCTAATGTTCGTTCGAACTTTCGGTCCGTTCGCGGGTTCTGGTGCGAACCGAACCCGGGGGTGTTCGGCTCATCACTACTCAGCAGCAGATAATGTCACCACTCAGCAGCAGTGCAATCAGCAGAATGAATCAGTGATGCAATCAAATGATCAGTATTCAGTAGTAATGATAATGAATCAGCATCAGCATCAGCAGTCTGCCTATATCAGAATCAAGCCAGAACACAGTGCACTAGGCCGACGGCGCGGCGGCCTTTTATACAGTGGGGCGTGTACTAAAGCCCCTGAGCTATAATTGGCTACAAGCATCCTGCCTGTAGCCAATTATTGCTCTCCTCGCTGCCGGCGCTGTGATTGGCCAAGCATGCGGGGTCACAGTGCATGCTTGGCCAATCATCAGCCAGCAATGCACTGCGACTGGCGCAATGCATTGCGGGCCGCTCGCATCACACGAATGTGATGCGAACGGCCCAAATAGTTCTGGGCTCGCCGAGCGGGCGAACGCCCGATGTTCGATTCAAGCGTGGGTTCGAATCGAACACCGGGCCCATCCCTACTGTGGAGACCCGCCAACAACACCGCTCAACCTCTTTACACAGGAGGGTACGGGCGTGTGGCGTGGTGTGCCCTCTCTACCTGCGGGGAGCCAAAGGCAGGTGAAGAGGGTGAGTGCGCTACATAGTCATTTTTTTTACTTTTACCTACAGGTAAGCCTATAATAAGGCTTACCTGTAGGTAAAAAGAATATCTCCTAAACCTGTACGGTTTAGGAGATATTCCCCTTGCAATGAGCCGCTGACTTCAGCGGCGCATGTGCACAAGGGATTCTCGGCTGAAAGCCCGACAGAAGCCGGACCTTGCCGGAAAGAAGTCTCCCGCGCGCATGACGACATTGCGGCTCCAGCCACTCACAGCGCTGGAGCCGCGATACCCGGAAGACACGTTGAGGCAAAATGTCATCTCCCTCGGCGTGGACCGGGTGAGATACCGACGCCTCGTTCTAAGGTAAGTATTTCATAATGAGCTAGTATGCGGTACATACTAACTCATTATGCCTTTTGCCTTACAGGTGTAGAAAAAAAAAATTGTCAGCGGGTTTACTACCGCTTTAAATCCCAATGTCAATGATATGATGGTAGAGTAATCAATAATCATGAGCATATTTAAAATATACTAATATAAACAATTTGTCTAAAAAAGGGAATATTAAATTACCTTTATTTACTTCATATATTTTATATAACCTACATTAGCATGCATTTATTGACCGATTCACAAATCAATTGCAACTTTAACTTGATTATTTTGATATCCTCTTTTTTTCTTACATTCGTGTTTTTTTTTTTGTTTTTTTTTAATAAATTCTTTATTTTCACATGTGTTTTAGGATTAGCTTGGGTAGTTTAGATTCTGGCCAGTGTTGCGTATACTTGATACTAATGCTATTTGTTTCTTTGGTAATGTTGCTCGGCATCACAGAGAAAATATCCTGCGTACAGGCTCTGCACAGTACATTGATCAGTAAATGCAGTGTGCTTTCTTCACTTTGGAGTTTTAGAGCCACTATATTTTGAGACTGTTCTATGTGTTAGCTGGGTCAAATACTGTATCTTACATTGGAAAATGTGCTTTAATACATAATTCATCTATTCTTCTGTGACTAAGCCCATGGCACAGATTTTTTTTAAATCAGGACATACCGTACTGATGATCTTTGTCTAAATAAATGCTATTATGTCTGTCCTCAAATCCTAAATGACACTTTTAGGCTAGCTATGTGGGAACTCATGCCTTCTCACCCAGTGTGTGTATTCATACACATGTATCTGAAATTGCAAACTTCTGCCAAGAGTTCTTTTGTCTATGTCTTTTGTCTTTTGTCTTTGTTTAGAAGTTTACCTTTGCTACGTGTCACTGGAGAAACCTCTCTTCAATGGGGACACAAACAACACTAACATGGTAAAAAAAATTAAAGTGATAGTAAAGTCTTATTAAAAAAAAAAAACATCTTAGCTGCTCTGCTCTGTGTAATGGTTTTGTACAGAGCGGCCCCCAAACCTTCTTTTCTGGGGTCCAATGCAGGCACTCTTGGCTCCACCTCTCCTCTGTGCATCCCCATGGCAAGCTGCTTGCTATGGAGGCTCACATGTGTGCTTGATCCTGAGCCAGGCTGTGCGTGTCTATTGAAACACACAGCATGGCTCAGTTCTACCCCCATTCCCGCCTCCCATGATTTGATTGACAGCAGCTGGAGCAGCTGGCTCCCGCTTCTCTCAGCCAAACCTTTGAGAGCACGGAGAGGGGAGAGAAGAACTGAAGCTGGGCACAGCACTGGATCAATATAGGATTCAGGTAATTGTTAGGGAGTGGGGCTGGTGGCACTGCTATAGGAACTTTTTTTACCCTAATTCAGAGATTGCATTGAGGTAAAAAAAAACTTATGCCTTTATAAACACTTTTGTAGATAAAAAGATTTATTCAAGTCCATAAAGGATGCAGCAATCTGGGGGGGGGGGGGGGGGGGGGTTGAAAGGTTGAAACTTTTGTAATCATATGTGACAAAGTGGTGGTGGTGGGAGTTGTTTTAAATGTATAGTTTTAATAATCAATCTAATTTTGGACTACTCATCTAGGGCTTAATGTGGTTGTAAAGCCTCAAGGTTTTTCCCCTTAATGCATTTTATGCCATAAGGTGAAAAACCTTCTGTACTGCAACTCCCTCCCAGGCCCCCCCTCTTCCGATCCAGCGATGTGCATTAGCGTAGTGGCTCCAGCTGCTGTCTCTCTCCTCATTGGACACATTGATAGCCATTGGCTCCTGCTGCTGTCAATCAAATCCAGTGTTATGGGAGTGAGGCGGGGCAGAGTCCCACTGTCTGTGTCTGTCTGTGTCAAAAGACGCAGTAGCGGGACTCGGGAGCAAATCCACACAGGTAGAAAGCAGCTTTCAGTGGGGGCACCAGATGAAGGTGGAGGGGCCTGGAGCTCCGGTGGGGCACCGCAGAAGAGGAGGATCAGGGCTGCTCTGTGCAAAAAATTAAAATCCCAGAGGTGATCAAATACCACCAAAAGAAAGCTCTATTTGTGGGAAAAAAAGCATGCAAATGTAGTTTGGGTACAGCATTGCATGACCGCGCAATTACCAGGTAAAGCAAATCCTTCCGGTCCTTAAAGCGGATTTCCGCCTAAAAAAAATTTCAAGTCAGCAGCTACAAATACTGCAGCTGCTGACTTTTAAAAGGAGGACACTTACCTGTCTAGGGCGCCCGCGATGTCCTCACCCGAAGCTGATCCATCCCCTCGACTCCGGGTATAGGCGCTGGCATTGCTAGTAAGGGAATCAGGAAGTGAAGCCTTGCGGCTTCACAGCCTGGTTCCCTACTGTGCATGCGTGAGTCGCACTACACGTTCTGAGTGGTCCCTGCTGTATGTCTCCCAGAAGACAGTGCGGGGACAGAGGAGGGGCCGGACATGGCGTGTTTTGCCGGAAGTGGGAGCAAATACCTGTGTAGCGGGGTTCCTTTAAATGCTCTCGAACTACTGTTCCCAGAACCCCACTGGTTCCCAGGATGTTTTGCTTCTGCCCCAGAGACTTATGCGTGGGGATATATAAGGAAGGGGTGAGGCCTGGCTTGGCCTCTTTGGACACGGGACGGCAGAGACTGATACACCTGTGCGGACCTGTGCTGGGTAAGGCCTGAAGCCTGGGGCCTTCCGCAGCCGACCAAAGAGCCTTCCACCCCACTGCGAGCCTGGGTGGCATCCGACATCTCTACTTACAGCCTGGATTGGATCGGGGACCCGATCGCAGCAACCTCTGTGGGCGAGTGAAGTCACAGCCGGTGGAAGTCCCGGACGGAGATCGTGTCTGGCGGGTGAGCGAGCGTAAGCTCATTCCCTAACCTGTTTGCTAGTACTGTGCCTATAAACTGCCGAGGCCTACTACCTCATGTTAAAGACTCTCACTGGAGATCCACAGCAGGACTGATCCAGAGGATCTCCAGTGAAGTGTTGTCAGTTATCAACTTTCCCTTTTCCTGGATTACAATTGTTGTTTATTCTTAAGTGCACCACCTCTACAGATGCCGGTGAAGAATCCATCATTCATACAGGACTGAGTTCTAGAATTAGGAATCAGGCCTGATTCATTAGGGACCTAGTTTAGTTATTGCGCCACAGGGCACCTAGTTAACAGTCGCCCCACGTGGCGTCTCCTTATCCACCCCCCCTTTCTCCATGGTGTAGTGTGACTGATATTGTAATATTGCAGGGCTCTGTGAATATTCTAATGGTCAAGTTGTTATCACTGTTCATTCCCTTTGCATAGCTGCAAGTAAAATCTGTTATTCCTTTATAACTACTCCGTGTCTGAGTCTCTCATAAAGTATAAGTATTAAATGTGTATACCCCTAAACTAACTGTGCCAGAAAGGGTCGAGTAGATTGCCGGGGGTTGGCGGAGCTGTACTCAGGGCCCAGACCAAATCTGCGGCCCTCTTAGTTGAGGGTAACGCTACACGTGGGGGCTCGTCCAGGATCCTGATAAAACAGAAAACCCGCCAAGAGGTATCGGCATGGACCCGAAAGACATCAGAACGTGGTGTGGAGTAGCTAAAACAGATCCAAGCCAGTCAGTGGTCATTAACATGCCCGGTCAGGAATGGTCGACCGAGACGGTGGAAGGATTAATGAAGTCAGTGACCCCAGATGGTACACCGTGGGTGATGGGAACAAAGTTAGACCCAGACACCTCACACCAGTATGCACTAGTGGAGTATTCAGATGGGAAGCCAGAAGTTTGCAAGCGCAAATATACGCAGATGTCGGATAACAGATCTTATAGTCTGGCGCATGCTATTAAAAAGGAGCCACCCCTAACGGGACCACCGCGGACTGCGGCCCGTACCTCACCAGAGAGGAGAGATGGAGCGACACCTCCGGTGACGCCTGCACCTGCCACGGCCATATCACCCGAACTGATAAAGGCGTTAGGGGACCTACTAACAAACTGTCAGAAGGCAAGCACGGTGCACGTAGAGACTAGCTACCGGAGACTAAAAGAATTCTCGGGGAAGCTTCCCGTCCCTGCGGGGGAGGAAGATTTTGACACTTGGGTGGAACAGGCATTGCAGGCAGTAGAGGCATGGGAGGTGCCTGAGGCACAGAAGAGACAGCGAGTCTTAGAAAGTCTGAAAGGTGCCGCGGCAGAAGCGGTGAAGAGCTTCCGGTTTGGAAATGAAAACTGTACAGCTCAAGATTGCCTGGCCATGCTGCAGGAAGAGTTTGGTCAGCTGGAGAAGGTGTCAGAGATGATCTATCAATTTGAACACACTCTCCAGCAGCCGAATGAGAAACTGTCAGAATATGTTAGAAGGCTGAACAGGCAGTTATGCAAGATTGTACTGAAGAAGGGAATGCTGCCCAAAGATGCAGATGAAGCACACATGAAGCAGATCATGAGGGGAGCGCGGCGCTCAGACCCGGTCTGGCTGCACCTGAAAACCTCAGGAGGAGGAATGTCACTAACCTACTCTGATCTAATAAAAATTATTAGGGACAAAGAGGCGCTGCAGGAAGATCAGCAGGTGGCCAAGGCGAATGTCACACCTGTACCAGTGTTGGTCCATTCGGTCAAGAGCCCGGAAAGAGATGCGGAGGTTGACACTTTGAAATCGCAAATGGCCCAAGTGTTGGAGATGCTGACCTCTTTGATGGAGAAAGATCAGAGAAGACCAGAGAAACCAAGCCCAAGGAAGGAGTTGTTCCCGAACACCTCAGCACCGGCCTCCCTACAGGACCGAGAAGAGGTGATTTGCTATAACTGCGGAGGGAGTGGCCACTTTGCTAACGTATGCTCCAGCCCAAAGAAGAAGAGAACAGATAATTGCAAGCCGGCGGGAAACTCCAAAGGGCCCCGGTGAAGGAGCCAACCGGGTGCCCATCATCTTCAGTGCGCTCCAAACTGGAAAAAAAGGCCAAGAATGGAGGAGACAAAACTCCTAGGAGGAGGTATAGTACCCCCCACCAAGATGTACCCCATAGGGAGGGGGCAAGACCCCTCAGTGGAAATACAGCACCCCAAAGAAGGAACATCCACCTAAGAGGAACAATAACATCCCTCAGCGGGTTTGTGCCCCCATTGAGAGGGAGAAAGTCAATGCATGCCAGGCTCAGGAAAAATTAAAGTCCAAAAGGAGCAGGGCAAGGAAAAGCCCAAAGAAGAAGGTGACCCCAGTCCAGCCATACCCAAAGGAACTGGTGGGCCCGTCTCCTACTGTGCCCATTCAAGTGGAAGGAGTCTATACTAAAGCTCTTCTGGACACCGGAGCACAGGTGACTTTACTATACCGGGACTTCTATGATAGGCACTTGAGTCATCTGCCTATCCAGAAGATAGAAGAGCTGGAGATATGGGGACTTGGAACCCAGAGTTTCCCTTACGATGGGTACCTGCCCATAAAAATGACTTTCGACCCATCCGTGGCTGGGAAGGCTGAAGTGTTTGACACCCTGGCAGTTGTGTGTCCTCGGCCGCCTGGAGCCAGCAAGATTTCCCTGATCATTGGGACAAACACGGATCTAGTCAGGAGACTCCTGACCCCTCTAGTGAAAGAGAGAAACCATTCAGCCACCAAAATCCATCCCATGCTAAAGACGGCCTACCATTGACTGGTCTTAGAGCAGAAGACCCCGGGAGAGGGGATAGGGAAGGTGTGGAGACTTGGCAGAGAAGGAGTAGTGCTACAGCCCGGAGAAGTAACCTGTCTTAGGGCCACTGTGAAGCTTACGTGGTAACAACCTGGCCCATTTGTCATGCTGGAATCCGACCCAAGGGAAGAGTCCTCAGGCCTGGAAGTGATACCAGAAGTGATTCCGTTCAAGGCCCTGAAGAAGGCCCATGGCAGAGTTCCGGTGAGTGTTAGGAACACTACGGGAGGGCCCATGAAGATTCCTGCCAGAGTGTTGCTGGGTCAGGTGAGCCCTGCTGCCCCGGTCACTTGGTCCGAAGTCAAAGGGACGGGTGACGGAGGAGATTTTTGGGAGAAGCTGTCCGTGGAAAACCCGAACCTACCCAGGGCTTGGAAAGAAAGAGCCAAGGCCCAGCTGACCAGGTGGGAGAAGATCTTTTCTGAAGATGAATTCGATGTGGGGTGTGCAAGAAGTGCCACCCATCGGATCCGCCTCCAAGAAGATAAGCCCTTCCGAGAGAGGGTCAGGCGGGTCCCCCTGGCAGATCTGGAGGATCTGAGGGAACAACTTGTAGAACTAAAGAAGACTGGTGTGATCCGGGAGTCTAGAAGCCCCTATGCCTCCCCAATCGTGGTGGTCAGAAAGAAGAATGGATCGTTGAGGCTTTGTATCGATTACAGGACTCTCAACAGGAGAACCATCCCTGACCAATACACCACGCCAAGGATAGAAGATGCCTTACAAAGTTTGTCTGGAGCCAAATGGTTCAGTGTGATGGACCTCAAGAGTGGGTACTATCAAATCCCTATGCACCCAGAAGACAGGGAGAAGACAGCCTTCATAACCCCGGTGGGATTCTTTGAATTCAATAGGATGCCTCTGGGTCTATCTGGAGCTCCTGCTACCTTTTAACGCCTTAAGGAGAAGACTGTTGGAGACATGAATCTTATAGAAGTCCTTGTGTACTTGGACGATGTCATTGTCTTCGGGAGAACCTTGGAAGAACATGAAGCCAGGCTGGAGAAAGTATTGAGAAGACTCAGCGAAGAGGGACTTAAGCTTTCCCCCGAGAAGTGTCGGTTCTACCAGTCTTCTATGAACTATCTGGGACACATAGTGTCTGAAGAAGGGGTGGCCACAGATCCTGAGAAGTTGGAAGCAGTCACTTCCTGGCCACGACCCACCACAGTAACAGAGCTCAGATCCTTCCTGGGGTTCTGCTCCTATTATAGGAGGTTTTTGGAGGGGTTTGCTCGGATTGCCCGCCCGTTGAATGAATTGCTAAAGGCAGAAGGGGAAGAGGATGACTCAGGGCCCAGGAGGCCTGGTGAGTCAGTTCAAGATCAGTGGAACCCAAGGTGTGAAGAGGCCTTTCAGGCCCTGAAGAGGAGCTTAACCACTGCCCCAGTCCTGGCCTACGCCGACCCTACCAGACCTTATGAATTACATGTGGATGCCAGCCATGAGGGTCTAGGCGGTGTGCTTTACCAAGAACATGAAGGACAACTGCGACCAGTGGCCTATGTGAGCAGGAGCCTGACCCCCTCAGAAAAGAATTACCCCACTCATAAGCTGGAATTCCTGGCCCTCAAATGGGCGGTAGTAGACAAGCTAAAAGACTACCTGTATGGGGCAGAGTTTACTGTGAAGACAGACAACAACCCCCTGACCTACCTCTTCACCACCGCAAAACTAGATGCCACCGGACACAGGTGGTTGGCCGCATTGTCTGGATTCAACTTCAGTCTGAAGTACAGACCAGGAGCTGGAAATAGGGATGCAGATGCCCTGTCCCGGAGGTCTCATGCCACGACAAATGACTGGGAAGATTGGACCCAAGTGGCACCGGACGGGGTGCGGGCCCTTTGTCAAGGGGCTGAATTCCAAGCCAGAGGAGGCGCCAGAGCAGAAGAAATAGGGGTTACCATGGTAGGAGTCCCCAAACACTATTGTGGAGTAACTCAACTGGAGGAAGACAACCTACCGAGACTGTCCAAGAAGGAGTTGAGGTGTGACCAATTGGAAGACCCCATGGGGAGATTGGTCCTCAAAGCCCTGGAGAATCAGGATCCCAACAAACTCCTACATCACCCCTCAAAGGAGGCTCGCCTGTTGAGGAAGGAATTGGACAGGCTGCAGGTACATCAGGGAGTGGTCTACCGAAGGGGCCCCTCTGATGACTCAGAAGATAAGTGGCAGTTATTTCTTCCAGTGAAGCACTGAGAGACTGTACTAATTGCCCTGCATGACCATCATGGTCACCTAGGGGCAGAAAGGACCTTCCAGCTTGCCAGAAATCGGTTCTATTGGCCCTGCATGAGGGCAGAAGTAGAGGAGTATTGCCATTCCTGTGCACGATGCATTCAGAGAAAGACCCTACCCCATCAAGCTGCCCCAATGGGCCACTTACAGAGTCAAGGCCCAATTGATCTGGTATGCATTGACTTTCTCTGCCTCGAACCCGACCTGAGTGGATTGGGGAATGTTCTGGTAATAACTGACCATTTCACCCGCTATGCTCAAGCTTTCCCAACCAAAGACCAGAAGGCATCCACCGTGGCCAAGATACTTATGGAGAAGTATTTTGTCCATTACGGACTACCACAGAGACTCCACTCAGATCAAGGAAGGGACTTTGAGAGTCGGTTGATCCGAAGACTTTTGGATTCATTGGGAATAAAGAAGACCAGAACCACGCCTTACCACCCACAAGGAGATGCTCAGCCGGAGAGATTTAACCGGACCCTGCTCAACATGTTGGGAACCTTAGAAACAGAGAAGAAGCAACACTGGAGTCAACACATATCAGCCCTAGTGCATGCCTATAACTGTACCACAAGTGACGCCACTGGCTACTCCCCTTATCGACTTATGTTTGGGAGAGAAGCAAGGCTACCCGTGGACCTGGCCTTTGGCACTTCTTTAGACAATACCTCAGCTACATCCCACAAGGGATACGTGGACAGACTTAGACGTAGCTTACAGTTGGCCTATGAACAAGCCCAGGCGGCTTCGGATCAAAGGGGAGCCCGCAACAAGAGAAATTTCGATCTGAAGGTTCGAGTGCAAGATCTGCAGCCCGGGGACCGAGTACTGCTACGCAATCTGGGGGTCCCTGGAAAACACAAGCTTGCCGACAGATGGAGATCTGAACCCTATGTCGTTTGTGGGAAGTTGCCTGGTTTGCCTGTCTACAAACTAAAGCCAGAAGGAAAGGTGGGTCCACTGAAGACGTGGCATCGAAACCACCTGCTCCCACTTGCTGAGGCAGTCAGAATACCTCCCGTGAGAGACTCCCCTGAACCGGCCTCTATCCTGGATACTCCTAGGCCGAGCACTCAGTCCCAGACTTCTAGAGTTGAAGATGGGGAGGCCTCCCAATTGAGTACAGATGAAGGTGGAGAACTGGACTGGCTGTGGCCTCCCTCGACTCTGGGAACGTCCGCCATAGATCTCCCAAATGGAGGGGATACCCCAGATGCAACGCTGAATCCGGAGGCTACTGAATTCATACCCTTCAGTCCCTCAGCTGATTACTGGGAAGATGTTCCTGACACTTGCGCAGAGGAGGACCCTAGAGATTCCATACGTCAGTCGACTTCTGAATCAGAGGTTCCAGAACCAGCAATGTTACCTGAACTTACTCCTGAAGAAGAGCCTGTGGTGCCAGAGTCAGAAGCACCAAGAGAGCAGAGGGCTCGCAGAGTCATCAGGCCTCCCAAGAAACTAACTTACCCCCAAATGGGGACGAGCTCAGAGGACTCTGTTGTAACGGCTAGGAGAAGTGTTGAGCAACCTGATCCCTCCACTGTCCATTTGGTGGAGGGCAACCCCAGCTCACTCTCTGGCACAGTTAGGCAGGCCACTCATGGTAGTGTGACTTGTGGGCAAGAGAGTTCCATCCCAAAGTTTTGGTGGAAATTCCCTATGCCAACATCATGCTCGACACTGTCCAAAATGGTAAACAGTATTTGTTGAAGTTTATCTTTGGGGACCAAAGAGTTTAAGTGGGGGGAGTGTGTAGCGGGGTTCCTTTAAATGCTCTCGAACTACTGTTCCCAGAACCCCACTGGTTCCCAGGATGTTTTGCTTCTGCCCCAGAGACTCATGGGTGGGGATATATAAGGAAGGGGCGAGGCCTGGCTCGGCCTCTTTGGACACGGGACGGCAGAGACTGATACACCTGTGCGGACCTGTGCTGGGTAAGGCCTGAAGCCTGGGGCTTTCCGCAGCCGACCAAAGAGCCTTCCACCCCACTGCGAGCCTGGGTGGCATCCCACATCTCTACTTACAGCCTGGATTGGATCGGGGACCCGATCGCAGCAACCGCTGTGGGCGAGTGAAGTCACAGCCGGTGGAAGTCCCGGACGGAGATCGTGTCCGGCGGGTGAGCGAGCGTAAGCTCATTCCCTAACCTGTTTGCTAGTACTGTGCCTATAAACTGCCGAGGCCTACTACCTCATGTTAAAGACTCTCACTGGAGATCCACAGCAGGACTGATCCAGAGGATCTCCAGTGAAGTGTTGTCAGTTATCAACTTTCCTTTTTCCTGGATTACAATTGTTGTTTATTCTTAAGTGCACCACCTCTACAGATGCCGGTGAAGAATCCATCATTCATACAGGACTGAGTTCTAGAATTAGGAATGAGGCCTGATTCATTAGGGACCTAGTTTAGTTATTGCGCCACAGGGCGCCTAGTTAACAGTCGCCCCACGTGGCGTCTCCTTATCCACCCCCCCCCCTTTCTCCATGGTGTAGTGTGACTGATATTGTAATATTGCAGGGCTCTGTGAATATTCTAATGGTCAAGTTGTTATTAGGCTTGTGCAATTCGTTTCGTAACGAATCGAAATTCGTCCGAATTTAGTAACTTTCGGACATTCGGAAGCATTCGAATTTCCGAACAAAGCAATTACGAATAAGACCGAATCCGAAATAAATTATACCGCAAATAGCGAATGCCCGAATGTCTTCGGCATAATTCATTATGAAAAAGTTACGAATGTACGAATCCATACGAAGCACAATAACACTCACTCTGCTCTGCTCTCTGCTTCTCCCACACCGTGCTGAACTCCCTCTCAAAATGGTGTACAGGGGCGGAGGCTATAGCCGCATGTAAAAAACGAAAGTAAAATACGAGATTTCAAATCCATTCGAAGCACAATAACACTCTGCTCTGCTCTCTGCTTCTCCCTCACCGTGCTGAACCCTCTCAAAATGGTGTACAGGGGCGGAGGCTATAGCCGCATGTAAAAAACGAAAGTAAAATACGAGATTTCGAATCGTTACAAATAACCGCTATGTATTTAGAAAAGTACAAATCCATTCGAAGCACATTAGGCATAATAGGCAGCGTCGTCGTGAGAGAGACACAGAAAATTACGAATCAACGAACCTCAAAAAAAGTTACGAAAGTAGGAGTTGTGTCCAGAATCAACGAAAAACAATGTACTCTACCGAAAGTACGAATTATAAATCAACTAAAAATTCAATGAAAAATGTCGCTTGCGAAAATACGAATTAGTCCGAACACGAAAAATCCCGTCTAGCAAAATTACGAATGATTACGAATCAACAGGACCGAAAAGAAACGAACCGAAACTAACCGAATTTTTCCGTTGTGCACAAGCCTAGTTGTTATCACTGTTCATTCCCTTTGCATAGCTGCAAGTAAAATCTGTTATTCCTTTATAACTACTCCGTGTCTGAGTCTCTCATAAAGTATAAGTATTAAATGTGTATACCCCTAAACTAACTGTGCCAGAAAGGGTCGAGTAGATTGCCGGGGGTTGGCGGAGCTGTACTCAGGGCCCAGACCAAATCTGCGGCCCTCTTATTTGAGGGTAACGCTACACCTGTATTAGACAGGTATCTGCTCCCCCCTCCCCTGAAAGGTGCCAAATGTGACACCGGGGGGGGGGGGCGGGGAGAGAGAAATCCAGACAGCAGAAGTTCAATTTTTGGGTGGAACTCTGCTTTAAGTGGTAAAGGTCCCCTTTATGCCTGTGCCCAGACACCCATGCCATATTCTTTACAGTATGCCTAGTTTTCCTCCACATGGTCACAACTGACCTTCAAAATTCAATTTGAAGCAGATTTCACGTTGGCTGAATTTTTAGGCGAGTTCATTGATCTCTGGGTGATTCAAATTTCAGCTGATTCAAGTATCACCAAGCATAGCCTTTAGTGCACTCAAGATGCTACTGAGAACACAGTACTGCGAATAGGTTCTACCTGGCAGCCAGTGCTTACACCAGTCTTGTAATGAGATATCACGCAGTTAGACTTCCAGTCAAGTGGATTTCACTCTATCTTGCAGTAGAACGGCGAGTTATGTTCTCATGGTGATGTACCTTTGTTGGCTGACCTATAAGGTTCTAACAAAGCTAAGTGATGCCAAAGCCAGACACTGCTGCTCTTGCCAATGAGCTCCTAATCATCTAGTGTGTATATAACTGATGAACTTAGTATTTTTTCAGTCAAAGAATGTTAATGTAAACCTTAGGCAATTGCAATTTCAATTGGCAGGCTCCGAGACATCACCCCACTGGCCTGCTCGGTCCCTGACTTGGCACACAAGGCTGCTCTGCAAGCATCACCTCCGCTGGCTGGGTCCCTGACTTGATCACCGCCTGAAGTTTCCAGATTCTCCACAATGCCCGTTTGGCGAGAATACTGCTCCGGTACCATCTTCAGTTACTCACTGTGGTCCCTGGTAATAAGGTGGATGGTCCCTTAGTGGCGACAGCTTCCCCTCAACCTCTGACCACTGACAGGTTCTCCGGTCGGCAGAACTGTCACTTATGGTTGGACTGCAAGCACAATCTCAACCCTGCGCTGCTCTATTGCTTCTGGATAGGCCTTTAGACAGCCTAGCAGTTTGATGCCCCTGGGATAGGCCCAATCTCTGGCCTAGCAGCCCAGGGCAGCATGACACACATCCACCCAGACAGCCGTTTAGGTGGCACAGGACCTAGATCACCTGACTCCACCAAAATATAGAGGTGCTCCCAGCAGGCCATGGGATTCAAAGAAACCCTTGCCGATTGGCTGAGATACCCACATACCCATAAATTGACCTTACGTTACCCTTCTCATATCTAGCACCACCAAGTACCCGGCCACCTAGTGGTAGTAGAGACAAGTGCAACCAGGCCAAACTTAGGGAGGAATCAATAGATCTATAACAATAAACCAGGATATCTACTCTTGGCAAGTAAATGTGTATTGAGCATCCCTGCCTAAACTCCAGGGTGCTACACCCTCCCCCTGCCCAAAATAACTACATCTCAGAGTTTGCATAAAAAAATTATTTGAGCTCCTAAGCCTGAGAGCGAATGTCCTGGAAAAAACTGGGATAGGTGAGGAAATGGGAAGAACAACAAAATAACAGTACATGTGGCGTACCACATGAAATAAACATAGTATCAGACACATGAAAAATGGTAAGTCAGGTATGACGCTCAAATATCAAAAATAGTTATGTACAATTTTAAAGGCAAGCAAGGCAATATTATTGCTTCCTACTATCTAATATATACAGTAATAATAAATATACAGAGGGTTAGCATTGTCATCAGGTTAGATCCCTGTCTCTCCTTAGCCAAGGAAGACGCACCGATGCAGCAACGCCTGAAAGAGAGAGATCAAAACAATGAAAATGCATCTTATCCTATAATAACGTAGTGCAATATCTATCTACATAATGATTTGAATTGGTCCTCAACCTAGCAGTGTAAGTACACCCTAGAAAATAGTACATTATTTATATTCTGAAAGCAGAGCCCATCCTCAACAGGGAATGGCACCTCGTTCCAATAATTATTAAACTGGCACCTAGCACAAATGAATATATTTCACTCAGGTCAGCACGCTCACGCCACCTGGTGACCAGCTCTAGAAACAGTTCTGTCACATAAGTTAGTCCATTATTCACATGAATGGTGAGATCATGTCCTTTTATCACAACCTATTCTGACTAACTATACACCCAGTGTCCATGACATGTCACAGTCCATCAATTTCACTCAGGGTGGATCATATTTCCCAGCAGTTCCCTCTCTTCTTTAAGGGTAACTCTGGGCACAAAAAGACATGACTGCGTTTCAGGCAACAAGCACCCAGGCCATAGTGCAAGGGACCGCCTTTCGGGACACAGATCCCCTTACAAAGATATCCTTAGTCTGTCCACATGACATCCAAAGACAAATAAACTGTCTTTATTATTTACAAACAACAACCTGCTGAAGGTCACAGATCGCTCTTCAGGGTGGAACACCCCAACAACTGCAGTTTTAGCCAACATGGCTTAAGATATCATTCCATGTATCTGCCGGCAGCATTCAATCCAGCACAGTCCTGGCAGTACAACTTTCTGAAATGTTCCCCATTAGTAAAGAACTTTGTGCAAAGAAATAGAGTGGCTTTAGCAAAGCATCCTTTGACTCCACAACTGCAGATTTGTAATCCACAAAGAGAGTTGGCATCGGTATCCGCATGACAGTTACCAGTAGTACCCAGGATTGGGCAGGATCAAGGTTTCTCCTTTAGTGTTCACTGTGGTGACAAAACGTTTAATGTCTCTTTTATCCGGTCTGAGGATGACTACGCTGTCCAAGTTTATCCATAGCTCCAGATATTCACTACAGAATGGTATTTTTCAGCCCCCTTAAGTGACAGTTTAGGAAAATCTATCTGCAGAGTGCTGTCTCTGCTGTCTATCTGCAACCCTGTGTTGCTTCTGGATAGGCCCTCAGACAGCCTAGCAGCCAGATGCTCCAGGATAGGCCCAAGCAGCCTGGGGCTGCCTGGGGCAACACGCCACACATCCACCCTGACAGCCATCTAGGTGGCACAGAACCTAGATCACCTTACTTCACCCAAATATATAGGTGCTCCTAGCAGGCCATGGGATTCAAAGAAACCCTTGCCCATTGGCTGAGATAACCACATACCCATAACTTGACCTTACGTTGCCCTTCTCATATCTAGCACCACCAAGTAACCTGCCACCTAGTGGTAGTAGAGACAAGTGCAACCAGGCCAAACTTAGGGAGGAATCAATAGAGCAGTCGGTGTCCTGTATGGGACGCTCTAGATGGAGGCTGGTGACTGAGCCAGTGAGACTCCTGCTGGGTCCTTCCTTCCAAGGATGAGGAGGCAGCAGAACGTACAGAGAACTAAATTATGAATCAGCAGCCACTGGGGAGCGAGGGCTAAAAACAGCCGATGTTCAGACAAGAGGATTCTGGGAAAGCTCAGTGTGTGTCATCACCTCCAGCTACAGAACTCACAGTTCATTCTGTGTCTCTGCAGTGTGTTGTTGTGAAAATTTTATTATATAAGATTTATGTGGACATTTTATTCTAGGATGTGCGTTTTATAGATTGTCATCTGTCTCCCTGTGTCTGATGTTTAATCGAGGAGCGCTCTAGCAGAGCGCACTTGGGTTGAATCGAGACCAGCGGTAAAAACGGTCAGTATGAAAACCTTCTTATGGGATTGAAACCTGTTCTCTGTGTGTGGGGGCGTTTGTTGGTTTGTAGATATCAAGCGCAATGCGCTGGACTGCTTGCTTTCTAATGACTATGCACATTAGAGAAGCGAAGTCCGCATAATGAGAGAAACCTATTATATCTCTCTTGCGGACTTCGTTATCCCCTTTATGGATACATATCTGTATTTATAAGAGGACATTGATATCTGCCTTGTCGGTGTACTTGTACCATATATTGACAACAGCAGTAGCAATGTCCCCGCAGATTGTCCCAAAACTATAAGAACAAGTAGAATGATCTTACTAGATACTGTTTACTTTGAACAGTATTGAGTGGGCTCCATGCTGATTATGGGGTGTGTGCACTTCCTCCCCTTTCCCTCCTGTGAGTGCCCTCCCCTTTACTGTTTGTCATTTTCTGTGATGTCATTTTGTATTAAGGGAAGCGATTTGCTGTTGGGGCCATCACTTCCTGTTTTGTTATCCTTTTGTTTCCAATGAATAAAAGAACCCGAGTGTCTGTGCTCAGCCCAGACGCTTGATACTCCAGCTTGAAGCAGCATCGTTTCTGATTCTACCTGGTGCCAATGAAGTACTTCATATTCCTTGTACCAAAGAGCTTAATACAAACGTGCTTTAAGCACGAAGAAATTGTTTTGTGCTTTGTGTGCATTTAGACGCTGGAAGTCCACATTTAGGCGTGGTGTGGATTTGCGTACAAAGCCCAAGGGAATTTTTCCACGACAGTGTGTCATCACCTCCAGCTACAGACCTCACAGTTCAGTCTGTGTCTCTGCAGTGTGTGTCATCACTAGGGTTGCCACCTTTTCTTCAAGCCAAACACGAACACTTTAGTGGCGCACAACATCTTTTTTTTTTAGATTGTAAAAGACAAGACCTGGGACACTTGGTTGCCTCAAGGAGAACAGTAATGCGTAGCGCAGTGGATGTGGCCGAATTGTGAGTGTTATGCATGGAATACAGGGGTCAGGAATATTTACTGTGCAAAATGCAGGGGACTGGAGTGTGGAATGCATATGAGGAGTCATGAGTACAAAACAAAAAGAGTACAGCAGTCAGGGGTGTGTAACACAGTGTAGGGGTAAGAGGAGCGCAAAATTCCCCCCGCAAGCAATACTCTCCTCCATGTTACTCTTTTATCGAATAACTCCCTCTCCTGCAAAAAAAAAGAAAAAAGCCAGCACTAATTTTAATGCTCTACCCCACCAACAAAAATAATTCCCCTCTCAAAACAAATCCTCTTCCCCCTTCCTCAGCACAAGTCCTCCTCCACTATCCCCAAAATCCCCAGTCCTAGCCCCGCTTCTTCCCCATCCCAGCACTTATCCCTGCCCCCCTCAATTCCCCTTCCTAATAGAAATCCTCTTCCCCAACCAGTACAAACCCTCCTTCCCCCAATACCCCTCCCAGAAATAATCCTCTGCCATCACCAAATCCTACCTCCCAGCACAGCCTCCCATTCCAGTAGAACACCCTCCTCCCCAACAAAAAAATCTCTTTCAGTATAAATATTTCTCCTCCTCCCACTCCCCCACCAAAAAAAAATGAAATCCCACATCTAGCACAAACTTCTCCCTAAAAAAAAATCCCCCTTCCCAGCACAAATCTCCTCTCACCCCACAAATCCCTATCCCAGCAAAAATACCCCACCCCACCATCTCCCCAAGCATAAATCCTCCTCCCAGTACAAATTCTCTCCCCCAAATCCCCCCTTCCAGCACAACATGCTCCCCATCCTGGAACAATTCCTCTCCCCTTGTCCTCTCCAGCGCAAATCCTCTTTCCTCCAAGCCTCTTTCCTCCAAGTGCTGGAAGGGGAGGGGGGTTGGAAATGTGCTGGGGGGAGAAGGGGGCTAGTGCTGGAAGGGGGGGTTGGAAATGTGCTGGGGGGAGAGGGGGGTTGGAAATGTGCTAGGGTGAGAAGGGGGCTAGTGCGGGAAGGGGGGGTTGGAAATGTGCTGGGGGGAGAGGGGGACTAGTGCTGGGAGGGGAGGGGGGGTTGGAAATGTGCTGGGGGAGAGGGGGACTAGTGCTGGATGGGGAGGGGGGTTGGAAATGTGCTGGGGGAGAGGGGGGCTAGTGCTAGAAGGGGGGTTGGAAATGTGCTGGGGAGAGAGGGGGGCTAGTGCTGGAAGGGGGGGTTGGAAATGTGCTGGGGGAGAGGGGGGCTAGTGCTGGAAGGGGGGGTTGGAAATGTGCTGGGGAGAGAGGGGGCTAGTGCTGGAAGGGGGGGTTGGAAATGTGCTGGGGGAGAGGAGGCTAGTGCTGGAAGGGGGGTTGGAAATGTGCTGGGGGGAGATGGGGGCTAGTGCTGGAAGGGGGGGTTGGAAATGTGCTAGGGTGAGAGGGGGGCTAGTGCTGGAAGGGGGGGTTGGAATTGTGCTGTGGGAAGAGGGGGACTAGTGCTGGGAGGGGAGGGGGTTGGAAATGTGCTGGGGGGAGAGGGGGAGTGCTAGAAGGGGGGGTTGGAAATGTGCTGGGGAGAGAGGGGGGCTAGTGCTGGAAGGGGGGGTTGGAAATGTGCTGGGGGGAGAGGGGGGCTAGTGCTGGAAGGAGGGGGGTTGGAAATGTGCTGGGGGGAGAGGGGGGCTAGTGCTGGAAGGGGGGTGGAAATGTGCTGGGGAGAGAGGGAGGCTAGTGCTGGAAGAGGGGGTTGGAAATGTGCTGGGGAGAGAGGGGGGCTAGTGCTGGAAGGGGGGGTTGGAAATGTGCTGGGGAGAGAGGGGGGCTAGTGCTGGAAGGGGGGGTTGGAAATGTGCTGGGGAGAGAGGGGGGCTAGTGCTGGAAGGGGGGGTTGGAAATGTGCTGGGGAGAGGGGGGCTAGTGCTGGAAGGGGGGGTTGGAAATGTGCTGGGGAGAGAGGGGGGCTAGTGCTGGAAGGGGGGGGGGTTGGAAATGTGCTTTGGAGAGAGGGGGGCTAGTGCTGGAAGGGGGGGTTGGAAATGTGCTGGGGAGAGAGGGGGGCTAGTGCTGGAAGGGGGGGTTGGAAATGTGCTGGGGAGAGAGGGGGGGCTAGTGCTAGAAGGGGGGGTTGGAAATGTGCTGGGGAGAGAGGGGGGCTAGTGCTGGAAGGGGCTGTCAGGTTTCAAATGAATCCCACACTGACTTCTGGCATATGTCCTTTCTCATACCAAAGCACATATCCTCCTAACCCCCAATAACTCCACCAAGTGTACATCGTTTTAGTTTCCTCCTTCCCAATCCCAGCCACTCTCTCCCTGTCACGAGGATGCTATCCAATACAGGTGGTCAGATCATTGGGCTGCACATTAAGGAATCGGGAACAGAGTAAGTGAAAAATATATATATTTATTAAAGATAAAGACACACGTGTAAACAAAACCACAGCAAACCATAAGCAAGAAACGAATACAAAGGAACACAACAAACCCCAAAAACAACCTAATCTAACTAGCTAACTAATATGTACAAAAGAGAACACACATACATGAACAAGGCAGGGGATGAGAGACAAGGGGAGCAGAAGGCCAGGTACTGGGAGCAGTCAGCAAGGGGAAGCTGGTATCAGGGGACAGGTATCAGGGGACAGGTCTCAGGGGACAGGGTACAAGGATCAGAGTCCAGGACAAGGCAGGGAACAGATCAGGTTCAGGACCAGGTAACGGATCAGGTTCAGGCAGGGACCAGGCTTACAGAAGGAATTCTGGAGCACTGAGCTTTGTTAAGGGCGGGTTTATATAGTCCAGCAGACCCAGATCAGGTGTGCTTGATGGCTGGTGGAAAGTCTTGGTGAGGAGACACCCGCTGGTGGTCACCAGAACTACACCCACTGCTGCCGAATGCAACAGTGCCACCAGCAGGTGAGCCCAGTAATGACACCATTCCTGACAGTTCCCCCCCTTAAGGAGTGGCCTCCGGACACTCCATTCAGCCCTTGGTTGGACAGTCCGAGTGGATGCGGAAACACCCAAAAAAGTCTCCATACTATGTCTGCGGACTTCTTCGCACTTCCTAGGCCAGAGTCCTTTAGTTCACTGGGGGACGTGCCACTAGAGTCTGAAAATAGGGCGCGCATCCCACCACCAGGGTCAGGAAGTTTAGATTTAGAAGTAAAAATTAGCAGGGCAACGGGCAAGAACCCATCGGAGGCAGACCACGCAGGGGCATTACATTCAGGCTGGGTGACCATCAGGATTAAAATAGTGGAAAAAAGGGCATTCATCAGGAAGACGTCAGCGGCCAGCTGGGCATCAGGAACAGGTCTTAGCAGGGACCATATCCTCAGGCTGGACAGCGGGCTCCGAGTCATCAGGCTAGGCAGCGGTAAAGGAACCACCAGGAACTGAATCGTGAGGCTGGATACCAGGTACAGGGTCACCAAGCAAGACAGTAGGCTCTGGAACATCAGACTGGGCAGCGGGCAACGGAGCAGCAGACAGGAACATCTCCGGCTGGGCAGCAGACGGAACATCTCCGGCTGGGCAGCAGGCGGGATCATCTCAGGCTGGGCAGCAGGCGGGATCATCTCAGGCTGGGCAGCAGGCGGGATCATCTCAGGCTGGGCAGCAGGCGGGATCATCTCAGGCTGGGCAGCAGGCGGGATCATCTCAGGCTGGGCAGCAGGCGGGATCATCTCAGGCTGGGCAGCAGGCGGGATCATCTCAGGCTGGGCAGCAGGCGGGGTCATCTCAGGCTGGGCAGCAGGCGGGGTCATCTCAGGCTGGGCAGCAGGCGGGGTCATCTCAGGCTGGGCAGCAGACGGGGTCATCTCAGGCTGGGCAGCAGACGGGGTCATCTCAGGCTGGGCAGCAGACGGGGTCATCTCAGGCTGGGCAGCAGACGGGGTCATCTCAGGCTGGGCAGCAGACGGGGTCATCTCAGGCTGGGCAGTAGGCTCCACAGACTGAGAAACGGGCATCATAACCTCAGGCCAGGAAACAGGCACCGGATCTTCAGGCGGGGTCTCATGCACCGAATCTTCCGACTGGGACACCGGATCTTCCGACTGGGACACCGGATCTTCCGACTGGGAAACCGTCATCAGGACTTCTGTTCGGAAGACAGGAACTTCAAGTTGGCAGGCTGGCACAGGAACTTCAAGTTGGCAGGCTGGCACAGGAACCTCAGGCTG
The DNA here is from genome assembly GCA_029206835.1 of Rana muscosa. Classification (NCBI taxonomy): domain Eukaryota; kingdom Metazoa; phylum Chordata; class Amphibia; order Anura; family Ranidae; genus Rana; species Rana muscosa. Next base: position 967,119,563 of record CM055117.1, on the reverse strand, counting down.
GCAGGCTGGCCCTGGAACTGCAGGCTGAAAGGCTGGCCCTGGAACTGCAGGCTGAAAGGCTGGCCCTGGAACTGCAGGCTGAAAGGCTGGCCCTGGCACTGCAGGCTGAAAGGCTGGCCCTGGCACGGGAACCTCGGGCTGGCAAACTGACACAGGAACCTCGGGCTGGCAAACTGGCACAGAAACCTCGGGCTGGCAAACTGGCACAGAAACCTCGGGCTGGCAAACTGGCACAGAAACCTCGGGCTGGCAAACTGGCATGGGAACCTCAGGCTGGCAAACTGGCACGGGAACCTCAGGCTGGAAGGCTGGCGGCACGGGAACCTCAGGCTGGAAGGCTGGCGGCACGGGGTCTTCAGGCTGGCAGGCTGGTACAGGGTCTTCAGGCTGGCAGGCTGGTACAGGGTCTTCAGGCTGGCAGGCTGGTACAGGGTCTTCAGGCTGGCAGGCTGGTACAGGGTCTTCAGGCTGGCAGGCTGGTACGGGAACCTCAGGCTGGAAGGCTGGTACGGGAACCTCAGGCTGGAAAGCTGGCACGGGAACCTCAGGCTGGAAGGCTGGCACGGGAACCTCAGGCTGGAACAGGTTGGTGGGTGTGGAGGCAGGTTGGGATACCGGTAAGATTGTGTGGGTTGGAAAGTACTTCCGCTTCTTTTTGGGCTTAGTCACTGCAGGTTTGCAAGTACCGGGGGGAATATATGAAAAGGTTGGGATTGGGCAAATGGAAGAAAATGGCAGAGGTGCAGGGACAGTGGCTGGAGGAGGTTCTTGTGGATTGGCTACGGATAGGAGGGAAGAAGCAGGTGGATTGAAGGCAGGGTAAGTGCAGCAGGAGAAGACAGGGTACTGATACTTCGTTGTTAGCTGGGTGCATTGTTCAGAAAAAGTGGGAATTGGGGGAAAAGGAGAGGAAGACATCCCAGCAGGTTGGTATCTAGACATACAAATGGATGGTTGGGAGCTGACAGGGGCTGAGTACAACAAACTTGACCAGGCCTGTAATAAGGGTTTCACAAAATCAGGTTTGCACACTGCTTGTCTGACCAGAGACTGCACTGAATCAATACATGCTGCAAGCACCTGTTCAGGACAAGCTGAGTACTGCTCATGGAAAAAGGCTGAGTCATCTTCCAACAGCCACACCAAAGATTCTACTTGAGCTGCATTAAAAGGAGGTGTATAATCGTCAGTTCCAATAGAGGCATCAGACAGGGCCAACTCTGTACAGATACAAATCAAAGCTTGTACATCCTCAAACACAAAATTGCCCCGATCCACAAAAACGTGAGCTATGCGGATGCATTCTAATAACTGCTCTCTGGTATATTCTCTTAGTGTCTGATAACAGAAATCTCTGTCATCTGTTGCCAGGAGCGAAAGATAAAAATTATCGTCCACCTCCATCTCAGTAATTTTAACAAGTGCTCAGACCCAATTCCAAGGTGCAGCCGATCTGATTGTAGGGCTCCAGAATTCTGTCACGAGGATGCTATCCAATACAGGTGGTCAGATCATTGGGCTGCACATTAAGGAATCGGGAACAGAGTAAGTGAAAAATATATATATTTATTAAAGATAAAGACACACGTGTAAACAAAACCACAGCAAACCATAAGCAAGAAACGAATACAAAGGAACACAACAAACCCCAAAAACAACCTAATCTAACTAGCTAACTAATATGTACAAAAGAGAACACACATACATGAACAAGGCAGGGGATGAGAGACAAGGGGAGCAGAAGGCCAGGTACTGGGAGCAGTCAGCAAGGGGAAGCTCGTATCAGGGGACAGGTATCAGGGGACAGGTCTCAGGGGACAGGGTACAAGGATCAGAGTCCAGGACAAGGCAGGGAACAGATCAGGTTCAGGACCAGGTAACGGATCAGGTTCAGGCAGGGACCAGGCTTACAGAAGGAATTCTGGAGCACTGAGCTTTGTTAAGGGCGGGTTTATATACAAGGAGAAATTGAAAATAATACCTGTCACCTGTATCTCATAGGCACCACATCCCTTCATTAAGAAGCTATATAGGAATATGAAGGTATTGGGACTTTTAAGGTGCAACAACTACACAATATTCAATATAAAAAATATAATTTTATTACAAAAAAATATATGAAAATTCATATGTACAAATATACATGAACCATCAAAATAAACATAATAGAGTTTCCAAAGTGCATACAGACAAAATTCTCTACATGTTTCGCCATTTTGTAGGCTTCCTCAGGAGTTTGTCATGCAAATACTGGAAACAAAGAAAGAAAAATAATAAATACATAATAATATTTACTCAAATTTCAAACTCAAAATTACAAAACAGAATATTATTAAGAAAAAAAGGATAACTGAAAACCATAACCAGCCCAATGGTTGCTCAAAAGTTCATCTCAAAATTAGATCTATTTATTCAAGGTATATGACCTTATTAGTATCAGTTGTAAGTACATTACCTGTAAATTTTGATGGTACAATCTAAAATGAAGAATGACCAGATAGCCAATGAGCTATCCCACACGGGGGCGCCCGTAAGGAGGGGATCATATGGTGTATCATAGAGGGGGAGAAATACTGGCACAAATAACCACCCGGATATTACTAGCACAGGAACAGAGGGCCATCTGGGGGAAATTACAAAGAAAATTTGAATGAAGTCAAATAACAATCTATGTATAAGAGTAAAGGCGTCTCCATCTAGTTATACGGCACATACCCCATCAGTATTTACCTGTTTATGGCTGTTGATAGTAAAAAATATATTAGAATAGGCAAAAAAGGGGCAGTATCTCCAAAGTACCCCAATCAGTGTCCACTCTAAAGGAAAAAGAATTAGTGGAAATTACTATAAATATATAATAATCCCCTCTAGTTGGTAATCAGAATTTTAATTTTTTAGCCATATACTTGCTAGCTGATATATACCTGGTTAATCCAATTGGATAAAGTGTGTCCACATTAGGGCATCTCTGCCGAAAAACTTGTTTTACAAAACCGATCAATCAGTTTACTGAAAAAATATATAAAATATAAAAACCATTTTAGATTAAAGACCAAGTAAACCAGACAACAGGATAAAAACCAATGTTGCCCATAAAGAGATCTAGTGCCTAAGTAATTTACCTTTGACTGATATCTAAGAACGTCTTCTCCCCAGAGTGTTGGTCATGCTACTGATTTACAAGGCTGCGATCTGGACTATATACCCCCTCCCCCTTCCCATTGGACGCACAATGGCGCCAAATCAATGGGCGGAGCGGGCACGTCAGTTCCGACATCCGCCCATCGTCAGATCCGACCCGGAAGTGACAATTCCACCACTGAAAAACCGGAGATGTCCGCCGGAAGCGCCACCCCGCTCATCAGGAGAAAACATCCTGACGAGCTGGACGCACCATAAGACGGATCCGGAAGGGGAAAACATGCCTAAAGTATAGAAAAGGGCAGACTTCCTTTTAAAATCACGGCAGAAAGGGCACATTGGATGTTAAAAAAATGGGGCCAGGATATCCGGTGGGCTTAGTCAGATGGCGCTCAGATTGTCTCCCAAAGGAGAACAAAGAGAAACGCCCTGGGCTCCCATATGATCACCAAATCCCCCCCAAAAAAGAAAAGGGAAACGCCAACCTAAAAAATGTGGTAAACTCCATTGAAATCAATTACATATAATGTAGATTTATCAATGATTAAAGAGAGCCCCTATGGAATATAGAAATGGTACATTCAGTCACCTGTACATAAAGACAAATTTAATAAACAAAAATAAAATAACAAAACAAAATTTTATTTGTTTTAAACAGAGTCTACATATACAGCATAACGATTTTTATCCTACAAAAAGGGTTTGAAACTGATGGACTCATTTAACCCGGGATACATAGTAGCTCTCAAGGTATGTATCCATCTGGTTTCTCGTTGTAGGAGATTTTTGTCCACATCCCCACCTCTTTCATTAAGAGGTATGTATTCTAAAGCAAAGAATTTAATCTTTGACAGATCGAAGGAGTGGAAAAGACCACTATGTCTACTAATAGGAGTCTCCATTTTTTTCTTTTGAATGAGAGATACATGGTCTCTCATTCTGTGAAAGAAAGGCCTCTTCGTTTTACCAACATAAAAGGCCTTACAATCACAGATCATCAAATAAATAACGCCAATTGACTGGCAATTGCTAAAGAAATTTGGTCTATACGTAACTCCATTAGGGAGAACTATTTCAGTAGAATCATATATAAACCTGCAAAATTCACAATGACCACATGGGGCCGAACCCTTTCTACTCTCAACCCTCTTGATTTGGAGATGGCTATGAACTAGTTGATCTTTTAAAGACCTAGATTTTCTATAGGTAATTTGGGGAAATGGCTTAATATATTTGGAGATAATCTCATCTGTTGCTAGCAAAGGCCAGAATTTTTCAATAATTTTTCTTACTTTCTGATGTTCACCAGAGAACCTGGTAATTAATCGTACCGTTTGGTCAGTAGTTTGAGGTTTCTTAGGATGTATTAGATCTTTCCTGTTTTTATTTTTTGCTCGTTTATAAGCTTTTTTGAGGGTTGAACGACTATACCCTCTAGCAATTAGTCGAGATTGGAGGGCAGAGGCCTCCGTCTCGAAATCTACTTCCTTACTACAATTTCTTTGAATTCGTAAGTACTGACTGTATGGGATACTTTGTACCAGAGTCCTGGGATGAGAACTTGTGGCATGCAGGATGGTATTGCCTGAAGAGGGCTTTCTATATAATGAAGAGCCCAAGGTGCCATCAGAGTTTAAGTAAATAGAAATATCCAGAAAATTAATCACATTCTGGTCACAAATCATCGTAAATTTGAGATTAAAGGAATTTACAGCTAATGAAGACATAAAAGATGTCAATTCCTCTAAGGAGCCAGTCCACACAACAAAAATGTCATCGATAAAGCGTCGCCATATCAAGACTTTATCAAAAAACATTTCAAATGATTCTAAAGAAAAAATCTCCCGTTCCCACCCCCCCAGGTACAGGTTGGCGTACGACGGGGCACACTTGGTCCCCATCGCAACACCCTGCACCTGGAGGTAGTGGGAACGGTCGAAAACAAAAATATTGTTGGTAAGTATGAACAGCAACAATTCCAAAATGAAATTGTTGTAGGGCCTGGCTCCAGGTCCTCTCTCAGAAAGGAAGCCGTCTATAACTTTAATACCCCTAGTGTGGGGGATAGAGTTATAGAGGGCTTCAACGTCTATAGCTACTAGCCATGACCCCGGTGGTACACATAGACCATCCAAAGATCTCAGTAGATCGGCGGTGTCTTGAATGTAGGAACTTAAAGAACCTACATGGGGCCTCAAATAGTCGTCTACCAGCTTACTAGCTGGTTCTGTAAGGCAACCAATCCCTGACACAATCGGACGGCCAGGGGGATTTTCCAAATTTTTGTGCACCTTTGGCAGAGCATAAAACGTGGGAAGTCTCGGCTTATCAATAACCAAGAATTCACACGTCTTCTTGTCTATAAGGTTATCACAAAATGCCCGATTAATGAGAATACGGTATTTTGTCTCCGCATATTTTACCTGTGCAAAAGGAATAGAGCGATACCAACTTTTATTTGAAAGGAGGTTCATGACCATCTGCTTATATTTGTTTAAATCCATTACCACTATGTTACCTCCTTTATCCGAGGGTTTTATCACTAATTGTTCGTTCTGTTTTAAAGATAACACGGCTTTTTGTTGGGATGGCTTAAGGTTGGTATTTCTTCTAAACCTTTTCCAATTGGTACTCTGTAGTTCCTTTGTAACTTGTTGGGTGAATGCACCGATCTACTGAGATCTTTGGATGGTCTATGTGTACCACCGGGGTCATGGCTAGTAGCTATAGACGTTGAAGCCCTCTATAACTCTATCCCCCACACTAGGGGTATTAAAGTTATAGACGGCTTCCTTTCTGAGAGAGGACCTGGAGCCAGGCCCTACAACAATTTCATTTTGGAATTGTTGCTATTCATACTTACCAACAATATTTTTGTTTTCGACCGTTCCCACTACCTCCAGGTGCAGGGTGTTGCGATGGGGACCAAGTGTGCCCCGTCGTACGCCAACCTGTACCTGGGGGGGTGGGAACGGGAGATTTTTTCTTTAGAATCATTTGAAATGTTTTTTGATAAAGTGTTGATATGGCGACGCTTTATCGATGACATTTTTGTTGTGTGGACTGGCTCCTTAGAGGAATTGACATCTTTTATGTCTTCATTAGCTGTAAATTCCTTTAATCTCAAATTTACGATGATTTGTGACCAGAATGTGATTAATTTTCTGGATATTTCTATTTACTTAAACTCTGATGGCACCTTGGGCTCTTCATTATATAGAAAGCCCTCTTCAGGCAATACCATCCTGCATGCCACAAGTTCTCATCCCAGGACTCTGGTACAAAGTATCCCATACAGTCAGTACTTACGAATTCAAAGAAATTGTAGTAAGGAAGTAGATTTCGAGACGGAGGCCTCTGCCCTCCAATCTCGACTAATTGCTAGAGGGTCTAGTCGTTCAACCCTCAAAAAAGCTTATAAACGAGCAAAAAATAAAAACAGGAAAGATCTAATACATCCTAAGAAACCTCAAACTACTGACCAAACGGTACGATTAATTACCAGGTTCTCTGGTGAACATCAGAAAGTAAGAAAAATTATTGAAAAATTCTGGCCTTTGCTAGCAACAGATGAGATTATCTCCAAATATATTAAGCCATTTCCCCAAATTACCTATAGAAAATCTAGGTCTTTAAAAGATCAACTAGTTCATAGCCATCTCCAAATCAAGAGGGTTGAGAGTAGAAAGGGTTCGGCCCCATGTGGTCATTGTGAATTTTGCAGGTTTATATATGATTCTACTGAAATAGTTCTCCCTAATGGAGTTACGTATAGACCAAATTTCTTTAGCAATTGCCAGTCAATTGGCGTTATTTATTTGATGATCTGTGATTGTAAGGCCTTTTATGTTGGTAAAACGAAGAGGCCTTTCTTTCACAGAATGAGAGACCATGTATCTCTCATTCAAAAGAAAAAAATGGAGACTCCTATTAGTAGACATAGTGGTCTTTTCCACTCCTTCGATCTGTCAAAGATTAAATTCTTTGCTTTAGAATACATACCTCTTAATGAAAGAGGTGGGGATGTGGACAAAAATCTCCTACAACGAGAAACCAGATGGATACATACCTTGAGAGCTACTATGTATCCCGGGTTAAATGAGTCCATCAGTTTCAAACCCTTTTTGTAGGATAAAAATCGTTATGCTGTATATGTAGACTCTGTTTAAAACAAATAAAATTTTGTTTTGTTATTTTATTTTTGTTTATTAAATTTGTCTTTATGTACAGGTGACTGAATGTACCATTTCTATATTCCATAGGGGCTCTCTTTAATCATTGATAAATCTACATTATATGTACCGTATTTTTCGCTCCATAAGACGCACCTGACCATAAGACGCACCTAGGTTTTGGAGGAGGAAAACCAGAAAAAAAATATTCTGAACCAAATGCTGTACTAAAATATTTACCAGTGCCCATGAAATACAGCCTGACCTGTGCCATTATTGCAGCTTGACCATTGCCACTAATGCAGCCTGGATATTGCCATTAATGCACCCTTTACATATAGTTATTAATGCAGCATGACCATTGCCATTAATTAATAAAATGTAATTAAATTAAAAACACAGTCCACTTTGCTGCAAAGATAGTCACTGGCTGCTTGCAGGAAGAGAAATTATATATTATTGATCAGTGTACTCTGTACAGCTCTGCACAGCACAGGGAAATGCATTGTTTTAAATTATTTCAAGGTGAAACTGTGCTACTCCTCCTCAGTGATGAAGAGTGGAGGAAAAGGTTGGAAACATGCAAAAAGAAGGAAGGAGAGATTGTCCCTGAATATGTGCTCCTGGAAATGAGAGCCAACTTCATTATCCCTGTAAAGGGTAATTTTCTAAAAGATGTTCTTTACGCTGAGCTGGGGTTAGGAAGAGAGAGGCTAGTGAGAAGTGCACACACTCACTTGTAATACTCCTGGGGGCTCCTCTCTAGCTCATTCAGTAGTAAATCTGTGTGTTTGTCTGCTGCTTCTTTTTAATCTTCCTGCCCACCTCTCCTTCACAAACAGAACACAGGAGCAGGGAGGGAGGGGCGAGAGAAGAGATGTGTGAAGCTGCTCAGTCGGGACAGGCTGCAGGCATGCTGGAGGTGGAGTTGGATGGAGCAGTGTGGGGATTGGATCCTCTCCACGTAGGACAGCTACACTCCCTGAGCCGTCAGCTGCACTGTCTGCACAGTGCACACAGTGACAGAGAGCAGAGCGCCATCAGAGGAGGGAGGAGAGGAGCAGATGGATGGGTTTTCCGTGGACAGGAACCAATTTCTCCACCCCTCACTTACTTCTCATGGCAGCGTCGGCGGGGGGCGGGGCCGGCAGCGGCGGGGGGCGGGGCCTAATGTATATTCTCTCCATAAGACGCAGAGACATTTTTCCCCATATTTTTGGGGGAAAAATATGCGTCTTATGGTCCGAAAAATACGGTAATTGATTTCAATGGAGTTTACCACATTTTTTAGGTTGGCGTTTCCCTTTTCTTTTTTGGGGGGGATTTGGTGATCATATGGGCGGCCAGGGCGTTTCTCTTTGTTCTCCTTTGGGAGACAATCTGAGCGCCATCTGACTAAGCCCACCGGATATCCTGGCCCCATTTTTTTAACATCCAATGTGCCCTTTCTGCCGTGATTTTAAAAGGAAGTCTGCCCTTTTCTATACTTTAGGCATGTTTTCCCCTTCCGGATCCGTCTTATGGTGCGTCCAGCTCGTCAGGATGTTTTCTCCTGATGAGCGGGGTGGCGCTTCCGGCGGACGTCTCTGGTTTTTCAGTGGTGGAATTGTCACTTCCGGGTCGGATCTGACGATGGGCGGATGTCGGAACTGACGTGCCCGCTCCGCCCATTGATTTGGCGCCATTGTGCGTCCAATGGGAAGGGGGAGGGGGGTATATAGTCCGGATCGCAGCCTTGTAAATCAGTAGCATGACCAACACTCTGGGGAGAAGACGTTCTTAGATATCAGTCAAAGGTAAATTACTTAGGCACTAGATCTCTTTATGGGCAACATTGGTTTTTATCCTGTTGTCTGGTTTACTTGGTCTTTAATCTAAAATGGTTTTTATATTTTATATATTTTTTCAGTAAACTGATTGATCGGTTTTGTAAAACAAGTTTTTCGGCAGAGATGCCCTAATGTGGACACACTTTATCCAATTGGATTAACCAGGTATATATCAGCTAGCAAGTATATGGCTAAAAAATTAAAATTCTGATTACCAACTAGAGGGGATTATTATATATTTATAGTAATTTCCACTAATTCTTTTTCCTTTAGAGTGGACACTGATTGGGGTACTTTGGAGATACTGCCCCTTTTTTGCCTATTCTAATATATTTTTTACTATCAACAGCCATAAACAGGTAAATACTGATGGGGTATGTGCCGTATAACTAGATGGAGACGCCTTTACTCTTATACATAGATTGTTATTTGACTTCATTCAAATTTTCTTTGTAATTTCCCCCAGATGGCCCTCTGTTCCTGTGCTAGTAATATCCGGGTGGTTATTTGTGCCAGTATTTCTCCCCCTCTATGATACACCATATGATCCCCTCCTTACGGGCGCCCCCGTGTGGGATAGCTCATTGGCTATCTGGTCATTCTTCATTTTAGATTGTACCATCAAAATTTACAGGTAATGTACTTACAACTGATACTAATAAGGTCATATACCTTGAATAAATAGATCTAATTTTGAGATGAACTTTTGAGCAACCATTGGGCTGGTTATGGTTTTCAGTTATCCTTTTTTTCTTAATAATATTCTGTTTTGTAATTTTGAGTTTGAAATTTGAGTAAATATTATTATGTATTTATTATTTTTCTTTCTTTGTTTCCAGTATTTGCAGGACAAACTCCTGAGGAAGCCTACAAAATGGCGAAACATGTAGAGAATTTTGTCTGTATGCACTTTGGAAACTCTATTATGTTTATTTTGATGGTTCATGTATATTTGTACATATGAATTTTCATATATTTTTTTGTAATAAAATTATATTTTTTATATTGAATATTGTGTAGTTGTTGCACCTTAAAAGTCCCAATACCTTCATATTCCTATATGGCAGGTTTATATAGTCCAGCAGACCCAGATCAGGTGTGCTTGATGGCTGGTGGAAAGTCTTGGTTAGGAGACACCCGCTGGTGGTCACCAGAACTACACCCACTGCTGCCGAATGCAACAGTGCCACCAGCAGGTGAGCCCAGTAATGACACCATTCCTGACACTCCCCCTCCTCCCTGTCCATCTACAAAGCTTACAAAAGTTTGTACAGACCTGAAAGCAGCGTGTTGCTCCCCCTCCTCTTGTGTGTGTATACAGAGCTGAAGGAGGAGGGGGAGGAGACAGCTTTGTTCTGCTCTGTGTGAGTGAGTGAGAACTGCAGGGACGGGAGACATGCATCTGATGATCGTGCAGACAGCAGAGACATACCATTCCCGGTGCAGTCCGGTGTGAATGACGTGTCCGGGTCTAGAGCAGATGAAGACCCATACACATCATTCAAAAACCGGACTGTCTGGGGGAAAACCGTACAGGTGGCAACCCTAGTCATCACCTCCAGCTACAGGCCTCACAGTTCAGTCTGTGTCTCTGCAGTGTGTGTCATCACCTCTCGCCTCTTCCAATGCACAGGTGAGGCTACATTGTGCACGGGTCATGCTGCATTGGGCACGGGTGAGGCTGCATTGGGCACGGGTCACGCTGCATTGGGCACAGGTGAGGCTGCATTGGGCACAGGTGAGACTGTTTTGGGCATGGGCAGGCTACGCTGCATTGGGCACAGGTGAGGCTGCGTTGGGCACAGGCCACACTGCATTGGACACAGGTGAGGCTGCATTGGGCACTGGACTCGCTGCATTGGGCACAGGCCACGCTGCATTGGGCACAAGTGGGCACAGGTGAGGCAGTATTGGGCACAGGCAGACCACGCTGCATTGGGCACAGGTGAGGATTATTGAAGCGCTAACACCAGGTGTTTGGAGTATCTTTATCTGTTGATTAAACTTTCTGGAATACATATATTGCTATTGTGGTGTAGGATCTGGGTTCTTTTTTTCTTTCTTTCATCTCAGACTCGAACCACACGCCCTTTAAACCACGCCCACTATTTAATTTAAGTCCGCCATTTTTTTGTGGGGGGGGGCATACAACATTTTGCTATGGGGCCCTGTGATTTCTAGTTACGCCCCTGCCTCCAGCTACAGGCCTCACAGTTCAGTCTGTGTCTCTGCAGTGTGTGTCATCACCTCCAGCTACAGGCCTCACAATCCAGTCTGTGTCTCTGCAGTATGTGTATCACATCCAGCTACAGATGGCAGTGCGGTTAGACGCAGCGGCTACTCCGGGTCCAAAAGACAGAGCCTTTATGTCTTTTAATGTTGTCTCTTTGTCTTCAAATAGTCTTACCTTATCACAAAGTCATCTGGAAACTACTTTAAAACATAACTACGATTGCCAAAGTCTTTTGGATATCGGCAGCATACACAATCATCAACTTTCACCGGCGGCTATCGAGAAGCTACGAGACCTCTGTTTACTGAAACCTGACCCCAAGACCGCAGTTTCGCCTACTGAAGCTACCCGCACAAGGCAGCGACGCAAGCAGTGTGAGAGGAGACAGAAATGCGGTAAGCGTGGTGGTATACGCGCTAGGCTAAGGGCTAAACCCACAAGGCCGGCTCTTTCAACACTTATGCTCTCTAATGTTCGCTCGCTGGAAAACTAACTGGACTTAATTCAACTCAGTCGGTCTACACAGCATGAGACAAGGGATTGCTGTGTGTTTATCTTCACTGAAACATGGCTAAATAACAACATCCCGAATTCCGCCATTCAGCTACATGGGCTAACCTGCTACCGAGCGGATAGAGATTCATCACTGTCCAGTAAGACTCGCGGAGGTGGTCTGTGTGTGTATATCAACAAAGAATGGTGTAATAATGCTGTGGTGGTAACAAAACACTGCTCATCACTGGTAGAGTTTATGTTTGTGAAGTGTCGACCATTCTATCTGCCGAGGGAGTTCACGGCCATTGTTATTGTTGCGGTTTACATTCTCCCGTGTGTAAACGCTAAGGACGCGCTTCGCGAACTTTACAGCTCTATCAGCGAACATCAAACAAACAACCCTGACGGCTTTTTCATTGTTGCTGGTGACTTCAACCATGCAAACTTAAAGACAGTTTTGCCGAAGTTCTACCAACATGTGAATTTTGCAACAAGGGGAAACAACATACTGGACTTTGTTTATACAACAGAGAAAAATGCATACAAGGCTGAACCCCGCCCCCACCTTGGGTATTCAGATCACATCTCTGTTATGCTAATTCCAGCATACAAACCGTTGCTTACACTTGCAAAACCGGTTCAAAAATAAATCACAGTATGGCCAGACAATGCTACCCCAGTACTGCAGGACTGCTTACAGCACACAGATTGGAACATGTTTAAAGAGGCAGCCACTTATAACAATCATACAGACTTACAAGAGTACACTGAAACAGTGACTGCTTACATCAAAAAGTGCATAGATGATGTGACAGTCACCAGGATTATCACCACACGTGCCAACCAGAAGCCATGGATGACAGCAGAGGTTCGTGGGCTGCTAAAGACCAGAGATGAGGTATTCAGATCAGGGGATAAAGCAGCTCTCAAAACAGCAAGAGCCAATCTGTCTCATGGCATCAAGAAGGCAAAACAACAATATGCTAAAAAAAAATTATAAACACTTTAGCGACAGCAAAGATACACAGGCCCTGTGGCAAGCCATCCAGACCATCACTAACTACAAGCCCCTGCCACAGGCCAGTGATAATGATACTTCTCTCCCGGATGCACTCAACCACTTTTATACACGGTTTGAGATGCAGAACCAAACACCTTCACAAAAATTACCCATATCCCGAAAAAACAGGGCGCTCTGCTTTTCTCCAGCTGACGTAAGAAAGACCCTGTTCAGGATCAACCGACGGAAGGCTACTGGCCCTGATGACATACCTGGACATGTGCTGAGAGACTGTGCTGTACAGCTGATGGATGTCCTTACAGATATCTTTAAAATTTCGCTGAGCCAGGCGGTTGTCCCTACGTGTCTTAAATCCACCACCATAATTCCAGTGCCAAAGAAGACACGTGTCCTGTTTGAATGACTATCGTCCCATAGCACTAACTCCAATAATGATGAAGTGCTTTGAGAGGTTAGTCATGCATCACATTAGGTCCTGTCTTTTAAACACGCTAGACCCATATCAGTTTGCATACCATCCGAACCGTTCCACGGACGATGCAGTATCCTCTACTCTTCACTTGGCCCTTACCCACTTAAAACAGAAAGACTCTTATTTTAGAATGCTGTTCATTGACTTTAGCTCAGCATTTAATACAATAATTCCTCAGCAACTTATCACTAAATTGAGCTCGCTGGGCCTCAACCTGCCCCTCTGTAATTGGATTCTGGACTTTTTAACCGGAAGGCCTGAGTCAGTCCACGTTGGCTGCAGCACGTCGAGCACTACCACACTGAGCACGTGTGCCCCACAGGGATGTGTGCTCAGCCCACTGCTCTTCACACTGCTGACCCACGACTGCACTGCCAAGTTCAGCTCCAACCATATCATCAAGTTTGTGGATGACACAACTGTGGTAGGTCTCATCAGCAACAATGATGAAACACTCTACAGAGAGGAAGTGGCACAACCGTTTAAATGGTGTAGTACAAACAACCTGCTCCTTAATGTAAGCAAAACAAAGGAGATTGAGATGGATTTCAGTAGAAATTCTGTTGATCACACCCCACTGACCATCGACAGCTTGATTGTGGAGAGAGTAAGCAGTATTAAATTACTGGGAGTGCACATCTCAGAGGATCTTACCTGGACAACCAACATCACGTCACTAACCAAGAAGGCACAACAACGCCTATATTTTCTCCGCCGCCTTAAAAAAGCCAGTCTACCTCCACCCATTCTTACTAAATTCTATCGGGGAACCATTGAAAGTGTGCTGACCAGCTGCATCATTGTCTGGTATGGGAACTGCAGTTCTGCTGACCGCAAGACCCTGTAGCGGCTAGTGAAGACGGCTGAAAAGATTATTGGTGTCTCTCTCCCCTCCATCCTGGACATTTTCCAAACACGATGCTCCAGCAAAGCTACCAGTATCGTGAGGGATCCTACCCATCCCTCCCACAGTCTCTTCCAGCTCTTGCCGTCAGGTAGAATGTACCGGAGTATCAAAACCAGGACTGTCAGACTGCTCAACAGTTTTTTCCCCAAGACTGTGAGAGCCCTCAACTCCAATCCTCTTTGAAACCTCTTCTACAACCTATAAATTGTGACCAGGAACATCTAACTTCCCCTCTTTTTTACTCTTGAATATGCACTAGACACTTTTATAAACACTTGCTGCTACAAAGACTTTTGGAAATATACAGTATATGTACAGTTACGTAGTTCCCAGATGTGTATAGGTTTATAATATATATATTTTTTTGTTCTTTACTGTGTTTTTATTCTTTGTATATTTATTTATAATTATGTTTAGTTTGTATGTAGCATCTTGGCCCTGTGAGATACGACATTTTGTTCTACTGTATGTCTTTATGTGTAGTAGAATGACAATAAAGCTTGACTTGACTTGACTTGATCTCTAACAATCAACCAGGATATCTACTCCTGGCAAGTAAATTGTGAGGAGCATCCCTGCCTAAACTCCAGTGTGCTACACATGGATGACACAGACTACCTAAAGTGTTACTAAACCCAGGACCCTGCATTCATTATACAGTGCCTTGAAAAAGTATTTATACCCCTTGAAACTTTCCACATTTTGTCATGTTACAACCAAAATCATAAATGTTTTTTATTGGGGTTTTATGTGATAAACCAATACAGAGTGGCACATACTTGTGAAGTGGAAGGAAAATGATAAATGGTTTTCAACATTTCTTTACAAATAAATATGTGAATAGTGTAGCGTGCATTTGTTTTCAAGCCCCCTAAGTCAATACTTTGTAGAATCACCTTTTTCTGCAATTACAGCTGCAAGTCTTTTTGGGTATGTCTCTACCAGGTTTGCACATCTAGAGAGTGACATTTTTGCCCATTCTTCTTTGCAAAATAGCTCAATCTCTGTCAGGCTGGATGGAGAGTGCCTGTGAACAGCACTTTTGAAGTCTTGCCACAGATTCTAAATTGGATTTGGGTCTGGACTAGGGATGGGCCCGGTGCTCGATTCGAACCCATGTTCGAATCGAGCACCGGGCGTTCGCTCGCTCGTCGAGCCCAGAACTATTTGGGCCGTTCGCATCACATTCGTGTGATGCGAGCGGCCCCGCAATGCATTGCGGCCGGCGCGGCCGGCGCAGTGCATTGCTGGCTGATGATTGCCCAAGCATGCACTGTGACCCCGCATGCTTGGCCAATCACAGCGCCCGAAACTCGGAGAGCAATAATTGGCTACAGGCAGGACGCCTGTAGCCAATTACAGCTCAGGGGCTTTAGTACATGCCCCACCATTTAAAAGGCCGCCACGCCATCGGCCCCGGTCACATGAGTTCCGGCTTTAGGAGAGATCAGTCTGCTGATTCTGTCTTTGCTTGATACTGAAAGATTTGCTCTTCTTTGCTAAACCATTGGCTATTTCTTTGCTAAACCATTGCTACCTAAGTCATTGATCGTTCATTGCTGCTGATTGCACAGTTAGCGTGTTATTAGCTGCTGCTGGGGATTAGTCTGGTGCGTGCTTACTGTTAGTACAGTATTGCAGTAGTACCAACCGCAGTGCTGTTAGCACAGCATTGCACCCCAACAGCACCCATAGGACTTCTAGTGTGTTAGTGGCAGCAAACAGAGCTCCTATATTTTCTTCTCAGCAGCACCCATAGGACTTCTAGTGTGTTAGTGGCAGCAAACAGAGCTCCTATATTTTCTTCTCAGCAGCACCCATAGGACTTCTAGTGTGTTAGTGGCATCACACAGAGCTCCTATATTTTCTTCTCAGCAGCACCCATAGGACTTCTAGTGTGTTAGTGGCAGCAAACAGAGCTCCTATATTTTCTTCTCAGCAGCACCCATAGGACTTCTAATTTGTTAGTGGCATCACACAGAGTTCCTATATTTTCATCTCAGAAGCACCCATAGGACTTCTAGTGTGTTAGTGGCATCACACAGAGCTCCTATATTTTCTTCTCAGAAGCACCCATAGGACTTCTAGTGTGTTAGTGGCAGCAAACAGAGCTCCTATATTTTCTTCTTAGCAGCACCCATAGGACTTCTAATGTGTTAGTGGCATCACACAGAGTTCCTATATTTTCATCTCAGAAGCACCCATAGGACTTCTAGTGTGTTAGTGGCATCACACAGAGCTCCTATATTTTCTTCTCAGCAGCACCCATAGGACTTCTAGTGTGTTAGTGGCATCACACAGAGCTCCTATATTTTCATCTCAGAAGCACCCATAGGACTTCTAGTGTGTTAGTGGCATCACACAGAGCTCCTATATTTTCTTCTCAGAAGCACCCATAGGACTTCTAGTGTGTTAGTGGCAGCAAACAGAGCTCCTATATTTTCTTCTTAGCAGCACCCATAGGACTTCTAATGTGTTAGTGGCATCACACAGAGTTCCTATATTTTCATCTCAGAAGCACCCATAGGACTTCTAGTGTGTTAGTGGCATCACACAGAGCTCCTATATTTTCTTCTCAGAAGCACCCATAGGACTTCTAGTGTGTTAGTGGCAGCAAACAGAGCTCCTATATTTTCTTCTCAGCAGCACCCATAGGACTTCTAGTGTGTTAGTGGCATCACACAGAGTTCCTATATTTTCATCTCAGAAGCACCCATAGGACTTCTAGTGTGTTAGTGGCATCACACAGAGCTCCTATATTTTCTTCTCAGCAGCACCCATAGGACTTCTAGTGTGTTAGTGGCATCACACAGAGCTCCTATATTTTCTTCTCAGCAGCACCCATAGGACTTCTAGTGTGTTAGTGGCATCACACAGAGCTCCTATATTTTCATCTCAGAAGCACCCATAGGACTTCTAGTGTGTTAGTGGCATCACACAGAGCTCCTATATTTTCTTCTCAGCAGCACCCATAGGACTTCTAGTGTGTTAGTGGCAGCAAACAGAGCTCCTATATTTTCTTCTCAGCAGCACCCATAGGACTTCTAGTGTGTTAGTGGCAGCAAACAGAGCTCCTATATTTTCTTCTCAGCAGCACCCATAGGACTTCTAGTGTGTTAGTGGCATCACACAGAGCTCCTATATTTTCTTCTCAGCAGCACCCATAGGACTTCTAGTGTGTTAGTGGCAGCAAACAGAGCTCCTATATTTTCTTCTCAGCAGCACCCATAGGACTTCTAATGTGTTAGTGGCATCACACAGAGTTCCTATATTTTCATCTCAGAAGCACCCATAGGACTTCTAGTGTGTTAGTGGCATCACACAGAGCTCCTATATTTTCTTCTCAGAAGCACCCATAGGACTTCTAGTGTGTTAGTGGCAGCAAACAGAGCTCCTATATTTTCTTCTTAGCAGCACCCATAGGACTTCTAATGTGTTAGTGGCATCACACAGAGTTCCTATATTTTCATCTCAGAAGCACCCATAGGACTTCTAGTGTGTTAGTGGCATCACACAGAGCTCCTATATTTTCTTCTCAGAAGCACCCATAGGACTTCTAGTGTGTTAGTGGCAGCAAACAGAGCTCCTATATTTTCTTCTCAGCAGCACCCATAGGACTTCTAGTGTGTTAGTGGCATCACACAGAGTTCCTATATTTTCATCTCAGAAGCACCCATAGGACTTCTAGTGTGTTAGTGGCATCACACAGAGCTCCTATATTTTCTTCTCAGCAGCACCCATAGGACTTCTAGTGTGTTAGTGGCATCACACAGAGCTCCTATATTTTCATCTCAGAAGCACCCATAGGACTTCTAGTGTGTTAGTGGCATCACACAGAGCTCCTATATTTTCTTCTCAGCAGCACCCATAGGACTTCTAGTGTGTTAGTGGCAGCAAACAGAGCTCCTATATTTTCTTCTCAGCAGCACCCATAGGACTTCTAGTGTGTTAGTGGCATCACACAGAGCTCCTATATTTTCTTCTCAGCAGCACCCATAGGACTTCTAGTGTGTTAGTGGCAGCAAACAGAGCTCCTATATTTTCTTCTCAGCAGCACCCATAGGACTTCTAGTGTGTTAGTGGCATCACACAGAGCTCCTATATTTTCATCTCAGAAGCACCCATAGGACTTCTAGTGTGTTAGTGGCATCACACAGAGCTCCTATATTTTCTTCTCAGCAGCACCCATAGGACTTCTAGTGTGTTAGTGGCAGCAAACAGAGCTCCTATATTTTCATCTCAGAAGCACCCATAGGACTTCTAGTGTGTTAGTGGCATCACACAGAGCTCCTATATTTTCATCTCAGAAGCACCCATAGGACTTCTAGTGTGTTAGTGGCATCACACATAGCTCCTATATTTTCTTCTCAGCAGCACCCATAGGACTTCTAGTGTGTTAGTGGCATCACACAGAGCTCCTATATTTTCATCTCAGAAGCACCCATAGGACTTCTAGTGTGTTAGTGGCATCACACAGAGCTCCTATATTTTCTTCTCAGCAGCACCCATAGGACTTCTAGTGTGTTAGTGGCAGCAAACAGAGCTCCTATATTTTCTTCTCAGAAGCACCCATAGGACTTCTAGTGTGTTAGTGGTATCACACAGAGTTCCTATATTTTCATCTCAGAAGCACCCATAGGACTTCTAGTGTGTTAGTGGCATCACACAGAGCTCCTATATTTTCTTCTCAGCAGCACCCATAGGACTTCTAGTGTGTTAGTGGCATCACACAGAGCTCCTATATTTTCATCTCAGAAGCACCAATAGGACTTCTAGTGTGTTAGTGGCAGCAAACAGAGCTCCTATATTTTCTTGTCAGCAGCACACATAGTACCTATAGTGTGTTAGTGTCAGCACCCATAGGACCTACAGTGTGTTGTGAGCACACATAGGAGTTCTATTTTTTATACTATATACACTACCGACTACAATGGCTGGAAGACCGCCAAGGAGAGGCAGAGCGTGCCGAGGCAAGAACACAGGGCAGGCAGGCTCTGTTTCTAGAGACAACAGTGCTGGCCGTGGACGTGGTCGTGCATCGTCATCAGCACGTGGCCATGGGACACACTTGTCTTTGTTTTCGGCAGCTGGACATGTGGAGCCGCATCATGCCGAAGGCTTGGTAGAATGGATGACCAAGCCCTCCTCATCCTCCTCATCCTCTCTCACCCAGGCTCAGGGTACTGGCAGAGCAGCTGCCAATGCGTACTCAATGACATCATCAGCCACCCCTTCCCTAGACCCACCATGTCCTCCTGAGGAGTCCCCCGAACTGTTTGAGCACAGTGTTGGGTACATGCTCCAGGAGGATGCCCAACGATTCGAAGGCTCGGATGATGATACCCAGCTTGAGGAAGTCAGTAGTGTGCGCGCAGAGAGAGGGGATGCTGAAGGACAGCAATCTGGCAGTAGTGTTCCACCAGCTGCAGCTTACTGCCAGGTTTGCTCTAGTGGTGAAGAGGGAGGGGATGATGAGGTCACTGACTCCACGTGGGTGCCTGAAGGGAGAGAGGAGGAGGAGGAGGAGGATGCAGCGTCACATGTCCAACGAGGCAGGATGCCCCCTGGAGGCCAGCTAGAGGCCAGCACAGCAACTGTACCACACCGCAGAGCTCCGCCTGTGCAGGGCGCTGCCTCTGCACGTTATCACAAAAGTTCTTTGGTGTGGGCCTTTTTTGAGACGAGTGCATCAGATCGCACCACTGCTATTTGCAATATTTGTCTCAAGCGTATCTCGCGTGGCCAAAACATCAGCCGCTTGGGCACCACAAGCATGAGCAGACATATGTCGACCTGCCATGCAGCTCGTTGGCAAGCACACATAAAAGACCCACACCAAAGAACAAAGCGGACCTCTCCTTGCTCCTCATCAGCTGGGATCTCCATCCCCACTATATCTTCAGTCCTCTCTGAAAGCTGCTCTGAGAGGACTGAAGGTGTAGAATTAGGTGTGTCACAACCAAGTACTTGCAGTACACCGACGTCCGATTGTAGCAGGCAAATTTCCCTGCCCCAGCTGCTGGACCGTCGAAAGAAGTATACTCCCAGCCATCCACATGCCCAGCGGTTGAATGCTAGCTTGGCTAAATTGCTAGCACTTCAACTGCTGCCTTTTCAGTTGATAGACTCGGCCCCCTTCCGTGAGTTTGTTCAATGTGCGGTTCCTCAGTGGCAGGTTCCCAAACGCCACTTTTTCTCACGGAAGGCGATTCCGTCTCTCTACTGGCATGTGGAAGGCAATGTCCATGCCTCGCTGGACAGGGCGGTCAGCGGTAAGGTGCATATTACCGCTGACTCATGGTCCAGCAGGCATGGACAGGGACGTTATCTTTCTTTCACGGCCCATTGGGTCACTCTATTGGCAGCTGGGAGGGATGCAGGACAAGGTGCAGTAGTGTTGGAGGTTGTTCCGCCACCACGCCTCCAAAATGCTACTACTGGTTGTGACACACCTCTCTCCTCCACCCCCTCCTCTTCTTCTTCCTCCATGTCCTCTTCGAGTGCTCTGTCCTCGGAACCAGCGGTGCTCCGTAGGCGTACAAGGGGCTACGCGAGTACGCAGGCAAAAAGATGCCATGCCGTGCTTGCGCTGGTGTGTTTGGGGGACAGGAGCCACACTGGGCCAGAGGTTCTGGCAGCTCTGCAGGGGCAGGCCGAGAGGTGGTTGACGCCACGCCAGCTTAAGCCAGGAATGGTCGTTTCTGATAATGGCACCAACCTCCTCTCCGCCCTGCGACAGGGGCAGCTCACCCATGTGCCCTGTATGGCTCACGTCCTCAACCTGGTGGTGCAGCGGTTCTTGGGCAGGTTCCCAGGCTTACAGGATGTCCTGAGGCAGGCCAGGAAAGTCTGTGTGCATTTCCGCCGATCTTATAATGCCAGTGCTCGGCTGACTGAGCTGCAAAAGGAGCTGAACCTGCCCAAGAACCGCCTAATATGTGACATGCCCACCAGGTGGAACTCAACGTTGGCCATGCTGCAGCGACTGCACACGCAGCAGAGGGCCATCAATGAGTACCTTTGCGACTACGGCACCAGGACAGGGTCAGGGGAGCTTGGCTTTTTTTCCCCACGCCAGTGGAGCATGATCAGGGATGCATGCACTGTCCTCTCACCATTTGAGGAGGCCACGAGGATGGTGAGCAGTGACAGTGCATGCATCAGTGACACTGTACCTCTTGTCCACCTGTTGGAGCATACGCTGCGTGGGATAATGGACAGGGCACTTGAGGCAGAACAGAGGCAGGAAGAGGAGGACTTCCTTGTCTCTCAAGGCCCCCTTTATCCAGACAATGTTCCTTCTGTCCCACCCATCACACAGGAAGAGGAGGAGGAGGAGGAGGAGGAGGAGGATTGTGTGAGCATGGAGGTGGAGCCTGGCACTCAGCATCAGCAGCAGCAGTCTTTTAGGGATGATGTACAGTCCCAACAAACCAGTGGACTTGTACGTGGCTGGGAGGAGGTGGCTGGCGATCATGTCATCCTCAGTGACCCAGAAGACTCCGGACCGAATGCCTCAGCTAACCTACGCTGCATGGCCTCCCTGATCCTGCAAAGCCTGCGGAAGGATCCTCGTGTTCTTCGGATCAAGGAGAGTGACCATTACTGGCTGGCCACTCTCCTTGATCCACGGTACAAGGGTAAGGTTGCGGACCTTATCTTGCCGTCGCAGAGGGAGCAGAGGATGAGACATCTCAGGGAGGCCTTGCAGAAAGGTCTGTGCAACGCGTTCCCAGAAACTGGGAGGTTACAAACTCCTGGTCCTGGACGACGAGTTGCTGAGGCTTCGGTCAGTAGCAGAAGGAGCGGTGGGGAAGGTGGACGTCTGACCGATGCGTTTAGTCCGCAGCCCCAAGGTATGATCGGTTCCAGCAACCATCGCCAGCGTCTGATATACATGGTGCAGGAATACCTAGGGGCAAGGTCAGACTTGGACACCTTTCCCACCGAAAATCCTCTGGCTTACTGGGTCCTGAGGATGGATCACTGGCCAGAGCTTGCACAGTATGCAATTGAGCTACTGGCCTGTCCTGCATCCAGCGTTCTTTCCGAACGCACATTCAGTGCTGCTGGAGGATTTGTCACCGATCATAGGGTGCGCCTGTCCACCGACTCGGTTGATCGACTGACCTTCATAAAAATGAATCAGTCTTGGATCACCAACAGCTACCAGACACCTGAAGCGGATATAACGGAATAATTTATAATGTCACATCCCTTCAAGACTGCCTATGCTGATGCTGAGTGACTGTCCTGTTATGTTCACTGACTATCCTCTTCCTCCTCCTCAATGATCCATGCCACCACACCAGTGCCTAAGGCACAATTTTTCAGCCCCTGTATAACAGGGGCGTGTAATTACAATTTTTTAAAAAGATGCTTCGCAACAGGTGTGACTGCTGTGCTCAGAGTACAGTATCTGTGAGGGGTTGCAGTGTTGTGGCACCAGCACCAGTGCCTAAGGCACAATTTTTCAGCCCCTGTTGGGGCGTGTAATTACAATTTTTAGGCAATGCTTTGCAACAGGTCTCATTGCTGTGCTCAGAGTACAGTATCTGTGAGGGGTTGCAGTGTTGTGGCACCAGCACCAGTGCCTAAGGCACAATTTTTCAGCCCCTGTATAAAAGGGGCGTGTAATTACAATTTTTTAAAAAGATGCTTCGCAACAGGTGTGACTGCTGTGCTCCAAGTACAGTATCTGTGAGGGGTTGCAGTGTTGTGGCACCAGCACCAATGCCTAAGGCACAATTTTTCAGCCCCTGTTTAACAGGGGCGTGTAATTACAAATCTTGATCTAATAGTTCACAGCAGGGCCCATTCCTGCGCCCACCAAGAGTAACTATGAGGGCCTACAGTCTTGTGGCAACACCGTCCACCACCACCACCACCACCAAAGGCCCAATTTTTCTGCCCTGTTCAACAGGTGCATGCAATTACAAATCTTGATCTAATAACTCACAGCAGGGCCCATTCCTGCACCCACCAAGAGTAACTGTGAGGGCTTACAGTCTTGTGGCAACACCGTCCACCACCACCACCACCACCACCAAAGGCCCAATTTTTCTGCCCGGTTCAACAGGTGCATGCAAGTACAAATCTTGATCTATTAACTCACAGCAGGGCCCATTCCTGTGCCCACCAGTCTTGTGGCTACACCAACATCTAATAGGGCAAATTTCTGCAGAGTATATACGGCAGGCCCCTACTTTCAAACATCCAACTTACAAACGACTCCTACTTGCAAACGGCAAGAGAAAACAGGAAGTGAGAGGAAATCTACCCCTAGGAAGGAAAATTCTATCCTGTTAGATTTAATTTGGGAAAAAGGAATCTCCTCTCTACTGATGCTTTATCACCAATCCTTGTTTCAATTAAAACCCCACTTTTCCAAAAACATTTGTCATTGGGACGGAAAGTGAGGTGACATGTTCTGAACAGATGTGCAAAGACAGCAAATGTTACAGGGGTGATAACCCCTCCCTATGTTCTCCAAAAAGCTTAAAAATTGATTTTTTTGGGATGTAGCTACACTTCATAATGTACCTGTTCAGATTCTACTTAAGAACAAACCTACAGTCCATGTCTTGTTTGCACCACCTATATACTGCTGTTCAGAGTATATAGGGTTGTAGGTATAGGGTTTTATTTTGGGTGCGGGGTCCCCCTTAGTATCCATACAAGACCCAAAGGGGCTGGGGTGGGGGGGGGGGGGGGGTGATGGGATAGCCATGCCATTTTTCTCAAGGATTTTCAGCCATATGGCGGCCAGGACAAGACATGACATTAAAGCCGCAAGTGGTTTTAAATGGCTTCTTTTTTTCCTTTACAAATGTCATTTTGTGCAAGGACAGTTCTAAACACGGGAAACACATGCCACTTCACAGGCATACTTTAGACACCCCCCAGGTACCATATTTAAAGGAAAATTTCACTTTTTTTTTTTTCACTTTATGCATCATTAAAATGACTGCTCCCGAAAAAACTTTAGTTTAGTTTTTAAAATTTCTTTTTGCATTGATATATGTCCCCTGGGGCAGGACCCGGGTCCCCAAACCTGTTTTATGACATTAACATGCATATTGGCCGTTGTAATTAGCAATTTTGATTTCGAACGTTCGCGTCCATTATAACGAATAGGGTTCGAAAATTCGCGCGAACTTTCGGTCCGTTCGAAGGTTCTGGTGCGAACCGAACCCGGGGGTGTTCGGCTCATCCCTAGTCTGGACTTTGAATGGGCCAGTCTAAACACATGGATATGCTTTGATCTAAACCATTCTATTGTAGCTCTGGTTGTATGTTTAGGGTCCTTGTCCTGCTGGAAGGTGAATATTTTCCCCAGTCTCAAGTCTTTTGCAGACTCAAACAGGTTTTCTTCTAAGATTGTCTTGTGTTTGGCTCCATCCATATTCCCATCAACTCTGACCAGCTTCCCTGTTCCT
This sequence comes from Rana muscosa, assembly GCA_029206835.1. Lineage (NCBI taxonomy): Eukaryota > Metazoa > Chordata > Amphibia > Anura > Ranidae > Rana > Rana muscosa. Next base: position 967,094,854 of record CM055117.1, on the reverse strand, counting down.
GCTGAGGAAAAGCATCCCCACAACATGATGCTACCACCATGTTTCACAGTGGGTATGGTGTGTTCAGGGTGATGTGCAGTGTTAGTTTTCCACCACACATAGCATTTTGCTTTTAGACCAAAAAGTTCAATTTTGGTCTCATATGACCGGAGCACCTTCTTCCACATGTTTGCTGTGTCCCCAACATGGCTTTCCGCAAACTGCAAACAGGACTTCTTATGGCTTTCTTTCAACGATGGCTTTCTTCTTGCGACTCTTCCATAAAGGCCAGATTTGTGAAGTGAACGATTAGTAATTCTAGATTCTCCCATCTGAGCTGTGGATATCTGCAACTCCTCCAGAGTTTACCATGGGCCTCTTGGCTGCTTCTCTGATTAATACTCTCCTTGCCTGGCCTGTCAGTTTAGGTGGACGGCCATGTCTTGGTAGGTTTGCAGTTGTGCCATACTCTTTCCATTTTCGGATGATGAATTGAACAGTGCTCCATGAGATGTTCAAAGCTTGGGCTATTTTTTATAACATATCCCTGCTTTAAAGGTCTTTACAACTTTATCTCTGACCTGTCTGGTGTGTTCCCTGGCCTCCATAATGCTGTTCGTTCACTAAGGTTCTCTAACAAACCTCTGAGGGCTTCACAGAACAGCTGTATTTATACTGAGATTAAAATACACACGGGTGGACTCTATTTACTAATCAGGAGACTTTTGAAGGCAATTGGTTCCACTCGATTTTAGTTAGGGGTATCAGAGTAAAGGGGCTGAATACAAATGCATGCCACACTTTTCACATATTTAGTTGTAAAAAAAAATTGAAAACCATTTATAATTTTCCTTCCAGTCACAATTATGTTGGTCTATCACACAAAGTCCAAAATGTGGAAAATGTCAAGGGGTATGAATACTTTTTTAAGGAACTATATCTGGTCTACCACAGTATATATAAACTGCTAAATACCTTTTTTCATCAGCAGTTAACCACTCGCCAACCGCCGCACACCGATGTACGTCGGTAGAATGGCACGGCAGGCATATGGGCGTACAGGTACGTCCCTTTAAATTTGCCACCCTGCAGGTGCGCGCCTGCCGCGTGCCTCGCGAGTGCGGCCACGGGTCTCAGGAGCTCAATGCTATTGCGGTCGGCAAGAGCAGAACAGGGAAATGCCTTTGTAAACAAGGCATTGCCCTATTCTGACTAGTGACACTGTCGCAGATGGATGGTGTCACGTGTAGCCACGCCCCCTCACAGTAGCAATCACTCCCTAGGAAACACTTAACCCCTGCAGCGCCACCTAGTGATTAACCCCTTCACTGACAGTGTAATTTTTACAGTTATCAGTGCATTTTTATAGCACTGATCGCTGTAAAAATTACAATGGTCCCAAAATGGTGTCAAAAGGGTCCGATGTGTCCACCATAATGTTGCAGTCACCATAAAAATCGCTGATCGCCGCCATAACTAGTAAAAAAAATTTTTTTATAAAAATGACATAAAACAGTCCCCTATTTTGTAGAAGCTATAACTTTTGCACAAACCAATCAATAAACGCTTATTGCAATTTTTTTTACCAAAAATATGTAGAAGAATACGCATCGGCCTAAACTGTGAAAAAAAAATGTTTTTTATAGATTTTTTGGGGATATTTATTATAGCAAAAAGTAAAAAAATATTGAATTTTTTTCAAAATTGTCGCTCTATTTTTGTTTATAGCGCAAAAAATAAAAACTGCAGAGGTGATCAAATACCACCAAAAGAAATCTCTATTTGTGGGAAAAAAAGGACGCCAATTTTGTTTGGGAGCCACGTCGCATGACTGCGCAATTGTCAGGTAAAGCGACGCAGTGCGAATCACAAAAAGGGGCCTGGTCCTTTAGCTACAAAATGGTCCGGGGCTTAAGTGGTTAAAGCTTGTAGGAGGAGTTTTCTGACTGTCCTGTGAGGCTGCAGGACCCCTGACCCTCTGTCTGGACAGTTCTTATTGGCCCTGTGCTGATCAGATGCACCTTTCAAAGAAAAAAAACTGAACAGACAGGAACAAACTGTCTTTTTACACAATACAAATGATTAACCCCTTAGGCTCCACAGTGACTAAACCAAGCATGCTTTACTGCATATACAGAGTGATTTTACTGTTGTGGGTTTAGTAACACTTTAACACTAACAGGTAGGGCCATTTTTAATATTAATTTCACCCTGGGCAAACATTTTCTTTGGCCCCCTGCTCTGCGACATACAATAAATAGCAGCTTGACTCAAAATCAATTTACTGCAGAGCAGATCAGGCAGCAGTTGCGATTGGTTGCCAGAGATTACACCATATCATTACCGTTCACTCATTAGTTGCTAGAGGTTAATGCATATCATTACCGCTCACTGATTGGTTGTTAGAGGTTACTGTACATCATTATTGCTCACTGATTGGTTGCTAGAGGTTACTGCTTATCATTACTGCTCACTGATTGGTTGCTAGAGGTTACTCCACATCATTACTGCTAACTGATTGGTTTCTTGAGGTTACTATAAATCATTATTGCTCACTGATTGGTTGCTAAAGATTACAGCAGATCATTACTGTTCACTGATGTGTTGCTAGAGGTTACTGCACATCATTACCTCTGTATCAAACTGTAGGTGTGGCCAAACTGCACTAACATTGAAGCATTGTTACATACCAGTAGTTCAGGTGTGAACTATATACAGAAGAGTGCACTACGTATGGAGTGCAGGGTTCAGGAGTATGCTACATACGGAGTGCAGGGTTGAGGAGTACACTACGTACGGAATGCAGGTTTGAGGAGTGCGCTAAGTACGGAGTGCAGGGTTGAGGGGTATGCTACGTACATAGTGCAGGGTTGAGGGTTGTGAAATGTGCACGGTTGAGGGGTGCGCTATGTGCAGAGTGCAGGGTTGAGGGATGCGCTAAATAGAGTGCAAGGTTCAGGGTTGTGCTATGTGGAGAGTGGAGAATTGAGGGGTGCGCTATGTGCAGAGTGCAGGGTTGAGGGGTGTGCTATGTGCAGAGTTGAGGGATCCGCTATGTACAGAGTGCAGGGTTCAGGGGTGGGCTATGTGCAGGGTGCAGGGTTGAGAGGTGCGCTATGTACAGAGTGCAGTATTGAGGGGTGCGCTATGTGCAGAGTCCAGGGGTGTGCTATGTGCAGAATGCAGGGTTAAGGGGTGCTCTATGTGCAGAATGCAGGGTTGAGGGGTGCGCTACATGCAGAATACAGGGTTGAGGGGTGCCCTATGTGCAGAAAGCATGGTCGAGGGGGTGCACTATGTGCAAAATGCATGGTTGAGAGGTGCGCTATGTGCAGAATGCAGGGTTGAAGGGTGCACTATGTGCAGAATGCATGGATGAGGGGTGCGCTATGTGCAAAATGCATGATTGAGGGGTGCGCTATGTGCAGAATGCGTGGTTGAGGGGTGTGCTATGTGCAAAATGTATGGATGAGGGGTGCGCTATGTACCGAATGCATGGTTGAGGGGTGCGCTATGTGCAAAATGCATTGATGAGGTGTGCTTTGTGCAGAATGCATGGTTTAGGGTTGCGCTATGTGCAGAATGCATGGTTGAGGGGGTGTGCTAAGTGAAAAATGCATGGATGAGGGGTGTGCTGTACATCCAAATCCCCCCCCCCCCAATCCAGGTACAAAGCTCTCCTCCCCTCGAATTCCAGTTCAGAGCTCCCCCCCCCCCCCCCCTAGAAAACAACTGCAGAAGAGCAGCCTCAACTCACAGCATGTCCGTGTCTCTGGATGCCCCGCCCCTCCCTCCTCTATTCTTACAGAGATCAATATGTGGCGCAGGGAGGGGTCTGAACGGCCGCACGGAGAGGAGCACTGTCACTTGTAAATACAGAAGCAGCGCTCCTCTCCCAGAGGATATCAGCGAGCAGCCAGCTGCAATATATTACATTTTTGGTTTTGGGTTTAATACTGCTTTAAATTAAAAAAAATCAAATAATATAGAAAGTGTGTTATGCATTTCTGTATTGCAGTGTAATCTCTGATGCTAGCAGGCTTCAATAGCCATCAACTTGTTGAAAGCCTAGTGAAGCTCGTTTAAAGTGACAGTCATCACTTGTGTTAGGATCTGTGTTTAATATCCCCATAGCTTTAACAAAGCTGCTCGAAGCCTGCTTTAGAAATGATATGCAAAAACTTACTGTGCACATTGCTCTTATACTGTATATGCTGAAGTCCATGTGAAAAGGTCTCATGCCGCGTACACACGGCCGTTTTTCTCATCGAAAAAAACGTCATTTTTCCCATTCGACGAGAAAAACGATAGTCTGTGGGCTTTCTGTCGTTTTTTTCGACGAGAAAAACGGCATTAAAAACGACGAGAAAAATTAGAACATGTTCTAATTTTTCTTGTCGTTTTTTTCGACATGTTTTCCGCGGCAGTGTTTCCCATAGGGAAACACTGCCGCGGAGCCCACAGACGGTCGTTTTTCTCGTCAAGAGAAAAAATGACGTGAAAAACGACCGTGTGTGGGGAACAAGCTGTTCCCCCGTTTTAAATGACATTATTCACGGCGGTTTTTTAACCGCCGTGAATAATGATCGTGTGTACGCGGCAATAGTCATTAAAACTGTATTCTGCAAATTGAGTTATTCCATAAAAAATAAATATGAGGTCAGAGGCCCATAGAAAATGTATATTGCTGCATTATTGTAATATGAGATGGCCAGAGGTAAAATTGGTCACCTCGTGTTAGTGAATAAGTAAAAAAGTGGTCCAATGTGTGCACTGGAAACCATCATAGCACTCATAGAAAGCACATGTCCCCTCATCCTGAGTAAACTCTAGGTAAGTACTATACTTTCATATGGGATATGAAGCTTTCTTATTCCTACCAGATGCCTGAAAGCCACAGGGGGCACGTAGCCCACACTGCCTTGGTTTCCTGTTTAGGTGGATCCCGCTGTCATTCTTTTTAAAGCAGAACTTCCCCCAAAGGGGGAAGTTCCACTTTAAAGCCTTCTCCCCCGCTCCTCTTTAACATTTGGCACATTTTTTTGGGGGGGTGGGGGGTTACCGGGGACCTAGTTTTGAGAGGAACCCGCTCCATCTTCTGCTCAGATTGCCTTAATTCTACTCCGCCTCCCTACCTGCTGTCTTCTGGGACCTGTCCCAGAAGACTGCTGGACCATTCACAACATGCAGTATGGCTCACACATGTGCAGTGGGCTACCGGCTGTGAAGCCACAACGTGTCACAGTTGGGTGCCCACAATAAAGATGCCAGTGCCAAGGACTGAAGACCTGCGGAGGAAACGGCCCGGTGAGCACAGTGCTGGATTCTGGGACCGGTTTCTATTTAACCACTTAAGCCCCGGACCATTTCGCTGGCCAAAGACCAGGCCACTTTTTGTGATTCGGCACTGCGTCGCTTTAACTGACAATTGCGCGGTCGTGCGACGTGGCTCCCAAACAAAATTTACGTCCTTTTTTTCCCACAAATATAGCTTTCTGGTGGTGGTATTTGATCACCTCTGCGATTTTTTTTTTTTTTGCGCTAGAAACAAAAATAGAGCGACAATTTGGAAAAAATTCAATATTTTTAACTTTTTGCTATAATAAATATCCCCAAAAAATATATAAAAAAAACATTTTTTTTTCTCAATTTAGGCCGATACGTATTCTTCTACATATTTTTGGTAAATAAATCGCAATAATCGTTTTATTGATTGGTTTGCGCAAAAGTTATAGTGTCTACAAAATAGGGAATAGTTTTATGGCATTTTTATTAATATTTTTTTTTTACTGAGAATGGCGGCGATCAGCGTTTTTTATCGTGACTGCGACATTATGGCGGACACATCAGACACTTTTGACACAATTTTGGGACCATTGTCATTTTCACAGCGATCAGTGCTATGAAAATGCACTGATTACTGTAAAAATGACACTGGCAGTGAAGGGGTTAACCTGTAGGGGGCGCTGAAGGAGTTAAGTGTGACCTAGGGAGTGCTTCTAACTGTTAGGGGGCGTGGCTTGCCATGACACATCACTGATCGCTGTTCCCGATGATAGGGAACAGACGATCAGTGACATGTCACTAGGAAGAACAGAGAGATGTTGATTGGTTTGTGCAAAAGTTATAGCGTCTACAAAATAGGGGATAGTTTTATGGCATTTTTATTAATAATTATTTTTTTTACTGAAAATGGCGGCGATCAGCGATTTTTATCGTGGCTGTGACATTATGGCAGACACATCGGACACTTTTCACAAATTTTTGGGACCATTGTCATTTTTACAGCGATCAGTGCTATAAAAATACACTGATTACTGTAAAAACTACACTGGCAGTGAAGGGGTTAACCTGTAGGGGGCTAAAAGGGGTTAAGTGTGACCTAGGGAGTGCTTCTAACTGTTAGGGGGCATGGCTTGCCGTGACATTGCTGTTCCCGATGACAGGGAACAGACGATCAGTGACATGTCACTAGGAAGAACGGGGAGATGTTGTGTTTACACTAACATCACCCCGTTCTTCAGCTCTGTGACCCGATCGCGGGACACCGGCGGACATCGAGTGCACGTGTGACCACACGGCGGCAATTTAAAGGGGACGTATATATACGCCCATTTGGCTGTCCGTGCCATTCTGCCGACGTAAATGTTCGTGCGGCGGTCGGCAACTGGTCAATAAAAGTCAACAGCTACAGTTTTTGTAGCTGCTGACTTTTAATTTACAGAAATGGAACTGGAAATCCTCTTTAGGAAAGTGACCTGAATCTTTGAACCACTTTATCAGTTCACTGACCAAACCATAATTTGTAAAATGGCTTGCTTATCTCCAACTCGCAGAATTCATACACCTTGTTTGCCATTAGGATGATTATGTTTCTTTGGTTAAAAATAAAATATTACACTAATATTATATCTTCTGTAGGTAATTGTTTTATTCAAATAGGAATTACTGTGATCATTTATGAAGCACAGGCATCCGATGATCAGATGCCCGACAATAAGATGTCGGTGTGAATGTTGTGAATAAATATAAAAACTTGGTCTAGATGAAACGATATGAAATTATTATACTGCTGACAAAACACACTCAGGAAACATGTTCTGTCGGCTGTATCATCAGTACATCACTGTTCATGTTAACAAATCTCTACATTGTCTGGAACAAAATAAATTCATGAGATCATGCAAACAAATGATGAGAGTTGGTTGTTTGAATTCGGATGCCAAAAAAATAGAAGTGTAGCGGGTATTTGAATTTAAGGGAAGCATCTGGGTGGTAGTGTAACCCAGATGCACTGATTGCTAGGGAATCCGAGACCCTTTTTTATGGTTCTTGGAGGACTCTGGTGGTGTGAGGTTCCCTGCGGCCTGCAGGTCGCATTGTCGCCCTGGCCGGAGTTGAACCCACACCGCAAGACTGCTTCCTTTTTGTCCTTTCCTGGCCCTGGTACAGTGGGGCGGGGAACCTGCTGTGACGCAAAAGGCGAGGGGATAAAAGGGGCGGATGCCCTGACCTTGGGGTTCAGAGTCGGAGGACGCAGCCGCACCCAGGCACCTTCAGCTTGGGTGCTGGCGTTCCGGAGTTCCGGGCCCAGGTGCCCTTGACCTGGCCGGAGCGAGAGATAGAGTCCATCTCAGACACCTTTAGCCTGGGGTGAGGTACTATGGGGGATGCCTGGGGCTCAGTACCTTCGACTGAGTTCCGCGAGGGTGGAGGAATCCAATGGGGCCCTATCTCCTTGGGTGCCCGTGTCTGAGGTCGAGGAGACTGGCGAGCGGAACTTCTCTGGAGAGTCCAGCTCAGCATTGCTGGTGACAGAGAGGCCTCCGGTGACTCCCTTGGACGGATATCCTTCCCCTGACAGGGGCTGTGCTAACGAAGGTAATTCATGTTCTACCTCATATAGTCAGTGGCAGTGACTATTCGCCATTGGTGACACCACAGTGGTTAGCGATACTTTAAAGGATTGTGCCTCGACCTACTCCCATTAATACTGAACTGTTGCAAAGGTCCCAACTTGACTGTGTTGTATGTTTATTCGCTGAGAAGAATAAAACTGTGTTGGACCTATTCAGTCTGTGGAACTCTGGTTACTAGGAGCAAAGGGGAGTGAATCCAAGGAAAGGATTTGACTCTGGGACACCTACACAAAGCCCGATCTTTCTGGCCTTCACCTCTTCACTATGGAGGACATGGGCCGTGGGACATGGGCCGTGGTGTCCATCTTATCCCTCCCCCCGGTACTGACACCCCTAGACAAAGACAGACAAGCCGAGAATGAGAAGGGGTGAGAGGGGTGAGGTCGCTACAGAAGCTTATTTCTGAATGTCGGTAAAAGGTTGAAATGATTACCGTACTTCTTTTTAATAGTTTGGATTATTCAGGAAGGAAGGATATGGCATTCGGGTATAACAGGAGGCTCCGTTTTCGAGGACGTGGTGTATGTACTATTTGCTGTAAGAAAAAGTTAGTTAGAAAAAGTTTTAGCTCTATTTGCCTATGACAAAAAATATTACTATAGTTGGTAAACTGAGAATATTAACACTTTTACATACAATGTGGCTGTGTCTTTACAATAAGCACTGGGTCACTTGTAACAGTATATTTATACTACGAGGGTATAGTCAGTTTTTTGTTGAATGGAATTTTGAGAACACACCCCTACATGAAAAATAACTAGCTAACTGTTCAAAATCAGGGGCCCCCATCCTACCTATCCAGATTGGTTCAAAAACCTGGACTTTTAGTAAATTGGGAGAATCTGTGGCAAATGGATGTCAGGCGCAGATGCTGACACTGTACACTGTATTGTCAGTGTTCTGCAGGCAGTGCTTGTTTGGGATCCTGTCTAGTAAAAAAAGGTAAAATAGTTTTTTGGCAGATGAGGCATGCAAAGAGGATGACTTACTAAAGCAGTAGAGGTTGATTACTTTGCAAAGTATTACATTTAAACTGTGTTCACTTTGAATACCAAATCATGTGCAAGGCAAAGAAAAAATAGGACTTTGGCTTGCATGTGATTCGGTTATTGAAGTAAACACAACTATACTAACATATATTACCAAAAGTATTGGGACACATGCCTTTACACACACATGAACTTTAATGCATCCCAGTCTTAGTCAGGAGGGTTTAATATTGAGTTGGTCCACCCTTTGCAGCTATAACAGCTTCAACTCTTCTGGGAAGACTGTCCACAAGGTATGTGAGTGTGTCTATAGGAATTTTTGACCATTCTTTAACCACTTAAGCCCCGGACCAATATGCAGCATAAAGACCAGGCCTCTTTTTGCGATTCAGCACTGCGCCGCTTTAACTGACAATTGCGCGGCCGTGCGACGTGGCTCCCAAACAAAATTGACGTCCTTTTTTTCCCACAAATATAGCTTTCTTTTGGTGGTATTTGATCATCTCTGCGGTTTTTATTTGTTGCGCTATAAACAAAAATAGAGCGACAATTTTGAAAAAAATGCAATATTTTTTACTTTTTGCTATAATAAATATCCCCCAAAAATATATATAATTTTTTTTTTCCTCGGTTTAGGCCAATACGGATTTTTCTACATATTTTTGGTAAAAAAAAAACGCAATCGGCGTTTATTGATTGGTTTGCGCAAAAGTTATAGCGTTTACAAAATAGGAGGTAGTTTTATGGCATTTTATAATTTTTTTTTTTTTACTAGTGTAGCGGGTGTTTGATTTTTGGGAAAGCATCTGGGTGGTGGTGTAACCCAGATACATTGATTGTCAGGGAATCTGAGGCCTTTTGTGGTTCTTGGAGGACTCTGGTGGTGTGAGGTTCCCTGTGGCCTGCAGGTGGCGGTGTCGCTATGGGCTGAGGTTGAACACTCACCGCAAGACTGCTTCCCTTTTGTCCTTTCCTGGCGCGGGTACAGCGGGGCGGGGAACCTGCTGTGACGCGAAAGGAAAGGGGATAAAAGGGGCGGACACCCTGACCTTGGGTTCAGAGTCGGAGGACGCAGCCGCACCCAGGCACCTTCAGCTTGGGTGCTGGCATTCCAGAGTTCTGGGCCTAGGTGCCCTTGACCTGGCCGGAGCGAGAGATGGAGTCCATCTCAGGCACCTTTAGCCTGGGGTGAGGTACTGTGGCGGAGGCCTGGAGCTCAGTACCTTCGACTGAGTTCCGCAAAGGGCGGAGGAATCCGAGGGGGCCCTAACTCCTTGGGTGCCCATGTCTGAGGTCGAGAAGACTGGTGAGCAGAACTTCTCTGGAGAGTCCGGCGCAGCATTGCTGGTGACAGAGAGGCCTCCGGTGACTCCCTTGGACGGATTGCCTTCCCCTGACAAGGGCTGTGCTAGCGAAGGTAATTCAGGTTCTACCTCATATAGTCAGTGGCAGTGACTATTCCCCACTGGTGATTAGTGATGAGCCGAACACCCCCGGGTTCGGTTCGCACCAGAACCCGCGAACGGACCGAAAGTTCGAACGAACATTAGAACCCTATTAAATACAATGGATGCGAACGTTCGAATTCTAAAGTGCTAATTATAACAACTATTATGCATGTTATTGTCCTAAAAAGGGTTTGGGAACCCGGGTTCTGCACCAGGAGACATGTATCAATGCAAAAAGAAGTTTTAAAAACGGTCGTTTTTCGGGAGCAGTCATTTTAATGATGCATAAAGTGAAAAAAAAAAAGTCAAATATTCCTTTAAATATCGTACCTGGGGGGTGTCTAAAGTATGCCTGTGAAGTGCCACGTGTTTCCCGTGTTTAGAACTGTCCCTGCACAAAATGACACTTCTAAAGGAAAAAAAAGCCATTTAAAACTGCTTGCGGCTTTAATGTAATGTCTGGTCCCGGTAATATGGATGAAATTATTTAAGAAAAATGGCATAGCTACCCCATGACCCCCCCCCTACCCCAGCCCATTACCAGCCCCTTTGGGTCTTGTATGGATATTAAGGGGAACCCCGCACATAAAATAAAAAAGGCCCTATATACTCTGAACAGCCCTATACAGGCGGTGCATACAAGACAGGGACTGTAGGTTTGTTCTTATGTAGAGTCTGTTTGTAATTTTGAACAGGTACATTGTTGAAGTGTAGCTCCAGACCAAAAATCTATTTTTAAACTTTTTGGAAAACATAGGTAAGGGTTATCACCCCTGTAACATTTGTTTTGCTGTCTGTGCCCCTGTTCAGAACATTTCACCTCACTTTCCGTCCCAATGACAACTGTTTTTGAAATGTGGTGTTTTTCTTGAAACAAGGATTGCTGATAAAGCATCAGTACAGAGGAGACACCTTTCTCCCATATTTATTCTTACAGGAGAGAATTTTCCTTCCTAGTGGTAGATTTCCTCTCACTTCCTGTTGTCTTCTTGCGTTTGCAAGTAGGAGTCGTTTGTAAGTTGGATGTTTGAAAGTAGGGACCTGCCGTATATACTCTGCAGAAATAGGCCCCTTAGTTGTTGGTGTTGGCACAACACTGTAAGCACTCACAGTTACTCTTGGTTGGTGCTGGAACGCCCTGCTGTCAACTATTATATCAGGAATTTTAATTACATATAATTGTTGAACAGTGGTAGTAAAAATTGGGCCTTTGATGGTGGTGCTGGTGCCACAACACTGTAAGCCCTGACAGTTACTCTTGGTGGGTGCAGCAATGGGCCCTGCTGTGAATTATTAGATCAAGAATTGTAATTACATGCCCCTGTTGAACAGGGGCTGAAAAATTGGGCCTTAGGCACTGGTGGCACAACACTGCAACCCCTCACAGATACTGTACTTGGAGCACAGCAATGAGCCCTGTTGCAAAGTATTGCTTCAAAAATTGTAATGACACGCCCCTGTTAAACAGGGGCTGAAAAATTGGGCCTTAGGCACTGGTGGCACAACACTGCAACTCCTCACAGATACTGTACTTGGAGCACACCAATGAGCCCTGTTGCAAAGTATTGCTTCAAAAATTGTAATGACACGCCCCTGTTAAACAGGGGCTGAAAAATTGGGCCTTAGGCACTGGTGGCACAACACTGCAACTCCTCACAGATACTGTACTTGGAGCACAGCAATGAGCCCTGTTGCAAAGTATTGCTTCAAAAATTGTAATTACACGCCCCTGTTAAACAGGGGCTGAAAAATTGGGCGTTAGGCACTGGTGGCACAACACTGCAACTCCTCACAGATACTGTACTTGGAGCACAGCAATGAGCCCTGTTGCAAAGTATTGCTTCAAAAATTGTAATTACACGCCCCTGTTAAACAGGGGCTGAAAAATTGGGCGTTAGGCACTGGTGGCGGCACCCATAAACAAAAATGATCTTACAAGCTATCATCATCAATCGTATCATTGAGGACTCGGAGGAGGAGGATAGCCAGTCAACATAACAGCACAGGCACTCAGCATCAGCATCAGTCTTGAAGGGATGTGACATGTTAAAATCAATTAGTCTGTTATATCAGCATCAGGTGTGTGGTAGCTGGTGGTGATCCAAGACTGGTTCATCTTGATGAAAGTCAGTCGATCAACCGAGTCGGTGGACAGGCGCACCCTGTGATCCGTGACAAATCCTCCAGCAGCACTGAATGTGCGTTCCGAAAGAACGCTGGATGCAGGACAGGCCAGTAGCTCAATTGCATACTGTGCAAGCTCTGGCCAGTGATCCATCCTCAAGACCCAGTAAGCCAGAGGATTTTCGGTGGGGAAGGTGTCCAAGTCTGACCTTGCCCCTAGATATTCCTGCACCATGTTTATCAGACGCTGGCGATGGTTGCTGGAACCGATCATACTTTGGGGCTGCGGACTAAAGAATTGTCTGAACGCATCGGTCAGACGGCCACCTTCCCCACCGCTCCTTCTTTGACTGGCCGAAGCCTCAGCAACTCGTTGTCCAGGACCAGGAGTTTGCAACCTCCCAGTCTCTGGGAACGCGTTGCACAGACCTTTCTGCAAGGCCTCCCGGAGTTGTCTCATCCTCTGCTCCCTCTGCGACGGTAACATAAGGTCCGCAACCTTACCCTTGTACCGTGGATCAAGGAGAGTGGCCAGCCAGTAATGGTCCCTCTCCTTGATCCGAAGAATACGAGGATCCTTCCGCAGACTTTGCAGGATCAGGGAGGCCATGCAGCGTAGGTTTGCTGAGGCATTCGCTCCGGAGTCCTCTGGGTCACTAAGGACGACATGATCCGCAGCCACCTCCTCCCAGCCACGTACAAGTCCACTGGTTTCTTGGGACTGTAAATCATCCCTAAAAGACTGCTGCTGATGATGCTGAGTGCCAGCCTCCACCTCCATGCTGACACAATCCTCCTCCTCCTCCTCCTCCTCCTCCTCCTCTTCCTGTGCGATGGGTGGGACAGAAGGAACACTGTCTGGGTAAAGGGGGCCTTGAGAGGCAAGGAAGTCCTCCTCTTCCTGCCTCTGTTCTGCCTCAAGTGCCCTGTCCATTATTCCACGCAGCGTGTGCTCCAACAGGTGGACAAGAGGTACAGTGTCACTGATGCATGCACTGTCACTGCTCACCATCCTCGTGGCCTCCTCAAATGGTGCCAGGACAGTGCATGCATCCCTGATCATGCCCCACTGGCGTGGAGAAAAAAAACCAAGCTCCCCTGACCCTGTCCTGGTGCCGTAGTCGCACAGGTACTCATTGATGGCCCTCTGCTGCGTGTGCAGCCGCTGCAGCATGGCCAACGTTGAGTTCCACCTGGTGGGCATGTCACATATAAGGCGGTTCTTGGGCAGGTTCAACTCCTTTTGCAGCTCAGCCAGGCGAGCACTGGCATTATAAGATCTGCGGAAATGCACACAGACTTTCCTGGCCTGCCTCAGGACATCCTGTAAGCCCGGGTACCTGCCCAAGAAGCGCTGCACCACCAGGTTAAGGACGTGAGCCACACAGGGCACATGGGTCAGTTGTCCCTGTCGGAGGGCGGAGAGGAGGTTGGTGCCATTGTCGCAAACCACCATTCCTGGCTTAAGCTGGCGTGGCGTCAACCACCTCTCGGCCTGGCCCTGCAGAGCAGACAGGACCTCTGCCCCAGTGTGGCTTCTGTCCCCCAAACACACCAGCGCAAGCACGGCATGGCATCTTTTTGCCTGCGTACTTGCGTAGCCCCGTGAACGGCTACGGAGCACCGCTGGTTCATAGGACAAACCACAGGAAGAGGCCATGGAGGAAGAAGAAGAGGAGGGGGTGGAGGAGAGAGGTGTGTCACAACCAGTAGTAGCATTTTGGAGGCGTGGCGGTGGGACAACCTCCAACACTACTGCACCTTGTCCTGAATCCTTCCCAGCTGCCAAAAGAGTGACCCAATGGGCCGTGAAAGAAAGGTAACGTCCCTGTCCATGCCTGCTGGACCATGAGTCAGCGGTAATATGCACCTTACCGCTGACCGCCCTGTCCAGCGAGGCCAAGACATTGCCTTCCACATGCCGGTAGAGAGCCGGAATAGCCTTCCGTGAGAAAAAGTGGCGTTTGGGAACCTGCCACTGAGGAACTGCACATTGCACAAACTCACGGAAGGGGGCCGAGTCTACCAACTGAAAAGGCAGCAGTTGAAGCGCTAGCAATTTAGCCAAGCTAGCATTCAACCGCTGGGCATGTGGATGGCTGGGAGTGAACTTCTTTCGACGGTCCAGCAGCTGGGGCAGGGAAATTTGCCTGCTAGAATCGGACGTCGGTGTACTGCTAGCAGAGTGGGCGCAAGTACTTGGCTGTGACACACCTAATTCTACACCTTCATTCCTCTCAGTGCATGTTTCAGAGAGGACTGAAGTTATAGTGGGGTTGGAGATCCCAGCTGATGCGGTGCAAGGAGAGGTCCGCTTTGTTCTTTGGTGTGGGTCTTTGAGGTAGGCTTGCCAACGAGCTGCATGGCAGGTCAACATATGTCTGGTCAGGCATGTGGTACCCAAGCGGCTGATGTTTTGGCCACGCGATATACGCTTGAGACATATGTTGCAAACAGCAGCTGTGCGATCTGATGCACTAGCCTCAAAAAAGGCCCACACCAAAGAACTTTTTGAATGACGGGCAGAGGCAGCGCCCTGCACAGGCGGAGCTCTGCGGTGTGATTCCGTCGGTGTACTGCCCTTACGCTGGCCACCAAAGGGCATCCTGCCTCGTTGGAGATGTGCCTCCTCCTCATCCTCCTCCTCCTCCTCTCTCCTATTAGGCACCCACGTGGAGTCAGTGACCTCATCATCCCCTCCCTCCTCATCACTGGAGCCAATCTGGCAGTATGCTGCAGCTGCTGGAACATGACTGCCAGATTGGTGTCCTTCTTGAGCATCCCCTCTGTCTGCTCTCACGCTACTGCCTTCCTCTAGCTGGGTTTCATCATCAGACCCTTCGAAACGCTGGGCATCCTCCTGGAGCATGTACCCAACACTGTGCTGAAACAGTTCGGGGGACTCCTCAGGAGGAGGACATGGTGGGTCTAGGGAAGGAGTGACTGATGATTTGTCTGACATTGATACCAGGGAAGACGACGCTTTGGCAGCTGCTTTTCCAGTACCCTGAGCCTGGGTGAGAGAGGATGAGGAGGAGGAGGAGGGCTTGGTCATCCACTCTACCAAGTCTTCGGCATGATGTGGCTCAACATGTCCAGCTGCCGAAAAGAAGGACAAGCGTGTCCCATGGCCATGTGCTGATGACAATGCACCGCGTCCACGACCAGCACTGTTGCCCCCAGACACAGAGCCTGCTTGCCCTCTTTTATTGCCTCCTGACTGTCTGCCTCTCCTTGTTTGCCTTCCAGACATTCTAATAGATGGCCTGCAGGGAGATGGGAAAAAAGCAATAAGGGCTACCTTCAGGTGTCCTTCTCTGTCCCTTGAAACAAGGACTTGCAGAGTGAAATAAACTGACACTCTCCCTACCTACAGTTTTCTGTCCCTAGAATAAATGTTTTTTTTAAGCACAATATAGCACAAGGACAATTCACTCACTGTCCTTACAGGTCCCTGGAAACAAGGACTTGCAGAGTGAAAGAAAAAAAACACTCTCCCTACCTACAGTTTTCTGTCCCTAGAAAAAATGTTTTTTTTAATCACAATATAGCACAAGGACAATTCACTCACTGTCCTTCCAGGTCCCTGGAAACAAGGACTTGCAGAGTGAAATAAACTGACACTCTCCCTACCTACAGTTTTCTGTCCCTAGAAAAAATGTTTTTTTTAATCACAATATAACACAAGGACAATTCACTCACTGTCCTTCCAGGTCCCTGGAAACAAGGACTTGCAGAGTGAAATAAACTGACACTCTCCCTACCTACAGTTTTCTGTCCCTAGAATAAATGTTTTTTTTAATCACAATATAGCACAAGGACAATTCAGTCACTGTCCTTCCAGGTCCCTGGAAACAAGGACTTGCAGAGTGAAATAAACTGACACTCTCCCTACCTACAGTTTTCTGTCCCTAGAATAAATGTTTTTTTTAAGCACAATATAGCACAAGGACAATTCACTCACTGTCCTTACAGGTCCCTGGAAACAAGGACTTGCAGAGTGAAAGAAAAAAAACACTCTCCCTACCTACAGTTTTCTGTCCCTAGAAAAAATGTTTTTTTTAATCACAATATAACACAAGGACAATTCACTCACTGTCCTTCCAGGTCCCTGGAAACAAGGACTTGCAGAGTGAAATAAACTGACACTCTCCCTACCTACAGTTTTCTGTCCCTAGAATAAATGTTTTTTTTAATCACAATATAGCACAAGGACAATTCAGTCACTGTCCTTCCAGGTCCCTGGAAACAAGGACTTGCAGAGTGAAATAAACTGACACTCTCCCTACCTACAGTTTTCTGTCCCTAGAATAAATGTTTTTTTTAAGCACAATATAGCACAAGGACAATTCACTCACTGTCCTTACAGGTCCCTGGAAACAAGGACTTGCAGAGTGAAAGAAAAAAAACACTCTCCCTACCTACAGTTTTCTGTCCCTAGAAAAAATGTTTTTTTTAATCACAATATAGCACAAGGACAATTCACTCACTGTCCTTACAGGTCCCTGGAAACAAGGACTTGCAGAGTGAAATAAACTGACACTCTCCCTACCTACAGTTTTCTGTCCCTAGAAAAAATGTTTTTTTTAATCACAATATAACACAAGGACAATTCACTCACTGTCCTTCCAGGTCCCTGGAAACAAGGACTTGCAGAGTGAAATAAACTGACACTCTCCCTACCTACAGTTTTCTGTCCCTAGAATAAATGTTTTTTTTAATCACAATATAGCACAAGGACAATTCAGTCACTGTCCTTCCAGGTCCCTGGAAACAAGGACTTGCAGAGTGAAATAAACTGACACTCTCCCTACCTACAGTTTTCTGTCCCTAGAATAAATGTTTTTTTTAAGCACAATATAGCACAAGGACAATTCACTCACTGTCCTTACAGGTCCCTGGAAACAAGGACTTGCAGAGTGAAAGAAAAAAAACACTCTCCCTACCTACAGTTTTCTGTCCCTAGAAAAAATGTTTTTTTTAATCACAATATAGCACAAGGACAATTCACTCACTGTCCTTACAGGTCCCTGGAAACAAGGACTTGCAGAGTGAAATAAACTGACACTCTCCCTACCTACAGTTTTCTGTCCCTAGAAAAAATGTTTTTTTTAATCACAATATAACACAAGGACAATTCACTCACTGTCCTTCCAGGTCCCTGGAAACAAGGACTTGCAGAGTGAAATAAACTGACACTCTCCCTACCTACAGTTTTCTGTCCCTAGAATAAATGTTTTTTTTAATCACAATATAGCACAAGGACAATTCAGTCACTGTCCTTCCAGGTCCCTGGAAACAAGGACTTGCAGAGTGAAATAAACTGACACTCTCCCTACCTACAGTTTTCTGTCCCTAGAATAAATGTTTTTTTTAAGCACAATATAACACAAGGACAATTCACTCACTGTCCTTCCAGGTCCCTGGAAACAAGGACTTGCAGAGTGAAATAAACTGACACTCTCCCTACCTACAGTTTTCTGTCCCTAGAATAAATGTTTTTTTTAATCACAATATAGCACAAGGACAATTCAGTCACTGTCCTTCCAGGTCCCTGGAAACAAGGACTTGCAGAGTGAAATAAACTGACACTCTCCCTACCTACAGTTTTCTGTCCCTAGAATAAATGTTTTTTTTAAGCACAATATAGCACAAGGACAATTCACTCACTGTCCTTACAGGTCCCTGGAAACAAGGACTTGCAGAGTGAAAGAAAAAAAACACTCTCCCTACCTACAGTTTTCTGTCCCTAGAAAAAATGTTTTTTTTAATCACAATATAGCACAAGGACAATTCACTCACTGTCCTTACAGGTCCCTGGAAACAAGGACTTGCAGAGTGAAATAAACTGACACTCTCCCTACCTACAGTTTTCTGTCCCTAGAAAAAATGTTTTTTTTAATCACAATATAACACAAGGACAATTCACTCACTGTCCTTCCAGGTCCCTGGAAACAAGGACTTGCAGAGTGAAATAAACTGACACTCTCCCTACCTACAGTTTTCTGTCCCTAGAATAAATGTTTTTTTTAATCACAATATAGCACAAGGACAATTCAGTCACTGTCCTTCCAGGTCCCTGGAAACAAGGACTTGCAGAGTGAAATAAACTGACACTCTCCCTACCTACAGTTTTCTGTCCCTAGAATAAATGTTTTTTTAAGCACAATATAGCACAAGGACAATTCACTCACTGTCCTTACAGGTCCCTGGAAACAAGGACTTGCAGAGTGAAAGAAAAAAAACACTCTCCCTACCTACAGTTTTCTGTCCCTAGAAAAAATGTTTTTTTTAATCACAATATAACACAAGGACAATTCACTCACTGTCCTTCCAGGTCCCTGGAAACAAGGACTTGCAGAGTGAAATAAACTGACACTCTCCCTACCTACAGTTTTCTGTCCCTAGAATAAATGTTTTTTTTAAGCACAATATAGCACAAGGACAATTCACTCACTGTCCTTACAGGTCCCTGGAAACAAGGACTTGCAGAGTGAAATAAACTGACACTCTCCCTACCTACAGTTTTCTGTCCCTAGAATAAATGTTTTTTTTAAGCACAATATAGCACAAGGACAATTCACTCACTGTCCTTACAGGTCCCTGGAAACAAGGACTTGCAGAGTGAAAGAAAAAAAACACTCTCCCTACCTACAGTTTTCTGTCCCTAGAAAAAATGTTTTTTTTAATCACAATATAGCACAAGGACAATTCACTCACTGTCCTTACAGGTCCCTGGAAACAAGGACTTGCAGAGTGAAATAAACTGACACTCTCCCTACCTACAGTTTTCTGTCCCTAGAAAAAATGTTTTTTTTAATCACAATATAACACAAGGACAATTCACTCACTGTCCTTCCAGGTCCCTGGAAACAAGGACTTGCAGAGTGAAATAAACTGACACTCTCCCTACCTACAGTTTTCTGTCCCTAGAATAAATGTTTTTTTTAATCACAATATAGCACAAGGACAATTCAGTCACTGTCCTTCCAGGTCCCTGGAAACAAGGACTTGCAGAGTGAAATAAACTGACACTCTCCCTACCTACAGTTTTCTGTCCCTAGAATAAATGTTTTTTTTAAGCACAATATAGCACAAGGACAATTCACTCACTGTCCTTACAGGTCCCTGGAAACAAGGACTTGCAGAGTGAAAGAAAAAAAACACTCTCCCTACCTACAGTTTTCTGTCCCTAGAAAAAATGTTTTTTTTAATCACAATATAACACAAGGACAATTCACTCACTGTCCTTCCAGGTCCCTGGAAACAAGGACTTGCAGAGTGAAATAAACTGACACTCTCCCTACCTACAGTTTTCTGTTCCTAGAATAAATGTTTTTTTTAATCACAATATAGCACAAGGACAATTCAGTCACTGTCCTTCCAGGTCCCTGGAAACAAGGACTTGCAGAGTGAAATAAACTGACACTCTCCCTACCTACAGTTTTCTGTCCCTAGAATAAATGTTTTTTTTAAGCACAATATAGCACAAGGACAATTCACTCACTGTCCTTACAGGTCCCTGGAAACAAGGACTTGCAGAGTGAAAGAAAAAAAACACTCTCCCTACCTACAGTTTTCTGTCCCTAGAAAAAATGTTTTTTTTAATCACAATATAACACAAGGACAATTCACTCACTGTCCTTCCAGGTCCCTGGAAACAAGGACTTGCAGAGTGAAATAAACTGACACTCTCCCTACCTACAGTTTTCTGTCCCTAGAATAAATGTTTTTTTTAATCACAATATAGCACAAGGACAATTCAGTCACTGTCCTTCCAGGTCCCTGGAAACAAGGACTTGCAGAGTGAAATAAACTGACACTCTCCCTACCTACAGTTTTCTGTCCCTAGAATAAATGTTTTTTTTAAGCACAATATAGCACAAGGACAATTCACTCACTGTCCTTACAGGTCCCTGGAAACAAGGACTTGCAGAGTGAAAGAAAAAAAACACTCTCCCTACCTACAGTTTTCTGTCCCTAGAAAAAATGTTTTTTTTAATCACAATATAACACAAGGACAATTCACTCACTGTCCTTCCAGGTCCCTGGAAACAAGGACTTGCAGAGTGAAATAAACTGACACTCTCCCTACCTACAGTTTTCTGTCCCTAGAAAAAATGTTTTTTTTAATCACAATATAGCACAAGGACAATTCAGTCACTGTCCTTCCAGGTCCCTGGAAACAAGGACTTGCAGAGTGAAATAAACTGACACTCTCCCTACCTACAGTTTTCTGTCCCTAGAATAAATGTTTTTTTTAAGCACAATATAGCACAAGGACAATTCACTCACTGTCCTTACAGGTCCCTGGAAACAAGGACTTGCAGAGTGAAAGAAAAAAAACACTCTCCCTACCTACAGTTTTCTGTCCCTAGAAAAAATGTTTTTTTTAATCACAATATAACACAAGGACAATTCACTCACTGTCCTTCCAGGTCCCTGGAAACAAGGACTTGCAGAGTGAAATAAACTGACACTCTCCCTACCTACAGTTTTCTGTCCCTAGAATAAATGTTTTTTTTAAGCACAATATAGCACAAGGACAATTCACTCACTGTCCTTACAGGTCCCTGGAAACAAGGACTTGCAGAGTGAAAGAAAAAAAACACTCTCCCTACCTACAGTTTTCTGTCCCTAGAAAAAATGTTTTTTTTAATCACAATATAGCACAAGGACAATTCACTCACTGTCCTTACAGGTCCCTGGAAACAAGGACTTGCAGAGTGAAATAAACTGACACTCTCCCTACCTACAGTTTTCTGTCCCTAGAATAAATGTTTTTTTTAATCACAATATAGCACAAGGACAATTCACTCACTGTCCTTACAGGTCCCTGTAAACAAGGACTTGCAGAGTGAAATAAACTGACACTCTCCCTACCTACAGTTTTCTGTCCCTAGAATAAATGTTTTTTTTAATCACAATATAGCTCAAGGACAATTCACTCACTGTCCTTACAGGTCCCTGGAAACAAGGACTTGCAGAGTGAAAGAAACTGACACTGTCCCTACCTACAGTTTTCTGTCCCTAGAATAAATGTTTTTTTAAGCACAATATAGCACAAGGAGAATTCACTCACTGTCCTTCCAGGTCCCTGGAAACAAGGACTTGCAGAGTGAAATAAACTGACACTCTCCCTACCTACAGTTTTCTGTCCCTAGAATAAATGTTTTTTTTAAGCACAATATAGCACAAGGACAATTCACTCACTGTCCTTACAGGTCCCTGGAAACAAGGACTTGCAGAGTGAAAGAAACTGACACTCTCCCTACCTACAGTTTTCTGTCCCTAGAATAAATGTTTTTTTAAGCACAATATAGCACAAGGACAATTCACTCACTGTCCTTCCAGGTCCCTGGAAACAAGGACTTGCAGAGTGAAAGAAACTGACACTGTCCCTACCTACAGTTTTCTGTCCCTAGAATAAATGTTTTTTTTAAGCACACTATAGCACAAGCACAAAACACACTGACACTCTCCCTACCTATCCTTCTCTTTCCCTAAACTAAAGGAATCCAGGTTAAGCAAGAAAGAAATAACAGTCACTGTCCCTGCCTATGCTGCTCTATCCCTGCTCCGGAACACACTACACTAGGCCGCCGTGCTGGCGGCCTTTTATAGTGTGGGGCGTGTACTAAACACCCTCAGCAATAATTGGCCACAGGCATCCTGCCTGTGGCCAATCATTGCTCTCCTCGCTGCCGGCGCTGTGATTGGCCAAGCATGCGGGGTCACAGTGCATGCTTGGCCAATCACAGCGCCTGGATGACACTGCGATGGCGTAGTGCATTGTGGGCCGTTCGCGTCACTCGAATTTGGCGCGAACGGCCCAAATCGTTCGATCTTCGTCGAACGATCGAACAGCCGATGTTCGAGTCGAACGTATGTTCGACTCGAACACGAAGCTCATCCCTACTGGTGATACTACAGTGGTTAGCTTTATCTAGAAGAATTGTGCCTTGGCCTACTCCCTACGAATACTGAAGTGTTACATGGGTCCCAACCTGTCTGTGCTGTTTGACTGTTTATTGAGAAGAATAAATACGAGTTGGACCCATTCAGTGTGTGGAACTCTGGTTACAAGGAGCAAAGGGGAGTCAATCCGAGGAAAGGATTGGACTCTGGGACACATACACAAGCCCGATAGTTCTGGCCTTCACCTCTACACCTGGGAGGACATGGGCCGTGGTGTATCTCATTCCTCTCTCCCAGGTACCCCTAGACAACAGCCGTATAACCGATAAAGCTAGAGAGAGAGTGAGGTCGCTACACTAGTAATGGCGGCGATCAGCGATTTTTTTCTTGACTGCGACATTATGGCGGACACATCGGACACTTTTGACACATTTTTGGGACCATTGTCATTTTTACAGCGATCAGTGCAAAGGTGCTCTATCAGGTTGAGGTCAGGACTCTGTGCAGGCCAGTCAAGTTCCTCCACCCCAAACTCGCTCCTTCATGTCTTTATGGACCTTACTTTGTGCACTGGTGCGCAGTCATGTTCGAACAGGAAGGGGCTATCCTCAAACTTTTCCCACAGAGTTGGGAGCATCAAAATATCTTGGTGATGCCTTAAGAGTTTCCTTCACTGGAACTAAGGTGCCAAGCCCAACTCCTGAAAAAGCAACCCCACACCATAATTCCCCTCCACCAAATAATTTGGACAAGTGCACAAAGCAAGGTTCATAAAGACATGGATTAGCGAGTTTGGGGTGGAGGAACTTGGCTGGCATGCACAGAGTCCTGACCTTAACCCGATAGAACACCTTTGGGATGAATTAGAGCGGAAACTGCGAGACAGGCTTTTCTTATCCAACATCAGTGCCTGACCTAACAACTGCGCTTCTGGAAGAATGATCAAACATTCCCATAGACACACTCCTAAACCTTGTGGACAGCCTTCCCAGAAGAGTTAAAGCTGTTATAAGGGTGGGCCAACTCAATATTGAAGCCTACGGACTAAGACTGGGATGCCATTAAAGTTCATGTGTGTGGAAAGGCAGGTGTCCCAATACTTTTGACAATGTAGTGTATGTGAATGCACACGTTTGTTTAGTAAATCAACCTTATAGCCTCTTATACCCAGAAAACTATTCCTCCTTGCATTTAGCTCAGTTCTGCTATAAGAAAAAAACATCCCTTTTCTATAACCTTAGCCTTGAATTTTTCATTACGCACGGTGAGGCATCATTCACACAAGCAACGATGCCCTTAAAGCGTGAATGGATCATGTTTTGCAGTGTCTGTAACTTCAATGTGCTGCATGCAGGCAGGCCATTAAAGTTTATTAGGATGTGTGGCTACATGAACACATCCACTCATATTAAAGTGACAGGCATGTGGGTACAGGGGAGTGGTCCCAAACACAGACAATGAGGGTGATTTACTAAAACTGGTGCACACAGAATCTGGTGCAGCTGTGCATAGTAACCAATGAGCTTTTAGGTTTTAGGCCGGGTTCACACTGGTATGGCACAACTGTTGTAGGACTGTCAGCCTACTTTGCCCTGCAGCATCGGTCCCACATCTGTCCTTCTTTCATCTGACTTGAATGAACAAGATAAAATTTTGCTCTGACTTTGTGATAGTTCGACTTGTTCTTTGACCAATCAAAACAATCCCAGCGTGACATAATTTCCTTTTCCTGCTGCTGTAATCACCATGTGGGATGTCACATGTAGAATGGTTAGGACAAGATCCGACTTTGATCCAACTTCAGTGATATTCAATGGGCTGACCAAAGTCAGGCCAAAGTAGTGCAGGAACCTTTTTCAAAGTCAGACCAGTTAAGATGGCTCTCATAGGGAATCATTGATTTACACACATCATGCGACATGTGCTCCCAAAGTCAGAGCGTTTGTCGTACAAGTGTGAACCCAGCCTAAAACCTAAAAGCTGATTGGTTACTATGCACAGCTGCACCAGATTCTGTGTGCACCAGTTTTAGTAAAACTCCCCCAATGTGTATTGGGACCACTCACTAAACTCCCATGCCTGTTACATTAGGATGAGGGGCTGTGCCTGTGCAGTCATGCATCCTAATAGACTTCAATAGACTGCCTGCATGCAGCACCTGGAAGTTACAGACATTGCAAAAAATGGCCCATTCAGGCTGTACAAGTATCATTGCCTGTGTGAATAAAGTGTAAAGTGATACTAAAGTCTCCTTTTTCTTTGTTTAAAAATGACAAACATGTTATACTTACCTGTTCTGTGCAGTGGTTTTGCACAGAGCAGCCCAAATCCTCTTTTCTTGGGTCCCTCGCTGGTGCTCCTGGCCCCTCCCTCCTTCCAAGTGCCCCCACATCAAGCAGCTTGCTATAGGGGCACCAAGCTGAGCAGTTGCTCTGTGTGTCCATTCAGACATGGAGCCGCGGTTTGGCCCCGCCCTCTCTATCTTCTAATAGGCTCACTGACTTTGATTGACAGCAGTAGGAGCCAATGATGCCACTCTGCTGTCTCAGCCAATGAGGAGGGAGAGTCCCGGACAGCCGAGGCTCTCGTGCAACATCGCTGGATCGAGGTGGGGCTCAGATAAGTATTAGAGGGGCTGGGGGGGCTGCTGCACACAGAAGGTTTTTTTAATCCTAATGCATAGAATGCATTGAAGTTCCCTGAAAAACAACATAGAGGAAACAGTAGTGAGCTCTTGAATTAAATCTGAGCAACCTGCAATTAAAGGAAGACAGAGAGAAAATAAAATGAATCAACATTCAGAGGATAATGTGCAAATAAACCTAAGGTATCCATAATTATGATTACTGAAAGACACCTATTTTAACATTTTCATCCATTGATCCTGATCCAAATGAAATAATGCCCTCCATAAGGTTTTTAGTTTGTCCTGCTCTGGCCAAAACTGCTTGAATTTATATGAAGATGGACTTGATAAACATGTTTTTTTGTAAAGCAGTAACTTTGACTCATTAATTGGGACTGGCAGCAAATCTGGAAAATGCCAGAAGGACCAATATAGCAAATAGTTGACAGAATGTAGGCTGTTCAAACTAACCTGTTTTAATAAAATAGCAAATGAACTATAAATGGTATACACCCAGTTCTAGCCTCCCAATACTATACTGGGCAAGTAGCATTTCAGATTTATAAATGCTTTTGGTCCATTGACTTTAGCAGAACAATTTTACAAACACAAGTGTATTGATAAAAGTTAATCAACCAAACAAACATGTTTACATGTTGAATGAATAGCATTAAATTTAGACTGTATCTATGCTTTAAATGTAGCAATCCTGTGTGCAGAGTAGGCCGCTGGGCATAAAACAATCATTTGAATGTCTCTATCTTCAAACACGAGAGTGATAAATTAATCCTCCTTTGGAAGGATATGGAAATACATTAAGGGACATTTACAAAACATCCACAAGCTAAAATCCAGGCAATTTGTGTACTTTGGGTACATTTATTTGTTGCTAATCTCTATATTATTATCTCACAATTGCTAATTTTTATGAACAGGTAAAGTAAATAATTTTTGATAATTTATAGTTCAGTAAAGTACAAATACTGACTGTATTTCAAACTTACATTTTATAAAAAAAATTACATTATGTTTTTAAAATCCAATTATTGTTTACAAAGGCAATTTTGGAATATTATTTATTTATTACGAGCATTTAAATAGCGTTATACATATACTGTGTATATACATATACTGAGCTTACAATCTATGGTCCCTACCTTACATGCATACAGTGGGTACGGAAAGTATTCAGACCCCCTTAAATTTTCCACTCTTTGTTATATTGCAGCCATTTGCTAAAATCATTTAAGTTATTTTTTTCCCCTCATTAATGTACACGCAGCACCCCGTATTGACAGAAAAACACAGAATTGTTGACATTTTTGCAGATTTATTAAAAAATAAAAACTGAAATATCACATGGTCCTAAGTATTCAGACCCTTTGCTCAGTATTTAGTAGAAGCACCGTTTTGATCTAATACAGCCATGAGTCTTTTTGGGAAAGATGCAACAAGTTTTTCACACCTGCAGATCCTCTCCAGTTCTGTCAGGTTGGATGGTAAACATTGGTGGACTGACAATTTTAGGTATCTCCAGAGATGCTCAATTGGGTTTAAGTCAGGGCTCTGGTTGGGCCATTCAAAAACAGTCACGGAGTTGTTGTGAAGCCACTCCTTCATTATTTTAGCTGTGTGCTTAGGGTCATTGTCTTGTTGGAAGGTAAACCTTCGGCCCAGTCTGAGGTCCTCCACTCTGGAGAAGGTTTTCGTCCAGGTCCAGGATATCCCTGTACTTGGCCGCATTCATTCAAGGCAAGAGTGCTAACTACTAAGTCACTGTGCTGCCACCACATCACTGGTTGACTTGCGCCAAATGCAAATTTAGTGAGTGACTTGATGTGCTACAAAGTTGAAAAAGTTTACTTTCGCTGCCCTTAATCTGGGTGGTCTGGTAGATAAACAATGGCATCCTTTATCACGGGCTTAAAACGCATTATCTAGATTTATGCACACAGTGAAATAGCATGCATGAAATAGCACACAAGCCTTCAAATTGTGCACACCCATGAAATAGTGAAAAACTATGGCGCCTATAAATGATGTCCCTAGAATTTATGCACTAACTTCAATGCTCATGGTGATACCTCACATGTGTGGCCCAACTGCTTTTTACATATATATGCACAACCTACACTGTTTTTCTATTCGGATGTGTGCGTTGGGTGACAGGGTTACTTTTGCCTTTTTTATTTCCATAATATTTATTTATTTTATTATAATTTAATATTTTAAGCACTTTTTTTTTTTTTTACAATTTAACTACATTGGCATGACAAGGGGGCTAATGAGCATGGGTAAGGTGATAGGACCTCTTTTTGGAAGCATCAGGGGTCCCCTTACGTCTCTCCCGCTCTCCACTGCAGTTGACCTTGTGAGGGACCCTAGTCATTTACAGTGTAATTTATATAATATAGTGTATTGAAGTGGTTAAGGGGAGCCCTATGATAGAATTATTTTTTTCTTTAGAAATGTCAGTTTTGCTGTAGCATGGTCTGTATATGCTACAAATGTGCCCCTTTACAGGTACATTAAGGAGCCCCCCAGGCACGATATTTAAAGGAATTTTTCATTGTTGCATTATTAAAATCAATACTCCTGAAAAAACTATTGTTTTTTAAAAAAAATGCAGTTGATACATGTCCCCCAGGGCAGTACCCAGACCCGATTATGCGTTTTTTTTTGCCAAGTACTTGCAAAAATGCTGTTTTTTTCTTTATTTTTTTTAATTGAGAGCTGATGTCTCATCGGTTGTTAAGAACGTGGCGGCCGGTTTCCCGACCCCGTTCTTTAACAACCAGCTTACACAGCAAAGCTTTTTCCAATCAGGGCACAGAATGCACTGTGCATTGCAGGGTGTACCTTCGGGGTGAACGCCCTGCAAATTCGGGTGTTCAGAGAACAGGCAAAATCTCCACCAGACACGTTTTCCCACAACTGGCATCCTCTGGGATTGGATACATAACAAGGTTTCATGTTTTGGGCAGCAAGTGAAAAGGTGCGTTTTAAAATAAATAGCAACCTGCTTACCTAATAAATGGTACAGGCCAAATAAGAGGCTGGTTTACAAGCATTGGCCATCTGCTGCATTTGAACTGGTCTTTAAGAAATCTATAAAATGTGCCATGTCATGATGTCACACTTCTCAGAAATAAATCTGATAGCAATGGGTAGGAAGATCTAAACTCCCCAAGTACACTAACATAGTGATTCTGTGTCTGGCTAAGTAAATGTAAAGGTGGCCGATTATCCAAACAAAATACCTGTTAACTTAAAACAAGAAAAGTTAGATACATATTGGGGACAGATATTTGATTTAAAATAGGCACACATCCAGCCACCCACTTTCTTAATAATTGCATCATTCAAAATAAGACAGAGTGCCTCTGTTGCAGCTCCAATTCGGAAGGAGTGTGATAATATCTTAAAATAATGTAAACCAATTCTCAAGAACAGCAATAAATTGGCAGACAGTGAGTGGGAAGCCATTTAGGTGAATGAGAAATTTATTGGAAACTGAAGGATGATATTGCAGGTATTCTTGCACAAAGACAAAAGAACAGATAGGGTTGTTAGGCACAGCTCTAAGAGAAACCCATCTGCCTATTCCCAGCTGAAAATTTGGACTGCCCAATCACTCAAAACCGCTCAAAACCGCTTCAGAAAAATAGAATTTAGAAAATTAAATGTGTGTGACTCTTGGGTACTAGTTCACAGATTTCAAAAGCCTCAAAAATGTATAAAATAAAAGCTGAATTAAAGATTTTTGGTTCAAACTTAGAAGTGCAGACTGTAAAAGTCACCAAGCAGAGTTTATTAAGAATATATATACAGAGAATTGGGTCATCTATTATCAAACCTGAAGAAGATCTTTCTATAACATTTAGGTACTTGCTTGACAGAGCAGTAACTTGTACGTGTGGGGTAGCTACCTAATCTAAAAAGAAAAACCCTGTAGGATATTTACAGCCAAATAGTTACCAACAAAAGTACTGAAAATTCTAAAACTGGGATACAGTCAGCAATAAACGTTGAATGGAAAGAACAAAATGGCAACAGAGTTATTGGCCTTCATTGTGGGTGTCACATAAGGTTTGATGGTAGCAAAATTACCAAATCCAAATTAGATCCCTAAGATTTTGTGGGCGTAGCTCTCCTTCTGCATCTGCCTTTGGAAATAACAGTTGAAAAAGGAAAATCTAGGAACAGGATAGATCATTATTCAATTTAAATCATTCAACTTCATTTTCTCCACCAGAAACATACAGTGGGTATGGAAAGTATTCAGACCCTCTTACATTTTTCACTTCTTGTTATATTGCAGCCATTTGCGAAAATAATTTAGGTTCATTTTTTTCCCTCATTAATGTACACACAGCACCCCATATTGACAGAAAAACACAGAATTGTTGACATTTTTGCAGATTTATTCAAAAAGAAAAACTGAAATATCACATGGTCCTAAGTATTCAGACCCTTTGCTCAGTATTTAGTAGAAGCACCCTTTTGATCTAATACAGCCAGAGTCTTTTTGGGAAAGATGCAACAAGTTTTTTACACCTGTATTTGGGGATCCTCTGCCATTCCTCCTTGCAGATCCTCTCCAGTTCTGTCAGGTTGGATGGTAAAAGTTGGTGGCCAGCCATTTTTAGGTCTCTCCAGAGTTGCTCAATTGGGTTTAAGTCA
Source organism: Rana muscosa (assembly GCA_029206835.1). Lineage (NCBI taxonomy): Eukaryota > Metazoa > Chordata > Amphibia > Anura > Ranidae > Rana > Rana muscosa. The sequence goes on along the minus strand of CM055117.1, from coordinate 967,065,168 downwards.
GGGCTCTGTCTGGGCCATTAAAGAACAGTCACGGAGTTGTTGTGAAGCCACTCCTTCGTTATTTTAGCTGTGTGCTTAGGGTCATTGTCTTGTTGGAAGGTAAACCTTCGGCCCAGTCTGAGGTCCTGAGCACTCTGGGGAAGGTTTTCGTCCAGGATATGCCTGTACTTGGACGCATTCATCTTTCTCTCGATTGCAACCTGTCGTCCTGTCCCTGCAGCTGAAAAACACCCCCACAGTATGATGCTGCCACTACCATGCTTTACTGTTGGGACTGCATTGGACAGGTGATGAGCAGTGCCTGGTTTTCTCCACACATACCGCTTAGAATTAAGGCCAAAAAGTTCTATCTTGGTCTCATCAAACCAGAGAATCTTATTTCTCACTATCTTGGAGTCCTTCAGGTGTTTTTTTAGCAAACTCCATGCAGGCTTTCATGTGTCTTGCACTGAGGAGAGGCTTCCGTCGGGCCATTCTGCCATAAAGCCCGGACTGGTGGAGGGCTGCAGTGATGGTTGACTTTCTACAACTTTCTCCCATCTCCCAACTCCATCTCTGGAGCTCAGCCACAGTGATCTTTGGGTTCTTCTTTACCTCTCTCACCAAGGCTCTTCGCCCCTGATAGCTCAGTTTGGCCGGATGGCCAGCTCTAGGAAGGGTTCTGGTCGTCCCAAACGTCTTCCATTTAAGGATTATGGAGGCCACTGTGCTCTTAGGAACCTTAAGTGCAGCAGAAACTTTTTTGTAACCTTGGCCAGATCTGTGCTTTGCCACAATTCTGTCTCCTAACTCTTCAGGCAGTTCCTTTGACCTCATGATACTCATTTGCTCTGACATGCACTGTGAGCTGTAAGGTCTTATATAGACAGGTGTGTGGCTTTCCTAATCAAGTCCAATCAGTATAATCAAACACAGTTGGACTCAAATGAAGGTGTAGAACCATCTCAAGGATGATCAGAAGAAATGGACAGCACCTGAGTTAAATATATGAGTGTCACAGCAAAGGGTCTGAATACTTAGGACCATGTGATATTTCAGTTTTTCTTTTTTAATAAATCTGCAAAAATGTCAACAATTCTGTGTTTTTCTGTCAATATGGGGTGCTGTGTGTACATTAATGAGGAAAAAAATGAACTTAAATGATTTTAGCAAATGGCTGCAATATACTTTCCTTACCCACTGTACCTGGCCTTAATCCAATTGTTTAACTCTAGACATTTAACCACTTAACGACCGCCCACTGTAAATATACGTCAGCAGAATGGCACCAACAGGCAGAATCACGTATATGTACGTGATTGCCTTTGTATAGTTGGGGGTCCGATCGGACCCCCCTTCTTTACAGTGAGCGGTCGTTTTACCTTCGGGAGCGATCCGACATGAGGGGACGGCCGTTCGATTCCGGCCACCCCCTCTCGATCGCTCCCGGCGAATGAGAGAGCTTCCCCTGCCTGCCAGGAAGGAGGAAGTGATGTCATCTCTCCTGGGGCGCTCACATATACCGAGCGCCGTACAGGAGAAGATGCCAGGTTAGTACACAAAACAGCACACTGACACCAGGACACATAGGCACATAAATCGCCCCCCCAGGCCCCCCCAGACACCCCCAGATCACCCCCCAGCCCCCCCAGCCCCCAGTCACAGTGTCACTGATTGCAGTGACCATTTATTTAGTGATCACTGCAATCAGTGACATTTGTGACTGTAAAAGTGTCACTACATTTAGTTTTAGGTCCAGTGTAGCCCCCTAACCCCCCCCTAATAAAGGTTTAACCCCCTGATCACCCCCCAGATAACCCTTTCACCCCCTATCACCACTGTCACTAAGCAATCATTTTTCTGATCGATGTCTTAGCGTCGGTGATGCTGATCGGTAGCCAGTAATTTTTTTTAGGTTCGCCGCAGGTTTTTATAGCGTCGGGTACCCCCATATATTACCTAATGAAGGTTTAACCCCCTTGATCGCCCCCCAGGTAACCCTTTCACCCCCTATCACCACTGTCACTAAGTTATAATTTTTCTGATCGATGTCTTAGCGTCGGCGATGCTGATCGGTAGCCAGTAATTTTTTTTAGGTTCGCCGCAGGTTTTTATAGCGTCGGGTACCCCCATATATTACCTAATAAAGGTTTAACCCCCTTGATCACCCCCCAGGTAACCCTTTCACCCCCTAGCACCGCCGTGGCTATGCGATCATTTTTCTGATCGATGTCTTAGCGTCGGTGATTCTGATCGGTAGCCAGTAATTTTTTTTAGGTTCGCCGCAGGTTTTTATAGCGTCGGGTACCCCCATATATTACCTAATAAAGGTTTAACCCCCTTGATCGCCCCCCCAGGTAACCCTTTCACCCCCTATCACCACTGTCACTAAGCGATAATTTTTCTGATCGATGTCTTAGCGTCGGCGATGCTGATCGGTAGCCAGTAATTTTTTTTAGGTACGCCGCAGGTTTTTATAGCGTCGGGTACCCCCATATATTACCTAATAAAGGTGTAACCCCCTTGATCACCCCCCAGGTAACCCTTTCACCCCCTAGCACCGCCGTCACTATGCGATCATTTTTCTGATCGATGTCTTAGCGTCGGTGATGCTGATCGGTAGCCAGTAATTTTTTTTAGGTTCGCCGCAGGTTTTTATAGCGTCAGGTACCCCCATATATTATCTAATAAAGGTTTAACCCCCTGATCGCCCCCCAGGTAACCCTTTCACCCCCTATCACCACTGTCGCTAAGCAATCGTTTTTATGATCGTTGTCTTAGTGTCGGTGATGCCGATAGGTAGCCAGTAATTTTTTTTTAGGTTCGCCGTCAGGTTTTTATATAGCGTCAGGTACCCCCATATATTACCTAATAAAGGTTTTAACCCCCTAATTGCCCCTAGTTAACCCTTTCACCAGTGATCATCATATAAGTGTTACGGGTGACGCTGGTTAGTTAGTTTGCTTTTTATAGTGTCAGGGCACCCGCCGTATATAACCCAATAAAGGTTTAACCCCCTGATCGCCCGGCGGGTGATATCAATTAGGTTTTAGCGTCAGAGAGGGTCTGCGTCACACCCCAGGCAGCGTCAGGTTAGTGCCAGTAGCGCTAACACCCACACGTGAAGCATACACCCCCCTTAGTGGTATAGTATCTGATCAGCTCAATATCTGATCTGATCAGATCTATACTAGCGTCCCCAGCAGTTTAGGGTTCCCAAAAACGCAGTGTTAGCGGGATCAGCCCAGATACCTGCTAGCACCTGCGTTTTGCCCCTCCGTCCAGCCCAGGCCACCGAAGTGCAGTATCGATCGATCACTGTCACTTGCAAAACACAACACACATAACTGCAGCGTTCGCAGAGACAGGCCTGATCCCTGCGACTCCAGTGCTGTAGGAGGTAATTTCACCACCACAGTTAAAAAAAAAAAGCATATATGCCGAAGCATTGGGGCAGCAGGAGCGGAGGAGCGATTTTGCTCCTAATGCCGCGTATATACGGTCGAAATTCCGACGGAGGCTTGCCCGTGGAAAAGTCTGACCATGTGTACGCGGCATAACTTTTGCGAGAAGATGCCCCCATGCTTCGGCATATATAAATGGTGCATGTATGCCCATCATTAGAAGTGGGTGGATGAAGGGCGGTATTCTAATGGTGGGCATACCCACCGATCAATCTCTTTTTTTCGTTCAGCCAACAGGCTGCATGAAAAAAAAGATTACAATACATGTCCAACAAGGACCAGCAACGTACTGGTATGTTGCTGGACTTTGAATGTTTATACCAGAATGATGCCTGCGGGTTTACGTATCATCTTGGTATCATTCTTTTCAGCCAGCGGCCGGCTTTCATGTAAAAGCAATCCTAGTGGCTAATTAGCCTCTGGACTGCTTTTACAAGCAGTGGGAGGGAATGTCCCCCCCGGATATAAAAAGCGCCATTGGGAAATTGGGAAAGCATTTTATCACACCGATCTTGGTGTGGTCAGATGCTTTGAGGGCAGAGGAAAGATCTAGGGTCCAATAGACCCCAGTTTTTTCAAAAAAGAGTACCTGTCATTACCTATTGCTATCATAGGGGATATTTACATTCCCTGAGATAACAATAAAAGTGATAAAAATAAATAAATATGGAAGCAACAGTTTAAAAATAAAATAAAAAAGCAAAATTAATAATAAAAAAAAAAAAAAAGCACCCCTGTCCTGCCCTGCTCTTGCCCAATGGCGAACGCAAGCGTCGGTCTGGCGTCATATGTAAACAGCAATTGCACCATGCATGTGAGGTATCACCGCGAAGGTCAGATCGAGGGCAGTAATTTTAGCAGTAGACCTCCTCTGTAAATCTAACGGGGTAACCTGTAAATGCTTTTAAAGGCTTTTAAAAATGTATGTAGTTTGTCGCCAATGCGCGTTTGTGCGAAATTTTAAAGCATGTCGTGTTTGGTATCTATGTACTCGGCCTAAGATCATCTTTTTTATTTCATCAAAAATTTGGCAATATAGTGTGTTTTAGTGCATTAAAATTTAAAAAAGTGTATTTTTTCCCAAAAAAATGCGTTTGAAAAATCGCTGCGCAAATACTGTGTAGAAAAAAAAATGCAACACCCACCATTTTATTCTGTAGGGCCTTTGCTTTAAAAATATATATAATGTTTGGGGGTTCAACATAATTTTCTTGCAAAAAAAAATATGTTTTCATGTAAACAAAAAGTGTCAAAAAGGGCTTTGTCTTCAAGTGGTTAGAAGAGTGGATGTAAGCTTCCTAATGTTGTGTATAAAATGCCAGAACAGTTCTAAACCCCCCCAAATGACCCTATTTGGAAATTAGACACCCCAAGCTATATACTGAGAGGCATGTCGAGTCCATGGAATATTTTATATGTTGACACAAGTTGCGGAAAAAATAATTTTAATTTTTTATTTTATTTTTTTTTGCACAAAGTTGTCACTAAATGATATATTGCTCAAAAATGCCGTGGGCATATGTGGAATTACACCCCAAAATACATTCTGTTGCTTCTCCTGAGTACGGGGATACCACATGTGTGAGACTTTTTGGGAGCCTAGCCGCGTACGGGACCCCAAAAACCAAGCACCGCCTTCAGGCTTTCTAAGGGTGTCAATTTTTGATTTCACTTCTCACTGCCTATCACAGTTTCGGAGGCCATGGAATGCCCAGATGGCACAAAACCCCCCCAAATGACCCCATTTTGGAAAGTAGACACCCCAAGCTATTTGCTGAGAGGTATTGTGAGTATTTTGCAGATCTCGCTTTTTGTCACAAAGTTTTGAAAATTGAAAAAAAAAAGAAAAAAAAAAAAATGTTCTTTCTTCATTTTCAAAAACAAATGAGAGCTGTAAAATACTCACCATGCCTCTCAGCAAACAGCTTGGGGTGTCTACTTTCCAAAATGGGGTCATTTGGGGGGGTTTTGTGCTATTTTGGCATTTTATGGCCTTCAAAACTGTGATAGGTAGTGAGGAGTGAAATCAAAAATTTGCGCCCTTAGAAATCCTGGATGCGGTGCTTGGTTTCCGGGGTCCCGTACATGGCTAGGCTCCTAAAAAGTCCCACACATGTGGTATCCCCGTACTCAGGAGAAGCAGCAGAATGTATTTTGGGGTGCAATTCCACATATAACCATGGCATGTGTGAGCAATATATCATTTAGTGACAACTTTTTGTAATTTTTTTTTTTTTGTCATTATTCAATCACTTGGGACAAAAAAAAAAATATTCAATGGGCTCAACAGGCCTCTCAGCAATTTCCTTGGGGTGTCTACTTTCTAAAATGGGGTCATTTGGGGGGGTTTTGTGCTATTTTGGCATTTTATGGCCTTCAAAACTGTGATAGGTAGTGAGGAGTGAAATCAAAAATTTGCGCCCTTAGAAATCCTGAAGGCGGTGCTTGGTTTACGGGGTCCCGTACGTGGCTAGGCTCCTAAAAAGTCCCACACATGTGGTATCCCCGTACTCAGGAGAAGCAGCAGAATGTATTTTGTGGTGCAATTCCACATATAACCATGGCATGTGTGAGCAATATATCATTTAGTGACAACTTTTTGTAATTTTTTTTTTTTTTGTCATTATTCAATCACTTGGGACAAAAAAAAAATATTCAATGGGCTCAACATGCCTCTCAGCAATTTCCTTGGGGTGTCTACTTTCTAAAATGGGGTCATTTGGGGGGTCTTTGTACTGCCCTGTCATTTTAGCACCTCAAGAAATGAGATAGGCAGTCATAAATTAAAAGCTGTGTAAATTCCAGAAAATGTACCCTAGTTTGTAAACGCTATAACTTTTGCGCAAACCGATAAATATACGCTTATTGACATTTTTTTTACTAAAGACATGTGGCTGAATACATTTTGGCCTAAATGTATGACTAAAATTGAGTTTATTCGATTTTTCTTATAACAAAAAGTAGAAAATATCATTTTTTTTCAAAATTTTCGGTCTTTTTCCGTTTATATCGCAAAAAATAAAAATCGCAGAGGCAATCAAATACCATTAAAAGAAAGCTCTATTTGTGGGAAGAAAAGGACGCAAATTTCGTTTGGGCACAACATTGCATGTCCGCACAATTTACAGTTAAAGCAGCGCAGTGCAAAATTCTGAATTCACCTCTGGTCCTTTAGCTACCAAATGGTCCGGGGCTTAAGTGGTTAAAGACTAAGTGTCATAAAAGTTTAATGACTGAATGGTAACATAATGCAAAAAGAACACTGTTATCTGTTTGACACAAAATCCTATAGTTTATAAACTGAAAACCCCAAATCTCTAAAGCCACTCTTTACAGGGAAGAGTTTAAACAGAACAATGTTTTTTTGTTTGCCCATTTAAAACCCAGGAAGGAAGCCAAACCCCTGTGCACCAATTGCCTTGCCAATAACCAGCAAAGTCCTTGTCTATTATAATATCTTGTTGCATTAAAGTACTGCAATTGAAATGCTCCAAGAATTTTGGCCCAAACAGAAAGATCTAGTTTAATTTTTTAAGAAATGTGGCTGTAGCTGAATGGAGATTCCAAACCTCCAATAGATAAATGAAGCCTCCTGTGACATAAGGAAAGGTGAGTTGATTAAGGGACGCAATGTATCACCCTGCATGCTTTCTTATGTCGGAAACTAAGGGGGATCCGGTCTGAGTTTTCCATGCCACCTTGGTAGTGTGGGTTCTAAACCAGATTTTGCTTTCCACTTGTGACCGGCAGCAGATAGTGTAAATAAGGAAGGCCTGGAGCAAGAGTGCCCTGGGCTTCGGGAAGATAATACCTGAGAGAGCCACACGTGGAGAAAGTTCTGTTTTTACAAAATGCTTGTTTTTTTTTTTTTTAAAGGTAATAGGAACCTGTACTGTTTAGTTAGTGCCTGGAAGGCAAGGATTTATTTTCTGTTTCGCTTTGTTTGTTTCTCTACAGCCTTCTAAATAAACCTGACTGCAAGTCAGAATTTTAAGCAAAGACCTGCCATTGGACTGCATTTTTCCCAGGGAAGGTGATCTCACATTCAGCTAACCCCCACATATGGTGTATTTTGCTGGCAACTTTCTGAGCAAGTGGGAAGGTGGAGGATGTGATAAGAGCCTTGTTGCAGACAACTGCAACCCAGCAGGAAACCAACCGCCACTTCGCAGAGATCAGCAACAGGTGGCAGAGATGCAGCAGAAGGCCACTGCAGCACAGCAGGAGGCAAATTGCCAGTTTGTGAAATTCCAATGAGCAGACTGAGAGCTCCTTAATTCCACCTTGTGAAATTAAAGAAAGGGTCTCCAGATCTGCTGCCAGAAACAGAAAATGGTGCGTGCCAGCTATTACCTGCATAAAATGAAACTTTCAAATCATGTGAAAGCCTACCTCACAACTTTTGAGAGAGTTGCTGTTTGGGAAGGATGACAAAAAGAGCAATGGGCGGGACTTCTAGCACCTTTTATGACAGGTGGACCCCAAAAAGCCTATTATGACCTGAAACCAGAGGTTGCCCGGGATTATGAGGAGCTGAAGGCTGAAATTCTTGCATGCCTGGGTGTCACCATGTTGTTGTATAGTACTGACAAGCCAATCCACTGCCAGATGTTTGACCTGATACATCTCACTAGGATGCGGCTGCAGCCGGAGACCTTGTTAGCACCTACTATTGTGGAGTGTATGGTCATGGACCGCTGTCTGCGTGCACTCCCTGCCACTTTAAGGAAATGGGTTAACCATGGGGACCCTAAGACTGCAGACCAGTTAGTGGACTTGGTGGAGAGATACACTGAAACTGAGGACTTCCTGAACTCATCTGTGCCCAACCCCTATGTTAAAAAAACACCAGGAGGATCCGATAAGACTGTTCCAGGGTCCAAGGGGAAAAGTTGTAAGACTGTTCCTACAGAAGATAAGACTGTGTGCTCAGGACCTGGAGACTGGCCAAATAGGTCAGGAAGGTCCCTGAGGCCGCATAAAGGACTGGGTGCAGAACCCATAAAATTTTATCATTGCCATGTATTACACGTATTAGGTTATATTTCTGATAACTGTTCCCTAACTGCTGAACCAATGCAATGTGATAATGCTTATTTGAAAGAGTGCACGTCTCTTTTTGCACAGGTGGTATATACTGCATCATGCCAGGGAGATATGGAAAAACAAATGTGTGTGAATTTAGTTGATGGAAAGGCAGTCACTGCTCTACTGTACTCTGGTAGTGCTGTAACATAAGTCCAAGGTGAACTTGTTGTTAACCTTGCAAAGTTACACGCTGCACTATTGGGGTTATTTGTATACACAGTGACACACGTGACCACCAGACTGCTGTGGTGGAACTATAGTGGGGGGAGATTTTCCACATTTTTGGAGTTGTGGGAAAACAAAAGAAGTCAGGAGAAAATAGCTCCCCCTGCTGGGCAAATACATGAACTGACTTCTGACCCTCTTAATTGCAAAATGGATGGGGAAACTGTTGGTGTGTCCGAGGAAGGGGTAGATCCTTTTCCTTTCTCTGTAATGGCTGGCGAACAGAAGGAGCCAGAATCCAACCCAGAGCTTGAGGATACAGAACAAGAAATTATCTCTGACTCTAATAATGAGAGTGGACAGAATGTGGTGCCTGACTTAGAATTTAGAAAAGATGATTTTTGTACAGAAAAAATAAAAGACTCCACGCTTACTAGCGCCAGAGAAAACATTAAAACGATCATTAAAACACCGCCCTTTTTGTAACCAGTAGGGTTGATTGGAACAGGTCCCTTAAAGTTAGGAGATTTCTATGGTAATAGCAAGTTTATCAACAGACGTATGTCTTAAAGGCCTATGGGCTGGTAATTTCTGAAGAAAAGCTTCATCGCACTGTATATAAACCAAGATAATCCCCCAAAGTTGTAATGCACTTCCAGCACAATATCTACCCATTAAAAAACCTATAGATTTTTTGTCTGGAAGTTTTTTCATCCAGAACGCTAGCATTAATACAAAATGGCTGTAGCAACTTACTTATGATTGAGCTATGGGTCTGCAATGGCTGTTCTTAGCATTTTCTGTTTCTTTTTTTGTCAGGTTTAAGAAATTATATAACTGATAGTGAAAGAGATAACAAATCTATATATTTACCTTTCTAAAATTGTTCTTTAACAGGAGACAGATCATCACTTTTCTAAGGTGACTTTCAGGTATGTCAGAAGCTTTAACTGGATGTAATCATTTATCCTGACATAGAATAACCATAATGCTTTGACCTGTAGCAATTTCCTCAGAAGGTAAGGATGAGCTTGTGCTAGCCCATACTATTGTTTCATCGACTCTTAAGGGAGCTGTGAATGTATCAGCAAGAGACAAATTATTATTTATCCATTTCTGTATCCATTAGTAAGTCGCTAGTGTCACTAGCATCTTCCTTATCAAAAAGGCTCAGAGTGCAGGCGATTATGTGATGCACTGTTCTCTTAGTGTGGGCATGCAGAGAAAAGCTTAGACCTCTACATAAGTAACCAGCATTCCTGGAATGATTTTGGATCATACAGCCGTTCTGCAAAGAAAATAGGAGATTCTTGAGTTTTCTCGTTATCCATGTCCCTTTAAAGCAGGGGGGCTCCTGGATAACCTCTCCATTTTCAGCTCTGGTGATCCACTGCTGTGTCATCTGAAGTGATCAATGTCACTTCCAAGATGGCAAGAACCATTGTCATTGTACATGGGTTGAAATCACTGCCTCACTGGCCTCTGAATAGAGCAGGATGCTATTAAGGATGTGACGCTGAGGATGCTGAGGCAGGTTAGGCTTGCTCCATTGCTGTAACTCTGTGCTGTGTAGATGTTCAGAAAAAGTGTCAAAAATGCTCTCCAGCCACTTTTCAACATTTTCTTGGCTAATTTGATCCAGTAAACGGTGGAATAGGGATGTGTCCATAATCCCAGGAACTCCAGCAATGTAAAATTAAGGGGGTAATATGGAGCATTAAAAGTGGGTGAGAACAAAGTCAATCTTTAAACAAACAAATCACTGAAACTAAACTTACTTTGTATGCGGCATGCTGCTTATTGCACATCACGAATGTCTCATTAAAAAGATACAAACACTCTCTGTCGAGACACCTACTGAACTTAGCTAAGTCCCTGTTTCTGCTACACTGGAAGTCTCAGCGGGTTCCCTCCATTGCAGAATGGTTGCACAAGGTTTCTGACATTGATGAAATGGAAGAGACTTTGACTCAGGCTAACGATAAAGTCGATAGATTCCACAAGACATGGCAACCATGGCTGATCTTCAAGTACTCCAGAGCATATGAGGACAGCCTTAAAACTCTGCACACCTAGATTACTCAAACTCATCCTAGAGGGACATTTCGCCTTGATCTCAGGAAATTTGAAAGGGCTTACTATGCTTAGGAAGACCTAACTATTGCCACTCTTCTCTCTTACTAAATTCTGATTTCTTACCTTTTCTTTCTCTTCTCTTCTTTAATGCTACTAGTTAACAGCAAAATAAGTTGATTATCGGGATCCTTATAGAATATAACAACATCATAGTCTCGCTCCCACGGGACTGCTGTGCCTACACAATTCAATAATTTCACAGATGAGACGGCTGTGCTTAGGATTACTATTTGACTATAATGATTTATGTCAAAGTTACAGCATTAGCTGGATTATTATTATTATTATAAAGAGGTTCATCAATCTATGTACTATGTGATGTTACTATTTGCATTATAAGATTGTTCTACAAGCAGTTGCATCTGCAAAGTACCTGTTATTTAAATTTGACTTTAATAAACTTGGAATGTTAAAAGTGGGTGAGAATGAACCTTTAAAAAACGCTAACCAACTTTTGCAATAACATTTTTGTCTCTTCTTATAAGAATGTAGGCTGAAGGATAGCTTGTGGATTTGCACAAAAATGACTGTTAGAACTAGCAGTTAAGTTACAAAAACAGAAAAAAAGGGGAAGGAAGGAACAAAAATGACATAACATATACATGAAACATACATTTTACAATGGCATGAGCATTTCTATGTAGCAGTGAATCTTTTATTTTGTGCTCCCCTTCATTAGATGAGCATAACAGCTAGGCAACTAGCATTTTCAGATGGCTGGATCAGCAATGACAGCCTCCGTTCTTCAGTCAGCACAGGTCTTTTTTTAATATATGTGGGAAGTGTGCATGATTGCTTTGCAGTTCACTCACTACCAGACACACCTCAGGTCCAATGTATGTGTGTCCTAAGCTCAGGTATGTGTCTATTTGTCACCTGTCTCTAGCTTCCACGAGATGCCATAAATGCACAAGTGCCCAGCTGGAGGCACTAACAGTGATATATACGTTTGTAAAGCACAACACTTCAGAGAGTAAACTAACTATGCATGGTTACATAATCATTCACTGAATGTTTTGTGATAGTGACATGATATGTTGTAGTGTTGGTGCTAAAAGAAGACAGAAAATCAGTCAGAAATTGTAGATAAATCTTAGCAGGACTTCTCTCACCACCTGCTGATGCATATGAAAAATAAGTTATTCAGGACATTCTAAACTGTGTTTTTCATTGCCAAAGTGCTACATAAATCTGGTTTATCCTAAATAAATAGTGTTTATTTTTTTCCTTGCAGATGCAAGCTTTGTGGGTTGCAAAAGTGTAGCAGAGGCTCCCATTGGTCTATCATGAAGAAATCAGTATAAATGTATTCTAATGCTCTTTCTCATTGTAAACCTGTGTCATTACCAGATAAACACTGTGTTGTAGTAAATATTTCCTCTGCGAATACCAGGAGTTTTGGGGTATGAGGCATATGCTTTCCCCTCTAACATCTCAGAATGCAGCCTTTCTCAGCCACTTAGTGTGTTCATGCATGCACTCCAGTGAAAGCTTCATGACATCTCTCAGGGCAGATTTCCTGATGGTGATCAGTGATGAGCTCAAGCATGAGTTGTAGGTGACACTAAAGGTGCACTGTGGAGGATGGAAATCCAGGAAGGAACAGAGTGTTGGAGACCAAAGAAGTGTAATTTTTTGAGGAGGAGTGGGTGATTAACCATTTTAAGGGTTGCTAAAAGGTCTAATGTCTTGTACACACGATCGAAATTTCCGATAGAAAAAGTCAGACGAAATTTTTTCATCAGATATTCTGACCATGTGTGTGCCCCATCAGACTTTTTTCCATCGGAATTTAGAAAGAGAACATGTTGGAAAAAATTCCTATCAGAAATTCCGTTCGTCGGTGTCGAACTCCGACGGAGAAAAAAACATGCATGCTCAGAATCAAGTTGACACATGCTCCGAATCATTGAACTTAATTTTTATTGGCTCGTCGTATTGTTGTACATCACCTTGTTTTTGATGGTCGGAATTTGGTGTGACAGTGTGTATGCAAGACAGCTTGAATGGAATTCCGTCTGAAAAATCCGTCAGAGTTTATCCCGACGGAAAATCCGATCGTGTGTACAAGGCATTAGAGTATGAGAAGTGACCATTAATTTTGGCAGTTAGTAAGTTGTTGGTGAGTTTTAGGAGCATAGATTCTGTGGAGTGTTACAGGCAAAAGCCACAGTGAAAGGGGTCAAGGAGGTTGCTAACAGTGAGGGACTGGCTCAGACGGTTGTAGACTAGTCATTCTAGAAGTTTGGAAGTAAATGGGAACAAAGAGATGGGTCATATGTCGTTTGGACGAGAGGGGTCCAGTTAGGGTTTTTTAGTATGGGGAATAGTCGGGGGCATGTTTTAGAGCAGTTGGGAAGACGCTAGTAAAGAGGAAGAGATTGTAGATGTGAGTTGGAGAACATAGAACAGACCAAGATGGTGTGTAAAGTAGTTTTGGGCAATGAGGTCCAGTGGGTAGGTGTTTGGGTGGGTGTAAGACAGAGTTATAGCAATCTCCTCTGTAGTGACAGGATCAAAAGAAGGAAATGTTAAATGTGTTGGTGAATGTCGTATGTTGGGTGGGGAAAATATCTGGACAGTGAATACCTTGTCACAAATTGTTAAACTACGGTTTACCCGTTTAAGGTTTTTCTTATAACCTTCTTGATGTATTCATCTGAGACAAAATTCGTGAATCAGCTTGAAATCAAACCGTGTGTTTTATTATACACACTAAAAAGGAATTATTACAGTTACAGTATATTAATTCAATAGCTTCATAAAGGTTCCAAAATAATATTCAAGTATAAAACAGTTCTTAAGACGTGCTCTTCTGACTTCTTAAAATCTTAAAATGGCCGATTAACCCTGTGTATGCTGAATAGTCTGTGGGCTGTAGGATAGATGTTTCAAGATGCCCGGCTGGAGTCAAGAGGCAGCTCCTTCCTGCTCACTCAGCTTTTAAAACAATTCTCTCTCTTTGTCTTGCTTCGCGCTCAAAAAGTAACCACTCCCACATCACTCCTTCAATATTACCTCCCTCACTACCCACGATGGAGGGGGTCAACAGTAGAAATATGAGGACACAATTTCTATAGGAAGTCTCTGAGCTCCTAATTAGATACAGAGACAGGAAATGGGGGAGGGTCAAGCCAACCTAAACAACTCTATATTTCAAACAAAATATCAGTTACATAGCAGTTTCAACTCAAAGGGAGAATATATTTACAAAAATACGTCAAAAACCTGACAGTTTCTTGAATCCAAAGCTCAAGTTCAAATGTCACATTTGGGATTCATTAAATCATAAGTCCAACCATTCATCCAGTTAATTTAGAGGAATACTTATTCTTACTCAAATGTTTTTCTGGCCAAATTGAATTTTTAGATATTAAGAATATAACATTCCCCTCTGAAATATGAATAATAATCATATTTTCATTCTAATCATTTGCACTCCATTTATATCACATACACTCTGACTTTGATCTAATAACTCCAAATGATTTGTCACCCTTAACCGAGCCTGCAACTCCAAAACCCATCCTTCTCTTAAGCTTATTCTGCAACATATCATCACCTTTCTTAATTTCATTTCTGATTTGCTTATACAATTTTTTCAGTCTAAACATTAAACATAATTGATACATAATGCATAACATAATAATAATAAAAATAATAACTATAGGATGCGATAAAATATTTCCTGCTGAAGATATAATGGAAGTTTTTCCCCAAATGGATATACTAATTCTGAATTGTCTCCACCAGGTGGCGCCTGCAAAATCCGACCATTGATGACGAGACACTTTCTCTGAGTCTGTCATGATCTGAAAACAAACCTTCTTTTTATCTACAAGAGTAATCAATTCAGAAGTAGTTCCAACTTTTTCTATTCTTGCTGAACATAATGTATGATTATGATAACAAGAATGAAATATACTTTTATCTTGATTTAGGTAAACAAATAACTTTAGATTGGAATTGTAAACATGATGATAGATCTAATTGTTCTAAGTCAAAATTATCCTTGTTAAACACAAAATCTGTATGCAGCAATTTATAATATAATAATTGAGTATCACTAATTGGTAATCCCAAAACAGTAATTGGAACCAAAATTTCTTCTTTCCCTGCTATTGGAATCATAGAAGAACTATAAGGCCCCTTTCACACGGAGGTCCGTTCAGGTCCGCCTGTCAGTTTTTTAGGCGGACCTGAAACGGATCCTCCATGTACCCCTATGGAGGCACGGATGTCAGCGGAGACATGTCCGCTGACATCCGCTCCGCTCCGCCAAAGTGTGACGGAGGAAAACCCTATTTTTCCTTCCGTCGGCGGAGCGGATCGGATGACGACGGACTCTACGGTCCGTCATCATCCGATTCCCCATAGGGGAGAGCGGCGCTCTGACAGGGCGGTCCCTGCACAGTGTGCGGGGACCGCCCAGTCATCCGTCGGCTCAGCGGGGATCAACGGAGCGATCCCCGCTGAGCAAGCGGAGCTTCACGGGGCGGATCTGCACGGATCCGCCCCGTATGAAAGGACCCAAACACTCGTTCTGATTACATCCTATCCATTTATTTACCCATAAATCAGTATGATTTATTGCAAATGCATATTCTCTGGGTAAATTCTGCAAAATGCCAAGAAGAGATATTCCACCCTGAAATGCTTGCGCAATTATTTTAAAGTTAGTGGAATATTCTGTCTGGATCTCTAAACATGCTCTAGCTATATGAGAATGTTCTTCACTTGTCATTAGATTTAAAGTAATATTCTGAAAATGCAATATGGATGGACCCATTACATTAGCTGTTTTAATAACCATTTCTTCTAATATTTGATTCAAATTTCTTTGGATTGTAATACCTTTACTTCCCACTAAACCAGCGGTCTCGAGATCAGACTTTAAAGTGTTAATATCCATACTATTTGTTATACTTCCCACCATACCAATTCCGCCCATAATGCCTTCAACAATTCCACGTTTATTCCTGTTATGATTCCTACTATTAATTCCGAACCATCTTTCAATAACCAATTCCATATTAACCAAATGTCCTTGACATTGTGGAAACCTTGTAGAAATTTTCCATTCTGAAATATTAAAGTTCCAAAATATAATGACAAACTTTCCTTCTCTCAATAGAGCTCTGGACTGGAAATGGTTAATCTGGAAAGGATTAGCAAGAACGCTATTTTTACCTACACATGGAGTCTTCCTTGGAGACATTACAACAACACTTGCATTTCTATTTCTGGAACAATAATATCTACCACAGTACGACTAATTTTAACTATCCAATATTTTTTTTTTAAACTTTGTAACAGGTAATAATACTGTTCTACCGAATACCACAGTAACTTCCCAATGATTTCAACATCATTACTATGAATTAATTACACTTCCATACAGCAAGTATGTCTATGTCCTATACATACATATACTGTATCAATAAATCTTCTGCTGTATTGACACGTTAGTGTAACTAAATGTATCTCTTTTTCATCTATATCAGTACAATATGCTTTTATCACTTTTGTCCTCCGTATTAATATCAATATTTCTCATTTTTGTCTTCTATATTAATATCAGTGTCTATATTTCTCTTATTTCTGAATAATGTAATGTCTTTGCTGTGAAAATCTTCCATCCTGTTAACCTCTGCATGGGGGATGATCAACCTTCTCTCCAGTGGCGGCTGGTGAAGTTTTAAGATCGGGGGGCGCCAGACCCCACCCTTCTTTTTTGACCCCTCCCATTTCTCATAAGCCCCACCCCTTATAGAATCAACCCACTCCGTCCCCTGTATTTCACTTGCTTCCACCCATATAGTGTCAGGAGTATGCAGTTCAGCATCACAGATCAGGGTATATAGGTCAGCATTACAGATATGGTATATAGATCAGCAGCATCACATAAAGGGTATATAGATTAGCAGCATCACATATACTGATCTCGCAGCATACTGTCAGCATCCACACACTGGTGGAGGACACGATAACAGCACCCCCCTCCCCCCGGATCGCAGCACACTGGCTCGGGGCTCACAGGACAAACTGACAGCAATTCCCCCCCCCCCCCCCAGCGGGGATCGAGGCACACTGATAACATTCCTGCACACTACCTGCAGAACAAGGCTGGCTCCTGGCACATTCTCCCCTTTCTGAATCCTGAAAGGAAGAAAGCCAGCAGCGCTGCAGGGGTTAAACACCAGAAAGAAGGCAGAACATTCGGCTCTCCTCTCCTGCAGGTGCCCGGCCCCCCTTCTGGACTAACGAGCAGGGCAGCCATGAAAAATATATAATAAAAAAAACTGCGCTAATATCAAATTAAATAAATAAATGAATAAACAAAAAGGCAGCAGCAATGGTGGAATAAACACAATAAAGATAAAAACAGAAAAAACTGTGCCAATAACCAAATATTTCAATAGTATCCAGGGGCTGATAAGCAAAAAGCAGTGCACACTGGACAGAGGCACCAGCTACTAGATACTAAAAATATCAATAATTTGTAGAAAAATAATGATAAAAAAAGTCCAGATAAGTGCCCAAATGAGTCCAGATAAGTCTGGCTCTGGTTTCTAATGGCATCATTTGGGCACTTATCTGGACTTTTTTATCATTATTTTTCTACAAATTATTGATATTTTTAGTATCTAGTAGCTGGTGCCTCTGCCCAGTGTGCACTGCTTTTTGCTTATCAGCCCCTGGATACTATTGAAATATTTGATTATTGGCGCAGATTTTCCGTTTTTTTTTTTACAGCCATGAAAAATGTTGGGGCCCCTTACACAGCTTTAGGCCTGGCCTCCCCCAGCTTGACCACCAACATTCCCCAGGGCCAGCTTACTGGCCAGCCAGCCCACTGAATGAAATGAACACACTGCCCTACACGTGACATGTGAAAAATACAACCTGTAAGTGTGAACTGAGCCTGTGATGAGTAAACACAAAATAACAGAAATTCTTCATGAAATAATCAGTGTTTATACAATAGTGTTACCATGCAAATAGCTGTGAACACTGTGCTGTGCTCTGTTTACTGAGGATTGTTATTCCATAGATATATAAGGGTGAAGTGGAATGGTCATAAATTATGGTCACATTATCTGGACACACAGAGTGATTGGGGGTGCTTATGCAGTGATATGTGCCTGATTGGGGGATGTGTACCAGCTATGGGGAGACTGCAGACTTCCCCCCCCCCCCTTCCCCCCACCCCAGGCACACACTCCTCTGCTCTTTTGACACTACTTATCTCATGTCTGGCAAACAAATCCATCCTATATCCCAACATGAAAGGCCTCCTGCTTATCTCCACAAACTTTCCTCAGACAGCAGCTCAGCTCACCTCCCTCTCTGCAGCGTCAGACTCAGCATAGGCTATGCTCCAGCTCTGGCTTCTGACAGTGGGGCACTGGAGATCGGGGTGGGGGGGAAGGGGGGAGGATCGGTGTGCTAGAGGGCACATAGTGAGTGCAGGAGATTGTAAGGCTCAGATCTTCTAAATACATACACATGCCAGGCAGTGTATGTATTTAGATGTAATGACGCTGCTGCTGACCAAGCCCAGGAGTAGGGATGAGCTCGGTGTTCGAGTCGAACATACGTTCGACTCGAACATCGGCTGTTCGATCGTTCGCCGAACAACGAACGATTTGGGCCGTTCGCGCCTAATTCGCGGCCCACAATGCACTACGCCATCGCAGTGTCATCCAGGCGCTGTGATTGGCCAAGCATGCACTGTGACCCCGCATGCTTGGCCAATCACAGCGCCGGCAGCGAGGAGAGCAATGATTGGCCACAGGCAGGATGCCTGTGGCCAATTATTGCTGAGGGTGTTTAGTACACACCCCACACTATAAAAGGCCGCCAGCACGGCGGCCTAGTGTAGTTTGTTCCGGAGCAGGGAAAGAGAAGCATAGGCAGGGACAGTGACATTTTTTTTTCTTGCTTAACCTGGATTCCTTTAGTTTAGGGAAAGAGAAGGATAGGTAGGGAGAGTGTCAGTCTGTTTTACTGTGCTAAACCTTGTTTGTAGGGACAGGGAAGGACAGTGAGGGAAATTCTCATTGTGCTATACTGTGCTAAAGCATTCATCATCAACCATCTTTAAAAAAACATTTTTTATAGGGACAGAAAACTATAGGTAGGGAGAGTGTCAGTGTGTTTTACTGTGCTAATCCTTGTTTGTAGGGACAGGGAAGGACAGTGAGGGAAATTCTCATTGTGCTATACTGTGCTAAAGCATTCATCATCAACCATCTTTAAAAAAACATTTTTTATAGGGACAGAAAACTATAGGTAGGGAGAGTGTCAGTGTGTTTTACTGTGCTAATCCTTGTTTGTAGGGACAGGGAAGAACAGTGAGGGAAATTCTCATTGTGCTATACTGTGCTAAAGCATTCATCATCAACCATCTTTAAAAAACATTTTTTATAGGGACAGAAAACTATAGGTAGGGAGAGTGTCAGTGTGTTTTACTGTGCTAATCCTTGTTTGTAGGGACAGGGAAGGACAGTGAGGGAAATTCTCATTGTGCTATACTGTGCTAAAGCATTCATCATCAACCATCTTTAAAAAAACATTTTTTATAGGGACAGAAAACTATAGGTAGTGTGAGGGGGTTAGCTCGGCAGCGGGTGTGTGTGACCCCCGGGATGGGCTCCCCACACAAAAACAGGCCCATCAAACGGAGGTTGTGGTTTTCAAAAATCAAAAAGGTGCGGTTTATTTTCTATTTACAGTGACAAAACACAGCAAAGCAAAAGAAACATAAACAAAATAAATCCTGGTCAACTTGACCTCTGACTAAACATACAGGTTTCCTAACTAACAACTGGGATCAGCCTAGTGCTGTCCTAGTCCCTAAGTCCCTGGTTTTAAATGTCCAAGCAAATAGCCACACAGGCTTTGTCTCACCGCACAGGGGTTCACTCTCCCTAGACAGTCCACACAGGTCTGGGTCCAGGCATGAGCAAACACCTAATGAATCTGGGAGTTCTTATAGAGGCCTAACTGAGCTGACAAGCTTCAGCTGGTCTCATCAACTCCCTGTCTGCACGACGCCCCACACTCTCCCTAGAGGTATGAGTCATCCATGAGCCCACTAACCTCAGCTGGGCTTATACAACTCTCCACCTAGTTGTATAAGTCGGCGTAAAGCCTGAATCTGGGCGAAATATATCTACCCCCCTGGATGCAACCAGGTGACTTTACCTTCCTGCTGTCACATACCCCCCCTCTTGTTTTAACCTCGGGGTTGGAACACCAGCAATCAGGCATTCATGTACTCGAGACAAAGCATCCACATTCCCCATTTGAACGCCAGGGCGATGCTTTACTGTGAAGTTGAATTCCTGGAGGGCCAGGAACCACCTATTCACTCTTCTATTTGTTTCCTTGTTTTGAGCCATCCACTTTAACGGAGCGTGATCCGTAACCATGTCAAAGTGCCTACCTAGCAGGTAGTACCGAAGGGAATCTAGAGCCCACTTCACCGCTAAACACTCCTTTTCAACGGTGGCGTAATTTACCTCATGGGACTTCAACTTCCTGCTGAGGTAAATGACTGGGTGCTCTTCCCCGTTCCAGACCTGGGACAATACTGCTCCTAACCCCACATCTGACGCATCACTTTGTACGACAAAGTCTTTAGAGAAGTCGGGTGAGTACAACACTGGCTGGCTATATAAGGCTTGTTTCAAGAATTGGAATGCTGCCTCAGCCTCGGGGGTCCATTTAATCATGACCGACCCTTTCCCCTTCGTCAGGTTGGTTAGGGGCACAGCCTTAGAAGCAAAGTGGGGAATGAATCGCCGATAATACCCAGCGATTCCCAGAAAGGCTCGTACCTGCTTCTTGCTGTTGGGACGTGGCCAACTCTGGATGGCCTCGACTTTGTTGAGTTGGGGTTTTATTACTCCCCTCCCAATGGTGTACCCAAGATATTTGGCCTCCTCCTGCCCAATGGTACACTTCTTGGGGTTAGCCGTAAACCCCGCTTCCCGAACAGAGTCCAGGACTGCTTGCACTTTTGGCAGATGTGAGGCCCAATCTGTGCTATGGACAATTACGTCATCCAGGTAAGCCACAGCATACTTCCGATGGGGCCTCAGCATCTGGTCCATTTTCCGCTGGAATGTGGCCGGCGCATTCTGTAACCCGAACGGCATTCTTTTATATTGGAACGCCCCGTCTGGGGTTACAAATGCGGTTTTCTCTTTGGCCGACTTGGCCAGGGGGATTTGCCAATACCCTTTTGTGAGGTCAAGAGTCGTCATGTATCGGGCTGTTCCCAGCCGGTCGATCAACTCATCTATACGTGGCATGGGGTAGGTGTCAAATTTTGTAACTTTGTTCAACTGACGAAAATCGTTACAAAATCGCCAGCTCCCATCCGGTTTAGGCACCAACACAATGGGACTAGACCAATCACTTTGGGACTCCTCTATCACCCCTAAGTTCAGCATTTTCTGTACTTCCTCCCGTATTGCCTCCCGTCGGGCCTCTGGGATCCGATAGGGTTTTAACTTCACCCTTTCACCGGGTGGGGTAATGATGTCATGCTCTACCCCAGATGTTTGTCCCGGCAGCTCAGAGAATACCTCCTTGTTGCGAAGCACAAACTCCTTAACCTCCTGTTGTTGGGGTTGTGACAAGGTGGCTGCTATTCCAACCTCAGGAATGATGCAACCAGTTTGAGCTGGTGACCAAGTGTCTGCGACTAGGGACTCTCTATCCCTCCAGGCTTTCAACAGATTAACGTGATAGATCTGTTCGGGCTTTCGCCTTCCTGGTTGTCTGACCTTGTAATTCACTTCGCTCACTTTTTCCATTATCTCATAGGGGCCTTGCCATTTGGCAAGGAATTTACTTTCAACCGTAGGGACAAGTACCAGTATCCTATCCCCCGGGGAAAAGGTACGGGTCTTGGCTCCACGGTTGTACACTCTCTGCTGTGCTAACTGCGCTTGGGCCAAATGTTCCTTCACGATGGGCATTACCTGTGCAATTCGGTCTTGCATCAGGGCGACATGCTCAATCACACTCCTGTGGGGAGAACTCTCACTTTCCCAAGTTTCCTTGGCAATATCCAACAGCCCTCTTGGGTGTCTCCCATACAGTAACTCAAAGGGGGAGAATCCCGTAGAGGATTGGGGCACCTCCCTAATAGCAAACATCAGATAAGGAAGTAGACAGTCCCAATCCTTTCCATCTCTATCCACCACTTTCTTCAACATTTGTTTTAGGGTTTTGTTGAATCTTTCAACCAGCCCATCGGTTTGGGGGTGATACACAGATGTACGTAATTGCGTCACTTTGAACAATTTACACAGCTCCTTCATAACCCGGGACATAAAGGGTGTACCTTGGTCCGTAAGCAGTTCTTTACAAATACCCACCCGGCTAAACACAAGAGATAGCTCTTTGGCTATGGTTTTGGCCGAGGTATTTCGGAGAGGGATCGCTTCTGGATAACGGGTGGCATAGTCCATTATAACTAATATGTACTGGTGCCCCCTAGCGGACTTGATTATAGGACCTACCAAATCCATGGCGATCCTCTCAAACGGGACCTCAATGATGGGTAGAGGGACCAGTGGGCTACGGAAATGTGGCATCGGGGCCGACCTCTGACACACAGGGCAGGAGGAACAATAATTTTCTATGTCCTTCATCACCCCCGGCCAATAGAATCTCTGTAATACCCTCTCTCGGGTTTTCTCTGTCCCCAGATGACCTCCAAGAATGTGCCCATGGGCCAACTCCAACACCAACTTCCTGTAAGGTTTGGGCACCACAAGCTGCTCAACGGTTTCTTCTGCCCTTTTTGCCACCCGATACAGTAGGTCCTTCTCTACGCTGAAGTATGGGTAAGTGCAGGTATTATCTGGGTTCACTAACTCGCCATCTATTTTCACTACGTTTTCCCGTGCCTTTATTAGGGCGGGGTCTTTCAACTGTTCTGTGGCAAAGTTTTCCCTGTGAACCTCAAGATCAGAAAACTCCACAGACGGTAGGTTTTCGTCTGAGGAGGTGGGCTCCTCTCCAGTTTCTTGAGTCTCCCCTGCCAATACTGATAAGGGAAATTCCGGAGAGTCCTCACCACTCTCAGGGGAGTTCTGGCTATCACATTCCTGGTACATAGGGGCACCAGTGGGGGGCTCAGGATCATCCCACAGTTCCCAGAACTTCGGAAAATCCCTTCCCACAATGGCGTCATGCGGTAACTGAGATACTAAGCCCACTGGATGAGAGAGGGTACCTTTGGGGGTCTCGAAACACACTGTAGTCACTGGATACTCTCGGGTGTCCCCATGCACACAAATAACAGCTACCTTGCTATTCCCAGAGACCTCTGTTTTAACTAACTCAGCCTTTATCAGGGTCACAAGGCTACCTGAATCCAGCAATACCACAACATTTCTACCATTAACACACATTTTGCATAAATGTTTCTCAGTTCCTCGAATGGCAGTGCATGCGACTGTCGCACACAGCGACTGACGTCTGCCCGTCAGAAAGTCACACTGCATGGGTTCCTCCACAACCGGGCAATTGGCTGCAATATGTCCCGCTTGCCGGCAGCGGTAGCAAACGATCCTTCTTGCCGCCTCTTGAGCCGCTGATTTCCCAGGCTGTTCTTGCCAAACTTGGGGTAGAGCTCCCACCCTCTCACTCTCTCCACCCTCACCCCTTGGAATCCTCTTATCCGCCCCTGGGGATGGTCTGGTCTTAGGGTGGAAAGTCCGAGTGTCTCTGGAAGAGGCCGTCAGGTTCTCTGTAGCCAAGTATTTCTCCACACGATCCACAAGACCATCGGCCGTCTCTGGGTCTCCATGGCTTACCCACTTTTGGATGGCAGTAGGAAGAGCTCTCAAAAACCGATCCATTACAACACGTTCCACAATCTTTGGTGCGGACAAAGTCTCTGGCTGTAGCCACTTTCTGCTCAGGTGAATGAGATCATACATTTGAGACCTGGGGGGTTTTCCAAGCTGGAAAGTCCAGTTATGCACACGCTGAGCCCGGACAGCCTGGGTGACACCCAGCCTTGCCAATATTTCAGCTTTTAGCATCACATAGTCTTTTGCTTGGTTAGGCTCTAGGTCATAGTAAGCTTTCTGCGATTCACCAGTTAACAGAGGAGCCACCAGTCCAGCCCACTGCTCCTCAGGCCACTTTTCTCTTTCAGCGGTCCTTTCAAATGTGGTCAAAAATACCTCTGGATCATCCTCTCCAGTCATTTTTGTCAATAAACGACTCACCCCAAAGGACGCGGTATTAGTGGGACGGCTTTCCTCACTGGTCTGCGGACGTTGCTGCATTACTGCTTCCATCTGTTGTTGTAGTCTCTGCTCTTGCTTCTGCAACAGGTCTATGAAGCGGGCCTCAGATTGCTGCTGGGCTTGTTGCTGAGCCTCCAGACTCTGTTGCAAAGTTGCGTTTGTCTGCTGCTTGGCTGCAAGGCTCTGTTGATGAGCTTGCTGCTGGGCTGCGAAGTTCTGTTGTTGAGCTGCAAGGCTCTGTTGATGAGCTGCAAGGCTCTTTTGCAAACCTGCATTTGTCTGCTGTTGATTGGCATTTGCTAGAGCCAGCTGCTTCAGTATCTCCTCCATGCTGGCTTAAAAAAAACTGCCACTGGTTCTCCACCAACTGTGAGGGGGTTAGCTCGGCAGCGGGTGTGTGTGACCCCCGGGATGGGCTCCCCACACAAAAACAGGCCCAGCAAACGGAGGTTGTGGTTTTCAAAAATCAAAAAGGTGCGGTTTATTTTCTATTTACAGTGACAAAACACAGCAAAGCAAAAGAAACATAAACAAAATAAATCCTGGTCAACTTGACCTCTGACTAAACATACAGGTTTCCTAACTAACAACTGGGATCAGCCTAGTGCTGTCCTAGTCCCTAAGTCCCTGGTTTTAAATGTCCAAGCAAATAGCCACACAGGCTTTGTCTCACCGCACAGGGGTTCACTCTCCCTAGACAGTCCACACAGGTCTGGGTCCAGGCATGAGCAAACACCTAATGAATCTGGGAGTTCTTATAGAGGCCTAAATGAGCTGACAAGCTTCAGCTGGTCTCATCAACTCCCTGTCTGCACGACGCCCCACACTCTCCCTAGAGGTATGAGTCATCCATGAGCCCACTAACCTCAGCTGGGCTTATACAACTCTCCACCTAGTTGTATAAGTCGGCGTAAAGCCTGAATCTGGGCGAAATATATCTACCCCCCTGGATGCAACCAGGTGACTTTACCTTCCTGCTGTCACAGTAGGGAGAGTGTCAGTGTGTTTTACTGTGCTAATCCTTGTTTGTAGGGACAGGGAAGGACAGTGAGGGAAATTCTCATTGTGCTATACTGTGCTAAAGCATTCATCATCAACCATCTTTAAAAAAACATTTTTTATAGGGACAGAAAACTATAGGTAGGTAGAGTGTCAGTGTGTTTTACTGTGCTAATCCTTGTTTGTAGGGACAGGGAAGGACAGTGAGGGAAATTCTCATTGTGCTATACTGTGCTAAAGCATTCATCATCAACCATCTTTAAAAAAACATTTTTTATAGGGACAGAAAACTATAGGTAGGGAGAGTGTCAGTGTGTTTTACTGTGCTAATCCTTGTTTGTAGGGACAGGGAAGGACAGTGAGGGAAATTCTCATTGTGCTATACTGTGCTAAAGCATTCATCATCAACCATCTTAAAAAAATTTTTTATAGGGACAGAAAACTATAGGTAGGGAGAGTGTCAGTGTGTTTTACTGTGCTAAACCTTGTTTGTAGGGACAGGGAAGGCCAGTGAGGGAAATTCTCATTGTGCTATACTGTGCTAAAGCATTCCTCATCAACCATCTTTAAAAAAAAAAAATTTATAGGGACAGAAAACTATAGGTAGGGAGAGTGTCAGTGTGTTTTACTGTGCTAAACCTTGTTTGTAGGGACAGGGAAGGACAGTGAGGGAAATTCTCATTGTGCTATACTGTGCTAAAGCATTCATCATCAACCATCTTTAAAAAAACTTTTTTTATAGGGACAGAAAACTATAGGTAGGGAGAGTGTCAGTGTGTTTTACTGTGCTAAACCTTGTTTGTAGGGACAGGGAAGGACAGTGAGGGAAATTCTCATTGTGCTATACTGTGCTAAAGCATTCATCATCAACCATCTTTAAAAAAACATTTTTTATAGGGACAGAAAACTATAGGTAGGGAGAGTGTCAGTGTGTTTTACTGTGCTAATCCTTGTTTGTAGGGACAGGGAAGGACAGTGAGGGAAATTCTCATTGTGCTATACTGTGCTAAAGCATTCATCATCAACCATCTTTAAAAAAAATTTTTTATAGGGACAGAAAACTATAGGTAGGGAGAGTGTCAGTGTGTTTTACTGTGCTAATCCTTGTTTGTAGGGACAGGGAAGGACAGTGAGGGAAATTCTCATTGTGCTATACTGTGCTAAAGCATTCATCATCAACCATCTTTAAAAAAACATTTTTTATAGGGACAGAAAACTATAGGTAGGGAGAGTGTCAGTGTGTTTTACTGTGCTAATCCTTGTTTGTAGGGACAGGGAAGGACAGTGAGGGAAATTCTCATTGTGCTATACTGTGCTAAAGCATTCATCATCAACCATCTTAAAAAAAAAAATTATAGGGACAGAAAACTATAGGTAGGGAGAGTGTCAGTGTGTTTTACTGTGCTAAACCTTGTTTGTAGGGACAGGGAAGGCCAGTGAGGGAAATTCTCATTGTGCTATACTGTGCTAAAGCATTCCTCATCAACCATCTTTAAAAAAAAATTTTTTATAGGGACAGAAAACTATAGGTAGGGAGAGTGTCAGTGTGTTTTACTGTGCTAAACCTTGTTTGTAGGGACAGGGAAGGACAGTGAGGGAAATTCTCATTGTGCTATACTGTGCTAAAGCATTCATCATCAACCATCTTTAAAAAAACTTTTTTTATAGGGACAGAAAACTATAGGTAGGGAGAGTGTCAGTGTGTTTTACTGTGCTAAACCTTGTTTGTAGGGACAGGGAAGGACAGTGAGGGAAATTCTCATTGTGCTATACTGTGCTAAAGCATTCATCATCAACCATCTTTAAAAAAACTTTTTTATAGGGACAGAAAACTATAGGTAGGGAGAGTGTCAGTGTGTTTTACTGTGCTAATCCTTGTTTGTAGGGACAGGGAAGGACAGTGAGGGAAATTCTCATTGTGCTATACTGTGCTAAAGCATTCATCATCAACCATCTTTAAAAAAAAAAATTTATAGGGACAGAAAACTATAGGTAGGGAGAGTGTCAGTGTGTTTTACTCTGCTAAACCTTGTTTGTAGGGACAGGGAAGGACAGTGAGGGAAATTCTCATTGTGCTATACTGTGCTAAAGCATTCATCATCAACCATCTTTAAAAAAACATTTTTTATAGGGACAGAAAACTATAGGTAGTGTGACAGCAGGAAGGTAAAGTCACCTGGTTGCATCCAGGGGGGTAGATATATTTCTCCCAGATTCAGGCTTTATGCCGACTTATACAACTAGGGAGTTGATGAAGCCCAGCTGAGGCTAGTGGGCTCATGAATGACTCATACCTCTAGGGAGAGTGCTGGGCGTCGTGAGGCAGGGAGTTGATGAGACCAGCTGAAGCTTGTCAGCTCATTTAGGCCTCTATAAGAACTCCCAGATTCATTAGGTGTTAGCTCATGCCTGGAACCAGACCTGTGTGGACTGTCTAGGGAGAGTGAACCCCTGTGCGGTGAGGCAAAGCCTGTGTGGCTATTTGTTTGGACTTTTACTAAACCAGGGACTTAGGGACTAGGACAGCACCAGGCTGATCCCAGTTGTTAGTTTAGGAAACCTGCATGTTTAGTCAGAGGTCAAACTGACCAGGATTTATTTTGTTTATGTTTCTTTTTGGCTTTGCTGTGTTTTTGTCACTGTACATAGAGAAATAAACCGCACCTTTTGATTTTGAAAACCACAACCTCCGTCTGCTGGCCCTGTTTTTGTGTGGGGAGCCCAACCAGGGGGTCACACACACCCGCTACCGAGTTAACCCCCTCACAGTTGGTGGAGAACCAGTGGCAGTTTTTTTTAAGCCAGCATGGAGGAGATACTGAAACAGCTGGCTCTAGCAAATGCCAATCAACAGCAGACAAATGCAGGTTTGCAAAGGAGCCTTGCAGCCCAGCAGCAAGCTCATCAACAAGCCCAGCAGCAATCTGAGGCCCGCTTCATAGACCTGTTACAGAAGCAAGAGCAGAGACTACAACAAATGGAAGCAGTAATGCAGCAACGTCCGCAGACCAGTGAGGAAAGCCGTCCCACTAATACCGCGTCCTTTGGGGTGAGTCGTTTATTGACAAAAATGACTGGAGAGGATGATCCAGAGGTATTTTTGACCACATTTGAAAGGACTGCTGAAAGAGAAAAGTGGCCTGAGGAGCAGTGGGCTGGACTGGTGGCTCCTCTGTTAACTGGTGAATCGCAGAAGGCTTACTATGACCTAGAGCCTGACCAAGCAAAAGACTATGTGATGCTAAAAGCTGAAATATTGGCAAGGCTGGGTGTCACCCTGGCTGTCCGGGCTCAGCGTGTGCATAACTGGACTTTCCAGCTTGGAAAACCCCCCAGGTCTCAAATGTATGATCTCATTCACCTGAGCAGGAAGTGGCTACAGCCAGAGACTTTGTCCGCACCAGAGATTGTGGAACGTGTTGTAATGGATCGGTTTTTGAGAGCTCTTCCTACTGCCATCCAAAAGTGGGTAAGCCATGGAGACCCAGAGACGGCCGGTGGTCTTGTGGATCGTGTAGAGAAATACTTGGCTACAGAGAACCTGACGGCCTCTTCCAGAGACTCTCGGACTTTCCACCCTAAGACCAGACCATCCCCAGGGGCGGATAAGAGGATTCCAAGGGGTGAGGGTGGAGAGAGTGAGAGGGTGGGAGCTCTACCCAAAGTTTGGCGAGAACAGCCTGGGAAGTCAGGGGCTCAAGAGGCAGCCAAATGGATTGTTTGCTACCGCTGCCGGCAAGCGGGACATATTGCAGCAAATTGCCCGGTTGTGGAGGAACCCATGCAATGTGACTTTCTGATGGACAGACGTCAGTCGCTGTGTGCGACAGTCGCATGCACTGCCATTCGGGGAACTGAGAAACATTTATGCAAAATGTGTATTAATGGTAGAAATGTTGTGGTATTACTGGATTCAGGTAGCCTTGTGACCCTGATAAAGGCTGAATTAGTTAAAACAGAGGTCTCTGGGAATAGCAAGGTAGCTGTTATTTGTGTGCATGGGGACACCCGAGAGTATCCAGTGACTACAGTGTGTTTCGAGACCCCCAAAGGTACCCTCTCTCATCCAGTGGGGTTAGTATCTCAATTACCGCATGATGCCATTGTGGGAAGGGATTTTCCGAAGTTCTGGGAACTGTGGGATGATCCTGAGCCCCCCACTGGTGCCCCTATGTACCAGGAATGTGATAGCCAGAACTCCTCTGAGAGTGGTGAGGACTCTCCAGAATTTCCCTTGTCAGTATTGGCAGGGGAGACTCAAGAAACTGGAGAGGAGCCCACCTCCTCAGACGAAAACCTACCGTCTGTGGAGTTTTCTGATCTGGAGGTTCACAGGGAAAATTTTGCCACAGAACAGTTAAAAGACCCCGCCCTAATAAAGGCACGGGAAAACGTAGTGGAAATAGATGGCGAGTTAGTGAACCCAGATAATACCTGCACTTACCCATACTTCAGCGTAGAGAAGGACCTACTGTATCGGGTGGCAAAAAGGGCAGAAGAAACCGTTGAGCAGCTTGTGGTGCCCAAACCTTACAGGAAGTTGGTGTTGGAGTTGGCCCATGGGCACATTCTTGGAGGTCATCTGGGGACAGAGAAAACCCGAGAGAGGGTATTACAGAGATTCTATTGGCCTGGGGTGATGAAGGACATAGAAAATTATTGTTCCTCCTGCCCTGTGTGTCAGAGGTCGGCCCCGATGCCACATTTCCGTAGCCCGCTGGTCCCTCTACCCATCATTGAGGTCCCGTTTGAGAGAATCGCAATGGATTTGGTAGGTCCTATAATCAAGTCCGCTAGGGGGCACCAGTACATATTGGTTATAATGGACTATGCCACCCGTTATCCAGAAGCGATCCCTCTCAGAAATACCTCGGCCAAAACCATAGCCAAAGAGCTATCTCTTGTTTTTAGCCGGGTGGGTATTTGTAAAGAACTGCTTACGGACCAAGGTACACCCTTTATGTCCCGGGTTATGAAAGAGCTGTGTAAATTGCTCAAAGTGACGCAATTGCGTACATCTGTGTATCACCCCCAAACCGATGGGCTGGTTGAAAGATTCAACAAAACCCTAAAACAAATGTTGAAGAAAGTGGTGGATAGAGATGGAAAGGATTGGGACTGTCTACTTCCTTATTTGATGTTTGCTATTAGGGAGGTGCCCCAATCCTCTACGGGATTCTCCCCCTTTGAGTTACTGTATGGGAGACACCCAAGAGGGCTGTTGGATATTGCCAAGGAAACTTGGGAAAGTGAGAGTTCTCCCCACAGGAGTGTGATTGAGCATGTCGCCCTGATGCAAGATCGAATTGCACAGGTAATGCCCATCGTGAAGGAACATTTGGCCCAAGCGCAGTTGGCACAGCAGAGAGTGTACAACCGTGGAGCAAAGACCCGTACCTTTTCCCCGGGGGATAGGATATTGGTACTTGTCCCTACGGTTGAAAGTAAATTCCTTGCCAAATGGCAAGGCCCCTACGAGATAATGGAAAAAGTGAGCGAAGTGAATTACAAGGTCAGACAACCAGGAAGGCGAAAGCCCGAACAGATATATCACGTTAATCTGTTGAAAGCCTGGAGGGATAGAGAGTCCCTAGTCGCAGAAACTTGGTCACCAGCTCAAACTGGTTGCGTGATTCCGGAGGTTGGAATAGCAGCCACCTTGTCACAACCCCAACAACAGGAGGTTAAGGAGTTTGTGCTTCGCAACAAGGAGGTGTTCTCTGAGCTGCCGGGACAAACATCTGGGGTAGAGCATGATATTATTACCCCGCCCGGTGAAAGGGTGAAGTTAAAACCCTATCGGATCCCAGAGGCCCGACGGGAGGCAATACGGGAGGAAGTACAGAAAATGCTGAACTTAGGGGTGATAGAGGAGTCCCAAAGTGATTGGTCTAGTCCCATTGTGTTGGTGCCTAAACCGGATGGGAGCTGGCGATTTTGTAACGATTTTCGTCAGTTGAACAAAGTTACAAAATTTGACACCTACCCCATGCCACGTATAGATGAGTTGATCGACCGGCTGGGAACAGCCCGATACATGACGACTCTTGACCTCACAAAAGGGTATTGGCAAATTCCCCTGGCCAAGTCGGCCAAAGAGAAAACCGCATTTGTAACCCCAGACGGGGCGTTCCAATATAAGAGAATGCCGTTCGGGTTACAGAATGCGCCGGCCACATTCCAGCGGAAAATGGACCAGATACTGAGGCCCCATCGGAAGTATGCTGCGGCTTACCTGGATGACGTAATTGTCCATAGCACAGATTGGGCCTCACATCTGCCAAAAGTGCAAGCAGTCCTAGACTCTATCCGGGAAGCGGGGTTTACGGCTAACCCCAAGAAGTGTACCATTGGGCAGGAGGAGGCCAAATATCTT
Source organism: Rana muscosa (assembly GCA_029206835.1). NCBI lineage: Eukaryota > Metazoa > Chordata > Amphibia > Anura > Ranidae > Rana > Rana muscosa. The sequence goes on along the minus strand of CM055117.1, from coordinate 967,033,678 downwards.
GGGTACACCATTGGCAGGGGAGTAATAAAACCCCAACTCAACAAAGTCGAGGCCATCCAGAGTTGGCCACGTCCCAACAGCAAGAAGCAGGTACGAGCCTTTCTGGGAATCGCGGGTTATTATCGGCGCTTCATTCCCCACTTTGCTTCTAAGGCTGTGCCCCTAACCAACCTGACGAAAGGGAAAGGGTCGGTCATGATTAAATGGACCCCCGAGGCGGAGGCAGCATTCCAATTCTTGAAACAAGCCTTATGTAGCCAGCCAGTGTTGTACTCACCCGACTTCTCTAAAGACTTTGTCGTACAAAGTGATGCGTCAGATGTGGGGTTAGGAGCAGTATTGTCCCAGGTCTGGAACGGGGAAGAGCACCCAGTCATTTACCTCAGCAGGAAGTTGAAGTCCCATGAGGTAAATTACGCCACGGTTGAAAAGGAGTGTTTAGCGGTGAAGTGGGCTCTAGATTCCCTTCGGTACTATCTGCTAGGTAGGCACTTTGACATGGTTACGGATCACGCTCCGTTAAAGTGGATGGCTCAAAACAAGGAGACAAATAGAAGAGTGAATAGGTGGTTCCTGGCCCTACAGGAATTCAACTTCACAGTAAAGCATCGCCCTGGCGTTCAAATGGGGAATGTGGATGCTTTGTCTCGAGTACATGAATGCCTGATTGCTGGTGTTCCAACCCCAAGGTTAAAACAAGAGGGGGGGTATGTGACAGCAGGAAGGTAAAGTCACCTGGTTGCATCCAGGGGGGTAGATATATTTCTCCCAGATTCAGGCTTTATGCCGACTTATACAACTAGGGAGTTGATGAAGCCCAGCTGAGGCTAGTGGGCTCATGAATGACTCATACCTCTAGGGAGAGTGCTGGGCGTCGTGAGGCAGGGAGTTGATGAGACCAGCTGAAGCTTGTCAGCTCATTTAGGCCTCTATAAGAACTCCCAGATTCATTAGGTGTTAGCTCATGCCTGGAACCAGACCTGTGTGGACTGTCTAGGGAGAGTGAACCCCTGTGCGGTGAGGCAAAGCCTGTGTGGCTATTTGTTTGGACTTTTACTAAACCAGGGACTTAGGGACTAGGACAGCACCAGGCTGATCCCAGTTGTTAGTTTAGGAAACCTGCATGTTTAGTCAGAGGTCAAACTGACCAGGATTTATTTTGTTTATGTTTCTTTTTGGCTTTGCTGTGTTTTTGTCACTGTACATAGAGAAATAAACCGCACCTTTTGATTTTGAAAACCACAACCTCCGTCTGCTGGCCCTGTTTTTGTGTGGGGAGCCCAACCAGGGGGTCACACACACCCGCTACCGAGTTAACCCCCTCACAGTAGGGAGAGTGTCAGTGTGTTTTACTGTGCTAATCCTTGTTTGTAGGGACAGGGAAGGACAGTGAGGGAAATTCTCATTGTGCTATACTGTGCTAAAGCATTCATCATCAACCATCTTTAAAAAAACATTTTTTATAGGGACAGAAAACTATAGGTAGGGAGAGTGTCAGTGTGTTTTACTGTGCTAATCCTTGTTTGTAGGGACAGGGAAGGACAGTGAGGGAAAATCTCATTGTGCTATACTGTGCTAAAGCATTCATCATCAACCATCTTTAAAAAAACATTTTTTATAGGGACAGAAAACTATAGGTAGGGAGAGTGTCAGTGTGTTTTACTGTGCTAATCCTTGTTTGTAGGGACAGGGAAGGACAGTGAGGGAAATTCTCATTGTGCTATACTGTGCTAAAGCATTCATCATCAACCATCTTTAAAAAAAAAAAATTATAGGGACAGAAAACTATAGGTAGGGAGAGTGTCAGTGTGTTTTACTGTGCTAAACCTTGTTTGTAGGGACAGGGAAGGCCAGTGAGGGAAATTCTCATTGTGCTATACTGTGCTAAAGCATTCCTCATCAACCATCTTTAAAAAAAATTTTTTTATAGGGACAGAAAACTATAGGTAGTGTGAGGGGGTTAGCTCGGCAGCGGGTGTGGGTGACCCCCGGGATGGGCTCCCCACACAAAAACAGGCCCAGCAAACGGAGGTTGTGGTTTTCAAAATCAAAAAGGTGCGGTTTATTTTCTATTTACAGTGACAAAACACAGCAAAGCAAAAGAAACATAAACAAAATAAATCCTGGTCAACTTGACCTCTAACTAAACATACAGGTTTCCTAACTAACAACTGGGATCAGCCTAGTGCTGTCCTAGTCCCTAAGTCCCTGGTTTTAAATGTCCAAGCAAATAGCCACACAGGCTTTGTCTCACCGCACAGGGGTTCACTCTCCCTAGACAGTCCACACAGGTCTGGTTCCAGGCATGAGCTCACATCTAATGAAGCTGGGAGTTCTTATAGAGGCCTTAAACGAACTGACAGGCTTCAGCTGGTCTACTCAACTCCCTGTCTGCACGACGCCCAGCACTCTCCCTAGAGGTATGAGTCATCCATGAGCCCACTAGCCTTAGCTGGGCTTATACAACTCTCCGCCTAGTTGTATAAGTCGGCGTAAAGCCTGAATCTGGGCGAAATATATCTACCCCCCTGGATGCAACCAGGTGACTTTACCTTCCTGCTGTCACATACCCCCCCCTCTTGTTTTAACCTCGGGGTTGGAACACCAGCAATCAGGCATTCATGTACTCGAGACAAAGCATCCACATTCCCCATTTGAACGCCAGGGCGATGCTTTACTGTGAAGTTGAATTCCTGGAGGGCCAGGAACCACCTATTCACTCTTCTATTTGTTTCCTTGTTTTGAGCCATCCACTTTAACGGAGCGTGATCCGTAACCAAGTCAAAGTGCCTACCTAGCAGGTAGTACCGAAGGGAATCTAGAGCCCACTTCACCGCTAAACACTCCTTTTCAACGGTGGCGTAATTTACCTCATGGGACTTCAACTTCCTGCTGAGGTAAATGACTGGGTGCTCTTCCCCGTTCCAGACCTGGGACAATACTGCTCCTAACCCCACATCTGACGCATCACTTTGTACGACAAAGTCTTTAGAGAAGTCGGGTGAGTACAACACTGGCTGGCTACATAAGGCTTGTTTCAAGAATTGGAATGCTGCCTCAGCCTCGGGGGTCCATTTAATCATGACCGACCCTTTCCCCTTCGTCAGGTTGGTTAGGGGCACAGCCTTAGAAGCAAAGTGGGGAATGAATCGCCGATAATACCCAGCGATTCCCAGAAAGGCTCGTACCTGCTTCTTGCTGTTGGGACGTGGCCAACTCTGGATGGCCTTGACTTTGTTGAGTTGGGGTTTTATTACTCCCCTCCCAATGGTGTACCCAAGATATTTGGCCTCTTCCTGCCCAATGGTACACTTCTTGGGGTTAGCCGTAAACCCCGCTTCCCGAACAGAGTCCAGGACTGCTTGCACTTTTGGCAGATGTGAGGCCCAATCTGTGCTATGGACAATTACGTCATCCAGGTAAGCCGCAGCATACTTCCGATGGGGCCTCAGCATCTGGTCCATTTTCCGCTGGAATGTGGCCGGCGCATTCTGTAACCCGAACGGCATTCTTTTATATTGGAACGCCCCGTCTGGGGTTACAAATGCGGTTTTCTCTTTGGCCGACTTGGCCAGGGGGATTTGCCAATACCCTTTTGTGAGGTCAAGAGTCGTCATGTATCGGGCTGTTCCCAGCCGGTCGATCAACTCATCTATACGTGGCATGGGGTAGGTGTCAAATTTTGTAACTTTGTTCAACTGACGAAAATCGTTACAAAATCGCCAGCTCCCATCCGGTTTAGGCACCAACACAATGGGACTAGACCAATCACTTTGGGACTCCTCTATCACCCCTAAGTTCAGCATTTTCTGTACTTCCTCCCGTATTGCCTCCCGTCGGGCCTCTGGGATCCGATAGGGTTTTAACTTCACCCTTTCACCAGGCGGGGTAATGATGTCATGCTCTACCCCAGATGTTTGTCCCGGCAGCTCAGAGAATACCTCCTTGTTGCGAAGCACAAACTCCTTAACCTCCTGTTGTTGGGGTTGTGACAAGGTGGCTGCTATTCCAACCTCAGGAATCACGCAACCAGTTTGAGCTGGTGACCAAGTGTCTGCGACTAGGGACTCTCTATCCCTCCAGGCTTTCAACAGATTAACGTGATAGATCTGTTCGGGCTTTCGCCTTCCTGGTTGTCTGACCTTGTAATTCACTTCGCTCACTTTTTCCATTATCTCGTAGGGGCCTTGCCATTTGGCAAGGAATTTACTTTCAACCGTAGGGACAAGTACCAGTATCCTATCCCCCGGGGAAAAGGTACGGGTCTTGGCTCCACGGTTGTACACTCTCTAATGTGCTAACTGCGCTTGGGCCAAATGTTCCTTCACGATGGGCATTACCTGTGCAATTCGGTCTTGCATCAGGGCGACATGCTCAATCACACTCCTGTGGGGAGAACTCTCACTTTCCCAAGTTTCCTTGGCAATATCCAACAGCCCTCTTGGGTGTCTCCCATACAGTAACTCAAAGGGGGAGAATCCCGTAGAGGATTGGGGCACCTCCCTAATAGCAAACATCAGATAAGGAAGTAGACAGTCCCAATCCTTTCCATCTCTATCCACCACTTTCTTCAACATTTGTTTTAGGGTTTTGTTGAATCTTTCAACCAGCCCATCGGTTTGGGGGTGATACACAGATGTACGTAATTGCGTCACTTTGAACAATTTACACAGCTCCTTCATAACCCGGGACATAAAGGGTGTACCTTGGTCCGTAAGCAGTTCTTTACAAATACCCACCCGGCTAAACACAAGAGATAGCTCTTTGGCTATGGTTTTGGCCGAGGTATTTCGGAGAGGGATCACTTCTGGATAACGGGTGGCATAGTCCATTATAACTAATATGTACTGGTGCCCCCTAGCGGACTTGATTATAGGACCTACCAAATCCATGGCGATCCTCTCAAACGGGACCTCAATGATGGGTAGAGGGACCAGCGGGCTACGGAAATGTGGCATCGGGGCCGACCTCTGACACACAGGGCAGGAGGAACAATAATTTTCTATGTCCTTCATCACCCCCGGCCAATAGAATCTCTGTAATACCCTCTCTCGGGTTTTCTCTGTCCCCAGATGACCTCCAAGAATGTGCCCATGAGCCTACTCCAACACCAACTTCCTGTAAGGTTTGGGCACCACAAGCTGCTCAACGGTTTCTTCTGCCCTTTTTGCCACCCGATACAGTAGGTCCTTCTCTACGCTGAAGTATGGGTAAGTGCAGGTATTATCTGGGTTCACTAACTCGCCATCTATTTTCACTACGTTTTCCCGTGTCTTTATTAGGGCGGGGTCTTTCAACTGTTCTGTGGCAAAGTTTTCCCTGTGAACCTCAAGATCAGAAAACTCCACAGACGGTAGGTTTTCGTCTGAGGGGGTGGGCTCCTCTCCAGTTTCTTGAGTCTCCCCTGCCAATACTGATAAGGGAAATTCCAGAGAGTCCTCACCACTCTCAGGGGAGTTCTGGCTATCACATTCCTGGTACATAGGGGCACCAGTGGGGGGCTCAGGATCATCCCACAGTTCCCAGAACTTCGGAAAATCCCTTCCCACAATGGCGTCATGCGGTAACTGAGATACTAAGCCCACTGGATGAAAGAGGGTACCTTTGGGGGTCTCGAAACACACTGTAGTCACTGGATACTCTCGGGTGTCCCCATGCACACAAATAACAGCTACCTTGCTATTCCCAGAGACCTCTGTTTTAACTAACTCAGCCTTTATCAGGGTCACAAGGCTACCTGAATCCAGCAATACCACAACATTTCTACCATTAACACACATTTTGCATAAATGTTTCTCAGTTCCTCGAATGGCAGTGCATGCGACTGTCGCACACAGTGACTGACGTCTGCCCGTCAGAAAGTCACACTGCATGGGTTCCTCCACAACCGGGCAATTGGCTGCAATATGTCCCGCTTGCCGGCAGCGGTAGCAAACGATCCTTCTTGCCGCCTCTTGAGCCGCTGATTTCCCAGGCTGTTCTCGCCAAACTTAGGGTAGAGCTCCCACCCTCTCACTCTCTCCACCCTCACCCCTTGGAATCCTCTTATCCGCCCCTGGGGATGGTCTGGTCTTAGGGTGGAAAGTCCGAGTGTCTCTGGAAGAGGCCGTCAGGTTCTCTGTAGCCAAGTATTTCTCCACACGATCCACAAGACCATCGGCCGTCTCTGGGTCTCCATGGCTTACCCACTTTTGGATGGCAGTAGGAAGAGCTCTCAAAAACCGATCCATTACAACACGTTCCACAATCTTTGGTGCGGACAAAGTCTCTGGCTGTAGCCACTTTCTGCTCAGGTGAATGAGATCATACATTTGAGACCTGGGGGGTTTTCCAAGCTGGAAAGTCCAGTTATGCACACGCTGAGCCCGGACAGCCAGGGTGACACCCAGCCTTGCCAATATTTCAGCTTTTAGCATCACATAGTCTTTTGCTTGGTTAGGCTCTAGGTCATAGTAAGCTTTCTGCGATTCACCAGTTAACAGAGGAGCCACCAGTCCAGCCCACTGCTCCTCAGGCCACTTTTCTCTTTCAGCGGTCCTTTCAAATGTGGTCAAAAATACCTCTGGATCATCCTCTCCAGTCATTTTTGTCAATAAACGACTGACCCCAAAGGACGCGGTATTAGTGGGACGGCTTTCCTCACTGGTCTGCGGACGTTGCTGCATTACTGCTTCCATCTGTTGTTGTAGTCTCTGCTCTTGCTTCTGCAACAGGTCTATGAAGCGGGCCTCAGATTGCTGCTGGGCTTGTTGCTGAGCCTCCAGACTCTGTTGCAAAGTTGCGTTTGTCTGCTGCTGGGCTGCAAGGCTCTGTTGATGAGCTTGCTGCTGGGCTGCAAGGCTCTGTTGATGAGCTTGCTGCTGGGCTGCAAGGCTCTTTTGCAAACCTGCATTTGTCTGCTGTTGATTGGCATTTGCTAGAGCCAGCTGTTTCAGTATCTCCTCCATGCTGGCTTAAAAAAAAACTGCCACTGGTTCTCCACCAACTGTGAGGGGGTTAGCTCGGCAGCGGGTGTGGGTGACCCCCGGGATGGGCTCCCCACACAAAAACAGGCCCAGCAAACGGAGGTTGTGGTTTTCAAAATCAAAAAGGTGCGGTTTATTTTCTATTTACAAAACACAGCAAAGCAAAAGAAACATAAACAAAATAAATCCTGGTCAACTTGACCTCTAACTAAACATACAGGTTTCCTAACTAACAACTGGGATCAGCCTAGTGCTGTCCTAGTCCCTAAGTCCCTGGTTTTAAATGTCCAAGCAAATAGCCACACAGGCTTTGTCTCACCGCACAGGGGTTCACTCTCCCTAGACAGTCCACACAGGTCTGGTTCCAGGCATGAGCTCACATCTAATGAAGCTGGGAGTTCTTATAGAGGCCTTAAACGAACTGACAGGCTTCAGCTGGTCTACTCAACTCCCTGTCTGCACGACGCCCAGCACTCTCCCTAGAGGTATGAGTCATCCATGAGCCCACTAGCCTTAGCTGGGCTTATACAACTCTCCACCTAGTTGTATAAGTCAGCGTAAAGCCTGAATCTGGGCGAAATATATCTACCCCCCTGGATGCAACCAGGTGACTTTACCTTCCTGCTGTCACAGTAGGGAGAGTGTCAGTGTGTTTTACTGTGATAACCCTTTTTTGTAGGGACAGGGAAGGACAGTGAGGGAAATTCTCATTGTGCTATACTGTGCTAAAGCATTCATCATCAACCATCTTTAAAAAAACTTTTTTTATAGGGACAGAAAACTATAGGTCGGGAGAGTGTCAGTGTGTTTTACTGTGCTAAACCTTGTTTGTAGGGACAGGGAAGGACAGTGAGGGAAATTCTCATTGTGCTATACTGTGCTAAAGCATTCATCATCAACCATCTTTAAAAAAACATTTTTTATAGGGACAGAAAACTATAGGTAGGGAGAGTGTCAGTGTGTTTTACTGTGCTAATCCTTGTTTGTAGGGACAGGGAAGGACAGTGAGGGAAATTCTCATTGTGCTATACTGTGCTAAAGCATTCATCATCAACCATCTTTAAAAAAACATTTTTTATAGGGACAGAAAACTATAGGTAGGGAGAGTGTCAGTGTGTTTTACTGTGCTAATCCTTGTTTGTAGGGACAGGGAAGGACAGTGAGGGAAATTCTCATTGTGCTATACTGTGCTAAAGCATTCATCATCAACCATCTTTAAAAAAAAATTTTTATAGGGACAGAAAACTATAGGTAGGGAGAGTGTCAGTGTGTTTTACTGTGCTAAACCTTGTTTGTAGGGACAGGGAAGGCCAGTGAGGGAAATTCTCATTGTGCTATACTGTGCTAAAGCATTCCTCATCAACCATCTTTAAAAAAAAATTTTTTATAGGGACAGAAAACTAAAAGTAGGGAGAGTGTCAGTGTGTTTTACTGTGCTAAACCTTGTTTGTAGGGACAGGGAAGGACAGTGAGGGAAATTCTCATTGTGCTATACTGTGCTAAAGCATTCATCATCAACCATCTTTAAAAAAACTTTTTTTATAGGGACAGAAAACTATAGGTAGGGAGAGTGTCAGTGTGTTTTACTGTGCTAAACCTTGTTTGTAGGGACAGGGAAGGACAGTGAGGGAAATTCTCATTGTGCTATACTGTGCTAAAGCATTCATCATCAACCATCTTTAAAAAAACATTTTTTATAGGGACAGAAAACTATAGGTAGGGAGAGTGTCAGTGTGTTTTACTGTGCTAATCCTTGTTTGTAGGGACAGGGAAGGACAGTGAGGGAAATTCTCATTGTGCTATACTGTGCTAAAGCATTCATCATCAACCATCTTTAAAAAAAAAAAATTATAGGGACAGAAAACTATAGGTAGGGAGAGTGTCAGTGTGTTTTACTGTGCTAAACCTTGTTTGTAGGGACAGGGAAGGACAGTGAGGGAAATTCTCATTGTGCTATACTGTGCTAAAGCATTCATCATCAACCATCTTTAAAAAAACATTTTTTATAGGGACAGAAAACTATAGGTAGGGAGAGTGTCAGTGTGTTTTACTGTGCTAATCCTTGTTTGTAGGGACAGGGAAGGACAGTGAGGGAAATTCTCATTGTGCTATACTGTGCTAAAGCATTCATCATCAACCATCTTTAAAAAAAACATTTTTTATAGGGACAGAAAACTATAGGTAGGGAGAGTGTCAGTGTGTTTTACTGTGCTAAACCTTGTTTGTAGGGACAGGGAAGGACAGTGAGGGAAATTCTCATTGTGCTATACTGTGCTAAAGCATTCATCATCAACCATCTTTAAAAAAAATTTTTTTTATAGGGACAGAAAACTATAGGTAGGGAGAGTGTCAGTGTGTTTTACTGTGCTAAACCTTGTTTGTAGGGACAGGGAAGGACAGTGAGGGAAATTCTCATTGTGCTATACTGTGCTAAAGCATTCCTCATCAACCATCTTTGAAATCCTTGTTTTTTTGGACAGTCAGGGAAATTGTCATTGTGCTATTCTGTGCGAAAGCAATCATCCTCAACCATATTTAGAAATCCTTAAGTAAAGGGACAGAGAAGGACACCTGAAGGTAGCCCTTATTGCTTTTTTCCCATCTCCCTGCAGGCCATCCATTAGAATGTCTGGAAGGCAAACAAGGAGAGGCAGACAGTCAGGAGGCAATAAAAGAGGGCAAGTAGGCTCTGTGTCTGGGGGCAACAGTGCTGGTCGTGGACGCGGTGCATTGTCATCAGCACATGGCCATGGGACACGCTTGTCCTTCTTTTCGGCAGCTGGACATGTTGAGCCACATCATGCCGAAGACTTGGTAGAGTGGATGACCAAGCCCTCCTCCTCCTCCTCATCCTCTCTCACCCAGGCTCAGGGTACTGACAAAGCAGCTGCCAAAGCGTCCTCTTCCCTGGTATCAATGTCAGACTCATGATCAGTCACTCCTTCCCTAGACCCACCATGTCCTCCTCCTGAGGAGTCCCCCGAACTGTTTGAGCACAGTGTTGGGTACATGCTCCAGGAGGATGCCCAGCGTTTCAAAGGGTCTGATGATGAAACCCAGCTAGAGGAAGGCAGTAGCGTGAGAGCAGACAGAGGGGATGCTCAAGAAGGACACCAATCTGGCAGTCATGTTCCAGCAGCTGCAGCATACTGCCAGATTGGCTCCAGTGATGAGGAGGGAGGGGATGATGAGGTCACTGACTCCACGTGGGTGCCTAATAGGAGAGAGGAGGAGGAGGAGGATGAGGAGGAGGCACATCTCCAACGAGGCAGGATGCCCTTTGGTGGCCAGCGTAAGGGCAGTACACCGACGGAATCACACCGCAGAGCTCCGCCTGTGCAGGGCGCTGCCTCTGCCCGTCATTCAAAAAGTTCTTTGGTGTGGGCCTTTTTTGAGGCTAGTGCATCAGATCGCACAGCTGCTGTTTGCAACATATGTCTCAAGTGTATATCGCGTGGCCAAAACATCAGCCGCTTGGGTACCACATGCCTGACCAGACATATGTTGACCTGCCATGCAGCTCGTTGGCAAGCCTACCTCAAAGACCCACACCAAAGAACAAAGCGGACCTCTCCTTGCACCGCATCAGCTGGGATCTCCAACCCCACTATAACTTCAGTCCTCTCTGAAACATGCACTGAGAGGAATGAAGGTGTAGAATTAGGTGTGTCACAGCCAAGTACTTGCGGCCACTCTGCTAGCAGTACACCGACGTCCGATTCTAGCAGGCAAATTTCCCTGCCCCAGCTGCTGGACCGTCGAAAGAAGTTCACTCCCAGCCATCCACATGCCCAGCGGTTGAATGCTAGCTTGGCTAAATTGCTAGCGCTTCAACTGCTGCCTTTTCAGTTGGTAGACTCGGCCCCCTTCCGTGAGTTTGTGCAATGTGCGGTTCCTCAGTGGCAGGTTCCCAAACGCCACTTTTTCTCACGGAAGGCTATTCCGGCTCTCTACCGGCATGTGGAAGGCAATGTCTTGGCCTCGCTGGACAGGGCGGTCAGCGGTAAGGTGCATATTACCGCTGACTCATGGTCCAGCAGGCATGGACAGGGACGTTACCTTTCTTTCACGGCCCATTGGGTCACTCTTTTGGCAGCTGGGAAGGATGCAGGACAAGGTGCAGCAGTAGTGTTGGAGGTTGTTCCAACGCCACGCCTCCAAAATGCTACTACTGGTTGTGACACACCTCTCTCCTCCACCCCCTCCTCTTCTTCTTCCTCCATGGCCTCTTCCTGTGCTTTGTCCTCTGAACCAGCGGTGCTCCGTAGCCGTTCAAGGGGCTACGCAAGTACGCAGGCAAAAAGATGCCATGCCGTGCTTGCGCTGGTGTGTTTGGGGGACAGAAGCCACACTGGGGCAGAGGTCCTGTCTGCTCTGCAGGGCCAGGCCGAGAGGTGGTTGACGCCACGCCAGCTTAAGCCAGGAATGGTGGTTTGCGACAATGGCACCAACCTCCTCTCCGCCCTCCGACAGGGACAACTGACCCATGTGCCCTGTGTGGCTCACGTCCTTAACCTGGTGGTGCAGCGGTTCTTGGGCAGGTACCCGGGCTTACAGGATGTCCTGAGGCAGGCCAGGAAAGTCTGTGTGCATTTCCGCAGATCTTATAATGCCAGTGCTCGCCTGGCTGAGCTGCAAAAGGAGTTGAACCTGCCCAAGAACCGCCTTATATGTGACATGCCCACCAGATGGAACTCAACGTTGGCCATGCTGCAGTGGCTGCACACGCAGCAGAGGGCCATCAATGAGTACCTGTGCGACTACGGCACCAGGACAGGGTCAGGGGAGCTTGGTTTTTTTCTCCACGCCAGTGGGGCATGATCAGGGATGCATGCACTGTCCTGGCACCATTTGAGGAGGCCACGAGGATGGTGAGCAGTGACAGTGCATGCATCAGTGACACTGTACCTCTTGTCCACCTGTTGGAGCACACGCTGCGTGGAATAATGGACAGGGCACTTGAGGCAGAACAGAGGCAGGAAGAGGAGGACTTCCTTGCCTCTCAAGGCCCCCTTTACCCAGACAGTGTTCCTTCTGTCCCACCCATCGCACAGGAAGAGGAGGAGGAGGAGGAGGATTGTGTCAGCATGGAGGTGGAGGCTGGCACTCAGCATCATTAGCAGCAGTCTTTTAGGGATGATTTACAGTTCCAAGAAACCAGTGGACTTGTACGTGGCTGGGAGGAGGTGGCTGCGGATCATGTCGTCCTTAGTGACCCAGAGGACTCCGGACGGAATGCCTCAGCTAACCTACGCTGCATGGCCTCCCTGATCCTGCAAAGTCTGCGGAAGGATCCTCGTATTCTTCGGATCAAGGAGAGGGACCATTACTGGCTGGCCACTCTCCTTGATCCACGGTACAAGGGTAAGGTTGCGGACCTTATGTTACCGTCGCAGAGGGAGCAGAGGATGAGACAACTCCGGGAGGCCTTGCAGAAAGGTCTGTGCAACGCGTTCCCAGAGACTGGGAGGTTACAAACTCCTGGTCCTGGACAACGAGTTGCTGAGGCTTCGGCCAGTCAAAGAAGGAGCGGTGGGGAAGGTGGCCGTCTGACCGATGCGTTCAGACAATTCTTTAGTCCGCAGCCCCAAAGTATGATCGGTTCCAGCAACCATCGCCAGCATCTGATAAACATGGTGCAGGAATATCTAGGGGCAAGGTCAGACTTGGACACCTTCCCCACCGAAAATCCTCTGGCTTACTGGGTCTTGAGGATGGATCACTGGCCAGAGCTTGCACAGTATGCAATTGAGCTACTGGCCTGTCCTGCATCCAGCGTTCTTTCGGAACGCACATTCAGTGCTGCTGGAGGATTTGTCACGGATCACAGGGTGCGCCTGTCCACCGACTCGGTTGATCGACTGACTTTCATCAAGATGAACCAGTCTTGGATCACCACCAGCTACCACACACCTGATGCTGATATAACAGACTAATTGATTTTAACATGTCACATCCCTTCAAGACTGATGCTGATGCTGAGTGCCTGTGCTGTTATGTTGACTGGCTATCCTCCTCCTCCGAGTCCTCAATGATACGATTGATGATGATAGCTTGGAAGATCATTTTTGTTTATGGGTGCCGCCACCAGTGGCTAAGGCCCAATTTTTCAGCCCCTGTTTAACAGGGGCGTGTAATTACAATTTTTGAAGCAATACTTTGCAACAGGGCTCATTGCTGTGCTCCAAGTACAGTATCTGTGAGGGGTTGGAGTGTTGTGCCACCAGTGCCTAAGGCCCAATTTTTCAGCCCCTGTTTAACAGGGGCGTGTCATTACAATTTTTGAAGCAATACTTTGCAACAGGGCTCATTGCTGTGCTCCAAGTACAGTATCTGTGAGGGGTTGCAGTGTTGTGCCACCAGTGCCTAAGGCCCAATTTTTCAGCCCCTGTTCAACAGGGGCCTTTTTATTACAATTCTTGATCTAATAATTCACAGCAGGGCCCATTGCTGCACCCACCAAGAGTAACTCTGAGGGCTTACAGTGTTGTGGCAACGCCACCACCGCCACCACCACGAAAGGCCCAATTTTTCAGCCCCTGTTCAAAAGGGGCATGTAATTACAATTCTTGATCTAATAATTCACAGCAGGGCCCATTCCTGCACCCACCAAGAGTAACTCTGAGGGCTTACAGTGTTGTGGCAACACCACCACCACCACCACCACCACGAAAGGCCCAATTTTTCAGCCCCTGTTCAACAGGGGCATGCAATTACAATTCTTGATCTAATAATTCACAGCAGGGCCCATTGCTGCACCCACCAAGAGTAACTGTCAGGGCTTACAGTGTTGTGGCACCAGCACCACCATCAAAGGCCCAATTTTTACTACCACTGTTCAACAATTATATGTAATTACAATTCCTGATATAATAGTTGACAGCAGGGCGTTCCAGCACCAACCAAGAGTAACTGTGAGTGCTTACAGTGTTGTGCCAACACCAACAACTAAGGGGCCTATTTCTGCAGAGTATATACGGCAGGTCCCTACTTTCAAACATCCAACTTACAAACGACTCCTACTTGCAAACGCAAGAAGACAACAGGAAGTGAGAGGAAATCTACCCCTAGGAAGGAAAATTCTCTCCTGTAAGAATTAATATGGGAGAAAGGTGTCTCCTCTGTACTGATGCTTTATCACCAATCCTTGTTTCAAGAAAAACACCACATTTCAAAAACAGTTGTCATTGGGACGGAAAGTGAGGTGAAATGTTCTGAACAGGGGCACAGACAGCAAAACAAATGTTACAGGGGTGATAACCCTTACCTATGTTTTCCAAAAAGTTTAAAAATAGATTTTTGGGCTGGAGCTACACTTAAACAATGTACCTGTTCAAAATTACAAACACATTCTACATAAGAACAAACCTACAGTCCCTGTCTTGTATGCACCGCCTGTATAAGGCTGTTCAGAGTATATAGGGCCTTTTTTATTTTGTGTGCGGTGTTCCCCTTAATATCCATACAAGACCCAAAGGGGCTGGTAATGGGCTGGGGTAGGGGGGGGGTCATGGGGTAGCTATGCCATTTTTCTTAAAGATTTTCATCCATATTACCGGGACCAGACATTACATTAAAGCCGCAAGCAGTTTTAAATGGCTTTTTTTTCCTTTAGAAGTGTCATTTTGTGCAGGGACAGTTCTAAACACGGGAAACACGTGGCACTTCACAAGCATACTTTAGACACCCCCCAGGTACGATATTTAAAGGAATATTTGACTTTTTTTTTTCACTTTATGCATCATTAAAATGACTGCTCCCGAAAAACGACCGTTTTTAAAACTTCTTTTTGCATTGATACATGTCCCCTGGTGCAGAACCCGGGTTCCCAAACCCTTTTTAGGACAATAACATGCATAATAGTCGTTATAATTAGCACTTTAGAATTCGAACGTTCGCATCCATTGTATTTAATAGGGTTCTAATGTTCGTACGAACTTTCGGTCCGTTCGCGGGTTCTGGTGCGAACCGAACCCGGGGGTGTTCGGCTCATCACTACCCAGGAGTGAGCTGTAGTGGGGACAGTACTGTTGACAAGCTGGGGCCCCTTACATGTGTACATCTGTCACCCCCTTGCTAACAAAACTCAGAAAACACCACCCCCCCCATCTCCGTGGGAGGTCCGGCACTTACCGGGCTGTGGTGTCCTCTCCTGTGTGTCTCATCTCCTTCAGTGGGCAGCAGGCAGCAGCAGCGGTGGAGGAGTCGCTTCTCATGTTTCCTCCACTTGGGCGCTTTGGCACACTGAAAACCGGAAGTGACGTAACTCTAGTGTCACTCAAAGCACCCGGCCGTAGTAATACATACTACGGCGCGGGCGGATGCTGATCAGCGCGATCGAATGTGCCGCAAGGCGGGTTTAAAGCCCGCAAATGAAGCGCCTTGTCTGCAATCTCATGATTGCATAGACGTTGCGTTTCCCACAAGGCATTGCTTCCGGCACCCAGTAAAAAAAATCTAAAGGACCGTTTTAAAAAAAAAATAATTCTTAAAGGGACAGTTTTAAAAAAAAAAATTTTTTTTTTTTTTTTGGGACTGCCTGGGAGGGGGGGCGGCGCCCATGCGCCCCCTATGGACGGGCCACCACTGCTTCTCTCTTTAGAACTTTTCTTTTGTTGTCATTTTTCCTTCTTTAATCAGGTTTGTTCAAAAACCATTCCTAGGAAAAAATAAAAGCAGTATCATTTATCTAAATATATTTTTTTTATCTCATAATATACAATTCTTGTCTCATAATATACAATTTCCACTGATCAGTGTGTACCCACATTTTTGTTGTCTACGTGCATTATCCATTGAATTGAGAGGTCTTTGAACTTGCACCATTAATCATTATGTTTTCTCTATTGCCCCTCTGTGCAGCGTAGACAAAAAAAAAAACTAATTGGGAAACACAAGCGACATTGTCCTTCCTGTCATTCAATTCATTGTGTTGCAAAAAATCTGTACCTCTGACACTTCATCAAAACAAACAAGATTTAATTACACTGTCTGCTGTGTCTTCCATTTTGTCCTAATAGAACTATTCTTTAAAAATTTAAAGCAATTTCTGCTTACCCATGTGACAATAAACATTCATGATTAAATTTAGTGAATTCCACCTGTAGGTGTTGACGTATAACGAGACACAGAAAACTTTTTGTCATGACCTTAAAATCCATTTTATCAAACTAAATTAAGATTTTAAGTCACCCAGAGAGGAAGAAAATAGACGCATTCATTCTCTATTCCTCTACAATTTAAGAAATCTGTGTGTCTATTTTCCTGGCAACATTAAAATTCAGGTTGAATCACCAATTTACCATGCAAAACTGCTTCCTTTCTAAAACTGTCATTATACAAACTACAAAGTACTATGTGGGGTTGTAAAACCTGCAATATTCTCAGTTGCTTTTACTGCATAATGCACATCCACCAATTATCTCAATGTCTAGAATGCTGTTGATACAGGTAAAGAAACCATAGTCTCCATACGTTCCTGTAAAGGCTTTTCTTCCCTGAACCAATCAAAATCCCTAAAAATGTTTCTTCACTTATCATAAGCTGAACCTTGCATAAATTCAACTTAAAACTTCTTCTTCCAGAATTCTCAACAATTCTACCAGAAGAATAAAATGTTCCTTTAATCAATATATATCTTGCTGTAAAACAAAGATAAACAAAATTGCTCAAAATGTTCCTATTTCAAACATTCTTTCTGTAAGCAATTAGCATTTCCTAATTCCTGTGTTCTGTCTGTGATGTGTATCTCATCATATCTGGGTGTGGCCATACACGTGACAATTCTGAGTTCACCATCTTTCTTGTATGGCTGCAGCTTTATTCAATATTTTTGTTTAAAACAAAACTTTTATGATCCTGGCCATATTCCCTTATGGACCGCATAACTTGTACAGCAGACTTTTGCTTAAAATCATCACTAACATTACTGTAGCTTGACTCTGCTTTAGACTCAAACAACTAAATTGCACTTTGCAAATCATTTATTCGTTCAGTCAAAATCGAACAATTAATTGTCCTCTTTTTTCCCTGTTGTACAAAAATTCCTTTTTGGAGTTTCTAAAATCATTGCATCAAAAACATTAACCAGCAAATTCCTAATCTGTTTGCTGTATTTCTTAAAAGTAAATCAAGATTTTGTATCTCATTATATTAGCTTGTAAACATTCATTGAACATGTAACACCATAATTCATCATCTTGTTTCTTAATCCAAAAAAACTAAGAATGTGAGTGTGTGTATCTGGCTGTATCAGCCTTTTTACAATTATGTGTGTGTGTGTGTTTGTGTGTGAGATTTACAGCATGCCCCAGCATGTCAGCTGATCGCTCCAAAACTAAAAGAGTCTGACCCCCCCCCCCCTTTTCCTAGTGAGGGGCTGTGAACTCACATTAAAACCTTATCCGTAGCCAAAAAACATTAACCAGTAAATTCTCACCATCCATACAGCTCACTAATAACTGTATTGATTGTTTCCCTCCATTGCTATATTTGAAAAAACATGTGGTTTACTATAATTATGTCTTTCCTGTCTCAATTGCATTTGAGTTTTAAACAGGAAATACATCTGTGTTCTCTGGCTTCTATGCCTAGAGAACCTTACAGAATATACTTCGAAATGCCTTGGGTTTGTTTTATAAGATTTTCTTTGCATATAATAAGGATTAACTGTCCAACAAAATTTTGCTTTATGCCCCCTTCTGTTACACAAACAACATTTGAAAACTGGCCTGCTTGTATAAACCTTTCTCTGAACATCATATTGCTGTACACTTTCATTGTCTGAAGAATAATCACTAGTCTCCATTATTGACTCACAGCCTGAATGACTTTCTAGTACAGTTACCGCACTTTCATTTAAATCTGCAGCAACAATGGTATCTAATTTCTCTGTTTGTTTTTCCTCTAGGTTAGCTGAACTTTGAACAAATTCGGTTAATTCAATATCTGACTGCGTATTAACTTTTCCCTCTGTAATTACCAAAAAATGCTTGTTTTTTGAAAGTGTAACATTCTGCACTTCTAATTCCTTCTCTAAATGTTCAACATAATTACATAACGTGTCACAATCTGAACAATTAGGTTTGTGTGTCTGCGTAATTTCTGAACTATTCTTTCCTGATTTGTTCTCTGCACAACTCAAATGTGTATCTGTTACATCAGAAACCATAGAATTAAAACCTGTAACTAACTTCATTACATTACATAACTTTTTCTTTGTTTTAGCTAATGAGAATCTTTCCTTATCAATTTCCATATTTGACTGTAAACACTGTTTATACATAGATTTCCATAAAACAGAATAAGAGACCTGTTCCGTTAAACTTGTACATTCATTAGCTAAACATTTAAAACTTTGCATGATTGTACTCACCAAATAGATCTCAGCAAAAAATTCTCCCGATCTTCAGGATGGATACATCGATCGAATTCTTCTTCTAGGTTCTTGTCAAACGTTTCAAAAGTAATTACGCCCCTCTGTTAGCACTCAGAGAAGTGGTAAAAAACTGGAATCGATGATAGCCTGGCTGCTAGCCAATGTTAAACTACGGTTTACCCGTTTAAGGTTTTTCTTATAACCTTCTTGATGTATTCATCTGAGACAAAATTCATGAATCAGCTTGAAATCAAACCGTGTGTTTTATTATACACACTAAAAAGGAATTAATACAGTTACAGTATATTAATTCAATAGCTTCATAAAGGTTCCAAAATAATATTCAAGTATAAAACAGTTCTTAAGACGTGCTCTTCTGACTTCTTAAAATCTTAAAATGGCCGATTAACCCTGTGTATGCTGAATAGTCTGTGGGCTGTAGGATAGATGTTTCAAGATGCCCGGCTGGAGTCAAGAGGCAGCTCCTTCCTGCTCACTCAGCTTTTAAAACAATTCTCTCTCTTTGTCTTGCTTCGCGCTCAAAAAGTAACCACTCCCACATCACTCCTTCAATATTACCTCCCTCACTACCCACGATGGAGGGGGTCAACAGTAGAAATATGAGGACACAATTTCTATAGGAAGTCTCTGAGCTCCTAATTAGATACAGAGACAGGAAATGGGGGAGGGTCAAGCCAACCTAAACAACTCTATATTTCAAACAAAAAATCAGTTACATAGCAGTTTCAACTCAAAGGGAGAATATATTTACAAAAATATGTCAAAAACCTGACAGTTTCTGGAATCCGAAGCTCGAGTTCAAATGTCACATTTGGGATTCATTAAATCATAAGTCCAACCATTCATCCAGTTAATTTAGAGGAATACTTATTCTTACTCAAATGTTTTTCTGGCCAAATTTAATTTTTAGATATTAAGAATATAACACAAATTGCATTTTTTTTCGAAATGGTTTGTAATGCGTATGGGTGTGCCATGAGTTTCAGCAGTACTGGCAGAGAAATTTGTTACAAAAGAGATACAATCAGATGTGACATGGTGCATTGCTTTGTTAATTTATGTATGGTAATAATTCAGATTTACTTTCTCAGGTCACAATATCCTTGGTAAGTGTATTTCCAATTACTCTCCCATGCTCCTTTTTAAAAAATTTACTTTTCTTGTAAACTAAACATTCATTATCTAAATGTAATATTATGGACAGTTGCATTTTGCTCTGGTGTTGTTTTATTAGTATAATTACTGATACATTTCAGGTAAACAGCAATTTGGCCAATTTCTTAGGAATCATACTCTGGATTGCCAGGATTCATTAATTGTGCAGACCTAGATTTGAGCAAAACAAATTTTCTTGACATTTGCCAATTTAAAAATTGTAATATTGCAATAGGCTGAATAATTTCAACCGCAATGCCATGCATGGCTTAAAGTGGAACTTTAGCTTCCCCCTTTTCTCTTCAAACTTAAATCCACCAATCTTTTTTTTTTTTCTTTAAACACTATGAATGAAATAGTTTATTGAGGGGCTTCAGGGTGGTCTGATGATATCACAGGTCCTTCTTGTGAGAGCCACTAGCTCCACTAGTACTGCTTGATGATGCCTACCCAGAGGGCTGGTCCAGAGAACAAGCACTGCTATGGACAGGGGACAGATCCACCTTGAGCATTAGTATTGAAAAATAAACAAACATGGCAGAAGGGTACCTTTAAACTCCTCTGCACGAATCCTGTGTTTGCTGCAGCAGCTATTTTTATAAAGTTTTGATTATTTTTATTTTATTTTAAAAGCCAGAGCTTCAAATGGAAAGTCTTGCATAGTGTCACCTAAGATTCTGCCGGCAGGAGACGTCCTCATTTTAATCCATTGATGCATGAAGCACTGCACATTTAATCCACATGATGTAATGATGCATATAACCCATAATGGATTAGTTCACAAGCAGCACTAAGCCCATGTGTCTGAATATGTAAAGGTGCTATATTTTTCTAAATAGAGAAATTTATTTGAATCATCTCAGGATACTATACTAGCTAACAACAGATACAGATGATCAGGAGATGATCATGGATTGAAGGAATTCAGAGAAGGCAGTGGGATCTGGTCGTGGAGAGGGGAATTATGATGCTTAGGGGTTAATTTACTAAAGCCAAATATACTTTGCAAGTGCAGTTGCACTCTGCAAGGGAATTTGCTCCAGAGTTTAGTAAATTAGATGAATCTTCACTTTTCAAAGAGTATAAAAAAAAACAGCATTTTTACTTGTACATGATTGGATGATGGAAGTCAGAGCTTTTCCTCATTTACTAAGCTCTGGAGCAAATACCCTTGTAGAACGCACTTGCAAAGTGAACAGTCTATTTGCCTTTAGTAAATCAACCCTTAAATGTAAGTGCACTATGTTTATCAGGATTCAATTGCCAGTAAGTAAATTAATCTCTTAGCAGAGATTAAAATCACCTGTATAGCTAATCCTTCATCACCAAAATTATCAGAAAGATGGGTTTCAAGAGAAGGCGGACTGTGGTAATGGATAGAAAAGAATTGAGGAAGCGTTACACGCTTATGGAAATATACTGCGAGGAACATACTGTATGACTAAGGGAAAGATGTCCCGCTGAGTATTAAAATACTACAGAGGGCTTTCATGAGCTGTATGCCATTGTAGAAGAGGCAATGATGTACAGAAAGCTGTCCAACATATGCCACTTCATATTGTAGATCTGTTGGAGTCGCACATCATTGCCAATATATATCCAAAAAATATATTTTGTGTACTTACAATTTTCTAAAATCTTGTACACATGATCGGATTTCCGATGGAATAAAATCCGATGGAATTTTCCGTCGGAATTCCGATGAAGCTGAATTCCATCAGTCTTGCATATACACAGTCAGACTAAATTCTGACCATCCAAAACGCGGTGACCTAAAACACGAGCCGAGAAAAATGAAGTTCAATGCTTCCGAGCATGCGTCGACTTGATCCTGAGCATGCGTGGATTTTTCTCAGATGGAATTCCACACAGACGATCAGAATTTCCCATCAGATTTTCTCCATCGGAAAAATGTAAAACATGTTCTATTATTTTTTTACTCCGATGGAAAAAAAGTCAGATGGGGCCCACACACGATCAGAGTTTTCCATGAAACAAGTCCATCGGATTTTGTTCCATCGGAAATCCGATCGTGTGTACAAGGCATAAGAGTTATCACGTAGAGCTGTTTATATGAATCGAATGCCCTGTACACACGATTGGATTTCCAATGGAATAAAAACCGATGGAATTTTCCGTCGGAATTCCGATGAAGCTGACTTTCATCAGTCTTGCCTACACACCATCAGACTAAATTCCGACCGTCCAAAACGCGGTGACGTAAAACACTCAGACGAGCCAAGAAAAATATAGTTCAATACTTCTGAGCATGCGTCGACTTGATTCTGAGCATGCGTGTGTTTTTTCTCTGTTGGAGTTCCACACAGACGATCGGAATTTCCTATCGTTTTTTTTTTTATCATAAAAATTTAAAACATGTTCTATTTTTTAACACCGATGGAAAAAAGTCAGATGGGGCCCACACACGATCGTTTTTTCCGATGAAAAAAGTCCATCTGACTTTTTTTATCGGAAAAAACGATTGTGTGTACAGGGCATTAGTGTGTTACTTGAATCACAGAAAGCAATGCTATTGTTATGGGGCCTAAAACTACAGGGTGCCCAGTACATATAGAAAAAAACATATGCAAATCTCCCTTCACAATGATTCATCCAGACAATAAAAGTATTTTGAAAAAAAAAGTTGACATGAAAACAATGACTTTGGTCAGATTTCTGCAAAAGTAGTTAATATGCTCCATGTCAGTAATTGCTTTGGAATAGAACAAGAGTTTATGTTAGGATTATCTTTTTAAGTGAACTTGTGCATTTTATATACAGTACATATATACATGCAGTCCCCGAGTTAAGAACGCATTAGGGACTGTAGGTTTGTTCGTAAGTGGAATGTGTTCGCAACTGCTTGTAAGTGTAACTTTCGGCTGTGCAGGGATGTGGGATGTTCCGGCTTCCACCTGTTCAGGGATGTGGCATGTTCCGGGCGCTTTTGGGGCTCTTCTGGCCATGAAGTACTGCTGTGTGGAATGTGGAAAGATAGCTGCTCGGGGGTATCCAGGACCAGCGTGGAGCACAAGCAGAAGGGATTGAGGCCGTTCCTAAGTAGGAGTCCTTCGTAAGTCGGGCGTTCGTAAGTTGGGGACTGCCTGTACATATATTTATATATAATAAATGAAAAACTCCCAAGTTCCAATAATTACATTAGAAGACCTGTATCAGGCTACGTACTTACCGAGGCCGAGATGCCGAGAGTGGTTCACCCTTGCACCCAAGCGCACTCCGCCCCCTGGAGGTGAGACAGGGAGAGGACAGCACGAGGGAGCACTGGCCACCAGCAGGTAGAGGTGTCTTGAGCACTGGCCACCAGCAGGTAGAGGTGTCTTGCTGAAGAATCTAGCAGGGATGAGTCTGAAGAACAGGCCAGGAGTCAAACACCAAGGGTAGACAGGGTCAAACAGCAACCAGTAGCAAGGCACAAGTCCGTTTAGGAGTTTAGCAGGAAGCACCAGAATAGTCAGGTTAGGCAAGAAGTCCAGGGTACAGGCAGAAGGTAGAGGGCTGGAGACAGGCAGCAGATCCGGGTCACAGGCCGAGGGTCAAGCACAAGGAGAGAGGTAGAAGTCCGTTTAGCAAGCCAAGGGGTCAGGTTCAGGAGAAGCAGAAGCGTAGTCAAATCCGGTCCGGGCCACAGCAGGAGAACTTTAACTTCTTTCAGGCACAAGGAAACACAGTAAAGCTGACAAACCAGCAACCAGATAGTGTTACTGCGTCTGTTTAAATAGGCCCGCCTGTAGTCCCATTGGCGAGCTATTGCGCACGCGCATTCGTCGTTGCGCCGGTGCGCGCATCCGAGCACGCCGAAGCGCCGTCCCGCCACGCATGCGCCGATGCGCCGTTTTGCCGCGCATGCGCACTGAGCGCAGATTGGTGACAACAGACGGGGAATTTCCCTGACAGTGCCCCCCCCCCGAGGGGCGGACTCCGGACGCTCAGACTGGCCATTAATTCCGGATGTTCTTGGTGAAAGGCTCGTATTAGGCGAGGAGCATGCAAGTTCCTGGATGGTTCCCAGGAGTTGTCTTCCGGGGGGTACCCCTTCCATTTAACCAAGTATTGTAACTGTCTGCCTTTTTTCCTACAGCCCAGGATGGATTCCATCTCAAATTCCTTTTCCCCATCTACTTCAACTGGTGGTGGAGGAGGTTCATCTCTTCCAGGAAAGGCGTTGGGAATGACGGGTTTTAATAAAGATGAGTGGAACACTGGGTGAATCCTATAGGAATCAGGTAATGCTAGTTCAAAAGCCACAGGATTAATAGCTCGTTTGATCTTGAAGGGCCCGATAAATCTAGGGCCGAGCTTTCGAGAGGGAATAGGCAATCTGAGGTTGGCGGCGGAAAGCCAAACTTTTTCCCCGACTCTGAACGCCGGGTTTTCCTTCCTTCCCCGGTCATAAAATTTCTTGTAGGATCCTTGGGCATTCCGCATCATCTCCTGGAGTCTTTGGAAATTCGCCTGGACAGAAGCCACTCGGTCCTGGACCGCGGGAACAGGGCTCTCGGGGATGTTTTCAGGGAGAAAGGAGGGATGAAAACCGTAATTGGCCCAAAAGGGGGTTTGATTGGTAGCAGAATGCATTGAATTGTTATAGGCAAACTCTGCGTAAGGAAGTAGAGATGCCCAGTCATCCTGGGAAGCAGAGCAGAAACAACGGAGGTATTGCTCCAGGGTCTGATTGGTTCTTTCTGTCTGGCCATTGCTTTGGGGGTGGTACGCTGACGAGAGGCAGGTTTTGACTTCTAGTGACTTGCAGAGTTCCTTCCAGAATTTTGAAGTGAACTGGACCCCTCTGTCGGAGGTGATACTCTTTGGTATTCCATGAAGCCTGGTTATCTCCTTAAAAAAGATTTGAGCAGTATCCATGGCTGAAGGTGTCCCAATCATCGGTAAAAAGTGAGCCATTTTTGAGAGGCGGTCCACAACGACCAGAATCGTGGTAAACCCTCCGGAGGAAGGCAAGTCCACGATAAAGTCCATGGACACGTCCGCCCAAGGGCGCTCAGGAATGGGTAAGGGCTTGAGCAGGCCCCAACTCTTGGTGTTTGGCCCCTTGTTACGCTGACACTGAGTGCAGGAAGCGACATAAGACTTACAATCTTGCCTCCAGCCTGGCCACCAGAAGGAGCGGGAGACAAGTTCCGACGATTTACGTGCTCCGAAGTGACCTGCCAGTTTGAGATCGTGGAAGGTCCTCAAGACCAGCGGTCTTGTTTCCAGAGGGACGAAAATCTTGTCCTGGGACCAGAATAGGCCGTCCCGCTTCTCCAGGGAGGTAGTGACCGGATCAGAGCAGAGCTCGGAAGCGATTTTAATAGAGGTGAGTAGATCGGCCCGGGGAATCAACAGAAAGTTCTGAGCTGACAGAATGGTGCCCGGTTGGGCCGACTGAGGGGTTTCCGGAAACATCCTGGATAGCGCATCCGCCTTCCCATTCTTGGAGCCGGGTCTATAGGAAATGTGAAAGTTGAACCGGGTGAAGAAAAGGGCCCAACGGGCCTGCCTGGGGCGTAGACGTTGAGCTGTTCTTAAGTACTCTAGATTTTTATGATCTGTGAAGATCATGATGGGGTGTACTGCCCCCTCCAGAAGGTATCGCCATTCCTCCAGTGCGAATTTTATGGCCAGTAATTCCCGGTCCCCTACATCATAGTTTCGCTCCGGGGGAGTCAACTTTTTAGAGGCAAAGGCTACTGGATACAGGAGAGCCTTGGGGCCTCGTCTTTGAGAGAGGATGGCTCCGATGGCTGTCTCAGAGGCGTCCACTTCCAGGGTGAACGGCAGTAGAGGATCCGGGTGCTGAAGTACTGGTGCTGAAGTGAAGACGTCCTTGAGGCGAGAAAAGGCCTCTTGAGCTTCTGGAGACCAGTGAAAACGGTTATTTTGCCGGGTAAGTTGGGTTATTGGGGCCACAATGGAGGAAAAGCCCACGATGAATCTCCTATAGAAGTTGGCGAAGCCTATAAACCGCTGTACCCCCTTCTTGTCGGTTGGGGCTGGCCAGTCCTGAATGGCCTTCACCTTCTGCGGGTCCATCGCGACCCCATCGATGGAAATGATAAAGCCGAGGAACTGTACGGTGGTCTTTTCGAACTCGCATTTCTCAGCTTTGAGGTAGAGTTTGTGCTTCCGAAGGATGGTGAGGACCTTCATGACATGAGCCCGGTGGAGTTCGATGTTGGTGGAAAAGATGAGGATATCGTCCAGGTACACTACTAAGAAGTCATCAAGGTGCTGTCTGAAAATGTCGTTGACTAGGTGTTGGAAGGTGGCTGGAGCATTACAAAGACCGAACGGCATGACCGAATACTCAAAGTGTCCGAAACGAGATCTGAAGGCGGTTTTCCACTCGTCTCCGGCCCTGATTCTGATAAGATTGTAGGCCCCCCGTAGATCCAGTTTGGAAAAGACCCGAGCAGATCGGAAGCGCTGAAATAGCTCCGGAATAAGGGGTAGTGGGTACCTGTTCTTAATGGTTATCTTGTTTAGGTCCCGGTAATCGATACAGGGTCTTAAGGACCCGTCTTTCTTTTCCACAAAGAAGATTCCTGCACCGGCTGGAGAGGAGGAAGGGCGAATAAATCTCTTCTGGAGGTTTTCATCAATATAAGCCTTGAGGGCTTTCAACTCGGTTTCGGACAACGGAAAGATACGTCCGAACGGAATTTTGGAGCCCGGCAAGAGATCGATAGGGCAATCATAGGGCCGATGAGGTGGTAGATGGTCGGCTTGCTGCTTATCGAACACGTCCCGGAATTCTAGATAGACTGAAGGAACATGCTGTAGGTTGTCCGGCTTGGCAATCATGGAAGCGCAGACCGTAGAGGCAGAGGCAAGACAGTTCTGGGAACAATAGGAGGAGGTGAAGCTAACCTCTTTCTTCACCCAATTTATGAGGGGCTCGTGTGCCTGTAGCCAGGGAAGACCCAGGATGATGGGGAACATCGGGGAAGGTATGAGGTCTAACCGGAAAAGTTCTTGATGACCCGAGTCAGAGATGGCAAGGATAGGTTTGGTTTCCTGCGTGATCAGCCCTGAACGGGGCAAGGACCCATCCGCCAGGTGGATCTGAAGGCAGTGGTCCTTAGGTTGAGTGGGGACATGGAATCTTGAGGCTAAGGCAGAGTCCAGGAAGCAGCTGCAGGCTCCAGAATCAATAATTGCCGGGAGGCGGATTGCCCCTTCCGGCAGCTGTAGAGACACAAAGAGAATGACATAAGACTGAGGGTTGTCAAAGAGTTGATAGTTTAAAGTGTCTTTAGAGATAGACTTACTAGGTCTTACGGGGCAGTTGAGGAGGAAGTGGCCGGCACCCCCGCAATATAGGCACAGATTGGCCTGGCGCCTTCGCTGTTTTTCCTCAGGAGTCAGGGGAGCCCGAACCAACCCGAGCTGCATGGGTTCTGGCTCAGGAAGAGGTGTGACTGCAGGCGCAGAGGTTGGTGGGTAGTGAGGTACAGTCCTGGATGGAGGCCAGTTGGGACGAGGAGATTGAAATCGCTCCGCCCGTCGTTCACGCAGACGCCTATCGAGTTGTATGGCGGATTGGATCAGGTTCTCCAAGGTAGTGGGGGTTTCGATCCTGGCCAGCTCGTCCTTGAGAGTCTCAGATAGTCCCTGGCGGTATTGGTATCTGAGGGCCGCCTCATTCCATTTGGTGTCGGCGGACCATTTCCTAAATTCCGACGTATAGTCTTCCACCGGTCTTCTCCCCTGAGTTAGGTTCTGGAGGACGGACTCGGCCGTGGCTGATCGCTGGGGATCATCGTATAATTGAGCCATATGTTCAAAAAATGTCTCTACTGAGTCCAATATGGGGCTCTGTTGCTCCATCAGGCCATGGGCCCAGGCTTAAGGGTCATCCGTTAAGAGAGAGATGATAAACCCCACCTTTACTGCTTCCGAAGAGAAGGTCCTTGGTTGGAGGGCAAGGTAGAGGGAGCAGGCGTTTTTAAAGGCCCGGTATTTTTTGCGGACACCCGAAAAACGCTCCGGAATAGGGACCCTGGGTTCAGGGGTGGCCATCACTACTGTAGAACTCGTAGGTACTTGGGAGTTGGTGGTGGTGTTGGCAGAGGGGGCAGCTGTGGGGCCTGGCCCTAGGAGACCGGTGAGCTGTTGAAGACGGCCATCAATCTGGGTATATCCCTCTTGGAGTCTTTGGACAGTGTCCGTTAAGGTGGAGACCTGCTGGCAGAGGGTGTCAAATGGGGAACGCACTCTGTCGGCCTCAGACATCTGGCTGGTTTGTACTATCAGGCTACGTACTTACCGAGGCCGAGATGCCGAGAGTGGTTCACCCTTGCACCCAAGCGCACTCCGCCCCCTGGAGGTGAGACAGGGAGAGGACAGCACGAGGGAGCACTGGCCACCAGCAGGTAGAGGTGTCTTGAGCACTGGCCACCAGCAGGTAGAGGTGTCTTGCTGAAGAATCTAGCAGGGATGAGTCTGAAGAACAGGCCAGGAGTCAAACACCAAGGGTAGACAGGGTCAAACAGCAACCAGTAGCAAGGCACAAGTCCGTTTAGGAGTTTAGCAGGAAGCACCAGAATAGTCAGGTTAGGCAAGAAGTCCAGGGTACAGGCAGAAGGTAGAGGGCTGGAGACAGGCAGCAGATCCGGGTCACAGGCCGAGGGTCAAGCACAAGGAGAGAGGTAGAAGTCCGTTTAGCAAGCCAAGGGGTCAGGTTCAGGAGAAGCAGAAGCATAGTCAAATCCGGTCCGGGCCACAGCAGGAGAACTTTAACTTCTTTCAGGCACAAGGAAACACAGTAAAGCTGACAAACCAGCAACCAGATAGTGTTACTGCGTCTGTTTAAATAGGCCCGCCTGTAGTCCCATTGGCGAGCTATTGCGCACGCGCATTCGTCGTTGCGCCGGTGCGCGCACCCGAGCACGCCGAAGCGCCGTCCCGCCACGCACGCGCATGCGCCGATGCGCCATTTTGCCGCGCATGCGCACTGAGCGCAGATTGGTGACAACAGACGGGGAATTTCCCTGACAACCTGGATGGATCTTGCATTTACTGCGTCAAATTCTCACATGGACATATTGCAAACTTTTGAAAAAGTAATTGTTGTACTAATTTGTCCCATATTCAACCTGACTTTATTTCATTTAAAAGTGGACGTTCACTACCAAAAGATGATTTGCAACTCTCCCCTGACTGCAATCTTAAAGACTTTTTTTTAGTTTATATATAGGGTTGAGCGAACCCGAACTGTAAAGTTTGGGTTCGCACTAGACTTTTGGGTTTTTGGTACCCGGACCCGAACCCGAACAATTTACTGTTTGTTCGGGTTCGGGTTCGGTGTTCGGCAATGTAATGGCGCATTTTAAAAAGCTGCAGGGCAGCCAATCAACATTCGTTTAACTTGTGTGCCCCTAGAAGCCATCACAGCCATGCCTACTAATGGCATGGCTGTGATTGGCCAGTCCAGCATGCGACCCAGCCTCTATATAAGCTAGAGGCACATAGCACAGCACGTCACTCTGCTTTAGTGTAGGGAAAGGTTGCTGCTGCTGCTGCTTTAAGGGAGAGAATTAGATAGGAGTCCTGATTCAGAAATCAAATTACTCAGCGATCTACCTTGCTTTTGTTGTGTGGGTGCAGTGCACAATCTTTTTATCCTGCCCTGAGCCCAGTGCCAGAGAAAAGATACCTTTTATCCGTCTGTTAGTTAGGTTGGCATTGGCGGGCATTTTCTGCAAGCTCAGTGCACTAGCACTGCATATGTTACTGTGAGATACAAACTTTAGATACTGTTCTCCTATTCTGCTATTCAAAAAAAAAGAATTTAGGGCAAAAAAAAAAGGTTTTTGTGCGTTTTCTGCATATCTGTATGTGTGAGATAGACACTTTAGATACTGTTCTCCTATTCTGCTCTTCAAAAAAATAATAATTTAGAGCAAAAAAAAAAATTTGGTGCGTTTTCTGCCCAAAAAATTTTCTTTGGTGCATTTTCTGCATATCTGTACGTGTGAGATACATACTTTAGATACTGTTCACCTATTCTGCTATTCAAAAAATTAATAATTTAGGGCAAAACATTTTTTTTGGTGCGTTTTTTGCCCCCAAAAAAATTTTTGGTGCATTTTCTGCATATCTGTACGTGTAAGATACACAATTTAGATACTGTTCTCCTATTCTGCTATTCAAAAAAATAATAATTTAGGGCAAAACATTTTTTTTGGTGCGTTTTCTGCCCAAAAAATGTTTTTTGCTGCATTTTCTACATATCTGTACGTGTGAGATACACACTTTAGATACTGTTCTCCTATTCTGCTATTCAAAAAATAATAATTTAGGGCAAAACATTTTTTTTGGTGCGTTTTCTGCCCCAAAAAATTTTTTTGATGCATTTTCTGCATATCTGTACGTGTGAGATACACACTTTAGATACTGTTCTCCTATTCTGCTATTCAAAAAATAATAATAATTTAGGGCAAAAAACATTTTTTTGGTGCGTTTTCTGCGTATCTGTACCTGTGAGATACACCCTTTAGATACTGTTGCTCTATTCTGCTATTCAAAAAACACCCATTAAGGGTGAGATCCTAAATTTCAGAAATATGAGGAGAACATCAAATAAGGGACGTGGCCCCGGTCGTGGTGCTGCTGGTGGAGCTCCTGTTGCAGGGAGAGGACGTGGTCGATCTGTGCCAGCTACACGCACAAGTGAAACACCTTCCTCAGGTGACAGAGCCTGCAGCGGTATTTGGTCGGGCCTAATGCGGCTCTACGAATGTTGAGGCCAGGCCCAGGACAAGTACAGGCGATAGTAGATTGGGTTGCTGACGGTGCCTCCAGTTCCTTCACATTGTCTCCCACCCATTCTACTGCTGAAAGATCAGAGTTGGCACCTGCAGCCGATGTCCATCAGTCTTTCACCTCACCCCCTTGCAAATCAGCCAAGCAGTCTGAGCCCCAAGTCATGCAGCAGCCTCTTCTGCTTTTTGATGACACTGTTAGCAGGGTTTCCCAGAGCCATCCACCTAGCCCTGCCCCAGAAGTGGAATAGATTGAGTGCACAATGCCCAACCACTTATGTTTCAAGATGAGTACATGGGGGACCATCGCAGCACGTCTAGGATGATGAAGAAACACAGGTGCCAACTGCTGCTGCTTTCGCAATTGTGCAGACCGACAAGGAGGGCAGGGGTGCAGACTGGGTGGAAGATGATGTGGAGGACAATGAGGTCCTCGACCCCACATGGAATCAACGTGATGCAGGTGACCTGTGTAGTTCCGAGGAAGAGGCGGTAAATGTACAGAGCCACCAGCACAGCAGAAGAGGGAGGAGGGTGCAAAAGCGGAGCCTACGTCCCCTAGACAGTACGCCTGCTACTGCCCAAGGCAGCAAGGGAACGAGCACACCAAAGCCAGGTCCAAGGAGTTCCCTAGCGTGGCAGTTCTTCAGACAATGTGCTGATGACAAGACACAAGTGGTTTGCACGCTGTGCAACCAGAGCCTGAAGCGAGGCATAAACGTTCTCAACCTGAGCAAAACCTGCATGACCAGGCATCTAAGTGCAAAGCACGAGCTGCAGTAGAGTAGACACCTCAAAAACCAAGAAAGGTCTCTGGCTCCTCCTGCTTCCTCTTCTGCTGCAGTCTCGGCCTCTTCATCCACCTCTGTAGTGACAGTGGCACCTGCCACCCCGCAAACAGAGGATCTGCCAGCACACTACCACCTGGGTCACCAACCATCTCCACAATGTCCCATGGAAGCGTTCAGCTCTCTATCACCCAAACACTAGAGCGGAAGAGGAAGTACCCCCCTACCCACCCGCGATCCCTGGCCCTGAATGCCATCATTTCAAAATTCCTGGCCTTTGAAATGCTGTCATTCCGTCTGATGGAGAAGCAAAGTTTTAAAAGCCTGATGGCATTGGCTGTCCCACAGTACGTCGTGCCCAGCCGCCACTACTTTTCCAGGCGAGCCATCCCTTCCCTGCACAACCAAGTGGGGGACAAAATCAGGTGTGCACTGCGCAACGCCATCTGTGGCAAGGTCCACCTAACTATGGATACGTGGACCAGTAAGCACGGCCAGGGACGGTATATCTCCCTAACAACACACTGGGTAAATGCAGTGGCGGCTGGGCCTGAGGTAGATAGCAGTTTGGCGCATGTCCTTCTACCACCGAGGATTTCAGGGCGCTTTAGTTTGCCTCCTGTTGCTAACTCCTCCTACTCCATTTCCTCATCCTCTACCGCCTCCTCATCCTGTCAGCGTAACACCTTCACCACCAACTTCAGCACAGCCAGGGGAAACGACAGCAGGCAGTTTTAAAACTTTCCTGTTTGGGGGAAAAACGCCACACCGCGCAGGAGTTGTGGAGGGACATGGAACAACAGACCGATGAGTGGTTGGTGGCAGTGAGCCTCAAGCCCGGCCTGGTGCTGTGCGATAATGGGCGAAATCTCGTAGCAGCTCTGGGCCTAGCCGGTTTGACGCACATCCCTTGCCTGGCGCATGTGCTGAATTTGGTGGTGTAGAGGTTCCTTAAAAATTACCCCGATATGCCAGAGCTTCTGCAGAAAGTGCGGGCCGTCTGTGCGCACTTTCGGCGTTCTCACCCTGCTGCTGCTTGTCTGTCAGCGCTGCAGCGTAACTTTGGCCTTCCCGCTCACCGCCTCATATGTGACGTGCCCACAAGGTGGAACTCCACCTTGCACATGCTGGCCAGACTGTGCGAGCAGCAGCAGGCGATAGTGGAGTTTCAGCTGCAGCAATCACGCGTGAGTCACTCTGCGGAACAGCACCACTTCACCACCAATAACTGGGCCTCCATGCGAGACCTGTGTGCCTTGTTGCGCTGTTTCGAGTACTCCACCAACATGGCCAGTGCCGATGACGCCGTTCTCAGCATTACTATCCCAGTTCTGTGCCTCCTTGAAAAAACGCTTCGCGCGATGATGGAAGAGGATGTGGCACAGGAGGAGGAGGAGGAGGAGGAAGAGGGATAATTTCCAAGGCTTTCTTCGCACTCATTCACAAGTGGCTCCAAGGGTGGGTTCCTACACCAACAAACGCCAGGTACACATTTGTCCAGCAAGGGCACAGTTCTGGAGAATGACGAGGTGGAGGATGGGGAGGAGAAGATGGAGGAGGAGGAACCATGTTCACAGCAGGGTGGCACCCAGACCAGCTCATGGCCATCACTGCTGCGTGGCTGGGGGGATACAGAGGACACCAATGATACACCTCCCACAGAGGACAGCTTTTTGTTGCCTCTGGGCAGCCTGGCACACATGAGCGATTACATGCTGCAGTGTCTCTGCAACGACCGCCGAGTTGCCCACATTCTAACTGGTGCTGATTACTGGGTGGCCATGCTGCTGGATCCCCGTTACAAGGACAACGTAATGTCCTTAATTCCCTCACTGGAGCGTGATCGTAAGATGTGCGAGTACAAGCGCGCGCTGGTAGACGCGCTGCTGGTGGCATTCCCACCTGACAGCGGAGGCACTTTTGAAGCACAAGACAAAGGCAGAGGAGGAGGAAGAGGTCGCCAATGCAGCCGGGGCACCACCAGCACCTCAGAAGGCAGGGTTAGCATGGCCGAAATGTGGAAAAGCTTTGTCAGCACACCACAACAATCAACACCACCAGCTGATATGGAACGTCTTAGCAGGAGGCAGCATTTCACCACCATGGTGGAGCAGTATGTGTGCACACGCCTACACTGAATGATGGGTCTGCCCCCTTTAACTTCTGGGTCTCCCCAAATTGGGCTTATGTCCTGAGCTTGCCTTTACGCCTTGGAGGTGCTGGCCTGCCCTGCAGCCAGTGTATTATCTGAACGTGTATTTAGCACGGCAGGGGGCGTTATCACAGACAAGCGCAGCCGCCTGTCCAGAGCCAATGTGGAAAAGCTCACGTTCATTAAAATGAACCAGACATGGATCCCACAGGACTTGTCCGTACCTTGTGCAGAATAGACACGTATACCGGCCTTACCCAGCCATTGTTGTATTTTTGATCTCTCTCACTTTTCTTGGGGTGTACTCTAATTAAAAAAAAATAATAAATTAAAACAAAAACCAGTGTTGGCTACCTCGTCCTCCTCCACCGCCCCTTCCGCATCCACCGCCACATCCACCGCCACCTCAACCTCCTACTCCATATGGACCTCGTCCTCCTAGGTCAAGATTATTATTTTTTATTTTTATGTATTTTATGTTATTTTGAGTTATTTCCCTATCCACATTTGTTTGCAGAGCACTTGCCATGCTCTTAACAACATTTTGCTGCGATTTGCCCTCTAGCCCTTTCCATGACTTTTTTAGAGCCATTTTAGTCCTCAAAAGTTCGGGCCCCCAATCACTTCAATGGGGTTCGGGTTCGGGGTCAAGTTTGGTTCAAGTTCGGGTCCCGAACTCAAACTTTTTTGCGAAGTTCGGCCGAACCCGAACATCCAGGTGTCCGCTCAACCCTATTTATATATATTTTTTTGCATTTCTTGCTCTAGCTTGTCTCCGCCTCCATTCTTGCCTAGGTGAGAATGATGTGCTCCAGCAGGAAGGAAATGGGACATCCAAGTCAAATATCCCAGGAGGCATCATCTCACAGACAATTGCTTGAGGAAGATGGACCTAATTTTGTGTCATCAGGGGGCTGCAAGAACCAAGAAGAGACAAATGGCTTCTGATGAGATAAAGAAAGGAGATAACGTACAGAACATGGCATGCAAAGGCTGAGCAGCAAGACAAGGCTGGATTCGATGGGCGTGTGTGTATGTTATTTTAGTATAAGCAAATGAAACAGGTAAAGGGGGATTAATAACAAAATTTACCCCAGGGGAGGATTGAAGTTCTTCTTTAACTACTTGCCACCCAGACCAATCCTGACATTTCTCTCCTACATCTAAAAAATCATATTTTTTTTTGCTATAAAACTACTTAGAACCCCAAAATATTTTATTTTATTAAGCAGAGACCCTAGAGAATAAAATGGTGGGTATTGTAATTTTATGTCACACTGTATTTGCGCAGCAGTTTTTCAAGCTCAAATATTTTGGAAAAAATACAGTTTAACCACTTGCCGACCGCTTCAGAATCGGCAGAATGGCTTGGCTGGGCAAAGCAATGCACCCTTACGTCGCTTTAAATTTCCTGCCACGCGCTCCTAATGCTCCTAACTTTTGCGCAAACCAATCAATATACGCTTATTGTGATTTTTTTACCAAAAATATGTAGGAGAATACACATCAGCCTAAACTGAGAAAGAAATAGTTTTTTTATATATTTTTTGGGGATATTTATTATAGCAAAAAGTAAAAAATATTGCTTATTTTTAAAAACTGACGCTCTTTTTTTGTTTATAGCGCAAAAAATTAAAACCGCAGAGGTGATCAAATACCACCAAAAGTAAGCTCTATTTATGGGAAAAAAGGGCGTTAATTTTATTTGGGTACCATGTCGCACGACCACGCAATTGTCAGTTAAAGCGACGCAGTGCCGAATCGCAAAAAGTGCTCTGGTCAGGAAGTGGGTAAATTCTTCCGGGGCTGAAGTGGTTAATGAATTTTAGAACACACAAACATGATATATTATCTAAGTTTTTGGTAAAATGTATTTTACTTTCATGCCATGTAAATAGATACCAAATATGTCACACCTTAAAATTGCGCAACCTGTTGAATGGCAACAAACTATGGTACATTAAATAACCCACAGGTTATGCTTTAAATGCATTTACAGGTTACCAGTTTAGAGCTACACAGAAGGCCTGGCACTAGAATTATTGCTCTCACTCTGACATTCGTGGCAACACCTCACATGTGTGATGCGATCGCCGATTAAATATGCGTGCAGGACCTACATGCTAGTTCGCATTTGCGCGAAAGTTTATTGCTATCTCAAGGGATGAACAACATCCCTTGCGATAACATAGGTCATGGCAGGTCCTCTATTAAAAACAACATCTATCCTTTTGCCTCCAAAGCATTTTGCCAAAGTGAAATTGGTTTGATCAGATGCTTTCACAAGCCGATAATGCCACTGGTCCCTAATGGGATGGGAGAGCCTGAGAAAGTTTGCGGGAGAGAGGGGGAGACCTTCTGCTGCCTGTAGAAGTGATTAAGTGGCTCTATACCAGCTTGAATCACTTCTATATTGAAGGGAATCGGCGACTGAACATTTTGATACTGAGATAATGCCTGCAGCTGCAGGAATCCTGCCGGTATAATGACTTTAATCTGACGACGCCACATGACGTTTTAACGGGCAGAAGTGGTTAATGTTATCCTAAAAATTTATTGCGCTTATGTGATATAATTGTATTCAACAGACTGTGTCAGTTATTTTTTAGGGTAAATACCTGGGGCAGTGCAAATTATGTAATAGTTGTGTTGGTAAAAATGACAGGAAAATACATGTTTCTAGCTTTTTACCATTTCTTCCAAATAAATTATTTTAATTAAATCTTTTACCAATTTACCAATTTAAAGTCCTCTCTGTCCCACGAATGGAAAAAGGGTCTTGTAAAATGTAGTGCACATGTTCAATTTTAAGTTTACCATTCCACTATATTACACTTATCACACTTATGTGCTATCATTTTAATAAGCAGACTTTGTCAGTTATGTTTTAGGGTAAATATCTGGTGTTAGGAAAAATCGGCAGCAGGCTGGAGTCATAGGAAATGCACAAAATGAACTTTTATCTCTGGTGAGAATAAACAGAGTGGACAACCAAATAGGAGGTTTGACCATTGGGAGGATAGATGGATGGCGATTTATTCTTTTCATGTCGGTACATTATATACGGTATATCAATTAATACAAGTAGTTAGATATTAACTTCAGATAAAAGTGTTGATAGTGTTGTTTTATATTGTGTATTGTTTTGTTGGATTGAAAAATGTTGATATTTAATGCTTTATCATTTTATTGCAAAGAGTTTTGGTAGGAGGGTTAGAGCGTGCTTCATCTGCTTAGTTCTACCACTCCTACACATAGGCCCTCACCCGAGAGGCTAATTTTGGCTTCTCGCGTATAGGTTGAGTAAATAGGATTTATTCCTTTTAGGGTTTTTTTCTTGTTTTCTTTGTAGGTTTTCCTACTCTCCTCCTTTTTCGCCTCACAAAAGTGTTCCTACCAGTTCCCGGTTTCCTCCCCTTTTACTCCACCCCTCCCCCCCTCCCTTTATGTTTTCTTCTTCTATGCCTTCCCTCCTCCATCACGCTACACCCTCCTTTCCTTTGGATCCACATAGGCTTAAGTCTATATCTTCTTTATGGCGAACAAGTTGGCTCCTCCGCTTAAATTCATCTCTCTCAATGCTAAGGGTCTAAATACCCCAGAGAAGAGATCCTTGGTCTTAGCGGACTTGAAACGCATGCAAACTCACATCAGATTTGTCCAAGAAACCCACTTTAAGATGGATAAAACCCCTAAATTCTCTAACTGATATTACCCTACAGTATATCACAGTGCATCCACTACTACCAAGACTAAAGGGGTAAGCATTTTGCTTCATAAGTCAGTCCAATGGCACTTATATGATATCTGGTGCGATCAAGGTGGTAGAGCTCTTTTCCTTAAAGGAGTGATTGGCCATCAAATATGTACATTAGCAAATCTATATTTACCAAACATGGCTCAGATACTTTTTCTGGAATCGATTTTGGAGAAGCCACAGAAGTTCACCGAGGGGGTTCTCATTCTTGGAGGAGATTTTAACTTTACATTAGACCCGACAGTAGATACGTCCCTAGAAGCATCTCATATCTCGTTCTCTAAACTCAAAAGACTCAAAAAATGTTTACGACTCCACCAATCAGTGGATGTTTGACGTGTCCTTCACCCAACATAAAGAGACTATACCTTCTACTCTCACTGCCACATAACTTATACAGGGATAGATTTCTTTTTGATCCCACGCGCGTTTCTTCCACGGGTACGAGGTGCTGCTATAGGCTCCATTACAATATCAGATCATGCCCCAATAGGGCTAGATGTGGACATCTCCCCATCCCCTGCTGGGGCTTGGCACTGGCGACTTAACGACACATTGCTTCAGGATTCGACGATCCAGGAAGAATTGTTACAGAAACTCCACCTCTTTTTTCAGACTAATGATACCACAGAATCTATCTCATGATCCTTTTGGAATCTCATAAAGCTTACATTAGTGGTACAGTAGGTGCCGCCGATATTGTGTCAATCTCGCCACTTCTAGCGGCGATATTGACACCCTATGAGCTCCGTCGCGAGAGCGACGACAACCAACGGCCAGGGTGCTCTGGGGTGGGGGGGCCGCAGGTCGCCCCCCCTGCCCCAGAGCACCAAACCCCCCATGTTGAGGGCATGTGGCCTGGTATGGTTCAGGAGGGAGGGGGGCCGCTCTCGTCCCCCCCTCTTCCCCTGCGGCCTGCCAGGTTGCGTGCTCGGATAAGGGTTTGGTTTGGACCTTGAGGGGGACCCCCACACCGTTTTTTCGGCGTAGGGCTCCCCCTCAAATCCAGACCAGACCTGAGGGCCTGGTATGCTCCAGGAGGGGGAACCCATGCCGGTTTTTTCTTTAAAAACTGGCGCGGAGTTCCCGCTCAGGATTCATACCAGACGCAGTGCCTGGTATTGGCGGGAATCCACGTCGGATCCCGTTCAATACAGTGCCGCGTCTCCCTCTCGCTATTGCAGCGAGCGCGAGATGTCGGCATCCTGTTGCCGAGATCTCGGCACTCCTGTCGTCGAGAATCTCGGGAATGGGAGCGCGATAGATCTACAATATCGGCGGCACCTACTGTATCTTGATTAAGATCGGCTCCCTGCTGAAAAAAGAACGAATTACTCGTAAGGAGCAAATCCTTGCCAATATTCATAAATTAGAAGCAGTACTTAAGCAGTCTCTGGCATCACCTGCTCTAGCGGAACTAACAGTTCCCTGGGAACGCGTTAAGTCCATCGATCTGTTCAAAGCCAAAGAGTTGGTAATCCAGCGAGCGAACATATTACAAACTAGGTAACAAATGCGGCAAATTCATAGTACTTGTGCTTCAAGAGCAATATATCGGCACCTATTTTTCTGAAATTCTAGATGACAAACAGACCAAACACACATGCCATTGCAGAGGTCTTTCAAAAGTATTATGAATCTCTCTATAACCTTGATGCAAGTCTTTCCTCTAATCTTACAAAGACACCATTAGACGCTATTAAAACATACCTTACAGAGGCAAAACCCCCTCACCTATCATCGGATGTGATACCTAATCTCAATATTTCAATCACCAAGGAAGAATTCCTCACTGCAGTGGCCCAGAATAAAACCGGCAGGCGCTGGGACCTGACGGCTTCACAGTAACATACTACAAGACTTGCACACAACCCCTGATGCCTTATTTTCTTAAATCATACAATGCCCTCGGACCTGAGACGTGTTTCCCTATGGACTCCCTTAGAGCCCAAGTGACCGTATTAGCCAAAGAACAGTAAAGATCCCTTGCTACGCTCCAGTTACCGGCCCATCTCCTTACTTAACATTGATCTCAAATTATTTACCAAAGTATTAGCTAATAGACTGAAACAATTTATCCCTGAACTTATAAATTTAGATCAGGTAGGTATTGTCCCTACAAGACAATACCTCAAAAGCCATAGCTCTAATTCGGCTCACTCGGTTCAGGTAGACTACTCTAAAGCTACTATCTACAGATGCTGAGTAGTGATGAGCCGAACACCCCCGGGTTCGGTTCGCACCAGAACCCGCGAACGGACCGAAAGTTCGAACGAGCATTAGAACCCTATTAAATACAATGGATGCGAACGTTCGAATTCTAAAGTGCTAATTATAACAACTATTATGCATGTTATTGTCCTAAAAAGGGTTTGGGAACCCGGGTTCTGCACCAGGGGACATGTATCAATGCAAAAAGAAGTTTTAAAAACGGTCGTTTTTCGGGAGCAGTCATTTTAATGATGCATAAAGTGAAAAAAAAGTCAAATATTCCTTTAAATATCGTACCTGGGGGGTGTCTAAAGTATGCCTGTGAAGTGCCACGTGTTTCCCGTGTTTAGAACTGTCCCTGCACAAAATGACACTTCTAAAGGAAAAAAAAGCCATTTAAAACTGCTTGCGGCTTTAATGTAATGTCTGGTCCCGGTAATATGGATGAAATTCTTTAAGAAAAATGGCATAGCTACCCCATGACCCCCCCCTACCCCAGCCCATTACCAGCCCCTTAGGGTCTTGTATGGATATTAAGGGGAACCCCGCACATAAAATAAAAAAGGCCCTATATACTCTGAACAGCCCTATACAGGCGGTGCATACAAGACAGGGACTGTAGGTTTGTTCTTATGTAGAGTCTGTTTGTAATTTTGAACAGGTACATTGTTGAAGTGTAGCTCCAGACCAAAAATCTATTTTTAAACTTTTTGGAAAACATAGGTAAGGGTTATCACCCCTGTAACATTTGTTTTGCTGTCTGTGCCCCTGTTCAGAACATTTCACCTCACTTTCCGTCCCAATGACAACTGTTTTTGAAATGTGGTGTTTTTCTTGAAACAAGGATTGCTGATAAAGCATCAGTACAGAGGAGACACCTTTCTCCCATATTTATTCTTACAGGAGAGAATTTTCCTTCCTAGTGGTAGATTTCCTCTCACTTCCTGTTGTCTTCTTGCGTTTGCAAGTAGGAGTCGTTTGTAAGTTGGATGTTTGAAAGTAGGGACCTGCCGTATATACTCTGCAGAAATAGGCCCCTTAGTTGTTGGTGTTGGCACAACACTGTAAGCACTCACCGTTACTCTTGGTTGGTGCTGGAACGCCCTGCTGTCAACTATTATATCAGGAATTTTAATTACATATAATTGTTGAACAGTGGTAGTAAAAATTGGGCCTTTGATGGTGGTGCTGGTGCCACAACACTGTAAGCCCTGACAGTTACTCTTGGTGGGTGCAGCAATGGGCCCTGCTGTGAATTATTAGATCAAGAATTGTAATTACATGCCCCTGTTGAACAGGGGCTGAAAAATTGGGCCTTAGGCACTGGTGGCACAACACTGCAACCCCTCACAGATACTGTACTTGGAGCACAGCAATGAGCCCTGTTGCAAAGTATTGCTTCAAAAATTGTAATGACACGCCCCTGTTAAACAGGGGCTGAAAAATTGGGCCTTAGGCACTGGTGGCACAACACTGCAACTCCTCACAGATACTGTACTTGGAGCACACCAATGAGCCCTGTTGCAAAGTATTGCTTCAAAAATTGTAATGACACGCCCCTGTTAAACAGGGGCTGAAAAATTGGGCCTTAGGCACTGGTGGCACAACACTGCAACTCCTCACAGATACTGTACTTGGAGCACAGCAATGAGCCCTGTTGCAAAGTATTGCTTCAAAAATTGTAATTACACGCCCCTGTTAAACAGGGGCTGAAAAATTGGGCGTTAGGCACTGGTGGCGGCACCCATAAACAAAAATGATCTTACAAGCTATCATCATCAATCGTATCATTGAGGACTCGGAGGAGGAGGATAGCCAGTCAACATAACAGCACAGGCACTCAGCATCAGCATCAGTCTTGAAGGGATGTGACATGTTAAAATCAATTAGTCTGTTATATCAGCATCAGGTGTGTGGTAGCTGGTGGTGATCCAAGACTGGTTCATCTTGATGAAAGTCAGTCGATCAACCGAGTCGGTGGACAGGCGCACCCTGTGATCCGTGACAAATCCTCCAGCAGCACTGAATGTGCGTTCCGAAAGAACGCTGGATGCAGGACAGGCCAGTAGCTCAATTGCATACTGTGCAAGCTCTGGCCAGTGATCCATCCTCAAGACCCAGTAAGCCAGAGGATTTTCGGTGGGGAAGGTGTCCAAGTCTGACCTTGCCCCTAGATATTCCTGCACCATGTTTATCAGACGCTGGCGATGGTTGCTGGAACCGATCATACTTTGGGGCTGCGGACTAAAGAATTGTCTGAACGCATCGGTCAGACGGCCACCTTCCCCACCGCTCCTTCTTTGACTGGCCGAAGCCTCAGCAACTCGTTGTCCAGGACCAGGAGTTTGCAACCTCCCAGTCTCTGGGAACGCGTTGCACAGACCTTTCTGCAAGGCCTCCCGGAGTTGTCTCATCCTCTGCTCCCTCTGCGACGGTAACATAAGGTCCGCAACCTTACCCTTGTACCGTGGATCAAGGAGAGTGGCCAGCCAGTAATGGTCCCTCTCCTTGATCCGAAGAATACGAGGATCCTTCCGCAGACTTTGCAGGATCAGGGAGGCCATGCAGCGTAGGTTTGCTGAGGCATTCGCTCCGGAGTCCTCTGGGTCACTAAGGACGACATGATCCGCAGCCACCTCCTCCCAGCCACGTACAAGTCCACTGGTTTCTTGGGACTGTAAATCATCCCTAAAAGACTGCTGCTGATGATGCTGAGTGCCAGCCTCCACCTCCATGCTGACACAATCCTCCTCCTCCTCCTCCTCCTCCTCCTCCTCCTCCTCTTCCTGTGCGATGGGTGGGACAGAAGGAACACTGTCTGGGTAAAGGGGGCCTTGAGAGGCAAGGAAGTCCTCCTCTTCCTGCCTCTGTTCTGCCTCAAGTGCCCTGTCCATTATTCCACGCAGCGTGTGCTCCAACAGGTGGACAAGAGGTACAGTGTCACTGATGCATGCACTGTCACTGCTCACCATCCTCGTGGCCTCCTCAAATGGTGCCAGGACAGTGCATGCATCCCTGATCATGCCCCACTGGCGTGGAGAAAAAAAACCAAGCTCCCCTGACCCTGTCCTGGTGCCGTAGTCGCACAGGTACTCATTGATGGCCCTCTGCTGCGTGTGCAGCCGCTGCAGCATGGCCAACGTTGAGTTCCACCTGGTGGGCATGTCACATATAAGGCGGTTCTTGGGCAGGTTCAACTCCTTTTGCAGCTCAGCCAGGCGAGCACTGGCATTATAAGATCTGCGGAAATGCACACAGACTTTCCTGGCCTGCCTCAGGACATCCTGTAAGCCCGGGTACCTGCCCAAGAAGCGCTGCACCACCAGGTTAAGGACGTGAGCCACACAGGGCACATGGGTCAGTTGTCCCTGTCGGAGGGCGGAGAGGAGGTTGGTGCCATTGTCGCAAACCACCATTCCTGGCTTAAGCTGGCGTGGCGTCAACCACCTCTCGGCCTGGCCCTGCAGAGCAGACAGGACCTCTGCCCCAGTGTGGCTTCTGTCCCCCAAACACACCAGCGCAAGCACGGCATGGCATCTTTTTGCCTGCGTACTTGCGTAGCCCCGTGAACGGCTACGGAGCACCGCTGGTTCATAGGACAAACCACAGGAAGAGGCCATGGAGGAAGAAGAAGAGGAGGGGGTGGAGGAGAGAGGTGTGTCACAACCAGTAGTAGCATTTTGGAGGCGTGGCGGTGGGACAACCTCCAACACTACTGCACCTTGTCCTGAATCCTTCCCAGCTGCCAAAAGAGTGACCCAATGGGCCGTGAAAGAAAGGTAACGTCCCTGTCCATGCCTGCTGGACCATGAGTCAGCGGTAATATGCACCTTACCGCTGACCGCCCTGTCCAGCGAGGCCAAGACATTGCCTTCCACATGCCGGTAGAGAGCCGGAATAGCCTTCCGTGAGAAAAAGTGGCGTTTGGGAACCTGCCACTGAGGAACTGCACATTGCACAAACTCACGGAAGGGGGCCGAGTCTACCAACTGAAAAGGCAGCAGTTGAAGCGCTAGCAATTTAGCCAAGCTAGCATTCAACCGCTGGGCATGTGGATGGCTGGGAGTGAACTTCTTTCGACGGTCCAGCAGCTGGGGCAGGGAAATTTGCCTGCTAGAATCGGACGTCGGTGTACTGCTAGCAGAGTGGGCGCAAGTACTTGGCTGTGACACACCTAATTCTACACCTTCATTCCTCTCAGTGCATGTTTCAGAGAGGACTGAAGTTATAGTGGGGTTGGAGATCCCAGCTGATGCGGTGCAAGGAGAGGTCCGCTTTGTTCTTTGGTGTGGGTCTTTGAGGTAGGCTTGCCAACGAGCTGCATGGCAGGTCAACATATGTCTGGTCAGGCATGTGGTACCCAAGCGGCTGATGTTTTGGCCACGCGATATACGCTTGAGACATATGTTGCAAACAGCAGCTGTGCGATCTGATGCACTAGCCTCAAAAAAGGCCCACACCAAAGAACTTTTTGAATGACGGGCAGAGGCAGCGCCCTGCACAGGCGGAGCTCTGCGGTGTGATTCCGTCGGTGTACTGCCCTTACGCTGGCCACCAAAGGGCATCCTGCCTCGTTGGAGATGTGCCTCCTCCTCATCCTCCTCCTCCTCCTCTCTCCTATTAGGCACCCACGTGGAGTCAGTGACCTCATCATCCCCTCCCTCCTCATCACTGGAGCCAATCTGGCAGTATGCTACAGCTGCTGGAACATGACTGCCAGATTGGTGTCCTTCTTGAGCATCCCCTCTGTCTGCTCTCACGCTACTGCCTTCCTCTAGCTGGGTTTCATCATCAGACCCTTCGAAACGCTGGGCATCCTCCTGGAGCATGTACCCAACACTGTGCTGAAACAGTTCGGGGGACTCCTCAGGAGGAGGACATGGTGGGTCTAGGGAAGGAGTGACTGATGATTTGTCTGACATTGATACCAGGGAAGACGACGCTTTGGCAGCTGCTTTTCCAGTACCCTGAGCCTGGGTGAGAGAGGATGAGGAGGAGGAGGAGGGCTTGGTCATCCACTCTACCAAGTCTTCGGCATGATGTGGCTCAACATGTCCAGCTGCCGAAAAGAAGGACAAGCGTGTCCCATGGCCATGTGCTGATGACAATGCACCGCGTCCACGACCAGCACTGTTGCCCCCAGACACAGAGCCTGCTTGCCCTCTTTTATTGCCTCCTGACTGTCTGCCTCTCCTTGTTTGCCTTCCAGACATTCTAATAGATGGCCTGCAGGGAGATGGGAAAAAAGCAATAAGGGCTACCTTCAGGTGTCCTTCTCTGTCCCTTGAAACAAGGACTTTCACAGTGAAAGAAACTGACACTCTCCCTACCTACAGTTTTCTGTCCCTAGAAAAAATGTTTTTTTTAATCACAATATAGCACAAGGACAATTCACTCACTGTCCTTCCAGGTCCCTGGAAACAAGGACTTGCAGAGTGAAAGAAAAAAAACACTCTCCCTACCTACAGTTTTCTGTCCCTAGAAAAAATGTTTTTTTTA
The DNA here is from genome assembly GCA_029206835.1 of Rana muscosa. Classification (NCBI taxonomy): domain Eukaryota; kingdom Metazoa; phylum Chordata; class Amphibia; order Anura; family Ranidae; genus Rana; species Rana muscosa. The sequence continues at coordinate 966,988,969 of CM055117.1, read as the reverse complement.
ATCACAATATAGCACAAGGACAATTCACTCACTGTCCTTACAGGTCCCTGGAAACAAGGACTTGCAGAGTGAAATAAACTGACACTCTCCCTACCTACAGTTTTCTGTCCCTAGAATAAATGTTTTTTTTAACCACAATATAGCACAAGGACAATTCAGTCACTGTCCTTCCAGGTCCCTGGAAACAAGGACTTGCAGAGTGAAATAAACTGACACTCTCCCTACCTACAGTTTTCTGTCCCTAGAATAAATGTTTTTTTTAAGCACAATATAGCACAAGGACAATTCACTCACTGTCCTTACAGGTCCCTGGAAACAAGGACTTGCAGAGTGAAAGAAAAAAAACACTCTCCCTACCTACAGTTTTCTGTCCCTAGAAAAAATGTTTTTTTTAAGCACAATATAGCACAAGGACAATTCACTCACTGTCCTTACAGGTCCCTGGAAACAAGGACTTGCAGAGTGAAAGAAAAAAAACACTCTCCCTACCTACAGTTTTCTGTCCCTAGAAAAAATGTTTTTTTTAATCACAATATAGCACAAGGACAATTCACTCACTGTCCTTACAGGTCCCTGGAAACAAGGACTTGCAGAGTGAAATAAACTGACACTCTCCCTACCTACAGTTTTCTGTCCCTAGAATAAATGTTTTTTTTAATCACAATATAGCACAAGGACAATTCAGTCACTGTCCTTCCAGGTCCCTGGAAACAAGGACTTGCAGAGTGAAATAAACTGACACTCTCCCTACCTACAGTTTTCTGTCCCTAGAATAAATGTTTTTTTTAATCACAATATAGCACAAGGACAATTCAGTCACTGTCCTTCCAGGTCCCTGGAAACAAGGACTTGCAGAGTGAAATAAACTGACACTCTCCCTACCTACAGTTTTCTGTCCCTAGAATAAATGTTTTTTTTAATCACAATATAGCACAAGGACAATTCAGTCACTGTCCTTCCAGGTCCCTGGAAACAAGGACTTGCAGAGTGAAATAAACTGACACTCTCCCTACCTACAGTTTTCTGTCCCTAGAATAAATGTTTTTTTTAAGCACAATATAGCACAAGGACAATTCACTCACTGTCCTTACAGGTCCCTGGAAACAAGGACTTGCAGAGTGAAAGAAAAAAAACACTCTCCCTACCTACAGTTTTCTGTCCCTAGAAAAAATGTTTTTTTTAATCACAATATAGCACAAGGACAATTCACTCACTGTCCTTACAGGTCCCTGGAAACAAGGACTTGCAGAGTGAAATAAACTGACACTCTCCCTACCTACAGTTTTCTGTCCCTAGAATAAATGTTTTTTTTAATCACAATATAGCACAAGGACAATTCAGTCACTGTCCTTCCAGGTCCCTGGAAACAAGGACTTGCAGAGTGAAATAAACTGACACTCTCCCTACCTACAGTTTTCTGTCCCTAGAATAAATGTTTTTTTTAAGCACAATATAGCACAAGGACAATTCACTCACTGTCCTTACAGGTCCCTGGAAACAAGGACTTGCAGAGTGAAATAAACTGACACTCTCCCTACCTACAGTTTTCTGTCCCTAGAAAAAATGTTTTTTTTAATCACAATATAGCACAAGGACAATTCAGTCACTGTCCTTCCAGGTCCCTGGAAACAAGGACTTGCAGAGTGAAATAAACTGACACTCTCCCTACCTACAGTTTTCTGTCCCTAGAATAAATGTTTTTTTTAAGCACAATATAGCACAAGGACAATTCACTCACTGTCCTTACAGGTCCCTGGAAACAAGGACTTGCAGAGTGAAAGAAAAAAAACACTCTCCCTACCTACAGTTTTCTGTCCCTAGAATAAATGTTTTTTTTAATCACAATATAGCACAAGGACAATTCAGTCACTGTCCTTCCAGGTCCCTGGAAACAAGGACTTGCAGAGTGAAATAAACTGACACTCTCCCTACCTACAGTTTTCTGTCCCTAGAATAAATGTTTTTTTTAATCACAATATAGCACAAGGACAATTCAGTCACTGTCCTTCCAGGTCCCTGGAAACAAGGACTTGCAGAGTGAAATAAACTGACACTCTCCCTACCTACAGTTTTCTGTCCCTAGAATAAATGTTTTTTTTAAGCACAATATAGCACAAGGACAATTCACTCACTGTCCTTACAGGTCCCTGGAAACAAGGACTTGCAGAGTGAAAGAAAAAAAACACTCTCCCTACCTACAGTTTTCTGTCCCTAGAAAAAATGTTTTTTTTAATCACAATATAGCACAAGGACAATTCACTCACTGTCCTTACAGGTCCCTGGAAACAAGGACTTGCAGAGTGAAATAAACTGACACTCTCCCTACCTACAGTTTTCTGTCCCTAGAATAAATGTTTTTTTTTAATCACAATATAGCACAAGGACAATTCAGTCACTGTCCTTCCAGGTCCCTGGAAACAAGGACTTGCAGAGTGAAATAAACTGACACTCTCCCTACCTACAGTTTTCTGTCCCTAGAATAAATGTTTTTTTTAAGCACAATATAGCACAAGGACAATTCACTCACTGTCCTTCCAGGTCCCTGGAAACAAGGACTTGCAGAGTGAAATAAACTGACACTCTCCCTACCTACAGTTTTCTGTCCCTAGAATAAATGTTTTTTTTAAGCACAATATAGCACAAGGACAATTCACTCACTGTCCTTACAGGTCCCTGGAAACAAGGACTTGCAGAGTGAAAGAAACTGACACTCTCCCTACCTACAGTTTTCTGTCCCTAGAATAAATGTTTTTTTAAGCACAATATAGCACAAGGACAATTCACTCACTGTCCTTCCAGGTCCCTGGAAACAAGGACTTGCAGAGTGAAAGAAACTGACACTGTCCCTACCTACAGTTTTCTGTCCCTAGAATAAATGTTTTTTTTAAGCACACTATAGCACAAGCACAAAACACACTGACACTCTCCCTACCTATCCTTCTCTTTCCCTAAACTAAAGGAATCCAGGTTAAGCAAGAAAGAAATAACAGTCACTGTCCCTGCCTATGCTGCTCTATCCCTGCTCCGGAACACACTACACTAGGCCGCCGTGCTGGCGGCCTTTTATAGTGTGGGGCGTGTACTAAACACCCTCAGCAATAATTGGCCACAGGCATCCTGCCTGTGGCCAATCATTGCTCTCCTCGCTGCCGGCGCTGTGATTGGCCAAGCATGCGGGGTCACAGTGCATGCTTGGCCAATCACAGCGCCTGGATGACACTGCGATGGCGTAGTGCATTGTGGGCCGTTCGCGTCACTCGAATTTGGCGCGAACGGCCCAAATCGTTCGATCTTCGTCGAACGATCGAACAGCCGATGTTCGAGTCGAACGTATGTTCGACTCGAACACGAAGCTCATCCCTAATGCTGAGAAGGCTGTTGCCTGAGTGAAGGGCTCCTTCATGGAGCAGACACTTCATCATATAGGTTTGGGAGACAGGATATTATCCTGTCTTACCGCTATTTATTCATATCCCACAGCAGAAGTTTGAATTAATAGGGAACTCACATCCCCCTTCCCCATTTCAAATGGGACGCATCAGAGTTGCCCCCTATCATCGATTATATTCATTATGACCCTGGATCCGCTTCTGCAATGGATCCAGCTCAATCCGTATATATCTGGTCTAGTAGCACACCTTAACTTTCACCCTAAAATTGCCACATATGCGAACGATCTCTTAATTTTCAAAACAAACCCACTTGTATCACTTCCAAACCTTCTTAAAGAGATAAGCCATTACAGCTCCAACTTTAAAATAAACTATCAAAAATCAAAAGCCCTCAATATTTCTCTTCCGGACTCACTGCTCCATCGTTTACAAAAGAGTTTCTCATTTAAGTGATCGAATTCACACCTCCCTGCGCATTTATCGATGGCCTTCCAAAAAAATTTCCTCCTCTTTATCAGTCAATTAAACGAGACTTAATAACATGGCATACAGGGACGATCTCCTGGTTTAGTCGCTGTTAGGCATGTGCATGTTTCGTTTCGATTCATTATTTAACTAAATTTGTTTAGTTAAATTCATTGCATTTGTTAAATTTCTTTTCGGGATTCGTTTCGTATTCGAAAAATTCTACCGCATTAGAAAATATCTTACCGCATTTGAAAATATCCTACCGCATTTGAAAATATCCTACTACATTCGAAAACATTCTACCGCATTCTAAAAAAAATCTACTGAATTAAAAAAAAAACTATCAAATTCAAAATAATTCTACCGCATTTGAACAAAACTATATATAACCATTTTCCGAAATTCGAAATTTGTATAGAAAGAAATATAATTTGAATAGAAAAGATTAGAATAGAATCGAAAATACTAGAAAAGAATAGCATAGAAAAACAATAGCACAGAACCGAAAAAAATATTATATTTATATATCTATCTATCTATCTATATATATATATATACATATATATATATATATATATATATATATATATATATATATATATATATATATATATACCGTATATACTCGAGTATAAGCCAAGTTTTTCAGCACATTTTTTTGTGCTGAAAATGCCCCCCTCGTCTTATACTCGAGTCACCTTTTTGCCCCTGATCTCCCAGACTTTGGGGACCCGGTACCAGCCGGCCGTAGGTCCCCTGGACCCCAAACTTGGAACACATGTAGCCCCACTCTTCCTCTACAAGTGTTGTCCGGGGGACCTACGATCGGGGAGCAACGATTTTTCAAAGCCGGGGACCCCTTCCATAGACGCCCATGTTAAACGTCAGTCTAATCATAGACACAGTGAGGCATAGGCACAGTGGGGCATGGACACAGTGAGGCACGGGCACAGTGGGGAAAGGACACAGTGAGGCATGGACACAGTGAAGCATGCACATGGACACAGTGAGGCAAAGTGAGGCACAGTGAGGCATGCAGATGGACACCCTAGGCTTATACTCGAGTCAATACGTTTTCCCAGTTTTTCGTGGTAAAATTAGGTGCCTCAGCTTATATTCTGGTCGGCTTATACTCGAGTATGTACGGTATATAGATAGATAGATAGATTTATATATAACATCTTCTGAAATTCGAATTTCGTATAGAATGAAATTGAATTCCAATAGAAAAGATTAGAATAGAATAGAAAAAAATAGAAAAAAATAGCATAGAAAAACAATAGAGCAGAATAGAAAAAAATATAATATATTCTATTCTAATCTTTTCTATTCTAATTCATTCGGTACCAAAGTCGAATTTCGGAAGATGGTTTTTATATATATTGTGAGGGGGTTAGCTCGGCAGCGGGTGTGTGTGATCCCCTGGATGGGCTCCCCACACAAAAACAGGCCCAGCAGACGGAGGTTGTGGTTTTCAAGATCAAAAAGGTGCGGTTTATTTCTCTATTTACAGTGACAAAAAACACAGCAAAGCAAAAAGAAACATAAACAAAATAAACCCTGGTCAGCTTGACCTCTGACTAAACATGCAGGTTTCCTAACTAACAACTGGGATCAGCCTGGTGCTGTCCTAGTCCCTAAGTCCCTGGTTTAGTAAATGTCCAAACAAATAGCCACACAGGCTTTGTCTCACCGCACAGGGGGTTCACTCTCCCTAGACAGTCCACACAGGTCTGGTTCCAGGCATGAGCAAACACCTAATGAAGCTGGGAGTTTTTATAGAGGCCTTAAACGAGCTGACAATCTTCAGCTGGTCTCATCAACTCCCTGCCTGCACGACGCCCAGCACTCTCCCTAGAGGTATGAATCATCCATGAGCCCACTAGCCTCAGCTGGGCTTCATCAACTCTCTCCCTAGTTGTATAAGTCGGCATAAAGCCTGAATCTGGGAGAAATATACCTACCCCCCTGGATGCAACCAGGTGACTTTACCTTCCTGCTGTCACATACCCCCCCTCTTGTTTTAACCTTGGGGTTGGAACACCAGCAATCAGGCATTCATGTACTCGAGACAAAGCATCCACATTCCCCATTTGAACGCCAGGGCGATGCTTTACTGTGAAGTTAAATTCCTGTAGGGCCAGGAACCACCTATTTACTCTTCTATTTGTCTCCTTGTTTTGAGCCATCCACTTTAACGGAGCGTGATCCGTAACCATGTCAAAGTGCCTACCTAGCAGATAGTACCGAAGGGAATCTAGAGCCCACTTCACCGCTAAACACTCCTTTTCAACCGTGGCGTAGATTACCTCATGGGACTTCAACTTCCTGCTGAGGTAAATGACTGGGTGCTCTTCCCCGTTCCAGACCTGGGACAATACTGCTCCTAACCCCACATCTGACGCATCACTTTGTACGACAAAGTCTTTAGAGAAGTCGGGTGAGTACAACACTGGCTGGCTACATAAGGCTTGTTTCAAGAATTGGAACGCTGCCTCAGCCTCGGGGGTCCATTTAATCATGACCGACCCTTTCGTCAGGTTGGTTAGGGGCACAGCCTTAGAAGCAAAGTGGGGAATGAAGCGCCGATAATAACCCGCGATTCCCAGAAAGGCTCGTACCTGCTTCTTGCTGTTGAGACGTGGCCAACTCTGGATGGCCTCGACTTTGTTGAGTTGGGGTTTTATTACTCCCCTGCCAATGGTGTACCCAAGATATTTGGCCTCCTCCTGCCCAATGGTACACTTCTTGGGGTTAGCCGTAAACCCCGCTTCCTGGATAGAGTCTAGGACTGCTTGCACTTTTGGCAGATGTGAGGCCCAATCTGTGCTATGGACAATTACGTCATCCAGGTAAGCCGCAGCATACTTCCGATGGGGCCTCAGTATCTGGTCCATTTTCCGCTGGAATGTGGCCGGCGCATTCTGTAACCCGAACGGCATTCTCTTATATTGGAACGCCCCGTCTGGGGTTACAAATGCGGTTTTCTCTTTGGCCGACTTGGCCAGGGGAATTTGCCAATACCCTTTTGTGAGGTCAAGAGTCGTCATGTATCGGGCTGTTCCCAGCCGGTCGATCAACTCATCTATACGTGGCATGGGGTAGGTGTCAAATTTTGTAACTTTGTTCAACTGACGAAAATCGTTACAAAATCGCCAGCTCCCATCCGGTTTAGGCACCAACACAATGGGACTAGACCAATCACTTTGGGACTCCTCTATCACCCCTAAGTTCAGCATTTTCTGTACTTCCTCCCGTATTGCCTCCCGTCGGGCCTCTGGGATCCGATAGGGTTTTAACTTCACCCTTTCACCGGGCGGGGTAATAATATCATGCTCTACCCCAGATGTTTGTCCCGGCAGCTCAGAGAACACCTCCTTGTTGCGAAGCACAAACTCCTTTACCTCCTGTTGTTGGGGTTGTGACAAGGTGGCTGCTATTCCAACCTCCGGAATCACGCAACCAGTTTGAGCTGGTGACCAAGTTTCTGCGACTAGGGACTCTCTATCCCTCCAGGCTTTCAACAGATTAACGTGATAGATCTGTTCGGGCTTTCGCCTTCCTGGTTGTCTGACCTTGTAATTCACTTCGCTCACTTTTTCCATTATCTCGTAGGGGCCTTGCCATTTGGCAAGGAATTTACTTTCAACCGTAGGGACAAGTACCAATATCCTATCCCCCGGGGAAAAGGTACGGGTCTTGGCTCCACGGTTGTACACTCTCTGCTGTGCCAACTGCGCTTGGGCCAAATGTTCCTTCACGATGGGCATTACCTGTGCAATTCGATCTTGCATCAGGGCGACATGCTCAATCACACTCCTGTGGGGAGAACTCTCACTTTCCCAAGTTTCCTTGGCAATATCCAACAGCCCTCTTGGGTGTCTCCCATACAGTAACTCAAAGGGGGAGAATCCCGTAGAGGATTGGGGCACCTCCCTAATAGCAAACATCAAATAAGGAAGTAGACAGTCCCAATCCTTTCCATCTCTATCCACCACTTTCTTCAACATTTGTTTTAGGGTTTTGTTGAATCTTTCAACCAGCCCATCGGTTTGGGGGTGATACACAGACGTACGCAATTGCGTCACTTTGAACAATTTACACAGCTCTTTCATAACCCGGGACATAAAGGGTGTACCTTGGTCCGTAAGCAGTTCTTTACAAATACCCACCCAGCTAAAAACAAGAGATAGCTCTTTGGCTATGGTTTTGGCCGAGGTATTTCAGAGAGGGATCGCTTCTGGATAACGGGTGGCATAGTCCATTATAACTAATATGTACTGGTGCCCCCTAGCGGACTTGATTATAGGAAGGACCTACCAAATCCATTGCGATCCTCTCAAACGGGACCTCAATGATGGGTAGAGGGACCAGCGGGCTACGGAAATGTGGCATCGGGGCCGACCTCTGACACACAGGGCAGGAGGAACAATAATTTTCTATGTCCTTCATCACCCCAGGCCAATAGAATCTCTGTAATACCCTCTCTCGGGTTTTCTCTGTCCCCAGATGACCTCCAAGAATGTGCCCATGGGCCAACTCCAACACCAACTTCCTGTAAGGTTTGGGCACCACAAGCTGCTCAACGGTTTCTTCTGCCCTTTTTGCCACCCGATACAGTAGGTCCTTCTCTACGCTGAAGTATGGGTAAGTGCAGGTATTATCTGGGTTCACTAACTCGCCATCTATTTCCACTACGTTTTCCCGTGCCTTTATTAGGGCGGGGTCTTTTAACTGTTCTGTGGCAAAATTTTCCCTGTGAACCTCAAGATCAGAAAACTCCACAGACGGTAGGTTTTCGTCTGAGGAGGTGGGCTCCTCTCCAGTTTCTTGAGTCTCGCCTGCCAATACTGACAAGGGAAATTCTGGAGAGTCCTCACCACTCTCAGAGGAGTTCTGGCTATCACCTTCCTGGTACATAGGGGCACCAGTGGGGGGCTCAGGATCATCCCACAGTTCCCAGAACTTCGGAAAATCCCTTCCCACAATGGCATCATGCGGTAATTGAGATACTAACCCCACTGGATGAGAGAGGGTACCTTTGGGGGTCTTGAAACACACTGTAGTCACTGGATACTCTCGGGTGTCCCCATGCACACAAATAACAGCTACCTTGCTATTCCCAGAGACCTCTGTTTTAACTAATTCAGCCTTTATCAGGGTCACAAGGCTACCTGAATCCAGTAATACCACAACATTTCTACCATTAATACACATTTTGCATAAATGTTTCTCAGTTCCCCGAATGGCAGTGCATGCGACTGTCGCACACAGCGACTGACGTCTGTCCGTCAGAAAGTCACATTGCATGGGTTCCTCCACAACCGGGCAATTTGCTGCAATATGTCCCGCTTGCCGGCAGCGGTAGCAAACAATCCATTTGGCTGCCTCTTGAGCACCTGACTTCCCAGGCTGTTCTCGCCAAACTTTGGGTAGAGCTCCCACCCTCTCACTCTCTCCACCCTCACCCCTTGGAATCCTCTTATCCGCCCCTGGGGATGGTCTGGTCTTAGGGTGGAAAGTCCGAGAGTCTCTGGAAGAGGCCGTCAGGTTCTCTGTAGCCAAGTATTTCTCTACATGATCCACAAGACCACCGGCCGTCTCTGGGTCTCCATGGCTTACCCACTTTTGGATGGCAGTAGGAAGAGCTCTCAAAAACCGATCCATTACAACACGTTCCACAATCTCTGGTGCGGACAAAGTCTCTGGCTGTAGCCACTTCCTGCTCAGGTGAATGAGATCATACATTTGAGACCTGGGGGGTTTTCCAAGCTGGAAAGTCCAGTTATGCACACGCTGAGCCCGGACAGCCAGGGTGACACCCAGCCTTGCCAATATTTCAGCTTTTAGCATCACATAGTCTTTTGCTTGGTCAGGCTCTAGGTCATAGTAAGCCTTCTGCGATTCACCAGTTAACAGAGGAGCCACCAGTCCAGCCCACTGCTCCTCAGGCCACTTTTCTCTTTCAGCAGTCCTTTCAAATGTGGTCAAAAATACCTCTGGATCATCCTCTCCAGTCATTTTTGTCAATAAACGACTCACCCCAAAGGACGCGGTATTAGTGGGACGGCTTTCCTCACTGGTCTGCGGACGTTGCTGCATTACTGCTTCCATTTGTTGTAGTCTCTGCTCTTGCTTCTGTAACAGGTCTATGAAGCGGGCCTCAGATTGCTGCTGGGCTGCAAGGCTCTGTTGATGAGCTTGCTGCTGGGCTGCGAAGCTCTGTTGTTGAGCTGCAAGGCTCTTTTGCAAACCTGCATTTGTCTGCTGTTGATTGGCATTTGCTAGAGCCAGCTGTTTCAGTATCTCCTCCATGCTGGCTTAAAAAAAAACTGCCACTGGTTCTCCACCAACTGTGAGGGGGTTAGCTCGGCAGCGGGTGTGTGTGATCCCCTGGATGGGCTCCCCACACAAAAACAGGCCCAGCAGACGGAGGTTGTGGTTTTCAAGATCAAAAAGGTGCGGTTTATTTCTCTATTTACAGTGACAAAAAACACAGCAAAGCAAAAAGAAACATAAACAAAATAAACCCTGGTCAGCTTGACCTCTGACTAAACATGCAGGTTTCCTAACTAACAACTGGGATCAGCCTGGTGCTGTCCTAGTCCCTAAGTCCCTGGTTTAGTAAATGTCCAAACAAATAGCCACACAGGCTTTGTCTCACCGCACAGGGGGTTCACTCTCCCTAGACAGTCCACACAGGTCTGGTTCCAGGCATGAGCAAACACCTAATGAAGCTGGGAGTTTTTATAGAGGCCTTAAACGAGCTGACAAGCTTCAGCTGGTCTCATCAACTCCCTGCCTGCACGACGCCCAGCACTCTCCCTAGAGGTATGAATCATCCATGAGCCCACTAGCCTCAGCTGGGCTTCATCAACTCTCTCCCTAGTTGTATAAGTCGGCATAAAGCCTGAATCTGGGAGAAATATACCTACCCCCCTGGATGCAACCAGGTGACTTTACCTTCCTGCTGTCACAATATATATATATATATATATATATATATATATATATATATATATATATATATATAGATGGTTTATATATATATATATATATATATATATATATATATAATATATTTTTTCTATTCTAGTTGATTCCATTAGAATTAGATTGTATTCTATATATATATATTTAAAAACATTTTCCAAAATTCAAATTTCGTATAGAATGAATTAGAATAAAATAATAGAAAATAATAGAAAAGAATAGACTTGAAAAACAATAAAACAGAATAGAATAAAATATGATATATATTATATTTTATTCTATTCTGTTCTATTGTTTTTCTATTTTATTATTTTCTATTATTTTTTACTCTAATTCAAATTCATTCTATACGAAATTAGAATTTCAGACTTTCAGAAATTTCTAAAATTTGAATAGAAAAGATTAGAATAGAGTAGAAAATTATGGAAAGGAATAGCATAGAAAAACAATAGAGTGGAATAGAAAAATATATAATATATATTATATTTAATTATATTTGGTTCTATTGTTTTTCTATGCTATACTTTTCTATTATTTTCTATTCTAATCTTTTCTATTCAAATTCAATTTTACTCTATATGAAATTCGAATTTCGGAAGAGGTTTTATATATATATATATATATATATATATATATATATATATATATATATTATATTATATTTTTTCTATGCTGATCTATTGTTTTTCTATGTTATTCTTTTCTACTATTTTCTATTCTAATCTTTTCTACTCAAATTCAAAATAATTCTATACGAAATTCTAATTTCAGAAGCCATCTTCCGAAATTCGAAATTCATATTTGAATGAATTCGCACATGAATAGAAAAGATTAGAATAAAATAGAAAAGAATAGAAAAGAATAGCATAGAAAAACAATAGAACAGCATAGAAAAAATATAATATATATATATATATATATATATATATATATATATATATATATATAACATCTTCCAAAATTCGAATTTCATATAGAATAAATTTGGATAGAAAAGATTACAATAGAATTGAAAATAATAGAAAAACAATAGAACAGAATATAAATATATATATATATATATATATATATATATATATATATATATAACCATTTTCCGAAATTCAAATTTTGTATAGAATGAATTTGAATTTGAATAGAAAAGATAAGAATAGAAAATAATAGAAAGCAATAAACTAGAAAAACATATATTATATTTTTTTCCATTATGTTCTATTGTTTTTCTATTCTATTCTATTCTTTTCTATTCTAATCTTTTCTATTCTAATTCAAACTCATTCTGTACGAAATTGAATTTTGGAAAATGGTTATATATTCAAATATTAGGGTTAGGGTTAACCTTAACCCTAACTCTGACCCTATATATATATATATATATATATATATATATATATATATATAAAACCATTTTCCGAATTTCGTATAGAATTAATTTGAATTTGAATAGAAAAGATTAGAATAGAAAATAATAGAAAATAATAGACTAGAAAAACAATAGAACACAATAGAAAAACATATATAATATATGTTATATTTTATTTTATTCTGTTTTTTTTTGTTAACCCTAACCCTAATATTTATATATATAACCATTTTGCCGAAATTCGAATTTTGTATAGAATGATTTTGAATTTGAATAGAAAAGATTAGAATAGAAAAGAAAATAGAAAAGAATAGAATAGCAAACAATAGAACAGAATAGAAAAACTAAATATAATTTATTTTATTATTTTCTATTATTTTCTATTCTAATCTTTTGTATTCAAATTCAAATTCATTCTCTGCGAAATTCGAATTTTGGAAGATGTTATATATATATATGTATATATATAAAAAAAAGAGAGAGGATTGCTGCACAAAACTAGAATCTATTTGAAAGGTATCAGGTGACGTTTCGGGCTGACAAAGATAACGCAACGCAACTTCTTCACAACCACATACCTACTAGGAAAAGATTAGAATAGAGTAGAAAAGAATAGACTAGAAAAACAATAGAACAGAATAGAATAAAATAACATATATATATTTTTTTCTATTCTATTGTTTTTCTAGTCTATTCTTTTCTTTTCTTTTCTATTCTAATCTTTTTTTTTTTTTCATTCAAGTTTTAGTTTATTATCTGAATAGAGTCAGTACAATCTTTACAGAAAAAAGTACAATGTAGTATCACAATATAATATGCAAGCGAACAAGTTAAATATCAGTAGATCTCAAAATACAATATTACCATGTTGGAATACATCAATGCAAAAATACCATAAAAACAGAAAATATTGAAATATATTTATCAAAAATAGGAGTAACCCCCTACCTCTACACCCCCTCATTCTAACCTTCCCTTCTTCGAAAGTAAGTAGCAATGATGACCTATTAAATATCTCAAAATATATGTAGATAGTTACCAGAAGATGAGGAGATCCTCCATTCCCCCAGACACCCCTAAAGGGAACATACTGTGCCTGAGAAGGCAAGAGGAGCTCCCCCACCCCCCTCCTAAGCAACCCAAAAACTTTTTTTTTTTTTTGAGAAAACATATGACCTTAATTTGAGTATATATAATAGGAAATATAGTAGTCTACTATAAGTTTAACCGGGTGTAAAAAATCCTTCTCAAAATAATAAATCAAAGTCAAATGTTCTGACTCTAAAATAAGAGAACGTTGTATAAACCTGAGAAGTCTTAAAACAATCTAGTACAGATACCTATTGTTTATATTCCATATAACAAAAATAAATAAGAATGGGAGAAAGAGAGAAAAGAAGAGAAAATATTTAGTGTTCAGTAGGAAAAAAAGGAAGAAATAGAAAAAGAAAGAAAGCCTACCGGCTCAATGTAAACATCAATATTCAGCGATTGGTGTTGCTAATTACTTAAGGGGTATAGGAATTCCCAAAAATTGTATCCAAGGTTCCCATATAGAATTAAATTGAGTAGATCTGTCCAACGTTGAACTAATCATTTTTTCCTTTTTTAAAAGAGAAACTGATGTTTTTTTTCATGCTTTGGCAATGGTTATTCTAGCCCCTGTAAGTATGAATAGAATCAGTTTTCTGGTAACCTTGGGAACCTGTGGTATAAATCCGTTAAGTAAAGCGATCACTGGAGATTGATGTATTGAATATCCTGTGATTTTTAGTATAATATTGAAGATTATATTCCAAAATCCTCGGATTTTGGGACATTCCCACCAAATATGAATCATAGATCCTAATCCCTGACAACCTCTAAAACAGAGAGGGGATGAGGTGGGATACATAGCAGCTACTCTTGTAGGAACTAGGTACCATCTAGTAAAGAATTTAACATTTGCTTCTATAATTGAAGCATTAAGAATGCCTTTTATTGATCTAATAAAATTTCCACACCAGTCCTTCAGATCCCAATTACTTTGGAGGTCCTTCTCCCAAGCCAGCATATGAGGCAGTTTAACCCCTTCCATACCGGGCCATTGGGAAATGACGCCGGCAGGAACCCTCTCTCCCTTCGGGTGGACGTCATATGACGTCCTCCGCTTTAAAGGGGGGATATCTGAATGATGCCTGCAGCTAGAGGCATCATTCAGATATCCTTGTTTAGAGCCGGCGATCCTGCGCACCATAAGAATGATCATAGCGGAGATTCCGCCGCTTGATCGTCCTTATAGGCAGCGGGTGGGGACATCCCCCCCTCCCGCCGCCATCCGGTGCTTCTCCGGGCTCTCCCGTGCGATCGGGGACCCAGAGAGAATCGTTGGCGCCGGTGGTGGGTCACGTGATGAGCATAGAGATGACTGGTGACCAGATGGTCACCAGTCATCTCTATGACCGTCGAAGGCCCGGACGCGATGTGATGACGTCACGCCCGGGTCCTCAAATGTAAACAAAGCCGCCATTGCGGCTGTAAGTATGAGATCAGTGAATTTTTTTGCACGATCTCATGCTTTACAGCCTGGAGGAGAGATGTGGGGTCTTATTGACCCCGCATCTCTCCAAAAAGAGGACCTGTCACACACATTCCTATTACAAGGGATGTTTACATTCCTTGTAATAGGAATAAAAGTGTAAAAAAAGTAAAATAAAAAAAATAATAATATTTTTTTTTTAAAACGCCCGTCCCCAATAGCTCGCGCTTAGAAGCGAACACACACGTAAGTCCCGCCTGCATATGTAAACGCCGTTCAAACCACATATGTGAGGTATCGCCGCATGCGCAACAATCCTCTGTAACTCTAACCTGGTAACCTGTAAAAATTTTCAAAGCATCGCCTATGGAGATTTTTAAGTACCGAAGTTTGGCGCCATTCCATGAGTGTGCGCAATTTTAAAGCGTGACATGTTAG
This sequence comes from Rana muscosa, assembly GCA_029206835.1. Taxonomy (NCBI): domain Eukaryota; kingdom Metazoa; phylum Chordata; class Amphibia; order Anura; family Ranidae; genus Rana; species Rana muscosa. The sequence continues at coordinate 966,973,797 of CM055117.1, read as the reverse complement.
GTATCTTTTTACTCGGCGTAACATAAGCTTTCATATTTTACAAAAAAATTGGGCTAACTTTACTGTTTTGTTATTTTTTAATTCATGAAACCATTTTTCCCCCCAAAAAAAGCGGTTGAAAAATTATTGCGCAAATACCGTGCAAGATAAAAATTTGCAACGACCGTCATTTTATTCCCTAGGGTGTCTGCTAAAAAAAAACATATATAATGTTTGGGGGTTCTGAGTAATTTTCTAGCAAAAGAATGATGATTTGTACATGTAGGAGAAAAGTGCTAGAATAGGCCCGGTATGGAAGTGGTATAAAAAGCCCTGTATGGAAGTGGTTAATATCGTTGGAAGCAAGCGACTTATATATAACAGAAATCCCACCTCTCCTATTAATAGCCTGTTCACATCTAACTTCATATGGCATAGGTTCTCTAGATCCAGGATTATTTTCCCATAATTTATTAGTAAAATTAGAGATTTGAAGAAATCTTGATCTTTCAGTAGAAGGAAAATCAAGATTATCAATGAAATATTGTATAGAGAGAGGGCCTGATCTTGAGAAAAAACGTCCAATGCGGTACACCCCCTTATCATGCCACCACTTAAAGGAACCAACATCCCCTTTTGAGATAAATAATGTATTCTGAAACAGATCATTCTAATCTTTTTTATTCAAATTCAAATTCATTCTATACAAAATTTGAATTTCGGAAAATGGTTTTATATATATATATATATATATATATATATATATATATATATATATTAATATAATAGGGTTAGGGTTAACCCTAACCCTAATATTTATATATATATAACCATTTTCCAAAATTCGAATTTCGTATAGAATGATTTTGAATTAGAATATAAAAGATTAGATTAGAATAGAATATAAAAAAATAAAACTAGAAAAACAATAGAACAGAATAGAATAAAATATAACATATATTATATTTTATTCTATTCTGTTCTATTGATTTTTAGTCTATTCTTTTCTATTCTAATATTTTCTATTCAAATTCAAATTCATTCTATACGAAATTCAAATTTCGGAAAATGGTTATATATATATATATATATATATATATATATATATATATATAAAAAAAATAGGGTTAGGGTTAACCCTAACCCTAATATTTATATATATAACCATTTTCCGAAATTCGAATTTCGTATAGAATGATTTTGAATTAGAATAGAAGAGATTAGAATAGAATAGAAAATAGAAAAGAATAGAATAGAATAGAATAGAAAAACAATAGAACAGAATAGAATAAAATATAATATATGTTTTTCTAGTTTATTATTTTCTAGTATTTTGTATTCTAATCTTTTCTATTCAAATTCGATTTCATTCTATACGAAATTCGCATTTCGGAAGGCGTTTCATATATATATATATATATATATATATATATGTATGTATATATATTATTTTATTCTGTTCTATTGTTCTTCTAGTCTATTCTTTTCTATTCTAATCTTTTCTATTCAAATTCAAATTCATTCCATACAAAATTAGAATGTCAGAAATTGGTTATATATATATATATATATATATATATATATATATATATAATATATATATATATATATATATAATAGGGTTAGTGTTAGGGTTAGAGTTAACCCTAACCCTAATATTTATATATATATAAACATTTTCTGAAATTCGAATTTCGTATAGAATGATTTTGAATTAGAATAGAAAAGATTAGAATAGAAAAGAATAGAATAGAATAGAATAGAAAAATAATAGAACAGAATAGAATAAAATATAATATATGTTTTTCTAGTTTATTCTTTTCTATTCTAGTCTAATCTAATGTTAGAAAAAATATAATATATATATATATATATATATATAAATATATATATATATATATATATATATATATATATATATATACAGTATATATATATTATATTTTTTCTAACATCTTTCTAATATCTTCCAAAATTTGAATTTCATATAGAATGAATTTGGATAGAAAAGATTAGAATAGAATTGAAAACAATAGAAAATCAATAGAACAGAATAGAAAAAAGAAAAAAAAAAAAAAATATATATATATATATATATATATATATATATAAATAACCATCTTCTGAAATTGGAATTTTGTTTATAATGAACTTGAATTGTTCTGAAATTGGAATTTTGTATAGAATGAACTTGAAATTCGAATTTCGTGTAGAATGATTTTGAATTAGAATAGAAAAGATCAGAATAGAATAGAAAAGAATAGAATAGAATAGAAAAACAATAGAACAAAATAGAATAAAATATAATATGTTTTTCTAGTTTATTATTTTCTATTATTTTCTTTTCTAATCTTTTGTATTCAAATTCTATACAAAATTCGAGTTTCGGAATATATTATATTTTTTTCTGTTCTGTTTTATTGTTTTTTTTATGCTATTCTTTTCTATTCTATCCTAATCTATTCTATTCAAATTCAATTCAAATTCAAAATCAATTTCACTCTATACGAAATTCGAATTTCGGAAGGTGTTTATATATATATATATATATATATATATGTATATATATAATATTTTTCTATTCTGTTCTATTGTTTTCTATGCTATTCTTTTCTAATATTTTTTATTCTAATCTTTTCTATTCAAACTCAATTTCATTCTATATGAAATTCAAATTTTGGAAGATGTTTTATTTATATATATATATATATATATATATATATATATATATATATATATATATTATTTTTTTCTGTTCTGTTCTAGTGTTTTTCTAGTCTATTCTTTTCTATTCAAATCTTTTCTATTCAAATTCAAATTCATTCTATACAAAATACGAACTTCAGAAGCCATCTTCCGAAATTCGAATTTTGTATAGAATGAATTCAAATTTCAGAAAAGAATAGCATAGAAAAACAATAGAACAGAATAATATATATATATATATATATATATATATATATATACATATAACATTTTTGTTAGTCTGTTCTATTGTTTTTCTATGCTATTCTTTTCTATTCTTTTCTTTTCTATTCTATTGTAATCTTTTCTAATTCATTCTATATGAAATTCAAATTTCAGAAGATTTGGTACAGAATGAATTTGAATTTAAATAGAAAAGATTTGAATAGAAAATAATAGAAAAGAATAGACTAGAAAATTAATAGAACAAAATAGAATAAAATATAATATATATTATATTTTCTTCTATTCTGTTTTATTGTTTTTCTAGTTTATTCTTTTCTATTATTTTCTATTTTATTCCAATCTTTTCTATTCTAATTCGATTTCATTCTATACGAAATTTGAATTTTGGAAAATGGTTATATATAGTTAACTTTTTCGAATTCGCTCTATTTTTTTCGAATGCGGTAGAATTTTTTCTAATTTGATAGTTTTTTCTAATTCGATAGATTTTCTTCAAATGCGGTCACATTTTTTCAAATGCGGTAGATTTTTTTCGAATTTGATCAAATTTTTCAAATTTGATCGACTTTTTTTGAATTCAGTCAAGATTTTTTCAAATTCTAATATGAAACTAATCTATTATAATCTTTTCTATTCAAATTCGATTTCATTCCATAAGAAATTCGAATTTCGTATAGAATGAATTCAAATTCGAATAGAAAAGATTAGAATAGAATAGAAAAGAAAAACAATAGAACAGAATAGAAGAAAATATAATGTATATTATGTTTCTTCTATTCTGTTCTATTATTTTTCAATTCTTTTTTATTTTAGTTTCCAATGTTTTGAATTATTTTCCAATCTATTCTCGAATTCGAATTTATACTAAGACAGTAATGTTCTCTTTTATTACATTCTATTAAATTCTATTCTATTATTTTCTATTCTTTTTTTATTCTATTCCTTTATTGTTGTATATTCTATTTTATTGTATTTTTTAGAAAATAATTTTTTTTTTTCGAATTTGATTCAAATTTGTTTTGCTTTGGGTAACATTCGATCATTTCTATGTGTGTTAGATAGATCAGCAAACAGGCATTTCCCTCTGCAGGGTGCAATAATCTGTAGCTCCGTGATAGTAGATAGTAGATATCCACACTCCTCCACTCTCAATGCTCCATATCGTTATGATGATCAGCAGACAGACAAGCTTTACAAGTCGCAATACTCTGTGGATCTTGTAATAGATGATCCCAGTGATCCTCTGCTGTTACCAATCCTCCACTCTCAATGCTCCGTATCATTATGATAATCAGCAGACAGACAGGTTTAATAGAGCGCAATACTCTGTGGATTTTGTAATGGATAATCCCAGCGATCCTCTGCTGTTACCAATCAGTATCTCCAGGAAAGTGCAAATATGTGGAAAAGAAGTGCAGCATAGCATAAAATCCTTTTTTTTAAATCCTTATTTTATAAAAATCACAGTACACTCACATATGGAGATGTCTACCGACACAGGCATATAGGCGTAAATACACATAAGGGCCCGCTCTGGATCTGTCAATGCCGTAAGCAGACACCCGATGTAGCGTGGTGATGATACCTACAAGCAGCACACTCTACATACGTTTCATCATTAGACGTCTTTACGGGGCAGTGGGATGTTCGTCATCACGCATCATTTAAATACACTGATTATCTGCTCATAGTTGTTTAAAATAAATTAGTTCACTCTAGGAATCCAATCTAAAAAGCTTAATTCACTTAGAGCAACTGAATAATACATTCCTAACAAAAAAGGTGCAAATGATCCAATATAAAAACTCTACTCCAAAATACCAGATATTTCTATTCTATATGTGAAACTTTCCTTTGAATCTTTTAGTGTTTTTTAAAAGATGGTGCATAATTGACAGTCATTATATAACAAAAATTTAAGTGCTAGTGCTCAAACCTAAGAAACGACTCTACCCAAATTCTTAAATATTTGGGTTCAATTTCTAATCTATATATAAAGCTCTACTCTAAAACATTTAATTCTTTATAACAAATAGGGGATATGTGTCATTCAAATGTATTTATGTGCACAGTTTATCAATCTGGACAAAATCTCTGGCTGCCAGAGTATCTAGAAGAATAGATAATCCTTATCCAGAAATCGCTAAACAGTGTTCCCATGGTTTAGTGGTAAACTGAGTGGTGACATATTGGTGACAAATATATAGAAATATATACAGTAGCAATTAAATCTGTTGATACATTTTATATGAATCATTCTGCTAAATATTATCCAGCAAAATGAATACACAAATTAATGTAATCACCTACTCACTATCCCAAAGACAGTGTAGGTGCATATTAGTCATACTATAAAAATGTACATGCCTGCACAAAATTACTATATTTTAGGATTCTTTTTATCTAAAAATTTGCAATAAAACAATTCAGATCAATATAAATATTCATACCGTTAGGCTGCATACTACCCATTTCAAAGATCCATTTTTGTTTCTCTTTGGGAATTCCCTTTGTATATCAGTACCTCTCCAATGGGGAACTATTTTCTCTATACCACTAAGACTGCTCGTATCCCGATTGTGTATGTGTTTAAAATGTCTGGACACACTATGGTTGTCCAGACCCATTTTAATATTACTAATATGTTCTCCCATTCTGACACTTAATTTTCTAGTGGTCCTTCCTATATATTGCTTATGGCACGGGCATTCTTAAAGGTAAACAACCCCAATTGAGTCACATGTTTAATGTCATATTCTTTTTTTGTGACCATAGATGTGAATATAAATTTTTTCTTTTCTCTTTTCTTACAGGCTTTACATGTATTGCATCTATGAAAACCTTTTATTTTAAAGAACATTTTGGGAGGCTCTATAACATTGTGCATGATCTTATTTCTTAATGATTTATTCTTTCTATAAATAAAATTAGGCTGTATAGGTAATATATTTTTAAGTGTGTTATCTTTTAATAAAATAGGCCAGTATTTCATTATACTCTTTTCAGTTTGTTTATATTTCTACACGGTAATCGGTAATAAACCCACATGATGTATCTTTCTTAGTATATGTCTTCTTTTTATTATTCAACAGAGATGTTCTTTGCATTTCAAAAACCTTGTCTCTCTCCTGATGTAGGAATGGTTCCTCATAACCCTTTGCTGAAAATCTATCAATTAACATATCCGTCTGGTTTATATAATCAAGGTCTCTCTCACAATTTCTTCCTATTCTCATAAACTGGTTCCTCGGTGTATTGTATATCCATCTAGGGTGGTGAAAGCTAGATGTAGGAATATAGCTATTACATTCAGTTTCTTTAAAATATGTTTTTGTACTGATCCTATTTCCTATTTTGAATAAATTTAGATCTAGATAGTTCACTTGAGTTTTATTAATGTCAGCAGTAAAACTTAAATTATATTTGTTCTTATTTATGGTTTTTATGAAAATCATTAAACGCTCTTCTGATCCCTCCAATACAACCATAATATTGTCTATATATCTTTTATATAGCACAAGTTCTGACCATTTATTACATAAAAAATTGATGACTGCTGCGCTTCTATCCACAAATAAAATATATGTACATAAATAGAAAGCAGCTAGCACAATATTAATGAACAACGATAAAAAAGTTATTATAAGGAAGTGGTGCAGCGCTTAGAAGATAAATTAGTCCATAGAAAGTCAATCTAAAGATGGTGTTCAACACACTTCACATCAAAAGGTGGTTAGCAGAAGGTGACAGAGGAGGAAACCATCACCGACACCCAATAACACTGCCTCTTACCCTACTTAGTGGACCCTCATCAAAGGGTTATGAGGAACCATTCCTACATAAGGAGAGAGACAAGGTTTTTGAAATGCAAAGAACATCTCTGTTGAATAATAAAAAGAAGGCTTATACTAAGAAAGATACATAATGTGGGTTTATTACCGATTACAATGTAGATTATAAACAAACCGAAAAGATTAGAAAGAAATACTGGCCCATTTTATTAAAAGATAACAAACTTAAAATGATTTTACCCATACAGTCTAATTTTATTTATAGAAAGAATAAATCATTAATAAATAAGTTGTGCAAATCATGTGTCATGAGTCAGCTCCTTATGGCCCTTTTTCGACTCTATTTCCATATAAATTGCATCATGTATTCTGAGATCATGAAATGTTTCAATTAGGTTTGTATAATAAAATTTTTACTTATGTACCCTTTGTATTATTATGATACTTATTTTTCGGGTATGTGACACGCCTCATACAAAGTCCCACAGCCATTTCTTTCTGCATATACTTGTATTACAGGGAAAGAGGCTTGTCACAGTGGTCATGTCATTTTGTTTTTTAATATGTCAATATTATGGGAGGAAGACACCCCGGTCTCTAGTGATCTGACATACCACAATTATAGATAAAATATATACTGATATATCTTATATATTTATACATTTACATGAACACAGTGTACTATTTAATTTTTCATATAGATTATTTAATTACTGACCATTTTGATTCTACATCGCACCAGAGTCTTTTCAGTGGGCAGAGGTTGCCGTGTCTTTGTTTCCGGGGCTGCGATGCATGACAGGACCTCCCCTCCCCATTCCTTTCCTGGGTTGTGGGCGGAAGTGTCCTCCCATGCATCAGCACCATGCACACGTCCCGCTTGTGACGTCATCTGGCGCCGCGGGCGTTTGTTTTTCCATCCAGCGCCGGGGACAGGGCGGGTGTGGATTCACTTCCTCATGTAAGTTTTTGCTGCAGGATTCTCTGCAAATTTGTTCATTTTTTGCATTTTGATTGTGCACTCTGTTACCTCTATTTTTTTTCACTGATTGTGGATGACTTTTTTTATTTTATTGATACACACCAATTTTGGTTTGATTACCCCAGTTATTTTATTGTTATGCAGTGGTGGTATTTTTATTTAATTTTTAATTTTTATTTATTTTATTTTTATTTTTATTTTTATGGTTGAACTAGGTGGACTTATGTCTTTTTTCAACCTGACTAACTATGTAACTATGCAGTGTTTCACTTGTTGTCCCCCCCTTTTTTTTTGACACATCCTTTTGACACATTTTTCTTATATACACTTCTCTTGAAGGCGGGCCAACAAAGGTTCTAAATTATTAGTAACATAGGTAGACTTACTCTTTATTTCACATCACCATATCATGGCAATCTGGCCTGGTCCTTCTCTGCACCCCTGGCCTGTGTGGGGTGCTCTCACCTCAGCCCCGGATCCGACAGTGAATCTGACACCCTCTGTTTCCTCTCTCAGCTGGGATAACTTTTAGAGCTGATATGTGAGTATCAGACCCCTTGTTTTTCAAGATTTTCTCTTTCCAATTCAACATAGGGTATTTTTATCTAAATACCATTTTTTATTTCGATTTATAGATATTTTTGCCATTGTACTCCTGACGAGTGGACAGATCTAGAGTTCTTGTAATGTCATAACATCCAGATTCATACAAAAGAAATTGCATCATATATTCTGAGATCATTAAATGTTTCAATTTTGTTTGTATAATAAAATTTTTACTTATTTACCTTTTGTATTATTATTATTATTGTTATTTTTGGGTATGTGACACGCCTCATACAAAGTCCCATGACCATTTCTTTCTGCAAAAACACACTTAAAAAGATCTTACCTATACAGCCTAATTTTATTTATAGAAAGAATAAATCATTAAGAAATAAGATCATGCATAATGTTATAGAGCCTCCCAAAATCCCAAAAATGTTCTTTGAAATAAAAGGTTTTCATAGATGCAATAGTTGTAAAGCCTGTAAGAACACCAAAAGAGAAAAGAAAAAATGAAAACTCACCTCTATGGTCACAAAAAAAGAATAGGACATTAAACAATGTATCACATGTGACTCAATTGAGGTAGTTTATCTTTTAGAATGCCCGTGCCATGTGCAATATATAGGAAGGACCACTAGAACATTAACTGTCAGAATGGGAGAACATATTAGTAATATAAAAAAAAAAAAGTAATTACAGTAAAGCCATTTAAAAACCAACACAATTGGGATCAGCGGGCTAAAAGTTTGTGGTATAGAGAAAAAAGTTCCCCATTGGAGAGGCACTGATATACAAAGGGAGGTTTCCCAAAGAGAGACAAAATGGATTGAAATGGGTAGTATGCAGCCTAACGGTATGAATATTTATATTGATCTGAATTGTTTTATTCCGAATTTTTAGACAAAAAGAATCCTGAAATATAGTAATTTTTTTCAGACATGTAAATTTTTATAGTATGACTAATATGCACCTACACTGTCTTTGGGATAGTAAGTAGGTGATTACATTGATTTGTGTATTCATTTTGCTGGATAATTTTTAGCAGAATGATTCATATAAACAGATTTAATGCTACTCTGTATATTTCTATATATTTTCCATCAATATCTCACGACTCAGTTTATCACTAAACCATGGGAACACTGTTTAGAGATTTCTGGATAAGGATTATCTATTCTTCTACATACTCTGGGAGTCAGAGATCTTGTCCAGATTGATGAACTGTGGGTTCCATGCACATAAATACATTTAAATGACACATATCCCCTATTTGTTATAAAGCATTAAATAATTTATAGTAGCGCTTTATAGATATATAGATTAGAAATAAAACTCAATTATTTGAGTATTTGGGTAGAGTTGTTCCTTAGGTTTGAGCAATAGCACTTGAATTTTTGTAATTATTGTCAATTATGCACCATCTGTTATAAAACACTAAAAGATTCATAGGAGAGGTTCACATATAGAATATAAATATCTGAGTGGTTTTTATATTGCATCATTAGCACTTTTTTTGTTAAGAATGTAGTACTCAGTTGCTCTACAGTAAGTGGATTACGATTTTTAGTTGTCACAAGATTGGATTCCTAGAGTGAAAAAATGTATTTTAAACAATTATGAGCAAACAATCAGTGTATTTAACCACTTCAGCCCAGGAGGATTTGGCTGCCAAAGGACCGGGCCACTTTTTGCGATTCGGCACTGCGTCTCTTTAACTGACAATTGTGCGGTCGTGCGACATGGCTCCCAAACAAAATTTACGTCCTTTTTTTTCCACACATAGAGCTTTCTTTTGGTGGTATTTGATCACCTCTGCGGTTTTTATTTTTTGCGCTATAAAAAAAAATAGAGCGACAATTTTGAAAAAAAAGCTATATTTTTTACTATAATAAATATCCCCAAAAAATATATATATATAAAAAAAAAAATTTCCTCAGTTTAGGCCGATAAGTATTCTTCTACATATTTTTTGTAATTTTTTTTTACAATAAGCGTTTATTGATTGGTTTGCGCAAAAGTTATAGCGTATACAAAATAGGGGATAGATTTATGGCATTTTTTATTAATATTTTTTTTTACTAGTAATGGCGGCGATCAGCGATTTTTATCGTGACTGCGACATTATGGCGGACACATCGGACACTTTTGATGCTATTTTGGGACCATTCACATTTATACAGCGATCAGTGCTATAAAAATGCACTGATTACTGTATAAATGTGACTGGCAGTGAAGGGGTTAACCACTAGGGGGCTAGGAAGGGGTTAAGTGTGTCCTAGGGAGTGATTTTAACTGTGAGGGGGCGTAACTTACTGTGACACGACACTGATCGTTGCTCCCGATGAGAGGGGAGATGCCTTGTTTACACTGTAAATATACGTTACTTTGCGCAGCCGTGCCATTTTGCCAACATAAAAGTACAGGAGGTGGTCAGCAAGTGGTTAAATGATGCGTGGAGACGTCTAAAATTTAAATGTACGTAGGGTGTGCTGCTTGGAGGTATCATCACCACGCTACATCGGATGTCTGCTTGCGACATTGACAGATCTGGAGCGAGCCCTTATATGTATTTATGCCTATATTCCTGTGTCTGTAGACAACTCCATATGTGAGTGTACTGTGATTTTAATAAAATAAGGATTTAAAAAAAGGATTTTACCATAGAAACTGGATTCCAGGCACTACTAACTGAAAAAAAATCACCCAATGGTGTGATGTAAACACAGCTAGACCGTGCTGCTGCCCAGTGGCATAGGATTGAATTCTGAAATACTGAAAACAAATGAAACTGAAATAGTGAATGTTGGCTGCAATAAACCACAATTGCTCTTCAATAAGCTTTCTGGCAAGTTATTCAAAAAACGGTTAAAAGCAGTACAAAAATTGTATGGTTGCAATGGCTGGGGCACAGATGAATTATGTAACCAGACCAGGAAATCCAAGAAATGGCGCTGACCATCATTGTCGCAACTGGAGCAGGCAAACAGTGTGTTCCATGCCGGCGTGTATGGATAACGTTACTGGTGCTGAGGGTGGAAGCACAGTACCCAGAAGGGAAGTCGCTGTGGTGTCACTGGAGCCCTAGTATCCGGAAGAGGAAGCAACCGTGGCCAGTGTGGAACCTGTTGCTGTGACTATGTGTTTCACACACATGCGCTTTATCAAGTCCCTGATAAGGTCTTAATTAAGCGTACAAAACACGTAGTCACAGCAACAGGGACACCACACTGGCTGTGATTGCTTCCTCTTCCAGACACTACAGTTCTGTCTAGGGCTCCATGCTAGCCACAATGACTTCCCTTCTGGGTACTGTGCTTTCACTTCAGTAACATCATCCATACAAGCCAGCTGGTCCATTATGGAACACGCTGTTTGTGTCAGGACCTGGGCTCGATCCTGAGACCTCTTCTATGTCTATGCATTGATTCTTCACACTGAGCTATCCGGGATGTTGGACAGCTCCTGCCTGATCTATAGGACAATCCTACCTGATCCATTGAAACAACCCTGCTTCGTGTCTTGATTGCTGTTGAACCTTGAACTCCTTGCTCCTCCCATGAACTTCCTATATAAGCCTTGCCTCTGCTCTTCCTGTCACCAGATTATTGTGGTCTGATCCTGTGTACTTCATCTATTGCTGGTGGAATTCACTTTGGCTTGTGACCCTGACTACGAAACTCTCCTCCTGCATCGACCTCGGCTTGTGACCTCGACTACGAAACTCTTCTTCTGCATCGAATTTGGCTTGTGACCCCAACACTAATCCAAAGGTCTAGCTATTCAGACTTTGCAATCTCTTGCAGACCCGAGGACTGAGCTTGTCTGGCGTTGTCGGCCATTGGTCTCCACTCATTACAGGTAGTTTGTCTGCTCCAGTTGTGGCAGTGATGGTCAGCGCCATTCCTTGTATTTCTCCAGTCTGGTCACAGTAATCCATCTGTTCCCGAACCAGCTTTACAGCCAGTGCGGTAACATTGCAACCATACAATTTATGAACTATGTACTGCTTTTAACACTTTTTTAAAATAAATTGCCAGCAAGCTTATTGAGGAACAACTGTGGTTTATTGCAGCCACCATTCACCATTTTAACTCCTGAGCGCTGTCAACTTTATTTGTTTTCAGTAAAAAGGGATTTTATGCTATGCTGTGCTTTTTTTTTTCCCCCACATATTTGCACTTACCTTAAGATACTGATTGGTAACAGCAGAGGATCACTGGGATTATCCATTACAAGATCCACAGAGTATTGCGCCCTACAAAACCTGTCTGCCTGCTGATTATCATAATGATACGGAGCATTGATGTAAATAAGACCTTACCCCCTTTCTTATATACAATATTAACGCTCCCCCCGAGGACTATTTTTTTTTTCCTTTGCAAGTTTCCCAACTACATAACCATTTAGGTAAAAGGCTAAGGAATTGCTTACTTATACCTTAACTTAAATGTACTACATATGGATTTGTATGTGGAATTATACTGCAAGTTACTAACTTTGTGTTTAAGTAAGTTCTGATAACTGATTATGACATTTATATGAATGTCTTTTGAGATTGTACACAACCTCTTATTAAATAAATGATATATAGGAAAAATTACAGCAAAATCCTATATAGTGTTTTTTCTTGTACAAAGGTTTTTATTAAAGATTCACATCAATAAAAAGAATACAAAAGAGAAAAAAAAAAAAAATGGAACTGGACACAATGAAAATGCGCAATTATTACAACAGTATATTGCATGGGGATGCTCCCGGATTCCGTGCTAAAAACTATAAGACCTACTGGATTATACCAAGAGTATGGGTAGCAGGGCATTCAGGAGAGACCAATGAGTCCTGAATCTTGGTATAATGATGTGGCCCTGAAGCTAACTGAAATACATATTGTCGCTCCAGATCAAATTTGAAACATGAGGCAAAATAACAATATAACAAACAATATCTTGTGAGCGCATTAAACTGGACAACCATCTAGGGGAATGGTGTTGTTCCCCGATGAAAACAACAAAAGCAAATAAAAACCAAAATAAAGTAAAATCTTAAGAAGGAAAAGGGGAATGTGTCCTGTCAGGTAACCAGTCCCAGCAGGGTCTGCCCCGTATCCTGGGGAGACCCAAAGGTAGAATAAGAAGAAAGTTGAGAAAGAGCGCCAGGAGTGGTGATGTGAGCCCTTAGTGTAGAGAAGGAGAGGAGGTTGAAATAAAGAGAGGAACCAGAGAAAGAAGGGAAATGAGAGGGAAAGGGAAAAGGGAGGGGGCCCCGGGGTGGGGGGGAACAGAGGCTTGTCACAGGGAGAGGAGCGTTGTATCAAATCGCGAAGGGCGGATATGAGTCACCCAGGGTTGCCATATCCGGAGGAACTTAGCGTGGGTGTCTGTCAACACGGCAGTAAGTTTCTCATTCACCATAATGTCGTTCACACTGTTTTTAACTTTTTCAAAGCTGAGGGCCGGGGTTTTCCAAGCACGTGCTATGGTCAGTTTAGTTGCAGTAAAGATGTGTGCGGCCAATAGACGTTCAGAACACAGAAGTACCTCAATGGGTTTGCACAATAGGGCCTCAAAAGGGTCCCTCTTTATAGTGGTGTCGAAAAGATTACGAAGTAACGCATACACTCTGATCCACAGTCTGCGTACCCTGGGGCAGGACCACCAGATGTGCGCCATTGTGCCCTCCTGTGAGCACCCTCGAAAGCATAGAGGGGAGTAAGACAGGATAAAGCTCGCTAATCTGGCCGGGGTGTAGTACCACCTATAAAAGACCTTGTAGGCATTTTCCAAGAAGAGGACATTCTTCGAGCATTTGGTTAGCGCCGTGGTCATTTTCCGCCAGTCTTCCGGCTCTAGTTGTTTCCCAAGTTCAGCCTCCCATTGGCAATGATAAGGTCTCAGTGGTGGTTTCCTGGAGCTTATAATAGCCGTATATATGAGCGATATCATGCCCGAGGATTGAGGACGCAATCTACATAAACTTTCAAAAGGGGTCATAGCATAGGGAGTAGGTTGGGATTTTGTTAATTTTTGGAGAAAGTGTCGGAGTTGCATATAGCTATAATGTTCCTTTAGGGGGATATCGTGTGAAGAGCGTAGAGCAGCGAATGGGACAATTTTGGTCGGAGTAAGCAGAGACTGAACGTCCACAAAATCGTGGTTGGTCCACCAAGCAAATCGCGAGGGGTTATCACATCCCGGCGGGAACAACGGGCAGCGAAGGAGTCGGAGTAAGGGAAGATGGGGAGAAATCAGGCCTGCTGAGAACTTAACTGAGTCCCATAACCGTAGGGAATGAGTCAAGCATGGACCTACGGAAGATGGGCGGTGAGCCATGGGGAGCCAAGGAAGAGAGGCCAGGGGAACCGGGTGGGAGTCCACCAGATCAATGACGGCCCACATTGGTAATTGTTGTTTCTCATGGAGAAGAGCGAGTGGGGCGATACCGGCCGCTGTATAGTAGGCTTGCAGGTTCGGGACCGAAAGGCCTCCATCTATTCTACGTGCGTAGAGCACTTGCCGTTTGATCCTGGGCTTCGTCTTGCCCCAGATGAATTGCATGATCTTGCGTTGGTGAATTCGGAGGATATGGGAGGGAATCCGGACCGGTAAAACCCGAAAGTAATAAAGCAGTTTCGGGAGGTAGGCCATGCCTATATAGTGTTTTTTAATGTGTGTGTGTGTGTGTGTGTGTGTGTATGTATGTATGTGTGTATATATATATATATATATATATATACACACAAAGTGTAGCGGGTGTTTGATTTTAGGGGAGGCATCTGGGTGGTGGTGTAACCCAGATGCATTGATTGTCAGGGAATCTGAGGCCTTTTGTGGTTCTTGGAGGACTCTTTCCTTTTTGTCCTTTCCTGGCGCAGGTACAGCAGGGCGGGGAACCTGCTGTGACGCAAAAGGCGAGGGGATAAAAGGGGCGGATGCCCTAACCTTGGGGTTCAGAGTCGGAGGACGCAGCCGCACCCAGGAACCTTCAGCACTCTATACTACTCCTCCTCTGCAGGGCTAAAATCACATTCCTTTACAACACAGCCAGTCAGCCACGATCTGCACAGGGTGTATCTGCCTACTGCAACTACACTGCCGTTCCAGACAGAGAATTTCACAGGTCAGAACGTCAACATAAAAGCCAGATACACCCTGAGAATTCTGGCAGACTGTGTTTAAAGGAATGCAAATTCAGCCCTGTGTAGTGTGGGGGAGGAGCTGTATACAGTGATGGGAAAGGAGCTCTCCCAATTAACTTGCCAGGGGTCCCTGTCCTCTGATTCTCCAGCAGTGATCCCTGTCCTTTGATGGAAGGAGGAACTCTGGCAACTCAAAACTCTTATGCCACTTTAAGTATCTTGGCGTGCGGTGGGTGTATCTGCATGCATGGTGGAAGTGGTGGGTGGTAGTGGGGGGAGGGGGGCCCAGGTCAACTTTTGCATCTGGGCCCACAAGCTTCAAGCTACGCCTCTGGTTGCGATGCTGTATGCCCTTTTTCTATAAAGTGTCTAGCTATTGGTAATTTATCCAACTTCATGGAATATTGTATGTCTCGCTATGCAATCTTTTATTTTCTGTGTAGTCTCTCCTACATAAAGAAGGCCAGGCCACAGGGGCACTTGGTGATGACATAGGAGGATTGGCAGGTATAATAGTATTTTATTGATATATCATAACCTTTTTGAGGATGAGAGAAACCTTTGCCTTTAATCATACTGGTGCACTGTATACAACAAAGACAAGGGAATGAACCCTTATTTTTAGGACCAAAAAAGGTCACACGTGGGATAGGTGTAGAGCAGCCCTTAAAAATTCCACTCGCTTGCTCGCATTTTGCGAGTGGAATTTAGTGCAGGGCGAGTGAGGTGCAGGGACGGAGAAGGCTGACAGTTTCCCGGCTGAAGCGATCAGCCAGGAAACTGTCAGCCAGAGGACACAGAGCAGCAGGGCTTGACTGCCCTGGCGCCGCTTTGAGCTGAGGCTGCAGCGCTCTCCTTCTCCTCCTCTTGTGTATCACACACAGCGGGCATCTCTCGCTGTGTGTCACGGAGCTGGGTCTGTGTTTGGAGGCGCTGTAACAAGGTCCCGCCCCCTAGACCGGCTGGTGCGTCAGTAGATTGAATCAGTGTTCCGCCTATCACACGAGCCGGTCTAGGGGGACGGGACCTTGTTACAGAACCGCCGAACACAGACCCAGCTCCATGACACACAAAGGGCTGCGGGATATGCTTGCTGTGTGTGTGAGGCAAAGGTGAGTCTGGAGTGACGATGGGGCACTGTAATGCTGCATTTGATGGGGCACGGTAAAGCTGCATTTGATGGGGCATGGTAAAGCTGCCTTTGATGGGGCACGGTAAAGCTGCCTTTGATGGGGCACGGTAAAGCTGCCTTTGATGGGGCACGGTAAAGCTGCCTTTGATGGGGCACAGTGAGGCTGCCTTTGATGGGGCACGGTAAAGCTGCCTTTGATGGGGCACAGTGAGGCTGCCTTTGATGGGGCACGGTAAAGCTGCCTTTGATGGGGCACAGTGAGGCTGCCTTTGATGGGGCACAGTGAGGCTGCCTTTGATGGGTACTGATATGCTTTATGTTAATATTGTTAACGTTGTAAATATTTATTTTTGGAACTTAATTCTGCTTAAAACATTTACAGTGTAATTTCATGAGATAATTTACAATGGCGTGTTTAGGGGCGGACTTATGGGTGGGGCAGGGGAGGGGTTGGGTGTGGCAACTGAAGGTGAGTAACTCTTAAGGCCTGGCTAGTGGCTCAGGACTTGAAATCTTCAGCACTGGTGTAGAATATCGGTCAGAACCACCTTCCATTTGAGGATGCGCCACAGATGCTCAATAGGGTTTAGGTCTGGAGATATGCTTGGCCAGTCCATCACCTTTAACTTCAGCTTCTTTAGCAAGGCAGTGGTCCTCTTGGAGGTGTGTTTGGGGTCGTTATCATGTTGGAATACTGCGCTGTGGCCCAGCCTCCGAAGGGAGAGAATCTTGCTCTGCTTCAATATGTCACAGTACATGTTGGCATTCATAGTTCCCTCAATAAACTGAAGCTCTCCAGTGACAGCAGCACTCCTGCAGCCCCAGACCATGACACACTAGTCTTTGTACGCCTCACCTGTTTGCTGCCACACATGCTTGACACCATTTGATCCAAATAAATTTACCTTGGTCTCATCAGACCACAAGACATGGTTCCAGTAATCGGTGTCCTTAGTCTGCTTGTCTTCAGCAAACTGTTTGCAGATCAATTTGATGCAGTGCGGCGTATGGTCTGAGCACTGACTGACTGACCCCCAGCCCTTCAACCTCTGCAGCAATGCTGGCAGCACTGAATATCTATTTCCCAAAGACAACCTCTGGATATGACGCTGAGCACATTTACTCAACTTCTTTGGTCGACCATGGAGAGGCCTGTTCTGAGTGGAACCGGTCCCGTTAAACCACTGTGTAGGGTCTTGGCCACCATGCTGCAGCTCAGTTTCAGGGTCTTCGCAATCTTCTTATAGCCTAGGCCAGGGGTGCCCAACCGCTGGCCCGCAGCGCCCTCCAAAGTGGCCCGCTATGTCTTGCTCTGAGATCCCCGGCCCGCCATCTCCAAGCATTAGTGCGAAGAACGGAGCCGCCGCTAGAGGCAGCAGAGCTGTATAGCACCGGCTCCCTCACAGGCGGAGTGATACCAAATGTACTCTGCCTGTGATAGGAAGCATCGGCTCTGTACTGCAGACGCATGCTTCTGTCACAATTATGCTCAGGGATGGCAGGTCGGGGGACGGGAACCCGCGATCTGGAACATCAGTACCAGCCACCAGTATCAGTACCAGCCACCAGTACCAGTACCAACCATCAGTACCAGTACCAGTACCGCCAGAAGTACCCGCCAGCAGTACCAGTACCAGCCAGCAATATAAACCAGCAGTACCAGTACCCGCCAACAGTACCAGTACCAGCCACCAGTATCAATACCAGCCAGCAGTACCAGCCATCAGTACCAGTACCAGCCACCAGTACCCGCCAGCAGTACCAGTATCAGCCAGCAGTATAAACCAGCAGTACCAGAACCAGCCAGCAGTACCAGAACCCACCAGTAGTACTAGTACCAGTCAGCAGTACCCACCAGTAGTACCAGTACCCGCCAGCATTACCAGTCACCAGTACCCACCAGCAGTACCATTACCAACCAGCAGTACCTGTATCCGTCAGCAGTACCAGCCAGAAGTACCCACCAGCAGTACCAGCCAGCTGCAGGAATCCTGAGGAAGAAGTGAAGATTGAGGTCAGTTGAGGTGCAGGTAAACCACAGGGCATCAGTGTGAAAGCAGCCTTAGGCTCCTTTCACATGATCGGTCCGATCGGGTCCGCCTGTTTTTTTTTCAGTAGGACTCAAACAGACTCTCCATTCGCCTCCTATAGAGCGGCAGATGTAAACGGACTTGTGTCCATTTTACACCTGCCTATCTGCAATCCGATCTGCTTAAAAAAAACCAGAAGTGGGTCTATCCCCTTCTGTCTGGGCAGATTGGAGGGCTCTTAGGGTAGAGTGGGTTGCGTCCATGTCTGCTCTACATATGCAGAGTGGACACAGACCTGCAATCCCCCTTTTAGACTCATTGTGGCCCGCAACCAGTTACCAAGTCGCTAAAGTGGCCCTCGATCATCAAAAGGTTGGGCACGCCTGGCCTAGGCCATCTTATGTAGAGCAACAGTTCTTTTCTCGAATCCTCAGAGTTCTTTTGCCATGAGGTGCCATGTTGAACTTACAGTGACCAGTATGAGAGAAGGAGAGAGCGATAACACCAAATTTAACACACCTGCTCCCCGTTCACACCTGAGACCTTGTAACAATAATGAGTCACATGACACCGGGAGAAAAAATAGCTAATTGGGCCCAATTTGGACATTTTCATTTAGGGGTGCACTCACTTTTTGTTGCCAGCGGTTTAGACATGAATGGCTTTGTGAGTTATTTTGGGGGAAAAGCAATATTTACACTGTGATACAAGCTGTACACTCACTACTTAACATTGTAGCAAAGTGTAATTTTTTTTCAGTGTTGTCACATGAAAAAATATATATTAAAATATCAGGGGTGTACTGACTTTTGTGATATACTGCATATTTCTGCTACCAAATTATCTATCCTGGAAAAAAGTGTTTTGGGACTTTAGGGGATTAGGAAGAACAATGCTCCGGGACTCAAGACGTTAAGTATCATTAACGATGCCTTAATTTAACTCTCCCCAGTAGACAGTTTTGGCTGATGGAATTATTGTGGCCATTTAAATACTGTATTTATTGGCGTATAACACTCACTTTTTTACCCTGAAAATAGATGGTAAACTGTGCCTGCGTGTTATACGCAGGGGGCTGTGGAAAGTTTTTTTTCTGAAACTTCCCTCTTAAAGTTAT
Source organism: Rana muscosa (assembly GCA_029206835.1). Lineage (NCBI taxonomy): Eukaryota > Metazoa > Chordata > Amphibia > Anura > Ranidae > Rana > Rana muscosa. The sequence continues at coordinate 966,954,151 of CM055117.1, read as the reverse complement.
GGTGCGTGTTATACGCCGATAAATACAGTAATTACATAAGATACTAGACACTAATGAACAGTAAAATGTTGCCCATTACAAGTTTTTTTTATGCGTGACTTGATTCACTTTTATATATAAAATGTAAAAAAAAAAAAACTTATATGTTGATGGTTTTTTTTCTGTCTTTATCACATGCTGATGCTTTAAAAATCATAATAATTTCCCCATCCAGCTAAGATGTGATGCTGATATAAAGTTGCTTTGGTAAATTGTACAGTGTACTTTCAAATACAATGTTTACAGTGTATGACATTTCCTCAAAGAATGATTCACTTCAGCTCTAAAATGTCTCTTCTAGATTGTGATTAGGGATGAGCTTCGAGTTCGAGTCAAACTCATGTTCGACTCGAACATTGCCTGTTCGCCCGTTCGCCGAACAACGAACAATTTGGGGTGTTCGCAGCAAATTCGAAAAGTCTATGGGAGAAATCTAAAGTGCTAATTATAAAGGCTTATATGCAAGTTATTATCCTAAAAAGTGTTTGGGGACCTGGGTCCTGCCCCAGGGGACATGTATCAATGCAAAAAAAAGTTTTAAAAACGCCCGTTTTTTTAGGAGCAGTGATTTTAATAATGCTTAAAATGAAAAAATAAAAGTGAACTTTTCCTTTAAATTTCGTACCTGGGGGGTGTGTATGATATGCATGTAAAGTGGCGCATGTTTCCCGTGCTTAGAACTGTCCCTGCACAAAGTGTCATTTTTGAAGGAAAAAAAGTCATTTAAAACTCACTCGCGGCTATTAATGAATTGTCGGCTCCCGGCAATACATACAAAAGTCATTGATAAAAATAAAAAAGCGTGGGGGTTCCCCCAAATTCAATTACCAGGCCCTTTAGGTCTGGAATGGATATTAAGGGGAACCCCGACGCAAATTTAAAAAAAAATGGCGTGGGGTTCCCCCTAAATATCCATACCAGGCCCTTGAGATCTGGCATGGATTTTAAGGGGAACTCCACCCCAAATAAAAAAAAATGGCATGGAGTCCCCCCAAAAATCCATACCAGACCCTTATCCGAGCACTCAACCTGGCCGGCCGCAGGGGAAGAGGGGGGGACGAGAGAGCGCCCCCCCTCCTGAACCATACCAGGCCACATGCCCTCAACATGGGGAGGATGTCCCCATGTTGATGGGGACAAGGGCCTCATCCCCACAACCCTTGCCCGGTGGTTGTGGGGGTCTTCGGGCGGGGTCCCCTTTAACAAAGGGCAAAGGGGACCCCCAGATCCCACCCCCCCTATGTGAATTGGTAAGGGGTACATTGTACCCCTACCATTTCACGAAGAAAGTGTCAAAAAATTTAAATAAAAAAACACACACCTTGGAAAAGTCCTTTATTAAAAAAGAAAAAAATAATAATAAAAAAAAACATTCCAGCAATGAAATCCAGTGTTCCGCGGCGATCCCGATGTCCAGCGCTGTCCGTCATTGGTTGTGCCTGTGCGGACCTGATGGGGAACTTCCTCCGCTGTGTTTTAAATGTATAGACCCGCCCCTTCTAAAGTTCCCCATCAGGTTCGCTCAGCGGACCAGATGCGGAACATGAGAAGGGGCGGGTCTATACATGTATTACACAGGAACAAAGTTCCCCATCAGGTCCGCCCCCTCGGTATGTCAGACCCCGCCTACATCATTGGCCTGAGCGGGAAACTTCCTTCACTGTGTAAATTTAAATTACACAGTGAAGGAAGTTCCCCGCTCAGGCCAATGACATAGGCGGGGTCAGACATACCGAGGGGGCGGACCTGATGGGGAACTTCATTCGCTGTGTAATACATGTATAGACCCGCCCCTTCTCATGTTCCGCATCTGGTCCGCAGTGCGGACCTGATGGGGAACTTTAGAAGGGGCGGGTCCATACATTTAAAACACAGCAAGGAAGTTCCCCATCAGGTCCGCACAGGCACAACCAATGACGGACAACGCTGGACATCCGGATCGCCGCGGGACACTGGATTTCATCGCTGGAATGTTTTTTTTTTTTTTATTATTTTTTTTTATTTTTTAATAAAGGACTTTTTCAAGGTGTTTGTGTTTTTATTTACATTTTTTGACACTTTCTTCGTGAAATGGTAGGGGTACAATGTACCCCTTACCAATTCACATAGGGGGGGGCCGGGATCTGGGGGTCCCCTTTGTTAAAGGGGTCTTCCAGATTCCGATAAGCCCCCCGCCCACAGACCCCCACAACCACCGGGCAAGGGTTGTGGGGATGAGGCCCTTGTCCCCATCAACATAGGGACATCCTCCCCATGTTGAGGGCATGTGGCCTGGTACGGTTCAGGAGGGAGGGGGGGCGCTCTCTCGTCCCCCCTCTTCCCCTGCGGCCGGCCAGGTTGCGTGCTCGGATAAGGGCCTGGTATGGATATTTAGGGGGAACCCCACACCATTTTTTTTTAAATTTGCGGCAGGGTTCCCCTTAATATCCAGACCTAAAGGGCCTGGTAATGGAATTTGGGGGAACCCCCATGCTTTTTTTTTTTATCAATGACTTTTCTATGTATTGATAAAAGCCGACAATTCATTAATAGCCGCGAGTGAGTTTTAAATGACTTTTTTTCCTTCAAAAATGACACTTTATGCAGGGACAGTTCTAAGCACGGGAAACATGCGCGAATTTACATGCATATCATACACACCCCCCAGGTACGAAATTTAAAGGAATATTTCTTTTTTTTTCCCATTTTAAGCATTATTAACCACTTAAGCCCCGGACCATTTGGTAGCTAAAGGACCAGAGGTGAATTCAGAATTTTGCACTGCGCTGCTTTAACTGTAAATTGTGCTGACATGCAATGTTGTACCCAAACGAAATTTGCGTCCTTTTCTTACCACAAATAGAGCTTTCTTTTAATGGTATTTGATTGCCTCTGCGATTTTTATTTTTTGCGATATAAATGGAAAAATACCGAAAATTTTGAACAAAAATGATATTTTCTACTTTTTGTTATAAGAAAAATCGAATAAACTCAATTTTAGTCATACATTTAGGCCAAAATGTATTCAGCCACATGTTTTTAGTAAAAAAAATGTCAATAAGCGTATATTTATTGGTTTGCGCAAAAGTTATAGAGTTTACAAACTAGGGTACATTTTCTGAAATTTACACAGCTTTAAATTTATGACTGCCTATCTCATTTCTTGAGGTGCTAAAATGACAGGGCAGTACAAAACCCCCCCAAATGACCCCATTTTGGAAAGTAGACACCCCAAGGAAATTGCTGAGAGGCATGTTGAGCCCATTGAATTTTTTTTTTTGTCCCAAGTGATTGAATAATGACTAAAAATAAATAAAAAAATACAAAAAGTTGTCACTAAATGATATTTTGCTCACACATGCCATGGTTATATCTGGAATTGCACCCCAAAATACATTTTGCTGCTTCTCCTGAGTATGGGGATACCACATGTGTGGGACTTTTTAGGAGCCTAGCCGCGTACCGGACCCCGAAAACCAAGCACCGCCTTCAGGATTTCTAGGCACAAATTTTTGATTTCACTCCTTACTACCTATCACAGTTTCGAAGGCCATAAAATGCCAAAATAGCAGAAACCCCCCCCCAAATGACCCCATTTTGGAATATAGACACCCCAAGCTATTTGCTGAGAGGCATGGCGAGTATTTTACAGCTCTCATTTGTTTTTGAAAATGAAGAAAGAAAATATATATATATATATATTTTTTCAATTTTCAAAACTTTGTGACAAAATGCGAGATCTGCAAAATACTCACAATACCTCTCAGCAAATAGCTTGGGGTGTTTCTACTTTCCAAAATGGGGTCATTTGGGGGGGTTTTGTGCCATCTGGGCATTCCATGGCCTCCGAAACTGTGATAGGCAGTGAGAAGTTAAATCAAAAATTTACACCCTTAGAAAGCCTGAAGGCGGTGCTTGGTTTTTGGGGTCCCGTACGCGGCTAGGCTCCCAAAAAGTCTCACACATGTGGTATCCCCGTACTCAGGAGAAGCAACAGAATGTATTTTGGGGTGTAATTCCACATATGCCCATGGCATGTTTGAGCAATATATAATTTAGTGACAACTAAAAAATTGTTGATTTCCGCAACTTGTGTCAACATATAAAATATTCCATGGACTCGACATGCCTCTCAGTATATAGCTTGGGGTGTCTACTTTCCAAAATGGGGTCATTTGGGGGGGTTTTGAACTGTTCTGGCATTTTATACACAACATTAGGAAGCTTACATCCACTCTTCTAACCACTTGAAGACAAAGCCCTTTTTGACACTTTTTGTTTACATGAAAACATTTTTTTTTTGCAAGAAAATTATGTTGAACCCCCAAACATTATATATATATTTTTAAAGCAAAGGCCCTACAGATTAAAATGGTGGGTGTTGCATTTTTTTTTCTACACAGTATTTGCGCAGCGATTTTTCAAACGCATTTTTTGGGTTAAAAAATACACTTTTTTTAATTTTAATGCACTAAAACACACTATATTGCCCAAATGTTTGATGAAATAAAAAAGATGATCTTAGGCCGAGTACATAGATACCAAACACGACATGCTTTAAAATTTCGCACAAACGCGCATTGGCGACAAACTACATACATTTTTAAAAGCCTTTAAAAGCCTTTACAGGTTACCCCAGTAGATTTACAGAGGAGGTCTACTGCTAAAATGACTGCCCTCGATCTGACCTTCGCGGTGATACCTCAAATGCATGGTGCAATTGCTGTTTACATATGACGCCAGACCGACGCTTGCGTTCGCCATTGGGCAAGAGCAGGGCAAGACAGGGGTGCTTTTTTTTTATTATTAATTTTGCTTTTTTATTTTATTTTTAAATTGTTCCTTCCAAGTATTTTTTTTTTTTATCATTTTTATTGTTATCTCAGGGAATGTAAATATCCCCTATGATAGCAATAGGTAGTGACAGGTACTCTTTTTTTGAAAAAACTGGGGTCTTCTAGACCCTAGATTTTTTCCTCTGCCCTCAAAGCATCTGACCACACCAAGATCGGTGTGATAAAATGCTTTCCCAATTTCCCAATGGCGCTTTTTATATCCAGGGGGGGGCATTCCCTCCCACTGCTTGTAAAAGCAGTCCAGAGGCTAATTAGCCGCTAGGATTGCTTTTACATGAAAGCCGGCCGCAGGCTGAAAAGAATGATACCAAGATGATACCTAAACCCGCAGGCATCATTCTGGTATAAACATTCAAAGTCCAGCAACATACCAGTACGTTGCTGGTCCTTGTTGGACATGTATTGTAATCTTTTTTTTTCATGCAGCCAGTTGGCTGAACGAAAAAAGAGATTGATCGGTGGGTATGCCCACCATTAGAATACCGCCCTTCATCCACCCACTTCCAATGATGGGCATACACGCACCATTTATATATGCCGAAGCATGGGGGCATCCTCCCGCAAAAAAGTTATGCCGCACACACATGGTCGGACTTTTCCACGGGCAAGCCTCCATCGGAATTTCGACCGTATGTGCGCGGCATTAGGAGCAAAATCGCTCCTCCGCTCCTGCTGCCCCAATGCTTCGGCATATATGCTTTTTTTATTTAACTGTGGTGGTGAAATCACCTCCTACAGCACTGGAGTCGCAGGGATCAGGCCTGTCTCTGCGAACGCTGCAGTTATGTGTGTTTTTGTTTTGTAAGTGACAGTGATCGATCGATACTGCACTTGGGTGGCCTGGGCTGGACGGAGGGGCAAAACGCAGGTGCCAGCAGGTATCTGGGCTGATCCCGCTAACACTGCGTTTTTGGGAACCCTAAACTGCTGGGGACGCTAGTATAGATCTGATCAGATCAGATATTGATCTGTTCAGATACTATACCACTAAGGGGGGTGTATGCTTAACGCGTGGGTGTTAGCGTTACTGGCACTAACCTGACGCTGCCTGGGGTGTGACGCAGACCCTCTCTGACGCTAAAACCTAATTGATATCACCCGCCGGGCGATCAGGGGGTTAAACCTTTATTGGGTTATATACGGCGGGTGCCCTGACACTATAAAAAGCAAACTAACTAACCAGCGTCACCCGTAACACTTATATGGTGATCACTGGTGAAAGGGTTAACTAGGGGCAATCAGGGGGTTAAAACCTTTATTAGATAATATATGGGGGTACCTGACGCTATAAAAACCTGCGGCGAACCTAAAAAAAATTACTGGCTACCGATCTGCATCACCAACACTAAGACAGCGTTTAGAAAAACGATCGCTTAGCGACAGTGGTGATAGGGGGTGAAAGGGTTACCTGGGGGGCGATCAAGGGGGCTAAACCTTTATTAGATAATATATTGGGGTACCTGACGCTATAAAAACATGCGGCGAACCTAAAAAAAATTACTGGCTACCGATCTGCATCACCGACACTAAGACAGCGTTTAGAAAAACGATCGCTTAGCGACAGTGGTGATAGGGGGTGAAAGGGTTACCTGGGGGGCGATCAAGGGGGTTAAACCTTTATTAGATAATATATTGGGGTACCTGACGCTATAAAAACCTGCGGCGAACCTAAAAAAAATTACCGGCTGCTGATCTGCATCACCGACACTAAGACAGCGTTTAGAAAAACGATCGCTTAGCGACAGTGGTGATAGGGGTGAAAGGGTTACCTGGGGGGCTATCAAGTGGGTTAAACCTTTATTAGATAATATATTGGGGTACCTGACGCTATAAAAACATGCGGCGAACCTAAAAAAAATTACTGGCTGCCGATCGGCATCACTGACGCTAAGACAGCGATCAGAAAAATGATCGCTTAGCGACAGTGGTGATAGGGGGTGAAAGGGTTATCTGGGGGGTGATCAGGGGGTTAAACCTTTATTAGGGGGGGTTAGGGGGCTACACTGGACCTAAAACTGAATGTACTGACACTTTTACAGTCACAAATGTCACTGATTGCAGTGATTAGTAAATAAATGGTCACTGCAATCAGTGACACTGTGACTGGGGGCTGGGGGGGTGATCTGGGGGGTGATCTGGGGGTGTCTGGGGGGGCCTGGGGGGCGATTTATGTCCCTATGTGTCCTGGTGTCAGTGTAGTGTTGTGTGCACTGACCTGATGTCTTCTCTTGTACGGCGCTCGGTATATGTGAGCGCCGCACCAGAGATGACATCACTTCCTCCTGCTTCCTCTGCCTGACACAGACAGAGGGGGCATTTCCATTCGCCGGGAGCGATCGCGAGGGGGTGGCCGGAAACAAATGGCTGCCCCCTCATCCCGGAACGCTCCCGGACACTTAGAGAAAGGAAGCCGCTCAGGTGTGGAAGTCCCTGAAATTACCTCCTCCCAGCAACCAAGGGTGCAGGCAAATGCAAATGCAATTGAGGAAAGAAAGAAAGGTCTTCTGGATGCAGCACTCCGGTTAAAAAGCCTTTATTCCAAAAAAAGGTTCAGGAAACCAAGAACACACTGCACAACATAGCAAACTGATCACATCTGGCTAACGCGTTTCACACTATTAAAGTGCTTACTCATAGCTGGTTATTACACAAATATTACCCAAGATATACCCTAAACAGGGGGAGTCATGTGATCCAACCCCAAGGTGAAAATAGTTGATTAATTAAAGATTTATTAAGCGTGAAGTGATTCAAGTGAGATGGGTGTGGTTCACTGACCACAATGATAAAAGAGGATAGAAATGCCTCACCATATACACAATCTATACAAATATATAAAAAAGTGAAAATATATAATATATATTTTCACTTTTTTATATATTTGTATAGATTGTGTATATGGTGAGGCATTTCTATCCTCTTTTATCATTGTGGTCAGTGAACCACACCCATCTCACTTGAATCACTTCAAGCTTAATTAATCTTTAATTAATCAACTATTTTCACCTTGGGGTTGGATCACATGACTCCCCCTGTTTAGGGTATATCTTGGGTAATATTTGTGTAATAACCAGCTATGAGTAAGCACTTTAATAGTGTGAAACGCGTTAGCCAGATGTGATCAGTTTGCTATGTTGTGCAGTGTGTTCTTGGTTTCCTGAACCTTTTTTTGGAATAAAGGCTTTTTAACCGGAGTGCTGCGTCCAGAAGACCTTTCTTTCTTTCCTCAATCCCGGACACTTAGCCACCGCTCACTGTAAAGGAGGGGGGTCTGATTGGACCCCCCAACTATACAAAGGCAATCACGTACACTCTACGTGATTGTGCCTGTCGGTGCCATTCTGCCGACGTATATATACAGTGAGCGGTCATTAAGTGGTTAAAACCACCGCTCCCGTAAAAACGTCTATTTTTTAAACCTTTTTTTGCATTGATACATGTCCCCTGGTGCAGGACCCGGGTCCCCAAACACTTTTTAGGACAATAAATTGCATATTAGCCTTTATAATTAGTAGGCTTGTGCACAACGGAAAAATTCGTTCCGTTTCGGTTCGTTTCTTTCCGGTCCTGTTGATTCGTAATCATTCGTAATTTTGCTAGACGGGATTTTTCGTGTTCGGACTCATTCGTATTTTTGCAAGCGACATTTTTCGTTGAATTTTTTGTTGCTTTATAATTCGTACTTTCGGTAGAGTACGTTGTTTTTCGTTGATTCTGGACACAACTCCTACTTTCGTAACTTTTTTTGGGTTCGTTGATTCGTAATTTTCTGTGTCTCTCTCACGACGACGCTGACTATTATGCCTAATGTGCTTCGAATGGATTTGTACTTTTCGAAATACATAGCGGTTATTTGTAACGATTCGAAATCTCGTATTTTACTTTCGTTTTTTACATGCGGCTATAGCCTCCGCCCCTGTACACCATTTTGAGAGGGTTCAGCACGGTGAGGGAGAAGCAGAGAGCAGAGCAGAGTGTTATTGTGCTTCGAATGGATTAGAAATCTCGTATTTTACTTTCGTTTTTTACATGCGGCTATAGCCTCCGCCCCTGTACACCATTTTGAGAGGGAGTTCAGCACGGTGAAGGAGAAGCAGAGAGCAGAGCAGAGTGAGTGTTATTGTGTTTCCAATGGATTCGTACATTCGTAAGTTTTTTCATAACGAATTATGCCGAAGACATTCGGGCATTCGCTATTTTGCGGTATAATTTATTTCGGATTCGGTTTTATTCGTAATTGCTTTGTTCGGAAATTCGAATGCTTCCGAATGTCCGAAAGTTGCTAAATTCGGACGAATTTCGATTCGTTACGAAACGAATTGCACAAGCCTAATAATTAGCACTTTAGATTTCGAACGTTCGAGTCCATTGTATTTAATAGGGTTCTAAAGTTTACACGAACATTCTGTCTGTTCGCAGGTTCTGGTGCGAACCGAACAGGGGGGTGTTCGGCTCATCCCTGATTGTGATTAAGATAGCTCAATTTACTGTCATCCTCAGCTAATCAGTAATTAGTAACACCAGTCCCTGTACAATATCATTCACAAAATCCCTAAAGATATTTACAAGCAAAATGCAATAACCTTTTTGAATATTCAATTTAAAATAAAGTTTATTGTTTACCAGTGGAAGTTTGCTTTATTATTAGTTTCTCTCTCTCTCTCTCTCCGGGGCTGAGACAGACAGAGCCCGGCTCAGGAGTGAGACTGCACATGCCTCTCTATAGCAAGCGTCTTCTTACGGCGGAGCATGCAGAAGAGGAGGAACCTACAGAGCTGGCGGGGGACACCAGAAGAGGAGGTTCAGTGCAATGGTATTGCACAGAGCAGGTAAGTATAACATGTTTGTTATGTAAATAACAACAACAACAACACATATGCCTTTACAATCACTTCAAAGTGTATTTCTAGGCAAAACCTATGGAAGGGTTAGACCCTTTGTTAAGTTGTTATTGCTGTTTGTGTTCTAAGTAGGGAGTTTCACCTACTTATTTCTAGTGGCGAACATTATCATGCAAAAATAAACTGCAAATTTTAGCGTTGTCCTCAGAACAAAAGGTTAAGGGGAAAATGTTTAGTAGGGACAATTGCTCCTAGAAACAACTGTCTAGAAGGTGAATTCCTCTCACTTTGGGAGATTTCCTCTTATTTGCTGTTGCTTCTCTGGAACAGAAAATGAAAGGAATTTTCCCCAATGGTACACAGACAACAATAAAAGAAAACTGGCAGATGTTTACCCTGCTTAACTCTATCCAAAACAAATACGTTTTGGATAAAGCTTTGGATATACATGCACCTTAAAGTATATGTGAAGAACTCTCACCTTGTAAAACAACCCATACAGTATAAAATAGAAACACAAGGCAAAATGTGTGTGTATAATACACACACATACACACACACTATTGTCAAAAGTACTGCCTTTACACGCACATGAACTTTAATGACATCCCAGTCTTAGTCCGTAGGGTTCAATATTGAGTTGGCCCCAGTGGCGTAGCGTGGGTTGTCAGCGCCCGGGGCAGGGAAAGAGATTTACGCCCCCTAATCCGCGTATTTTTAGCACTCTGAGTCCCTTCTGCTAGTACAGTAGTACTGACCAACCTGATTCCTACACCGACCTACCTGACCACTATACTAACCTACCTGATTCCTATACTGACCTGCCTGATTCCTACACTGACCACTAAACTGACCTATCTGATTCCTATACTGACCACTACACTGACCTACCTGATTCCTATACTGACCACTACACTGACCCCCCTGATTCCTACACTGTCCACTATACACATTATTATTGCTTACTGATTGGTTGCTAGACGATACTGCACATAATTACCCATGGTTTGCTAGACGTTACTGCACATCATTGCTACAACTGATTGGTTGCTAGAGGTTACTGCAAGTTATTATTGCCCACTGATTGCTTGCTAGAGATTACAGAAGATCATTACTGTTCACTGATTGGTTGCTGAAGGTCACTGCACATCATTACCACTCACTGGTTGCAGAGCTCAGCCCCAGCCCTCCCTCCGGCTGCTGCCATCATCCCGTACAGAGCTTTCCTCTGTAGAAGCGTACTCACAGCTGTCGGTAAGTAGAGGCTTCTGTCTGTGTGGATAATGCCTCATCCTCTTCCTCCTGGCCCCGGTTTCCTCCAGTCCTGGGGTGGTCGGTGCAGGGTCAGAGTGCCGGGGCCGCGTAGCAGCACACTGACAGGCACATGCAGGACTTAGGAGAAGTGGCAGTGGTTGGAAGTAGGGCTGTGGGGCGGGCTAAGTGGACGGACAGCATGTCGCACGTGGACCTCGTGTGTGGGAGTGGCGTGTAATGGAGAGGATGCCTCATGAGTCGCCTGCCCTCCTCCTTCCCCCCAGTCTCCGCACAGTCACAATCCCTGGGATCATCATGGATGGTCTTCAGTGTTCATTTACTCACTGCTGTGTCAGTGTCACCGCTGGAGCCTAAGAAGGGACTGTACCGCAACTTCTTCCTCATAGCGAAGCAAAAGAGCTCACAGTCTCCTAGACTGCACAGCGCAGGAGAAGAGCTGCAGGTAAACCTGCCGCCTCCAGCTGCGCCCCTCTAAATTTTGCGCCCGGGGCGACCGGCCCCCTGCCCCCCATGCTACGCCACTGGTTGGCTCACCCTTTGCAGCTAAAACAGCTTCAACTCTTCTGGGAAGGCTGTCCACAATGTTTAGGAGTGTGTCTATGGGCATGTTGGACCATTGTTCAAGAAGCGCATTTGTGAGGTCAGGCACTGATGTGGACAAGAAGACCAGTCTGCGCTCTAATTAATCCGAAAGGTGTTCTATCGGGTTGTGCAGGCTGGTCAAGTTCCTCCACCCCAAACTCGCTCAACCATGTCTTTATAGACCTTGCTTTATGCACTGGCCCAAATAATTTTGGTGGAGTGGGGGATTATGGTGTGGGGTTGTTTTTTTTTATGGGTTGGGCTTGGTTCCTTAGTTCCAGTGAAGGGAACTCTTAAGACGTCAGCATACCAAGACATTTTGGACAATTTCATGCTTCCAACTTTGTGAGAACAGTTTGGGTATGGCCCCTTCCTGTTCCAACATGACTGTGCACCAGTGCACAAATATTTTACTTTTGACAATATAATAAACATTTAAATACTTTTTTTTTAAGTGGTCACATGACCTCTGTTTTCAGCTGCATATGAGGCTTAGAGAACTGAAGATGGAGACTGAAGGGGCAGGAGGAGAGAGTGAAACAGTGGAGAAATAAAAGTACACTTATATTCTTAGTGAACAGCTGTTCAGAGGGGCGTGTCAGCAGAACCATTGGTTTACAGGTGGGCTATGCTCCAAAGTAGAATGCAAAAACTGAGCACACTGGGACAGATGTGCTTCCATGCCTAGCATGGTCAGTTTGAAGTAGGAAAGCAGGGGCACTGGTATGATAAACAGGTATTTCACACAAACGAAGAAGCACAAAAAGAACAGGGTACATTTTTATGGAAGTACATGGTAACCATAGGCGTGCCCATGGGGTGTGCCGGGTGTGCCCAGGCACACCCTAATCATCCCTGTGCCTTGTCTGTGTTTCACTAGTTTTGTTAGTGCTAGATGCCTGCAACATCTGTCCTGTCCCTGTGTAACTCAGTCACCACCATTGGGGCCGGTAAAAACAGCTGTGCTTCGAGTTGGAGGTGTTTGAGCAAGGAACTAGGACCTCAGCCGCGGAGTAAGCCAGCCGCATTTGCCGATGCAGCTTCTATAGTTCCGGCTGCAGGTCCCCACAGGCGCCGGCGGAGTGATCTACATCTGCATTCCGCCCCCCCCCCCCGCCCCGCCGGCCTCTCTCTCCCTTGAAATGGAAGCAGCGGACTGGAGCCTGCTTTCTCCCCTGTGAGGTGCCTGCTGTCCAACCTCCTCCCCCTGCCAGTCAGCCAGCCTGTGAATTCTCTAGAAGCCTGTCACTGTGCTGTGCCCTCCATAACACCACCCACCCCGCCTCCATTGCTGACAGCGAAAGTTCAGCAGCGCGGGGGACAGAACTAGGAGAAAAAGCAGCAGTGACAGCCCAGAGCTCCTTCACAGACATCGGAGCTCTACAGGGATTAGTTCCTCCTCCTTATCTGATGCGGTGAGTCACCTCCCTCCCCCTCTGCACTGTGGCCGGAGCTGCTGTGTGTGTAACTCTATGAATGTCTTCACTACATTGTCATTCACCTTATTAAAAGGTAGGAGGGGGGCAGATGTCTGCATTCTTCCTAGTCAGTGGTCTCTTTCTAGGCGGGGGCTATCAACAAGGTCCCCTCTTATCATCCCTCACCTATTCCTGGATGGGGGTCCCCCTTATCACCCCTTCAATCCTCCTATCTGGGGGTCTTTTTTAACTTGTGGGGGAAGAGGGGGGGGGTCCCATGTTCCTGGATGGGGATCCCCTCTTATCACCCCCCCATAGTCCTCCTAGCTGGAGGTCTTCTTTACTGGAGGAGGGGTCCTATGCTCCTGGATGGGGATCCCCTCTTATAACCTCCCGCAGTCCTCCTAGCTGGAGGTCTTCTTTAACTGGAGGGGTGAGCTAGGGGGATTTCCTGTATTCCTGGATTGAGGTCTCCTCTTATGTGTTAGCATTAGCTAACCTGGGGAGGATAATACTGGGAAACAGACTGACACACACCTACTGTTCATCACGGCACCACATTACTGCTCTTTTGGGGCACCCAAAAGGTGTCCCAATTCTTTTACAATCCTATAGTGCAGTGTTTCTCAACTCCAGTCCTCAAGGCGCCCCCAACAGGTCATGTTTTCAGGATTTCCCTCAGATGAAACTGTTGTGGTAATTACTAAGGCAGTGAAACTGATCAAATCACCTGTGCAAAATAATGAAAAACCTGAAAACATGACCTGTTGGGGCGCCTTGAGGACTGGAGTTGAGAAACACTGCTATAGTGTATACTGCAAAAAAAATAAAAATTTCTGTGCGCCGCTAAAATGTTTGGGTTTGGCTTAATGAAAAGGTGGCAACCCTAGTCTGTGCTGAAGGGGGGGATGTGCTGAAGGGGGGTCCATCTGTGCTGAAGGGGGGGTCCATCTGTGCTGAAGGGGGGGGTCCATCTGTGCTGAAGGGGGGGGGTCCATCTGTGCTGAAGGGGGGGTCATCTGCGCTGAAGGGGGGGTCCATCTGTGCTGCAGAGGGGGTCTGTACTGAATGGGAGGTCTGTGCTGAGGGGGGCTGTATAATGTAAAGGGGTCCAGTGATGCAGGGTGCGGTGTAATGTAAAGGGGTCCAGAGGTGCAGGGTGATGTGTAATGTAAAGGGGTCCAGAGGTTGAGTTTGGTATGTGGCTGGTAGAAGTGCATAGTAGTTTGAAGTACAAAAAACGTATCTATTCCCACAAAGGTTGTCCTGCGAAATATGGTAAAATATGGGATAGGTGGTTACAGGTTCCGGAGACTATAGGCTAATGCCTCCCTTTATGTTTGTGTAAGATAATCTGCAGCCATCCCACTGTCCGTCGTTCTGCGCGGACTGAAGTTTTTGGATGCTCAGTGCCCCTTTCCATCTCATGTCCCACCCAACACTGTGGTTCTTTTTTCTTGCTCTAATAACCGAATTTGCCTTTGCATATTAGATGTATTTTTACCCGTTCTATACTGTGAATATTGTCACCTTTATCTGACGTTGCCTGTACCACTGCATTACTTGTAAACTGTATTCCTTTTTGTACCAATAAAAAACCTGTTTGAGTAAAAAAAGGGGTCCAGAGGTGCAGGGTGCTGTGTAATGTAAAGGGGTCCAGTGATGCAGTAGTGACAAAGAGATATTGAAGGATGCAGGGGGCACAGTGGGGTGTTTTTACATTTTACCATAGGGGGGTTGCCAGATATAGGATCCTCCCCGGGTGCCAAATGCTCTAGGTACGCCCCTGGAAACCCCCCCTCTCCTCTGTCAGTGCTTCCAACTAATACCACCTGTCTATGCCAGCCAGTGCTGCCTGTCAGTTTGTCAGTGCCAATTAGTGCTTCCAATCAGTCCCACCTGTCAGTGCCAATGAGTGCCAATCAGTGCCACCTATCAGTACCAATCAGTATCAGTGCCACCTGTATCAGTGCCACCTATCAGTGCCAATCAGTGCTACCTATAAGTGCCTATCAGTGCCACCTGTCAGTGCCAATCAGTGCTTCCAATCAGTGCCACCGAGTGCCAGTGCCACCTGTCAGTGCCAATCAGTGCTTCCAATCAGTGCCGCCTGTCAGTGCCAATCAGTGCTTCCAATCAGTGCCACCTGTCAGTGCCAGTCAGTCCCACACCAGTGCAAATGAGTGCCACTTGTCAGTGCCAATCAATGCCACTTATCAGTGCTATTAATCAGTGCACTGAGTGCAGGTATGGGGGTGATGAACTCAGCAGACAGGCACATTGTTCAAGGGGGTGCTGGCCTGGTGGGGCACAACTGAAATCTGTTGTTTATTAATGCCACATGCCGATTATAGTATAATAGGTAATCACCACACTACTATTTACAATAAACTACTGGAGGTTAAAATAAAAAAGTGTAATTGAAAGGCTTGCCACTAAGCACTGTTATGTGTTCCCACACCACAAAAAAAAAAAAAAAAAAGTGCAGCGCTAACTTACTGATCAATAACTTGACAATAATGGTGGAATCCTCTAATGTATGGAAATCTCAATAAACTTCAATATTACCACAATACCGGTCTCTGTAATATGCAACTTCACATAATAAACATCAAGCTGAAAATAAGACATACTGTATAAAAATAAACTTAGCAGGGATGGTGGAAACCCCTCCTATAGATTTTTGCCATACAGATTAATCTCAAGTGAAACAACCTTTTAGTTGGGAGGTTCCCACCATTATAGCACTTTGGAATTTGTATTATTTAGACTGTTACACTTAATTTTAGATGTTTTAGTTACTATTATAATGTGAATTTTTGCACTTGAAGGTAATTTTCCATCACCCCTGCTAAATCCATGTCTTTATGGACCTTGCTTTGTGCACTGGTGCGCAGTCATGTTGGAACAGGAAGGAGCCATCCCCAAACTGTTCCTACAAAGTTGGGAGCATTAAATTGTCCAAAATGTCTATGTATGCTGACGCCTTAAGAGTTCCCTTCACTGGAACTAAGGGGCCAAGCCCAACTCCTGAAAAACAACCCCACACCATAATCCCTTCTCCACCAAATGATTTGGACCCGTGCACAAAGCAAGGTCCATAAAGACATGGATGAGCGAGTTTGGGGTTGAGGAACTTGACTGGCCTGCACAGAGTCCTGACCTCAACACAATAGAACACCTTTGGGATGAATTAGAGTGGAGACTGCGAGCCAGGCCTTCTCATCCAACATCAGTGCCTGACCTCACAAATGCGCTTCTGGAAGAATGGTCAAACATTCCCATAGATACTCCTAAACCTCATGGACAGCCTTCCCAGAAGAGTTGAAGCTGTTATAGCTGCAAAGGGTGGGCCAACTCAATATTGAACCCTACGGACTAAGACTGGGATGCCATTAAAGTTCATGTGCGTGTAAAGGCAGGCGTCCCAATACTTTTGTCTGTTTGAGCTTTGGGGTGCACACCCTAATGCAATAGGCTGCGCACGCCTATGATGGTAACACAGACACATATCAGAAAAATGAAATGGTGGGGTAACGTACAATTTAAAGTGGATCTTTAGGCCAAAAACAAAAATGGGCAAACAGGTACTAGGAATTTTAATGCATAAGAGACATGCTTTGTTTCTTCTGCATTAAAATTTCTTACCTGCCTGTCCTCCCTTGTACAGTGAGCCGTGCACATGCAGCAAATTCGGCAATGCTGAATCTGACTGAACTTCCACGCATGTGCGAGAGTGACATCACCCCCACCCGGCCAATGAAAGCAATCGAAACCTGGAAGCTCTGGGATGTCGCATCGCTTAAGCCGAGGTGAGTATACATTCACTTTAAAGATGTCGTAGAAGAAAGCTGGAGATAACGTTGCAACATTCTGTTCCAAAGTAGGTAACCTACAGCTTGTTGAATAGATGACATATTTTTGCCTTAAATGGGTTGTAAAGGTTTGTTTTTTATTTTCTAAATAGGTTCCTTTAAGCTAGTGCATTGTTGGTTCACTTACCTTTTCCTTCGATTTACCTTCTAAATGTTTTTTTTCTTTGTCTGAATTTCTCACTTACTGTTTCTCCTCACTAAACTTCACACCATCATCCGAGTGGTGTGGAGTCAGCCAGAACAGCTTACTGAGGAGGAACAGGAAGTGAGAAATTCAGACAAAGAAAACAAAGAAAAAAAATATTTAGAAGGGAAATCAAAGGAAAAGGTAAGTGAACCAACAATGCACTATCTTAAAGGAACCTATTTAGAAAATAAAAAACGAACCTTTACAACTCCTTTAAGCTATCACACTACCCTCTAGTTCTTGAAATTACCTCAAACACTCCCAGCAACTATCCCTGAATGTACTGAACACATGAGCAGATATTTACTGAGTAAAGACTTCACCAGACCTGCTTCTTATTCTCCAAAATATTCATTCAGATAATAAAAATACATTTGTGTTAATTTAGTAAAACTGGAGAGTGCAAAATCTGGTGCAGCTGTGCATGATAGCCAATTCGTTTCTAAATTAAGCTTGTTCATTTTAGCTCTGACAATTGAAGCTGATTGTTTTTTTTTATGCAGAGCTGCACCAAATTTTTCACTCTCTAGTTTGAGTAAATTAACCCCATTGTTTTGTGCCTTGTAATTTTAAACTGCTTCTATTAAAGTTCAGGATTTCTTAAAACATATGCAGCCGTCTGAATATATCATAACTAGGGTTGAGCGGACCCGAACTGTAAAGTTCGGGTCCGTACCGAACTTTTGGGTTTTGGGGTCCCGGACACGAACCCGAACAATTCACTGTATGTTCGGGTTCGGGTCCGGTGTTCGGCAATATGCATGTAAAGTCGCGCTTGTTTCCCGTGCTTAGAACTGTCCCTGCACAAAGTGTCATTTCTGAAGGAAAAAAAGTAATTTAAAATTCACTCGCAGCTATTAATGAATTGCCGGCTCCCGGCAATACATAGAAAAGTAATTGATAAAAAAAAAGCGTGGGGGTCCCCCCAAATTCAATTACCAGGCCCTTCAGGTCTGGAATGGATATTAAGGGGAACTCTGCCGCAATTTTTTTTTAAAAATGCGTGCGGTTCCCCCAAATATCCATACCAGGCCCTTCAGATCTGGTATGGATTTTAAGGGGAACTCCAACCCAAATTTTTTTTAAAAATGGCGTGGAGTACCCCCAAAAATCCAGACCAGACCCTTTATCCGAGCACGCAACCTGGCAGGCCGCAGGAAAAGAGGGGGGGACGAGAGAGCGGTGGTTGTGGGGGTCTGCGGGCGGGGGGCTTATCGGAATCTGGAAGACCCCTTTAACAAAGGGGACCCCCAGATCCCGGCCCCCCCCATGTGAAATGGTAATGGGGTACATTGTACCCCTATCATTTCACGAAGAAAGTGTCAAAAATGTTAAAAATTACAATAGCCGGTTTTTGAAAATTCCTTTATTAATGTCTTCTCCTTTCTTCCATCTTCTTCTTTTCTCCATTCGGGTTTCTTCCTCTTCATCTTCATCTTCCTTCTTCCTTTGGTGTTCTCGTCCGCATCTTGCTCCGGCTTCTTCTTCCCCTTCTTCTTTCTTCGGTCGTTCCGTTTGAATTGGAGGTTCCTGCTGTGTGTCGCTTCAGTTCTTCAGTTCTCCTCGTGGTCCGCTGTCACCCGGTGACCCCGCCCCCCTCCGACGCACATGGATTTCACGGGGACTTTCCCCGTGGTGTCAGAGGGGGGCGGGGCCACCGGGTGCCAGCGGACCCAGAGGGGAACTGAAGAACTGAAGCGTCACACAGCGGGAACCTCCAATTCAAACGGAGCGGCCGAAGAAAGAAGAAGGGAAGAAGAAGCCGGAGCAAGATGCGGACTAGAACAACGAAGCAAGAAGGAAGATGAAGATGAAGAGGAAGAAACCCGAATGGAGAAAAGAAGAAGGAAGAAGATGGAAGAAGGAAGAAGATGGAAGAAGGAAGAAGGAAGAAGATGGAAGAAAGGAGAAGACATTAATAAAAGGAATTTTCAAAAACCGGCTATTGTCATTTTTAACATTTGTTACACTTTCTTTGTGAAATGGTAGGGGTACAATGTACCCCATTAACAATTTACATAGGGGGGGGCGGGATCTGGGGGTCCCCTTTGTTAAAGGGGTCTTCCAGATTCCGATAAGCCCCCCCGCCCGCAGACCCCCAAAACCACTGGGCAAGGGTTGTGGGGATGAGGCCCTTGTCCCCATCAACATGGGGACATCCTCCCTATGTTGAGGGCATGTGGCCTGGTATGGTTCAGGAGTGGGGGCGCTCTCTTGTCCCCCCCTCTTTTCCTGCGGCCTGCCAGGTTGCGTGCTCGGATAAAGGGTCTGGTCTGGATTTTTGGGGGTACTCCACGCCATTTTTTTTTTAATTTGGGGTGGGGTTCCCCTTAAAATCCATACCAGATCTAAAGGGCCTGGTATGGATATTTGGGGGAACCACACGCTTTTTTTTTTAAATTTGCGGCAGGGTTCCCCTTAATATCCATTCCAGACCTAAAGTGCCTGGTAATTGAATTTGGGGGGACCCCCACGCTTTTTTTTTTTTTTTATCAATGACTTTTCTATGTATTGCCGGGAGCCGACAATTCATTAATAGCCGCGAGTGAATTTTAAATAACTTTTTTTCCTTCAGAAATGACACTTTGTGCAGGGGCAGTTATAAGCACTCATAGAAAAGTCATTGATAAAAAGAAAAAAAAACGCGTGGGGGTCCCCCCAAATTCAATTACCAGGCCCTTCAGGTCTGGAATGGATATTAAGGGGAACCCTGACGCAAATTTAAAAAAAAAAATGTGTGCGGTTCCCCCAAATATCCATACCAGGCCCTTCAAATCTGGTATGGATTTTAAGGGGAACTCCACCCCAAATTTTAAAAAAAAATGGCGTGGAGTACCCCCAAAAATCCAGACCAGACCCTTTGTCCGAACACACAACCTGGCAGGCCGCAGGAAAAGAGGGGGGGACGAGAGAGCGCCCCCCCTCCTGAACCGTACCAGGCCACATGTCCTCAACATGGGGAGGATGTCCCCATGTTGATGGGGACAAGGGCCTCATCCCCACAACCCTTGCCCCGTGGTTGTGGGGGTCTGCAGGCGGGGGGCTTATCGGAATCTGGAAGACCCCTTTAACAAAGGGGACCCCCAGATCCCGGCCAACCCCCTATGTGAAATGGTAATGGGGTACAAATGTACCCCTACCATTTCACAAAGAAAGTGTCAAAAATGTAAAAAATGACAACAGCCGGTTTTTGACAATTCCTTTATTAATGTCTTCTCTTTTCTTCCATCGTCTTCCATCTTCTTCCATCTTCTTCTTCCATCCTCTTCTTTTCTCCATTTGGGTTTTTTCCTCCATCTTGTTATTCATCTTCATCTTCATCTTCCTTCTTGCTTCGGTGTTCTCGTCCGCATCTTGCTCCGGCTTCTTCTTCCCCTTTTTTCTTTCTTCGGCCGCTCCATTTGAATTGGAGGTTCCCGCTGTGTGACGCTTCAGTTCTTCAGTTCTCCTCTGGGTCCGCTGGCACCCGGTGGCCCCGCCCGCCTCTGACACCACGGGGAAAGTCCCAGTGAAATCCATGTGCGTCAGAGGGGGGCGGGGTCACCGGGTGGCAGCGGACCAAGAGGAGAACTGAAGAACTGAAGCGTCACACAGCGGGAACCTCCAATTCAAACGGAGCGGCCGCTGAAAGAAGAAGGGGAAGAAGAAGCGGGAGCAAGATGCGGACGAGAACACAGAAGGAAGAAGGAAGATGAAGATGAAGATGAAGAAACCCGAATGGAGAAAAGAAGTAGAAGGAAGAAGATGTAAGAAAGGAGAAGACATTAATAAAAGAATTTTAGAAAACCGGCTATTGTCATTTTTTAAATTTTTGTCACTTTCTTCGTGAAATGAAAGGGGTACAATGTACCCCATTACCATTTCAAATAGGGGGGCCGGGATCTGGGGATCCCCTTTGTTAAAGGGGTCTTCCAGATTCCAATAAGCCCCCCGCCCGCAGACCACCACAACCACCGGGCAAGAGTTGTGGGGATGAGGCCCTTGTCCCCATCAACATGGGGACATCCTTCCCATGTTGAGGGCATGTGGCCTGGTGCGGTTCAAGAGGGGGGGCGCTCTCCTCGTCCCCCCCTCTTTTCCTGCAGCCTGCCAGGTTGTATGCTCGGATAAAGGGTCTGGTCTGGATTTTTGGGGGTACTCCACGTCATTTTTTTTTAATTTGGGGTGGAGTTCCCCTTAAAATCCATACCAGATCTGAAGGGCCTGGTAATTGAATTTGGGGGAACCCCACACTTTTTTTTTATCAATGACTTTTCTATGTATTGCCGGGAGCCGACAATTCATTAATAGTGAATTTTAAATTACTTTTTTTCCTTCAGAAATTAAACTTTGTGCAGGGACAGTTCTAAGCACGGGAAACAGCGCTAATAGTCCTCAGAAGTTCTGGTCCCCATTGACTTCAATGGGGTTCGGGTTCGGGGTAAAGTTCGGTCCCGAACCCGAACTTTTTTCCGAAGTTCGGCCAAACCCGTCGAACCCGAACATCCGGGTGTTCGCTCAACTCTAATCATAACAGGAACCGGAACCAACAATGTATCAATGGCATTATACATATAACAAGTGTAAAAAGCGAGGGGAATTTATCAAAATTGAGGCAGACAGAATCTGTCTCTGAACAGACAGTTTAAAACGTATTTCCTGGTAGGTAACACCAAACTTTTGCAGCTCTTCAATTTCCTGCCTGAAAGAATTCACGGCAGTTGCTATATCGGCCCCTATGTTCGGGACAGATTATTCCTTCACAATCAAGGGTAAGGCTCAGTGGCAGTGGCTATAGCAGTGGAAAAGCTTACATAGAAATCAGCAGGATAAATACACAAGCTCAAGGTAAGCAAGCCTGGGTGTTGTAACAGGTTGGAATCAAGCAGGAGAGTAGTCGGTAAATAAGCCAAAGGTTGAGAACAAGTAATTGCAGGTTGGGATCAAGCATAAGTGTAGTTGAGGTACAGGCCAAAGGTCATTAACAAATGGTAATGAACATGCAAGCACCACCAGTGGCTGCAGAAGGGCACAATACTCTGGCAAGCTGCAAGTTCAAAGGCATGATTTGAAAAGAAGTTCATGGGAGAAGCAAGGAGTTCAAGCTTCACCACAAAACAAGATAGAGAGTTTGTCCAAGGGATCAGGAAAGGAGCTGTCCAACATTTCAGGTCGCTCAGCAAGAAGGGCTACTGCCAGACACAGCAGAGGTCTGAGATCCAGATCCTGACAGCTATATTAAATGTTTGTGGCCAAATTCCAAAGCAGCATGGCAGTATTTTGCCTGGGTCCTTGCATAAACTTTTGGTTGCTTGAGGGGTCTGGTGCTTCTAGGAAGTCAAATGATTAGACCATTCAGGAGGAGAGGGTAGAGATAACTGCACTGTCACCATCAAACATGACATCGGGCGGCACCATCCACTTAAGCAGTGTGCCCTGTTCTGCATTCTTCCTAGCTGCCAGCAAACGTACACAATGCGCTGTAACGTAGATGTAACATTCTTGCTCATGTTTGCTGGACTAGGCATCTGTGGTCACATGTACCCTGCTGTTGACCCCATGGTCCAGCAACACAGAGACAACAGCTAATTGTTAATTGAGAGCAGCAATGGTCTTCTGGGCAACAAAATAGTGGCAGGGTACTTTTCAATGTGGTTCAGCACAGGCCTCAAAGTCAGCCCAGCTTATTATTGATGTTTAGTGAATCAGGTTACTGTCACTGATAAAAAATATAAAAATTTAGCTAGTGAAATGTACGCACATGGCTTCTTTATTCTTGATAAAAGCCATTAGCTGTAATTGATTGCAATCTATTAAACTTAGGCTTTTGTGCAATCATTTAACCAAGGAAGGATTGGTTACTATGGGTTACTACAATGTACCCAAGAGTGAGAAATTGAATGGTACAAATACAGACTGTTAAAACCTTTACTGTTACCTAAAACCTTAAAGTTAAGGAAATGTATACCATTTCTTTCATTATTTCAAGTTTTTCTAATCTTCCTTTTTGAAGTCTGAACTCAGTAAATGTCTATAAAATTGCCTCCGACACAGAAAATACAGCTTGTCCTGTTTTGACATTTGCACAGACAGGTAATGAACACACTCGAGCCACATTTATAAATCCATTAAAACCTATTATATACTTTCCCATTATCTGAGTCAGTAAAAATAGGGCTCAATGACCAATTTTTGGTAACTAATATAAATTCCCAGTACTATAACCTTCCCTGTGATAGGGAAGGCACTGTAGGTGATGCAGGTTAGTTAACTGGTACTTAGCAAGTTTGCTCTAATTTGTCCTTCCTAAACAATCTAACAATTTAAATGACAGCTATCAGCTAAATACAGAAATACACAAGCTGACATTCTTAATCTCCTTATGAAAATGTTAATTGACTGGCTGTTGGGTTCACCCACTAACTTTGATATTTTTGAGTTTCTGACCTGAAACAAATATGCAGATCAGGAAAGTTAATGCGGAATTCCACCCAAAAGTGGACGCTCCACTTATCAGCCTCCTCCCTCCCTCTGGTGCCACATTTTACACCTTTCGGGGTTTTTGACAGGTACCTGCTCCCACTTCCGGGTGATCTTGCGGCGCAGTGAGATCACTCGAAAGTTTGGCAGCCCTCATCTGTCCCCCACTGCTGGGCCATTCAGAAAGCACCACGTGCTTCGCGCATGTGCAGTAGGGAACTCGCTGTGAAGCTGAAACGCTTCACTGCCGGGTTCCCTTACTACGAATGGTGGCGGCAGAACCCAAGAGCTGATGGAAAAATCGACTGGGGTGCTGACACAGCTGGATTCCAGGACAGGCCCCCCCCTCCCACCGCTCTCTGTTGCTTACCGGAGCTGCCAACAGCGGCAGAGGAAATTGCGTCTGCTCCCTTGCTTGGCATGGAGGCGAGTGAGGGCCCCCACCGTCTCCATATCATAGCTCATAAAGGGACCCTTTTCTTTATTTTATTTTTTTTAAATGACATTTAATTTTTTCTTTTTTTTATTGCTGTAGCGGGATCTCCGTTGAGGCCCCATGGACTACGTTACCCAGAACCCCATTTGGCACCCAGGGTGCATTGGGCTGCCGCAGAGACTCATGGGTGGGGTATAAAAGGGGAGGGCAAGGCTAAGCCAGGGGTCTTTGGACACCGCGCGGCTGGCAAGAGGACTTCCTGTGTGGACCTGCTGTGAGTGCAAGGCCCGAGGCCTGGGCCTTGTGCACTTCCAGAGAGCCTTCCACCTCGCTGCTGAGCCTGTGCGGCAACTGACATCTACCTGCTCCACGGACGTCGGTTGGAGCAGAGATCCGGCTGTGGCAGATCCTATGTGCGGAGACACAGCGGTGGGAGTTCCGGACTGGGATCGAGTCCGGAGGGGTGAGAGAGCACCTGCTCACAGCTATAACCGAGTACTTTGTTAGGCCTATTGACTGCCTTGGCCCATCGGGTTATACTTGCTTTTCCTGACAGGAGACTAGTTGCAGAACTGATTTATATAGTCTCCGGGGAGTTGCTTCTATTGCCATAGACCACTGTTGGATTACAAATCATTGTTCCTGTATGTGCACCACTGATCATCTTGCATGCGAAGATTCCTCACTTAAAGACTGAACTTTAACTGAGTCAGGCCTGACTGGGGGGTTTATAGCATTGCTGAGCACCATATTACTCACAAAGGGAAAATAGCTATATATATATATATCAGTGTGTGATAGAACTATATGTGCACTATAGTTGTCTAGTGTTATTATTACTGCAGGGCTCTGCATGTATGTGTTACATGGTACTGACCGTTACCCTTTCTATACAAGTAAACCTATTACAGTTAATCATTCTGGTATTGGCGCCCATTACTATATTTCACAACTGTCTGGGCTATTGTGGGATTGTTCAGGAACTGGTATAGAAGCCATACATATAGATACCACCCCTAGACTAGCTGTGCCAGAGAAGGGTCGAGTAGATTGCCGGGGGTTGGCTGTGCTGTGTACAGGGCCTGAAACAAAACCAGCGGCTCTCTTAGTTTGGGGGTATCGCTACATTGCATTTTAGTGTAAATATGAGATCTGAGGTCTTTTTGACCCCAGATCTCATATTTAAGAGGTCCTGTCATGCTTTCTTTCTATTACAAGGGATGTTTACATTCCTTGTAATAGGAATGAAAGTGACACAATTTTTTTTAAAAAGAACAGTGTAGGAGCGCATGTGCGGGATCCTCGGAGAAGGACATGCTCTAACCGAGCTCCGCGCGCCCTGACCCACTATAGCTATATTTAGCAAAGGCGGGGATCGCCGACAGAGAACCACACCGATCGCTTCCCAGGGCCGGTAATGAACCGCAGGGCTCAGGGACAGCCCAAACGGGGACACAATAAGCAACACAGACAGCATGGAGTAGAGAGATTGTCCCCAGCGAGCAGGCAGGAGTCCAGGCGGCCGGACACACGAGGCAGCACAGCCTCCTGGGCAGAAAACTCCATGAATAAGGGGGGGGGAAAGCAGAGCCATCCTAAACAACTCCGAGACCCGTTCTCCTCACAATCCTCAGGAGATTTGGAAGCAGACAAGCGGGGTGAGTCTCCTTCACATGCCCCGTCCCCAGAGTTATATAAGGACACACAGGACTCAGTCGTTTCGCCTGCATCCTCTATGGATGGCAATATGGCTGAGCTGGCAGAGGCCCTGTTTAGTCAGCCCAGACAAAATATAGCAGCACCTCAGATAGCACAATACTCCCCAGATGCAATCCTGTTAGCACACTTCTCTACCATATTGCAGCAGGAGCTTTCAAAGGCCTGTTCTCTGATCACAACGGACCTGAAGAAGGACATTCATGAGCTGGGGGTCGCTTTGAGCACATAGAGACTAAGGTGTACAATACTATCAGGAAGGTCAATCAGAATACCAATATGATCACTGACCTCCAGGACAGGCTGGAGGAAGCCTATTCTAAAATTGAAGATTTGGAAAACCGCTCACGTAGATATTGTGCGCATACGTTGCCTCCCTGAATCGCACACTGACCTAGAAGGGGCTATGAGAGAATTGATGCAGGACCTTATCCCTGATATTATCATCCATCAGATGGAGATTGACCGTATCCACCGGGCTTTAACGGCCCCATGGTCTGATGGCCTGCCGCGTGACGTCATAGTCAAACCACATTACTACAGAATAAAGGAGAAGATGCTGTTGGCAGCCCGCAACAGACAGGATCTACTACTAAATGATGCTCCGATACAGCTCTTTACCGACTTGGCCCCTTCTACAGTACACAAAAGCCGGAACCTGAAGCCGCTTCTACAGCAGCTGGTGAATAAGCAGATCAAGTACCGATGGGCATTCCCCTTCAGACTGTCCTTTACCTATAAGGGTAAATCCCATTCCTTCACAACATTCCAAACGGGTGAGGAAATACTGCTGGACTTAGGGATTATCACACGGGACTCTCGTGCACCATCACCTACCCACCCGGATCATCATCCCCTTTCTCCGTTGTGGCAAGACGACAAGCAATCTCGGACCAGGAATTCTCCACGGAAGACTTGACTAAAGCAGTTGCACCCTACCCCAGGCGGGGTTTGCCGAAGTCCCATGATGATGGACTGAGTCGAGTCCACAATTTTTAGTGGTCCAGGAGTGACCGCTATGGTTACCCATTTATAACGCAGTTCACTGTTTATAGGCATTATTGTCACCATGGTTACCCAATGGTTGCAGTTGGTATTCAGTGTGAAGTTCAGGGTTCGAGTGCTATTTAATGATTGGGACCCCTCAGATACGGGGAAATTTTTTTCCCCCTGGAGCTGCGCCTCCAGGACAGGAGTAACCGCTGGGGAACCTGCCTGTCCTGGGGTCGCAGCCCTCTGAGGGGTAGGGCGGATTTCACCGTCCATAAACAGATCGTGTGTTCAAATAACCTTGTTAACATATGTTAAACCTTGGTGGCCCTGCATAGAAAGATTTCATTATTGGGTTGGGGCGGCCATACATGCCACCCACCTGTAAGACTACTTATCCTCCAGGGAGGATGGTACCCTTACACGTATTTTACCAGATATTGACTCCGGTAGGGGTTTTCCCCCATGCAGCTGCCAATTTACTTAAACTGGTTAAGTTGGTATGCTTAGGTTTATGGCCGAACAACATGTTGCTTCATTTATGTTGGTTACTTACATTCTTCTTTTTTACCCTTTTCTCCCTCCCCCTTGAGCTCCGGTTCTGTGCCCCTTCCCACTCATTGGGCCTGGGAGAAAGCAGACGGAGGTAGCCTCCACCCCAGCGGCCTCGTCCACTACACCGGTGATGCAAGGTAAGAGTGCCCTGCCCTACCACGATGGCTAAGACATACTCCACAGATTACACAGTAATCACTCATAATGTACATGGCTTTAATTCCCCCACCAAACGCACTACAGCATTTCAATTCTATCACAAACAAAAAGCCGATGTTCTTCTACTTCAGGAAACCTATTTATCTAAAACCTTGGCACCTCATTACCTTAATGTTAAATACCCACAGTACTTCCTTGCTTGTGGTCCTGACAAGAAGGGGGGAGTGGTGGTTTGAGAAGCGGACCCCTTTTACACCTATCTCTATAGTTAAAGACAAGGGCGGTAGATATCTTATGGCGGTGGGACGTCTTCATGATCAGCTGGTATCATTTGTATCATACTACGCCCCAAACACTGGCCAGATAGAATTTTTTAGTAGGATGCTTAGGATATTGATGCCCAAGGCCCAGGGACAGTTATACTGGGGGGTGATAGCAACATTCCTCTCGACAGGATTATGGATAAATCAGACCCTACAAAACCGAGTCTGAAACGACCACCGACTGTGAGCAGTAGAGTAGCACGTTTACTTCATTTCCATGACCTGATTGATTCTTGGAGGGAGAATAACCCCACAGCAAGAGACTTTACATACTACTCACAGGTACATCATACTTATTCGAGGATAGATCATTTCTTGGTGTGTACCCCCCTGCTTCCGTACGCAACGTCGGTTAAAATATTGTCAACTCCCTGGTCCGATCATTCTCCGATCAAACTTTCTACTAAGGGGCTTTGGACTACGTTGAATCCCTCTCCATGGAGACTCAATATCAGCTTACTGAATGACCCTATACATTACGTGGAAGTTGAGAAGGAAATACTGGAGTATTTCCAGATCAATAAATCCTCAGACACATCCCCTGCCCTTAACTGGGCTGCCCATAAAGCCACAATACGGGACAAACTAATCCAAATAGCGGCCAGAGCAAAGCGGTCCCGGGAACTGACCATAAAACAATTAGAAGGAAATCTGGAGACTTTAATGGGAGAACAGCACAGAAACCCCGGGATAGACCTTAGACACAGGATAGACGAGGCAAGACTGGCCCTCAAACTCAGCCTGACCACGCAAGTGGAAAAACATATTAGTTGGTCCAAGCATAGGTTCTATACTATGGGAGACAAACCAACTACAATGCTGGCTAGGAAACTAGTGCCCCAGCCTTATATGCCGACCCTACCTAAACTAAGGCTATCTACTGGCCATACCACCCAAAACCCGGAACTGATCCTTAGGGAATTTCTAAATTTTTATGAGAAACTATATAGCGCACCTAGCACAATCGACTCCCGTAAGGTAGAGACATTCTTCTGCGACCTTCACATACCTACATTGACAAGAGACCATGTGGAATTGATGGACAAAGATTTTCTGAAATTTTGGAAGCCATCAAACTTATCCATCCTTCTAAGGCCCCAGGACCAGACAGTTTCCCAGGCCATTACTATAGGAAATATAGGGACTCTTAGACCCCCCACTTATGTAGCTACTTTAATGATTGAAATGAGGTAATAAGCTCCCTAACCATGAAAATGCAGCTTTCATAAACGTCATACCGAAACCGGGAAGGGACCATGGGGACTGCACCAATTATCATCCGATCTCGTTAATTAATACCGACCTGAAAATCTTAACTAAAGTCCTGGCACTGCGACTGAATACTTTCCTCCCAAGATACATCAATCCTGACCAGGCAGGTTTTGTCCCAAACAGACAGGCATCGGATCAAACCCGTTGGGTAATAAATGTGATCTCAGCGGTTCAATCAGACTGGGACGGAAAGGGCCCCAGGAGCGGGATGTTGCTCTCATTAGATGTTCAGAAAGCATTCGATTCCCTCTCTTGGGACTACTTGTTTGATGTACTGGGCCATTTTGGATTTGGCAAGCGCTTTCTGACCCTCCTCCGTACACTGTACAACACGCCGTCAGCCTCATTGATGATCCGAGGCTACCCTTCCCAATCACTGCCCATCAGACGAGGCACTAGACAGGGGTGCCCGCTGTCACCGCTACTATTTGCTCTGGCGATAGAGCCGCTAACTATCAAAATTTGCGCGAGTCAAGATATTCAGGGGATCGTCTGTGGTGATTATGAACACGAATGTCTACTTTTTGCTAACGATTTACTGCTGACCCTGACTTCACCGATCACCTCCCTCCCTAACTTACACGCCGTTCTACAATCATTCTCTGACATTTCAGGGTTACACGTAAACCATGACAAATCTAGGGCACTGAATCTTTCGCTACCAGCCTCTACTCAGAGAACGCTGGAACAGTCTTATCAGTTTAAATGGGAGCCTGAGACTCTTCCGTATTTAGGCATACATCTGACCTCATCTATTCATACGCTATACAAGCAAAATTTTCCTGCCCTTTGTAAACGGTTAACTGAAGACTTGGCTAAATGTCAGGTTCATCCCCCATCGTGGTTGAGCAGACTTCACTCGATAAAAATGAACGTTCTACCGAGGCTACTTTATTTTTTCCGCACTATACCCATGGCATTGGCTAGACACGACCTCCAAATGTTCCAAATAAAAATCCTTAAATTTATTTGGGGAGACAAGAGGCCTAGGGTGAATAAAAGTACAATGTACACCCCAAAACGGAGAGGGGGACTTGGTTTGCCTGACCTGCAAAAATATTTATATGCGGCCCAGGTGGCCCAACTCTCCAGGTTTCATTCCCAGCTACCGCCAGCAATATGGATGGGTATGGAATCCTACTCATGTCGTCCGCACTCAATTTCTCACATAATGTGGCTCCCTATTAAAGAGAGACCGAAAATACTCTGCCCTGCACTGTCTTTCTCGCTAGAGATATGGGATAGGCACTCAAGAACGCATAATTTTAAATCACCCCATACTCCATTGGCCCCACTATTGAGCAACAGAGCGTTCACCCCAGGCCTCGTCCCCCTTGCGTTTGCTTGGTGGACTAATAAGGGACTACTGCGTATAGCCGACCTTTACGACAGTAAGGGAATACTATCTGAACGATCCATGATTGATAAATACCAAATGCCCCCTACAGAATACTATATATATGTCCAGATTCACCATTTTTTGCAAACTTTGGCCCATAAGGGTGACCTAGCAGGATTAACCCCCATGGAATATTTATGTAGTTGCTATGATAAAATTAGAGGCCACATAACAGCCATATACCCGATATTGATGAGTGTATCGACAAAATTTAACTACATAATTCAATGGGAAAAAGAATTTGGAGGAATCCATAGATTTGGGAGAATGGCACAAGATTTCAGAGACTGCATCTCGCTCACTCATCAATACATCGATTATAGAGGCAAACTATAAGGTTCTATTAAGATGGTATATGGTACCGGCCAGGGTGGCCGGGAGCTACCTTCAAATGCTTCCGTGGTTGCAGTCAAACTGGAACTATCTATCATATCTGGTGGTCATGCCCTAAGGTCAGGAGGTTTTGGATCAGGATCTATAACTTCATACACTCCCTCACCCGACTAAATTTATCAAAATCAGCAAGGCATGCTCTTCTGGGGGACAGGGTAGTGGAAGCCTCCAAATTCCAACGGAGTCTTTTGACCTTCATATTTATCTCCACAAAAATTACTATAGCCAGGAATTGGAGATCCGCTGCCCTACCCTTTGATCAGCTCAAGGGCAAATTATCGTGGCTTATGTTAAACGAGAGGTTGACGGCATTGGTGCAGGACAAGATGAAGTTGTTCCACAAAGTGTGGTACCCATGGATTAGATATCTAACACATGACCCCCGGACTCTGGCTCTCTAGGTCTCTTTTTGTGAGTGGGCTCACTGGGCATGGGACCGTGGCTCTTACCCTCCCCCCCACCTTTCCTTCTTTGATCTCTCTCCTCCTTTTTCCTTTCTTCTCTACCTCTCATTCTAAATACCTCTATACTCTGGGGTATTGATCTAGATTTTACAGTTTAGGTTTACTCACGTGTTTATTCATCGCAGGCTATTGTGCAATTGGGAAGCATGGGGTCGATGCCTGCGTGGGTAGGTGAGTCGGGGCTCCCCCTCTGGTTGGAGTGGGAGCCGTCTTCTCCCACCGGGTAGAGGACCCGATATGGGCTGGAATATAGCATGAACATAAAGCATCAGACACAGTGGGCTGAGGAGTGGTTTAATGTTCAGTTACTAGATCTTAGCTTGTCTGATTGGGTCTTTTTGGGTGGTGTCGGTGACACAGAAGAGACTCTCTAACGTTACTGATGAACCACCATGCTATTCCCTAAATTTGGTTGTAGATTGTACGATGAAAAGATGAGATATTCTTGTTGTATTTCCTATATGA
Source organism: Rana muscosa (assembly GCA_029206835.1). Classification (NCBI taxonomy): domain Eukaryota; kingdom Metazoa; phylum Chordata; class Amphibia; order Anura; family Ranidae; genus Rana; species Rana muscosa. Next base: position 966,922,468 of record CM055117.1, on the reverse strand, counting down.
AACTTCAATAAAAATTATTGAAACATAAAAGAACAGTGTAAAAATTAAAAGTAAAAGGTAAAATAAATAAGAATTTTTAAAAACGCCCCGTTCCGCCAAGCTCGCATGTAGAAGTGAACGCATACGCGAGTAGCGCCTGCATATGAAAATGGTGTTAAAACCACACATGTGAGGTATCGCCATGATCATTAGAGCAAGAGCAATAATTCTAGCCCTAGACTCCCTCTGTAACTCAAAACATGCAACCTGTAGAATTTTTTTAAACTTCGCCTATGGAGATTTTTAAGGGTAAAAGCTTGTTGCCAGTCCACTTGCGGGCGCAATTTTGAAGCGTGACATTTTTGGTATCACTTTACTCTGCGTAACATCATCTTTCACAAGATAAAAAAATAATTGGGCTAACTTAAGTGTTGTCTTATCTTTTAATTAAAAAAAGTGATTTTTTTCCAAATAAGTGCGCTTGTAAGTCCGCTGCGCAAATATGGTGTGAGAAAAAGTATTGCCACCATTTTATTTCCTAGGGTTCTAAGTAATTTTCTAGCAAAAAAAAATGTTTTTAACTTGTAAACACCAAATCTCAGAAAGAGGCTCGTGCATTAAGTGGTTAAGGACCGGAAGATTTTCCCCCTCAATGACCAGGCCATTTTTTGAAATACGACACTGCGTCGCTTTAACTGAGAATTGCGTGGTCGTGCGATGTTGTATCCAAACAAAAGTGACGTCCTTTTTTTTCCCCCCAAATAGAGCTTTCTTTTGGTGGTATTTGATCACCTCTCTGGTTTTTGTTTTTTGCGGTTAAGACAAAAAATTACAGACAAGTTTGAAAAAAACAATATTTTTTACCTTTTGCTATAATAATTATCCACCCCCCCCCCCCAAGAAAAAAAATGTCTTCATCAGTTTAGGCCAATATGTATTCTTCTACATATTTTTGGTAAAAAAAAATCATAATAAGTGCATATTGATTGGTTTGCGCAAAAGTTATAGCGTCTATAAAATAGGGGATATATTTATGGCATTTTTATTCTTCATATTTTTTTTCTACTAGTAATGGCGGTGATCAGCGATTTTTAGCGGGACAGATCGGACACTTTTGACACTTTTTTGGGACCATTGACATTTACACAGAGCTAAAAATAGCCAGTAATTACCGTTTAACCACTTAAGGACCGGCCCATGTAGATTTACGTCGGCAGAATGGCACGGACAGGCATAATCACGTTTAAATGCCTGCCATGTGGTCACGCCGCCGGCGGCGCGCTCGCAACCCTGCCGCCTTCCCCATTAGTCGGACCGCGGGTCCCGCGGACTCGATCGCCGCGGGAATCCCTGCGATCGTCTCATGGAGGTATAGAGCGGGGAGAGGCTTAAACAAGCCTCTCCCCGCTCTGCCGAGTGACAATGACACAAATCTCCGCTCTGTGTACTCAGAGCAAAGATCAGTGTCATGTGACACACAGCCCATCCCCCCTACAGTAATAAACACTCAATAGGGAACACTTAACCCCTACAGCGCCACATAGTGGTTAACTCCTTCACTGCCAGTGTCATTTTCACAGTAATCAGTGCATTTTTATAGCACTGATCGCTGTAAAAATTACAATGGTCCCAAAAATGTGCCAAAAGTGTCCGATGTGTCTGCCATAATGTCGCAGTCACAATAAAAATCGCTGATCGCCGCCATTACTAGTAAAAAAAAAAATATTAATAAAAATGCCATAAAAATATCCCCTATTTTGTAGACGCTATAGCTTTTGCGCAAACCAATCAATAAACACTTATTGCAATTGTTGTTTTTTTATATATTTTTTGGGGATATTTATTATACCAAAAAGTAAAAAATATTGAATTTTTTTCAAAATTGTCGCTCTATTTTTGCTTATAGCGCAAAAAATAAAAGCTGCAGAGGTGATCAAATACCACCAAAAGAAAGCTCTATTTGTGGGAAAAAAAGGACGCCAATTTTGTTTGGGAGCCACGTCGCATGACTGTGCAATTGTCAGTTAAAGCGACGCAGTGCCGAATCGCAAAAAGGGGCCTGGTCCTTTAGCTGCAAAATGTTCCGGGGCTGAAGTGGTTAAATGTCACTGGCAGGGAAGGGAATAACACTTGGGGGCAATCAAGTGGTTAAGTGTGTCCTAGGAAGGTGTTTCTAACTGTGAGGGGAGTGGACTGACAGGTAGTAGAGAGAGAGATTGCTGTTTCTGATCACTAGGAACAGCAGATCTTTCTGTACTTCCCTGACAGAACGGGGATCTGTCTGTTAACATTGACAGATCCCCGTTATGGCCCTCTGAGGTGCGATCAAGTGTCTCCAGCAGACATCACGGCCATGCTCATCGGCTCCGGCGTCATGCCACGAGTGCCCCCTATAGCCCTTAAAGTGGCCGCTGTACAGCTACGGCGATTCGCACAGGAGAGCCAACCTGTCACCGTATAACGACGGTGGCTGGTTGGGAACTAGTTAAAGTAGGGTCAGATTTCCTTAACTATATACTGTATGTATGTGTAGCGGGTATTTGAATTTTGTAAGGACTCTGGTGGTGTGAAGGTTCTTGGGGTCCCTGGGTGGCGCTGTTGCCTTGGGCCCGAGCTGAACACACACGCGAACCGTGCCTTTTTGTCCTCCCCTGGAGCTGGTACAGCGGGGCGGGGAACCCGCTGTGATGCAAAGGGAGAGGTCATAAAAGGGGCGGAGGCCCTGATTTTAGGGAGAGAGTCGGAGGACGTGGCCGCGCCCAGGCACCTTCAGCTTGGGTGCTGGCGTTCCGGTGTTCCAGGCCTAGGCGCCCTTGGCCTAGCTGGAGCAGAGATGGAGTCCATCTCAGGCACCTTTAGCCTGGGGTGAGGTACTATGGCGGATGCCTGGGGCTCAGTACCTTCGACTGAGTTCCGCGAGGGTGGAGGAATCCTAGGGGGCCCTAACTCCTTGGGTGCCCGTGTCTGAGTTCGTGACTTCTCCGGAGAGTCCGGCGCAGCATCGCTGGTGACGGAGAGGCCTCCATTTCTTCCTTGGACGGATTTCTTCCTCTGACAGGGGCAAAGTGAGCGAAGGTAATTCACGTTCTATATTACCTAGTCAGTGGCAGTGACTATTCACCACTAGGGATGAGCTCGGTGTTCGAGTCGAACATACGTTCGACTCGAACATCGGCTGTTCGTTCGGCGAACATCGAACGATTTGGGCCGTTCGTGCCAAATTCGAGTGACGCGAACGGCCCACAATACACTGCGCCATCGCAGTGCAATCCCGGCGCTGTGATTGGCCAATCATGCACTGTGACCCTGCATGCTTGGCCAATCACAGCGCCGGCAGCTAGAAGAGCCATAATTGGCCACAGGCAGGTTGCCTGTGGCCAATTATAGCTCAGGGGGTTTAGCACACGCCCCACACTATAAAAGGCCTTGTGTAGTGTGTTCCGGCGCAGGGAAAGAGAAGGATAGGCAGGGACAGTGTTGATATTCTTTGTGCTATTCTTGTGTGCAGGGAGAGAGAAGGATAGGCAGGGAGAGTGTCAGTGTCATATTCTTTGCTAAACCTTGTGTGCAGGGAGAGAGAAGGATAGGCATGGGACAGTGTCAGTGTCATATTCTTTGCTAAACCTTGTGTGCAGGGAGAGAGAAGGATAGGCAGGAAGAGTGTAAGTGTCATATTCTTTGATAAACCTTGTGTGCAGGGAGAGAGAAGAATAGGCAGGGGACAGTGTCACTGTCATATTCTTTACTAAATCTTGTGTGCAGGGAGAGAGAAGGATAGGCAGGGAGAGTGTCAGTGTCATATTCTTTGATAAACCTTGTGTGCAGGGAGAGAGAAGGATAGGCAGGGGACAGTGTCAGTGTCATTGTTGCTAAGCCTCCTGCACAGTATACACCTGAAGCTAGCCCTTATTGCTGTGTTTTCCTGGTGTGTTACACTAACAGGCATTTGCAGCACTTACAGCGGGCGGAGTGTGCCTCCTGCACATTATACACCTAAAACTAGCCCGTATTGCTGTGTTTTCCTGGTGTGTTACACCAACAGGCATTTGCAGCACTTACAGCAGGCGTAGTGTGATTCCTGCAAAATATACTCCTAAAGCTAGGCCTTATTGCTGTGTTTTCCTAGTGTGTTACACCAACAGGCCTTTGCAGCACTTACAGCAGGCGTAGTGTGATTCCTGCAAAATATACTCCTGAAGCTGGGCATTTTTGCTGTGTTTTCCTAGTGTGTTACACCAACAGGCATTTGCAGCACTTACAGCAGGCGTAGTGCGATTCCTGCAAAATATACTTCTGGAGCTAGCCCGTATTGCTGTGTTTTCCTGGTGTGTTACACCAACAGGCATTTGCAGCACTTACAGCAGGCGTAGTGTGATTCCTGCAAAATATACTCCTGAAGCTAGGCCTTATTGCTGTGTTTTCCTAGTGTGTTACACCAACAGGCATTTGCAGCACTTACAGCAGGCATAGTGTGATTCCTGCAAAATATACTCCTGAAGCTAGGCCTTATTGCTGTGTTTTCCTAGTGTATTACACCAACAGGCATTTGCAGCACTTATAGCAGGCGTAGTGTGATTCCTGCAAAATATACTCCTGAAGCTAGGCCTTATTGCTGTGTTTTCCTAGTGTGTTACACCAACAGGCATTTGCAGCACTTACAGCGGGCCGAGAGTGCCTCCTGCACATTATACACCTGAAGCTAGCCCGTATTGCTGTGTTTTCCTGGTGTGTTACACCAACAGGCATTTGCAGCACTTACAGCAGGCGTAGTGTGATTCCTGCAAAAAATACTCCTGAAGCTAGGCCTTATTGCTGGTTTTCCTAGTGTGTTACACCAACAGGCATTTGCAGCACTTACAGCAGGCGTAGTGTGATTCCTGCAAAATATACTCCTGAAGCTAGGCCTTATTGCTGTGTTTTCCTAGTGTGTTACACCAACAGGCATTTGCAGCACTTACAGCAGGCGTAGTGTGATTCCTGCAAAATATACTCCTGAAGCTAGGCCTTATTGCTGTGTTTTCCTAGTGTTTTACACCAACAGGCATTTGCAGCACTTACAGCAGGCGTAGTGTGATTCCTGCAAAATATACTTCTGAAGCTAGGCCTTATTGCTGGTTTTCCCATCTCCCTGCAGGCCATTAGAATGTCTGGAAGGCAAACAAGGTGAGGCAGACAGTCAGGAGCCAATAAAAGAGGGCAAGCAGGCTCTGTGTCTAGAGACAACAGTGCTGGTCGTGGACGCGGTGCATCGCCATCAGCACGTGGCCATGGGACACGCTTGTCCTTCTTTTCGGCAGCTGGACGTGTTGAGCCGCATCATGCCGAAGACTTGGTAGAGTGGATGACCAAGCCCTCCTCATCCTCCTCATCCTCTCTCACCCAGGCTCAGGGTACTGGCAAAGCAGCTGCCAAAGCGTCCTCTTCCCTGGTATCAATGTCATCATCAGTCACTCCTTCCCTAGACCCACCATGTCCTCCTGAGGAGTCCCCCGAACTGTTTGAGCACAGTGTTGGGTACATGCTCTAGGAGGTTGCCTAGCATTTCGAAGGGTCTGATGATGATACCCAGCTAGAGGAAGGCAGTAGCGTGAGAGCAGAGAGAGGGGATGCTCAAGAAGGACACCAATCTGGCAGTCATGTTCCAGCAGCTGCAGCATACTGCCAGATTGGCTCCAGTGATGAGGAGGGAGGGGATGATGAGGTCACTGACTCCACGTGGGTGCCTAATAGGAGAGAGGAGGAGGAGGAGGATGAGGAGGAGGCACATCTCCAATGAGGCAGGATGCCCTCGGGGGGCCAGCGTAAGGGCAGCTCACCGACGGAATCACACCGCAGAGCTCCGCCTGTGCAGGGCGCTGCCTCTGCCCGTTATTCAAAAAGTTCTTTGGTGCGGGCCTTTTTTGAGTCGAGTGCATCAGATCGCACAGCTGCTGTTTGCAACATATGTCTCAAGCGTATATCGCGTGGCCAAAACATCACCCGCTTGGGCACCACATGCTTGACCAGACATATGTTGACCTGCCATGCAGCTCGTTGGCAAGCCTACCTTAAAGACCCACACCAAAGAACAAAGCGGACCTCTCCTTGCACCGCATCAGCTGGGATCTCCAACCCCACTATACCTTCAGTCCTCTCTGAAACCTGCACTGAGAGGAATGAAGGTGTAGAATTAGGTGTGTCACAGCCAAGTACTTGCGGGCACTCTGCTAGCAGTACACCAACGTCCGATTCTATCAGGCAAATTTCCCTGCCCCAGCTGCTGGACCGTCAAAAGAAGTTCACTCCCAGCCATCCACATGCCCAGCGGTTGAATGCTAGCTTGGCTAAATTGCTAGCGCTTCAACTGCTGCCTTTTCAGGTGGTAGACTCGGCCCCCTTCCGTGAGTTTGTGCAATGTGCGGTTCCTCAGTGGCAGGTTCCCAAATGCCACTTTTTCTCACGGAAGGCGATTCCGGCTCTCTACCGGCATGTGGAAGGTAATGTCTTGGCCTCGCTGGACAGGGCGGTCAGCGGTAAGGTGCATATAACCGCTGACTCATGGTCCAGCAGGCATGGACAGGGACGTTACCTTTCTTTCACGGCCCATTGGGTCACTCTTTTGGCAGCTGGGAAGGATGCAGGACAAGGTGCAGTAGTGTTGGAGGTTGTTCCGCTGCCAGGCCTCCAAAATGCTACTACTGGTTGTGACACACCTCTCTCCTCCACCCCCTCCTCTTCTTCTTCCTCCATGGCCTCTTCCTGTGCTTTGTCCTCGGAACCAGCGGTGCTCCGTAGGCGTTCAAGGAGCTACGCAAGTATGCAGGCAAAAAGATGCCATGCCGTGCTTGCGCTGGTGTGTTTGGGGGACAGGAGCCACACTGGGGCAGATATTCTGTCTGCTCTGCAGGGGCAGGCCGAGAGGTGGTTGACGCCACGCCAGCTTAAGCCAGGAAGGGTGGTTTGCGACAATGGCACCAACCTCCTCTCCACCCTCCGACAGGGACAACTGACCCATGTGCCCTGTGTGGCTCACGTCCTTAACCCGGTGGTGCAGCGGTTCTTGGGCAGGTACCCGGGCTTACAGGATGTCCTGAGGCAGGCCAGGAAAGTCTGTGTGCATTTCCGCAGATCTTATAATGCCAGTGCTCGCCTGGCTGAGCTGCAAAAGGAGTTGAACCTGCCCAAGAACCGCCTTATATGTGACATGCACACCAGGTGGAACTCAACGTTGGCCATGCTGCAGCGGCTGCACATGCAGCAGAGGGCCATCAATGAGTACCTGTGCGACTACGGCACCAGGACAGGGTCAGGGGAGCTCTGGTTTTTTTCACCACGCCAGTGGGGCATGATCAGGGATGCATGCACTGTCCTGGCACCATTTGAGGAGGCCACGAGGATGGTGAGCAGTGACAGTGCATGCATCAGTGACACTGTACCTCTTGTCCACCTGTTGGAACATACGCTGCGTGGAATAATGGACAGGGGACTTGAGGCCCCTTTACCCAGACAGTGTTCCTTCTGTCCCACCCATCGCACAGGAAGAGGAGGAGGAGGAGGAGGAGGATTGTGTCAGCATGGAGGTGGAGCCTGGCACTCAGCATCATCAGCAGCAGTCTTTTAGGGATGATTTACAGTCCCAAGAAACCCGTGGACTTGTACGTGGCTGGGAGGAGGTGGCTGCAGATCATGTCGTCCTTAGTGACCCAGAGGACTCCGGACCGAATGCCTCAGCTAACCTACGCTGCATGGCCTCCCTGATCCTGCAAAGTCTGCGGAAGGATCCTCGTATTCTTCGGATCAAGGAGAGGGACCATTACTGGCTGGCCACTCTCCTTGATCCACGGTACAATGGTAAGGTTGCAGACCTTATCTTACCGTCGCAGAGGGAGCAGAGGATGAGACAACTCCGGGAGGCCTTGCAGAAAGGTCTGTGCAACGCGTTCCCAGAGACTGGGAGATTACAAACTCTTGGTCCTGGACAACGAGTTGCTGAGGCTTCGGTCAGTCAAAGAAGGAGCGGTGGGGGAAGGTGGCCGTCTGACCGATGTGTTCAGACAATTCTTTAGTCCGCAGCCCCAAGGTATGATCGGTTCCAGCAACCATCGCCAGCATCTGATATACATGGTGCAGGAATGCCTAGGGGCAAGGTCAGACTTGGACACCTTCCCCACCGAAAATCCTCTGGCTTACTGGGTCTTGAGGATGGATCACTGGCCAGAGCTTGCACAGTATGCAATTGAGCTACTGGCCTGTCCTGCATCCAGCGTTCTTTCAGAACGCACATTCAGTGCTGCTGGAGGATTTGTCACGGATCACAGGGTGCGCCTGTCCACCGACTCGGTTGATCGACTGACCTTCATAAAGATGAACCAGTCTTGGATCACCACCAGCTACCAAACACCTGAAGCTGATATAACAGACTAATTTATTTTCAAATGTCACATCCCTTCAAGACTGATGCTGATGCTGAGTGACTGTCCTGTTATGTTGACTGACTATCCTCCTCCTCCTCAATGATCCGATTGATGATGATAGCTTGGAAGAACATTTTTGTTTCTGGGTGCCGCCACCAGTGGCTAAGGCCCAATTTTTCAAACAGGGGCATGTAATTACAATTTTTTATGCAATGCTTTGCAGCAGGGCTCATTCCTGCACTCCAACTAGAGTATCTGGGAGAGGTTGCAGTGTCGTGGCACCAGCACCAGTAGCTAAGGCCCAATTTTTCAGCCCCTGTTTAACAGGGGCATGTAATTACAATTTTTTATGCAATGCTTTGCAGCAGGGCTCATTCCTGCACTCCAACTAGAGTATCTGGGAGAGGTTGCAGTGTCGTGGCACCAGCACCAGTGCCTAAGGCCCAATTTTTCAGCCCCTGTTTAACAGGGGCGTGTAATTACAATTTTTGATGTAATACTTTGCAACAGGGCTCATTGCTGTTCTCCAAGTACAGTATCTGTGAGGGGTTGCAGTGTTGTGGCACCAGTGCCTAAGGCCCAATTTTTCTGCCCCTGTTTAACAGGGGCATGTAATTACAATTCTTGATCTAATAATTCACAGCAGGGCCCATTCCTGCACCCACCAAGAGTAACTGTGAGGCCTTACAGTGTTGTGTCAACACCACCACCACCACCACCAAATGCCCAATTTTTCAGCCCCTGTTCAACAGGGGCATGCAATTACAATTCTTGATCTAATAATTCACAGCAGGGCCCATTCATGCGCCCACCAAGAGTAACTGTGAGGGCTCACAGTGTTGTGGCAACACCAACATGTAAGGGGCAAATTTCAGCTGAGTATATACGGCAGGCCCCTACTTTCAAACATCCAACTTACAAACGACTCCTCCTTGCAAACGGAAGGATACAACAGGAAGTGAGAGGAAATCTACCCCTAGGAAGGCAAATTCTCTCCTGTAAGAGTTAATATGGGAAAAAAAGTGTCTCCTCTCCACTGATGCTTTATCACCAATTCTTGTTTCAATAAAAAACCCAAATTTTCAAAAAACATTTGTCATTAGGACGGAAAGTGAGGTGAACTGTTCTGAACAGGTGCACACTGCACAGACAGCAAAACAAATGTTACAGGGGTGATAACCCTTCCCTATGTTTTCCAAAAAGTTTAAAAATAGATTTTTTGGCTGGAGCTACACTTAAACAATGTACCTGTTCAAAATTACAAACAGATTCTACATAAGAACAAACCTGCAGTCCCTGTCTTGTATGCACCGCCTGTATACGGCTGTTCAGAGTATATAGGGCCTTTTTTCTTTTGTGTGCGGGGTTCCCCTTAATATCCATACAAGACCCAAAGGGGCTGGTAATGGGCTGGGGTGGGGGGGGGGGGGGGAGATGGGGTAGCTATGCCATTTTTCTTAAAGATTTTCATCCATATTACCGGGACCAGACATTACATTAAAGCCGCAAGCAGTTTTAAATGGCTTTTTTTCCTTTAGAAATGTAATTTTGTGCAGGGACAGTTCTAAACACGGGAAACACGTGGCACTTCACAGGCATACTTTAGACACCCCCCAGGTACGATATTTAAAGGAATAATTGACTTTTTTTTTTCACTTTATGCTTCATTAAAATGACTGCTCCAGAAAAACGTCCGTTTTTAAAACTTCTTTTTGCATTGATACATGTCCCCTGGTGCAGAACCCGGGTTCCCAAACCCTTTTTAGGACAATAACATGCATAATAGTCGTTATAATTAGCACTTTAGATTTCGAACGTTCGCATCCATTATATTTAATAGGGTTCTAAAGTTTGTGCGAACTTTCGGTCCGTTTGCGGGTTCTGGTGCGAACCGAACCCGGGGGTGTTCGGCTCATCACTATTCACCACTGGTGACAGCACAGTGGGCAGCAGCAAGAAGGGGAAGGATTGTGCCTCGATCTGTTCCCCACGTTTCCAAAGGAGAAAGATTGTTTTATTGCTTGGCGAGAAGAATAAAACTGAGTTGTACCTATTCACTGTGTGGAACTTGTGTTACTAAGCAAAAGAGTCAGGGACGAAGGACTGGACCTGACTCCAGGACACCTACACCAAAGCCCAATCTTCTTGTCTTCACCTCTTAGTTACGGGAGGACATGGGCCGTGGTGTGTATCATCTCTCTCCCAGGTACCCATAGACAACAGCCATATAACCGATAAAGCAAGGGAGAGGGGTGAGGCCGCTACATATGTATTGGGTCAGTGATTCTAAAAATTAAGCTAGCCTCTTATAAGGCAAAAGTTAGGAATGGCAGCTTCAATGACAGGGTTCATTTTTAGTGTATTTCCTCTTTTGTAATCAAATTTGAGAAATCCCCACAATATGTTTGTTACATGTTCACGTTCACATTCACACAACATGCCTACAAATGAATTCCAAATATATTTCCAAGTGTTTTTTTGCAGCGGGTTTATATATAGGACTCTATAAACAGCTAAACCACTTCAGCTCCAGAAGAATTTACCCCCTTTCTGACCAGGCCCCTTGTCAGTCACTTTAACTGACAATTGCGTGGTCCCGCGACGCTGTACCCAAACAAAATTGATGTCCTTTTTTTCCCACAAATAGAGCTTTCCTTTGGTGATATTTAATCACCTCTGCTATTTTTATTTTTTGTGCTATAAACAAAAAAAGACTGCAATAAGCGCATATTTATTGGTTAGCGCAAAAGTTATATGCCGCGTACACACGATCATTATTCACGGCGGTTAAAAAACCGCCGTGAATAATGTCATTAAAAACAAGGGAACGACTTGTTCCCCACACACGGTCGTTTTCCACGTCGTTTTTTCTCTTGTCGAGAAAAACGACCGTCTGTGGGCTCCGCGGCAGTGTTTCCCTATGGGAAACACTGCCGCAGAAAACATGTTGAAAAAAACGACGAGAAAAATTAGAACATGTTCTAATTTTTCTCGTCGTTTTTAATGCCGTTTTTCTCGTCAAAAAAAAAAACGACAGAAAGCCCACAGACTATCGTTTTTCTCGTCGAATGGGAAAAATGTCGTTTTTCTCGACGAGAAAAACGGCCGTGTGTACGCGGCAATAGAGTCTACAAACTATGGAAAAGATTTATGTCATTTTTTTTTTTTTTTTTCTAGTAATAGCGGTGAACTGCAAATATTTTACATTTTTTTGCGGCGGACAGATCGGACACTTTTGACACTTTTTTGGCACCATTGACATTTATACAGCAATCGGTGCTATAAAAATGCACTGATTACTGTGTAAATGTACTGGCAGGGAAGTTAACACTAGGGGGCGATCAAGGGGTTAACTGTGTTACCTCAGTGTGTGTTCTAACTGTAGGGGGAAGGAACTGACTAGAGGAGAAGTTGTTCCTAGCTAGCAGGAACACACAATCTGTCTCTCCTTTCCTCACAGAACAGGGATTTGTGTGTTTACTCACACACACGTCCCTGTTCTGGCTCTCATACCCGAGATCGCGCGTGGCCGGCGGTCATCGCGACCGCTGGCCACGCGCATCGGTTCCCTCGCAGTGCAGCAGGCGCGCGCGCCCCTGCTATCCCTGTTTGAAGGGCAGACGTACAGCTATGATGGCTCATGGGAAGGTGCCGACCTGTCGCAGGATAATGACGCCAGCTGGTTGACAAGCAGTAAGTGTTTGTAAAGGTAAAAGTTTTTTTCTACCTTAATGCATTCTTTGCATTCTCTTAAGGTAAAATAAACCCTTTAATAGTAGCACCCCCTCTCCCCCAGAGTCCGATTTGGATCCAGCGATGTGTACGTCTGCAGAAGTTTTTCTCCCCTCTCCCTGCTCTCACAGGTTTGGCTAAGAGCTGTGGGAGCCATTGGCTCCTGCTGCTGTCAGTCAAAATCTATAAGCAGAGCGGAGGGGCAGTGCCAAGCAGAGCTGTGTGTCTGAATAGGTGTAAACAGCTTGGTTCGGGAGCGAGCCTGCATGAGTGCCCCCCAGGTAACGGCTTCCTATGGTGGGTACTGGGGGGGGGGAGGCAAATTGGGGCTGCTCATTGCTAAACCATTGCACAGAGTAGGTAAGTATGACATGTTTGTTATTTAAAAAACAGAAAGCTTTACAATCACTTTAAGCTATTTATTGTTTAACCACTTCAATACCAGCCATTTTCACCCCCTTCCTGCCCAGGCCAATTTTTAGCTTTCAGCGCTGTCACGCTTTGAATGAAAAATGCACGGTCATGCTGTACCTCAATGAAATGTTGATCGTTTTTTTCCCACAAATAGAGCTTTATTTTGGTGGTATTTGATCACCTCTACGGTTTTTATTTTTTGCTCTATAAACAAAAAAAAAACTGTCAATTTTGAAAAAAAAAACACAATATTTTTTACTTTTTGCTATAATAAATATCCCATTTTTTAAAAAAGAAATATTTATTTTCCTCAGTTTAGGCCGATATGTATTCTACATATTTTTGGGAAAAAAAATAGCATTAAGCGTATATTGATTGGTTTGCGCAAAAGTTATAGCACCTACCAAATAGGGGACAGATTTATGACCTAATTCTTTTTATTTATTTTTTTACTAGTAATGGCGGTTATCTGCGATTTTTGTGAGGACTGTGATATTGCGGCGGACAGATCGGACAGTTTTGACACTATTTTGGGACCATTGACACTTATACAGCGAACAGTGCTATAAATATGCACTGATTACTGTATACATGTCATTGGCAGGGAAGGGGTTTACTCTAGGGGGCGAGGAAGGGGTTAAATGTGTTCCCTAGGGAGTGATTCTAACTGTGGGGGGGGGGGACTGACTGGGGAAGGTGACGGATCGGTGTCCCTATGTACAAGACACCATCGGTCTCCTCTCCCCTTAAAGGATGTGGATCTGTGTGTTTACACACACTGATCCACGCCCCTGGCTCTGTAACCCGCAATCGCGGGTGCCTGGTGGACATCGCAGCCACCAGGCATGCGCACCGGCTCCCGAGTGACGCGGCGGGCACGCGCGCACGCCGCCTGCGGCTTCGCTCGCCCCCTATCGCCCGGGAAGCCGAGGATGTCATATGACGGCCACCCAGGATGGCAGAGCCACCTTGCGGCCGTCATTTGACTATATGAGGGATGGAAAGCCGTTAAAATAGCATGCAACTCTTTCTACTAATTACTCACCTCCATGCCTTTCTAAATGAGATAATGACATTCAAACTAAATTCATTACTGCACAAATAGACAGAGTTATTCATATTAAACACAAAGCATCCATAGCTAATCAATTCACAGGATGGTGTGTAGATCTAATTCATCATTTTAGACCTTTTGGACTGTAAATCCAGTAAGATACAGTACATGCCACTAGATACTCTGGTACCAAAAGGTCTAAATGAAGAATTTTATCTATACATCATCCTATAATTTATTAGTTAAAATGCACCATAAATTATGATGTATGGGTTAAAAATGTATCATTGTTTATATGATTTTTTGGGTCCTGGCAGGTGATGGAAGCATTATAGAACATTGGGGATGTTGAAAATTTGTTTGGTATATGACATCCATGAATTAAGCAGAAGCATTTTTCAGTACGTATGAAATGTAGAATTCTTATGTTTCCACGATCATTATTAAAGAGGTTCCTTAACCACTTGCTTACTGGGCACTTAAACCCCCTTCGTACCCAGACCAATTTTCAGCTTTCAGTGCTGACGCACTTTGAATGACAATTGCGCGGTCATACAACGCTGTACCCAAATGATATTTTTATCATTTTTTTCCCACAAATAGAGCTTTCTTTGGGGGGTATTTGATCACCTCTTCGGTTTTTATTTTTTGCGCTATAAGCAAAAAAAGACAGAAAATTTTGAAAAAAACACAATATTGTTTTACTTTTTGCTATAATAATATCCCAATTTTTTTTTAAACAATTTTTTTTCTCAGTTTAGGCCGATACGTATTCTTCTACATATTTTTCTTAAAAAAAAAATGCAATAAGCGTATAGTGATTGGTTTGCGCAAAAGTTATAGCGCCTACAAATAGGGGAAAGATTTATGACATTTTTATTATATATTTTTTTACTAGTAATGGCGGTTATCTGCGATTTTTGTCAGGCCTGCGATATTGCAGCAGACATATCGGACACTTTTGACACTATTTTGGAACCATTCACATTTATACAGCGAACAGTGCTATAAATATGCATTGATTACTGTATAAATGTTACTGGCAGGGAAGGGGTTAACACTAGGGGGCGATCAAGGGGTTAAATATGTTCCCTGGGAGTGATTCTAACTGTGTGGGGGAGGGGACTGACTGGGGGAGGTGACCGATCTGTGTCCCTATGTACAAGGGACACAGCATCGGTCTCCTCACTCCCTGACAGGACGTGGATCTCTGTGTTTACACACAGAGATCCACGTCCTGCCTCTGTAACAGCCGATCGCGTGTACTTGGCGGACATCGCGGCCGCCAGGCACGCGCATCGGCAACACGTGACACGGCAGGCACAGCTGTTCCCCGCCGCGCGCCCTCGGCGGCGCGCAGCGGGAATGAAAACAGCAGGACGTCCAGGGACGTCCACCCGGCACTTGAGAGCCGCGCTGCAGACGTCTTTCATCTATAGCGCGGGTCTCAAGTGGTTAATCTCTTTAAAAAGTAAAAAAAAAAAGTCAGCAGCTACAAATATTGTAGCTGCTGACTTTTAATAAAAAGCTACTTGCCTGTCAAGGGATCCAGCGCTTTTCTTACCCAGCCAGTTCTTTGATTTTTCGAGTCCCAGGCACCTGACCGGCAGTCTCCTGGGACCTGTGATGCTTCCTAGGAGGTTGTGGGCAGGGAGGGGATGTGAACTAGACGATTCCAGTGGAAATGGGAGTTGGTACCTGTCAAAACTAGGTACCCGCTCCCTAAAAAAAACAAAAGTAAGAGAGAAGGGGTGGGGGGAGGAGATATAGTGGAAATTCCCTTTTAAGGTGAAGTTTCACTTTAATTAATCACTTCATGTATAATATACATTGTTTTATTATTTTTAATTTATCATTTTAACACAATGCATAATTATTTTTATTATTCTACTATGGTAATATTGATTGGTAATTACCATTTTCTACCATCTTCTAATGTACACTCGCCCAGTTAATAGAGAGGGTACATACGTTTTCTTACCATATGATCAGATTATAAATAATACCATACATTTAGTGCACTTGTTATATTTGTAACAGAAAGCTATTTGCGGAGAATTGTACTACATCATCGTAATGTTCCTGCCCCCTGTCAAAATCCAGTTACTTAGTATCAGCATTTGTCTCCAGGGAATAGGCTTGAGAAAGAAGAAGTTCTCCTCGAACTACAGTATGTCCTTCTTGGGAGATACGGTGCATTTAAAAGTAGAGGGTGAGCAGGTTGACTTCACACTGCTCAAATCGCAAGGACAGCGGCAGATCAACACACACTAGTAGGTCCTTGATCCTGTAGCCCTGTTTGATGTAGACCTCACCACAGGCTATGGAGAAACAGAATGACCCTCTACCAACTAAGATCTCTGGTCTCACTTCAACATGGCACTTTTATTACTGTCCATGTGAGTGGATACTTTTCCTTAATAAAGGTGTTTAGACTGAATTCTCACTGTTGCAGTGCACTGTTTGCTCTATTCCATCTGGCTCCCGCTGCTGTCAATCAAAGGCTTTGACATGGGAGCAGAGGATAGGGCCGAGTCCCACTGTCTGTTTTAATGGATGCAGCAGCGGGACTCAGGAGTGAGCCCGCCTGTTGCCCCCATGGAAAGCCGCTTTCTGTCAGGGCACCTGATAAAGAGCAAGGGTCTGGAAAGCCGATGGGGAAAGAAAAAGAGGATTGGGGCTTCTCTGTGCAAAACCATTGCATAGGGCAGGTAAGTATAGGCGTGTTTGTTATTTAATATAAAAAAAAAAATATGTTTACAACCACTGTGAACAGTATTGACTATCTTGTTACAATGGCATTGGAAAGTCAGTGGGATATATTAGGTGACAAGGAAACATGTTGTCCATAAAGTTGATGTGTTGAAGGCAGAAAAAATGCGCATTGCAGTTTGTTGTGTATGGGGCATTGTAGCTGCAGGCCGGTCAGGGTGCCTATGCTGACCCATGTTCACAGGCAAAAGCACCTACAATTCACACATTAGCATTAGAACTAGACCACAGAGCAGTTGATGAGGGTGGCATGGTCTGATGAATCACGTTTTCTTTTACATCATGTGGATGGCTGGGGACATGTGCGTCACATACCTGAAGAAAAGATGGCACCTGGATACAGTATGGGAAGAGGGCAAGCCAATGGAGCCAGTGTGACGCTTTGAAAAATGCTATGCTGGGAAACCCTACCATTCATGTGGATGTTACTTTGACATGTACCACCTACCTAAACATTGTTGCTGACCAAGTACACACCTTCATGGAAATTGTATTTCCTGATGACAGTGGCCTCCTTCAGCAGGATAATGTGTCCCGCCACACTGCAAAAATGGTTCAAGAATAATTTGAGGAATACAACAATGAGTTCAAGAATCTGACTTTGCCTCGAAATTCTCCAGATCTCAATTTATCTGAGGGATGTGCTTAAAAAGCAAGTCCAATCCATGGAAGCCCCACCTCACAACTTATAGCACTTAAAGAATCTGCTACTAACCGCTTGATGTAAGTTACCACAGAATACTTTCATGTGGCATCCATGTTTCGAAGTATCAGGGCTGTTTTGGTGGCAAAATGGGTCCTACTCAATATTAGGTGGGTGGCCATAAACGTATGGCTTATCAGTGCATGTCACTTATGTCATGTGAGTGTTCCCTACTCCTTTAACCTTTTTTGCAACTGGGTGACCCCGCCACCTTCTGACATCATGGTTACATTACCGGGTGGCCCCGTCCTTGCCTATGTTGTGGAGATTTTTATGGAGATGTATTTAATATGTATTGTCATAGTGTCACCCAGTGTTAGTACTTCCGCAACCCGCTCTAAAAGAGCTGATTGGGGTAGTCTGAGGCTGGTTGAATCCCGTCTGATAGGGGAAAACGTCTTGAGGTTGGAGTGTGATGTTTGCAGGGTGCAGATATGTCCACCGACGGGGGGCCCTCTGTGCATTAGCACGGACGATCGTTGAGGAGGGGATGTCCTCGCTCTGCAACAACATCATTGGTTATGAGCAGATGCGTGCTCTTGTCTCTGCTGTGTCTGATCAACATTGATTGGGATTCGTAGTGCGCATCTGCAGATAGCCTCCCTCCCCCATTCAATAATAGTATAATCTGAATAAGCGTTATTCTATGGAATAGGTCAGAATGAGGATTCTTATCAGCGGTAATATGAGAGCTTATGATCGTTTCAGAGTCAGGGAAGGCGTCCATGTTTTAAATCAATACGGCTTCGTTTGCTGGGAGCATATACGCTTTCCCTGCCCGGACACACCCATAAGACGTTAGCCATCATGCGTTATTGTATTCACTGTATGTATTATTGTATTGAATCCTTTCATTCCCTGTTGGAAGGGATGTCCTTGGCATTTTCCCTATGTGAAGGTCACATGCTGTGACCTCACTTCCTGTTGGTAACTTCTTTAGTGAGGATCACATGCTGTGACATCACTTCCTGTTGGGATTTTAATCCTGTGGGGATTTCAATAAAAGGAGAGACACACAGCTCCCAGACACACTATGCTGGGAGGCTGAGATGAGAACATAAGCTGTGTGGTGCTGCCTTTCTTGGGATGAATGATGGGACGAATGAACGGTGAGTGGATCTTAGCAAACTTAGCTAAAGATAGCATTATTGCAAAAAGATGAATCTAAAGTGTGTGCTTATAGAGCACCGGAAATATGGGCTGTGTGCTCTGCATAGAACCAATAATTCCACGACACCTATATAAGAGCTGTCAAAGCGAAGAGAGAGCAGTCAGCGGGAGGCCTCCCATGGATTAATTTTTTTAATAATTTTCGAGTCCGTCAGGCGGCGTAATTGATGGTGGATTTACATTTCTTTTTTAATAAAGTATTTGTCAAAAACTATCGCTTGTGGTTTTTACTTTTTGACACTTTTTTGGTGAATGGGTAGGGGTACGATGTACCCTATACCTATTCACATAGGGGAGGCCAGGATCTGGGAGTCCCCTTGTTAAAGGGGGCTTCCATATTCCGATAAACCCCCCACCCGCAGACCCTGAGAACCACAGCCCAGGGTTGTCGGGAAGAGGCCCTTGTCCCCATCAACATGGGGACAAGGTGCTTTGGGAAGCACCCCAAAGCACCCTCCCCATATTGAGGGCAAGCAGCCTGGTATGATTCAGAAGGACGCTCGCTCGTCCTCTCCTCTTTTCTGGCCTGCCAGGCTGCATGCTCAGATAAGGGTCTGGTATGGATTTTGTGTGTGTGTGGGGGGGGGGGCACGCTGTTTTTTTTTTTTCATCTTGGCGTGGAGTTTACCTTAGAAGTATGGGTTTCTTTTTTTCCCCCCATTCATACTAACCTCGGTGGATGCAGCATCGGTCCGACTTCTCCTTCAACCACTTCCGGACTGCCGCACGACTATATACGTCGGCACTTTGAAGTGGGATATCTCTGCTATGGCAGCAGCTAGCTGCCATAACCCAGATATCCTCGTCTTCAAGCAGCGGTCCGGTTTTCCGATAATGGTGGTCTCTGCGGCGGATTCGCCGCAAGATCACCATTATCGGGGGCAGGAGAGGGGCCCCCCTCCTGCTGCTCTCCTGTGCCCTCTGCCGCTCACCGGAGCCGTGGCTTATCCGTGGCTGGGTATGGACATGAGTGAGGGAAAGATGGCCCCCATCCGTCTCCATACCATAGCAGGGTGGAAGCGACGTCAAAACGTCACTTCCGCCCATAGCTCTCAAAGGGCCATTTTATTTGTCAATATTTTTTCTTTAAAACAGTGTAAAAATGAATAAAATAAAGTTAAATAAATAAGAAACATTTTTTTAAAGCTCCCCGTCCCGACGAGCAGCGCCCGCATATGAAAACGGTGTTTAAACTACACATGTGAGGTATCGCTATGATCGTTAGAGTGAGAGCAATAATTATAGCCCTGGACTTCCTCCGTAACTCAAAACATGCAACCTGTAGAATTTTTTAAACGTTGCCTATGGAGATTTTTAAGGGTAAAAGTTTGTCGCCATTCCACGAGCAGGCGCAATTTTGAAGCGTGACATGTTGGGTATCAATGTACTCGGTGTAACATTTTCTTTCACAATATAAAAAAATGGGCTAACTTTACTGTTGTTTTATTTTTTAATTCAAAAAAGTGTATTTTTTCCTAAAAAAGTGAGCTTGTAAGACCGCTGCGCAAATACAGTGTGACAAAAAGTATTGCAATGGCCGCCATTTTATTCTCTAGGGTGTTAGAAAAAAATGTATAATGTTTGGGGGTTCTAAGTAATTTTCTAGCTAAAAAACGTTTTTTCCTTCATTCTGTCATAGGGTTCCTCTTAACCACTTCAATACACTGTATTATATACTCTGCACTGCATTATATACTCTGCACTGCACTATATACTCTGCACTGTGTTATATACACTACGCTGACTGCACTATATACCCTGCACTGTGTTGTATACACTATGCTGACTGCACTATATACTCTGCACTGTATTATATATTCTACACTAGCTGCACTGTATTGTATACACTACGCTGACTGCACTGTATTACTGTATATATTCTACACTGACTGCACTGTACTTTATATTCTACACTGACTGCACGCTCAATCCACTAACTATTCTCCATAATCTATCTCCATTTTATTATTATTCAAGATTGCACACAGAGGTATGGATTAATGTTTCATGTTTTATTATACATACTGTGACAGCAGGAAGGTAAAGTCACCTGGTTGCATCCAGGGGGGTAGATATATTTCGCCCAGATTCAGGCTTTACGCCGACTTATACAACTAGGTGGAGAGTTGTATAAGGCTAGTGGGCTCATGGATGACTCATACCTCTAGGGAGAGTGTGGGGCGTCGTGCAGACAGAGATGAGGAGACCAGCTGAACCTTGTCAGCTCATTTAGGCCTCTATAAGAACTCCCAGCTTCATTAGATGTTAGCTCATGCCTGGAACCAGACCTGTGTGGACTGTCTAGGGAGAGTGAACCCCTGTGCGGTGAGGCAAAGCCTGTGTGGCTATTTGTTTGGACTTTTACTAAACCAGGGACTTAGGGACTAGGACAGCACTAGGCTGATCCCAGTTGTTAGTTAGGAAACCTGTATGTTTAGTCAGAGGTCAACTTGACCAGGATTTATTTTGGTTATGTTTCTTTTGCTTTGCTGTGTTTTGTCACTGTAAATAGAAAATAAACCGCACCTTTTTTGATTTTGAAAACCACAACCTCCGTTTGCTGGGCCTGTTTTGTGTGGGGAGCCCATCCCGGGGGTCACACACACCCGCTGCCGAGCTAACCCCCTCACAGTTGGTGGAGAACCAGTGGCAGTTTTTTTTAAGCCAGCATGGAGGAGATACTGAAGCAGCTGGCTCTAGCAAATGCCAATCAACAGCAGACAAATGCAGGTTTGCAAAGGAGCCTTGCAGCCCAGCAACAGACAAACGCAACTTTGCAACAGAGTCTGGAGGCTCAGCAACGAGCCCAGCAGCAATCTGAGGCCCGCTTCATAGACCTGTTGCAGAAGCAAGAGCAGAGACTACAACAACAGATGGAAGCAGTAATGCAGCAACGTCCGCAGACCAGTGAGGAAAGCCGTCCCACTAATACCGCGTCCTTTGGGGTGAGTCGTTTATTGACAAAAATGACTGGAGAGGATGATCCAGAGGTATTTTTGACCACATTTGAAAGGACCGCTGAAAGAGAAAAGTGGCCTGAGGAGCAGTGGGCTGGACTGGTGGCTCCTCTGTTAACTGGTGAATCGCAAAAAGCTTACTATGACCTAGAGCCTAACCAAGCAAAAGACTATGTGATGCTAAAAGCTGAAATATTGGCAAGGCTGGGTGTCACCCAGGCTGTCCGGGCTCAGCGTGTGCATAACTGGACTTTCCAGCTTGGAAAACCCCCCAGGTCTCAAATGTATGATCTCATTCACCTGAGCAGAAAGTGGCTACAGCCAGAGACTTTGTCCGCACCAAAGATTGTGGAACGTGTTGTAATGGATCGGTTTTTGAGAGCTCTTCCTACTGCCATCCAAAAGTGGGTAAGCCATGGAGACCCAGAGACGGCCGATGGTCTTGTGGATCGTGTGGAGAAATACTTGGCTACAGAGAACCTGACGGCCTCTTCCAGAGACACTCGGACTTTCCACCCTAAGACCAGACCATCCCCAGGGGCGGATAAGAGGATTCCAAGGGGTGAGGGTGGAGAGAGTGAGAGGGTGGGAGCTCTACCCCAAGTTTGGCGAGAACAGCCTGGGAAATCAGCGGCTCAAGAGGCGGCAAGAAGGATCGTTTGCTACCGCTGCCGGCAAGCGGGACATATTGCAGCCAATTGCCCGGTTGTGGAGGAACCCATGCAGTGTGACTTTCTGACGGGCAGACGTCAGTCGCTGTGTGCGACAGTCGCATGCACTGCCATTCGAGGAACTGAGAAACATTTATGCAAAATGTGTGTTAATGGTAGAAATGTTGTGGTATTGCTGGATTCAGGTAGCCTTGTGACCCTGATAAAGGCTGAGTTAGTTAAAACAGAGGTCTCTGGGAATAGCAAGGTAGCTGTTATTTGTGTGCATGGGGACACCCGAGAGTATCCAGTGACTACAGTGTGTTTCGAGACCCCCAAAGGTACCCTCTCTCATCCAGTGGGCTTAGTATCTCAGTTACCGCATGACGCCATTGTGGGAAGGGATTTTCCGAAGTTCTGGGAACTGTGGGATGATCCTGAGCCCCTCACTGGTGCCCCTATGTACCAGGAATGTGATAGCCAGAACTCCCCTGAGAGTGGTGAGGACTCTCCGGAATTTCCCTTATCAGTATTGGCAGGGGAGACTCAAGAAACTGGAGAGGAGCCCACCTCCTCAGACGAAAACCTACCGTCTGTGGAGTTTTCTGATCTTGAGGTTCACAGGGAAAACTTTGCCACAGAACAGTTGAAAGACCCCGCCCTAATAAAGGCACGGGAAAACGTAGTGAAAATAGATGGTGAGTTAGTGAACCCAGATAATACCTGCACTTACCCATACTTCAGCGTAGAGAAGGACCTACTGTATCGGGTGGCAAAAAGGGCAGAAGAAACCGTTGAGCAGCTTGTGGTGCCCAAACCTTACAGGAAGTTGGTGTTGGAGTTGGCCCATGGGCACATTCTTGGAGGTCATCTGGGGACAGAGAAAACCCGAGAGAGGGTATTACAGAGATTCTATTGGCCGGGGGTGATGAAGGACGTAGAAAATTATTGTTCCTCCTGCCCTGTGTGTCAGAGGTTGGCCCCGATGCCACATTTCCGTAGCCCGCTGGTCCCTCTACCCATCATTGAGGGCCCATTTGAGAGGATCGCCATGGATTTGGTAGGTCCTATAATCAAGTCCGCTAGGGGGCACCAGTACATATTAGTTATAATGGACTATGCCACCCGTTATCCAGAAGCGATCCCTCTCCGAAATACCTCGGCCAAAACCATAGCCAAAGAGCTATCTCTTGTTTTTAGCCGGGTGGGTATTTGTAAGGAACTGCTTACGGACCAAGGTACACCCTTTATGTCCCGGGTTATGAAAGAGCTGTGTAAATTGTTCAAAGTGACGCAATTGCGTACGTCTGTGTATCACCCCCAAACCGATGGGCTGGTTGAAAGATTCAACAAAACCCTAAAACAAATGTTGAAGAAAGTGGTGGATAGAGATGGAAAGGATTGGGACTGTTTACTTCCTTATTTGATGTTTGCTATTAGGGAGGTGCCCCAATCCTCTACGGGATTCTCCCCCTTTGAGTTACTGTATGGGAGACACCCAAGAGGGCTGTTGGATATTGCCAAGGAAACTTGGGAAAGTGAGAGTTCTCCCCACAGGAGTGTGATTGAGCATGTCGCCCTGATGCAAGATCGAATTGCACAGGTAATGCCCATCGTGAAGGAACATTTGGCCCAAGCGCAGTTGGCACAGCAGAGAGTGTACAACCGTGGAGCCAAGACCCGTACCTTTTCCCCGGGGGATAGGATATTGGTACTTGTCCCTACGGTTGAAAGTAAATTCCTTGCCAAATGGCAAGGCCCCTACGAGATAATGGAAAAAGTGAGCGAAGTGAATTACAAGGTCAGACAACCAGGAAGGCGAAAGCCCGAACAGATCTATCACGTTAATCTGTTGAAAGCCTGGAGGGATAGAGAGTCCCTAGTCGCAGACACTTGGTCACCAGCTCAAACTGGTTGCGTGATTCCTGAGGTTGGAATAGCAGCCACCTTGTCACAACCCCAACAACAGGAGGTTAAGGAGTTTGTGCTTCGCAACAAGGAGGTATTCTCTGAGCTGCCGGGACAAACATCTGGGGTAGAGCATGACATCATTACCCCGCCCGGTGAAAGGGTGAAGTTAAAACCCTATCGGATCCCAGAGGCAATACGGGAGGAAGTACAGAAAATGCTGAACTTAGGGGTGATAGAGGAGTCCCAAAGTGATTGGTCTAGTCCCATCGTGTTGGTGCCTAAACCGGATGGGAGCTGGCGATTTTGTAACGATTTTCGGCAGTTGAACAAAGTTACAAAATTTGACACCTACCCCATGCCACGTATAGATGAGTTGATCGACCGGCTGGGAACAGCCCGATACATGACGACTCTTGACCTCACAAAAGGGTATTGGCAAATCCCCCTGGCCAAGTCGGCCAAAGAGAAAACCGCATTTGTAACCCCAGACGGGGCGTTCCAATATAAAAGAATGCCGTTCGGGTTACAGAATGCGCCGGCCACATTCCAGCGGAAAATGGACCAGATGCTGAGGCCCCATCGGAAGTATGCTGCGGCTTACCTGGATGACGTAATTGTCCATAGCACAGATTGGGCCTCACATCTGCCAAAAGTGCAAGCAGTCCTGGACTCTGTTCGGGAAGCGGGGTTTACGGCTAACCCCAAGAAGTGTACCATTGGGCAGGAGGAGGCCAAATATCTTGGGTACACCATTGGGAGGGGAGTAATAAAACCCCAACTCAACAAAGTCGAGGCCATCCAGAGTTGGCCACGTCCCAACAGCAAGAAGCAGGTACGAGCCTTTCTGGGAATCGCTGGGTATTATCGGCGATTCATTCCCCACTTTGCTTCTAAGGCTGTGCCCCTAACCAACCTGACGAAGGGGAAAGGGTCGGTCATGATTAAATGGACCCCCGAGGCTGAGGCAGCATTCCAATTCTTGAAACAAGCCTTATGTAGCCAGCCAGTGTTGTACTCACCCGACTTCTCTAAAGACTTTGTCGTACAAAGTGATGCGTCAGATGTGGGGTTAGGAGCAGTATTGTCCCAGGTCTGGAACGGGGAAGAGCACCCAGTCATTTACCTCAGCAGGAAGTTGAAGTCCCATGAGGTAAATTACGCCACCGTTGAAAAGGAGTGTTTAGCGGTGAAGTGGGCTCTAGATTCCCTTCGGTACTACCTGCTAGGTAGGCACTTTGACATGGTTACGGATCACGCTCCATTAAAGTGGATGGCTCAAAACAAGGAAACAAATAGAAGAGTGAATAGGTGGTTCCTGGCCCTCCAGGAATTCAACTTCACAGTAAAGCATCGCCCTGGCGTTCAAATGGGGAATGTGGATGCTTTGTCTCGAGTACATGAATGCCTGATTGCTGGTGTTCCAACCCCGAGGTTAAAACAAGAGGGGGGGGGTATGTGACAGCAGGAAGGTAAAGTCACCTGGTTGCATCCAGGGGGGTAGATATATTTCGCCCAGATTCAGGCTTTACGCCGACTTATACAACTAGGTGGAGAGTTGTATAAGGCTAGTGGGCTCATGGATGACTCATACCTCTAGGGAGAGTGTGGGGCGTCGTGCAGACAGAGATGAGGAGACCAGCTGAACCTTGTCAGCTCATTTAGGCCTCTATAAGAACTCCCAGCTTCATTAGATGTTAGCTCATGCCTGGAACCAGACCTGTGTGGACTGTCTAGGGAGAGTGAACCCCTGTGCGGTGAGGCAAAGCCTGTGTGGCTATTTGTTTGGACTTTTACTAAACCAGGGACTTAGGGACTAGGACAGCACTAGGCTGATCCCAGTTGTTAGTTAGGAAACCTGTATGTTTAGTCAGAGGTCAACTTGACCAGGATTTATTTTGGTTATGTTTCTTTTGCTTTGCTGTGTTTTGTCACTGTAAATAGAAAATAAACCGCACCTTTTTTGATTTTGAAAACCACAACCTCCGTTTGCTGGGCCTGTTTTGTGTGGGGAGCCCATCCCGGGGGTCACACACACCCGCTGCCGAGCTAACCCCCTCACAATACACATTTTATTTTTTACACTCTTTTTATTATGTGTGCTGCCTTTTATTTATTTGTGGCCATATATCTTTTGTTAAGGTGTGCATTACATATTAACATTACATATTAAAGGATTTAATTTCTACACTAAATATTTACATAGTAGTGCAATGCTACTATACAATTCTGA
The DNA here is from genome assembly GCA_029206835.1 of Rana muscosa. Taxonomy (NCBI): domain Eukaryota; kingdom Metazoa; phylum Chordata; class Amphibia; order Anura; family Ranidae; genus Rana; species Rana muscosa. Next base: position 966,896,503 of record CM055117.1, on the reverse strand, counting down.
GGGACCTTCCTTTTAGTATGTATTTTTTTTTTCCTAACATGGTTGCTTTAGGGCCAGTTCACACCAGACGCAGTTCCGTACAGTTTTGTGCGCATTTTTTCTGCACTAAAAATGCATGCACAGTGTTTTCCATGTATTCCAATGGCTCTTGTTGGCTCTAGTTCTTTTTGTTTACAAACAATTTTTATTATAGAAAAGGTCAAGGTATAAAAACAAATCACAATGATGGTACAGGTATATATATAAACATTGTTAATATTGAGCATTGTACAGAGGAAAGAGAAAAGGTTTTTTTTTTTTTTCTTTTTTTTTTTAAGTCAGGTATAGGAATGTATATTGTTCAAATGAAGTCAACCAGGAGCATTGTATTGGAGAGAGGGCTAAATGACAATTGCATATATTTTAAGAGTGGGAGGTAAAAAAAACGGGAAGGTACTAGACCAGAGAGGTGGTATCCCAGAGAGTCCATTTTTTTTGGTAAAGGGGCATAGAATCATATAATGTGTGGTGAATTCTTTCTGAAAGCTTAATGTTCGACATGCGGTTAAGAATTTGTGGCCAAGGTACCGTAGTGGAGCGCCAATTAAATGCTATGGCCCAGTGGATGGAACTGAGGAGTGTATGGATTAACCTTGTACTAGTCATTGGAATATCCTGTATAGGGGTGAATAAAAGGCCTATTTGGGGTGTAAGAGAGATCTTTCTACTGGATATTTTTTCTATTATAATACTTGCCTTATGCCAAGTGTCTTTAATGTGGGGGCAATCCCAAAATATATGTAAAAGTGTTCCCTGGGTGGGGCAACCCCTAAAGCAGAGTGGGGATACTGAGGGATAAAATGAATTGAGTTTAGCGGGAGTAAGATACCATCTATAGAGTAGTTTGATGGCCGATTCTCTAATCGAGGTTGTTCTGGTACATTTGTGGAGATTTGTAAAAATTGTATCCCATTGATCAAGAGTAAATGAGGTATTTAAATCTGATTCCCATTGTAACATGGGATGTGATTTATCAGGCAAAATAACTTACAATATTGGCGCTTACAAGTTAAAAAAGACAATGTATATATGAGAAGTTACCAAATAAGTCCTTTGAGCTGTGTGACGAGCTTAGATGTGAGTTGTAACATTCCAAGAGATAACTGGGCAGCCTTAGTGTAGGAGCCGAAGCCGGACTCCAGACACATGTAAAACAGAACAAAACAAAAACAAAAAAGGCGCCACTTAGTTAAAAACTGTTTTTACTTAAATAACACAGAAGTATTAAAGCACTCACTCATAGGTTGACTTTAGTAGGCACAATAGACGTCTGGTCTGTGGTCACATTCCGCTTGCCGGGAGTCTCAATATTTTGTGATGACCTCCTCGTTTGTTTGTGATGAAATCCGGAATGTTATCCATGCAGGATGTCGCCGGAAGATTCTTCTCACGGAGCCAGAGGGAGGGCTGGAACTCAAACGAAGGGTCCAGCTGAGACGCAACACGACGTTCAGCGGGGTGACGTCAGGACCGTCATGCAACGCGTTTCGATGTACAAGTAACTACATATTTTCTATACATTCATATAATATCCATATTGTTTTTGATATTTTGTTTGCTTGTTGTTTCACACATACACATATATATATTGTCTCTTTGTTTTTGTTTTTTTTTTGTTTTTTTTTCCGGTCTGGAGATTTATATTTTATATTATATACATTTTATCCGAACATGGATTTTTTGGCTGATATAGAAGCCAAAAAATATGGTATATTAGATTCACTTTATACCAAATTATCCCCTTTATTATTTTTGGAAGATGCTATATTAACCAAAAATAATAGATATAAATTATGTGGTAAATTTAAAAAACTAGAACGTCTAGTACATTCCACCAATTCACAATGGTGGGATAAATATTTTCTGGAAAAATATCTAGAAAGTAGAATAACACCTAGAGGTTTGAGAATTTTGAAAAATTGTTCTTTCTTGGAACCAGATGACGCTAGAGAGTGGAATAGTCTGGCAGAATTCTGTACCACTAAGTGGATAAATATCCTTTTAAAACATAGAGCCAATAAATTTGACCAATTAGAAAAATCTGTACAAGCCTTGTGTACTGAAATTTTAGTTTTTGGGCACAAGGTTCCCCTTTCTTGGTTGGATATTCTCAAAAAGAAGACCAAGAAAATGGAAGGTGATCTTATATACAGCAAATTAGGAAAATTCAGAAGGGATTTAAAAGACTATTCTAGTAACAAAGTGTTTACTTGGATGGAAAAAACTCATAATCCATTGTCCCAAGAAGTAACTCCATTACATGTCACCAAAAATATTTTACCATCACAGACATCAAAAAATCTCTCCTCCAATGTTTTACCCCTTCCTCTTCCTTATCCCCCACCTCTTATGTCCTTACCTTTTATGAAAAAACCTAGTATAAAAAATAAGACTCAACAACCTTCAAAATTGCACACACCTACCAATCCTAGTCCTATGACAAAAAAATCTTCCCAAAACAAACTTCTGCAAGATTTAAGTGCTTTCTACAATCGCACTAATCCAAGAACCATGCTTCAAAATTGTGCTCACTCTGACACCTCAGAACAAGTCTGCAATACAGGTATGATAAATGCAGAAAGTTCTGAGATGGAATTAGAGAATAGTGGTCTTTCACATTCACTAGTTGTTCCTGATATCAGGACTAGCCGAGTAACATCTGCATGTGATGTTACGAATTCCCATGTATGGTCTTCCATGTGTCTAGATAACCCTATATCCATTACTTTTGGTAATATGGATATGTTGGCTACCCCGCCGAGCTCTTCTGGCCCTATCAATGTTGGTGATATTACAGTACCTCAACCCAATTCATCTTCTTTTTTAGAAATAAACCCCTCTCCGGCTCCGTCAAGCAAAAGAAAATTTGCAGAAGAGGCTGCAGAGGGGGAAGAAATAGAAGTAAAAAGAAAAAACATGTCCAAAAGCAGGAAACTGTAAGGATATATAATTTGTCTAAACATAAATTAACAGTAGCAGAAACCTCTCTTCTTGGCCGAGGCCTTAATTTTGCACCTGCAAATAAACCCGATCCCTTTTTGCTATTTAAGGATCTCAACAGGTATGTCAGAAATCTGACCCTCAAGAGATTTTTTCAGATACAAAAAACCAAAAACAAGTCCCATTCTGATAGTACAGAATTGGTAAATCTCGAGGACTTTGAACAAGATGGTAGTGAATTCAATTTTGATTTTGATATTGACATTCTCGACACCCTTGAGGAGTTATGGTATGATGAGTCCCATACTAGGCTCGACCTTTTCACTCAACATTTGTGTACTTCTCCGCCCATCATACATACTCCATTAAAACCAAAGTCAACATTTTTTCCATACCAGTCTAGAGGACCCCATCTAATAACCTTCTATAATATGGTTTATGCTGACCTTAAAAAGATGTGTTCCAACTCCACTAACAATACCTCTAATCTTGGCCATCTAACCAGAGATGAAAATTTTGCTTTGAATAGTCTTACCAAAAATGATAACATCATCATAAAAACTGCCGATAAAGGCGGGGTATAGTTATACAGGATAGAGACAAATATATCCTGGAGGCAGAACGTCTCTTGGGTGATAAACATACATACTTGAAGCTAAAGAGTGATCCTCTCCCAATGTTCAAAACTGAAATTGAGATATTGATCAAGTCCGCATTATCCAAAAACATCATCAACAAAAAGGAAGCTCTCTTTTTAAAGAAAGACTTTTATAATACTCCTTACTTCTATCATATACCAAAGGTACATAAGAATACAGAATCCCCTCCAGGCAGACCTATCATCGCTGCCATGGATAGTATTACCTCTGGATTATCAAAGTATATTGACTGTCACCTGCAACCACTGGCCCAAGGGTTACGTTCTTACATCCGGGATGGTACTCATCTACTGGAGTTGTTGGAACCATACGTGTGGGAGGAGAGTTACATCTGGATGTCTCTGGATGTAACTTCCCTATACACTTCCATACCACACGCATTTGGTCTGGAAGCCACAAGTTATTTTTTATCTAACAATCCTTATATGGGAGGTGAACAAATAAACTTTATATTAGAATGCACTAATTTTTGCTTAAATCACAATTATTTTTGTTTTGACAAAGAATATTTCTTGCAAATTAGGGGGACTGCAATGGGCGCAAATTTTGCGCCGTCCTATGCCAATCTGGCTATGGGCCTCTGGGAGGATAGGTATGTGTGGTCCAATAATCCTTTTGCCAAAAATTTGGTCTTTTTTGGCAGATATATAGATGATATTATAGTCATTTGGGATGGCGAGAATGGTGTTATTGATGAATTTGTGAATCATTGCAATAATAACACATGTGGTCTGTCCTTCACCCATGTTTGGGACAGGGACAGACTAACATTTCTTGATCTAGATCTCTATCATCAAGACAAGAACATTCAAGCCAAAAATCACTTCAAGCCAACTGCAGGCAATTCATTGCTTCACTTTAATAGTTGCCATTACAAAAAGTGGAAAAATAATATTCCAAAAGGCCAATTTTGCAGATTATGGCGCAATTGCACCAATAAAACAGATTATATAGAACAAAGTTCAATTTTTAAACGTAAACTATATGACAAAGAGTACCCTACTTCCTTGATAGAAGGTGCATACAATTATTATTTGGAGCCAAAAGCACCGAAGAGCACACAACATGAGGATAAAAATAAGCTCAACCCACCAGTTCGGTTCATAACAAAGTTCCATATAGAGTCCAATAAAATGGAATCCATCTTGAAAAAACATTGGCCCATCTTACTGGAAGACCAACATCTTAAACCTGTTCTTAGTGACGTACCTAAGGTAACATATAGAAGAGCTACTAATTTGAAAAATAGAATAGCTCCTAGTAAACTGAAGACAAAACCATCTCCACTGTTACAACATCTCAACATGTTTCCCCTAAAGGGCATGTTTCAGTGCAAGAAAAATTTGTGCAAAACATGCCCCTTCGTTGATCATGGACAAAAGGAATTTTTTGCTAAAGGCAAAAAATACCACTTGGATGCATTTTATAATTGTAGTTCAGACTTTGTTGTCTATGTATTAATCTGCCCCTGTAACTTGCTGTATGTAGGTCGTACCATAAGACCTCTATGCCAACGCTTTGGCGAACATAGGAGAAAGATAGAGGGTGGAAAAGACAAACATAGTGTGCCTCGCCACTTTGCTGGTTGCCACCAGAAATCTACTGTAGGCCTCAGAGTATGGGTTGTGGAACAAATTCCAGGCACACTGTCAGAGGCTGAAAGATTTCACAAGCTCTCTGAGCGCGAAACCTTCTGGATCTATTCTCTAGATACCCTCAATCCAGGGGGAATTAACGAAGAATTAGAAATCTCCACTTTACTGTAATTGCCTTAGAGTCTGAACCTTTATATTTAATATTTTTATTAAATTAATATATTAATCTTTTAATTCCCCCCCTTTTATTCCCTTCCCAAATTTCTTTCCCCAAATTCCAAGTCATTTTCCCCCTTTTTATAAACTCATTATCATGAGTCTAACCAAGTTTCGATGCTATATATCGAATGTGGCTAGTATTTTTAATCCCTCCAATTACCGCCCTTTTCTTCCTTCCTTTCCCCTCCCTGGTTTTTGCTTTTATCTTATTTTAAAGCCAGAATTGTATTTTAATTCATTTTAATTTATTTTTATCCATATGGATCAGGGCTGCGATCTAACAATCCAAATAATATGTTTGTGCAGGATGGATTACATGCATGTATATATCTTGGATTGTGCATGTATGTTTTTCATTATGTATTTATTTAAATTTTTTGCTTACATTGCATCTCCATTCACAATTATTTTAATTATGTTTTTTCACATATCATATGATAAAATTTATTATATATTCTTTTGTGTTTTTTATAAAATCATGTACTATTATACAATATTGGATCAACATGTTATGTATGTATAGATTCAGTTTAGTCTTATTACTTATTTAGCCTTTATTTTCCCTTTAATAATGTGATAACATTAGTGTCGACTATCCTGCTCATGGGTATGTGTTTCTAACTAATCTCCACAAGGTGACAACATCACCTCAGGCGCATACATATAAAAAGGGCTAAGTCTAGCCTGATATACCATTGCTTGAAAAAGATGCGCGCAGGGACCTAGAACGTCTCTCCGCTTTGTACATCGAAACGCGTTGCATGACGGTCCTGACGTCACCCCGCTGAACGTCGTGTTGCGTCTCAGCTGGACCCTTCGTTTGAGTTCCAGCCCTCCCTCTGGCTCCGTGAGAAGAATCTTCCGGCGACATCCTGCATGGATAACATTCCGGATTTCATCACAAACAAACGAGGAGGTCATCACAAAATACTGAGACTCCCGGCAAGCGGAATGTGACCACAGACCAGATGTCTATTGTGCCTACTAAAGTCAACCTATGAGTGAGTGCTTTAATACTTCTGTGTTATTTAAGTAAAAACAGTTTTTAACTAAGTGGCGCCTTTTTTGTTTTTGTTTTGTTCTGTTTTACATGTGATTTATCAGGCATGTTGGTCTCATTTAAATTTTTATATATTCTGGAGATTAAACCCCGGTCACGAGGGGAGGAGATACAAATTTGCTCAAATTGTGTATAAGGGGGGTGGAGTGTAAGTGAGTAATATTTCTCATAGAATTGTTTTATTTTCGCATAGATCTCTAGTTCGGTAGGAGAGATATTGTATTTTGTTTGTAGTCTGGTGAAAGTAAGAAATGCATTGTCTTGGGAGAGCGATTTTAAATGTATTAGATTATGTGACTTCCAATACGTTAGCAAATTTTCATCTTGAGCTCTATCTGGGGGGGAAAAACGTGGGTCACCCATAAAGGAAGCCAAGGGGGGAACATCCGAGGATAACTTAAAATTAGAGATTTGTCTGTTCCATAGTTGAAGAGTGTGAGTGACGATGAGGTTTAAGGGCCTTATTTTTTGTGGTGGGATGACATTGGACCAGAGAAGTCCTTGTAAATTGTAGGGTAGGATAGATTCTTCTTCGAACAGGAGCCAAGGGATTTGGGATGAAGGGGCATACCATTGGGCTAATTGGGTGAATCTGGCCGACAAGTAATATAGCCAAAGGTTTGGAATGCTGAGGCCTCCTTTTAAATGGGGTCTAAACATAAGGGAATAACTAAATCTGGGTTTCTTGTTTTGCCATATAAATTTATTGATTTCTCTCTGTAAAGATTCTAGTGTTTTTTTGGGTGAATAAGTGGAAGGGTTCTAAAAAAGAATAGAAGTTTGGGTAATATCATCATTTTTGTGGCTACTATCCTGCCCGAGAAAGAAATCTGGTATGATGACCATAGTTTAAGTAGGTTTTTAATATTGTTAAATAAAGGAGGGTCATTTGCTTGATATAACATTTTATATGAAGATGTAATCTGAATACCTAGGTATCTAAACGAATCTACGTGCCAATTGAATGAGAATTTGTCTTTAAGTGAAGATATTAAGGCTGGGGGAATGTTGATTGGTAAAGCCGAGCACTTAGATAGGTTTACTCCCAGACCTGTCAAATCATGGAAGACGTCCAGGGTTTTAGTTAGATTAGGTAGGGAAATAAGAGGGTCAGCTATGAATAGAAGGACGTCATCCGCATAAAGACTCAGTTTGTATTCTTTGGATCCCTTAAGATATCCTTTAATATTTGTATTGTTTCTGATTGCACAAGCGAGGGGTTCTATTGCGAGGGCAAAGAGTAGGGGGGAGAGTGGACAACCTTGTCTGGTACCTTTAGTCAGGGGAAAAAAGTCAGAATTGTTACCTGGGAGTTTGATACGTGTTTGTGGGTTGTGATAGAGAGCCTTAAAGCCATGTAGAAATTCATTGTTGATGCCATATTTGGGGAGAAGAGTGTCAAGATATGACCAGCAAACGCTGTCAAAAGCTTTGTGTATATCAAGACCAAGAAGCAGTGTGGATTTGGAATGAATGTAGGAGTCTTGAATGATATTTGTGGTAAGTCGTATGTTGTCTGTTATTTGTCTGTTGGGAATGAAGCCTGTTTGATCAGGATCAACTAATGGGGAGATAACGGCTGATAATCTGTCTGCTAATACACGGCCGAATATTTTTAGGTCGTTGTTAATAACTGATATTGGGCGGTAATTTTGAGGGGTGGAGTGATCTTTATTTGGTTTGGGAAGTAAGGACATATTAGCCAAAATCATCTCGGGTGGGAATTGGCCACCCTGTAAGATATTATTATAAAGTTTAGTAAGGTGTGGTGTAATGGTAGAGGAATTTTTTTTATAGTAAGATGTGGAATAGCCGTCAGGGCCTGGGGCTGTGGATATTTTTAGTGTTCCAATGATTTTGTTAACTTCTATCTCCGAACAAGGGGCATTAAGAGATTCAATTTGATCTCTAGTAAGAGTGGGTAACGTAATGTTATTAAGCCAGTCTAAGGAGGAAGGTTTTGGGGGTGTTTTTGGTGAGGTCAGGAGATTTTTATAGAAGTCTGAGAATAATTTCATGACTTCTTTGGGATGGGATACCAAATTACCAGAAGGGTTCCTTAATTTATAGGTGTGTGGGGGTTTCATAGATTGATTTAGTTTTTTAGCAAACATGGTGGAATAAGAATTGCTGTTGAGTAAGAATCTAGCTTTAGACCATCTGAGAGCTTTTTCAGTATCTGATGTTAATAATGTGTCTAAGGTAGTGCGTTTCTCTTGTATCTGTTTAAGTAGGTCACTAGATGGGTTCTGGTTGTTTCTATGATATAAGTGATCTAGATCTTTTGTTAGGGATCTAATGTCTGCAAGTTTGGATTTGTTGTTGATTGAGGCGATATTTATCAGGTGACCTCTCATTACCGCTTTATGTGCCATCCATATAGTTGTAGGGGACATGTCTGGTGCTACATTATGTGCAAAATATTGTTCAAGGTGAGATAGAATTTGTTGGTTGCTTGAAGGATCTGTGAGCAAGGAATCGTTTATTCGCCATGAGTGTGCTGTGTTGGCTAGACCTATATGTGAGGTATCAAAGGAAACTATGTGGTGATCAGACCAAGGACACGGATGGATATCTGCTTTAGAGGAATTGGCAAGTAGAATTGGGGTGCAAAAGATGTAATCAAGACGAGCGAAGCAGTTGTGCGGATGGGAGTAGAATGTGTAAGATTTGGATCCAATGTTATGGGCTCTCCAAGTGTCTATTAATTGATGATTATATAGTGATCTATTCAAGGATTTGGGGAAAGCTTTTGAGGATGGGACAACTTTGCTTCTATCTAGAGCTGAGTGAGCAGCTAAATTGAAATCCCCGCCCACTATTAAATGTGTGGAGTGATAATTGTCTAGAGTATCAAAAAATTTGATGAAAAAGTTTGACTGGGCTTCGTTGGGAGCATAAATTGAGGCAATGGTGATAGAACGTCCTTTGATTGAACCTTTCAAGATCAAGTAACGAGTCTGGATCTTTAAATATGTTTTGAACCTCAAAAAACACTGTGTTTCTAATGAATATAGCAGCACCTCTAGATTTTGTGTTATAAGTAGTGCAATAATATTGGCTGTAACTTTTGTCAAAAAATTTAGGGTGTTTATCTGTGGCATAGTGCGTTTCCTGCATTAAAATTATATCAGCTCCTAATCTTTTATAATGGCAAAAGGCCTTCTTTCTCTTGTGAGGCGAATTAATACCCTGGGCGTTATGAGAAATCACTCTAAGACCCATTGTATTGGTATTAAGGGGTGATGGTGGTTATGAGGAAATGGCAGTGGGTCACCAAGCCCAGGTTTGAGTATATAGCCAAATCAGAGTGGAGTTAATAATTTGATTATCGCCATTAAGATCGAAAGTGAAGCTACCTGAGATATAGGCGGAACTAGCCAACATTGTATTGCCATTTGTAACTGTGTATATATATAATATATCAAGTTATACATTCGTATCCAGCATAAATATTTTCTCGTTGACCTTTGTTTGTTGAATAACATTTTGTACCTATACAACAGAACCATGGAGAACAGGGTTCTTGAACAGTGGCACATTAGAACTAGTAAACTTATAGAAAATAACGGTACTGTATTGTACAATGACATTCCATAATAATGTTTTAAGTGAGGTAAAGAGAGTTTGTTTAACCTTTTCAACATTTTGTAGATATAGAGTGTTTTAGTATGACTATGAGAATTAACTTTTATAATTTGGGGGTCAGGGTGAGAAGCACTTCCTGACCGAAAAAAGTATTGATTTGGACAATACTGTCCATTACTCATAAATAGATCCTCCACCACTAAAACAGAGGATAGCAGGATCAGTAGCAGAAAAATATCCACTAGTTGAACCATGCTTTTGGAGTCCTTTGTGAGTAGGGGGACAAACTAACGCAGGCGGAGCACATCAGCCTTAGCGAGGATGCTATAAAAAGAATTTTTTTTATATAAGTGCATGCTGTTACTTATATTGATAAAAAATTAGCATACGAAACAGTATAGAAAAGGAGCAAGAAAAAATGTTAGATATATAATATCGTATAGAAGAAACTATGGTAATACCGACCCGGTACCATTTAAACGTGTGGTACAGTTGTTTACTATAATCAGAAAAACCAACCTCAAACATTTCGAACTGTAAAAGTGGTACTTTGAACCTTGCAAAAGGGAGAGAAAAAAAAAAGGGGGGGGGAGGAAAAGAGCAAGGTTTTTATAAAAGAAGGAGGGTAAGTTTTGGGCCACAAATGAGATCCATCTTCATCTTCAAGCGTCTAAATTTCTGAATGATGGTCGCCATCTCCTTTGATCACGACGTGTGGCTAGGGTGGCCCAGAGAGGTGAGGTGTGGGGAGTTGCTGGAGGTCTTGTATTTGTTCCCGGATCTAAAAGACCTAACTTCACAAGGAGATCCTTGCCTTCTGAGGTGTTGAATATTGTATAGGTTGTCCCGTTGTGTGGCACTGTCAACTTAAATGGAAAACCCCACCGGTATCTAATATGAGCTGATTGTAATACTGAAGTAATCTCCTTCATTTTGCGTCTTCTTTCCAGGGTAGCCTGTGAGATATCTGGAAAAATTTGGATTTTGGTGCCCTCCAATTCGATGTTATGCATATTTCTGGATGCTCTTAATATGTTTTCCTTAGTGATGAAATCTTTCATGCATAGAATGATGTCACGAGGAGGTTTGTCTGGGGGAGGTTTAGGATGCAGGGCCCTATGAATTCTATCACACGCAAATGAGGATGGGGGTGTTTCAGGGAGGAGACTGTGGAACAATTTAGACACTGCAGGCATCAGTTCAGTGACTGATTCTGGGATACCACGAATCCTTAGGTTGTTCCTTCTGTTGCGGTTGTCCAAATCTTCTACTTGCGATTGTAAGTATGTGTAGTTTTCAGCTAAAAGTTCAAAGTCCTTTCTAAGATCGTTGTGTGCAAGTGAGAGCTCGTCGTGTTTGGTTTCTAGAATATCGGTGCGACCTCCCAGGGTTGCTATTTCTTGTGTGAGTGTGTTTGTTGCTTTTTGGAGTTCACACTGTATCTTGTCTACAAGTTTTTCGTGGATTTTGGTTAAGCTGAAGTCCAGATCCAATTTTGTGATCTGAGAGGAGAGATCACTATTGTTATGTGTGGAAGCAGATTTCTGCTGACTCTGAGGAATATTGGTAGCTGTAGGAGACTGTACCGGAGGAGAACCAGGGCCCATCTGGGCCATCTTTTTATGCTCCTTGTTGCGTAATGAGTATGTGACCAAAGAGTGCTGTTGCGCACGGCGATTGTACGCCTTCTTGCCCGACGGCATGCACTAGTATGAACTGCAAGGTGGATTATAAAAAATATATGGTAGTTTGTGGAGGTTAATCAATGCAGTGTGGGTTAAATCCTCGCTGATCTGATGGAGTGTTTAATTAAAGTTGGTGATCTGCATCGCGCCGCGCATGCGTCCCCTCTAAGATTTGATTGTGTCTTTTAGCTCATCCTGTCTCGTATATCCCCGGTTAATGATTCATTACATGTCTGTAATAATGGTATGTACTTCTTGATGAGGGGGCTGCGGGGCCATCAGATTAAGGGTTAAACAATTAGGAGCCAGGGAGAACTGGTTAATGGGGTGTGGGTGTAGCAAGATGGCCGCTCTTAGGAGTGATGAGTACAGCAGTGTCTCTTGAGGCAGAAAATATAGGGGTCCTATGATGGGAACTATTGTTGATAGGTAGATTTACTGGGTAGTTCTAGGATTTCTGCAGAGTGTCTTATAGGAGCCTGTGGAGTCCTAGCTACACTGCTGCTGGGTGCAGCAAGATGGCCGCCACAATAGTCTGTGGGGACAGGGTCCTGGCGATCCCCAGGGCAAACACTGGACTGAGGTGTCCCCAAATCCCCGGCCGAGAATACCCCCTGTGTGGGCCGGATGATGCTGTAGTCCCAAAGGCTAACAAGGGGTGGGGAGGCTACTGTGGGCTCCGGGGGTGTAGCAAGATGGCCGCCTCTCACCTGTGTTTCAGCTGTGATGTGCCTCACAAGTTGCCCCCGGTGGCTCTCCGGTGATTCAGCGCCGGTCTGCGCGGGGAAGGTCTTCCTCTGGTGTGGAGGATTGCCGTCGCCGCCCGCCGGGTGGACCGCGGCACTCGAGCGCCGAGGATGCGGGGATCGCGTAGGCTGCAAGATGGCGGCGGGGCTCTGGTAAGCTGATGCGGTCGCGGGCCGTATAGCGGAGCTGTCCGGCGGTCAGGATGACCAATTTGGTGTTAGGCCGATGTAGGGGATACACTGGAGCCTGGATAGCTGTTTTGGGGGTTTGGGCCGTGGTTAAAAGCTCCGGATGGCATTAGATGGGGTTTGCAGTTGGCGGAGCTCCTCAGTACCACGTCTTTCGCCGCTCACGTCCAGACACGCCCCCCTCTTGTTGGCTCTAATTCACACCATGCAGTCAGTTTCCAGTGCACAAATTGACCGGAAACTGACTGCATGGTGTGAACTAGAGCTATTGGAATACATGGAAAACACTGTGCATGCATTTTTTGTGCAGAAAAAAAAAACACAGGGAACTGAACGAAACTGCGTCTGGTGTGAACTGGCCCTTAAAGTGGACGTAAACCCTACATACACCCAGGGAAGTGAACAGCCTCAGATGATACACAGGGATGAACCAAATCTCCCTACATAGGTTTTACATGTATATCTGCTGTCTTCACATTTACAGTCAGGTCCATAAATATTGGGACATCGACACAATTCTAATCTTTTTGGCTCTATACAATGGATTTGAAATGAACAAGATGTGCTTTAACTGCAGACTTTCAGCTTTAATTCGAGGGTAATTACACCCAAATCAGGTGAACGGTGTAGGAATTAAAACAGTTTGTATATGTGCCTCCCACTTTTTATGGGACCAAAAGTAATGGGACAATTGGCTGCTCAGCTGTTCCATGGCCAGGTGTGTGTTATTCCCTCATTATCCCATTCACAAGGAGCAGATAAAAGGTCCAGAGTTCATTTCAAGTGTGCTATTTGCATTTGGAATCTGTTGTTGTCAACTCTCAATATGAGATCCAAAGAGCTGTCACTGTCAGTGAAGCGAGCCATCATTAGGCTGAAAAAACAAAACAAACCCATCAGAGAGATAGCAAAAACATTAGGTGTGGCCAAATCAACTGTTTGGAACATCCTATAAAAGAAAGAACGCACTGGTGAGCTCAGCAACACCAAAAGACCCGGAAGACCACGGAAAACAACTGTGGTGGATGACCAAAGAATTCTTTCCCTGGTGAAGAAAACACCCTTCACAACAGTTGGCCAGACCAAGAACACTCTCCAGGAGGTAGGTGTATGTGTGTCAAAGTCAAAAATCAAGAGAAGACTTCACCATAGTGAATACAGAGGGTTCACCAAACCATTGGTGAGCCTCAAAAACAGGAAGGCCAGATTAGAGTTTGCCAAACAACATCTAAAAAAGCCTTCACAGTTCTGGAACAACATCCTATGGTCAGATGAGACCAAGATCAACTTGTACCAGAGTGATGGGAAGGGAAGAGTATGGAGAAGGAAAGGAACTGCTCATGATCCAAAGCATACCACCACATCAGTGAAGCATGGTGGTGGTAGTGTCATGGCGTCGGAATGTATGGCTGCCAATGGAACTGGTTCTCTTGTATTTATTGATGATGTGACTGCTGACAAAAGCAGCAGGATGAATTCTGAAGTGTTTCGGGCAATATTATCTGCTCATATTCAGCCAAATGCTTCAGAACTCATTGGACGGCGCTTCACAGTGAAGATGGACAATGACCCGAAGCATACTGCGAAAGCAACCAAAGAGTTTTTTAAGGGAAAGAAGTGGAATGTTATGCAATGGCCAAGGCAATCACCTGACCTGAATCCGATTGAGCATGCATTTCACTTGCTGAAGACAAAACTGAAGGGAAAATGCCCCAAGAACAAGCAGGAACTGAAGATAGTTGCAGTAGAGGCCTGGCAGAGCTTCACCAGGGATGAAACCCAGCATCTGGTGATGTCTATGTGTTCCAGACTTCAGGCTGTAATTGACTGCAAAGGTTTTGCAACCAAGTATTAAAAAGTGAAAGTTTGATTTTTGATTGTTAATCTGTCCCATTACTTTTGGTCCCTGTGGGAGGCACATATACAAACTGTTGTAATTCCTACACCGTTCACCTGATTTGGATGTAAATACCCTCAAATTAAAGCTGGAAGTCTGCAGGTAAAGCACATCTTGTTTGTTTCATTTCAAATCCATTATGGTGGTGTAGAGCCAAAAAGATTAGAATTGTGTCGATGTCCCAATATTTATGGACCTGACTGTATATACTGTGTAGCGGGTATATGCTTTTCTGTCACGTTTGAATTTGGTGGGGGATCTGTGATGTGTGGTTCCCTGGGGCCCAGCGTGTAGCGCTGTCACTTTGGGCCCGGGGTTGAGCCATCATTGCAGTGGCATACCCTTTTTGGCCTCTCGCAGCATGAGTACAGCGGGTTGGGGGCTCCGCTGGGCTTGCTGGGGGAGGATATAAAGGGGTCGGCCATTTTGGTCACGGGGTCGTCGAGTCCCAGGCACCTTCAGCCTAAGGGCTGTGGTTCATGGTCGGTGTCCAGGCGGCCTAGGCCTGGACACCCGGAGCTCGTGTTCCACCCTGGGCACCTTCAGCCTGGGGTGAGGTACACGGTTGGAGGCCTGGGGCCCAGTGTCCTCCGCTGGGCTCCGCGAGGGAAGGATATCCTAGGAGACCTCGGGAGTGGGGTACCCGAATCCAGAGGCGTAAGGGACCGGAGGAGCTACTCACCCGAAGACCTGGTGCAGCAGATTGCCGGTGCCGGGTGAGCCTCAGGAGACCGCCAGGAGGGTTGTCTTCCCAAACAGGGGCCGAGTCAAGTCAGGAGGAAGGTTCACCGTTCATCCGGTCGGTGGCAGCGACCAAGATTCTCAACAGGTGGCATAGACCATGTGCCAAACCTATTCGCTGATAGAGGAATAGGAGAGTTCATTGTGCCTGGGCCTACTCGTATCCACACCCCCTGTCTGTTCGTTTGAGGGAGTCCAACTGATTGTGTTTCATCCTGACATTGAAGAATAAAGGAGTGTTGGACTTTTATTGGTGTGGGGCTCATTTACTGGCAGGCACGGTTCCACAGAAGAAGCAATGGCTCCAAACTCAGAACACCGACCCGAAGGTAAAGGAACTTTGCTTACACCACACAGACATCTGTGGTGGAGGCTTGGCATGGTGACCCCGCACTCTCTCCTCCAAGGTACCCCTAGACAAGCAGAAACCAGCCAGCAGTGGAGAGAGAGAGAGGAGGCCGCTACACGTGGGGGCTCGTCTGGGATGGTGTTCGTGTTACTATGGAGCTAGAATGGACGGAGTTTGAACGTGTCTGCCCGGAGAAGTTCAGAGTAGGTCGGTCATATTACTGGCCAAAGTGCAACCCTGCTCGAAGTCGTGAGTGTGACCCTAAGAAGGGGAAGGACTACGCAGAGGAGCGAGAAGAGGGGGGAGTCCAGCCGTGTGAGGTACTACACATGGGGACTTTTATTGCACTGCGCCACGAGGCACACCCTCCCTGCTCAGTTCGTGGGCGTGACCCAGGGAAGGAGAAAGCCCGCAAACTGGAGTGCAAGAGGGGAGGAGTCCAGCCGTGTGAAGGACTACACGTGGGGACTTTGGCGCCAAATTTGCAGTGCGCAATGGATCAGCAGCGAGTCGCCATGTTCGTAAATACATCGTGGATTCCACTTCACCCTTCTACCACGACTTTGACTACTGCTGCTCCGGTGACCGATACGGGGATCCGGCTAAAGCCCCGGGGAAGATTCACCCTGTACTCATGCATGGACGTTGAGGCCCTGGGTGTGATTTGTCCCGGCTGCTCGGGACTGGTGTGTCAGCTGAAGCCATTCGGGCGATGCGAAGCCTGTGGGGAGTTCTTATTCGAGGTGGATACAAGCATCGAGAAGCCAAGAACCATCTACCCCGGTCGTACCACAGGCAGCACCACTCAAGTTGGAGGAATCACTGCTTTTGTAGCCGCCCCCATGCGCACTGCAGCGACCGCGGAGGAGGTCGTAATCACTCAAACACGGGAGAAATCCGAGGATGCTGACTCAGTCACCACTGCCTCACAGCCTCCACCGCAGAAGAAGACCGGCATGGTAGCCCCATCCAGCGGTCGCGGTGGACCATCCTGCCCGCTTACCCCTGGCCCGGATGGATCCGGTGAGAGGAGTTCTGGACATCCCGTCTCGAATAAAGGCCGAGGTAAGCCAGGCGGAGGGACTTGGTGTATGGGCGGAGGTGTCGGGGAGTCACGGCCCTGTGTGTCCATGGGAGGTGGCAGTTTAGTCTCCACTACAGGCTACCTGCCCTCGGAGGAGTGTGACACCTCCGACCTGGAGTCGCTCTCCGATCTGGGAGACAATGTCGCCATAGATGAGCTGTTTACTCAAAAGGGCTGGGACAAAGTGCCCCTTTCCTCGTTCTGCAGAACCAGGGACCCACCCATGTCTACAGGGGATAGTACACCCCGGGTGGAGGCACCAGCGCCTGAGGAGGGATCCTGTCCCCAGCCTACTCTTGCATCCTCGGTGCCACCTGCACCTAATGCTGGGGATAAGAGACTGTCGCTGCGGGCACCTAGGCCCAGAACGGAGGTGACCACAGCACCTCGCCATCCAGATGCTATAGTTTTGCCAGGTGAAGGAGACAAAGCCACCATGCCTCCACTGGCGAGACTACAACGCCTATTCTGCCAGAAGGTTGCTGCTGAGTACGGGTGGGAGTACCCATACTTGTCTAAGGAGTTGTTATACGAAGTGGAAGTTTGCCGGGAGCGTTGGTACAATAACTTTGTGTGGACCCACATTCAGGTCCCACATGCCCATAGGTACCTTGCGTGTTCTCCCAAGGCATCTAAGCGCTTCAAAGACTGCAAGGCAGAATGGATGCTGGGGCGGCATATCCACACGGACAAGGTGCTGATTCGACGCAAGGAAGGAGAAGACGTCGAATACCACTTGGAAACCATGGACCAGCATTTGAAACCACTTGTCCTGCCGCACCCTTGTTTCTATCTGTAGGAGAAAAGAGACTCCGTTCTTGTTTTCTTTACAGTGCTGAACTCTCCGGGTTTGTTGTTTGTTTCCCAGGAAAACTCAGTGACTGTACCCGAGCTAAAGGGTGTTTGTGCTCTTCGGAGGAATTGAAGGACTGTTCCTGTTGTTCTTCATTCTCCAACAAGTGATCTTGGACTCTGGGGTAGAGAGGGCCAAAGAAGAAGAGGTCTCTGCAAGTGCAGTTACCGCGACGCTGTCACCAGGTGGCAGTGTCGTGCATCAGCATTCACTTTTCACACACACACTTTTAGAAGTAAAGGATTTCTCTACGGAGAGGTTTTTTCGTTCTCACACGAACATATGTGTCAGGGTTGTGTGTGTTCAATATTTATTTTCCCCTCTGCAGGAGAGCATCCCATCAAGACCACTGATAGTGGGGCGGGTCTTAGTCATTGATGTGGGTGGGGGGGAAATGTAATGCTGTGACTTTTATATATGTTTCAAGTTATGTGTTATTTGTTCCCTTCCCCTCCCTTTTTGTTGAGGCTCAGGCACAACTGCTCTAGGTAGTTAGTTTCTTTTTTATTTTCATTTTTGGATTTTTGAAATTTTCAGTCGGTTTCTGGATTGGACTATGTCAGCCCTTGAGGGCATGGTTTATTCCAGACACTGGGGACCAGTGTCAAACCACTAGGGCGAGAGTGTAGTGGGTATATGCTTTTCTGTCACGTTTGAATTTGGTGGGGGATCTGTGATGTGTGGTTCCCTGGGGCCCAGCTGGTGGCGCTGTCACTTTGGGCCCGGGGTTAAGCCATCATTGCAGTGGCATACCCTTTTTGGCCTCTCGCAGCATGAGTACAGCGGGGTGGGGGCTCCGCTGGGCTTGCTGGGAGAGGGTATAAAGGGGTCGGCCATTTTGGTCACGGGGTCGTCGAGTCCGAGGCACCTTCAGCCTGAGAGCTGTGGTTCGTGGTCGGTGTCCAGGCGGCCTAGGCCTGGACACCCGGAGCTCGCGTTCCACCCCGGGAACCTTCAGCCTGGGGTGAGGTACTCGGTTGGAGGCCTGGGGCCCAGTGTCCTCCGCTGGGCTCCGCGAGGGAAGGATATCTTAGGGAACCTCGGGAGTGGGGTACCCGAATCCAGAGGTGTAAGGGACCGGAGGAGCTACTCACCCGAAGACCTGGTGCAGCAGATTGTCGGTGCCGGGTGAGCCTCAGGAGACCGCCCGGAGGGGTGTCTTCCCAAACAGGGGCCGAGTCAAATCAGGAGGAAGGTTCACCGTTCATCCGGTCGGTGGCAGCGACCAAGATTCTCAACAGGTGGCATAGACCATGTGCCAAACCTATTCGCTGATAGAGGAATAGGAGAGTTCATTGTGCCTGGGCCTACTCGTATCCACACCCCCTGTCTGTTCGTTTGAGGGAGTCCATCTGATTGTGTTTCATCCTGACATTGAAGAATAAAGGAGTGTTGGACTTTTATTGGTGTGGGGCTCATTTACTGGCAGGCACGGTTCCACAGAAGAGGCAGAGGCTCCAAACTCAGAACACCGACCCGAAGGTAAAGGAACTTTGCTTACACCACACAGACATCTGTGGTGGAGGCTTGGCGTGGTGACCCCGCACTCTCTCCTCCAAGGTACCCCTAGACAAGCAGAAACCAGCCAGCAGTGGCGAGAGAGAGAGAGGAGGCCGCTACAACTGTTTAGAAAGTTGAAATCATGTTAGGAGATTTTCTCTTCCTGGTTAACATAGAGTGTGATGTCATGGCATACAGCCAAGATAGCTAACATTGCTGATTGGAGGAAAGGCACACACCCCCTCTCACCATAGGCAGAGACTCTCAGAGGTGTTTTGTAATAGGAGCTGCTCCCGGCAGTTTGCATGTTTACTTGAGCTGAAATTATGTGCAGATTTAATGACTAGTCATTGATTGGCACATCAACATTAAACAAAATACATTACAACAATATTATAGTGGGTGAATTAGACCTTCAATCGCTGTTTGCAGGGTTCATTCATGCACCAGCTCTTGTCAGCAATTCCACTACAAAATGCAAGTCCTGGCTATAACACAGCTATTGCAGCCAAGCCACGCAAGATTACATTGGAAGTGTGCAGGAGATATAGCATTATCTTGTGCTCCTGCATGGGTCTGACCCAGAGACCATATTTGCATTATGATAGAAAGAGAAACATATGCTTTATTACCCTTAATTGGAAAATTTACCTTGGTTTCATTTCTATAGGGCATTGTCAGAGACTTATAGATATATTTATGTACAAATACCTGTATATGCATAGTTGGCAACATTGCAAAAAAAACATCTGGGACACTTTTTTTGTATTGAGGCGGAGCCTTGCTATAATTAGGGGGCGGGGGCATTCGTTTGTAGGCGTGTCATGCCGGAATGAAAAATGCGGCGTGCGAAGCGCGCCGCGGTGAAAAATGGGCGTGGTTTACGCACGATAGTGGGTGTGGCTTAAATGGGCGTGGTTCAAAGGGGTGTGGCTAGAGTCCGAGGTGAGAGAAAGAAATAGAAAGAAAGAAGCCAGATCCTACACCACACTAGAAATGTGTAACAAAATTGGCAGATAAGGATACTCCAAAACACCTGTTGGCGCTTCAATCATCCCGGCACCATGGTTGTTACAGTGTCAGGATGATTGAAGTGCATTATTTCTATTATTACATTGTAATATAAAATGAAATCATTCAACTCACCATAATGCCGAATCAGTGGAAGTGTGTCACCTGCCACCAGATGCCTCCCCAGCAGTCCGTCCTTGCATCAGGTGCTCCCAGAAGCATAGCCCCTCTTTACAGAACTGTGTCCCTGGCAGCGGAGCCCTCCTTTACATCTGGTGTTCCGGCAGTGGAGCCCTCCTTACAGATCTGTGTCCCCCAGCAACAGAGCCCTCCTTACTTCAGTGTCCCCAGCAGCTGGCAGCAGCGGAGCCCTCCTTTACATCTGGTGTCCCCGGCAGCAGAGCTCTCCTTTACATCTGGTGTCCCCCAACAGCGGAGCCCTCCTTTACATCTGGTGTCCTCCAGCAGCAGAGCCCTCCTTTACATCTGGTGTCCTCCAGCAGCAGAGCCCTCCTTTACATCTGGTGTCCTCCAGCAACAGAGCCCTCCTTTACATCTGGTGTCCTCCAGCAGCAGAGCCCTCCTTTACATCTGGTGTCCTCCAGCAGCAGAGCCCTCCTTTACATCTGGTGTCCTCCAGCAGCAGAGCCCTCCTTTACATCTGGTGTCCTCCGGCAGCGGAGCCCTCCTTTACATCTGGTGTCCTCCGGCAGCAGAGCCCTCCTTTACATCTGGTGTCCTCCAGCAGCGGAGCCCTCCTTTACATCTGGTGTCCTCCTTTACATCTGGTGGTGTCCCCCAGCAGCAGCGGAGCCCTCCTTACAGGTCTGTGTCCCCTAGCAGCGGCAGCCAGCCCCGGGGAACAGATGCTCTCACCTCCCGGCATCTCCGTGTATGTGCTGGAGGCAGAGGCAGCTCCGCGGTCCATGATCATTTCCCAGCGGTGTCGTGCCGAGAATGGTTCCCCCGCCGGATTCTGTTCCCCCTGGCTCTCCCGACTCCTATCGGAACTCCGCCTCCCCAGCCCTGTACATTGCCGCTCCCTCACGAATGATAATACCGCCCCGCCTCCACATGTGTGAACACAGAGAGGGGAGAAGCCGATTGGCTGCTCCTCCCCTCACCACTGAACACAAGAGGAAATAATCCTTGTGTCTGCAGCGGCGGCCATCTTTGTGTAGCCCACCGTTTTTTTACCTCAAGCATTCCCGATTTTCCCGGCGGCCGGGACAAAGGCAAAATACCGGGAAAATAGACGGGACAAAATAAATACGGGACGAGGGTCCCAAATCCGTGATTGTCCCGGGAAAAACGGGACTGTTGGCAACTATGTATATGTATTGTGCAAGTCAACTCTGAAGGTAGACAATTGGCGAAAGATATTACTAGCTTTGTTAACTAATATGTAATGGTTATATATTTATGTAACTGACCCGGAGACAGGAAAAGATGTTACTTGTCATTGGTAAAACAGAACTGCCAAAAACAGACAGAATGTGCAAGATCGTTTGTGTTCCTGTTAATCCAGGGCTGAAGGTCATTCTGGCTCCCAAATGAATCAGAAAGAGCAAATGAAATAATATACCTTCAGAGCTAAATTCTTAGAAGCTTTATCCGTCCTGCTGTACTTATATTACAGACTTACTTTCCTATGCATAATTAATCCCTACAACTGCACATTCAGCGGAGCATAGTTTTGCTTTTTACATATCTGCCATTAACCAGACAATCCTAAAACATTTAACCCTTTAGTTTCAGTGCAACATTGGTCCTACACAATTATTTATACTACTGTAGGTTCTTTAAGTCATTCATATATTTCCTTAGGAGTCACAATGTTTTTTTACTGACTGCAATTACATTTTTGCAACCTGCCAGGCAAGAGGATGCTTTTCCACACAATGCGTTATGTTTGACAGGATCAGTATGTTCCTATTGGTTTCCATACATATTATGTGGTGATCAGGAAACATCATGGTAAGATTTCCTATTAAACAAAGAAAAAGTTATTAGATCACAAAAACGCATCTTAGTTCCAATGGTCTGACGCCTGTGAGTTCCCTCACGCGGTGCCGCCATCTTCCCCCTGGATTCTTCTGGTTGCTGGTCTTTGGCCATTTTTATTGGCCGGCATAGGAAGACCTCACTTCCGTGCATGCACCTGCGTATTTGCAGCTCAATGTAGATTCCGCAGAGGATTGTGAATAGGCAAGTAAGTGTACTTTCTGCAATAAAAAGATTGGCTGTTCACAATATTTTTTATTTTTAGTTCTGCTTTAACTTTACAACATTCTGAACAGAGGTGTTTTTTTTGCACATCAAAACACTGTCAGATTTAGGGATCAGTGAGTAAGGTTGGGTGAACCAGGCAAAGTGCGGTTTGCAGGAGGTTCAAACCCAGAATTAAATCTACAAACACCGAAAATAGTGCAAAACCCAATTGAACTCTATGGTAGGGTAGCAGAATTATGTTCTTTTTACTGGATTTTTTCTATCTAGCCTAGTGTAGCGCCCCTTTACTTTGAGGGGTGCTGTGTGCCTAAATTTAGGGGTTGGTCTGAGCTAGTAGCCAGGCTCAGACCGCTTTTATTGATAGGTTTGGTTATTTGTTCTTTAGGTGTTGTACTGGTGTGCAGTTCCCTGTGGCCTGTAGGTGGCACTGCCATGACAGGTCAGGGTTGAACCACAGTGCTGTGCCTTAGGGTGTCCTCTCTCGGCAGTAGTACAGTGGGCATGGTCAACCTGCTGTGCATGCCGGGAGAGGATACATAAGGGACAGACGCCACCTGGAGGGGTTGTTGTTGTTCCAAAGTTCCGGGGCTCCGGAGTTCGGGTCGCGTGACCTGGCCCTCCAGGCCAGGGGTGCGCATATGCATCAGTCCCAGGCCCCTTTAGTCTGGGGCTGCGACACTCTGACATTGAGTCCAGCACCTTTAGCTTGGGCTCAGCTCTAAAAGGAGGAATCCCAGGGTGCCCCTGAGAGGGGACCCGCTCTAAGAAGAAGAGACCGGGGGGGACCTTTCTGAGGGACCGGTGAGAGTTTCACTGTGAAAGAGAAGCCCGGTAAACTTCTGGAGGGATTCCGCTAGTCATCTAAGGCCTTGTAATGTGCAGCAACTTGCACCTGTTCTTGAATTACAAGAGCTGAGAGGTTTGGGGCTCAGAGATTCTGTGACAGAGGATCTCCTGATCGTATCTCCAAAGAAACTTAAGTGAAGTAAAGTTTGTGCATCACTCCGGCTGCTAGGACCGCGAGAGGGGACTATCCGGGTGAGCAGAGCCCACTCGGGATTGAGTGGTGATACCAAGTGCCTGAACCTGCCTCCCTGTTTCCTTTTATTCTTCAACTTCAACTTTCCTATCCAGTTATCAGCATAAAGAAAATAAACCTTCCTTCATTAAGGTTTAACCTAGTCTGGACATTGGCCTTATTGGTGCACCTACAACAGACTCTTCCCTACACTCTAGGGGTGAGAACCAGCCGAGGGAAAGTAACTCGCTGCGGGACCCAACAAATTATGAACACCGCTTACCCTCTTAAAAAGAAGGAACTTGGGCATTGTAAGCACGGAATGTAACAGGCATTGTGGTACGGTGTGTCTCGCCATGAGGAGGTAAGGCCAGGGATCTGTGTGCTACACTAGTTTGTAAGCTAATGTTAATAAAACGGGTATGGGTATCTGGGCACTGCCATGGAGGACATGTACTAATGCAAAAAAATTAATAAAAATACTGTTTAGAAGAGAGAGAGTCATTTCATGTGAAAATACACAAATTCATTAAATAATTATTTTAGTTATGGGACAGTATGATGTTATCCTTTAAAAAGTGACATTTACAGAAAGAAAGGAAAATTCCTACCAGGCACTTATTCAGGTATGCAGCTAGGAAAGGGAAAACAGTAAGTGCATACCTATTTTTCTGGAACTAGACCAGACACCAGATACCTTTCAACATTATGGGAGTACCATGAAAATGGGAAATACAAAACTTTCCCCCTTGCAAGGTACCCTGTCCCAATATTGAATGATAAGGACCTCTTTCCCACATCCTAATAATAAGGGGACCCCCATATATCATGTCCCCTCCAGGGGAATAGGTATGGGGTACCTTAGTACCCTTTATTAGCCATTCCCCCAAACAAGTAAAATGTAAATAAACACACTGACACCATTGCATTAATCTATTTTAATAGTTGCTTGTCTGTATCAAAATAATTACCTGAAAATTTAAGCCTTTTCCTTGCAACAAATGAATGAAGAATCAGTACCAGTTGATTTTACTCAATTTTTCATATATTAGCCTTTATGTGTAATAAGCTTTAGGAGAAGTCTTACCCATAGAGACCCATCATAAGCTTACACCTTTAGGAACAGTAAAACAGATCTGAAAGTCCTTTTTTTTTTTTTAAATAACATAAATGTTAAACTTACCTGCTCTGTGCAGTGGTTTGGCACAGAGCAGCCCAGATCTTCCTCTTCTCAGGTCCCTCACCAGTGTTCCTGGCCCCTCCCCCCTGATGAGTGCCCCTACAGCAAGCAGCTTGCTATGGGGACACCCGAGCTGAGTGGCTGCTCTGTGTGTCCATTCAGAGATGGAGCCGTGGCTCGATCCCTCTATCTCTCCTCATTGGCTCACTAACTTTGATTGACAGCAGCCGGAGCAAATGGCACCCGCTGCTGTGTCTCAGCCAATCAGGAAGGAGAGTCCCGGGCAGCTGAGGTTCACGTGCAACATCGCTGGATCGAGGTGCGGTTCAGGTAAGTATTGAGGGGGGGGCTGAGGGGGCTGCTGCACACAGAAATAAAGAATTCATGAAGATAAAAGACCTTCGGACTTTGGAACCACTTGAATGCTTTATTGTGTTTTTTCAGCTATTACCTGTAGTAGAAAAGTACTTGACATCCACCAGTGCACCGTTTTACTGCATACAGTATGTGGCTGATATGGTATCTTCTTTGTCATATTACTGGATTTTATTGTGAAAACTTGCTGTTGTGTAGCATTGTGTCATTATTTATGTACAGAAAAAAAAAAAACTAAACCCCTCAGGAAATGGCTTATAAGTCAGAAGGTCCATCAAAAGTGAAACTAAATAGATAAAAAAAATAGTGGGCAGAGTCTCTTTTCCAAAAACGTATTTCCATTTTTAATAGCAACATTTTTATTTTTATTATATTCTTTTATTAGCTGTTAATTGGTGAATAGTCCAAACCTCTCACTCCATTCGAATATAAATTCAGTACAAATCTTGGGGACAGACGAGGTGTAGGCATGACCATTTTCTGTGTTAAGTGTTTGGCACTTTTAACAGAGCACATTAATAAGGGTATGTACAGTACAAATATTAGTGTTCCACTCCAAGCAGTGCACTTTCATCATTTATCTCTTTCCCTCAGCCTGCTTCTCCCCTCTCTTCATCCTCCAATATGTTCTCACTAACCTTCCTTTTTGCATTAATGCCCTCTGTTCTCAAACTCGTACTTCTTTACCCCTTCTCTCCACCCACAGCTTATACATTTCACCCTCACTTCTTCCATCTTAATATTACTGCAGTTATCATGTCTTCCTCCTTCTGGGCCCACATAATGTTACCACTTTCAAATCGCAGGAGTATTTACTCTCATATAAATCCTGCTCCCACCTTGTCTCCCCCACCCTCCTACTAATCCTAATGTAGCACACAGATCCCTGTCCTGCTTACCTCCACTTGCAGGATAGGACAAACCATGCCACATGCCCAGTTTCCTCCGTTGCGAAGAGGGTGAGCGGTGTTAACAGTTTTGGGTCCTGCAGCGACTTACCTCTTTCCATTGGTTCTCGTCACCAGAGTGTAGGGAAAAGTCTATTTTCTCTAATAAGAAGGCCAATGTCCAGACAGTGTTAAACTCCAACAGACAAGTTTATTTTCTCTTTGCTAGTAACTTAGTAGGAAAGTTGAAGATAGAGATAGAGTTGGATAGGAAGGCAGGTTCAGGCACGCGCCACTTATTTACCCTTGTCGCCACTCAAGCCTGAGTGGGTTTTGCTCACCCGGATAGTTCCCTCTCACGGTCCTAGCAGCTGGAGTGGAGCACGAACAATTACTTTAGCTTGGTTTCTCTTAGGGACGTGTTAGGAAGATCCTCTGCCACAGAACCTTTTAGCTCTTAAGTCCCAAACTTTTCAGCACTTGTAACTAGAGACCATAGGTGCCAATGGGGCACGTTACAAGAGCTTATGGTGTATCACAGAATCCTTCCCTCTGACAGGTAACCAGGCCTCACCCGAGATGGCAACATCCTTCACCAATCCCCTTAGAAAGGTCCTCCCCTGGTTGCCTCTCCTTCAGAGCGGGTCACCCTCCCACGGGCACCCTGGGCTTCCGTTGCTTGGTTGTAGGTCTCAGTTAAAGGTACTGGGCCTACCTGGAATGATGGGGCCTCGAGCTAAAGGTGCCTGGGACCCAGCACATTCACACGCACCCCTGGCCATGAGGGCCACCGAAGGTGGGGTACATGCTGAGGATCAAGACCCCGCACCAATGGCGTCTGCACCTTAAGTACCCTCTCCCAGCATGCACAGCAGGTAGACCACACCCACTGCACGGCTGCCGAGGGAGGACACCCAATCACACTGCAATATTTCCTGTGGTTCAACCTAGGACCTGGGCAACATCGCCACCTGCAGGTCAATGGGAACTGTACGACCAGACAACATCACAGGAGAACAGAGTCCAATTCTAAAGAAACAAACAGCCTTAGCCAAACTAATGCTCAGGCTACCCCCTAAATTTCAACATAGCGGCCCCCAAATATGGGGACCCCGCTACACAAATTTTTGGGGACATCGCCCCAAACCCTGGACGTCCACCATCTAATTCTCACCCACAGAACCATCAGTCTCCCTTCTCTGGCTGCAGCTGCAACCCTTATTCTCTTATTTAAATCTTTCTGCTTCCACGAGCCAACCCCACCCCCTACTCCACTTATGTGTCCTCTGGAATATCCACTCAGTCTCTAGCAAACATGCCTCTCTTAATGACCTTTTCCTCTCCAACTCCCTCAACATACTTATTACTGAAGCCTGGCTCCAGGAATGCTGGCCTCCACTGGACTTACTCACCCAGACCCTGTGGGTCAAAAGGAGGTAGAGCTGGACTTCTCCTTTCCCCACACAGCACCTTCCATGTTCTTCTGACACCTCTCTCAATGTCCCTCTGCTCTTTAGAAGCATATTGTATTCGTCTTTGGACCAGTGTCATGCTTTCACAATGACTTCTCTGCATGGCTACCCTACTTTTTCTCCTCTGAACAATCATCCTCATCATCATCCTCGGTGACTTTAACATTCCAGTCAATGTTAACAACTCATCCACCTCCTGAACTACTTAACCTAACCTCCTCTTTTTAACATAATGCAATGAACCCAAACCTTATATTCTCCCTCCTCTGCACTACCAGAAACCTCTCTAACACTCCCTTTTCTTTCTCCAATCACAACTATATCAGATTCACTCTCCCTGCTTCCAACCTCCTATGCCTCCAACCAGCAAACAGTTAGGCTGGGTTCACACTTGTGTGGTGCGAATTCCAGCTTTCTTATCTCTGCAAAGAGATAAGAGAGCTGTTCAGCAGATCATCTCCGTTTTAGCTGCGAATTTGGTGACCTGAGAGAGAGGAGGGGGAGGGGGAACTGTAGTGAGGAGAAGGAGAGAAATCCTGTTGAGAACTGAACACAACTGCGAATCAGATGCGTGCCCATAGAAGATAATGGACCTGAATTCGCTCCTGAGCCGCACCGCAATGCCTAGAAAACACACACGTTTTTTGGGCAATGCGCAGTGCGAATGCATCGCACATATGTGAACCAGCCTCATTAAAATCAATGTATTTTATAATGTTATGCGAATTGGATGCGGTGTAAGCCGCAACCAATTCACATAGGTGTGAACGGGGCCTGACTCGTAGAAACCTTCACCACCTCAACCCTTGCCTTCTTTATTCTGCTACTGACTGCCTTTATGACAATCTCATACCTCTCCTGCCCAGACCTGGCCACATCTCAGCCTTCCTAGACATACTTGATCCTCTCTCTACACGCAGGACCAGGCCTCACCTGCTACAGCCCTGGCAAACAGATGACACCAGAAGTCTCAAAAGTAACATAAAATCAAATCCCTGCAAGACTTCACCCTCTATAAATCTGCCCTTCCCAAATACAACTCCTACCTCCACGCTGCTAAACAAACCTACCACACCACTCTGATCAAAACCCTCTTATCCAATCCTTGTCAATTATTTTTCACTCTTAATTCCCTAACTTACTTACTGCCCCAGAGATTGCCAATCATTTCAAAACAAGATTTATAAAATTCATGGTGAGATCTCCAGTGTCCTGTTTTCTCCTCCAATCAACATACCAGGTCCAACGCCACACTCAATAATTTCCTCCTTTGACCCTGTTAACACTGCAGAGGTTGCCAATCTCCTTTCTGAGGCCCACTATACCATCTGTCCCCAATTCCCTTCCTGCTCTATCCTACACTCTCTACCCTCATTTTTAATTTCTCATTCTCCACTGGCGCCTTTCCCTCCCTTCTCAAACATGCACTGGTTACCCCATATTGAAAAATCCCTCACTGTACTCCACCTGTTTGAACATCTTAAGACCCATCTCTCTGCTACCATTTCCCTCCAAGCTTCTTGAGTGCCTTGTCCACAACTGTATGAGTTGCTACCTCATTGATTATAACCTTCGCAACCACCTACAGTTCACAACATTCCACTTAAACTACCCAACTTAAACTCACTAATGACCTATTAAATGCTGAAAACAACAGCCATTACTCTATACTCATACTCTTAAGCCCTGTACACACGATCGGATTTCCTATGGATTCTAATCCAATGGATTTTTCCATCGGAAATCCGATGAAGCTGACTTCCAGCAGTCTTGCCTACACACCATCAGTCAAAAAAACGATCAGCCCAAACGCCGTGACGTACGATGGCACTATAAAGGGGAAGTTCAAATCCAATGGCGCCACCCTTTGGTCTGCTTTTGCTGATTTTGTGTTACCGCGTGTTAGTAAAAATTTGGTGAGAGCCGATTCTCACTTTTCAGTCTCCGTGCTTTTCAGTCCGTTACAGCATGACGAATGTGCTCTCTCCATTACTAACGCTAGTTTTACCAGAACGAGCGCTCCCGTCTCATAATTCAGTCTGAGCATGCGTGGGTTTTTTATCCGATGGAGTTCCACACAGACGATCGGATTTTGCTATCGTTTTTTTCCCCATCGGAAAAATTTAAAACATGTTCTATTTTTTCACACCGATGGAAAAAAGACCGATGGGGCCCATACACGATCGGTTTGTCCGATGAAAACAGTCCATCGGACTGTTTTCATTGGTGAAACCGATCGTGTGTACAAGGCTTCAGACCTTTTGACTGCCTTTGACACAGTAGACCATCGACTCCTCCTCAAATAACTCCACTCCCTTGGCCTCCGCGACTCTGATCTTTCCTTGTTCTCCTCTTACCAATCTCAGTGCATCTTCAGTGTCACATACAACTCTTTCTCCTCTGCTCTTCTTCCTCTTTCTGTTGAAGTACCCCAATGCTCTGACCTTGGACCCCTCCTTTTCTCTCTCTACACCTCTCCCTTGGGCTAGCTGATAACCTTACATGGCTTCCAATACCAATACCAATACCACCTTTACGCCGACGACACCCAGATCTATCTCTCTACTCCCCAGCTCACCGCTCAATCTCTTCATATATCAAAAACTTACTGGGCGACATGTTATTTCCTCAAACTCAGTCTGCCTAAAACTGAGCTTGTATAATTTCCTCTTCCTCGATCACCCCCTCATGACTTTATCGTGAGATCAATAGCACAATTATTGGTCCCTCCACACACTAATCCTAGACTCTGACCTCTCCTTCAGGCTCTATATCCAATCACTTGATAAATCACGCTGCCTTAACCTCCTCAACATTTCCAGAATTTGCCCCTTAACTAATGACGCCACAAAATAACTTATTCACTAGACATGTGCATTTGTTTTCGTCCGAATGCATTTTCGTGGGAATTTCGGGGATTTTCGCATTCGTTTTAACAAATGATAACAAACGCGCAGAATCCGAAATCAGAAAGATCCGACATAAAAAATGCTTTATTTTCGTTTTGTTTGCGACAACAGTTCGATATAGATAGAAAATTTGACATGATGGTCACAATAGCGATCTGTGTCTATCGAACCTGTGGTTGAATGTGCCTAACCTAACTCTATTAGTCCAAGATTAAAAATGTACGATTGCGGCGTCGTACAGTTTAGCTGCTTTCAATTGACAGATTTGACCTTAATTCGGATTTTTGGACGTATGCATTTCTTAACGAAACAAAATAAATAAAAAATAATTTCGGAAGTAACTAAATAAATTTTTTTTTGAACAAAACCGAAATTCTGAAACAAAATATTTCAGTTTGCACATGTCTATTATTCACTCCCTGGTTATCTCCTGCCTTTATTACTGCAACTCTCTCCTCACTGGCCTACCTTTACGCAGGCTATCCCTCATTCAGTCTATCATAAATGTTACTGCTAGACTTATGCCGTGTACACACGATCGGTTTTACCAATGAAAACAGTCCGATGGACTTTTCTCATCGGACAAACCGATCGTGTATGGGCCCCATCGGTCTTTTTTCCATCGGTGAGAAAAAATAAAACATGTTTTAAATTTATCTGATGGGAAAAAAAACAATACCAAATTCCGATCGTCTGTGTGGAACTCCATCGGACAAAAAACCCACGCATGCTCAGAATCAAGTCGACGCATGCTCAGAAGCATTGAACTTCATTTTTCTCGGCTTGTCGGAGTGTTTTACGTCACGGCGTTTGGGACGGTCGGATTTTTGACTGATGGTGTGTAGGCAAGACTGATGAAAGTCAGCTTCATCGGATTTCCGATGGAAAAAAACATTGGATTAGAATCTATAGGAAATCCGATCGTGTGTACAGGGCTTTACTGTAAACACCTCACTAACGGATTCCGTGGTTGCTGTCCACAACCCCCCCCCCCATGGCCAATCCCTTTACTGGCTTCCACTAGCCAAACATATAAAATTCTAAGTACTAACCACAACAATCAAAGCCATCCACAACATTGCCCCCAGCTACATCCCCAACCTCATCTGCAAATATTACCCAAATCAGCCTGTTCCCTCTTGCTTTCTAGTTCCCTTGTTGCCTCCATCTATGCTCACCTCCAGGGCTTCTCCAGCCCTTCTCCCATTCTCTGAAACACCCTACCTCAGTATGTCCGGTTAGCTCCTACCATGTCTGCTTCTTGTTATTGAACACTCATTTATTTAGGGAAGCTTTTTCCTCCTTCACCTGAAAACTGTACTTCAGCCACCTTCATCAGATCATCCCTCACATCTATGACCTTTTGTACCACCCCCCCCCCCCCTTTAGATTGTAATCTGCATGAGCAGGGCCCTCCTATCCCTTCTGTATTGTAATTGTACTGTCTCCCTTTATATTGAAAAGCACATTGCAAACTGTTGGCGCTATATAAATCCTGTATAATAATTATGTGCATGCCTGTGGCACGTGTTTGGTGTATTGTACACTCTTGGCATCTGTAAGAATGAAATATTCACTGTGCATCACTATTGTTCAGTGGAAATGTAATGAGAAGTCACATACTTACATGCAGATATTAAGTAAAATATTTAACATAACATTTGCTTTATCTTTTAATTCAATCCTAAATTGGTGTAGTCAGTAGAGAAGTGAAAGAGCATACTATTAAAGTATACCTCAGTAGTTAAACTGAAGTGTATTTATATGCCTGGCTTAGAGGTAAACAGAATTTCTGGTTTTCTAGAAGTGCTATTTATTTTATTATGACCATGCTTATCTCAATGCAAGGTTAGGCAAATTGCCTTATGTTCTATATGCAGTGAGAAACACTAGACCATGCAGTACTTTTCTTCACAGCAGCGTGTCGCGTTGCACTACACTGCACCAATTAATAAACATAAATGAAATGCCTTTTTTTGACATTCCAATAAACTTGGGGGAAAAAAAAAAGGAAACAGCGTGATGTACTGTAATCGGCACATTAGTATGGTGCACTCCACAATGCACATCAGCAGTTGCCTTACAACAAGCCCTTAGAAATAAAAGTTACAGTAAAATTTTATTTGTTAAAAATTGTAACGGGTGGGCCCGTGGAACCCAGAAGTTCTTAGAATGTATGAGCCAGAAAATAATGGACATTGAGAATATGTCTTGGATTGCTTTAAAATGGGTCTGTAATATTAATCCACAATATTCCCCAGGATATTTGTAAAGAACTATTTACTGTGTGTTTGATTCTGAATTCAACATGTTAGTTGAAAGATGTAAATGTCATCACCTCCAACCACCTGGCTGCCTGTTGTAATGTTAATGAATCCAGACTAACTTCTAAAGACCCTTTCATTGTTGTTTGCGATGATGTGGATTGGAGCTTGGTAGACAGCCTGGCTGCCTATTATGGGATGTTTAAGTGTCTTGCTGTGAAGAAAGGGGGGGGGAATCACTCCAGCATACACCCCCCCCCTGCTAAGACTGTGTACTGATGAGAAGTTGGAACATACTTGACCTGTATCCCCATTGTCATTGGACAGTCTAACCCGCCCTGTTTCCCAAGGGTGGGGGGGAGTGTTTTGAAGAAAGATATGTTACCATGTGGAAAATAAAGAGTCATTCCCTGTTTTGGAACCTCAACACAGAGCGTTGTCTCGTTTGTGGAGGGAGAATTATTTGTATGGGGTCTTATTCGGCTGGTTGGAGTGTCTGGTAGCTGTCGTGTGTTTGGGAATGGAATATCTTAAACAACGTTAACCCCTGTCGTTGCAATTGTTGGCAAGCAGTGGGATGATTCCACAGCCTATAAGGACAGTTACAAGAGGACACAGGACAATGGACGCACAGTATGAACGGCTAAAGCACTCTACCCTCAAGGACTTACTGGAGAACCGGGGCCGACCCGCCAACAACCTTAAGAAGAGGGACATTATTGCAGAATTAGTCTAAATGGATGGAGCCGAAAGACCCAACATAACTGAAAGGCCCAGCGTAACAAACAGGACACCCAAAGAGGCAAGTTTTGATCGGGCTGTTAACATAAGACTGGTGTCATGGATATGCAGTAGTGTTTGTCTGTCAGCTTACCTTCCTTCCCATGTGTTCATCTTAGAGGCCAGAACCCTTTCACCTGGCTTCCTTTACAATCTCCTCCAAGCCTGACTCCACCCCAGGCCCTATCACAGAACACTATAATAACCTGTGCACTGCAAGCCTGCTTTGCTGATCAACGTGTTTGTTAGGCATTGTGTGTTTGGGTTCCTGCCTGCCGTGTGCTACGTCTGTCTCTCTGTTACGTTGTTGGCTTGTCCCCGACTATCCCTGTCTGTTTGTGACCCTTGACCTTCGGCTTGTCTTTCGTTATCCTTGTCTGCTTGTGGCCCTTGAGCTTCAGCTTGTTATTCGTTACTCTTATATCTTGTGCTGCTGCTTCCCCTCTTGTCCCCTTATCCTACGGGGCGTGAGCTAGGAGACTCTAGGGGCCGCGACCTGGACCCAGCCTGCAGCATAACATCCTCACCACTAGAGGCTCTGGAGAAGACCTGCTGGGTCTTAGACTCCGCGCCCTGGGGAATCTTGGGTCTAGCTTTCTATAGGATCCCGGTTGTGCTCCTCTGGTTCCGCTTTCCACAACCACCCAGTTTCCTATCCGCAGCAGTCAGCCATAGGGTTCACTACCTTGCGGTGCACTCCTGTCCCCCTACGGTGTGCATCTGTCACCTGGCCATAGGTGACCAGACAGTTTGATCAGCCATGAACCCCGCTGACATGCCACTCCCCGCGGATGATGCTTTGCAGGGCATAGTCCGCAGACTTGAGACCCAGGAATCTAATCAGACCCAGGTCATGCGATTCCTTCAGGATTTGGCGTCCCGTTTTGAACAGGTTCAGGCCTCATTAGGACCCCTGGTTCAACAACCTCAACCGCTACCAGCGGCTGCACCTATTCCGGTCGCAGTCGCAGCCACACATTCACTACAACTGCCAGCTCCGTCCCGTTTCTCTGGGGACTCCAAGGCCTGCAGGGGGTTCCTTAGCCAATGCACGATTCATTTCGAGCTTCAGCCTCAAAACTTTCTGTCTGATAGGGCAAAGGTAGCCTATATAATTTCCCTCCTCTCCGGTGAAGCCTTAGCCGGGGTGGCCCCTCTGTGGGAACTGAATGATCCAGTGGTTTCTAGCCCGTCTGGCTTCTTGAAACTTTTTCGGAATATCTTTGAAGAACCGGCTCGTGTCTCTTCAGCGGCCAGCGCCCTTGTACGTCTCCGCCAAGAGTCTGCTTCAGTGGGACAGTATGCCCTTCATTTCCGCATACTGTCGGCTGAGTTGAGCTGGAACAATGAGGCCTTAGTCGCAATCTTTTTGCATGGCCTCTCTGATAGAGTGAAGGATGAATTAGCAGGAAGAACCATCCCCACTGATCTGGGCGGAGTTATCTCCTTGTGTAACCAGATCGATATTCGCTTTCAGGAGAGGACCCTAGAAAAGCAACGCCAGCACTCCTAGGTTCTTAGTCAGCCTGAGCTCCCCTCTCTTGGACCCATAGAGCATCTCCTACCAGCTGAGGAACCCATGCAGCTGGGTCGGACCAGGCTATCCCCCGAGGAACGTTCTAGGCGCAGAACTCTTGGTCTGTGTCTTTACTGTGGGGGCAAAGGCCATTTTCGTGACACTTGCTCTCTTTGTCCAGAAAAACGTTCGGGTCCACTTCATCTGGAAAGTGGAGTATTGGACCCAGAAATATCACCTTCCCCTTCTCGTCTTCTGCTTTCTGTGTTCCTTCATGTTGGTGCTTCTTCTCATTCGGTCTCAGCATATCTGGATTCCGGAGCCGCTGGTAATTTCATGGACTGGGAAATCGCATCGTCCACGAGACTTACTCTTTTGCCCCTCACCACGCCATTGGTGGTCTTGGCGATAGGTCCCCCTGGGAGAACAGTACCATCTATCTGCTTCCAGACCCTCCCTGTTAAGATGTCGGTAGGGACACTCCACCAGGAGTGGATATCCTTCCTTATCTTACCCAAGGCCTCAACGCCTATAATTTTGGGTCTCCCATGGTTACAGCTCCATTCTCCTCATGTGGACTGGACTACTGGACAGATCCTGGCTTGGGGTTCCTCCTGTTCCTCGTCCTGCCTACCCAAGGTTGCCCCCTGTGAACCTGAGCCGGTCATTCATTCCAGGTTGCATAACCACCTACATTTCTCTGTCCCTAATCACCCTTGGACGCACAGCCAGGCTAGCCTGTCTACAAGTCCTGCAGTCGCTATGTCTTGCGATGCGATTCAGGTAGTCGCTACACCTGACTCTGCTATTCACTCGGCCTCTGTACTAGCTATGCCAGTCCAGCCCATGCCCAGTGAGCCGCCTACCTTTTCTTGTTCAGGACATTCTGCTTGTCTTTCAGCTATTCAGCTTGACTCCTGTGACATGTCACCCTCTAACCAACCTGACTTCAGGGTTCCACTGACATCTGCCCAGTCTGATGGTCCTGTGCTAGATGACCAGTTCATCTTTAAGGGTCTAGGGGACCCTCCTCAGATTCCTGTTGATCCTCTCATGCCCTTGCTTATTCCTAGAGAGCCTTTGGTCCTCATTAGATCTTCTTGTCATCTCCCTACCTCGGTTCTGGTCTCTGAGGATAATCTAAAGTACGAGGTTTGACAAGTTCTGGATTCTCGGCTCTGCAGAGGTATTCTTCAGTACCTTGTGCATTGGAGAGGTTTTGGTCTTGAGGAGGCGTCTTGGATCACTGCATCTGATGTCGTTGCACCTCATCTGTTGAAGAGGTTTCATCTGAGATTTCCCTTTAAGCCTGGGCCCAGGCAGGGGAAGGGCCCATAAGAGGGAGGGTACTGTCATGGATATGCAGTAGTGTTTGTCTGTCAGCTTACCTTCCTTCCCATGTGTTCATCTTAGAGGCCAGAACCCTTTCACCTGGCTTCCTTTATAATCTCCTCCCAGCCTGACTCCACCCCAGGCCCTATCACAGAACACTATATTAACCTGTGCACTGCAAGCCTGCTTTGCTGATCAACGTGTTTGTTAGGCATTGTGTGTTTGGGTTCCTGCCTGCCGTGTGCTACGTCTGTCTCTCTGTTACGTTATTGGCTTGTCCCCGACTATCCCTGTCTGCTCGTGACCCTTGACCTTCGGCTTGTCTTTCGTTATCCTTGTCTGCTTGTGGCCCTTGACCTTCAGCTTGTTATTCGTTACTCTTATATCTTGTGCTGCTGCTTCCCCTCTTGTCCCCTTATCCTACGGGGCGTGAGCTAGGAGACTCTAGGGGCCGCGACCTGGACCCAGCCTGCAGCATAACATCCTCACCACTAGAGGCTCTGGAGAAGACCTGCTGGGTCTTAGACTCCGCGCCCTGGGGAATCTTGGCTCTATCTTCCTATAGGATCCCGGTTGTGCTCCTCTGGTTCCGCTTTCCACAACCACCCAGTTTCCTATCCGCAGCAGTCAGCCATAGGGTTCACTACCTTGCGGTGCACTCCTGTCCCCCTACGGTGTGCATCTGTCACCTGGCCATAGGTGACCTGACAACTGGCACATTATGGTCCTAACCCTACAGCGGAGATCATAGACCAAGTTATAGCGGCTGTGGACGCAAATTGGCTACAGAAAAGTGGTGCTGCAGCAGCAGAAGTCAGAGCAGCACCAACTGAAAGGAGAAAGATACATTTTGCTGCTTTTAAAAATTTCATTGAAACTGAAGGGGAGATTGATGGGTACCTTGCTGATTTTGAACAGCAGTGTGCCCTACACTGGGTGCCCACAGAGGAATGGGTTACCATTTTGTCTGGGAAATTGTCTGGCCGGGCCACTGAAGCATTCAGGGCCATCCCAGATGAGGATATTATGAACTATGGACTGGTAAAAGAAGCACTATGCCGTCACACCGGAGGCATACCGGAGGCGGTTTCCGAGAGACGAGCAAGCAGACTGGAGACTCGTATACTGAGTGGGCATGCCGCCTACACCGCACGGCATCCCACTGAGTCGCTGGATGCCAAGCAAAATCCGGGGAAGAGGTGCTGCAGGTGTTCCTGCTGGAGCACTTCTTTGACAAACTGTCCCTGAAAGTCAGAGAGTGGGTCCGGGACCGAAAACCTTTCACCTTGCCTGAAGCAGCTCGCCTAGCGGACGAATACACAGATGCCCGCAAACTGGATAACCTTGTGGTCAAGACAACAGCTCGGGTGGATTATCGATCAGCAGCACCCCCTCTGGCTATCGCCTACCAACCCCAGTCGTGCCCCCCTACAGCACCACCTCCAGCGGCCACTTATTCTCAGCAGCCCAGGTCCAACTCCCAGGGCTACTCACAACCCATCAGGTGTTTCGGGTGTAAACAGCTAGGGTACAAAAAGCCAGACTGTCCGTTGAATCCAGCCAGGCAGTCCCAGTCATGGAGACAGCCAGTAAGGGGAAACCCCTACACATCCATGCCTGAGGCCCACTGCGTTGAGGAGAAAGAACATTGGGGCGTCCTGCACGAGGCTGATCCAATACAAGCAGCTAACCGGGACAACCGGCAGCAACACAGGCAGACTGTCTGGGTCAATGGAAAGGTAGCCAATGGGCTACGTGATACTGGCACCACCATGACCCTACTACAGAAGAACCTCATCCCAGAGAGCCAACATACCGGAGACACTGTAGCTGTAAGAGTAGCGGAAAGCACCGTCTTCCGGCTACCCGTTGCCCGTGTTCACCTGGATTGGGGGGTTGGTTCGGGACACGTGAATGTGGGGGTGATGAAGGATTTGCCAGCGGATGTACTACTGGGGAATGATTTGGCCCCCCTCGTTTCTGCTTACGCCCCGATGGGCCCCGCTGAAGCCAACCCAGTGACTACCTGTGCCCAGACCCGTGCTGCTGGAACCGACCCGCTTGTTGCCAAGACCCGGGTAAGACTATCTTCCCCGACATGTACCTTAGATCAGGCACAATATTACAGTCTAAAATTGGAATGTGACAAGTTGGCCAGTGAGAAATCGGAGATGCAACGACACTATGTCATGTATTATGAGATGTCCCATGGATTGAACATTGAAATGCACAAACAGACTGAAATTGTCAAAAGGTTAAATGGGATTTGCACCCAGGTTTTGCCTTACCTCTCCCAAGAGCATCAGCAACAAGTTTTGGGAGCCATTGAGAGAGCAAAGCAAGTGACTGTTCCAGAACTGAATTCAATTATTCGCCCTGCAACCTTACAACTTCACCATCAGCTACTGACCCGGTAAGCAAAATGGCAATGCTGATGGGTTGTCCAGGCATTAGAGGAATGGAACTATGGACTAACTTCGGAGTCAACCCATCTGGGGTCTCCTCCTGTGTTAGTCTCCTGCCGAAAGGGGAGAGATGTAACGGGTGGGCCCGTGGAACCCATAAGTTCTTAGAATGTATGAGCCAGAAAATAATGGACATTGAGAATATGTCTTGGATTGCTTTAAAATGGGTCTGTAATATTAATCCACAATATTCCCCAGGATATCTGTAAAGAACTACTTGCTGTGTGTTTGATTCTGAATTCAACATGTTAGTTGAAAGATGTTAATGTCATCACCTCCAACCACCTGGCTGCCTGTTGTAATGTTAATGAATCCAGACTAACTTCTAAAGACCTTTTCATTGTTGTTTGTGATGATGTGGATTGGAGCTTGGTAGACAGCCTGGCTGCCTATTATGGGATAGTTAAGTGTCTTGCTGTGAGGAAAGAGGGGGGAATCACTCCAGAAAACCCGCCCCCTGCTAAGACTGTGTACTGATGAGAAGTTGGAACACACCTGACCTGTATCCCCATTGTCATTGGACAGTCTAACCCGCCCTGTTTCCCAAGGGTGGGGGGGAGTGTTTTGTAGAAAGATATGTTACCATGTGGAAAATAAAGAGTCATTCCCTGTTTTAGAAACTCAACACAGAGCGTTGTCTCGTTTGTGGAGGGAGAATTATTTGTATGGGGTCTTATTCGGCTGGTTGGAGTGTCTGGTAGCTGTCGTGTGTTCGGGAATGGAATATCTTAAACGACGTTAACCCCTGTCGTTACAAAAATAAACAAAAAAAACACGATTATATACCAACACATCCAACAACATGATTGTCCCATTTTGTGCAAGCAATATATAGTCTGTGGTGCAGTAAACCTTATATAGTGTAATAGGGTCGCTAGGTGACAACATTATATCCGGCACCTCATCCCCAAAATAGTATATAGGGTTTAAAAATGTTCATGGGATTATAGCGGTGCCAACAAGTAATAATAGCACACTTAAAAATACTGTGTATATAGTGTAATTGCACTAATAGATACATTTATATTTGTATTTATATTTGTACATTTTATATTTGTACTGAAATATATAAAGACCCTTAGCCTTCTAGTAAATACAATCATTGTTTCTGCTGCAGATGTGATTTTAAATATATGAACCCTTTGATAGTAGTCAGCAAGAGTGTCTACTTTTCAACAGCCAGCACTATTTAAGGGGTCCTCTGTCTCGTGTTGATTATGCCTGCTCCTGAACCAAACCAGCCTCTAACATGTCCCTGCTCCTTCTCCAGCTCACAGATTCAAGAAAGAATGGCGCAAGCTGTCTTTCAGCAAACAATGAGTCAGTAAAGAAAGGCTGGTTGATGCAAAATACACTTAGGATCAAATTGGCAGGGCTGCAATAGCGTAGGAACAAATGAGGCTGCAGCTGCAGGCCCCTACTTTAATATAGGCCCAGCTGCCCAAAAATAACAGTCCACGCATAGAAAACAATAGGCAGATGGGGAGAGATCTCCCCTGACTAGGGATGAGCTTAGAGTTCGAGTCAAACTCATGTTCGACTCGAACATTGCCTGTTCGCCTATCCGCCGAACAGCGAACAATTTGGGGTGTTCGCGGCAAATTCGAAAAGCCGTGGAACACCCTGTAAAGGTCTATAGGAGAAATCTAAACACTTTTTATGACAATAACTTGCATATAAGCCTTTAAAATTAGCACCCATAGACTTTAACGGTGTTCAGATGTTCGAACTAATTTATTGCCTGTTTGCATGTTCTGATGTGAACCGAACTGGGGGGTGTTTGGCTCATCCCTACCCCTGACTGGCCATATATTCCGCACACACTGCCTGCGCCGGATGGCGAGATTAATAGAGGCCACCAGGCAGGCGGTCCTAACAGAAGCCTGGTATTCGCTTCCATAGTGTTGTGTTAGGCCTGTGCGGATGTCCCCTTCTAGCACTAGGGTCTCTGGGCCACCCAGCCCAGGGAAGACCCAGGGGTTCACATTGCTGAAGGTAAGAGGATGCTTTTTTTGCATGCTGGAGGGTTGATGTATTTTTTATTAATCTGTGCATGAAGAATTGAGTAGCTAAAAATAATCCTCATAAATTCCTTTGTTCGATGCACTCTCCGCGATACGCGTGTGGGGAATTACCATTTTCCTCTGCTTAATAGGATATTTAATAGAAGAATGTCTGTTTTTTTTTTTAATGGGTTGGTCTGTAGTCCTTTTAAGTCCACCACTAACCTCGACTCACCAGCTGCAATTCCAAATGTGCACTGGTCACTTAAAGGGTTAGTCCACCCGAAAAGAGATAAGTTTATATATATATATGCAATGAGTCAGTCCCTGACTTCTTATGTCTTGGGTTTTCCATTAGTTTGATCCCTCTGCTATAATTTCCAGTGTTCCTCCACTTGGGAATTTTGGATATTCCTGCCCACCGTTAGTTCCTGCTCTTGCATTCAACAGGCTATAAATAACCCAGCAGGGATGGTGGGAGTCCTTCATAATGGGTGCATTAGGTGTGCAGATGCCGGAACTCAGATGTGCTGTGCCAGGAACTGAGTGCAGGAGTCTTGAAGCCCCTCATAATGGGGACATCAGGTGTGCAGACCCAGGGGCACTCACCAGAGGGAAGGAACCAGGAACGCCAGTGGGGGACACGAGAAAAGGAAAAAAAAATAAAGCATTTACAATTACTTTAAAGTATTTTGTGCATTAATATGCAAGGTCAACTTATTTAATTGCATTATTTAATTGAAACATTTAACTTTCACACATCCACGTGCAAAATTGTTGAATTTCCCTATAAAAATCCTGTGGGGAAAAAAAGTGTTAAATCTACTTACTATGGAACCTCCTGCCACTCCCAGGGATGATCCACCTTGCACCTAGACCTAGCAATCACTGACACGCCAGTAACAGTTGAAGGAGCTTTACTGAAAGGAATCAGCCCTGGAAAATAGCAGCTAACACATGACGGTCTATAGGCCTCTCACCACATGCATGCCCTGGTGATGTTCTGCTAGGAGCTGTATATTACTCAACAGCTGTTTCTATGGTCAGGATGAATGCAGATGAAGAGTAAGTTGCACTATCCCTGAAGGCCTCCACACATTTGGCTAGCTTCTGGATGTGAAAAGATGAAAGGCAGCCCATGGAGCTCTGGGCCTCTCTATCAGGCCTGTACCTCATTTGACTTCTGATGATCTATTTTCTGGGTCCGAGCTGGGTATAAACTCTGCTCAACAGCAGTATGGTACTGTCCAGAGACTCAGTCCTCTCTTCTTATGGCTCTGCCCTAAGTTGCTCTGCCACTGTAGCTTCCTACAAGTCTCTCTGTTTTGTAAGCAGTCCTGGGGATACACCTAAACTCTGTCCATCGCAGAGCAGCAGCCCAGTGGTCTCTTCACTCTGCTGTCCTGCTGCCAGTCTGATATGCCCTTGGACTCCTGGCATGCTCCATCTAGCACAGCTCCCACCCACACAGTCCCCTCATGTGTGTAGCTCAGCCCACCATCCTGCAGTTATCCCCCCAGTCTGAGTTTTTTCCT
This sequence comes from Rana muscosa, assembly GCA_029206835.1. Taxonomy (NCBI): domain Eukaryota; kingdom Metazoa; phylum Chordata; class Amphibia; order Anura; family Ranidae; genus Rana; species Rana muscosa. Next base: position 966,854,380 of record CM055117.1, on the reverse strand, counting down.
TTGGGCTAACTAGTGTACACTCTCTTTGGCTCACCACTATTCTGTCCATTTGGTGGGTGGGCCTTATCATCCAGCTACTAATCACCTTTTTCCTTGGCTCCTGAGGCCAGCTCTGTTACCTTGACCACCAAGAGTGGCCAGTCGAAGTCCTCTGTGCCAGATGGTACAGGTGGAGATAAGTTCCAGGCTGTGGCTGTGGCCACTTGACACCCTCCTATGCTCCCCTCCTCCTGTGCTGTCCATCTCCAGAAGGGAGAAACAAACAAACTCTGGCCAAGGTGCAAATACTCTGCTGTGAATCTTAACCACTTAACGACCGCCCACTGTAAATATACGTCGGCAGAATGGCACCGACAGGCAGAATCACGTACATATACGTGATTGCCTTTGTATAGTTGGGGGGTCCGATCGGACCCCCCTTCTTTACAGTGGGTGGTCGTTTTACCTTCGGGAGCGATCCGGCATGAGGGGACGGCCGTTCGATTCCGGCCCCCCCCTCTCGATCGCTCCCGGTGAATGAGAGAGCTTCCCCTGCCTGCCAGGCAGGAGGAAGTGATGTCATCTCTCCTGCGGCGCTCACATATACCGAGCGCCGTACAGGAGAAGATGCAGGTTAGTGCACACAACACTTCACTGACACCAGGACACATAGGCACATAAATCGCCCCCCAGGCCCCCCCAGACACCCCCAGATCACCCCCCAGATCACCCCCCAGCCCCCAGTCACAGTGTCACTGATTGCAGTGACCATTTATTTAGTGATCACTGCAATCAGTGACATTTGTGACTGTAAAAGTGTCACTACATTTAGTTTTAGGTCCAGTGTAGCCCCCTAACCCCCCCTAATAAAGGTTTAACCCCCTGATCACCCCCCAGATAACCCTTTCACCCCCTAGCACCGCCGTCGCTAAGCGATCATTTTTCTGATCGATGTCTTAGCGTCGGTGATGCTAATCGGTAGCCAGTAATTTTTTTTAGGTTCGCCGCAGGTTTTTATAGCGTCGGGTACCCCCATATATTACCTAATAAAGGTTTAACCCCCTTGATCGCCCCCCAGGTAACCCTTTCACCCCCTATCACCACTGTCACTAAGCGATAATTTTTCTGATCGATGTCTTAGCGTCGGCGATGCTGATCGGTAGCCAGTAATTTTTTTTAGGTTCGCCGCAGGTTTTTATAGCGTCGGGTACCCCCATATATTACCTAATAAAGGTTTAACCCCCTTGATCACCCCCCAGGTAACCCTTTCACCCCCTAGCACCGCCGTCCCTATGCGATCATTTTTCTGATCGATGTCTTAGCGTCGGTGATGCTGATCGGTAGCCAGTAATTTTTTTTAGGTTCGCCGCAGGTTTTTATAGCGTCGGGTACCCCCATATATTACCTAATAAAGGTTTAACCCCCTTGATCGTCCCCCAGGTAACCCTTTCACCCCCTATCACCACTGTCACTAAGCGATCATTTTTCTGATCGCTGTCTAGGGATGAGCTTCGTGTTCGAGTCGAACATACGTTCGACTCGAACATCGGCTGTTCGATGAAGATCGAACGATTTGGGCCGTTCGCGCCAAATTCGAGTGACGCGAACGGCCCACAATGCACTACGCCATCGCAGTGTCATCCAGGCGCTGTGATTGGCCAAGCATGCACTGTGACCCCGCATGCTTGGCCAATCACAGCGCCGGCAGCGAGGAGAGCAATGATTGGCCACAGGCAGGATGCCTGTGGCCAATTATTGCTGAGGGGGTTTAGTACACGCCCCACACTATAAAAGGCAGCCAGCGCGGCGGCCTTGTGTAGTGTGTTCCGGACCGGAGTAGGGAAAGAGAAGCATAGGCAGGGACAGTGTCATTATTTTTCCTTTACATAATCCTGGATTCCTTGTGTTTAGGGACAGATAAGGATAGGTAGGGAGAGTGTCAGTGACAGTGTGTATTCTGTGCTAATCCTTGTTTGTAGGGACAGAGAGGTACAGTGAGGGAAAGTGTCAGTGTGCTATTCTGTTCTAAACCAATCTTGCTGAACCATATTTTCAATCCTTGAGTTTAGGGACAGAGAGGTACAGTGAGGGAAAGTGTCAGTGTGCTATTTTGTGCTAAATCTTGTTTGTAGGGACAGAGAGGTACAGTGAGGGAAAGTGTCAGTGTGCTATTTTGTGCTAAATCTTGTTTGTAGGGACAGAGAGGTACAGTGAGGGAAAGTGTCAGTGTGCTATTCTGTTCGAAACCAATTTTGCTGTTCCATATTTTCAATCCTTGAGTTTAGGGACAGAGAAGGACACTCGTAGAAATTATCAGTGTGCTATTCTGTGCTAAATCTTGTTTGTAGGGAGGGACAGAGTAGGACAGTGAGGGAAAGTGTCAGTGTGCTATTCTGTTCTAAAACTATTTTGCTGAACCATATTTTCAATCCTTGAGTTGAGGGACAGAGAGGTACAGTGAGGGAAAGTGTCAGTGTGCTATTCTGTTCTAAAAATATTTTGCTGAACCATATTTTCAATCCTTGAGTTGAGGGACAGAGAGGTACAGTGAGTGAAACTGACAGTGTGCTGTTCTGTTCTAAACCAAATTTGCTGTTCCATATTTTCAATCCTTGAGTTGAGGGACAGAGAGGTACAGTGAGGGAAAGTGTCAGTGTGCTATTCTGTTCTAAACCAATTTTGCTCTTCCATATTTTCAATCCTTGAGTTGAGGGACAGAGAGGTACAGTGAGGGAAAGTGTCAGTGTGCTATTCTGTTCTAAAACTATTTTGCTGAACCATATTTTTAATCCTTGAGTTGAGGGACAGAGAGGTACAGTGAGTGAAACTGACAGCGTGCTGTTCTGTTCTAAACCAAATTTGCTGTTCCATATTTTCAATCCTTGAGTTGAGGGACAGAGAGGTACAGTGAGTGAAACTGACAGTGTGCTATTCTGTTCTAAACCAATTTTGCTCTTCCATATTTTCAATCCTTGAGTTGAGGGACAGAGAGGTACAGTGAGGGAAAGTGTCAGTGTGCTATTCTGTTCTAAAACTATTTTGCTGAACCATATTTTCAATCCTTGAGTTGAGGGACAGAGAGGTACAGTGAGTGAAACTGACAGTGTGCTGTTCTGTTCTAAACCAAATTTGCTGTTCCATATTTTCAATCCTTGAGTTGAGGGACAGAGAGGTACAGTGAGGGAAAGTGTCAGTGTGCTATTCTGTTCTAAAATTATTTTGCTGAACCATATTTTCAATCCTTGAGTTGAGGGACAGAGAGGTACAGTGAGTGAAACTGACAGTGTGCTGTTCTGTTCTAAACCAAATTTGCTGTTCCATATTTTCAATCCTTGAGTTGAGGGACAGAGAGGTACAGTGAGTGAAACTGACAGTGTGCTATTCTGTTCTAAACCAATTTTGCTCTTCCATATTTTCAATCCTTGAGTTGAGGGACAGAGAGGTACAGTGAGGGAAAGTGTCAGTGTGCTATTCTGTTCTAAAACTATTTTGCTGAACCATATTTTCAATCCTTGAGTTGAGGGACAGAGAGGTACAGTGAGTGAAACTGACAGTGTGCTGTTCTGTTCTAAACCAAATTTGCTGTTCCATATTTTCAATCCTTGAGTTGAGGGACAGAGAGGTGCAGTGAGTGAAACTGACAGAGTGCTATTCTGTTCTAAACCAATTTTGCTCTTCCATATTTTCAATCCTTGAGTTGAGGGACAGAGAGGTACAGTGAGGGAAAGTGTCAGTGTGCTATTCTGTTCTAAAACTATTTTGCTGAACCATATTTTCAATCCTTGAGTTGAGGGACAGAGAGGTACAGTGAGTGAAACTGACAGTGTGCTGTTCTGTTCTAAACCAAATTTGCTGTTCCATATTTTCAATCCTTGAGTTGAGGGACAGAGAGGTACAGTGAGGGAAAGTGTCAGTGTGCTATTCTGTTCTAAAACTATTTTGCTGAACCATATTTTCAATCCTTGAGTTGAGGGACAGAGAGGTACAGTGAGTGAAACTGACAGTGTGCTGTTCTGTTCTAAACCAAATTTGCTGTTCCATATTTTCAATCCTTGAGTTGAGGGACAGAGAGGTACAGTGAGTGAAACTGACAGTGTGCTGTTCTGTTCTAAACCAAATTTGCTGTTCCATATTTTCAATCCTTGAGTTTAGGGACAGAGAAGGACACTCGTAGAAATTATCAGTGTGCTATTCTGTGCTAAATCTTGTTTGTAGGGAGGGACAGAGTAGGACAGTGAGGGAAAGTGTCAGTGTGCTATTCTGTTCTAAAACTATTTTGCTGAACCATATTTTCAATCCTTGTGTTTAGGGACAGAGAAGGATAGGCAGGGGACAGTGTCAGTGTCATTGTTGCTAAGCCTCCTGCACAGTATACACCTGAAGGTAGCCCTTATTGCTGTTTTTCCCATCTCCCTGCAGGCCATCCATTAAAATGTCTGGAAGGCAACCAAGGAGAGGCAGACAGTCAGGAGGCAAAAAAAGAGGGCAAGCAGGCTCTGTGTCTGGGGGCAACAGTGCTGGTCGTGTACGCGGTGCATTGTCATCAGCACATGGCCATGGGACACGCTTGTCCTTGTTTTCGGCAGCTGGACATGTTGAGCCACATCATGCCGAAGACTTGGTAGAGTGGATGACCAAGTCCACCTCATCCTCCTCATCCTCTCTCACCCAGGCTCAGGGTACTGGCAAAGCAGCTGCCAAAGCGTCCTCTTCTCTGGTATCATTATCTTCATTAGTCAATCCTTCCCTAGACCCACCATGCCCTCCTCCTGAGGAGTCCCCCGAACTGTTTGAGCACAGTGTTGGGTACATGCTCCAGGAGGATGCCCAGCGTTTGGAAGGATCTGATGATGATACCCAGCTAGAGGAAGGCAGCAGCGTGAGAGCAGAGAGAGGGGATGCTCAAGAAGGACACCAATCTGGCAGTCATGCTCCAGCAGCTGCAGCATATTGCCAGATTGGCTCCAGTGATGAGGAGGGAGGGGATGATGAGGTCACTGACTCCACGTGGGTGCCTAATAGGAGAGAGGAGGAGGAGGAGGATGAGGAGGAGGCACATCTCCAACGAGGCAGGATGCCCTTGAGTGGCCAGCGTATGGGCAGCACACCGACGGAATCACACTGCAGAGCTCCGCCTGTGCAGGGCGCTGCCTCTGCCCGTCATGCAAAAAGTTCTTTGGTGTGGGCCTTTTTTGAGGCGAGTGCATCAGATCGCACAGCTGCTGTTTGCAACATATGTCTCAAGCGTATATCGCGTGGCCAAAACTTTAGCCGCTTGGGCACCACATGCTTGATCAGACATATGTTGACCTGCCATGCAGCTCGTTGGCAAGCCTACCTTAAAGACCCACACCAAAGAACAAAGCTGACCTCTTCTTGCACCGCATCAGCTGGGATCTCCAACCCCACTATACCTTCACTCCTCTCTGAAACCTGCTCTGAGAGGAATGAAGGTGTAGAATTAGGTGTGTCACAGGCAAGTACTTGCGGGCACTCTGCTAGCAGTACACCAACGTCCGATTCTAGCAGGCAAATTTCCCTGCCCCAGCTGCTGGACCGTCGAAAGAAGTTCACTCCCAGCCATCCACATGCCCAGCGGTTGAATGCTAGCTTGGCTAAATTGCTAGCGCTTCAACTGCTGCCTTTTCAGTTGGTAGACTCGGCCCCCTTCCGTGAGTTTGTGCAATGTGCGGTTCCTCAGTGGCAGGTTCCCAAACGACACTTTTTCGCACGGAAGGCTATTCCGGCTCTCTACAGGCATGTGGAAGGCAATGTCTTGGCCTCGCTGGACAGGGCGGTCAGCGGTAAGGTGCATATTACCGCTGACTCATGGTCCAGCAGGCATGGACAGGGACGTTACCTTTCTTTCACGGCCCATTGGGTCACTCTTTTGGCAGCTGGGAAGGATGCAGGACAAGGTGCAGTAGTGTTGGAGGTTGTTCCACCGCCACGCCTCCAAAATGCTACTACTGGTTGTGACACACCTCTCTCCTCCACCCCCTCCTCTTCTTCTTCCTCCATGGCCTCTTCCTGTGGTTTGTCCTTGGAACCAGCGGTGCTCCGTAGGCGTTCAAGGGGCTACGCAAGTACGCAGGCAAAAAGATGCCATGCCGTGCTTGCGCTGGTGTGTTTGGGGGACAGGAGCCACACTGGGGCAGAGGTCCTGTCTGCTCTGCAGGGGCAGGCCGAGAGGTGGTTGACGCCACGCCAGCTTAAGCCAGGAATAGTGGTTTGCGACAATGGCACCAACCTCCTCTCCGCCCTCCGACAGGGACAACTGACCCATGTGCCCTGTATGGCTCACGTCCTTAACCTGGTGGTGCAGCGGTTCTTGGGCAGGTACCCGGGCTTACAGGATGTCCTGAGGCAGGCCAGGAAAGTCTGTGTGCATTTCCGCAGATCTTATAATGCCAGTGCTTGCCTGGCTGAGCTTCAAAAGGAGTTGAACCTGCCCAAGAACCGCCTTATATGTGACATGCCCACCAGGTGGAACTCAACGTTGGCCATGCTGCAGCGGCTGCACACGCAGCAGAGGGCCATCAATGAGTACCTGTGCGACTACGGCACCAGGACAGGGTCAGGGGAGCTCGGTTTTTTTTCACCACGCCAGTGGGGCATGATCAGGGATGCATGCACTGTCCTGGCACCATTTGAGGAGGCCACGAGGATGGTGAGCAGTGACAGTGCATGCATCAGTGACACTGTACCTCTTGTCCACCTGTTGGAGCACACGCTGCGTGGAATAATGGACAGGGCACTTGAGGCAAAACAGAGGCAGGAAGAGGAGGACTTCCTTGCCTCTCAAGGCCCTCTTTACCCAGACAGTGTTCCTTCTGTCCCACCCATCGCACAGGAAGAGGAGGAGGAGGAGGAGGAGGATTGTGTCAGCATGGAGGTGGAGGCTGGCACTCAGCATCATCAGCAGCAGTCTTTTAGGGATGATTTACAGTCCCAAGAAACCAGTGGACTTGTACGTGGCTGGGAGGAGGTGGCTGTGGATCATGTCGTCCTTAGTGACCCAGAGGACTCCGGACTGAATGCCTCAGCTAACCTACGCTGCATGGCCTCCCTGATCCTGCAAAGTCTGCGGAAGGATCCTCGTATTCTTCGGATCAAGGAGAGGGACCATTACTGGCTGGCCACTCTCCTTGATCCACGGTACAAGGGTAAGGTTGCGGACCTTATGTTACCGTCGCAGAGGGAGCAGAGGATGAGACAACTCCGGGAGGCCTTGCAGAAAGGTCTATGCAACGCGTTCCCAGAGACTGGGAGGTTACAAACTCCTGGTCCTGGACAACGAGTTGCTGAGGCTTCGGGCAGTCAAAGAAGGAGCGGTGGGGAAGGTGGCCGTCTGACCGATGCGTTCAGACAATTCTTTAGTCCGCAGCCCCAAAGTATGATCGGTTCCAGCAACCATCGCCAGCGTCTGATATACATGGTGCAGGAATACCTAGGGGCAAGGTCAGACTTGGACACCTTCCCCACCGAAAATCCTCTGGCTTACTGGGTCTTGAGGATGGATCACTGGCCAGAGCTTGCACAGTATGCAATTGAGCTACTGGCCTGTCCTGCATCCAGCGTTCTTTCAGAACGCACATTCAGTGCTGCTGGAGGATTTGTCACGGATCACAGGGTGCGCCTGTCCACCGACTCGGTTGATCGACTGACTTTCATCAAGATGAACCAGTCTTGGATCACCACCAGCTACCACACACCAGATGCTGATATAACAGACTAATTGATTTTAAAATGTCACATCCCTTCAAGACTGATGCTGATGCTGAGTGCCTGTGCTGTTATGTTGACTGGCTATCCTCCTCCTCCTCCTCAATGATACAATTAACGATGATAGCTTGGAAGATCATTTTGGTTTATGGGTGACGCCACCAGTGGCTAAGGCCCAATTTTTCAGCCCCTGTTTAACAGGGGCGTGTAATTAAAATTTTTGATGCAATACTTTGCAACAGGCCTCATTGCTGTGCTCCAAGTACAGTATCTGTGAGGGGTTGCAGTGTTGTGCCACCAGTGCCTAAGGCCCAATTTTTCAGCCCCTGTTCAACAGGGGCATGCAATTATAATTATTGATCTAATAATTCACAGCAGGGCCCATTGCTGCGCCCACCAAGAGTAACTGTCAGGCCTTACAGTGTTGTGGCACCAGCACCACCATCACCACCACCGCCACCACCAAAGGCCCAATTTTTAAGCCCCTGTTCAACAGGGGCATGCAATTATAATTATTGATCTAATAATTCACAGCAGGGACCATTGCTGCGCCCACCAAGAGTAACTGTCAGGCCTTACAGTGTTGTGGCACCAGCACCACCATCACCACCACCACCACCACCAAAGGCCTAATTTTTCAGCCCCTGTTCAACAGGGGCATGCAATTACAATTCTTGATCTAATAATTCACAGCAGGGCCCATTACTGCGCCCACCAAGAGTAACTGTCAGGCCTTACAGTGTTGTGGCACCAGCACCACCATCAAAGGCCCAATTTTTACTACCACTGATCAACAATTATATGTTATTACAATTCCTGATATAATAGTTGACAGCAGGGCGTTCCAGCACCCACCAAGAGTAACTGTGAGTGCTTACAGTGTTGTGCCAACACCAACACCTAAGGGGCCAATTTCTGCAGAGTATATACGGCAGGTCCCTACTTTCAAACATCCAACTTACAAACGACTACTACTTGCAAACGGAAGAAGACAACAGGAAGTGAGAGGAAATCTACCCCTTGGAAGGAAAATTCTCTCCTGTAAGAATTAATATGGGAGAAAGGTGTCTCCTCTCTACTGATGCTTTATCACCAATCCTTGTTTCAATAAAAACACCACATTTCAAAAACAGTTGTCATTGGGACGCAAAGTGAGGTGAAATGTTCTGAACAGGGGCACAGACAGCAAAAAAAATGTGACAGGGGTGATAACCGTTCCCTATGTTTTACAAAAAACTAAAAAAAAGGAATTTGCCATGGAGCTCCACTTAAACAATGCAGCTGTTCAAAATTATAAACAGATTCTACATAAGAACAAACCTACAGTCCCTGTCTTGTATGCACCGCCTGTATACGGCTGTTCAGAGTATATAGGTCCTTTTTTATTTTGTGTGCGGGGTTCCCCTTAATATCCATACAAGACCCAAAGGGGCTGGTAATGGGCTGGGGTAGGGGGGGGGGGTTGATGGGGTAGCTATGCCATTTTTCCTAAAGATTTTCATCCATATTACCGGGACCACACATTGCATTAAAGACGCAAGCAGTTTTAAATGACTTTTTTCCCTTTAGAAATTTTATTTTGTGCAGGGACAGTTCTAAACACGGGAAACACGTGGCACTTCACAGGCATACTTTAGACACCCCCCAGGTACAATATTTAAAGGAATATTTGACTTTTTTTTTTTCACTTTATGCATCATTAAAATGACTGCTCCCGGAAAACGTCCGTTTTTAAAACTTCTTTTTGCATTGATACATGTTCCCTGGTGCAGAAGCCGGGTTCCCAAACTCTGTTTCGGACAATAACATGGATAATAGTCGTTATAATTAGCACTTTAGAATCCGAACGTTCGCATCCATTGTATTTAATAGGGTTCTAATGTTCGTGCGAACTTTCGGTCCGTTCGCGGGTTCTGGTGCGAACCGAACCCGGGGGTGTTCGGCTCATCACTATCGCTGTCTTAGCGTCGGTGATGCAGATCGGTAGCCAGTATTTTTTTTTAGGTTCGCCGCAGGTTTTTATAGCGTCAGGTACCCCAATATATTACCTAATAAAGGTTTAACCCCCTTGATCGCCCCCCAGGTAACCCTTTCACCCCCTATCACCACTGTCGCTAAGCGATAATTTTTCTGATCGCTGTCTTAGCGTCGGTGATGCAGATCGGTAGCCAGTAATTTTTTTTAGGTTCGCCGCAGGTTTTTATAGCGTCAGGTACCCCCATATATTATCTAATAAAGGTTTAACCCCCTGATCGCCCCCTAGGTAACCCTTTCACCCCCTATCACCACTGTCGCTAAGCGATCGTTTTTATGATCGTTGTCTTAGTGTCGGTGATGCCGATAGGTAGCCAGTAATTTTTTTTTAGGTTCGCCGTCAGGTTTTTATATAGCGTCAGGTACCCCCATATATTACCTAATAAAGGTTTTAACCCCCTAATTGCCCCTAGTTAACCCTTTCACCAGTGATCATCATATAAGTGTTACGGGTGACGCTGGTTAGTTAGTTTGCTTTTTATAGTGTCAGGGCACCCGCCGTATATAACCCAATAAAGGTTTAACCCCCTGATCGCCCGGCGGGTGATATCAATTAGGTTTTAGCGTCAGAGAGGGTCTGCGTCACACCCCAGGCAGCGTCAGGTTAGTGCCAGTAGCGCTAACACCCACGCGTGAAGCATACACCCCCCTTAGTGGTATAGTATCTGAACAGATCAATATCTGATCTGATCAGATCTATACTAGCGTCCCCAGCAGTTTAGGGTTCCCAAAAACGCAGTGTTAACGGGATCAGCCCAGATACCTGCTAGCACCTGCGTTTTGCCCCTCCGTCCAGCCCAGGCCACCCAAGTGCAGTATCGATCGATCACTGTCACTTACAAAACACAACACACATAACTGCAGCGTTCGCAGAGACAGGCCTGATCCCTGCGACTCCAGTGCTGTAGGAGGTGATTTCACCACCACAGTTAAAAAAAAAAAAGCATATATGCCGAAGCATTGGGGCAGCAGGGGCGGAGGAGCGATTTTGCTCCTAATGCCGCGTACATACGGTCGAAATTCCGACGGAGGCTTGCCCGTGGAAAAGTCTGACCATGTGTACGCGGCATAACTTTTGCGGGAAGATGCCCCCATGCTTCGGCATATATAAATGGTGCATGTATGCCCATCATTAGAAGTGGGTGGATGAAGGGCGGCATTCTAATGGTGGGCATACCCACCGATCAATCTTTTTTTTTCGTTCAGCCAACAGGCTGCATGAAAAAAAAGATTACAATACATGTCCAACAAGGACCAGCAACGTACTGGTATGTTGCTGGACTTTGAATGTTTATACCAGAATGATGCCTGCGGGTTTATGTATCATCTTGGTATCATTCTTTTCAGCCAGCGGCCGGCTTTCATGTAAAAGCAATCCTAGTGGCTAATTAGCCTCTGGACTGATTTTACAAGCAGTGGGAGGGAATGTCCCCCCCGGATATAAAAAGCGCCATTGGGAAATTGGGAAAGCATTTTATCACACTGATCTTGGTGTGGTCAGATGCTTTGAGGGCAGAGGAAAGATCTAGGGTCCAATAGACCCCAGTTTTTTCAAAAAAGAGTACCTGTCATTACCTATTGCTATCATAGGGGATATTTACATTCCCTGAGATAACAATAAAAATGATAAAAAATGAATAAATATGGAAGCAACAGTTTAAAAATAAAATAAAAAAGCAAAATTAATAATAAAAAAAAAATAAAAAAATAAAAAGCACCCCTGTCCTGCCCTGCTCTTGCCCAATGGCGAACGCAAGCGTCGGTCTGGCGTCATATGTAAACAGCAATTGCACCATGCATGTGAGGTATCACCGCGAAGGTCAGATCGAGGGCAGTAATATTAGCAGTAGACCTAACGGGGTAACCTGTAAAGGCTTTTAAAGGCTTTTAAAAATGTATGTAGTTTGTCGCCAATGCGCGTTTGTGCGAAATTTTAAAGCATGTCGTGTTTGGTATCTATGTACTCGGCCTAAGATCATCTTATTTATTTCATCAAACATTTTGGCAATATAGTGTGTTTTAGTGCGTTAAAATTAAAAAAAGTGTATTTTTTCCCCAAAAAATGCGTTTGAAAAATCGCTGCGCAAATACTGTGTAGAAAAAAAAATGCAACACCCACCATTTTATTCTGTAGGGCCTTTGCTTTAAAAATATATATAATGTTTGGGGGTTCAACATTATTTTCTTGCAAAAAAAAATATGTTTTCATGTAAACAAAAAGTGTCAAAAAGGGCTTTGCCTTCAAGTGGTTAGAAGAGTGGATGTAAGCTTCCTAAAGTTGTGTATAAAATGCCAGAACAGTTCAAAACCCCCCAAATGACCCCATTTTGGAAAGTAGACACCCCAAGCTATATACTGAGAGGCATGTCGAGTCCATGGAATATTTTATATGTTGACACAAGTTGCGGAAAAAAGACAATTTTTTTTTTTTTTTTTTTTGCACAAAGTTGTCACTAAATGATATATTGCTCAAACATGCCATGGGCATATGTGGAATTACACCCCAAAATACATTCTGTTGCTTCTCCTGAGTACGGGGATACCACATGTGTGAGACTTTTTGGGAGCCTAGCCGCGTACGGGACCCCAAAAACCAATCACCGCCTTCAGGCTTTCTAAGGGTGTCAATTTTTGATTTCACTTCTCACTGCCTATCACAGTTTCGGAGGCCATGGAATGCCCAGATGGCACAAAACCCCCCCAAATGACCCCATTTTGGAAAGTAGACACCCCAAGCTATTTGCTGAGAGGTATTGTGAGTATTTTGCAGATCTCGCTTTTTGTCACAAAGTTTTGAAAATTGAAAAAAAAAATGTTCTTTCTTCATTTTCAAAAACAAATGAGAGCTGTAAAATACTCACCATGCCTCTCAGCAAACAGCTTGGGGTGTCTACTTTCCAAAATGGGGTCATTTGGGGGGTTTTGTGCTATTTTGGCATTTTATGGCCTTCGAAACTGTGATAGGTAGTGAGGAGTCAAATCAAAAATTTGTGCCTAGAAATCCTGAAGGCGGTGATTGGTTTTCGGGGTCCCGTACGTGGCTAGGCTCCTAAAAAGTCCCACACATGTGGTATCCCCGTACTCAGGAGAAGCAGCAAAAAAAAATTTGTGGTGCAATTCCACATATAACGATGGCATGTGTGAGCAATATATCATTTAGTGACAACTTTTTGTAATTTTTTTTTTGTCATTATTCAATCACTTGGGACAAAAAAAAAATATTCAATGGGCTCAACAGGCCTCTCAGCAGTTTCCTTGGGGTGTCTACTTTCTAAAATGGGGTCATTTGGGGGGGTTTGTGCTATTTTGGCATTTTATGGCCTTCGAAACTGTGATAGGTAGTGAGGAGTGAAATCAAAAATTTGCGCCCTTAGAAATCCTGAAGGCGGTGCTTGGTTTCCGGGGTCCCGTACATGGCTAGGCTCCTAAAAAGTCCCACACATGTGGTATCCCCGTACTCAGGAGAAGCAGCAGAATGTATTTTGGGGTGCAATTCCACATATAACCATGGCATGTGTGAGCAATATATCATTTAGTGACAACTTTTTGTATTTTTTTTTTTTTTGGTCATTATTCAATCACTTGGGACAAAAAAAAAATATTCAATGGGCTCAACATGCCTCTCAGCAATTTCCTGGGGGTGTCTACTTTCTAAAATGGGGTCATTTGGGGGGGTTTTGTACTGCCCTGCCATTTTAGCACCTCAAGAAATGAGATAGGCAGTCATAAATTTAAAGCTGTGTAAATTCCAGAAAATGTACCCTAGTTTGTAAACGCTATAACTTTTGCGCAAACCAATAAATATACGCTTATTGACATTTTTTTTACTAAAGACATGTGGCTGAATACATTTTGGCCTAAATGTATGACTAAAATTGAGTTTATTCGATTTTTCTTATAACAAAAAGTAGAAAATATCATTTTTTTCAAAATTTTCGGTCTTTTTCCGTTTATATCGCAAAAAATTTAAATCGTAGAGGCAATCAAATACCATTAAAAGAAAGCTCTATTTGTGGGAAGAAAAGGACGCAAATTTCGTTTGGGTACAACATTGCATGTCCGCACAATTTACAGTTAAAGCAGCGCAGTGCAAAATTCTGAATTCACCTCTGGTCCTTTAGCTACCAAATGGTCCGGGGCTTAAGTGGTTAATAGGCCACTAAACAGGGCTACATTACTTTATGCCCAGTTACCAGCTTTGGCGCCTAGGTGAGGGTAATCTCATAAACTTTTCAGCAATTTATTCGGAATGATGACGAGGATACCAAATTTCAAGAGAAGATGCTCTGGTACATGGTTTTCTCCTAGAATTTGGGATACTCAGTATTCCAAGGATTGTGATGTCACCCTCTCATGTGTGAAAGCCAGATTTAAGATAACTTCTTTATAGGTTTTTTAAGGGAGAAATTAGGCAATTTGACATGGGTGGAAAGGGTGATCCACCTTTAAATATGACCTTACATTTTAGTGCAAGATCTGCTTTATTTTTTTAAAGTTATTAAATAAATGTGGCATACAATAAGTAACACGCAGCTTCATTCTTGGATACAGAAACAGAGGGGCGTTGGAAAGGGAATAGTGAAATATTGGATACTTTTTGTGGTATGTGATACGACTGTCAAAATATTGAATAAGAATTACTTTAACAAGAAACAATTTACAACCCACTCCAGTCAATTTTTTTTTACGTTTTTTTAAATATTTATTAGCATTTGTATTTCAAGGGAAATAATAAGTCCCCTAATAGCAACAGTTTTCAGCCAAAACCTCCCACGAGAATTGGAAATTAGGGGAAATTAGATAATTTGACATGGATGGGAAGGGCGGTCCACCTTTGAATAAGATCTTACATTTTAGTGCAAGGTCTGCTTTAATCTCTCATAGTTATTAAATAAATGTGGCATACAATAGGCAACAGACAGCTTCATATATGTATACAGAATCAGAGGGGCGTTGGAAAGGGAATAGTGGACTATTGGATACTTTTTGTGGTATCTAAAAAGACTGAAAATATTTCATTAGAATTACTTTAACAAGTAAGAATTTACAACCCACTCCAGCCAAAACTTTTTCAGTTTTTAGAAATATTTATTAGCATTTGTATTTCAAGGGAAATAACACTTCTCCTAATACCAAAAGTTTGCAGCCAAAACCTCCCACAAGAATGGAGTGGACCCTGATAATGGAAAAAGGGTGTAACCCTGTAATAAGATAAGGCACATAATACAACTATTTTCATAAAAGTGTGTTGGCTAATACAAAATGTAAATTTAGTACAAATATAATGTTTGCATCCAAAGAAATGTTTTTTTTGCAGCCAAAACCTTTTGCTGTTATTTGGCAATGTATGACTACTACCAGATGTCAGTAACTAAACAACAAATCCTGTATTGCAGGGAGAGATCTGTTAAGTTCACAGCTATGCATGTGTTGTCATTAGTTGCTGGGACACCGGCAGCCACACATTTATATTTGTTATAGCGCACCATAACAGCCAGTGACACCCTGCACACAAAAAGCAAACAAAAAAAGCAAACATAAAAAATAACAAAGGGTTCCCATCAAAATTCATACTGGACTCTTATTCTAGACAGGGGTATTTTTATAAATTTACGGGGACCCCACAAAAAAATGATTAAAAATGTATCTAGGCCATCACTCAGGATCCACCCCTTTGTTTACATTCAAACGCTCGGCCAAGAAATGTAATTCGTAACATTCAGGCACTTTGGGGGTTATTTACTAAAGGCAAATCCACTTTGCTCTACAAGTGCACTGCAAGTGCACTTGAAAGTGCACATGGAAGTGCAGTTGCTGTAGATCTAAGGGGGACATGCAAGGAAAATAAAAAACAGCATTTTTGCTTGTACATGATTGGATGATAAAATCAGCAGAGCTTCCCCTCAATTCAGAGATTCCCCTCAGATCTACAGCGATCTACAGCGACTGCACTTACAAGTGCACTTTCAAGTGGATTTTCCTTTAGTAAATCAAACCCATTGTGTCGGCGGTCAGCAAGTTTCATTTCAGTGTCAGGGGGAGTTGTTTATCTTGATTGACATCACATCACTAGACCACATGATCAATTATGGATTTTTATCAAATGCCTGGTGTTTTTATTTACTATTTATTTTCTTTTTTTGTGACAATGCCTTTGTGACCAGGGCTACTATATACCGCTTATTTGTTTACATGAGGGTGGCAGATATATGGGGCACCCCTATTTTAAAGGGGGCTTCCAAATGATGTTACCTCCACCCCTTTAAACCTTCATATCGACGGGGCAAGGAATGTGCAGTGGTTCCCAATGGGGTCGTTAGCAAGGTGCCCTCTTCATGTAAAGGGAAACGTGGCCTGGCATGATTCAAATGGGGGATAATGCATGCTCACTACATGTCTTTCTGGGTCATCCAGGGCTTGGACATGCTCAGATAAAGAGCTTGTATCGATTTTGGTGGTGATCCCACACTCTTCTTGTTTTCTTTTCCATGCTGTTTTGTAGATTTGTTCATGGGGTGCCCCTTAAAATCCATATCAGGCACTCATCTAGGATAAGCGTCTGATATGTGTATTGAGGGGAATCCTGGCTGTATTGTTTGCAAACAGGACCGACCAAACTGCAGGGTAATAAAGTTGCAATTTAGCTGTTGACATTCACTGTTACAAGCAATCGTAATATGTAGGAAAAAAAATCATGATCGACTCCCAGAGTAGTACAGTGTTACTACGGTAACTTTGTTTTGCTCTGGTCACAGCATGTAAAAAAAATTGTAAAACGTAAAAAAATAAAATAAAGAAAAAGTATTATAATTTTTTTTTTAATTCATAACTTTTATTTTTTTTCATACTGTCACCAGACAGTTTTCCTGATCACCACCACACAGTTATATGATGATGCTGTACTGCACTGGTGACAGTATGTAAAAATTGTGAAAAAAACAATATTTTTTTAATTTCTTCATCTTCCAAAAAATTGTGACAAAAAATTACAACTTCATAAAACTCGCCATGCCTCTTACTAAATACCTTGGACTGTCTTCTTTCCAAAAAGGAGTAATTTGGGGCATATTTGTACTTTTCTGGCATTTTTGGGCCTCAAGAAATGAGATAGACCATCAGTACATTAGGATTGATCGATTTTAAGATATACAGTATATATTTACCATAGTTTGTGGACTCTATAACTTTCCTACAGACTAAATATTACTGTATACACCGATTTGTTTTTTTTTCACTAAAGAAATGTAGCAGTATACATTTTGGCCTAAATGAATGAAGAAAGATTATTTATTTAACCACTTTCCAACTGCCTTCCGCATATATACTGCAGCAAAGCTGCTCTGTGCATGAGATACTCGATGTCCACCGGCCACCCGTGATCGTGGTACAGAGAGGCAGAACTGGGATCTGCCTATGTAAACAAGCGGGATCCCCATTCTGACCGGGGACTATACTTAGATCTGCTGTTCCTAGTGATCAGGAACAGCGATCTCTGTGTTGTCCCAGTAAGCCCATCCCACACAGTTAGAACACACCCAGGGAACACAGTTAACCCCTTGATCGCCCTGTAGTGTTAACCCTGTCCCTGCCAGTGTCATTTATACATTGATCAGTGCATTTTTTAGCACTGATCACTGTAATAATGTCACTGGTCCCCAAAAAGTGTCACTTGGGGTCAGATTTGTCTGCCGCAATGTTGCAGTCCCACTAAAAATCGCAGATCACGCCATTACCAGTAAAAACAATAAAAAATTAAATAAAAGTCCATAAATCTATCCCAAAGTTTGTAGACTCTATAACTTTTGCGCAAAGCATTCAATATTCGCTTATTGCGATTTATTTTATTTTTTTTACCAAAAATATGCAGAAGAATACATATTGGCCTAAACTGATGAATAAATTTGTTTTTTAAATATATTTATTTGGATATGTGTTATAGCAGAAATTAAAAAATAATGTTTTTTTTCCAAATTTTCAGTCTTTTTTTGTTTATAGCGCAAAAAATAAAAACTGCAGAGGTGGTCAAATACCACCAAAAGAAAGCGCTCATTGTGGGAAAAAAAAAACATAAATTTTGTTTGGGTACAACGTTGCACGACCACGCAATTGTCAGTTAAAGCGACGCAGTGCCGTATCGCAAAAAATGGCCTGGTCATTAAGGGGGTAAATCCTTCTGGGGCTGAAGTGGTTAAAAATGCAATATGACTATGTTTATTTAGCAAGAAAAAAAAAAAAGATTAACCACTTGCCGACCACCGCACGCCGATGTACGTCGGCAGAATGGCACGGTTGGGGATATTGGCGTACAGTACAGCCATGGGTCGCGCGCAGGCCCAGTCGCCACCGGTGTCCCACGATCGGGTCACAGAGCTGAAGAACGGGGAGAGGTAAGTGTAAACAAACCTCTCCCTGTGCTTCCTAGTGAGCCTGTCACTGATCGTCTGTTCCCTGTCATAGGGAACGACGATCAGTGACATCACACGCCAAACCACGCCCCCCTACAGTTAGAATCACACATTAGGTCACACTTAACACCTTTAGTGCCCCCTACAGGTTAACCCCTTCACTGCCATTGTCATTTTCACAGTAATCAGTGCATTTTTATAGCACTGATCACTCTAAAAATTACAATGGTCCCAAAATAGTATCAAAAGTGTCCAATGTGTCCGCCGTAATGTCGCAGTCACGATAAAAATCGCTGATCGCCGCCATTACTAGTAATAAAAATGCCATAAACTATCTCCTATTTTGTAGACGCTATAACTTTTGCGCAAACCAATCAATAAATGCTTATTGTGATTTTTTTTTACCAAAAATATGTAGAAGAGTACGTATCGGCCTAAACTGAGGAAAAAATATGTTTTTTTATTTATTTATTTTATTTATTTATTTTTTGGGGATATTTATTATAGCAAAAAGTAAAAAATATTGAATTTTTTTCAAAATTGTCGCTTTATTTTTGTTTGTAGCGCAAAAAATATAAACCGCAGAGGTCCACCAAAAGAAAGCTCAATTTGTGGGAAAAAAAGAACGTCAATTTTGTTTGGAAGCCACGTTGCACGACCGCGCAATTGTCAGTTAAAGCAACGCAGTGCCGAATCGCAAAAAGGGGCCTGTTCCTTTAGCTACAAAATGGGGCTTAAATGGTTAAATACCACCAAAAGAAAGCTCTATATGTGTGAAAAAATTATAAAAATTGCATATGGGTACAGTGTTGCATAACAATGTCAAAAAGCTAACAATTGGTCTGGGCAGAAAGGGGGGTAAAAGTGTCCAGTATTGAGACGGTTAAATAATATTACGAAAAAATAAGTGCATCCAACAGTGCAATAAGAAATTAAATGCTTTTTAAAAAATGGAAGCAAAAGGTTTGCAATAAAAGGTCTCCGGTATCTGGTGAGTGCCATTTTCCTTACAGTGTTTTGCAATGTAAATCACGTTGGGAAGAGCACTATTGAGGCTGGGGGGGATATTCTTATGAAATCCAAATTATTTGGTTGTCACTAGTTGTCACTAGGGATGAGCCGAACACGGACCAAAAGTTTGCGCGAGCGTTAGAACCCTATTAAATACAATACAAAGTGCTAATTATAACGGCTAATATGCATGTTATTGTCCTAAAAAGGGTTTGGGGACCCGGGTTCTGCCCCAGGGGACATGTATCAATGCAAAAAGAAGTTTTAAAAACGGCAGTTTTTTATGGAGCAGTAATTTTAATGATGCATAAAGTGAAAAAAAAAAGTGAAATATTCCTTTAAATATCGTACCTGGGGGGTGTCTAAAGTATGCCTGTGAAGTGGCATGTGTTTCCTATGTTTAGAACTGTCCCTGCACAAAATGACATTTGTAAAGGAAAAAAAGCCATTTAAAACTGCTTGCGGCTTTAATGTCATGTCTTGTCCTGGCAATATGTATGAAAAATATTTGAGAAAAATGGCATGGCTACCCCATCACCCCACCCCAGCCCATTACCAGCCCATTTGGGTCTTGTATGGATATTAACCACTTAAGCCCCGGACCATTTGGTAGCTAGAGGACCAGAGGTGAATTCAGAATTTTGCACTGCGCTGCTTTAACTGTAAATTGTGCGGACATGCAATGTTGTACCCAAACAAAATTTGCGTCCTTTTCTTCCCACAAATAGAGCTTTCTTTTAATGGTATTTGATTGCCTCTGCGATTTTTATTTTTTGCGATATAAACGGAAAAAGACCGAAAATTTTGAAAAAAAATTATATTTTCTACTTTTTGTTATAAGAAAAATCGAATAAACTCAATTTTAGTCATACATTTAGGCCAAAATGTATTAAGCCACATGTCTTTAGTAAAAAAAACGTCAATAAGTGTATATTTATCGGTTTGCGCAAAAGTTATAGCGTTTACAAACTAGGGTACATTTTCTGGAATTTACACAGCTTTAAATTTATGACTGCCTATCTCATTTCTTGAGGTGCTAAAATGGCAGGGCAGTACAAAACCCCCCCAAATGACCCCATTTTGGAAAGTAGACACCCCAAGGAAATTGCTGAGAGGCATGTTGAGCCCATTGAATATTTTTTTTTTGTCCCAAGTGATTGAATAATGACAAAAAAAAAAAAATTACAAAAAGTTGTCACTAAATGATATATTGCTCACACATGCCATGGTTATATGTGGAATTGCACCCCAAAATACATTCTGCTGCTTCTCCTGAGTACGGGGATACCACATGTGTGGGACTTTTTAGGAGCCTAGCCGCGTACGGGACCCCGGAAACCAGGCACCGCCTTCAGCATTTCTAAGGGCGCAAATTTTTGATTTCACTCCTCACTACCTATCACAGTTTTGAAGGCCATAAAATGCCAAAATAGCACAAAACCCCCCCAAATGACCCCATTTTAGAAAGTAGACACCCCAAGGAAATTGCTGAGAGGCCTGTTGAGCCCATTGTATATTTTTTTTTGTCCCAAGTGATTGAATAATGACAAAAAAAAAAATTACAAAAAGTTGTCACTAAATGATATATTGCTCACACATGCCATGGTTATATGTGGAATTGCACCCCAAAATACATTTTGCTGCTTCTTCTGAGTACGGGGATACCACATGTGTGGGACTTTTTAGGAGCCTAGCCACGTACGGGACCCCGAAAACCAATCACCGCCTTCAGGATTTCTAGGCACAAATTTTTGATTTCACTCCTCACTACCTATCACAGTTTCGAAGGCCATAAAATGCCAAAATAGCACAAAACCCCCCCAAATGACCCGATTTTGGAAAGTAGACACCCCAAGCTGTTTGCTGAGAGGCATGGTGAGTATTTTACAGCTCTCATTTGTTTTTGAAAATGAAGAAAGAATTTTTTTTTTTTTCTTTTTTTTTTTTTCAATTTTTAAAACTTTGTGACAAAAAGCGAGATCTGCAAAATACTCACAATACCTCTCAGCAAATAGCTTGGGGTGTCTACTTTCCAAAATGGGGTCATTTGGGGGGGTTTTGTGCCATCTGGGCATTCCATGGCCTCCGAAACTGTGATAGGCAGTGAGAAGTGAAATCAAAAATTTACACCCTTAGAAAGCCTGAAGGCGGTGATTGGATTTTGGGGTCCCGTACGCGGCTAGGCTCCCAAAAAGTCTCACACATGTGGTATCCCCGTACTCAGGAGAAGCAACAGAATGTATTTTGGGGTGTAATTCCACATATGCCCATGGCATGTTTGAGCAATATATCATTTAGTGACAACTTTGTGCAAAAAAAAAAAAAAAAATTGTCTTTTTTCCGCAACTTGTGTCAACATATAAAATATTCCATGGACTCGACATGCCTCTCAGTATATAGCTTGGGGTGTCTACTTTCCAAAATGGGGTCATTTGGGGGGGTTTTGAACTGTTCTGGCATTTTATACACAACATTAGGAAGCTTACATCCACTCTTCTAACCACTTGAAGACAAAGCCCTTTCTGACACTTTTTGTTTACATGAAAACATATTTTTTTTTGCAGGAAAATTATGTTGAACCCCCAAACATTATATATATTTTTAAAGCAAAGGCCCTACAGAATAAAATTGTGGGTGTTGCATTTTTTTTTCTACACAGTATTTGCGCAGCGATTTTTCAAACGCATTTTTTGGGGAAAAAATACACTTTTTTTTATTTTAATGCACTAAAACACACTATATTGCCCAAATGTTTGATGAAATAAAAAAGATGATCTTAGGCCGAGTACATAGATACCAAACACGACATGCTTTAAAATTTCGCACAAACGCGCATTGGCGACAAACTACATACATTTTTAAAAGCCTTTAAAAGCCTTTACAGGTTACCCCGTTAGATTTACTGAGGAGGTCTACTGCTAAAATTACTGCCCTCGATCTGACCTTCGCGGTGATACCTCACATGCATGGTGCAATTGCTGTTTACATATGACGCCAGACCGACGCTTGCGTTCGCCATTGGGCAAGAGCAGGGCAGGACAGGGGTGCTTTTTTTTTTTTTTTATTATTAATTTTGCTTTTTTATTTTATTTTTAAATTGTTCCTTCCATGTTTTTTTTTTTTTTATCATTTTTATTGTTATCTCAGGGAATGTAAATATCCCCTATGATAGTAATAGGTAGTGACAGGTACTCTTTTTTTGAAAAAACTGGGGTCTAGACCCTAGATCTTTCCTCTGCCCTCAAAGCATCTGACCACACCAAGATCGGTGTGATAAAATGCTTTCCCAATTTCCCAATGGCGCTTTTTATATCCGGGGGGGACATTCCCTCCCACTGCTTGTAAAAGCAGTCCAGAGGCTAATTAGCCACTAGGGTTGCTTTTACATTAAAGCCGGCCGCTGGCTGAAAAGAATGATACCAAGATGATACCTAAACCCGCAGGCATCAATCTGGTATAACCATTCAAAGTCCAGCAACATACCAGTACGTTGCTGGTCCTTGTTGGACATGTATTGTAATCTTTTTTTTTCATGCAGCCAGGTGGCTGAACGAAAAAAGAGATTGATCGGTGGGTATGCCCACCATTAGAATACCGCCCTTCATCCACCCACTTCTAATGATGGGCATACATGCACCATTTATATATGCCGAAGCATGGGGGCATCCTCCCGCAAAAAAGTTATGCCGCACACACATGGTCGGACTTTTCCACGGGCAAGCCTCCGTCGGAATTTTGACCGTATGTACGCGGCATTAGGAGCAAAATCGCTCCTCCGCCCCTGCTGCCCCAATGCTTCTGCATATTTGCTTCTTTTTTTTTTTAACTGTGGTGGTGAAATCACCTCCTACAGCACTGGAGTCGCAGGGATCAGGCCTGTCTCTGCGAACGCTGCAGTTATGTGTGTTGTGTTTTGTAAGTGACAGTGATCGATCGATACTGCACTTGGGTGGCCTGGGCTGGACGGAGGGGCAAAACGCAGGTGCTAGCAGGTATCTGGGCTGATCCCGCTAACACTGCGTTTTTGGGAACCCTAAACTGCTGGGGACGCTAGTATAGATCTGATCAGATCAGATATTGATCTGATCAGATACTATACCACTAAGGGGGGTGTATGCTTCACGCGTGGGTGTTAGCGTTACTGGCACTAACCTGACGCTGCCTGGGGTGTGACGCAGACCCTCTCTGACGCTAAAACCTAATTGATATCACCCGCCGGGCGATCAGGGGGTTAAACCTTTATTGGGTTATATACGGCGGGTGCCCTGACACTATAAAAAGCAAACTAACTAACCAGTGTCACCCGTAACACTTATATGATGATTACTGGTGAAAGGGTTAACTAGGGGCAATTAGGGGGTTAAAACCTTTATTAGATAATATATGGGGGTACCTGACGCTATAAAAACCTGCGGCGAACCTAAAAAAAATTACTGGCTACCGATCTGCATCACCGACGCTAAGACATCGATCAGGAAAATGATCGCTTAGCGACAGTGGTGATAGGGGGTGAAAGGGTTACCTGGGGGGCGATCAAGGGGGTTAAACCTTTATTAGATAATTTATGGGGGGTACCCGACGCTATAAAAACCTGCGGCGAACCTAAAAAAATTACTGGGTACCGATCTGCATCACCGACGCCAAGACAGCGATCAGAAAAACAATTGCTTAGTGACAGTGGTGATAGGGGGTGAAAGGGTTACCTGGGGGGCGATCAAGGGGGTTAAACCTTTATTAGATAATTTATGGGGGTACCCGACGCTATAAAAACCTGCGGCGAACCTAAAAAAATTACTGGGTACCGATCTGCATCACCGACGCCAAGACAGCGATCAGAAAAACAATTGCTTAGTGACAGTGGTGATAGGGGGTGAAAGGGTTACCTGGGGGGCGATCAAGGGGGTTAAACCTTTATTAGATAATTTATGGGGGTACCCGACGCTATAAAAACCTGCGGCGAACCTAAAAAAAAAATACTGGCTACCGATCAGCATCACCGACGCTAAGACATCGATCAGAAAAACGATCGCTTAGTGACAGTGGTGATAGGGGGTGAAAGGGTTACCTGGGGGGCGATCAAGGGGGTTAAACCTTTATTAGATAATTTATGGGGGTACCCGACGCTATAAAAACCTGCGGCGAACCTAAAAAAAATTACTGGGTACCGATCTGCATCACCGACGCCAAGACAGCGATCAGAAAAATGATCGCCAAGCGACGGCGGTGCTAGGGGGTGAAAGGGTTATCTGGGGGGTGATCAAGGGGTTAAACCTTTATTAGGGGGGGTTAGGGGGCTACACTGGACCTAAAACTAAATGTAGTGACACTTTTACAGTCACAAATGTCACTGATTGCAGTGATCAGTAAATAAATGGTCACTGCAATCAGTGACACTGTGACTGGGGGCTGGGGGGTGATCTGGGGGGGCTGGGGGGTGATCTGGGGGGGCCTGGGGGGGCGATTTATGTGCCTATGTGTGCTGGTGTTAGTGTAGTGTTAGTGCACTGACCTGTGTGTCTTCTCTTGTACGACGCTCGGTATATGTGAGCGCCGCACAGGAGATGACATCACTTCCTCCTGCTTTCTCTATCTGTGTAAACATTACACAGACAGAGGGGGCATTTCTATTCGCCGGGAGCGATCGCGGGGGGGTGGTCGGAATCGAACGGCCGCCCCCCCATCTCGGAACGCTCCCAGACGAATTCCGACCGCTCACTGTACAGAAGGGGGGTCCGATCGGACCCCCCAACTGTACAAAGGCAATCACGTATGCTCTACGTGATTGTGCCTGTCGGTGCCATTGTGCCGACGTATATATACAGTGAGCGGTCGTTAAGTGGTTAAGGAGAACCCTGCACCCAAAATAAAACCCTATACCTAAAAGGCTATATACTCTGAACAGCAGTATACGGGCGGTGCAAACAAGACAGGGACTGTAGGTTTGTTCTTAAGTAGAATCTGT
This sequence comes from Rana muscosa, assembly GCA_029206835.1. Classification (NCBI taxonomy): domain Eukaryota; kingdom Metazoa; phylum Chordata; class Amphibia; order Anura; family Ranidae; genus Rana; species Rana muscosa. The sequence continues at coordinate 966,829,264 of CM055117.1, read as the reverse complement.
TTGTAATTTGGAACAGGTAAATTTTTAAGTGTAGCTGCAGCCAAAAAAAACTATTTTTAAGCTTTTTGGAGAACATAGGGAAGGGCTATCACCCCTGTAACATTTGTTTTGCTGTCTCTGCACCTGTTCAGAACATTTCACCTCACTTTCCGTCCCAATGTCAAATGTTTTTGGAAAAGTGTGGTTTTTATTGAAACAAGGATTGGTGATAAAGCATCAGTAGAGAGGAGACAACTTTTTCCCATATTAACTCTTACAGGAGAGAATTTCCCTTCCTAGGGGTAGATTTCCTCTCACTTCCTGTTGTCTCCTTCCGTTTGCAAGTAGGAGTCGTTTGTAAGTTGGATGTTTGAAAGTAGGGGCCTGCCGTATATACTCTGCAGAAATTTGCCCCTTAGATGTTGGTGTTGCCACAACACTGTGAGCCCTCACAGTTACTCTTGGTGGGCACTGGAACGCCCTGCTGTGAACTATTATATCAGGAATTGTAATTACATGCCATTGTTGAACAGTGGTAAGAAAAATTGGGCCTTTGGTGGTGGTGCTGGTGCTACAACACTGTAAGCCCTCACAGTTACTCTTGGTGGGCGCAGGAATGGGCCCTGCTGTGAATTATTAGATCAAGAACAGGGATGAGCCGAACACCCCCCTGTTCGGTTCGCACCAGAACCTGCGAATAGACAAAATGTTCGTGTGAACTTTAGAACCCTATTAAATACAATGGACTCGAACGTTCGAAATCTAAAGTGCTAATTATAAAGGCTTCTATGCAAGTTATTGTCCTAAAAAGTGTTTGGGGACCCGGGTCCTGCCCCAGGGGACATGTATCAATGCAAAAAAAAGTTTTAAAAACGGCCGTTTTTTCGGGAGCAGTGATTTTAATAATGCTTAAAATGAAAAAACAAAAGTGAAATATTCCTTTAAATTTCGTACCTGGGGGGTGTGTATAATATGCATGTAAAGTTGCGCATGTTTCCCGTGCTTAGAACTGTCCCTGCAAAAATTTTAATTTTTGAAAGAAAAAAAGTCATTTAAAACTTACTCGTGGCTATTAATGAATTGTCGGCTCCCGGCAATACATACAAAAGTCATTGATAAAAAAAAAAAAAAAAAGCGTGGGGGTTCCCCAGAATTCAATTACCAGGCCCTTCAGGTCTGGAATGGATATTAAGGGGAACCCCGCCGCAAAGTAAAAAAAAAATTGACGTGGGGTTCCCCCAAATATCCATTCCAGGCCCTTCAGATCTGGCATGAATTTTAAGGGGAACTCCACCCCAAATTTAAAAAAAAATGGCGTGGAGTCCCCCTAAAAATCCATACCAGACCCCTTATCCGAGCACGCAACCTGGCCGGCCGCAGGGGAAGAGGGGGGGAACACCCCAATTTGTTCGTTGTTGGTCGAACGGGCGAACAGGCAATGTTCGAGTCGAACATGAGTTCGACTCGAACTCGAAGCTCATCCCTAATCAAGAAGTGTAATTGCATGCCCCTGTTGAACAGGGGCAGAAAAATTGGGTCTTTGGTGGTGGTGGTGGTGGACGGTGTTGCCACAACACTGTAAGCCCTCACAGTTACTCTTGGTGGGTGCAGGAATGGGCCCTGCTGTGAATTATTAGATCAAGAATTGTAATTACTAGCCCCTGTTAAACAGGGGCTGAAAAATTGGGCCTTAGGCACTGGTGCTGGTGCCACAACACTGCAACCCCTCACAGATACTGTACTTGGAGCACAGCAATGAGCCCTGTTGCAAAGTATTGCATCAAAAATTGTAATTACACGCCCCTGTTAAACAGGGGCTGAAAAATTGGGCCTTAGGCACTGGTGCTGGTGCCACGACACTGCAACCTCTCCCAGATACTCTAGTTAGAGTGCAGGAATAATCCCTGCTGCAAAGCATTGCATACAAAATTGTAATTACATGCCCCTGTTAAACAGGGGCTGAAAAATTGGGCCTTAGCCACTGGTGGCTGCACCCAGAAACAAAAATGTTCTTCCAAGCTATCATCAGGATAATTGAGGAGGAAGAGGATAGTCAGTCAACATAACAGGACAGTCACTCAGCATCAGCATAGGCAGTCTTGAAGGGATGTGACATTTCAAAATAAATTATTCTGTTACATCAGCTTCAGGTGCCTGGTAGCTGGTGGTGATCCAAGACTGATTCATCTTAATGAAGGTCAGTCGATCAACCGAGTCGGTGGACAGGCGCACCCTGTGATCAGTGACAAAGCCTCCAGCAGCACTGAATGTGCGTTCCGAAAGAACGCTGGATGCAGGACAGGCCAGTAGCTCAATTGCATACTGTGCAAGCTCTGGCCAGTGATCCATCCTCAAGACCCAGTAAGCCAGAGGATTTTCGGTGGGAAAGGTGTCCAAGTCTGACCTTGCCCCTAGGTATTCCTGCACCATGTATATCAGACGCTGGCAATGGTTGCTGGAACCGATCATACCTTGGGGCTGCGGACTAAAAAACGCATCGGTCAGACGGCCACCTTCTCCACCGCTCCTTCTGCTACTGACCGAAGCCTCAGCAACTCGTTGTCCAGGACCAGGCGTTTGTAACCTCCCAGTCTCTGGAAACGCGTTGCACAGACTATTCTGCAAGGCCTCCCGGAGATGTCTCATCCTCTGCTCCCTCTGCTACCGCAAGATAAGGTCCGCAACCTTACCCTTGTACCATGGATCAAAGAGAATGGCCAGCCAGTAATGGTCCCTCTCCTTGATCTGAAGAATATGAGGATTCTTCCGCAGACTTTGCAGGATCAGGGAGGCCATGCAGCGTAGGTTAGCTGAGGCATTCGGTCCGAAGTCCTCTTGGTCACTAAGGATGACATGATCCGCAGCCACCTCTTCCCAGCCACATACAAGTCCACGGGTTTCTTGAGACTGTAAATCATCCCTAAAAGACTGCTGCTGTTGATGCTGAGTGCCAGGCTCCACCTCCATGCTGACACAATCCTCCTCCTCCTCCTCCTCCTCCTCCTCTTCCTGTGTGATGGGTGGGACAGAAGGAACACTGTCTGGGTAAAGGGGGCCTTGAGAGGCAAGAAAGTCCTCCTCTTCCTGCCTCTGTTCTGCCTCAAGTGCCCTGTCCATTATTCCACGCAGCGTATGCTCCAACAGGTGGACAAGAGGTACAGTGTCACTGATGCATGCACTGTCACTGCTCACCATCCTCGTGGCCTCCTCAAATGGTGCCAGGACAGTGCATGCATCCCTGATCATGCCCCACTGGCGTGGTGAAAAAAACCAGAGCTCCCCTGACCCTGTCCTGGTGCCGTAGTCGCACAGGTACTCATTGATCGCCCTCTGCTGCATGTGCAGCCGCTGCAGCATGGCCAATGTTGAGTTCCACCTGGTGGGCATGTCACATATAAGGCGGTTCTTGGGCAGGTTCAACTCCTTTTGCAGCTCAGCCAGCCGAGCACTGGCATTATATGATCTGCGGAAATGCAAACAGACTTTCCTGGCCTGCCTCAGGACATCCTGTAAGCCCGGGTACCTGCCCAAGAACCGCTGCACCACCAGGTTAAGGATGTGAGCCACACAGGGCACATGGGTCAGTTGTCCCTGTCGGAGGGCGGAGAGGAGGTTGGTGCCATTGTCGCAAACCACCATTCCTGGCTTAAGCTGGCGTGGCGTCAACCACCTCTCGGCCTGCCCCTGCAGAGCTGACAGAACCTCTGCCCCAGTGTGGCTCCTGTCCCCCAAACACACCAGCGCAAGCACGGCATGGCATCTTTTTGCTAGCGTAATTGCGTAGCCCCTTGAACGCCTACGGAGCACCACTGGTTCCGAGGACAAAGCACAGGAAGAGGCCATGGAGGAAGAAGAAGAGGAGGGGGTGGAGGAGAGAGGTGTGTCACAACCAGTAGTATCATTTTGGAGGCGTGGCGGCGGAACAACCTCCAACACTACTGCACCTTGTCCTGCATCCTTCCCAGCTGCCAAAAGAGTGACCCAATGGGCCGTGAAAGAAAGGTAACGTCCCTGTTCATGCCTGCTGGACCATGAGTCAGCGGTAATATGCACCTTACCGCTGACCGCCCTGTCCAGCATGGCATGGACATTGCCTTCCACATGCCGGTAGAGAGCCGGAATCGCCTTCCGTGAGAAAAAGTGGCTGTCACAGGTGTACTTACCGAGGCCGAGATGCCGAGAGTGGTTCACCCTTGCGACTTGGCGCACTCCGCCCCCTGGAGGTGGAACCAGGGAGAGGATGGCGCGAAGAGGCACTGGCTACCAGCAGATGAGGAAGTCTTGGTAGAGGATCGGGTGACCAGGAACAGGCTGAGGGCCTAACACCAGGCTGATGAGGGCTCTCACAAGATCCAAGCAAAGACACAAGTCCAGGGCACTACAGGGGCCAAGCGGGTAGACTGAGTCCAGATACTGGCTGTAGAAACAGGTACTGAGGGTGCAGGCCGAGGGTCTAACACAGTAGACAAGTGATCAGTCCAGGAATATTAAGCAGGTAATCAGAGCTGGAGGCAAGTAGCAAATCCGGAATACAAGCAGGAGATCAGGGATTGGAGATTGGCAGAAAGTCCGAGTCACAGGCCGAGGGTCAAATACAGCGGGCAGGCAGAAGAGGTCCGAGAGGCAATCCAAAGGTCAGGTCCAGGAGAGAAGCAGCGTAGTCAGGTCGATCCGGGTCACAACAAGGGTTCAGACGTGTATACAGGAAACCAGGTACAAGGCAGGAAGCTGACGACAAACCAGCAACCTGTCAGCGCCACTAGGCTTCTTTAAATAGGCCTGTCAGAGTTCTGATTGGTGCGCCATGGCGCATGTGCGTGCGCCATTCGCGCACACCATTGCGCATGCGCATGGGCCGTTCGCGCACGCGCATGCGCCGATGCGCCATTCCACCACGCATGCGCGCAGGGCTGCGGCGGCTGAATAGGGGATTTCCATGACAGTCCCCACCCCCGAGGGGCGGGCTCCGGACGCCCAAGCTGGTCATCAACTCTGGATGTTCTTGATGAAATGCCCTAATTAGGCGTGGGGCATGCAGATTTCTGGCAGGTTCCCAGGAATTGTCCTCGAGGGGGTATCCCTTCCATTTAATCAGATACTGAAGTTGCCTCCCTCTCTTCCTGCATCCTAGAATAGACTCCACTTCAAATTCATCTTCACCATCTATTCCAACTGGTGGAGGAGGTGGTTCTTCTCTTCCGGGGAAGGAGCTAGGAACAACAGGCTTCAGCAGAGATGCGTGGAAGACCGGGTGTATCCGATAGGAGTTGGGTAATGCTAATTCAAAGGCCACAGGATTGATCTCCCGTTTGATTTTGAAGGGTCCAATGAACTTTGGCCCCAACTTCCGTGAGGGGATAGGTAATTTAAGGTTGATGGCTGAAAGCCATACTTCCTCCCCGACTTTGAATGTTGGGTTTTCTTTCCTTCCTCTGTCATAGAATTTTTTGTAATTGTCTTGGGCATTCTGCATCATCTCCTGAAGTTTCTGGAAATTTAATTGGACCGAGGCTATCCGGTTCTGTACAGCAGGGACGGAACTTTCAGGGATGGAGCTGGGAAGGAACGGAGGGTGAAAACCAAAGTTGGCCCAGAAGGGGGTCTGACTGGTAGCTGAATGGATGGAATTATTGTATGCGAACTCAGCATAGGGTAGTAGGGAGGACCAGTCATCTTGGGAGGCAGAGCAGAAACAACGCAGGTATTGTTCCAGAGTTTGGTTAGTCCTCTCAGTCTGGCCGTTGCTCTGAGGATGATAGGCAGACGAGAGGCAGATCTTGATTTCCAAGGACTTGCAAAGTTCCTGCCAAAATTTGGATGTGAATTGGACACCCCTGTCGGAGACGATGCTCTTGGGTACCCCATGGAGCCTGGTGATTTCCTTAAAGAAGATTCTGGCTGTGTCTGCAGCAGAGGGGGTACCCACCATGGGTAAGAAGTGTGCCATCTTAGAGAGGCGGTCGACCACAACCAAGATGGTGGTAAATCCTTCAGAGGGAGGCAGGTCGACAATGAAGTCCATGGAGACCTCTGCCCAGGGACGTTCCGGAATGGGTAGAGGTTTGAGCAGACCCCAGCTTTTTATATTTGCCCCTTTATTACGCTGGCAGCGAGTGCAGGAGGCAACGTAGGTTTTACAGTCCTGTCTCCAGCCTGGCCACCAGAATGAGCGAGAGACTAGCTCAATGGTTTTCTGGGTTCCAAAGTGGCCTGCTAACTTGTGGTCGTGGAAAGTCTTTAGGATTAAATGTCTTGTTTCCAGTGGAGCAAAGATTTTACCTCTGGACCAATATAGGTCGTCATGTTTCTCCAGAGAAGAGGTTTCCTGGTCAGAACAGTACCTGGATGCTACTTTAATAGAGGTCAACAGGTCAACCTGGGAGACCAGAAGAAAGTTTTGTGGCGAGAAGATAGTGCTGGGTTCCACTGTTTGTGATGATTCGGGAAACATCCTGGAGAGCACATCTGCCTTCCCATTCTTGGATCCGGGTCTGTAAGAGATGTGGAAGTTAAATCTGGTGAAAAAGAGAGCCCAGCGGGCTTGCCTGGGTCTTAACCGTTTTGCTGTCCTTAAATACTCCAGGTTTTTGTGGTCGGTAAAAATCATGATGGGGTGAGATGCGCCCTCCAGTAGGTACCTCCACTCTTCTAGGGCGAATTTAATGGCCAAAACTCTCTATCACCAACATCGTAATTTTGTTCCGGTGGGTTGAGTTTCCGGGAGGCAAAAGCTATTGGGTGAAGCAGAGACTTGGGGCCCTGTCTTTGAGAGAGAATGGCCCCTGTAGCTGTCTCGGAAGTGTCTACTTCCAGTATGAAGGGTAATGCAGGGTTTGGGTGCCGTAAGACAGGTGCTGAAGTAAACACAGATTTTAATTTGGTGAAAGCATCCTGAGCCTCCTGTGTCCACTGGAAGCGGTTGCCCTGGCGTGTTAGTTGCGTGATGGGTGCTACAATGGAAGAGAACCCGATGATGAACCTTCTGTAGAAATTGGCAAAGCCAATAAAGCGCTGCACCCCTTTCTTATCAGTTGGGGCTGGCCATTCTTGAATTGCCCTGACTTTCTGTGGGTCCATTGCAACTCCGTTAATGGAAATAATGAATCCCAGAAACTGCACTGTAGTCTTTTCAAAGTCGCATTTCTCAGCTTTGAGGTATAGCCTGTGTTCTCTGAGGATGGTAAGGACCTTTTTGACATGAACTCGGTGTAATTCCAAGGAGGTCGAGAAGATAAGTATGTCGTCTAGATATACCACTAAGAAGTCGTCAAGATGTTCTCGGAAGATGTCATTCACTAGATGTTGAAAAGTGGCGGGGGCATTACAAAGCCCGAATGGCATGACGAGGTACTCAAAGTGCCCGAATCTGGATCTGAAGGCGGTCTTCCATTCATCTCCAGCCCTGATCCGGATGAGGTTGTATGCCCCCCGAAGATCCAGCTTGGAAAAGATTTGGGCAGATCGAAACGGTTGAAACAATTCCGGGATCAGTGGTAGTGGATATCTGTTTTTAATGGTGATTTTATTCAGCTCTCTATAGTCAATGCAGGGCCTGAGAGACCCATCTTTTTTTTCCACGAAGAAGATCACTGCACCGGCTGGAGAGGAAGATGGACAAATTAATTTTTTTCCAAGGTTTTCGTCTATGTAGGCCTTGAGGGCAGTTAACTCGGTTTCAGAAAAAGGGAAGATACGGCCGAAAGGCACCTTTGAGCCAGGTAGGAGGTCGATGGGACAGTCATATGGCCGGTGCGGGGGTAGGCAGTCGGCCTGCCGTTTGTCAAAGACGTCCTTAAATTCCAGGTACACAGGGGGGACGTGTTGCAGGTTTTCAGAAACGGTTGCAATGGTAGAGCAGGTGGCTGAGACTGGGGTAAGACAATGCTGGGAGCAGTAATGAGATGTGAATTTGACTTCCTTGTTGGCCCAATTGATAAGAGGCTCGTGTGCTTGTAACCAGGGGAGACCCAGAATGATGGGAAACATTGGAGAGGGGATGAGGTCAAACCGCAGAAACTCTCGGTGGCCAGAGTCAGTGGTGGCAAGGATGGGTTTAGTCTCTTGAGTGATTAGCCCAGAGCGGGGAAGAGAACCATCCGCCAGGTATACCTGAAGGGAACGGTTCTTGACTTGAAGGGGTAAATGAAGTTTCTGGGCGAGTGCAGAGTCCAGGAAGCAGCTGCAGGCTCCGGAGTCAATAATAGCCGGTAGGCGGGTTGCCCCTTCCGGTAGCTGTAGGGAGATAAAGAGGACAACATAAGCCTGAGGGACACTTGAAACTTGATAGTTCAATACATCTTGGGGGACAGACTTACTGGGTCTCACTGGACAACTTCGGAGGAAATGGCCAGAACCTCCACAGTAGAGACATAGGTTGGCTTGACGCCTGCGCTGTTTCTCCTCAGGAGAGAGGGGAGGCCGGACTAGGCCAAGTTGCATCGGTTCAGGTTCCGGAAAGCACGGAGCAGCAGGGACTGGAGCAGGAGGATGAACCGGAACGGATCTGGAAGGAGTCCAGTTGGGACGAGCAGTCTGAAAGCGTTCAGCGCGCCGCTCTCGCAGGCGTCTGTCAAGCTGGGTGGTGGACTGAACTAGACCTTCCAAGGAAGCGGGGGTCTCATTCCGGGCTAGTTCGTCCTTAAGCGCTTCCGACAGTCCTTGGCAGTACTGGTATTTCAATGCCGCTTCGTTCCAGCCGGTATCGGCCGACCATTTCCGGAATTCGGCCGTATAGTCCTCAACCGGCCTTCTTCCCTGGAACAGGCGGTGCAGAATAGCCTCAGCCGTAGCCGTGCGCTGGGGATCGTCGTTTAGCTGCGCCATCTGTTCGAAGAAGGTTTCAACAGAGTTTAATGCGGGGCTCCTTTGCTCCATTAGGCCGTGAGCCCAGGCTTGGGGTTCCTCGGATAGGAGGGAGATAATGAAGCCCACCTTTACTACCTCTGAAGAAAAGGTCCGAGGCTGAAGAGCGAGGTAGAGAGAGCAGGCATTTTTGAAGGCTTGGTACTTTTTGCGATCACCCGTGAATCGCTCTGGTATGGGAACTCTGGGTTCCGGGGAAGCCATCACCACGGTAGGGCTTGCCGAGACCTGAGAAGTGAAGGTACCAGGGGTAGAAGCCGCAGCTGGGGCTGTAGGGCCTGGTGACCCAGTGAGTTGTTGAAGCCAGCCATCCATTTGTGTGTATCCCTCCTGTAGTTTTTGGACCGCATTAGTTAGTGCGGTTACCTGCTGGCAGAGGTTGTCAAATGGGGAACGCGCTCTGTCGGCCTCAGACATCTGGCTGGTTTGTACTGTCACGGGTGTACTTACCGAGGCCGAGATACCGAGAGTGGTTCACCCTTGCGACTTGGCGCACTCCGCCCCCTGGAGGTGGAACAGGGAGAGAATGGCACGAAGAGGCACTGGCTACCAGCAGGTGAGGAAGTCTTGGTAGAGGATCGGGTGACCAGGAACAGGCTGAGGGCCTAACACCAGGCTGATGAGGGCTCTCACAAGATCCAAGCAAAGACACAAGTCCAGGGCACTACAGGGGCCAAGCGGGTAGACTGAGTCCAGATACTGGCTGTAGAAACAGGTACTGAGGGTGCAGGCCGAGGGTCTAACACAGTAGACAAGTGATCAGTCCAGGAATATTAAGCAGGTAATCAGAGCTGGAGGCAAGTAGCAAATCCGGAATACAAGCAGGAGATCAGGGATTGGAGATTGGTAGAAAGTCCGAGTCACAGGCCGAGGGTCAAACACAGCGGGCAGGCAGAAGAGGTCCGAGAGGCAAGCCAAAGGTCAGGTCCAGGAGAGAAGCAGCGTAGTCAGGTCGATCCGGGTCACAACAAGGGTTCAGACGTGTATACAGGAAACCAGGTACAAGGCAGGAAGCTGACGACAAACCAGCAACCTGTCAGCGCCACTAGGCTTCTTTAAATAGGCCTGTCAGAGTTCTGATTGGTGCGCCATGGCGCATGTGCGTGCGCCATTCACGCACACAATTGCGCATGCGCCGTTCGCGCACGCGCATGCGCCGAATCGCCATTCCACCATGCAATGGCGCAGGGCTGCGGCGGCTGAATAGGGGATTTCCATGACAGTGGCGTTTGGGAACCTGCCACTGAGGAACCGCACATTGCACAAACTCACGGAAGGGGGCAGAGTCTACCAACTGAAAAGGCAGCAGTTAAAGTTCTAGCAATTTAGCCAAGCTAGCATTCAACCGCTGGGCATGTGGATGGCTGGGAGTGAACTTCTTTCGACGGTCCAGCAGCTGGGGCAGGGAAATTTGCCTGCTACAATCGGACGTTGGTGTACTTCTAGCAGAGTGCCCGCAAGTACTTGGCTGTGACACACCTAATTCTACACCTTCATTCCTCTCAGTGCAGGTTACAGAGAGGACTGAAGGTATAGTGGGGTTGGAGATCCCAGCTGATGAGGAGCAAGGAGAGGTCCGCTTTGTTTTTGGTGTGGGTCTTTAAGGTACGCTTGCCAACGAGCTGCATGGCAGGTCAAAATATGTCTGGTCAAGCATGTGGTGCCCAAGCGGCTGATGTTTTGGCCACGCGAGATACGCTTGAGACATATGTTGCAAATAGCAGCGGTGCGATCTGATGCACTTGACTCAAAAAAGGCCCACACCAAAGAACTTTTGGAATAACAGGCAGAAGCAGCGCCCTGCACAGGCGGAGCTCTGCGGTGTGATTCAGTCATTGTGCTGCCCTTACGCTGGCCCCCGGAGGGCATCCTGCCTCGTTGGAGATGTGCCTCCTCCTCATCCTCCTCCTCCTCCTCTCTCCTATCAGGCACCCACGTGAAGTCAGTGACCTCATCATCCTCTCCCTCTTGATCACTGGAGCAAACCTGGCAGTATGCTGCAGCTGATGGAACATGACTGCCAGATTGCTGTCCTTCTTGAGCATCCCCTCTCTCTGCGCTCACGCTACTGCCTTCCTCTAGCTGGGTATAATCATCAGACCCTTCAAAACGCTGGGCATCCTCCTGGAGCATGTACCCAACACTGTGCTCAAACAGTTCGGGGGACTCCTCAGGAGGACATGGTGGGTCTAGGGAAGGAGTGACTGATGATGACATTGATACGAGGGAAGAGGACGCATTGGCAGCTGCTTTGCCAGTACCCTGAGCCTGGGTGAGAGAGGATGAGGAGGATGAGGAGGGCTTGGTCATCCACTCTACCAAGTCTTCGGCATGATGCGGCTCAACACGTCCAGCTGCCGAAAATAAGGACAAGCATGTCCCATGGCCACGTGCTGATGACAATGCACCGCGTCCACGACCAGCACTGTTGCACCCAGACACAGAGCCTGCTAGCCCTCTTTTATTGGCTCGTGACTGTCTGCCTCTCCTTGTTGGCCTTCCAGACATTCTAATGGGCTGCAGGGAGATGGGAAAACCAGCAATAAGGGGTAGCTTCAGGTGTATACTGTGCAGGAGGCACCTACACCCACTGTAACTACTTGCAGATGTCTGTCTGTGTTACACAACAGAACAACACCACGAGCAATAATGGTAAGCTTCAGGTGTATACTGTGCAGGAGGCACCTACACCCACTGTAACTACTTGCAGATGCCTGTCTGCGTTACACAACAGAACAACACCATGAGCAATAAGGGGTTTCGTATACTGTGCAGGAGGCACCTACACCCACTGTAACTGCTTGCAGATGCCTGTTAGTGTTACACAAAAGAAATACACCAGCAATACGGGGTAGCTTCAGGTGTATACTGTGCAGGAGGCACCTACACCCACTGTAACTGCTTGCAGATGCCTGTCTGTGTTACACAACAGAACAACACCACGAGAAAGAAGGGGTAGCATATACTGTGCAGGAGGCACCTACACCCACTGTAACTGCTTGAAGATGCCTGTCTGTGTTACACAACAGAACAACACCACGAGCAATAAGGGGTAGCGTATACTGTGCAGGAGGCACCTACACCCACTGTAACTGCTTGCAGATGCCTGTCTGTGTTACACAGCAGAACAACACCACAAGCAATAAGGGGTAGCGTATACTGTGCAGGAGGCACCTACACCCACTGTAACTGCTTGCAGATGCCTGTCTGTGTTACACAACAGAACTACACCACGAGCAATAAGGGGTAGCTTCAGGTGTATACTGTGCAGGAGGTTTAGCAAAGAATAACACTGACATTGTCCCTGCCTAGCCTTCTCTCTCCCTGCACGCCAACACACTGTAAATGCACAAGGTTTAGCAAAGAATATCACTGACACTGTCCCTGCCTATCCTTCTCTCTCCCTGCACGCCAACACACTGTAAATGCACAAGGTTTAGCAAAGAATATCACTGACACTGTCCCTGCCTATCCTTCTCTCTCCCTGCACGCCAACACACTGTAAATGCACAAGGTTTAGCAAAGAATATCACTGACACTGTCCCTGCCTATCCTTCTATCTCCCTGCACGCCAACACACTGTAAATGCACAAGGTTTATCAAAGAATATCACTGACACTGTCCCTGCCTATCCTCCTCTCTCCCTGCACGCCAACACACTGTAAATGCACAAGGTTTATCAAAGAATATTACTGACACTGTCCCTGCCTATCCTTCTCTCTCCCTGCACGCCAACACACTACACAAGGCCGCCGCGCTGGCGGCCTTTTATAGTGTGGGGCGTGTACTAAACCCCCCATAGCTATAATTGGCCACAGGCATCCTGCCTGTGGCCAATTATGGCTCTCCTCGCTGCCGGTGCTGTGATTGGCCAAGCTTGCAGGGTCACAGTGCATGCTTGGCCAATCACAGTGCCGGCAATGCACTGGGATGCCGCAGAATATTGTGGGCCGTTCGCGTCACACCAATTTGCCGCGAACGGCCCACAAAGTTCTGGTTTCGCCGAACAGGCGAACAGCCGATGTTCGAGTCGAACACTGAGCTCATCCCTAGTTGTCACATGTTACACATATGAGGCTATTTTATTTTAGACGTTCATATATTTATATAATGAAACACACATATCGTTATTTTATTTTTTTCTCATTGTTGTTTATTATTGCACATTTTGATGCATTTATTTCTACTGATGACTGACTAGTTCTTTTTATAATATCATGTTTAATTTCCTGTTTATTTAAAACATTATCTTTTCACTTTCAACTTAGGTCTATTCATACACAGTGATATATATATTCTATGTGTTTGATAAATTTGGTTTATACATTTTTTTTTCTTTACCACACAAAACATTGGGCAGCACATACACATAATTTTAAAATCATTTAAAGGAATAGTGTATATTTAATGTTATTAATTGTATTAAAAGAGCTACTCCCTACTGAATGCTTTTTTTTTTCTTTACCACACAATATCGGGCAGCCAAATTGTTACAAATACTTTTAATATTTAACCACTTGCTTACTGGGCACATAAACCCCCTTCCTGCCCAGGTGAAATTTCAGCTTTCGGCACTGCGTCGCTTTGAATGACAATCGCGCGGTCGTGCGATGTGGCTCGCAAACAAAATTTACGTCCTTTTTTCCCACAAATAGAGCTTTCTTTTGGTGGTATTTGATACCTCTGCGGTTTTTATTTTTTGCGCTATAAACCAAAAAAGAGCGACAATTAAAAAAAAAAACATTATTTTTGGATTTTTGCTATAATAAATATCCCAATTTTTTTTTTTTTAAACTATTTTTTCCTCAGTTTAGGCCGATACCTATTCTTCTACATATATTTGGTTAAAAAAAATCCCAATAAGCGTATAGTGATTGGTTTGCACAAAAGTTATAGCGCCTACAAAATAGGGGATAGAATTCTGACATTTTTATTTTTTTATTTTTTTTACTAGTAATGGCGGAGATCTGCAATTTTTGTCGGGACTGCGATATTGCGTCGGACACATCGTACACTTTTGACACATTTTTGGGACCATTAACATTTATACAGCGATTAGCGCTATAAAACTGCACTGATTACTGTATAAATGTGACTGGCAGGAAAGGGGTTAACACTAGGGGGCGAGGAAGGGGTTAAATGTGTTCCCTATGAGTGATTGCTACTGTGGGGGGAGGGGACTGACTGGGGGAGGAGACCGATCTGTGTCCCTATGTACAAGGGACACAGCATCGGTCTCCTCTCTCCCTGACAGGACATGGATCTGTGTGTTTACACACACAGATCCATGTCCTTGTCTGTGTACCGGCCGATCGCAGGTACCTGGCGGACATTGCGGCATCTCAGTGATGCGCCGGGCACGCGCGTGCCCCCCAGTGGCCGGAGGAGCGGAGGCCGTATAATGACGGCCTCCCGGCAATATAGAACCACTTTGCGGCCGTCATTAGTCGTATGACGGGCGCGAAGTGGTTAAAGGAATGGTGTATTTTTAATGTAATTAATCATATTACAAAATGCTGCTCCCTGTTGAATTGCATTTTTTTTAAACATTTTTTTTTTTTTTTTGCATAGGCACATGTCCCCCAGCTCTCCCAGCCATCTGTTTACCAATTTCTTGCCTATTAATTTAGAAAATAGAGAAAATTGGTTCTCCAGATTTTCCGCCCTTGAAGTGTACATTAAAGATCACAATTTGTGGAGAGAACGCTCTATCAATGTCAGCATTACCACAGGGTTGCAATACCAATAGATTCCTATAATTTTTTGTCTTCCAGTGTTTTTTCATTAATGAAATTAAAAAATGTAATTATATGTACCTACTCTTTGGTTCTTCATGTCAGGGATGCCTAGTGGGGGTTTTTTTGTGCGGGGGCGACTTTTTTGTCGCCCCCCTCCCCATGGCGCCCATGGCACTTGCCATGGCTGCCATACCCTAGATACGCCACTGTGTGGGGATCTTCACAAAGTGAGTTTACAAACTTCAAGATTGTTCAGATTAAAGAGGAAGTAAACCCTCGTTCTTTTTTTTTTTTAAATGAACCCTGCAAGAGAATGTCATAATGAGCTAGTATGCATAGCATACTAGCTCATTATGATCGACTTACCTGAGATCGAAGCCCCCGAAGTTCTCCTCCATGCCTTTCCCGCCGCCGCCATGTCTCCGACGATCTTCTTCCTGTTATCGCCGCTCCAGGGCTGTGATTGGCCCGGAGCAGCGATGACGTCACACGCATGCGCGCTCGTGCCGGCAAGATCCATTCAGAAAACCGGCAACGATAGTGCGCATGCGCGTGACGTCATCGCTGCTCTGCTTTACAGCAAATATCTTCTTAACCGTGTAGGTTAAGGAAATATTTCTTGAACCTACAGGTAAGCCTTAATCTAGGCTTGTCGTCAGAGTCTTCACCCGTAATTCATGAGAAACCCCAATACCAAGATCTGCGTGATACGTTATAACCCCCGCTACCAAGACCTGCGGTGTGCCTTGGCCTAGCTGGACGGTACGCCTAAAAGAGGGCAAAAAGACACAAAGATAGGTAAGTAATAAGCTTTAATGAACAGGTAACACTTAATCCAACAAAACGGCAAAAGCTCTGCGAACTTCCGTGTGAGGTTCGGGAATGTACCTGCTATAACAGGAGGACCTCCAGCGCCCCATGTGTTTGATGATGTACGAAGGGACGCCCTGCTTAGAAGCTGCTGACGCAGCCCCGATCCTGAAAGAATGCCCGGAGAAACGCTTAGGATCCAAATCTAATTTGGCAAGCAAGATCCTGACATGGCTAACAAATTGTTTGGAAGTGATAGGCTGCGTAGGGAAGGGGAGCAGGGGACCATCCAAGGGTGTTGTGAATAAACGGCAAAGAGAGTCGAGCACTTCGGCACCAACCGTTGTGCGTGCGGTAGTACTTAACCACAAATCCCTGACCAATTTGCCTATTCTTATTGTTCGGAAGCTGCAGCTCATAATGCTCAGGGAATCTTGAAAGACTACCTCTGAGTAAAACAGGTGCATGACAGCCGGCTTTGGACACTTCCCCGGGTCGGAGAAACCCGAAGAAACAGAGGTAAACCGCCGCCTTGAGAACTAAACTGGGACCTGTACCAAAAGGGGAAGTGGAGAGCATATCCGACATGTCACGGAAAATCTGCCCGGTAATGGGTTGACGAGACAACTGGGAGGACCCCTGATTCCTTTGTATACCCCTCAGTATGGCTTTCAGAGGGTGAGCAGCAAAAATGGATGGACTGTCGGGCGCATGCAGGGACCTGAAATGCTGAATACCTGATAAATACAGTTTGATAGTACTGGCCGATAATGCCAACTCACAGTGGCAATATGCAGTAAACATCATGATGTACTTGGTATCCTCTGGGAAATTGCAAGGATGTAAGGACATGAACCTAAGGAACGTTTTCCAAATCGTGGTATAAGCTCTCAGCGTATTCCTGGACAAGGACCTGTTGGCCAGATCGATCGCCTGAGACCAGAAAGTATTCAATCCATGACTAATAGTGAGTGAGGGGGGATTGGCTGGCCCGTCCGATCTGCTGCTGGATGCTGTAAGAAAAATTGCGGCATGTTGAGATGGGACAAAGCATCAGCTGCACCATTGTGATCCCCACTAATGAACTCACCCCGGAAATGGAACTTGTAGGTCAAGCCCAGCCATGTCAACTTGCGCATGAAGGACATGATTACAAGGGACCCTGATCTTCCTTTATTGATAATTTTGGCTGTGGCCAAATTATCCGTAAAGAAAACGACCGAGTTGCCTGACCAGCCAGGACCCCATGTGAAAGCTGCCGCCAAGATTGGGTAAATTTCAAATAGTGCTGACGTGAGGGCAAATTTTGGCAGAAGGAAAACCTCAGAGGGGCCAGCGGCTGGCCAACCACTCCTGACCAAAAATGGCTGAAAACCCGACGGACGCTGCGGCATCTGAGAGCACACGCGGAGAATTACTAGTAGGATGCGGGATGAACATGGAGATGCCATTCCAATCGCACAGGAACTGATCCCACATGACTAAATCGGCACGGGCATCCGCTAGTAATTTGACCGGTGAATCAGAATCATGACACTGGGGGAGAAGAGCCAGTAATCTAGACACAAATGCCTTACCCTGCGGAATGATCCTCATTCAACATCCCCAAGAGAGACTGCAAGTCCCTCTTGGAAGATACCAGGGAAAGAACAAAGAGATGAATAGTGCAGCGTATCCTGACTAATTTCTCCAAGGGCAGACTAGCAACCATGAGATTGGAGTCAAGCGTAATCCCTAAAAAGGTGATGACTTTCGCTGGACCTTCCATCTTATGCGTAGCTAACGGGACATTCAATTCTGAAAATAGCCCTGTAAGCACCTGAAGATCCTTGGGCGGGTCACCAGGATCTTCCAACAGCAGAAAATCATCCAGATAATAAATTACCCTCTGACAACCACTGCAGTAACCCAGAATCCAATGAAGAGCAAAGGTGTCCAACAAGTACGGACTACTTTTAGACCCAAACGTTAATTTGGTGGCGAAAAAATACTGCCCGCGCCACTTGATGCCATGCCATTGCCAGAGAGCAGGACTGATAGGAAGCAGCTTGAATGCATCAGAGATGTCAGCTTTGGAAATTTTCCACAGACAACCCCGACGGGGTTGACCCTCCACATGCAAAAAGGTGGTGACAGGAACGGACCGATCAAGAACCCCTTGGACAATTCAGCCTGCAGTAACTCATCGACAATGTCAGGGTGGTTCTCAGCTGACAACAAATTGTTGCACTCAAACGATTCTGTAGGAAGGGTAATGAGCCCAGTATGGAAACCTGAAGACAACCCTTCCAGCAAAAACTGTCTGAATGCTGGTGAAGGATGATCACTCAGGAAATCCCCCAACAAGGAGACATTGACTCGGCACAGTCATGAGGTACCGACGGCCTTGCCCAGGCAAGCGGACTTGGGGTGGGCTCTGAAGCAGTTGGAGCAAACGTGCAACAACCTGCATTGGCTGTAATTGCAACCAGTATAGTTGTAATTATTGCACAACTGCGCCTTCCCCAGATACCGGATAGATCTACCCATTTTGTCCACCTGCCCTGGGAGACCCACAGATCCACCGGCCGACTGTTTGGAGGTCCCCATCTGACAAGGGGACTCGCAATTCGGACACCAGGCAGTGGTGTGAGCCGATGATTGACAGTTGGCACATACAGGGGATCTCTGACTAGCGAAATGCCTGCAAAATAGTTCCATGTCAATGGTGCCCCACCATGACACCACTTGGAACTGAGCCCAAGTGGCCGCCACCTTAGCCGCAAAGGACCAATGATAATCGTAGAAGATTGAACCACTGTACTTATGCGCCAAGTCCACTACCTTATGTAGGTATAAATCAAATTCCTCCCTCCTCCCTGGACTGACCGAACAGATTATGTCTCTAAAGATGCCGAAAGCCAGCACAAACTCTGGCACGCTGAGTTTGCGACTGAGCCTAGGATCTTTGGTCTTGAGCACCACCGACACCTCCCCACAAGCAAATGACTTGTTTTCAGACACATCCTAGGCCGCTATGAGTAGGGAGGCTAGATTGACATCCTTCCCTTCCAAGATATCTTTCTTAAAACTAGCAGGGATGAAATGGGCCGGTGACACCGAAGGCAGAGCCGCCGACGGTGAAGGCATCACTGAAGGTAAAGATACGACATTACCTGCAGCCGGGCTCACTAGAACAGGGGTGGAGGGTGCCGCAGGCACCTCAGTGCTGGCTAATACTGCTGCACCAGTCGCCCGGGCCTCAATCACCTCCATCCTATCCTGCAACTGCAACATGGAGGTAGAGAAAGAATTTAACATCGCATGGATTTGAGTCAAGGAGTTGTGCACTGAAGCATGTTCCGCGCTGGTAGACGGTACTGGTTCAGCAGATGGGAAACATAACCTAAAAAGTTCCGCTTTCCTGGCAGTAGAAGGGAAAGAAATGCCCTTGCTACGTAGCTCAGCCATAATTCTAGGCACAGTCCAACTCCTTAATGAAGGTGTACTTCCATGATTCGAACCCCTACGCGGAGTAGGCGGGATGAAAGAGAACTTGCCGCTTTCTGTCACATGAGACATAACTAGACATGTGCAATTCGTTTAGTTACGAATTCGTTATCCGTCAAAATTCGTTATATTCGTTGATTCGTAAACATACGAATGAACGAACGGTTCGATAACATTACAAACGAACAACGAATAATCTAAACGAACGAATATGGAAAACAAATAAAATACGAATTTAGTAAATTTGAAACAAACAAAAAACGAAAAAGTGAAAAACGAAAACATAAAAACAACGAAAACACAGAAAAAAGATAAAAAATAACGAAAATAAAAATGAACGAAAACGAGATATTACGAATATTCGAAAAACAAAACAACGAATAACGAACAAAGATCCATATTAACGAATATCAAAATGAACGGAAAAAAATTTACGAATCTTCGGAAAACGGAAATGAAAACAACGACAATTCGTAAAAACTTAAATTCTATTTTGTTAGTTCTGAATTAGTTCTGGACTTTGGCCAATGGCCAATAAGCTTGTCCCTTCCCCTGAAGAGGTTGTCTCTTCCCCCAATGAGCTTGTTTCTTATAGACATGTGCTATAATGTGTGTGTATGTGTGTTTTTCTGTGTTAGACTGCAGTGCATTCCATCCAGAGTCCAGATAGGGTGTGGTTGGGTAGGTTGCACTGTTCTGTTGGATTTTGTGAGTACATTTTTTACTTGGGAGAGAGAAATTCTTTGTTTCTTAAGGATATTAGATTGAGATTCTAGAGTCTACATTCTAATTTATAATTTTATTTATGTAATATCTCTGACATATTGTATTTTTCTTCTTTGTCAGACTACATTCTAGACAGGGTGTGGGTGGTGTTTGATTTGTGAGTCATTCAAAGAGATTGATATAGAAATTATAAATTTCTTACTATTTCTATTACTCTTAGGATTTTCTAAAGTTAGTTTTTTTCCCTTTTCTGGGACTGTGTTTTATTATATTGCTGTCTGTCTGCCCCTACCTATTTTTTTTTGTTGTGTTAGCCAGTGCCACTACTAGGCCAGCCCAGGCAGCATATACTACGTATTCATGGTAGGAGAAGTAGATTAGTATATTTTTTTTTTGCATGGACCGGTAAAATAAGAATACTCCAGTCCTCAATCCCTCCACTCTCAGTCACACCAACACCAACTCTCATACCAACACACTCACTAACACCAACATTCTCACTTACAAGACTCACACGTCCATTCTCACTCCCAGACATTCTAATTGCAATAAAACCACCAAACCACACAAAAACAACTACAAAAACCACAATATCACTCTCTCATAGTTGCCAACAGTCACGGATTGGCCGGGACGTTCCCGGGATTCAAACCCTTTTCCCGGATTTATTTTGTCCCGGCCAATGTCCCGGCCAATCCGATTTTTCCAGTTTTCCCCGAATTTGGATGCCGCAGGCCGCCGCCGCTAGAGGTCCACGGCTGGCGGAGACAATGTCTCGGCCGGCCGCCATGTTCAAGAAGTCCAAAACACGGATGTAGTACAATAGAAAATAAAGCCGCTGCAGCGCCGCCCACACCCCGCACCTCCCCAGGGGTGGGCGGCGCCGCAGCAGCTTTATCTTCTATTGTACTACATCTGTGTTTTGGCTGGCCGGCCGTCCACCCCCCGCCCCGCCCCGCCCCGCCCCGCTGCAGGTCTGTCTGTAATGGAAAGGGGCAGGGGTCGGCAGCGCCACAGCTTAATTTTTTATTTTTTTGCAGCCACACTGTCGGCTCCGCCTCTATTTTGTTCCCCTTCGGGGAAGGGGAAACAATAATGGCGACCGAGACAGGAGACGCCTGTGGTTAAGGGGGGACTCCGCTGGGGATGCCTGTGGTAAGGGGGGACTCCGCTGGGAACGCCTGTGGTAAGGGAGGACTCCGCTGGGGACGGCTGAGGTAAGGGGGGACACCGCTGGGGACGCCTGATGTAAGGGGGGACTCCGATGGGGACGCCTGATGTAAGGGGGGACTCCGATGGGGACGCCTGATGTAAGGGGGGACTCCGCTGGGGACGCCTGATGTAAAGGGGGACTCCGCTGGGGACGCCTGATGTAAGGGGGGACTCCGCTGGGGATGCCTGAGGTAAGGGGGGACTCCGCTGGGGACACTTGATGTAAGGGGGACTCCACTGGGGACGCCTGATGTAAGGGGGGACTCCACTGGGGACGCCTGATGTAAGGGGGGACTCCGCTGGGTACGCCTGATGTAAGGAGGGACTCCTCTGGGGACGCCTGATGTAAGGAGGGACTCCGCTGGGGACGCCTGATGTAAGGAGGGACTCCTCTGGGGACGCCTGATGTAAGGAAGGACTCCGCTGGGTACGCCTGATGTAAGGGGGGATTCCGCTGGGGACGCCTGATGTAAGGAGGGACTCCGCTGGGGACGCCTGATGTAAGGAGGGACTCCTCTGGGGACACTTGATGTAAGGGGGGACTCCACTGGGTACACCTGATGTAAGGAAGGACTCCGCTGGGTACGCCTGATGTAAGGAGGGACTCCTCTGGGGACGCCTGATGTAAGGAGGGACTCCTCTGGGGACGCCTGATGTAAGGAGGGACTCCCCTGGGGACACCTGATGGCATCTGGTGGCAGGCGACGTGGCAGGTGACACACTCGGGGCTAACACTGATTCGGCATTTTGGTGAGTTGAATGATTTCATTTTATATTAAAATGTAATAAGAGAAATAATGCACTTCAGTCATCCTGACACCCTAACAACCATGGTGCCGGGATGATTAAAGAGCTAACACCAGATGTTTGGATTATCTTTATCTGTTGATTGTTAAACTCTGGAATACACATATTTCTATTATGGTGTAGGATCTGGGCCTGCTGTCCTTCCATCCTTCCTTCTCTTTCCTTCCCTCCCTCTTTCTTTCTCCCTTCATCCCTCATTCATCTCAGACTTTAACCACACCCCCTTTGAGCCACGCTCATTTAAGCCACTTCCACTACCCGTGTAAACCACGCCCACGCTTCGTGCGCCACTTTTTTCTCCTAAAGTATAACACACCTTCAAATGAATGCCCCACCCCCTAATTATACCAAGGCTCTGCCTACATGCGAAAAAGTGTCACGGATTTTTTTTTTGCAATGTTGGCAACTATGCTCTCTGCACTGCTCTCTGCTCCTCCCTCACCACACCACTTACACCCTCTCAAAATGGCATACAGGGGCGGAGGCTATAGCCGCTTGTTGAAAACGAAACTAAAATACGAGATTGCGAATGGCCGCGATGTATTTACGGGAGTACGAATGCATTCGAAGCACGTGGACGTATTTTAGTTTCATTTTCAACACGCGGCTATAGCCGCGTGTTGAAAATAAAAATAACTAGTAACGCGAGATTGCGAATGACCACGCCGAGATGTATTTACGAAAGTATAAAAAAATTACGAATCCATTCGAAGCACGGTAGTAGACACGAATCAAGGAAAACAAAACAATGTTACGAATCAACAGAAACGGCAGAGTAGTGTACAGAAAAACGAAAATTATTATCTAACAAAATTCCGAATTACGAATCGTTCAGTATCAACGAAAATCAAACTGTTACGAAAGTATGAAAATAACTTAAACAGAAATACGAATCATTCAATATCAACAAAATTACGAATTTCAAATCAATGAAAATAACTTAGACAGAACTACGAATCATTCAGTATCAACGAAAATTAAACTGTTACGAACATACGAACGAGTCTGAATAGGAAAACTCGCGTCTTGCGAAATTACGAATCTTTACGAACATACGGAACGAGACGAAACTAAACGATAGGAAACTAATTTTTTGGTTGTGCACATGTCTAGACATAACGATATCTGAGGAAAACAAACTATAGCAAAATAAGAATGCATGGACCGCACCCACCCTAACTAAGTATGAATACGTGAAACATCAGTGGTAGACCATGAGCGCGTGAACTAACCTAAGTGACACAACCAATCCTAAGATGTATGAAATGAGCGAGCCCGAGAAACCTGCAGCGCAATAACAGGTAATTAAAAATGAAAAACAAAGATATG
Source organism: Rana muscosa (assembly GCA_029206835.1). Classification (NCBI taxonomy): domain Eukaryota; kingdom Metazoa; phylum Chordata; class Amphibia; order Anura; family Ranidae; genus Rana; species Rana muscosa. The sequence continues at coordinate 966,806,312 of CM055117.1, read as the reverse complement.
CAGCGCTGAAATGAGATCTCCAAAATTAAATGTAGAGAACATAAAGTGAGTTGATAATCAACTAAATTAATAATAAAAACACAAAAATTATTAAGTGAATAGTAAATAAGTGCAATAGTGAACCATGAAAAAAAATTATTAAAATCCTAAATGTTGACAGTGTGGATAATAATAATAATTAATCCGTGAAAAAGTTCATAAACAAAGTCCATCAAAAAAAACCTCCTTAGTGCAAAAAAACAAAGACAATCCAATGTGAAGTGAAGTGTTCCAAAAAAAAGAAGAAAACTTGCTCCCAAACGTGAAGTAATGGATACAATGGTGACACCCGGGTGAGAAAGATATATATCCTGCTTACCAGATGCCCATGACTGCATCCAACAGTCTCACCCAGCACAAGGAAATTAGGCTTCCCCCACGGCCTTTAGATTTCAATGGTGTAGATTCCTTGACCGACCTTAAACTCAGGTATGAAAAAGGAATTCCATAGGGTAGTATATCAAACCAGCTTATTTTTTTAAAAAGTATTGCACTTACAATATCGAAGATCTTTAGAAGCAGTGATCGTGATACAATGATATGGCAGTAACAGCTCCGGCGTTAGTCTGTGTCTCTCGTTCCTGTTTGTTCCGTGGCACTTCCTCGTATTCAGAAAATGCGTGATGACGTCACTGGCCCCCTATGCGTTTCGTCACGATAGGACTTCAACTGGGGATTGGCCGAGGCGAACGTCAGCACGCTGAAGATATATATACATAACAGCGCCATTTTGAATATTGGCAAACCGTTAGAATGCAGCGGAGAAGAAAGGGCAAACCATTGAATGGCTAATAGTACACAGGAAACAAAAGACTATAAACAGGAATTCATTGCGCCATCTTGTGGCTAATCAGAAAAGTGCAGCAGTGCATAACAGGAATGGGAGATGAACACAGACCCACGCTCACAGCTAACATTACATATAAAATAAATAAACCAAATTACTAAAATGCTGGTGATCAAAATTAGGATAAATATAAATCAAAATATATAGATCCTACAAACATCCGATATTAAACTAAAAAATGTATATTTAATGGTTAAAAACGAATAAAAGAAATTTAAGAATTATTAATAAAACAATTAATATCCCAATCCACATTGAGGCCAAAAGGTCTAAAAGATTTCAGGAGAAATATCCATCTCGTCTCAGATCTAGAAATGGCTCTCACCATATTGGTCCCTCTCCAATGTGGACTGAGAGACTGGATAGCTAAAAATTTGGTTCCCTTTATCTGACGATTGTGATACTTATCATGATGTTTAGATAGATAATGTTTAGGGAAACCTCTCAAGATATTGCCTACATGTTCATTTAAGCGTATGTGCAACTCTCTTTTCGTACGTCCTATATATTGTTTGGAGCAAGGGCATTGGATCAAGTACACTACATACTTTGTGGAACAGGTAATGAATGAATCAATCTCATAGGTTTTATTGGTCACAGTGGATGAAAAACTTTACTGCTTACGTCCTATAGATGAATTGATCTTACATATACTACATTTACGTCAGGGGAAGTAACCCTTCATATTATGAAAGAAGGACAGTCTCTTGGGTGGATCAATAACATTAGGAGCCAGAGTCAATCTAAGAGGTGGTGCACCTCTATAGATCATCACTGGTTGTTCCGGAATGACAGGACCCAAGATTCTGTCACTCCGCAACACGTCCCAATGTTTTTTAAAGATTTTTTTAATAGAAAAATGTTGATCAGAAAATCTCGTGATCATTGACCACCCAAATCTTTCCACAGAAGAATCTTCTTTTATTTTTCTTAATAACAAAGAATCTCTATCCATCCCAGCAACGTTACTGATAGTTTCATCAATTACAGACACCTGATAACCCTTACTAATGAATCTTTGTTTCAGTACATCAGCCTGTACATAAAACTCAGAAATATCTGTGCAATTACGTCTAATTCTTTGGAATTGACCTTTGGGAACAGCCACAAGACAGGATTTATGATGACAACTATGGGTGGGAATGAAAGCATTCCGATCTGTTTCTTTGAAAAACGTGCTAGTAGTGAGACGCCCCTCCTTAACAACAATGTTAAGGTCTAAAAAGTGTATCTGAGTATCACTCACTGTATGTTCCAAAAAGATACCTCTGTTGTTTTCATTCAATTGCAAAAAGAAATTATCTAGAGATGGGATATCACCCTCCCAGATAAGGATCACATCATCGATGTATCTTTTCCAGAACAGCAGTTCTTTTGGGGGATTGGCGTAAATAGCTTCTAGTTCCCAATGGGCCATAAAAAGGTTTGCCAAACTGGGGGCAAACTTGGCCCCCATCGCAACACCCCTAGTTTGTAAAAATAAATTTCCACCGAACCAGAAATAATTGTGGCTCGTGGTGAACCGTAATAACTCCATAATAAAATCTCTCTGTGAGCAGGGAAGAGAGGGATCACGTTGAAGATTAAATTCCACAGCTTCGAAACCATGTTGGTGAGAGATGATAGTATAAAGGGAGGGTACGTCTGCCGTAGCCAAGACGCAACCTTCCTTCCATTGAAAATCGCCCAATAAATTGAGAACTTGTGTGGTATCTCGCAAATATGCTGGAGTGGTAACCACCAGAGGCTGTAAAAGTGGTCCACATACCTACTAATCCTAGACGTAACAGAATCTATGCCGCTCCTTAATAAAAAGGAACGTATGCAAATGATTCCCATCACTCCCAGAGTGCCGGTAATTTGGCATAGATTCTGATACGTCTAGGATTAGTAGGTATGTGGACCACTTTTTACAGCCTCTGGTGGTTACCACTCCAGCATATTTGCGAGATACCACACAAGTTCTCAATTTATTGGAATTTCATCTTCAACGTGATCCCTCTCTTCCCTGCTCACAGAGAGATTTTATTATGGAGTTATTACGGTTCGCCACGAGCCACAATTATTTCTGGTTCGGTGGAAATTTCTTTGACATGGAACTATTTTGCAGGCATTTCGCTAGTCAGAGATCCCCTGTATGTGCCAACTGTCAATCATCGGCTCACACCACTGCCTGGTGTCCGAATTGCGAGTCCCCTAGTCAGATGGGGACCTCCAAACAGTCGGCCGGTGGATCTGCGGGTCTCCCAGGGCAGGTGGACAAAATGGGTAGATCTATCCGGTATCTGGGGAAGGCGCAGTTGTGCAATAATTACAACTATACTGGTTGCAATTACAGCCAATGCAGGTTGTTGTACGTTTGCTCCAACTGCTTCAGAGCCCACCCCAAGTCCGCTTGCCTGGGCAAGGCCGTCGGTACCTCATGACTGTGCCAAGATCTAATTTCAGCGCTGCATACCTTTGTTTTTTATGTTTTGTATAGTTTTAGTATTTAGCTATTTATGCTAGCTGCTGTCTTTTGATCACTGATCACTTTATCAATTTAAATTTTTCTAGCTCAACGTTAGCCCTAGGGCTTCTTCCTTTTCAATTAAAAACGAACACTCAGGGCTACGATACCCACAGACCGTGGTGGGTAGATATGAACGTAAGAAAAGATGGTGCAATGTATGATAAGTGGTGTACAGGCGAGAAGATTGTGGTCCAACCAATCACTTAAAAACGAAACCTCAGCCTGTACGGATCTGTAGACGTGACAGATCCTGAAAGTAAGTGAAAATTAAACTAACTGAAATCCGAGAAGGAAGCATACACACGCACCTTGATACTGCAAGAACAAATTCTGAAATCCATGTGAAATAACATCATATGCAGCAGAAATGAGGCAATCGGATGGTCGGAAACCATGAACAGAAATGAAAGCGGGAAGCAGACAGAAATGATGAATGGACACCGCATATCCCAGAGTACTGTGCCTGATGAAATGCCCAACATGACAGAAATCATCCTATGACAGCAACATGGGGCAGAGCGGCAAAGACCTGTGCCGCCCCAAGCCCCATGAAACACCCCCCCCTCTGCTGGCCGCAAGCAAGGTGCCTGAAAGACTACCTAGCTGGCCAGTTATCCTGCTGCTGCGCCCCCCCCAGCCGTGACCAAAAACCCCAGGGGGGGGGGGTGGGGGGCAACCCATGGATTTGACCTGCCATGCACTGAAAGAGACCCCCCCAGGGGAAAAAATACCCAGCGGAGCTGACCGGTTGTTGAAACAAAAAATGAAACCAGAACATGAACAAACAGAAAAAAAACCTTTACATTTTTTTTTATTTTTTTTTTACAACACCTCCCTGCCAAAAAGATAATGCTGCACAAGATGCTGATAAACAACCCCCCCCCCGCAGCAGCTGGAGCAGCCCGCTGCTACATGTCCGCACTGGACCAACCCACCTGGCCACAACCCCCCCTTTCCATGAGAGCGGACAGTAAGAACCCCTCAATAACCCGGATGGACGGTAACTGAGCAGAAGTACCTACCCTTGTGCTCATGCTACCTGTCATGCCTGACATCCGGCTCCTGGCACCGCAGCACAGGCATGACAAGCTGAAGTCAGGGGCACCCACAACTCCCCCCCCGGCCACGTGGCACCTTGCAGAGCAGAGATTCCCCAGTACATCGTGCGTCCTGATGTTCCCCCCATCGTGCCGATGTGGCGGCCGAAGCTGCCGCATGCCCCCATGATAAGGCCAGAAGCGTGCGGGGCCCCCCTGCCAGACTGGTGTCACCGCCGCCGCCCCCGTACCTGTAGCCCAGCGCTGTGGGCGAAAAGCAACCCGGAGCTCCCACGAGACGATGTCCTCCGTCCTCTGTCCAGACGGCAACCGGAAATGACGTCAGCTGGCGCGGCGGAAGTGACGCTCGTCGGCTGAAAACGAAGCCAAGAAGACGAGCCGACAAGGGACAAGCCAGAGGAGGAGGGAGATATACTCCCTCAGACTCCTCCCGCAAATCCAGGCTGGCCTCCGGCCAGCCTTTTAACTTACCTCTAGGTGCAAGTTGTGTGGTTGGGTTTACAACTACTTTAATAGGAGCAGGCTAGAAATAATTGAAACACAATGAGGGAAGGACAATGAATTAAAATTATGACCATAACAGTGTATCCAAACCCCAAACAAATATGAAATATATTTAAACCTACCAGTCATTGGATATGTGTAAATGGTGAATTACTGCGCTAGTCCTTGTGTTATAGAATATATTGCTGCAACTTAATATGTGAGACACACACGATATAACAAAATTCAAAAACAATAAGCTTCGCACATAACAAAATTAATAACTCTATGATGTATATACATACAAATGAGGATGTGACCTCTCTCTATGCAGTGATACGTGAAAAAAACAAATGTGGGAAAGCGTGAATATTCCAACTCAAGGAAACAATAAAGTGACCTGATAAGTGCTTATATTCCAAAGTCTCTTTCAGATATCAAAAAATATGAAGAATTGATTGAACTTTCCTCCCATCTATTATTGTCACCATATAATTCCTAGTGGAAATGCAGAATAGATTGTATAAAGTCCTTTCCACCCAAATGTCATAGGTAATGATTAGCAAACACCCAAGAAAAAGTGATGATAGTATGACAAAAGGATCCTCCACCAATGATATGCTGCCGCTTACCAGAAGGCGAGATCTCTTTTTAAGGAGATCGTACACGCTTTGGGCTTTTTCCCCAGCCCTGGGTCTCTGCACTCTGGTGTTTGATATGCCGTCAGTGATTCCCAACCAAAGGCTCCGCAACAGCAACCGTGTTCATTTCCATGCAAACAAAAAGGGGGATGCCACCATAGCGTAATTCCATAAAAGCATTTATTCAAAATAAAAGAGTTACACTTACAGTTAAGCTGATGGGAATAGGCAGTTTGTATAAAATTTGAGCCGGCCGGCTCTCGATCACAGCCCGTGACTTCCGGGACTGACACACCGCCTTAAATACACATCGTCACAGCAAGTAATGCCCAGTTCTGATCTCCTGGCATACACTTTCTCAAATTGCCATTTTAAAAGCTGGCATTTGACCTCAATATGCGGGATATGAACAAGCGCCCATGTCAAGCTCGCAACTTGAGTACCCCATTGAGTATGAATACAAAGATTAAAAATCAAGCAAAAAATATAAAAATGAAGATAAAAATAAGAATAAAATAAAGGGTTATTTGAACTAACACCTCCATTATATCCATCTATAGCGGTCAGCATAGAGCCTCTACGGCCATATCTGGTACTGCAGAAGAATTACATCACCAACTGTTCTGACAGAATGGGCCCCATATAGTAGCCTTACATGTCAGCCTCATCCAATGTCAAATCAGAATGGGAATCAATTCCCCCTATATCGAATATAAGAGAAAACAATGTTTTTATTAAAAAGGAAAATTCATCTCTTCATGCATATTAATGCTTTGAGAGATGAACAATTATTATTGATGCAATGCATTGATATTAATGCTAGCATCATCTTCTTATGCTAAAGGAACGATCTGTTAAAAAGAGAAAAAACTATAATGAGTTACAAAAAAGAGAAATTATACTAACAATATTAACTAGTTAAGGTGAAATCATTTCTTAATTAAAAGACGACTTCACTCCAGAATTCATTCCACTTTTCATGCACCACATAATGTGACATACAGGCTGGATGTTTAATTGATATGACACCCAAAGCTGTTCTTGCTCCCATGAGCCCCTATATACAGTCTCACAATGTTTAAACATTGTGGACATCCATTATGTATCCAATTTAGAAACAAAAAGAAACAAAAAGAAGGGGAATGAACACAAGAGTAGAAAAAGGCAAATTTGATATATGACAACCCTCAAGTACTCTATGTTCCAATTGGAGTGCCTTCCTCATTCCGACAACCAGGAAATCAGAGATGGTTCACATTCAGACAGTATCAACCATTATCAATGGATGCATTGACATCTGTGTCAATGTTGAGGCCGTACGGGGTATAGCAGCGAACCCTATGTATCCATGCCATTTCTAGCCTTGAAATTTCTCTTACTAGAGAACTGCCCCTCCAATGAGCACTAAATTTATCTATTCCTAGAAAGAGTGTGTTGGCTGGATTACGATTGTGGTGGGTAGCATAATGTTTAGAAACAGAATGGAAACGGAAACCACTTTTAATGTTGGTAATGTGTTTCCCCAAACGAACCTGCATAGATCGTTTGGTCCTACCAATGTACTGGAGCCCACATAGACATTGTAAAAGATATACAATGCCCGTTGAGCTACAAGTAATAAAGGGCTCAATTTGATGTAAGTTAGATGTGCTGGTTGACACAAAAGATTCTGTTTTTCTATTTCTAGTTTTATTTAGTTTACAGATCTGACATCTACAACATTGGTGGTATCCAGTAATATTCTGGAAGAATGACACCTTCTTATTTGGAGGGTCTACAACATTCGGGGCAATCCTATCCCTTAAGGAGGGAGCCCCTCTGAAGATGACCTGAGGATTGGCAGGAAGAAAAGTTTTAATAATCCTGTCGTTCCCCAATAAGTGCCATTGTCTCCGAAGAATTTTTTTAATCTGGTAATGTTGGGTGGAAAAGGTGGTGATAAATGGGACGATGGGTCTCTCTCTCTGCTTCTTAGGGTCATCCTCTAGTAGTGTTGATCTGTCTATTGCGGCTACCTCTTCCAAAGTTTTTCCCAAAATGTCAGGATCATAGCCCTTTTCTTCCAATCTAGTTAATAAAACGCCTGCCTGAGCCCTGTAGTCACCTAGGTTTGTACAATTGCGTCTCATTCTTATGAATTGGCTTTTTGGCACCGATCTAAGCCAAGGATCATGATGGCAACTCCCCATTGGTATAAAGGCGTTACGATCAGTTTTTTGAAGAAAGAGGTGGTCGTAAAATTGCCGTCTGTTTTTGATATTACAAGATCTAGAAAACTGATTTTGTCCTGTCTTGCTTCATGGACAAATCTGATCCCCCAGCTGTTGTTATTGATAGTAGAGAAAAATTCATCTAACTGGGAACCAGTGCCATCCCACAGGAGGGGGACGTCATCAATATACCTCCTTCCATTTGGCCATAAATAGGTTGGCCAAGCTGGAGGCATACTTGGCCCCCATAGCGACACCACGTTGCTGGCGGTAATACTGGTGATTGAACCAGAACCAGAAGAGGGACTAGACTCACTATGTAACAATAAGAACCTTGTGATCCGTCCAACGGACAAAGGGGGGGGGGATTGTTGTCCTGGACAGGAAGGATTACCTTCAGGAATTACATAATATAGTGGGTGATGAGGATACTTATGTCCCACTGTCAGGTAATCCTGTAATTAAATACAAGCTTACCCTGAAGTCACTTGTGGAAAAAGGAGTGAAATACAATATCCTTAATGAGAAGGAAAGCTTGTTTTTGATTCCTAAGGCCCCTCGGGTCCCTGTGTTGTATTGTCTGCCCAAAATACATAAAAGTCTTACTTGCCCCCCGGGACGTCCCATCATAAGTGGGATCGATTCCATTACGTCCCGTGTGGGCAAGTATATAGACTATTTCCTTCAACCGCTGGTGAAGCAGACACCTTCATACTTGAAGGACACCAGGCACGTGAATAATCTTTTATCTGAACTTAAACCGAGGGAACACACAATGATGGTAACGGCAGACGTTACATCATTGTACACGATAATCCCTCATAATTTGGGAATATCAGCGGTCAAATATTATCTAGATATTTTTTCCACCATCCCAAAAAAACAACAGTCCTTCATCATGGATTTGTTGGAATATGCGGCAAACCACAACTACTTCTGGTTCAATCACCAGTATTACCACCAGCAACGTGGTGTCACTATGGGGGCCAAGTATGCCCACAGCTTGGCCAACCTATTTATGGCCAAATGGGAGGAGGACGCCATCTTTAAGGATCGTAGCCCATACCTGACCTTTTGGGCCAGGTATATTGATGACGTTCTCCTCCTGTGGGATGGCACTGGTTCCCAGTTGGATGAATTTTTCTCTACTATCAATAACAACAGCTGGGGGATCAGATTTGTCCATGAAGCAAGTCGGGACAAAATCAGTTTTCTAGATCTTGTAATATCAAAAACAGAGGGCAATTTTATGACCACCTCTTTCTTCAAAAAAACAGATCGTAATGCCTTTATACCAATAGGGAGTTGCCATCATGATCCTTGGCTTAGATCGGTGCCAAAAAGCCAGTTCATTAGAATTGTACAAACCTAGGTGACTACAGGGCTCAAGCAGGCGTTTTATTTACTAGATTGGAAGAAAAGGGCTATGATCCTGACATTTTGGGAAAACTTTGGAAGAGGTAGCCGCAATAGACAGATCAACACTACTAGAGGATGACCCTAAGAAACAGAGAGAGAGACCCATCGTCCCATTTATCACCACCTTTTCCACCCAACATTACCAGATTAAAAAAATACTTTGGAGACACTGGCACTTATTGGGGAACGACAGGATTATTAAAACTTTTCTTCCTGCCAATCCTCAGGTCATCTTCAGAGGGGCTCCCTCCTTAAGGGATAGGATTGCCCCGAATGTTGTAGACCCTCCAAATAAGAAGGTGTCATTCTTCCAGAATATTACTGGATACCACCAATGTCGTAGATGTCAGATCTGTAAACTAAATAAAACTAGAAATAGAAAAACAGAATCTTTTGTGTCAACCAGCACATCTAACGTACATCAAATTGAGCCCTTTATTACTTGTAGCTCAACGGGCATTGTATATCTTTTACAATGTCCATGTGGGCTCCAGTACATTGGTAGGACCAAACGATCTATGCAGGTTCGTTTGGGGGAACACATTACCAACATTAAAAGTGGTTTCCGTTTCCATTCTGTTTCTAAACATTATGCTACCCACCACAATCGTAATCCAGCCAACACTAGGCATGTGCATTTCGTTTCGTTCCGAATCGAAATTCGGACGAATTTTCATTATTCGGACGTTCGGATACATCCGAATTAACGAATTACAATGCTAACGAATTCAACCGAATCCGAACGTTTTGAATCGAAAAACCACAGACGAAATTCGAATCGAATTCGAAAAGAATTCTAGTCGAATCGAATTTGAAAAACAATTAGAATAGAATAGAATCGAAAATATTGGAAATAATCAAATAGAAAAACAATAGAACAGAATAGAATAAAATACAATATATATATTATATTTTATTCTATTCTGTTCTATTTTTTTCTAGTCTATTTTCTATTTCTATTCTAATCTTTTCTAATTGAAATTAGAAAAAACGGTCGCATTCGAAAATATTTCAACCAAATTCGAAAAAATATATCTACCGAATTCGATAATATTTCATCCGCATTCGTTAATATTTCAACCAAATTCGATATTTCAACCGGATTTGAAATTATTTCAACCGAATGGAAAAGATTATAATAAAATAGAAAAACAGATAACAGACTAGAAAAACAATAGGACAGAATATATTATATTTTATTCTATTCTGTTCTATTTTTTTCTAGTCTATTCTTTTATATTATATTCAAATCTTTTCTATTAAAATCAAAATCATTATATACTAAATTCGAATTTCGGAAGATGGTTATATATATATATATCATTTTTTTTCCGACATTCGAATTTTGTATAGAATGAATTCTAATTTGAATAGAAAAGATTAGAATAGAAATAGAAAATAGACTAGAAAAACAACAGAACGGAATAGAGTATAGATACTATCTATTTATTTTTAATTTTTTTGCAGATTACTATTTGTTTCCATAAGATCTCCTACAGATTATTAGCATCTATTTAATTTTTGTTTTTTGTTTTTTTGCAGAGTACTAATAGTCTGCAGGAGATCTGAAAAAAATAGATGCTAATAGTCTGCAGGAGATCTTATGGAAACAAATAGTAATCTGCAAAAAAAATAAAAAATTTAATAGATAGTATCTATACTCTATTCTGTTCTATTGTTTTTCTAGTCTATTTTCTATTTCTATTCTAATCTTTTCTATTCAAATTAGAATTCATTCTATATGAAATTAGAATGTCGGAAAAAAAATTATATATATTTAACCATCTTCCGAAATTCAAATTCAGTATATAATGATTTTGATTTTATTAGAAAAGATTTGAATATAATATAAAAGAATAGACTAGAAAAAAAATAGAACAGAATAGAATAAAATATAATATATTCTGTCCTATTGTTTTTCTAGTCTATTATCTGTTTTTCTATTTTATTATAATCTTTTCTATTTGGTTGAAATAATTTCAAATCCGGTTGAAATATTATCGAATTTGGTTGAAATATTATCGAATCCGGTAGATATATTTTCGAATTTGGTTGAAATATTTTCGAATGCGACCGATTTTTCGAATTCCAATTAGAAAAGATTAGAATAGAAATAGAAAATAGACTAGAAAAAAATAGAACAGAATAGAATAAAATATAATATATTCTGTCCTATTGTTTTTCTAGTCTATTATCTGTTTTTCTATTTTATTATAATCTTTTCTATTTGGTTGAAATAATTTCAAATCCGGTTGAAATATTATCGAATTTGGTTGAAATATTATCGAATCCGGTAGATATATTTTCGAATTTGGTTGAAATATTTTCGAATGCGACCGATTTTTCGAATTCCAATTAGAAAAGATTAGAATAGAAATAGAAAATAGACTAGAAAAAAATAGAACAGAATAGAATAAAATATAATATATTCTGTCCTATTGTTTTTCTAGTCTATTATCTGTTTTTCTATTTTATTATAATCTTTTCTATTTGGTTGAAATAATTTCAAATCCGGTTGAAATATTATCGAATTTGGTTGAAATATTATCGAATCAGGTAGATAAATTTTCGAATTTGGTTGAAATATTTTCGAATGCGACCGATTTTTCGAATTCCAATTAGAAAAGATTAGAATAGAAATAGAAAATAGACTAGAAAAAAAATAGAACAGAATAGAATAAAATATAATATATTCTGTCCTATTGTTTTTCTAGTCTATTATCTGTTTTTCTATTTTATTATAATCTTTTCTATTTGGTTGAAATAATTTCAAATCCGGTTGAAATATTATCGAATTTGGTTGAAATATTATCGAATCCGGTAGATATATTTTCGAATTTGGTTGAAATATTTTCGAATGCGACCGATTTTTCGAATTCCAATTAGAAAAGATTAGAATAGAAATAGAAAATAGACTAGAAAAAAATAGAACAGAATAGAATAAAATATAATATATTCTGTCCTATTGTTTTTCTAGTCTATTATCTGTTTTTCTATTTTATTATAATCTTTTCTATTTGGTTGAAATAATTTCAAATCCGGTTGAAATATTATCGAATTTGGTTGAAATATTATCGAATCAGGTAGATAAATTTTCGAATTTGGTTGAAATATTTTCGAATGCGACCGATTTTTCGAATTCCAATTAGAAAAGATTAGAATAGAAATAGAAAATAGACTAGAAAAAAATAGAACAGAATAGAATAAAATATAATATATTCTGTCCTATTGTTTTTCTAGTCTATTATCTGTTTTTCTATTTTATTATAATCTTTTCTATTTGGTTGAAATAATTTCAAATCCGGTTGAAATATTATCGAATTTGGTTGAAATATTATCGAATCCGGTAGATATATTTTCGAATTTGGTTGAAATATTTTCGAATGCGACCGATTTTTCGAATTCCAATTAGAAAAGATTAGAATAGAAATAGAAAATAGACTAGAAAAAAATAGAACAGAATAGAATAAAATATAATATATTCTGTCCTATTGTTTTTCTAGTCTATTATCTGTTTTTCTATTTTATTATAATCTTTTCTATTTGGTTGAAATAATTTCAAATCCGGTTGAAATATTATCGAATTTGGTTGAAATATTATCGAATCCGGTAGATATATTTTCGAATTTGGTTGAAATATTTTCGAATGCGACCGATTTTTCGAATTCCAATTAGAAAAGATTAGAATAGAAAAAGAAAATAGACTAGAAAAAAAATAGAACATACTAGCATAAAATATATTATATTCTGTCCTATTGTTTTTCTAGTCTATTATCTGTTTTTCTATTTTATTATAATCTTTTCTATTTGGTTGAAATAATTTCAAATCCGGTTGAAATATTATCGAATTTGGTTGAAATATTATCGAATCCGGTAGATATATTTTCGAATTTGGTTGAAATATTTTCGAATGCGACCGATTTTTCGAATTACAATTAGAAAAGATTAGAATAGAAATAGAAAATAGACTAGAAAAAAAATAGAACAGAATAGAATAACATATAATATATATATTGTATTTTATTCTATTCTGTTCTATTGTTTTTCTATTTGATTATTTCCAATATTTTCGATTCTATTCTAATTGTTTCCGAATGCGGTTGAAATGATTTCGAATCATGTTGAAATGATTTCGAATCCGGTAGAAATATTTTCGAATCCGGTAGAAATATTTTCGAATCCGAGCGTTTTTACGAATTCGGTCGAAAACGGAACAAAATCCGAAAACGAAATTAACGGATTTAACGAATCTAACTAAACAAAATTAATTAATTAACGAATTAAAACGAAACAAAACTAAACAAATTTTTTCCTTTTGCACATGTCTAGCCAACACACTCTTTCTAGGAATAGATAAATTTAGTGCTCATTGGAGGGGCAGTTCTCTAGTAAGAGAAATTTCAAGGCTAGAAATGGCATGGATACATAGGGTTCGCTGCTATACCCCGTACGGCCTCAACATTGACTCAGATGTCAATGCATTCATTGATAATGGTTGATACTGTCTGAATGTGAACCATCTCTGATTTCCTGGTTGTCGGAATGAGGAAGGCACTCCAATTGGAACATAGAGTACTTGAGTGTTGTCATATATCAAATTTGCCTTTTTCTACTCTTGTGTTCATTCCCCTTCTTTTTGTTTCTAAATTGGATACATAATGGATGTCCACAATGTTTAAACATTGTGAGACTGTATATAGGGGCTCATGGGAGCAAGAACAGCTTTGGGTGTCATATCAATTAAACATCTAGCCTGTATGTCACATTATGTGGCGTATGAAAAGTGGAATGAATTCTGGAGTGAAGTCGTCTTTTAATTAAGAAATGATTTCACCTTAACTAGTTAATATTGTTAGTAGGGTTGAGCGGACCCGAACTGTAAAGTTCGGGTCCATACCGAACATTTGGGTTTTTGGGTCCCGGACCCGAACCCGAACAATTGACTGTATGTTCGGGTTTGGGTCCGGTGTTCGGCAATATGCATGTAAAGCAGCGCTTGTTTGCTGTGCTTAGAACTGTCCCTGCACAAAGTGTCATTTCTGAAGGAAAAAAAGTCATTTAAAACTCACTCGCGGCTATAATGAATTGTCGGCTCCCAGGAATACATAGAAAAGTCATTGATTTAAAAAAACAAAAAGCGTGGGGGTTCCCCCAAATTCAATTACCAGGCCCTTCAGGTCTGGAAAGGATTTTAAGGGGAACTCCACCCCAAATAAAAAAAAATATGGCGTGGAGTACCCCCAAAAATCCAGACCAGACCCTTTATCCGAGCACGCAACCTGGCAGGCCGCAGAAAAAGAGGGGGGGACGAGAGAGCGCCCCCCCTCCTGAACCGTACCAGGCCACATGCCCTCAACATGGGGAGGATGTCCCCATGTTGATGGGGACAAGGGCCTCATCCCCACAACCCTTGCCGGTGGTTGTGGGGGTCTGCGGGCGGGGGGCTTATCGGAATCTGGAAGACCCCTTTAACAAAGGGGACCCCCAGATCCCGGCCCCCCCTATGTGAAATGGTAATGGGGTACAAATGTACCCCTACCATTTCACAAAGAAAGTGCCAAAAAATTTAAAAATGACAATAGCGGGTTTTGTCTTCTCCTTTCTTCCATCTTCTTCCATCTTCTTCTTTTCTCCATTCGGATTTCTTCCTCCATCTTGTTCTTCATCTTCCTCTTCCTCTTCATCTTCATCTTCATCTTCATCTTCCTTCGGTGTTCTCGTCCGCATCTTGCTCCGGCTTCTTGTTCCCCTTCTTCTTTCTTCGGCCGCTCCGCTTGAATTGGAGGTTCCCGCTGTGTGACGCTTCAGTTCTTCAGTTCACCTCTTGGTCCGCTGTCACCCGGTGACCCCGCCCTCCTCTGACGCACATGGATTTCACGGGGACTTTCCCTGTGGTGTCAGAGGAGGGCGGGGCCACTGGGTGCCAGCAGACCCAGAGGCGAACTGAAGAACTGAAGCGTCACACAGCGGGAACCTCCAATTCAAGCGGAGCAGCCGAAGAAAGAAGAAGGGGAACAAGAAGCCTGAACCGTAGCAAGAAGGAAGATGAAGATGAAGATGAAAAGGAAGAGGAAGATGAAGATGAAGAACAAGATGGAGGAAGAAACCCGAATGGAGAAAAGAAGAAGATGGAAGAAGATGGAAGAAGATGGAAGAAAGGAGAAGACATTAATAAAGGAATTGTCAAAAACCGGCTATTGTCATTTTTAACATTTTTGACACTTTCTTTGTGAAATAGTAGGGGTACATTTTTACCCCATTACCATTTCACATAGGGAGGTGGACGGGATCTGGGGGTCCCCTTTATTAAAGGGGTCTTCCAGATTCCGATAAGCCCCCCGCCCGCAGACCCCCACAACCAACGGCAAGGGTTGTGGGGATGAGGCCCTTGTCCCCATCAACATGGGGACATCCTCCCCATGCTGAGGGCATGTGGCCTGGTACAGTTCAGGAGGGGGGCGCTCTCTCGTCCCCCCTCTTTTCCTGCAGCCTGCCAGGTTGCGTGCTCGGATAAAGGGTCTGGTCTGGATTTTTGGGGGTACTTCACGCCATTTTTTTTTAATTTGGGGGGGGAGTTCCCCTTAAAATCCTTTCCAGACCTGAAGGGCCTGGTAATTGAATTTGGGGGAACCCCCACGCTTTTTTTTTTTTTTTATCAATGACTTTTCTATGTATTGCCGGGAGCCGACAATTCATTATAGCCGCGAGTGAGTTTTAAATTACTTTTTTTCCTTCAGAAATGACACATTGTGCAGAGACTGTTCTAAGCACGGGAAACAAGTTGTTTCCCGTGTTTAGAACTGTCCCTGCACAAAGTGTCATTTCTGAAGGAAAAAAAGTCATTTGAAACTCACTCGCGGCTATAATGAATTGTCGGCTCCCGGCAATACATAGAAAAGTCATTGATAAAAAAAAAAAAGTGTGGGGGTTCCCCCAAATTCAATTACCAGGCCCTTCAGGCATTGCATCAATAATAATTGTTCATCTCTCAAAGCATTAATATGCATGAAGAGATGAATTTTCCTTTTTAATTACATTTTTTTTTCTCTTATATTCGATATAGGGGGAATTGATTCCCATTCTGATTTGACATTGGATGACGCTGACATGTAAGGCTACTATATGGGGCCCATTCTGTCAGAACAGTTGGTGATGTAATTCTTCTGCAGTACCAGATATGGCCGTAGAGGCTCTATGCTGACCGCTATAGATGGATATAATGGAGGTGTTAGTTCAAATAACCCTTTATTTTATTCTTATTTTTATCTTCATTTTTATATTTTTTGCTTGATTTTTAATCTTTGTATTCATACTCAATGGGGTACTCCAGTTGCGAGCTTTACATGGGCGCTTGTTCATATCCCGCATATTGAGGTAAAATGCCAGCTTTTAAAATGGCGATTTGAGAAAGTGGACGCCAGGAGATCAGAACTGGGCATTACTTGCTGTGACGATGTGTATTTAAGGCGGTGTGTCAGTCCCGGAAGTCACGGGCTGTGATCGAGAGCCGGCCGGCTCGAATTTTATACAAACTGCCTATTACCATCAGCTTAACTGTAAGTGTAACTCTTTTATTTTGAATAAATGCTTTTATGGAATTACGCTATGGTGGCATCCCCCTTTTTGTTTGCATGGAAATGAACACGGTTGCTGTTGCGGAGCCTTTGGTTGGGAATCACTGACGGCATATCAAACACCAGAGTGCAGAGACCCAGGGCTGGGGAAATAGCCCCAAGCGTGTACGATCTCCTTAAAAATAGATCTCGCCTTCTGGTAAGCGGCAGCATATCATTGGTGGAGGATCCTTTTGTCATACTATCATCACTTTTTCTTGGGTGTTTGCTAATCATCACCTATGACATTTGGGTGGAAAGGACTTTATACAATCTATTCTGCATTTCCACTAGGAATTATATGGTGACAATATTAGATGGGAGGAAAGTTCAATCAATTTTTCATATTTTTTGATATCTGAAAGAGACTTTGGAATATAAGCACTTATCAGGTCACTTTATTGTTTCCTTGAGTTGTAATATTCACGTTTTCCCACATTTGTTTTTTTCACTGCATAGAGAGAGGTCACATCCTCATCAGTCATTGGATATGGTGGCTGCATTTTATTTTTTATTCTTTTCCCAACATTATTTTTACCTGGTGATTCTGCCAGTAGCACATTAACTGTTCACTCCTGATTTGAACTACAGAACACCCCACTGCTCATCTTCATAACATAAGTGGGAAGTGGACTGTAGTTCACAGAGATAAACAGGGCAGAGTTGGTAACACTGCTGGGCATTTCAGTTGCACAGCAAGTTAAAAAATAAAAAGCTGGATTTCTGGCAGAATCAACAGTGATTGTTTTGTTGCACATATAGATGTTGTGAGGGGGTTAGCTCGGCAGCGGGTGTGTGTGACCCCCGGGATGGGCTCCCCACACAAAACAGGCCCAGCAAACGGAGGTTGTGGTTTTCAAAATCAAAAAAGGTGCGGTTTATTTTCTATTTACAGTGACAAAACACAGCAAAGCAAAAGAAACATAACCAAAATAAATCCTGGTCAAGTTGACCTCTGACTAAACATACAGGTTTCCTAACTAACAACTGGGATCAGCCTAGTGCTGTCCTAGTCCCTAAGTCCCTGGTTTAGTAAAAGTCCAAACAAATAGCCACACAGGCTTTGCCTCACCGCACAGGGGTTCACTCTCCCTAGACAGTCCACACAGGTCTGGTTCCAGGCATGAGCTAACATCTAATGAAGCTGGGAGTTCTTATAGAGGCCTAAATGAGCTGACAAGGTTCAGCTGGTCTCCTCATCTCTGTCTGCACGACGCCCCACACTCTCCCTAGAGGTATGAGTCATCCATGAGCCCACTAGCCTTATACAACTCTCCACCTAGTTGTTTAAGTCGGCGTAAAGCCTGAATCTGGGCGAAATATATCTACCCCCCTGGATGCAACCAGGTGACTTTACCTTCCTGCTGTCACATACCCCCCCCCTCTTGTTTTAACCTCGGGGTTGGAACACCAGCAATCAGGCATTCATGTACTCGAGACAAAGCATCCACATTCCCCATTTGAACGCCAGGGCGATGCTTTACTGTGAAGTTGAATTCCTGGAGGGCCAGGAACCACCTATTCACTCTTCTATTTGTTTCCTTGTTTTGAGCCATCCACTTTAACGGAGCGTGATCCGTAACCATGTCAAAGTGCCTACCTAGCAGGTAGTACCGAAGGGAATCTAGAGCCCACTTCACCGCTAAACACTCCTTTTCAACGGTGGCGTAATTTACCTCATGGGACTTCAACTTCCTGCTGAGGTAAATGACTGGGTGCTCTTCCCCGTTCCAGACCTGGGACAATACTGCTCCTAACCCCACATCTGACGCATCACTTTGTACGACAAAGTCTTTAGAGAAGTCGGGTGAGTACAACACTGGCTGGCTACATAAGGCTTGTTTCAAGAATTGGAATGCTGCCTCAGCCTCGGGGGTCCATTTAATCATGACCGACCCTTTCCCCTTCGTCAGGTTGGTTAGGGGCACAGCCTTAGAAGCAAAGTGGGGAATGAATCGCCGATAATACCCAGCGATTCCCAGAAAGGCTCGTACCTGCTTCTTGCTGTTGGGACGTGGCCAACTCTGGATGGCCTCGACTTTGTTGAGTTGGGGTTTTATTACTCCCCTCCCAATGGTGTACCCAAGATATTTGGCCTCCTCCTGCCCAATGGTACACTTCTTGGGGTTAGCCGTAAACCCCGCTTCCCGAACAGAGTCCAGGACTGCTTGCACTTTTGGCAGATGTGAGGCCCAATCTGTGCTATGGACAATTACGTCATCCAGGTAAGCCGCAGCATACTTTCGATGGGGCCTCAGCATCTGGTCCATTTTCCGCTGGAATGTGGCCGGCGCATTCTGTAACCCGAACGGCATTCTTTTATATTGGAACGCCCCGTCTGGGGTTACAAATGCGGTTTTCTCTTTGGCCGACTTGGCCAGGGGGATTTGCCAATACCCTTTTGTGAGGTCAAGAGTCGTCATGTATCGGGCTGTTCCCAGCCGGTCGATCAACTCATCTATACGTGGCATGGGGTAGGTGTCAAATTTTGTAACTTTGTTCAACTGACGAAAATCGTTACAAAATCGCCAGCTCCCATCCGGTTTAGGCACCAACACGATGGGACTAGACCAATCACTTTGGGACTCCTCTATCACCCCTAAGTTCAGCATTTTCTGTACTTCCTCCCGTATTGCCTCCCGTCGAGCCTCTGGGATCCGATAGGGTTTTAACTTCACCCTTTCACCGGGCGGGGTAATGATGTCATGCTCTACCCCAGATGTTTGTCCCGGCAGCTCAGAGAATACCTCCTTGTTGCGAAGCACAAACTCCTTAACCTCCTGTTGTTGGGGTTGTGACAAGGTGGCTGCTATTCCAACCTCAGGAATCACGCAACCAGTTTGAGCTGGTGACCAAGTGTCTGCGACTAGGGACTCTCTATCCCTCCAGGCTTTCAACAGATTAACGTGATAGATCTGTTCGGGCTTTCGCCTTCCTGGTTGTCTGACCTTGTAATTCACTTCGCTCACTTTTTCCATTATCTCGTAGGGGCCTTGCCATTTGGCAAGGAATTTACTTTCAACCGTAGGGACAAGTACCAATATCCTATCCCCCGGGGAAAAGGTACGGGTCTTGGCTCCACGGTTGTACACTCTCTGCTGTGCCAACTGCGCTTGGGCCAAATGTTCCTTCACGATGGGCATTACCTGTGCAATTCGATCTTGCATCAGGGCGACATGCTCAATCACACTCCTGTGGGGAGAACTCTCACTTTCCCAAGTTTCCTTGGCAATATCCAACAGCCCTCTTGGGTGTCTCCCATACAGTAACTCAAAGGGGGAGAATCCCGTAGAGGATTGGGGCACCTCCCTAATAGCAAATATCAAATAAGGAAGTAAACAGTCCCAATCCTTTCCATCTCTATCCACCACTTTCTTCAACATTTGTTTTAGGGTTTTGTTGAATCTTTCAACCAGCCCATCGGTTTGGGGGTGATACACAGACGTACGCAATTGCGTCACTTTGAACAATTTACACAGCTCTTTCATAACCCGGGACATAAAGGGTGTACCTTGGTCCGTAAGCAGTTCTTTACAAATACCCACCCGGCTAAAAACAAGAGATAGCTCTTTGGCTATGGTTTTGGCCGAGGTATTTCGGAGAGGGATCGCTTCTGGATAACGGGTGGCATAGTCCATTATAACTAATATGTACTGGTGCCCCCTAGCGGACTTGATTATAGGACCTACCAAATCCATGGCGATCCTCTCAAACGGGACCTCAATGATGGGTAGAGGGACCAGCGGGCTACGGAAATGTGGCATCGGGGCCAACCTCTGACACACAGGGCAGGAGGAACAATAATTTTCTACGTCCTTCATCACCCCCGGCCAATAGAATCTCTGTAATACCCTCTCTCGGGTTTTCTCTGTCCCCAGATGACCTCCAAGAATGTGCCCATGGGCCAACTCCAACACCAACTTCCTGTAAGGTTTGGGCACCACAAGCTGCTCAACGGTTTCTTCTGCCCTTTTTGCCACCCGATACAGTAGGTCCTTCTCTACACTGAACTATGGGTAAGTGCAGGTATTATCTGGGTTCACTAACTCGCCATCTATTTTCACTACGTTTTCCCGTGCCTTTATTAGGGCGGGGTCTTTCAACTGTTCTGTGGCAAAGTTTTCCCTGTGAACCTCAAGATCAGAAAACTCCACAGACGGTAGGTTTTCGTCTGAGGAGGTGGGCTCCTCTCCAGTTTCTTGAGTCTCCCCTGCCAATACTGATAAGGGAAATTCCGGAGAGTCCTCACCACTCTCAGGGGAGTTCTGGCTATCACATTCCTGGTACATAGGGGCACCAGTGAGGGGCTCAGGATCATCCCACAGTTCCCAGAACTTCGGAAAATCCCTTCCCACAATGGCGTCATGCGGTAACTGAGATACTAAGCCCACTGGATGAGAGAGGGTACCTTTGGGGGTCTCGAAACACACTGTAGTCACTGGATACTCTCGGGTGTCCCCATGCACACAAATAACAGCTACCTTGCTATTCCCAGAGACCTCTGTTTTAACTAACTCAGCCTTTATCAGGGTCACAAGGCTACCTGAATCCAACAATACCACAACATTTCTACCATTAACACACATTTTGCATAAATGTTTCTCAGTTCCTCGAATGGCAGTGCATGCGACTGTCGCACACAGCGACTGACGTCTGCCCGTCAGAAAGTCACACTGCATGGGTTCCTCCACAACCGGGCAATTGGCTGCAATATGTCCCGCTTGCCGGCAGCGGTAGCAAACGATCCTTCTTGCCGCCTCTTGAGCCGCTGATTTCCCAGGCTGTTCTCGCCAAACTTGGGGTAGAGCTCCCACCCTCTCACTCTCTCCACCCTCACCCCTTGGAATCCTCTTATCCGCCCCTGGGGATGGTCTGGTCTTAGGGTGGAAAGTCCGAGTGTCTCTGGAAGAGGCCGTCAGGTTCTCTGTAGCCAAGTATTTCTCCACACGATCCACAAGACCATCGGCCGTCTCTGGGTCTCCATGGCTTACCCACTTTTGGATGGCAGTAGGAAGAGCTCTCAAAAACCGATCCATTACAACACGTTCCACAATCTTTGGTGCGGACAAAGTCTCTGGCTGTAGCCACTTTCTGCTCAGGTGAATGAGATCATACATTTGAGACCTGGGGGGTTTTCCAAGCTGGAAAGTCCAGTTATGCACACGCTGAGCCCGGACAGCCTGGGTGACACCCAGCCTTGCCAATATTTCAGCTTTTAGCATCACATAGTCTTTTGCTTGGTTAGGCTCTAGGTCATAGTAAGCTTTCTGCGATTCACCAGTTAACAGAGGAGCCACCAGTCCAGCCCACTGCTCCTCAGGCCACTTTTCTCTTTCAGCGGTCCTTTCAAATGTGGTCAAAAATACCTCTGGATCATCCTCTCCAGTCATTTTTGTCAATAAACGACTCACCCCAAAGGACGCGGTATTAGTGGGACGGCTTTCCTCACTGGTCTGCGGACGTTGCTGCATTACTGCTTCCATCTGTTGTTGTAGTCTCTGCTCTTGCTTCTGCAACAGGTCTATGAAGCGGGCCTCAGATTGCTGCTGGGCTCGTTGCTGAGCCTCCAGACTCTGTTGCAAAGTTGCGTTTGTCTGCTGCTGGGCTGCAAGGCTCCTTTGCAAACCTGCATTTGTCTGCTGTTGATTGGCATTTGCTAGAGCCAGCTGCTTCAGTATCTCCTCCATGCTGGCTTAAAAAAAAACTGCCTGCATTCTCCACCAACTGTGAGGGGGTTAGCTCGGCAGCGGGTGTGTGTGACCCCCGGGATGGGCTCCCCACACAAAACAGGCCCAGCAAACGGAGGTTGTGGTTTTCAAAATCAAAAAAGGTGCGGTTTATTTTCTATTTACAGTGACAAAACACAGCAAAGCAAAAGAAACATAATCAAAATAAATCCTGGTCAAGTTGACCTCTGACTAAACATACAGGTTTCCTAACTAACAACTGGGATCAGCCTAGTGCTGTCCTAGTCCCTAAGTCCCTGGTTTAGTAAAAGTCCAAACAAATAGCCACACAGGCTTTGCCTCACCGCACAGGGGTTCACTCTCCCTAGACAGTCCACACAGGTCTGGTTCCAGGCATGAGCTAACATCTAATGAAGCTGGGAGTTCTTATAGAGGCCTAAATGAGCTGACAAGGTTCAGCTGGTCTCCTCATCTCTGTCTGCACGACGCCCCACACTCTCCCTAGAGGTATGAGTCATCTATGAGCCCACTAGCCTTATACAACTCTCCACCTAGTTGTATAAGTCGGCGTAAAGCCTGAATCTGGGCGAAATATATCTACCCCCCTGGATGCAACCAGGTGACTTTACCTTCCTGCTGTCACAATGTATAACACAATTCTTTTAATGCTACATTTAACAAAACAAAATAAAACAAAAAAAAAAAAACAACAAATAAGAGAAGTTCTTAGTACAGTCTATTCCTGTACAGAACATTGGCTGATCTCATCTTGAATATGCAGTTTGGTTTCGGTCAAAAATCCTCAGAAAAGATGTTGTTGAATTAGAAAGAGTTCAGCGAATGCAAACAAAATTGATTTAAGGGATGGAGGACCTCAGCTACAAGTATCGATTCCATACACTACTGTGGAAATGTTTTAGGCAGGTGTGAAAAAAATGCTGTAAATTAAAGTGGAGCTCCAGGCTCCTTCAGAAAAAAATTAAAGTCAGCAGCTACAAATACTGTAGCTGCCGACTTTTAATATTGGGACACTTACTAGTCCAGGGATCCAGCGGTCTCTTCACTTCGGAGTCAACTTTTCAATCGGTTGTCAGGTGCTGCCACCACCATCTGGGCTCAGATGGCGGCGGCAGCCCCCGAGAACTGATTGAAAAGTCAACTCCGTGAAGTGAAGACAACGCTGGATCCCTGGACATGTAAGTGTCCTAATATTAGTCGGCAGCTACAGTATTGCTGAGTTTGATTTTTTTTTTAAGGAGCCTGGAGCTCCACTTTAACACTTTCAAAGCCTTGTGGTTTTACAACCAGTTCCCTACTGTGTATGTGCAAATCACAGGAAGGAGGAGGGGGGCCAAACTTCTGGCTGAGGTTGCCGTGGCGATGTCAGCCGGAAGTGGGGGCGGGTACCCGTCGAAACCTGCTGCCCCCTTTCCCCCCCAAAAAATTCCAAATGTGGCAACAGTGGGGGAGGGGGGGGTCAAAAAAGAGGAGCGGAGTTCTGCTTTAAGAATGCTTTCAGAAATAGAAGTGTTAATAGTTTATTTTTATCAATTAACAAAATGTAAAGTAAATGAACAGAAGAGAAATCCATATTTGGTGTGACTATCCTTTGCCTTCAAACCAGCTTCAATTTTTCTAGGTACACTTGCCCACAGTTTTTGAAGTGGGCAGGTAGGCTGTTTCAAACATCTTATAGAACTAACTTCTGTGGATGTAGGCTGCCTCAAATCCTTCTGTCTCTTCATGTAATTTCAGACAGACTTGATGATGTTGCGATCAGGGTTCTGTGGGGGCCAACCCATCACTTCCAGGACTTGTTCTTCTTTACATTGAAGATAGTTCCTAATGACCATGGCTGTATGTTTGGGGTCATTGTAACAGCTGCTGAATACATTTTAGGCCAATCACATGCCTCCCTGCCTATCTGCCTGTATTTCTCAGCATTGAGGGCACCATTGATCCTGCCCAAATCTCCAGCACCATTTGCAAAAAAGCAACCCAAAACTTGGAAGGAACCTTCACCATGCTTCACTATTGCCTCCAGACTCTCCAGCCCTTTGGCAAACAAATTGCCTCCTGCTACAGCCAAATAATTAAAATTTTGTCTTCTCAGTCCAGAGCAATTGCTGCTATTTTTTCTCCACCCCAGTTCCTATGTTTTCATGCAAAGTTGAGGTGATTAGCCTTGTTCCTGCATCAGATTTATGTATTTTTGGCCGCAATTCTTTCATGAAGATTACTTCTGGCCAGAGTTCTCTGGACAGTAGATGGGTGTACCTAGTTCCCACTGGTTTCCACCAGTTCTGTGCTGATGGCACTGCTGGAAAGGAAGTAGGCATGTTGTGTCTTTCATCTGCTGCAAGTTTCCATGGCTGACCACTCCATCTACGGTCCTCAACACTGCCTGTTGTATTGTGCTTTTTCAAAAGAGCTTGAACAGCCCAGTCTGAAACCCCAGTCTGTTTTAAAATCCTTGCCTGTAAGAGACCTTGCTGATGCAGTATAACTACCTTGTGTCTTGTTGTTGTGCTCGTCTGTGACATGAAACTGTCTTCCACCACCTCACCTTAGTAGCAGAGTTTGGCTGTTCCTTACCTGCTGTTTTAAAGGAGTTGTAAAGTCTCATTCTATGCATTAAGGTGAAAAACCTTCTGTGGTAAGCTGCACCCCAGAACCCCCCTTTTTATTACCTGAACCCGATCGTTCCAATGACGAGAACGAGCCCAGCAGCTCCAGCCACTGTCTTGGGTCCTCATTGGCTAGTTTAAAAGCAGCAGGAGCCATTGGCTCCCCTGCTGTCAATCAAATCCAGTGACATGGGAGTCGGGGGGCAGAGCCGAGACCTGCTGTCTGTGCCAATGGATGCAGCAGCAGGACAAGTGCTCCTATGGAAAGCGGGTCTCTGTGGGTGTACTTGATGAGGAGCAGGAGCCAGGAGGGACCCCAGAAAAGGAGGATCGGGTGCCGCACTGTGCAAAACCGTTGCACGGAGCAGGTAAGTATAACATGTTTGATATTTTAAGAAAAAACAAAAACAAACCTTTACATCACTTTTAAAGCAGAGTTCCACTCATTTGCAAGTTTATTAAAACTCAGCAGCTACAAAAAGTATAGCTGCTGACTTTTAATAAACAGACACTCACCTGTCCCACAGTCCAGCGATGCGGCCACCCGAAGCCCGCTCCCCTCCCCTGCCTCTCTACGGCACCGGCATTACAAGTGTGGGCACCCGGCTGTGGCTGCTCTCTTAGTGGCTCTTAGTGGCCAGGCAATATTCTGGGACCTGTGACGTGTCCCAGAAGACTGCAGAGAGGGAGGGGAGATGAGGAGTCGCCTAGGGGGAGAGGAGGAGTCACCTAGGCAGTGAGGCGATGAGAACAGGAAGTGGGAGTTGGGTACCTGTCAAAACTAGGTACCCACTCCCCCCCCCCCAAAAAATAAATGACATGCCAAATGTGGCATGTAAGGAGGCGAGGAGTGCTTAAAGTGGAAGTTCCACTTTTGGGTGGAACTCTGCTTTACGCCTCCTACACAGCTCTTTCTGTTTCAGTAAATGATTGAGTTTCAACCTACACATGAAATTGATGATCATTAGGCCGGGTTCACACTTGTGCGACACGACAGCCGTCCTTCTTTGGATCCGACTTTGCCCTGCAACATGAAGCCGACATACGTCCGACTTTCAATGAACGGGGATCCGACTTGAATCCCCGCCAATACCAGGCACTGTGTTTGGTATGAATGTTGAGCGGGAACTCCACACCAAATTTTAAATAAAAAACCGGCATGGGTTCCCCCTCCAAGAGCATACCAGGCCCTTCGGTCTGGTATGGATTTTAAGGAGAACCCCTACGCCAAAAAAACGGTGTGGGTATCCCCCCAAAATCCAAACCAGACCCTTATCCGAGCACGCAACCTGGCAGGCTGCAGGGGAAGAGGGGGTCGAGAGAGCGCCCCCCCTCCCTCCTGAACCGTACCAGGCCGCATGCCCTCAACATGGGGGGTTTGGTGCTTTGGGGCGACCTGCGGCCCCCCCACCCCAAAGCACCCTGCCCCCATGTTGTTGAGGACAAGGGCCTCTTCCCGACAACCCTGGCCGTTGGTTGTCGGGGCCTGCGGGCGGGGGCCTTATCCGAATCCGGAGCCCCCCTTTAATAAGGGGGCCCCCAGATCCCGGCCCCCCACCCTATGTGGATGAGTATGGGGTACATCGTACCCCTACCCATTCACCTGGTGGAAAAAAATGTCAATAAAAAAAAACACACACAGGTTTTTAAAGTAATTTATTACACAGCTCCGGGGGTCTTCTTCCGACTTCGGGGGTCTCTTCCGTCTTCGGGGGTCTCCAGTGTCGTCTCTGTGCTCTCCGGTTCTTCCTTCCTTCTGCCGGGCCTCCGCTATCTTCTTCCAGCTCTTTTGCTAGCGGGGCCCGGTCTTCTCCGTCGCCTTCTTCCCTCGCTCTCCGGTTCTTTCTTTCTTTCTTCTGCCGGCCCCTCCACTATCTTCTTCCAGCTCTTTTGCTAGTGGAGGGTCCGGTCTTCCCGTCGCCGTCTTCTTCCCTCTTCTCCTTTTTGATGTTGACTCGTCGCTTCCTCCTGCTGTAATGCTTGGCTGTTCGCTCCGCAGCGATTTATATAGGCCTCTCATGACGTCACAGTCACATGCTCCCATGACGTCACAGTCACATGCTCCGGGGCCACCCGGAGCATGTGACTGTGACGTCATGAGAGGCCTATATAAATCGCTGCAGAGCGAACAGCCAAGCATTACAGCGGGAGGAAGCGACGTGTCAACATCGAGGAGGAGAAGAGGGAAGAAGACGCCAACGGCGATGGGAAGACCGGCCCCTTCACTAGCAAAAGAGCTAGAAGAAGATAGTGGAGGGGCCGGCACAAGGAAGAAAGAAAGAACCGGAGAGCGAGGAAAGAAGGCAACGGAGAAGACCGGGCCCCTCTAGCAAAAGAGCTGGAAGAAGATAGCGGAGGCCCGGCAGAAGGAAGGAAGAATCGGAGAGCGCAGAGACGACACCGGAGACCCCCGAAGACGGAAGAGACCCCTGAAGTCGGAAGAAGACCCCCGGAGCTTTGTAATAAATTACTTTAAAAACCTGTGTGTGTTTTTTTTATTGACATTTTTTTCCACCAGGTGAATGGGTAGGGGTACGATGTACCCCATACTCATTCACATAGGGTGGGGGGCCCGGGATCTGGGGGCCCCCTTATTAAAGGGGGGCTCCCGGATTCCGATAAGCCCCCCGCCCGCAGACCCCGACAACCAACGGCCAGGGTTGTCAGGAAGAGGCCCTTGTCCTCATCAACATGGGGGCAGGGTGCTTTGGGGTGGGGGGGCCACAGGTCACCCCCCTGCCCCAAAGCACCAAACCCCCCATGTTGAGGGCATGCGGCCTGGTACGGTTCAGGAGGGAGGGGGGCCGCTCTCTCGCCCCCCCTCTTCCCCTGCGGCCTGCCAGGTTGCGTGCTCGGATAAGGGTCTGGTTTGGATTTTGGGGGGACCCCACGCCGTTTTTTCGGCGTAGGGGTTCTCCTTAAAATCCATAACAGACCCAAGGGCCTGGTATGCTCTTGGAGGGGAACCCATGCCGGTTTTTTATTTAAAATTTGGCGTGGAGTTCCCCCTCAAGAGCAGCAGAACACAAGTCGCATGCCAAAGTTGGATCATGCAAGACTGCGGTCCGACTTTGATCCGACTTTAATGATAGTCAATGGGCTGAAGTCGGATCAAAGTCGGACCAAAGTAGTACAGGGAGCATTTTCAAAGTCGGACCGACATGTGTTGGACCAGTTAAGACGGCTCCCATAGGGAAACATTAATTTTCACACGTCATGCGACATGAGCTCCCAATGTCGGAGCGTTTGTCGCCCCAGTGTGAACCCGGCCTCAGTCCCTGCTTGGTATAATTGTTTAATCATACACCTGATTTTAATACTATAAAGTCCCTGACTTTGTGCTAGTGTATAAACTGCTCAAGTGTAAGAATTGATGCTGGTTTAAAGCCAAAGGGTAGATAAATCAAATATTGATTTGATTTAGATTTTTCATCTGTTCATTAACTTTGAATTTTGTAAATTGAGAAAAATAAACAATTAAAATATTTATTATTCTTACCGTATATACTCGAGTATAAGCCGATATTTTCAGCCCTTTTTTTTGGGCTGAAAGTCCCCCCCTCAGCTTATACTCGAGTCAGCGAAAGTTTTTACATGTAAATAGTACCTGAAAAAAAGTTGCGGCTGCGGCGTCCATCGTTCAAATCCCGCGGTCTCTTCCTGGTCCCTTCCGTGATAGGCGATTCTCATCAGACACTCTCCGCCTATCACGAACGTTCTCTCATCCTCAGTTTCCCAGCAGACGTCTGTGATTGGCGGAACACCCAACACAGTGTCTGCTGGGAAACTGAGGATGAGAGAACATTCGTGATAGGCGGAGAGTGTCTGATGAGAATCGCCTATCACGGAAGGAACAGGAAGAGACCGCAGGATTTGAACGATGGACGCCGCAGCCGCAACTTTTTTTCAGGTACTATTTACATGTAAGATTTAAACAGTGAGGATAGGAAGAGTGAGGATAGTTAACAGTGAGCTAGGGAACAGTGAGGATAGGGAACAGTGAGGATAGGGAACAGTGAAGATAGGGAACAGTGAGGATAGGGAACAGTGAGGATGGGAACAGTAAGGATGGGAACAGTAAGGATGGGAACACTGAGGCATTGTTGTCCCTCGTCTTATACTCGAGTCAGTACGTTTACCCAGTTTTTTGTGGCAACATTAGGTAACTCGGCTTATACTCGAGTCGGCTTATACTCGAGTATATACGGTACCTTACAGAATTTCTTCACACCTGCCTAAAACCTTTGCCCGGTGCTGTATATCTACTTAAAGTGGTTGTAAACCCTTTACAACCACTTTATGCTACAGGTAAGCCTATAATAAGGCTTACCTGTAGCTACCCAGGATATCTCCTAAACCTGCACGGTTTAAGAGATATCCCCTGTCCCCTGCATGTGCCAATGTCATCGGCACATGCGCACTAAAGTAAACTGAAGCAATGACACGTATGTGCCGTTGCTTCAGTCTGTGTACCGTTACTGGCAGAGCGGGAGTGACATCATTGTGGCTCCGGCCAATCACAGCGTCGGAGCCGTGATACTCTGAATAAACCCCCGGGAGAGATGTCGCCGGCCGGAGGGGGGTATGAGGACCGCTGCGGGGGCTTCGATCTCAGGTAAGTAATTCATAATGAGCTAGTATGCTATGCATACTAGCTCATTATGCCTTTGTCTTGTAGGGTTTTTTTTTTGTTTTTTGTTTTTTACAAGGGTTTACAACCACTTTAACCCCCAGGCCAATTCTGATATTTCTCTCCTAAATGTAAAATAAGCTTTTTTTTTGCTAGAAAATTAATTAAACATTATATATTTTTTCAGTAGATTCCCTTGATTATAAAAAAAAAATATTTTATTTTATTCTCATACTTTAATACATTTTAATGCACAAAACATAATATACTACCTAATTTTTGGATAAAATAGGTAAGATAATGTAATGCCGAGTAAATGGATACCTAACATGTCGTGCTTTAAAAGTGTGTATGTCTGTGGATTGGCAACAAACTACCGTATTTGCCGGCGTATAAGACGACCCCCTATTTTTCAAAAGAAAACATAGCTTTTGGGCTATACTCACCGTATACGACTACCCCCTTCCAAGGCAACACCATTTTAAAAAAACATTCCACCACATATTTACAGCCGACCATTGCAGCCTCAGCTCACTGTGCCACCATTGCAGCCTCTGCTCACCAGTGCCACCATTGCAGCCTCTGCTCACCTGTGCCACCATTGCAGCCTCTGCTCACCTGTGCAGAGGATCATCACGAGGAAGAGAAAAGCAGCGGGGTTGATCGGGAGCCGTGCATAGAGCATTGGGGAAGAGAAAAGCTGCGAGATTACAGAGCGGATAGTCGACTGTTACAGCAGAGTTTACATTATAAATGCCTCCGCTCCACTCGTGGTTACACACAGCCCCACCTTGTACCTGTAAGATGGACAGAATGCCAGTCCAATGCTGGGACTTGTTCAGTTCATTTCACAGGCGCAGGGTCAGGAGGCGGGGCTGTGTGTGACAACGAGCGGAGGCAAACTCTGCTGTAACAGCGGGCTATCCGCTCTGTTATCAGGCGGCTTTTCTCTTCCTCCATGCTCTATGCACGGCTCCCGATCAACCTCGTATGCCGGCAGCACCCGCACCCCCCCCCCACTCCTGCACATCCGGTGGGCTGAAATCCTATGTTGGGCATTTTAAACCCTGCGTATAAGACGACCCCTGATTTTTGGGCGTTTTTTTTTTAAATGTAAAAGGTCGTCTTATACGCAGGAAAATATGGTACAGTGCTTAAAAATCCCGATAGGTGACACTTTATAAGCCTTTACAGGTTACCAGTTTAGAGTTACAAAAGAGGTCTGGTTCTAGAATAATTGCTTTCGCTCCAACATTCACGGTAATACCTCACATGTGTGGTGCGATCACCTTTTACATATGCAATAGGGGACCTACATATGAGTTTACCTTTGCGGCAATGGCACTTTAAATGTTTTTAAAATATGTTATTTAGTTTAAAATTTTTATTTTTAAACTGTCTCTTTAAAAAAAAAAAATATATATATATATAATATTATTTGATCACATTCATTTCTGAGCAAAACTGGAAGTGGCAAAATCCTTGTCATGTCCAGTTTCTTAGACCATAGAGATGATCAGTGAGTTTCCCGTCCTCGGTCATCTCTATGGTAAGCCGGCGGAACTGCCAGCTTGAGTCCCGGTCTCCCTAGTGGAACAGGAGTGCCTGGTAAGTCACCAGAAGGTGGCAGGGGCAGACCCCTTTCACCACATGTAAAAGCTATTTGGCCACTCTGGTTGCTTTTACTTCATTCAGCATCGCTGGCTGAAAACAACTGCATCCATGGCCCCGATATGCGTCTTAAGTATATCTACAGAGAGAGAGTGAAGCCTCGTACACACGGCCGGTTTTCTCGTCAAGAAACGACAAGAAAACTGCCGGGAGAGCTTTCTTGCCGAGAAAACCGGCCTTGTGCACGAGGCTTTCAGGTTTCTCGTCAGGAAAACTGGCCAGAATCTCGACGAGAAAAATAGGGAACCTGCTCTCTATTTTCTCGTTGTTATTCTCGTCGGTCTGTTTCCCGATGAGAAACCCGAGTGTGTACAATTACCTGTCGCCGTGGAAACCCGCGCATGCTTGAAATGACTTTGACGCATGCGCGGTAGCTTCCTAGGCATAGGTAGGGTGTAGCAAGATGGCGGCGACGGCATCGAATGTGACGAGCGCACGCTCGTCGTAGTCGATGACATCACCGCGTTTGTGCCATTCAAAAGAACGGCGGTTCTTTTGAATCGTACGTGTGTACACTCGGCTTGGGACAAGATTCTTGTTCAAGAATCTCGTCAGGAAAAACGACATGTTTTTTCCTGACGAGATTCTCGGCCGTGTGTACGAGGCTTAACATGCTCAAACCATAGCCAGGGCAATCACTCACTCCAGGCATTTGTAATAGCCACTTACACAGGGGAAATTGTATCTCCCACTTGAGAGAAGGAGTTTTTTCCTCACACTGACAGTGGGGCTTTTTTCTTTTTCACTGACCACTAAATACTGACACTAGGGCAATTTTCCCTCTCACTGACACAGGCACTAGGCCATTTTTACTCACACTGATACCCTGTTTATTTTCCTCCCATTGACCATTAATCCTGAGGCATTGTTCTTGCCTACTGACCACTGACTCAACAACATATTTTCCTCTCACTGATGTTGGGGCATTTTTTTTTTCCTACTGTCTGTTACAAAATCCTAAGTACTGCACTGTACTGCACTGTAAAAGCTGTGCTGTTCATTTTATTCATCAACTGTGTCCCTTTAATACAAAGCCTAACATATCACCATGGAGCATTGCACGTTTTCCACTTCTCTACTAACCACAAATGTAGGGGGAGGGGAAGGGGGGCTTCTCCACTGGCCACCAATGTAAGGGGGACTACCATTCTGCACAGTGCATTGCCCAGACACCCCAGACATATAGTGTATTGTGTGCATAAAAGCATATATAATGAAAGAGTTAATTGTTAACAATGATCCTTTGTGCTGAGGTTCATGTGTGTCTTTGAGCTTGTTGGTGGCTGTGATGGACCGCCTGGCACCCAGCCTGGGTGCCTCCTTCAAGATACAGATTCCTCCACTCTGAAACCAGGACCGAGGTATTATAGCTGGAAATTGCACCCACGAACTAGATGACACTAGCTTAGGTGCAAACTACAATTGACTTTATTGTAAACTCACTCAGAACATATACTACACAAAATTAAGTAAGAGCTTGATCACATTATCCTTAACAATGCAAACTTTAAACAGTAATATTAGCACATCTAAGAGTACATCTAATAACCAGCTAACATAAACATAAAAATACCACAATAGTTTGGCAACAAGGTGAAGTGGACACAATACTAGCAGACAGACAGAAAACAACAGATGACTCAATTAACAATGGGGATTCACACCTACGAGGGACACAATGGGGAATTATATGATAAGTGAATGACAACCTAATAAACACATTACACATAACAGCAGGAGACACCAGCATCAGGTTGTATTGAGCTTATTTAATAGCATCTATTTGAGTCTCTGAGTCTAGGAGGGGGGGGGGGAGCAGTCATTGCTGGCTTGGGCACAGAGGCCCCAAATCTGTATCCAGGTCTTAGATTGCCAGAGTCTGTGTGTTTCGGGGAGACATGGACTCAAATCCAAAACAAAACCACTCCAAAGGACCCCCAGGCACACACCTCCCAAAGAATAGACCCCATCAACAGCCAGGGCCCATAGTCAGTAGGCAAGAGGCTACCCTGCAGTCCCCTCAAAAAGCCCCTGTTCTGGTTAGGCCTGTCACAGTGGAAAACTATTTAAAACATATTTTGTGGTCAGAAGATTGCAGCATGTATGTGCTATGTATACATCAAACAGGCTCATATTATATTAAATCATGCACATTTCAAACAATTTACAGCATTATGTTTCTAAGCACACAATTCACCACTCTCTTTGGTACCCCCAAGAGGGTTGCAGTCTGTGTCATTATTATGCTGTGTTTGCTTACTATATAATATTGCAATATTGATATTCTGACTAAGCATAGGGATGAGCTGAACATCCCCCGGTTTGGACAGAATATTCGAACGGACCGAAAGTTTGCGCGAACTTTCGAACCCCGTTAAAGTCTATGGGACTCGGGTCCTGCCCCAGGGTACATGTATCAATGCAAAAAAGATTTATAAACGGAAGTTTTTTCGGGAGCAGTGATTTTAATGATGCTTAAAGTGAAAAAATAAAAGTGAAATATTCCTTTAAATATCGTGCCTGGAGGGTGTCTACAGTATGCCTGTAGCACGTGTTTCCCGTGTTTAGAAATGTCCCTGGACAAAATGACATTTCTAAAGGAATAAAAGTAATTTAAAACTGCTTGCGGCTTTAATGTCATGGTCTGGTTCCGGTAATATGGATGAAAATCATTGAGAAAAATTGCATGGGTAACCCCCACCCCCCCCCCAGCCCATTACCAGCCCCTTTGGGTCTTGTATGGATATTAAGGGGAACCCCGCACCCAAATTAAAAAAAGGAAAGGCCTGGGGCCCCCAGGCCCTATATACTCTGAACAGCAATATACAGGTGGTGCAAACAAGACAGGGACTGTAGGTTTGTTCTTAAGTAGAATCTGTTTGTAATTTTGAACTGGTACATTTTTAAAGTGTATCTCCAGCCAAAAAATCTATTTTTAAGCTTTTTAGAAAACATAGGGAAGGGTTATCACCCCTGTAACATTTGTTTTGCTGTCTGTGCACCTCTTCAGAAGATTTCACCTCACTTTCTGTCCCAATGACAATTGGATTTAAAAAATTTGGTGTTTTTAGTGAAACAAGGAACTCTTACAGGAGAGAATTTCACTTCCTAGGGGTAGATTTCCTCTCACTTCCTGTAGTCTCTTTCCGTTTGCAAGTAGGAGCCGTTTGTAAGTTGGATGTTTGAAAGTAGGGGCCTGCCCTATATACTGTACTTTGCAGAAATTTGGGCCTTAGGTGTTGGTGTTGCCACAACACTGTAAGCCCTCACAGTTACTCTTGGTGGGCGCAGGAACGGGCCCTGCTGTGAAATATTAGATCAAGAATTGTAATTACATGCCCCTGTTGAACAGGGTCAGAAAAATTGGGCCTTTGGTGGTGGACGGTGTGGTGGTGTTGCCACAACACTGTAAGGCCTCAGAGTTACTCTTGGTGGGTGCAGGAACGGGCCCTGCTGTGAAATATTAGATTGAGAATTGTAATTACATGCCCCTGTTAAACAGGGGCAGAAAAATTGGGCCTTAGGCACTGGTGCTGGTGCCACAACACTGCAACCCCTCACAGATACTGTAGTTGGAGCTCAGAAATGAGCCCTGCTGCAAAGTATTGCATCAAAAATTGTAATTACACGCGCCTGTTAAACAGGGGCTGAAAAATTGGGCCTTAGGCACTGGTGGCGGTGCCCAGAACCAAAAATGTTCTTACAAGCTATCAGCATGATCATTGAGGAGGAAGAGGATAGTCACTCAGCATAACAGGATAGTCACTCAGCATCAGCATAGGCAGTCTTGAAGGGATCTGACCTTAAAAAAAAAATGTATTCAATTACATCAGCATCAGGTGCTTGGTAGCTGGTGATGATCCAAGACTGATTCATTTTTATGACAGTCAGCCGATCGACCGAGTCGGTGGACAGGCGCACCCTGTGATCAGTTACAAAGCCTCCAGCAGCACTGAATGTGCGTTCCGAAAGAACGCTGGATGCAGGACAGGCCAGTAGCTCAATTGCATACTGTGCAAGCTCTGGACAGTGATCCATCCTCAAGACCCAGTAACCCAGAGGATTTTCGGTGGGTATGGTGTCCAAGTCTGATCTTGCCCCTGGGTATTCCTGCACCATGTAAAACAGATGCTGGCGATGGTTGCTGGAACCGATCATACCTTGGGGCTGCGGACTAAAAAATTGTCTGAACGCATCGGTCAGACGGCCACCTTCTCCACCGCTCCTTCTGTGACTGATCGAAGCCTCAGCAACACGTTGTCCAGAACCAGGAATTTGTAACCTCCCAGGCTCTGGGAACGCGTTGCACAAACCTTTCTGCAAGGCCTCCCGAAGATGTTTCATCCTCTTCTGCGACGGCAAGATAAGGTCCGCAACCTTACCCTTGTAACGTGGATCAAGGAGGGTTGCCAGCCAGTAATGATCCCTCTCCTTGATACCAAGAATACGAGGATCCTTCCGCAGGCTTTGCAGGATCAGGGAGGCCATACAGCGTAGGTTTGCTGAGGCATTCGGTCCGGAGTCCTCTTGGTCACTAAGGACAACATGATCTGCAGCCACCTCCTCCCAGCCACGTACAAGTGCATGGGTTTCTTGGGACTGTAATTGATCCCTTGAAAACTGCTGCTGATGCTGAGTGCTAGGCTCCACCTCCATACTGACACAATCCTCCTCCTCCTCCTCCTCTTCCTGTGTGATAGGCGGGCCAGCAGGAACACTGTCTGGATAAAGGGGACCTTGAGAGGAAAGGAAGTCCTCCTCTTCCTCCCTCTGTTCTGCCTCAAGTGCCCTGTCCATTATTCCACGTAGCATGTGCTCCAACAGGTGGACAAGAGGGACAGTGTCACTGATGCATGCACTGTCACTGCTCACCATCCTCGTGGCCTCCTCAAATGGTGCCAGGACAGTGCATGCATCCCTGATCATGACCCACTGGCGTGGCAAAAAAAACAAGCTCCCCTGACCCTGTCCTGGTGCCATATTGGCACAGATACTCATTGATGGCCCTCTGCTGCATGTGCAGCCACTGCAGCAATGCCAACGTTGAGTTCCACCTGGTGGGCATGTCACAGATTAGGCAGTTCTTGGGCAGGTTCAATTCCTTTTTGAGGTCAGCCAGCCGAGCACTGGCATTATATGACCGGTGGAAATGCACAGAGTTTCCTGGCCTGCCTCAGGACATCCTGTAAGCCCGGGTACCTGCCCAAGAACTGCAGCACCACCAAGTTGAGGACGTGAGCCAAACAGGGCACATGGGTCAGTTGTCCCTGTCGGAGGGCAGAGAGGAGGTTGGTGCCATTGTCGCAAACCACCATTCCTTGCTTAAGCTGGCATGGCATCAACCACCTCTGAGCCTGCCCCTGCAGAGCTGACAGAATCTCTGCCCCAGTGTGGTTCCTGTCCCCCAAGCACACCAGCTCAAGCACCTCATGGCATCTTTTTGCCTGCGTACTTGTGTAGCCCCTTGAACGCCTACGGAGCACCGCTGGTTCCGAGGACAAATCAGCACAGGTAGAGGCCCTGGAGGAAGAAGAGGGGGGGTGGAGGAGAGAGGTGTGTCAGAATCACCACTAGTAGCATTTTGGAGGCGTGGTGGCGGAACAACCTCCAACACTACTGCACACTGTCCTGCATCCTTCCCAGCTGCCAGCAGAGTCACCCAATGGGCCGTGAAAGATAGGTAACGTCCCTGTCCATGCCTGCTGGACCATGAGTCAATGGTAATATGCACCTCACCGCTGACCGCCCTGTCCAGCGAGGCCAAGACATAGCCTTCCACATGTCGGTAGAGAGCCGGAATCGCCTTCCGTGAAAAAAAGTGGCATTTGGGAACCTACCACTGAGGAACCACACATTCCACAAACTCACGGAAGGGGGCAGAGTCTACCAACTGAAAAGGCAGCAGTTGAAGTTCTAGCAATTTAGCCAAGCTAGCGTTCAACCGCTGGGCATGTGGATGGCTGACGTTGGTGTACCGATAGCAGATTGCCCGCAAGTACTTGGCAGTGACACACATAATTTTACACCTTCTTTCCTCTCAGTGCGGGTTTCTGAGAGGACTGAAGGTCTAGTGGGGTTGGAGATCCCAGCTGATGAGGAGAAAGGAGAGGTCCGCTTTGTTCTTTGGTGTGGGTCTTTTCTGTACGCTTGCCAACGGACTGCATGGCAGGTCGACATATGCCTGGTCAAGCATGTGGTGCCCAAGCTGCTGCTGTTTTGGCCACGCGAGATACGCTTCAGACATATGTTGCAAATAGCAAAGGTGCAATCTGCTGCACACATCTCAAAAAAGGCCCACGCCAAAGAACTTTCGGAATAATGTGCAGAGACAGCAGCGCCCTGCACATGCGGAGCTCTGCGGTGTGATGCAGTTGGTGGGCTGCCCTTAAGCTGGCCCCTGGAGGGCATCTTACCTCGTTGGAGATGTCCCTCCTCCTCCTCCTCCTCCTTTCTCCTATCAGGCACCCACGTAGAGCCAGTGACCTCATCATCCCCTCCCTCCTCGTCACTGGGGAAAACCTGGCAGTATGCTGCAGCTGGGGGAACATGACTGCCAGTTTGCTGTCCTTCTTGGGCACCCCCTTTCTCTGGGCTCACGTTACTGCCTTCCTTAAGCTGGGTACCATCAAAACGCTGCACATCCTCCTGCAGCATGTACCCAACACTGTGGTCAAACAGTTCGGGGGACTCCTCAGGAGGACATGGTGGGGCTAGGGAAGGAGTGACTGATGCCATTGAGCCGAGCGAAGAGGCCGCTTTGGCAGCTGCTTTGCCAGACAAAGCACCCTGAGCCTGGGTGAGAGAGGATGAGGAGGATGAGGAGGATGGGGACGGCTTGGTCATACACTCTATCAAGTCTTCGGCATGTTGCGGCTCAACATGGCCAGATGCCAAAAAAAAGGACAAGCGTGCCCCGCAGCTAAGTGCTCATGAGGATGCACCGTGTCCATGACCAGCACTGTTGCCTCTAGACACAGAGCCTGCTTGCCCTCTTTTATTGGCCTGTGACTGTCTGCCTCTCCTTGTTGGCCTTCCAGACATACTGTCTTTGATGTATTGGAATAAGTACACAAGGAATGGCCTGCAGTGAGATGTAGCTGCACAAAGCTGGGATGTATATATATATACTGATTATACTGCAGCTAGCTGAATCAACTGCCTGGCTGTAGTATCTTAACAACAGTAGTTCAGGAGGAACAGTCTGCAGTGTAGCTAAATTGAATACAGTATTACTGAGTGATATACTGCAGCTTACTCAATCAACTACCTGCCTGTAGTCTCTTAGCAACAGTAGTTCAGGACTGAGGAACAGTCTGCAGTGTAGCTAAACTGAATACAGTATTACTGAGTGATTTACTGCAGGTTTCTCAATCAACTACCCGTCTATAGTCTCTTAGCAACAGTAGTTCAGGACGGATAAACAGTCTGCAGTGTAGCTAAACTGAATACAGTATTACTAAGTGATATACTGCAGCTTTATCAATCAACTACCTGCCTGTAGTCTCTTAGCAACAGTAGTTCAGGACGGAGGAACAGTCTGCAGTGTAGCTAAACTGAATACAGTATTACTGACTGATTTACTGCAGCTTTCTCAATTAACTACCTGCCTGTAGTCTCTTAGCAACAGTAGTTCAGGATGGAGGAACAGTCTGCAGTGTAGCTAAACTGAATACAGTATTACTGAGTGATATACTGCAGCTTTCTCAATCAACTACCTTCCTGTAGTCTCTTAGCAAAAGTAGTTTAGGACGGAGGAACAGTCTGCAGTGTAGCTAAACTGAATACAGTATTACTGAGTGATATAATGTAGCTTTCTCAATCAACTACCTGCCTGTAGTTTCTTAGCAATAGGGATGAGCTTCGAGTTCGAGTCGAACCCATGTTCGACTGGAACATCGCCTGTTTGGTTGTTTGCCGAATTGCGAACATTATGGGCCGTTCGCGCCAAATTCGAGTGGCGCGTCACGGCCCATAACTCACTGCGGCTTTGCAGTGCATTGCTGGCTGATGATTGGCCAAGCATGCACTATGACCCGCATGCTTTGGCCAATTACAGCGCAGAAAAAACGGAGAGCCGTAATTGGCCAAAGCCGGGGTGGCTTTGGCCAATTATGCCTCAGGAGATTTAGTACACGCCCCACACTATATAAGGCGGCCTGGAAGTCGTCCTTGTGTAGTGTGTTGCGGTGTTGGTTAAAATACAGACGGAGAGAGAGAGACAGTGTATT
This sequence comes from Rana muscosa, assembly GCA_029206835.1. Classification (NCBI taxonomy): domain Eukaryota; kingdom Metazoa; phylum Chordata; class Amphibia; order Anura; family Ranidae; genus Rana; species Rana muscosa. Next base: position 966,766,647 of record CM055117.1, on the reverse strand, counting down.
TTGATTTGAGTTAGATAGAGCAGGCAGGCGAATCAGTTAGCTGCAGTTACAGTCTGTAGAGGATATATATGCATCCTAGGTGTTGTATATATATTTATACACTGTATTCAGTTTAGCTAGATCTGTTCCTGTTATTCTCTATACTGTGACAGGCAGGCAGGTGATTGTGCTAGCTGCAGTGTTTCACTTAGTGTACTGTGTCCTTTGCATAGCGGTCACCTAAAGCTTACCTGAATACAATTAGTGGTGTTCTCATAATAAAACCACAGGCAGGGAGCTGCATTTATTTCATTTAGTGTTCTTCTGTCCTTTGCACAGCATTCACTTAAAGGAACCTGAATACAATTGGTGGTGTTCTCATATTAAAACCACAGGCAGAGAGCTGCAAGTATTTTCAGTTAGTGTACTATGTGCTCTGCATAGTGTGCACCTAAAACTAACTGAAGACAATTGCTGCTTTTCTCATACTAATACCACAGCAGGCAGTTGATTCTGATAGCTGCATTATAATCAGTATATATATATTGTACCAGCAGGCAGGTAAAATCACAAGGTTGCATCCAGGATGGGAGATATATATGTCCTAGATTCAGACTTTATGCCAGTTTATACCACTAGGGGGAGTGCTGGGAGTCTTGCAGGGGAAGAGTTAATGAGCCCAGCTGAAACAAGTGGGCTCGTTAGGGCCTCTACAAGAACTCCCAGCATGCTAAGGGAGATACTCCAACCTGTAACCAGATCTGTGTGGATAGTCTGGGGAGTGTGATCTCTGTGCGGTGAGCCAAAGCCTGTGTGGTTATTGCTAAGAACTTCAAAAAAGCAGGGAGCTAGGGACTGGGACAGCACAAGGCTGTACCCAGTTGTTAGTTAGGGACACCTACATGTGTAGTGAGCGGTCAAGTTGACCAGGATTTATTTTCCTGTTTCTTTTGTTTTTGCTTTATTTTTTTGTCTGTATATAGTTTAAATAAAACCACACCCTTTTGTTTTCTCCTACCACTGTCTGCTGTGCCTGTTTTTGTGTGGTGAACCCATCCAGGGGGTCACACACACCCGCTGCTGAGTTAACCCCCTCACAGTTGGTGGAGAACCAGTGGCAATTTTTTTTTAAGGCCAGCATGGAGGAGATACTGAAACAGCTGGCTCTAGCAAATGCCAATCAGCAGCAGACAAATGCAGGTTTGCAAAAGAGCCTTGTGGCTCAACAACAGAGCCTCGCAGCCCAGCAGCAGACAAATGCAACTTTGCAACAGAGCCTCGCAGCCCAGCAGCAAGCTCACCAACAGAGTCTGGCAGCCCAGCAACAAGCCCAGCAGCAATCTGAGGCCCGCTTCATAGACCTGTTGCAGAAGCAAGAACAGAGACTACAGCAACAAATGGAGACATTAATGCAGCAACGTCCGCAGACCAGTAAGGCAAGTAGTTCCGCGAATACTGCGTCCTTTGGGGTGAGTCGTTTACTGACAAAGAAGGATGATCCAGAGGTGTTTTTGACCACATTTGAAAGGACTGCTGAAAGGGAAAAGTGGCCTAAGGAGCAGTGGGCCGGACTGGTGGCCCCTCTGTTAACTGGTGAATCGCAGAAAGCTTACTATGACCTAGAGCCTGATCAAGCAAAAGACTATGTGATGCTAAAAAATGAAATATTGGCACGGCTGGGTGTCACCCTGGCCGTCCGGGCTCAGCGTGTGCATAACTGGACTTTCCGGCTTGGAAAACCCCCCAGGTCGCAAATGTATGATCTCATTCACCTGAGCAGGAAGTGGCTACAGCCAGAGACTTTGTCCGCACCAAAGATTGTGGAACGTGTTGTGATGGATCGTTTCTTGAGAGCTCTTCCTACTGCCATCCAAAAGTGGGTAAGCCATGGAGACCCAGAAACGGACGATAATCTTGTGGATCGTGTAGAGAAGTACTTGGCTACAGAAAACCTGACTGCCTCTTCCAGGGACTCACGGACTTTCCACCCTAGGACCAGACCATTCCCAGTGGCGGGTAAGATGATTCCAAGGGGTGAGGGTGGAGAGAATGAGCGGGTGAGAGTTATACCTAATGTCTGGCAAGAACAGCCTAGGAAGTCAGGGGCTCAAGAGGCAGCAAAAAGGATTGTTTGCTACCGCTGCCGGCAAATTGCCCGGTTGTGGATGAACCCATGCAATGTGACTTTCTAAGGGACAGACGTCAGTCGCTGTTTGCGACAGTTGCATGCACTGCCATTCAGGGAACTGAGAAACATTTATGCAAAATGTGTATTATTGGTAAAAATGTTGTTGTGTTGCTGGATTCAGGTAGCCTGACACTGATAAAAGCTGATAAAAGCTGAATTAGTCACTACAGAGGTCTCTGGGAATAACAAGGTAGCTGTTATTTGTGTGCATGGGGACACCCGAGGGTATCCTGTGACTACAGTGTGTTTTGAGACCTCCAAAGGTAACCTCTCTCATCAGGTGGGGTTAGTGTCTCAGTTACCACATGATGCCCTTGTGGGAAGGGATTTTCCAAAGTTTTGGGAACTCTGGGACCGTCCTGAGCCCCCCACTGGTGCCCCTATATACCAGGAATGTGATAGCCAGAATTCCTCTGAGAGTGGTGAGGACTCTCCAGAATTCCCCTTGTCGGTATTGACAGGGGAGACTCGAGAAACTGGGGAGGAGCCAACATCCTCAGACGAAAACGTGCCGTCTGTGGAGTTTTCTGATCTCGAGGTTCACAAGGAAAATTTTGCCACAGAACAGTTAAAAGACCCCGCCCTAATAAAGGCACGGGAAAACGTAGTGAAAATAGATGGCGAGTTAGTGAACCCAGATGAGACCTGCACTTACCCGTACTTCATCGTGAAAAAGGACCTACTGTATCGGGTGGCAAAAAGGGCAGAAGAAACCATTGAGCAGCTTGTGGTCCCCAAACCTTACAGGAAGTTGGTGTTAGAGTTGGCCCATGGGCACATTCTTGGAGGTCATCTGGGGACAGAGAAAACCAGAGAGAGAGTATTGCAAAGATTCTATTGGCCTGGGGTCATGAAGGAAACAGAAAATTATTGTTCCTCCTGCCCTGTGTGTCAGAGGTCGGCACCGATGCCACATTTCCGTAACCCTCTGGTCCCTCTCCCCATCATTGAGGTCCCCTTTGAGAGGATCGCAATGGATTTGGTAGGTCCGATAATGAAGTCCGCTAGGGGGCATTAGTACATTTTGGTTATATTGGACTATGCCACCCGGTATCCGGAAGCGATTCCGCTCTGAAATACCTAGCTATCTCTTGTTTTTAGCCATGTGGGTATTTGTAAGAAACTGCTTACGGACCAAGGTACACCCTTTATGTCCCGGGTTATGAAAGAGCTGTGCAAGTTGTTCAAAGTGTCACAATTGCGTACATCTGTGTATCACCCCCAAACAGATGGGTTGGTTGTAAGATTCAACAAAACCCTAAAACAAATCTAAAAGAAGGTGGTGGATAGAGATGGAAAGAATTGGGACTGTCTAATTCCCTATTTAATGTTTGCCATTAGGGAGGTACCCCAATCCTCTACGGGTTTCTCACCCTTTGAGTTACTCTATGGGAGACACCCAAGAGGGCTGTTGGATATCTCCAAGGAAACTTGGGAGAGTGAGAGTTCTCCCCACAGGAGTGTGATTGAGCATGTCGCCCTGATGCAAGATAGAATTGCACAGGTAATGCCAATCGTAAAGGAACATTTGGCCCAAGCGCAGTTGGCACAGCAGAGAGTGTACAACCGTGGGGCCAAGACCCATACCTTTTCCCCGGGGGATAGGGTATTGGTACTTGTCCCTACGGTTGAAAGCAAATTCCTCGCCAAATGGCAAGGCCCCTACGAGATAATGGAAAAAGTGAGCAAAGTGAATTACAAGGTCAGACAACCAGGAAGGCGAAAGCCCAAACAGATCTATCACATTAATCTGTTGAAAGCCTGGAGGGATAGGGAATCCCTAGTCGCAGAAACTTTGTCACCAGCTCAGTCTGATTGCGTGATTCCTGAGGTTGGAATAGCAGTCACCTTGTCAAAACCCCAACAACAGGAGGTTAAGGAGTTTGTGCTTCGCAACAAGGAGGTTTTCTCTGAGCTGCCGGGACAAACGTCTGGGGTAGAGCATGATGTTATTACCCCGCCCGGTGAAAGGGTGAAGCTAAAACCCTATCGGATCCCAGAGGCCCAACGGGAGGCAATACGTGAGGAAGTACAGAAAATGCTTAAGTTGGGGGTGATAGAGGAATCCCAAAGTGATTGGTCCAGTCCCATAGTGTTCGTGCCTAAACCGGATGGGAGCTGGCGATTTTGTAACGATTTTCGACAACTAAACAAAGTTACAAAATTTGACACCTACCCCATGCCACATATAGATGAGTTGATCGACCAGCTGGGAACAGCCCGATACATGACAACCCTTGATCTCACAAAAGGGTATTGGCAAATTCCCCTGGCCAAATCGGCCAAGGAGAAAACCGCGTTTGTAACCCCAGATGGGGCATTCCAATATAAAAGAATACCGTTTGGATTACAGAATGCACCGGCAACATTCCAGCGGAAAATGGACCAGATACTGAGGCCCCATCAGAAGTATGCCGTGGCTTACCTGGATGATGTAATTATCTATAGCACAGATTGGGCCTCACATCTGCCAAAAGTGCAAGCAGTCCTAGACTCTATCTGGGAAGCTGGGTTTACGACCAACCCCAAGAAGTGTACCATGGGACAGGAGGAGGCCAAATATCTTGGGTAGACCATTGGGAGGGGAGTAATAAAACCCCAGGTCAATAAAGTCGAGGCCATACAGAATTGGCAACGTCCCAACAGCAAGAAACAGGTACGAGCCTTTCTGGGAATCGCTGGTTATTATCGGCAATTCATTCCCCACTTTGCTTCTCAGGCTGTGCCCCTAACCAACCTGACAAAAGGGAAAGAGTCTGTTATGGTTAAATGGACCCCAGAGGCTGAGGCAGCATTTCAATTCTTAAAAAAAGCCTTATGTAGCCAGCCAGTGTTGTACTCACCAGACTTCTCTAGGGACTTTGTCGTACAAAGTGATGCATCAGACGTTGGGTTAGGAGCAGTATTGTCCCAGGTCTGGAACGGGGAAGAGCACCCAGTCATTTACCTCAGCAGGAAATTGAACTCAAATGAGGTAAATTACGCCACAATTGAGAAGGAGTGTTTAGCGGTGAAGTGGGCTCTAGATTCCCTTCGGTACTATCTGTTAGGTAGGCACTTTGACATGATTACTGATCATGCTCCTTTAAAGTGGATGGCTCAAAACAAAGAAACAAATAGAAGAGTAAATAGGTGGTTCCTGGCCCTACAGGAATTCAACTTTACAGTAAAGCATCGCCCTGGCGTTCAAATGGGGAATGTGGATGCTTTGTCTTTAGTACATGCATGCCTGATTGCTTGTGTTCCAACCCCAAGGTTAAAACAAGAGGGGGAGGTATGTAACAGCAGGCAGGTAAAATCACCAGGTTGCACCCAGGATGGGAGATATATATGTCCTAGATTCAGGCTTTATGCCAGTTTATACCACTATGGGGGAGTGCTGGGAGTCTTGCAGGGGAAGAGTTAATGAGCCCAGCTGAAACAAGTGGGCTCGTTAGGGCCTCTACAAGAACTCCCAGCATGCTAAGGGAGCTACTCCAACCTGGAACCAGATCTGTGTGGATAGTCTGGGGAGTGTGATCTCTGTGCGGTGAGCCAAAGCCTGTGTGGTTATTGCTAAGAACTTCAAAAAAGCAGGGAGCTGGGGACTGGGACAGCACAAGGCTGTACCCAGTTGTTAGTTAGGGACACCTACGTGTGTAGTGAGCAGTCAAGTTGACCAGGATTTATTTTCCTGTTTCTTTTGTTTTTGCTTTATTTTTTTGTCTGTATATAGTTTAAATAAAACCACACCCTTTTGTTTTCTCCTACCACTGTCTGCTGTGCCTGTTTTTGTGTGGTGAACCCATCCAGGGGGTCACACACACCCGCTGCTGAGTTAACCCCCGCACAATATATATATATATATATATATATATACATACATCCCACCTTTGTGCAGCTACATCTCGCTGCTGGCCATTAGTATGTCTGGAAGGCAAACAAGGAGAGGCAGACAGTCACGAGGCAATAAAAGAGGGCAAGCAGGCTCTGTGTCTAGAGGCAACAGTGATGCTGGTCGTGGACATGGTGCATCCTCATCAGAACGTGGCCGTGGGACACGCTTGCCCTTCTTTTTGGCAGCTGGCCATGTTGAGCCGCAACATGCCCAAGACTTGGTAGAGTGGATGACCAAGCCGTCCTCATCCTCCTCATCCTCTCTCACCCAGGCTCAGGGTACTTTGTCTGGAAAAAGCAGCTGCCAAAGTGGCCTCTTCCCTCGGCTCAATGGCATCAGTCACTCCTTCCCTAGCTCCACCATGTCCTCCTGAGGAGTCCCCCGAACTATTTGACCACAGTGTTGAGTACATGCTCCAGAAGGATGCCCAGCGTTTTGAAGGCTCCAATGATGGAACCTAACAAGAGGAAGGCAGTAACGTGAACCCAGAAAGCGGGGGTGCCCAACAAGGACAGCTATCTGGAAGTCATGTTCCCCCAGCTGCAGCATACTGCCAGATTTGCTCCAGTGATGAGGAGGGAGGGGATGATGAGGTCACTGACTCCACGTGGGTGCCTGATAGGAGAGAGGAGGAGGAGGCACATCTCCAACGAGGCAGGATGCCCTACAGGGGCCAGCTTAAGGGCAGCACACCGACTGCATCACACCGCAGAGCTCCGCATGTGCAGGGTGCTGCTGTCTCTGCACGTTATTCCTGAAATTCTTTGGTGTGGGCCTTTTTTCAGACATGTGCAGCAGATCGCACCATTGCTATTTGCAATATATGTCTGAAGCGTATCCCGCATGGTCAAAACATCAGCCGCTTGGGCACCACGTGCTTGACCAGACATATGTCGACCTGCCATGCAGTTCGTTGGCAAGCATACATAAAAGACCCACACCAAAGAACAAAGCGGACCTCTCCTTGCTCCTCATCAGCTGGGATCTCCAACCCCACTATACCTTCAGTCCTCTCTGAAACCTTCACTGAGAGGAATGAAGGTGTAGAATTAGGTGTGTCACAGCCAAGTACTTGCGGGCAATCTGCTATTGGTACACCGACGTCAGATTGTACCAGGCAAATTTCCCTGCCCCAGCTGCTGCACCGCTGAAAGAAGTTTGCTCCCTGCCATCCACATGCCCAGCGGTTGAATGCTAGCTTGGCTAAATTGCTAGCACTTCAACTGCTGCCTTTTAAGTTGGTAGACTCTGCCCCCTTCCGTGAGTTTGTGGAATGTGTGGTTCCTCGGTGGCAGGTTCCCAAATGCCATTTTTTCTCATGGAAGGTGATTCCGGCTCTCTACCGGCATGTGTCTTGGCCTTGCTGGACAGGGCGATCAGCAGTAAGGTGCATATTACCGCTGACTCATGGTCCAGCAGGCATGGACAGGGACGTTACCTATTTTTCACTGCGCATTGGGTGACTCTGCTGGCAGCTGGGAAGGATGCAGGACAAGGTGCAGTAGTGTTGGAGGTTGTTCCGCCACCACGCCTCCAAAATGTTACTACTGGTGATTCTGACACACCTCTCTCCTCCACCCCCTGCTCTTCTTCTTCCTCCATGGCCTCTACCTGTGCTTTGTCCTCGGAACCAGTGGTGCTCCATAGGCGTTCAAGGGGCTACGCAAGTACGCAGGCAAAAAGATGCCATGCAGTGCTTGAGCTGGTGTGCTTGGGGGACAGAAGCCATACTGGGGCAGAGATTCTGTCAGCTCTGCAGTGGCAGGTTTAGAGGTGGTTGACGTCACGCCAGCTTAAGCCAGGAAAGGTGGTTTGCGACAATGGCACCAACCTCCTCTCCGGCACTCCGACAGGGACAACTGACCCATGTGCCGTGTTTGGCTAACGTCCTTAACCACTTGCCACCCGCCCTATAGAGGATTGACGGCGGCAAAGTGGTTGCAGAATCCTGACAGGACATCATATGACGTCCTCAGGATTTTGAGCCGCTGCGCGCCCCCGGGGGCGCGCATCGCGGCGATCGTTGCTGCGAGGTGTCAGTCTGACACCCCGCAACACCGATCTAGGTAAAGAGTCTCCGACGGAGACTCTTTATCACGTGATCAGCCGTGTCCAATCACGGCTGATCACAGTGTAAACAGGAAAAGCCTGTCATCGGCTTTTCCTCACTCGCGTCTGTCAGACGCGAGTAGAGGAGAGCCGATCGGCTGCTCCTCTGACAGGGGGGGTTTGTGCTGATCGATTATCAGCACAGCCCCCCCGAGGATGCCCACTGGACCACCAGGGATGCCACTAGACCACCAGGGATGCCACTGGACCACCAGGGAAGCACACCATGTAAGGTATGCCACCCTAGACCACCAGGGATAATGGATGCCAATCAGTGCCCACAATGGGCACCACTGATTGGCAGGCATTATTGTTTGGCACTGATTGGCATCCATTAGTACAGTACAGTGCCACCTATCAGTGCCCACCCATGCCACCTATCAGTGCCCACCCATGCCACCTATCAGTGCCCACCCATGCCCACCCGTGCCACCTATCAGTGCCCATCCATGCCGCCTATCCGTGCCCATCTGTGCCCACCCGTGCCGCCTATTTGTGCCCACCCATGCCGCCTATCTGTGCCCACCTGTGCTGCCTATCTGTGCCCACCCGTGCCGCCGATCGTTGCCCACCCGTGCTGCCGATCGTTGCCCATCCGTGCCGCCGATCATTGCCCATCCGTGCCACCTCATCGGTGCCCATCCGTGCCGCCTTATCTGTGCCCGTCAGTGCAGCCCCATCAGTGCCCATCAGTGAAGGAGAAAACAAACTTATTTACAAAGTTTTGTAACTGAAACCAAAAAAAACTTTTTTTTTTCAAAATTTTCGGTCTTTTTTTTATTTTTTAGCAGAAAATAAAAATCGCAGAGGTGATCAAATACCACCAAAAGAAAGCTCTATTTGTGGGAACAAAATGGTAAAAATTTAGTTTGGGTACAGTGTACCATGACCGTGCAATTGTCATTCAAAGTGCAACAGCGCAGAAAGCTGAAAATTGGTCTGGGCAGGAAGGTGTTTAAGTGCCCAGTATGGAAGTGGTTAACTTGGTGGTGCAGCGGTTCTTGGGCAGGTACCCGGGCTTACAGGAGGTCCTGAAGCAGGCCAGGAAACTCTGTGGGCATTTCCGCCGGTCATATAATGCCAGTGCTCGGCTGGCTGACCTGCAAAAGGATTACAACCTGCCCAAGAACCGCCTAATCTGTGACATGCCCACCAGGTGGAACTCTACGTTGGCTATGCTGCAGCGGCTGCATACGCAGCAGAGGGCCATCAATGAGCATCTGTTGCAATATGACACCAGGACAGGGTCAGGGGAGCTTGGATTTTTTCCCCACGCCAGTGGGCCATGATCAGGGATGCATGCACTGTCCTGGCACCATTTGAGGAGGCCACGAGGATGTTGAGCAGTGACAGTGCATGCATCAGTGACACTGTCCCTCTTGTCCACCTGTTGGAGCACACGCTGCATGGAATAATGGACAGGGCACTTGAGGCAGAACAGAGGGAGGAAGAGGAGGACTTCCTTACCTCTCAAGGCCCCCTTTATCCAGACAGTGTTCCTGCTGGCCCGTCTATCACACAGAAAGAGGACGAGGAGGAGGTGGAGGAATATTGTGTCAGCATGGAGGTGGAGCCTAGAACTCAGCATCAGCAGCAGTCTTCAAGGGATCAATTACTGTCCCAAGACACCCATGGACTTGTACGTGGCTGGGAGGAGGTGGCTGCGGATCATGTCGTCCTGAGTGAACCTGAGGACTCCGGACCAATTTCCTCGTGAAACCTATGCTGCATGGCCTCCCTGATCCTGCCATGCCTGCGGAAGGATCCTCGTATTCGTGCGATCAAGGAGAGGGATCATTACTGGCTAGGTTGCGGACCTTATCTTGCCGTCGCAGAGGGAGCATAGGATGAAGCATCTTCGGGAGGCCTTGCAGAAAGGTCTGGGCAACGCATTCCCAGAGACAGGGAGGTTACAAATTCCTGGTCCTGGACATCGTGTTGCTAAGGCTTCAGTTAGTCAAAGAAGAAGCGGTGGAGAAGGTGGCCGTCTGACCGATGCGTTCAGACAATTTTTTAGCCCGCAGCCCCAAGGTATGATCGGTTTCAGCAACCATCGCCAGCGTCTGGTTTACATGGTGCAGGAATACCTAGGGGCAAGATCAGACTTGGACACCTTTCCCACCGAAAATCCTCTGGGTTACTGGGTCTTGAGGATGGATCACTGGTCAGAGCTTGCACAGTATGCAATCTAGCTACTGGCCTGTCCTGCATCTAGCGTTCTTTCGGAACGCACATTCAGTGCTGCTGGAGGCTTTGTAACCGATCACAGGGTGCGCCTGTCCACCGACTCGGTCGATCGACTGACCTTCATAAAAATGAATCAGTCTTGGATCACCACCAGCTACCAAGCACCTGATGCTGATGTAACCGAATATTTTTTTTAAATGTCAGATCCCTTCAAGACTGCCTATGCTGATGCTGAGTGACTATCCTGTTATGCTGAGTGACTATCCTCTTCCTCCTCAATGATCATGATGATAGCTTGTAAGAAAATTTTTGGTTCTGGGCACCACCACCAGTGACTAAGGCCCAATTTTTCAGCCCCTGTTTAACAGGGGCGTGTATTTACAATTTTTGATGCAATACTTTGCAGCAGGGCTCATTGCTGTGCTCCAACTACAGTATCTGTAAGGGGTTGCAGTGTTGTGGCACCAGCACCAGTGCCTAAGGCCCAATTTTTCTGCCCCTGTTTAACAGGGGCGTGTAAATGCAATTTTTGATGCAATACTTTGCAGCAGGGCTCATTGCTGCGCTCCAAGTACAGAATCTTTGAGGGGTTTCAGTGTTGTGGCACCAGTGCCTAAGGCCCAATTTTTCTGCCCCTGTTTGACAGGGGCGTGTAATTAAAATTTTTGATCTAGTAATTCACAGCAGGACCCATTCCTGCGCCCACCAAGAGTAACTGTGAGGGCTTACAGTGTTGTGGCAACACCACCACCACCAAAGGCCCAATTTGTCTGCCCCTGTTCAACAGGGGCATGTAATTACAATTCTTGATCTAATATTTCACAGCTGGGCCTATTCCTGCGCCCACCAAGAGTAACTGTGAGGACTTGCAGTGTTGTGGCACCAGCACCACCACCAAAGGCCCAATTTTTCCTACCACTGTTCAACAATGGCATGTAATTACAATTCTTGATATAATAGTTCATAGCAGGGCTTTCCAGCGCCCACCAAGAGTATAGAAAGTGATCAAAACAAATAAAGTGCAATGTGAATTAATAAGAGCAAATAATTGCAAATAAATACAATGTGCAAACAAATACAGCAAGTGCCTGTGCAGGATTGCAACAACATGCAAACCTGTACAAAAGTGCTAAAATGAAGTGCAAATGCGTGCCATAAATAACCAGAGAAAATGGATGAATGAGTCCTGGTGAACAAGGAGTGGGCTCTAGATATGAGTCTCTGTGGGGAAGTGATCAACTATCATAGCCATACAGAAAAATCCTTTTTTTTTCTTCTCCTTACTCTCCGTTTGGCTGGCCTCCGGCCCTTGCTGTTTTTCATGTATCTGTTTCTCCCCATTTCCTCTGTGTGTAACATATTTGTTCATTGTTCCCGGACTCGAGTTGACACCTATGTGACGAGTGGAGATGTTGGAGGAGAGCAGTCGGGACATCCATTAGTGGAGACACCGTAGAGGAAGGAGGAGACTACTGACGATGCCTATATTGATCACATAGAGGTGAGAGTTCTGTGAGACTGTTTTGGGATACCCCAGTGACACCATCATCTCTAGTGGAATCATACTTGAACGAGTTCCTTCTGTATGACTATGATAGTTGATCACTTCCCCACAGAGACTCATATCTAAAGCCCACTCTTTGTTCACCAGGACTCATTCATCCATTTTCTCCGGTTATTTATGGCACGCATTTGCACTTCATTTTAGCACTTTTGTACAGGTTTGCATGTTGTTGCAATCCTGCACAGGCACTTGCTGTATTTGTTTGCACATTGTATTTATTTGCAATTATTTGCTCTTATTGATTCATATTGCACTTTATTTGTTTTGATCACTTTCTATACACGGATCGATTTCATCTATCCTGGTATAGGAGATTGTTGCACTTCACTGATTGTAGTTTGTATGTTTGCTTTTAGCGCGAGAACATTTTATATATATTTTTGAGTACTATTGTGTAAGGTGAACACCATTAGTTTTTGCAGCTTTTTGCACATTTTATACTTCTATTCTCATTTTTTCGCTTACTCATCAGTAGCGCGAAAGACTTACATTGTTATGCAAACAGATTTTACTTAAGAACAAACCTACAGTCCCTGTCTTGTTTGCACCGCCTGTATACTGCTGTTCAGAGTATATAGGGCCTTTTTTTAATTTGGGTGCGGGGTTCCCCTTAATATCCATACAAGACCCAAAGGGGCTGGTAGTGGGCTGGGGGGGTACCCATGCCATTTTTCTCAATGATTTTTATCCATATTGCCGGGACCAGACATTACATTAAAGCTGCAAGCAGTTTTAAATTACTTTTTTTCCTTTAGAAATGTCATTTTGTGCAGGGACAGTTCTAAACACGGGAAACACGTGCCACTTCACAAGCATACTTTAGACACCCTCCAGGTACGATATTTAAAGGAATATTTTACTTTTTTTTTCACTTTAAGCATCATTAACCACTTTGCGCCTAAGGACGTCCACGGACGTCCTGGACTTTGAGACGGGATTTCTGAATGATGCCTGCAGCTACAGGAATCATTCAGATATCGTTTTTTTAGAGCTGGCGATTCTGTGTACTGTAAGAATGATCATAGCGGCTGTTCCGCCGCTTGAACGTTCTTACAGGCGGCGAGAGGGGACGCCCCCCCCCCCTCCTGCCGCCCTCCGGTGCTTCTACCGACTCACCTGTGCAATCGGTGAGTCGGTGACAGGATCCGCCGGCCCCGGCTTCTTACCATAGAGATTTCCGGCAGACCAGATGGTCGCCGGAGTCTCTATGATCGTTCAGAGGCCGGGCGTGATGTTATTATGTCACGCCCGGCCTCTGCATTCAAAAAAACGGCGCGACGGTGAGATGTGGGGTCTTATTGACCCCATATCTCACTGTAAAGAGGATCTGTCATGCTTATTCCTATTACAAGGGATGTTTACATTCCTTGTAATAGGATTAAAAGTGATCATTTTTTTTTTTTTTAAGTGTCAAAGTAAAATGTTTAACGTAAAATTAACAATAAATAATAAAAAAAAAAAGTAAAGTGCCCCTGTCCCCGGTAGCTCGTACGCAGAAGCGAACGCATACGTAAGTCCCGCCCACATATGAAAACGGTGTTCAGAACACACATGTGAGGTGTCACTAGGCAGAGCCGGGAGATACTTGTTTACACAAGCATCTCCCCGCTCTATAGCTCCGTGAGACGATCGCGGGGATCCCCGCGGTGATCGAGTCTGCGGGACCCGTGGTCCGACTCACGGGGATGGCGGCAGGGTTGCGATCCAAGATCCATAGCAAATTCAATCAGTTACATCAGCATCAGGTGCTTGATAGCTGCTGATCCAGGACTGATTCATTTTTTTTTAAATGTGAGCCTTTCAACGGAGTCTGTGGACAGGCACACTCTTTGACCTGTTACAAACCTTTCAGCAGCACTAAATGTGCGTTTAGAAAGCACGCTGGATGCAGGACAGGCCAGTAGCTCAATTGCATATTGAGCAAGTTCTGGCCAGTGGTCCAACCTCAAGACCCAGTTACCCAGTGGATGCTCTGTTGGAAAGGTCTCCAAGTCTGCTCTTGCCCCTAGATATTCCTGCACCATATAATGCTGGTGATGGTTGCTGGAACATATCAGACCTTGGCGCTGAGGACTGAAAATTTGTCTAAAGGCATCGGTCAGCCGGCCACCTTCTCCACTGCTCTTCCTCTGACCGAACGAAGCCTCAGAAACACGTTGTCCAGCACCAGGAAATTGTAACCTCCCAGGGTCTAGAAATGCATTACACAAATTTTCCTCAAGGCCTCCTGAAGATGTTTCATCCTCTGCTCCCTCTGCGAAGGCAGGATGAATTCTGCAACCTTACCCTTGTAATGTGGATCAAGAAGAGTTGCCAGCCAGTAATGATCCCTCTCCTTAATACCACAAATTTTAGGGTTCTTTTGCAGGCTATGCAGAAGCAGGGAGGCCATGCAGCGTAAGTTTGCTGAGGCATTTGATTCTGAGTCCTCTGGGTCATTAAGGATCACATAATCCATAACTACCTCCTCCCAGCCACGTACAACTTCTTGGGTTTCTGGGAACTGAAAACCATCCCTTAAAGACTGCTGCGTGCTATCCTCGACATCTATGCTGACACAATCCTCCTTCTCCTCCTCTTCTTGCTGTGTGTTTGGCGGACCCGCAGGAATGCTATCTGGATATTTAAAAGGGCCCGAAATACATCCCTGGGAATTACAGACCAGTTATCCTAACATCAATAGTATGTAAGCTCTTGGAGTGAATGATAAGGGACTAAATACAAGATTTTAGTAATGAGAACGGTATCATTAGCAGTAATCAGCATGGATTCATGAAGAATCATTCTTGCCAAACCAATCTATTAACCTTCTAGGAGGAGTTGAGTTGCCATCTTGATAAAGGAAGACCCGTAGACGTGGTGTATCTGGATTTTGCAAAAGCATTTGACACAGTTCCCCATAAACGTTTACTGTACAAAATAAGATCCATTGGCATGAACCATAGGGTGAGTACATGGATTGAAAACTGGCCACAAGGGCGAGTTCAGAGGGTGGTGATAAATGGGGAGTACTCAGAATGGTCAAGGGTGGGTAGTGGGGTCCCCCAGGGTTCTGTGCTGGAACCAATCCTGTTTAATTTGTTTATAAACGACCTGGAGGATGAGGTAAGCAGTGCAATCTCTGTATTTGCGGACGATACTAAGCTTAGCAGGGCAATAACTTCTCCGCAGGATGTGGAAACCTTGCAAAAAGATCTGAACAAATGAATGGGGTGGGCAACTACATGACAAATGAGGTTCAATGTAGAAAAATTTAAAATAATTTGGGTGGCAAAAATACAAATGCAATCTATACACTGGGGGGAGAACCTCTGGGGGAATCTAAGATGGAAAAGGACCTGGGGGTCCTAGTAGATGATAGGCTCAGCAATGGCATGCAATGCCAATCTGCTGCTAACAAAGCAAACAGAATATTGGCGTGCATTAAAAAGGGGATTAACTCCAGAGATAAAACAATAATTCTTCCCCTCTACAAGACTGGTCTGGCCGCACCTAGTGTATGCTGTACAAAGAAGGGCAACAAAGCCAATAAAGGGTCTGGAGGATATCAGTTATGAGGAAAGGTTGCGAGCACTGAACTTATTCTCTCTGGAGAAGAGATGCTTGAGAGGGGATATGATTTCAATACTATACTGGTGACCCCACAATAGGGATAAAACTTTTTCGCAAGAGAGAGTTTAACAAGACACGTGGCCACTCATTAAATTAGAAGAAAAGAGGTTTAACCTTAAACTACGTAGAGGGTTCTTTACTGTAAGAGTGGCAAGGATGTGGAATTCCCTTCCACAGGCGGTGGTCTCAGCGGGGGGCATTGATGGTTTCAAGAAACTATTAGATAAGCACCTGAATGACCACAACATACAGGGATATACAAGATAATACTGACATATAATCACACACATAGGTTGGACTTGACGACTTGTGTCTTTTTTCAACCTCACCTGCTATGTAACTATGTAACTATGGATAAAGGGGGGTTTGAGAGGAAAGGAAGTCCTCCTCTTCCTCCCGCTGTTCTGCCTCAAGTGCCATGTCCATGATTCCACATAGCGTGTTCTCCAGCAGGAAGACTAGAGGGACAGTATCACTGACGCATGCATTGTCGCTGCTCACCATCCTTGTGGCCTCCTGAAATGGTGACAGGACAGTGCATGCATCCTTGATCAGTGGCCACTGGCATGGCGAAAAGAAGCCAAGCTTCTCTGACCCTGTCCTGGTGCCATACTCACACAGGTACTCATTGATGGCCCTCTGCTGTGTGTGCAGCCGCTTCAGCATTGCCAAGGTTTAATTCCATCTGGTGGTAGACATGTGCACACTGAAATATTTCATTTCGGAATTTCATTTTCGTCCGAAAAATTAATTAATTTAGTTACTCCCGAAATTCGTTTTTATTTATTTTGTTTTTGTTAAAAAATGCATTCGTCCGAAAATATGAATTAATTAAGGTCAAATCTGTCATTGAAGGCTTTTGGTGTCTGTCGACGGAGCAGCTAAACTGTACGACGCCGCAATCCTACATTTACGGTCGAATGTTCCGCCTACAAGCTATAGAAGAATTCTAATGTTGTATGACTAGTAATAATTATATTTATAAATTATTATTACTAGTCAACCAACATTCGAATTCTTCTATAGCCTATGGGCCGAGCATTTGACCGGAAATGTACGATTGCGGCGTCGTACAGTTTAGCTGCTTGCCGAATCTTCTTAGAACTTTAGACAGACACCATAAGCCTTCAATGACAGATTCAACGTTTGTATGTTTTTCGCTGCTTCGTCAAATCTTCGTCGTTCATGTCGAAGGGTCTACCCCAACACTGTCTCTAAAATGTCCAATCTTTTCTCTCTATGACGAATCTTTCCTTTCTATGTAGAATAATCTTGGGCTAATAGAGTTAAGGCTAGGCACATTCGACCTCAGGTTCGATAGACACAGATTGCTATTGTCAGCGTCACGTCGAATCTCCTATCTATATCGAACTGTTGTAGCAACGAAAACGAAAATAAAGCATTTTTTATGTCGGATCTTTCGGATTTCAGATTCTGCGCGTTCGTTTTCGTTTGTTAAAGCAATAACGAAAATACCCAAAATTCGGACGAAAATGCATTCGGACGAAAACGAATGCACATGTATACCTGGTGGGCATGTCACAAATGAAGCGGTTGATAGGCAGGTTGTATTCCCTTTAAATGTCAGCCAGCCGAGCACTGGCATTGTATGACCGGCAGAAATTACCACAGACTTTTCTGGCCTGCCTCAGGAGATCTTGTAAGCCCGGGTACCTGGTCAAGAAACGCTGCACCACCAAATTCAGGACGTGTGCCAAACATGGAACATGGGTCAAGTGTCCCTGTCGGAGGACGGAGAGAAGGTTGGTGCAATTGTCGCATACAACCATTCCTGGCTTAAGCTGGCTGGAAGAAATGGACAGCACCTGAGTTAAATATATGAGTGTCACAGCAAAGGGTTTGAATACTTAGGGCCATGTGATATTTCAGTTTTTATTTTTTTATAAATCTGCAAAAATGATAACAATTCTGTGTTTTTCTGTCAATATGGGGTGCTGTGTGTACAATAATGAGGAAAAAAATGAACTTAAAAGATTTTAGCAAATGGCTGCAATATAATAAAGAGTGAAAAATTTAAGGGGGTCTGAATACTTTCTGTACCCACTGTAGGTTGCAAAGAGCAACAGTGCGATCTGCTGCACACGTGTCCAAAAAGGACACACCAAGGAACTTTTAAAAGTCAACGGGGAGTCAGCAGCGCCCTGCACCTGCGGAGCTCTGCATTTTAATGCAATAGGATGGCTGCCCTTAAGCTGACCCCTGGAGGACATCCTGCCTGGTTGGGGTTGTAAAACACAAAAGAGAGCAGCGCCATCTAAGTGCAGCAATGTTAAAACATTTTTAATATAGGACAGACAATTTGGAACTCACAAGCGACTATGTGTCAAAAAAAGTTGAGCGGGTGACGTACAACGCGTACGACGGCACTATAAAGGGGAAGTTCCATTCCAACGGTGCCACCCTTTGGGCTGCTTTTGCGGATCTCATGTTAGTATAAGTTTGGTGAGAGACGATTCACGCTTTTCAGCCTTGTGCTTTTCGGTCCGTTACAGCGTGACGAATGTGATATCTTCATTATGAACGCTAGTTTTACCAGAAAGAGTGCTCCCGTCTCATACTTGATTCTGAGCATGCGCGGGTTTTTTTGCCCGTCGGAAAACCATACAGACGAACGGTTTTCCCACCAGTATTTTTACCTGACGGGAAAAAAAAGAGATCTTGTTCTCTTTTTTTGTCCGGCAGTTTTCCCGTCTGAAAAACTGCGATGGAGCATACACATGGCCGTTATTCCCGACGAAAAGCTCTCATAGCAGTTTTCCCATCGGAAAAAACAGTCGTGTGTACAAGGCATTAGTCCCCCTGAGCCATGATTGCATAGCTCCCAACTGTCCCTGATTTTAAGGGACTGTCCCTGATTTGGAGCAAAGTTCCTCTGTCCCTCTTTTTCCCTCATTTTGGTCTGATCTATATATTTGTATATAAAATGCACTTTTTACCTTTCAAAAAGTGTTTCCTAGTGCTAAACCTTTCATCCAAATTCTAAATTTCTGCATTTGTAAATTTAAAAGCCAATATAAAGGAATTGTAGTGGTAAAAAAAAGCCCTTGTTAATTTAATTAAGCTTTTTTTTGGTTAATTCTCCTTTAAGGGGGTGCGACAGGGGGCGTGTCTTATGCCTACATACATTTGCTAGTAGGTGTTCCTCATTCCCATCTCAAAATGTTGGGAGGTATGTGATTGGCCAATCATCAGACACTAATGCACTGCGATCTCGCAGTGTATTATGGGGCGTTCCGCGCCACTCGAATTTCCCGCAAACGCCCCATATTGTTCGCTGTTCAACTCGAACATCTAGCTCATTCTTACCTATAAGGAATCTTTCTGCTGGTTTCCTTAAATTGTCTCTTACAGCCAGCCAGACATCCCACAGAGACATTGGCAACTCAGAGCAATGTAGCCATATTGATTTCACCTGCAAAGGAAGCAATTGTTGTTCATTCAGTGATCTGTAAGCCTATATTATACTGCTTGTCTGCAGAAGTGCCTTATCGACAACCATTAGCATTGTCCGAGCAAGCTGTGAAAACTATTACTCATACTGTGCCACTTCTGTAAGCTATCATATTCCAGTTGTGATTCAATTTCTACATCGTAAAGGAATGCAAAGGCATCAATGTGGTATTAATTCCCCCTAATTCTTAGGTATGCTTGGTAAGTCTTGCCTATAGGTCAGTGTAAAAAGGGGCTGCTCTCAATCTGAGGTCTAATTTTTGGTGTAATAGATATAAAGTTACAGGTGTTTCCAACAGTTGATTCGATTTCC
The DNA here is from genome assembly GCA_029206835.1 of Rana muscosa. Classification (NCBI taxonomy): domain Eukaryota; kingdom Metazoa; phylum Chordata; class Amphibia; order Anura; family Ranidae; genus Rana; species Rana muscosa. The sequence continues at coordinate 966,747,347 of CM055117.1, read as the reverse complement.
AATTAACTACATGTACAATGCCTTGAAAAGGTATTCACACCCCTTGGAATTTTCCACATTTAGTCATGTTACAACCAAAAACATAAATGTATGTTATTGGGGTTTTATGTGATAGACCAACACAAAGTGGCACATAATTGTGAAGTGGAAGGAAAATGATAAATGATTTTCTTAATTTTTTTTACATATAAATATCTGAAAAGTGTGGCATTTATATTCAGCCCCCCTGAGTCAATACTTTGTAGAACTAACTTTTGCTGCAATTACAGCTGAAAGTCTTTCTGGGGATGTCTCTACCAGCTTTGTACATCTAGAGAGGGACATTTTGCCCATTTTTCTTTGCAAAATAGCTCAAGCTCTGTCAGTTTGGATGGAGATTGTCTGTGAACAGCAATTTTCAAGTCTTGCCACAGATTCTCAATTGGATTTAGGTCTGGACTTTGACTGGGCCGTTATAGCACATGAATATGCTTTGATCTAAACCATTCCATTGTAGCTCTGGCTGTATGTTTAGGGCCGTTGGCCTGCTGGAAGGCGAACCTCCACCCCAGTCTTAAGTCTTTTACAGACTCTGATGCCTCGTACACACGACCGGTTTTCCCGTCAGATAAAAAAACAATGGTTTTTCCGACAGAATTCCTCTCAAGCCTGCCTTGCATACAGACGGTCACACAAAAGTCCGGTGAACTTTTGACTGCCAAGAACACGGTGACGTAAAAGACTACGACGAGCTGACAAAATTAGGTTCTATGCTTCCGAGCATACGTCAAATTGTTTCCGAACATGTGCGTTTTTTTTCCCGTCGGAAAAGCATACAGACGAATGGTTTTCCCGCTAGGATTTTTTCCTGACGGGAAAAAAGAGCTCCTGCTCTCTTTTTTTTTTCCCGACAGTTTTCCCGTCGGAAAAACTCAGACGGAGCATACACACACGGCCGGGATTCCCAGCCAAAAGCTCTCATCGCAGTTTTTCCGACGGGAAAACTGGTCGTGAGTACGAGGCATTACAGGTTTTCTTCTAAGATTGCCATGTATTTGGCTCCATCCATCTCCATCTCCATCAACTCTGACCAGCTTCCCTGTCCCTGCTGAAGAAAAGCATCCACACAACATGATGCTTTCACAGTGGGGACGGTGTATTCAGGGTGATGTGCAGTGTTAGTTTTCCGCCACACATAGGATTTTAATTTTAGACCAAAAAGTTACATTTTGGTCTCATCTGACCAGAGCACCTTCTTCCACATGTTTGCTGTGGCCCCCACATGGCTTCTTGCAAACTGCAAACAGGACTTCTTATGTCTTTCTTTCAACAATGGCTTTCTTCTGGCTACTCTTCCATAAGGGCCAGATTTGTGGAGTGGACAACTAATTGTTTGCCTGTGGACAGATTTTCCCACCTGAGCTCCTTCAGAGTTACCATGGACCTCTTGGCTGCTTCTCTGATTGCTCTCCTTGCCCGGCCTGTCAGTTTAGGTGGAGGGCCATGTCTTGGTAGGTTTGCAGTTGTGCCATACTCCATTTTCGGATGATGAATTGAACAGTGCTCCTTGAGATGTTCAAAGCTTGGGCTATTTCTTTATAACCTAACCCTGCTTTACACTTCTCCACAACTTTATCTCTGACCTGTCTGTGTTCCTTGGCCTTCATGATGCTGTTTTTTTACTAAGGTTCTGTAACAAACCTTCACAGAACAGCTGTATTTATGCAGAGATTAAATTACACACAGGTGGACTCTATTTACTAATTAGATGACTTCTGAAGGCAATTGGTTCCACTGGATTTTAGTTAGGGGTATCAGAGTAAAATGGGCTGAATACAAATACACGCCAGACTTTTTAGATATTTATTTGTAAAAAAATGTGAAAACCATTTATTATTTTCCTTCCACTTCACTATCATGTGCCACTTTGTGTTGGTCTATCACATAAAATGCCAATAAAAATACAATTATGTTTTTGGTTGTAACATGAAAAAATGTGGAAAATTTCAAGAGGTATGAATACTTTTTCAAGGCACTGTAGAAGTGAAACTGTAGATAAAATTACTTTCTATGTTGCTTTGAGGTGTTCTGTTGTTTATGTGTCTAACCTAATAATTCACATGTTAAAGCTGGTATTAATCATAAACTTTAGAATTCGTTTTGTGGGCTAAAAAAAACAACACAGTTGGTTTATTGCATTCCAAAAAAGCAGGTTAATAAGTGCATTGTACTAGTTATTAAACTTGGTTGTCTTTTTCCATTTCCTCTCACAGGAACATTGGAAGCATCTACAGAATTCTTTCAAGCATTAGTGCTGCCAGTAACCTCTTGTGTGTCTGCCAACTATCATATCCTAGGGTAGTCCTGAACAGATTGCATTATGAGTACACAGTGCTGTATAAAATATTGGGTGCATCAATCTTATTAGAGGAGATCCTTAAGAATACAATTTATCATACTTTGCTAATCCTAAAAGACATTTAATGGGACGTCTTATCTTAAAATCTATTAATAAAATTACAGTAATGTCTATATTTTTAGCTAGCAGTGATATTGCCAATATACTTTTAGTGCACTATGTTGAACTGAATATTATATGTTGTTTTACTACTGGAAGCACAAAATGATCTTTTCTACTTTAATTAATTTGTGGCAAACTTGGACACTGCTAATACACTGAGTGCATGACTCTTCTATTGAATACAAATTCAATTGATTATATCTGCCTAAGATGCTGCTTTGAATATGTTGGCAGCTACGTAAGCTAAATAAACATGAACATCAATCCTCTTTAGAAAGGATTTTGGATTATAAAGCATTATAAAGCATTCACAAACCTGTAATTGTCTTGTACAATGTGTTTTAAGGCAATAGAGTGAAAGGTTAACAATGAAAATTTAAGTCAGTTTACTTTTATAGCCAATAACTATCTATTACTTGTTTTCCTGACTTCAAGAACAGACATCAAGAGTACAGCTGGTTCTCTGTTACTGTAAGCATTGTGATGGTAGGGATATTGTGCTTTTCCCAAGGTGATCATAAGCTCAATACTCGACCATTAAGGAAAGATTTGCCCCCTTAAGGACCAGGCCATTTTTTGCAATACAACTGTAGCGGCCTCACTCTCTCCCTCTCTTGTATCTTTTGTTCTTGGCTGTTGTCTAGGGGTACTCTGGAGGAGAGAGTGCAGGACACTACGCCCAGCTTTCACCTTAAATGTATATGAGGTTTTAGCAAAGTCTCTTTAGATTACCCTCGGGTCTGCATTCTGCATATGGAGCCTCCGCTTCTTCCGTGGAGGTGTATCTGCCAGTAATAGAGCCCCACACCATTTAAAAGTTCAACACTCCTTTATTTCTTCAATACCAGAATGAACATACTCAGTTGAACTTCCATAACAGACAGACAGGGGTGTGGATACGAGTAGGCCCAGGCACAATGAACTCTCCTATCCCTTTCTCGTGCGGATAGGCCTGGCGCACGGTCTCTGCCACTAACCGTGAAGTTGGTAGCTGCCACCTACCGGGTGAACTAGTTGGGGCCCCTGCCACAGGACTGAGTAACGGTCTTTGCCACTGACCGGAGTAGCCGTCTCTGCCACAGACCTTAGAACATGGACCACCTTCCGTATGAACACGGCCCCTGTTTGGCGAGGACATCCATCCCGGCGGTCTCCGGAGGCCCTGTACCGGCAATCTGCTGCACCAGATCTACGGGAAGGTCACCTGCGCGGTCCCTTACGCCTGGATTCAGACACCCGATTCTGTGGGTGTCTTAGGACGATTCCTCCCGGGCGGATCCCAGTGGAAGAAGCTGGGCCCCAGGCCTGAATGATGCACCCCACCCCAGACTAAGGGTGTCTGGGGTGACTCCCGAACTCCACGTGTCCCGGCCTAGGCCGCCTGGACACCGACCGCTGGACAGCAGCCCTCAGGCTAAAAGGTGCCTGGGACTCGGACCTCGTGGTGAAGATGTCCGCCCCTTTTATAGCCTCTCCCAGCCAGCACAGCGGGTTCCCCGCCCCGCTGCACAACAGCCGCGAGAGACCAAAAAGGGTACGGCACTCCAGTGATGGTTCAACCCCGGCTAAAAGTGACAGCGCCACCTGCTGGGCTGCAGGGAACTGAACATCACTGATGTCTCCACCCGAATCAGCATACTGAAAAGGTACCTACCCGCTACACTCTCCCCCCGGTTATTTGACACTGGTCCCCAGTGTCTGGGGTAAACTATGCCAAAAACTGACATAGCCTAGTCCAGAAACTGACTAAAAATGTCAAAAATACAAAAAGTTTTTTTTTTTTTTTTAAACTAACTAAACCGTTGTGCCTGAGCCGAACATGAAATGGGAGGGAAGGGAAACAAACAACACCTAACAACAAACATATTCACAAATCACAGTAACACTTTCCCCACCCATCCTAACTAAGACCCGCCCCTTTTCCGCGGTCTTGATGGGACGTTCTCCTGCAGAGGGGAAAAGAAACATTAACACACGTAACCCTGACACATATGTTCGTGTAAGAACGAAAAAACGTCTCCGTAAAGAAATCCTTTCCTTCTGTAAGTGTGTGTGTGTGAAAAGTGAATATCGATGCGCAACACTGCCACCTGGTGACAGTGTCACGGTAACTGCACCTGTTGAAGACTTTTTGTTTTCCATCTTCTTCTGCAGCTCTAACTACCCCAAAGTCCACAATCACTCTGTAAAAAGGAAAAACTGAAGGACAACCACGGCAACAGTCCTCCAATTCCTCCAAGGAGCACAAACACCCGTTAAACTCGGGTACAGTCACTGGGTTTCCGGGTAACAGAACAACAACCCCGGAAAGTTCAGCAGCAGTAGACTAAGCAAGAACTGAGTATTTTTCCTCCTACAGATAGAACCTTGGGTGCGGCAGGACAAGAGGCTTCAAATGCTGGTCCATTGTCTCTAAATGGTACTCGACATCCTTCCCTTCTTTCCGTCGAATCAGCACCTTTTCCGCGTGGATGTGCCAACCCAACATCCATTCCGCCTTACAGTCCTTGAAGCGTTGAGATGCTTTGGGGGAACACGCGAGGTACCTGCGGGCATGTGGGACCTGAATGTGCGTCCACACAAAGTCATTGTACCAGCGTTCCCTGCAAACCTCCACCTCATACAAAAGTTCCTTAGACAAATACGGGTATTCCCACCCATATTTGCTGGCAACCTTTTGGCGTTGTAGTCTCGCTAACGGAGGCATGGTATGGCAATCTCCTTCTCCCGGCAGAACAATAGCATCCAGGTGCCGAGGCACTTTGATCACCTCCATCCTGGGCATAGGTGCCCGCAACAACAGTCTCTTTCCCCCAGTACTAAATGCAGGTGGCACCGGGGGTGGAAGGGCAGACTGGGGACAGGATCCCTCCTCAGGCGCTGGTGCCTCCACCCGGGTTGTACTATCCCCTGTTGACATACAGTGGGGCAAAAAAGTATTTTGTCAGCCACCAATTGTGCAAGTTCTCCCACTTAAAAAGATGAGAGAGGCCTGTAATTGTCATCATAGGTAAACCTCAACTATGAGAGACAAAATGTGGAAACAAATCCAGACAATCACATTGTCTGATTTGTAAAGATTTTTTTTGCAAATTATGGTGGAAAATAAGTATTTGGTCAATATCAAAAGTTCATCTCAATACTTTGTTATATATCCTTTGTTGGCAATGACAGAGGTCAAACGTTTTCTGTAAGTCTTCACAAGGTTGTCACACACTGTTGCTGGTATGTTGGCCCATTCCTCCATGCAGATCTCCTCTAGAGCAGTGATGTTTTGGGGCTGTCGCTGGGCAACACGGACTTTCTACTCCCTCCAAAGGTTTTCTATGGGGTTGAGATCTGGAGACTGGCTAGGCCACTCCAGGACCTTGAAATGCTTCTTATGAACCCACTCCTTCGTTGCCCGGGTGGTGTGTTTGGGATCATTGTCATGCTGAAAGACCCAGCCACGTTTCATCTTTAATGCCCTTGCTGATGGGAGGAGGTTTGCACTCAAAATCTCAAGATACATGGCCCCATTCATTCTTTCATGTACACGGATCAGTCGTCCTGTTCCCTTTGCAGAAAAACAGCCCCAAAGCATGATGTTGCCACCCCCATGCTTCACAGTAGGTATGGTGTTCTTTGGTTGCAACTCAGCATTCTCTCTCCTCCAAACATGAAGAGTTGTGTTTCTACCAAACAGTTCTACTTTGGTTTCATCTGACCATATGACATTCTCCCAATCTTCTTCTGGATCATCCAAATGCTCTCTAGCAAACCTCAGACGGGCCCGGACATGTACTGGCTTAAGCAGGGGGACACGTCTGGCACTGCAGGATCTGAGTCCCTGGCAGCGTAGTGTGTTACTGATGGTAGCCTTTGTTACGTTGGTCCCAGCTCTCTGCAGGTCATTCACTAGGTCCCCCCTTTGCTCACCGTTCTTGTGATCATTTTGAACCCACGGGGTGAGATCTTGCGTGGAGCCCCAGATTGAGGGAGATTATCAGTGGTCTTGTATGTCTTCCATTTTCTAATTATTGCTCCCACAGTTGATTTCTTCACACCAAGCTGCTTGCCTATTGCAGATTCAGTCTTCCCAGCCTGGTGCAGGTCTACAATTTTGTTTCTGGTGTCCTTCGACAGCTCTTTGGTCTTTACCATAGTGGAGTTTGGAGTGTGTCTGTTTGAGGTTGTGGACAGGTGTCTTTTATACTGATAACAAGTTTAAACAGGTGCCGTTAATACAGGTAATGAGTGGAGGACAGAGGAGCCTCTTAAAGAAGAAGATACAGGTCTGTGAGAGCCAGAAATCTTGCTTGTTTGTAGGTGACCAAATACTTATTTTCCACCATAATTTGCAAAAAAAAATATTTCCAAATCAGACAATGTGATTGTCTGGATTTGTTTCCACATTTTGTCTCTCATAGTTGAGGTATATCTATGATGACAATTACAGGCCTCTCTCATCTTTTTAAGTGGGAGAACTTGCACAATTGGTGGCTGACTAAATACTTTTTTGCCCCACTGTAGATGGATCCCTGACTCTGCGGGACGAGGAGAGAGGCATCTTGTCCCAGCCCTTTTGAGCAAAAAGTTTGTCTATGACGATGTCGTCTCCCAACTCGGAGAGCGACTCTAGGTCGGAGGTGTCACACTCTTCCGCGGGCAGGTAGCCTGTAGTAGAGACTGAATCGCTACCTCCCGTGAACACACAGGGCTGTGACTCCCCGACACCCCCGCCTGAACACCAAGTCCCTTTGCCCGGCTTACCTCGGCCCATACTTGAGGAGGGATGTCTGGGACTCTTCCTACCAGATCCATCCAGGGCGGGCAGGACGATCCACCGCGACCGCTGGACGAGGCTACCATGCCGGTCTTCCTCTTCGGCGGTGGACACTGGGAAGCAGTGGTGACCGAGTCAGCATCCTCGGATTTCTCCCGTATCTCTCTGACCACGACCTCCCCCGCGGTCGCTGCAGTGTGCACAGAGGCGGCTGTCAAAGCAGTGATTTCTCCTTCCTGAGTGGTGGTGCCTGTAGTGCGGTTGAGGTGGATGGTTTTTGGCTTTTCGATAGGTGGTTCCACCTCAAATAAGAACTCCCCGCAGGCCTCGCAGTGCCCGAATGGCTTCAGCTAACACACCAGTCCCGAACAGCCAGGACAAATCAAACCCAGGGTCTCAACGTCCATGCATGAGTACAGGGGGAATCGTCCCCGGGGCTTTAGCCGGATCCCTGTATCCGTTAACGGAGCAGCAGTAGTAGTCAAACTCGTGGTAGAAGGATGAAGTGGAATCCACAATGTATTTCCAAACATGGCGACTCTCTGCTGATCCATTGCGCACTGCAAGGTTGGCGCCAAAGTCCCCACGTGTAGTCCTTCACACGACTGGACTCCTCCCCTTTTTCACCCCAGTTCGCGGGCTTACCCCTCTCGGCCTAGGTCACGCCCACGAACTGAGCAGGGAGGGTGTGCCTCTTGATGCAGTGGCCAACATGGCCGACCTACTCGGAACTCTTCCGGGCAGACACGTTCAAACTCCACAACTTCAGCTCCATAGTCACACAAACACATCCCGGACACGATGCCCCCACGTGTAGTGGCATCACTCTCTCCCTCTCTTGTATCTGTTGTTATTGGCTGTTGTCTAGGGGTACTCTGGAGGAGAGAGTGCAGGACACTACGCCCAGCTTTCACCTTAAATGTATATGAGGTTTTAGCAAAGTCTCTTTAGATTACCTTCGGGTCTGCATTCTGCATATGGAGCCTCCGCTTCTTCCGTGGAGGTGTATCTGCCAGTAATAGAGCCCCACACCATTTAAAAGTTCAACACTCCTTTATTTCTTCAATACCAGAATGAACATACTCAGTTGAACTTCCATAACAGACAGACAGGGGTGTGGATACGAGTAGGCCCAGGCACAATGAACTCTCCTATCCCTTTCTCGTGCAGATAGGCCTGGCACACGGTCTCTGCCACAGACCGTGAAGTTGGTAGCTGCCACCTACCGGGTGAACTAGTTGGGGCCCCTGCCACAGGCCTGAGTAACGGTCTTTGCCACTGACCGGAGTAGCGGTCTCTGCCACAGACCTTAGAACATGGACCACCTTCCGTATAAACACGGCCCCTGTTTGGCGAGGACATCCATCCCGACGGTATCCGGAGGCCCTGTCCCGGTACTGGCAATCTGCTGCACCAGATCTATGGGAAGGTCATCTGCGCGATCCCTTACGTCTGGATTCAGACACCCGATTCTGTGGGTGTCTTAGGACGATTCCTCCCGGGCGGATCCCAGTGGAAGAAGCTCGGCCCCAGGCCTGAATGATGCACCCCACCCCAGACTGAGGGTGTCTGGGGTGACTCCCGAACTCCACGTGTCCAGGCCTAGGCCGCCTGGACACCGACCGCTGGACAGCAGCCCTCAGGCTAAAGGTGCCTGGGACTCGGACCTCGTGGTGAAGATGTCCGCCCCTTTTATAGCCTCTCCCAGCCAGCACAGCGGGTTCCCCGCCCCGCTGCACAACAGCCGCGAGAGACCAAAAAGGGTACGGCACTCCAGTGATGGTTCAACCCCGGCTCAAAGTGACAGCGCCACCTGCTGGGCCGCAGATAACTGAACATCACTGATGTCTCCACCCGAATCAGCATACTGAAAGGTACCTACCCGCTACACAACATTGCATCGGTTTAACTGAGAATTGCGCATTCGTGCGACGCTGTACCCAAACAAAATTAGAGCTTACTTTTGGTGGAATTTGATCAGCTCTGGGATTTTTATTTTTTGCGCTATAAACAAACAAAGAGCGACATCAATTTTGGCAATTCGCACAGGAGAGCCGACCTGCCGCAGTATATATGCGTGAACTGGTTGGCTAATGGTTAATCTATATTAAATAAACAGGGTATCTCTACCCATTGCAAACATTGTTAAAAATAGCAATTCCCTTTCTGCATTGTAGAGATGTGGAGCTCTAGGATTAATTCAGTACCAATTCCTTTATATGTGCTCTGGCTTAGTATAAGGGGCTTGGTTGTTAACAGTTAGAGGAATGGTATATACAGTATGTTCAGGGCTTGGTGCCAGAAATGTGATACTAGAGCTTAGGGGCATTGGAGCTAAGAAAAACCCATCTGCCGAGACCGAAATATTACAGGCTAGTAACTAGATGCTAATGGTTAGAGGCCAATTACCATCGTGAGTGTGGTATGGAATCTTAATAATAATAAATATGGGGAATTTTAATTACATAGAATTTAGTGTTTTGCGCTATTGGTAAATTATAAATAAAAGGGTAGTGTCTGACTATAAGTACAAAGGGAAACACAAAGCAGCGCCTACTGAGCGTAGCAGTCAATGTAAATTTATTGGAATTAAAACCAGATGCAAGTAAAACACTCACAAACGAATAGATTAGAAAAGCTTATCTGAATGGGAGTACAAATCATCCGCTCTTCCCAGGAAGGAGGTGCTGTATTTCCGGATGCTGGGGAGAGATGATATCTCTAGGTGTCCTCTCGAGTGTCCTCAGCGTTGAGCGGAACCACACGTTCACAGCAGCGGTGACGGGGGACAACTTCCCTGGAACATAGCAGCAACGATCACTTCCGGGTCGTGGGGTCAGCGGGAGGGTGCGCGCGTTCGAAGCATGCGTGCTTCTTCATCAGGCTTTATATATAAACAATTTTTTACTATTTTTTAGGTTCTTTTTATGACTGTTGGTCCGTTTTATATGGGACCACTTTTTTATATTATATATGTCCCCTTCTTTTATATTGTTCTTATCTATTTCTTAAACCCTTTAATGACTATTGTCAGCGCTAGGATATAACATCTAGTGGCTGCAGTTTATTTCCGGTTCCCATGGTGATAGTAGGCAGCCTATCAGGTAGCTCCTGATTAGGGATGAGCTTCGTGTTCGAGTCGAACATACGTTCGACTCGAACATCGGCTGTTCGATCGTTCGACGAAGATCGAACGATTTGGGCCGTTCGCGCCAAATTCGAGTGACGCGAACGGCCCACAATGCACTACGCCATCGCAGTGTCATCCAGGCGCTGTGATTGGCCAAGCATGCACTGTGACCCCGCATGCTTGGCCAATCACAGCGCCGGCAGCGAGGAGAGCAATGATTGGCCACAGGCAGGATGCCTGTGGCCAATTATTGCTGAGGGTGTTTAGTACACGCCCCACACTATAAAAGGCCGCCAGCACGGCGGCCTAGTGTAGTGTGTTCCGGAGCAGGGATAGAACAGCATAGGCAGGGACAGTGACTTTTATTTCTTTCTTGCTTAACCTGGATTCCTTTAGTTTAGGGAAAGAGAAGGATAGGTAGGGAGAGTGTCAGTGTGTTTTGTGCTTGTGCTATAGTGTGCTTAAAAAAAACATTTTTTCTAGGGACAGAAAACTGTAGGTAGGGAGAGTGTCAGTTTCTTTCACTGTGCAAGTCCTTGTTTCTAGGGACCTGGAAGGACAGTGAGTGAATTCTCCTTGTGCTATATTGTGCTTAAAAAAAACATTTTTTCTAGGGACAGAAAACTGTAGGTAGGGAGAGTGTCAGTTTCTTTCACTGTGCAAGTCCTTGTTTCTAGGGACCTGGAAGGACAGTGAGTGAATTCTCCTTGTGCTATATTGTGCTTAAAAAAAACATTTTTTCTAGGGACAGAAAACTGTAGGTAGGGAGAGTGTCAGTTTCTTTCACTGTGCAAGTCCTTGTTTCCAGGGACCTGGAAGGACAGTGAGTGAATTCTCCTTGTGCTATATTGTGCTTAAAAAAAACATTTTTTCTAGGGACAGAAAACTGTAGGTAGGGAGAGTGTCAGTTTCTTTCACTGTGCAAGTCCTTGTTTCCAGGGACCTGGAAGGACAGTGAGTGAATTCTCCTTGTGCTATATTGTGCTTAAAAAAAACATTTTTTCTAGGGACAGAAAACTGTAGGTAGGGAGAGTGTCAGTTTCTTTCACTGTGCAAGTCCTTGTTTCCAGGGACCTGGAAGGACAGTGAGTGAATGCTCCTTGTGCTATAGTGTGCTTAAAAAAAACATTTTTTCTAGGGACAGAAAACTCTAGGTAGGGAGAGTGTCAGTTTCTTTCACTGTGCAAGTCCTTGTTTCTAGGGACTGGGAAGGACAGTGAGTGAATTCTCCTTGTGCTATAGTGTGCTTAAAAAAAACATTTTTTCTAGGGACAGAAAACTCTAGGTAGGGAGAGTGTCAGTTTCTTTCACTGTGCAAGTCCTTGTTTCTAGGGACTGGGAAGGACAGTGAGTGAATTCTCCTTGTGCTATAGTGTGCTTAAAAAAAACATTTTTTCTAGGGACAGAAAACTGTAGGTAGGGAGAGTGTCAGTTTCTTTCACTGTGCAAGTCCTTGTTTCTAGGGACCTGGAAGGACAGTGAGTGAATTCTCCTTGTGCTATATTGTGCTTAAAAAAAACATTTTTTCTAGGGACAGAAAACTGTAGGTAGGGAGAGTGTCAGTTTCTTTCACTGTGCAAGTCCTTGTTTCTAGGGACCTGGAAGGACAGTGAGTGAATTCTCCTTGTGCTATATTGTGCTTAAAAAAAACATTTTTTCTAGGGACAGAAAACTGTAGGTAGGGAGAGTGTCAGTTTCTTTCACTGTCAAAGTCCTTGTTTCCAGGGACCTGGAAGGACAGTGAGTGAATTCTCCTTGTGCTATATTGTGCTTAAAAAAAACATTTTTTCTAGGGACAGAAAACTGTAGGTAGGGAGAGTGTCAGTTTCTTTCACTGTGCAAGTCCTTGTTTCTAGGGACCTGGAAGGACAGTGAGTGAATTCTCCTTGTGCTATATTGTGCTTAAAAAAAACATTTTTTCTAGGGACAGAAAACTGTAGGTAGGGAGAGTGTCAGTTTCTTTCACTGTGCAAGTCCTTGTTTCCAGGGACCTGGAAGGACAGTGAGTGAATGCTCCTTGTGCTATAGTGTGCTTAAAAAAAACATTTTTTCTAGGGACAGAAAACTCTAGGTAGGGAGAGTGTCAGTTTCTTTCACTGTGCAAGTCCTTGTTTCCAGGGACCTGGAAGGACAGTGAGTGAATTCTCCTTGTGCTATAGTGTGCTTAAAAAAAACATTTTTTCTAGGGACAGAAAACTGTAGGTATGGAGAGTGTCAGTTTCTTTCACTGTGCAAGTCCTTGTTTCCAGGGACCTGGAAGGACAGTGAGTGAATTCTCCTTGTGCTATATTGTGCTTAAAAAAAACATTTTTTCTAGGGACAGAAAACTGTAGGTAGGGAGAGTGTCAGTTTCTTTCACTGTGCAAGTCCTTGTTTGTAGGGACCTGGAAGGACAGTGAGTGAATTCTCCTTGTGCTATATTGTGCTTAAAAAATTTTTTTTTCTAGGGACAGAAAACTGTAGGTAGGGAGAGTGTCAGTTTCTTTCACTGTGCAAGTCCTTGTTTCTAGGGACCTGGAAGGACAGTGAGTGAATTCTCCTTGTGCTATATTGTGCTTAAAAAAAACATTTTTTCTAGGGACAGAAAACTGTAGGTAGGGAGAGTGTCAGTTTCTTTCACTGTGCAAGTCCTTGTTTCTAGGGACCTGGAAGGACAGTGAGTGAATTCTCCTTGTGCTATATTGTGCTTAAAAAAATTTTTTTTCTAGGGACAGAAAACTGTAGGTAGGGAGAGTGTCAGTTTCTTTCACTGTGCAAGTCCTTGTTTCCAGGGACCTGGAAGGACAGTGAGTGAATTCTCCTTGTGCTATATTGTGCTTAAAAAAAACATTTTTTCTAGGGACAGAAAACTGTAGGTAGGGAGAGTGTCAGTTTCTTTCACTGTGCAAGTCCTTGTTTCTAGGGACCTGGAAGGACAGTGAGTGAATTCTCCTTGTGCTATATTGTGCTTAAAAAAAACATTTTTTCTAGGGACAGAAAACTGTAGGTAGGGAGAGTGTCAGTTTCTTTCACTGTGCAAGTCCTTGTTTCCAGGGACCTGGAAGGACAGTGAGTGAATGCTCCTTGTGCTATAGTGTGCTTAAAAAAAACATTTTTTCTAGGGACAGAAAACTCTAGGTAGGGAGAGTGTCAGTTTCTTTCACTGTGCAAGTCCTTGTTTCCAGGGACCTGGAAGGACAGTGAGTGAATTCTCCTTGTGCTATAGTGTGCTTAAAAAAAACATTTTTTCTAGGGACAGAAAACTGTAGGTAGGGAGAGTGTCAGTTTCTTTCACTGTGCAAGTCCTTGTTTCCAGGGACCTGGAAGGACAGTGAGTGAATTCTCCTTGTGCTATATTGTGCTTAAAAAAAACATTTTTTCTAGGGACAGAAAACTGTAGGTAGGGAGAGTGTCAGTTTCTTTCACTGTGCAAGTCCTTGTTTCTAGGGACCTGGAAGGACAGTGAGTGAATTCTCCTTGTGCTATATTGTGCTTAAAAAAAACATTTTTTCTAGGGACAGAAAACTGTAGGTAGGGAGAGTGTCAGTTTCTTTCACTGTGCAAGTCCTTGTTTCCAGGGACCTGGAAGGACAGTGAGTGAATTCTCCTTGTGCTATATTGTGCTTAAAAAAAACATTTTTTCTAGGGACAGAAAACTGTAGGTAGGGAGAGTGTCAGTTTCTTTCACTGTGCAAGTCCTTGTTTCTAGGGACCTGGAAGGACAGTGAGTGAATTCTCCTTGTGCTATATTGTGCTTAAAAAAAACATTTTTTCTAGGGACAGAAAACTGTAGGTAGGGAGAGTGTCAGTTTCTTTCACTGTGCAAGTCCTTGTTTCCAGGGACCTGGAAGGACAGTGAGTGAATGCTCCTTGTGCTATAGTGTGCTTAAAAAAAAACATTTTTTCTAGGGACAGAAAACTCTAGGTAGGGAGAGTGTCAGTTTCTTTCACTGTGCAAGTCCTTGTTTCCAGGGACCTGGAAGGACAGTGAGTGAATTCTCCTTGTGCTATAGTGTGCTTAAAAAAAACATTTTTTCTAGGGACAGAAAACTGTAGGTAGGGAGAGTGTCAGTTTCTTTCACTGTGCAAGTCCTTGTTTCCAGGGACCTGGAAGGACAGTGAGTGAATTCTCCTTGTGCTATATTGTGCTTAAAAAAAACATTTTTTCTAGGGACAGAAAACTGTAGGTAGGGAGAGTGTCAGTTTCTTTCACTGTGCAAGTCCTTGTTTCTAGGGACTGGGAAGGACAGTGAGTGAATTCTCCTTGTGCTATAGTGTGCTTAAAAAAAACATTTTTTCTAGGGACAGAAAACTGTAGGTAGGGAGAGTGTCAGTTTCTTTCACTGTGCAAGTCCTTGTTTCTAGGGACTGGGAAGGACAGTGAGTGAATTCTCCTTGTGCTATAGTGTGCTTAATAAAAACATTTTTTCTAGGGACAGAAAACTGTAGGTAGGGAGAGTGTCAGTTTCTTTCACTGTGCAAGTCCTTGTTTCTAGGGACCTGGAAGGACAGTGAGTGAATTCTCCTTGTGCTATATTGTGCTTAAAAAAAAACATTTTTTCTAGGGACAGAAAACTGTAGGTAGGGAGAGTGTCAGTTTCTTTCACTGTGCAAGTCCTTGTTTCCAGGGACCTGGAAGGACAGTGAGTGAATTCTCCTTGTGCTATATTGTGCTTAAAAAAAACATTTTTTCTAGGGACAGAAAACTGTAGGTAGGGAGAGTGTCAGTTTCTTTCACTGTGCAAGTCCTTGTTTCTAGGGACCTGGAAGGACAGTGAGTGAATTCTCCTTGTGCTATATTGTGCTTAAAAAAAACATTTTTTCTAGGGACAGAAAACTGTAGGTAGGGAGAGTGTCAGTTTCTTTCACTGTGCAAGTCCTTGTTTCTAGGGACCTGGAAGGACAGTGAGTGAATTCTCCTTGTGCTATATTGTGCTGAAAAAAAACATTTTTTCTAGGGACAGAAAACTGTAGGTAGGGAGAGTGTCAGTTTCTTTCACTGTGCAAGTCCTTGTTTCTAGGGACCTGGAAGGACAGTGAGTGAATTCTCCTTGTGCTATATTGTGCTTAAAAAAAACATTTTTTCTAGGGACAGAAAACTGTAGGTAGGGAGAGTGTCAGTTTCTTTCACTGTGCAAGTCCTTGTTTCTAGGGACCTGGAAGGACAGTGAGTGAATTCTCCTTGTGCTATATTGTGCTTAAAAAAAACTTTTTTTCTAGGGACAGAAAACTGTAGGTAGGGAGAGTGTCAGTTTCTTTCACTGTGCAAGTCCTTGTTTCCAGGGACCTGGAAGGACAGTGAGTGAATTCTCCTTGTGCTATATTGTGCTTAAAAAAAACATTTTTTCTAGGGACAGAAAACTGTAGGTAGGGAGAGTGTCAGTTTCTTTCACTGTGCAAGTCCTTGTTTCTAGGGACCTGGAAGGACAGTGAGTGAATTCTCCTTGTGCTATATTGTGCTTAAAAAAAACATTTTTTCTAGGGACAGAAAACTGTAGGTAGGGAGAGTGTCAGTTTCTTTCACTGTGCAAGTCCTTGTTTCCAGGGACCTGGAAGGACAGTGAGTGAATTCTCCTTGTGCTATATTGTGCTTAAAAAAAACATTTTTTCTAGGGACAGAAAACTGTAGGTAGGGAGAGTGTCAGTTTCTTTCACTGTGCAAGTCCTTGTTTCTAGGGACTGGGAAGGACAGTGAGTGAATTCTCCTTGTGCTATAGTGTGCTTAAAAAAAACATTTTTTCTAGGGACAGAAAACTGTAGGTAGGGAGAGTGTCAGTTTCTTTCACTGTGCAAGTCCTTGTTTCTAGGGACTGGGAAGGACAGTGAGTGAATTCTCCTTGTGCTATAGTGTGCTTAATAAAAACATTTTTTCTAGGGACAGAAAACTGTAGGTAGGGAGAGTGTCAGTTTCTTTCACTGTGCAAGTCCTTGTTTCTAGGGACCTGGAAGGACAGTGAGTGAATTCTCCTTGTGCTATATTGTGCTTAAAAAAAAACATTTTTTCTAGGGACAGAAAACTGTAGGTAGGGAGAGTGTCAGTTTCTTTCACTGTGCAAGTCCTTGTTTCCAGGGACCTGGAAGGACAGTGAGTGAATTCTCCTTGTGCTATATTGTGCTTAAAAAAAACATTTTTTCTAGGGACAGAAAACTGTAGGTAGGGAGAGTGTCAGTTTCTTTCACTGTGCAAGTCCTTGTTTCTAGGGACCTGGAAGGACAGTGAGTGAATTCTCCTTGTGCTATATTGTGCTTAAAAAAAACATTTTTTCTAGGGACAGAAAACTGTAGGTAGGGAGAGTGTCAGTTTCTTTCACTGTGCAAGTCCTTGTTTCTAGGGACCTGGAAGGACAGTGAGTGAATTCTCCTTGTGCTATATTGTGCTGAAAAAAAACATTTTTTCTAGGGACAGAAAACTGTAGGTAGGGAGAGTGTCAGTTTCTTTCACTGTGCAAGTCCTTGTTTCTAGGGACCTGGAAGGACAGTGAGTGAATTCTCCTTGTGCTATATTGTGCTTAAAAAAAACATTTTTTCTAGGGACAGAAAACTGTAGGTAGGGAGAGTGTCAGTTTCTTTCACTGTGCAAGTCCTTGTTTCTAGGGACCTGGAAGGACAGTGAGTGAATTCTCCTTGTGCTATATTGTGCTTAAAAAAAACATTTTTTCTAGGGACAGAAAACTGTAGGTAGGGAGAGTGTCAGTTTCTTTCACTGTGCAAGTCCTTGTTTCCAGGGACCTGGAAGGACAGTGAGTGAATTCTCCTTGTGCTATATTGTGCTTAAAAAAAACATTTTTTCTAGGGACAGAAAACTGTAGGTAGGGAGAGTGTCAGTTTCTTTCACTGTGCAAGTCCTTGTTTCTAGGGACCTGGAAGGACAGTGAGTGAATTCTCCTTGTGCTATATTGTGCTTAAAAAAAACATTTTTTCTAGGGACAGAAAACTGTAGGTAGGGAGAGTGTCAGTTTCTTTCACTGTGCAAGTCCTTGTTTCCAGGGACCTGGAAGGACAGTGAGTGAATGCTCCTTGTGCTATAGTGTGCTTAAAAAAAACATTTTTTCTAGGGACAGAAAACTCTAGGTAGGGAGAGTGTCAGTTTCTTTCACTGTGCAAGTCCTTGTTTCCAGGGACCTGGAAGGACAGTGAGTGAATTCTCCTTGTGCTATAGTGTGCTTAAAAAAAACATTTTTTCTAGGGACAGAAAACTGTAGGTAGGGAGAGTGTCAGTTTCTTTCACTGTGCAAGTCCTTGTTTCCAGGGACCTGGAAGGACAGTGAGTGAATTCTCCTTGTGCTATATTGTGCTTAAAAAAAACATTTTTTCTAGGGACAGAAAACTGTAGGTAGGGAGAGTGTCAGTTTCTTTCACTGTGCAAGTCCTTGTTTCTAGGGACCTGGAAGGACAGTGAGTGAATTCTCCTTGTGCTATATTGTGCTTAAAAAAAACATTTTTTCTAGGGACAGAAAACTGTAGGTAGGGAGAGTGTCAGTTTCTTTCACTGTGCAAGTCCTTGTTTCCAGGGACCTGGAAGGACAGTGAGTGAATTCTCCTTGTGCTATATTGTGCTTAAAAAAACATTTTTTCTAGGGACAGAAAACTGTAGGTAGGGAGAGTGTCAGTTTCTTTCACTGTGCAAGTCCTTGTTTCTAGGGACCTGGAAGGACAGTGAGTGAATTCTCCTTGTGCTATATTGTGCTTAAAAAAAACATTTTTTCTAGGGACAGAAAACTGTAGGTAGGGAGAGTGTCAGTTTCTTTCACTGTGCAAGTCCTTGTTTCCAGGGACCTGGAAGGACAGTGAGTGAATGCTCCTTGTGCTATAGTGTGCTTAAAAAAAACATTTTTTCTAGGGACAGAAAACTCTAGGTAGGGAGAGTGTCAGTTTCTTTCACTGTGCAAGTCCTTGTTTCCAGGGACCTGGAAGGACAGTGAGTGAATTCTCCTTGTGCTATAGTGTGCTTAAAAAAAACATTTTTTCTAGGGACAGAAAACTGTAGGTAGGGAGAGTGTCAGTTTCTTTCACTGTGCAAGTCCTTGTTTCCAGGGACCTGGAAGGACAGTGAGTGAATTCTCCTTGTGCTATATTGTGCTTAAAAAAAACATTTTTTCTAGGGACAGAAAACTGTAGGTAGGGAGAGTGTCAGTTTCTTTCACTGTGCAAGTCCTTGTTTCTAGGGACTGGGAAGGACAGTGAGTGAATTCTCCTTGTGCTATAGTGTGCTTAAAAAAAACATTTTTTCTAGGGACAGAAAACTGTAGGTAGGGAGAGTGTCAGTTTCTTTCACTGTGCAAGTCCTTGTTTCTAGGGACTGGGAAGGACAGTGAGTGAATTCTCCTTGTGCTATAGTGTGCTTAAAAAAAACATTTTTTCTAGGGACAGAAAACTGTAGGTAGGGAGAGTGTCAGTTTCTTTCACTGTGCAAGTCCTTGTTTCTAGGGACCTGGAAGGACAGTGAGTGAATTCTCCTTGTGCTATATTGTGCTTAAAAAAAAACATTTTTTCTAGGGACAGAAAACTGTAGGTAGGGAGAGTGTCAGTTTCTTTCACTGTGCAAGTCCTTGTTTCCAGGGACCTGGAAGGACAGTGAGTGAATTCTCCTTGTGCTATATTGTGCTTAAAAAAAACATTTTTTCTAGGGACAGAAAACTGTAGGTAGGGAGAGTGTCAGTTTCTTTCACTGTGCAAGTCCTTGTTTCTAGGGACCTGGAAGGACAGTGAGTGAATTCTCCTTGTGCTATATTGTGCTTAAAAAAAACATTTTTTCTAGGGACAGAAAACTGTAGGTAGGGAGAGTGTCAGTTTCTTTCACTGTGCAAGTCCTTGTTTCTAGGGACCTGGAAGGACAGTGAGTGAATTCTCCTTGTGCTATATTGTGCTGAAAAAAAACATTTTTTCTAGGGACAGAAAACTGTAGGTAGGGAGAGTGTCAGTTTCTTTCACTGTGCAAGTCCTTGTTTCTAGGGACCTGGAAGGACAGTGAGTGAATTCTCCTTGTGCTATATTGTGCTTAAAAAAAACATTTTTTCTAGGGACAGAAAACTGTAGGTAGGGAGAGTGTCAGTTTCTTTCACTGTGCAAGTCCTTGTTTCTAGGGACCTGGAAGGACAGTGAGTGAATTCTCCTTGTGCTATATTGTGCTTAAAAAAAACATTTTTTCTAGGGACAGAAAACTGTAGGTAGGGAGAGTGTCAGTTTCTTTCACTGTGCAAGTCCTTGTTTCAAGGGACAGAGAAGGACACCTGAAGGTAGCCCTTATTGCTTTTTTCCCATCTCCCTGCAGGCCATCTATTAGAATGTCTGGAAGGCAAACAAGGAGAGGCAGACAGTCAGGAGGCAATAAAAGAGGGCAAGCAGGCTCTGTGTCTGGGGGCAACAGTGCTGGTCGTGGACGCGGTGCATTGTCATCAGCACATGGCCATGGGACACGCTTGTCCTTCTTTTCCGCAGCTGGACATGTTGAGCCACATCATGCCGAAGACTTGGTAGAGTGGATGACCAAGCCCTCCTCCTCCTCCTCATCCTCTCTCACCCAGGCTCAGGGTACTGGCAAAGCAGCTGCCAAAGCGTCCTCTTCCCTGGTATCAATGTCAGACTCATCATCAGTCACTCCTTCCCTAGACCCACCATGTCCTCCTCCTGAGGAGTCCCCCGAACTGTTTGAGCACAGTGTTGGGTACATGCTCCAGGAGGATGCCCAGCGTTTCGAAGGGTCTGATGATGAAACCCAGCTACAGGAAGGCAGTAGGGTGAGAGCAGACAGAGGGGATGCTCAAGAAGGACACCAATCTGGCAGTCATGTTCCAGCAGCTGCAGCATACTGCCAGATTGGCTCCAGTGATGAGGAGGGAGGGGATGATGAGGTCACTGACTCCACGTGGGTGCCTAATAGGAGAGAGGAGGAGGAGGATGAGGAGGAGGCACATCTCCAACGAGACAGGATGCCCTTTGGTGGCCAGCGTAAGGGCAGTACACCGACGGAATCACACCGCAGAGCTCCGCCTGTGCAGGGCGCTGCCTCTGCCCGTCATTCAAAAAGTTCCTTGGTGTGGGCCTTTTTTGAGGCTAGTGCATCAGATCGCACAGCTGCTGTTTGCAACATATGTCTCAAGCGTATATCGCGTGGCCAAAACATCAGCCGCTTGGGTACCACATGCCTGACCAGACATATGTTGACCTGCCATGCAGCTCGTTGGCAAGCCTACCTCAAAGACCCACACCAAAGAACAAAGCGGACCTCTCCTTGCACCGCATCAGCTGGGATCTCCAACCCCACTATAACTTCAGTCCTCTCTGAAACATGCACTGAGAGGAATGAAGGTGTAGAATTAGGTGTGTCACAGCCAAGTACTTGCGGCCACTCTGCTAGCAGTACACCGACGTCCGATTCTAGCAGGCAAATTTCCCTGCCCCAGCTGCTGGACCGTCGAAAGAAGTTCACTCCCAGCCATCCACATGCCCAGCGGTTGAATGCTAGCTTGGCTAAATTGCTAGCGCTTCAACTGCTGCCTTTTCAGTTGGTAGACTCGGCCCCCTTCCGTGAGTTTGTGCAATGTGCGGTTCCTCAGTGGCAGGTTCCCAAACGCCACTTTTTCTCACGGAAGGCTATTCCGGCTCTCTACCGGCATGTGGAAGGCAATGTCTTGGCCTCGCTGGACAGGGCGGTCAGCGGTAAGGTGCATATTACCGCTGACTCATGGTCCAGCAGGCATGGACAGGGACGTTACCTTTCTTTCACGGCCCATTGGGTCACTCTTTTGGCAGCTGGGAAGGATGCAGGACAAGGTGCAGTAGTGTTGGAGGTTGTCCCACCGCCACGCCTCCAAAATGCTACTACTGGTTGTGACACACCTCTCTCCTCTACCCCCTCCTCTTCTTCTTCCTCCATGGCCTCTTCCTGTGGTTTGTCCTATGAACCAGCGGTGCTCCGTAGCCGTTCACGGGGCTACGCAAGTACGCAGGCAAAAAGATGCCATGCCGTGCTTGCGCTGGTGTGTTTGGGGGACAGAAGCCACACTGGGGCAGAGGTCCTGTCTGCTCTGCAGGGCCAGGCCGAGAGGTGGTTGACGCCACGCCAGCTTAAGCCAGGAATGGTGGTTTGCGACAATGGCACCAACCTCCTCTCCGCCCTCCGACAGGGACAACTGACCCATGTGCCCTGTGTGGCTCACGTCCTTAACCTGGTGGTGCAGCGGTTCTTGGGCAGGTACCCGGGCTTACAGGATGTCCTGAGGCAGGCCAGGAAAGTCTGTGTGCATTTCCGCAGATCTTATAATGCCAGTGCTCGCCTGGCTGAGCTGCAAAAGGAGTTGAACCTGCCCAAGAACCGCCTTATATGTGACATGCCCACCAGGTGGAACTCAACGTTGGCCATGCTGCAGCGGCTGCACACGCAGCAGAGGGCCATCAATGAGTACCTGTGCGACTACGGCACCAGGACAGGGTCAGGGGAGCTTGTTTTTTTTTCTCCACGCCAGTGGGGCATGATCAGGGATGCATGCACTGTCCTGGCACCATTTGAGGAGGCCACGAGGATGGTGAGCAGTGACAGTGCATGCATCAGTGACACTGTACCTCTTGTCCACCTGTTGGAGCACACGCTGCGTGGAATAATGGACAGGGCACTTGAGGCAGAACAGAGGCAGGAAGAGGAGGACTTCCTTGCCTCTCAAGGCCCCCTTTACCCAGACAGTGTTCCTTCTGTCCCACCCATCGCACAGGAAGAGGAAGAGGAGGAGGAGGAGGAGGAATTGTGTCAGCATGGAGGTGGAGGCTGGCACTCAGCATCATCAGCAGCAGTCTTTTAGGGATGATTTACAGTCCCAAGAAACCAGTGGACTTGTACGTGGCTGGGAGGAGGTGACTGCGGATCATGTCGTCCTTAGTGACCCAGAGGACTCCGGAGCGAATGCCTCAGCAAACCTACGCTGCATGGCCTCCCTGATCCTGCAAAGTCTGCGGAAGGATCCTCGTATTCTTCGGATCAAGGAGAGGGACCATTACTGGCTGGCCACTCTCCTTGATCCACGGTACAAGGGTAAGGTTGCGGACCTTATGTTACCGTCGCAGAGGGAGCAGAGGATGAGACAACTCCGGGAGGCCTTGCAGAAAGGTCTGTGCAACGCGTTCCCAGAGACTGGGAGGTTACAAACTCCTGGTCCAGGACAACGAGTTGCTGAGGCTTCGGCCAGTCAAAGAAGGAACGGTGGGGAAGGTGGCCGTCTGACCGATGCGTTCAGACAATTCTTTAGTCCGCAGCCCCAAAGTATGATTGGTTCCAGCAACCATCGCCAGCGTCTGATAAACATGGTGCAGGAATATCTAGGGGCAAGGTCAGACTTGGACACCTTCCCCACCGAAAATCCTCTGGCTTACTGGGTCTTGAGGATGGATCACTGGCCAGAGCTTGCACAGTATGCAATTGAGCTACTGGCCTGTCCTGCATCCAGCGTTCTTTCGGAACGCACATTCAGTGCTGCTGGAGGATTTGTCACGGATCACAGGGTGCGCCTGTCCACCGACTCGGTTGATCGACTGACTTTCATCAAGATGAACCAGTCTTGGATCACCACCAGCTACCACACACCTGATGCTGATATAACAGACTAATTGATTTTAACATGTCACGTCCCTTCAAGACTGATGCTGATGCTGAGTGCCTGTGCTGTTATGTTGACTGGCTATCCTCCTCCTTCGAGTCCTCAATGATACGATTGATGATGATAGCTTGGAAGATCATTTTTGTTTATGGGTGCCGCCACCAGTGGCTAAGGCCCAATTTTTCAGCCCCTGTTTTACAGGGGCGTGTACTTACAATTTTTTTAGCAATAATTTGCCATAGGGCTCATTGCTGTGCTCCAAGTACAGTATCTGTGAGGGGTTGTAGTGTTGTGCCACCAGTGCCTAAGGCCCAATTTTTCAGCCCCTGTTTAACAGGGGCGTGTCATTACAATTTTTGAAGCAATACTTTGCAACAGGGCTCATTGCTGTGCTCCAAGTACAGTATCTGTGAGGGGTTGTAGTGTTGTGCCACCAGTGCCTAAGGCCCAATTTTTCAGCCCCTGTTCAACAGGGGCATGCAATTACAATTCTTGATGTAATAATTCACAGCAGGGCCCATTCCTGCACCCACCAAGAGTAAGTCTGAGGGCTTACAGTGTTGTGGCAACGCCACCACCACCACCACCACCACGAAAGGCCCAATTTTTCAGCCACTGTTCAAAAGGGGCATGTAATTACAATTCTTGATCTAATAATTCACAGCAGGGCCCATTCCTGCACCCACCAAGAGTAACTCTGAGGGCTTACAGTGTTGTGGCAACACCACCACCACCACCACGAAAAGCCCAATTTTTCAGCCCCTGTTCAACAGGGGCATGCAATTACAATTCTTGATCTAATAATTCACAGCAGGGCCCATTGCTGCACCCACCAAGAGTAACTGTCAGGGCTTACAGTGTTGTGGCACCAGCACCACCATCAAAGCCCTAATTTTTACTACCACTGTTCAACAATTATATGTAATTAAAATTCCTGATATAATAGTTGACAGCAGGGCGTTCCAGCACCAACCAAGAGTAACTGTGAGTGCTTACAGTGTTGTGCCAACACCAACAACTAAGGGGCCTATTTCTGCAGAGTATATACGGCAGGTCCCTACTTTCAAACATCCAACTTACAAACGACTCCTACTTGCAAACGAAAGAAGACAACAGGAAGTGAGAGGAAATCTACCCCTAGGAAGGAAAATTCTCTCCTGTAAGAATAAATATGGGAGAAAGGTGTCTCCTCTGTACTGATGCTTTATCAGCAATCCTTGTTTCAAGAAAAACACCACATTTCAAAAACAGTTGTCATTAGGACGGAAAGTGAGGTGAAATGTTCTGAACAGGGGCACAGACAGCAAAACAAATGTTACAGGGGTGATAACCCTTACCTATGTTTCCCAAAAAGTTTAAAAACAGATTTTTGGGCTGGAGCTACAGTTCAACAATGTACCTGTTCAAAATTACAAACACATTCTACATAAGAACAAACCTACAGTCCCTGTCTTGTATGCACCGCCTGTATACGGCTGTTCAGAGTATATAGGGCCTTTTTTATTTTATGTGCGGGGTTCCCCTTAATATCCATACAAGACCCAAAGGGGCTGGTAATGGGCTGGGGTAGGGGGGGGGGGGGTCATGGGGTAGCTATGCCATTTTTCTTAAAGATTTTCATCCATATTACCGGGACCAGACATTACATTAAAGCCGCAAGAAGTTTTAAATGGCTTTTTTTTTCCTTTAGAAGTGTCATTTTGTGCAGGGACAGTTCTAAACACGGGAAACACGTGGCACTTCACAGGCATACTTTAGACACCCCCCAGGTACGATATTTAAAGGAATATTTGACTTTTTTTTTCACTTTATGCATCATTAAAATGACTGCTCCCGAAAAACGACCGTTTTTAAAACTTCTTTTTGCATTGATACATGTCCCCTGGTGCAGAACCCGGGTTCCCAAACCCTTTTTAGGACAATAACATGCATAATAGTTGTTATAATTAGCACTTTAGAATTCGAACGTTCGCATCCATTGTATTTAATAGGGTTCTAATGTTCGTACGAACTTTCGGTCCGTTCGCGGGTTCTGGTGCGAACCGAACCCGGGGGTGTTCGGCTCATCACTACTCCTGATTAGTACTAATAGCCCACATCGAATATGGCCCCCATAGAGCCTGATGAAGAAGCACGCATGCTTCGAACGCGCGCACCCTCCCGCTGACCCCACGACCAGGAAGTGATCGTTGCTGCTATGTTCCAGGGAAGTTGTCCCCCGTCACCGCTGCTGTGAACGTGTGGTTCCGCTCAACGCTGAGGACCAGGGCCGATCCTAGACAGGGTGCGAGGGGTGCAGTTCACCCAGGCGCCACAGAGGTGGGGGCGCTCAAGCGCCAGAGTGCTCCCCTCCCTCCTCCTTCTTGCTGGTATTCAGAGGCCGCTCACCGCCGCTGCTATTTCATCCCGCCCAAGCCCGTCCCCCATCCATCCTCCTGTCAGAGGAGATCGGAGCGGGTGCCCTGGGCGGAGAGTAAGAGGGGGCGGATTTCTCCCCCTCCCTCTGTGCATAATATGAGAGCCTTGCATTGCCTCGGCCGCCCAATCTGCTCCCTCCCCCTGCATCCTCATTGGCAGGGAGGAGAGCGACTTCAGGAAGGGCTCCACCAGCAGGGGGGGGGGACAAGCCTTCCATTATCTCAGTAACCGTGGAAAAACAGACTGATTTCTCCCGTCCGTAGGACAGGAGAATCAGTCTGTAAATTCTGAGACGACTGGTGGCTGCAGCTCTGTAAAGTGTCTGTGACAGTGACACTTACACAGCCCAGCGAACACACCACCTCCCCCCCTCACTGACGGGAGATCAGTGAGGAATACAGCTCCTCCCACCTCTGCTCCTCCAGTGACTTCCCGCCCCGCCCCACACTATCTCTGGCGTACAGCTGTATCTCGAGAGAGGATGTGTGGGCGGGAAATATGAAAACAGCAGCTGCAGATTCCTCTGTGAGGCCTCGTACACACGACCGATTTTCTCGGCAAGAACCAGCAAGAAACTTGCTGGCAGAGAGGTCTTGCCGAGTAAATCGGTCGTGTGTACGCTGCTATCGGGTTTCTCGTCGAGAAAACCGACAAGAAACCTCGACGAGAAAATAGAGAACCTGCTCTCTATTTTCTCGTCGAGATTCTCCTCGGCATGTTTCTCGACGAGAAAAGTGAGTGTGTGTACACTTACCTGTCCTCCCCGAAGCCCGCGCATGTTCGAAATGAATTAGACGCATGCGCGGTAGCTTCCTAGGCATACGTAGGGTATACCAAGATGGCAGCGACGGCATCGAATGTGACGAGCGCATGCTCGACGTAGTCGATGACGTCACCGCGTACGCTCCTTTCAAAGAACCGCGGGTTCTTTGAAACGAGCGTGTGTACACTCGGCCGGGACAAGTTTCTTGTCCAAGAATCTCGTCGAAAAAAACGACATGTTTTTTTCAACGAGAATCTCGGCCGTGTGTACGAGGCCTCAGACTGAAAAATTTCTGCTTCCAACCTGTGAGCCTGGAAATGTGAGTGAGTGTGGAGGGACTATTTTCTTATTTTCGGGCACATGTACATCATGCCGCCCCACTATTCTATTAGTCCCGGCTGGCGGAGTGATATTGCAATTCTCCGTTCGGCTCCCGGCTGCAATCCTAGCAAGATGTGAAGAAGTTGAGGGCTGACAGAGAAGAGCAGGAGGACAGCGTGGCTGCACTGGACACAGTGAGTGGGGATTAGAGGATAGAATACTCACTGTGTCCTATTATGTATTTCACAGCACAGCAGGTTATCAGCATTTCAATTATCACACAGGTAGCAGTAGCACTGTAAGCAGGTGCTCTATCATGTCTCTATGTCACATTGCTTTTGGGTGCTGACTTTGTTATACCTGTTAACTTTTTGCTGTACTTACTGTATGTAACAGCCATAACAAAGTCAGCACCCAAAAGCAATGTGACATAGAGACATGATAGAACACCTGCTTACAGTTCTGCCTGTGTGATAATTGTAATGCTGATGATAATAAGAAACAGTGTAATGCTAATTTACACTTCATTTTAACTGCTTCCTGTCCAGCGACGTATCAGTACGTCGCTGGATTGGAAGGGTGATATCTTGGTCATCACTACAGCAATGATCAAGATATCATTTTTTAACACCAGGAATTCTGCACAAAGTAAAAGTAATCCTAGTGGCTAAGAAGCCCCTGTATTACTTTTACAGGCAGTGGAAGGGGGTTTCACCACCACCTTTACTGCTTTTAAGATGTGACCATTATCATCTGGTTACTGGGACACAGTGAGAGGGATGGATGTTGTTCCGCCCACCGTGTGACGTCAGAAACTGGAAGTGATGAGGATTTTATCACTTTTGGTTTCGGGCTCATTTAAGAAACCATTACCGGCTTGAACAAGTATCTGATCAAACTGATCTCGGTTTGATCTTATGCTTTGGAGGCCAGAGGACAGATATGGCGTCTAAAAGACCCCAGATCCCTCCATAAAGAGGACATGTCAAAAATGAAATAAAAAAAATGTAAAGATACAGTGTAAGATTTGTTTTTCTGTGTAATAAAATAAATAAAATACAATTTAAAAGAAATTTAAACTGCCCCCACTCCTTCATGCTTATTAATTGCAAATGCCTGCGGTGGCTCCGCACACATATGTAAATCGCTTCAAGCCGGGGCCAGGAGTGGGGTCAAGGGCATGGTTGAAGGGGGCCCCGTCAGGTAGGCTGTACAGTGCCCCATGATTTCTAACAGCGGCCCTGCCCATTTGTCTCCCCCCCCTCCTGTTCTTTCAAGACATTCACTAACTTTCACTTTCAGTTAGGCTGGTAATATACAGTACAAATTTCTTTCCAGCAACCACAGATTGCAGGAAAGAAACTTGCATGATTCCCCCATGCAGTCTCTGACCATCTCCTGTAATATGTTTGCAGTCTCTGACCGTCTCCTGTATTATATCTGCAGTCTCTGACCGTCTCCTGTAATATGTCTGCACTCTCTGACCGTCTCCTGTAATATTCTGCACTCTCTGATCATCTCCTGTATTATTTCTGCAGTCTCTGACCATCTCCTGTAATATGTCTGCAGTCTCTGACCATCTCCTGTAGTATGTCTGCAGTCTCTGACCATCTCCTGTAGTATGTCTGCAGTCTCTGACCGTCTCCTGTAGTATGTCTGCACTCTCTGACTGTCTCCTGTAATATGTCTGCACTCTCTGACTGTCTCCTGTAATATGTCTGCACTCTCTGATCGTCTCCTGTAATATGTCTGCAGTCTCTGACCATCTCCTGTAATATGTCTGCACTCTCTGACCATCTCCTGTAATATGTCTGCACTCTCTGACCATCTCCTGTAGTATGTCTGCAGTCTCTGACCATCTCCTGTAATATGTCTGCACTCTCTGACCGTCTCCTGTAATATGTCTGCACTCTCTGACCGTCTCCTGTAATATGTCTGCACTCTCTGACCGTCTCTTGTATCATGTCTGCACTCTCTGACCGTCACCTGTAATATGTCTGCACTCTCTGTCTCCTGTAATATGTCTGCAGTCTCTGACCATCTCCTGTAATATGTCTGCACTCTCTGACCATCTCCTGAAATATGTCTGCACGCTCTGACCGTCTCCTGTAATATGTCTGCACTCCCTGACTGTCTCTTGTACTATGTCTGGGGGCTCTTCCTAACATACTCTCTAACAGAAGCCCTCTTTGTGTGCATCAGAGAGACTCCCCTCCAGGTCTCATTAGTGTACACTCTTCCTGTATTTTCTTTATTGTTAAAGGATCATGGGAGGATCCTAGGGTAACGACGACTTCTTAGGGGAGCATCTCTGTGTTTGAATCGTTGCCATAGAAACATGTGTAAGGGGAGGGGTTTGTAAGATGACCACGCCCACGTGGGGGCGCCAGAAATATTTCTGCACCCAGGCGTCTGTGACCCTAGGATCGGCCCTGCTGAGGACACTCGAGAGGACACCTAGAGATATCATCTCTCCCCAGCATTCGGAAATACAGCACCTCCTTCCTGGGAAGAGCGGATGATTTGTACTCCCATTCAGATAAGCTTTTCTAATCTATTCGTTTGTGAGTGTTTTACTTGCATCTGGTTTTAATTCCAATAAATTTACATTGACTGCTACGCTCAGTAGGCGCTGCTTTGTGTTTCCCTTTGTGCTATTTCAGATCTCTTCTATCTGTCAGCTGGCAGCCTTCTCTGCGGATGAGCTATGTTGTAGAAATGTATGGACTTATATGTTATGGACTACAAACGTTTATTATTCCCCACATCACTTTGCCACTTTCCCTCTGTTCCTATATTAGTTCATTTACTTACTTGTATCTGGAGTGCGCTTGGTTAACCCCTTGTGTTGTATCTGACTATAAGTACAGTGGGTCTTTTTTTTTTCAGTGCCTTCAGCCTTACGGCAAATAAAAATGTGAACTTTGTTCAGACAATCAGTAACACACCACAATAATTTCCTGAGTTTGTTAATCTATGGGGAATTCTTACCAATGTATAAATATCTCCCAATAAAAGTAATAAGTACCGTATTTATCGGCGTATAACATGCACAGGCGTACAACACGCACCCTAACTTTAAGAGGGAAGTTTCAGGAAAAAAACTTTCCACAGCCCTCTGCGTATAACACGCAGGCACAGTTGAACCTCTATTTTCAGGGTAAAAAAGTGAGTGTTATACGCCAATAAATACAGTAAATAAATTGTATTAATTTACAAGTATAATTATACAACTTCATACACAGCCGCAATTTCTGGTGATTAATATTTCACACACATTACCAAAGACATCAACGCGACAATAAAACTATTTTCCTTAATATTTGACAAATAACCCAAGGGTAGCCCCAATGACAATATTAAAAAGGGTGTGGCAGCCGCGCCTTAAATTAAAAAACACAATATTTCTTGTCGCTCGTAAAAAAAAAAAACAGAATTTCTCCGGCCGGAAGGAATTTAAAATATGTCTTGCGGAGCCAACAGATAGATATTATCAATTTGAAGGAAGTATTAATTTAACAGGGCTACCAGATTGAATTGGGCGATAAATAGTTTCCCTGGGACCACAATAGCCAAATTTGTTGCAATACAGGTTGATCTTAATTTCACTCACACACGGCTTCAACACACAAGACCAATAACGTGGGACAATTATTAAATACTAAGCTACCCATCACGCAGTACTTGATACGATTAAAATATGTAGCGGATATTTAAATTTGGGGTGGAGCATCTGGGTCATTTAACCCAGATGTACTAATTGTTAGGGAAACTGAGAGTCCCTTTTGTGGTTCTTGGAGGACTCTGGTGGTGCAAGGTTCCCTGTGGCCTGCAGGTGGCGTTGTCGCCCTGGGCCGGAGTTGAACCTGCACCGCAAGACTGTTCCTTTTTATCCTTTCCTGGCGCCGGTACAGCGGGGCGGGGAACCCGCTGTGACGCAAAGGGAGAGGAGATAAAAGGGGCGGGCGCCCTGACCACGGGGTTCAGAGTTGGAGGACGCGGCCGCGCCCAGGCACCTTCGGCCTGGGTGCTGGCGTTCCGGAGTTCCGGGCCCAGGTGCCCTTGACTTGGCCGGAGCGAGGGATGGAGTCCATCCCAGGCACCTTAAGCCTGGGGTGAAGTACTATGGCCAAGGCCTGGGGCCCAGTAACTTCGACTGGGTTCCGCGAGGGTGGAGGAGTCCGAGGGGCCCTAAGGTGTTGGGACCCGTATCTGAGGCGAGGAGGCCGGGGAGTGTAACCCTTCCGAAAAGCCCGGTACAGCATTAATCCGGTGACAGCGGGGCCTCTGGTAACTCCCTTGGAGGGATGTCTTCCCCCCTGACAGGAGCTGCAACGTAGCGAAGGTAACTCCAGTTCCTGTTCACTAGAGTCGCTGGAAGAGACTCTGAAGCCAAAAAGTCTATTTAACAGCCACTGTGCTTAGCAACCGTTGGTGAAACCTCAACGGTTTAGTTTTCTTTGAGGATTGTGCCTTGACCTACTCCCCAACAATACTGAACTGTTCTATGGGTCCCAAACAGTCTGCTCGCAAAGGACTATTTGTTTGCTGTTATGGAATAAATAAGTGTTGGACTTTTCAGTGTGTGGTACTCCAATTACTGGGAGCAAAGGGGGTGATCAGCAGAACAGACTTGGCTCTGAGCGTATACACAGCCCGAAGGTAATCTGATTCTGGCCTTCACCTCTACACGCAGTATTCTAGAGGACATGGGCCGTGGCGCACCTCGCTCTCCCCTTCAAGGTACCCCTAGACCGAAGCCAAAGTAACCGCTAAAGAAGAGAGAGAGGGTGAGGCCGCTACAAATATAAACAATAAAATACGATTCCTATGATTTTGGGAAGAAAAATATTATCAATATTTATATGGTCAGTATATCACCGCTGTTTAAAGGGAAAGGATGTATATTCGATTCAGTCCTAACAGCAACGTCCAGCGAGATAGGGAGTGGTCGCTTATTACCAAACTTGTGTTCGTCCAGAGAGTGTCTGTCAGTGTGTGGGTCTGTGGTCCTCCCTTGAATCATGTGTGTGTCTCCTTTTGTTTGGTGCAAATTCTTGGATGGTTACTTCCTTCTTCACTTTATGTTGACCATCTCGTGATTGATTGGTTCCAAATATGGGAGGTAACTGACCTCTCTCACCCGCCTATCTGTGATCATGGTTAAGGTGTAATCAGAATATGATGTATAGTGTTATTATGAAATGCGTTTTAACATGTTTCATGTTAATATAATATGGTGATTGCTTGCCTTTTGTTCTGTCATTTGCTATCCCCATCTTGTGTACTTTACTGGCTATAAAAAATCTCTACCTAACCAAATATATTGAGATTGACAGAGTTTCATGGAATCAAACAACATCAACTTTTAACCATAACAGACTGGTGCCAAATCCTTGTCAAATACATGGATGACTACAGTACACATTGATTTTTACAAAATGGGTTGCAACATTGTAATTTTAACATATTATATATCCATATCGATACATCATATATATATACATATACTCTTAGTTGACCTCTCTGCAGCCTTTGATACTGTGGACCACCCACTCCTTCTCAATAAACTACATTCTCTTGGCCTCCAAAATTCTGCTGTATCCTGGTTCTCTGCCTATCTATCACAGCGCTCCTTCAGTGTTACCTACAACTCTGTCTCCTCCTCTCCATTGCCCCTTTCTGTAGGGGTCCCCCAAGGCTCTGTTCTTGGACCCCTTCTCTATCTACACCTCCTCCCTTGGTTAAAAAAAGGCAATGTGGGGTGCAGTAAATGCTCGATCGACGCGTTTTGACTCAAGGGCACTCTACATTGCCTTTTTTATATGTTCTTATACTTGTGATCACTTTTATCTGTTGTCATTTATGTATGACATTTTTTAATAAACCTACGTGGTTGATCTGCACCATCTGGAGCATCTCTTTTTTATTTTATTTTTCCCGTTGGAGTCTATAAGGAGTCACCCAGGATTACAATCATTTTGATCCAGCTGCCTCTGTGGTGTTCGTCATGTGGAAAAGTGGAGACCTCACATCTCGACCCACCAGACGATCCTTCCGTTATAGTAGGAATCCAGACAGAATCTACGTTCACAAGGATCCATCCAATATTGATCCAGACCATCTAGGATCACAAGCTCGCATGACCCACTGTCGTACGACATGTGTGTCCATCCCATCCAGTTAGAGTACCTTGTATACCTGTGTTTAAAGATTTAAGAGTGACTACAGGCAACTTTTCCTCCTCTTGTTTGGCGTTACCTTATTGGGAAGAATTTCCTTTCACCTTTGTTATTTTATGGACTTACACCTTTACATTATATTTTGAAGCTCATAGGCTTGTTTGGACTTCCATTGCATATGTGGTGTTCCATTTACTAGTGTTTATTCACTTGTTACTCATTCACCATTATTCACTTTGAGTGCTTCGCAACACTCTCGTATATTGGTTACCAGTCGTGCTACACTATATTTTTATTATATGTGATTGAGGACTCAGTGCTCCTTCTGGAGGCGCTGGGGTTCCTGGATCGGGACAGCCTCTGAATTTTGGGGGTTGCAGACGCAGGGGTGCAAGTTACGTGAGGCGTAGCGCCCTTATCAGGCCCGGTCAGTGGCATTAGGGGGGTTGTGCGGGGCATGAGAGAGCAGGGAAGTCCTCAGAGTCTTCCGATGGGGAGGGAAAGCCAGGTCAGCCGTTGTGCATGTAGGGATCTGACGCCGTCTGCAGGAGCTGCAGGTAGGCATCTGTACACTGTGTGTATGGCAAGGGGAGATGGCCTGGTAAGACGGCCTGCCCAGCACATGGCATGGCTGTAGGAGAGACTGCCCGATGGGGGAGACTTACCGCTCCTATTTATGGTGGAGGACCAGCGTTGTCTAATGCTGGCAGTGAGAGTTCGGATGGGTCTCTATTCAGCGCCAAATCCGAGGAGGAAGGCTGCGGGAAAGGCCAGAGAATGGGAGAAGGAGGCGTCCAGTCTGGTGTCTGGTCACATGTCTGGTGACATGTCAGCCACGTAAAGTAGTCGTGGAGACTTGTAACAGACCTCGGCAAGGGTTGTGAAGATCCCTGGGCTTTAGAGGATTAGGTGGTCCTGGAATTTCCCATGTAAAGGTGAAGGAAGTCCCATAATTATGCTGTAAAGCGGCGAGCTGAGAGAGAGCTAGGAGTCTAGATGTCCATGCAGGTCAGCTTCCGGTCACGCCCCCCGGAATTTTTTTTTAAATGGTGGTGCAGGAATGGAGAGCAGGCAGAAGAGGGAAGAGGGTAAACATGTGAAAATGGAAAAATTGGCAATGGCACCAGTTAGTTTCATATTCAAACTGAGTTAATTTTAATGGTGTATGCAGATTTTGAAGGTGGGGGGACTTTAATCCACAATGCAGACTCCTTTGAGATTTGTTTCCCTCCAATTCCTGTGGGCTGTACTGTAATTGACTTGGCTCTGACCTCTGAATTTAGACATATCCAAGAGGCAAACCCAGAGATGAGCAAGCATTCAGAGCAGTTTGGCCAGATAAATATTTGATACTGTGCCCTTATCCATGTTGTCATGTTGCCAGTTTACCACTACTTTCACTTTAACAGTTTTCATTTCTGGAAAAAGGAAAATAAAAATGAACTTTGCAGATTATTGTTGTGGGACAACAGGCCTTGGCATGCTCATTCACTATGTTCCCATTAGCACTGTGCTCTATTATTTGGATGACATCAGATTGGGGAGGAGGAGATGCTGTTAAAAAAGGATTGAGGGAGGTGTAGTTTCACTATTTACAGGCAAAACTGCTCTACAGCTGGGAGGAAACTACTATATAGCCTCAAGGAAGGAGTGGAGACATTCTTAGTGAACTGCTCTTAGCGCCAGAACTAGGGAAGAGAACAGACGTCCAGGGTAGTGTGCTGAGCCATCTAGGCACTTGCCCAACAGTGCAGCCTAGGTATCGCTGGCCATCTTCTGCATCCACAGTGTTCTAGTGCGGGTTTGCCGACCATCTTCTGCATCTCTAGCATTCCAGAGAGTCCCGCTGGAGCTCAAGCCATCGACCCATGAGGGGCCCATCCTCCTTCGACATCCATGGCTGAAGTGCAGGACTGGCGAAAGGATTTTCAACCTATTGCTCATTTTATATGGCAGGAACTGAACTTTACCCCTACACAGCCTTATCCTTTCCGCTCCCTAGGCATTTCCCTGCTTGCTTTGTCTACCATAGAACGCTATCACAGCATCCATCTAGGATTGCCCCATTGGCATAAAATTACCTCTACTTGCTTTTGAACCTGTTCTTTTTTAACGTTTTTTCTTGATAGTTAAGTTGTTCTGCAAACTAACTCCACTAAACACCTCCCCAATAGAGTTGAGCGGACACCTGGATGTTCGGGTTCGACGGGTTCGGCCGAACTTCGGAAAAAAGTTCGGGTTCGGGACCGAACTTTAACCCAAACCCGGACCCGAACCCGAACCCCATTGAAGTCAATGGGGACCCGGACTTCTAAGGACTAAAAAGGCTCTAAAAAGGTAATGGAAAGGGATAGAGGGCTGCAAATGGCAGCAAAATGTTGTTAAGAGCATGACAAGTGCTCTGCAAACAAATGTGGATAGGGAAATAACTTAAAATAACATCAAAAAAATAAAAATAAAAAATAATAATCTTGACCTAGGAGGACGAGGTCCATATGGAGTAGGAGGTTGAAGTGGCGGTGGATGTGGCTGTGTAGGTGGAAGCGGCGGTGGAGGAGGACGAGGTAGCCAATACTGATTCAAAAATACAACAATGGCTGTGTAATGCCGGTGATGTGTCGAATTCTGTCCCCCGTCAAATAGTGTCCACCCCGTACTGCGCTTGCTCAGTATGTAGGACAAGGGGATTTCTAAAATCTCCCAAGACGAACGGCGCCTGCGTGGTGAGTTCAGGTGAAGGCCACACCATCCGTGGTTCAAGATGAGCCAAGTGAGGCCGTGCCCGAAGCGTGGCGATCGAACCGAGCCCGTGAGGGGCCCTGTTACTATGTGCTACCGTATGTCCACTTGGATGGTGGGGCTTGAACCTGCACTCACAGCGCAGGCGCCGTTCATCTTTGGAGATTTTGTGAATCTCCTTGTCCTCTGTACTGCGCAAGTGCTGCGCCTTCGCAGTATGGGCCGGACACAATCCGATGGCCGGACAGTTTTTGTCACAACACCGGTATACATGTCTATTCTGCACAAGGTACGGACAAGTCCTGTGGGATCCATGCCTGGTTCATTTTAATGAACGTGAGCTTGTCCACATTGGCTCTGGACAGGCGGCTGCGCTTGTCTGTGATAACGCCCCCTGCCGTGCTAAATACACGTTCAGATAATACACTGGCTGCAGGGCAGGCCAGCACCTCCAAGGCATAAAGGGCAAGCTCAGGCCATGTGCCCAATTTTGAGACCCAGAAGTTAAAGGGGGCAGACCCGTCATCCAGTACGTGTAGGCCTGTGGACACATACTGCTCAACCATGTTGGTGAAATGCTGCCTCCTGCTAAGACGTTCCATCTCAGCTGGTGGTGCTGGTTGTTGTGGCGTGCTGACAAAGCTTTTCCACATTTCAGCCATGCTAACCCTGCCTTCTGAGGTGCTGCCGGTGCCCCGGCTGCGTTGGCGACCTCTTCCTCCTCCTCTGCCTTCGTCTTGTGCTTCCACCGTACGCCCGCTGTCAGGTGGGAATGCCACCAGCAGCGCGTCTACCAGCGTGCGCTTGTACTCGCGCATCTTACGATCCCGCTCCAGTGAGGGAATTAAGGACGGTACGTTGTCCTTGTAACGGGGATCCAGCAGGGTGGCCACCCAGTAATCAGCACCAGTTAAAATGTGGGCAACTCGGCGGTCATTGCGGAAACACTGCAGCATGTAATCGCTCATGTGTGCCAGGCTGCCCAGAGGCAAAGAAAAGCTGTCCTCTGTGGGAGGTGTATCGTCTGTGTCCTCTGTATCCCCCCAGCCACGCACCAGTGATGGCCACGAGCTGGTCTGTGTGCCACCCTGCTGTGAAAATGCCTCCTCCTCCTCCTCCTCCTCCATCTCCTCCTCCATCTCCTCCTCCACCTCGTCATCCTCCAGAACTGTTCCCTTTCCGCCGGACAATTGTGTACCTGGCGTTTGTTAGTGCAGGAACCCACCCTCGTAGCCACTTGTGAAAGACTGCCCTGAAAGCCTTTGAAATGATCCCGCTTCCTGCTCCTCCTCCTCATTCTCCTGTGCCACATCCTCTTCCATCATCGCCCGAAGCGTTTTTTCAAGGAGGCATAGAACTGGGATAGTAACGCTAAGAACGGCATCATTGGCACAGGACATGTTGGTGGAGTACTCGAAACAGCGCAACAAGGCACACAGGTCTCGCATGGAGGCCCAGTTATTGGTGGTGAAGTGGTGCTGTTCCGCAGAGCGACTCACGCGTGATTGCTGCAGCTGAAACTCCACTATCGCCTGCTGCTGCTCGCACAGTCTGGCCAGCATGTGCAAGGTGGAGTTCCACCTTGTGGGCACGTCACATATGAGGCGGTGAGCGGGAAGGCCGAAGTTACGCTGCAGCGCTGACAGGCGAGCAGCAGCAGGGTGAGAACGCCGAAAGTGCGCACACACAGCCCGCACTTTCTGCAGCAGCTCTGGCATATTGGGGTAATTTTTAAGGAACCTCTGGACCACCAAGTTCAGCACATGCGCCAGGCAAGGGATGTGCGTCAAACCGGCTAGGCCCAGAGCTGCTACGAGATTTCGCCCATTATCACACACCACCAGGCCGGGCTTGAGGCTCACTGACAGCAACCACTCATTGGTCTGTTGTTCCATGTCCCTCCACAACTCCTGCGCGGTGTGGGGTTTTTCCCCCAAACAGGAAAGTTTTAAAACTGCCTGCTGTCGTTTACCCCTGGCTGTGCTGAAGTTTGTGGTGAAGGTGTTACTCTGACCGGATGAGGAGGCGGTAGAGGATGAGGAAGCGGAGTAGGAGGAGTTAGCAACAGGAGGCAAACTGAAGCGCCCTGCAATCCTCGGTGGTGGAAGGAAATGCGCCAAACTGCTATCTGCCTCAGGCCCAGCCGCCACTGCATTTACCCAGTGTGCTGTTAGGGAGCAGGGATGAGCTTTGAGTTCGAGTCGAACTCATGTTCGACTCGAACATTGCCTGTTCGCCCGTTCGCCGAACAGCGAACAAATAGGGGTGTTCGCGGCAAATTCGAAAAATCTATGGGAGAAATCTAAAGTGTTAATTATAAAGGCTGATATGCAAGTTATTGTCCTAAAAAGTGTTTGGGGACCGGGGTCCTGCCCCAGGGGACATGTATCAATGCAAAAAGAAGTTTTAAAAACTGCCGTTTTTTCGGGAGCAGTGATTTTAATAATGCTTAAAATGAAAAAATAAAAGTGAAATATTCCTTTAAATTTCGTACCTGGGGGGTGTGTATGATATGCATGTGAAGTGGCGCATGTTTCCCGTGCTTAGAACTGTCCCTGCAAAAAATGTCATTTTTGAAAGAAAAAAAGTCTTTTAAAACTGACTCGCGGCTATTAATGAATTGTCGGCTCCCGGCAATACATACAAAAGTCATTGATAAAAAAAAAAAAAAAAAGCGTGGGGGTTCCCCAGAATTCAATTACCAGGCCCTTCAGGTCTGGAATGGATATTAAGGGGAACCCTGCCGCAAATTTAAAAAAAAATTGACGTGGGGTTCCCCCAAATATCCATTCCAGGCCCTTCAGATTTGGCATGGATTTTAAGGGGAACTCCACCCCAAATTTAAAAAAAAAATGGCGTGGAGTCCCCCTAAAAATCCATACCAGACCCCTTATCCGAGCACGCAACCTGGCCGGCCGCAGGGGAAAAGGGGGGGACGAGAGAGCGGCCCCCCCTCCCTCCTGAACCGTACCAAGCCACATGCCCTCAACATGGGGAGGATGTCCCCATGTTGATGGGGACAAGGGCCTCATCCCCACAACCCTTGCCCGGTGGTTGTGGGGGTCTGCGGGCGGGGGGCTTATCGGAATCTGGAAGACCCCTTTAACAAAGGGGACCCCCAGATCCCGGCCCCCCCCTATGTGAATTGGTAAGGGGTACGTTGTACCCCTACCATTTCACGAAGAAAGCGTAAAAAAATGTTTAAAAAAACACACAAACACCTTGAAAAAGTCCTTTATTAAAAAAAAAAAAAAAAAAAAGCGGTGAAATCCAGTGTCCCGCGGCGATCCCGATGTCCAGCGCTGTCCTTCATTGGTTGTGCCTGAGCGGACCTGATGGGGAACTCCCTCTCAGTATTTTAAATGTATAGACCCGCCCCTTCTAAAGTTCCCCATCAGGTCCGCTCCCTCAATATGTCGGACCCGCCTACGTCATTGGCTTGAGCGGGGAACTTCCTTCACTGTGTAATTTAAATTTACATAGTGAAGGAAGTTCCCCGCTCAAGCCAATGACGTAGGCGGGTCCGACATACCGAGGGGGCGGACCTGATGGGGAACTGCTCTCACTTTGGCAATACATGTATAGACCCGCCCCTTCTCATGTTCTGCATCTCGTCCGCTGAGCGGACCTGATGGGGAACTTTAGAAGGGGCGGGTCTATACATTTAAAATACTGAGAGGGAGTTCCCCATCAGGTCCGCTCAGGCACAACCAATGAAGGACAGCGCTGGACATCGGGATCGCCGCGGGACACTGGATTTCACCGCTTTTTTTTTTTTTTTTTTTTAATAAAGGACTTTTTCAAGGTGTTTGTGTGTTTTTTTAAACATTTTTTTACGCTTTCTTCGTGAAATGGAAGGGGTACAACGTACCCCTTACCAATTCACATAGGGGGGGGCCGGGATCTGGGGGTCCCCTTTGTTAAAGGGGTCTTCCAGATTCCGATAAGCCCCCCGCCCGCAGACCCCCACAACTACCGGGCAAGGGTTGTGGGGATGAGGCCCTTGTCCCCATCAACATGGGGACATCCTCCCCATGTTGAGGGCATGTGCCTTGGTACGGTTCAGGAGGGAGGGGGGCCGCTCTCTCGTCCCCCCCTTTTCCCCTGCGGCCGGCCAGGTTGCGTGCTCGGATAAGGGGTCTGGTATGGATTTTTAGGGGGACTCCACGCCATTTTTTTAAAAAATTTGGGGTGGAGTTCCCCTTAAAATCCATGCCAGATCTGAAGGGCCTGGAATGGATATTTGGGGAAACCCCACGTCAATTTTTTTTTAAATTTGCGGCGGGGTTCCCCTTAATATCCATTCCAGACCTGAAGGGCCTGGTAATTGAATTCTGGGGAACCCCCACGCTTTTTTTTTTTTTTTTTTATCAATGACTTTTGTATGTATTGCCGGGAGCCGACAATTCATTAATAGCCGCGAGTCAGTTTTAAATGCAATTTTTTCTTTCAAAAATGACATTTTTTGCAGGGACAGTTATAAGCACGGGAAACATGCGCCACTTCACATGCATATCATACACACCCCCCAGGTACGAAATTTAAAGAAATATTTCACTTTTATTTTTTCATTTTAAGCATTATTAAAATCACTGCTCCCGAAAAAACGGCCGTTTTTAAAACTTCTTTTTGCATTGATACATGTCCCCTGGGGCAGGACCCGGGTCCCCAAACACTTTTTAGGACAATAACTTGCATATTAGCCTTTATAATTAACACTTTAGATTTCGAACGTTCGAGTCCATTGTATTTAATAGGGTTCTAAAGTTTACACGAACATTTTGTCTGTTCGCAGGTTCTGGTGCGAACCGAACAGGGGGGTGTTCGGCTCATCCCTGTTAGGGAGATATAACGTCCCTGACCGTGCTTACTGGTCCACGCATCCGTAGTTAGGTGGACCTTGCCACAGATGGCGTTGCGCAGTGCACACCTGATTTTGTCCCCCACTTGGTTGTGCAGGGAAGGGATGGCTCGCCTGGAAAAATAGTGGCGGCTGGGCAACGACGTACTGTGGAACAGCCAATGCCATCAGGCTTTTAAAACTCTGCGTCTCCACCAGACGGAATGACAGCATTTCAAAGGCCAGGAGTTTTGAAATGCTGGCATTCAGGGCCAGGGATCGCGGGTGGCTTGGGGGGTACTTCCTCTTCCACTCCAATGTTTGGGAGATAGAGAGCTGAACGCTTCCATGGGACATTGTGGAGATGGTTGGTGACCCAGGTGGTAGTGTTGCTGGCAGATGCTCTGTTTGCGGGGTGGCAGGTGCCACTGTCACTACAGAGGTGGATGAAGAGGCCGAGACTGCAGCAGAAGAGGAAGCAGGAGGAGCCAGAGACCTTTCTTGGTTTTTGCGGTGTCTACTCCACTGCAGCTCGTGCTTGAACTTAGATGCCTGGTCATGCAGGTTGTGCTCAGGTTGAGAACGTTTATGCCTCGCTTCAGGCTCTGATTGCACAGCGTGCAAACCACTCGTGTCTTGTCATCAGCACATTGTGTGAAGAACTGCCACGCTGGGGAACTCCTTGGACCTGGCTTTGGTGTGCTCGGTCCCTTGCTGCGTTGGGCAGTAGCAGACATACTGTCTAGCTGACAGACGCTCTGCTTTTGCACCCTGCTACCTCTTCTGCTGTGCTGGTGGCTCTGTGCGACCACCGCCTCTTCCTCCAAACTACACTGGTCACCTGCATAACGTTGATTCCATGTGGGGTCGAGGACCTCATCGTCCTCCACATCATCTTCCACCCAGTCTTCACCCCTGCCCTCCTTGTCTGTCTGCACAATTGCGAAAGCAGCTGCAGTTTCACCTGTGTTTCGTCATCATCCGAGACGTACTGCGATGGTCCTCCCATGTACTCATCATGAAACATAAGTGGTTGGGCATCGGTGCACTCAATCTCTTCCACTTCTGGGGCAGGGCTAGGTGGATGGCCCTGGAAAACCCTGCTAACAGAGTCATCGAAAAGCAGAAGAGACTGCTGCATGATTTGGGGCTCAGACTGCTTGGCTGATTTGCAAGGGGGTGAGGTGAAAGACTGATGGACATGGATTTCAGGTGCCAACTCTGTTCTTTCATCAGAAGAGTGGGTGGGAGACAATGTGAAGGAACCCGAGGCACTGTCAGCAACCCAATCTACTATCGCCTGTACTTGTCCTGGCCTAAACATTCGTACAGCCTCATTAGGCGTGACAAAATACCGCTGCCGGCTCGGTCGCCTACTCGCACCTGAGGAAGGTGTTTCACTTGTGCGTGTATCTGGCACAGATCCACCACGTCCTCTCCCTGCAACAGGAGCTCCACCAGCAGCACCACGACCGGGGCCACCACGTCCCTTTGACCTTCTCCTCATATTTTCAAAATTTAGGATCTTGCCCTAAATGGGTGTTTTTGGAAGCGCAGAACACACCCACAGTACGTAACCGCTGACTCGCACAGCTACAGAACTGCAGAAAATGCTATTCAAAAAAAATGTTGTTTTTTTAGTATAGCACAGTAGGAGAAAACTATAGAGAAATTGTTTATTTCACACACCTCAAAATATGTATAACACACTGCAAACTTTTTTCTTTCTCGTACATCACGGGACACAGAGCGACATAGTCATTACTAATGGGTTATATAGATACCGTCAGGTGCTGGCACTGGCAACTTCCAAAACCGGAAGTACCCTCCCCTATATAAGCCCCTCCCATCCGGGAGCACCTCAGTTTTTTGCCAGTGTCTAAGGTGTTGGCCAAGAAGAAACATGTGTTTTTCACTGAGCTTGCGTACAGGTTCTTTTGGGCCTCAGTAAGCTATTCCGGATCCGACCAAAAAAGCTTCATAGCTAAACGGTCGGTACCCGGGCCTTGCAGAGAAGAGCAAGGTTTTGCCTGTAATGCTTCTCTTAGGAGAGCTGGACCCTGGGATCCAGAGCTCTGGTCATACCCACGACCAAGATGTTTTCTGTGCAGGGTGCTATACAGGTCCAGGGGAGTGGAATCCTTGGGAACCCGGTCCCTGAAGGTTTGATTACAATGCCTGCCATGATAGGTGAAGTTTGGGCTTTTGTGGACCAAACAAAGTCCTGCGGCGGGGAACAGGTAAGTGGGGGCCCCCAGGAACTTGGTTCTATTGGGGGACCCCCAAGCCTAATTTGTCTTTCTGTCTGTTACCTAATGGTATTCCCGCTAATATCTGTGCATGCCTGTAACGACTAAAAAAATGTAATAATTTTAATAGTGGTCAAGAAAATTATTTTTTTTTATATATATATATATTTAATATATTAGACTGCGGTACCTGTGTTTGTCCACTAGAGGCCGCTGTGGAACGTTTCTTGTCATGTGGACTAGTTTCTTTTCATCAGAGCAAGTCCAGGCAGATGGTGAGTTCTCTTATGGGAAACTGCTTCCTCTGCCATGTTGCAATGCTCGTCCATCCCCCGGCCTGCGGCAAAGAGGGGCCCTGGCTCTTGTCCCTAGTTTCTATTTTCGAAATTAGCGCCGAAGGCGCACGTGGCTGCGCGCGTGCGCGTGCACGCGCCTCTATATATAGAGGTGAGCCGGGAAAGGGGGCGGAGCCTGGGGGATGACGCTCTGTGCGCGCCGCAGCGCTTCTGCGCATGTGCGGGCGTCCCAGCATGTTAAAAACCACAATTTTGTGTGGTGAGCTGGCTATGGAGTACAGAGACAGAGCTGGCAACATTTAAAAAAGGCATACAGCAAGCGGTTGATACAGGCATCCCCTAGAAAGGCACATTAGTAGACACCAACTGTTTCTTATAGCAGCATTTATGCTAGACTATTGTCAGTAACTGGTGTATTTCGGCTGGAATACCTCAGCTTTGTGGCTTAGGAATATGCCGTCTAAAAACTCCGGGACTAGAAATTCCAGGAGGCATAGGGGGTCTCCATCGGGCTCTGAGGATCTTGGGCATGCTTCGGCTGCACCAGTCTCCCCTGAAGAATCAGAGGTTAGTGACCGTAGAGCACCCTCAGGACTCAGGAGTACCTGGTACTGTGGCTGTCCTCAGTTCACCTGCTCCTGTGTATGTAACAGAGGAGGTTTTTTCCTCAGCTCTGGGAGGGCTGGAAGAGAGATTGTCAGCATTGATCGCTGCTTCCCTGTCACAGGAAAAAAGCGCCCGATCTCCGTCTCCTCCCTCAGAGTGCCTGTTAACAGAGCAACAGTCCCATACAGGGATCGACCTACCTGAAGGGGATCAGGATGAGGTCGATTCGGTTGTAGAGGAATCAACAGTGGAAGAGCCATTCTCAGCATCACATGCTGAAAGGTTATGGGTTCAGTCCCTGACTAATATGGTCCGATCAGCATTTAAAATGCCCCTTGCGGAGCCATCATCCACTTCTGTCTCCTCGTTGGGGTCGCTAAAAGCTCCCCAGACTGTTTGTTCCTTTCCGATCCATCCTTTACTGGAAGGGCTCATTTACCAGGATTGGGAGCATCCTGATAAAATATTTACTCCCCCCAAGAGATTTCCGGTGGTCTATCCCATGGAGGATAGGTTCATCAGAAAATGGAGGGTCCCTACAGTGGACGCAGCCATCTCTTGTGTGAATAAATCACTGACATGTCCGGTGGATAATGTCCAAATGTTCAAGGACCCAATAGATAAAAAATTAGAGTCCTTATTAAAATCTGCTTTTTCTACAGCAGGATTGGTGACACAACCAGCAGTGGCAGCTATTGGGGT
Organism: Rana muscosa; assembly: GCA_029206835.1. NCBI lineage: Eukaryota > Metazoa > Chordata > Amphibia > Anura > Ranidae > Rana > Rana muscosa. The sequence continues at coordinate 966,703,270 of CM055117.1, read as the reverse complement.
CTGCCAAGCAGTGAAGGATCAGTTGAAACAGGTCTTAAGGGACTTGCCAGATCAGCAGGCTCTTGCCCTAGCCGATCTACCTAGAGCCTTATGCTTTGCGGTGGACGCTATAAAGGATTCAATCCATCAGGCCTCCCGCCTTACGCTGTCTGTAGTACATATGCGCAGGCTTCTATGGCTCAAAAACTGGTCTGCTGAAGCTCCCTGTAAAAAATTGCTGGTCAGCTTCCCATTTCATGGTGAACGCTTATTCGGGGAAGACCTGGACAAATATATCCAGAGAATTTCCAGCGGTAAAAGTACACTTTTGCCGGTTAAAAATAGAGTTAGAGGTCCCTCTTTTAAGAGGCCTGCTTCTCCAGTCCCTAGGACATCGGCTGTGAAACAGTTCCGACGGCCTCCTCGGTCAAATCCCGGAGGTAAAAATCAGGGACAATTGCAGGGTAACAAGAAGCCCTGGAGCAGGAGAGGTACAAAACCTCCCCCAAAGTCAAATGCATGAAGGGTTGCCCCCACTCAATCGGGTGGGGGGAAGACATCAGTTGTTCACAGAGACCTGGCGGGACACGATCCGAGACAGATGGGTGCTCTCTGCAGTAAATCTGGGATACAAATTGGAGTTAAAAAACTCCCCTCCTTCCCGCTTTATAAGGTCAAACGTGCCAAGCGATCCCCAGAAGAGAGGATCCCTCCTGTTGGCACTAGAACAATTATTGCTCCAAGCAGTAATTATAGAGGTTCCCCTGGAAGAATGGGGGTTCGGGTTTTACTCAAACCTCTTTACAGTCCCGAAGCCAAACGGGGACGTGAGGCCCATATTAAATCTAAAAGGGCTAAACAAATTCCTACATATCAGGACTTTCCGGATGGAGTCGATCCGATCGGTGGCCACTGCCCTACAAGGGGAGGAATGGTTAGCCTCGATCGACATCAAAGATGCTTATTTGCACATTCCCATCTTTCCAGCCCACCAAAAATTTCTACGCTTTGCGGTAGAAGGGCGCCATTTTCAGTTCAGAGCCTTACCCTTCGGTCTGGCCACAGCACCAAGAGTGTTCACAAAAATTCTGGCCCCATTATTGGCCAATCTAAGAACACGAGGTGTAACGATAATGGCATATCTAGACGACTTGTTGCTGATAGACCACTCAGTGGAAAAACTAGAAGTGGTTGTTCACGAGACAATCAAGTATCTGGAATATCACGGTTGGATTATCAACCGAGACAAGTCAGCCCTAAAACCAGTCAAAAGTCTGGAATACTTGGGGCTAAGGCTGGATTCAGACCAGAGAAAAATTTTCTTGCCTCAAGAAAAGGGGTCGTCTTTGAGAGATTTGATCCACTTAGTGGGTTCAAAAAGACAGCCATCCATACGCCTGTGCATGAGGCTGCTGGGAAAAATGGTGGCATCATTCGAAGCAGTACCCTACGGTCAATTCCATTCAAGGAAGTTGCAAAGGGCCATACTGTCAGCCTGGAACAAAAAAGTTCAGGCTCTGGACTTACCAATGTCCTTGTCCCCTTCCGTTCGCAAGAGCCTCCGCTGGTGGTTGGTTCCCCAGAATCTGGAAAGAGGGAAATCCTTCAGTCCGATTTCCTGGAAGGTGGTCACAACAGATGCCAGCCTTATAGGCTGGGGAGCAGTACTGGAGCAATGGTCTCTCCAGGGCAGATGGTCGGATGCGGAAAAGGCCCTGCCCATCAATCTCTTAGAGATACGAGCAGCCCGGTATGCCCTAGTAGCATGGACATCCAAACTCCAAGGGTCCCCTGTCAGAATTCAATCAGACAATGCCACAGCAGTGGCATATATCAATCGTCAGGGGGGCACCAGGAGTCGTGCAGCCCAAAGGGAAGTAAATTACATCCTGAGATGGGCAGAAAGATATGTCCCAGCCATATCTGCGGTATTCATTCCAGGAGTGGAGAATTGGAAGGCGGACTTTCTAAGTCGCCAACAATTATGCCCAGGGGAATGGTCCCTTCATCCCGAGGTTTTCCGGACAATATGTCAGCGGTGGGGAACACCGGATGTAGATCTGCTAGCATCCAGATTCAACACAAAAGTGGACAGGTTTGTCTCTTGGACAAGGGATCCCCTAGCTTGCGGCTCGGATGCCCTAGTGTTCCCTTGGGATCAGTTCAAGCTGATATATGCATTTCCACCGCCACAATTGTTACCTCGATTACTCCGCAGAATCAGGGTAGAAAAGAAACCAGTGATTCTGGTGGCTCCAGTGTGGCCCCGAAGAGCATGGTACGCGGAGATTGTAAAAATGTCTGTGGGGAGTCCTTGGACCCTCCCACATCGTCCGGACCTGCTTTCGCAAGGACCGATATACCATCCTTCCTTACCAGCCCTAGGTTTGACGGCCTGGCTATTGAAGCCCACATTCTAAAAAAGAGAGGGCTCTCTAATGCTGTGGTATCTACCATGATCAATGCCAGGAAGCCGGTATCCAGGCAGATCTACTATAGAATCTGGAAGGCGTACATCGCCTGGTGTGAGGCCAAGAAATGGCATCCACGTAAATATGTAATAGGTAGGATTCTGGACTTCCTACAATGGGCTGTAGATAGGAAGCTTGCCTTGAGTACTATCAAGGGTCAGATTTCGGCCTTGTCAATATTTTTTCAAAGGCCCTTGGCTTCGCATTCACTAGTCAAAGCCTTTATACAAGGGGTGATGCGTATTAGTCCTCCGGTTAATATTCCCATATGTCCATGGGATCTAAACTTGGTTCTGTCGGTTCTACAGAAACAACCATTTGAACCATTACAGCATATTTCTTTGGTGCTTCTCACCAGGAAATTGATTTTTCTAGTAGCCATTTGTTCGGCTAAAAGAGTGTCGGAATTAGCAGCTATGTCCTGTAAGGAGCCATATCTGGTTATCCATAAGGATAGAGTAGTGTTACGTCCTCATCCAGCCTTTCTTCCTAAGGTGGTATCGAGGTTTCATTTGAACCAAGATGTGGTTCTTCCTTCTTTTTTCCCCAAACCTACTTCGGTAGAGGAAAAGTTATTGCATTCTTTGGATGTAGTAAGAGCAGTTAAAGCTTATCTAAAAGCCACTGCTCAGATTTGCAGAACGGATACTTTGTTTATTCTGCCGGAAGGCCCCAGAAAGGGTCAGGCAGCGTCAAAATCTACTTTAGCCAAGTGGATTCGACAGGTCATAATACAAGCCTATGGCTTGAGAAGGAGACCGCCTCCGTTCAAAGTTAGAGCGCACTCCACGAGAGCAGTTGGAACTTCATGGGCAGTGCATCACCAGGCCTCCCTGGCTCAAATCTGTAAGGCCGCAACGTGGTCTTCAGTACACACGTTTACTAGGTTCTACCAGGTGGACGTTAGAAGTCAGGAGGATGTCGCCTTTGGGCGCAGTGTGTTGCAGGCCGCAAAAGATCCTCATGTCTGATAGCGCTCAGCTTATGTATGGTGTATCCCCCCCCTCATTGGGCATTGCTTTAGGACATCCCATTAGTAATGACTATGTCGCTCTGTGTCCCGTGATGTACGAGAAAGAAAATAGGATTTTTATAACAGCTTACCTGTAAAATCCTTTTCTTGGAGTACATCACGGGACACAGAGCTCCCGCCCCTCTTTGGGGACACTTATTGCTTTGCTACAAAACTGAGGTGCTCCCGGATGGGAGGGGCTTATATAGGGGAGGGTACTTCCGGTTTTGGAAGTTGCCAGTGCCAGCACCTGACGGTATCTATATAACCCATTAGTAATGACTATGTCGCTCTGTGTCCCGTGATGTACTCCAAGAAAAGGATTTTACAGGTAAGCTGTTATAAAAATCCTATTTTTTGTGCCCCTAAACGGCGTTTTTTGCAAGCGTACATTAAAGTGCAAATTTTTTTTTTTTTTTTTTTTTTGCCCTAAACGGGTCTTTTTTTGCACGAGCAAAATAAAATGCTTTTTTTTTTTTTTTTTTTGCCCTATGGGTCTTTTGGAAAAGAGAACAATAAAGTGCCTTTTTTTTCCCCCTAAAAGTTAGATTTTCTCTGACACTACTGGGCTCATGGCAGTGTAAAAAGACTGCACTGCAACACAAATAGGTAGACCTATGCAGATCGCTGATTTTAATCTCTGAATCTGGACTCCTATATAATATTCTCTGTCCCTGAAAGCACCAACACAGGAACCTGGCCCTACACTACACTATCTCTCTATCTTTTCCCTCAGATTGTAGAATCAGGACTACCTTATTCGGGGAAGACCTGGACAAATATATCCAGAGAATTTCCAGCGGTAAAAGTACACTTTTGCCGGTTAAAAATAGAGTTAGAGGTCCCTCTTTTAAGAGGCCTGCTTCTCCAGTCCCTAGGACATCGGCTGTGAAACAGTTCCGACGGCCTCCTCGGTCAAATCCCGGAGGTAAAAATCAGGGACAATTGCAGGGTAACAAGAAGCCCTGGAGCAGGAGAGGTACAAAACCTCCCCCAAAGTCAAATGCATGAAGGGTTGCCCCCACTCAATCGGGTGGGGGGAAGACATCAGTTGTTCACAGAGACCTGGCGGGACACGATCCGAGACAGATGGGTGCTCTCTGCAGTAAATCTGGGATACAAATTGGAGTTAAAAAACTCCCCTCCTTCCCGCTTTATAAGGTCAAACGTGCCAAGCGATCCCCAGAAGAGAGGATCCCTCCTGTTGGCACTAGAACAATTATTGCTCCAAGCAGTAATTATAGAGGTTCCCCTGGAAGAATGGGGGTTCGGGTTTTACTCAAACCTCTTTACAGTCCCGAAGCCAAACGGGGACGTGAGGCCCATATTAAATCTAAAAGGGCTAAACAAATTCCTACATATCAGGACTTTCCGGATGGAGTCGATCCGATCGGTGGCCACTGCCCTACAAGGGGAGGAATGGTTAGCCTCGATCGACATCAAAGATGCTTATTTGCACATTCCCATCTTTCCAGCCCACCAAAAATTTCTACGCTTTGCGGTAGAAGGGCGCCATTTTCAGTTCAGAGCCTTACCCTTCGGTCTGGCCACAGCACCAAGAGTGTTCACAAAAATTCTGGCCCCATTATTGGCCAATCTAAGAACACGAGGTGTAACGATAATGGCATATCTAGACGACTTGTTGCTGATAGACCACTCAGTGGAAAAACTAGAAGTGGTTGTTCACGAGACAATCAAGTATCTGGAATATCACGGTTGGATTATCAACCGAGACAAGTCAGCCCTAAAACCAGTCAAAAGTCTGGAATACTTGGGGCTAAGGCTGGATTCAGACCAGAGAAAAATTTTCTTGCCTCAAGAAAAGGGGTCGTCTTTGAGAGATTTGATCCACTTAGTGGGTTCAAAAAGACAGCCATCCATACGCCTGTGCATGAGGCTGCTGGGAAAAATGGTGGCATCATTCGAAGCAGTACCCTACGGTCAATTCCATTCAAGGAAGTTGCAAAGGGCCATACTGTCAGCCTGGAACAAAAAAGTTCAGGCTCTGGACTTACCAATGTCCTTGTCCCCTTCCGTTCGCAAGAGCCTCCGCTGGTGGTTGGTTCCCCAGAATCTGGAAAGAGGGAAATCCTTCAGTCCGATTTCCTGGAAGGTGGTCACAACAGATGCCAGCCTTATAGGCTGGGGAGCAGTACTGGAGCAATGGTCTCTCCAGGGCAGATGGTCGGATGCGGAAAAGGCCCTGCCCATCAATCTCTTAGAGATACGAGCAGCCCGGTATGCCCTAGTAGCATGGACATCCAAACTCCAAGGGTCCCCTGTCAGAATTCAATCAGACAATGCCACAGCAGTGGCATATATCAATCGTCAGGGGGGCACCAGGAGTCGTGCAGCCCAAAGGGAAGTAAATTACATCCTGAGATGGGCAGAAAGATATGTCCCAGCCATATCTGCGGTATTCATTCCAGGAGTGGAGAATTGGAAGGCGGACTTTCTAAGTCGCCAACAATTATGCCCAGGGGAATGGTCCCTTCATCCCGAGGTTTTCCGGACAATATGTCAGCGGTGGGGAACACCGGATGTAGATCTGCTAGCATCCAGATTCAACACAAAAGTGGACAGGTTTGTCTCTTGGACAAGGGATCCCCTAGCTTGCGGCTCGGATGCCCTAGTGTTCCCTTGGGATCAGTTCAAGCTGATATATGCATTTCCACCGCCACAATTGTTACCTCGATTACTCCGCAGAATCAGGGTAGAAAAGAAACCAGTGATTCTGGTGGCTCCAGTGTGGCCCCGAAGAGCATGGTACGCGGAGATTGTAAAAATGTCTGTGGGGAGTCCTTGGACCCTCCCACATCGTCCGGACCTGCTTTCGCAAGGACCGATATACCATCCTTCCTTACCAGCCCTAGGTTTGACGGCCTGGCTATTGAAGCCCACATTCTAAAAAAGAGAGGGCTCTCTAATGCTGTGGTATCTACCATGATCAATGCCAGGAAGCCGGTATCCAGGCAGATCTACTATAGAATCTGGAAGGCGTACATCGCCTGGTGTGAGGCCAAGAAATGGCATCCACGTAAATATGTAATAGGTAGGATTCTGGACTTCCTACAATGGGCTGTAGATAGGAAGCTTGCCTTGAGTACTATCAAGGGTCAGATTTCGGCCTTGTCAATATTTTTTCAAAGGCCCTTGGCTTCGCATTCACTAGTCAAAGCCTTTATACAAGGGGTGATGCGTATTAGTCCTCCGGTTAATATTCCCATATGTCCATGGGATCTAAACTTGGTTCTGTCGGTTCTACAGAAACAACCATTTGAACCATTACAGCATATTTCTTTGGTGCTTCTCACCAGGAAATTGATTTTTCTAGTAGCCATTTGTTCGGCTAAAAGAGTGTCGGAATTAGCAGCTATGTCCTGTAAGGAGCCATATCTGGTTATCCATAAGGATAGAGTAGTGTTACGTCCTCATCCAGCCTTTCTTCCTAAGGTGGTATCGAGGTTTCATTTGAACCAAGATGTGGTTCTTCCTTCTTTTTTCCCCAAACCTACTTCGGTAGAGGAAAAGTTATTGCATTCTTTGGATGTAGTAAGAGCAGTTAAAGCTTATCTAAAAGCCACTGCTCAGATTTGCAGAACGGATACTTTGTTTATTCTGCCGGAAGGCCCCAGAAAGGGTCAGGCAGCGTCAAAATCTACTTTAGCCAAGTGGATTCGACAGGTCATAATACAAGCCTATGGCTTGAGAAGGAGACCGCCTCCGTTCAAAGTTAGAGCGCACTCCACGAGAGCAGTTGGAACTTCATGGGCAGTGCATCACCAGGCCTCCCTGGCTCAAATCTGTAAGGCCGCAACGTGGTCTTCAGTACACACGTTTACTAGGTTCTACCAGGTGGACGTTAGAAGTCAGGAGGATGTCGCCTTTGGGCGCAGTGTGTTGCAGGCCGCAAAAGATCCTCATGTCTGATAGCGCTCAGCTTATGTATGGTGTATCCCCCCCCTCATTGGGCATTGCTTTAGGACATCCCATTAGTAATGACTATGTCGCTCTGTGTCCCGTGATGTACGAGAAAGAAAATAGGATTTTTATAACAGCTTACCTGTAAAATCCTTTTCTTGGAGTACATCACGGGACACAGAGCTCCCGCCCCTCTTTGGGGACACTTATTGCTTTGCTACAAAACTGAGGTGCTCCCGGATGGGAGGGGCTTATATAGGGGAGGGTACTTCCGGTTTTGGAAGTTGCCAGTGCCAGCACCTGACGGTATCTATATAACCCATTAGTAATGACTATGTCGCTCTGTGTCCCGTGATGTACTCCAAGAAAAGGATTTTACAGGTAAGCTGTTATAAAAATCCTATTTTTTGTGCCCCTAAACGGCGTTTTTTGCAAGCGTACATTAAAGTGCAAATTTTTTTTTTTTTTTTTTTTTTTGCCCTAAACGGGTCTTTTTTTGCACGAGCAAAATAAAATGCTTTTTTTTTTTTTTTTTTTGCCCTATGGGTCTTTTGGAAAAGAGAACAATAAAGTGCCTTTTTTTTCCCCCTAAAAGTTAGATTTTCTCTGACACTACTGGGCTCATGGCAGTGTAAAAAGACTGCACTGCAACACAAATAGGTAGACCTATGCAGATCGCTGATTTTAATCTCTGAATCTGGACTCCTATATAATATTCTCTGTCCCTGAAAGCACCAACACAGGAACCTGGCCCTACACTACACTATCTCTCTATCTTTTCCCTCAGATTGTAGAATCAGGACTACCTCTTCTATCTTTCTATCTCTCCCTAAAAGCAGCAGCAGCAGACTAGATCCTCTCCCTATCTATTCTGAAGCAGAGTGTCATGTGTGCTGTGTGCCTCTAGCTTATATAGAAGCTGGGTCACATGTTGCACTGGCCAATCACAGCCATGCCATTAGTAGGCATGGCTATGATGGCTTCTAAGGGCACACCAGCTAATCAAAAGGTGATTGGCTGGCCCCTGAAGCATTTCTAAATGCGTTATTAGATTGCAGAACCCGAACCCGAACCCGGACTTTTGGGCAAAGTCCGGGGTCGGGTTCGGGAAAAAGCTAAAGTTCGGTACGGACCCGAACTTTACAGTTCGGGTTCGCTCAACACTACTCCCCAATAGTTTGTTCTTTGGAAATGAAAGCAGATGGAAGCCATCAAACATCACCAGATGTGCACCACTGTAATATTTATACTTACCTATGTGGATGCAGCATTAATCCAATGCAGCTTCTAAGAACTTAGCTCAAAGACTGCTGATTGCTCAGTTCTCAATATTCATTTAGCAGAGAGCCAGTGACTGTCACATGTTCTGTGCTTTGCCCCTCCAGCGCTCACTGGGGCACTGGGCTGTGGAGGGGGCGGGAGCGGCTGGTTCAGTCTCCCAGCGGCTCACTGAGAGGCTGAGCCAGCTGCCAGTCCAGGTTTTCTGGGTGGATCTTTCCAAACTTTGGACCAGCTGTGTGTGCAGAATGAACTGCACTCTTGTGATCCATAGGAGAAGTACAGCCAAAATAGTTTTGGCTATACTTCTCCTTTAACAGCATAAAAAGTGCCCTGATCAGAAAGAGTCTGGTAGTTCAGTATTTCTGTAATCTACACATGAATATTACACCGCTACTTTGATATTTAGTCCTACAATTGGGGACTCCTGAGCTCTCTTTGATTCTTAAAATTTTTTGTTGTAAGCACTCCAGCACACCGTCCAAGTGTTTGGGGATATCCAGTGGCATCTTTATTTGTAGGATGTGTTATCTTATAGGCGAATGCTGTATTCAAAGCGGACCTTGCATTCAAAAAGCAAGGCTTGCTTATTTATTTTTTAATCAGAAAAAGGCTCTCTTATTTAATTAGACCCCCCTCCCCCATTATCAAAAATATAATAACAATTCATGGGAAAAAGTCAATTAAAAAAGAAATCTCATGATCAGTTAATAATAAAATACCTAAAAAACATTTGTCTTATCTATTAATTACAAGTATTTCATATTTTTGGAAGAAATTCTTTATTTTATGATCCAATTGCCTGCTTTACTTCTCCTCTCCATAATAATGGTTCATTTTTGGGCTTTATTCTTGAGGGCAGAGAAAGAGCTCAGCTTCCACAACACACTTGTGTAGTAAGCATGGCTGTCGGGTGTGACTGTATTGAGCGATAACATCATACCTTGATACATACTCCCTCAGCCTCTCCATGCAGTCATACAAACAGGCATATATGAGCAGCACAGGGATATCATGCATGTGCTGTGAAGTGTATATCAATTAGGGATGAGCTTCGTGTTCGAGTCGAACCCATGTTCGACTCGAACATCGGCTGTTCGATCGTTCGACGAAGATTGAACATTATGGGCCGTTCGCACCAAATTCGAGTGGCGTGTTACGGCCCATAATTCACTGCGGCATCGCAAAGCATTGCTGGCTGATGATTGGCCAAGCATGCACTGTGACCCGCATGCTTTGGCCAATCACAGCGCAGAAAAAACGGGGTGGCTTTGGCCAATTATGGCTCAGGGGGTTTAGTACACGCCCCACACTATATAAGGCCACCGGATCAACGGCCTTGTGTAGTGTGTTGGAGTTGTGAAAAGAGAGAGTTTACAGAGACAGACAGTGTCATTTATATTGAGTTAGATAGAGCAGCCAGGCGAGTCAGTTAGCTGCAGTTACAGTGTGTAGAGGATATATATGCATCCTAGGTGTTGTATATATATTTATACACTGTATTCAGTTTATCTAGATCCGTTCCTGGTTTTCTCTATACTGTGACAGGCAGGCAGGTGATTGTGCTAGCTGCAGACAGTCAGTGTTTCACTTAGTGTACTGTGTGCTTTGCATAGCGTTCACCTAAAGCTTACCTGAATACAGTTAGTGACTAGGAATGAGCCGAACACCCCCGGTTCGGTTCGCACCAGAACCTGCGAACGGACCGAAAGTTTGCGCAAACTTTAGAACCCTATTAAATACAATGGACGAGAACGTTCGAAATCTAAAGTGCTAATTATAACGGCTAATATGCATGTTCGTGTCCTAAAAAAGATTTGGGGACCCGGGTCCTGCCCCAGGGGACACGTATCAATGCAAAAATAATTTTTAAAAACTGACGTTTTTTCGTGAGCAGTGATTTTAATGATGCATAAAGTGAAAAATAAAAGTTAAATATTCCTTGAAATATCGTACCTGGGGGGTGTCTAAAGTATGCCTGTGAAGTGGCATGTGTTTCCTGTGTTTGGAACTGTCCCTGCACAAAATGACATTTCTAAAGGAAAAAAGCCATTTAAAACTGCTTGCGGCTTTAACGTAATGTCTGGTCCCGGCAATATGGTTGAAAATCATTGAGAAAAATGGCATGGCTACCCCATCAAACCCCCCCCCCCCCCTACCCCAGCCCATTACCAGCCTTTTTGGGTCTTGTATGGATATTAAGGGGAACCCCGCACCCAAAATAAAAAAAGGCCCTATATACTCTGAACAGCAGTATATAGGCAGTGCAAACAAGACAGGGACTGTAGGTTTGTCCTTAAGTAGAATCTGTTTGTAATTTGGAACAGGTACATTTTTTAAGTGTAGCTCTAGCTTTTTTTAAACTTTTTGGAGAACATAGGGAAGGGTTATCACCCCTGTAACATTTGTTTTGCTGTCTGTGCACCTGTTCAGAACATTTCACCTCAGTTTCCGTCCCAATGACAAATGTTTTTGTAAAATTTGGGTTTTTTATTGAAACAAGTGTAGCGACCTCACCCCTCTCACCCCTTCTCATTCACGGCTTGTCTGTCTCGTCTATGGGTTAACACTGGGGGTAGGGATGAGATACACCACGGCCCATGTCTTCCAATGTGTAGAGGTGAAAGCCAGAACTATCGGGTTTTGTGTATGTGTCCCAGAGTCAAATCCTCTCCTCGGATTGACTCCCCTTTGCTCCTAGTAACCAGAGTTCCACACACTGAAAGGGTCCAACTCGTATTTATTCTTCTCAATAAATAGTCATACAGCACAGACAGGTTGAGACCCATATAACACTTCAGTCTTTGTGGGGAGTAGGCCAAGGCACAATTCTTTTAGATAAAGCTAACCACTGTGGTGTCACCAGTGGCGAATAGTCACTGCCACTGACTATATAGAACAAGAACATGAATTACCTTCACTAACGTAGCCCCTATCAGGGGAAGGACATCCGTCCAAGACAGTTAACGGAGGCCTCTCCATCACCAGCAATGCTGCGCTGGACTCTCCGGAGAAGTTCCGCTCACCGGCCTCCTCGTCTCAGACACGGGCACCCAAGGAGTTAGGGCCCCCTCGGATTCCTCCACCCTCGCGGAACTCAGTCGAAGGTACTGAGCTCCAGGCTTCCGCCATAGTACCTCACCCCAGGCTAAAGGTGCCTGAGATGGACTCCATCTCCCGCTCCGGCCAGGTCAAGGGCACCTGGGCCCAGAACTCCGGAACGCCAGCACCCAGGCTGAAGGTGCCTGGGCACGGCTGCGTCCCCTGGCTCTGAACCCCAAGGTCAGGGCGTCCGCCCCTTTTATCTCCTCTCCCTTTGCGTCACAGCGGGTTCCCCCGCCCCGCTGTACCAGCGCCAGGAAAGGACAAAAAGGGAAGCAGTCTTGCGGTGAGTGTTCAGCTCCGGCCCAGGGCGACAGCACCACCTGCAGGCTGCAGGGAACCTCACACCACCAGAGTCCTCCAAGAACCACAAAAGGGTCTCAGATTCCCTGACAATCAATGCATCTGGGTTACACTACCACCCAGATGCCTCCCCTAAATTCAAACACCCGCTACACAAGGATTGGTGATGAAGCATCAGTAGAGAGGAGACACCTTTTTCCCATATGAACTCTTACAGGAGAGAATTTCCCTTCCTAGGGGTAGATTTCCTCTTACTTCCTGTTGTCTCCTTCCGTTTGCAAGTAGGAGTCGTTTGTAAGTTGGATGTTTGAAAGTAGGGGCCTGCCGTATATACTCTGCAGAAATTTGCCCCTTAGGTGTTGGTGTTGCCACAACACTGTAAGCCCTCACAGTTACTCTTGGTGGGAGCTGGAACGCCCTGCTGTGAACTATTATATCAGGAATTGTAATAACATGCCATTGTTGAACAGTGGTAGGAAAAATTGGGCCTTTGGTGGTGGTGCTGGTGCCACAACACTGTAAGCCCTCACAGTTACTCTTGGTGGGCGCAGGAATGGGCCCTGCTGTGAATTATTAGATCAAGAATTGTAATTACATGCCCCTGTTGAACAGGGGCAGAAAAATTGGGCCTTTGGTGGTGGCGGTGGTGCTGGTGCCACAAGACTGTAAATCCTCACAGTTACTCTTGGTGGGTGCAGGAATGGGCCCAGCTGTGAAATATTAGATCAAGAATTGTAATTACATGCCCCTGTTAAACAGGGGCCGAAAAATTGGGCCTTAGGCACTGGTGCCACAACACTGCAACCCCTCACAGATACTGTACTTGGAGCGCAGCAATGAGCCCTGTTGCAAAGTATTGCATCAAAAATTTTAATTACACGCCCCTGTTAAACAGGGGCTGAAAAATTGGGCCTTAGGCACTGGTGCTGGTGCCACAACACTGCAACCTCTCCCAGATACTCTAGTTGGAGTGCAGGAATGAGCCCTGCTGGAAAGCATTGCATAAAAAATTGTAATTACATTCCACTGTTAAACAGGGGCTGAAAAATTGGGCCTTAGCATCTGGTGGCGGCACCCAGAAACAAAAATGTTCTTTCAAGCTATCATCATGAATCGGATCATTGAGGAGGAGGAGGATAGTCAGTCAACATAACAGGACAGTCACTCAGCATCAGCATAGGCAGTCTTGAAGGGATGCGACATTTCAAAATAAATTATTCTGTTACATCAGCTTCAGGTGCTTGGTAGCTGATGGTGATCCAAGACTGGTTCATCTTTATGAAGGTCAGTCGATCAACCGAGTCGGTGGACAGGCGCACCCTGTGATCCGTGACAAAGCCTCCAGCAGCACTGAATGTGCGTTCCGAAAGAACGCTAGATGCAGGACAGGCCAGTAGCTCAATTGCATACTGTGCAAGCTCTGGCCAGTGATCCATCCTCAAGACCCAGTAAGCCAGAGGATTTTCGGTGGGAAAGGTGTCCAAGTCTGACCTTGCCCCTAGGTATTCCTGCACCATGTATATCAGACGCTGGCGATGGTTGCTGGAACCGATCATACCTTGGGGCTGCGGAGTAAAAAAATTGTCTGAACGCATCGGTCAGACGGCCACCTTCCCCACCGCTCCTTCTTTGACTGACCGAAGCCTCAGCAATTCGTTGTCCAGGACCAGGAGTTTGTAACCTCCCAGTCTCTGGGAACGCGTTGCACAGACCTTTCTGCAAGGCCTCCCGGAGATGTCTCATCCTCTGCTCCCTCTGCGACGGTAAGATAAGGTCCGCAACCTTACCCTTGTACCGTGGATCAAGGAGAGTGGCCAGCCAGTAATGGTCCCTCTCCTTGATCTGAAGAATACGAGGATCCTTCCGCAGACTTTGCAGGATCAGGGAGGCCATGCAGCGTAGGTTAGCTGAGGCATTTGTTCCGGAGTCCTCTGGGTCACTAAGGACGACATGATCCGCAGCCACCTCCTCCCAGCCACGTACAAGTCCACGGGTTTCTTGGGACTGTAAATCATCCCTAAAAGACTGCTGCTGTTGATGCTGAGTGCCAGCCTCCACCTCCATGCTGACACAATCCTCTCCTCCTCCTCCGCCTCCTGCTCCTCGTCTTCCTGTGTGATGGGTGGGACAGAAGGAACACTGTCTGGGTAAAGGGGGCCTTGAGAGGCAAGGAAGTCCTCCTCTTCCTGCCTCTGTTCTGCCTCAAGTGCCCTGTCCATTATTCCATGCAGCGTATGCTCCAACAGGTGGACAAGAGGTACAGTGTCACTGATGCATGCACTGTCACTGCTCACCATCCTCGTGGCCTCCTCAAATGGTGCCAGGACAGTGCATGCATCCCTGATCATGCCCCACTGGCGTGGTGAAAAAACCCGAGCTCCCCTGACCCTGTCCTGGTGCCGTAGTCGCACAGGTACTCATTGATGGCCCTCTGCTGCGTGTGCAGCCGCTGCAACATGGCCAACGTTGAGTTCCACCTTGTGGGCATGTCACATATAAGCCGGTTCTTGGTCAGGTTCAACTCCTTTTGCAGCTCAGCCAGCCGAGCACTGGCATTATATGATCTGCGGAAATGCACACAGACTTTCCTGGCCTGCCTCAGGACATCTTGTAAGCCTGGGTACCTGCCCAAGAACCGCTGCACCACCAGGTTAAGGACGTGAGCCACACAGGGCACATGGGTCAGTTGTCCCTGTCGGAGGGCGGAGAGGAGGTTGGTGCCATTGTCGCAAACCACCATTCCTGGCTTAAGCTGGCGTGGCGTCAACCACCTCTTGACCTGCCCCTGCAGAGCTGACAGAACCTCTGCCCCAGTGTGGCTCCTGTCCCCCAAACACACCAGCGCAAGCACGGCATGGCATCTTTTTGCCTGCGTACTTGCGTAGCCCCTTGAACGCCTACGGAGCACCGCTGGTTCTGAGGACAAAGCACAGGAAGAGGCCATGGAGGAAGAAGAAGAGGAGGGGGTGGAGGAGAGAGGTGTGTCACAACCAGTAGTAGCATTTTGGAGGCGTGGCGGCGGAACAACCTCCAACACTACTGCACCTTGTCCTGCATCCTTCCCAGCTGCCAAAAGAGTGACCCAATGGGCCGTGAAAGAAAGGTAATGTCCCTGTCCGTGCCTGCTGGACCATGAGTCAGCAGTAATATGCACCTTACCGCTGACCGCCCTGTCCAGCGAGGCATGGACATTGGCTTCCACATGCCGGTAGAGAGCCGGAATCGCCTTCCGTGAGAAAAAGTGGCGTTTGGGAACCTGCCACTGAGGAACCGCACATTGCACAAACTCACCGAAGGGGGCCAAGTCTACCAACTGAAAAGGCAGCAGTTGAAGTGCTAGCAATTTAGCCAAGCTAGCATTCAACCGCTGGGCATGTGGATGGCTGGGAGTGAACTTCTTTTGACGGTTCAGCAGCTGGGGCAGGGAAATTTGCCTGCTACAATCGGACGTTGGTGTACTGCTAGCAGAGTGCCCGCAAGTACTTGGCTGTGACACACCTAATTCTACACCTTCATTCCTCTCAGTGCAGGTTTCAGAGAGGACTGAAGGTATAGTGGGGTTGGAGATCCCAGCTGATGAGGAGCAAGGAGAGGTCCGCTTTGTTCTTTGGTGTGGGTCTTTAAGGTACGCTTGCCAACGAGCTGCATGGCAGGTCAACATATGTCTGGTCAAGCATGTGGTGCCCAAGCGGCTGATGTTTTGGCCACGCGAGATACGCTTGAGACATATGTTGCAAATAGCAGCAGTGCGATCTGATGCACTTGACTCAAAAAAGGCCCACACCAAAGAACTTTTGAAATAACTGGCAGAGGCAGCGCCCTGCACAGGCGGAGCTCTGCGGTGTGATTCAGTCGGTGTGCTGCCCTTACGCTGGCCCCCGGAGGGCATCCTGCCTCGTTGGAGATGTGCCTCCTCCTCCTCCTCCCTCCTATCAGGCACCCAAGTGGAGTCAGTGACCTCATCATCCCCTCCCTCCTCATCATTGGAGCCAATCTGGCAGTATGCTGCAGCTGATGGAACATGACTGCCAGATTGCTGTCCTTCTTGAGCATCCCCTCTCTCTGCGCTCCTCTAGCTGGGTATCATCATCAGACCCTTCAAAACGCTGGGCATCCTCCTGGAGCATGTACCCAACACTGTGCTCAAACAGTTCGGGGGACTCCTCATGAGGACATGGTGGGTCTAGGGAAGGAGTGACTGATGATGACATTGATACGAGGGAAGAGGACGCTTTGGCAGCTGCTTTGCCAGTACCCTGAGCCTGGGTGAGAGAGGATGAGGAGGATGAGGAGGGCTTGGTCATCCACTCTACCAAGTCTTCGGCATGATGCGGCTCAACACGTCCAGCTGCCGAAAATAAGAACAAGCGTGTCCCATGGCCACGTGCTGATGACACCGCGTCCACGACCAGCACTGTTGCCCCCAGACACAGAGCCTGCTTGCCCTCTTTTATTGGCTCGTGACTGTCTGCCTCTCTTTGTTGGCCTTCCAGACATTCTAATGGCCTGCAGGGAGATGGTAAAACCAGCAATACGGGGTAGCTTCAGGTGTATACTGTGCAGGAGGCACCTACACCCACTGTAACTACTTGCAGATGCCTGTCTGTGTTACACAACAGAACAACACCATGAGCAATAAGGGGTAGCGTATACTGTGCCGGAGGCACCTACACCCACTGTAACTACTTGCAGATGCCTGTCTGTGTTACACAACAGAACAACACCATGAGCAATAAGGGGTAGCGTATACTGTGCCGGAGGCACCTACACCCACTGTAACTGCTTGCAGATGCCTGTCTGTGTTACACAACAGAACAACATCACGACGAGCAATAAGGGGTAGCGTATACTGTGCAGGAGGCACCTACACCCACTGTAACTGTTAGCAGATGCCTGTCTGTGTGACTGAACAGAACAACTCCACAAGCAATAAGGGGTAACGTATACTGTGCAGGAGGCACCTACACCCACTGTAACTGCTTGCAGATGCCTGTCTGTGTTACACAACAGAACAACACCACGAGCAATAAGGGGTAGCATATACTGTGCAGGAGGCACCTACACCCACTGTAACTGCTTGCAGATGCCTGTCTGTGTTACACAACAGAACAACACCACGAGCAATAAGGGGTAGCGTATACTGTGCAGGAGGCACCTACACCCACTGTAACTGCTTGCAGATGCCTGTCTGTGTTACACAACAGAACAACTCCACGAGCAATAAGGGGTAGCGTATACTGTGCAGGAGGCACCTACACCCACTGTAACTGCTTGCAGATGCCTGTCTGTGTTACACAACAGAACAACACCATGACGAGCAATAAGGGGTAGCGTATACTGTGCAGGAGGCACCTACACCCACTGTAACTGTTAGCAGATGCCTGTCTGTGTTACACAACAGAACAACTCCACAAGCAATAAGGGGTAGCGTATACTGTGTAGGAGGCACCTACACCCTCTGTAACTGCTTGCAGATGCCTGTCTGTGTTACACAACAGAACAACACCATGAGCAATAAGGGGTAGTGTATACTGTGCCGGAGGCACCTACACCCACGATAACTGATTGCAGATGCCGGTCTGTGTTACACAACAGAAGAACACCACGACGAGCAATAAGGGGTAGCGTATACCGTGCAGGAGGCACCTACACCCACTGTAACTGTTAGCAGATGCCTGTCTGTGTTACACAACAGAACAACTCCACGAGCAATAAGGGGTAGTGTATACTGTGCAGGAGGCACCTACACCCACTGTAACTGCTTGCAATAGCCTGTCTGTGTTACACAACAGAACAACACAACGATGAGCAATAAGGGGTAGCGTACACTGTGCAGGAGGCACCTACACCCAGTGTAACTGCTTGCAGACAGTGTTCCTTCTGTCCCACCCATCACACAGGAGGAGGAGGAGGAGGAGGAGGATTGTGTCAGCATGGAGGTGGAGCATGGCACTCAGCATCAACAGCAGCAGTCTTTTAGGGATGATTTACAGTCCCAAGAAACCCGTGGACTTGAACGTGGCTGGGAGGAGGTGGCTGCGGATCATTTCGTCCTTAGTGACCCAGAGGACTCCGGACTGAATGCCTCAGCTAACCTACGCTGCATGGCCTCCCTGATCCTGCAAAGTCCGCGGAAGGATCCTCGTATTCTTCGAATCAAGGAGAGGGATCATTACTGGCTGGCGACTCTCCTTGATCCACGGTACAAGGGTAAGGTTGCGGACCTTATCTTGCCGTCGCAGAGGATGAGACAACTTCGGGAGGCCTTGCAGAAAGGTCTGTGCAACGCGTTCCCAGAGACTGGGAGGTTACAAACTCCTGGTCCTGGACAACGAGTTGCTGAGGCTTCGGTCAGTAGCAGAAGGAGCGGTGAAGAAGGTGGCCGTCTGACCGATGTGTTCAGACAATTTTTTAGTCCGCAGCCCCAAGGTATGATCGCTTCCAGCAACCATCGCCAGCGTCTGATATACATGGTGCAGGAATACCTAGGGGCAAGGTCAGACTTGGACACCTTTCCCACCGAAAATCCTCTGGCTTACTGGGTCTTGAGGATGGATCACTGGCCAGAGCTTGCACAGTATGCAATTGAGCTACTGGCCTGTCCTGCATCCAGCGTTCTTTCGGAACGCACATTCAGTGCTGCTGGAGGCTTTGTCACGGATCACAGGGTGCGCCTGTCCACCGACTCGGTTGATCGAATGACCTTCATAAAGATGAACCAGTCTTGGATCACCACCAGCTACCAAGCACCTGAAGCTGATATAACAGAATAATTTATTTTGAAATGTCACATCCCTTCAAGACTGCCTATGCTGATGCTGAGTGACTGTCCTGTTATGTTGACTGACTATCCTCCTCCTCCTCAATGATCCGATTCATGATGATAGCTTGGAGGAACATTTTTGTTTCTGGGTGCCGCCACAAGTGGCTAAGGCCCAATTTTTCAGCCCCTGTTTAACCACCTGAGACCTGGGCCATGTTCAAATGACGGCCTCAAGGTGGCTCTATAAATCCGGGAGGCCGTCAATAGACGGCCTTGGCTATTCCGGCCACTGGGGGGCACACGCGCACGGCGCATCACTGAGATGCCGATGCGCATGCCTGGCGGCCGCGATGTCCACCAGGTACCCGCGATCGGCGTGTACACAGACAAGGATGTGGATCTCTGTGTGTAAACACAGAGATCCACGTCCTGTCAGGGAGAGGGGACCGATGCTGTGTCCCTTGTACATAGGGACACAGATCGGTCACCTCCCCCAGTCAGTCCCCTCCGCCACACAGTAGTAATCACTCCCAGGTTACACATTTAACCCCTTCCTTGCCCCCTAATGTTAACCCCTTCCCTGCCAGTGTCATTTTTACAGTAACCAGTGCATTTTTATAGCACTGGTCGCTGTAAAAATGACAATGGTCCCAAAATGGTGTCAAAAGTTTCCGATGTGTCCGCCATAATGTCGCAGTCACAATAAAAATCGCTGATCGCCGCCATTACTAGTAAAAAAAAAATTATTAATAAAAATGCTATAAAACTATGCCCTATTTTGTAAACGCTTTAACTTTTGCGCAACCCAATCAATAAACGCTTATTGCGATTTTGTTTACCAAAAATATGTAGAAGAATACGTATCGGACTAAACTGAGGAAAAAAAAAATTTGGATATTTATTATAGCAAAAAGTAAAAAATATTGTGTTTTTTTCAAAATCGTCGCTCTATTTTTGTTTATAGCGCAAAAAAAAAAAAAACGCAGAGATGATCAAATACCACCAATAGAGAGCTCTATTATTGGGAAAAAAAGGACGTCAATTTTGTTTGGGAGCCACGTCGCATGACCGCGCAATTGTCATTCCAAGCGTGACAGCGCTGAAAGCTGAAAATTGGCCTGGGCAGGAAGGGGGTTTAAGTGGCCAGTAAGCAAGTAGTTAACAGGGGCATGTAATTAAAAAAATGTATGCAATGCTTTGCAGCAGGCCTCATTCCTGCACTCCAACTAGAGTATCTGGAAGAGGTTGCAGTGTCGTGGCACCAGCACCAGTGCCTAAGGCCCAATTTTTCAGCCCCTGTTTAACAGGGGCGTGTAATTACAATTTTTGATGCAATATTTTGCAACAGGTCTCATTGCTGTGCTCCAGGGGTTGCAGTGTTGTGGCACCAGTGCCTAAGGCCCAATTTTTCTGTCCCTGTTCAACAGGGGCATGTAATTACAATTCTTGATCTAATATTTCACAGCAGGGCCCATTCCTGCGCCCACCAAGAGTAACTGTGAGGGCTTACAGTGTTGTGGCAACACCACCACCACCACCACCAAAGGCCCAATTTTTCTGCCCCTCTTCAACAGGGGCATGCAATTACAATTCTTGATCTAATAATTTACAGTAGGGTCCATTCATGCGCCCACCAAGAGTAACTGTGAGGGCTGACAGTGTTGTAGCACCAGCACCACCACCAAAGGCCCAATTTTTCCTACCACTGTTCAACAATGGCATGTAATTACAATTCCTGATATAATAGTTCACAGCAGGGCGTTCCAGCGCCCACCAAGAGTAAATGTGAGGGCTCACAGCGTTGTGGCAACACCAACATCTAAGGGGCAAATTTCAGCAGAGTATATACGGCAGACCCCTACATTCAAACATCCAGTTTACAAACGACTCCTACTTGCAAAACGGAAGGAGACAACAGGAAGTGAGAGGAAATCTACCCCTAGGAAGGGAAATTCTCTCCTGTAAGAGTTAATATGGGAAAAAGGTGTCTCCTCTCTACTGATGCTTTATCACCAATCCTTTTTTCAATAAAAACCCCACTTTTCAAAAACATTTGTCATTGGGACGGAAAGTGAGGTGAAATGTTCTGAACAGGTGCTGTGGGAGATTAGCTTGTGGGGATCACCTTTTCACAGAATGAAGGTCAGCGTACAGGCAGTTTCTTTAAAACCTGGCGTATTGCCAGCTTTATTTACAAGTGGTTTGCAATAGTCATACAAAAAAAAAAAAACAGTAAAACAAATTCTTGCTGTCCGGCGCTAAACTATACAGTAACCGCTCTCTATACAGTGAGAGGCTGGTCCCCGTCACCCACAAAACACAAGGTGAAGTAAAGCAAATCTTTTCTTTCAGCCCAAATAACCAGCGCTCCTCTTACTCAGAATCCCTTCTGAGTCTCAGGCCAGAGCCTTGCTGTGCTCTCTTCCTGGATCTTTAAAGCCCAGCTGCCTATGGATTCCAGTGAACCTGAATATCCGGACCGGAACCCAGCCAACTACAGAGGCTGGAAAAACATGGGCCGGATTCTGGTTCAGTCCCTTACAATGGACCGAATGTGAGGTGAAACATAGCGATTGTCATATATCTCACCTCGCATACCGTCACAGTGCACAGACAGCAAAACAAATGTTACAGGGGTGATAACCCTTCCCTATGTTTTCCAAAAAGCTTAAAAATAGATTTTTTGTCTGGAGCTACACTTAAACAATGTACCTGTTTAAAATTACAAACAGATTCTACTTAAGAACAAACCTACAGTCCCTGTCTTGTTTGCACCGCCTGTATACTGCTGTTCAGAGTATATAGGGCCTTTTTTTATTTTGGGTGCGGGGTTCCCATTAATATCCATACAAGACCCAAAGGGGCTGGTAATGGGCTGGGGTGGGGGTGGGGTAGCCATGCCATTTTTCTCAAAGATTTTCATCCATATTACCGGGACCAGACATTACATTAAAGCCGCAAGCAGTTTTAAATGGCTTTTTTTCCTTTACAAATGTCATTTTGTGCAGGGACAGTTCTAAACACGGGAAACACATGCCACTTCACAGGCATACTTTAGACACCCCCCAGGTAGATATTTAAAGGAATATTTCACTTTTTTTTCCCCCTTATGCATCATTAAAATGACTGCTCCCGAAAAAGGACGTTTTTAAAACTTCGTTTTGCATTGATACATGTCCCCTGGGGCAGAACTTTAGAGCCGTTCGAAGTTTCTGGTGCGAACCGAACCGGGGGGTGTTTGGCTCATCCCTAGTGTAGGATATAAAACAAGTAATAAAGGCGCATTGTACAAGTACCTCAGTTTATGATGTAGAGTACCAATAGTCCGTGGTCAATATATTGAGAGATAACTCTTAGGTGTATACATAAAGAAAGGACAGTCAGGGCAGCCACCAGCAGGACCAGAAGCTACTTTCCAGTAAGCTAAAGCAGAAAAAACAAGGAGAGGGGCGCCTCTGAGATAGATATCAAAACAACATTTATTGGTAGCAATATTCACTCACATTGAAGATGAACCAGTTGCATTCAGCTGGGCAGAGGAGTAGATGAACTACAGGTCACAGAGGGTCCATGGAGCTGTCATCACAGAGAATCCTGTCAGAGAAGCTGGTGATGGTAAGCAAGCAGGAGGATTTCCTTCTGGACAGATCTTTATATTGCCACAGCAAAAAGAGAGTTTATTAAAAAGGCAGAGTGAGTAAAAACAGAGTGGTTTTCATTCAGTCTAAGGTTTCAAACACAGTGGACAGGAGGGGAGACATCTAAGCCGGATGGCTGGCAGCGCTGTGGTCGCAGGTGCTCACTGCACTTCCTGGTGGATGGAGGAGCCCGACCATGTGATCTGAAAACCACTCTGTTTTTACTCAAGTATGTAGGCATAAGACACACCTCCTAAAACACCTTCTTAACCACTTAAGCCCCAATCCAATACGCAGCATAATGACCAGGTCCCTTTTTGCGATTCGGCACTGCGTCACTTTAACTGACAATTGCGCGGTCGTGCGACGTGGCTCCCAAACAAAATTACAAAATTTACGTCCTTTTTTTCCCACAAATAGAGCTTTCTTTTGGTGGTATTTGATCACCTCTGCGGTTTTTATTGTTTGCGCTATAAACAAAAATAGAGCGACAATTTTGAAAAAACAGCAATATTTTTAACTTTTTGCTATAATTAATATCCCCAAAAATATATAAAAAACATTTTTTCCTCTGTTTAGGCCGATACATATTCTTCTACATATTTTTGGTTAAAAAAATCGCAATCGCCGTTTATTGATTGGTTTGCGCAAAAATTATAGCGTTTACAAAATAGGGGATAGTTTTAAGGCATTTTTATTATTTTTTTATTTTTTTTACTAGTAATGGCAGCGATCAGCGATTTTTTTCGTGACTGCAATATTATGGCGGACACATCGGACACTTTTGACACATTTTTGGGACCATTGTAATTTTTACAGCGATCAGTGCAATAAAAATGCACTGGTTACTGTAAAAATGACACTGGCAGTGAAGGGGTTAACCACTAGGGGCGCTGGAGGGGTTAAGTGTGCCTAGGGGCGTGTTTATAACTGAGGGGGGGCGTGGCTACTAGTGACACATCACCGATCTCCGCTCTGGTTTCACAGAGCGGAGATCGCTGACATTGTCAGTAGGGGAGCGGGGAGATGTTGTGTTTACACTAACATCTCCCCGCTCCATGCCTCCGTGAGACGATCGCGGGGATCCCTGCGGCGATCGAGTCCGCGGGACCCGCGATCCGACTCACGGGGAAGGCAGGGGGGTCGCGAGCGCGCCACCAGCGGCGCATGCGCGACCCCGACTTCGGCAGTTAAAAGGCCACGTACAGGTACGTGATTGTGCCTGTACGAGCCATTCTGCCGACGTGTATATATACAGTGAGGGGTCCTTAAGTGGTTAAAGGAGAATTATTCCAAAAAATATATATATTAGTTAAACCCCCAAGTGCTTTTTTTTTTTAACAATAATATCCCTTTAGATTGGCTTTGGGAATTTACAAACAAAGCAATTCAGAAATAAGATGAAAGGTTTAGTGCTGGGAAACACTTTTTGAAAGATAAATTGCATTTAAAAAAAAAAAAAAAATGAAAAAAGCAACATACAACAAATAGGTAACCTAAATGTTTAATACATGTAACTTTACAGAATAGCAGACATTACTATGTAATAATCATTCATAACTGCATTCGTTAGCAAAAGAAGGAAAAAAACTAGGAATACTAATTGCAATTTACATCAATAGATGCACACAAGGTAGAGCACATCTCACATAAAAATGTTTCTTTCACATACATGGATCATGGTTACAGCGCAGTGCTATATAATAACTTAGTGGAAATTGGCATTTGCATATTCGCTAATTAGCGCTGATTCCATATTTACTAACACTTGTTTGCTGCTAATAGCGCTCTTTTTCATTTGCAAATTTGCGCGTTGAATTTTTAATTGGCTAAAATGGGAGCTATTATTTGCAATAGTGCTCAGTACTTCGTGGAGTTATAGTAAATCACCCCCTCAGTGTCACATAATTGTGAAGTGGAAGGAAAATGATAAATGGTTTTCAAACTTTTTACAAATAAAATATCTGAAAAGTGTGGCGTGCATTTGTATTCAGCCATCTTTACTTTGATACCCCTAACTAAAATTTAGTGGAACCAATTGCCTTCAGAAGTCACCTTATTAGTAAATAGAGTACACCAATAGACAACACACTAGACAGGTCAGGGATAAAGTTGTGGAGAAGTTTAAAGCAGGGTTAGGTTACAAAAAATATCCCAAGCTTTTGAACGGAGCACTGTTCAATACATAATCTGAAAATGGAAAGAGTATGAAACAACTGCAAACCTACCAAGACATGACCGTCCACCTAAACTGACAGGCTGGGCAAGGAGAGAATTAATCAGAGAAGCAGCCAAGAGGCGCATGGTAACTCTGGAGGAGCTGCAGAGATCCACAGCTCAGGTGGGAGAATCTGTCAACAGGACAACTATTAGTCGTGCACTCCACAAATCTGGCCTTTATGAAAGAGTGGAAAGAAGAAAGCCATTGTTGAAAGAAAGCCGTGAGAATTCCCATTTGCAGCTTATAAGAAGCTATGTGGAGGACACAGCAAACATGTGGAAGAAGGTGCTCTGGTCAGATGAGACCAAAATTGAACTTTTTGGTGTGAAAGCAAAAAGTGTGGCAGAAAACGAACACTGCACATTACCCTGAACACACCATCCCCATCGTGAAACATGGTGGTGGCAGTATCATGTTATGGGGATGCTTTTCTTCAGCAGGAACAGAGAAAGCTGGTCAGAGTTGATGGGAAGATGGATGAGGCCAAATACAGGGCAATCTTAAAAGAAAACCTGTTAGAGTCTGCAAAAGACTTGAGACTAGGGCAGAGGTTGAGACAATGACCCTAAACATACAGCCAGAGCTACAATGGAATGGTTTAGATCAAAGCATATTCATGTGTTAGAACGGCCCAGTCAAAGTCCAGACCTAAATCCAAATGAGAATCTGTGGCAAGACTTGAAAATTGCTGTTCACAGATGCTTTCTATTCAATCTGACAGAGTTTGGGCTATTTTGCAAAGAAGAATGGGCAAAAATGTTACTCTCTAGATGTGCAAAGCTGGTAGAGACATACCCAAAAAGACTTGCAGCTTTAATTGCAGCGAAAGGTGGTTCTACAGAGTATTGACTCGGGGGCTGAATACAAATGCACGCCACACTTTTCAATAAAATACATTAACGTTCGTGGTTGTAACATGACAAAATGTGCAAAATTTCAAGGGGTATGAAAACTTTTTCAAGGCACTATATAGATATAGATATATCTCTATCTATCTATCTATCTATATATCTATATACACTGTATATCTGTCGAAAAAGTGTACTGCAAATCCTGTGTATCGAGTGTTGGGAACAGGCAGGCTCCAGTCTGCCACCGCTATATCATACCAATGAGTCACCACACTTCCAAGGTTTCTTTCTCAGTAGTTTTTTTCTTTATTTGTAGCAAACATCTTTTGACATGCACAACTGCTATTGCTTTATTTACCAAGGTTAGCACTGCTTTTTTAGCATCTTATGCAAAATTTCCACTTCCATGGCAAGAGAATTATCAAGCTGTTTAAATTATAGCATTTCTAGGGTTGAATGTTTTTGGTCTTTCCCCTAATCGCAGACACAGGAAACAGTGGCACAAATCAGCACATCTTTTTAAGCAATTCTGTGTATGTTTGTGCTATCCTACTGTGAAAATAATTGCTTATGTCTGCCTATTGTTCTCTGCAAAATTAATCATTCTGCATTTTGCCAAAGAAATCCAGTTTTCCTGTTAAAAATAAACAGAAGGATAGAAAAATACATATGGTTGCAAAGGCACTGTGATAACACTTTGCCAGTGTTTATGTTTTTAAAGCATCATTTATTTTGTCACAATAACCAAATACCAAAATAGTATTGGGTTAAAGGTACGCTAAAGGTTCCCGTTTAAAAAAACAAAAAAACAAACATGTTATACTTAACTCCACTGTGCAGCTCGTTTTGCACACAGTGGCCCCGATCCTGGTCTTCTAGGGTCCCTCGGCGGCTGTCTCGGCTCCTCCCCGCAAGAACTAACCCCCTTCATGGGAGCTCTCTCCTATGGGGGTTAGTTCTTGCGAGCGCGCTCCCGTGATACAGCCGGCGGTTATAGCCACAGACTGTATTACTCGGCCCTGCCCCACGGCGCGCCGCATCATTGGATGTGATTGACAGCAGCGCGAGCCAATGACTGCTCTGCTATCAATCCATCCAATCTAGCCAATCAACAGCCAGACTGAGTGGAGAAGAGGACATCGGGGGGGGGGGGAGCGCAGCAGGTGAACGGACTGAGGTAAGTAAAACGGGGGGGCTGGGGGGGCAGTCATTGCTAGGTTTTTTTCACCTTAATGCATAGGATGCATTAAGGTGAAAAAAAATGAACTTTTACAACCCCTTTAATGTAGAATTAAAGTGGTATTAAACTTAAAAGCAAATGTATCCAGATGCTTAGTTACAAAATGGAGAGCGAGGGAAACACTAGCTGCAGCTGCTCTCTGTAGCTACTGCCCTGTGGTGCTGAACTGGTTAACTGCTATATCAGCAAGAGGAGGGAGCTTCTGAGCAGGAAGAGTTCAATATACTGAGTCAGGTAGCACCACACTGTGTGAACTGTAATCCAGGAGCTTTTGAGCGGAATTTTAACCAGGGAAGATTGCAAGGAGGAGAGGAAAGGGCTGCATTTTCTCAAGGTGTACAGGACACATCTTCCTCTTGCCGTGAGGGAGATCAGAGAGCATCATCACTCCAGCATACCGCAAGCCTGCAGCCTGAGTGAAATCTGGAGTGCTGAGTGAAGACAGAGTCACCTGGTTGTAGAGCAGTGGGTGGAACTAATTGCTTGGTGTGGCAGTCGCTGAGATTGGTGAGCTTCTGCTGTGGGGACCTATGCTCATGACCATAGTTTAAAAAGCTACAAATAATAAGAAAAGAGCTTTTAAAAAAAAATTTAAATGAAGTGTAGCGATACCTCCAACTAAGGAGGCCGCAGAATAGATTTGGGCCCTGAGTGCAGCTCCGCCAACCGCCGGCAATAGGCTCTACCCCCTTCTGGCACAGCTAGTACTAACAATCAATGATATATCCTATGCAATATAATAACTAAGCAAGGACACAGTAATGAATTGTAATAGGTAAAGTGTTTTACTTAGTTTCTCAATATGGATAAAGGGGTAACAGTAATCACAGTTCAAAATACTCACTCCTGAGAGCAGCGTCCTGACACTCTAACACACTATGTAGTAACACGCGCTACAGATGCGCCATACGGGCGACCATTAACTAAGTGCCCTATGACGCAGTAATCAAACACGCTAGAATCCCCACCAGGCCTGGTTCTAATATTTAACTTAGTCCTTCTTTCTTCACCGGCAGGTCTGTAATGGTGGTGCACTTTAAACAGAGTATAACTTTGTAATCCAAGGGGTTTAGAACTTGGTTAAATAAAGCCGCAGGCTCAGTTCTGACAAGGCTCTTCAATAGGGGTATCAAATAACTTGTAGGCCACGGCAGTCTATAGGCCTATATACAGTAACAGTATCTTAGCTGGGCTTATGCCCTCTCACCCGCCGGACCACGGATCCAGTCCGGGAAACCTCCACCGGCCGTGTCACACACACTCGATCTCTCCAACGATCAGGTCCCCGATCCAACAAGGTTGTAGCGCATCAAGTCAGATGCCACCCAGGCTCGCAGAGGGGGGGGGGGTGGAAAGCTCTTTGGTGCAGAGCAAGGCCTCAGGCTTCAGGCCTTGCACTCCGACACATCCGCACAGGAGGATCCGTCTGTGAAGTCTCGTGTCCCCCAAAGAGGCCGAGCCCGGCCTCGCCTCCTCCTTTTATAACCCCTCCCATGAGTCTCTGCGGTGGAACATGTGAAGAATGGGGTTATGGGTGATGTAGTTTCTTCCCAATATAGGGGAATACCCCGCTACACACTCCCCCCACTTAAACTCTTTGGTCCCCAAAGATAAATTTTAACAACAACTATATATAACACTGGACAATTCTGAAAACGATGTTGGGATAGGGGATTCCCACCATAACTGAGGGGTAGAATTCCCTTGCCCACAGGTCACATTATCATGAGTGGCCTGCCTAACTGTGCCAGAGAGTGAGCTGGGGTTGCCCTCCACCAAATGGACAGTGGAGGGATCCGGAATCTCAGCATTTCTCCTAGCAGTGACTACAGAGTCTTCCGAACTGTTCCCCATCTGAGGGTAGGTCAGCTTCTTAGGAGGTCGAATGACTCTTTGAGCCCTTTGCTCTCCTGGAATCTCCGGCTCTGGCGCCACAGGCTCCTCTTCCTCGGAGCAACTATCATGGGCATCTTCCCAGTAATCTGCTGAAGGACTAAAGGGGATGAACTCTGTAGCCTCTGGGTTCAGTGTTTCATCTGTGGTATCTTGGGTGACTGGAAGATCTATGATAGAAGTTCCTGGAGTTGGGGAAGACCACAGCCAATCAAGTTCTCCCTCCTCATCTCCACTAAGTTGGGAGGCTTCTCCATTTTCAGCTCGGGAGGTCTGTGACCGAGTGTTCGGCCTAGGAGTATCCAAGATAGAGGCCGGTTCAGGGGAGTCTCCTACGGGAGGTATTCTAACTGCCTCCGCAAGTGGGAGCAGGTGGTTTCGATGCCATGTCTTCAGTGGGCCTACCTTTCCCTCTGGCTTCACCTTGTAGACAGGTAGGCCCGGCAACTTCCTGCAGATGACATAGGGTTCAGATCTCCATCTGTCTGCAAGTTTGTGCTTTCCGGGGACTCCCAGATTGAGCAACAGTACTTGATCCCCGGGCTGTAGGTCTTGTATCCGGACCTTCAAGTCGAAATTTCTTTTATTCCGAGCTCCCCTTTGATCTGAGGCCGCTTGAGCTTGTTCATAGGCTACTTTCAGGCTGTGTCTGAGCCTGTCCACATATCCTTTGTGGGATGTGGCTGAGGAATGGTCCAGTGAGGTGCCAAACGCCAGGTCCACCGGTAGTCTCGCTTCTCTCCCAAACATGAGTCGATATGGAGAGTAGCCTGTAGCATCACTGATGGTGCAGTTGTAAGCATGTACTATGGCTGCTATGTGTTGGCTCCAATGTTGCTTTTTCTCGCTTTCCAGAGTCCCCAACATGTTGAGCAAGGTTCGGTTGAACCTTTCCGGCTGAGCATCTCCCTGAGGATGGTAAGGTGTAGTTCGAGTCTTCTTAATTCCCAAAGAATCCAAAAGCTTCCGGATCAGCTTACTCTCGAAGTCCCTCCCTTGGTCTGAATGGAGTCTCTGTGGCAGCCCATAATGGACAAAGTACTTCTCCATAAGTACCTTGGCAACGGTGGAGGCCTTCTGGTCTTTGGTGGGGAAAGCCTGGGCATACCGGGTGAAATGGTCGGTTATCACCAGAACATTTCCTAGTCCACTCAGGTCGGGTTCGAGGCAGAGAAAGTCAATGCACACCAGGTCCATGGGCCCTTGGCTCTGTAGATGGCCCATTGGGGCAGCTTGATGGGGCAAAGTCTTCCTCTGGATGCATCGCGCACATGAGTGGCAGTACTCCTCTACCTCTGCCCTCATGCAGGGCCAATAGAACTGACTTCTGACAAGTTGAAAGGTCCTTTCAGCCCCTAGGTGGCCATGATTGTCATGCAGGGCAATCAGAACAGTCTCCCGATGTTTCTCTGGGAGGAACAGCTGCCACTTATCTTCTGAGTCATCAGAGGGGCCCCTTCGGTAGACCACTCCCTGATGTAACTGCAACCTGTCCCACTCTTTCCTCAGCAGGCGAGCTTCTTTTGAAAGTTGTCGCATGAGTCTGTTTGGATCCTGATTCTCCAAGGCCTCCAGGACCAATCTCCCCATGGGGTCTTCCAATTGGTCACACCTCAGTTCCTTCTTGAACAGTCTTGGTAGGTTGTCCTCTTCCAATTGAGCTACTCCACAGTAGTGTTTGGGGACTCCCACCGTGGTAACTCCTATTTCCTCTGCTCTGGAGCCTCCTCGGGCTTGGAATTCAGCTCCTTGACAAAGGGCCCGCACCCCGTCCGGTGCCACTTGGGTCCAATCTTCTATTTCAATGGTGGGGGAATGAGATCTTCTGGACAGAGCGTCTGTGTCTCGATTCCCCACTCCTGGTCTATACTTAAGGCTGAAGTTGAATCCAGACAGTGCGGCCAGCCACCTGTGTCCAGTGGCGTCCAGCTTGGCCGTGGTGAACAGGTAGGTAAGGGGGTTGTTGTCGGTCTTCACAGTGAACTCCGCTCCATACAGGTAGTCTTTGAGCTTGTCTACTACCGCCCACTTGAGGGCCAGGAACTCCAGCTTGTGAGTGGGGTAGTTCTTCTCAGAGGTGGTCAGGCTCCTACTCACATAGGCAACGGGCCGCAATTGCCCCTCGTGTTCTTGGTAAAGTACTCCTCCCAGACCGTCATGACTAGCATCCACGTGCAGTTCATAGGGTTTGGTTGGGTCTGCGTAGGCCAAGACTGGTGCAGTGGTCAGGCTCCTTTTCAATACCTGGAAAGCCTCTTCACACTTCTGATTCCACTGATCTCTGATGGACTCTCCTGGCCTCCTGGGCCCCGAGCCATCCTCTTCTCCTTCAGTCTTGAGCAACTCATTCAATGGTCTAGCAATTCGGGCAAATCCCTCCACAAACCTCCTGTAGTAGGAGCAGAAGCCCAAGAAGGATCTGAGTTCTGTTACTGTGGTGGGCCGTGACCAGGAGGTAACTGCCTCCAATTTCTCAGGGTCTGTGGCCACCCCTTCTTCAGACACTATGTGCCCCAGATAGTTCACAGAAGACTGGTAGAACCGACACTTCTCAGGCGAAAGCTTGAGTCCCTCCTCACTGAGTCTTCTCAACACTTTTTCCAGCCTCTCTTCATGTTCCTCCAAGGTTCTCCCAAAGACAATGACATCGTCCAGGTATACACGGACTTCGATCAAGTTCATGTCTCCTACTGTCTTCTCCATGAGACGTTGGAAAGTAGCTGGGGCTCCAGACAGACCTTGGGGCATCCGGTCGAATTCAAAGAACCCCACTGGGGTTATGAAAGCTGTCTTCTCCTTGTCTGCTGGGTGCATCGGAATCTGATAGTACCCACTCTTGAGATCCATAACGCTGAACCATTTGGCTCCAGACAAGCTCTGTAGGGCATCCTCTATCCTCGGAGTGGTGTATTGGTCAGGTATGGTTCTCCTGTTGAGAGTCCTGTAGTCGATACAGAGCCTCAATGATCCATTCTTCTTTCGGACCACCACTATGGGAGAGGCATGGGGGCTTCTGGACTCCCGTATCACACCAGTCCTCTTGAGTTCTGCAAGTTGTTCCCTCAGATCCTCCAGATCTGCTAGCGGGACCCACCTGACCCTCTCTCGGAAGGGCTTATCTTCCTGGAGGCGGATCCGATGGGTGGCACTCCTTGCACACCCCACATCAAACTCATCCTTAGAGAAGATCTTCTCCCATCTATTCAATTGGGCCTTGACTCTCTCTTTTCAAGCCCTGGACAGATTCGGGTTTTCCATGGACAGCTTCTCCCAAACATCCCCTCCTTCACCTGTCCTCTTCACTTCTGACAGGGTAACAGGGGCCGCCGGGCTCACCTGGCCTAGCAGCATTCTGACTGGGATTTCCATGGGGTCTTTGGTAGTATTCCTAACACTCACCGGAACTCTATAATGGGCCTTCTTCAGGACCTTCAGCGGAATCACTTCCGGTATCACCTCCAGGCCTGAGGACTCACCCCTTGGGTCTGACTCCAGCATGACAAAGGGACCAGGCTGCTCCCAAGTAAGCTTCACAGTGGCCCTGAGACAGGTTACTTCGCCGGGCTGCAACACTACCCCTTCTCTTCCAAGTCTCCACACCTTCCCTATCCCCTCTCCAGGGGTCTCCCGCTCTTGGACCAGCCGTTGGTAGGCTGTCTTCAGCATGGGATGGATTTTGGTAGCTGCTTGTCTTTCTTCTGTCACGAGAGGGGTCAGGAGTCTTCGGACCAGGTCCGTGTTCGTCCCTATTATAAGGGAATTCTTGTTGGCTCCAGGCGGCCTAGGGCACACAACTGCCAGGGTGTCAAACACTTCGGCCCTCCCAGCCATGGATGGGTCAAAGGTCATTTTGATGGGAAGGTAGCCGTCGTAAGGGAAACTCTGGGTTCCAATTCCCCATATTTCCAGCTTTTCTATCTTCTGGATAGGCAGATGACTCAGGTGCCTGTCGTAGAAGTCCCGGTATAGTAGGGTCACTTGTGCCCCGGTATCCAGGAGGCCCCTGGTGTAGACTCCCTCCACTTGAATGGGCACTATAGGGGATGGGCCTACCAGCTTCTCTGGATATGGTCCGGCAGGAGCCGCCTTCTTCAGACCTTTTCCCTTTGGACTCTCTCTTGTCCTATTCCCTTTGGACTTGAACCTTTCTTGAGCCTGGTATGCACTGACTTCCCTCCTTTTAATGGGTGTAGGAACCCGCTGAGGGGTACTATTATTTTCCTCGGGTGGGAACCCCCTTTGGGGAGTGCTGTGCCTCTTCTGAGGGGTCTCCCCCCTTCCTCCTGGAGTATAGCTTTGTTGAGGGGTATTGCGTTTCCCCTTTGGTGTTCTATCTTTTTTTTTTTTGTTTTTCTTCGCATTCAGCTTGGAGTTTACTGAACATGATGGGCACCCGGTTGACTCCTTCACCGGGGCCCTCTGGAGTTTCCCGCCGGCTTGCGGTTGTCTTGTCTCTTCTTCTTCGGACTAGAACATGTGGCTGCAATGTGGCCAACTCCCCCACAGTTGAAGCAGACTATATCTCCCCATTCTTGTAAAGGTTCGGGTGCTGAGGCAATCGGGAACAATTCCTTCCTTGGACTTTCCTTCTTGGGACACTCTGTGTCTTTTGCTATCAGAGAGGTCAATATCTCTAACACCTTGGACATCTGAGTTTTTAGGGTGTCTATCTCCGCCTCTCTTTCAGGGGTCATTACTGGATTGACCAGCACCTGTGCGGGTACAACACTTGTCTTATCCTTCTGCTGGTCCTGTTGCAGCGCCTCCTCATCTCTGATGATTTTTATTAAATCAGCATAAGTCAGCAACATTCCTCCTCCCAAGGTTTTCAGGTGCAGCCAGACTGGATCGGAGCGTAGCGCTCCCTTTAAGACTTGCTTCATTCTTGCCGCATCGGCATCTTGGGGCTTCATCCCTTTCTTTAACACAATCTTGCACAGCAGCCTGTTTAGCCTTCTGACATACTCGGAAAGTTTCTCCTCCGGTTTTTGGAAAGTGTGTTCAAACTGGTAGACCATCTCTGTCACCTTTTCTAATTGACCAAACTCTTCCTGCAGCATAGCTAGACAGTCCTGCGCCGTGCAACCTGCATTCCCAAACCGGAAACTTTTCACTGATTCTGCTGCTGCACCTTTAAGGCTTTCTAACACTCGCTGCCTCTTCTGTGCTTCAGGCACCTCCCATGCCTCCACTGCCTGTAATGCCTGCTCCACCCAGGTATCAAAGTCTTCTTCCCCTGCCGGGACAGGGAGCTTCCCTGAGAATATTTTTAGTCTCCGGTAGCTAGTTTCCACATGCACCGTACTTGTCTTCTGACATTTGGCTAGCAAATCCCCTATTGCATTTATCAGTTCTGGTGATATAGCAGTGGCCGGTGCAGGTGCTACCGGGGGTGTCACCCTGTCTTTTCTTTCAGGTGGAGTTCGGGCCGCAGCCTGTGGCGATCCCGTAGGGGATGGTTCCTTTACTTCAGCTATTGCGTGTGCCAACCTAAATGTTCTGTTGTCTGGCGTCCGCAGACACTCGTGCTTACAGGCCTCTGGCATCCCGTCCCAATATTCCACTAATGCGTATTGGTATGAGATTTCTGGGTCTGACTTTATGTCCATCACCCACGGTGTGTGATCTGGAGACACTGATTTCATTAGTTCCTCTACTGTCTCACTCGACCAGTTCTCCCCCGGGAGGCTAATGGCTATCGACTGTTTTGGCTCTGTATTAGCGGCTTTGCACCACTCTTCTACCGCTCTTGGATCCATGGGGTCCATGCCGGCACTTCTGGCGTTCGCTTGCTGCATCAGGATCCCGGACGAGAACCCCCACGTGTAGCGATACCTCCAACTAAGGAGGCCGCAGAATAGATTTGGGCCCTGAGTGCAGCTCCGCCAACCCCCGGCAATAGGCTCTACCCCCTTCTGGCACAGCTAGTACTAACAATCAATGATATATCCTATGCAATATAATAACTAAGCAAGGACACAGTAATGAATTGTAATAGGTAAAGTGTTTTACTTAGTTTCTCAATATGGATAAAGGGGTAACAGTAATCACAGTTCAAAATACTCACTCCTGAGAGCAGCGTCCTGCCACTCTAACACACTATGTAGTAACACGCGCTACAGATGCGCCATACGGGCGACCATTAACTAAGTGCCCTATGACGCAGTAATCAAACACGCTAGAATCCCCACCAGGCCTGGTTCTAATATTTAACTTAGTCCTTCTTTCTTCACCGGCAGGTCTGTAATGGTGGTGCACTTTAAACAGAGTATAACTTTGTAATCCAAGGGGTTTAGAACTTGGTTAAATAAAGCCGCAGGCTCAGTTCTGACAAGGCTCTTCAATAGGGGTATCAAATAACTTGTAGGCCACGGCAGTCTATAGGCCTATATACAGTAACAGTATCTTAGCTGGGCTTATGCCCTCTCACCCGCCGGACCACGGATCCAGTCCGGGAAACCTCCACCGGCCGTGTCACACACACTCGATCTCTCCAACGATCAGGTCCCCGATCCAACAAGGTTGTAGCGCATCAAGTCAGATGCCACCCAGGCTCGCAGAGGGGGGGGTGGAAAGCTCTTTGGTGCAGAGCAAGGCCTCAGGCTTCAGGCCTTGCACTCCGACACATCCGCACAGGAGGATCCGTCTGTGAAGTCTCGTGTCCCCCAAAGAGGCCGAGCCCGGCCTCGCCTCCTCCTTTTATAACCCCTCCCATGAGTCTCTGCGGTGGAACATGTGAAGAATGGGGTTATGGGTGATGTAGTTTCTTCCCAATATAGGGGAATACCCCGCTACAGAAGGAACACTATCATCGTTTAAATGTTACAAAAAATATAACAGAATATGTAAAAAGGTAATTGAGGCCACAAAAATTTTAAACGAATGACTGATTGCAAAATATAGTAGGACAAACTCCCAAAAGTTCTTCAAATATATTAATAGTAAAAAAGTCAGGTCTGAGAATGTAGGCCCTTTACAAAATAAGTTAGTGGGTGACTGGGGACAAAGAAAAGGCAAATTTATTAAATACCTTCTACAGCTCTGTGTATACAAAGGAGCATGGAGGAGCTCATGTCCATAATGTCGATGGTATTGACACACCCCAAAATGATCCACAATGTCTTAAACTTGATATGGTCCCCAAATATTTAGTCAGAACAAAAGGTGAATAAAGCACCTGGACCAGGTGACATCCACCCACGGATTCTACAAACATTAGGCTCTGACATTTCAAAGCCATTGTTTCTCATTTTTAGACACTATTTATTGACTGGAATAGTACCACTGGATTGGTATAAGGCCAATGTGGTGCCTATTGTAAGGTATGAGAAAATCATGAACCAATATATTCAGGATAAGAAATTCTTCTTAGGTGTATATGTTGTAAGGTATATTGAGACAGAATATTGAGACAGAATGGGGCTGATTTACAAAACGTTTGCCCCATGAGTATCGGCGCATCTGCGCGCACAATGGCTGCTTTGGTATTTACAAAACATTTTAAAAGAAAATGGGTTGGGACTTTACATGAGACCATGGCCATCCAGCACACAGGTCTCCATCCCTATTTAATGGCAAAAGGAAGCAGTGGGACTTTATATGAAACACGACACTAGGGCAGAATGAGTCAGTCAATATAAAATGAACAGATAATTTATTTGGCATAATTCGGGGCATAATGCAAAAAATGACATCGACAGTAAATCCATAGGTATGATAGAGTAAAAATAAAACATGATTGGTATATCACATTGTAGTAAAAAATGGTAGCACAATATACAAAGTAACACATGATCAACCTCGATATCGGCAATAAGCCCAAATGTAAGCCATGGTAGCATGTATCAAAGATTGCTGACTCAAACAGTTAAAACCCATGGTGACCACATGGTTGCTGTGATATGACATCAAATATGAAAGCTCTACGCGTTTCGTGGAGTTGTATCCACTCATCAGGAGCAGTAAATTGGGGACACCTATAATATAAAATATATGATAATCTTAGTTAATGGTAATTAACTAAAAACAGGAAGAGGGGAAACAATAACTGTAGTCCTAACACTCTTACCTGTGGGTATATAATAGAATTGTAAAAATATTAAAAAGAAGGATGTCTGCTAATGTTCGATTTGGGATTACCCAGGGGTGAGAGTAGATCCCCCGGGAGCTGAGGCGGAGAAAGTGCAGCGGTGAGGCAATCCAATACAACGAGAGATTCCCCTTATGTGGGTACTGGAGGTAAGTAAGAGCCCAGTAAAGTATCTGTAACAAATAATATTGGATTTAGTACTGGGTAGTAGAGAGTAAGGGGGACCAGTGTAGGTAGATATAACAAATAATATTGGATTTTAGTGCTAGGTGGTAGAGAGTAAGGGGAGCCAGTATAGGTAGATATAGTTACCGTGGAATGGGTTTTGGATAGCATGTCAGCCCGCCAGCACAGTCCCGCCAACGTCACGGTAAATAGCGTGCCTTCAGAGAGGAAGGAAGCGACCACCATGGCGCGCTCAGCGCCCATATAATGGCGCCCGATACCTCCGTCATGAGGCACGTAGATGGAAACACTCAACGTCAGCACGTGGCGTGGAGACGCCAAACGTGCGGACGCAGGAAGCGTGACGTCGACACCCAGTGAGAACCGGCCCACATCCCCATAACCAATAACGAGGGAATGTGGGATGGCCCCAGTGAGCGTCGCAGCTCCCGGGGATATTCACATAACCACCCCAGGATTACCAATTAGTGACAAAAACTAATAAGGGCAGGGTGCCCCAATATTGCAAGATAATGGTTATGGCACTTGATGAAAATCAACAGACAACCAAGAAGTAAAGAGGTAGACAAGTGGGTGTTTCCATCCCTAGTGACGTTTTAAAAGAAAATGGGTTGGGACTTTACATGAGACCATGGCCATCCAGCACACAGGTCTTCATCCCTATTTAATGGCAAAAGGAAGCAGTGGGACTTTATATGAAACACGACACTAGGGCAGGTGGTTATGTGAATATCCCCGGGAGCTGCGACGCTCACTGGGGCCATCCCACATTCCCTCGTTATTGGTTATGGGGATGTGGGCCGGTTCTCACTGGGTGTCGACGTCACGCTTCCTGCGTCCGCACGTTTGGCGTCTCCACGCCACGTGCTGACGTTGAGTGTTTCCATCTACGTGCCTCATGACGGAGGTATTGGGCGCCATTATATGGGCGCTGAGCGCGCCATGGTGGTCGCTTCCTTCCTCTCTGAAGGCACGCTATTTACCGTGACGTTGGCGGGACTGTGCTGGCGGGCTGACATGCTATCCAAAACCCATTCCACGGTAACTATATCTACCTATACTGGCTCCCCTTACTCTCTACTAGTGATGAGCCGAACACCCCCGGGTTCGGTTCGCACCAGAACCCGCGAACGGACCGAAAGTTCGTACGAACATTAGAACCCTATTAAATACAATGGATGCGAACGTTCGAATTCTAAAGTGCTAATTATAACGACTATTATGCATGTTATTGTCCTAAAAAGGGTTTGGGAACCCGGGTTCTGCACCATGGGACATGTATCAATGCAAAAAGAAGTTTTAAAAACGGTCGTTTTTCGGGAGCAGTCATTTTAATGATGCATAAAGTGAAAAAAAAAAAGTCAAATATTCCTTTAAATATCGTACCTGGGGGGTGTCTAAAGTATGCCTGTGAAGTGCCACGTGTTTCCCGTGTTTAGAACTGTCCCTGCACAAAATGACACTTCTAAAGGAAAAAAAAGCCATTTAAAACTGCTTGCGGCTTTAATGTAATGTCTGGTCCCGGTAATATGGATGAAAATCTTTAAGAAAAATGGCATAGCTACCCCATGACCCCCCCCCCCCCCACCCCAGCCCATTACCAGCCCCTTTGGGTCTTGTATGAATATTAAGGAGAACGCCGCACACAAAATAAAAAAGGCCCTATATACTCTGAACAGCCGTATACAGGCGGTGCATACAAGACAGGGACTGTAGGTTTGTTCTTATGTAGAATGTGTTTGTAATTTTGAACAGGTACATTGTTTAAGTGTAGCTCCAGCCCAAAAATCTATTTTTAAACTTTTTGGAAAACATAGGTAAGGGTTATCACCCCTGTAACATTTGTTTTGCTGTCTGTGCCCCTGTTCAGAACATTTCACCTCACTTTCCGTCCCAATGACAACTGTTTTTGAAATGTGGTGTTTTTCTTGAAACAAGGATTGGTGATAAAGCATCAGTACAGAGGAGACACCTTTCTCCCATATTAATTCTTACAGGAGAGAATTTTCCTTCCTAGGGGTAGATTTCCTCTCACTTCCTGTTGTCTTCTTGCGTTTGCAAGTAGGAGTCGTTTGTAAGTTGGATGTTTGAAAGTAGGGACCTGCCGTATATACTCTGCAGAAATAGGCCCCTTAGTTGTTGGTGTTGGCACAACACTGTAAGCACTCACAGTTACTCTTGGTTGGTGCTGGAACGCCCTGCTGTCAACTATTATATCAGGAATTGTAATTACATATAATTGTTGAACAGTGGTAGTAAAAATTGGGCCTTTGATGGTGGTGCTGGTGCCACAACACTGTAAGCCCTGACAGTTACTCTTGGTGGGTGCAGCAATGGGCCCTGCTGTGAATTATTAGATCAAGAATTGTAATTGCATGCCCCTGTTGAACAGGGGCTGAAAAATTGGGCCTTTCGTGGTGGTGGTGGTGGTGGTGGTGTTGCCACAACACTGTAAGCCCTCAGAGTTACTCTTGGTGGGTGCAGGAATGGGCCCTGCTGTGAATTATTAGATCAAGAATTGTAATTACATGCCCCTTTTGAACAGGGGCTGAAAAATTGGGCCTTTTGTGGTGGTGGTGGTGGTGGCGTTGCCACAACACTGTAAGCCCTCAGAGTTACTCTTGGTGGGTGCAGCAATGGGCCCTGCTGTGAATTATTAGATCAAGAATTGTAATTACATGCCCCTGTTGAACAGGGGCTGAAAAATTGGGCCTTAGGCACTGGTGGCACAACACTGCAACCCCTCACAGATACTGTACTTGGAGCACAGCAATGAGCCCTGTTGCAAAGTATTGCTTCAAAAATTGTAATGACACGCCCCTGTTAAACAGGGGCTGAAAAATTGGGCCTTAGGCACTGGTGGCACAACACTCCAACCCCTCACAGATACTGTACTTGGAGCACAGCAATGAGCCCTATTGCAAAGTATTGCTTCAAAAATTTTAATTACACGCCCCTGTTAAACAGGGGCTGAAAAATTGGGCCTTAGCCACTGGTGGCGGCACCCATAAACAAAAATGATCTTCCAAGCTATCATCATCAATCGTATCATTGAGGACTCGGAGGAGGAGGATAGCCAGTCAACATAACAGCACAGGCACTCAGCATCAGCATCAGTCTTGAAGGGATGTGACATGTTAAAATCAATTAGTCTGTTATATCAGCATCAGGTGTGTGGTAGCTGGTGGTGATCCAAGACTGGTTCATCTTGATGAAAGTCAGTCGATCAACCGAGTCGGTGGACAGGCGCACCCTGTGATCCGTGACAAATCCTCCAGCACAACTGAATGTGCGTTCCGAAAGAACGCTGGATGCAGGACAGGCCAGTAGCTCAATTGCATACTGTGCAAGCTCTGGCCAGTGATCCATCCTCAAGACCCAGTAAGCCAGAGGATTTTCGGTGGGGAAGGTGTCCAAGTCTGACCTTGCCCCTAGATATTCCTGCACCATGTTTATCAGACGCTGGCGATGGTTGCTGGAACCGATCATACTTTGGGGCTGCGGACTAAAGAATTGTCTGAACGCATCGGTCAGACGGCCACCTTCCCCACCGCTCCTTCTTTGACTGGCCGAAGCCTCAGCAACTCGTTGTCCAGGACCAGGAGTTTGTAACCTCCCAGTCTCTGGGAACGCGTTGCACAGACCTTTCTGCAAGGCCTCCCGGAGTTGTCTCATCCTCTGCTCCCTCTGCGACGGTAACATAAGGTCCGCAACCTTACCCTTGTACCGTGGATCAAGGAGAGTGGCCAGCCAGTAATGGTCCCTCTCCTTGATCCGAAGAATACGAGGATCCTTCCGCAGACTTTGCAGGATCAGGGAGGCCATGCAGCGTAGGTTTGCTGAGGCATTCGGTCCGGAGTCCTCTGGGTCACTAAGGACGACATGATCCGCAGCCACCTCCTCCCAGCCACGTACAAGTCCACTGGTTTCTTGGGACTGTAAATCATCCCTAAAAGACTGCTGCTGATGATGCTGAGTGACAGCCTCCACCTCCATGCTGACACAATCCTCCTCCTCCTCCTCCTCCTCCTCTTCCTGTGCGATGGGTGGGACAGAAGGAACACTGTCTGGGTAAAGGGGGCCTTGAGAGGCAAGGAAGTCCTCCTCTTCCTGCCTCTGTTCTGCCTCAAGTGCCCTGTCCATTATTCCACGCAGTGTGTGCTCCAACAGGTGGACAAGAGGTACAGTGTCACTGATGCATGCACTGTCACTGCTCACCATCCTCGTGGCCTCCTCAAATGGTGCCAGGACAGTGCATGCATCCCTGATCATGCCCCACTGGCGTGGAGAAAAAAAACCAAGCTCCCCTGACCCTGTCCTGGTGCCGTAGTCGCACAGGTACTCATTGATGGCCCTCTGCTGCGTGTGCAGCCGCTGCAGCATGGCCAACGTTGAGTTCCACCTGGTGGGCATGTCACATATAAGGCGGTTCTTGGGCAGGTTCAACTCCTTTTGGAGCTCAGCCAGGCGAGCACTGGCATTATAAGATCTGCGGAAATGCACACAGACTTTCCTGGCCTGCCTCAGGACATCCTGTAAGCCCGGGTACCTGCCCAAGAACCGCTGCACCACCAGGTTAAGGACGTGAGCCACACAGGGCACATGGGTCAGTTGTCCCTGTCGGAGGGCGGAGAGGAGGTTGGTGCCATTGTCGCAAACCACCATTCCTGGCTTAAGCTGGCGTGGCGTCAACCACCTCTCGGCCTGGCCCTGCAGAGCAGACAGGGCCTCTGCCCCAGTGTGGCTTCTGTCCCCCAAACACACCAGCGCAAGCACGGCATGGCATCTTTTTGCCTGCGTACTTGCGTAGCCCCTTGAACGGCTACGGAGCACCGCTGGTTCAGAGGACAAAGCACAGGAAGAGGCCATGGAGGAAGAAG
This sequence comes from Rana muscosa, assembly GCA_029206835.1. Lineage (NCBI taxonomy): Eukaryota > Metazoa > Chordata > Amphibia > Anura > Ranidae > Rana > Rana muscosa. Next base: position 966,661,443 of record CM055117.1, on the reverse strand, counting down.
AAGAGGAGGGGGTGGGGGAGAGAGGTGGGTCACAACCAGTAGTAGCATTTTGGAGGCGTGGCGGTGGAACAACCTCCAACACTACTGCACCTTGTCCTGCATCCTTCCCAGCTGCCAAAAGAGTGACCCAATGGGCCGTGAAAGAAAGGTAACGTCCCTGTCCATGCGTGCTGGACCATGAGTCAGCGGTAATATGCACCTTACCGCTGACCGCCCTGTCCAGCGAGGCCAAGACATTGCCTTCCACATGCCGGTAGAGAGCCGGAATAGCCTTCCGTGAGAAAAAGTGGCGTTTGGGAACCTGCCACTGAGGAACCGCACATTGCACAAACTCACGGAAGGGGGCCGAGTCTACCAACTGAAAAGGCAGCAGTTGAAGCGCTAGCAATTTAGCCAAGCTAGCATTCAACCGCTGGGCATGTGGATGGCTGGGAGTGAACTTCTTTCGACGGTCCAGCAGCTGGGGCAGGGAAATTTGCCTGCTAGAATCGGACGTCGGTGTACTGCTAGCAGAGTGGCCGCAAGTACTTGGCTGTGACACACCTAATTCTACACCTTCATTCCTCTCAGTGCATGTTTCAGAGAGGACTGAAGTTATAGTGGGGTTGGAGATCCCAGCTGATGCGGTGCAAGGAGAGGTCCGCTTTGTTCTTTGGTGTGGGTCTTTGAGGTAGGCTTGCCAACGAGCTGCATGGCAGGTCAACATATGTCTGGTCAGGCATGTGGTACCCAAGCGGCTGATGTTTTGGCCACGCGATATACGCTTGAGACATATGTTGCAAACAGCAGCTGTGCGATCTGATGCACTAGCCTCAAAAAAGGCCCACACCAAAGAACTTTTTGAATGACGGGCAGAGGCAGCGCCCTGCACAGGCGGAGCTCTGCGGTGTGATTCCGTCGGTGTACTGCCCTTACGCTGGCCACCAAAGGGCATCCAGCCTCGTTGGAGATGTGCCTCCTCCTCATCCTCCTCCTCCTCCTCTCTCCTATTAGGCACCCACGTGGAGTCAGTGACCTCATCATCCCCTCCCCCCTCATCACTGGAGCCAATCTGGCAGTATGCTGCAGCTGCTGGAACATGACTGCCAGATTGGTGTCCTTCTTGAGCATCCCCTCTGTCTGCTCTCACGCTACTGCCTTCCTGTAGCTGGGTTTCATCATCAGACCCTTCGAAACGCTGGGCATCCTCCTGGAGCATGTACCCAACACTGTGCTCAAACAGTTCGGGGGACTCCTCAGGAGGAGGACATGGTGGGTCGAGGGAAGGAGTGACTGATGATGAGTCTGACATTGATACCAGGGAAGAGGACGCTTTGGCAGCTGCTTTGCCAGTACCCTGAGCCTGGGTGAGAGAGGATGAGGAGGAGGAGGAGGGCTTGGTCATCCACTCTACCAAGTCTTCGGCATGATGTGGCTCAACATGTCCAGCTGCGGAAAAGAAGGACAAGCGTGTCCCATGGCCATGTGCTGATGACAATGCACCGCGTCCACGACCAGCACTGTTGCCCCCAGACACAGAGCCTGCTTGCCCTCTTTTATTGCCTCCTGACTGTCTGCCTCTCCTTGTTTGCCTTCCAGACATTCTAATAGATGGCCTGCAGGGAGATGTGAAAAAAGCAATAAGGGCTACCTTCATATGTCCTTCTCTGTCCCTTTACTTAAGGATTTCTAAATATGGTTGAGGATGATTGCTTTCGCACAGAATAGCACAACGACAATTTCCCTGACTGTCCAAAAAACAAGGATTTCAAAGATGGTTGATGAGGAATGCTTTAGCACAGTATAGCACAAGGAGAATTTCCCTCACTGTCCTTCCCTGTCCCTAGAAACAAGGATTATCACAGTGAAAGAAACTGACACTCTCCCTACCTATAGTTTTCTGTCCCTAGAAAAAATGTTTTTTTAAAGATGGTTGATGATCAATGCTTTAGCACACTATAGCACAAGGAGAATTTCCCTCACTGTCCTTCCCTGTCCCTAGAAACAAGGATTATCACAGTGAAAGAAACTGACACTCTTCCTACCTATAGTTTTCTGTCCCTAGAAAAAAAGTTTTTTTAAAGATGGTTGATGATCAATGCTTTAGCATACTATAGCACAAGGAGAATTTCCCTCACTGTCCTTTCCTGTCCCTAGAAACACGGATTATCACAGTGAAAGAAACTGACACTCTTCCTACCTATAGTTTTCTGTCCCTAGAAAAAATGATTTTTTTAAAGATGGTTGATGATCAATGCTTTAGCACACTATAGCACAAGGAGAACTTCACTCACTGTCCTTTCCTGTCCCTAGAAACAAGGATTATCACAGTGAAAGAAACTGACACTCTTCCTACCTATAGTTTTCTGTCCCTAGAAAAAAAGTTTTTTTAAAGATGGTTGATGATCAATGCTTTAGCACACTATAGCACAAGGAGAATTTCCCTCACTGTCCTTCCCTGTCCCTAGAAACAAGGATTATCACAGTGAAAGAAACTGACACTCTTCCTACCTATAGTTTTCTGTCCCTAGAAAAAAAGTTTTTTTAAAGATGGTTGATGATCAATGCTTTAGCACACTATAGCACAAGGAGAATTTCCCTCACTGTCCTTCCCTGTCCCTAGAAACAAGGATTATCACAGTGAAAGAAACTGACACTCTTCCTACCTATAGTTTTCTGTCCCTAGAAAAAAAGTTTTTTTAAAGATGGTTGATGATCAATGCTTTAGCATACTATAGCACAAGGAGAATTTCCCTCACTGTCCTTTCCTGTCCCTAGAAAAAAGGATTATCACAGTGAAAGAAACTGACACTCTTCCTACCTATAGTTTTCTGTCCCTAGAAAAAATGTTTTTTTTAAAGATGGTTGATGATCAATGCTTTAGCACACTATAGCACAAGGAGAATTTCACTCACTGTCCTTTCCTGTCCCTAGAAACAAGGATTATCACAGTGAAAGAAACTGACACTCTTCCTACCTATAGTTTTCTGTCCCTAGAAAAAAAGTTTTTTTAAAGATGGTTGATGATCAATGCTTTAGCACACTATAGCACAAGGAGAATTTCCCTCACTGTCCTTCCCTGTCCCTAGAAACAAGGATTATCACAGTGAAAGAAACTGACACTCTTCCTACCTATAGTTTTCTGTCCCTAGAAAAAAAGTTTTTTTAAAGATGGTTGATGATCAATGCTTTAGCACACTATAGCACAAGGAGAATTTCCCTCACTGTCCTTCCCTGTCCCTAGAAACAAGGATTATCACAGTGAAAGAAACTGACACTCTTCCTACCTATAGTTTTCTGTCCCTAGAAAAAAAGTTTTTTTAAAGATGGTTGATGATCAATGCTTTAGCACACTATAGCACAAGGAGAATTTCCCTCACTGTCCTTCCCTGTCCCTAGAAACAAGGATTATCACAGTGAAAGAAACTGACACTCTTCCTACCTATAGTTTTCTGTCCCTAGAAAAAAAGTTTTTTTTAAAGATGGTTGATGATCAATGCTTTAGCACACTATAGCACAAGGAGAATTTCCCTCACTGTCCTTCCCTGTCCCTAGAAACAAGGATTATCACAGTGAAAGAAACTGACACTCTTCCTACCTATAGTTTTCTGTCCCTAGAAAAAATGTTTTTTTAAAGATGGTTGATGATCAATGCTTTAGCACACTATAGCACAAGGAGAATTTCCCTCACTGTCCTTCCCTGTCCCTAGAAACAAGGATTATCACAGTAAAAGAAAATGACACTCTTCCTACCTATAGTTTTCTGTCCCTAGAAAAAAAGTTTTTTTAAAGATGGTTGATGATCAATGCTTTAGCACACTATAGCACAAGGAGAATTTCCCTCACTGTCCTTCCCTGTCCCTAGAAACAAGGATTATCACAGTGAAAGAAACTGACACTCTCCCTACCTATAGTTTTCTGTCCCTAGAAAAAATGTTTTTTTAAAGATGGTTGATGATCAATGCTTTAGCACACTATAGCACAAGGAGAATTTCCCTCACTGTCCTTCCCTGTCCCTAGAAACAAGGATTATCACAGTGAAAGAAACTGACACTCTTCCTACCTATAGTTTTCTGTCCATAGAAAAAAAGTTTTTTTAAAGATGGTTGATGATCAATGCTTTAGCATACTATAGCACAAGGAGAATTTCCCTCACTGTCCTTTCCTGTCCCTAGAAACAAGGATTATCACAGTGAAAGAAACTGACACTCTTCCTACCTATAGTTTTCTGTCCCTAGAAAAAATGTTTTTTTTAAAGATGGTTGATGATCAATGCTTTAGCACACTATAGCACAAGGAGAATTTCACTCACTGTCCTTTCCTGTCCCTAGAAACAAGGATTATCACAGTGAAAGAAACTGACACTCTTCCTACCTATAGTTTTCTGTCCCTAGAAAAAAAGTTTTTTTAAAGATGGTTGATGATCAATGCTTTAGCACACTATAGCACAAGGAGAATTTCCCTCACTGTCCTTCCCTGTCCCTAGAAACAAGGATTATCACAGTGAAAGAAACTGACACTCTTCCTACCTATAGTTTTCTGTCCCTAGAAAAAAAGTTTTTTTAAAGATGGTTGATGATCAATGCTTTAGCACACTATAGCACAAGGAGAATTTCCCTCACTGTCCTTCCCTGTCCCTAGAAACAAGGATTATCACAGTGAAAGAAACTGACACTCTTCCTACCTATAGTTTTCTGTCCCTAGAAAAAAAGTTTTTTTAAAGATGGTTGATGATCAATGCTTTAGCACACTATAGCACAAGGAGAATTTCCCTCACTGTCCTTCCCTGTCCCTAGAAACAAGGATTATCACAGTGAAAGAAACTGACACTCTTCCTACCTATAGTTTTCTGTCCCTAGAAAAAAAGTTTTTTTAAAGATGGTTGATGATCAATGCTTTAGCACACTATAGCACAAGGAGAATTTCCCTCACTGTCCTTCCCTGTCCCTAGAAACAAGGATTATCACAGTGAAAGAAACTGACACTCTTCCTACCTATAGTTTTCTGTCCCTAGAAAAAAAGTTTTTTTAAAGATGGTTGATGATCAATGCTTTAGCATACTATAGCACAAGGAGAATTTCCCTCACTGTCCTTTCCTGTCCCTAGAAACAAGGATTATCACAGTGAAAGAAACTGACACTCTTCCTACCTATAGTTTTCTGTCCCTAGAAAAAATGTTTTTTTTAAAGATGGTTGATGATCAATGCTTTAGCACACTATAGCACAAGGAGAATTTCACTCACTGTCCTTTCCTGTCCCTAGAAACAAGGATTATCACAGTGAAAGAAACTGACACTCTTCCTACCTATAGTTTTCTGTCCCTAGAAAAAAAGTTTTTTTAAAGATGGTTGATGATCAATGCTTTAGCACACTATAGCACAAGGAGAATTTCCCTCATTGTCCTTCCCTGTCCCTAGAAACAAGGATTATCACAGTGAAAGAAACTGACACTCTTCCTACCTATAGTTTTCTGTCCCTAGAAAAAAAGTTTTTTTAAAGATGGTTGATGATCAATGCTTTAGCACACTATAGCACAAGGAGAATTTCCCTCACTGTCCTTCCCTGTCCCTAGAAACAAGGATTATCACAGTGAAATAAACTGACACTCTTCCTACCTATAGTTTTCTGTCCCTAGAAAAAAAGTTTTTTTAAAGATGGTTGATGATCAATGCTTTAGCACACTATAGCACAAGGAGAATTTCCCTCACTGTCCTTCCCTGTCCCTAGAAACAAGGATTATCACAGTGAAAGAAACTGACACTCTTCCTACCTATAGTTTTCTGTCCCTAGAAAAAAAGTTTTTTTAAAGATGGTTGATGATCAATGCTTTAGCACACTATAGCACAAGGAGAATTCCCCTCACTGTCCTTCCCTGTCCCTAGAAACAAGGATTATCACAGTGAAAGAAACTGACACTCTTCCTACCTATAGTTTTCTGTCCCTAGAAAAAAAGTTTTTTTAAAGATGGTTGATGATCAATGCTTTAGCACACTATAGCACAAGGAGAATTTCCCTCACTGTCCTTCCCTGTCCCTAGAAACAAGGATTATCACAGTGAAAGAAACTGACACTCTTCCTACCTATAGTTTTCTGTCCCTAGAAAAAAAGTTTTTTTAAAGATGGTTGATGATCAATGCTTTAGCACACTATAGCACAAGGAGAATTTCCCTCACTGTCCTTCCCTGTCCCTAGAAACAAGGATTATCACAGTGAAAGAAACTGACACTCTTCCTACCTATAGTTTTCTGTCCCTAGAAAAAATGTTTTTTTAAAGATGGTTGATGATCAATGCTTTAGCACACTATAGCACAAGGAGAATTTCCCTCACTGTCCTTCCCTGTCCCTAGAAACAAGGATTATCACAGTGAAAGAAACTGACACTCTTCCTACCTATAGTTTTCTGTCCCTAGAAAAAAAGTTTTTTTTAAAGATGGTTGATGATCAATGCTTTAGCACACTATAGCACAAGGAGAATTTCCCTCACTGTCCTTCCCTGTCCCTAGAAACAAGGATTATCACAGTGAAAGAAACTGACACTCTTCCTACCTATAGTTTTCTGTCCCTAGAAAAAATGTTTTTTTAAAGATGGTTGATGATCAATGCTTTAGCACACTATAGCACAAGGAGAATTTCCCTCACTGTCCTTCCCTGTCCCTAGAAACAAGGATTATCACAGTAAAAGAAAATGACACTCTTCCTACCTATAGTTTTCTGTCCCTAGAAAAAAAGTTTTTTTAAAGATGGTTGATGATCAATGCTTTAGCACACTATAGCACAAGGAGAATTTCCCTCACTGTCCTTCCCTGTCCCTAGAAACAAGGATTATCACAGTGAAAGAAACTGACACTCTCCCTACCTATAGTTTTCTGTCCCTAGAAAAAATGTTTTTTTAAAGATGGTTGATGATCAATGCTTTAGCACACTATAGCACAAGGAGAATTTCCCTCACTGTCCTTCCCTGTCCATAGAAACAAGGATTATCACAGTGAAAGAAACTGACACTCTTCCTACCTATAGTTTTCTGTCCCTAGAAAAAAAGTTTTTTTAAAGATGGTTGATGATCAATGCTTTAGCACACTATAGCACAAGGAGAATTTCCCTCACTGTCCTTCCCTGTCCCTAGAAACAAGGATTATCACAGTGAAAGAAACTGACACTCTTCCTACCTATAGTTTTCTGTCCCTAGAAAAAAAGTTTTTTTAAAGATGGTTGATGATCAATGCTTTAGCACACTATAGCACAAGGAGAATTTCCCTCACTGTCCTTCCCTGTCCCTAGAAACAAGGATTATCACAGTGAAAGAAACTGACACTCTTCCTACCTATAGTTTTCTGTCCCTAGAAAAAAAGTTTTTTTAAAGATGGTTGATGATCAATGCTTTAGCACACTATAGCACAAGGAGAATTTCCCTCACTGTCCTTCCCTGTCCCTAGAAACAAGGATTATCACAGTGAAAGAAACTGACACTCTCCCTACCTATAGTTTTCTGTCCCTAGAAAAAATGTTTTTTTAAAGATGGTTGATGATCAATGCTTTAGCACACTATAGCACAAGGAGAATTTCCCTCACTGTCCTTCCCTGTCCCTAGAAACAAGGATTATCACAGTGAAAGAAACTGACACTCTTCCTACCTATAGTTTTCTGTCCCTAGAAAAAATGTTTTTTTAAAGATGGTTGATGATCAATGCTTTAGCACACTATAGCACAAGGAGAATTTCCCTCACTGTCCTTCCCTGTCCCTAGAAACAAGGATTATCACAGTGAAAGAAACTGACACTCTTCCTACCTATAGTTTTCTGTCCCTAGAAAAAAAGTTTTTTTAAAGATGGTTGATGATCAATGCTTTAGCACACTATAGCACAAGGAGAATTTCCCTCACTGTCCTTCCCTGTCCCTAGAAACAAGGATTATCACAGTGAAAGAAACTGACACTCTTCCTACCTATAGTTTTCTGTCCCTAGAAAAAATGTTTTTTTAAAGATGGTTGATGATCAATGCTTTAGCACACTATAGCACAAGGAGAATTTCCCTCACTGTCCTTTCCTGTCCCTAGAAACAAGGATTATCACAGTGAAAGAAACTGACACTCTTCCTACCTATCGTTTTCTGTCCCTAGAAAAAATGTTTTTTTAAAGATGGTTGATGATCAATGCTTTAGCACACTATATCACAAGGAGAATTTCCCTCACTGTCCTTCCCTGTCCCTAGAAACAAGGATTATCACAGTGAAAGAAACTGACACTCTTCCTACCTATAGTTTTCTGTCCCTAGAAAAAAAGTTTTTTTAAAGATGGTTGATGATCAATGCTTTAGCACACTATAGCACAAGGAGAATTTCCCTCACTGTCCTTCCCTGTCCCTAGAAACAAGGATTATCACAGTAAAACACACTGACACTCTCCCTACCTATAGTTTTCTGTCTCTAGAAAAAATGATTTTTTAAAGATGGTTGATGATCAATGCTTTAGCACACTATAGCACAAGGAGAATTTCCCTCACTGTCCTTCCCTGTCCCTAGAAACAAGGATTCGCACAGTAAAACACACTGACACTCTCCCTACCTATCCTTCTCTTTCCCTAAACTAAAGGAATCCAGGTTAAGCAAGAAAAAAAAAATGTCACTGTCCCTGCCTATGCTTCTCTTTCCCTGCTCCGGAACACACTACACTAGGACGCCGTGCTGGCGGCCTTTTATAGTGTGGGGCGTGTACTAAACACCCTCAGCAATAATTGGCCACAGGCATCCTGCCTGTGGCCAATCATTGCTCTCCTCGCTGCCGGCGCTGTGATTGGCCAAGCATGCGGGGTCACAGTGCATGCTTGGCCAATCACAGCGCCTGGACGACACTGCGATGGCGTAGTGCATTGTGGGCCGTTCGCGTCACTCGAATTAGGCGCGAACGGCCCAAATCGTTCGATCTTCGTCGAACGATCGAACAGCCGATGTTCGAGTCGAACGTATGTTCGACTCGAACACCGAGCTCATCCCTACTCTCTACCACCTAGCACTAAAATCCAATATTATTTGTTATATCTACCTACACTGGTCCCCCTTACTCTCTACTACCCAGTACTAAATCCAATATTATTTGTTACAGATACTTTACTGGGCTCTTACTTACCTCCAGTACCCACATAAGGGGAATCTCTCGTTGTATTGGATTGCCTCACCGCTGCACTTTCTCCGCCTCAGCTCCCGGGGGATCTACTCTCACCCCTGGGTAATCCCAAATCGAACATTAGCAGACATCCTTCTTTTTAATATTTTTACAATTCTATTATATACCCACAGGTAAGAGTGTTAGGACTACAGTTATTGTTTCCCCTCTTCCTGTTTTTAGTTAATTACCATTAACTAAGATTATCATATATGTTATATTATAGGTGTCCCCAATTTACTGCTCCTGATGAGTGGATACAACTCCATGAAACGCGTAGAGCTTTCATATTTGATGTCATATCACAGCAACTATGTGGTCACCATGGGTTTTAACTGTTTGAGTCAGCAATCTTTGATACATGCTACCATGGCTTATAATTTGGGCTTATTGCCGATATCGAGGTTGATCATGTGTTACTTTGTATATTGTGCTACCATTTTTTACTACAATGTGATATACCAATCATGTTTTATTTTTGCTCTATCATACCTATGGATTTACTGTCGATGTCATTTTTTGCATTATGCCCCGAATTATGCCAAATAAATTATCTGTTCATTTTATATTGACTGACTCATTCTGCCCTAGTGTCGTGTTTCATATAAAGTCCCACTGCTTCCTTTTGCCATTTACAAAACATTAGCGCCTGTAGCGCAGCCCTATTTGCCATTTACTATAGTGTTCTCGGCGGACGGGAGGAGGCGCTCAGTGCGCCACTATGGACCTGGCGCACGGCATGTTAAACTCTAAATATAAAGAAGCTGGAAGTGAGAATATAATGGGGGTGATGAGGGGTGATGTGAGGAAGTGTAGTGACACCTGCCCAAATAACTAATATGCCCAAAATAGAGTGAGAAAGTAACTTTTTCAAAACCAGTCCGCTGCGCCGGCAAGTACGATTCGGGAGGTTTTTTGAGCTCAGCGCGGGAATTTTCCTTGTTTTCTTGCGCCAAGACACTGCGCCGGCAAAATATTAGTAAATGTCAAGTCACGTAACTCAATTTGCATAAGTTGAACAGGCGCAGCTCTGAACTTCCCAGTGCGCAGCAAAATGACTTTTCTAAAGGAAAAAAAAGGCATTTAAAAGCACCGCGGCTGTAATGAATTGTCGGCTCCCAGCAATATAGAGAAAAGTCATTGAAAGTCTTTGATAAAAAATAAAAGCGTGGGGGTCCCCCCCAAATTCCATTACCAGGCCCTTCAGGTCTGGAATGGATATCAAGGGGAACCCCGCCGCAAATTTAAAAAAAAATGCGTGGGGTTCCCCCAAATATCCATACCAGGCCCTTAAGATCTGGCTTGGATTTTAAGGGGAACTCCACCCCAAATTTTTAAAAAAATGGCGTGGAGTCCCCCCAAAAATCCACACCAGACCCTTATCCGAGCACGCAACCTGACCGGCCACAGGAAAAGAGGGGGGGACGAGAGAGCGCCCCCCCTCCTGAACCGTACCAGGCCACATGCCCTCAACATGGGGAGGATGTCTCCATGTTGATGGGGACAAGGGCCTCATCCCCACAACCCTTGCCCGTGGTTGTGGGGGTCTGCGGGCAGGGGGCTTATCAGAATCTGGAAGACCCCTTTAACAAAGGGGACCCCCAGATCCCGCCCCCCCCCTGTGTGAAATGGTAATGGGGTACAAATGTACCCCTACCATTTCACGAAGAAAGTGTCAAAATGTAAAAAATGACAAGAGCCGGTTTTAGACAATTCCTTTATTAATGTCTTCTCTTCCATCTTCTTCCATCTTCTTCTTCCATCTTCTTCTTCTTCCATCTTCTTCTTTTCTCCATTCGGGTTTCTTCCTCCATCTTCCTCTTCATCTTTATCTTCATCTTCCTTCTTCCTTCTTCCATCGGTCTTCTCACCCAGCATCTTGCTCCAGCTTCTTCTTTCTTCTTCGGCCGCTCCGTTTGAATTGGAGGTTCCCGCTGTACGACGGTTCAGTTCTCCTCTTGGTCCGCTGCCACCCGGTGGCTCTGCCCCGCTCTGACACCACGGGGAAAGTCCCCGTGAAATCCATGTGCATCAGAGGGGGGCGGGGTCACCGGGTGGCAGCGGACCCAGAGGAGAACTGAAGAACTGAAGCGTCGCACAGCGGGAACCTCCAATTCAAACGAAGCGGCCGAAGAAAGAAGATAGGAAGACGCCGGAGCAAGATGCTGACGAGAAGACCGAAGGAAGAAGGAAGATGAAGATGAAGATAAAGATGAAGATGAAGAACAAGATGGAGGAAGAAACCCGAATGGAGAACAGAAGAAGATGGAAGAAGAAGATGGAAGAAGAAGAAGATAGAAGAAGAAGATGGAAGAAGAAGAAGATGGAAGAAGAAGATGGAAGAAGAAGATGGAAGAAGAAGAAGATGGAAGAAGAAGAAGAAGATGGAAGAAGAAGATGGAAGAAAGGAAAAGACATTAATAAAGGAATTGTCAAAAACCGGCTCTTGTCATTTTTTACATTTTTGTCACTTTCTTTGTGAAATGGTAGGGGTACATTTGTACCCCATTACCATTTCACACGGGGGGGCGGGATCTGGGGGTCCCCTTTGTTAAAGGGGTCTTCAAGATTCCGATAAGCCCCCCGCCCGCAGACCCCCACAACCACCGGGCAGGGGTTGTGGGGATGAGGCCTTTGTCCCCATCAACATGGGGACATCCTCCCCATGTTGAGGGCATGTGGCTCTGGTACGGTTCAGGAGGGGGGGCTCTCTCTTGTTCCCCCCTCTTTTCCTGCGGCCTGCCAGGTTGCGTGCTCGGATAAAGGGTCTGGTATGGATTTTTGGGGGGACTCCGCGCCATTTTTTTTTAAATTTGGGGTGGAGTTCCCCTTAAAATCCATGCCAGATCTGAAGGGCCTGGTATGGATATTTGGGGGGAACCGCACGCATTTTTTTTTAAATTTGCGGCAGAGTTCCCCTTAATATCCATTCCAGACCTGAAGGGCCTGGTAATTGAATTTGGGGGACCCCCACACTTTTTTTTTTGTGTTATCAAAGACTTTCAATGACTTTTATCTGTATTGACGGGAACCAGCAATTCATTACAGCCGCGAGGACTTTTAAATGACTATTGTTTTACTTTAGAAATGTCATTTTGCTCTCAAACTGTTATAAACATGGAAAACATGCACTACTTTACAGGCATACTATAGACACCCCCCAGGTATGATATTTAGGGCCAGTTCACACCGGATGCAGTGCAGTGTGTTTTTTTGATGCATGAAAAACGCAAAGAAAGTTGATCACATTAATGCCAATGGCATAGGTCACACCACTGCAGTCCGTTCCAGTGCGTTTCATAAAGGAAAAAAAAAATTGGTCATGCTGCATTTTTTAGGTACAGAACTGTACTGGCCCGCAGTGAAACACATCAAAAATGCAACGGAACGTACCAAAAACGCACTGGAATGCACCAGACCGCACCTAAATGCACCAAAGACGCACTGCAACACACTTGTCCTAAATGAAAAGAGGGGGAAAAAACACTGGACTGCATCAAAAACGCATCAAAAATGCACTGGAACACACTTGTCCTTCTCTTTGGTTAATAAAAAAGAGGGGTGAAAAAAAAGCACTGGACTGCATCAAAAACGTAACAAAAATGCACTGGAACGTGTCAAAAACGCGCATGCAGAAAAGCACCTGGAACGCATCCAGACTGCGTTTCTATGGTGTGAACTAGGGCCAGCTAACACCAAAGAAACGCAATCCGGATGCGTTCCAGGTGCTTTTCTGCATGCACGTTTTTGATGCGTTCCAGGTGCTTTTCTGTATGCACGTTTTTGATGCGTTCCAGTGCATTTTTGTTACGTTTTTGATGCAGTCCAGTGCTTTTTTTTCACCCCTCTTTTTTATTAACCAAAGAGAAGGACAAGTGTGTTCCAGTGCGTTTTTGGTGCATTTAGGTGTGTTCCGGTGCGTTCCAGTGCGTTTATGATGCGTTTTGCTGCGTTCCAGTAAAGTCCAGTGCAGGTAAAATGCAGCATGTTCTACTTTTTTGGGGGGAACTGGAACGCACTGGAACAAACACTGCCATTTAGAACCATATAACCAACTTTCCATGCATTTTTGATGCATAAAAACGCAATGGACTGCATGTGCTGTGAAATGGCCCTTAAGCAATTTGGTATATTTAAAGGCACTTCTCTTTGTTTTGTTTTTGGTGTTGTCCAAATTGGTGACATTGATATATGTCCCTTAGAATGGGACCTGGGCCCCCATTTTAAGGCCAATAACTAGAAGAAAAGCTAGCCAAGTGGGGACTAGCAAAATTAACAAGTCAGTTCCCATAGACTGCAATGGTATTTGTTGGTAAGGGGGGGGGGGGGTGATTGTCCCATCTCTAATTTTGTAGCATGCTGGATGATGTGCTTAATTTTGGACAGGGGGGGGAGTATGTTCTGATAGCTGCATTTGTGTTGTTATGCGCATGCCCAGGGACTTAGTTTTTTTTTTGGTGCTTTTTGTGTGTGAACAGCACCTGTATATTTCGGGGCATGTTCAGAGATTGTTTTTATGGGTTAGTAATTGAAGGACATCATTAACAGGTGTAGCCACTTTGAAGTTCAGTCTCTACATTAGGTGAACTTGCATTTTGGGTGTTTCATGGACTGTGCATGTGTTTTCAAATGCCTCATTAGCTCTCAAACATAAGTTATATAAAGCTCACAGTTAGTATCCTCTCCCTTGCCCTGTAAATAGGCAAGTGTGTGTGTGTGTGTGTGTGTGTGTGTGGGGGGGGGGGCAAAATGTACATTTTGGTGTCCTTATTGAGTTTGTAACATTTTATTTTTTATGTCTTTGCAAAACAGGTGTTTGGTTTATTTTGTGGATTGTATTTTTTTGTGTGGGGGATATGTTCCCCTGAAATAATTTTGATGTTGTTAATGTTTGTCGTTTGTTCACTTTGATTTAATTGTCTGTGCTGCACTATTTAGCCAAATCTTTATCAAGATGTTGTGAGTCTGTAACTGTTTCAAATTGACCCTGTTTTTTAATTTTTTATTATTTTTTATTATTCTTTGTTTTGTTGACCAATAGAATTTGATGCAAAGTTTTGAGGTTTGTTTTGCGTTTTCTTTGCAACAAATGTGACAGCTGATTGGCATGTCAAAACAGGTGTGATTTGTCTACCCTGGTGCCTTCATGCTAGCATATGCATGAATTGTGTGCTGCCATGGAGAGTCACCAGGAAATGAAAAATATAGAGCGGTAAGTATTCAATTTTCCTTTTTTACTGCAGTGGTTCTCAGCCTCAGTCCTCAAGTACCCCCGACAGGACATGTTTTGTGAATTTATCTCATGGAGAATTGCTGTCCAAAATACCAAACCATTGACTGTGATTTAAAGCACATGTGCAAGATGAAGGAAAACCTGCAAACATGGCCTGTTGGAGGTACTTGAGAAGCACTGATTTAGAGCACTGCACTTAAAAATAGCTCAAGGCAATACAATTCTAATTGTGGGCATTTTGAGGGAAACAAAGTAAGTGTTAGAACCCCTGCTTGTGTGTTTTTTTTTTTTTTTTAAAGGTTGGGCTTTGTGTCCCCTTGTAGTAAAATTGGCTTCACTTCCTGTCACACAGCTAAACAGGAAGTGAAGGTAAAACCCTACCAATGTCTTTTCTTGGGGACACACAGATCAATCTAACTAGTTTCCCCATTAAGCACTCTAGGACTTTGTTGTGTACACCCCAAATCATTGGGTAGTTTGGGGTTTAGTAAAGACAAATCCACTTTGCAGTAAAAGTGTAGCTGCTGAAAATCTGAGGGATCACTGGTGATTGTAACATCCAATCATGTAAAAGCAAAGATGGTGTTTTTTTTTTGTTTGCTTGCATTTCCCTTTCGGATATCCAGCAAGTGCACTTGTAGTGCAAAGTAGATTTGCCTTTATTAAATAAACCCCAAAGTCCAAAAAAACGAATAATTTGGGGTGTAACCCGCAAAATGCTGGAGTGCAATGTACATAATGGGGAAAGTATTTAGATTGACCTGTGTGTCCCCAAGGAAAGACATTGGTAGGGATTTCCCCTCACTTCCTGTGTGGCTATGTGACAGGAAGTGAATTATTTGGAAGGATAAAGTGGCCAAATTTGGGAGTTGTCTTCATCCTCTCAGGGGTGCTGACATCCCCAAAAACTGTCTAGACTTGTAATCCCTCTGCACTCTATCCCCAAGCAAAAATAAGAAAGGGTTTCATTTAGTTTAACTTTGCAAAGACACTTTCCTAAGTTGAATTGTGATGCATGTCAATGGCCCATTTAGACCCTCTTTAATCACTTGAGATCAGCGCTATAACTGATCGCCAGCCACAGCACGGTTCTCAATTGCCGGGAGTCCGTCAATAAACGTTGTCCCCTTCGCGCGCGCGCTGTGGTCACTGAGTCACTGAGACTCGGGTGATGACAAATCCAAGTAAGGGGCCGATACCTGCCCTTTACAATGTGATCAGCTGTCAGCCAATGACAGCTGATCACGTGATGTAAATAAAAGCTGGGTAATGGTTTTTGTTTTCTCCTTGTGCTGACAGCGTGAGCATAAAAAAAGGCAATCACCGGCTTATGTGCAAGGGACATCAGGCCCGAAAAGGAAGAGGCAATTCTGCGTCATCTGTGACAATCAGTAGCCGCTGCCAGTGCCACCTATCAATACCCACCATTGCTGCCAATCAGTGCCACCTAGCAGTGCTGCCTATCAGTGCCCATCATTGCCACCTAGCAGTGCCACTTTTCAATGCCCACCAGTGCCAACTAGCAATGCCACCTCTCAGTGCCCACCCATGCCAACTTATCGGTGCCCATCAGTGCAGCCCATCAGTGCAGTCTCATCAGTGTACATCAATGATGGAGTAAAATTACCTTTTGTCTAAATTTTCGAAATATTAACCACTTTCCTACCGCCCACCGTCAAATGACTTCCTTGGCTTTGTGCGGTGACATCTGAATGATGCCTGCAGTTGCAGGCATCATTCAGATATCATTATTTTCAGCCGGCGATTCTATGCATGATAAAAATGATCATAGCGGCAGTTCCGCCGCTTGATCGTTCTTATAGGCGGCGGGAGGGGACGTCCCCCTCCCGCCGCCATCCGGTGCTTCTCCGGGCTCTACCGTGCCATCTTGGGCTCGGAGAACAATTTGGCCGGCGCTGGATGGGAAGCATAGCGATGAATGGGGACCAGATGGTCACCAGTCATCTCTATGACCGTCGGAGGCCAGGGCGCGACGTTATGACATCACGCCGGGTTCCCGTATGTAATCCAAGCCGTGATCTCGGCTGTCAGCATGAGATTGGTGAATTTTTTTGACCGATTTCATGCTTTCCAGCCTGGAGGAGAGATGTGGGGTCTTATTGACCCTGCATCTCTCCATAAAGAGGAACTGTCACAATAGATTCCTATTACAAGGGATGTTTACATTCCTTGTAATAGGAAAAAAAGTGATCCAAAAAACAAAAAAGGTAAAAACAGAGTAAGAAATACAAAAAAGGAAAAAAGAAAAATAATCAAAAAAAGAAAAAACACCCATGTCTCCGGTAGCTCGCGCTCATAAGCGAATACACACGTAAGTCCCGCCCACATATGTAAACGCCGTTCAAACCACACATGTGAGGTATTGCTGCGTGCGTTAGAACGAGTGCAACAATTCTAGAACTAGACCTCCTCTGTAATGCCAAAATGGTAACGTGTAAAAAAATTTAAAGCCTCGCCTAGGGAGATTTTTAAGTACTGAAGTTTGGAGTTATTCCATGAGTGTGCGCAATTTTAAAGCGTGACATGATAGGTATCTATTTACTCAGCATAACAACATCTTTCACATTATCCCAAAAAATTGGGCTAACTTTACTGTTTTGTAATTTTTTTACATTCATGAGACCATTTATTTCCAAAAAAAAGGCGTTTGAAAATGTATTGCGCAAATACCGAGCAAGATAAAAATTTGCAATGACCGCCATCTTATTTCCTAGGGTGTCTGCTAAAAAAACATATATAATGTTTGGGTTTTGAAGTAATTTTATAGCCATAAATGTATGATTTTTACATGAAGGAGGGAAGTGCCAGAATAGGCCCAGTGCTGAAGTGGTTAAAATATCTATTTTTTTATTTTTTAACTCGGTCTTTTGTATTTATAGAAAAAAAACCGCAGAGGTGATCAGATAGCACCAAAAGAAAGCGCTATTTGTGTGCCAAAAAATAATACATTTTCATTGGGTTACAGTGTTGTATGAGCGCGCAATTGTCATTCAAAGTGCATCAGCGCTGAAATGTGAAAATTGGTCTGGGTAGGAAGGGGGTTTAAGTGGCCAGTACGCAAGTGGTTAATATAAGGCTACATGCACACGGACGTTTTTCAAGCCGCTTGTTTGAGCATTTTTTGCAGCTTAAAAACGTCTCTCCATGTTAGCCTATGGCCTCATGGCCACCATGGCGTTTTTGAGCTGTAAATGGCATAGGTGTTTTTAGGCCCCATGTACACGGGACGCTGGTGCAAAGTGTTCAGAACTAAGTTTGAAAGCAGCGTTTAGAAAGGCGCGCTTTGTGGCGTTTGCATGCCGCGTTTTACCAGATTTGCGTCTATATGCGTTTAGTTAGGAGCCTCCCTAAGCTCCAAAAACAGTATTATTAACAATTTCAGCTATTTTTTGAGACCAGAGTGAGTATCAGCAGCTGAGAGAGCAGCAGTGTAGTTGTATTTAGCGTGTCACTTTCCACGTCACTTGCCCCAAGTTGTGGATTGTCCACTTGCCATGTCAGCTGCCCCAAGTTGTGTATTGTCCACTTGCCACGTCAGCTGCCCCAAGTTGTGGATTGTCCACTTGCCACGTCAGCTGCCCCAAGTTGTGGATTGTCCACTTGCCACGTCACCTGTCCCAAGTTGTGGATTGTCCACAATGCAATGGAAGCAATTGCATTTTTTTTTTATATACCGGTATATATATATTTTTAATGGTTTTTCCTCATTTGCCCTAATTTTTGAGTTTATCAATGTAAAAAAATAGGTCACCTTGAAAAATGCTTCTAAACTAAAATGCGTCTAATCGCCGGTACCGCGTCTGAAACGTGGAAATCTTTGGCGTCTGAAGGCATTTTTAGGCTTTGTGAAAAACAAGTTTAAATGCAACTGCAGATTTTTTTTTCAAGGCCAAAAACAGTGTTTTGGATGTAATAGAATTCAATGGACCCGCATCCAAAACGCAAGTACCGCGAATTTGCAGCAATTTTTTTTTAACCTGCTTATAGCTGTTTGTTAAAGGAAATGTAAAATAAATAAAAATTGCCGGCTCTAAAAAAACAAAAAAAACAGCGTGGGGTCCCCCCAGGTCCATACCAGGCCCTTGGGTCTAGTATGGATTCAAAGGGGACCCCCCCCCCCACCAAAATGAAAAAAAATGGTGTGGGGGTCCCCCCAAAATCCATACCAGGCCCTTCAGGTTTCCCCTATGGGAAACACTACCGCGGAAAACATGTTGAAAAAAACGACGAGAAAAATTAGAACATGTTCTAATTTTTCTCGTCGTTTTTAATGCCGTTTTTCTCGTCGAAAAAAACGACAGAAAGCCCACAGACTATAGTTTTTCTCGTCGAATGGGAAAAATGTCGTTTTTCTCGACGAGAAAAACGGCCGTGTGTACGCGGCATCAGTCATATGTTTAGACTAACCGCAATAACGCCTAATGTCCTTATCTTCCTGTTTCAAATATCAGACACATGTTTAGTATGACCGCAATGACGCATGATATTCTTATTTTTAAATGACTACTTCTGCAAAAGCCTAAAACCTGTTAGAGTCTATTTTTGTTTAACTCATGATGTTTTTGCTTATTGCTGATTGGTTCATACGAGGGAGGCAACTTTCCTTGTTTTGCATAAAAGAGATATGTTGCCAATAAACCAATATATTCTTGTATATCCATTCACTGTGTATGGTGTCTTGAATATCTGACCGGTCACAGAGTTACTTCCACAGATCCTGAGTCCAGCTCGAGCCAAGAGGGTCCAACAGAACCAGAACCAGAACCTTTCAGTGGTGTCAGAAGTGGGATGATCCAATTGAACAGGTAAGACCCCCTTTAATTTTTATTGGGAACAATAGTCTTGCCTTGTCAATTGGTTCATTATAAAGTAGACTCTCGAGAAAACTACAAGTTTTCTGGGACTCTGTTAAGATTGTAAGGTAGATTTAGAATAGATACAGAGGGTCTCGCTAGGTTGGCCAGACCAGGTCATAAGATTGAGAAAGAATCTTAAATTCTTCTCTACATAGGACGGATCTGTGGAAACTCTATATCTAAAAGGTGTACACAAAAAGGGTTACTTTTTTAAATGTCAACTGTATATTGTTCTGAATGTAAAACTGGTTTATTGTTTGCTTACAAAGGGAAGACCAAGTCATTAGTGGCAATTGTTCCAGGGGGGTATCATGTCAAAATTGGCAAGGGTCCTATGTTCCTGGAATCAAAACAACATATGTTAAGGTTTAATATACACAACATACTACCCCCCAGTCCGGTGTTCGAGGGACAAAGTGTAGCAGAAATACAGTGTCTGGTTGTATTTAAAAAAGGAGAACACTGGGTTCCTTGTCATAAATCTATAAATTGTCATAAGGTTGAGGACATTTTCCGCCCCTGGAACAAAATAGAGAAAGCAAGACAGAATTTTTTTAATTTTAAAGTATAAGAATAAAATATTGTTTGTTAAAATGGGTAATCAGTCGGGAAAAGGTGATGATGAAGGTAAGCATCAACCCTCCCCGATTGATTACATTAAAGTCAATTATGGGAAAAATTATACTGATCCTTTTTGGTCACTAGTTCTAAAAAGAGCACACCAATTTGAGGTGTCGGGGTTCAGTGAATAAGGACCATGTTCCGAGGAAGAGTGGGAGGAAGTGACCAGAATATGTGGCCAACATAAACAGTATAATTATCCCATAAAACACCTTGAGAAAGATTACATGACTAAATGCTGTAAGATTTGGGCAAAAGGTATGAAGGAATATAGAAAGAAATATACAAGTGTAAAAATGAAAAAGAAAGAGCAATTAGAAGACGCAATAGGAAGTCCATCAGCTCCCCCTAATTTTTATCAAGAAAAACCACCTCCATATGCTATGGTAAAAGATGAATCCCTTGTCCCAAAGAAAATATACCCCTCGTTAGATCCAAATGTTATAGCAGGAGTATTAACCATAGCTAAACAAAAGGGAACTAATTGGTTACGAGAGGGGGAAGATAGAAGACAGATACAGGAACGTTTAAGTCAATTAGTAAAGGTGGAAGAACAGTGTATTAAAAAAGAGGAAGATGAAGAAAAAGTGATAGAAGGAGATAGAAGAGAGTTACAGGAACGTAGAGATAGATTAGGAGAAATAAAGGGGATAATACGTGGATTTAGAAACTCGGGCTACCCAGAAACCAATCTAGTGAAGAAGGCTGATTATATATCTGGAGATGAGTTAAGTAAGGATTTTCAGAGTAGCTTCAGTAGAACCCCTCAACACCAGGCACCCACATCATTAGATGATGAAAATTATCTGACAGCTCCAATTAGTCTGGCTTTTCCTTTCATTACAATGGGAGATACACAGGTACAAATACCATTACCATTGGGTACGGTCAAGGAAATTAGAGACACATGTCCCAAACCAAGAAAGGACCCCAGACAGGTGGTGACCTTTCTGCAAAGATACTGTTTAGGAACAAGAATGTCTCCTGAAGATCTTAATACCATAATTCAAAATGTAGACCCCGATTCCCAAGCTGACATAAATATAGGTCAATGGGCCAAGGACGCAAAGTTATATGAGGATGGGGAGGATTGGAATATTTTTTGGAACACATAGTTACAGGCTTGGCTCAAGGCATATAAAAACACCACTATGTTGCATGATTTGATATCTTGCAAACAACAGTCAGGAGAGGATTTCTACACCTTTGTCAGTAGATTACATAAATTATATAAAAATTGTGGAATAGACAATGATCAATTATTCGTAAGTACAGCCATAAATAATGGAGATCCAAGGGCCACCCAAATAATCAAACTGATAAACCCAAAATGGGCGGTAATGACCTC
The DNA here is from genome assembly GCA_029206835.1 of Rana muscosa. NCBI lineage: Eukaryota > Metazoa > Chordata > Amphibia > Anura > Ranidae > Rana > Rana muscosa. The sequence continues at coordinate 966,640,227 of CM055117.1, read as the reverse complement.
AGATGGATTCATAGCTGACATAAAGGAGAGGGCATCCTCAGGGGTATTTAACACCAAGGAGGATTGTTCACCTCTATTACAGAAGAAAATCCAAACATAGCTATGGTCAGTGGACCAAGTTCAGGAGCCATACCTAGAAGGAATTATCCTCCCCATAATCAGGATCAGGGTTGTTTTAATTGTGGGGATCCAAATCACTGGAAATCAGAATGTCCCCAGAGAAAGGGGGCCAGGGATAACTTTCCTAGGAGAGGTAGGGGAGGCTACAGAGTGAGATCTCAACCAAGATCTCAGTATCCGCCCCAACCAAGATATGACACACAACAACAGCAGCCACAACAGAGATCCCAGTCAGTTCCAGTACACCCCCAATATAGGCAACAGGAGGAACCATGAAAGGGTGGATTGATTACCTCCCAGCAGTTTTGTTTCAAATTAGGACAGCCCCTAATTCTAGAACAGGATTGTCACCATTTGAAATACTTATGGGTAGGCCAGCACAGAGGAAACCTGATGAGAAAGAAGAGGTTAATCTTTATTCTTTACAGGAAGAGTACATGAAACATCTGGTAAGTAGCCTTAGTGAAACAGAGGACAAGGTTGCTGTCACTTTCCCTCCTCTCTCCACAGAGCCTACACATCCATATATCCCAGGAGCCAAAGTACTGATAAAACAACTTGCTGTCCGGAAACAACCAGGCCCTATCTTCCAAGGACCTTTTGAAATTCTGAAGGTTGCCAAAACAGCTGTTCTTACAGATCAAGGGCCACAATGGATCCATGCATCCAGACTAAAGGCATTTCCGAAGGGAAACTGGAAGAAGGTGAAGGAGAAGACAAAGACCTCTGTTCTGGAGAGTATTCCAGAAAAGGATCCGGAAAATACTCCCTAGTGGACCATGAAAAACAAGAAACTCAGAGTTCCATACCCATAGACACTAATGGTCCAAAAGGAGGGATCACTTCGGGGTAAACTTTTTCTTTTTTTCTTAATGATCACATTGTTTATTTTAATGCTCATAATCATAGGACACTGTTGGTCAGATAATTCTAACAGACCAAAAAGAAGTATGGAAGACAATTTTAGTGGTAAAATGCTGCTGCTTAAATTTAAATATGCTTATGCTCAAAAAACAGGATATGAAAAATGTTGGATATGTAGTAAACTCCATCCTAGCACTGCTAGGATCCCCCTAATGGCAGTACCTCTAAACTTCACCCCTCTCCTAAACGGCACACCACCTGTCGTCCTTACAAATGTCACAAGAACGCTTTCAGATAATACCCTTACTTTCCAAATTATTGGTAGAAGTCATTCCCTAGACTGGTGTTTTAGGTTGGGAAACTCCACAAAGGGAGCTGAAGTGTGCCAACAAGCTACAATTAACTTTTCAATGACTTCAATTGAAAGCCCTTTCTTTCACACTTCAGAACCTGCCCTAAACACCACTCTAATAAACTTTCTTAACTCCAGTTCCACTTCCACAGTAGGAGAATTATTGTCAAGTTTAACCTTTTCTGGTTTTTCTGATGAAATGATGACAATATTCAACAAACGACCTTTAGCTCTAGGAAACAGTATTTATATTTGTTGTGGAAAAAGTTGTCACCCTTGGATCCCCACTGAACCCCAAGGATGGTGTTATCTTGCATCCCTAGTCCCCATTATGGACATAGTAGGAGATAGCAAGGGAACACACCTCCTTGAAGCTAGCATGCATCCTAGGTACCCCCTCAAACACCGAAATAAAAGGGAGTTATTTTTCGAAAAAGATATGGCTTCCTGGACAGGTTGGGGGATAGATTTAATGAAAAGGCTTAATAATTATACAAATATTATAGATGATGTATTGGTGAAGAATTCTGATGATATTACTACTAGTTTAAACATTGAAACTAGAGCAATCAGAAAACAATTAGAACTTCATGATCTTGCTATTGAAAGCATGAGTGCTGCACTCACTGGCCTGTGTGAAGTTACGGAGGACTATGAGTGCTGCACTTGGATCCACAACACATCTGTTGAGATTCCTGATTACTATGATGTAATTGCCCAACATAGGAAAGAGGTAAATAAATTGCAACAGGAGGCGAGGGATATCGCAAAAACATGGAGCCCCTTTGGAGAGAGAGGATTCGGGGGCACAGGTATTCTTTCATTTCTCAGACAAATGGCTATAACAGTAGTAATGGTGTTAAGCCCTGTACACACGATCGGTTTGACTGATGAAAACCGTCCGATGGATGGTTTTCATCAGACCAACCGATCATGTATGGGACCCATCGGTCTTTTTTCCATCGGTTTAAAAAATAAAACATGTTTTAAATTTTTCCGATGGATAAAAAACCGATCGAAAACTCAGATCGTCTATGGGCAAGTCCATCGGATCAAAAACCCACGCATGCTCAGAATCAAGTCGACGCATGCTCAGAAGCATTAAACTTCATTTTTCTCGGCTCATCTGAGTGTTTTACGTCACCGCGTTTGGAACGGTCGGTTTTTTGACTGATGGTGTGTGGGCAAGACTGATGAAAAACAGTTTCATCGGATTTCCGATGGACAAATCCATCGGACGAAAATCCATAGGTTATCCGATCGTGTGTACAGGGCTTTAATCTTCATTCTACTGTTATATTTAGTATTTAAATAATTGTCTGGGTAATTGGAAATATCACTAGTAAAAAGAGAAAGAGACAGGGTTCTAAGGAAACAATCTTGATGATGTCCATGGTACATACTAAACAAAAATGGTATAATAAATAATCTAATGATCTATGGGCTTCAATTCTTGAAGCCATGATCAAAAGAAGGGGTTGTAAGGTATGAGAAAATCATGAACCAATATATTCAGGATAAGAAATTCTTCTTAGGTGTATATGTTGTAAGGTATATTGAGACAGAATATGTTTCTCTAAAAAATATGTGTAAGCAGGATGTGACTTTGTGGTCAAGCCTGTTTTGAGAAAATGTTCTTATCTTTCTTTTTCTTTAACTGTCAGTTATATGTTTAGAGTGACCACAATGCCCCCTTATGTTCTTATCTTCCTCTTTCAATTGTCAGTCATATGTTTAGAGTAACCGCAATAACTCCTAATGTCCTTATCTTCCTGTTTCAAATATCAGACACATGTTTAGTATGACCGCAATGACGCATGTTATTCTTATTTTTAAATGACTACTTCTGCAAAAGCCTAAAACCTGTTAGAGTCTATTTTTGTTTAACTCATGATGTTTTTGCTTATTGCTGATTGGTTCATACGAGGGAGGCAACTTTCCTTGTTATGCATAAAAGAGATATGTTGCCAATAAACCAATATATTCTTGTATATCCATTCACTGTGTATGGTGTCTTGAATATCTGACCGGTCACAGAGTTATTTCCACAGATCCTGAGTCCAGCTCGAGCCAAGAGGGTCCAACAGAACCAGAACCAGAACCAGAACCTATATTTAAAAAGGGATCAAAGTCTTTACCAAGTAACTGTAGACCTGTTAGTTTAACTTCTATAGTTGGGAAGATACTGGAGAGTTTAACCACTTCAGCCCTGGAAGGATTTGCCCCCTAATGACCAGAGCATTTTTTACAATTTGGAACTGCACTGCTTTAACTGATAATTAAGCGGTCATGCAATGCTGTGCCCTAATGAAATTTGCTCCTTTTTTTCCCACAAATATAGCTTTCTTATGGTGGTTTTTGATCACCTCTGCGGTTTTTATTTTTTGCGATATAAACGAAAATAGACCAAAAACTTTAAATTAAATTATGTTTTTTTCTGTTTTGTTATAAAAAATATACAATAAACTCAATTTTAGTCATACATTTAAGCCAAAATGCATTCAGCCAATGGTCCTTGTTGGACATATATTGTAATGTTGTTTTCTTCATGCAGCCCGTGGGCTGAACGAAAAAAGAGATTGATCGGTTGGTATGCCCACCATTAGAATACCGCCCTGCATCCACCCACTTCTAATGATGGGCATACATGCACCATTTTTTTTTCAACTGTGGTGGTGAAATTATTGTGAGAGCAAACCCTGTTGCTGTCAAAATAAATAAATCCGTGCTGCAGCTGAATGGCGTACCTGAAAAGCAAACAATGGTAACAAAAAAACATTAACTCAATAAAACAACTTTTTTTTATTGCAATCTGTGCCTAAACAATATATGCCAAAACATGGGACAATCCACCCCTAATGTTAGGGGCAAATCACCCCTCCACCCCTGCCCCCATGCTTCGGCATATATGCTCTTTTTTTAACTGTGTGGTGAAATCACCTCCTACATCACTGGAGTCGGTCATTTACGTATTGTGAGAGCAAATGCTGTTGTTTTCAAGATAAATAAATCAGTGCTGCAGCTGAATGGCGTACCTACAAAGAAAATAATAGTTAACGGTAAACGGTAAAGTATAAAATAATTACATACCCACAAAGCAAACATGATAAAACATAGTAACAATAAAACATTGCAGTTAAGCAGTAAAACAGAGCAGAACAATAGAGAGAGAGAAGAACAAGAAATTGACAACTATTTTGGGCTTTTTTATTACATTTTTATTTTTTTACTTTTTTTTACTTACACTTTTATTTGTAACTGTAAAGGTTCCATGTTCGGGTCTCTAAAAATGTGATGGCATCTTTGGAGACCCTGTGAAAGTGTGCCCCAGGACTGTGCAGTGCCTATGTTTTAGGTTGATGAGATCAAAGATATTATATTGGGCAGCACAGTGGTGTAGTGGGTAGAACCCTCGCCTAGCAGTAAAAAGGGTCGCTGGTCCGAATCCCAACCACGACACTACCTGCCTGGAGTTTGCATGTTCTCCCTGTGCCTGCGTGGGTTTCCTCTGGGTACTCCGGTTTCCTCCCACACTCCAAAGACATGCTGGTAGGTTAATTGGCTTCTGTCTAAATTGGCCCTAGTATATGAATGTGAGTTAGGGACCTTAGATTGTAAGTTCCTTGAGGGTAGGGACTGATGTGAATGTACAATCTATATGTAAAGCGCTGCGTAAATTGACGTTGCTAAATAATAATAATAATAATAATATTTTAAACTGTTCAGACACTATAATAGTAAGGTAGGTTTATATTGTTTGCGTAGGCGTTAGCGCTACTGGCACTAATCTGACCCTGACAGGGATTGACACTGACCCTAACGGATGCTAAAACCTAACTGGTACCCTGACGCTATAAAAAACTAACTAACCAGCGTCACCTGTGACACTAAAACTGTGATCACTGGTGACAGGGGTTGAAAGGGTTAACTGGGGGCAATCAAGGGGTTAAAACCTTTATTCGGTAATATATGGGGGTACCCTAATACTATAAAAGACTGATGGTGAAACTAACGAACCAACTAGCGTCACCCGTGACACTTATACGGCAATCAAAATATAGATCTGTACACTATATTAGTGACACTGGTGACAGGGGATGAAAGGGTTAGCTGGGGTGGTTATCAAGCGGTTAAACCTTTATTAGGGGGCTAATGGGGGGTACCCTAGACCTACCTGGGCCTCCTACTAACCGCCCTAATGCTGGGGGCGATCGGGGGTCGAAAAGTGTACCTATGTGTACTGTGTCAGTGTAGTGTTGGTGCAACTCACTTTTAGACGTGCTCTCTCCTCTCTCTGGAACCGAAAAGGGTTCCACGAGGGGAGATGACATCACTTTCTCTGCCTGTGTTTACATTCACAGGCAGAGGACAGTTTCTCAGTCCCCTCCCTTTCCTGACCTGCCAGGCTGCATGCTCGGATAAGGATCTGGTGTTGATTTTGGGGGGGACCCCACAGCATTTTTTTCACAATTAGTTTTTTCCGGCAATTATTTTTTTTTTTACACTCAGCTGACAGCTGATGACTCATTGGTTGTCAAGGATGTGGTGGCTGGCTTCCCGGCCCACTCCTTAGCAACCAGCTATATACAGTTCAGTCACTTTTTTTTTGTTGTAAAAAACTAATGAAAAACGGATGAAAAACTGATGAATACTTTATCTGTTTTGATGTGGCTGAACTGATGAAATTAACGGTCGGTATGTGTGAAAGGGGCCTTAAAGTCATTACGGAGGACAAGGGAGCACTCTTTACGTCTGGAGGAAATTAGATTTAATCTCCAAATACGGAAAGGTTTCTTCACAGTAAAGCTTCGTACACACGGTCGTACTTCCATCAGACTTTTCCGTGGATTTTTGTCCGAACGGAGTTGGCCGGGCACACCCATAGCATACACACCACAGGACTTTTCTGCAAACTTTCCCAAAACTTTTTCCAACATCACATGGTTTTTCTGCTCTTTTCTGCTCTTTACCGCCACCCTTTGGTCAACTTCTGCTATTGTTGGTTGATTTTAACATTATTTGTTTTGTCCAATGGACAAAAGTCCGATGGTTTTCTGTACACACGGTCAGACTTTGCTCCATCTGACTTTTGTTGGCCAAAAGTTTGTCCGTTTGCAGACCGAACTTTTGTCCTGATGAAAACCAAAAAAGTTTGTCCGATGGAGCGTACACACGGTCGGATTTTTTGGCAAACTTGCTCAAAATGAAGTTTGTTGGCAAAAAGTCCGACCGTGTGAACGGGGCTTTATAGCTGTGAAAATGTGGACTAGACACCCTCCAGAGGTGGTTCTGGCCAGCTCAGTAGATTGCTTTAAAAAGATCTGGCTTCTTTCCTAAATGTACATAATATAACTGGGTACTAACATTTATAGGTATAGTTGATCCAGGGAATATCCGATTGCTTCTTGGGGGATCAGGAAGGCATTTTTCCCCTGCTGTAGAAAATTGGATTTTGCTTTACTGATTTTTTTTCACCCTCCTCTGTCAGCTGAGAATATAGGATTGTATGATTTTTTATTAAATTTTTTTCCTGCTTTTGGTTAAACTAGATGGACTTGTGCCTTTTTTCAAACAGACTAACTATGTAACCACACCAAACTGAAATTTTAGGTTTGGTGATAAATTGGCCCTTAAAGCATATGTAAACCCAGTAGCTAAAATCTCATATGAGTTTTACCTCCTTTCTGCCCAGCCCCCCTTAACAGGGTCTTTATGCCTGGGGGAGGGAAAGACCAGCCAATCCCATAACCACTATGATTGGCTGTCACAGTGGTCACAAGAACAGGAGTCGGCGGTTCAATGTGCTGGGAGCTCACAGTGAGCTAACCCTTAGTACAGAAAGCTCTGCCACCCATTGATACATATGACATACGAGCTGGGTGTGGTCTAGGGTTGCCACCTGTACGGTAATGACCCGGACAGTCCGGTTTTTGACTCCTCTGCCCGGGTTTCTGTTCATCTGACACCCGGACACAACATCAGTCAGTCCCTGCCAACCTGTCAGATCTGTCCTCCTAGGATCAGAGCTTTTTCCCAGCTTGTCTCCCTGAGTGCAGTACTGTCATGGGCCAGAGGGGAGGCCGGGAGGTAGGCTGCACCTTCTCTGATCCTGGTGCCTGGATGCTGACACCCATGGGACGATCTGGCTGCAGAGAGGCAACTCTTGTAGTGTGGGGGATGTGCCGGCCAGGAACTTCACTTTAGTACAGCAATGGTAAGGCATGTGCACTTGTGCAGGATGGTGAAGCTTTTAAGGGAGGGGGGAGAAGATTTATTGAAGGCAGTAGTGGGGATGTAAACATGGCTTAGAGCTGAGGAGCGGTAGATGGGGGGTCAGGTTCATGTGGATGAGAATGCAATGGAAAGGAGTAGTGGGAGAGAACTGATCCCTGCACTCTATATACTGTACCCTGATGATCCCTGCACTCTATATACCGTACCCTGATGATCCCTGCACTCTATATACCGTACCCTGATGATCCCTGCACTCTATATACTGTACCCTGATGATCCCTGCACTCTATATACTGTACCCTGATGATCCCTGCACTCTATATACTGTACCCTGATGATCCCTGCACCCTATATACTGTACCCTGATGATCCCTGCACTCTATATACCATACCCTGATGATCCCTGCACCCTATATACTGTACCCTGATGATCCCTGCACCCTATATACTGTACCCTGATGATCCCTGCACTCTATATACTGTACCCTGATGATCCCTGCACTCTATATACTGTACCCTGATGATCCCTGCACTCTATATACTGTACCCTGATGATCCCTGCACTCTATATACTGTACCCTGATGATCCCTGCACTCTATATACTGTACCCTGATGATCCCTGCACTCTATATACTGTACCCTGATGATCCCTGCACTCTATATACCGTACCCTGATGATCCCTGCACTCTATATACCGTACCCTGATGATCCCTGCACTCTATATACCGTACCCTGATGATCCCTGCACTCTATATACCGTACCCTGATGATCCCTGCACTCTATATACTGTACCCTGATGATCCCTGCACTCTATATACTGTACCCTGATGATCCCTGCACTCTATATACCGGGATCATCAGGGTACGGTATATAGAGTACAGGGATTATCAGGGAACAGTATATAGAGTGAAGACAAAAAAGAACAGAAAAGGGCATATGTGTGTGCGAAGCACACTAGTATTAGCTCACTTACACTATGCACCCAATGTGGGCGGTGTCCCTCTGGTCAAAAAAATACTGCATATAAACCAAAAAAGGATGATCCCTGCACTCTATATACCGTACCCTGATAAAACCTGCACTTTCTATATACTATGCCCTGATGATCCCTGCACTCTCCATATACTGTACCCTGATGAACCCTGCACTCTGTATGTAATGCACTCCTGAACCCTGCACTCGTTTTGTAGCGCACTCCTGACCTCTGCACACTTTAAGACCCTCCCACCGCACTTTAGCCAAACACGCTATTTAATGTGGAATGTTTGGGAAGAAGGGGGGGCGGGGGGTGCGTGCTTGAGCTCCTGCACATATTCTGTGAGAAAAAAAGCCCTGCCTAGGATGCAGCCAGCCAGTTCAGGAACTCAGCAGGGGTATCGTAGAACCCAGTGATGATTCCTGTCGCGCCTGGCTGTGCTGTGTGCTCTCTGCCGTCTCCCCTGTGACACCCGCCCTCCTTCTCTGCCAGTGTCATTAGTACAGTGACAGTGTACAGTATTATCACTGTATTAGTGTCACTAGTGATGTCAGTGTACCTCCCACAAGGGTCTGTTAGCACCAGATTGCCCGCCACTATCACAATCACCGCTAAGGTGTTCGGGTTTGGCTTGAAGAAAAGGTGGCAACCCTAGTGTGGTCATTAAAGCCCACACTCTCTGCCGACGCACATATGCATTGCGTAACATTTCAATATAATATTAAAACTAATATTCAGCTAATTTACAGCTTTCATTGAAATATTACCTAATGACAACACTCTGTGCCTGTTTTCCAATTGTGCTTCTGCATTGTCTCCTTGTCACACAGATTTTTGATGGAGACAAGTGGTAACATCAAAACACATTGCACAGGGGGGCGTGTCCTGGACATGGAGCTGTGAGGACGTGTCTGTTCCCAGCTCCGCATCCACCGCAGCACAGATCACGGCATACCGGGGCCCCCGAGCCTGAAAACGGCTCAGGATATATCCCAACGTTGGCGGAGCACAAACCAGGACCCGGGGGCTAATAAATCTAAACAGGGGCAGCTGGATTCGTACCTGTACGGGACCCGCGGGAAGGCGACCGAGAAATCCAAGATGGCGCCGGCCGGGAAGTCAGCAAAGCCTCATGCAGCACCACAGACACAGCCTGTGCAGTCAGCAGCATCCCCTGCATCACCACAGCTATCCCCAGAACTGGTGAGTGAATCTGCACCCCCAGCATCCCCCGGATCCACAGCTTCCAGGGCTTGGGGATCAGACATAGCTGACTTCATGGAAGATGGGGACATTAAAAGACACATCTGGTCACTCCCCACAAGAGAAGATCTGGAAAGGTTCACTTCCAGGTTGGAAAAGGCCTTTAAGGAAGATATAGCTCAGCTTAAAGAAGACACTACACACCTGGGTAACAGGGTGGAGACACTGGAGCAAAGGTTAGATGAAACCCTTCCCACCATATCAGAGCTCCAAATGCGATGCACAGCCCAGGACCACAAACTAGATGCACTATTGTCGCAACTTGATGATTTTGAAAATCGCAGCAGGCGTGCGAACATCCGCATACATGGACTTCCTGAAGCTACGGCCCCCAAAGATATAATCCCCTCTCTGGTTGGGATATTCAGAGAAATACTGGAACTCCCTAATACAGTACCCATCGAGATCGACCGGGCTTCCTGAGCTCTGAGACCCCCCTCACAAGACGCCGATAACCCCAGAGACATTATATGCAAATTGCACAAATACACCCTTAAGGAACGCATCATGCAAAAGATGCGCAATAGACCCTTTTTTGACTGACAGTGCCCACTTCTTCTTCTACCAGGACATTTCGAGACGCACCCTCATGCAATGTAGAGCCCTAAAACCAGTGCTGGCGGCCCTACAAGACGCAGGCCTGCCCTACCGCTGGGGTTTCCCATTTTATCTACAAGCGACTAAAGATGGCCACACGGTAACCTTGCGCACAAAGAATGACCTCCCACACTTCCTTTCGGTGCTCGGTCTGGGCTCAGTGGACTTCCCAGACTGGCGCGGAGATGGCGAGATGATGGGCTTCTCAGCCACTAGACCCCCCCAACCCTGGATGCAGATGCCGCAAAGACGCAACAGGAGATGCAGTCACAACCGCCAAGGGAGAGATGCATCGCCTGGCCATTCGGCCTCGTGAGACTGATGTCCCAAGCTAGAGCCGACGCCGCCAATTACCTTGCCAGCTAACCTGGAACTATTTTACTCCCCAACAACACCCACCTTCCGGGCAAGACAGGGGCTGAACATTGGTGCTGAACATTCCCCCCTTCAGCAGGAACTATTCTACAATGCTTACAGGACTGCACGAAGTTCCTGACAAGGGCCCGCAAGGGGAACATTTTCATCAGGCTTGATCTCTATCCCTAGGGCCCTAGCACCCCCCTCCCCCATGGCCTGTACCTCATAGGCAGCACTTACCCGACTCCACGAAACCCCCTCTTACATGGGCACTCACGCCCGGACACCCGGTACTTCAGTACACCCTTCCAGAGGTGGTTGCAGAGCGGATCCCGTCCCCCCCTTTTTGTTTTTGTTTTCTGTACTTACCTCCATGCTGGCCCACGACCCCCCAGTAGGCCCCCCACATACGGGTATTGATCCCATTTGGGATAACAGGCCCAGGCCGGGTGGGGCCCCCATGTTGGCCTTGGTCTGCAGTTTTTTCCAACAGTTAGTTGTTTTTTTGTAACAGTTTATTTTAACACTGTACCTCTTGATGTTAACCTCTCTCTTTTTCCTTTCCACCCTCTCCCTTTTCTCTTGTTCTCTCTCTCTCCCTCACCTTTCCCTCAGATGGAATCCGTGTAAACTGCTGCAGCTCGCACCGGACCGCACTGCCAGGGGCAAAGATAACACACTGTACGACGACACCATGGCAGAGGTTAAGGTAATCTCATACAATGTCCATGGCCTTTGCTCCTCTAACAAACGTAGCAAACTGTGGTGGGAATTGAAGATGGGGGCCCAGATAGTTCCCCTGCAGGAGACACACTTCACCTATCAATCAGTTCCCAAACTGCCCACTCACCTCTATAACCAGTGGTTTGTAAGCACATCGCCAACTAGCAAATCCAGAGGCACAGCGATTGCTGTCCACAAACACTGCCCCCAAAAACCCGAAGGTACCCTTATAGACCCTCAAGGAAGGTATGTTTTCTTAAAAGGTACCATTGCAGGTACGAAATACACTTTTGCCACCATCTATGCCCCTAACTCAAACCAACAGACCTTTTTAGATAAAGTAATGGAACGCCTGGCGGAATTCAAGGAAGGCCTACTAGTCCTGGGTGGCGACTTTAATATCAGCCCTGACCCCCTACTAGACACATCACACGGGCGGCCCTCACACACACACACGCCTTCCTCAGGCGCTTCCGTAAATCTCTCCAAACTTCAGGTCTGGTAGATAGCTGGAGGATCCTCTACCCTAAAGATAGGGACAACAGCTACTACTCCAAGGTCCACGACGTTTACACCAGAATAGAAATGTTATATATTGATCGGCCCTCTTTGGAACTGCTGCAGCGCTCGTCCATCAGCAATATAACCATATCTGATCACGCCCCGATTGCTCTCACTCTCGCCTTGCCCTCAGGTGCCCACAGGACCTGGACATGGCGACTCAATGAAAACCTGTTGGACGACCCTGTAGTAGAGTCAAGGATTGCAACACTATTTACTAGAAAATGCCACTGCAGACCTGCAAGAGGGAACAATATGCCACTGCAGACCTGCAAGAGGGAACAATATGGAAATGCCACAAGGCAGTCGTAAGGGTAGCGCTGATTGCCCTGGGCACAAAAATCAAACGGGAACGACAGGCAGATTTCGATAGAGTACTTACCGCACTCCAGCAGTCAAAACTTAAGCACAAACACAATAGCAACCCCGAGACCCTTAAAAAATTGACAGAGCTTAGGGACGTATTTTCGCGTCTACTGGAAAGACAGGCGCAGAAGCAGTTAAGGTACTTGTCACACAAATATTACGAACAGGGCAATAAGTGTGGCCTCATGTTAGCGAGAGCACTACGAAAAAAAAGAGCCCAAACACAAGTGCACAAACTTTGCTCTCCCTCGGGAGACTTGATGTACAAATCTTCCCAAATTGCTGCAGGGTTCCGTGACTTTTACGCAACCTTATACAACCTAGACGCTGATATGGCCCCGACCGACAATGCGGACAAAGCAAGTAAAATACATGAATACTTACACACTAATGGGTTACCTCCCCTGACCGTTGACTGACAAACTGAACTAGATACCCCCATAACCGTTGAAGAAATAGTATCCACAATAAAGGCACTCCCCAACGGCAAAAGCCCAGGCCCGGACGGCTACACTAAGGCGTACTATAAGAAATTCTCCCAGATACTGGCTGGCCAGATGTGCGAATATTTAAATTCCCTGACAAAGGGCAATTTCATCCCCCCAGAAGCCCTGTTAGCGCATATATCGGTTATACCGAAAGAAGGGAAAGACCCAACCACCCCACAAAGCTATCGTCCAATATCATTACTAAACACTGACGTAAAAAAAATACTGGCAAAGATTCTGGCAAACCGATTAAAACATCTTATACCCCAAGTGGTCCACTTAGACCAAACAGGATTTATCACAGGAAGAGAAGCCAGGGACAACTCCATATGAGCGATCCAACTCATTCACTGGGCCAGGAAACAGGAAAACCTCCCCCTCCTACTTAATTCTCTCCACGGATGCCGAGAAAGCATTTGACCGCATCGATTGGTCCTACCTGCGTTCAGTTCTCGCTACATGGGGTTTGGGCTCCAACATGCTACATTGGATACATGCCTTGTACACAAAACCTAGTGCACAGGTCAAAGTAAACGGCATGCTCTCATCCACATTCCTGATTAGGAATGGTACGAGACAGGGGTGTCCGCTGTCACCCCTCCTCTTCGCACTAGCATTGGAGCCTTTGCTACGTAGAGTGAGAGTGAATCCCGAAATAACGGGCCTGACGATAGGGACGTTAGAGCATAAACTTTTTGCATATGCAGACGATGTATTATTCCACCTGACAAACCCCCTGACCTCGCTACCCGCCCTGTTGAAAGAACTCCAACACTTCGGGACAATTACGAATTTCAAAATTAATTATTCAAAGTCTGAAATTTTGCCCATACAACTGCCCCCGAACATGACTGACATACTGAAAACAAAATTTCCCTTTACATGGGCCAAGAACTCTCATCGCTACCTAGGCATACAATTGATTGACAGTTTTGACACGCTATACACGATGAACTACCCCAAGTTGATATCGGAGGTCAAACAAGACTTGCTACACTGGACGTAAACCGCATTCACATGGCTACGGAGAGTAAATGTGATAAAAATGAATGTTTTACCCAGAATCCTTTTCTATATGCAAATGCTCCCTATATTCCTACCCAAAACCTTCTTTAACCACATATCCCACATGCTCAGTAAGTTCATATGGAACTCACAGAAACCACGTATAGCTATGGGGGTTCTGAGACACCCAAAGCGCTCCGGTGGCTTGGGGGTCCCAGACCTACAGAGGTACTACCAGGCTATAATTCTCCAAAGATTGCTTAATTGGCGATTTCATGACCAAACCAAGCTTTGGGTCACAATGGAAAAGTATATGGCAGGAAGGAACCTAGCTTATGCACCCTGGCTCCTGAGGGAGCACAGGGGGCTATCGGATAGCACATCCCCTCTGACACTTCTGACACTCAGGGCATGGGACAAACTTAACCGAACGAGAAGCTTAGCCCCCCCTATGTCACCTTTGGCCCCACTGGGGGGGTTCCTTTGGTTCCCCCCTGGGGAAAACGCAGATTTCTTTGGTACATGGGTCGACGATAGGAATTCCAGTTGTGGGAAACTACTGTGGAGCGGCAAACTGATACCCTACGACTCTTTGGCAGACAGAACGGGGAAACCACAACTAAACTTCTGGAAATATAGACAGTTGCACCACTTTTTCGGGACAAATAGTAACTTGATGAGAGACCTCACGACACTCACACCTTTTGAGGGCCTATTCGTAGCAGACGAACCAGTCCCCCGGATGGTGTCAGAACTGTATCAACTGTTGGGGCCCTCGGCCCCCAAACCCGCCTGCATACGGTTATGGGAAAGAGATCTGGGGCAGGAACTCACGAGTTCCCAACTGTCATACCTGTATCAGATGACACATTCTAGCTCTGTAGACTCCAAAATGAAAGAAACAAATTACAAATTGTTATCACGCTGGTACAGAGTGCCAGCAGACTTAGTGCGAATGTACCCCAATAGCTCTGACCTGTGCTGGCGGGGATGCGGAGGCCGGGGAACCCTCCTACACATATGGTGGGACTGCCCCATAATCACTCCATACTAGGAAGATATTCAACATCAGATTAAGGAAGTCCTGGGGGTAGATATCCCCCCTCTCTCCGGTCTACTTTCTCTTGCACGTCCCTTCCATGCCCATGAGTCGTTATAAAAAAACGCACTACCTCACCTACTAGACGCCGCTAGACGGCTACTCCCTATTCTCTGGAAGACAACGCAGATACCAAGTAGGGAGGAATGGATATGCAAGACGAATCAGATCAGGGTAGCGGAGAAATGGATTGCAACCTGTAGGGGCACTAGAGAGAAACACATGGCCAGGTGGGCTCTCTGGACAGATTACTTCTCTGCTCACAATCATATCTCCTCCAGTCTGGATGAATCTCTTCTACGAACAGCAGATCCGGCTATAGGCCATGGTAGGACACTATAAAGTACCTGATTCTAACCCCTCAAGGAGGGGGACATGGGCCACGGACAATGGACCACTGTGCGGTGGTCCCTGCTTCTTCCACCACATGACGAACGAGCGGCTAGCGGTCTGGTGCCGGCAAGGTAGACCCTCTGGGCGCAAAAGGTGAGACTCTGAATTCCCCCCTTCTCCCCACCTTCTATGCCAGTCCCCCCCCCTTCTTTCCTGAGTCCATCCTAATGACGGAACCTGGGATCCTTATCCCCTTGTCTCTGTCAACTTCTATTTTCTTTCCCATCCTGTAACTTTTCTATCTCTTTTCTATGGTTGCTTATTTCAATGATTAAGGCAGACGAGACTGATAGTAGCAGTCCGTAAACAGTTATGATGTCTGCTCGTGGTGTGGCCAGGCCTGTGCACACGAGTGCCCTGGACAGTGGCGCCGACGATGTGCGGTTCCGTGGTGGGGTGGGGGGCTCGGACCCGGGCGGCGCTCCGGGGTAGGTTTGATGGAGGCCCTGAGGGCCCCCTCGCTTGGTGTGGCGTTCGGGGGAGGTCATCCCTGGGGTTGGCTGCCGCGGCTCCCCCCCTAAATAAGTGGCCCGGCTCGGGCCGTCCCGCGGGCGTACACTAAATTTCCAGGAGCGACAGTTCTTTGAGCCACGACTGCTCCATCTGCAAAGAACACCCTCTCATTATCTTGTTATACAGATAATAGCTGTTGTTGATATGACAATACTACCTTATTGTTGTTTTACGCTTGAAACAAATAAAAATACTATTTACAAAAACACATTGCACAGTCATGGTACACTGTTGTCACCATAAAGAAACCTACGCCATGCAGCCATCGGAGTGCATGAATGTAAAAACAAGTTTTCAGTATTCAGTTTGAAATCACTGTGGCAGTTATTTATGATATAAAGTGCTTTAGCAAATGTAATGTCATTCACTTGGGGTTTACCTCTGCTTTAAAGGGGTTGTAAAGGTTTAATATTTGTATTTTTAAATAACAAACATTTCATACTTACCTCCACTGTGCAGTTCGTTTTGCACAGAGTGGCCCCGATCCTGCTGTTCTGGGGTCCCTCGGCGGCTGTCTCGGCTCCTCCCTGCAATAGCTAACCCCCTCTGGGAAGCTCTCTCCCGAGGGGGTTAGCTTGCGGGTGCGCTCCCTGTAATATACACTGCGTCCATAGACACAGAGTGTATGACTCTGTCCCACCCCCCGGCGGCTGCGTCATTGGATTTGATTGACAGCAGCGGAAGCCAATGGCTGCGCTGCTATCAATCTATCCAATCAACACTGAGAAGCAGTGGAGAACAGGACGCCGGGGGACGCGTACACCAGGTGAACTGGCTCAGGTAAGTAAAACGGGGGGGCTGGGGGCCGCTGACAGCAAGGTGCTTTTTCACCTTAATGCATAGGATGCATTAAGGTGAAAAAACACGAACCTTAACAAACCCCTTTAAACGCACAATTTTTTCAGATGAGGAAACTGAGGCCCTTTGAGAACAATACTAATGCTTTATACATATTTTAAAAAATACTTTACATTGTGCCATTTAATTTCAGGAAACATTAAATTATTCACATAACTCCTTGCCCTCTAATGAATTTTTAGTCTAATCTCCCTATTTACCTAGCAGTATATTCTTGAAAGGAAATTAGTGCTCCCAGAAGAAATAAGGGAAGACATATAAACTTCAAGCAGATAGTGTCTCTGGTAGAAATAAAGCCAAGAAGGTCCCTAGAGTTGCACAGTGAGTGCACGGTGAGTCGTAAAGTAGTTACCGTATATACAAGAGTATCAGCCGAGTTTTTCAGCACATTTTTTTGTGCTAAAAATGCCCCCCTCGGCTTATACTCGAGTCACCTTTTTGCGCCTGATCTACCGGACTTTGGGGACACGGTACCGACCGGCCGTAGCTCCCCTGGACCCCAAACTTGGCACACATGTAGCCCCACTAATATACAAGTGTGAAAAGTTTGTTGTCTGGGGGATCTACAGCCGGGGCGCACCAATTTTTCAAACCCGGGCACCCCTTCCATAAACTCCCATGTTAAACTGTAATTTCTCCGGTGAATTTGGGGACCCGGTACTGGCCGGTCGTAGATCCTCTGGACCCGAAACTTGGCACACATATAGCCCCATTTCTCCTCTACAAAGTGTGCAAAGCTTGTTGTCTGGGGGACCTACAGCCGGGGAGCCTTGATTTTTCAAATCCGGGCACTCCTTCCATAGATCCCCATGTTAAACGTCAGTCTAGTCATGGGCACAGTGAGGCATGGGCACAGTGAGGCATGCACATGGACACCCTAGGCTTGTACTCGAGTCAATACGTTTTCCCAGTTTTTTGTGTTAAAATTAGGTGCCTCGGCTTATATTCGGGTTGGCTTATACTCGAGTATATACGGTACCTATTTACATGTTGGCTGCCTGGATGATGAATCATAAGCAATAACTTCCCAGGATGCCATTTTTTTTTTTTTTTCTGAACTGTAATTTCTCTTTTAGCTCTGAAAGTGTGTCTAATAATATTAATAGAAACGTAGAAAAAATCAGAACAAGAAAGGTCATTTCTGCGCTTGAAATATAAATATAGAAAAAGATTTTCACATATAAATGAAAAATTTGATACTATGAATGAATTCTTGGAAGTTCAAAATAATTCTTTCAGTTTGAGATTGTTATCTGAAGTTAGTGGTACTTTCCTCCTGCCAGTCATTTCTTTCTAACATATGGCAATGAATTGATGCTTTATATAAACCAGCTGGGCTTTCTTGGTTCATGAAGCTTGTTTAGCACATCCAGCTTTCTAAGGCAAAGGTAAAATCCAGCACAACAGAATAGATGAACTCCTCTGGGCCCTGAACCTGGCTCCTGTCTTGTTATTCTTAAATCCTGCTTGAACAACTCACTCAGTAAAACCAAAATTTTACCTTCTTAGTAACAAACATGCCACAATGATGTGTCACTTCAAACAATAAAGGTAAAATAAGCATTGAAAAAGTAAAACTGGACCCTGGAACCATTGACAAAGTAATGGCCAGCACTAATCTACAGTATATACTGTATTTCTGGAATGACATCAACATAGTCAGACTAATGCAAGCCATACACTATACGAAAAATCGTCCAAAATTCGGTAATTTAGCCAGTTCGTTCGTTTTTCGGACAGTTAATGGGCGCAAAATCGATAATCATTGGGAAGTTTTTTAGCCGAAAAAACAAAGGAGAATTTGGAAATTTTCTGCCGAATGAACGATAAATTGAAAGGTTAATGTGTTTCCTATTCGAACTGTTTGCACTAGGTATATGTAAAAAAAAAATGAACAAAAAATTGATTAATTTATGTCCACTGAACGATTTATCGGTCATTACATAATGGCACTATTGTTTGCTCTCACAGCCAAATATTTGTTTTTCGAAAATGGGTTGGGCCAATTTTTCATATATTGTATGGCCAGCATTAAGATGTTCCCTTGCTAGATGCCCCTAGTTATATTTATTATTTTAGAAAGGCAAAATAGACCATAAGTACTTCTCAGGGAAAAAATTCATTGTAATGCATTTGCAGAAACATTTTCATGAATTGTTTACATGCACAATGGTTTACATACCTTTAAAAGCATATGAACTAAAAACATAACGCAATTATATACACTGGTGTTCTAAAAAACTAATATCTGTTACATTTCACATAGCTTCTAAAATCAATTATGTTTCTGCATAAGCTGAAATATGGAAGCAAATGTGTAACTGATTGCTATGAGCAAGTTCATCACATTTGCTTTATTCTAGAATTTGAAAATAAGTAACAATAATTTCCAATGTGTGCTAAGACAAATGCAGAGATATGCTTTTGCATGTTAAGTAATACGCATATTTTTTAATAATCCAGACACCAGACCAAACAATGAGACAGTTGTTGGAAAAGGGGAGAAAGATACCTAGGTAAACAAAAAGACACTGCACCCTATTAGATTAGGTCCCCAGTTAGGACCTACTTATACAGTCAGGGCCGCTAATAAGGCAGTACAACTGATCCTGTTGTACTGGGTCCAGGCCCCATCAGCTAAGCAGGGGGGCCCGGGCAGCTTCGGGGAGTATATGCATAAAGTCTGTTCCGCATGTCCCGCTGCACAATTATTTCGGGCTGGCTGCCTTCCCTGGTGGAGTGATTTAATGTACAACCACTTCAGTAAGCGCCAAGGAGCACAACTACTCTGGAAGAAAGGTACTGTCCCCAGGCTCCCCACTATGTGCTTATCATCATCATTATCATGATCACAGCAGGTGCTCTATAGCTCTGTCACAATGTTCATGGCTGTTGGATACTGAATTCCTTATGGCTGTACTATGTGTTTCAGACTGTAGCACAGTACAGTCATAACAATGTCAGCACCCAACAGCCATGGACACTGTGACAGAGCCATAGAGCACCTGCTGTGATCATCATAATGATGATGATCATAAGCACAATGAGACGCTAGTTTACACTTGTGTTTAGGGGAGGCAGTAAAAACAAATGGCTCCACTCCCCTTTAGGACCCTTTCACCCAAGCTTTCCATTTAGGTCCACCTGTCAGTTTTTCATGCAGCCCTGATTAAAAGCTCCATGTAGGTTTACAGGTGGCCGGATGTAAACCGCGTTGTGCCCCTTATGCCTTGTACACAAGACCGGATTTTCCGATGGAAAAAGTCAGACGTGCTCTTTTCATCGGATATTCCATCCGTGTGTATGCCCCATCTGACTTTTTCCTTCTGAAATTCCGACGGACTTAGATAGAGAACTTGTTCTCTTTTTTTCCGACGGACAAAAATTTATATCGGAAAGTCCGTTCGTCTGTATGCAATTCCGACGGACTAATAACAGAATATAAGCAGAAGAGCCGAACTACCTATTGAACTTCATTAATCTCGGCTCGTCGTACGTGTTGTACATGTAGCTGCCTCCACTCTTTCCTCTCTATTCTTCTTGCTCTGGCTTTTGTCTAGGGGTACTCTGAAGGAGAGAGTGCGGGGTCACCACGCCAAGTCCCCCTGCAGAGTATGTGCAGTGGAAGACAATCCTCTTTTACCTTCGGGTCGGTGTTCTGCATCTGGAGACCTCCTCCTGGTTTTCTCGAACAGTGTCTGCCAGTAAATGAGCCCCACACCACTAAAGTCCAACACTCCTTTATTCTTCCGATAACAGAGTAATGCACAGACAGTTGGACTCCCTCAACAAACAAAACAGACAGGGGGGTGTGGATGCGAGTAGGCCCAGGCACAATGAACTCTCCACTTTCCTCGCTGAAAGTGGGTTGCAGTCTCCAATGCGAAGGGGGATTTCCTTCCAGACGGTCTCCGATGGAAGGCTCACCTGTCACTGGCAATATGCTGCACCAGGTCTTCAAGCAAGTATCTCCCACCGGTCCATTACGCCCTCCGGATCCGGGTACCCACTCCCAGGGTCCCCTAGGATCTCCTTCCCTCGCGGAACTCAGTGTTGGGCACTGAGCTCCAGACCGCCATCCGAGTACCTCACCCCAGGCTTACGGTGCCTGGGATGGAACACGACCTCCGAATGTCCTCTAGGCCTAGGCCGCCTAGAGGACCGACACGAACCACCGCCCACAGGCTGAAGGTGCCCGGGACTCGACCCCGTGACAAAGATGGCCGGCCCCTTTATACCCTCTCCCAGCAAGCACGACGGGTTCCCCGCCCCACCATACCGCTGCCAAGGGAGGACAAAAAGGGAGCACAGCACACAGCAATGGTTCAACCCCAGCCCAGAGCGACAGCGCCACCTGCTGGGCTGCAGGGAACTGTACATCACTGGTGTCTTTGCCAGTTTTAAATACACAGAAAAGTGTATACCCGCTACATACGTCACCGCGTTTTTGACGGTTGGACTTTCGTGTGACCGTCTGTATGCAAGACAGCTTGAGAGGAATTCCGTCGGAACTCCGTCGGACAATCCGTCAGGCAGTCCGGTCATGTGTACAAGGCATTACACTCACCTAATTTAAAGTCTTTTTGAATCCAGAAAGAAAAATGAAAAAGGGCTGCAGACCTACTGTAAATGTGATGGATCAGAGGTTGCTTGATGTAAGTGGGCACAAGCCCATTTACATCTGGCCAGTGCCACCTATAGAGCAGGTCCACTGCAGGTCCAAGTCCACTCCTGTCTACTGTGAGCAAGTACAGATGTCAAGATAATTACATCTGTCCCGTTCAGCTCCAGTTCAAAAGGGAATCCACGTATGGATCTCCTGCTGCTGAGCGGAGCAGACCTGCGTGAAAAAGCACTTATAGGGGAAAGTACAGTACATATGCTGCAACTGTGATGCCTTTTTGCAGCAACAAATATCCTCACTGTCATCACCCACCATGTTGCCTGCTGAATGTGATACGATTTAACTGCTATCAGGGATTTAATTGGTTAAAACAGGTGCTGAGAAAGTGAAAAAACAGTATTGATTTGCTAAAACTGGAGAGTGAAAAATCTGGTGCAGCTGTGAACGGTAGCCAATCCGCTTCTAATTTCAGTTTGTTTAATTAAGCTTTGACCAAAAAAATCTGGAAGCTGATTGGTTTCTATGCAGAGCTGCAGCAGATTTTGCACTCTCTAGTTTTAGTAAGTCAACCCCAATGCCTCCTTACTGCCTGCCCAATGCTCTTTGAAGAGCGATCTGGATGCAGATTGCTCATCAGAGAGTAATAATATTGTGAAATAGCCCTAAAAGACCAGGTTGGGGGTAAACTTGGGGGGTTGTGGGATGTAGGCGGGACTAGGGGGCTAGGGTTGCCACATCATCCCTTTAACCAAGGGCACATATTAATTACAGGCTAATTGAGGCTGATTTAATGCAGATAAGGCACTATGTGAGTTTAATTACCACCTTAACCACTTCCCTACCCGCCCATAGTCAAATGACGTCCACAGATGGGATTTCCCATCCTGGGTGGACGTCATATGACGTCCTCGGCTTTGTGGGGGAATATCTGAATGATGCCTGCAGCTAGAGACATCATTCAGATATCCTTCTGTTCTGCCAGTGATTCTGTGCACCATAAGAATGATCATAGCGGTGGTTCCACCGCTTGATCGTTCTTATAGGCGGCGGGAGGGTACATCCCCCCTCCCGCCGCCATCCGGTGCTTCTCCGGGCTCTCTCGTGCCATCGGGGGCCTGGAGAATGAATCGTCCGGCGCCGGATAGGAAGCATAGAGATGACTGGTGACCAGATGGTCACCAGTCATCTCTATGACCGTCGGAGGCCCAGGCGCGATGTGATGACGTCACGCCCGGGTTCTCAGATGTAAACAAAGCCACCATTGCGGCTAGTAAACATGAGATCAGTGAATTTTTTTTCACGATCTCATGCTTTCCAGCCTGGAGGAGAGATGTGGGGTCTTATTGACCCCGCATCTCTCCATAAAGAGGACCTGTCACACACCATTCCTATTACAAGGGATGTTTACATTCCTTGTAATAGGAATAAAAGTGATCAAATTTTTATTTTATTTTTTAAGTGTAAAAATAAAAATAAATTAAGTAAAAAAAAATAAAAAATTAAAACGCCCCTGTCCCCGGTAGCTCGCGATCAGAAGCGAACAAACACGTAAGTCCCGCCCACATATGTAAACGCCGTTCAAACCACATATTTGAGGTATCGCTGCGTGCGTTAGAGCGCGTGCAACAATTCTAGCATTAGACCTCCTCTGTAACTATAACCTGTAAAAAAATTGTGTCGCCTATGGAGATTTTTAAGTACCGAAGTTTGGCACCATTCCATGAGTGTGCGCAATTTTAAAGCGTGACATGTTAGGTATCTATTTACTCGACGTAACATCATCTTTCATATTTTCCCCAAAAATTGGGCTAACTTTACTGTTTTGTTGTCTTTTAATTCATGAAACCATTTTTTTTCCCCCAAAAAGGCGTTTGAAAAATTATTGCGCAAATACCGTGCAAGAAAAAAAGTTACAATGACCGTCATTTTATTCCCTCGGGTGTCTGCTAAAAAAAAACATATATAATGTTTGGGGGTTCTGAGTAATTTTCTAGCAAAAGAATGATGATTTGTACCTGTAGGAGAGAAGTGCCATAATAGGCCCAGTATTGAGGTGGTAAAAAAAGCCCGGTGTTGAAGTGGTTAATCTTCCTTTGGAACCTGTGTTATTAACCACTTAAGGACCACATATATACGTCGGCAGAATGGCACCTACAGGCACAATCAAGTACCTGTACGTTGCCCTTTAACTGCCTGCTCCGTGGTCGCGCGCACACTGCCGCGCTCGCGACCCTGCCGCCATCCCCGTGAGTCGGACCACGGATCCCGCGGACTCGATCGCCGCGGGGATCCCCGCGATCATCCCACGGAGGGATGGAGAGAGGAGATGTTAGTGTAAACACATCTCCCCGTTCGCCTACTGACACTCACTGATTTCCGCTCTGTGTAATCCCCCTAACAGTAGTAATCACTCCCTTAGGCACACTTAACCCCTTCAGCGCCCCCTAGTGGTTAACTCCTTCACTGCCAGTGTAATTTTTACAGTAACCAGTGCATTTTTATAGCACTGATCGCTGTAAAAATGACAATGGTCCCAAAAATGTGTCAAAAGTGTCCGATGTGTCTGCCATAATGTCACAGTCTCGAAAAAAATCGCTGATCGCCGTCATTACTAGTAAAAAAAAAAAAAATTTATAAAAATGCCTTAAAACTATCCCCTATTTTGTAAACGCTATAATTTTTGCGCAAACCAATCAATAAACGCTGATTGCGATTTTTTTACCAAAAATATGTAGAAGAATACGTATTGGCCTAAACTGAGGAAAAAAATGTTTTTTTATATATTTTTTGGGGATATTTATTATAGCAAAAAGTAAAAAATATTGCTGTTTTTTCAAAATTGTCGCTCTATTTTTGTTTATAGCGCAAACAATAAAAACCGCAGAGGTGATCAAATACCACCAAAAGACAGCTCTATTTGTGGGAAAAAAAGGAAGTCAATTTTGTTTGGGAGCTACGTTGCACGACTGCGCAACTGTCAGTTAAAGCGACCCAGTGCCGAATCACAAAAAGTGGCCTGGTCCTTAACCAGCCAAAATGGTTCGGGGCTTACAGTAAGTGCTTAATGTGTGTCCTGGATTAAAGGGATGATGGGGCAACCCTAGGGAGGGCCCCATCAGAAAGGCTGTATGGGGCCCCATGATTTCTAATAGCAGCCCTGCATACAGTAAACAAAAAGGATCTTGAAGCCCAATGAAACCCTTTGACATAAAATGCATAGAGGTATTTATGAATAGGGAAAAAACTTAGATGCATAAGTTGTATTGCTTACAGAATATTTCTCTGCATATCAAAGGATGAGACAGCAGGGTGCACAGAAATACTATTGTGTGCATTCAATGGTCCAAGATTCCCTTCTGTCTTTTCAGCACTACATCTGTTCAAGAAGCAATGCCCAGTGCTTAAAATCTTGGGTCATGCTGGTGAAAAGGGACCAATTAAATCAATATGAAGTTATAATAGTCCTCAATGTGACTAGCAAGGAAATGTTCTGTTCTACTGACAATATATAATATATATATGTTATGTCACCTATATTCATGCATCATTTTAAACAATATCAATATCCACTTGGGGTTCATTTCAAACCTTGTCTGGTTATTTTGGTTGGTTTGAAAACAATATGCATAGAATTAGCAACAGTGGGCCATGATTTCCTGCATATTTACAAAATGTAAGGCTGGCCATAGATGATGCAATTTTATTTTCTTCAACCTCAGGTTGAATTAATCTGCCCTGTCAATGAAGTCAGTGTTGATGGGGGAAACCCTCCCGTTGCCGGGCTGCCCTATTATATTCTGACAGCAGGTGGTTTCCCCGCTGTCAGAAAACAAGGATCACTGCTGACAGCTGAAGCCACCACCAGTAATCTCACGAAAAAAACAAATCAGGCTGGTTGTACAGAAGTTAATCGATAGGTCGACTTCAGTACAACCAGCCTGACCATAGTTGGACTGAAATTTTGGTCCATCTATGGCCAGCTTAAAGGATAACTCCACTTTCGTGTTTTAAGAAAAATAAAGGTATGGTTGATCTATGAGATGGGCCCACATCCCAAAATATAAAGAAAAAAAAAGGAAAAAAAACCTTGACGGGACTTTACCGGCCCAAAGAAGTATCATACAGTAATTGTGGAAAGAGTAAATACTCAAAGAAAGTATATATAAAAAATATATACATTTTATTAAATACATATGTTAAAAAGAGCACAAAAAGTGGCTTATATACATGTGTATCAATATGTTAGCAAGGAACAACAAAGATACAAAAAGCCATGGTGTTGTATCACGGTAGTCCAGGTGTATCTTTGTTGTTCCTTGCTAACATGTATATATAATGTTATTTTTTTTATATACTTTCTTTGAGTATTTACTCTTTCCATAATTACTGTATGATACTTCTTTGGGCCGGTAAAGTCCCGTCAAGGGAATTCCACTTTTGTGGGAAAAAATAAATAAATAGTAAGTAAAGAAAAAATAATGTAGCACACCCCCGCAGGAGCTGCTGGTTTAAATTTGGGCCTTGCACGTTACCTCACTGTTCGTTGTCTAGGGGATGAGAGTCTATAGTAACTTCAATGTCCAGACAAGTTATGAATCCTTTTCTTCAGGCTTTATTTCCAAACAAACTTGCATACCCGGATATCCAGCCTTACAGTATAAGAGCCTTTAAGCCAACCCGGCAGACTGTAAAGCAGGGCTCAAAATTTCAAGTCTTGAGCCACTAGCCAGGCCTCAAGGGTTACTCGCCACCAGTTGCCCTACCCAACCCCTACCATGCCCTGCCCCTAATTCTGCCGCTAATCACGCCCTCATAAATTATCTCCTGAAATGACACAGGAGGGGAACAAGAGAGGGGGGGAAGGAGGGGGTAGGGGAGGGTAAAGAAGAAGGGTGGGGGGGGTTTCTTCTTTACCCTCCCCTCCCCCCTCCTTCTCCCCCACCTCTCTTGTTCCCCTCCTTCTCCTTGTCCATTGATTGATTTATTATTATTGTTCTTGTATATTTCTGTTTTTGTTTTTTCTACATATGTATACTATCACATCCATGCATGTATGTATGTATACTTTTATTATTGTGACTGTACTCCTTATGCAAGACCTTATGTAAGAGTCCATGGTTTTCCAAATTTGTCCCAACACCCCCACCTTTCCTCCCCCATCCTTATTCTTCCCATCTCCCTACCATTTTTAGTCACCCCACAGTTTGCCATTTCATTCATCATCCCCTTCTTCTGTACATTCTTCATATATCTCTCATATACATATACTCCCTCCCCCCCCCCGCGCCCATATTCCACTTTAGATGTTATTATTCCCTTATCATATCCCCCTCCCTCCCCTTTTCCCATTCTCTTATATTTTTGTCCGTTTCACCCAGTCTTTCCCCTTCCTCATTATTCATTTCATTATCCATTATTTATTATTCATTTGCCCTTTACTTTTGCTGCGCAGTATATTGTTCTAGTTCCCCCCTTCCGTTCTTGTACAACTATGGTCCCATCAGTGTAATATCAGCCTTGCACTAGCAGCCTCCCTCCTTGCTGACATTCCTCTTGCTATTTTCTCGCCCGGATCCCGCCCCCTCCACTCCCGCCCCCCTCTCTCCCTCATAAACACTAGCTCCCCCATCCCATACACTAGCTTGATGAAGGAGCGCGACTGCCACATCACACGCAGCACGCCAGCTCAGGAAACGCGTCGCATACCGGTGGCGTCACTGCTCCTTGCCTGCCAGGAATAGCAACAACCCAGGCCATGATCTGCAGTCTCCCCACCACTGCCAGCTCTCCATCTTCAATGGTGCACATGACATCCAGCAGCACAGCGCCCCAGCAGGATAAAGAACAGTTTGACTGAACTGATGACACCTCTTCTTACCATGGATTTCGTACAATGCCTGCTTTTACCATGTAAAATGTGAGTTGCCTGTACTCCTACCTGTTATTAAATTGTTTAAACATCTACACTCAGAGGCACCTCTCCCCTTGTAATGTTTCCTGGGTTGGCAGTTTGCCAGTTTTTTTTAGTTGAGTGATTTGATTTTCAGATCAAATAAATTGCTGAGATTTTTTTCATTAGGAAGCTGTTAAAACCCACTGTCTATTAACACCTACACATTTCCCTTGAAATGGAAGAGCAGGTAATTAGCCACTAGGGTTGAGCGAACCCAAACTGTAAAGTTCGGGTCCGTACCGAACTTTAGCTTTTTCCCGAAGGTTCGGGTTCGGGTTCGGCAATCTAATGGCGCAGTTAGAAATGCTTCAGGGGCCAGCCAATCACCTTTTGATTAGCTGGTGTGCCCTTAGAAGCCATCATAGCCATGCCTACTAATGGCATGGCTGTGATTGGTCAGTGCAACATGTGACCCAGCTTCTATATAAGCTAGAGGCACAGCACACACGTCACTCTGCTTCAGAATAGATAGGGAGAGGATCTTGTCTGCTGCTGTTGCTTTTAGGGAGAGATTGAAAAATACATGAGTTAGTCCTGATTCTGGAATCTGAGGGAAAAGATAGAGAGACAGTGTAGTGTAGGGCCAGGTTCCTGTTGGTGCTTTCAGGGAGAGAGATTTATTATATAGGAATAGGAGTCCAGATTCAGAGATATAACTCAGCGATCTGCATAGGTTTACCTGTTTGTGTTGCAGTGCAGTCTTTTTACACTGCCATGAGCCCAGTGTCAGAGAAAATCTATCTTTTATCTGCAAGCTCAGTGCACCAGCACTGCATATATTACGTTCAGAGATACACCGTTTCCATACTGTGGGTGTATTCTGCTCTTGGAAAAAGATCCATTTAGGGCAAAAAAAAAAGGCACTTTATTGTGCTCTTTTCCAAAAGACCCATTAAGGGCAAAAAAAATAAAAAATGTGCATTTTATTTTGCTCGTGCAAAAAAAGACCAGTTTAGGGCAAAAAAATAAAAAAATAAAATTGCACTTTAATGTACGCTTGCAAAAAGACCCATATAGGGCCACAAAAAATATTTTGCAGTGTGTTATACATATGTGGAGGCGTGTGAAATAAACCATGTCTATATATTTGTCTTCTACTGTGCTATACTAAAAAAACAACATTTTTTTTTTAATAGCATTTTCTGCAGTTCTGTAGCTGTGCGATTCAGCGGTTACGTACTGTGGGTGTGTTGTGGTCTTCCAAAAAACGCCATTTAGGGCCACAAAAAATATTTTGCAGTGTGTTATACATATGTGGAGCTGTGTGATATAAACAATTTCTATATAGTTTTCTTCTACTGTGCTATACTAAAAAAACAACATTTTTTTTGAATAGCATTTTCTGCAGTTCTGTAGCTATGCGATTCAGCGGTTACGTACTGTGGGTGTGTTGTGGTCTTCCAAAAACACCCATTTAGGGCAAGATCCTAAATTTGGAAAATATGAGGAGAAGGTCAAAGGGACGTGGTGGCCCCGGTCGTGGTGCTGCTGGTGGAGCTCCTGTTGCAGGGAGAGGACGTGGTGGATCTGTGCCAGATACACGCACAAGTGAAACACCTTCCTCAGGTGCGAGTAGGCGACCGAGCCTGCGGCGGTATTTTGTCGCGCCTAATGAGGCTGTACGAATGTTTAGGCCAGGACAAGTACAGGCGATAGTAGATTGGGTTGCTGACAGTGCCTCGGGTTCCTTCACATTGTCTCCCACCCACTCTTCTGATGAAAGATCAGAGTTGGCACCTGAAACCCATGTCCATCAGTCTTTCACCTCACCCCCTTGCAAATCAGCCAAGCAGTCTGAGCCCCAAATCATGCAGCAGTCTCTTCTGCTTTTCAATGACTCTGTTAGCAGGGTTTCCCAGGGCCCTGCCCCAGAAGTGGAAGAGATTGAGTGCACCGATGCCCAACCACTTATGTTTCATGATGAGTACATGGGAGGACCATCGCAGCACGTCTCGGATGATGACGAAACACAGGTGCCAACTGCTGCTGCTTTCGCAATTGTGCAGACAGACAAGGAGGGCAGTGGTGAAGACTGGGTGGAAGATGATGTGGAGGACGATGAGGTCCTCGACCCCACATGGAATCAACGTTATGCAGGTGACCGGTGTAGTTTGGAGGAAGAGGAGGTGGTCGCACAGAGCCACGAGCACAGCAGAAGAGGGAGCAGGGTGCAAAAGCGGAGTGTCCGTCCCCTAGACAGTATGTCTGCTACTGCCCAACGCAGCAAGGGACCGAGCACACCAAAGCCAGGTCCAAGGAATTCCCTAGCGTGGCAGTTCTTCACACAATGTGCTGATGACAAGACACGAGTGGTTTGCACGCTGTGCAATCAGAGCCTGAAGCGAGGCATAAACGTTCTCAACCTGAGCACAACCTGCATGACCAGGCATCTAAGTGCAAAGCACGAGCTGCAGTGGAGTAGACACCTCAAAAACCAAGAAAGGTCTCTGGTTCCACCTGCTTCCTCTTCTGCTGCAGTCTCGGCCTCTTCATACACCTCTGTAGTGACAGTGGCACCTGCCACCCCGCAAACAGAGGATCTGCCAGCAACACTACCACCTGGGTCACCAACCATCTCCACAATGTCCCATGGAAGCGTTCAGCTCTCTATCTCCCAAACATTGGAGCGGAAGAGGAAGTACCCCCCTAGCCACCCGCGATCCCTGGCCCTGAATGCCAGCATTTCAAAACTCCTGGCCTTTGAAATGCTGTCATTCCGTCTGGTGGAGACGCAGAGTTTTAAAAGCCTGATGGCATTGGCTGTCCCACAGTACGTCGTGCCCAGCCGCCACTACTTTTCCAGGCGAGCCATCCCTTCCCTGCACAACCAAGTGGGGGACAAAATCAGGTGTGCACTGCGCAACGCCATCTGTGGCAAGGTCCACCTAACTACGGATGCGTGGACCAGTAAGCATGGTCAGGGACGTTATATCTCCCTAACAGCACACTGGGTAAATGCAGTGGCGGCTGGGCCTGAGGCAGATAGCAGTTTGGCGCATGTCCTTCCACCACCGAGGATTGCAGGGCGCTTCAGTTTGCCTCCTGTTGCTAACTCCTCCTACTCTGCTTCCTCATCCTCTACCGCCTCCTCATCCGGTCAGCGTAACACCTTCACCACCAACTTCAGCACAGCCAGGGGTAAACGACAGCAGGCAGTTTTAAAACTTTCCTGTTTGGGGGAAAAACCCTACACCGCGCAGGAGTTGTGGAGGGACATGGAACAACAGACCAATGAGTGGTTGCTGTCAGTGAGCCTCAAGCCCGGCCTGGTGGTGTGCGATAATGGGCGAAATCTCGTAGCAGCTCTGGGCCTAGCCGGTTTGACGCACATCCCTTGCCTGGCGCATGTGCTGAACTTGGTGGTCCAGAGGTTCCTTAAAAATTACCCCAATATGCCAGAGCTGCT
Source organism: Rana muscosa (assembly GCA_029206835.1). Taxonomy (NCBI): domain Eukaryota; kingdom Metazoa; phylum Chordata; class Amphibia; order Anura; family Ranidae; genus Rana; species Rana muscosa. The sequence continues at coordinate 966,609,471 of CM055117.1, read as the reverse complement.
GCAGAAAGTGCGAGCTGTGTGTGCGCACTTTCGGCGTTCTCACCCTGCTGCTGCTCGCCTGTCAGCGCTGCAGCGTAACTTCGGCCTTCCCGCTCACCGCCTCATATGTGATGTGCCCACAAGGTGGAACTCCACCTTGCACATGCTGGCCAGACTGTGCGAGCAGCAGCAGGCGATAGTGGAGTTTCAGCTGCAGCAATCACGCGTGAGTCGCTCTGCGGAACAGCACCACTTCACCACCAATAACTGGGCCTCCATGCGAGACCTGTGTGCCTTGTTGCGCTGTTTCGAGTACTCCACCAACATGTCCAGTGCCAATGACGCCGTTCTCAGCGTTACTATCCCAGTTCTATGCCTCCTTGAAAAAACGCTTCGGGCAATGATGGAAGAGGATGTGGCACAGGAGGATGAGGAGGAGGAGGAGGAAGCGGGATCATTTCAAAGGCTTTCAGGGCAGTCTTTCACAAGTGGCTACGAGGGTGGGTTCCTGCACCAACAAACGCCAGGTACACAATTGTCCGGCAGAAATGGCACAGTTCTGGAGGATGACGAGGTGGAGGAGGAGATGGAGGAGGAGGAGGAGGAGGAGGAGCCATTTTCACAGCAGGGTGGCACCCAGACCAGCTCGTGGCCATCACTGGTGCGTGGCTGGGGGGATACAGAGGACACAGACGATACACCTCCCACAGAGGACAGCTTTTCTTTGCCTCTGGGCAGCCTGGCACACATGAGCGATTACATGCTGCAGTGTTTCCGCAATGACCGCCGAGTTGCCCACATTTTAACTGGTGCTGATTACTGGGTGGCCACCCTGCTGGATCCCCGTTACAAGGACAACGTACCGTCCTTAATTCCCTCACTGGAGCGGGATCGTAAGATGCGCGAGTACAAGCGCACGCTGGTAGACGCGCTGCTGGTGGCATTCCCACCTGACAGCGGGCGTACGGTGGAAGCACAAGGCGAAGGCAGAGGAGGAGGAAGAGGTCGCCAACGCAGCCGGGGCACCGGCAGCACCTCAGAAGGCAGGGTTAGCATGGCTGAAATGTGGAAAAGCTTTGTCAGCACGCCACAACAACCAGCACCACCAGCTGAGATGGAACGTCTTAGCAGGAGGCAGCATTTCACCAACATGGTTGAGCAGTATGTGTCCACAGGCCTACACGTACTGGATGACGGGTCTGCCCCCTTTAACTTCTGGGTCTCCAAATTGGGCACATGGCCTGAGCTTGCCCTTTATGCCTTGGAGGTGCTGGCCTGCCCTGCAGCCAGTGTATTATCTGAACGTGTATTTAGCACGTCAGGGGGCGTTATCACAGACAAGCGCAGCCGCCTGTCCAGAGCCAATGTGGACAAGCTCACGTTCATTAAAATGAACCCACAGGACTTGTCCGTACCTTCTGCAGAATAGACATGTATACCGGTGTTGTGACAAAAACTGTCCGGCCATCGGATTGTGTCTGGCCCATACTGCAAAGGCACAGCGCTTGCGCAGTACAGAGGGCAAGGAGATTCACAAAATCTCCGAAGATGAACGGCGCCTGCGCAGTGAGTGCAGGTTCAAGCCCCACCATCCAAGTGGACATACGGTAGCACATAGTAACAGGGCCCCTCACGGGCTCGGTTCGATCGCCACGCTTCGGGCATGGCCTCACTTGGCTCGGCTTGAACCACGGATGGTGTGGCCTTCACCTGAACTCACCACGCAGGCGCCGTTCGTCTTGGGAGATTTTCGAAATCCCCTTGTCCTACATACTGAGCAAGCGCAGTACAGGGTGGACACTATTTGACGGGGGACAGAATTCGACACATCACCGGCCTTACCCAGCCATTGTTGTATTTTTGAACCAGTGTTGGCTACCTCGTCCTCCTCCACCGCCGCTTCCACCTACACAGCCACATCCACCGCCACCTCAACCTCCTACTCCATATGGACCTCGTCCTCCTAGGTCAAGATTATAATTTTTATTTTATTTTTTTGTAGCGCACAGATGCTTTCCCCCTTACCTGCCTTTATGATGTTGGCTCCTCGCAGGAGGGAGAAAGGCACACCGCACTACCAGCCTGTACCCTCCTATATAAAGAGGTTGAGCGGTGTACTTGACGGGCCGTGTCCACAGCCGGAGTCAAGACTCCTCCAGAGGATGATTCTCACCTCTACTGTAGGTAGAGGCAAGTCCTTTAATTCCCAGTAAAGTCAATGTCCACACCAGCTGAAATTACAACTCTTATTCTCTCATGGCAAAATAAACTCTACTCGGATAGAAAAGGTTAGAGCAAAGAAACAGGATAGCTTAAGGTGTGGAGGAGGTCCAGGCACAAACGTAGCACATTCACTTCACTGCTTAGGTTTCTCAAACAGTTTTAGGTGCACGGTCTCTGCCACAGACCTTGAGGTTGGTCTCTGCCACAGACCGGGTGTACAAGGCCCCTGCCACGGACCTGGAGAACTTTGGTCTCTGCCACAGACCAGGGTGTATAAGGCCCCTGCCACGGGCCGGGTGAATAAGGCCTCTGATACAGTCAAGATGACCTTGAGCTTCTCCTTCTACGAACCTAGCCCATATCAAGGGGAAGACATCTCTCCAGGGAGTCAACAGACCCTTCCTTCACCGTGACTCCCGCATCGGTCCATCAGAATGATCCTCCCTTCCCTGGAACATGGTCCCCTACACGAGGCGGCACCCTAAGACTCCTCGACCCTTAGCGGACTCCAGACAAAGGCTCTGGACTCCAGGCTTTACTCCCGCACCTAGGCCTCCATACCCAGGGCAGCAGGAACTCCAGGATAGTACCTCACCCCGGGCTAAAGGTACCCGAGATGGAACAGGAACACATGCACCCAGGCCGAAGGCACGTGGGCGTGGACCCCACTGGACATTAGCCCCCAGGCCAAAGGTCTGCCCCTTTTATATGCTCTCCCGGCATGCACAGCAGGTTCCTCGCCCCGCTGTACTACTGCCAAGAGGGGACACAAAAGGCACAGCACTGTATCGGCGGTTCAACCCTAGCCTACCATGGCAGCGCCACCTGTAGGCCGCAGGGAACTGCACACCAATACTGTCCCCCGAGGACAAAATGGTCCATGAATCCTACAGAATTAGGCTGTTTGAGCCTATTTACCACTCAAACACTTCCTTTAAATTTAGCACCCCGCTACATTTTTATTTCAAAGTATTTTATTTTCCCACTAGCTTATCCATTAAATTGAATAATTTATTCCAGAAAGGGCGTATTCTGGGGCATTCCCACCATATGTGTGGCATCGTGCCGTTGAGTTTCTGAGGTTCTTAATGACTTCCCGTACCTCTTCTGCTGAAAAGGGGGCCTCCAGCATATTTTTTTATTTTTTTATGTTATTTTAAGTTATTTCCCTATCCACATTTGTTTGCAGAGCACTTGCCATGCTCTTAACAACATTTTGCTGCCATTTGCAGCCCTCTAGCCCTTTCCATTACTTTTTTAGAGCCTTTTTAGTCCTTAGAAGTCCGGGTCCCCATTGACTTCAATGGGGTTCGGGTTCGGGTTAAAGTTCGGTCCCGAACCCGAACTTTTTTCCGAAGTTCGGCCGAACCCGTCGAACCCGAACATCCAGGTGTCCGCTCAACTCTATTAGCCACCCTTTACCTGACAACCATAAAAATTAAATGCGCCTCACCGCTTCATTGCATGATGTGGAGTTTCCTCCGCTCTGCTCGCTCTCACACACAGACCCGCTTCCTCCTAACCCTGCGCCTGTAATAGACAGAACACATCCCAGCATTGGACCCGAATTCTGTCTATTACAGGCGCAGGGTTAGGAGGAGGCGGGGCTGTGTGTGAGGGCGGGCAGAGTGGAGGAAAGTTCAATGTAATGCTGTTACAGCGGGCTATACCGCTCGGTGATCCCGTGGCTCTCCTCCACCTCCATGCTCTCTGCCACGGGGCGATCGCTGGGAGAACAGCTCTCGATCAACCGCGCCCGCCAGTGGTGCTCGCCCTCCCACTCCCAGGCAGCCCAGCTCCTCGCCAGACCTCATTTTCCACTCGCAAAATGCCAGTTGGCGAGTGAAAAATTTGAGGTCTGCTGTAAGGTAACTTTAGCTACGGTGCATCCTCCAATAGGGTCACCAGGCCTTCCTCAAGATACCAGCCTTCCGCTTGGTCCTCTCCAGGACAGGTCCTCCCCTGGTTTCCTCCATTGAGTGGCTTCCTCCCACAGGACAGACAGCACAGGATCACCTTCAAAGTGTAGGTCCCAGTCAGGGCTACTTGGCCTACTTGGTAGAGATGCAGCCTCGGGCCAACATGGCTCCGCGGCTGGAATTCCAGCATCACATACCTCGAGCCATGAGGGCCACGAGGCGAACAGAGCCCTGAGCAATGGCGTCTGCCCCTTAAGTACCCTTCCCCAGCATGCTCAGCTGGGAGACCACTCCCACTGAGCTGTTCCCGGGGAAAGACACCCAATACGCTTTGGCCTGCTTGTGTTCCAACATTGGCCTGGGGTGCAGCCAACATCCTTTAAAGCGTTCAGCCATAATGAAGGAGTAGTCCAAGTTTCTAAATGGCTTTGGCACGGACAGATAGTCCCAAATGGCCTCACCGTACCACTGCTCTCTGTTGGCCTCAGTCTCCTGCATTATCTCCTTTGGGATGTAGGGGAATTCCAGGCCGTATTTGGTGGCTACCCTTTTTATAAGTACTCTCTGTAGACGAGCAAGTCTGGGTAAAGATCAAGAGCTTCCCTTCCCAGGTAACACACACAAGTCCAGTGACTTCCTTACCATAGACTTGGCAGATTTAGGTAGCACCTCTTTATCGAGCAAAGTCCCTTTTATTAATGTCCGGGGTTTCCACCCTGGGTGTAGTCTCCCTGGAGTCCATAGCTGTCCACTCAGCTACGTGCTGAGGCAACATCTTCCACGTTGTTCCACACTAACTCCTGAGACATGGACTTGAACAAGTAATCATCTCCAATATCTGACAGAGAGTCTAACTCAGAGTCTTGCCACTCTTCTGCCAGCAAATAGTTGCGCACAGTCTCAAATACTTTTTCCTTAGATGTCTTACCGGTTCCTGACGTGAAGCCTTCACATATCCCACCTTTCTCCGGGTGGGTGCAATGGGAACAAGTGCAGTAGAGGTGGTATCCGGAACAATGTCCGCGGATGGTTCTGCAGCAACTGCAGCAATGGCATTCCCTCCAGGGTCACTCACCGCAGCAGGTGCGACAAGTACAGGTTCGGCCACAGGCCCGAGGGCAACATCCTCCAACATAGCGATGCCTGCAGTCCAGTCCAGTCCACCCGGTAGGCACGGGGCGACTCAGTAGGCTGATCCACTCCGAATAAGTACTCTCCGCAGTGTAAGCATCGGGTGAACGGGCGTAGCTGAACAGCCAGGCCCTCACACTTAGGGCACAGCATGCCCAGCGCTTCCACATCTCCACTGGTGTACAAAATGAAACGCCCATGCAGCTTCATTCGGATGTCTGTATCCGTAAACAGGGTTCCTGGCCATGTAACGCTCGCACCAGCCTTAGTAGAAAGCATACTAGGCTCTGACACGGACTGTGCCAGCGAATACAACGACATGGCTGCTCTCCGATCCTCTCACTGTAATCTCGCAGCTTCTTCCCTTTGGTGCCAGACACACACATGCATCTCATGCAGGAGGCGGGAACTCCTCCCCTTTGGTCTTTTTGGCACGTAGCTCACGGGCTTTCCTGGCTCCGCCAACAGCCCACGCAGTTACCAATGTGATCTACACACTTAACCCCTTTCTTTCAAGAACACAGTCCAGCACCCTCTTACTTGTAGACTCTCTGTGAAACAATAAAATCTTTCAATCCAGTTGCGAGAGGTAACGGCAAATCCCGGACTCGAGCCCCCACGTGTAGCACACCCCCGCAGGAGCTGCTGGTTTAAATTTGGGCCTTGCACATTACCTCACTGTTCATGTTTATAGTAAGTTCAATGTCCACACAAGTTATGAATCCTTTTCTTCAGGCTTTATTTCCAAACAAACTTTGCATAGGTAGAGGGATGGAGGGTTAGGGGCAGGTTCAGGCACACACAGCAGATCACTGGGGAAAACTTCTAAGCTTCAAAGTCACACTCACCACTCTCCTTCCAGTGAGTATTGCTCACCCGGATAGGCCCCTCTCACTTGGCCTAGCAGTCGGAATGATGCACGAACAAATAAAGAAATAACAGTCTCTGCCACAGACCTTTAGGATGATTAAGTTGAACTATTCAATAATCCTCTGCCACAGGATTTTAGTACCCGGATATCCAGCCTTACAGTATAAGAGCCTTTAAGCCAACCTGGCAGACTGTAAGGTAACTTTAGCTACGGTGCATCCTCCAATAGGGTCACCAGGCCTTCCTCAAGATATCAGCCTTCCGCTTGGTCCTCTCCAGGATAGGTCCTCCCCTGGTTTCCTCCATTGAGTGGCTTCCTCCCGCAGGACAGACAGCACAGGATCGCCTTCAAAGTGTAGGTCCCAGTCAGGACTACTGGGCCTACTTGGTAGAGATGCAGCTTCGGGCCAACATGGCTCCGCGGCTGGAATTCCAGCATCACATACCTCGAGCCAGGAGGGCCACGATGCGAACAGAGCCCCGAGCAATGGCGGCTGCTCCTTAAGTACCCTTCCCCAGCATGCTCAGGGGGGAGACCACTCCCACTAAGCTGTTCCCGGGGAAAGACACCCAATACACTTTGGCCTGCTTGTGTTCCAACATTGGCCTGGAGTGGTAACGCCACCTACAGGCAAACAGTGGGAAGTCCTTCCAAACACAGCCATAGCCGGAACAGAGGCTAATTTAGCCCTAATCATACAAAGTCTGAGCTAACTACCAGCTCAGACACCCACTAAATTTAACATAGCGCCTGATCATCAGGTGCAGGGCGTTACAATAATATAGCGTAGACAATTGCGACTCAAGTCATAGTAATTGAATGTTATTAAAAATTACCTTTCCTTTTCAATCTGCTTCCGCTGTCATTTTTTGAAAATACAATGCAATATGGCTACTTGGAGTTGTTCTGTACACAGAATGTATACTGACCACTCCCCAGAAGCATAATCTTCTGCTTGTATGATTGGCTCACCGATTTTTTCAGATCCTAGATCCTTGTATCCTAGATACAAGTCAGATTTCAGGCATCCCCTGGAACAAAAATGTCATTGTTGGTGAGATACTGCAAATAGGAACACTTCTAAAGGGATGCAGGCTCAGCAGATATCCTCATTAGTGCCCTGCAGGTGCCACAGCTGATTGATAATTATGAAACTACTCCCATTAGATTCATTTAAACACATGGGCACAGACAAAAACACAGGAATTTCTTCAAAATAACAAAAGGTTGTTATAATTGCAACAAAATTTGTTATAATTCTTGCAATGTACATAGATCACCAAGAGGGGAATATTTTTTTCTCAACAAAAGTGGAGTTACGCTTTAAGTGTTTTGATCACTTTGATAGCATTAATACGTTTTATTTATATTGATCTAGTTAAGGTTGTTCAGGAGTTATACAATTCATGATACACTGAGGGGCTGATTTACTAATAACAGTGCGCTGCGCTGGTTCTAACCTTAATTGGTGCGCCGGATAACTCCTTCACTTGGCGCAGGAACCAGCGGCGCACAGCGGCGCACTGTTATAGTAAATACAAATGTCAGCGGCGCTCTATTGAAAATGAATGGTTCCCTATGGGAGCCCATTGATTTGAATAGAGGTCGCCCGGGAAGTCGGATGAAGCGTATCCGACTCGCGGGGCGACTCGTGTGCCGGCTGACACAGGGACAGCGCGACTTTGCGAGGCAACTTGGACACGACCTGAGCTCGTGAAGCAGCCGCTCAAGTCGTGTCCTAGAGGCGACTAGCTGGCGGAGAATGTCTCCAACGCGATGGCATCGCGCTGGTTCTCGGCAGCCTCGCTGTCCCGTGTTTGGTATGAATCATGAAGGGGAACTCCACGCCAAATTTTAATGAAAAAAATGGCGTGGGGGTTCCCCTCCAGGAGCATACCAGGCCCTTAGGTCTGGTATGGATTTTAAGGGGAACCCCCTAAGCCGAAAAAACGGCGTGGGGGTCCCCCCAAAATCCATACCAGACCCTTAGGTCTGGTATGGATTTAAAGGGAAACCCCCTAAGCTGAAAAAACGGCGTGGGGTCCCCCCAAAATCCATACCAGACCCTTATCCGAGCACGCAACCTGGCAGGCCGCAGGGGAAGAGGGGGGGACGAGAGCGGCCCCCCTCCCTCCTGAACCGTACCAGGCCGCATGCCCTCAACATGGGGGGGTGGGTGCTTTGGGGCAGGGGGGCGACCTGCACCCCCCCCACCCCAAAGCACCCTGCCCCCATGTTGATGGGGACAAGAGCCTCTTCCCGACAACCCTGGCCGTTAATTGTCGGGGTCTGCGGGCGGTGGGCTTTTCGGAATCCGGGAGCCCCCTTTAATAAGGGGGACCCCAGATACCGGCCCCCCACCCTATGTGAATGAGTATGGGGTACATCGTACCCCTACCCATTCACCTGGTGGAAAAAAAGTCAATAAAAAACACAAAACAGGTTTTTAAAGTAATTTATTAGGCAGCTCCGGGGGTCTTGCTGCCGGGCGCCCCGCTATCTTCTTCCAGCTCTTTTGCTAGCGGGGTCCCGGGCTTCCTCGTCATCTTCGGGGGTCTTTCTGCCGGGCGCCCCGCTATCTTCTTCCAGCTCTTTTGCTAGCGGGGTCCCGGGCTTCGTCGTCGCCTTCTTCCGACTTCGGGGGTCTCTTGTTCTGTTCTCTGGTGTCGTCTCCGCACTCTCGGGTGCCTTCTCCACGATCTCCGGTTCTTCTCCCGCTCTCCGGTGCCTTCTCCACGATCTCCGGTTCTTCTCCCGCTCTCCGGTGCCTTCTCCACGATCTCCGGTTCTTTCTGCCTTCTGCCGGGCGCCCCGCTATCTTCTGCCAGCTCTTTTGCTAGTGGGGGCCGGTCTTCATCGTCACCTTCTTCCCTCTTCTCTTCGCCCGATGTTGCCCCGTCGCTGTCCGCCGTTACAATGCTCAGGCAGCGGAGCGCGGCCACTTATATTGGCATGGGCGTGGTCACCGGGTGATGCCACCACTGACCCCGCCCCCGTAGCACGTCACAGTCCCATCATTCCTCGGGACTGTGACATCATACAGGGGGCGGGGTCAGCGGTGGCATCACCCGGTGACCACGCCCATGCCAATATAAGTGGCCGCGCTCCGCTGCCTGAGCATTGTAACGGCGGACAGCGACGAGGCAACATCGGGCGAAGAGAAGAGGGAAGAAGGCGACGATGAAGACCGGCCCCCGCTAGCAAAAGAGCTGGCAGAAGATAGTGGGGCGCCCGGCAGAAGGCAGAAAGAACCGGAGATCGTGGAGAAGGCACCAGAGAGCGGGAGAAGAACCGGAGATCGTGGAGAAGGCACCGGAGAGCGGGAGAAGAACCGGAGAGCGTGGAGACGACACCGGAGAACAGAACAAGAGACCCCCGAAGTCGGAAGAAGTCGACAACGAAGCCCGGGACCCCGCTACCAAAAGAGCTGGAAGAAGATAGCGGGGCGCCCGTCAGGAAGACCCCCGGAGCTGCCTAATAAATTACTTTAAAAACCTGTTTTGTGTTTTTTATTAACTTTTTTTGCCACCAGGTGAATGGGTAGGGGTACGATGTACCCCATACTCATTCACATAGGGTGGGGGGCCGAGATCTGGGGGCCCCCTTATTAAAGGGGGCTCCCGGATTCCGATAAGCCACCCGCCCGCAGACCCCGACAACCAATGGCCAGGGTTGTTGGGAAGAGGCCCTTGTCCCCATCAACATGGGGACATCCTCCTCATGTTGAGGGCATGTGGCCTGGTACGGTTCAGGAGGGAGGGGGGCCGCTCTCTCGTCCCCACCTCTTCCCCTGCGGCCTGCCAGGTTGCGTGCTCGGATAAAGGGTCTGGTGTGGATTTCTAGGGGGACCCCAACGCTTTTTTTAAAAAAATTGGTGGGGTTCCTCTTAAAATCCATACCAGACCTGAAGGGCCTGGTATGGATTTATAGGGGGATCCCCACACTATTTTTTTTTTAAGTTTGGCGAGGGTCCCCTTAAAATCCATACCAGACCTGAAGGGCCCGGTATGGATCTATAGGGGGACCCCCACGCTATTTTTTTTTAAGTTTGGCGGGGGTTCTCATTAAAATCCATACCAGACCTGAAGGGTTTTTTATTTTGGTGGGGGGGGGGTCCCCTTTGAATCCATACTAGACCCAAGGGCCTGGTATGGACCTGGGGGGGGCACCCCATGCTGTTTTTTTTTTTTAGAGCCGGCAATGTTTATTTATTTTACATTTCCTTTAACAACCAGCTATAAGCAGGTTTAAAAAAAAATTGCCGCAAATTTGCGGTACTTGCGTTTTGGATGCGGGTCCATTGAATTCTATTACATCCAAAACACTGTTTTTGGCCTTAAAAAAAAATTCTGCAGTTGCGTTTAAACTCGTTTTTCACGAAGCCTAAAAATGGCTTCAGACGCCAAAGATTTCCACGTTTCAGACGCGGGGTACCGGCGTTTAGACGCATTTTAGTTTAGAAGCGTTTTTAAAGGTGACCTATTTTTTTACATTGATAAACTCAAAAATTAGGGCAAATGAGGAAAAACCATTAAAAATATATATATACCGGTATATCAAAACAATAATGCAATTGCTTCCATTGCATTGTGGACAATCCACAACTTGGGGCAGGTGACGTGGCAAGTGAACAATCCACAACTTGGGACAGCTGACGTGGCAAGTGGACAATCCACAACTTGGGGCAGCTGACGTGGCAAGTGGACAATCCACAACTTGGGGCAAGTGACGTGGCAAGTGGACAATCCACAACTTGGGGCAAGTGACGTGGCAAGTGACACGCTAAATACAACTACACTGCTGCTCTCTCAGCTGCTGATACTCACTCTGGTCTCCAAAAATAGCTGAAATCGTTAGTAATACTGTTTTTGAAACTTAGGCCGGCTCCTTATCATGTTTCCTAACTAAACGCGTATAGACGCAAATCTGGTAAAACGCGGCGTGCAAACGCCACAAAGCGCGCCTTTCTAAACGCCGCTTTCAAACTTAGTTCTGAACACTTTGCACCAGCGTCCCGTGTACATGGGGCCTAAAAACACCTATGCCATTTACAGCTCAAAAAAGCCATGGTGGCCATGAGGCTATAGGCTAACATGGAGAGACGTTTTTAAGCTGCAAAAAACGCTCAAACAAGCGGCCTGAAAAATGTCCGTGTGCATGTAGGCTTATATTAACCACTTGCGCACTGGCCACTTAAACCCCCTTCCTGCCCAGACCAATTTTCACATTTCAGCGCTGATGCACTTTGAATGACAATTGCGCGCTCATACAACACTGTAACCCAATGAAAATTTATTATTTTTTGGCACACAAATAGAGCTTTCTTTTGGTGCTATTTGATCACCTCTGCGGTTTTTTTTTCTATAAATACAAAAGGCCGAGTTAAAAAATAAAAAAAATAGATATTTTAACCACTTCAGCACTGGGCCTATTCTGACACTTCCCTCCTTCATGTAAAAATCATACATTTATGGCCATAAAATTACTTCAAAACCCCAAAAATTATATATGTTTTTTTAGCAGACACCCCCTAGGGAATAAGATGGCGGTCATTGCAAATTTTTATCTCGCTCTGTATTTGCGGATTTTTTTTTCAAACGCCTTGTTTTTGGAAATAAATGGTTTCATGAATGTAAAAAAAATTACAAAACAGTAAAGTTAGCCCAATTTTTAGGGATAATGTGAAAGATGTTGTTATGCTGAGTAAATAGATAACATGTCACGCTTTAAAATTGCGCACACTCATGGAATAACACCAAACTTCAGTACTTAAAAATCTCCCTAGGCGATGCTTTAAATTTTTTTACACGTTACCATTTTGGCATTACAGAGGAGGTCTAGTGCTAGAATTGTTGCACTCGTTCTAACGCACGCAGCAATACCTCACATGTGTGGTTTAAACAGCGTTTACATATGTGGGCGGGACTTACGTGTGTGTTAGCTTATGGGCGCGAGCTACCAGGGACATGGGTGTTTTTTCTTTTTTTGGATTATTTTTATTTTTGTTTTTTCCTTTTTTGTATTTCTTACTCTTTTTTTCCCTTTTTTGTTTTTTGGATCACTTTTTTTCCTATTACAAGGAATGTAAACATCCCTTGTAATAGGAATCTATTGTGACAGGTCCTCTTTATGGAGAGATGCAGGGTCAATAAGACCCCACATCTCTCCTCCAGGCTGGAAAGCATGAGATCGGTCAAAAAAATTCACCAATCTCATGCTGACAGCCGAGATCACGGCTTGGATTACATACGGGAACCCGGCGTGATGTCATAAAGTCGCGCCCTGGCCTCCGACGGTCATAGAGATGACTGGTGACCATCTGGTCCCCATTCATCGCTATGCTTCCCATCCGGCGCCGGCCAATTCGTTCTCCGAGCCCCAGATGGCACGGGAGAGCCCGGAGAAGCACCGGATGGCGGCGGGAGGGGGGGACGTCCCTTCCCGCCGCCTATAAGAACGATCAAGCGGTGGAACTGCCGCTATGATCGTTTTTATCGTGCACAGAATCGCCGGCTGAAAAGAATGATATCTAGCATATATAGCAACTGCAGGCATCATTCAGATGTCACCGCACAAAGCCAAGGACGTCATTTGACGGTGGGCGGTAGGAAAGTGGTCCATACCAGGCCCTCGGGTCTAGTATGGATTCAAAGGGGACCCCCCCCACCAAAATGAAAAAAAAATGGCGTGGGGGTCCCCCCAAAATCCATACCAAGCCCTTCAGGTCTAGTATGGATTTTAAGGGGAACCCCGCACCAAACTTAAAAAAAAAATAGTGTGGGGGTCCCCCCAAAAATCCACACCAGACCCTTTATCCGAGCACGCAACCTGGCAGGCCGCAGGAAAAGAGGGGGGATGAGAGAGCGGCCCCCCCTCCCTCCTGAACTGTACCAGGCCACATGCCCGGGCAGGCATATGGGCGTACCTGTACATCCCTGCCTCCCAGGGGGCGGGGGGCTCGATCGTGGTCGGTATCGCTTCAGGAGAGATCCGTGATGAGGGGGCGGCCATTGATTTCTGGGCACCCCCTCACGATTGCTCCTGGCGAATGAGAAGCTTCCCCTGCCTGTGAACTGTAAACACAGGTAGGAGGAAGTGATGTCATCTCACCTCGCAGCGGTCTTTTCGTCCGGAGCTCGAGGAGAGAAGACATCAAGTAAGTGCACTAACACTACACTGACACCAGGACATGTAGGCACACTAAACACCCCCCATTCACCCCCTGCCTGAAGCCTGATTGTAGTGGATCCAAGAGTTTGTGGGAGTCCAAATGGAGTTGTAGCTGTTGTACTACTGCTTTCTCCATGATCTTTGAGATGGTGTTGAGGCTTGTTACCGGTTGCGGTAGTTTGGGTCTTTTGGGTCGAGGTTGGGCTTCTTTAGGAGGGGTTTGACTATGCCTTGCTTGAGGGAGATCGGAACAATGCCTTCTTTAAACGATTGATTTACGAGATGTGTTATGGAGGGTGCCAAAATGTTGGTACATTCTTTCAGGAGTTTTGTAGAAATTATGTAATTTGGTGATGTGCTGTCTCAAGACTTCTGATGATGTTTTTGGTGGTGTCGATGGTGATCGGGACCAGCGAAAATGTAATCGATTGTATATTGATTTCCTCTTCTTGTTTAGGCTGAGTGAGGTTGGTTGTTTTTTTCTGTTGAATTATTTCTCGAATGTTATCGATTTTGTCGATAAAAAAATCCGATAGTTCATTGCAGAATTCTTGAGTTTCATTTGCTGGGGGTTCTAGGCAGGTAGGGTTCATAGTTTGAGCGACTAGTTTGAAGAGTTCACAAGGTCGGTTTAGGGCTTTTGAGATGGTGTTTGAGAAGATCGCTTTGTGGTATTTATTAGTGAGTGCTTTGTAGTTTGTGTGGTTTTCCTTTGTTGGGTTTCTTCTCCAGGCTCCTTCAGCTCTTCTGCGTTCTTGCTTCAGTAGAGTAAGAGTGTCATTAAACCAGCCCGAATTGTTTCTGCGGATGAGTGCTCTACGTCTCGGAGCGACTGTGTCTGCTGTTTGTAGTAATGCTTTGTTTAAGGAGTTGAGTGTTTGTTCCGTTGAGTGGTTGTGATTTAGCTTTCCTATTTTTTTGGATAGTGTAGTTTTGAAGAGTTCCGAGAGTAGTTTCTTCTGAGATCTTGTCCAGTATGTTGTTGTTGAGTGTTTTGGTTTCTGGGAGATGGAGTTGATGGTGATTTTAAATTTGTAAGCGTGGTGGTCCATCCATGGTAACTTAATGTTGTCCAGTGTGTTGATGTCCATATTTTGTTTGAAGATGAGGTCAAGAATGTGACCCGACCCATGCGTGGGGGCATTTATCATTTGCTGCAGTCCTAGTTCTTCCAGTTGGTTGATGCAGGAGGTGGCGATGGGGTCCTGAGTGGAGTTAGGTGACGCTAGGTAGCCAGTTATTTTTTTAGGTTCACCGTCAGGTTTTTATAGCGTCAGGTACCCCCATATATTACCTAATAAAGGTTTTAACCCCCTGATTGCCCCCTAGTTAACCCTTTCACCAGTGATCACCGTATAAGTGTCACTGGTGACGCTAGGTAGCCAGTTAGCTATTTAGGTTCACCGCCAGGTTTTTATATAGTGTCAGGTACCCCCATATATTACCTAATAAAGGTTTTAACCCCCTGATTTCCCCCTAGTTAACCCTTCCACCAGTGATCACCATATAAGTGTTACAGGTGACGCTGGTTAGTTAGTTTGCTTTTTATAGCATCAGGATGATATCAATTAGGTTTAGTGTCAGATAGGGTCTGCGTCGCCCCAGGCAGCGTCAGATTAGTGCCAGTAGCGCTAACACCCACGCACGCAGCATACACCTCCCTTAGTGGTATAGTATCTGAACGGATAAATATCTGATCTTATCAGATCTATACTAGCGTCCCCAGCAGTTTAGGGTTCCCAAAAACGCAGTGTTAGCGGGATCAGCCCAGATACCTGCTAGCACCTGTGTTTTGCCCCTCCGCCCAGCCCAGCTCGCCCAAGTGTAGTATCGATCGATCACTGTCACTTACAAAACACTAAACACATAATTGCAGCATTCGCAGAGTCATGCCTGATTCCTGCGATCGCTAACAGTATTTTTGGTAGCGTTTTATACAGTTGCTGACAGTCAGGTGCTTTTTTACCTGTGAATCTTACTAGTTTAAATTTAGAGCCCAAAATGGCAAATTGAAGATACACTAGTGAAGAGGCCTACACGTTTATGAGCATGACATATAGTGAAGAGGAGGTCACGCATCTGTCAGATTCAGGCTCAGAATACGATCCTGTAGACGACAGCGGCTCCATGACATGATAGCACTGACGACGAAGGTGAGGTCCCTGCTAAGGTCAGGCGTACCCGACCCCATTCTTCTGCTGTTGTTGAGGTGCAAGAACCGCAGGGCTCTCGTATGGAGCAGAGAAGTACTAGTGCCACTCATCCTTCTGGTGAACTGGCAAGCACCAGTGGCCTAGTACATCCTGGTCGTACATCCAGCACTGCAGTAACACTTGGTGACGTGGTGAGTCCCATAAGTGCAGTTCAAGCTGGCGAGGTGACAAGCACAAGTAGTGTCCCGCTGCCACCAAGAAGAATACAAAGACAGGACCGTCGTGCCCATAGTGTCCTTCCTGCAGAATTCGCCAATCCTGATTGGGTGCCCACCACTTGTGCAGAACCCGTACTTCCCCCATTCACTGGCCAACCCGAAATTCAGGTGGAAACAGTTGAGTTTACGTCACTTGATTTTTATTCGCTGTTTTTCACGGAAGATCTCTATAGATCTATTGTGGACCAAAGTAATTTGTATGCTGGTCAATTCATCTACGCTAATCCCCAGTTGCCCTCCCTTGCCAGAGATTGGAAACCGATTACGGTTTCCGAATTTAAGACCTTTCTGGGCCTATCCCTCCACAGTAGGCATACATAAATTGAGTAAGTTGTAGTTGTATTGGTCCAAACGCCCAATTTACCATATGCCCGCGTTCTCTACCTCCATGGCCAGGGCACGATACAAGCAGATCTTGCGGTTCATGCTCTTCAACGACAATAAACTTTGTAGTCCTCGTGGAGACCCTGAATACGATCGGCTCTACAAAATTCGGCCCCTCGTAAGCCACTTCAACAAGCGTTTTGCAGCCTTGTTTACTCCCCATCAAGTTGTCTGCGTTGATGAGTCCCTGATTAAATTTTCTGTCCGCTTGTCTTTCAAACAGTACCTTACCAGCAAGCATGCCAGATATGGGGTAAAGCTGTATAAGTTCTTTGACAGGGCCACAGGCTATACATGGAGTTTTATGGTTTACGAGGGAAAAGATAGTAGGTAGAGCCGGAGAACTGCCCAGATTACATAGGGAGCACTGACAAGACAGTGTGGAACTTGGTGTCACCCTTATTCGGAAAGGGGTACCACTTGTATGTGGACGATTGATACACGAGCGTGCAACTTTTTAGTCACTTGTTTCATCATCAGATTGGCGCATGTGGCACCATGCGACCAAATCACCGGGGCTTACCACAGGGGCTTGTAGATTCCCGTCTTAGGCTGGGGGAGAGAGCCTGCTTGAAGTTTAATAATTTGCTCGCTGTGAAGTGGAGGGATAATAAGAATGTTTTCGTTCTTACCTCCCTTCACGCAGACACGACAGTCCAAATTCCTACGGCGACTGGTGTTGTGAAGAAACCCCTCTGTGTCCACGAATATAACCAAAATATGGGAGGGGTGGACCTCAACGACCAGTTGGTGGCGCCGTACCTAGTTGCCCGTAAGGCCAGACACTGGTACAAAAAAGTGTCTGTATACTTATTTCAATTGGCTTTGCTGAACGCTCATGTGCTATACAGAGCTTCAGGATGGACTGGATCCTTCCTTCAATTCCAGGAAGAGATCGTCACAGCCCTTCTATATCCAGGCAGTGCTGCACCTCACCATTCCCAACCAAATGCAGTAAGCCGGCTGCATGAGAGGCATTTTCTGCATGTCCTCCAGAGTACCCCTACCCAACGAGCCCCCCAAAGAAAATGCTGTGTCTGTAGAAAGCGCGGATATAGGTGTGACACCCGTTATTATTGTCCACACTGTCCTGACAATCCTGGTCTTTGCATTGGTGAATGCCATCGCATTGTGAGAGACCCGAACCCAGAAACAAACCGTTACAGTTGTTACAGTTACAAAAAAAGTGTATAAAAAAATAAAAAAATAAATAAAAAAAAACACAAAAAAATATTGAAAAAAAAAATAGTTGTCATTTTATTGCTCTCTCTCTCTCTCTCTCTCTCTCTCTCTCTCTCTATTGTTCTGCTCTTTTTTACTGTATTCTATTCTACAATGTTTTATTGTTATTATGTTTTATAATTTTTTCTTTTCAGGCATGTCATTTTTTTATACTTTACTGTTTACTGTGTTTTATTGTTAACCATTTTTTTTGTTTCCAGTTGTTGTTTCCAGTTACGCCATTCAGTTGCAGCGCGGATTTATTTATCTTGACAGCAACAGCGTTTGCTCCCACGATACATAAAACCGTGACTCCAACGCTTTATGTATGGAGGTGATTTCACCACCACAGTTAAAAAAAAGAGCATATATGCCGAAGCATGGGGGCAGCAGGGGCGGCGTACATACGGTCGAAATTCCGACTGAGGCGTGCCCGTGGAAAAGTCAGACCGTGTGTACGCGGGATAACTTTTGCAGGAGGATTCCCCCAGGCTTCGACATATATATATTTTATTTTTTACTATGTTTTTTTTGTATTTGCTTTGCAGGTATGGTATGGTAAGGTCTTACTGTTATACTGTAATGGTACTTTGTTTTAATGTTAACCATTAGGGATGAGCCGAACACCCCCCGGTTCGGTTCGCACCAGAACCTGCAAACGGACCGAGAGTTCGTGCGAACTTTAGAACCCTATTAAATACAATGGACTCGAACGTTCAAAATCAAAAGTGCTAATTATCAAGGCTAATATGCAAGTTATTGTCCCAAAAAGGGTTTGGGGACCCGGGTCCTGCCCCAGGGAACATGTATCAATGCAAAAAAAGTTATAAAAACTGCAGTTTTTTCGGGAGCAGTGATTTTAATGATGCTTAAAGTGAAAAAAAAGTGAAATATTCCTTTAAATATCGTACCAGGGGGGTGTCTAAAGCATGCCTGTGACGTGGCACGTGTTTCTCGTGTTTAGAACTGTCCCTGCACAAAATGACATTTCTAAAGGAAAAAAAGTCACTTAAAACTGCTTGTGGTTCAATGTAATGTGTGGTCCCGGCAATATGGATGAAAATCATTGAGAAAAATGAGCCCCAGCCCATTAGCAACCCCTTTGGGTCTTGTATGGATATTAAGGGGAACCCCGCACCCAAATTAAAAAAAGGCCCTTTATACTCTGAACAGCAGTATACAGGCGGTGCAAACAAGACAGGGACTGTAGGTTTGTTCTTAAGTAGAATCTGTTTGTAATTTGGAATAGGTAAATTTTTTAAGTGTAACTCCAGCCAAAAAATCTATTTTTTAAGCTTTTTGGAAAACATGGGGGAGGTTTATCACCCCTATAACATTTGTTTTGCTGTCTGTGCACCTGTTCAGAACATTTGACCTCACTATTAGGGATGAGCCGAACACCCCCGGGTTCGGTTCGCACCAGAACCTTCGAACGGACCGAAAGTTCGCGCGAATTTTCGAACCCTATTCGTTATAATGGACGCGAACGTTCGAAATCAAAATTGCTAATTACAACGGCCAATATGCATGTTAATGTTATAAAACAGGTTTGGGGACCCGGGTCCTGCCCCAGGGGACATATATCAATGCAAAAAGAAATTTTAAAAACTAAAGTTTTTTCGGGAGCAGTCATTTTAATGATGCATAAAGTGAAAAAAAAAAAAGTGAAATTTTCCTTTAAATACGGTACCTGGGGGGTGTCTAAAGTATGCCTGTGAAGTGGCATGTGTTTCCCGTGTTTAGAACTGTCCTTGCACAAAATGACATTTGTAAAGGAAAAAAAGAAGCCATTTAAAACCACTTGCGGCTTTAATGTCATGTCTTGTCCTGGCCGCCATATGGCTGAAAATCCTTGAGAAAAATGGCATGGCTACCCCATCACCCCCCCCCCCACCCCAGCCCCTTTGGGTCTTGTATGGATACTAAGGGGGACCCCGCACCCAAAATAAAACCCTATACCTACAACCCTATATACTCTGAACAGCAGTATATAGGTGGTGCAAACAAGACATGGACTGTAGGTTTGTTCTTAAGTAGAATCTGAACAGGTACATTATGAAGTGTAGCTACATCCCAAAAAAATCAATTTTTAAGCTTTTTGGAGAACATAGGGAGGGGTTATCACCCCTGTAACATTTGCTGTCTTTGCACATCTGTTCAGAACATGTCACCTCACTTTCCGTCCCAATGACAAATGTTTTTGGAAAAGTGGGGTTTTAATTGAAACAAGGATTGGTGATAAAGCATCAGTAGAGAGGAGATACCTTTTTCCCAAATTAAATCTAACAGGATAGAATTTTCCTTCCTAGGGGTAGATTTCCTCTCACTTCCTGTTTTCTCTTGCCGTTTGCAAGTAGGAGTCGTTTGTAAGTTGGATGTTTGAAAGTAGGGGCCTGCCGTATATACTCTGCAGAAATTTGCCCTATTAGATATTGGTGTAGCCACAAGACTGGTGGGCACAGGAATGGGCCCTGCTGTGAGTTAATAGATCAAGATTTGTACTTGCATGCACCTGTTGAACCGGGCAGAAAAATTGGGCCTTTGGTGGTGGTGGTGGTGGTGGTGGACGGTGTTGCCACAAGACTGTAAGCCCTCACAGTTACTCTTGGTGGGTGCAGGAATGGGCCCTGCTGTGAGTTATTAGATCAAGATTTGTAATTGCATGCACCTGTTGAACAGGGCAGAAAAATTGGGCCTTTGGTGGTGGTGGTGGTGGTGGACGGTGTTGCCACAAGACTGTAGGCCCTCATAGTTACTCTTGGTGGGCGCAGGAATGGGCCCTGCTGTGAACTATTAGATCAAGATTTGTAATTACACGCCCCTGTTAAACAGGGGCTGAAAAATTGTGCCTTAGGCATTGGTGCTGGTGCCACAACACTGCAACCCCTCACAGATACTGTACTTGGAGCACAGCAGTCACACCTGTTGCGAAGCATCTTTTTAAAAAATTGTAATTACACGCCCCTGTTATACAGGGGCTGAAAAATTGTGCCTTAGGCACTGGTGCTGGTGCCACAACACTGCAACCCCTCACAGATACTGTACTCTGAGCACAGCAATGAGACCTGTTGCAAAGCATTGCCTAAAAATTGTAATTACACGCCCCAACAGGGGCTGAAAAATTGTGCCTTAGGCACTGGTGCTGGTGCCACAACACTGCAACCCCTCACAGATACTGTACTCTGAGCACAGCAGTCACACCTGTTGCGAAGCATCTTTTTAAAAAATTGTAATTACACGCCCCTGTTATACAGGGGCTGAAAAATTGTGCCTTAGGCACTGGTGCTGGTGCCACAACACTGCAACCCCTCACAGATACTGTACTCTGAGCACAGCAATGAGACCTGTTGCAAAGCATTGCCTAAAAATTGTAATTACACGCCCCAACAGGGGCTGAAAAATTGTGCCTTAGGCACTGGTGCTGGTGCCACAACACTGCAACCCCTCACAGATACTGTACTCTGAGCACAGCAGTCACACCTGTTGCGAAGCATCTTTTTAAAAAATTGTAATTACACGCCCCTGTTATACAGGGGCTGAAAAATTGTGCCTTAGGCACTGGTGTGGTGGCATGGATCATTGAGGAGGAGGAAGAGGATAGTCAGTGAACATAACAGGACAGTCACTCAGCATCAGCATAGGCAGTCTTGAAGGGATGTGACATTATAAATTATTCCGTTATATCCGCTTCAGGTGTCTGGTAGCTGTTGGTGATCCAAGACTGATTCATTTTTATGAAGGTCAGTCGATCAACCGAGTCGGTGGACAGGCGCACCCTATGATCGGTGACAAATCCTCCAGCAGCACTGAATGTGCGTTCGGAAAGAACGCTGGATGCAGGACAGGCCAGTAGCTCAATTGCATACTGTGCAAGCTCTGGCCAGTGATCCATCCTCAGGACCCAGTAAGCCAGAGGATTTTCGGTGGGAAAGGTGTCCAAGTCTGACCTTGCCCCTAGGTATTCCTGCACCATGTATATCAGACGCTGGCGATGGTTGCTGGAACCGATCATACCTTGGGGCTGCGGACTAAAAAATTGTCTGAACGCATCGGTCAGACGTCCACCTTCCCCACCGCTCCTTCTGCTACTGACCGAAGCCTCAGCAACTCGTCGTCCAGGACCAGGAGTTTGTAACCTCCCAGTTTCTGGGAACGCGTTGCACAGACCTTTCTGCAAGGCCTCCCTGAGATGTCTCATCCTCTGCTCCCTCTGCGACGGCAAGATAAGGTCCGCAACCTTACCCTTGTACCGTGGATCAAGGAGAGTGGCCAGCCAGTAATGGTCACTCTCCTTGATCCGAAGAACACGAGGATCCTTCCGCAGGCTTTGCAGGATCAGGGAGGCCATGCAGCGTAGGTTAGCTGAGGCATTCGGTCCGGAGTCTTCTGGGTCACTGAGGATGACATGATCGCCAGCCACCTCCTCCCAGCCACGTACAAGTCCACTGGTTTGTTGGGACTGTACATCATCCCTAAAAGACTGCTGCTGCTGATGCTGAGTGCCAGGCTCCACCTCCATGCTCACACAATCCTCCTCCTCCTCCTCCTCCTCCTCCTCCTCTTCCTGTGTGATGGGTGGGACAGAAGGAACATTGTCTGGATAAAGGGGGCCTTGAGAGACAAGGAAGTCCTCCTCTTCCTGCCTCTGTTCTGCCTCAAGTGCCCTGTCCATTATCCCACGCAGCGTATGCTCCAACAGGTGGACAAGAGGTACAGTGTCACTGATGCATGCACTGTCACTGCTCACCATCCTCGTGGCCTCCTCAAATGGTGAGAGGACAGTGCATGCATCCCTGATCATGCTCCACTGGCGTGGGGAAAAAAAAGCCAAGCTCCCCTGACCCTGTCCTGGTGCCGTAGTCGCAAAGGTACTCATTGATGGCCCTCTGCTGCGTGTGCAGTCGCTGCAGCATGGCCAACGTTGAGTTCCACCTGGTGGGCATGTCACATATTAGGCGGTTCTTGGGCAGGTTCAGCTCCTTTTGCAGCTCAGTCAGCCGAGCACTGGCATTATAAGATCGGCGGAAATGCACACAGACTTTCCTGGCCTGCCTCAGGACATCCTGTAAGCCTGGGAACCTGCCCAAGAACCGCTGCACCACCAGGTTGAGGACGTGAGCCATACAGGGCACATGGGTGAGCTGCCCCTGTCGCAGGGCGGAGAGGAGGTTGGTGCCATTATCAGAAACGACCATTCCTGGCTTAAGCTGGCGTGGCGTCAACCACCTCTCGGCCTGCCCCTGCAGAGCTGCCAGAACCTCTGGCCCAGTGTGGCTCCTGTCCCCCAAACACACCAGCGCAAGCACGGCATGGCATCTTTTTGCCTGCGTACTCGCGTAGCCCCTTGTACGCCTACGGAGCACCGCTGGTTCCGAGGACAGAGCACTCGAAGAGGACATGGAGGAAGAAGAAGAGGAGGGGGTGGAGGAGAGAGGTGTGTCACAACCAGTAGTAGCATTTTGGAGGCGTGGTGGCGGAACAACCTCCAACACTACTGCACCTTGTCCTGCATCCCTCCCAGCTACCAATAGAGTGACCCAATGGGCCGTGAAAGAAAGATAACGTCCCTGTCCATGCCTGCTGGACCATGAGTCAGCGGTAATATGCACCTTACCGCTGACCGCCCTGTCCAGCGAGGCATGGACATTGCCTTCCACATGCCAGTAGAGAGACGGAATTGCCTTCCGTGAGAAAAAGTGGCGTTTGGGAACCTGCCACTGAGGAACCGCACATTGAACAAACTCACGGAAGGGGGCCGAGTCTATCAACTGAAAAGGCAGCAGTTGAAGTGCTAGCAATTTAGCCAAGCTAGCATTCAACCGCTGGGCATGTGGATGGCTGGGAGTATACTTCTTTCGACGGTCCAGCAGCTGGGGCAGGGAAATTTGCCTGCTACAATCGGACGTCGGTGTACTGCAAGTACTTGGTTGTGACACACCTAATTCTACACCTTCAGTCCTCTCAGAGCAGCTTTCAGAGAGGACTGAAGATATAGTGGGGATGGAGATCCCAGCTGATGAGGAGCAAGGAGAGGTCCGCTTTGTTCTTTGGTGTGGGTCTTTTATGTGTGCTTGCCAACGAGCTGCATGGCAGGTCGACATATGTCTGCTCATGCTTGTGGTGCCCAAGCGGCTGATGTTTTGGCCACGCGAGATACGCTTGAGACAAATATTGCAAATAGCAGTGGTGCGATCTGATGCACTCGTCTCAAAAAAGGCCCACACCAAAGAACTTTTGTGATAACGTGCAGAGGCAGCGCCCTGCACAGGCGGAGCTCTGCGGTGTGGTACAGTTGCTGTGCTGGCCTCTAGCTGGCCTCCAGGGGGCATCCTGCCTCGTTGGACATGTGACGCTGCATCCTCCTCCTCCTCCTCCTCTCTCCCTTCAGGCACCCACGTGGAGTCAGTGACCTCATCATCCCCTCCCTCTTCACCACTAGAGCAAACCTGGCAGTAAGCTGCAGCTGGTGGAACACTACTGCCAGATTGCTGTCCTTCAGCATCCCCTTTCTCTGCGCGCACACTACTGACTTCCTCAAGCTGGGTATCATCATCCGAGCCTTCGAATCGTTGGGCATCCTCCTGGAGCATGTACCCAACACTGTGCTCAAACAGTTCGGGGGACTCCTCAGGAGGACATGGTGGGTCTAGGGAAGGGGTGGCTGATGATGCCATTGAGTACGCGTTGGCAGCTGCTCTGCCAGTACCCTGAGCCTGGGTGAGAGAGGATGAGGAGGATGAGGAGGGCTTGGTCATCCATTCTACCAAGCCTTCGGCATGATGCGGCTCCACATGTCCAGCTGCCGAAAACAAAGACAAGCGTGTCCCATGGCCACGTGCTGATGACGATGCACGACCACGTCCACGGCCAGCACTGTTGTCTCTAGAAACAGATCCTGCCTGCCCTGTGTTCTTGCCTCGGCACGCTCTGCCTCTCCTTGGCGGTCTTCCAGCCATTGTAGTCGGTAGTGTATATAGTATAAAAAATAGAACTCCTATGTGTGCTCACAACACACTGTAGGTCCTATGGGTGCTGACACTAACACACTATAGGTACTATGTGTGCTGCTGACAAGAAAATATAGGAGCTCTGTTTGCTGCCACTAACACACTAGAAGTCCTATGGGTGCTGCTGAGAAGAAAATATAGGAGCTCTGTTTGCTGCCACTAACACACTAGAAGTCCTATGGGTGCTGCTGAGAAGAAAATATAGGAGCTCTGTTTGCTGCCACTAACACACTAGAAGTCCTATGGGTGCTGCTGAGAAGAAAATATAGGAGCTCTGTGTGATGCCACTAACACACTAGAAGTCCTATGGGTGCTGCTGAGAAGAAAATATAGGAGCTCTGTTTGCTGCCACTAACACACTAGAAGTCCTATGGGTGCTGCTGAGAAGAAAATATAGGAGCTCTGTTTGCTGCCACTAACACACTAGAAGTCCTATGGGTGCTGCTGAGAAGAAAATATAGGAGCTCTGTTTGCTGCCACTAACACACTAGAAGTCCTATGGGTGCTGCTGAGAAGAAAATATAGGAGCTCTGTTTGCTGCCACTAACACACTAGAAGTCCTATGGGTGCTGCTGAGAAGAAAATATAGGAGCTCTGTTTGCTGCCACTAACACACTAGAAGTCCTATGGGTGCTGCTGAGAAGAAAATATAGGAGCTCTGTGTGATGCCACTAACACACTAGAAGTCCTATGGGTGCTGCTGAGAAGAAAATATAGGAGCTCTGTTTGCTGCCACTAACACACTAGAAGTCCTATGGGTGCTGCTGAGAAGAAAATATAGGAGCTCTGTTTGCTGCCACTAACACACTAGAAGTCCTATGGGTGCTGCTGAGAAGAAAATATAGGAGCTCTGTGTGATGCCACTAACACACTAGAAGTCCTATGGGTGCTGCTGAGAAGAAAATATAGGAGCTCTGTTTGCTGCCACTAACACACTAGAAGTCCTATGGGTGCTGCTGAGAAGAAAATATAGGAGCTCTGTGTGATGCCACTAACACACTAGAAGTCCTATGGGTGCTGCTGAGAAGAAAATATAGGAGCTCTGTTTGCTGCCACTAACACACTAGAAGTCCTATGGGTGCTGCTGAGAAGAAAATATAGGAGCTCTGTTTGCTGCCACTAACACACTAGAAGTCCTATGGATGCTGCTGAGAAGAAAATATAGGAGCTCTGTTTGCTGCCACTAACACACTAGAAGTCCTATGGGTGCTGCTGAGAAGAAAATATAGGAGCTCTGTGTGATGCCACTAACACACTAGAAGTCCTATGGGTGCTGCTGAGAAGAAAATATAGGAGCTCTGTTTGCTGCCACTAACACACTAGAAGTCCTATGGGTGCTGCTGAGAAGAAAATATAGGAGCTCTGTTTGCTGCCACTAACACACTAGAAGTCCTATGGGTGCTGCTGAGAAGAAAATATAGGAGCTCTGTGTGATGCCACTAACACACTAGAAGTCCTATGGGTGCTGCTGAGAAGAAAATATAGGAGCTCTGTTTGCTGCCACTAACACACTAGAAGTCCTATGGGTGCTGCTGAGAAGAAAATATAGGAGCTCTGTTTGCTGCCACTAACACACTAGAAGTCCTATGGGTGCTGCTGAGAAGAAAATATAGGAGCTCTGTGTGATGCCACTAACACACTAGAAGTCCTATGGGTGCTGCTGAGAAGAAAATATAGGAGCTCTGTTTGCTGCCACTAACACACTAGAAGTCCTATGGGTGCTGCTGAGAAGAAAATATAGGAGCTCTGTGTGATGCCACTAACACACTAGAAGTCCTATGGGTGCTGCTGAGAAGAAAATATAGGAGCTCTGTTTGCTGCCACTAACACACTAGAAGTCCTATGGGTGCTGCTGAGAAGAAAATATAGGAGCTCTGTTTGCTGCCACTAACACACTAGAAGTCCTATGGGTGCTGCTGAGAAGAAAATATAGGAGCTCTGTTTGCTGCCACTAACACACTAGAAGTCCTATGGGTGCTGCTGAGAAGAAAATATAGGAGCTCTGTTTGCTGCCACTAACACACTAGAAGTCCTATGGGTGCTGCTGAGAAGAAAATATAGGAGCTCTGTTTGCTGCCACTAACACACTAGAAGTCCTATGGGTGCTGCTGAGAAGAAAATATAGGAGCTCTGTGTGATGCCACTAACACACTAGAAGTCCTATGGGTGCTGCTGAGAAGAAAATATAGGAGCTCTGTTTGCTGCCACTAACACACTAGAAGTCCTATGGGTGCTGCTGAGAAGAAAATATAGGAGCTCTGTTTGCTGCCACTAACACACTAGAAGTCCTATGGGTGCTGCTGAGAAGAAAATATAGGAGCTCTGTTTGCTGCCACTAACACACTAGAAGTCCTATGGGTGCTGCTGAGAAGAAAATATAGGAGCTCTGTTTGCTGCCACTAACACACTAGAAGTCCTATGGGTGCTGCTGAGAAGAAAATATAGGAGCTCTGTGTGATGCCACTAACACACTAGAAGTCCTATGGGTGCTGCTGAGAAGAAAATATAGGAGCTCTGTTTGCTGCCACTAACACACTAGAAGTCCTATGGGTGCTGCTGAGAAGAAAATATAGGAGCTCTGTTTGCTGCCACTAACACACTAGAAGTCCTATGGGTGCTGCTGAGAAGAAAATATAGGAGCTCTGTTTGCTGCCACTAACACACTAGAAGTCCTATGGGTGCTGCTGAGAAGAAAATATAGGAGCTCTGTTTGCTGCCACTAACACACTAGAAGTCCTATGGGTGCTGCTGAGAAGAAAATATAGGAGCTCTGTTTGCTGCCACTAACACACTAGAAGTCCTATGGGTGCTGCTGAGAAGAAAATATAGGAGCTCTGTTTGCTGCCACTAACACACTAGAAGTCCTATGGGTGCTGCTGAGAAGAAAATATAGGAGCTCTGTTTGCTGCCACTAACACACTAGAAGTCCTATGGGTGCTGCTGAGAAGAAAATATAGGAGCTCTGTGTGATGCCACTAACACACTAGAAGTCCTATGGGTGCTGCTGAGAAGAAAATATAGGAGCTCTGTTTGCTGCCACTAACACACTAGAAGTCCTATGGGTGCTGCTGAGAAGAAAATATAGGAGCTCTGTTTGCTGCCACTAACACACTAGAAGTCCTATGGGTGCTGTTGGGGTGCAATGCTGTGATAACAGCACTGCGGTTGGTACTACTGCAATACTGTACTAACAGTAAGCACGCACCAGACTAATCCCCAGCAGCAGCTAATAACACACTAACTGTGCAATCAGCAGCAATGAACGATCAATGACTTAGGTAGCAATGGTTTAGCAAAGAAATAGCCAATGGTTTAGCAAAGAAGAGCAAATCTTTCAGTATCAAGCAAAGACAGAATCAGCAGACTAATCTCTCCTAAAGCCGGAACTCATGTGACCGGGGCCGATGGCGTGGCGGCCTTTTAAATGGTGGGGCGTGTACTAAAGCCCCTGAGCTTTAATTGGCTACAGGCGTCCTGCCTGTAGCCAATTATTGCTCTCCGAGTTTCGGGCGCTGTGATTGGCCAAGCATGCGGGGTCACAGTGCATGCTTGGCCAATCATCAGCCAGCAATGCACTGCGCCGGCCGCGCCGGCCGCAATGCATTGCAGGGCCGCTCGCATCACAAGAATGTGATGCGAACGGCCCAAATAGTTCTGGGCTCGACGAGCGAGCGAACGCCCGATGCTCGATTCGAACATGGGTTCGAATCGAGCACCGGGCCCATCCCTACTCACTATCCGTCCCAATGACAAATGTTTTTTTGAAAATTTGTTTTTTTTATTGAAACAAGGATTGGTGATAAAACATCAGTGGAGAGGAGACACCCTTTTCCCATATTAACTCTTACAGGAGAAAATTTCCCTTCCTAGGGGTAGATTTCCTCTCACTTTCTGTTGTCTCCTTCCGTTTTGCAAGTAAGAGTCATTTGTAAGTTGGATGTTTGAAAGTAGGGGCCTGCCGTATATACTCTGCAGAAATTTGCCCCTTAGGTGTTGGTGTTGCCACAACACTGTAAGCCCTCACAGTTACTCTTGGTGGGCGCTGGAATGCCCTGCTGTGAACTATTATATCAAGAATTGTAATTACATGCCATTGTTGAACAGTGGTAGAAAAATTGGGCCTTTGGTGGTGGTGGTGGTGCTGGTGCCACAACACTGTAAGTCCTCACAGTTACTCTTGTTGGGCGCAGGAATGGGCCTAGCTGTGAAATATTAGATCAAGAATTGTAATTACATGCCCCTGTTGAACAGGGGCAGAAAAATTGTGCCTTTGGTGGTGGTGGTGGTGGTGGTGTTGCCACAACACTGTAAGCCCTCACAGTTACTCTTGGTGGGCGCAGAAATGGGCCCTGCTGTAAATTATTAGATCAAGAATTGTAATTACATGCCCCTGTTGAACAGGGGCATAAAAATTTGACCTTAGGCACTGGTGCCACAACACTGCAACCCCTCACAGATACTGTACTTGGAGCTCAGCAATGAGCCCTGCTGCAAAGTATTGCATCAAAAATTTTTATTACACGCCCCTGTTAAACAGGGGCAGAAAAAATTGGGCCTTAGGCACGGGTGCTGGTGCCACAACACTGCAACCCCTCACAGATACTCTATTAGGAGCGCAGGAATGAGCCCTGCTCCAAAGTATTGCATCAAAAATTGTATTTACACGCCCCTGTTAAACAGGGACTGAAAAATTGGGCCTTAGGCACTGGTGCTGGTGCCACAACACTGCAACCTCTCAAAGATACTGTAGTTGGAGTGCAGCAATGAGCCCTGCTGTAAAGTATTGCATCAAAAATTGTAAACACACGCCCCTGTTAAACAGGGGCTGAAAAATTGTGCCTTAGGCACTGGTGCTGGTGCCACAACACTGCAACCCCTCACAGATACTGTAGTTGGAGCGCAACAATGAGCCCTGCTGCAAAATATTGCATCAAAAATTGTAAATACACACCCCTGTTAAACAGGGGCTGAAAAGTTGGGCCTTAGCCACTGGTGGCGGTGCCCAGAAACAAAAATGTTCTTACAAGCTATCAGCATAATCATTTTTGGAGTAAGGGGATAGTCACTCAGCATAACAGTATAGTCACTCAGCATCAGCAGAGGCAGTCTTGAAGGGATCTGACATTTAAAAAAAATATATTTGGTTACATCAGCATCAGGTGCTTGGTAGCTAGTGGTGATCCAAGACTGATTCATTTTTATGAAGGTCAGTCGATCGACCGAGTCGGTGGACAGGCGCACCCTGTGATCGGTTACAAAGCCTCCAGCAGCACTGAATGTGCGTTCCAAAAGAACGCTGGATGCAGGACAGGCCAGTAGTTCAATTGCATACTGTGCAAGCTCTGGCCAGTGATCCATCATCAAGTCCCAGTAACCCAAAATATTTTCGGTGGGAAAGGTGTCCAAGTCTGATCTTGCCCCTAGGTATTCCTGCACCATGTAAACCAGATGCTGGCAATGGTTGCTGGAACCGATCATACCTTGGTAAAAAATTGTCTGAACGCATTGGTCAGACGGCCACCTTCTCCACCGCTCCTTCTTTGACTGACCAAAGCCTGAGCAACACGTTGTCCAGGACCAGGAATTTGTAACCACCCAGTCTCTGGGAACGCGTTGCATAGACCTTTCTGCAAGATGCTTCATCTTCTGCTCCCTCTGCGATGGCAAGATAAAGTCCGCAACCTTACCCTTGTAATGTGGATCAAGGAGAGTTGTCAGCCAGTAATGATACCTCTCCTTGATCGCACGAATACGGGGATCCCTCCGCAGGCTTTGCAGGATCAGGGAGGCCATGCAGCGTAGGTTTGCTGAGGCATTTGGTCCGGAGTCCTCTGGGTCACTCAGGACGACATGATCCGCAGCCACCTCCTCCCAGCCACGTACAAGTCCATGGGTGTCTTGGGACTGTAATTGATCCCACGCGATCGGAATTTCCGACAACAAATGTTCGATGTGAGCTTTTGGTCGGATATTCCGACTGTGTGTAGGCTCCATCGGACATTTGCTGTCGGAATTTCCGACAACAAACGTTTGAGAGCAGGTTCTCAATTTTTCCAAAAAGAAAATTTCCTTTCGGAAATTTCGACCGTGTGTAGCCATTTCTGACGCACAAAAGTGCTGCGCATGCTCGGAATCAATTAGACTCATTGTACTTCATTTTTCTCGGCTCGTCGTAGTGTTGTACGTCTCTGCGTTCTTGACCATCGGAATTTCCGAGCAACATTTGTGTGACCGTGTGTAGGCAAGACAAGTTTGAGCCAACATCCGTCGGAAAAAAAAACACAGTTTTGTTGTCGGAAATTCCGATCGGGTGTACGCGGCATTAGAATTGTATTCATTTGAGAAAACGTTTCCATCCTTCCCCTTTCCAAAATCATTTTAGAACATAAGCTAGCCAGTGTATGGCTAGCTTATGAGTCATTCTCAGAACCTGATTATTAACAATTGAAGTGGGATAGACTGATGCAGTGCAGCAATGCCTGGATGATAAATTGAACTACTCGGCAGCTATTCATTACTTTCTGTATGCACTTTTCATTGTTTATTTGTGACTGGTGTGTACCTTCACCAGAAGTGCTGGCTTTAGCTGTAATGCATTTAGCAGACTTCAGTAGGCATTCAGAAAGCTCCCTGAGAGTATTAGCTCCCATTCAAATGTGAACGTACCCGACTACGTAGAATCCCATTCTTTCTAAATTCTCTGATCACATTTGTATGCCCAGTTGCCCTATGCTCAAAAAAGTACAGAAACCTTTTTTGTAGCTTAAGGGAGGAGGTGTACACCTGCCGCAGCCACAGTAAATATAAACTAAGCCTTACATTGAACTTTTCAAATGATTAAGACATTTTTCGTTAATGCCTGCCAAAGCTTCCTAAACCTTTGCTAAATGAGATTCTTAACAGGCTAACGTTTACAAGGCAAGATTAAAAGAAGAAAGCTATGTACACTTAAAGAATAACTCCACTTTTGTTGAAAAAAACAACAAAAAACAATCCCTCTCTGGGTGATCTATGTACATTGCAAGTAATTTAACCACTTCAGCCCCGGAAGATTTGGCTGCTCAATGACCAGGCCGATTTTTGCAATACGGCACTGCGTCACTTTAACTGACAATTGCGCGGTCGTGCGACGTTGTACCCAAACAAAATTGGAATCCTTTTTTTCCCATAAATAGATCTTTCTTTTGGTGGTATTTAATCACCTTTGTGGTGTAGTGGGGTCTTTAAATTTAGTTGGGGTACACCTGGGGGTAGTGTGACCCAGGTGTATAATTAGGAAAGGTTCTGGACCCCTTTTTGGTAATTCGTGGAGGATTGAGTGGTGTGTTACTCACCTTGGCCTGTGGGTGGCGGTGTACCCGCAGGCTCAAGGTAGAATCACTGCCACAGTGCTACCCCTTTTTGTCCCTTTCCGGAGATGGTGCGGCTGGGGCGGGGAACCTGCCGTGGTGTTGATGGAGGGAGATAAAAGGGGGAGACGCCCTCGCCACGAGGTGGTTGGTGGTTCGTTCATTCTCGGAGGAGTTCTCTTCACGCACCCAGGCACCTTTAGGCCTGGGTGCGGGCGGTTCAAGGTTCCGGCTCAGGCGCCCTAGGCCTGACCGGAATGAAGTTGGGGTCCATCCCAGGCACCTTCAGCCTGGGGTGAGGTACTATGTCGTAGGCCTGGGGCCCAGTAACTTCGACTGGGTCCCGCAAGGGC
Source organism: Rana muscosa (assembly GCA_029206835.1). Taxonomy (NCBI): domain Eukaryota; kingdom Metazoa; phylum Chordata; class Amphibia; order Anura; family Ranidae; genus Rana; species Rana muscosa. The sequence continues at coordinate 966,577,433 of CM055117.1, read as the reverse complement.
GAAGTGATCTCAGGGTGCCGCCTTGCGAGGGGACCCGCATCTGAGGTGAGGAGGCTGGGGAGGTTACCCGTCCGGAGACCCGTAGCAGCATCAACCCGGTGACGGATGGGCCTCCGGTAACTCTCTTAGAGGGACATCTTCCCCTGATAGGGGCCGCAGCGCAGCGCAGCGAAGGTACTCCCATCTATGTTCTATGGAGTCGCTGGTAGAGACTCACAGGTTCTATGTTCTATGCCATTCAAAGCTGCTACAACCCCTGGTCAAAGCACAGGGGTTTAGACTGAAATCAGGATAGTGCCTCGGCCTGCTCATCCCATCGTATCAAGTTATAATAATGTTCCAACAAGTTGACTAGTAAGACATTGTTTATTGTGGAGCGTACAATAAAGCAAGAGTTGGACTGTGATCGGTGTATGGACTCTGGTTAATGGGAGCAAGGGAGATTCCAGCATAGCAGGACTGAGTTTTAAGACTAATGCACATTGGCCCGAGGAAGATACTGATACTGGCCTTCACCTCACCCACAGCCATGGGGAGGACATGGGCCGTAGCGCATCTCACCCTGTCATGTGACATACCCCTAGCGAAAGGAGATGGGGTGAGGCCGCTACACGTGGGGGCTCGTCCGGGATAAAATGTGTGTTGACTTTGAAACTTGAAATGGCTGTGTCTGGACTTTGCTGCCCGGAGGAGGTCCGAGCAGGTCGGCCATGTGATTGGCCAAAGTGCGTCCCTGTGCTCGAAGTCGTGGAAGTTTCCCTGAAAAACCGGGAGAGGCCCATGCAGAAAGAGCAGGAAGAGGGAAAAGCCCAGCCGTGTGACGAACTACATGTGGGGGTGTTTAATGCACTGCGCCACGAGGCACCCCATGACTGAACAATTCGTGGGCGGGGACTGTGGGAAGCCCGCGAAAATGTGCAAGTCGAGGGAGGAGTCTGGCCATATGTGGAGATGCACGTGGAGACTCCGGCGCGTGGTCAGCGCGTGATGGAGCAGCAGGTGGTCGGGATGGCCTCAAGCTCCCCGTGGATGCCGGTATCATACCCCACGAAGATGACTGCTTTTGCTGCTCCCCTTACAGACACGGGGATAAGACTCAGGCCCTGAGGACAGTTGGCTTTGTACTTATGCAGAGACACGGAGGCCCTCGGTGTGATCTGTCCCGGATGCTCGGGACTGGTGGTCCAACTAAAGCCATTTGGGCGTTGTGAAGCGTGTAAAGAATTTCTGTTTGAGGTTGAATCATCCACAGTAAGGCCTCGGGCCCTTCGCCTCAATTGCATCACAGGTACCGCCACTCCGGAGGGAGAGATCCAGGCCTTTGTGGAGGTCCCCGTACGTGCTGACCGGGGCGACGGGACTGCCCAACCAGAGACTGAGAGAGAAAAATCCGAGGATGCTGCTTCGGTCACCACAGATTCCCTGCTGCCACCTCCGAAGAGGAAGATAGGCCTGGTGCAGGCCTCCTGTGGTCGTGGTCGAGCTTCACCCCGCCGCTTGCCGGACCTGGATGGATCCGGTTGGAAGAGTCCTGGACATCCCAGTGCTGAAAAAGGTCCAGGTGAGCCAGGGGCTGGGACTGTGGTGGTGGTTGGAGGTGTCGGGGGTCCACTGGAGGTGGAGCCCGCAAGGGAGGGTAGTTCTCCATCTACTAAAGACTACCTTCCCGCCGAGATGTATGACACCTCCGACCTGGAATCGCTGTCGGACTGTGGGGATGACGGGGAAATAGATGAACTGTTTCACCGGAAGGGCTGGGATAAATGCCCGTTACCCATGCTACGTGAACCACAGGATTCCCCTATGTCTATAGGAGACAGCACGCCCCGGGCGCAGGCTCCGGAGCTCAGGAGGGAGTTTAGTCCTCCGACCAATCTTCCACATTCCACAACATCCCCCGCGTTGATAGTGGGGATGCAGCGCGCTTCCTTGCGGGCACCAAAAGCCAAGCCATCCGAGGTAGTGAAGGTACCTCGGCACCCGGAAGCCATCGTGCAACCAGGAGAAGGTGAGCGGGATGTCATGCCTCCTTTAGCCAGATTACAATGACTTTTCTCCCAGAGAGTCGCCCGTGAGTACGGATGGGAATATCCCTACTTGCCTCGGGACTTACTTTATGAAGTTGAGGTCTTGCGCCAGAGATGGTACGACAAATTTGTCTGGGAGAAGCTCAAAGTGCCTCATGCTCGGCGATACTTGTCATGTTCGCCGCCTGTGTCCAAGAAATTCAAAGATTGCAGAGCGGATTGGAAGTTGGGGCGCCACATTCATGCCGATAAAGTACTTAACTGCAGAAAGGAGGGAGAGGATGTCGAATATTCAGTTGAAGTGTTTGACAAGCACCTAAAGCCCCTGTTTTTGCCAGATCCAAGATTCTATTTTTAGGAGAAGAGAACTCCTATTTGTTTGCTTATCGAACTCTCTGGAAGGAACATTCCCAGACACTCAGAACTGTGCCCTAGTTTTGTTTTGATTTGGGCTTTTCTTTTACTCACTGGAGACTTGGGAGCTGTTGTTTTTTTTTCTATTCTCCCTTTTCTTCATGTGCCAAAGGCAGAGACTTTGGGGGTAGAGTCAGTGTAAGGAAAGCAGGAAGAATGAAGATCTCACCAAGTGTCATTACCGCAGCGCTGTCACCAGGTGGCAGTGTTGTGCAACGGCTGTTTGAAATTTTGCATTTACATCACTTTACTTATTGGAGCGAATGGGTCTCTCGGCTGATAGACCTATTCATTCCAAGTTAACACAGATTGTTAGGATGCTGTTTTTTTTTGTTCCCTTCTGCAGGAGATTCGTCAGTCAAGACTGCTGAGTATGGGGTGGTTCTTAGACAGTGATGGGAGGGATTGTATATGTGTACATGACAGATGTTTTTTCAAGAGTTTTATCGTTTTATAGTTCCCTTTCCCCTTGAGCAGGTCTTGGCACACGCAGTATTCAAAATTTTGAGGGACAGCCTCTGGGGCTCGCTTCATGTCACCACTCCTTGGGAGACATGGGTGTGCACCTGACGCTGGGGACCAGCGTCAAATCACAGGGGGGAGTGTGTAGTGGGGTCTTTAAATTTAGTTGGGGTACACCTGGGGGTAGTGTGACCCAGGTGTATAATTAGGAAAGGTTCTGGACCCCTTTTTGGTAATTTGTGGAGGATTGAGTGGTGTGTTACTCACCTTGGCCTGTGGGTGGCGGTGTACCCGCAGGCTCAAGGTAGAATCACTGCCACAGTGCTACCCCTTTTTGACCCTTTCCGGAGATGGTACGGCTGGGGCGGGGGAACCCGCCGTGGTGTTGATGGAGGGAGATAAAAGGGGGAGACGCCCTCGCCACGAGGTGGTTGGTGGTTCGTTCGTTCATTCTCGGAGGAGTTCTCTTCACGCACCCTGGCACCTTAGGCCTGGGTGCGGGCGGTTCAAGGTTCCGGCTCAGGCGCCCTAGGCCTGACCGGAATGAAGTTGGGGTCCATCCCAGGCACCTTCAGCCTGGGGTGAGGTACTATGTCGTAGGCCTGGGGCCCAGTAACTTCAACTGGGTCCCGCAAGGGCGAAGTGATCTCAGGGTGCCGCCTTGCGAGGGGACCCGCATCTGAGGTGAGGAGGCTGGGGAGGTTACCCGTCCGGAGACCCGGAGCAGCATCAACCCGGTGACGGATGGGCCTCCGGTAACTCTCTTAGAGGGACATCTTCCCCTGATAGGGGCCGCAGCGCAGCGCAGCAAAGGTACTCCCATCTATGTTCTATGGAGTCGCTGGTAGAGACTCACAAGTTCTATGTTCTATGCCATTCAAAGCTGCTACAACCCCTGGTCAAAGCACAGGGGTTTAGACTGAAATCAGGATAGTGCCTCGGCCTGCTCATCCCATCGTATCAAGTTATAATAATGTTCCAACCAGTTGACTAGTAAGACATTGTTTATTGTGGAGCGTACAATAAAGCAAGAGTTGGACTGTGATCGGTGTATGGACTCTGGTTAATGGGAGCAAGGGAGATTCCAGCATAGCAGGACTAAGTTTTAAGACTAATGCACATTGGCCCGAGGAAGATACTGATACTGGCCTTCACCTCACCCACAGCCATGGGGAGGACATGGGCCGTAGCGCATCTCACCCTGTCATGTGACATACCCCTAGCGAAAGGAGATGGGGTAAGGCCGCTACAGTGGTTTTTTATTTTTTGTGCTATAAACAAAAGAAGAGTGACAATTTTGAAAAAAAAAACACTATCTTTTACTTTTTGCTATAATAAATATCTCAAATAAAAAAATAAAATAAAAAATATATATATATATATATATATATATATGTAGCGGGGTCTTCAAAGTTAGTGGGATACACCTGGGGGTAGAGAGACCCAGGTGTGTAATTATGTCAGGGATTAGACCCCTTTTCTTATTCGTGGAGGATTGGGTGGTGTAATATTCTCTTTGACCAGTGGGTGTCAGTGTACCTGCTGGCTCGAGGTAGAATCGCTATCACAGTGTTACCCTTTTTTTGGTTCCTTCCTGGCGATGGTACGGCTAGGGCGGGGAACCCGCCGTGGTGTCGATGGGAGGATATAAAAGGGGGAGACGCCCACGCCACGAGGTCGTCGTCGCCTGTCTGTTGTTCTTGTGGGAGGGGGTCACCCCTTTCACGCACCCAGGCACCTTAGGCCTGGGTGCGGGCGGTTCAAGGTTCCGGTCTAGGCGCCCAAGGCCTGGTCGGAACGAAGATGGAGTCCATCCCGGGCACCTTCAGCCTGGGGTGAGGTACTATTAAGGAGGCCTGGGACCCGGTGACTCCGACTGGGTCCCGCAAGGGTGAAGTTGCTCCAGGGCGCCCCTTGCGAGGGGACCCGCATCTGAGGTGAGGAGGCTGGGGGGGTCACCCGTCCGAAGACCCGGTGTAGCGTCAACCCGGTGACGGATGGGCCTTCAGTAACTCCCTTGGAGGACATCTTCCCCTGATATGGGCTTCAGCGCAGCGGAGGAGCTTCCATCAAGACTCCTGCAACCCCTGGTCATAGCACAGGGAGTGTAGGGACTAGGAACCTGTACAGTGCCTCGACCTGCTTCCCCATCGTATCATGCCATTGCATTTGACTGTATGTGGAGATACGCAATAAACCTGAGTTTGGACTTTAATGGGTGTATGGACTCTGTTGATGGGAACAAAGGGAGATTCCGGCACGGAAGGACTGACCCTCATAACCAGCACACATTTGGCCCAAGGAAAAGATTGATATTGGCCTTCACCTCACCCACATGCATGGGGAGGACATGGGCCGTAGCGCACCTCACTCTGTCGCTCGACATACCCCTAGCTAAAGAGGTCGGGGTGAGGAGGTCGCTACACGTGGGGGCTCGTCCGGGATACGAACGTGTGTTAACCCTGAGGTTTGGAACGGCTGTGTTTGAACTTTGCTGCCCGGAGGAGGTCCGAGCAGGTCGGCCATGTGATTGGCCAAAGTGCATCCCTGTGCTCGAAGTCGTGGAAATTTCCCTGAAAAACTGGGAGAGGCCCATGCAGAAAGAGCGGGAAGAGGGAGGAGTCCAGCCGTGTGACGAACTACATGTGGGGACTTTTGCTGCACTGCGCCACGAGGCACCCCATGACTACGCAATTCGTGGGAGGAGACTGAAGGAAGCCCGTGAAAACGTGCAAGTCGTGGGAGGAGTCTGGCCACGTGTGGAGATGCACGTGGAGACTCCGGCGCGAGGTCAGCGTGTGATGGAGCAGCAAGTGGTCGGAGTGAACTCAGGCTCCCCGTGGATGCCGGTACCTTATCCTCTCAAGATGACTGCATTTGCTGCATCCATTACAGACACGGGGATAAGGCTCAGGCCCCGAGGACAGTTGGCTTTGTATTCATGCAGAGACACAGAGGCCCTCGGTGTGATCTGTCCCGGATGCTCGGGACTGGTGGTCCAACTAAAGCCATTCGGGCGATGCGAAGCATGCAAGGAGTTTCTTTTTGAGGTTGAACCACACACGGAAAGGCCCCGGGCCCTACGCCTCAACTGCATCACAGGAACCGCCACTCCGGAGGGAGAGATCAAAGCCTTTGCGGAGTTTCCCTTGCGCGCTGACCAGGGCGAAGTGACTGCCCAGCCAGAGACTGAGAGAGAAAAATCCGAGGACACTGCTTCGGTCACTACAGACTCCCTGCTCCCACCTCCGAAGAGGAAAGTCGGTCTGGTACAGGCATCTTATGGCCGTGGTCGAGCTTCACCCCGCCGCTTGCCTGGCCTGGATGGCGCCGGTAGAGAAGAGAGTCCCGGACATCCCAGTTCTTCAGAAGGTCCAGGTGAGCCAGGAGCTGGGACTGTGGTGTTGGTTGGAGGTGTCGGGGGTCCCCAGTCGGTGGAGCCCGCGGGGGAGGGTAGCCTTCCGTCTACTAGAGACTACCTTCCCGCTGAGATGTATGACACCTCCGACTTAGAGTCATTGTCAGAGTGTGGGGATGACGGAGAGATAGACGAACTGTTTCACCGGAAGGGCTGGGACAGACGCCCACTACCTGTGCTGAGTAAACCGCAGGATTCCCCCATGTCCATAGAAGACAGTACGCTCCGGGTGAAGGCCCCGGAGTTCCCGAGGAAATCTAGTCCTCCGACCAACTTTCCGCATTCAACTACATCACCCGCTCTGATGGTGGGGATGCAGCGTGCTTCATTGCGGGCACCAAAGACAAAGAAACCCGAGATGGTAAAGGTACCTCGGCACCCGGAGGCCATCGTACAGCCAGGAGAAGGTGAGCGAGATGTGATGCCGCCTCTAGCCAGGTTGCAGAGACTTTTCTCCCAGAGAGTCGCCCGTGAATATGGGTGGGAGTACCCCTACTTGCCTCGGGACCTATTGTATGAAGTCGAGGTCCTGCGACCAAGGTGGTATGACGAGTTTGTATGGGAAAAGCTTAAAGTACCCCATGCCAGGCGATACCTGTCATGTGCGCCGCCTGTGTCTAAAAAGTTCAAGGACTGCAGAGCTGATTGGAGACTTGGGCGCCATATTCATGCCGATAAGGTGCTCATCTGCAGGAAAGATGGAGAGGATGTTGAGTATTCGGTGGAAGTGTTTGACGGGCACCTGAAGCCCCTGTTTCTGCCGGATCCAAGGTTCTATTTATAGGAAAAGTGAGCTCCTATCTTGTTGCTATTGAAACTTTCTGGAAGAGACATTCCCAGACGCCTAGAACTGTGCCCTACTTTTGTTTTGATTTGGGCTTTTCTTTTACTCACTGGAGATTTGGGAGCTGTTGTTTTTTTTTTTCTCCCTTTTCTTCATGTGTCAAAGGCAGAGACTTTTGGGGTAGAGTTAGAGTAGGAAAGCAGGAAGAATGAAGATCTAACCAAGTGTCATTACCGCAGCGCTGTCACCAGGTGGCAGTGTTGTGCAACGGTTGTGTGAAAATGTTACACATGCATTACTTACTTATTGGAGTGAGTGGGTCTCTCGGCTGACGGACCCACTCATGCCAAGTTAACACAGAGTGTTAGGATGTTTTTTTTTGTTTCCCTTCTGCAGGAGATTCGTCGGTCAAGACTACTGAGTATGGGGTGGTTCTTAGACAGTGACGGGAGGGATTGTATATGTGTACATGACAGATGTTTTATACAAAAGTTTTAATGTTTTATAGTTCCCTTTTCTGTTGAGCAGGTCTTGGCACATACAGTATCCAAAATATTAGGGATAGCCTCTGGGGCCCACTTCATGTCACCCCTCCTTGGGAGACATGGGTGTGCACCTGACGCTGGAGACCAGCGTCAAATCACCAGGGGGAGTGTGTAGCGGGGTCTTCAAAGTTAGTGGGATACACCTGGGGGTAGAGAGACCCAGGTGTGTAATTATGTCAGGGATTAGACCCCTTTTCTTATTCGTGGAGGATTGGGTGGTGTAATATTCTCTTTGACCAGTGGGTGTCAGTGTACCTGCTGGCTCGAGGTAGAATCGCTATCACAGTGTTACCCTTTTTTTGGTTCCTTCCTGGCGATGGTACGGCTGGGGCGGGGAACCCGCCGTGGTGTCGATGGGAGGATATAAAAGGGGGAGACGCCCACGCCACGAGGTCGTCGTCGCCTGTCTGTTGTTCTTGTGGGAGGGGGTCACCCCTTTCACGCACCCAGGCACCTTAGGCCTGGGTGCGAGCGGTTCAAGGTTCCGGTCTAGGCGCCCAAGGCCTGGTCGGAACGAAGATGGAGTCCATCCCGGGCACCTTCAGCCTGGGGTGAGGTACTATTAAGGAGGCCTGGGACCCGGTGACTCCGACTGGGTCCCGCAAGGGTGAAGTTGCTCCAGGGCGCCCCTTGCGAGGGGACCCGCATCTGAGGTGAGGAGGCTGGGGGGGGGTCACCCGTCCGAAGACCCGGTGTAGCGTCAACCCGGTGACGGATGGGCCTTCAGTAACTCCCTTGGAGGACATCTTCCCCTGATATGGGCTTCAGCGCAGCGGAGGAGCTTCCATCAAGACTCCTGCAACCCCTGGTCATAGCACAGGGAGTGTAGGGACTAGGAACCTGTACAGTGCCTCGACCTGCTTCCCCATCGTATCATGCCATTGCATTTGACTGTATGTGGAGTAGTGATGAGCCGAACACCCCCGGGTTCGGTTCGCACCAGAACCCGCGAACGGACCGAAAGTTCGAACGAACATTAGAACCCTATTAAATACAATGGATGCGAACGTTCGAATTCTAAAGTGCTAATTATAACAACTATTATGCATGTTATTGTCATAAATAGGGTTTGGGAACCCGGGTTCTGCACCAGGGGACATGTATCAATGCAAAAAGAAGTTTTAAAAACGGTCGTTTTTCGGGAGCAGTCATTTTAATGATGCATAAAGTGAAAAAAAAAAAGTCAAATATTCCTTTAAATATCGTACCTGGGGGGTGTCTAAAGTATGCCTGTGAAGTGCCACGTGTTTCCCGTGTTTAGAACTGTCCCTGCACAAAATGACACTTCTAAAGGAAAAAAAAGCCATTTAAAACTGCTTGCGGCTTTAATGTAATGTCTGGTCCCGGTAATATGGATGAAATTCTTTAAGAAAAATGGCATAGCTACCCCATGACCCCCCCCCCCCTACCCCAGCCCATTACCAGCCCCTTTGGGTCTTGTATGGATATTAAGGGGAACCCCGCACATAAAATAAAAAAGGCCCTATATACTCTGAACAGCCGTATACAGGCGGTGCATACAAGACAGGGACTGTAGGTTTGTTCTTATGTAGAATCTGTTTGTAATTTTGAACAGGTACATTGTTGAAGTGTAGCTCCAGCCCAAAAATCTATTTTTAAACTTTTTGGGAAACATAGGTAAGGGTTATCACCCCTGTAACATTTGTTTTGCTGTCTGTGCCCCTGTTCAGAACATTTCACCTCACTTTCCGTCCCAATGACAACTGTTTTTGAAATGTGGTGTTTTTCTTGAAACAAGGATTGCTGATAAAGCATCAGTACAGATGAGACCCCTTTCTCCCATATTTATTCTTACAGGAGAGAATTTTCCTTTCTAGGGGTAGATTTCCTCTCACTTCCTGTTGTCTTCTTTCGTTTGCAAGTAGGAGTCGTTTGTAAGTTGGATGTTTGAAAGTAGGGACCTGCCGTATATACTCTGCAGAAATAGGCCCCTTAGTTGTTGGTGTTGGCACAACACTGTAAGCACTCAGTTACTCTTGGTTGGTGCTGGAACGCCCTGCTGTCAACTATTATATCAGGAATTTTAATTACATATAATTGTTGAACAGTGGTAGTAAAAATTGGGGCTTTGATGGTGGTGCTGGTGCCACAACACTGTAAGCCCTGACAGTTACTCTTGGTGGGTGCAGCAATGGGCCCTGCTGTGAATTATTAGATCAAGAATTGTAATTACATGCCCCTTTTGAACAGGGGCTGAAAAATTGGGCCTTTCGTGGTGGTGGTGGTGGTGGCGTTGCCACAAGACTGTAAGCCCTCAGAGTTACTCTTGGTGGGTGCAGCAATGGACCCTGCTGTGAATTATTAGATCAAGAATTGTAATTGCATGCCCCTGTTGAACAGGGGCTGAAAAATTGGGCCTTAGGCACTGGTGGCACAACACTACAACCCCTCACAGATACTGTACTTGGAGCACAGCAATGAGCCCTGTTGCAAAGTATTGCTTCAAAAATTGTAATGACACGCCCCTGTTAAACAGGGGCTGAAAAATTGGGCCTTTGGCACTGGTGCCACAACACTCCAACCCCTCACAGATACTGTACTTGGAGCACAGCAATGAGCCCTATGGCAAATTATTGCTAAAAAAATTGTAATGACACGCCCCTGTAAAACAGGGGCTGAAAAATTGGGCCTTAGCCACTGGTGGCGGCACCCATAAACAAAAATGATCTTCCAAGCTATCATCATCAATCGTATCATTGAGGACTCGGAGGAGGAGGATAGCCAGTCAACATAACAGCACAGGCACTCAGCATCAGCATCAGTCTTGAAGGGATGTGACATGTTAAAATCAATTAGTCTGTTATATCAGCATCAGGTGTGTGGTAGCTGGTGGTGATCCAAGACTGGTTCATCTTGATGAAAGTCAGTCGATCAACCGAGTCGGTGGACAGGCGCACCCTGTGATCCGTGACAAATCCTCCAGCAGCACTGAATGTGCGTTCCGAAAGAACGCTGGATGCAGGACAGGCCAGTAGCTCAATTGCATACTGTGCAAGCTCTGGCCAGTGATCCATCCTCAAGACCCAGTAAGCCAGAGGATTTTCGGTGGGGAAGGTGTCCAAGTCTGACCTTGCCCCTAGATATTCCTGCACCATGTTTATCAGACGCTGGCGATGGTTGCTGGAACCGATCATACTTTGGGGCTGCGGACTAAAGAATTGTCTGAACGCATCGGTCAGACGGCCACCTTCCCCACCGCTCCTTCTTTGACTGGCCGAAGCCTCAGCAACTCGTTGTCCAGGACCAGGAGTTTGTAACCTCCCAGTCTCTGGGAACGCGTTGCACAGACCTTTCTGCAAGGCCTCCCGGAGTTGTCTCATCCTCTGCTCCCTCTGCGACGGTAACATAAGGTCCGCAACCTTACCCTTGTACCGTGGATCAAGGAGAGTGGCCAGCCAGTAATGGTCCCTCTCCTTGATCCGAAGAATACGAGGATCCTTCCGCAGACTTTGCAGGATCAGGGAGGCCATGCAGCGTAGGTTTGCTGAGGCATTCGCTCCGGAGTCCTCTGGGTCACTAAGGACGACATGATCCGCAGCCACCTCCTCCCAGCCACGTACAAGTCCACTGGTTTCTTGGGACTGTAAATCATCCCTAAAAGACTGCTGCTGATGATGCTGAGTGCCAGCCTCCACCTCCATGCTGACACAATCCTCCTCCTCCTCCTCCTCCTCCTCCTCCTCTTCCTGTGCGATGGGTGGGACAGAAGGAACACTGTCTGGGTAAAGGGGGCCTTGAGAGGCAAGGAAGTCCTCCTCTTCCTGCCTCTGTTCTGCCTCAAGTGCCCTGTCCATTATTCCACGCAGCGTGTGCTCCAACAGGTGGACAAGAGGTACAGTGTCACTGATGCATGCACTGTCACTGCTCACCATCCTTGTGGCCTCCTCAAATGGTGCCAGGACAGTGCATGCATCCCTGATCATGCCCCACTGGCGTGGAGAAAAAAAACCAAGCTCCCCTGACCCTGTCCTGGTGCCGTAGTCGCACAGGTACTCATTGATGGCCCTCTGCTGCGTGTGCAGCCGCTGCAGCATGGCCAACGTTGAGTTCCACCTGGTGGGCATGTCACATATAAGGCGGTTCTTGGGCAGGTTCAACTCCTTTTGCAGCTCAGCCAGGCGAGCACTGGCATTATAAGATCTGCGGAAATGCACACAGACTTTCCTGGCCTGCCTCAGGACATCCTGTAAGCCCGGGTACCTGCCCAAGAACCGCTGCACCACCAGGTTAAGGACGTGAGCCACACAGGGCACATGGGTCAGTTGTCCCTGTCGGAGGGCGGAGAGGAGGTTGGTGCCATTGTCGCAAACCACCATTCCTGGCTTAAGCTGGCGTGGCGTCAACCACCTCTCGGCCTGGCCCTGCAGAGCAGACAGGACCTCTGCCCCAGTGTGGCTTCTGTCCCCCAAACACACCAGCGCAAGCACGGCATGGCATCTTTTTGCCTGCGTACTTGCGTAGCCCCGTGAACGGCTACGGAGCACCGCTGGTTCATAGGACAAACCACAGGAAGAGGCCATGGAGGAAGAAGAAGAGGAGGGGGTGGAGGAGAGAGGTGTGTCACAACCAGTAGTAGCATTTTGGAGGCGTGGCGGTGGGACAACCTCCAACACTACTGCACCTTGTCCTGCATCCTTCCCAGCTGCCAAAAGAGTGACCCAATGGGCCGTGAAAGAAAGGTAACGTCCCTGTCCATGCCTGCTGGACCATGAGTCAGCGGTAATATGCACCTTACCGCTGACCGCCCTGTCCAGCGAGGCCAAGACATTGCCTTCCACATGCCGGTAGAGAGCCGGAATAGCCTTCCGTGAGAAAAAGTGGCGTTTGGGAACCTGCCACTGAGGAACCGCACATTGCACAAACTCACGGAAGGGGGCCGAGTCTACCAACTGAAAAGGCAGCAGTTGAAGCGCTAGCAATTTAGCCAAGCTAGCATTCAACCGCTGGGCATGTGGATGGCTGGGAGTGAACTTCTTTCGACGGTCCAGCAGCTGGGGCAGGGAAATTTGCCTGCTAGAATCGGACGTCGGTGTACTGCTAGCAGAGTGGCCGCAAGTACTTGGCTGTGACACACCTAATTCTACACCTTCATTCCTCTCAGTGCATGTTTCAGAGAGGACTGAAGTTATAGTGGGGTTGGAGATCCCAGCTGATGCGGTGCAAGGAGAGGTCCGCTTTGTTCTTTGGTGTGGGTCTTTCAGGTAGGCTTGCCAACGAGCTGCATGGCAGGTCAACATATGTCTGGTCAGGCATGTGGTACCCAAGCGGCTGATGTTTTGGCCACGCGATATACGCTTGAGACATATGTTGCAAACAGCAGCTGTGCGATCTGATGCACTAGCCTCAAAAAAGGCCCACACCAAAGAACTTTTTGAATGACGGGCAGAGGCAGCGCCCTGCACAGGCGGAGCTCTGCGGTGTGATTCCGTCGGTGTACTGCCCTTACGCTGGCCACCAAAGGGCATCCTGCCTCGTTGGAGATGTGCCTCCTCCTCATCCTCCTCCTCCTCCTCTCTCCTATTAGGCACCCACGTGGAGTCAGTGACCTCATCATCACCTCCCTCCTCATCACTGGAGCCAATCTGGCAGTATGCTGCAGCTGCTGGAACATGACTGCCAGATTGGTGTCCTTCTTGAGCATCCCCTCTGTCTGCTCTCACGCTACTGCCTTCCTCTAGCTGGGTTTCATCATCAGACCCTTCGAAACGCTGGGCATCCTCCTGGAGCATGTACCCAACACTGTGCTGAAACAGTTCGGGGGACTCCTCAGGAGGAGGACATGGTGGGTCTAGGGAAGGAGTGACTGATGATGAGTCTGACATTGATACCAGGGAAGAGGACGCTTTGGCAGCTGCTTTTCCAGTACCCTGAGCCTGGGTGAGAGAGGATGAGGAGGAGGAGGAGGGCTTGGTCATCCACTCTACCAAGTCTTCGGCATGATGTGGCTCAACATGTCCAGCTGCCGAAAAGAAGGACAAGCGTGTCCCATGACCATGTGCTGATGACAATGCACCGCGTCCACGACCAGCACTGTTGCCCCCAGACACAGAGCCTGCTTGCCCTCTTTTATTGCCTCCTGACTGTCTGCCTCTCCTTGTTTGCCTTCCAGACATTCTAATAGATGGCCTGCAGGGAGATGGGAAAAAGCAATAAGGGCTACCTTCAGGTGTCCTTCTCTGTCCCTTGAAACAAGGACTTTGACAGTGAAAGAAACTGACACACTCTCCCTACCTACAGTTTTCTGTCCCTAGAAAAAATGTTTTTTTTAAGCACAATTTAGCACAAGGAGAATTCACTCACTGTCCTTCCAGGTCCCTGGAAACAAGGACTTTGACAGTGAAAGAAACTGACACACTCTCCCTACCTACAGTTTTCTGTCCCTAGAAAAAATGTTTTTTTTAAGCACAATTTAGCACAAGGAGAATTCACTCACTGTCCTTCCAGGTCCCTGGAAACAAGGACTTTGACAGTGAAAGAAACTGACACACTCTCCCTACCTACAGTTTTCTGTCCCTAGAAAAAATGTTTTTTTTAAGCACAATTTAGCACAAGGAGAATTCACTCACTGTCCTTCCAGGTCCCTGGAAACAAGGACTTTGACAGTGAAAGAAACTGACACACTCTCCCTACCTACAGTTTTCTGTCCCTAGAAAAAATGTTTTTTTTAAGCACAATTTAGCACAAGGAGAATTCACTCACTGTCCTTCCAGGTCCCTGGAAACAAGGACTTTGACAGTGAAAGAAACTGACACACTCTCCCTACCTACAGTTTTCTGTCCCTAGAAAAAATGTTTTTTTTAAGCACAATTTAGCACAAGGAGAATTCACTCACTGTCCTTCCAGGTCCCTGGAAACAAGGACTTTGACAGTGAAAGAAACTGACACACTCTCCCTACCTACAGTTTTCTGTCCCTAGAAAAAATGTTTTTTTTAAGCACAATTTAGCACAAGGAGAATTCACTCACTGTCCTTCCAGGTCCCTGGAAACAAGGACTTTGACAGTGAAAGAAACTGACACACTCTCCCTACCTACAGTTTTCTGTCCCTAGAAAAAATGTTTTTTTTAAGCACAATTTAGCACAAGGAGAATTCACTCACTGTCCTTCCAGGTCCCTGGAAACAAGGACTTTGACAGTGAAAGAAACTGACACACTCTCCCTACCTACAGTTTTCTGTCCCTAGAAAAAATGTTTTTTTTAAGCACAATTTAGCACAAGGAGAATTCACTCACTGTCCTTCCAGGTCCCTGGAAACAAGGACTTTGACAGTGAAAGAAACTGACACACTCTCCCTACCTACAGTTTTCTGTCCCTAGAAAAAATGTTTTTTTTAAGCACAATTTAGCACAAGGAGAATTCACTCACTGTCCTTCCAGGTCCCTGGAAACAAGGACTTTGACAGTGAAAGAAACTGACACACTCTCCCTACCTACAGTTTTCTGTCCCTAGAAAAAATGTTTTTTTTAAGCACAATATAGCACAAGCACAAAACACACTGACACTCTCCCTACCTATCCTTCTCTTTCCCTAAACTAAAGGAATCCAGGTTAAGCAAGAAAGAAATAAAAGTCACTGTCCCTGCCTATGCTGCTCTATCCCTGCTCCGGAACACACTACACTAGGCCGCCGTGCTGGCGGCCTTTTATAGTGTGGGGCGTGTACTAAACACCCTCAGCAATAATTGGCCACAGGCATCCTGCCTGTGGCCAATCATTGCTCTCCTCGCTGCCGGCGCTGTGATTGGCCAAGCATGCGGGGTCACAGCGCCTGGATGACACTGCGATGGCGTAGTGCATTGTGGGCCGTTCGCGTCACTCGAATTTGGCGCGAACGGCCCAAATCGTTCGATCTTCGTCGAACGATCGAACAGCCGATGTTCGAGTCGAACGTATGTTCGACTCGAACACGAAGCTCATCCCTAATGTGGAGATACGCAATAAACCTGAGTTTGGACTTTGATGGGTGTATGGACTCTGTTGATGGGAACAAAGGGAGATTCCGGCACGGAAGGACTGACCCTCATAACCAGCACACATTTGGCCCGAGGAAAAGATTGATATTGGCCTTCACCTCACCCACATGCATGGGGAGGACATGGGCCGTAGCGCACCTCACTCTGTCGCTCGACATACCCCTAGCTAAAGAGGTCGGGGTGAGGAGGTCGCTACATATATATATATATATATATATTGTGACAGCAGGAAGGTAAAGTCACCTGGTTGCATCCAGGGGGGTAGATATATTTCGCCCAGATTCAGGCTTTACGCCGACTTATACAACTAGGTGGAGAGTTGTATAAGCCCAGCTAAGGCTAGTGGGCTCATGGATGACTCATACCTCTAGGGAGAGGGCTGGGCGTCGTGAGGCAGGGAGTTGATGAGACCAGCTGAAGCTTGTCAGCTCATTTAGGCCTCTATAAGAACTCCCAGCTTCATTAGATGTTAGCTCATGCCTGGACCCAGACCTGTGTGGACTGTCTAGGGAGAGTGAACCCCTGTGCGGTGAGACAAAAGCCTGTGTGGCTATTTGCTTGGACATTTAAAACCAGGGACTTAGGGACTAGGACAGCACTAGGCTGATCCCAGTTGTTAGTTAGGAAACCTGTATGTTTAGTCAGAGGTCAAGTTGACCAGGATTTATTTTGTTTATATGTTTCTTTTGGCTTTGCTGTGTTTTGTCACTGTAAATAGAAAATAAACCGCACCTTTTTTTTTTTGATTTTGAAAACCACAACCTCCGTTTGCTGGGCCTGTTTTTGTGTGGGGAACCCATCCCGGGGGTCACACACACCCGCTGCCGAGCTAACCCCCTCACAGTTGGTGGAGAACCAGTGGCAGTTTTTTTTAAGCCAGCATGGAGGAGATACTGAAGCAGCTGGCTCTAGCAAATGCCAATCAACAGCAGACAAATGCAGGTTTGCAAAAGAGCCTTGCAGCTCAACAACAGAACTTCGCAGCCCAGCAGCAAGCTCATCAACAGAGCCTTGCAGCCCAGCAGCAAGCTCACCAACAGAGTCTGGAAGCTCAGCAACAAGCCCAGCAGCAATCTGAGGCCCGCTTCATAGACCTGTTACAGAAGCAAGAGCAGAGACTACAACAAATGGAAGCAGTAATGCAGCAACGTCCGCAGACCAGTGAGGAAAGCCGTCCCACTAATACCGCGTCCTTTGGGGTGAGTCGTTTATTGACAAAAATGACTGGAGAGGATGATCCAGAGGTATTTTTGACCACATTTGAAAGGAATGCTGAAAGAGAAAAGTGGCCTGAGGAGCAGTGGGCTGGACTGGTGGCTCCTCTGTTAACTGGTGAATCGCAGAAGGCTTACTATGACCTAGAGCCTGACCAAGCAAAAGACTATGTGATGCTAAAAGCTGAGATATTGGCAAGGCTGGGTGTCACCCAGGCTGTCCGGGCTCAGCGTGTGCATAACTGGACTTTCCAGCTTGGAAAACCCCCCAGGTCTCAAATGTATGATCTCATTCACCTGAGCAGAAAGTGGCTACAGCCAGAGACTTTGTCCGCACCAAAGATTGTGGAACGTGTTGTAATGGATCGGTTTTTGAGAGCTCTTCCTACTGCCATCCAAAACTGGGTAAGCCATGGAGACCCAGAGACGGCCGATGGTCTTGTGGATCGTGTGGAGAAATACTTGGCTACAGAGAACCTGACGGCCTCTTCCAGAGACACTCGGACTTTCCACCCTAAGACCAGACCATCCCCAGGGGCGGATAAGAGGATTCCAAGGGGTAAGGGTGGAGAGAGTGAGAGGGTGGGAGCTCTACCCCAAGTTTGGCGAGAACAGCCTGGGAAATCAGCGGCTCAAGAGGCGGCAAGAAGGATCGTTTGCTACCGCTGCCGGCAAGCGGGACATATTGCAGCCAATTGCCCGGTTGTGGAGGAACCCATGCAGTGTGACTTTCTGACGGGCAGACGTCAGTCGCTGTGTGCGACAGTCGCATGCACTGCCATTCGAGGAATTGAGAAACATTTATGCAAAATGTGTGTTAATGGTAGAAATGTTGTGGTATTGCTGGATTCAGGTAGCCTTGTGACCCTGATAAAGGCTGAGTTAGTTAAAACAGAGGTCTCTGGGAATAGCAAGGTAGCTGTTATTTGTGTGCATGGGGACACCCGAGAGTATCCAGTGACTACAGTGTGTTTCGAGACCCCCAAAGGTACCCTCTCTCATCCAGTGGGCTTAGTATCTCAGTTACCGTATGACGCCATTGTGGGAAGGGATTTTCCGAAGTTCTGGGAACTGTGGGATGATCCTGAGCCCCCCACTGGTGCCCCTATGTACCAGGAATGTGATAGCCAGAACTCCCCTGAGAGTGGTGAGGACTCTCCGGAATTTCCCTTATCAGTATTGGCAGGGGAGACTCAAGAAACTGGAGAGGAGCCCACCTCCTCAGACGAAAACCTACCGTCTGTGGAGTTTTCTGATCTTGAGGTTCACAGGGAAAACTTTGCCACAGAACAGTTGAAAGACCCCGCCCTAATAAAGGCACGCGAAAACGTAGTGAAAATAGATGGCGAGTTAGTGAACCCAGATAATACCTGCACTTACCCATACTTCAGCGTAGAGAAGGACCTACTGTATCGGGTGGCAAAAAGGGCAGAAGAAACCGTTGAGCAGCTTGTGGTGCCCAAACCTTACAGGAAGTTGGTGTTGGAGTTGGCCCATGGGCACATTCTTGGAGGTCATCTGGGGACAGAGAAAACCCGAGAGAGGGTATTACAGAGATTCTATTGGCCGGGGGTGATGAAGGACATAGAAAATTATTGTTCCTCCTGCCCTGTGTGTCAGAGGTCGGCCCCGATGCCACATTTCCGTAGCCCGCTGGTCCCTCTACCCATCATTGAGGTCCCGTTTGAGAGGATCGCCATGGATTTGGTAGGTCCTATAATCAAGTCCGCTAGGGGGCACCAGTACATATTAGTTATAATGGACTATGCCACCCGTTATCCAGAAGTGATCCCTCTCCGAAATACCTCGGCCAAAACCATAGCCAAAGAGCTATCTCTTGTGTTTAGCCGGGTGGGTATTTGTAAAGAACTGCTTACGGACCAAGGTACACCCTTTATGTCCCGGGTTATGAAGGAGCTGTGTAAATTGTTCAAAGTGACGCAATTACGTACATCTGTGTATCACCCCCAAACCGATGGGCTGGTTGAAAGATTCAACAAAACCCTAAAACAAATGTTGAAGAAAGTGGTGGATAGAGATGGAAAGGATTGGGACTGTCTACTTCCTTATCTGATGTTTGCTATTAGGGAGGTGCCCCAATCCTCTACGGGATTCTCCCCCTTTGAGTTACTGTATGGGAGACACCCAAGAGGGCTGTTGGATATTGCCAAGGAAACTTGGGAAAGTGAGAGTTCTCCCCACAGGAGTGTGATTGAGCATGTCGCCCTGATGCAAGACCGAATTGCACAGGTAATGCCCATCGTGAAGGAACATTTGGCCCAAGCGCAGTTAGCACAGCAGAGAGTGTACAACCGTGGAGCCAAGACCCGTACCTTTTCCCCGGGGGATAGGATACTGGTACTTGTCCCTACGGTTGAAAGTAAATTCCTTGCCAAATGGCAAGGCCCCTACGAGATAATGGAAAAAGTGAGCGAAGTGAATTACAAGGTCAGACAACCAGGAAGGCGAAAGCCCGAACAGATCTATCACGTTAATCTGTTGAAAGCCTGGAGGGATAGAGAGTCCCTAGTCGCAGACACTTGGTCACCAGCTCAAACTGGTTGCGTGATTCCTGAGGTTGGAATAGCAGCCACCTTGTCACAACCCCAACAACAGGAGGTTAAGGAGTTTGTGCTTCGCAACAAGGAGGTAGAGCATGACATCATTACCCCGCCCGGTGAAAGGGTGAAGTTAAAACCCTATCGGATCCCAGAGGCCCGACGGGAGGCAATACGGGAGGAAGTACAGAAAATGCTGAACTTAGGGGTGATAGAGGAGTCCCAAAGTGATTGGTCTAGTCCCATTGTGTTGGTGCCTAAACCGGATGGGAGCTGGCGATTTTGTAACGATTTTCGTCAGTTGAACAAAGTTACAAAATTTGACACCTACCCCATGCCACGTATAGATGAGTTGATCGACCGGCTGGGAACAGCCCGATACATGACGACTCTTGACCTCACAAAAGGGTATTGGCAAATCCCCCTGGCCAAATTGGCCAAAGAGAAAACCGCATTTGTAACCCCAGACGGGGCGTTCCAATATAAAAGAATGCCGTTCGGGTTACAGAATGCGCCGGCCACATTCCAGCGGAAAATGGACCAGATGCTGAGGCCCCATCGGAAGTATGCTGCGGCTTACCTGGATGACGTAATTGTCCATAGCACAGATTGGGCCTCACATCTGCCAAAAGTGCAAGCAGTCCTGGACTCTGTTCGGGAAGCGGGGTTTACGGCTAACCCCAAGAAGTGTACCATTGGGCAGGAGGAGGCCAAATATCTTGGGTACACCATTGGGAGGGGAGTAATAAAACCCCAACTCAACAAAGTCGAGGCCATCCAGAGTTGGCCACGTCCCAACAGCAAGAAGCAGGTACGAGCCTTTCTGGGAATCGCTGGGTATTATCGGCGATTCATTCCCCACTTTGCTTCTAAGGCTGTGCCCCTAACCAACCTGACGAAGGGGAAAGGGTCGGTCATGATTAAATGGACCCCCGAGGCTGAGGCAGCATTCCAATTCTTGAAACAAGCCTTATGTAGCCAGCCAGTGTTGTACTCACCCGACTTCTCTAAAGACTTTGTCGTACAAAGTGATGCGTCAGATGTGGGGTTAGGAGCAGTATTGTCCCAGGTCTGGAACGGAGAAGAGCACCCAGTCATTTACCTCAGCAGGAAGTTGAAGTCCCATGAGGTAAATTACGCCACCGTTGAAAAGGAGTGTTTAGCGGTGAAGTGGGCTCTAGATTCCCTTCGGTACTACCTGCTAGGTAGGCACTTTGACATGGTTACGGATCACGCTCCGTTAAAGTGGATGGCTCAAAACAAGGAAACAAATAGAAGAGTGAATAGGTGGTTCCTGGCCCTCCAGGAATTCAACTTCACAGTAAAGCATCGCCCTGGCGTTCAAATGGGGAATGTGGATGCTTTGTCTCGAGTACATGAATGCCTGATTGCTGGTGTTCCAACCCCGAGGTTAAAACAAGAGGGGGGGGTATGTGACAGCAGGAAGGTAAAGTCACCTGGTTGCATCCAGGGGGGTAGATATATTTCGCCCAGATTCAGGCTTTACGCCGACTTATACAACTAGGTGGAGAGTTGTATAAGCCCAGCTAAGGCTAGTGGGCTCATGGATGACTCATACCTCTAGGGAGAGGGCTGGGCGTCGTGAGGCAGGGAGTTGATGAGACCAGCTGAAGCTTGTCAGCTCATTTAGGCCTCTATAAGAACTCCCAGCTTCATTAGATGTTAGCTCATGCCTGGACCCAGACCTGTGTGGACTGTCTAGGGAGAGTGAACCCCTGTGCGGTGAGACAAAAGCCTGTGTGGCTATTTGCTTGGACATTTAAAACCAGGGACTTAGGGACTAGGACAGCACTAGGCTGATCCCAGTTGTTAGTTAGGAAACCTGTATGTTTAGTCAGAGGTCAAGTTGACCAGGATTTATTTTGTTTATATGTTTCTTTTGGCTTTGCTGTGTTTTGTCACTGTAAATAGAAAATAAACCGCACCTTTTTTTTTTGATTTTGAAAACCACAACCTCCGTTTGCTGGGCCTGTTTTTGTGTGGGGAACCCATCCCGGGGGTCACACACACCCGCTGCCGAGCTAACCCCCTCACAATATATATATATTGTGAGGGGGTTAGCTCGGCAGCGGGTGTGTGTGACCCCCGAGATGGGCTCCCCACACAAAAACAGGCCCAGCAAACGGAGGTTGTGGTTTTCAAAATCAAAAAGGTGCGGTTTATTTTCTATTTACAGTGACAAAACACAGCAAAGCAAAAGAAACATAAACAAAATAAATCCTGGTCAACTTGACCTCTGACTAAACATACAGGTTTCCTAACTAACAACTGGGATCAGCCTAGTGCTGTCCTAGTCCCTAAGTCCCTGGTTTTAAATGTCCAAGCAAATAGCCACACAGGCTTTGTCTCACCGCACAGGGGTTCACTCTCCCTAGACAGTCCACACAGGTCTGGTTCCAGGCATGAGCTAACATCTAATGAAGCTGGGAGTTCTTATAGAGGCCTAAATGAGCTGACAAGCTTCAGCTGGTCTCATCAACTCCCTGTCTGTACGACGCCCCACACTCTCCCTAGAGGTATGAGTCATCCATGAGCCCACTAGCCTTATACAACTCTCCACCTAGTTGTATAAGTCGGCGTAAAGCCTGAATCTGGGCGAAATATATCTACCCCCCTGGATGCAACCAGGTGACTTTACCTTCCTGCTGTCACATACCCCCCCCTCTTGTTTTAACCTCGGGGTTGGAACACCAGCAATCAGGCATTCATGTACTCGAGACAAAGCATCCACATTCCCCATTTGAACGCCAGGGCGATGCTTTACTGTGAAGTTGAATTCCTGGAGGGCCAGGAACCACCTATTCACTCTTCTATTTGTTTCCTTGTTTTGAGCCATCCACTTTAACGGAGCGTGATCCGTAACCATGTCAAAGTGCCTACCTAGCAGGTAGTACCGAAGGGAATCTAGAGCCCACTTCACCGCTAAACACTCCTTTTCAACGGTGGCGTAATTTACCTCATGGGACTTCAACTTCCTGCTGAGGTAAATGACTGGGTGCTCTTCTCCGTTCCAGACCTGGGACAATACTGCTCCTAACCCCACATCTGACGCATCACTTTGTACGACAAAGTCTTTAGAGAAGTCGGGTGAGTACAACACTGGCTGGCTACATAAGGCTTGTTTCAAGAATTGGAATGCTGCCTCAGCCTCGGGGGTCCATTTAATCATGACCGACCCTTTCCCCTTCGTCAGGTTGGTTAGGGGCACAGCCTTAGAAGCAAAGTGGGGAATGAATCGCCGATAATACCCAGCGATTCCCAGAAAGGCTCGTACCTGCTTCTTGCTGTTGGGACGTGGCCAACTCTGGATGGCCTCGACTTTGTTGAGTTGGGGTTTTATTACTCCCCTCCCAATGGTGTACCCAAGATATTTGGCCTCCTCCTGCCCAATGGTACACTTCTTGGGGTTAGCCGTAAACCCCGCTTCCCGAACAGAGTCCAGGACTGCTTGCACTTTTGGCAGATGTGAGGCCCAATCTGTGCTATGGACAATTATGTCATCCAGGTAAGCCGCAGCATACTTCCGATGGGGCCTCAGCATCTGGTCCATTTTCCGCTGGAATGTGGCCGGCGCATTCTGTAACCCGAACGGCATTCTTTTATATTGGAACGCCCCGTCTGGGGTTACAAATGCGGTTTTCTCTTTGGCCGACTTGGCCAGGGGGATTTGCCAATACCCTTTTGTGAGGTCAAGAGTCGTCATGTATCGGGCTGTTCCCAGCCGGTCGATCAACTCATCTATACGTGGCATGGGGTAGGTGTCAAATTTTGTAACTTTGTTCAACTGTCGAAAATCGTTACAAAATCGCCAGCTCCCATCCGGTTTAGGCACCAACACAATGGGACTAGACCAATCACTTTGGGACTCCTCTATCACCCCTAAGTTCAGCATTTTCTGTACTTCCTCCCGTATTGCCTCCCGTCGGGCCTCTGGGATCCGATAGGGTTTTAACTTCACCCTTTCACCGGGCGGGGTAATGATGTCATGCTCTACCCCAGATGTTTGTCCCGGCAGCTCAGAGAATACCTCCTTGTTGCGAAGCACAAACTCCTTAACCTCCTGTTGTTGGGGTTGTGACAAGGTGGCTGCTATTCCAACCTCCGGAATCACGCAACCAGTTTGAGCTGGTGACCAAGTGTCTGCGACTAGGGACTCTCTATCCCTCCAGGCTTTCAACAGATTAACGTGATAGATCTGTTCGGGCTTTCGCCTTCCTGGTTGTCTGACCTTGTAATTCACTTCGCTCACTTTTTCCATTATCTCGTAGGGGCCTTGCCATTTGGCAAGGAATTTACTTTCAACCGTAGGGACAAGTACCAGTATCCTATCCCCCGGGGAAAAGGTACGGGTCTTGGCTGCACGGTTGTACACTCTCTGCTGTGCTAACTGCGCTTGGGCCAAATGTTCCTTCACGATGGGCATTACCTGTGCAATTCGGTCTTGCATCAGGGCGACATGCTCAATCACACTCCTGTGGGGAGAACTCTCACTTTCCCAAGTTTCCTTGGCAATATCCAACAGCCCTCTTGGGTGTCTCCCATACAGTAACTCAAAGGGGGAGAATCCCGTAGAGGATTGGGGCACCTCCCTAATAGCAAACATCAGATAAGGAAGTAGACAGTCCCAATCCTTTCCATCTCTATCCACCACTTTCTTCAACATTTGTTTTAGGGTTTTGTTGAACCTTTCAACCAGCCCATCGGTTTGGGGGTGATACACAGATGTACGTAATTGCGTCACTTTGAACAATTTACACAGCTCCTTCATAACCCGGGACATAAAGGGTGTACCTTGGTCCGTAAGCAGTTCTTTACAAATACCCACCCGGCTAAACACAAGAGATAGCTCTTTGGCTATGGTTTTGGCCGAGGTATTTCGGAGAGGGATCGCTTCTGGATAACGGGTGGCATAGTCCATTATAACTAATATGTACTGGTGCCCCCTAGCGGACTTGATTATAGGACCTACCAAATCCATGGCGATCCTCTCAAACGGGACCTCAATGATGGGTAGAGGGACCAGCGGGCTACGGAAATGTGGCATCGGGGCCGACCTCTGACACACAGGGCAGGAGGAACAATAATTTTCTATGTCCTTCATCACCCCCGGCCAATAGAATCTCTGTAATACCCTCTCTCGGGTTTTCTCTGTCCCCAGATGACCTCCAAGAATGTGCCCATGGGCCAACTCCAACACCAACTTCCTGTAAGGTTTGGGCACCACAAGCTGCTCAACGGTTTCTTCTGCCCTTTTTGCCACCCGATACAGTAGGTCCTTCTCTACGCTGAAGTATGGGTAAGTGCAGGTATTATCTGGGTTCACTAACTCGCCATCTATTTTCACTACGTTTTCCCGTGCCTTTATTAGGGCGGGGTCTTTCAACTGTTCTGTGGCAAAGTTTTCCCTGTGAACCTCAAGATCAGAAAACTCCACAGACGGTAGGTTTTCGTCTGAGGAGGTGGGCTCCTCTCCAGTTTCTTGAGTCTCCCCTGCCAATACTGATAAGGGAAATTCCGGAGAGTCCTCACCACTCTCAGGGGAGTTCTGGCTATCACATTCCTGGTACATAGGGGCACCAGTGGGGGGCTCAGGATCATCCCACAGTTCCCAGAACTTCGGAAAATCCCTTCCCACAATGGCGTCATGCGGTAACTGAGATACTAAGCCCACTGGATGAGAGAGGGTACCTTTGGGGGTCTCGAAACACACTGTAGTCACTGGATACTCTCGGGTGTCCCCATGCACACAAATAACAGCTACCTTGCTATTCCCAGAGACCTCTGTTTTAACTAACTCAGCCTTTATCAGGGTCACAAGGCTACCTGAATCCAGCAATACCACAACATTTCTACCATTAACACACATTTTGAATAAATGTTTCTCAGTTCCTCGAATGGCAGTGCATGCGACTGTCGCACACAGCGACTGACGTCTGCCCGTCAGAAAGTCACACTGCATGGGTTCCTCCACAACCGGGCAATTGGCTGCAATATGTCCCGCTTGCCGGCAGCGGTAGCAAACGATCCTTCTTGCGGCCTCTTGAGCCGCTGATTTCCCAGGCTGTTCTCGCCAAACTTGGGGTAGAGCTCCCACCCTCTCACTCTCTCCACCCTCACCCCTTGGAATCCTCTTATCTGCCCCTGGGGATGGTCTGGTCTTAGGGTGGAAAGTCCGAGTGTCTCTGGAAGAGGCCGTCAGGTTCTCTGTAGCCAAGTATTTCTCCACACGATCCACAAGACCATCGGCCGTCTCTGGGTCTCCATGGCTTACCCACTTTTGGATGGCAGTAGGAAGAGCTCTCAAAAAACGATCCATTACAACACGTTCCACAATCTTTGGTGCGGACAAAGTCTCTGGCTGTAGCCACTTTCTGCTCAGGTGAATGAGATCATACATTTGAGACCTGGGGGGTTTTCCAAGCTGGAAAGTCCAGTTATGCACACGCTGAGCCCGGACAGCCTTGGTGACACCCAGCCTTGCCAATATTTCAGCTTTTAGCATCGCATAGTCTTTTGCTTGGTTAGGCTCTAGGTCATAGTAAGCTTTCTGCGATTCACCAGTTAACAGAGGAGCCACCAGTCCAGCCCACTGCTCCTCAGGCCACTTTTCTCTTTCAGCGGTCCTTTCAAATGTGGTCAAAAATACCTCTGGATCATCCTCTCCAGTCATTTTTGTCAATAAACGACTCACCCCAAAGGACGCGGTATTAGTGGGACGGCTTTCCTCACTGGTCTGCGGACGTTGCTGCATTGCTGCTTCCATCTGTTGTTGTAGTCTCTGCTCTTGCTTCTGTAACAGGTCTATGAAGCGGGCCTCAGATTGCTGCTGGGCTTGTTGCTGAGCCTCCAGACTCTGTTGCAAAGTTGCGTTTGTCTGCTGCTGGGCTGCAAGGCTCTGTTGATGAGCTTGCTGCTGGGCTGCAAGGCTCTGTTGATGAGCTTGCTGCTGGGCTGCGAAGTTCTGTTGTTGAGCTGCAAGGCTCTTTTGCAAACCTGCATTTGTCTGCTGTTGATTGGCATTTGCTAGAGCCAGCTGCTTCAGTATCTCCTCCATGCTGGCTTAAAAAAAAACTGCCTGCATTCTCCACCAACTGTGAGGGGGTTAGCTCGGCAGCGGGTGTGTGTGACCCCCGAGATGGGCTCCCCACACAAAAACAGGCCCAGCAAACGGAGGTTGTGGTTTTCAAAATCAAAAAGGTGCGGTTTATTTTCTATTTACAGTGACAAAACACAGCAAAGCAAAAGAAACATAAACAAAATAAATCCTGGTCAACTTGACCTCTGACTAAACATACAGGTTTCCTAACTAACAACTGGGATCAGCCTAGTGCTGTCCTAGTCCCTAAGTCCCTGGTTTTAAATGTCCAAGCAAATAGCCACACAGGCTTTGTCTCACCGCACAGGGGTTCACTCTCCCTAGACAGTCCACACAGGTCTGGTTCCAGGCATGAGCTAACATCTAATGAAGCTGGGAGTTCTTATAGAGGCCTAAATGAGCTGACAAGCTTCAGCTGGTCTCATCAACTCCCTGTCTGTACGACGCCCCACACTCTCCCTAGAGGTATGAGTCATCCATGAGCCCACTAGCCTTATACAACTCTCCACCTAGTTGTATAAGTCGGCGTAAAGCCTGAATCTGGGCGAAATATATCTACCCCCCTGGATGCAACCAGGTGACTTTACCTTCCTGCTGTCACAATATATATATATATATATTTTGTCCCTCAGTTTAGGGAAGTCGGGACTGACATGCGGGAATGAAATTGTGCGAGTTCAGCTGAACTCGCACTATTTAATTCCTGCAGTCAGTGTGAACCTGGGATAAATGTCAGTTAATAACAACATTTGTAATATATAACTAAAGCAGAATATCAAATTAATGGCAAAACTCTTATGCCGCGTACACACGACCGTTTTTCATCACAAGAAAAATGCAATTTTTTTAATTGGTCATTAAAAACGATCGTGTGTAGGCTCCAGAGCATTTTTCTCAACGAGAAAAATGGCCATTAAAAATTTAGAACATGCTCTATTTTTTCTCGTCGTTTTTCACGTTGTCGTTTTTCTCGTCGTGAAAAACAGCCGTGTGTACACTTTAATGACGGGAAAAAACGTGCATGCTCAGAAGCAAGTTATGAGACTGGAGCGCTCGTTCTGGTAAAACTAGCGTTCATAATAGAGATAGCACATTTGTCATGCTGTAACGGACTGAAAAGCACAGAGACTGAAAACACCAAACTTTTACTAACACGCGGTAACACGAAATCTGCAAAAGCAGCCCAAAGGGTGGCGCCATCCGAATGGAACTTCCCCTTTATAGCGCCGTCGTACGTGTTGTCATACGTGTTGTACGTCACCACGCTTTGCTCAAGCATTTTTTTTCACGATAGTGTGTATGCAAGGCAGGCTTGAGAAGAATCACGTCGAGAAAAACTTGTTTTTTTTTCCATAACATTAAAAACGGTCGTGTGTACGCGGCATTATATTTAAAAAAAAAACACACATATATAAAGAATGGGAAAAATAGCAGGATGTTAAATACCCAATGGATATTCTTAATACTCTTAACTGAAGCATCTGCCAATAACAGCTGTGGTTTGATTGAAAGGGAAATAAAAAATTACTCCATCAAAGTTTCCTGTTGAGCTATTTATTTAGCCAACAGCAGAATGTGCATTATTCTTACAGTGAAGCATTTTGTGTGAAACACATCAAGGTTTCTTCATTGATATCGATTTACTCGTGCATAGCAGTACATTTTTACACTGAACGTAAGGTTAAACAAGGAAATTAAGCATTTTTATTATACCAAAGTTTTGCTGGATTTATCACCACCAGGCAAGGTCTGAAAGCCAAGATCGTTGAAGCGTTTATCGTGTAAAGCCATCTCACTTGCGTCAGAAATGTATTTATTATTCCTTGTATACCTAACCTTAACTAAGCAGTGCCTGTTGTTTCTAAGGAATATGTCCTTACCCTATGAAAGGTTCAGCAGCTCAGCAAGAGTCAGTTGGATATTTGAAATACTAGACCATGCCTGTGTACATTTTATGCTGTATACCTATGTAAGATGGAGGTACAGTATTTGTTTCACTGCTATTATTTGGTACTGAGAAAATCATTTCTTTAATCACTTAAAGCGGAGTTCCACCCAAAAATTGAACTTCCACTTTAAGAGCAGGTGACCCCCTGACATGCCACATTTGGCATGTAATTTTTTTGGGGGGGAGCGGAAATCGGTGCAGCGCCGCAAAATCAGTGTCACACTGTTGGAAAAAGTGCCATTGCCTCCAATAGGCTGCGACTTGTCATGCAATTTGATATCTCAAATCAAATGACAAATCGCTCGGGGGCGTGGCCACGGCATGAAGGAGTGAGGACGTGTGGATGATGAGCTCCGTCTGACCACCGGACATACAACACCCGCAGCAGCCTTTCTAACGGGAATCTTCGGTCCTCGGCATGCCTCCAAAGCAGCGGAAGACATCCCTGCAGCCTCAGCGGGCATCCCGGCACCGTTCCAGCTCGCTGGATCTCTACTTCATGGAGCGGAGCCGCGCCGCTCTAGAGACTCCCAAGATGGCGCTGGCTGCCAAGTACAAGGCCGCACACGCGGCCTCCCCCATCCCCTCACCGCACCTGCCTTCTC
This sequence comes from Rana muscosa, assembly GCA_029206835.1. Classification (NCBI taxonomy): domain Eukaryota; kingdom Metazoa; phylum Chordata; class Amphibia; order Anura; family Ranidae; genus Rana; species Rana muscosa. The sequence goes on along the minus strand of CM055117.1, from coordinate 966,548,349 downwards.
CCTCACATCCTCCCTCCACTTCCCCTGCTAGCTCCACCAGCTCAGTGCCCCCTGCTACAACCATGGGTGAAGTGATGGGCGATGCGGATCTCAGAGCCCACATTCTTGCCCTCCCCACTAAGGCAGACTTGGTGCTGTTTGCTGACAGGGTAGAGAAGGCCCTGCGGCAGGACATTGAGGCGCTGCAGGCAGACACAGCACACATTGGGAGTAGAGTGGAGGAGTTAGAGGCACAATGGGATGTAGTTTCCCCAGCCCTGCAGGTTCTCCATGATCGTAGTAAACAACAGGACCGCAGGATTGACTCTTTAATAGACCAAATGGATGACTTTGAGAACAGGAGCCGCAGGGTTAACATACGCATCAGGGGAATGCCTGAAGCTACTGGCCCCAGAGACATAATACCCTCCCTGCAGGGTCTCTTTAAACAGGTCCTCGGCCGAAATGTACCTGACCACATTGAGATAGACCGGGCTCACAGGGCCCTTCGGCCACCTTCGGATGACCCAAATAAACCACGGGACATTATCTGCAAATTGCACAAATATTCCCTAAAGGAAAGCATAATGGCCCATGTCAGGGGTGTCCGCCATGTGGACTTTGATGGCGCGCAGCTGTCCTTTTTTCCGGATCTCTCCAGACGCACCCTGATGCAACGCCAAGCCCTTAATCCGCTACTTGAGGCCCTACAAGATGCACAGCTGCCTTACAGATAGGGCTTCCCTTTTCAATTGTCCGTCACTAAAGAGGGTCGGCAAGTTGTTTTGCACACCATTGAAGACCTGCCACGGTTCCTGCAACAACTAGGCCTGCCAGTCATCAATGTCCCAGATTGGAAAACTGCACCGGAGATCCCGCTTCCTGTGCAGCCGCTACCTTGGCGTTCCAACCGTGGCAGAGGTCGGAACAGACGCCGGTCCCGAGTGGATTCTCAGCAGGATGCTCCGCATTCCCCTCCACATTCCCCTTCCCAAAGGGGTACCTGAAGGACCCTGGAGATTTGATCATTTAAAGTTGAACTGGTTCTGCTTGCAGGACCCAGTACGCCCCCTTTCAGGGTGCCGAGTTGTATTGTTCTGAATATGTTTCACACTGCTGCTGTGGTATGTTTTTGCATTTGGGCTGGCACGTCTTAGATGTCGCTATGCCCCTCTGTCCTTATGGGGTGGTGTAAGGGTATGTACTTACCGAGGCCGAGATGCCGAGAGTGATTCACCTTTGCGACTTGACGCACTCCACCCCCTGGAGTTGAGACAGGGAGTGGATGGCGAGAAGCGGCACCGGCTACCGGCAGGTGGTGGGTACTTGTAGACGGTCCGGTAGTGCTGAGTAGACTGAAGAAACAGGCTTCAAGCAGGAACTAGCCGGATTGGTAAAGTTCAAGCAGCAGGAGATAATGGAAGCCGGTGCAGGTTGAGTCCGGGTTGCAATTGCAAGGTAACAGTCCCGGCTGGGGGTCTAGCACAGTAAAAGGCAACAAGTCCAGAGAATACCGGGAACCAGGCAGGAGTTCAAAGGAAACGCGGAAGTCCAAAAGGTACAAGCAGGAGGTCAAGGATTGTAGACAGGCAGCAGATCCGAGTCACAGGCCGAGGGTCAAACACAGGAGAAGGCAGAAGTCTGTATAGCAAGCCGAGGGTCAGGTCCAGGAGAGAGATCAGAGGAGTCAAGCCAGTCAGGGTCACAAGGAGATTTTCAAGATAGTTTTCCAGAGTCTTGGGTATACAGGAAAGCTGACAAACCAGCAACTTGTCAGTGCAACTGGGTCTCTTTAAATAGGCCCGCCTGGATTCCTATTGGTGCACCGCCGCGCATGCGTGCGCGCCGCTGCGTCGGCGCGCGCACCCGAGGACGTAGAAGCGCCGTCACGCGCATGCGCCGAAGCATCATTCCGCCGCGCGTGCGCATTGGGCGCTGATTGGCGCCGTTGGACGGATTTCCCTGACAGTGCCCCCCTCCTAGGGGCGGACTCTGGACGCCCAGACTAGACATCAACTCGGGATGTTCCTGGTGAAAGACTCTAATTAGGCGGGGAGCATGTAGGTTCCTAGATGGTTCCCAAGAGTTATCCTCTGGGGGATACCCCTTCCATTTGATTAAATACTGCAACTGCCTGCCTCTTTTCCTGCAGCCCAAGATAGATTCCACCACGTACTCATTTTCACCATCAACCTCCACAGGTGGAGGAGGTGGCTCATCCCTTCCCGGGAAGGAGCTGGAGACTACTGGTTTCAACAGAGACGTGTGGAAGACCGGGTGTATCCTGTAGGAGTCGGGCAGTGCCAATTCAAAGGCCACAGGGTTGATTAGTCGCTTGATTTTAAAAGGGCCTATAAATCTTGGTCCCAATTTCCGTGAAGGGATCGGCAATTTGAGGTTGGTGGCGGAGAGCCATACTTCCTCCCCAACTTTGAAGACTGGATTTTCCTTCCTACCCTTGTCATAGTGTCTCTTGTAAGACTCCTGGGCGTTTTGCATCATTTCCTGGAGTCTCAGAAAATTAGATTGAACAAAGGCTATCCGATCTTGAACAGCAGGAACAGAGCTCTCCGGAATGTCATCAGGGAGGAAGGAAGGATGGAAGCCAAAGTTGGCCCAAAAAGGAGTTTGACTGGTGGCTGAATGCACCGAGTTGTTATATGCAAATTCAGCGTAGGATAATAGGGAGGACCAATCGTCTTGTGAGGCTGAGCAAAAACAACGGAGATATTGTTCTAGGGTTTGATTGGTTCTCTCTGTCTGTCCGTTGCTCTGGGGGTAATATGCCGATGATAGGCAAATCTTGACTTCTAAAGATTTGCAAAGTTCCTTCCAGAATTTCGACGTGAATTGAACGCCTCTGTCAGAGGTGATGCTCTTAGGCACCCCATGGAGCCTGATTATCTCCTGAAAGAAGGCTTTTGCTGTATCTGCAGCAGAGGGGGTACCGATCATGGGCACGAAGTGTGCCATTTTGGAGAGGCGGTCAATTACGACCAGAATCGTGGTAAAACCTCCAGAGGGCGGTAGATCTACAATGAAGTCCATGGACACATCTGCCCACGGACGTTCAGGGATAGGCAAAGGTTTGAGTAGTCCCCAACTCTTGGTTTTGGGTCCCTTATACCGTTGGCAACGGGTACAGGAGGCAACATAGGACTTGCAATCTTGTCTCCAACCAGGCCACCAGAAGGAGCGAGAGATTAGTTCCATGGTTTTTTTGGTTCCAAAGTGACCAGCTAGTTTGTGGTCGTGGAAAGTTTTCAGAATCAGTTGCCTTGTTTCCAGAGGGACGAAGACTTTACCTTGGGACCAGAGCAAGTCATTATGCTTCTCTAGGGAAGAGGTTACTTGGTCAGGACAATGCTTAGAGGCGGCTTTTATGGAGGTTAGTAGATCAGCCTGTGGGATGAGCAGAAAGTTTTGTGCTGATAGGATGGTACTTGGTTCCTCTGCTTGAGGGGTCTCGGGAAACATCCTAGAGAGTGCATCCGCCTTCACGTTCTTGGAACCGGGCCTATAAGAGATATGAAAGTTAAACCTGGTGAAGAAGAGGGCCCATCGGGCTTGTCTGGGTCGTAGACGTTTCGCTGTTCTCAGATATTCTAGATTCTTATGATCCGTGAATATCATGACAGGGTGAGGGGCTCCCTCCAGAAGGTATCGCCATTCTTCCAGGGCGAATTTGATAGCTAATAGTTCCCGGTCTCCGACGTCATAATTACGTTCCGGAGAAGTTAGTTTACGAGAGGCAAAGGCTACTGGATGAAGAAGGGATTTGGGGCCCTGCCTTTGAGAGAGGATGGCCCCAGTGGCTGACTCTGAAGCATCTACTTCCAGAGTAAACGGCAGTAGCGGATCTGGATGCTTCAATACAGGTGCCGATGTGAATGCATTTTTTAGTTTATCGAAGGCATCCTGAGCTTCCGGTGACCAGTGAAAGCGGTAGCCCTGGCGTGTCAGTTGGGTTATAGGTGCCACAATAGAGGAGAACCCCACAATGAACCTCCTGTAGAAGTTGGCGAAACCTATAAACCGTTGTACCCCTTTCTTGTCTGTTGGGGCTGGCCATTCCTGGATAGCTTTGACTTTCTGCGGGTCCATTGCGACCCCATTGGTAGAAATAATAAATCCCAAAAATTGCACAGTGGTTTTCTCAAAGTCACATTTCTCGGCCTTGAGGTAAAGTCTATGTTCTCGGAGAATAGTGAGGACCTTGATGACATGGATTCGGTGCAGTTCAAGGGAGGACGAAAAAATAAGAATATTGTCTAAGTAGACTACTAGGAAGTCGTCCAAGTGTTCACGGAAAATGTCATTGACCAGGTGCTGGAAAGTAGCTGGGGCGTTGCAAAGCCCGAATGGCATGACCAAGTATTCAAAATGACCGAACCTAGATATAAAAGCCGTCTTCCATTCGTCTCCAGCCCTGATCCGGATGAGGTTGTAGGCCCCTCGAAGGTCCAGTTTAGAGAAGATCCGAGCTGATCGGAATCGTTGGAACAACTCCGGGATGAGAGGAAGCGGGTATCTATTTTTAATAGTAATTTTATTTAATTCCCTATAGTCGATGCAGGGCCTCAGAGTCCCGTCTTTCTTTTCAACGAAAAAGATTCCGGCACCGGCTGGGGAAGAAGAGGGGCGAATGAATTTCTTTTCCAGATTTTCCTCAATGTAAGACTTGAGGGCCTTCAACTCAGATTCGGACAAGGGAAAGATGCGGCCGAATGGAATTTTGGAGCCAGGCAGAAGGTCAATGGGACAATCGTAGGGACGATGTGGAGGTAGGCGGTCGGCCTGCTGTTTGTCGAAGACGTCCTGGAATTCTAAGTATGCTGATGGAACATGTGGTAGGTTATCTGGTTGAGGGGTTAAAGTAGCACAGACAGTTGGAAGTGCGGGAAGACAGTGTTGGGAACAATACGAAGAAGTGAAGTTAACTTCCCTTTTGGCCCAGTTTATATGAGGCTCATGTGCTTGTAACCAGGGGAGGCCCAGGATGATGGGAAACATGGGAGATGGGATGAGGTCAAATCGAAGGTATTCTTGGTGGCCTGAATCCGTGATAGCAAGGACGGGTTTTTTTCTTGCGTAATTACCCCTGAACGAGGCAGGGATCCATCCGCCAGACGAACCTGAAGATAACGGTCCTTGGTTTGCAGAGGAAAGTTGGGAAGCAAGTGAAGAGTCCAGAAAGCAGCTGCAGGCTCCTGAATCAATAATCGCCGGTAGGCGGGTTGCTCCTGTTGGTAGCTGTAGAGAAATAGAAAGAACAACATAAGTCTGTGGTAAGCCAGAAACTTGGTAGTTCAAAGTGTCTTTGAGGGTACACTTACTAGGTCTCACTGGGCAGCTCCGAAGGAAATGGCCAGTACCCCCGCAGTAAAGACACAGATTGGCCTGACGCCTGCGCTGCTTTTCCTCAGGAGAAAGGGGAGGACGAACCAGACCAAGCTGCATGGGTTCAGGCTCAGGAGGAGAAGATGCTGTAGGAACTTGGATGGGTGGGTAGGCAGAAGCTGATCGGGGCAAAGTCCAGTTTGGACGGGTAGTCTGGAAACGCTCAGAACGCCGCTCCCGCAGGCGTCTGTCAAGCTGAGTGACAGACTGGATCAAATCTTCCAGAGTAGTTGGAACACCAATCCTGGCCAGCTCGTCTTTAAGAGCCTCAGACAGTCCTTGGCGATATTGGTATTTAAGGGCCGTCTCATTCCAGCCAGTGTCAGCTGACCATTTCCGGAATTCTGCCGTGTAGTCCTCCACCGGCCTTCTCCCCTGGGTTAAACTGTGGAGAACAGACTCAGCTGTAGCTGATCGCTGAGGATCGTCATACAGCTGCGCCATACTCTCGAAGAAGGTGTCCACGGAATCTAGTATGGGGCTGCTTTGCTCCATCAGGCCATGGGCCCAGGCCTGAGGTTCGTCGGTTAGAAGGGAGATGACAAACCCCACCTTTACCACTTCTGAAGAGAAAGTCCTGGGTTGAAGGGCGAAGTAAAGAGAACATGCATTTTTGAAAGCCCGATATTTCTTACGGACGCCAGAAAATCGCTCAGGCAGGGGGACCCTGGGTTCAGGGGTAGCCATTACTACGGTGGGATTTGCCTGATTTTGAGACGTGGAGGCAACATTGGCAACGGTAGCAGCTGGTGATGCTGGTCCTGTAGCTCCAGTAAGTAGCTGAAAGCGGCCATCCATTTGGACATAACCTTCTTGTAATTTCTGAACCGCATCGGTTAGTGCGGTGACTTGCTGACATAGGGTCTCGAACGGAGAACGCACCCTGTCGGCCTCAGACATCTGGCTGGTTTGTACTGTAAGGGTATGTACTTACCGAGGCCGAGATGCCGAGAGTGGTTCACCTTTGCGACTTGACGCACTCCACCCCCTGGAGTTGAGACAGGGAGTGGATGGCGAGAAGCGGCACCGGCTACCGGCAGGTGGTGGGTACTTGTAGACGGTCCGGTAGTGCTGAGTAGACTGAAGAAACAGGCTTCAAGCAGGAACTAGCCGGATTGGTAAAGTTCAAGCAGCAGGAGATAATGGAAGCCGGTGCAGGTTGAGTCCGGGTTGCAATTGCAAGGTAACAGTCCCGGCTGGGGGTCTAGCACAGTAAAAGGCAACAAGTCCAGAGAATACCGGGAACCAGGCAGGAGTTCAAAGGAAACGCGGAAGTCCAAAAGGTACAAGCAGGAGGTCAAGGATTGTAGACAGGCAGCAGATCCGAGTCACAGGCCGAGGGTCAAACACAGGAGAAGGCAGAAGTCCGTATAGCAAGCCGAGGGTCAGGTCCAGGAGAGAGATCAGAGGAGTCAAGCCAGTCCGGGTCACAAGGAGATTTTCAAGATAGTTTTCCAGAGTCTTGGGTATACAGGAAAGCTGACAAACCAGCAACTTGTCAGTGCAACTGGGTCTCTTTAAATAGGCCCGCCTGGATTCCTATTGGTGCGCCGCCGCGCATGCGCGCGCGCCGCTGCGTCGGCGCGCGCACCCGAGGACGTAGAAGCGCCGTCCCGCGCACGCGCCAAAGCATCATTCCGCCGCGCGTGCGCATTGGGCGCTGATTGGCGCCGTTGGACGGATTTCCCTGACAGGTGGGTCATTTTGGTGGGCTCACGCTTCGTGCTGTGCCTCTTCCCCCACATAGGTCAACTCCCTGGAGTTATGTCCCGAGTTTGGGACCCCATGCTACTCGCTGACCTTCCCCCTCCTAGTGGCCTGAGGGCCGGGCGAAGGTCCCCGACTAGCCTAGTTTGGATGCCTTGGGAGACCTTTGAGGCAACTCCCTTCTTGTTCTGGTTGCATGTTTTGATTGGTTTTTATTTCCCCTGTTTTTCTGTTTTATTTTTTCTATTGTTTTTTCAGTACTCATTGACTCACGGATCGATCACCTGCAGGTCTCTTCTCCCTCCTGACTGGAGATTTCTCCATGATAACTCTACCTCATGGCTTCCCTGAAAGTGGTATCGTATAACGTCAGAGGACTAGGATCACCTAACAAACGCAGTAAGTTCTGGCTCGAAACTAAATGCCTGGGGGCACATGTCCTTTTTTTGCAGGAGACACACTTTTGCACTGACTCGGTTCCCCGTCTTCCCACACATCTATACTCTCAATGGTTTCTCAGCAACTCCTCTCGATCCAAGTCGAGCGGAGTTGCCATAGCTGTGCATAAACACTGCCCCTTTATCCTGACTGATCAGTTGACTGACCCGAATGGCAGGTATGTCTTTATTAAAGGGACCATTCTGGGCCGCAAACTCACCTTTGCAACTGTGTACGCACCAAACACTGGCCAACTTACCTTTCTGGACTCCCTCCTGGACTCCCTCTCCCATTTTAAAGAGGGCCAATTGATTTTGGGGGGGGATTTCAATATTAGCCCGGACCCTAAGATGGATACATCTGCGGGGCGGTCTACCCACTCCACTGCTTTCATCAAGCATGTCACCACCTGGTTGACTGTTGGAGACTACTCCATCCTACAGACAAGGATTTTAGCTACTACTCGGCAACCCATGCCGTTTATGCCCGTATAGATATGCTTCTGATGGACCAATTTTCCCTGGAGACCTTATCCAGTGCGTCAATTGGTTCCATCACCATGTCGGACCATGCCCCGGTTTCTCTTTCTATCCATCCGCCTTCTTCCGATGCCCGGTCTTGGACCTGGCGCCTGAATGGGAATATCCTGGATGATGCTGTGGCGTCTAAATGCGTCTCAGATTCTATTGCCTTGTACTTTGCTGAAAGCTCATCGACCGAGGTTGGGGCGGCGTCCATTTGGGAGGGCCACAAGGCAGTAATTAGAGGGGAGCTCATTTCCCAGGGGGCGCGGTTGAAAAAGGCGCGAGAGGGGGATCTCCAAGCCCTCTTACGGAAAATACAATCAGCGGAACTTAAACACAAGCGTCGTATGACTCCGGAGCTGGCGACAGAGTTACAGGCCCTTCGCCTGGAACTTGCCTCCCTGTTAGATACCCGCATACGTGATCGCTTACGTCACATATCGCACAAATTTTATGAATATGGTAACAAGTGTGGGCGGCTGCTTGCTAGGGCTCTGAAGAGACAACAGGCCTCGGGCCATGTGCATAAACTTCAAGCTGGGACGGGTCCCCCGGTAGTCCACTCCTCTAAAATAGCAGCCGCCTTCAGAGATTACTACGCCCAGCTGTACCATCTCCCTGCCACACTCCCTGGTTTGACAATAGATCAGAAACAAGACCATATTTTAAATTACCTGACTGAGGCCCATGCTCCCCAACTTTCGGTTGAGACCAGCAAGTCCCTTGAAACCCCGATTAACAAAGAGGAGCTAGACACTGTGGTAAACGATCTCCCGAAGGGAAAAAGCCCGGGCCCTGACGGTTACACAAATGCCTACTACCGTGCTTTCCTCCCCCTGCTTTCTGGGCATATGTGCACTTATTTCAACGCCCTAGCCTCGGGCATGGTTATGCCTAAGGAGGGACTGATAGCTCATATAGCAGTGCTGCCCAAGGAGGGGAAGGACCACACTGCCCCTAGTAGTTATAGGCCGATTTCGCTCTTGAATACGGATATTAAGGTCTTAGCAAAAATTTTAGCAAATCGCCTTCAACCCATTCTTCCTTCTCTCATACATCCAGACCAGACGGGTTTTATTACTGGGAGGGAGGCAAGGGACAACTCTAACAGGGCCATTCAGTTGATCCATTGGGTGCAAACCAGGGCTGACCATACACCATGTCTCCTTCTTTCCACTGACGCCGAAAAGGCGTTCGACAGGGTGGATTGGACATACCTTCGTGGGGTGCTGTCCAGATTGGGGCTCGGCCCTAATATGCTCTCCTGGGTTTTTTCTTTGTACAGCCGTCCGTCGGCCCGAGTTAAGGTGAATGGGGTGCTTTCGGACACGTTCCCCATTGGGAATGGGACCAGGCAGGGGTGCCCGCTGTCTCCTCTAATTTTTGCCCTCACCCTGGAACCCCTGCTCAATAGGATTCGTTCTAACCCCAACATTAAGGGTCTTACCGTCGGATCACAAGAGCATAAACTCTCTGCATATGCGGATGATGTCCTATTTTATGTGGCGGACCCGTTAATCTCCCTCCCCAACATTATGACCGAATTGCAGACTTTCAGCTCCATCTCTAACTTCAAAATTAATCTCACCAAATCAGAAATTCTGTCCTTAAATATCCCCCATAGCCTACGTACACAGTTGCAAACTTCTTTCTCCTTCTCCTGGTGCGGCACTCACATGAAATATTTGGGGGTCTATCTTACTCCTCTCTACTCTCAACTATATAGCAGTAACTATGTTCAGTTACTCTCTACTATTAAATCAGACCTGCACCGATGGGATAGAGAGGCCTTCTCATGGATGGGCTGAGTCAGTGTGCTAAAGATGAACGTGTTGCCTCGCATTCTGTTCTTCCTCCAAATGGTGCCGATTTCATTACCTAGGTCTTTCTTTTTGAGCCTCAACAGTGCGTTCCTTAAATATATCTGGCAGGGACGGAGTCCTCGTCTGGCTCTACGTACCTTGCAGAGATCTAAGCGGCTGGGTGGCCTAGGCATCCCAGATATACGCAAGTACTACGAGGCTATCGCCCTTCAACGGATTTTGGATTGGCACCATGGGGTATCCACTAAGGTTTGGGTACCGCTGGAAAAATTCTTGGCGGGACGCAATCTAGCTCATGCTCCCTGTCTTCCCCAGGCCCGTAGGAGTCTGTCACTCTGTCTCCCCAATGACTGCCCATGTGTTAAAGTTATGGGATGCTTTAAACAAATCAGGACAGCTCGCCCCCCCTTTTTCCCCGCTAGCACCCCTAGGAGGCTTCCCCTGGTTTATCCCGGGGGAACACCCGTCTTTTTTTCATACTTGGACATCAGATGGAGAGTTGAGATGTGGCAGGTTCTTTCACGATCAGGGCGTTGGAGGAGCTTAGAGCCCCGTATGGCGTCTTTCCGATGGATGGCTGGAGACATGGGCAGCTTCAGCACTTTGCGCGTGGTTTACAACATGCCATACGATCTCCCACGTCTTCCACCCCCTTTGAGAGGCTGTGCATGTCTCCCGGTTCAATCCCACACTCTATATCTGTCCTTTACGAGCTACTACAGAAACAGGGACCTCCCGGGAAGCCCGCCTATATTCGGGAATGGGAGAGAGACCTGCAGCTCGAATTTACTGACCCCCAACTTGACCAATTATATCGCTTCACTCATTCCAGCTCTGTTGACACGAAAATGCAGGAAAATGGTTTTAAGGTCCTGACTAGGTGGTACAGGGTCCCCACTAGACTTAAACTAATGTACCCGATGTCCTCAGATGCTTGTTGGCGGGAATGTGGCCATAGAGGTTCCTTTCTACATATATGGTGGGACTGTCCTAAGTTACGCCCTTTCTGGCAAGATATTAGAACTCAAATTAAAATTATCCTGGATATGGAACTCCCTGACTCTCCAACGGGCTTCCTCCTGCATGTCCCCACCGTTCCTCTCGGCCTCTACTGAAAATCAGTGCTGCCTCATCTTTTGAATGCGGCTAGGAGATTGATTCCTATCTATTGGAAAAGTTGCCAAATTCCAAGTCGCTCGGACTGGGTCCGGTTGGTAAATAATATTAAGGCCGCAGAGGAATGGATGGCGAAATGCAGGGATAAGTATGACAAATGGAATAGTATTTGGGCCACATGGATTCACTATATCGAAGGGGATGCTACAGACTCACGTTCTATAGTACAGTCTCCAGCAGGAGTGGAGTAATTGAGTAATTGAGTAATTGAGTAAATGTTAAATAGATTTTTGTGTAGATTTACGCATCTGATCTACCCGCTGCGGGCACGCTCACATAACTTGCACGAGTACAATGTCCTTTGTTTGTTTCAATGTTCCTTCTCTCTCCCCCCCCCCTTTTTTTTCTTCTTCTCTCTCCCCCTCTCTTTTTCTTTTTGTCCATCTGTCTGACCTGGTGATGCCTAGCCTACCTGTAAATTATCTCCTGTGTCTAACAGAGTGATTAAGGACACCCTGATTATGATAGGACTTATATGTTTTTTGGACCACGTAACTGACGCCTTTGTCTCTTTTATCCTCTTTGTTGGATGGCCGATTAGGCATGTCATTTTGTAAACTGCTTGGACACACGGTTGGACAGATATGTATGTATCTTGCCTTGTTTGATTGTAATGTTTCAAATGGAAAAAAATATATAAATTCTATAAATAAAGATTATAAAAAAAAAAAGAGACAAATCGCTCTAATGTGAACCTAGGCTAAAGGTACATTTTTAAATAAAACAAGAAATATGGTCTGTGCAATGGTTTTGTACAGAGCAGACCCGATCCTCCTTTTTTGGGGTCCCCTGCCAGCACTCCAGGCCCCTCCTCTCTGGCAAGTACCCCCATGGAAAGCCAATATTAACACAGACCAGGCAAGTCAACCCCACACCCCCTGCTCCCTCATCACAGCATTGGATTGACAGCACTGGGAGGCAATCAATCTGCCCAGTACTGCTGTTAGAAATCAGAGGGCCCCATACTGCCTACTTGACAGGGTCTTGCTTAGGATTGCCACCTCTTCCCTTTAAGACTGAACAAATATTAATTACAAAGGTTCTATGGCTGATTAAGGTGATAATTAAACTCACTTGGTGCCCTATCTGCATTAAATTGGCCTCAGAACCTGTGTAATTAATATGTGTTTGGTTTTAAAGAGATGAGGTGGCAACCCTAGCCCCTTTGAAAATAGAGTAAAATCATTATTATATTCCATAGTTACTGGACCCTTCCCTTGCTCTCCATCCTGAAACATCCCCTTGCATGTGGGCAGCAGCTGGAGGCTGGAGAGGAAATGAGGGAAGCTGGCAACGCTGCAGGGAAAAGGGCTGCACAGGGGGGTCCGTAAAGTAGGGGGATGAGGGTGCAGACACTAGAACTGATTCCCCTGCAGCTTAGCTGGAGGGAGGTAGAAGAGGAGAAGCCGGCAGTGCTGCAGGGGGAGGGAGAAGAGGATCGGTGTTGTTGTGGAAAATTTTATGAAGATGTATTTAATATGTATTGTCATAGTGTCACCCAGTGTTAGTACTTCCGCAACCCGCTCTAAAGAGCTGACTGGGGCAGTCTGAGGCTGGTTGAATCCTGTCTGGTAGTGGAAAATGTCTTGAGGTTGGAGTGTGATGTTTGCAGCGTAGGAATATGTCCGCCGACGAGGGGCCCTCTGTGCATTAGCACGGACAATCGTTGAGGGGATATGCTCGCTCTGCAATGACATCATTGGTTATAGGCAGATGTGCGCTCTTGTCTCGGCGGTGTGTTGATCAGCATGGTCGAGATTCGTAGCGCGCCTGCAGATAGCCTCCCACAAGCAATAATAGTATAATCTGAATATGCGTTATTCTATGGAATAGCGTAGAATAAGGATTCCTATCAGCAGTAATATGAGTAGGGATGAGCTTCGTGTTCGAGTCGAACATACGTTCGACTCGAACATCGGCTGTTCGATCGTTCGACGAAGATCGAACGATTTGGGCCGTTCGCGCCAAATTCGAGTGACGCGAACGGCCCACAATGCACTACGCCATCGCAGTGTCATCCAGGCGCTGTGATTGGCCAAGCATGCACTGTGACCCCGCATGCTTGGCCAATCACAGCGCCGGCAGCGAGGAGAGCAATGATTGGCCACAGGCAGGATGCCTGTGGCCAATTATTGCTGAGGGTGTTTAGTACACGCCCCACACTATAAAAGGCCGCCAGCACGGCGGCCTAGTGTAGTGTGTTCCGGAGCAGGGATAGAGCAGCATAGGCAGGGACAGTGACTGTTATTTCTTTCTTGCTTAACCTGGATTCCTTTAGTTTAGGGAAAGAGAAGGATAGGTAGGGAGAGTGTCAGTGTGTTTTGTGCTTGTGCTATAGTGTGCTTAAAAAAAACATTTATTCTAGGGACAGAAAACTGTAGGTAGGGACAGTGTCAGTTTCTTTCACTCTGCAAGTCCTTGTTTCCAGGGACCTGGAAGGACAGTGAGTGAATTGTCCTTGTGCTATATTGTGCTTAAAAAAACATTTATTCTAGGGACAGAAAACTGTAGGTAGGGAGAGTGTCAGTTTCTTTCACTCTGCAAGTCCTTGTTTCCAGGGACCTGTAAGGACAGTGAGTGAATTGTCCTTGTGCTATATTGTGCTTAAAAAAAACATTTATTCTAGGGACAGAAAACTGTAGGTAGGGAGAGTGTCAGTTTATTTCACTCTGCAAGTCCTTGTTTCCAGGGACCTGGAAGGACAGTGAGTGAATTCTCCTTGTGCTATATTGTGCTTAAAAAAAACATTTATTCTAGGGACAGAAAACTGTAGGTAGGGACAGTGTCAGTTTCTTTCACTCTGCAAGTCCTTGTTTCCAGGGACCTGTAAGGACAGTGAGTGAATTGTCCTTGTGCTATATTGTGATTAAAAAAAACATTTTTTCTAGGGACAGAAAACTGTAGGTAGGGAGAGTGTTTTTTTTCTTTCACTCTGCAAGTCCTTGTTTCCAGGGACCTGTAAGGACAGTGAGTGAATTGTCCTTGTGCTATATTGTGCTTAAAAAAAACATTTTTTCTAGGGACAGAAAACTGTAGGTAGGGAGAGTGTTTTTTTTCTTTCACTCTGCAAGTCCTTGTTTCCAGGGACCTGTAAGGACAGTGAGTGAATTGTCCTTGTGCTATATTGTGCTTAAAAAAAACATTTATTCTAGGGACAGAAAACTGTAGGTAGGGAGAGTGTCAGTTTATTTCACTCTGCAAGTCCTTGTTTCCAGGGACCTGGAAGGACAGTGAGTGAATTGTCCTTGTGCTATATTGTGATTAAAAAAAACATTTATTCTAGGGACAGAAAACTGTAGGTAGGGAGAGTGTCAGTTTATTTCACTCTGCAAGTCCTTGTTTCCAGGGACCTGTAAGGACAGTGAGTGAATTGTCCTTGTGCTATATTGTGATTAAAAAAAAACATTTTTTCTAGGGACAGAAAACTGTAGGTAGGGAGAGTGTTTTTTTTCTTTCACTCTGCAAGTCCTTGTTTCCAGGGACCTGTAAGGACAGTGAGTGAATTGTCCTTGTGCTATATTGTGCTTAAAAAAAACATTTATTCTAGGGACAGAAAACTGTAGGTAGGGAGAGTGTCAGTTTATTTCACTCTGCAAGTCCTTGTTTCCAGGGCCCTGTAAGGACAGTGAGTGAATTGTCCTTGTGCTATATTGTGATTAAAAAAAACATTTTTTCTAGGGACAGAAAACTGTAGGTAGGGAGAGTGTTTTTTTTCTTTCACTCTGCAAGTCCTTGTTTCCAGGGACCTGGAAGGACAGTGAGTGAATTCTCCTTGTGCTATATTGTGCTTAAAAAAAACATTTATTCTAGGGACAGAAAACTGTAGGTAGGGAGAGTGTCAGTTTATTTCACTCTGCAAGTCCTTGTTTCCAGGGACCTGGAAGGACAGTGAGTGAATTGTCCTTGTGCTATATTGTGATTAAAAAAAACATTTATTCTAGGGACAGAAAACTGTAGGTAGGGAGAGTGTCAGTTTATTTCACTCTGCAAGTCCTTGTTTCCAGGGACCTGTAAGGACAGTGAGTGAATTGTCCTTGTGCTATATTGTGATTAAAAAAAACATTTTTTCTAGGGACAGAAAACTGTAGGTAGGGAGAGTGTTTTTTTTCTTTCACTCGGCAAGTCCTTGTTTCCAGGGACCTGTAAGGACAGTGAGTGAATTGTCCTTGTGCTATATTGTGCTTAAAAAAAACATTTATTCTAGGGACAGAAAACTGTAGGTAGGGAGAGTGTCAGTTTATTTCACTCTGCAAGTCCTTGTTTCCAGGGACCTGGAAGGACAGTGAGTGAATTGTCCTTGTGTTATATTGTGATTAAAAAAAACATTTTTTCTAGGGACAGAAAACTGTAGGTAGGGAGAGTGTTTTTTTTCTTTCACTCTGCAAGTCCTTGTTTCCAGGGACCTGTAAGGACAGTGAGTGAATTGTCCTTGTGCTATATTGTGATTAAAAAAAACATTTTTTCTAGGGACAGAAAACTGTAGGTAGGGAGAGTGTTTTTTTTCTTTCACTCTGCAAGTCCTTGTTTCCAGGGACCTGTAAGGACAGTGAGTGAATTGTCCTTGTGCTATATTGTGCTTAAAAAAAACATTTATTCTAGGGACAGAAAACTGTAGGTAGGGAGAGTGTCAGTTTATTTCACTCTGCAAGTCCTTGTTTCCAGGGACCTGGAAGGACAGTGAGTGAATTGTCCTTGTGCTATATTGTGATTAAAAAAAACATTTATTCTAGGGACAGAAAACTGTAGGTAGGGAGAGTGTCAGTTTATTTCACTCTGCAAGTCCTTGTTTCCAGGGACCTGGAAGGACAGTGAGTGAATTGTCCTTGTGCTATATTGTGATTAAAAAAAACATTTATTCTAGGGACAGAAAACTGTAGGTAGGGAGAGTGTCAGTTTATTTCACTCTGCAAGTCCTTGTTTCCAGGGACCTGTAAGGACAGTGAGTGAATTGTCCTTGTGCTATATTGTGATTAAAAAAAACATTTTTTCTAGGGACAGAAAACTGTAGGTAGGGAGAGTGTTTTTTTTCTTTCACTCTGCAAGTCCTTGTTTCCAGGGACCTGTAAGGACAGTGAGTGAATTGTCCTTGTGCTATATTGTGCTTAAAAAAAACATTTATTCTAGGGACAGAAAACTGTAGGTAGGGAGAGTGTCAGTTTATTTCACTCTGCAAGTCCTTGTTTCCAGGGACCTGGAAGGACAGTGAGTGAATTGTCCTTGTGCTATATTGTGATTAAAAAAACATTTTTTCTAGGGACAGAAAACTGTAGGTAGGGAGAGTGTTTTTTTTCTTTCACTCTGCAAGTCCTTGTTTCCAGGGACCTGGAAGGACAGTGAGTGAATTCTCCTTGTGCTATATTGTGCTTAAAAAAAACATTTATTCTAGGGACAGAAAACTGTAGGTAGGGAGAGTGTCAGTTTATTTCACTCTGCAAGTCCTTGTTTCCAGGGACCTGGAAGGACAGTGAGTGAATTGTCCTTGTGCTATATTGTGATTAAAAAAAACATTTTTTCTAGGGACAGAAAACTGTAGGTAGGGAGAGTGTTTTTTTTCTTTCACTCTGCAAGTCCTTGTTTCCAGGGACCTGTAAGGACAGTGAGTGAATTGTCCTTGTGCTATATTGTGATTAAAAAAAACATTTTTTCTAGGGACAGAAAACTGTAGGTAGGGAGAGTGTTTTTTTTCTTTCACTCTGCAAGTCCTTGTTTCCAGGGACCTGTAAGGACAGTGAGTGAATTGTCCTTGTGCTATATTGTGCTTAAAAAAACATTTATTCTAGGGACAGAAAACTGTAGGTAGGGAGAGTGTCAGTTTCTTTCACTCTGCAAGTCCTTGTTTCCAGGGACCTGTAAGGACAGTGAGTGAATTGTCCTTGTGCTATATTGTGATTAAAAAAAACATTTTTTCTAGGGACAGAAAACTGTAGGTAGGGAGAGTGTTTTTTTTCTTTCACTCTGCAAGTCCTTGTTTCCAGGGACCTGGAAGGACAGTGAGTGAATTCTCCTTGTGCTATATTGTGCTTAAAAAAAACATTTATTCTAGGGACAGAAAACTGTAGGTAGGGAGAGTGTCAGTTTATTTCACTCTGCAAGTCCTTGTTTCCAGGGACCTGGAAGGACAGTGAGTGAATTGTCCTTGTGCTATATTGTGATTAAAAAAAACATTTATTCTAGGGACAGAAAACTGTAGGTAGGGAGAGTGTCAGTTTATTTCACTCTGCAAGTCCTTGTTTCCAGGGACCTGTAAGGACAGTGAGTGAATTGTCCTTGTGCTATATTGTGATTAAAAAAACATTTTTTCTAGGGACAGAAAACTGTAGGTAGGGAGAGTGTTTTTTTTCTTTCACTCTGCAAGTCCTTGTTTCCAGGGACCTGTAAGGACAGTGAGTGAATTGTCCTTGTGCTATATTGTGATTAAAAAAAACATTTTTTCTAGGGACAGAAAACTGTAGGTAGGGAGAGTGTCAGTTTCTTTCACTGTGAAAGTCCTTGTTTCAAGGGACAGAGAAGGACACCTGAAGGTAGCCCTTATTGCTTTTTTCCCATCTCCCTGCAGGCCATCTATTAGAATGTCTGGAAGGCAAACAAGGAGAGGCAGACAGTCAGGAGGCAATAAAAGAGGGCAAGCAGGCTCTGTGTCTGGGGGCAACAGTGCTGGTCGTGGACGCGGTGCATTGTCATCAGCACATGGCCATGGGACACGCTTGTCCTTCTTTTCGGCAGCTGGACATGTTGAGCCACATCATGCCGAAGACTTGGTAGAGTGGATGACCAAGCCCTCCTCCTCCTCCTCATCCTCTCTCACCCAGGCTCAGGGTACTGGAAAAGCAGCTGCCAAAGCGTCGTCTTCCCTGGTATCAATGTCAGACAAATCATCAGTCACTCCTTCCCTAGACCCACCATGTCCTCCTCCTGAGGAGTCCCCCGAACTGTTTCAGCACAGTGTTGGGTACATGCTCCAGGAGGATGCCCAGCGTTTCGAAGGGTCTGATGATGAAACCCAGCTAGAGGAAGGCAGTAGCGTGAGAGCAGGGGATGCTCAAGAAGGACACCAATCTGGCAGTCATGTTCCAGCAGCTGCAGCATACTGCCAGATTGGCTCCAGTGATGAGGAGGGAGGGGATGATGAGGTCACTGACTCCACGTGGGTGCCTAATAGGAGAGAGGAGGAGGAGGAGGATGAGGAGGAGGCACATCTCCAACGAGGCAGGATGCCCTTTGGTGGCCAGCGTAAGGGCAGTACACCGACGGAATCACACCGCAGAGCTCCGCCTGTGCAGGGCGCTGCCTCTGCCCGTCATTCAAAAAGTTCTTTGGTGTGGGCCTTTTTTGAGGCTAGTGCATCAGATCGCACAGCTGCTGTTTGCAACATATGTCTCAAGCGTATATCGCGTGGCCAAAACATCAGCCGCTTGGGTACCACATGCCTGACCAGACATATGTTGACCTGCCATGCAGCTCGTTGGCAAGCCTACCTCAAAGACCCACACCAAAGAACAAAGCGGACCTCTCCTTGCACCGCATCAGCTGGGATCTCCAACCCCACTATAACTTCAGTCCTCTCTGAAACATGCACTGAGAGGAATGAAGGTGTAGAATTAGGTGTGTCACAGCCAAGTACTTGCGCCCACTCTGCTAGCAGTACACCGACGTCCGATTCTAGCAGGCAAATTTCCCTGCCCCAGCTGCTGGACCGTCGAAAGAAGTTCACTCCCAGCCATCCACATGCCCAGCGGTTGAATGCTAGCTTGGCTAAATTGCTAGCGCTTCAACTGCTGCCTTTTCAGTTGGTAGACTCGGCCCCCTTCCGTGAGTTTGTGCAATGTGCAGTTCCTCAGTGGCAGGTTCCCAAACGCCACTTTTTCTCACGGAAGGCTATTCCGGCTCTCTACCGGCATGTGGAAGGCAATGTCTTGGCCTCGCTGGACAGGGCGGTCAGCGGTAAGGTGCATATTACCGCTGACTCATGGTCCAGCAGGCATGGACAGGGACGTTACCTTTCTTTCACGGCCCATTGGGTCACTCTTTTGGCAGCTGGGAAGGATTCAGGACAAGGTGCAGTAGTGTTGGAGGTTGTCCCACCGCCACGCCTCCAAAATGCTACTACTGGTTGTGACACACCTCTCTCCTCCACCCCCTCCTCTTCTTCTTCCTCCATGGCCTCTTCCTGTGGTTTGTCCTATGAACCAGCGGTGCTCCGTAGCCGTTCACGGGGCTACGCAAGTACGCAGGCAAAAAGATGCCATGCCGTGCTTGCGCTGGTGTGTTTGGGGGACAGAAGCCACACTGGGGCAGAGGTCCTGTCTGCTCTGCAGGGCCAGGCCGAGAGGTGGTTGACGCCACGCCAGCTTAAGCCAGGAATGGTGGTTTGCGACAATGGCACCAACCTCCTCTCCGCCCTCCGACAGGGACAACTGACCCATGTGCCCTGTGTGGCTCACGTCCTTAACCTGGTGGTGCAGCGCTTCTTGGGCAGGTACCCGGGCTTACAGGATGTCCTGAGGCAGGCCAGGAAAGTCTGTGTGCATTTCCGCAGATCTTATAATGCCAGTGCTCGCCTGGCTGAGCTGCAAAAGGAGTTGAACCTGCCCAAGAACCGCCTTATATGTGACATGCCCACCAGGTGGAACTCAACGTTGGCCATGCTGCAGCGGCTGCACATGCAGCAGAGGGCCATCAATGAGTACCTGTGCGACTACGGCACCAGGACAGGGTCAGGGGAGCTTGGTTTTTTTTCTCCACGCCAGTGGGGCATGATCAGGGATGCATGCACTGTCCTGGCACCATTTGAGGAGGCCACGAGGATGGTGAGCAGTGACAGTGCATGCATCAGTGACACTGTACCTCTTGTCCACCTGTTGGAGCACACGCTGCGTGGAATAATGGACAGGGCACTTGAGGCAGAACAGAGGCAGGAAGAGGAGGACTTCCTTGCCTCTCAAGGCCCCCTTTACCCAGACAGTGTTCCTTCTGTCCCACCCATCGCACAGGAAGAGGAGGAGGAGGAGGAGGAGGAGGAGGAGGAGGAGGATTGTGTCAGCATGGAGGTGGAGGCTGGCACTCAGCATCATCAGCAGCAGTCTTTTAGGGATGATTTACAGTCCCAAGAAACCAGTGGACTTGTACGTGGCTGGGAGGAGGTGGCTGCGGATCATGTCGTCCTTAGTGACCCAGAGGACTCCGGAGCGAATGCCTCAGCAAACCTACGCTGCATGGCCTCCCTGATCCTGCAAAGTCTGCGGAAGGATCCTCGTATTCTTCGGATCAAGGAGAGGGACCATTACTGGCTGGCCACTCTCCTTGATCCACGGTACAAGGGTAAGGTTGCGGACCTTATGTTACCGTCGCAGAGGGAGCAGAGGATGAGACAACTCCGGGAGGCCTTGCAGAAAGGTCTGTGCAACGCGTTCCCAGAGACTGGGAGGTTGCAAACTCCTGGTCCTGGACAACGAGTTGCTGAGGCTTCGGCCAGTCAAAGAAGGAGCGGTGGGGAAGGTGGCCGTCTGACCGATGCGTTCAGACAATTCTTTAGTCCGCAGCCCCAAAGTATGATCGGTTCCAGCAACCATCGCCAGCGTCTGATAAACATGGTGCAGGAATATCTAGGGGCAAGGTCAGACTTGGACACCTTCCCCACCGAAAATCCTCTGGCTTACTGGGTCTTGAGGATGGATCACTGGCCAGAGCTTGCACAGTATGCAATTGAGCTACTGGCCTGTCCTGCATCCAGCGTTCTTTCGGAACGCACATTCAGTGCTGCTGGAGGATTTGTCACGGATCACAGGGTGCGCCTGTCCACCGACTCGGTTGATCGACTGACTTTCATCAAGATGAACCAGTCTTGGATCACCACCAGCTACCACACACCTGATGCTGATATAACAGACTAATTGATTTTAACATGTCACATCCCTTCAAGACTGATGCTGATGCTGAGTGCCTGTGCTGTTATGTTGACTGGCTATCCTCCTCCTCCGAGTCCTCAATGATACGATTGATGATGATAGCTTGTAAGATCATTTTTGTTTATGGGTGCCGCCACCAGTGCCTAACGCCCAATTTTTCAGCCCCTGTTTAACAGGGGCGTGTAATTACAATTTTTGAAGCAATACTTTGCAACAGGGCTCATTGCTGTGCTCCAAGTACAGTATCTGTGAGGAGTTGCAGTGTTGTGCCACCAGTGCCTAAGGCCCAATTTTTCAGCCCCTGTTTAACAGGGGCGTGTCATTACAATTTTTGAAGCAATACTTTGCAACAGGGCTCATTGGTGTGCTCCAAGTACAGTATCTGTGAGGAGTTGCAGTGTTGTGCCACCAGTGCCTAAGGCCCAATTTTTCAGCCCCTGTTTAACAGGGGCGTGTCATTACAATTTTTGAAGCAATACTTTGCAACAGGGCTCATTGCTGTGCTCCAAGTACAGTATCTGTGAGGGGTTGCAGTGTTGTGCCACCAGTGCCTAAGGCCCAATTTTTCAGCCCCTGTTCAACAGGGGCATGTAATTACAATTCTTGATCTAATAATTCACAGCAGGGCCCATTGCTGCACCCACCAAGAGTAACTGTCAGGGCTTACAGTGTTGTGGCACCAGCACCACCATCAAAGGCCCAATTTTTACTACCACTGTTCAACAATTATATGTAATTAAAATTCCTGATATAATAGTTGACAGCAGGGCGTTCCAGCACCAACCAAGAGTAACTGTGAGTGCTTACAGTGTTGTGCCAACACCAACAACTAAGGGGCCTATTTCTGCAGAGTATATACGGCAGGTCCCTACTTTCAAACATCCAACTTACAAACGACTCCTACTTGCAAACGCAAGAAGACAACAGGAAGTGAGAGGAAATCTACCACTAGGAAGGAAAATTCTCTCCTGTAAGAATAAATATGGGAGAAAGGTGTCTCCTCTGTACTGATGCTTTATCAGCAATCCTTGTTTCAAGAAAAACACCACATTTCAAAAACAGTTGTCATTGGGACGGAAAGTGAGGTGAAATGTTCTGAACAGGGGCACAGACAGCAAAACAAATGTTACAGGGGTGATAACCCTTACCTATGTTTTCCAAAAAGTTTAAAAATAGATTTTTGGTCTGGAGCTACACTTCAACAATGTACCTGTTCAAAATTACAAACAGACTCTACATAAGAACAAACCTACAGTCCCTGTCTTGTATGCACCGCCTGTATAGGGCTGTTCAGAGTATATAGGGCCTTTTTTATTTTATGTGCGGGGTTCCCCTTAATATCCATACAAGACCCAAAGGGGCTGGTAATGGGCTGGGGTAGGGGGGGGGGGTCATGGGGTAGCTATGCCATTTTTCTTAAAGAATTTCATCCATATTACCGGGACCAGACATTACATTAAAGCCGCAAGCAGTTTTAAATGGCTTTTTTTTCCTTTAGAAGTGTCATTTTGTGCAGGGACAGTTCTAAACACGGGAAACACGTGGCACTTCACAGGCATACTTTAGACACCCCCCAGGTACGATATTTAAAGGAATATTTGACTTTTTTTTTTTCACTTTATGCATCATTAAAATGACTGCTCCCGAAAAACGACCGTTTTTAAAACTTCTTTTTGCATTGATACATGTCCCCTGGTGCAGAACCCGGGTTCCCAAACCCTTTTTAGGACAATAACATGCATAATAGTTGTTATAATTAGCACTTTAGAATTCGAACGTTCGCATCCATTGTATTTAATAGGGTTCTAATGTTCGTTCGAACTTTCGGTCCGTTCGCGGGTTCTGGTGCGAACCGAACCCGGGGGTGTTCGGCTCATCACTAAATATGAGAGCTTGTGAGTGTTTTCAGAGTCAGGGAAAGCGTCCATGTTTAAAAGCCATACGGCTTCGCTTCCTAAGAGCATACACGCTTTGCCTTTCCGGACACGCCCATAAGACTTTAGCCATCAGTGTCTTCATGTATTGTATGTATTTAAATAACCCTGTTGGAAGGGATATCCTTGTATGGACATTTCCTGTGTGAAGAGGAGATCCTGTGATGACCACTCCCATGGAGGTCAGATGCTGTGTCCTCACTTCCTATGGAGGAAGTCACATGTTGTGACATCACTTCCTGCTGAGAGTTTAATAAAAAGAGCCTTTGAGGGCGTCGGCAGAGTTTTTTGGCTGTGATGCCGAGATGAACCTAACAGTCTGGTGATGATGTCTCTTCATTTGAATGAATGGGATGAATGGGAGGTGAGTGAATTTTAGCTTAAGATGCATTATATCATTGAGACGAAGGGTGTGCTTATGAGCACAAGGAGAAATGGCTGTGTGCTCTGCACACAGCCAAACTTCAATGACAGTGTCTCCAGTAAGGCAGCTGACCCTCCTGATTGGGCCCGAGCCCAGCATTGGAGGGCTAGCTGTACTGCCTTCTCACTTCTCAGCAGCCCAGAATCTGCCCAAGAGATGGGGCGACAGCGGTGAGAGACACTGCTCCTGTGCATGTTGCTGGATCGGGCTCAGGTAAGAATAAGGAGGGCTGGGGGAGATCCTGCAGCAAAAAAATGTTTTTTTACCTTAATGCATAGAATGCATTAAGGTAAAAAACCTTGAGGCTCATCCCTTTAAACCGGAACACATATTAATTGCATAGGTTCTGTGGCTGATTAAGGTAGTAATTAAACTTGCGTATCTGCATTGAATTAGCCTCGGAACCTGTGTAATTAATATGTGCTCGGGTTTAAAGGGATGAGGTGGCAACTCTAGCTTTAGAATCACTTTAATGGCTGATCCTTTTGATGGTGGAATGGAAAAAATAATTTCATTTCAATTTTTACTTATCAAAATTGAGTGTTTGGAACTTTAAAATCCTGCTTCACTGAGACTTATAACAGAACTCCATGCAAATATTTAAAAGCCACCCCCTAGGCCAGCCATGCATGCATATAAAAACATTCAAATGAAAGCTCCACTTTTACTTAAATAATGAAAGCTATGAATATCAATTTGTAATTTCATGTAATAAAAAAATGACCTGTTTTGATCTGCAGCTAGCTTTGATTTTTTTTAGACTTCAAGAAACATTTTTTTTCTTTTTAGTAGGGAAATCTCTGTGAACAGGATGAATTTCCCATCCCTTGCTAATGGGATTTCCCCAGAAGTCTACACAATGGTCAAGCTTCAGGCATCACCTTCAGTATGGGGTTTACCTTTGGTGAAATACTCGAGTCTTGCATGCCTAAAGTCATGCATTTGCCAATCAGATAATCCTTTTGAAAACATATCCTCCTAGAAGCTGTCACTTTAAAAAAAGTCCTGGTATGTAAAGATAATCAGGGGAAATCATAATGACTCTAACACCACTTTTCTTGTGGTAAGTCCCTTAAAGGGTAAGTTTACCTTTACAGAAAAATCTGTAAGGTGAACTTACACAGGACCCCCTCCTCATCTCCCCCAGTCCCACTGACCTGGATCGCGGCAATCTCCCGTTCTGAGCCCCGGTATATCCGCATCAGGAGTCCGGGGTTAGATATCCCCGCAGCTCAATCTCAAAAACATACCCCGTCAGGGTCATGTGAATAAGAAGCCAAGCCGCATAGCCCATCCTGTTAGCTGGGTAGAAGACGCGTGGATGCCGAGGGCATTTGTAAGCCCCAGACTCCTCACACGAACATACCGGGGCTCAGAACTGGAGATTGCCACGCTGCAGGTCAGGATGCATTAAGGTGAAAAAACACAAGGGTTTACAACTCCTTTAAGAATCTATTCTTAGGGCAATTCTCAAAGTGGTTCTCAAATAATTGCTGGCAGTTCTCTGTTTAGGAATATGGCTTTAATTAACCACTTAATGACCCACCCATAGACGAATGACGTCTACAAGGCGGTTCGTTAACTCTGGGAGGGCGTACATAGACGTCCTCCCAGAATCGCGCACACGGGAGCATCCGTGACCGCCGGGTCCTCTGGATCATGGTAGCGGCCGTTTACCACGTGATCGCTCCGTCAAATGACGGAGCGATCACTTGTAAACAAATCGGTGTCATGTCATGACACCGGTTCCTCTCTCCCCTCTCTGCACCGATCGGTACAGTAGGAGAGGGGGAGAGATCCATCCATCCCTGCTCAGCCATCCTGCAATACCCTGCAATACTCTGCAAAACCTCTGCAATACCCTGCAATACTCTGCAATACCCTACAATACCCGGCAATACTCTGCAATACCCTGCAATACTCTGCAATACCCTGCAATACCCGGCAATACTCTGCAATACTCTGCAATACTCTGCAATACCCTGCAATACCCAGCCATACCCAGCCATACTCTGCAATACCCAGCCATACTCTGCAATACCCAGCCATACTCTGCAATACCCCGCCATACCCTGCAATACCCCGCCATACTCGGTGATACCCAGAAATACTCTGCAATACCCAGCCATACTCTGCCATGCTCGGCTGTACTCGGCCTCTGTATGTGGCCAGGCTGTGGAAGTCTCACACATGTGGTATTGCCGTACTCAGGAGGAGTAGGAGAATCTATTTTGGGGTGTCATTTTTGGTATGTACATGCTATGTGTTAGAAATATTGTATAAATGGACAACTTTGTATTAAAAAAAAAGCGTTTTAACCACTTCCCGCTGCCGGCCGTCATATGACGTCCTTGATTTTGTGCGGGGATATCTGAATGATGCCTGTAGCTACAGGCATCATTCAGATATCAGCTTTTTCAGCCGGCGATTCCCTAGACCATAAGAATGATCATAGCGGCTGTTCCACCGCTTGATCGTTCTTACGGGAGGCGAGAGGGGACTCCCCCCTCCCGTCGCCCTCCGTTGCTTCTACCGACTTACCGCTACGATCAAAGAAAGGATCGTTTTTTTATTTTATTTTTTATTTCAGGCTTCCCAGCCTAGAGGTGAGATGTGGGGTCTTATTGACCCCATATCTCACTGTGAAGAGGACCTGTCATGCCATATTCCTATTACAAGGGATGTTTACATTCCTTGTAATAGGAATAAAAGTGATCAAAACATTTATTTTTGGGGAAAAACGTGTCAAAATAAAATAAATAAAGTAAAATGAACAATAAAAATTATTTATTTTTTTAAAGCGCCCCTGTCCCTGTGTGCTCGCATACAGAAGCGAATGCATACATAAGTCCCACCCACATATGAAGACGGTGTTCAAACCACACATGTGAGATATCGGTGCGAACGTTAGAGCGAGAGCAATAATTTTGGCCCTAGAACTACTCTGTAACTCAAAACATGCAACCAGTAAAAATATTTAAAGCGTCGCCTATGGGGATTTTTAAGTTTGGCACCATTCCACGAGCGTGTGCAATTTTGAAGGGTGACATGTAAAGTATCTATTTACTCGGCGTAACTTCATATTTTACATTATGCAAAAACATTGGGCTAACTTTAAAAGGTAAAAGTGTGGTGTTGCGCTGTTCAAACTATATGCTACGTGAGGGATAACCTCTAAGCTTGGTAAAAAAATATAATATTATATCCAAAAGTGCATAAAAGCTAAAGGTGAATAAAATAAATACACAGAGTAAATAATAATAAAAAATTAATCCAATGGGAATAGAAAATATTATGTGAATATATATATAAGACCAAGTCACAAGGCAGCAACCATTGGGCTAACTTTACTGTTTTTTTTTTAAAGCACAAAACTGTTTTTTTTCCCGAAAAAAACGCGTTCGAAAAATTGCTGCGCAAATACTGTACCGTGCAAGATAAAAAGTTGCAACGACCGCCATTGTATTCTATAGGGTCTTTGTTAAAAAAACATATATCATTTTTTGGGGTTCTATGTAATTTTCTAGCAAATAAATTATGATTTTTACATGTTGGAGAGAAATGTCAGAATTGGCCTGGGTGCTCCAGAATGCCTGAAGGTGCTCCCTGCATGTTGGGCCTCTGTATGTGGCCACGCTGTGTAAAAGTCTCACACATGTGGTATCGCCATACTCGGGAGCAATAGCAGAATGTGTTTTGGGGCGTACTTTGTGGTATGCATATGCTGTGTGTGAGAAATAACCTGCTAATATGACAATTTAGTAAAAAAAAAAAAAATTTTGATTTTGCAAAGAATTGTGGGAAAAAATTACAACTTCAAAAAACTCACATGCATCTTTCTAAATACCTTGGAATGTCTTCTTTCCAAAAAGGGGTCATTTGGGTGGTATTTGTACTTGTCTGGCATGTAAGGCCCCTTTCACACGTGCGGACAGTATGTCCGTATTTCATCCATCCGTTTTTGGATGAAATACGGACATACATGAACATCCGCTGACACCCGATATCATCCGTGTCCGCAATGCTCCGATTCTGCAGACGGAGGAAAATCCTATTTTTCTATCCGTCTGCAGAGCGGATCGGATGAACACGGACAGACGGTCCATGTTCATCCGATCCCCCCATAGGGGAGAGCGGAGATCTGACAGGGCGGTCCCTGCACAGTGTGCAGGGACCGCCCTGTTATCCGCTGGCTCAGCGGGGATCAATGGAGCAATCCCCGCTGAGCAAGTGGATGTTTACGGGGCGGATCATCACGGATCTGTCCCGTGTGAAAGGACCCTTAGGGTCTCAAGAAATGAGATAGGCCGTCAGTACTTAATCAATTTTCAGATATTGGCACCATAGCTTGTGGACTCTATAACTTTCACAAAGACCAAATAATATACACCAATTTGTACATATTTTTATATCAAAGATATGTAGCAGTATAAATTTTGGCCAAAATTACTAATTTGCTAAATTTTTATAACAGAAACGAAGAAAAAATCATATTTTTACAGAATTTTCAGTGTTTTTTCTTTTACAGCGCCAAAAAATAAAAATAACGGTGATTAAATACCACCAAAAGAAAGCTCTATTCGTGTGAAAAAAAGGACAAAAAAGTAAGTGAGTAATTGTCATTCAAAATGTGAGAGCACCGAAAGCTGAAAATTTGTTTGGTTATTAAGGGGGTTTAAGTGCCCAGTTGTTAAGTGGTTAAGACCAATTCTGAACTCAGAGCTGGCCTTGTCTATGCTAGAAAGCTATCAAATGTGTGACTGCTTCCTGCACTGTTCTGTATTCCCTGCCTCATTAAGGATGCATTCACACCTGAGCATTTTGTAGCTCAAAGCTTGAAGCTCCAAAACATGGGAGAAGAAAAAAATATCTATTATTCTCTATGAAGATGCTTCACATCTCCATTCCAAGTCACCCCCAGTTTAAAAAAGTTCTGGATTTTTTTCCAGCTCGAATCGGGCAGATTGGTGCATTTTTTAAACTTTTTTTTCCAATAAAATGCATGGATGCATGTGGTTCGTTAATTTTTAAGCACTTTAGTTCAATTTTCTTCTCAAATGCAATAGGTAATGTAGCGGTCCTCCCCCAGCTTCTCCCCTCTCTTCATGGCTGGTTTTACTCATCTAGGGCTATCTGGGAGAAGGGGGAAAGATGCACACCACCAGCTCGGCTCTCTGATGTAGAAGGCAGAGATATGAGCTAAACCATTTACCCTCGGGTCTGCGTTTTAGGCCGGAGCCTCAGCTTCCTCTGTGGAGGATGATTGCCACTGTCAACGACAGGGACACTTAGCTTCTAGTAACACGAGTTCCACACCAAGAAAAGTCCAACACTGTTTTATTGACTTGAAACTGGTTGACTTTTAAAAGAACAGACAAGGTGTAGGGAAGAGTAGGTCCAGGCACAACTAATGAATTAAAGTTTCTCTTGTTCCGTTTAGTGCAAACAGGCTTGGCGCACAGTCGCTGCCACCGACCGTGAATTTGGTCACTGCCACTCACCTGGGTGAACGTTGAGGCCCCTGCCACAGGCCTTGGATGAGGCCTGCCACTGACCTGAGAAAGATGGGTCTCTGCCACAGACATGAGTACATGAAGTACCTTCTTTAGAACAAACGACCCCTGTCAGAGGAAGACATCCATCCGGACGGTCACCAGAGGCCTCCACCAGCACCAGCAAATGCTGCGCTGGCTCTACGAGGCGGTCACTTCTCCGGTCCCTTACGCCCAGGATTCAGGCACCCAATACCGGGGGCACCTTAGGAATGCTTCGCCCTTGCAGGACCCAGTCGAAGGTACTGGGCCCCAGGCCTCCTGGTAAAGTACCTCCCCCCAGGCTGAAGGTGCCTGGGATGGAACTCGACTCCACGCGCCCAGGCCAAGGGCGCCTGGGCACAGACGAACTGCAGCAGCCCCCAGGCCGAAGGTGCCTGGGGAATGGACCTCCTGCGCAAGATGCCCGGCCCCCTTTATATCCTCTCCCAGCAGGCACAGCGGGTTCACCGCCCTGCCGTACTACTGCCGCGAGAGGACAAAAAGGGCACGGCTCTAGAATGGCAGTTCAACCCTGGTCCCAGGTGACAGCGCCACCCAGGGACCGCAGGGAACATGACACCATTCATACCTCCCACACTCCAAAGTGTCCATAAATCCCTAAAATCAATGTATCTGGGCCATCTATTGCCCAGATACACCCCACTAAATTTGACACCCGCTACATTAATAAAAAAAGAAGAAGTAAGAAAAAATTATAAATTCATTACATACATTAATAATAATATTCATCATAAATAAATAATACATTCAATAAATAATAATAATAAATAAAATAAATAACCCCTAACCCTAATACTAATCCCTAACCCTAAGTCCTAACCTAACAAAATAAATAGTTAAATAATAATGATTAAATAATAATAACTAATAATAAATAAAATAAGTAAATAAACCCCTATATCTAATCCTAATCCCTAACCTACAAAGTAAATAAAAAAATAAGTAATAATAAATAAATTAACCCCCTAAGAAGAAACAAAATCTGTAAACAAACTTATTATAAATGAATAATAAATAAATACATAATACTAAATAGTAATGGATGAAAAAGCTGAAAAACATTGCAACAAATCATAAAACAATGATATTTTCCTCTATTGGCTAATAAAAACTGCCAAAATTACTCTGAAAACAAATCGCTCAGGTGTGAATGCGGTCTTAACTGTCAGCTGGGCGATTCCCCACCCGAAAGCTGAATATAAACAAAAGGCCTGGGGATTCATCTGATGTCATTGCCCCAATCTGGGCAATGCCCTTTATGAATTCCCCCAATTGTTTACTAATATGCTATGAAGTTTGTTACTATCCTTGTGAGATGCATTCTTGTATTCTTGCACGTATGAAAAAATGATGCAAAAGTAATTTTGCTTTCTAAAATGATACAATTATTATTTTTTATTTCTTGATTCACCCAAGTGCAAAAAAAAAAAAGACTAAATTAAATAATATTTAATGTGTCCACACTTTTACCTTTAAGACAGCATGGCTCTTCCTCGCCCAATATGATTCCTCTTACACAGTTAATTTAGTTTGTATTTTACCCTACCTGTTTGTTAAAACTGTTTATACACTGGACCATATGCCTACAAAATCATTATTCCAGGAATTCAGCCACTTTGTATAAAGTGAGGGCACACTATGGGGCTGATTTACTAATAACAGTGCGCTGTGCTGCTTCTAACCTTAATTGCTGCGCCGGATAACTCCTTCACTGGGCGCAGGAAGCAGCGGCGCACTG
The DNA here is from genome assembly GCA_029206835.1 of Rana muscosa. Taxonomy (NCBI): domain Eukaryota; kingdom Metazoa; phylum Chordata; class Amphibia; order Anura; family Ranidae; genus Rana; species Rana muscosa. The sequence continues at coordinate 966,517,746 of CM055117.1, read as the reverse complement.
TTATAGTACATAGAAATGTCAGCGGCGCTCTATTGAAAATGAATGGTTCCCTATGGGAGCCCATTGATTTGAATAGAGGTCGCCCGGGAAGTCGGATCCGACTTGCGGGCGACTCGTGTGCCGGCTGACACAGGGACAGCGCGACTTTGCAAGGCGACCTGGACACGACCTGAGCTCGTGAAGCAGCCGCTCAAGTCGTGTCCTAGAGGCGACTAGCTGGCCGAGAATGTATCCAGCGCGATGTGATTGCGCTTTGCCTCGGCAGCCTCGCTGTCCCATGTTTGGTATGAATCAAGAAGGGGAACTCCAGGCCAAATTTTAATGAAAAAACCGGCATGGGTTCCCCTCCAGGAGCATACCAGGCCCTTAGGTCTGGTCTGGATTTTAAGGTGAACCCCCTAAGCCCAAAAACGGCGTGGGGGTCCCCCCCAAAATCCAAACCAGACCCTTAGGTCTGGTCTGGATTTTAGGGTGAACCCCCTTAAGCCGAAAAACGGCGTGGGGGTCCCCCCAAAATCCAAACCAGACCCTTATCCGAGCACGCAACCTGGCAGGCCGCAGGGGAAAAGGGGGGATGAGAGCGGCCCCCCCTCCCTCCTGAACCGTACCAGGCCGCATGCCCTCAACATGGGGGGTTTGGTGCTTCGGGGCAGGGGGGCGACCTGCGGCCCCCCCACCCCAAAGCACCCTGCCCCTATGTTGATGGGGACAAGGGCCTCTTCCCGACAACCCTGGCCGTTGGTTGTCGGGGTCTACGGGCGGGGGGCTTTTCGGAATCAGGGCGCCCCCTTTAAAAAGGGGGCCCCCAGATGCCGGCCCCCCACCCTATGTGAATGAGTATGGGGTACATCGTACCCCTACCCATTCACCTGGTGGCAAAATAAGTCAATAAAAAAAGACAACACAGGTTTGAAAAGTAATTTATTGGGCAGCTCCGGGGGTCTTTCTGCCGGGCCCCCGCTATCTTCTGCTAGCTCTTTTGCTAGCGGGGGTCCCGGGCTTCCTCGCCATCTTTTTCCGACTTCGGGGGTCTTTCTGCCGGGCCCCCGCTATCTTCTGCTAGCTCTTTTGCTAGCGGGGGTCCCGGGCTTCCTCGCCGTCTTCTTCCGACTTCGGGGTTCTCTTGTTCTGTTCTCCGGTTCTTCTCCGGTGTCTTCTCCACGATCTCCGGTTCTTTCTGCCTTCTGCCGGGCTCCTCGCAGCTCTTTTGCTAGCGGGGTCCCGATCTTCTTCGTCGCCTTCTTCTCTCTTCTCTTCACCCGATGTTGCCTCGCCGCTGTCCACCGCCGCAATGATCTGTCCGAGCAGCGGTGCCACTTTTATTGGCATGGGGCGTGGTCACCGGATGATGCCACCGCTGACCCCGCCCCCATTTCACGTCACAGTCCCATCATTTCCCTGGACTGTGACATCATACGGGGGCGGGGTCAGCGGTGGCATAAGCCGGTGACCACGCCCATGCCAATAAAAGTGGCACCGCTGCTCGGCCAGATCATTGCGGCGGTGGACAGCGACCAGGCAACATCGGGCGAAGAGAAGAAGGAAGAAGGCGACGTAGAAGACCGGCCCCCGCTAGCAAAAGAGCTGCGAGAAGATAGCGGGGGCCCGGCAGAAAGAACCGGAGATCGTGGAGAAGGCGTCGGAGAGCGGGAGAAGAACCGGAGAACAGAACAAGAGACCCCCGAAGTCGGAAGAAGACGGCGAGGAAGCCCGGGACCCCCGCTAGCAAAGGAGATAGCAGAAGATAGCGGGGGCCCGGCAGAAAGACCCCCGGAGCTGCCCAATAAATTACTTTTCAAACCTGTGTTGTCTTTTTTTATTGACTTATTTTGCCACCAGGTGAATGGGTAGGGGTACGATGTACCCCATACTCATTCACATAGGGTGGGGGGCAGGTATCTGGGGTCCCCCTTATTAAAGGGGGCTCCCGGATTCCGATAAGCCCCCCGCCCGCAGACCCCGACAACCAACGGCCAGGGTTGTCAGGAAGAGGCCCTTGTCCCCATCAACATGGGGGCAGGGTGCTTTGGGGTGGGGAGGGCCGCAGGTCGCCCCCCCTGCCCCGAAGCACCAAACCCCCCATGTTGAGGGCACGCGGCCTGGTATGGTTCAGGAGGGAGGGGGGGCCGCTCTCTCGCCCCCCCCCTTTTCCCCTGCGGCCTGCCAGGTTGAGTGCTCGGATAAAGGGTCTGGTGTGTATTCTAAGGGGACCCCACGCAATTTTTTTTGTTTTTGGCGCGGGGTTCCCCTTAAAATACATGCCAGACCTGAAGGGCCTGGTATGGATTCTGGGGGGGAACCCAAGCCATTTTTTTTTCTTTTTTTTTGGGGGGGTCCCCTTTGAATCCATACTAGACCCAAGGGCCTGGTATGGACCTGGGGGGGGACCCCACGCTGTTTTTTTTTTTGGTTTTGTTTGTTGAACCGTTTTTGTTTTTTTTTACATTTCCTTTAACAACCAGCTATAAACAGGTAAAACAAAAAATCGCCGCAAAATTGCGGTACTTGCGTTTTGGATGCGGGTCCATTGAATTCTATTACATCCAAAACACTGTTTTTGTCCTGGCAAAAAAAATCTGCAGTTGCGTTTAAAATCGTTTTTTAACAAACCCTCAAAATGCCTTCAGACGCCAAAGATTTCCACGTTTCAGACGCGGACCCAGCGTTTACCCGCATTTTAGTTTAGAAGCGTTTTTAAAGGTGACCTATTTTTTTACATTGATAAACTCCAAATTTATGGCAAATGAGGAAAAACCATTATATATATATATATATATATATAAAAGAAATTGCTTCCATTGCATTGTGGACAATCCACAACTTGGGGCAGCTGACGTGGCAAGTGGACAATCCACAACTTGTGGCAAGTGATGTGGCAAGTGACACGCTAAATACAACTACACGGCTGCTCTCAGCTGCTCATATCACTCTGGTCTCACTAAATAGCTAAAATCGTAAATAATACTGTTTTTGGAGCTTAGGGCGGCTCCTTATCATATACACGCAAATGTGGTAAAACACGGCATGCAAACGCCACAAAGCGCGCCTTTCTAAACACCACTTTCAACCTTACTTCTGAACACTTTGCACCAGCGTCCCGTCTACATGGGGCCTAAAAACGCCTATGTCATTTACAGCTCAAAAACGCCATGGTGGCCATGAGGCCATAGGCTAACATGGAGAGATGTTTTTAAGCTGCAAAAAACGCTCAAACAAGCGGCTTGAAAAACGTCCGTGTGCATGTAGCCTTATATTAACCACTTGCGCACTGCCCAGACCAAGTTTCACATTTCAGCGCTGATGCACTTTTAATGACAATTGCGTGCTCATACAACACTGTAACCCAATGAAAATGTTTTATTTGTTGGCACACAAATAGAGCTTGCTTTTGGTGCTATTTGATCACCTTTGTGTTTTAGTTTTATTTTTTTTCTATAAATACAAAAGACCGAGTTTAAAAAAAAAAAAAATTGATATTTTACCCACTTCAGCACTGGGCCTATTCTGGCACTTCTCTCCTTCATGTAAAAATCATAAATTTATGGCTATAAAATTGCTTCTAAACACCAAACATTATATATGTTTTTGGAGCAGACACCCTAGGGAATAAGATGGCGGCCATTGCAAATTTTTATCTTGCTCGGTATTTGCGCAATACATTTTCAAACGCCTTTTGTTTGCTAAAAATATTACAAAACAGTAAAGTTACGGCCAATTTTTTGGTATAATGTGAAAGATGTTGTTATGCTGAGTAAATAGATACCTAACACGTCACGCTTTAAAATTGCGCACACTCATGGCATGACACCAAACTTCAGTAATTAAAAATCTCCCTAGGCGATGCTTTAAATTTTTTTACACGTTACCATTTTGGCATTACAGAGGAGGTCTAGTGCTAGAATTGTTGCACTCGTTCTAACGCACGCAGCAATAACTCACATGTGTGGTTTGAACGGTGTTTACATATGTGGGCGGGACTTACGTGTGTGTTCGCTTCTGAGCGCGAGCTACCGGGGACATGGGCGTTTTTTCTTATTTTATTTTTTATTTTTTAACTTTTTTGTATTTCTTACTCTTTTTTTATTATTTTAAATTTTTTGGGATCACTTTTATTCCTATTACAAGGAATGTAAACATCCCTTGTAATAGGAATGTGTGTGACAGGTCCTCTTTATGGAGAGATGCGGGGTCAATAAGACCCCGCATCTCTCCTCCAGGCTGGAAAGCATGATATTGTTCCAAAAAAATCACCAATCTCATGCTGACAGCCGAGATCATGGCTTGGTTAACATACGGGAACACGGCGTGATGTCATAAGGTCGTGCCCGTGCCTCAGACGGTCATAGAGATGACTGATGACCATCTGGTCACCAGTCATCTCCAAATTGTTCTCCGAGCCCCAGATGGCACGGGAGAGCCCGGAGAAGCACCGGATGGCTGCAAGAGGGGCGGGGACGTCCCCTCCCCCCGCCTATAAGAACGATCAAGCGGCGGAACTGCCACTATTATCGTTTTTATTGTGCACAGAATCGCCGGCTGAAAAGAATGATATCTGAATGATGCCTGCAACTGCAGGCATCATTCAGATGTCACCGCCCAAAGCCAAGGATGTCATTTGACGGTGGGCGGTAGGAAACCGGTTAATATTTTTAAAAAAGGTCGTCGATCAGTTATAGCGCTGATCTCAAGTGATTAAAGAGGGTCTAAATGGGCCATTGACATGCATCACAATTCAACTTAGGAATGAGTCTTTGAAAAGTTAAACTAAATAATTTGGCCACTTTATCCTTCCAAATAATTCACTTCCTGTCACATAGCCACACAGGAAGTGAGGGGAAATCCCTAACAATGTCTTTCCTTGGGGACACACAGGTCAGTCTAAATACTTTCCCCATTATGCACATTGCACTCCAGCATATTGCGGGGTACACCACAATTTATTAGGTAGTTTGGACTGTGGGGTTTATTTACTAAAGGCAAATCTACTTTGCACTACAAGTGGTCTTGCTGTATATCTGAGGGGGACATGCAAGCCAAAAAAAAAAACACCATCTTTGCTTTTACATGATTGCAACATCCAATCACCAGTACTTTCCCTCAGATTTTCAGCAGCTACACTTTTACTGCAGAGTGGATTTGTCTTTACTAAACCCCAAACTACCATGATTTGGGGTGTACACAACAAAGTGCTAGAGTGCAATTTGCTTAATGGGGACACTAGTTAGATTCATCTGTGTGTCCCCAAGAAAAGCCATTGGTAGGGTTTTACCTTCACTTCCTGTTTAGCTGTGTGACAGGAAGTGAAGCCAATGTTAAGAAAAGGAGACAAAGGCCAAACTACAAAAAAAATAAAAAATTCTAAAAAAAAAACACACACACGCAGGGGTTCTAACACTTTCTTTAGTTTCCCTCAAAATGCCCACAATTAGAATTGTATGGCCTTGAGCTATTTTTAAGTGCAGTGCTCTAAATCAGTGCTTCTCAAGTACCCCCAACAGGCCATGTTTGCAGGTTTTCCTTCATCTTGCACATGTGCTTTAAATCACAGTCAATGGTTTTGATTTTTGGACAGCAATTCTCGATAAGATAAATTCACAAAACATGTCCTGTTGGGGGTACTTGAGGACTGAGGCTGAGAACCACTGCAGTAAAAAAGGAAAATTGAATACTTACTGCTCTGCATTTTTCATTTCCTGGTGACGCTCCATGGCAGCACACAATCCATGCATATACTACCATGAAGGCACCAGGGTAGACAAATCACACCAGTTTTGTTTTGACATGCCAATCAGCTGTCACATTTGTTGCAAAGAAAACACAAAACAAACATCAAAACTTTGAATCTAATTTTATTGTTCAACAAAACAAAAGGGAAGGCAAAATAAAAAACATGGTCAATTTGAAACAGTTACACTCTCAACATCTTGAGCAATTTTTGGCCAAAAAAATGCAGCAGACAATTAAATCAAAGTGAACAAACAACACACATTAACATCAGAATTATTTCAGGGGAACATATCTCCCCCACACCAAAAATATACAATCCACATAAGTTAACCAATCACCTGTTTTGCAAAGACATAAATAAAATACATGTGTTACAAACTCGATAAGGACACCAACAGGTACATTTTGCCCCCCACACACTTGCCTCTTCTCAAGGCAAGCGACCGAATGCTCTGTGAGCTTTATATAACATAGGTTTGTGTGCTAATGAGGCAATTGAAAACACATGCACAGTCCATGAAACACCCAAAATGCAAGTTCACTCAATGTAGAGACTGAAATTCAAAGTGGGCACACCTGTTAAGGATGTCCTTCAATTTCTAACCCATAAAAACACTCTCTGAGTGAGCATGCCCAGAAATATCCAAGCGCTGTTCACACACAAAAAGCACGCCAAAAAAAAAATAACTGGCTGGGCATGTGCAGAACAACACCAATGCAGCTAGCAAAAAAAAAAACAAAACCCTCCCCCATCCAAAATTAAGCACATCATCCAGCATGCTACAAAATTAGAGATGGGACAATCACCCCTCCCCCCCACCAACAAATACCATTGCAGTCTATGGGAACTGACTTGTTAATTTTGCTAGTCCCCACTTGGCTGGCTTATCTTCTAGTTAATGGCCTTAAAATGGGGGCCCAGGTCCCAACCTAAGGGACATATATCAATGTCACCAATTTGGAAAACACCAAAAACAAAACAAGGAGAAGTGCCTTTAACCACTTGTCCCCCGCCCACTGTCAATTGACGGCGGGCGGAGGATACTCTCGTTCTGGGAGGACGTCATATGACGTCCTCCCTTTAAAATGAGCTAGTGCCCGGCGGCCGCGATTGCCGCCGGGCACCCGCGATTGCCCGGGAAACGAGCAGGAAAGTGGATCTCTGTGTGTAAACACAGAGATCCACGTCCTGTGAGGGAGAGGGGACCGATGGTGTGTCCCTTGTACATAGGGACAACCATCGGTCACCTCCCCCAGTCAGTCCCCTCCCCCCACAGTAAGAACACTTTGAGGGAACATATTTAACCCCGTCCCGCCCCCTAGTGGTTAACCCCTTCCCTGCCAATCACATTTATACAGTAATCAATGCATTTTTATAGCAGGGATCGCTGTATAAATGTGAATGGTCCCAAAAATGTGTCAAAAGTGTCCGATGTGTCCGCCGCAATATCGCAGTCACAATAAAAAAATCGCAGATCGCCGCCATTACTAATAAAAAAAAATGCTGTAAATCTATCCCCTATTTTGTAGACGCTATAACTTTTGCGCAAACCAATCAATACGCGCTTATTGCGTTTTTTTTTTTTTTTTACCAAAAATATGTAGAAGAATACGTATCGGCCTAAACTGAGGAAAATTTTATTAAAAAAAAAAAAATGGGTATTTATTATAGCAAAAAGTAAAAAATAGTGTTTTTTTTCCAAACTGGACGCTCTTCTTTTGTTTATAGCGCAAAAAATAAAAACTGCAGAGGTGATCAAATACCACCAAAAGAAAGCTCTATTTGTGGGAAAAAAAGGACGCAAATTTCGTTTGGGAGCCACGTCGCACGACCATGCAATTGTCATTCAAAATGTGACAGCGCTGAAAGCTGAAAAATGGCTTGGGCAGGAAGGGGGTTTTCGTGCACAGTAGAGAAGTGGTTAAATATGCCAAATTGCTTAAGGGCCATTTCACACCACATGCAGTGCATTGCGTTTTTTATGCATCCAAAATGCATGGAAAGTTGGTTATATGGTTCTAAATGGCAGTGTTTGTTCCAGTGCGTTCCAGTTCCACCAAAAAAGTAGAACATGCTGCATTTTACCTGCACTGGACTGTACTGGAACGCATCAAAACACATCATAAACGCACTGAAACGCACTGGAACGCACAGGAACACACCTAAATGCACCAAAAACGCACTGGAACACACTTGTCCTTATCTATGGTTAATAAAAAAGAGGGGTGAAAAAAAGCACTGGACTACATCAAAAACGTAACAAAAATGCACTGGAACGCATGAAAAACGTGCATGCAGAAAAGCACCTGGAACTCATCCGGATTGCGTTTCTATGGTGTGAACTGGCCCTAGCTCACACTATAGAAACGCAGTCTGGGTGCGTTCCAGGTGCTTTTCTGCATGCGCGTTTTTGACACATTCCAGTGCGTTTTTGATGCAGTCCAGTGTTTCTTTCCCCCTCTTTTCACTTAGGACAAGTGTGTTGCAGTGCGTCTTGGGTGCATTTAGGTGCGTTCCGGTGCATTCCAGTGCATTTTTGGTATGTTCCGTTGCGTTTTTGATGTGTTTTACTGCGGTCCAGTACAGTTCTGTTCCTAAAAAATGCAGCATGACCAATTTTTTTTTTGCTTTCTGAAACGCACTGGAACGGACTGCAGTGGTGTGAACTATGCCATTGGCATTAATGTGATCAACTTTCTTTGCGTTTTTCAGGCATCAAAAAAACGCACTGCACTGCATCCGGTGTGAACTGGCCCTAAATATCATCCCCGGGTGGTGTCTATAGTATGCCTGTAAAGTAGCACATGCTTTCCATGTTTATAACAGTTGGAGAGCAAAATGACATTTCTAAAGTAAAATAATAGTCATTTAAAAGTCCTTGCGGCTGTAATGAATTGCTGGTTCCTATCAATACAGATAAAAGTCATTGAAAGTCTTTGATTACACAAAAAAAAAGCGTGGGGGTTCCCCCAAATTCCATAACCAGGCCCTTCAGGTCTGGAATGGATATTAAGGGGAACCCCGCTGCAAATTTAAAAAAAAATTACGTGGGGTTACCCCCAAATATCCATACGAGGCCCTTCAGATCTGGCATGGATTTTAAGGGGAACTCTACCCCAAATTAAAAAAAAAATGGCGTGGAGTCCCCCCAAAAATCCACACCAGACCCTTATCCGAGCACATAACCTGGCCGGCCGCAGGGGAAAAGGGGGGGGACGAGAGCGGCCCCCCCTCCCTCCTGAACCATACCAGGCCACATGCCCTCAACATGGGGAGGATGTCCCCATGTTGATGGGGACAAGGGCCTCATCCCCACAACCCTTGCCCGGTGGTTGTGGGGGTCTGCGGGCGGGGGGCTTATCGGAATCTGGAAGACCCCTTTAACAAAGGGGACCCCCAGATCCTGGCCCCCCCCTTGTGTGAAATGGTAATGGGGTACAAATGTACCCCTACCATTTCACGAAGAAAGTGTCAAAATGTAAAAAATGACAAGAGCCAGTTTTTGACAATTCCTTTATAAATGTGTTTTCCTTTCTTCCATCTTCTTCTTCTTCCAACTTCTTCTTCCATCTTCTTCTTTTCTCCATTTGGGTTTCTTCCTCCATCTTCATCTTCCTCTTCATCTTTATCCTAATCCTCATCTTCATCTTCATCTTCCTTCTTACTTCGGTCTTCTCGTCCGCATCTTGCTCCGGCGTCTTCCCTTCTTCTTTCTTCGGCCGCTCCGTTTGAATTGGAGGTTCCCGCTGTGCGACGCTTCAGTTCTTCAGTTCCCCATCGGGTCCGCTTACACCCAGAGACCCCGCCCCCCTCTGACGCACATGCATTTCACGGGGACTTTCCCCGTGGTGTCAGAGGGGGGCGGAGCCACCGGGGGGCAGCGGACCAAGTGGGGAACTGAGGCGTCGCACAGCGGGAACCTCCAATTCAATGGAGCGGCCGGAGAAGAAAGAAGAAGGGAAGACGCCGGAGCAAGATGCGGACGAGAAGACCGAAGGAAGAAGGAAGCTGAAGATGAAGATGAAGATGAAGATGAAGAGGAAGAAACCCGAATGGAGAAAAGAAGAAGCTGGAAGAAGAAGGAAGAAGAAGATGGAAGAAATGAGAAGACATTAATAAAGGAATTGTCTAAAACCGGCTCTTGTCATTTTTTACATTTTTTACACTTTCCTTGTGAAATGGTAGGGGTACAATGTACCCCTTACCAATTCACATAGGGGGGGCGGGATCTGGGGGTCCCCTTTGTTAAAGGGATCTTCCAGATTCCGATAAGCCCCCCGCCCGCAGACCCCCACAACCACTGGGCAAGGGTTGTGGGGATGAGGCCCTTGTCCCCATCAACATGGGGACATCCTCCCCATGTTGAGGGCATGTGGCCTGGTACGGTTCAGGAGGGAGGGGGACCGCTCTCGTCCCCCCCTCTTCCCCTGCGGCCGGCCAAGTTATGTGCTCGGATAAGGGTCTGGTATGGATTTTTGGGGGGACTCCACGCCATTATTTTTTTAAATTTGGGGTGGAGTTCCCCTTAAAATCCATGCCAGATCTGAAGGGCCTGGTATGGATATTTGGGGGGAAACGCAAGCATTTTTAAAAAAAATTTGCAGCAGGGTTCCCCTTAATATCCATTCCAGACCTGAAGGGCCTGGTTATGGAATTTGGGGGGACCCCCACGCTTTTTTTTTTTTGGTTAGCAAAGACTTTCAATGACTTTTCTCTATATTGCCGGGAGCCGACAATTCATTACAGCCGCGGCTGCTTTTAAATTCCTTTTTTTTCCCTTTAGAAATGTCATTTTTCTGGCGCACTGGCAAGTTCAGAGCTGCGCCTGTTCAACTTATGCAAATTGGTTTACGTGACTTGACATTTACTAAGATTTTGCCGGCGCAGTGTATCGGCGCATTTGAACCATTGAAATTCCCGCGCTGAGCTCAAAAAAACCTCCCGCAGCTCTAATCGTACTTGCTGGCGCAGCGGGCTGGTTTTGAAAAAGTTACTTTATCACTCAATTTTGGGCATGTTTGTTATTTGGGCAGGTGTCACTACACTTCCTCACATCACCCCACATCACCCCCATTATATTCTCACTTCCAGCTTCTTTATATTTAGTGTTTAACATGCCGTGCGCCAGGTCCCTAGTGGCGCACTGAGCGCCTCCTCCCGTCCGCCGACAACACTATAGTAAATGGGAAATAGGGCTGCGCTACAGGCTCTATTGTTTTGTAAATACCAAAACAGCCATTGCGCACGCAGATGCGCCAATACTCATGGCGCAAACGTTTGGTAAATCAGCCCCTAAGAGTTAAGTGCAAGGAGCTGTATGACATCTATTAAGCTTTTCTCTATTATTTACATTTGGCAGGAATATTGCTCTACATAGAGACACTCCATGGTTCTGAGAGGAGATAACGGCACACAGAGCAACTATGTCTGCCCCTCCTTTCTGCTGCCTATTCACAGAAACCTTTGTATTTTGACAATGTATTCATATATTACCAAGGATTTTGTGATTGGGCAGGAGCAGGGGAGGAGCGGGAATCGCAGCTACAGTGACTCTTCTATTCAAGGTGCAGAGCTCTGAAGGATCAGCGTCACTCTCCTGGAACTACAGCGATAGATGTCTTCTGGGAGTACTATAAAGCCGTCAGATATAAATAATAGAGCTAAACCCAGAAGGTGTCATGCACCTCGCTGGACTTATATTAGAGAGTGTCTTCATTTTTCTTGTCAATTTTGTTTATTACGTTTTTGAAAAATATTACAAACATATCCATATTTAACAATCATAGTTACAATAAATAGTAGCATGTGAAGGAAAGAAAAAGTAGGATTTTTAAAACAGCTTACCTGTAAAATCCTTTTCTTGGAGTACATCACGGGACACAGAGCGGCATAGTCATTACTATGTGGGTTATATAGAATTACCTTCAGGTGCTGGCACTGGCAACTTCCAAAACAGGAAGTACCCTCCCCTATATAAGCCCCTCCCATCCGGGAGCACCTCAGTTTTGTAGCAAAGCAATACGTGTCCCCAAAAGAGGGGTGGGAGCTCTGTGTCCCGTGATGTACTCCAAGAAAAGGATTTTACAGGTAAGCTGTTTTAAAAATCCTGCTTTCTTGTTCATACATCACGGGACACAGAGCGGCATAGTCATTACTATGTGGGACGTCCCAAAGCAATGCCAAATGAGGGGGGGATATACCATACATAAGCTGGGCGCCATCAGGCATGAGGATCTTTTGCGGCCTGCAACACACTGCGCCCAAAGGCGACATCCTCCTGACTTCTAACGTCCACCTGGTAGAACCTAGTAAACGTGTGTACTGAAGACCATGTTGCGGCCTTACAAATTTGAGCCAGGGAGGCCTGGTGATGCACTGCCCATGAAGTTCCAACTGCTCTCGTGGAGTGCGCCCTAACTTTGAACGGAGGCGGTCTACTTCTCAAGCCATAGGCTTGTATTATGACCTGTCGAATCCACTTGGCTAAAGTAGATTTTGATGCTGCCTGACCCTTTCTGGGGCCTTCCGGCAGAACAAACAAAGAATCCGTTCTACGAATCTGAGCAGTGGCTTTTAGATAAGCTTTAACTGCTCTTACTACATTCAAAGAATGCAATAACTTTTCCTCTACCGAGCTCGGTTTGGGGAAAAAGAAGGAAGAACCACATCCTGGTTCAAGTGAAACCTCGATACCACCTTAGGAAGAAAGGCTGGGTGAGGACGTAATACTACTCTGTCCTCATGAATAACCAGATATGGCTCTTTACAGGACATGGCGGCTAATTCCGACACTCTTCTAGCCGAGCATATGGCTACTAAAAATATCAATTTTCTGGTGAGTAGAACCAAGGAAATGTGCCGCAAAGGTTCAAATGGCTGCTTCTGCAGAACCGACAGAACCAAATTTAGATCCCATGGGAGCTTTAATCGGTGGAATAATACGAGTCACACATTGCATAAAGGATTTGACAAGTGAATGCATAGCCAGGGGCCTTTGAAATAGTATTGATAAGGCCGAAACCTGGCCCTTGATAGTACTTAAGGCAAACTTCCTGTCTACAGCCCACTGCAGGAAGTCCAGAATTCTGCCTATAACGTACTTACGTGGATGCCATTTTCTGGCCTCGCACCAAGTGATGTACGCCTTCCAAACTCTATAGTAGATCTGCCTGGATACAGGCTTCCTGGCATTGATTATAGTTGATGCCACAGAGTTAGAGAGACCTCTCTTCTTTAGGATGTGGGATTCAATAGCCAGGCCGTTAAACTTAGAGTTAGTAAGGAAGGGTGGTATATCGGTCCTTGCGAAAGCAGGTCCGGACGACGTGGAAGGGTCCAAGGACTCCCCACAGACATTTTGATGATCTCCGCGTACCAGGCCCTTCGGGGCCATGCTGGAGCCACCAGGATCACCGGCTTCTTTTCCAACCTGACTCTGCGAAGGAGTCGAGGCAACAATTGTAGCGGAGGGAATGCATATATCAGTCTGAACTGATCCCAAGGGAACACCAGAGCATCCGAGCCGCAAGCGAGGGGATCCCTTGTCCGGGAGACAAATCTGTCCACCTTTGCGTTGAATCTGGATGCTAGCAGATCTACATCCGGTGTTCCCCACCGCTGACATATTGCTCGGAAGACCTCGGGATGAAGGGACCATTCCCCTGGGCATAACTGTTGGCGACTCAGAAAGTCCGCCTTCCAATTCTCCACCCCTGGAATGAAGACAGCTGACATACATGGGACTTGCTTTTCTGCCCATTCCAGTATGTGACTTACTTCCCTCTGGACTGCACGACTCCTGGTGCCTCCCTGATGATTGATATATGCCACTGCTGTGGCATTGTCTGATTGAATTCTGACAGGGGACCCTTGGAGTCTGGATGCCCAGGCTACTAGGGCATACCGGGCTGCTCGTATCTCTAAGAGATTGATGGGCAGGGTTTTTACTACATTTGACCATCTGCCCTGGAGAGACCATTGCTCCAGTACTGCCCCCCAGCCTATAAGGCTGGCATCTGTAGTGACCACCTTCCAGGATATCGGACTGAAGGGTTTTCCCTTCTGGAGATTCTGGGGGATCAACCACCAGCAGAGACTCTTCCGAACGGAAGGGGACAAAGCCATCGGGAAGTGTAGAGCCTGAATTTTTCCGTTCCAGGCTGACAATATGGCCCTCTGTAAATTCCTTGAGTGGAATTGGGCGTATGGCACAGCTTCGAATGATGCTACCATCTTTCCTAGCAGCCTCATGCACAGGCGTATGGACGGCTGTCTTTCTGCACAAAGCAGACGGACCAAGCCCCTCAAAGAGGATACCTTGTCTAGAGGTAAGAAAATCTTCCTCTGGTCTGAATCCAGCCGTAGCCCTAGATATACCAGGTTTTTCACTGGCTGTAGGGCTGACTTGTCCAGGTTGATGACCCAACTGTGAGATTCTAGATACTTGATTGTATCGACAATTACCACTTCTAGCTTGGCAACTGAGTGGTCCATCAACAACAGGTCGTGTAGGTATGCCATTATCGTTACACCTCGTGTTCTTAGATCGGCCAACAGTGGGGCCAGAATTTTTGTGAACACTCGTGGTGCTGTGGCCAGACCGAATGGTAAGGCTCTGAACTGAAAATGGCGCCCTTCTACTGCAAAGCGTAGAAATTTTTGATGACCTGGAAAGATGGGAACATGCAAGTAAGCATCTTTGATGTCGATCGAGGCTAACCATTCCTCCCCCTGTAGGGCAGCGGTGACCGATCGGATCGACTCCATCCGGAAGGACCGGACGTTTAGAAATTTGTTTAGACTCTTTAGGTCCAATATGGGTCTTATGTCCCCGTTTGGTTTCGGGACTGTGAAAAGGTTTGAGTAGAAACTCAACCCCCACTCTTCCATAGGAACCTCCATAATTACTCTGTGGAGCAATAGTTGTTCTAACGCCACTAGGAGACACCTTCTTTTCAGAGGGTCTTTTGGCATGCCTGACTACATAAAATGGGAAGGAGGAGACTCTTTTAACTCCAACTTGTATCCCCGAGTTACTGCGGAGAGCACCCATCTGTCTTTGATCGTCTCCTGCCAGGTCTCTGTGAACAACTGAAGTCTTCCCCCCACCCGTTTGAGTGGGGGCAGCCCTTCATAGGCTTGACTTGGAGGCTGGTTTAGTACCTCTTCGGATCCAGGGCTTTTTATTACCCTGTGACTGTCCCTGATTTTTACCTCCTGAGTTTGACCGAGGAGGCCGTCGGAACTGCTTAGTAGCAGACATCCCAGGGATAGGAGAGGTAGTCCTCTTAAAAGACGGACCCCTAGACCTCTTTTTAATTGGTAAGAGAGTACTTTTACCACTGGAAATCTTCTGGATATATTTATCCAGGTCTTCGCCAAAAAAGGCGTTCTCCATGAAATGGGAAGCTAACTAAGAGCTTCTTACAGGGAGCCTCAGCAGACCAGTTCTTGAGCCACAGAAGCCTACGCATATGTACCAAAGACAGCGTGAGGCGGGAGGCCTGATGGATAGAATCCTTGATGGCGTCAACCGCAAAGCATAATGCTCTAGGCAGATCAGCCAGAGCCTGGGCCTGCTAGTCTGGCAAATCCCTCAGGACCATTTTCATTTGATCCTTTAAAGCTTGGCAGACCCCAATAGCTGCCACTGCTGGCTGTGTAACAGCCCCTGCTGTGGAAAAAGCAGATTTTAATAAAGATTCCAATTTTTTATCTACTGGATCTTTGAACATTTGAACATTATCTACTGGACATGTCAGTGATTTGTTCACAGAAGAAATGGCTGCGTCCACCGTAGGAACATTCCATCTCTGGGTGAATTTTTCCTCCATGGGATAGATCACCTGAAATTTTTTAGGTGGAACAAATAGTTTATCAGGATGTTCCCAGTCCTGGTATATAAGTCCTTCCAATAATGGATGTATTGGAAAGGAGCAATTAACCTGGGGAGCTTTTAGCGACCCCAATGAGGAGACAGCAGTAGTTGATGGTTCAACAAGAGGCATTTTAAATGCAGATCGAACCATGTCAGTTAGGGTCTGGACCCACAATCTTTCAGTCTGTGATGCTGAAAATGGTTCATCTACTGTCGATTCCTCAAAAACAGAGTTAACCTCCTCCTGATCCCCTTCAGGAAGGTCAGTCCCTTCCTGGGACTGTTGCTCTGCCAACAGGCACTCTAATGGAGGGGATGGAGATCTGGCGCGCTTTCTTTCCTGTAGAGAAGAAGCGATCAAATGCTGCCAATCTCTGCTCCAATCCCTCCAGAGTTGAGGCAAAAACCTCCTCTGTTATATATGCAGGAGCAGGTGGACTGAGGACAGCCGCAGTACCTGGCACTCCCGGGGGTTCCTTATGGGTATTAACCTCTGATTTCTCAGGGGAGGAAGGTGCAGATGACTGCTCCAGATCCTCAGAGCCCGATGGAGACCCCCTACACTTCCTGAGAGGTATATCTCGGAGTTTTTTAGGCGGCATATTCCTTAGTTCAAAGCTGAGGTATTCCAGCCGCAATACACCCCTTTACTGAAATAGTCTAATGCAATTTGCTGCTATGTACATCAGTGGGTGTCTACTAATGCGTCTTTCTGGGGATGCCTGTATCAACCGCCCGCTGTAAGCCCCTATACCATGCTACCAGCTCCTTTTCATGCTCTGTGTCCATAGCAAGCAGCGTGGACTGAGTCCTTTTATCTTGCTGGGACGCCCGCACATGCGCAGAAGCGCTGGGCGCACAGAGCGCGTCATCCGCCAGGCTCCGCCCCCTTTTTTGAAGCTAAATCTTATAAAAAGAAAGCGTGTGTGCGCGCGCGTGCACGTGTGCGCTCTTGGCGCCATGTAGGGAGAGGAGCCAGGGTCCCTGTTTCACCAGGACTCGGGGATGGAAGGAAACTACTTGGCAGCATGACAGAGGAATGCAGCTTCCCTGATAGAGAGCTCACTCATCTGCCTGGACTTTCACCATGGAAGGAATAGTCCCAAGAAAAAAAGACGTTCCACAGCGGCCTCTAGTGGACAAACACAGGTACCGCACTTTTGTCTTTTTTTTTTTTTTTTTTTTTTAAAACCTCCTTTATGAAAAACATTTCTAGGTTTACAGTTTTTAAAACTTCCTTTATGAAAAGACATTTCTAGGATTTCTTAGGCATATACAGCTATTAGCGGTAATACCTTTAGGTAACAGGCAGAAAGACATATTAGGCTTGGGGGTCCCCTCAATAGAACCAAGTTCCTGAGGGGCCCCCACTTACCTTTTCCCCGCCGCAGGACTTTGTTTGGTCCACAGAAGCCCAAACTTCACCTCTTACGGCAGGCATTGTACTAGACCTTCAGGGACCGGGTTCCCAAGGATTCCACTCCCCTGGACCTGTATAGCACCCTGCACAGATAGCCTCTTGGTTTTGGGTATGACCAGAGCTCTGGATCCCAGGGTCCAGCCCTCCTAAGAGAGGCATTACAGGCAAAACCTTGCTCTTCTCTGCAAGGCCCGGGTACCGACCGTTTAGCTATGAAGCTTTTTTGGTCAGATCCGGAATAGCTTGCTAAGGCCCAGAGAACCTGTACACAAGCCCAGATGAATACATGTTAACCTTGGCCAACACCTTAGACACTGGCAAAAAACTGAGGTGCTCCCGGATGGGAGGGGCTTATATAGGGGAGGGTACTTCCTGTTTTGGAAGTTGCCAGTGCCAGCACCTGAAGGTAATTCTATATAACCCACATAGTAATGACTATGCCGCTCTGTGTCCCGTGATGTATGAACAAGAAACATAGATTTGGTATCTGTATCTGAGTAGAGTTCCAATATTAAAGAAGAAGGCTTAAGTTTCATCAATATTTATTAATAACTGGAATTTACATAAAAGAATATATGGTGTAGACTATAATAGACTACAAAATGGATATAAGCAAAGTATAATATAGTCCATTGATAGACACTATTAGCAAAAATAAAAGTAATAGAGATTTCTAATGTATATACTGTATGCCATTAGATTAATATCTATAGAGTGCAAAGAAAAGCATAAAAATCAGATATTTATTGCATATCTAATAAGTGTGTATTAATTGTATGGAACTCTATAGTTATTGTTTAATATATAAAAAAAAACAGGGATTGTTGATAGAGGAATTTTGCTACTAAGTTTATATATAATTGTGGATACTAAGAGAAAAAAGACAGACTAAGAAAAAACAGTAGAAGAAGAAAAAAGAAAAAGGTAAGAAAAGGGAAAGTAGAAGGCAGTAAAAGTCCCTGGGTTTCTAATAATTCTAGTCATTCATATAGGTATACCATGTATACGTTTATAACTGCATTAACAAGGTCTTAATAACGTGGTGTCAAAATTGGGAGATAAGAAATGAGTCACCCAAGGATCCCAAATTTTCTCAAATTTTCCAATATTATCATTGGATATGGCTTCTGTTTTGGAGTGAGTCATAGCTTGATTAACTCTATTTTTGGTGTCGGAAATCATTAGCGTAGTAGTTTTCCAAGCTTTGGCGATTGTCTGCTTTGCAGCTGTGGTGATTTGTAATAGAAGGCTAAATTGAGTATGTGAAATATTGTCCGGTTTCAAGTTTCGAGTAGAGAGCATGAGAAAAACCTCTGTCCAAAACTGTTTTTTAACTGGGCATTCACAAAAAATGTGCATATTAGATCCTAATTCACCACAGCCACGAAAGCAGAGCAGAGAAAATTGGAGACCAAATTTTGCAATTCTGACAGGGACCAGATACCAATGCATAAGCACTTTATAGTTTGTCTCCTGTGCTTTAATATTTTGTGAGGATGTTTTGGTTGTGGTCCATATTTTATCCCAGTCACATGTTCCCAAACTAAGTCCAAGGTCTCTCTCCCATTTCACCACATATGATGGTGGATCTACGTTAGGCAAAGTAATAAGATATCTATATATTATTGATATGAGACCCTTTGAGTGGGGGTCTCGTTTACAGATGTGTTCAAAGTATGTAAATTCATCTAGGTTATTTTGTCCTTGTATATATGGTGTGAATTTTTTTTGGTTCGGAAGATATCGAAAAAGTTCAGAGTTGAGAAGTTGGTGCTTATCGCAAAGTTCAGGGAATGTTTTAAGAGAAGTAGATGTTGTTAATTCACAAAGTTGAGTTAGATTAGAGGAAGTCCATAGTTTAAAGGAATTTGGGATATACTAGCCGGATAGAAGAGTGGGTTTCTGAGAAATGACATGAGGGGGGCATGTGGAGATTGTAATCCAGATGATACTTTAAATTTATCCAAAATGGAAACTGTATGTTTAGTGATCTTGTTTTTAATAGATTTATGGTCGGATGGATTAGTCCATATTAGATTTGTTATAGGGCATAGGTCGCAGTCGATAGATTCAAGTGTTACCCAAAGTAGATTTTTTTTTTTTCGCATGGTATTTAGGAATATGTGCTATTTGAGCTGCATGGTAGTAGGTAGCAAATTTCGGGAATCCTAATCCTCCTTTTAGCTTGGGGAGGTACAATGTTTGTTTAGGTAAACGAGACCTTCGGGAACCCCAAATGAATGTTAATGCTTTACGCTGGAGATTCCTAAGAAAGTATGCCGGAACTGGTATGGGTAGGACACGAAACAGAAATAAAATCTTAGGAAGTATAGTCATTGTAATGATATTTATTTTACCAATCCACGAGATTGGCAAAGAGGACCATTGTTTAAGATAATTAGTTATTTGTTGTAATAATGGGGGAAAGTTAGCCGAGAAAAGTTCAGATAAATTGGGAGTTAGAGTGATTCCTAAGTAAAGCAGGTGAGACGTACACCATGAGAAGGGAAGTGATGTTTGTGCTTGTTGTAGGGTGTGCGGAGGTAGGGAGATATTTAAAACTGTGGATTTTTGCGGGTTAATTTTAAGTCCTGAAATATAAGCAAAATGCTCTAGTTTGCTTATAAGATTGGGAGCTGAAATATGAGGGGAGGACATAAAAACTAAAATATCATCAGCAAGTAAACATATTTTATCCTTTGATAGAGGGATCTGTACGCATAGCTTGAGCAAGGGGTTCAATAAGTAGGGCAAATAAAAGAGGGGATAAGGGGCAACCCTGACGTGTTCCTCTGTGTATGTCAATCAGACCTGATTTGTATCCAGCATATTTGATATATGCTTTAGGGTTATCATACAGAGGGAAAACCCAATTAATAAAGTGGGGTCCAAAGCCCCATTGTTGTACAGTGAAATGCAAGTAGGGCGATACTGTGTCAAAAGCTTTCTTAACCACTTCTCCACCGGGCCTATTCTGGCACTTCTCTCCTTCATGTAAAAATCATAATTTTTTTGCTAGAAAATTAATCAGAACCCCCAAACATTATATTTTTTTTTAGCAGACACCCTAGGGAATAAAATGGCGGTCATTGCAACTTTTTTTCTCACACGGTATGTGCGCAATAATTTTTCAAATGCCTTTTTTGGGGAAAGAAACGGTTTAATGAATAAAAAATTAACAAAACAGTAAAGTTAGAGTAAATAGATACCTAACATGTCACGTTTTAAAATTGCCCACACTCATGGAATGGCGCCAAACTTTGGTACTTAAAAATCTCCATAGGTTACTATTTTCAAGTTACAGAGGAGGTCTAGTGCTAGAATTGTTGCACACGCTCTAACGCACGCGGCGATACCTCACATGTGGGGTTTGAACGGCGTTTACATATGTGGGCGGGATTTACTTGCACGTTCGCTTCTGAGCGCGAGCTACTAGGGACAGGGGCGTTTTAAATTTTTTTCTTTTTATTTTTTTTATTTTACTTAATTTTTTTTTTATTTTTACTTTTTTTTTTACATTTTTTTTTTTTGATCACTTTTATTCCTATTACAAGGAATGTAAACATCCCTTGTAATAGGAATCATTGTGACAGGTCCTCTTTATGGAGATATGTGGGGTCAATAAGACCCCACATCTCTCCTCCAGGCTTGAAAGCATGAGTTTGTGAAAAAAATTCACTGATCTCATGCCGACAGCCGCGATTGCGGCTTTGTTTACTTCCGGGTACCTGGGCGTGACGTCACAACGTCGCACCCGGGCCTCCGACGATCATAGAGATGACTGGTGACCATCGGGTCACCAGTCATCTCTATCGTCGTGAGCCAGCGCCGGCCGATTCGTTCTCCGGGCCCCCGATGGCACGGGAGAGCCCAGAGAAGCACCGGATGGTGGCGGGAGGGGGGGCGTTCCCTCCAGATGCCTATAAGAACGATCAAGCGGCGGAACTGCCGATATGATCATTCTTATTGTGCACCGAATCGCCAGCAGAAAACAGTGATATCTGAATGATGCCTGTAGCTGCATCGGGTCCCCAGTGACGCGGCGGGCGCGCGCCCCCTAGTGGCTTGGGAAGGCGCAACGTCATATGACGTCCGCCCAGAACAACAGGGTCTTCCTCCCGCCGTCATTTGACGGCGGGCGGTGGACAAGCGTAAATCTGCTCGCTAATATTTTAGCTAGTATTTTTATATCTAAATTAAGTAATGAAATGGGCCTATAATTAGCACATGATGCTTCATCAGATTGGGGTTTAGGTATCATTGTGATTATGGCTGTTAGGGTTTCAGGACGAAAGGATTGACTATTGAGAAGTGAATTGAAAGCGTCTGACAGCATTGGTGCAAGAATATGAGAAAAAAAATTGTAGTATAGTGCGGAAAAACCATCAGGTCCTGGTCTTTTATTCAGTTTAAGAGATTTGAAAGCTAGTGCTACTTCTGCAGACGTAATAGGTTTTTCAAGATTTTCCTGTTGATTAGAAGGGATAGTTGGGAGTTTAATTCTCGAGAAAAATGTTTCTGCAGAGGGTTGGTCAAATGGTTCCTCTTTTTTATATATAGATTTAAGATGTTTGTGAAAGGTTTGTAAGATCTTTTCTGGATTGCTGGTGTAAGTATTGTGGGGGGTTTTTAGTCGTATTGGTTTAAATGGTTTATTTAGGTTTTTAAGAGCTCGAGCAAGAAGAGTGCCTGGTTTATTGGCTTTAAGAATTTGTGTTTGGAAATACGTAAGGTTTTGTCTGCTGAATCGGATAGAAAAAGGTCAAGATTTAGTCTTGTCGCAGGGGATGGATTTGTTTGAAAGTTTGTGTGGGAAGTATTTAAGTTTATGGAATATAAAACAGTATTTAAAAAACTTATGTAAAAAGTTCAGAATAAAACTGCAGCAGTGCTACGAGCAAATGTTAAAATGTGCGTCTTCTATATATTTTTCAATCATACAGGTAGTGTAGATAGTGAATGGTGAGTCTGGTAGTAATTGATTCAAATCCTAGTTCCAGTGCTCCTTTCACCAAGTGTGTTTCACCACGTGGGGGGATTGAAGGTCCCATAATGGGGATGCACTCACCAGATGTTAAATCAGTATGGGCATACATAAGACATCCTCCTCTAGTGTGTCCTGTCTTCTCATCCACAATACTAGACCAATGGCACCGGGTTAGTAGGCTGAAGACAGGAACCCAGGAGGGAAAAGGACAATCCAGGTAACGTAGTCAGAACAAGCCAGGGAGGGTCGGCAGCAAGGTAAACCGGGTCCATGGGATAATCCAGGAATCGTAGTCAAGAACGAGCCAGGCGGGGTTGGCAACGAGACAAGCAAAAGTCCAAGGGATAATCCGAGAATCGAAGTCAAGAACGGGCGAAGTCGGTAACCATAAACTAAGAGCATCCATGAACAGGAACCTATCCTAAGTATTAAAGTTTGTTTCTAGTTTTAGTATTTAGTGTTTGTAGTATCCATTTTTCTTTTTTAAGGAATGATGTTTGGCGTAGACATACTCCACGTAGAACGGGTTTGTGAGCTTCCCATAATGTTAATGGGGATATGTCAGGAGTATTGTTGTTTTCAAGGTAGTCTTTTATGGCTACTTCTAAATCAATTGAGTGTGTTGGGTGGGATAAGGTTAAGTCATTGATTTGCCATGTGGGGTCTTGTTTTTTGGGCAAGAGAGAAGCAAAGGAGGAGATTATTGCAGAGTGGTCAGTCCATGTAAATGGTAAAATAGATGATGTAAGCAATTCTGGTGACATACTTATTGAAATTAAAATGTGGTGAATGCGAGAAAAAGATTTGTGTGGATGAGAATAGAAGGAGTATTGACGTTTAGTGGGGTTAATTTCTCGCCAAGAGTCTAGTAACGAATGTCTTTGTAGTAGTCTTTGTAACATTCGAGATTGGGGGTTAGATGCGAGAGGAGGGCAGCTGTCACATATCTCTGCCGGGAGCTGAGGGGACGATGATTGGAGGGAGGGCTGCTGCTGATGGGGGCGGAGGACAGGAACAGCTGCTAGTTCCGTGAAGTCCACGAAGCTCCCTGAGCATGAACAGCGTGATGTGATCCATCCCTGGACCTCTCCCTGGATCTCCCTGGATCTCTCCCTAGCGAGCTCTCTTGCAACAGGAACGTAAGATCTACAAGAACCTCTCCCGACCCCCTGAATTTCCTGACTCTCCCTGACTCTCCTGACACACAGTAATGCAAGGAAGTGATATAATGTAATTGTTGCTGCTGCTGTTGCCTTGTCAAACCTCTCTTCAAATTCAACCACCGCCTCACTACTGTACTATCGTACTATCGTACTGCCGCACTGCCGCACTACCGCATTGCCGCATTACTGCCACCCTACCTGAGGTAGTGGACTGGTTATTGCGGCAGTATTTGTTAGCTTTGTAGCCTGCCCGCCTGCTCGTCTGTTCGCCCGCTTACCCGACCCGCTTACCCGACCTGTGGTTTGGTGCTCGGAGGTCACACAAGGTCCCGCTACCCCTGGGGTTAGTGTGCTCTGATGCCTGAGGGGAGGTTCGTTGGGTGATTGGCCGAGCTGAGCTGAGCTGAGCTGAGACGGGACGCCAGGTTGCCAGGAGCTCTAGCGGACGCAACCCCCTCCCACCCCCCCTCTTTCATCCCACTGCGTCTCTGCCTGAAAAGAGGGGAAGTAAAGTGAAAAGTGGAGTGAGAGAGCTGGAGGTGTGGAGAAGGGGGAAAGCTTGAGGGACTGCAGGCGGCTATAGCTGGTGGATGCAGTGAGGAACACGAAGTACAGGAGGCATAAAAAGTATATGAAGTAATAAGAAATAATAAGAAGAAATTAAAGCAATCAAAATAATAGACATGGCAATATAGCAATATAGCAATATAGCAATGGCTACCTGCTGATTCTGCGATACTGCGATAGCAGAGATCATGCAGAGACCATGCGGAAATTAAAATGCGGAAATTAAAAGAAGTGGCAAGGTAAAAAAAAAAAAAAAAAGAAGTAGCAGGAAAAGGAAAAAAAGAAAAAGAAAGGAGGAAAACGAGCTGAGGAGAAGGGGGTGGTAGAGGTGGAAGTGGACAAGACAAGGGGGGACGCCGGCAGTACTCAGTAGAGGTACCTGGAATTTATTACCCAGCTGAAGCCATTTTAGACAAAAAAAGCAAAAAACACCCCAGCAACTGAACACTCTTACCCTCTGGTCTTCTAGTCTTCTAGTCTTCTGGTCTTCTAGTCTTTAAAATAACTTTGGACAAAGTTGGATGTATAGGAGCCCTTTCTTTGTGTCCCATAACCCCGTTAACTTCCATTTGCTGTGCACTACTCATAAGAACTATAGTAACAGTTCCAGTCATAGCAGAAAAATATATAGAGAAGAACGCAAAACAAAATAAAGTACCTTGACTATCTGCTCAGTAAAGATTCAGAGAAAACTATAATTATCATTACCCTCAGAGATAGGAACTGGTTCAACTCCATGACTACAACAATCATAAGTGACGTCAGAAATAAGAAATCAGAAATCAAAAAAGAAACCAAACACGGCAAACCGAACAAACCGAAGCAACCAAAGGGTGAGTCACTCCTTTAATCCTATATACATTTACTGAATTGAACTAAATGTTATAAGGGAAAGGACAAAAAATCAAGAAATGGTATGACCGAATATTCACAAACATTGACCATTGACTTTTTACCCTGAATTATTGGGATATTGCGTCTAGGTCTACACTGGAACATTGTGCCTCGGTGTATCAATAAAAGTTAAATCTCTCGTTTGTTTTGTTTTTTGGTTCCTATGGCTTTTTTTTTTAAAGCTCGCGTTTGCATATTTCTTTCGCCAAATTTTCTCCCACCAAGTTTTCTGATCAATCCTGATTAAGCTACATCACAGTATTGGTAGAAAAGAGGGAAGAAGGAAAGGGAAAAGGAAGGAAAAAAAAGGAAAAAAAAAGAGAGCAAGAATGATGAGGGGTAGGCAGTTAAGGGGCGCAACGGCTAAGCTCCCAAAAACAAGCGCCAGCCCAAGCTCCATTAAAAAATTCATGACACAAGAAGTATCTAAAGACAGTCCCGGGAAATCGGCACTGTCAAACAGGAGGACATCTGAGGGCCTACAGAAATCAAACATGAGAAGACACTCAGAATACATGGAGGCAGATACCCCTAATACAGCAGAAGAGGAAGAAGAAGAGGAGGTAGACATTGTAGAGAATAAACAAAAAGACCAACTACCTACCAAAGGGGAAATTGTGGAGATGTTTGCTAGAATGGAAACAGTTATGCATAAAATGGAAAAATCGCTTAAAGGGGAAATATCGATAATACATGAAGACATGAATCATTTGCTGAGGAGAGTTGAAGAAATGGAGGAAAAGATGGAGGCACAAGCAGTGGAAGTTAGGGAATTAAAATGGCAATTGGAAGACTTACAGAGGGAGCAAATGTACATGAAATACAGACTTGAAGACCAGGAAAACCGTAACAGGAGAAAAAACCTGAGGATACAAGGTTTACCGGACCAACAAACGGAAGATCTACAGGAAAAAATGGATAAAGTGTTTGGACATATGCTAAATAAGAACGCAACAGAAAAGATAACATTTGAAAGAATCCATAGGATCAGGAAACCTGCCGGGCTAGTAGGAGATACCCCAAGAGACGTAATCGCGCAATTTCATAACTATCAAGATAAAGATCAGGTTCGACAAAGTTTAAAATCTAATGTTCTGGCTAAGTACGAGGATACTACGTTACAGATATATCCGGACCTGGCTGGAGAGACCCTGAACAGGAAGAGTTTTAAAACCATTACTAGAACATCTTAAGACTCAGGAAATCCAATACTTTTGGGGCTTCCCAGCGTGTCTAGTGGGACGTAAGGAGGGACGCTCAGCAACCCTCAGATTCCCAGAGGACACCCCTAACTTTTTTTTTTAATTAGACATTACTGAAATCGATATCCCAGGATGGTGGGAAAGAGAACATAGGCGGAAGACAATGGACAAACAGACCTGGAATACAAAATCCAGGAAAAACTAATAATGCGCAGTACTAATAATTAGGAAAAAAGAGTAAAAAGAGAAAAAAAAAAGGGGGGAAAGAGAAGAAAAATAAAAGAAAAAGGGGGGGAATAAAGAAAAAAGCTTGGGAAGATAGGTAATTAGGAGGAGAGTTCAGGGTTGCTGAGACTCAGTAGACAAGAGGTGGGGAGACGAGGGGGGGTTAAGGGGGGAGGGATGGGGATGGGACACCAAATAAAAGAAATATAGTGGATGGGGGAGCGGAACCCGCACGGCGGACCCCCGTGTGGGGAGTAGCTGCCCTTGATCCGGTGCCATTAATCAGAGCTCAACCTCAAGGGGGGAGAATCCGTGGGGCCAGATGGAGGAGGAGGGCCACGGATTAAGGGGCTAAGGGGAAGATCCAAGACCCCAACAAAGGGGGGAGGGGCGGGGCGGGCGAGGGATGGGGGGGCGGTGGGTGACGGAGGTACCTCTAGGCAATCATTTTAAGAGATTCAGCTCTTCCTGTTTAGTAGGTTCACCCTAGGAACACCAGATGCCTAAAATAAATATAATTTCATACAATGTAAGGGGGTTAAATGCTCCCATTAAGAGGGCAAATATAATTAGAGAATTAACCTCAATGAAGGCGGACATAGTATTTTTACAGGAGACCCATTTATTTATAGGCTCAAATCGTCAAATTATTTCAAAAGAGTACCCCCTGTGGTATTACGGGGACTCACCTCTAAGTAGAGCTAAAGGAGTGGCTATAGGGTTTGCCAGGGGGACCCGGTTTAGCTTAGATGAGAAGAGGGAGGATCCCGAAGGGAGATACTTATTTTTAAAAGGAGAACTGAATGGAGCCGAGGTCTCACTGGCAAACGTGTATGGACCAAATAAAAAACCAACCCACTACTTAATGAAGATCATAGCCAAATTCATGGACTTTAAGAAAGGGGGGACCATATTAGCTGGAGACTTTAATGTATGTTTGGAGCCAAATATTGATAGTACATCACATGCAAGGGGGACTGGAATGGCCCAGAGGAATAAATGAAAAAAAAAAAATGTATCAACACCAATTAGTGGACGCATGGAGAAAACAACATCTAAAACAACGGGATTACACATTCCACTCCCCCCGTGCATGGGACGTACTCAAGAATCGACTATTTTTTAGTAGAACATCGGTTATTGGACACAGTAGAAACCAAAATTGGCATTACAAAATTCTCGGATCATGCACCAATAACACTCCAATGGAATATCGGGGAAGTACAAAAAAGGAATAACAACTGGAGGTTAAACGAGGAATTAATATTGGATAAAAACATAGGCCAGAGAATAAAAGTAGAAATAGATCAATTCTTCAGGGAGAATAGTACAGAGGGTATGTCAGAGGCCATAGTCTGGGAAACTCACAAAGTTTATATCTGTCAGGAAAGACGTTTCCATACTCTGCCTGGCAACAGTGTTGCCAGGAGAACACCTGTGCGCGGAAGGACCATCCGGCGCGTGTGCGATAGCGTAATCGGTGCGCGCAGGCGCGTGGGAGTGCGCACGCGCGCGCGGTGACAGCGTTTGGCGCCAGAAATGGCATTTAAACTACTCTGACATTCTGCTCCTTGCTCTCTGGTCTACAGCGTTCCTGAGACCCCTGCTATTTGACTTCTGATCCTGAATACCAGTTATCTGACCCGGCTTGTCTCTGTTACCTCCGATTGCTGCCTGCCCTGACCTCGGCTTGTCTTGACTACTCTCCCGGTCTCCCCTGAACCTAGTCGCTGCTGGCCTGATAAACTGGCCTGGCCTGAACCTGCTTACCCGCACCTACCTGCTGTTGCAGTACAAGCTGGACTACAGTGCACCTCCCTGCTGCTGCAGTACTATCTGGACTACAGTGCACCTCCCTGCTGTTGCAGTTCTGTCCGAACTACAGTACACCTCCCGGATGTTGTAGTACAACCCGGACTACAGTGCACCTCCCTGCTGTTGCAGTACAACCCGGACTACAGTGCACCTCCCTGCTGTTGCCGTTCTACCCGGACTACAGTGCACCTCCCTGCTATTGCAGTTCTATCCAGACTACAGCGCACCTCCTTGCTGTGGCAGATCAACCTGGATTACAAGTACCTTCCCTACTGTTGCAGTTCAGCCCGGACTACAGCACACCTCCTTGTTGCTGCAGATTAGTTCTGGACTCTAATACTCCAACCTGCTGTTGTATCCAGTTTAGCTTCACCGTGCACCTCCCAGCTGTCGTAGGCCTGCTCCAGTTCGCTGTGCACCACCTGCCGCTGCATCTGCCTTCTACCCTGCTCACCAACCAGGCACTTGTGCCCTCTGTCCTCCGGAGCCCCTGTCTGCTCTATCAGGGGCTCTTGAGCCAGGGAATTACGAGAGGTCACTCCCTGCACGTTGGGCTCCCTCACCAGGTACGTGACAATATCCGTGGGATATTAATAAGGGAGGGTGCGGCAAAAAAGAGAAGGACACAGGAAAAAAAAAAACATCACTAATGAAAGAGATCTCTGAACTGGAACAGCAACACAAGAAAACTAGTGGGAAAGAATATCTATTATGCCTCAATATCAAAAGAGCGGAGTTAAGAGAGGTTTTTGAACAAGAAACCAGGACGGTCTATAATCAAATTAAGAAAGAGAGATATCAATGGGGCAATAAACCGGGGAAGCATTTGGCAAAAATATTAAAAAAGAAAAAAACCGTTATTTATATAGAGAAGATACAAACTAAGACCGGGGAACTAAGATATAAAACACTGGAAATAGCTAATTCCTTTCAAGGATATTATAGTCAGTTGTACTCAATTAACGCCCAGGACACAAAGGAAGAGATTAAACAAAAAGGTGAATAAATTAAGGAGATCGATCCAGATAAAATTCCTTAAGACAAATTAGATCCTTTGGAAGCCCCCATAAGCGAAGAGGAGATCAAAAAAATGATCCAAGAACTACCAAATGGGAAAAGCCCAGGTCCAGACGGTCTGACGACACTATATTATAAAAAATATATAGATCTATTAACCCCGAAAATGTGTTCTTACATGAATGGGATAGGTGTAAATTGGGAGATGCGGAAGGAGGCATTAGAAGCCATAATAACTATAATCCCAAAAGAGGGTAAAGATACCACATTATGTTCCAGCTATAGACCAATCTCACTCTTAAATATAGACACTAAAATCTTTTCTAAGATCCTAGCAAATAGGATGAAAACTATTATGAAAGAGGTTATACATCCAGACCAAGTCAAATTTATTCCAGGAAGGGAGGGTAAAGATAATGGAAGAAGATCGCTTTTGGCCATTCAGAAAATCAAAGAAAGTGGGGCCCCAGGACTACTCCTGTCAATTGACGCTGAGAAAGCCTTTGACAGGGTAGACTGGGGCTTCATGCAGTCAACACTAGCGGCAATAGGTCTAGGACCCAGAATAAGTACTGTATATACTCGAGTATAAGCCGACCCGAATATAAGCCGAGGCACCTAATTTTACCACAAAAACTGGGAAAACGTATTGACTCGAGTATAAGCCTAGGGTGTGCCTCACTTTGCCTCACTTTGTCCATGCCTCACTGTGTCCATGACTAGACTGACGTTTAACATGGGAGTCTATGGAAGGGGTGCCCGTGTTTGAAAAATCGGTACTCCCCGGCCGTAAGTCTCCCGGACAAGAAACTTTGCAAACCTGTAGAGGAAGAGTGGGGCTACATGTGTACCAAGTTTGGGGTCCAGAGGACCTACGACCGGCCGGTACCGGGTCCCCAAATTCACCAGAGAAATGACCGTTTAACATGGGAGTCTATGGAAGGGGTGCCCGGTTTTGAAAAATCGGTGATCCCCGGCCGTAGGTCCCCCGGACAAGAAACTTTGCACACTTGTAGAGGAGGAGTGGGGCTATATGTGTGCCACGTTTGGGGTTCAGGAAATCTACGACCGGCCGGTACCGGCTCCCCAAAGTCCGGGAGATCAGGCGCAAAAAGGTGACTCGAGTATAAGCCGAGGGGGGCATTTTCAGCATAAAAAATTGTGCTAAAAAACTCGGCTTATACTCGAGTATATACGGTAAATGGATTAATTATTTGTATAATAAGCCCTCAGCGAGAGTTAAAGTAAACGGGACACTATCCGCACCGTTCGAGATGAGGAATGGCACTCGACAGGTGTGCCCTTTGTCACCGCTATTATTTGTGATTACGTTGGAACCCTTATTAAGGAAGATTAGGGGGAACACGGATATAAGTGGGATAATGGTAGGTGATGAAGAGCACAAGCTCGCGGCTTATGCGGACGATAGTTTGTCTAATTTCAAAATAAATCGGACTAAATCGGAAACACTAAGCATGAACATTCATAAAATAGATAGGAGTATATATCAAAAAGCTTTCTCATTCAACTGGGGGAAAAAAGCACTTTCGTACCTAGGAATTAAACTAACCGTCAACACTGAGACAATTTATAAAGAGAACTATATCCCACTACTAAATGAAATCAGGTTAGAATTGAATAAAATCGCACCGGGGCAATAGGAATCCTTAAGATGATCATTCTTCCTAAAATAGTCTATAAAATGCAGATGCTCCCGATCCCACTACCTCGGGTTTTCTTTGAAAAATGACAACTATTATTTTCGGTTATAACTTGGCGCAGGAAAAAAACACGTACCAAGTGGACGTTACTCACAAAAGAAAGGGGCCAAGGGGGACTGGGAGCACCTGACATTAGAAATTATTACAACGCAATAGTAATAGCGCGGATAATGGAATGGGCCAACGAACGTACAGAGAAGAGTTGGGTGAATATGGAAGGTATAATTAGTAAAACCTCACTAGGGAAGGTAATATGGATACCGGCACAATACCGTGAAATGGGCACAAATACACATGATATTAATAGAAATGCACTAAAAATTTGGGATAAGATACACAAAAAATAAAATTGGCAGTACAATTCACCTCTTATATCACTAAAGGACACAAGTTATTTCACACCGGGAAGGGAAAAAAATTTGGGGAAATGGATTTTAAAAGAAAATGCACAACTAAAAGATGTTTTGGTCCAAAATAAATTAATCACATTTCAGGAACTGAAAAAAAAAGATGGAATGGAGACTGATTGATGAATGGCGGTTCACCCAGCTTAAACATTTTTTTGAAAATTTACCTAAACCTATCAGAGCCAAAGATAATTTAAGGCCGCTGGAGAAAATATGTGAGAAAAAGGGTAAGAAAGGAGTTATTTCAAAGATTTATAAGATCCTAAACAACATAAAAAAGCCGGAGGTATTGCCATTTATTAAGAAGTGGGAAGATGAATTGGGATCACAAGTCCTAGAGAGTGACATTAAACAAATGATTAACAGGGTCCACTCAACTTCTGTGAACTGCAATATAGTTGAAACTAATTATAAATGTCTGGTTAGATGGTACCTAAACCCGGACAGGATGCATAGATATGCTACGGAAAAATCAGTTATGCTGGCATGGGTGCCAGGAAATTGGGACAATGGCCCACATATGGTGGACATGCCCAAAAATTGAAAAACACTGGACTGAGATAAGGAGAACCATCAGAAATATAACTAACATAGAAATTCCGGACGATCCGTGGGGATGCCTATTACATGGGATTCGGATGCCGAATAAATTATATCTTAAAAGTTTAATCCCACAATTATTAAACGCAGCTAAGTGCCAAATTCATAAATATTGGCAGGATCCAGATAGCCCTAACCGGAAGGGATGGTGTAATAAATTAGACGAAATTTATAGTATGGAATATTTAAGATCTAGTGACAGGGACTAATTAGAGGAATTTGAAGAAAAGTGGAAGGTGTGGACAGCCTATAAGTGTACAATGGGCTATGCAAAGATAATGGGTGAATAATACAATAAGATAAGAATAAAACAGAGAAGGAGAAAGGAAGAAGTGGATAGATTAGAAGAAAGAGGTCAGGGGTCAAGGGGAAGGGTGGGGGAGGGGGGGAGGGTATTATATGAAGGGGATTGTATTATATCTTATGTTTTATACGAAAACTAATAAAGAAATAATAAAAAGAAAAACATGGAGAACCACAAATGATGCGAATCCAAAGCAGAGACGACATTAAGGAATAAAACCATGAGTAAGTCTCTTGTTGTGATTAAGTCTGAGTGGTAAAAAAAAATAAAAAAAGATGCGAGAGGAGTAGGAGATTTGTCTATATAAGGGTATATAACTTGGTTTGAGTCTCCACAGATCAAAAGTGTACCTATTTTGTGCAATTCAATTACTTGAAAGAGGTGAGAGAGGAAGGATGATGGACCTCTATTTGGAGCATAGTAGGACACAACTGTGACTGGGATATCACATATATGTCCTGTTAGGATAAGATAGCGACCGTCAGGGTCTTTGATCTCGGTCAGAAGAGAGAAAGGTGTAGATCTATGGAAAGCAATTAATACTCCCCTTTGCTTGGTTTTAGCTAAAGCTGTAAAAACTTGGGGGTATTGTGTACCAAAATATTTAGGCGTCGATGTTTCAGTAAAATGGGTTTCCTGAAGGCACACTATATGTTAGAAAAAATAACAAAAAACAGACAGGTACACACCCTAAAAAGTTAACTGCATATTTAATAATTCATATATCAAAAAGTACAAATAGACATATAAAATCCAAAAATAAGAAATCCCCCATCAAATATGAGGGATAAACCTGAAAATTCCCCATATAGGCCTCCCTGAAGAGAGGCAAAAGGAGTAGCATGCACACCCACCTCTCCCCAAACAAAACACCCCCAAATGCACCTGAAACAATGACTGAGTTATTCACACAATTAAGTGTGCAGTACTCACTGTTTAGTAGGCTAGGCGTCTCTCACACAAGTAGCTGTCCTTAGATTATATCAATCAGCTAGAAGTTGAGTTCTGAAGAAGTTCCTAGTTTTTAGGGAACGAAACATGTAATCTCTTGGGAGCAGCACCCAATTTTTTCCTCTTCTAGTTACTATAGTGGATTTATTACCAACCATTACATGTATACAATTCTTCCAGCGTAAGGGTTCCATCTAGGGAGAGTGTAGCATAGTACCCTATTTAGGGATACAATGCCCTGGATAGGAACACCATTAGTGTTCTATTTAGATTTAGACTCGTCATTGTAATTTTAGGTGAATAAGGATAAAACACTGGCTTTTCGAGCATGTAAAAAAGTCTGCTCAGAAGCAAAAAATCTATCCAGGGAGGCCCCTCGCACAAAAATGAGTGGAGGAGAGTCCTAGGGTAGAAAAATGGAGGGAGCAGTGGCAAATTCTCTGGCCCTCCACAGCCAAAAAAATGTAAATTAAAACAAAGATTACGTTATATACCCATGTATGGCAAAATACATGAAAAATAATCAGTCTAAATGTAAAAAGAAGAAAAAATAGTAAGGATTATCATATATTTAACAATAGAGTAATTAAGTAATTATAGTAATGTAATTTAGTTGTAATATTTAAATAATGCATTAAAATCATACATTTTGTTAAATTTAGCCGATTACCTCTGGATTGTCTGATGCGGATAAGACAATAATGTCTCTACTAACTATAATGATAGATATAGAACACAGAATAACATTTATGCAAAAACACAGTTTACTTCTAATCAGTAAATGGGTTTTTGAACTCAATAATATAATATTATAATATTTAGTCTAAGACGCTCAATTAAATTGTGAAGGGAATAGGAAAACGGGGTAGGTGGGAGGGGGGGGTGGAATGGAAAGAGTGGGAGGGATGGAGGAAGGGATATAAGGCAAGAGCATGGGGTGAGGATGAGGGAAGGATGGAAAGGGGTTAAAAAATTGGATAATTTAACATTTCAATTATCCTAGACTAGAGAGGGTCCAAATAGAAAAATAAAAGTACAAATATATATATATATAAAAAGAAGAGAAAAAATATTTGTTCAAGCTTGAAACTACTTTAGTGAATAATCTATATGGTAGGTTATGAGAATAGATAGTTAGTTAGAATCTATTGAATGTATGCAAGACCATTCCAGTTTAAGAAAAGACTGCAATGACAAAAATAAAAATGAAAAATTAAAATATCTTCAATCCATTGAATCTGGAGGATCAAGTTCTGGGGAATTGAATCGACCCCTCTTAGAGGAATTTTGTCTACTTCTGTTATTTCCAACTTTGGCTGTATTTTGAGGAGAATTGGATGCTGTTCTTCGCCGAGGACTAGGTGATGATTCCTAACAGAGGTGGAGTTTTTGCAGGGTATTCAGCAATTCATCAGAAGATCTGCATGTGTGCCTGTTGCCTTGATATGCGAACCTGATAGAGAATGGGAAACCCCATTGATAGGGAATCTGATGTACCGTATATACTCAAGTATAAGCCGAGATTTTCAGCCCTTTTTTTGGGCTGAAAGTCCCCCCCTCGGCTTATACTCGAGTCAGTGTACCTTGGGCGTCCATTTTTTAAAATTCGCACTCCCTCCTGGTCCCGTGCGTTTCCATTATATGCGATTTACACTGTGTTTAGTGATCCACCAATTACGGACCTTCTCCTCTTGTTCGAGGATGAAAGAACATCCATGATTGGCGGATCACTAAACACAGTGTCTGCTGGGAAAGTCCGAGGATGAGAAGATGGCCGTGATAGGCGGAACACTGAACACAGTGTCAATCGCCTATCACGGAACCGCACGGGACCAGGAAGAAGCCGCAAATTTTGTAAAAAGGAAGCCCGCAGTGCGATGGACATGGGAGGTGATCTTTCCTTCGCAGAAGGTGAGTGTGGATAATGGGCACAGTGAGGTAATAGGCACAGTGAGGTAATAGGCACAGTGAGGTAATGGGCACAGTGAGGTAATGGGCACAGTGAGGCGTGCAAATGGGCACAGTGTGGATATGGGCACAGTGTGGATATGGGCACAGTGAGGTAATGGGCACAGTGAGAATGGGCACAGTGAATCTGCAAATGGGCATTGTTGACCCTCTTTTCCGCTTACAGTAGCTGCTGCATTTTTACCCTCGGCTTATACTCGAGTCAATACGTTTTCCCAGTTTTTTGTGGTAAAATTAGGGCCTCGGCTTATACTCGGGTCGGCTTATACTCAAGTATATACAGTAAATTCTGTAGCAGAGGTTTTAAAGCGCGTCTTTTAGTGACAGTTATTAGGGATAAGTCAGCAAAGATCTGATATGAGTGACCTTGGAAACTGAGGTTTTCCTTACCCCTAGCAGCGATCATAATTTGTTCTTTGGTGCGAAAGAAGTGAAACTTTGCAATTATGTCGCAATTATGCGTCAATTTGATTCTGAGCATGCGTGGGTTTTTTGTGTGTACAGGGCTTTAGTCTTCCATTTTGTCTTCTGAAGCCTCGTACACACGACCGAGTTTTTATTGCCGAGAAATTTGTTTGTGTGTATGGTTTCTCGTCAAGAAAAGCGACAAGAATCTCAACGAGAAAATAGAGAATCTGCTCTCTATTTTCTCGTCGAGATTCTCGTCAGCCTGTTTCTCGATGAGAAAATTGAGTGTGTGTACACTTACCTGTTCACCGGGAAGC
The DNA here is from genome assembly GCA_029206835.1 of Rana muscosa. Lineage (NCBI taxonomy): Eukaryota > Metazoa > Chordata > Amphibia > Anura > Ranidae > Rana > Rana muscosa. Next base: position 966,482,175 of record CM055117.1, on the reverse strand, counting down.
CCGCGCATGCTCGAAATGACTTTGACGCATGCGCGGTAGCTTCCTAGGCATAGGTAGGGTGAACCAAGATGGCGGCGACGGCATCGAATGTGACGAGCGCATGCTCGTCGTATTCGATGATGTCACCGCGTACGCTCCATTCAAAGAACCGCGGGTTCTTTGAAATGAGCGTGTGTACACTCGGCCAGGACAAGTTTCTTGTCCAAGGATCTCGTCGTAAAAAACGACATGTTTTTAACGACGAGATTCTCGTACGTGTGTACGAGGCTTGAGTCACGGATTTCTTTGGGTAATGTTTCTGTAATATGGTCGGAGGTCTGCTTTAAGGCTTTCTGCAGCATTTTTTCAATTTGTTTTAAAATATTTGGGTGTAATGAGTCTGACTGTTGTTGTTGTGAGGTGGCGCCACACTTAGAGTCTGTGTCATACAATGTATGAGTTAACTGCTACTGCTGCTGCTGCCTGTCAGCGCGAGATGTGCCTGTGTGAGGGAAGTTAGGCGGTGCCATCTTACAGGAGCCTCTGAGGAGATTGTCTCTGAGGGATTTTGTTCTGGTTTTCCCACGGGAGGCCCTCATAACCACACCAGACTATTCTCTAGGCACTGAGTAGGGTTGCCACCTCATCCCTTTAAACCCGAACACATATGAATTACACAGGTTCTGAGGCTAATTTAATGCAGATAAGGCACCAAGTGAGATTAATTACCACCTTAATCAGCCACAGAACCTGTGTAATTCATATGTGTTCGGGTTTAAAGGGATGAGGAGGCAACCCTAGCACTGAGGGAGATGTGAGTATACTTCTAATTAGTTTACCCTTCCATACGGGTGTTTGCGGCGGCCGTGGAATCCCGAGAATAGCGGAGCTTCAGTGGGACATGTCCGCCGCCGTCAGCTCCGCGCATGCGCCTTCGTGCCTTCATTTTCTACAGGGGACCAGAATTCCTGGAATTCAGCTTAGAGGTAAATATATTGCACACACCAAATATAAATATTTTTCAATTTCTTTTAGCAAATATTCCGCTTTTTTTTTTTTTTTTTTTTTTGTCCAATAGCCCCTTGTCATCTTGATTGTTGTTAAAAATCTTTGAACAGTGTAACACACATACAGTAAACACATTGATCTCTTGCAATGACAGGGAATCATTCCTGCAGTAATCAATATGAAATGAAATACCAGAGCTGCATAGGTGTGCTCAACAAGTGCAGTCAAGCCTCATGCACACGGCTGGGAATCCCGTCAGGAAAAAAACGTCGGTTTTCCTGACGGGATTCCTGGCAAGCTTTCCTTGCCAAACCATGCATACAGACATCCATTCAAAAGAACCACCGTTCTTTTGAATGGCAAGAACGCAGAGACGTCATTGACAACGATGAGCCTGTGCTCGTCACATTCGATGCCGTCGCTGCCATCTTGCTACACCCTACACCACCCTTGTATGCTACCGCGCATGCGTCAAAGTCTTTTCGAGCATGCGCGGGTTTACCTGGGGACAGGTAAGCATACACACTCATGGTTTTCTCGGAAACACTCTGCCGAGAATCCCGACGAGAAAATACAGAGCAGGTTCTCTATTTTTCTCGTCGGGATTCCCTGATTCGCAGAGAAAGCATATACACTCACGGTTTTCACGGCAAAAAGCTCTCCCAGCAGTTTTCTTCCTGAGAAAACCGTGCGTGTGTACAAGGCTTCAGTCATTAATCTCTTTGTGAGTCCTTGTTCTCTGTTAAGGATAATAGGAAATGCCAGTTTCCAGGGATACCAATTCAACTTAGAAAGAGCTGCCTGTGGGGTCAGCAACAGTTTCCATTTTTGAGGTAGACATTGTTCATAATATATTTAAATGAGGAAATACATTTCTCAAAATGCCCTTTGTAGAGGGTAATGAGATAAAAAAGCATGCCCGTGATCATAATCATGATAAACAAAATGATTGTGTGTGTTACCATTAGTGATGAGCCGAACACCCCTGGGTTCGGTTCGCACCAGAACCCGCGAACGGACCGAAAGTTTGCACGAACATTAGAACCCTATTAAATACAATGGATGCGAACGTTCGGATTCTAAAGTGCTAATTATAACGACTATTATCCATGTTATTGTCCGAAACAGAGTTTGGGAACCCGGCTTCTGCACCAGGGGACATGTATCAATGCAAAAAGAAGTTTTAAAAACGGACGTTTTCCGGGAGCAGTCATTTTAATGATGCATAAAGTGAAAAAAAAAAGTCAAATATTCCTTTAAATATTGTACCTGGGGGGTGTCTAAAGTATGCCTGTGAAGTGCCACGTGTTTCCCGTGTTTAGAACTGTCCCTGCACAAAATAACATTTCTAAAGGGAAAAAAAGTCATTTAAAACTGCTTGCGTCTTTAATGCAATGTGTGGTCCCGGTAATATGGATGAAAATCTTTAGGAAAAATGGCATAGCTACCCCATCAACCCCCCCCACCCCAGCCCATTACCAGCCCCTTTGGGTCTTGTATGGATATTAAGGGGAACCCCGCACACAAAATAAAAAAGGACCTATATACTCTGAACAGCCGTATACAGGCGGTGCATACAAGACAGGGACTGTAGGTTTGTTCTTATGTAGAATCTGTTTATAATTTTGAACAGCTGCATTGTTTAAGTGGAGCTCCATGGCAAATTCCTTTTTTTTAGTTTTTTGTAAAACATAGGGAACGGTTATCACCCCTGTCACATTTTTTTTGCTGTCTGTGCCCCTGTTCAGAACATTTCACCTCACTTTGCGTCCCAATGACAACTGTTTTTGAAATGTGGTGTTTTTATTGAAACAAGGATTGGTGATAAAGCATCAGTAGAGAGGAGACACCTTTCTCCCATATTAATTCTTACAGGAGAGAATTTTCCTTCCAAGGGGTAGATTTCCTCTCACTTCCTGTTGTCTTCTTCCGTTTGCAAGTAGTAGTCGTTTGTAAGTTGGATGTTTGAAAGTAGGGACCTGCCGTATATACTCTGCAGAAATTGGCCCCTTAGGTGTTGGTGTTGGCACAACACTGTAAGCACTCACAGTTACTCTTGGTGGGTGCTGGAACGCCCTGCTGCCAACTATTACATCAGGAATTGTAATAACATATAATTGTTGATCAGTGGTAGTAAAAATTGGGCCTTTGATGGTGGTGCTGGTGCCACAACACTGTAAGGCCTGACAGTTACTCTTGGTGGGCGCAGCAATGGGCCCTGCTGTGAATTATTAGATCAAGAATTGTAATTGCATGCCCCTGTTGAACAGGGGCTGAAAAATTAGGCCTTTGGTGGTGGTGGTGGTGGTGGTGGTGCTGGTGCCACAACACTGTAAGGCCTGACAGTTACTCTTGGTGGGCGCAGCAATGGTCCCTGCTGTGAATTATTAGATCAATAATTATAATTGCATGCCCCTGTTGAACAGGGGCTTAAAAATTGGGCCTTTGGTGGCGGTGGTGGTGGTGATGGTGGTGCTGGTGCCACAACACTGTAAGGCCTGACAGTTACTTTTGGTGGGCGCAGCAATGGGCCCTGCTGTGAATTATTAGATCAATAATTATAATTGCATGCCCCTGTTGAACAGGGGCTGAAAAATTGGGCCTTAGGCACTGGTGGCACAACACTGCAACCCCTCACAGATACTGTACTTGGAGCACAGCAATGAGGCCTGTTGCAAAGTATTGCATCAAAAATTTTAATTACACGCCCCTGTTAAACAGGGGCTGAAAAATTGGGCTTTAGCCACTGGTGGCGTCACCCATAAACCAAAATGATCTTCCAAGCTATCATCGTTAATCGTATCATTGAGGAGGAGGAGGAGGATAGCCAGTCAACATAACAGCACAGGCACTCAGCATCAGCATCAGTCTTGAAGGGATGTGACATTTTAAAATCAATTAGTCTGTTATATCAGCATCTGGTGTGTGGTAGCTGGTGGTGATCCAAGACTGGTTCATCTTGATGAAAGTCAGTCGATCAACCGAGTCGGTGGACAGGCGCACCCTGTGATCCGTGACAAATCCTCCAGCAGCACTGAATGTGCGTTCTGAAAGAACGCTGGATGCAGGACAGGCCAGTAGCTCAATTGCATACTGTGCAAGCTCTGGCCAGTGATCCATCCTCAAGACCCAGTAAGCCAGAGGATTTTCGGTGGGGAAGGTGTCCAAGTCTGACCTTGCCCCTAGGTATTCCTGCACCATGTATATCAGACGCTGGCGATGGTTGCTGGAACCGATCATACTTTGGGGCTGCGGACTAAAGAATTGTCTGAACGCATCGGTCAGAAGGCCACCTTCCCCACCGCTCCTTCTTTGACTGCCCGAAGCCTCAGCAACTCGTTGTCCAGGACCAGGAGTTTGTAACCTCCCAGTCTCTGGGAACGCGTTGCACAGACCTTTCTGCAAGGCCTCCCGGAGTTGTCTCATCCTCTGCTCCCTCTGCGACGGTACGATAAGGTCCGCAACCTTACCCTTGTACCGTGGATCAAGGAGAGTGGCCAGCCAGTAATGGTCCCTCTCCTTGATCTGAAGAATACGAGGATCCTTCCGCAGACTTTGCAGGATCAGGGAGGCCATGCAGCGTAGGTTAGCTGAGGCATTCAGTCCGGAGTCCTCTGGGTCACTGAGGACGACATGATCCGCAGCCACCTCCTCCCAGCCACGTACAAGTCCACTGGTTTCTTGGGACTGTAAATCATCCCTAAAAGACTGCTGCTGATGATGCTGAGTGCCAGCCTCCACCTCCATGCTGACACAATCCTCCTCCTCCTCCTCCTCCTCCTCTTCCTGTGCGATGGGTGGGACAGAAGGAACACTGTCTGGGTAAAGGGGGCCTTGAGAGGCAAGGAAGTCCTCCTTTTCCTGCCTCTGTTCTGCCTCAAGTGCCCTGTCCATTATTCTACGCAGCGTGTGCTCCAACAGGTGGACAAGAGGTACAGTGTCACTGATGCATGCACTGTCACTGCTCACCATCCTCGTGGCCTCCTCAAATGGTGCCAGGACAGTGCATGCATCCCTGATCATGCCCCACTGGCGTGGTGAAAAAAAGAAAAGCTCCCCTGACCCTGTCCTGGTGCTGTAGTCGCACAGGTACTCATTGATGGCCCTCTGCTGCGTGTGCAGCCGCTGCAGCATGGCCAACGTTGAGTTCCACCTGGTGGGCATGTCACATATAAGGCGGTTCTTGGGCAGGTTCAACTCCTTTTGAAGCTCAGCCAGGCGAGCACTGGCATTATAAGATCTGCGGAAATGCACACAGACTTTCCTGGCCTGCCTCAGGACATCCTGTAAGCCCGGGTACCTGCCCAAGAACCGCTGCACCACCAGGTTAAGGACGTGAGCCATACAGGGCACATGGGTCAGTTGTCCCTGTCGGAGGGCGGAGAGGAGGTTGGTGCCATTGTCGCAAACCACCATAACTGGCTTAAGCTGGCGTGGCGTCAACCACCTCTCGGCCTGCCCCTGCAGAGCAGACAGGACCTCTGCCCCAGTGTGGCTCCTGTCCCCCAAACACACCAGGGCAAGCACGGCATGGCATCTTTTTGCCTGCGTACTTGCGTAGCCCCTTGAACGCCTACGGAGCACCGCTGGTTCCAAGGACAAACCACAGGAAGAGGCCATGGAGGAAGAAGAAGAGGAGGGGGTGGAGGAGAGAGGTGTGTCACAACCAGTAGTAGCATTTTGGAGGCGTGGCGGTGGAACAACCTCCAACACTACTGCACCTTGTCCTGCATCCTTCCCAGCTGCCAAAAGAGTGACCCAATGGGCCGTGAAAGAAAGGTAACGTCCCTGTCCATGCCTGCTGGACCATGAGTCAGCGGTAATATGCACCTTACCGCTGACCGCCCTGTCCAGCGAGGCCAAGACATTGCCTTCCACATGCCTGTAGAGAGCCGGAATAGCCTTCCGTGCGAAAAAGTGTCGTTTGGGAACCTGCCACTGAGGAACCGCACATTGCACAAACTCACAGAAGGGGGCCGAGTCTACCAACTGAAAAGGCAGCAGTTGAAGCGCTAGCAATTTAGCCAAGCTAGCATTCAACCGCTGGGCATGTGGATGGCTGGGAGTGAACTTCTTTCGACGGTCCAGCAGCTGGGGCAGGGAAATTTGCCTGCTAGAATCGGACGTTGGTGTACTGCTAGCAGAGTGCCCGCAAGTACTTGCCTGTGACACACCTAATTCTACACCTTCATTCCTCTCAGAGCAGGTTTCAGAGAGGAGTGAAGGTATAGTGGGGTTGGAGATCCCAGCTGATGCGGTGCAAGAAGAGGTCAGCTTTGTTCTTTGGTGTGGGTCTTTAAGGTAGGCTTGCCAACGAGCTGCATGGCAGGTCAACATATGTCTGATCAAGCATGTGGTGCCCAAGCGGCTGATGTTTTGGCCACGCGATATACGCTTGAGACATATGTTGCAAACAGCAGCTGTGCGATCTGATGCACTCGCCTCAAAAAAGGCCCACACCAAAGAACTTTTTGCATGACGGGCAGAGGCAGCGCCCTGCACAGGCGGAGCTCTGCGGTGTGATTCCGTCGGTGTGCTGCCCATACGCTGGCCACTCAAGGGCATCCTGCCTCGTTGGAGATGTGCCTCCTCCTCATCCTCCTCCTCCTCCTCTCTCCTATTAGGCACCCACGTGGAGTCAGTGACCTCATCATCCCCTCCCTCCTCATCACTGGAGCCAATCTGGCAGTATGCTGCAGCTGCTGGAACATGACTGCCAGATTGGTGTCCTTCTTGAGCATCCCCTCTCTCTGCTCTCACGCTGCTGCCTTCCTCTAGCTGGGTATCATCATCAGATCCTTCCAAACGCTGGGCATCCTCCTGGAGCATGTACCCAACACTGTGCTCAAACAGTTCGGGGGACTCCTCAGGAGGAGGGCATGGTGGGTCTAGGGAAGGATTGACTAATGAAGATAATGATACCAGAGAAGAGGACGCTTTGGCAGCTGCTTTGCCAGTACCCTGAGCCTGGGTGAGAGAGGATGAGGAGGATGAGGTGGGCTTGGTCATCCACTCTACCAAGTCTTCGGCATGATGTGGCTCAACATGTCCAGCTGCCGAAAACAAGGACAAGCGTGTCCCATGGCCATGTGCTGATGACAATGCACCGCGTACACGACCAGCACTGTTGCCCCCAGCCACAGAGCCTGCTTGCCCTCTTTTTTTGCCTCCTGACTGTCTGCCTCTCCTTGGTTGCCTTCCAGACATTTTAATGGATGGCCTGCAGGGAGATGGGAAAAACAGCAATAAGGGCTACCTTCAGGTGTATACTGTGCAGGAGGCTTAGCAAAAATGACACTGACACTGTCCCCTGCCTATCCTTCTCTGTCCCTAAACACAAGGATTGAAAATATGGTTCAGCAAAATAGTTTTAGAACAGAATAGCACACTGACACTTTCCCTCACTGTCCTACTCTGTCCCTCCCTACAAACAAGATTTAGCACAGAATAGCACACTGATAATTTCTACGAGTGTCCTTCTCTGTCCCTAAACTCAAGGATTGAAAATATGGAACAGCAAATTTGGTTTAGAACAGAACAGCACACTGTCAGTTTCACTCACTGTACCTCTCTGTCCCTCAACTCAAGGATTGAAAATATGGTTCAGCAAAATAGTTTTAGAACAGAATAGCACACTGACACTTTCCCTCACTGTACCTCTCTGTCCCTCAACTCAAGGATTGAAAATATGGAACAGCAAATTTGGTTTAGAACAGAACAGCACACTGTCAGTTTCACTCACTGTACCTCTCTGTCCCTCAACTCAAGGATTGAAAATATGGTTCAGCAAAATAATTTTAGAACAGAATAGCACACTGACACTTTCCCTCACTGTACCTCTCTGTCCCTCAACTCAAGGATTGAAAATATGGAACAGCAAATTTGGTTTAGAACAGAACAGCACACTGTCAGTTTCACTCACTGTACCTCTCTGTCCCTCAACTCAAGGATTGAAAATATGGTTCAGCAAAATAATTTTAGAACAGAATAGCACACTGACACTTTCCCTCACTGTACCTCTCTGTCCCTCAACTCAAGGATTGAAAATATGGAACAGCAAATTTGGTTTAGAACAGAATAGCACACTGTCAGTTTCACTCACTGTACCTCTCTGTCCCTCAACTCAAGGATTGAAAATATGGTCCAGCAAAATAGTTTTAGAACAGAATAGCACACTGACACTTTCCCTCACTGTACCTCTCTGTCCCTCAACTCAAGGATTGAAAATATGGAACAGCAAATTTGGTTTAGAACAGAACAGCACACTGTCAGTTTCACTCACTGTACCTCTCTGTCCCTCAACTCAAGGATTGAAAATATGGAACAGCAAATTTGGTTTAGAACAGAACAGCACACTGTCAGTTTCACTCACTGTACCTCTCTGTCCCTCAACTCAAGGATTGAAAATATGGAACAGCAAATTTGGTTTAGAACAGAACAGCACACTGTCAGTTTCACTCACTGTACCTCTCTGTCCCTCAACTCAAGGATTGAAAATATGGTTCAGCAAAATAATTTTAGAACAGAATAGCACACTGACACTTTCCCTCACTGTACCTCTCTGTCCCTCAACTCAAGGATTGAAAATATGGAACAGCAAATTTGGTTTAGAACAGAACAGCACACTGTCAGTTTCACTCACTGTACCTCTCTGTCCCTCAACTCAAGGATTGAAAATATGGTTCAGCAAAATAATTTTAGAACAGAATAGCACACTGACACTTTCCCTCACTGTACCTCTCTGTCCCTCAACTCAAGGATTGAAAATATGGAACAGCAAATTTGGTTTAGAACAGAACAGCACACTGTCAGTTTCACTCACTGTACCTCTCTGTCCCTCAACTCAAGGATTGAAAATATGGTTCAGCAAAATAATTTTAGAACAGAATAGCACACTGACACTTTCCCTCACTGTACCTCTCTGTCCCTCAACTCAAGGATTGAAAATATGGAACAGCAAATTTGGTTTAGAACAGAACAGCACACTGTCAGTTTCACTCACTGTACCTCTCTGTCCCTCAACTCAAGGATTGAAAATATGGTTCAGCAAAATAGCTTTAGAACAGAATAGCACACTGACACTTTCCCTCACTGTACCTCTCTGTCCCTCAACTCAAGGATTGAAAATATGGAACAGCAAATTTGGTTTAGAACAGAACAGCACACTGTCAGTTTCACTCACTGTACCTCTCTGTCCCTCAACTCAAGGATTGAAAATATGGTTCAGCAAAATAATTTTAGAACAGAATAGCACACTGACACTTTCCCTCACTGTACCTCTCTGTCCCTCAACTCAAGGATTGAAAATATGGAACAGCAAATTTGGTTTAGAACAGAACAGCACACTGTCAGTTTCACTCACTGTACCTCTCTGTCCCTCAACTCAAGGATTGAAAATATGGTTCAGCAAAATAGTTTTAGAACAGAATAGCACACTGACACTTTCCCTCACTGTACCTCTCTGTCCCTCAACTCAAGGATTGAAAATATGGAACAGCAAATTTGGTTTAGAACAGAACAGCACACTGTCAGTTTCACTCACTGTACCTCTCTGTCCCTCAACTCAAGGATTGAAAATATGGTTCAGCAAAATAGTTTTCGAACAGAATAGCACACTGACACTTTCCCTCACTGTACCTCTCTGTCCCTCAACTCAAGGATTGAAAATATGGAACAGCAAATTTGGTTTAGAACAGAACAGCACACTGTCAGTTTCACTCACTGTACCTCTCTGTCCCTCAACTCAAGGATTGAAAATATGGAACAGCAAATTTGGTTTAGAACAGAACAGCACACTGTCAGTTTCACTCACTGTACCTCTCTGTCCCTCAACTCAAGGATTGAAAATATGGTTCAGCAAAATAATTTTAGAACAGAATAGCACACTGACACTTTCCCTCACTGTACCTCTCTGTCCCTCAACTCAAGGATTGAAAATATGGAACAGCAAATTTGGTTTAGAACAGAACAGCACACTGTCAGTTTCACTCACTGTACCTCTCTGTCCCTCAACTCAAGGATTGAAAATATGGTTCAGCAAAATAATTTTAGAACAGAATAGCACACTGACACTTTCCCTCACTGTACCTCTCTGTCCCTCAACTCAAGGATTGAAAATATGGAACAGCAAATTTGGTTTAGAACAGAACAGCACACTGTCAGTTTCACTCACTGTACCTCTCTGTCCCTCAACTCAAGGATTGAAAATATGGTTCAGCAAAATAATTTTAGAACAGAATAGCACACTGACACTTTCCCTCACTGTACCTCTCTGTCCCTCAACTCAAGGATTGAAAATATGGAACAGCAAATTTGGTTTAGAACAGAACAGCACACTGTCAGTTTCACTCACTGTACCTCTCTGTCCCTCAACTCAAGGATTGAAAATATGGTTCAGCAAAATAATTTTAGAACAGAATAGCACACTGACACTTTCCCTCACTGTACCTCTCTGTCCCTCAACTCAAGGATTGAAAATATGGAACAGCAAATTTGGTTTAGAACAGAACAGCACACTGTCAGTTTCACTCACTGTACCTCTCTGTCCCTCAACTCAAGGATTGAAAATATGGTTCAGCAAAATAGCTTTAGAACAGAATAGCACACTGACACTTTCCCTCACTGTACCTCTCTGTCCCTCAACTCAAGGATTGAAAATATGGAACAGCAAATTTGGTTTAGAACAGAACAGCACACTGTCAGTTTCACTCACTGTACCTCTCTGTCCCTCAACTCAAGGATTGAAAATATGGTTCAGCAAAATAATTTTAGAACAGAATAGCACACTGACACTTTCCCTCACTGTACCTCTCTGTCCCTCAACTCAAGGATTGAAAATATGGAACAGCAAATTTGGTTTAGAACAGAACAGCACACTGTCAGTTTCACTCACTGTACCTCTCTGTCCCTCAACTCAAGGATTGAAAATATGGTTCAGCAAAATAGTTTTAGAACAGAATAGCACACTGACACTTTCCCTCACTGTACCTCTCTGTCCCTCAACTCAAGGATTGAAAATATGGAACAGCAAATTTGGTTTAGAACAGAACAGCACACTGTCAGTTTCACTCACTGTACCTCTCTGTCCCTCAACTCAAGGATTGAAAATATGGTTCAGCAAAATAGTTTTCGAACAGAATAGCACACTGACACTTTCCCTCACTGTACCTCTCTGTCCCTCAACTCAAGGATTGAAAATATGGAACAGCAAATTTGGTTTAGAACAGAACAGCACACTGTCAGTTTCACTCACTGTACCTCTCTGTCCCTCAACTCAAGGATTGAAAATATGGAACAGCAAATTTGGTTTAGAACAGAACAGCACACTGTCAGTTTCACTCACTGTACCTCTCTGTCCCTCAACTCAAGGATTGAAAATATGGTTCAGCAAAATAATTTTAGAACAGAATAGCACACTGACACTTTCCCTCACTGTACCTCTCTGTCCCTCAACTCAAGGATTGAAAATATGGAACAGCAAATTTGGTTTAGAACAGAACAGCACACTGTCAGTTTCACTCACTGTACCTCTCTGTCCCTCAACTCAAGGATTGAAAATATGGTTCAGCAAAATAATTTTAGAACAGAATAGCACACTGACACTTTCCCTCACTGTACCTCTCTGTCCCTCAACTCAAGGATTGAAAATATGGAACAGCAAATTTGGTTTAGAACAGAACAGCACACTGTCAGTTTCACTCACTGTACCTCTCTGTCCCTCAACTCAAGGATTGAAAATATGGTCCAGCAAAATAGTTTTAGAACAGAATAGCACACTGACACTTTCCCTCACTGTACCTCTCTGTCCCTCAACTCAAGGATTGAAAATATGGAACAGCAAATTTGGTTTAGAACAGAACAGCACACTGTCAGTTTCACTCACTTTACCTCTCTGTCCCTCAACTCAAGGATTGAAAATATGGTTCAGCAAAATAGTTTTAGAACAGAATAGCACACTGACACTTTCCCTCACTGTACCTCTCTGTCCCTCAACTCAAGGATTGAAAATATGGAACAGCAAATTTGGTTTAGAACAGAACAGCACACTGTCAGTTTCACTCACTGTACCTCTCTGTCCCTCAACTCAAGGATTGAAAATATGGTTCAGCAAAATAGTTTTAGAACAGAATAGCACACTGACACTTTCCCTCACTGTACCTCTCTGTCCCTCAACTCAAGGATTGAAAATATGGAACAGCAAATTTGGTTTAGAACAGAACAGCACACTGTCAGTTTCACTCACTGTACCTCTCTGTCCCTCAACTCAAGGATTGAAAATATGGTTCAGCAAAATAGTTTTAGAACAGAATAGCACACTGACACTTTCCCTCACTGTACCTCTCTGTCCCTCAACTCAAGGATTGAAAATATGGAACAGCAAATTTGGTTTAGAACAGAACAGCACACTGTCAGTTTCACTCACTGTACCTCTCTGTCCCTCAACTCAAGGATTGAAAATATGGTTCAGCAAAATAGTTTTAGAACAGAATAGCACACTGACACTTTCCCTCACTGTCCTACTCTGTCCCTCCCTACAAACAAGATTTAGCACAGAATAGCACACTGATAATTTCTACGAGTGTCCTTCCCTGTCCCTAAACTCAAGGAGTGAAAATATGGAACAGCAAAATTGGTTTCGAACAGAATAGCACACTGACACTTTCCCTCACTGTACCTCTCTGTCCCTACAAACAATTTTAGCACAAAATAGCACACTGACACTTTCCCTCACTGTACCTCTCTGTCCCTACAAACAAGATTTAGCACAAAATAGCACACTGACACTTTCCCTCACTGTACCTCTCTGTCCCTAAACTCAAGGATTGAAAATATGGTTCAGCAAGATTGGTTTAGAACAGAATAGCACACTGACACTTTCCCTCACTGTACCTCTCTGTCCCTACAAACAAGGATTAGCACAGAATAGCACACTGTCACTGACACTCTCCCTACCTATCCTTATCTGTCCCTAAACACAAGGAATCCAGGATTATGTAAAGGAAAAATAATGACACTGTCCCTGCCTATGCTTCTCTTTCCCTACTCCGGTCCGGAACACACTACACAAGGCCACCGCGCTGGCGGCCTTTTATAGTGTGGGGCGTGTACTAAACCCCCTCAGCAATAATTGGCCACAGGCATCCTGCCTGTGGCCAATCATTGCTCTCCTCGCTGCCGGCGCTGTGATTGGCCAAGCATGCGGGGTCACAGTGCATGCTTGGCCAATCACAGCGCCTGGATGACACTGCGATGGCGTAGTGCATTGTGGGCCGTTCGCGTCACTCGAATTTGGCGCGAACGGCCCAAATCGTTCGATCTTCGTCGAACGATCGAACAGCCGATGTTCGAGTCGAACGTATGTTCGACTCGAACACGAAGCTCATCCCTAGTTACCATCTGTTTTCCTATGTTTGTAAAGCTTCGGTATATTCTGAATCTTTCTATATCAAAATCAGTGAATTTCAGTATGTACAGAATGATTGCCAATAATAACAAAATGAGAGGAGGGTATTCATAGAAATGTTTAGCTATTGCTAAAAAAGCAATTGGGACATGGAGCACTGCGATGAGGGACATTTAAAATAGAAATAAATAAAATAAAACTTTTTAAATTCCACACAGAGGAGAGAGGGTCTTTTTAGTGGTGTCTTTGGGATGACATGAAAAAAAAAAACATCCCTAAAGGGATTGAAAAGGCAGAAGTTTTTTTTTATCCTAACAAATACAAAAATAATACTGCACATGTGAAAAGATAATTCAGTGTGAAAAAAAGAAGCAACACAGATGTGCGATATTACCACAAAAAACAAGAAACAAAATAAAGGTGTGTTGTGCTACAGTGATTGATAATAAAAATACTCAAAAAAATTATAAATAAATAAACAGTCCGGAAAAATCAGTCTCTCAAATGGACCATAATGGCCAAATGGCAAACTACATTATTCAACTGTGGATAAGGTTATCCAATCCCTTCACCAAGCGAACATGCCACCACCACAATAGGTTGGACTCTTACCAGAGAGCCTGGACCCTTTATTACAAAGGGTCAAACAAACTTGATGAATATGTCCCGGTAGGGGTCATCAGCTCAGCAAGGGATATACACAGGAACCAAGTCAGGAACAACTCCAGAGCATCCAGGGGACACCATCCAAACGATGTTCGTGTTGTCAGATCCAAATAAAACAAAAAATGCTGGATATTGTAAAACCTCTTAAGGGTTGTATTTAATATAAAGTATTGCACTTACACGTATCCATAGTAAAAACTGCATTGCATGGTATAAAAAAAAGGAAGGCGGCCACCACAGAACATCCAAACATGTAAAATGCACAATAACAGGAACATACAGCTCAGCCCGACCCCGGAAGAAGTAATTTTGTCGACAAAACCGGACGGGCTGAGCTGTATGTAAAGGCAGACGTGTGTGTCCATTGGCCACTCCAGCAGAGTGGGGAACAGTCAGCAGACGCAGTGGCCTGCTGCCAAAGAACGGGTTTGCCCAGCACAGGCCAGCTGCCTCTGGCCAAATGGTGCAAAGTGGGTGCTGTCCCTGTTGCCCAGCAACAATAACGTGGACGCAACCAAAAGCAAAGGCAGTGGAAGTAGGAGCATAAGACTCACACATGTTCCTAACAGAAAACATTAATTTAAATTTTTTGCCTAATAGGCAAGGGATTGTCAAACAAAGGAGCTGGCCAGTGGCCTGGGTGTCAATTACCAATAAAAATATAAATTAAAAAATTATTATTCAGGGAGTTGAGGGTTCGAGGGATTTAACCCTTTTGTTGCCAGAGTAATTTTTGCACACATGTTTAAAAAAATAATGGTGATGAGCATAGGAGCTTCTTTCCCACAACCTTGGCCTGTGGTTGTGAGGGTTTGTGGGGGGAGGGGGTCTTGTTGGAATCTGGAAGCCCCTTTTAACAATAAGGAGGCACCCAAATACTACCACCCCCCTGTGAATGAGTAAGGCGTACAAAGTGTAGGGGTACATATACTATGATATCTTATGATGTTATTAATAAATATGGTCATGTTCATATGACATCGCTCAGGAGACCAGCTCCTTTTTTAATAACAGCTGTCATCTGCCGGGCTATCATTGGGTGGGTGTGGTTGGTGTGTTTTTTCTCTTGGAAGATCTGCATCGCTGGATGTATTGGGGGATTGATGATGGATGCATATCATTGGATTTTTTGGGGGGGATTTTTCCAAATGAGTAGGGATTCTATTCCTGGTCATTTCCTGGCCTGCCAGGTTACATGCTCAAATAAGGGTCTGGTGTGGATCTTGGGGGTTTCACGCTTTTATTTTCTGTGGAGTTTTCCTTTGCAATCCAAAGTTTGGGGGACCTCACACTGTTTTTCTGTTGTATTTATTGTCGGGTATAGAATTTGGGGATGGATCACATTTTTGGTGTGGGGTTCCCCTTAAAATTCATACAAATTCATATAAATCAATAGGAATACCATGCTTTTTTGTGTGTGGGGTCACCCATTAACATCTATATGAGACCATCAGCTAGGATAAGGGTCTGGTTTAGGTGAATGAAATCCAGGTGCTCTGCTTACAAGCAGAAGAAAGCAGCTGGGAGCTTTTATTTTACTAGCAATTTAAACAGATTTATTTATTTGTAAATGTCTGTTTTGCTCTAGTAGGTAGTATACATAACATTAGGGATAGGCTTTATGTTCGATTCGAACATGAGTTCAACTCGAACATTGGCTGTTCGCCGAATAGCCAACAATTTGGGGTGTTAGCGGCAAATTCGAAAGCCGCGGAACACCCTTTAAGAGACTATGGGAGAAATTAAAAGTGCTCATTTTAAAGGTTAATATGCAAGTTATTGTCATAAAAAGTGTTTGGGGACCTGGGTCCTGCCCCAGGGGACATGTATCAATAATTTCTGTCTGCAGATGACACCAAGCTATGCAGTGGAATAACGTCCCTGCAGGATGTCTCCAATTTACAAGCCAACCTCAATGCTCTGTCTAATTGGGCGACTATGTGGCAGATGAGGTTTAATGTTGATAAATGTAAAGTTATGCACTTGGGGGCTAAGAATATGCATGCATAATACATACTAGGGGGAGTACAACTGGGGGGATCCATGGTGGAGAAGGATCTGGGGGTTTTGGTAGATCATAAGCTCAATAATGGCATGCAATGCCAAGCTGCAGTTTCCAAAGCGAGCAAAGTCCTTTCTTGTATTAGGAAAGGTATGGACTCCAGAGAGAGAGATATCATTTTGCCCCTGTACAAATAATTAGTAAGACCTCATCTGGAATATGCAGTTCAGTTTTGGGCCCCAGTTCTCAAAAAGGATATTGGGGAACTGGAGAAAGTGCAGAGAAGGGCAACCAAACTGATAAGAGGCATGGAGGAGCTCAGCTATGAGGAAAGATTAGAGGAACTGAATTTATTCACTCTTGAGAAGAGGAGATTAAGGGGGGATATGATCAACATGTACAAATATATAAGGGGTCCATATAGTGAACTTGGTGTTGAGTTATTCACTTTACGGTCAACACAAAGGACAAGGAGGAACTCTTTACGTCTAGAGGAAAAGAGATTTCACCTCCAAATACGGAAAGGTTTCTTCACAGTAAGAGCTGTGAAAATGTGGAATAGACTCCCTGCAGAGGTGGTTCTGGCCGGCTCAGTAGATTGCTTTAACCACTTAACGACCGCCCCATGTACATATACGTCGGCAAAATGGCACGGACAGGCACAATCACGTAACTGTACGTGACTGCCTTCGTATGGGTGGGGCGGTCGGTATCGGTTTGGGAGCGATCCGTGGTGAGGGGGCGGCCATTCGTTTCTGGCGATCTCTCCCGGCGAATGAGATGTTTCCTCTGCCTGTGTAATGTAAACACAGGCAGAGGAAGTGATGTCATCTCTCCATGTGGCGCTCTATTCGTCCAGAGCCGCCGAGGAGAGAAGACATCAGGTTAGTGCATGAACAGTACACTGACACCAGGACACATAGGCACACAATCCCCCCCCCAGTCACCCCCAGATCACCCCCCAGCCCCCAGTCAGTGTCACCGATTGCAGTGATCATTTATTTACTGATCACTGCAATCAGTGACATTTGTGATAGTAAAAGTGTCAGGGCAGTTAGTCCCTTTAGGTCCAGGGTAGCCCCCTAACCCCCCCTAATAAAGGTTTAACCCCTTTCACCCCCTATCACCACTGTCACTAGGCGATCGTTTTTCTGATCGCTGTATTAGTGTCGGTGGTGCCGCTAGGTAGCCAGTTATTTTTTTAGGTTCGCCGCCAGGTTTTTATAGCATCAGGTACCCCCATATATTATCTAATAAAGGTTTTAACCCCTTGATCGCCCACCCAGGTAACTCTTTCACCCCCTATCACCAGTGTCACTAAGCAATCGTTTTTCTGATTGCTGTATTAGCTATGCTGGTGCCGCTAGGTAGCCAGTTATTTTTTTTTAGGTTCGCCGCCAGCGTCAGGAACCCCCATATATTATCTAATAAAGGTTATAGCATCAGGTACCCCCATATATTATCTAATAAAGGTTTTAACCCCCTGATTGCCCCTAGAGTTAACCCTTTCACCAGTGATCACCGTATAAGTGTCACTGGTGACACTGGTTAGCCAGTTAGTTATTTCGTTATTTAGGTTCCCCGCCAGGTTTTTATAGCATCAGGTACCCCCATATATTACCTAATAAAGGTTTTAACCCCCTGATTGCCCCTAGTTAACCCTTTCACCAGTGATCACCGTATAAATGTTATGGGTGACGCTGGTTAGTTAGTTTGCTTTTTATAGTGTCAGGGCACCCGCCGTATATAACCCAATAAAAGTTTAACCCCCTGATCGCCCGGCGGGTGATATCAATTAGGTTTTATTGTCAGAGAGGGTCTGCGTTGCCCCAGGCAGCGTCAGGTTAGTGCCAGTAACGCTAACACCGAACGCGCAAAGCATACACCTCCCTTAGTGGTATAGTATCTGAACAGATCAATATCTGATCTGATCAGATCTATACTAGTGTCCCCAGCAGTTTAGGGTTCCCAAAAACGCAGTGTTAGCAGGATCAGCCCAGATACCTGCTAGCACCTGCGTTTTGCCCCTCCGTCCAGCCCAGGCCACCCAAGTGCAGTATCGATCGATCACTGTCACTTACAAAACACAACACACATAACTGCAGCGTTCGCAGAGACAGGCCTGATCCCTGCGACTCCAGTGCTGTAGGAGGTGATTTCACCACCACAGTTAAAAAAAGAGCATATATGCCCAAGCATGGGGGCAGCAGGGGCGGAGGAGCGATTTTGCTCCTAATGCCGCGTACATACGGTCGAAATTCCGATGGAGGCTTGCCCGTGGAAAAGTCAGACAGTGTGTACGCGGCATAACTTTTGCGGGAGGATGCCCCCATGCTTCGGCATATATAAATGGGGCATGTATGCCCATCATTAGAAGTGGGTGAATGAAGGGAGGTATTCTATGGTGGGCATGCCCACCGATCAATCTCTTTTTTTCGTTCAGCCAACAGGCTGCATGAAAAAAAAAAGATTACAATGCATGTCCAACAAGGACCAGCAATGTATTGGACTTTGAATTGTTATACCAGAATGATGCCTGCGGGTTTAGGTATCATCTTGGTATCATTCTTTTCAGCCAGCGGCCGGCTTTCATGTAAAAGAAATCCTAGCAGCTAATTAGCCTCTGGACTGCTTTTACAAGCAGTGGGAGGGAATGTCCCCCCCGGATATAAAAAGCGCCATTGGGAAATAGGGAAAGCATTTTATCACACCGATCTTGGTGTGGTCAGATGCTTTGAGGGCAGAGGAAAGATCTAGGGTCTAATAGACCCCATTTTTTTCAAAAAAAGAGTACCTGTCACTTCCTATTGCTATCATAGGATAGCAATAGACCCCTGTCCCGCTTTGCTCTTGCGCACAGGCGAACGCAAGCGTCGGTTTGGCGTCATATGTAAACAGCAATTGCACCATGCATGTGAGGTATCACCATGAAGGTCAGATCGAGGGCAGTAATTTTAGCAGTAGACCTTCTCTGTAAATCTAATGTGGTAACCTGTAAAGGCTTTTAAAGGCTTTTAAAAATGTATGTAGTTTGTCGCCACTGCGCGTTTGTGCGAAATTTTAAAGCATGTCGTGTTTGGTATCCATGTACTCGGCCTAAGATCATATTTTTTATTTCATCAAACATTTGGGCAATATAGTGTGTTTTAGTGCAGTAAAATTAAAAAAAAGTGTATTTTCCCCCCAAAAATGTGTTTGAAAAATCGCTGCGCAAATACTGTGTGGATAAAAAAAAATGCAACACCCACCATTTTAATCTGTAGGGCCTTTGCTTTAAAAAAATATATAATGTTTGGGGGTTCAATGTAATTTTCTTGCAAAAATGTTTTCATGTAAACAAAAAGTGTCAGAAGGGCTTTGTCTTCAAGTGGTTAGAAGAGTGGATGATGTGTGACATAAGCTTCATAATGTTGTGCATAAAATGCCAGGACAGTACAAAACCCCCCCAAATGACCCCATTTTGGAAAGTAGACACCCCAAGCTATTTGCTTAGAGGCATATTGAGTCCATGGAATATTTTATATGTTGACACAGGTTGCGGAAAATAGAAAATTTTTATTTATTTTTTTGCACAAAGTTGTCACTAAATGATATATTTCTCAAACATGCCATGGGCATATGTGGAATTAGACCCCAAAATACATTCTGTTGCTTCTCCTGAGTACGGGGATACCACATGTGTGAGACTTTTTGGGAGCCTTGCTGCATACGGGACCCCAAATCCAAGCACCGCCTTCAGGCTTTCTAAGGGTGTAAATTTTTGATTTCACTCCTCACTGCCTATCACAGTTTCGGAGGCCATGGAATGCCCAGATGGCACAAAACCCCCCCAAATGACCCCATTTTGGAAAGTAGACACCCCGAGCTATTTGCTGAGAGGTATGGTGAGTATTTTGCAGATCTCGCTTTTTGTCACAATGTTTTGAAAATTGAAAAAAGAAAAAAAAATTATTTTCTTTCTTCATTTTCAAAAACAAATGAAAGCTGTAAAATACTCACCATGCCTCCCAGCAAATAGCTTGGGGTGTCTACTTTCCAAAATGGGGTAATTTGGGGGAGTTTTATGCTATTTTGGCATTTTATGGCCTTCGAAACTGTGATAGGTAGTGAGGAGTGAAATCAAAAATTTGCGCCCTTAGAAATCCTGAAAGCGGTGCTTGGTTTTCGGGGTCCCGTACGCGGCTAGGCTCCCAAAAAGTCCCACACATGTGGTATCCCCATACTCAGGAGAAGCAGCAAAATGTATTTTTAGGTGCAAATCTACATATAACCATGGCATGTGTGAGCAATATATCATTTAGTGACAACTTTTTGTAGATTAACAAAGGGGACCTCCAGATTCTGGCCCCCCTATGTGTCAAAATGTAAAAAACCACAGGAGACAGCTTGGGACAAGTCCTTTATTAAAAATAAAAAAAGATTCCAGCGATGTAATCCATTCAGGATCTCCAGCGATGTAATCCATTCTCTGTATCCAGCGATGTAAGCCGTTCTCGATCTCCAGCGAGGATACGATGCACATGATCCTGCCTCCACGGGAGGCACCCAACTAATTCCTTGCGTCGGAGGGGGGCGGGGTCACCCGTACACATCACTGGGTAACCCCCGGCGTTTCCCCTTGCATCGGAGGGGGGCGGGGTCACGTGACGGGTGGCCCCGCCTTCAGCCATATTAGAGCTGTCAGGCTGGAGCGCGTCATTCGTCGGGTGCCTCCCATGGAGGCAGGATCGTGTGCGTTGTATCCTCGCTGGAGATCGAGAATGGATTACATCGCTGGAGATTAAGAATGGATTACATCGCTGGAATCTTTTTTTTATTTTTTATTTTTTTATTTTTAATAAAGGACTTGTCCCAAGCTGTCTCCTGTGGTTTTTAACATTTTGACACTTTTTTTTGTGAAATGGTACGGGTACAATGTACTGTAGGGGGGCGGGATCTGAAGGTCCCCTTTGTTTAAGGGGGCTTCCAGATTCCGATAAGCCCCCCGCCCGTAGACCCCCACAACCACCGGGCAAGGGTTGTGGGCATGAGGCCCTTGTCCCCATCAACATGGAGACATCCTCCCCATGTTAAGGGCATGTGGCCAGGTACGGTTCAGGAGGGGGGGGGCACTCTCTCATCCCCTCTCTTTTCCTGCGGCCTGCCAGGTTGCGTGCTCGGATAAGGGTCTGGTATGGATTTTTGGGGAAACCCCGCGCCATTTAAAAAAAAAATTTGCGCGGGGTTCCCCTTAAAATCCATACCAGACCTGAGGGGCCTGATATGGAATTTGGGGGGGACCCCTACGCATTTTTTTTACATTTTGTCTCAGGTTTCCCTTTATTATTAATACCAGACCCAAATGGCCTGGTAATGGACTAAGGGGGGAACCCATGCTGTTTTTTTTCTGTTTTTCTTTTATCTGTATTGCCAGGACCCGACAATTCATTATAGCCGCAAGTAGTTTTAAAATTACTTTTTTTCCTTTAGAAATATCATTTTGTGCAGAGACTGTTATAAACAGGGGAAACGTGCTACTTTATAGGCTTACTATAGGCACCCCCCAGGTATGAAATTTAAAGGAATATTTCACTTTTATTGTTTCACTTTAAGCATTATTAAAATCACTGCTCTCGAAAAAACTGTAGCTTTTAAAACTTTTTTTGCATTGATACATGTCCCCTGGGGCAGGACCCAGGTCCCCAAACACTTTTTATGACAATAACTTGCAAAATAACCTTTAAAATTAGCACTTTTGATTTTTCATGTTCGTGTCCCATAAACTTTAACGGTGTTCGCATGTTCGAACAAAATATTTGCCTGTTCGCATGTTCTGCTGCGAACCGAACCGGGGGGGGGGGGGGGGTGTTCGGCTCATCCCTACATAACATAGATGCACCCTTTCCTAGCCAGAAATTTAAAAGGAAAAGGTTTGGGACTTTAAGTGAAGCATGTGGTACATAGCTGGTAAAGTGGTCAAATGCATAATGGCACATTTATTCTTTCATGTACTGTACATACAGATATTATCATTATAATTCATATATAACCCAGATGTCATGAAAAACACATTGCAGTATAAGGCTGGGTTCACACATATGCAAATTGGATGCGGGTTACACTGCATCCAATTCACAGAACATTTGAAAAAAAAATTTTTTATTTGGTCTGGTTCACATATGTGCGTTGCATCCGCAGTCCGCATTGCACAAAAAAGTGTGTGTTTTCTAGGCAGTGCAGTGTGAATTGCAAGCACATAATCTTCAATGGGAACGCATTTGATTCGAAAATGTGTTCTGTCCTGAACACAAATTCTCTCCCCCTCCTCACTACACCTCTCCCTCTCCCTGGTCAGCTGATCCTCAGCTAAAACGCTGAGGAACCGTTGAACAACTGATTTTTTTCATCTTCACAGGGAAACCGGAGCTGCAATTCGCACTGCACATGTGTGAACCCAGCCTAAAGTAAAATTATTGTTAGCTGGCTTGTAATCCATATCATAAAATATATATTAAAATCATTAATGATTGCAGAAAGTTTGTAATAATCTAAGCTGTAAACGCATGATTATAATGCATCTAAAAAAGGTTGACGCGTGCGTTTGGTGGAATTCGCTCCACTTCTTGAGGAGCGGATGCAAGGTGCTCATCTGAAAAAAACATATAGATACCAATATATTGTAAAGGAAAAAAAGGAAAAAATACTGCGCCAACCTCGCAAAGAACTTAAACGTTAGCAGCCAACATAACAATCTGACAAAAGTGTAAAAAATATGAATATATAAATGTGGCGCTGTGTGAAACTCAAAAGTGAATTCAAATATATATTGAGACTCTATAGAGAACCATGTGGCCTATTGGAGACCAAATAATAAACGTTATAACAAACGCATGTGACATGCATACATAAATAAAAATGTATAATAAATCTGTCAAGCAGTATTTACAGTGATATATCACCGGAATCTAGGAGAACCACTAACACCCATAAAAATGAACTCAAAATAAATTATAATGACTCTCCTAAGTGAACACTTATAATATATAAAAATCATAAGGGATTTATAACATCTATGAATAGTGCATAAATCATACAAAGTGACCGTGAATCCCCTGTAAGGAAAAAACTGTGTGACATATATGTAAATATCCACAGAGTTCAGTGCAAACAAATTCTAAAATGTCTCTTAGTACAGGTGGGAAACAATATCCAAAAATGTCATATGTGGATATACAAGTCCTGTTTCAAATAGTTCCTTGAAGTGGATGGTTTATATGCCAATAAGATGTAATACCCGGGAGTGCCTTCACCGTTGGATCAGGGACAACAATAAGAAATGAATACTCTTACCGAGTGTTGTAGATCCAGCTCACCATATAGTGGTGGATCTATCAGGCTTATGTCCACGTCAGGGACCAGCAAATAGGAATCCAAGTTTGTCCTCTCCTGTTGGTGGCGTCTTTCAACGTTTCCAACCGTGACACTCACTCCAAGTGTAGGAAATCAGCGTGTGAACCCGAAGCCCTCCATATGGATCGTGTCACCAAAAAAAGGAAGAAACACTTCCACATAGTGTAAATCCAAAATTGGAATTTATTTAAAAGCAACCATAAAATTCCAATAAAAATCAGACAAGCAGTTCAATCCCAAAATTTCAAAAAAGGGCAATCCACTAAAAAATATGTAAACAGACCCAAAGATAAACTTCAGAAGTGGTAAGCTCCAAATATCAAGGATGCGTGAGATGGGCAGTGAGAGCTGGCATGAAAAACCTGACGCGTTTCGTCTGATAGGACATCAACTGGGGTACACGCCATCTCAGTGCCCCCCACGCTATATATAGGAAGAGATTGTACCTTAATTGCATGCCCGTGCATCCCATTGAATGTTTTACTTCCGGGATTGGTGAGTCACATGGCTGGCTCTGCATCACATGACCTCCGTCATGTGCGCTTCCGGGCCAATCGAAACAGAGCAAAGAAGCGTGCTGCGCCATCGACGTGGCTAACGCCGCCCACGTGTCATCGGCATACACTGGATTGAAGCCCTCATAGACGGCGTGACCATACGCAAAGCACACTGGGATATGTAGTCGGAACGCAATGAAGCGTAGCGGCTAACTACATGTAGTGTATCCTCACTGTGTGCTTGCGGGTCATGCGTCGTATTCAGAGGGCAGATCATCACGTATTGGGATATGGAACTCAGAAGTATGTCTACCAGACTCAACCTCAAAGTACCAATTCCCCAATATGAGGTAAAAAACATCCCGCGGATGGTCCATAAAAAACAAATAATGCAATTTTGATGTAACAAACTGTTAATATATTAAAAACATATATATATATAAATATATAAATATATATATATATATATATATATGTAGCGGGGTCCTCAAATTGATGGGATACACCTGGGCAATAGTGTGACCCAGGTGTATAATTGTGTTAGGATTCAGACCCCTTTTTGTTTCGTGGAGGATTGGAGGATGTAATATTCTCCTTTGCCTGTGGGTGGCGAGGTACCCACAGGCTTCAGGTAGAATCATCTTCGGAGTGCTCCCTGGTTTGTCCCTTCCTGGAGATGGTATGGCTGGGGCGGGGAACCCGCCGGGCCGTTGATGGGAGGAGATAAAAGGGGGAGACGCCCTTGCCACGAGGTCTTGCGGAGAAGGAGGTCCTCGGAGGAGGAGGGTTGCGGTCCGCACCCAGGGCCCTTAGGCCTGGGTGCTGAAGATCCAGGAGTCTGGTCCAGGTGCCCATGGCCTGGTCCGGAGTCACGTTGGCGTCCATCCCAGGCACCTTCAGCCTGGGGTGAGGTACTATCGAGGAGGCCTGGGGCCCAGTACCTTCGACTGGGTCCCGCTAGGGTGGACTGTCCGAGGGTCCCTGAGCGGAGGGACTCGTACCTGAGGTGAGGAGGCCAGAGAGGTTACCCACTGGAGACCCGGAGCAGCACCAACCCGGTGACAGTGGGCCTCTGGGAACTCTCTTGGGGGGACACATCCCCCTGATAGGGGCCACAGCGCATCGAAGAGGGCTCCATTGCTGTTCATAGGGGTTGCTGGAAGAGACCCCATCTTTCCTGTTCTGTAACAGCCGGATTGGCTTAGGCGCCGCTGGTCATAGTACAGTGGCATAGAACTGAAACTTTAGGAAGTGCCTTGATCTGCTCGGCCCACCGTTGGCAAGGTTATAGGTCCCAACCAGTTTGCTGCAAAAGAACTGTTTATTGTGCTTTGCGTATTGGAGTGTCAAATAAACAAGTGTTGGACCTTTCTCCGGTGTGTGAACTCCAGTTACTGGAAGCAAAGGGGAGGCTGGTGAGCTTGCAATTACAGACTCAGTGCATTCACAGAACACACCGGCCCGAGGAAACATCAGGAAGTGGCCTTCACCTCCCTACTGCAATGGGGAGGACATGGGCCGTGGCGCATCTCACTCTCACAACCCAGGAACCCCTAGACATGAGTTGGTGTGTAACCGATAAAGATGGAGAGAGAGTGAGGCCGCTACACGTGGGGGCTCGTCCGGGATAGAGTGTGTTCTAAAGATGGACTTGAGAATGTCTACATTTGAACTTTGCTGCCCAGAGGAGTTCCGAGCAGATCGGCCATATTACTGGCCAAAGTGCGTCCCTGCTCGGAGTTGTGGAAATGACCCTAACAAGGGAAAGGCCCATGCGGAGGAGCGGAAAAAGGGAGAGGTCCAGCCGTGTGACGTACTGCACGTGGGGACTGTTAACGCACTGCGCCACGAGGCACCCCATGGCGACATCGTTCGTGGGCGGAGTCAAGAAGAAGCCCGCGAAAATGTACAGCTCATGGGAGGAGTCTGGCCAAGTGTGGGGATACACGTGGAGACTCCGGCGCGGGGTCAGTGCATGATGGAGCAGCAGACAGTCGGGATGACCTCAAGTGCCCCGTGGATTATGGTTCCTCACCCCACGAGAATGACTTCCTTTGCTGCCCCCATCACAGACACGGGGATAAGACTTAGGCCCCGAGGGCGGTTGGCTCTGTACACTTGCAGAGACACGGAGGCCCTCGGTGTGATCTGTCCCAGCTGCTCGGGACTGGTGGTCACCCTGAAGCCATTCGGGCGATGTGAGGAGTGCAGAGAATTCCTTTTTGAGGTTGAGTCGTCCACAGTAAGGCCCCGGGCCCTTCGCC
Source organism: Rana muscosa (assembly GCA_029206835.1). Taxonomy (NCBI): domain Eukaryota; kingdom Metazoa; phylum Chordata; class Amphibia; order Anura; family Ranidae; genus Rana; species Rana muscosa. The sequence goes on along the minus strand of CM055117.1, from coordinate 966,455,967 downwards.
TCAACCACCTCACGGGTACTGCTACTCCGGAAGGGGAGGTCAAGGCCTCTGTCGAGGTTCCCGTGCGCGCTGACCAGGGCGATGGACTGCCCAACAGAGAAAAATCCGAGGATGCTGCCTCGGTCGCCACAAGTTCTCTGCTCCCACCCCCGAAGAGGAAAGTTGGCCTAGTACAGGCATCCTATGGACGTGGTCGAGCTTCACCCCGCTGCTTGCCTGGCCTGGATGGCGCCGGTCGAGAAGGAAGTCCCGGACATCCCAGTCTACAAGGGTCAGGTGAGCCAGGGGCTGGGACTGTGGTGGTGGTTGGAGGTGTCGGGGGCCCATTGGAGGTGGAGCCCCCCAGGGAGGTTGATTCTGTGTCCACCGGAAGATATCTGCCTGCGGAGATGTATGACACCTCCGACCTAGAGTCGCTGTCTGATTGCGGAGATGATGGCGAGATAGACGAACTGTTCAGCCGCAAGGGCTGGGATAGAGTGCCACTTCTTGCTTCCCGTATCTACCCCGGGACTTGCTGTATGAGGTGGAAGTCTGGAGAACAAGATGGTATGACGAGTTTGTGTGGGACAAGTTGAAGGTGCCCCATGCTCGCAGGTACCTGGAATGTGTGCCGGCAGTGTCTAAGAGGTTTGAGGACTGCAAAGCTGAATGGAAATTGGGGCGCCATATCCATGCTGACAAGATAGTCATTTGCAGAAGAGAAGGAGAAGATGTCGAGTATTCGATAGAGGCATTTGACAAACACCTGAAACCCCTGTACCTGCCGGATCCAAAGTTTTACTTATAGGAGAAAAGAACTCCTGTTTATTTCTTTTGTGCACTTGAACTTTCTGGAAGAGCCATTCCCAGACACGCAGGACTGTGCCCTGTTTTTGTTTTTGTTTGGGCTTTCCTTTTTCTCGTTGGAGACTTGGGGACTGTTGTGTTTTCGTGTTTCCCCTTTTCTTCATGTGCCAAAGGCAAGGACATTTGGGAATAGTGGCAGAGTAGGAAAAGCTGGAAGAACGAAGATTCGTTGAGTGTCATGACCGCGGCGCTGTCACCAGGTGGCAGTGTTGCGCAACAAATGTTTGAAAATATTTCACCCACACATCACCTTGCTTGTTGGAGTGAGTGGGTCTCTCGGCTGACGGGCCCACTCATCCCAAATGACACAAAATTATGTTAGGATGTTGTTTTTCTTTCCCCTGCAGGAGAATCGTCAGTCAAGATCATTGAGAGTGGGTGGCTCTTAGACAGTGTGGGAGAGGGGTTGTGATTATGCGGATGTTAAAAATGTTTTATGACATAAGTTGTTTTATATGTTCCCCATTCCCTGAGCAGGTCTTGGCACTTGGAAAAAAAATTTAGAGGAATTGCTTCAGGGGTTTCACTCCATGCCACCACTTTATGGGAGGTATGGGTGTGCACCTGACGCTGGGGACCAGCGTCAAATTACAGGGGGGAGTGTGTAGCGGGGTCCTCAAATTGATGGGATACACCTGGGCAATAGTGTGACCCAGGTGTATAATTGTGTTAGGATTCAGACCCCTTTTTGTTTCGTGGAGGATTGGAGGATGTAATATTCTCCTTTGCCTGTGGGTGGCGAGGTACCCACAGGCTTCAGGTAGAATCATCTTCGGAGTGCTCCCTGGTTTGTCCCTTCCTGGAGATGGTATGGCTGGGGCGGGGAACCCGCCGGGCCGTTGATGGGAGGAGATAAAAGGGGGAGACGCCCTTGCCACGAGGTCTTGCGGAGAAGGAGGTCCTCGGAGGAGGAGGGTTGCGGTCCGCACCCAGGGCCCTTAGGCCTGGGTGCTGAAGATCCAGGAGTCTGGTCCAGGTGCCCATGGCCTGGTCCGGAGTCACGTTGGCGTCCATCCCAGGCACCTTCAGCCTGGGGTGAGGTACTATCGAGGAGGCCTGGGGCCCAGTACCTTCGACTGGGTCCCGCTAGGGTGGACTGTCCGAGGGTCCCTGAGCGGAGGGACTCGTACCTGAGGTGAGGAGGCCAGAGAGGTTACCCACTGGAGACCCGGAGCAGCACCAACCCGGTGACAGTGGGCCTCTGGGAACTCTCTTGGGGGGACACATCCCCCTGATAGGGGCCACAGCGCATCGAAGAGGGCTCCATTGCTGTTCATAGGGGTTGCTGGAAGAGACCCCATCTTTCCTGTTCTGTAACAGCCGGATTGGCTTAGGCGCCGCTGGTCATAGTACAGTGGCATAGAACTGAAACTTTAGGAAGTGCCTTGATCTGCTCGGCCCACCGTTGGCAAGGTTATAGGTCCCAACCAGTTTGCTGCAAAAGAACTGTTTATTGTGCTTTGCGTATTGGAGTGTCAAATAAACAAGTGTTGGACCTTTCTCCGGTGTGTGAACTCCAGTTACTGGAAGCAAAGGGGAGGCTGGTGAGCTTGCAATTACAGACTCAGTGCATTCACAGAACACACCGGCCCGAGGAAACATCAGGAAGTGGCCTTCACCTCCCTACTGCAATGGGGAGGACATGGGCCGTGGCGCATCTCACTCTCACAACCCAGGAACCCCTAGACATGAGTTGGTGTGTAACCGATAAAGATGGAGAGAGAGTGAGGCCGCTACATATACATCCCGGAGGATAAACATATTGTAAACAATGGGACCACATATAGATATATGTTAATGAAACCTTCGGTCTCATCTATATGTAATGAGAACATAAAGCATAATGACGCTGATAGAACCATATGTAAATACAGGACATCATGACTAGGGATGAGCTTCGAGTTCGAGTCGAACTCATGTTCGACTCGAACATTGCCTGTTCGCCCGTTCGCCAAACAGCGAACAAATTGGGGTGTTCGCGGCAAATTCGAAAAATCTATGGGAGAAATCTAAAGTGCTAATTATAAAGGCTTATATGCAAGTTATTGTCCTAAAAAGTGTTTGGGGACCGGGGTCCTGCCCCAGGGGACATGTATCAATGCAAAAAGAAGTTTTAAAAACGGCCGTTTTTTCGGGAGCAGTGATTTTAATAATGCTTAAAATGAAAAATTAAAAGTGAAATATTCCTTTAAATTTCGTACCTGGGGGGTGTGTATGATATGCATGTAAAGTGGCGCATGTTTCCCGTGCTTAGAACTGTCCCTGCAAAAAATGTCATTTTTGAAAGAAAAAAATGCATTTAAAATTGACTCGCGGCTATTAATGAATTGTCGGCTCCCGGCAATACATACAAAAGTCATTGATAAAAAAAAAAAAAAAAGCGTGGGGGTTCCCCAGAATTCAATTACCAGGCCCTTCAGGTCTGGAATGGATATTAAGGGGAACCCCGCCGCAAATTTAAAAAAAAATTGACGTGGGGTTCCCCCAAATATCCATTCCAGGCCCTTCAGATCTGGCATGGATTTTAAGGGGAACTCCACCCCAAATTTTAAAAAAAAATGGCGTGGAGTCCCCCTAAAAATCCATACCAGACCCCTTATCCGAGCACGCAACCTGGCAGGCCGCAGGGGAAAAGGGGGGGATGAGAGAGCGGCCCCCCCTCCCTCCTGAACCGTACCAAGCCACATGCCCTCAACATGGGGAGGAGGTCCCCATGTTGATGGGGACAAAGGCCTCATCCCCACAACCCTTGCCCGGTGGTTGTGGGGGTCTGCGAGCGGGGGGCTTATCGGAATCTGGAAGACCCCTTTAACAAAGGGGACCCCCAGATCCCGGCCCCCCCCTATGTGAATTGGTAAGGGGTACATTGTACCCCTACCATTTCACGAAGAAAGCGTAAAAAAATGTTTAAAAAAACACACAAACACCTTGAAAAAGTCCTTTATTTAAAAAAAAAAAAACATTCCAGCGGTGAAATCCAGTGTCCCGCGGCGATCCCGATGTCCAGCGCTGTCCTTCATTGGTTGTGCCTGAGCGGACCTGATGGGGAACTCCCTCTCAGTATTTTAAATGTATAGACCCGCCCCTTCTAAAGTTCCCCATCAGGTCCGCTCACCGGACCAGATGCGGAACATGAGAAGGGGCGGGTCTATACATGTATTACCAAAGTGAGAGCAGTTCCCCATCAGGCCCGCCCCCTCGGTATGTCGGACCCGCCTACGTCATTGGCTTGAGCGGGGAACTTCCTTCACTGTGTAATTTAAATTTACATAGTGAAGGAAGTTCCCCGCTCAAGCCAATGACGCAGGCGGGTCCGACATACCGAGGGGGCGGACCTGATGGGGAACTGCTCTCACTTTGGTAATACATGTATAGACCCGCCCCTTCTCATGTTCCGCATCTGGTCCGCTGAGCGGACCTGATGGGGAACTTAAGAAGGGGCAGGTCTATACATTTAAAATACTGAGAGGGAGTTCCCCATCAGGTCCGCTCAGGCACAACCAATGAAGGACAGCGCTGGACATCGGGATCGCCGCGGGACACTGGATTTCACCGCTGGAATGTTGTTGTTTTTTTTTTTTTAAATAAAGGACTTTTTCAAGGTGTTTGTGTGTTTTTTTAAACATTTTTCTACGCTTTCTTCGTGAAATGGTAGGGGTACAATGTACCCCTTACCAATTCACATAGGGGGGGCCGGGATCTGGGGGTCCCCTTTGTTAAAGGGGTCTTCCAGATTCCGATAAGCCCCCCACCCGCAGACCCCCACAACCACCGGGCAAGGGTTGTGGGGATGAGGCCCTTGTCCCCATCAACATGGGGACATCCTCCCCATGTTGAGGGCATGTGGCCTGGTACGGTTCAGGAGGGAGGGGGGCCGCTCTCTCGTCCCCCCCTTTTCCCCTGCGGCCGGCCAGGTTGCGTGCTCGGATAAGGGGTCTGGTATGGATTTTTAGGGGGACTCCACGCCATTTTTTTTTTAAATTTGGGGTGGAGTTCCCCTTAAAATCCATGCCAGATCTGAAGGGCCTGGAATGGATATTTGGGGGAACCCCACGTCAATTTTTTTTTTAATTTGCGGCGGGGTTCCCCTTAATATCCATTCCAGACCTGAAGGGCCTGGTAATTGAATTCTGGGGAACCCCCACGCTTTTTTTTTTTTTTTATCAATGACTTTTGTATGTATTGCCGGGAGCCGACAATTCATTAATAGCCGCAAGTCAGTTTTAAATGCATTTTTTTCTTTCAAATATGACATTTTTTGCAGGGACAGTTCTAAGCACGGGAAACATGCGCCACTTCACATGCATATCATACACACCCCCCAGGTACGAAATTTAAAGGAATATTTCACTTTTATTTTTTCATTTTAAGCATTATTAAAATCACTGCTCCCGAAAAAACGGCCGTTTTTAAAACTTCTTTTTGCATTGATACATGTCCCCTGGGGCAGGACCCAGGTCCCCAAACACTTTTTAGGACAATACCTTGCATATTAGCCTTTATAATTAACACTTTAGATTTCGAACGTTCGAGTCCATTGTATTTAATAGGGTTCTAAAGTTTACACAAACATTTTGTCTGTTCGCAGGTTCTGGTGCGAACCGAACAGGGGGGTGTTCGGCTCATCCCTGATCATGACACATGTGTGACTAAATGCCACAGTGCCAATGTAACCCTGCATATGAATGATGTATCAATGGAAATAAATTGGATGGAACATAAACAATTTGGAGCAAAATGGCGAAATGTGTAACCACAAAAAAGGGAAAATATCATAATATTAGGATTGATTGATGAAAGCATTAATATCCCAATCGATGTTAAGTCCATGGGGCCTATAACTCTTTAACTGGTATATCCAGTAGGTCTCTAGTCTCGAGACCCCTTTTAAGCAGGACTCCCCCCTCCAATGGGGAACAAATTTGTCTATAATCACAAACTTAGTGCCCCTTGGATCTTTGTTGTGAAACTCCAAATAGTGTCTTGGAACACTATGGTTGGTTTTTCCTTTTCGAATACTAGTAATGTGTTCGCCCACCCTAATGGCAAACGTGCGGATGGTACGCCTTACATACTGCTTCCCGCATGGGCAGGTGAGTAGGTAAACAATAAATCTAGTTGCACAGGTGGTGAAATGCTTCATTTTATAATTTGTTCCCGTAGATGTGGAACAAAAAGTATCTGTTTTCCATTTCCCACATAGATTGACCTGGCATACCTTACATTTTCTGCATGGATAGTATGCTTTTAGGTGTGGAAAAAAGATGGGAATGATGGGTGGATTAATCACATTTGGAGCGATCTGACTTTTAAGTGAGGAAGCCCCTCTATAAGTCACTCCAGCTCTATCTGGGAGTGAAGGACCAAGGACCTGATCATTTTTAAGGACATTCCAATGCCTCTGAAAAATGTCCTTAATCTGTTTGTGTTGGGTAGAAAATGTAGTATAAAAAGACCATTTAAGTTTAGAGTCCTGAATTAATTTACTTCTTTCTATTAATAATGAATCTCTACTTGTAGTGGAAATACGTTGAATTTCTTCATCTATCTGAGAAGGACTATAACCCTTATCAACAAACCTAGATTTCAAAATGTTTGCTTGGTATTGAAAATCTGAGAGATGGGAACAGTTACGTCGAATCCTCAACAGTTGACTCAGTGGGACCGATTTTTTGTTTACAAACGTTTTTAAGTATCAGCATCATACAAAGAAAATGTCAGACAGCATAATCAATTCAGAGGAAAAATAAACATCGCATGACATGGGAGAGAGATAGGGGTACATAATAGAGTTGACATTACATGAATCTGCACAAGACTGATAAATCATTCATGATTACATGTGGTGGTTGTGAAAGGTGCCAACAGAAAAAATTCTACAATGGAATTACGGTACATCGAACCAGTGTTTCCATTTATCATCATAAATTTGCATAGTGTCATAGAGCGTGTGGTGGATACGTTCTGCCAGCTTAATTGCTTCCATTCGTGTCAGCACCTGGGACCAGGCAAGGGACTGGGAGCGCCAGTTGAGTGCGATAACCCAATGGACGGCCAAAAAGAGGGAGTATATTAGTTTAGCGCAAGGTGTAGGGATATCAGGGATGGGTGTAAAGCATAGGCACATTTGGGCTGTAAGGGTAATGGTCCTACCAGCTATGGTTGAAGCTTTGGTGGCTGCCACCTGCCAAGTGGGCTGAAGATGTGTACAGCTCCAAAAGGTGTGAATCAGTGTGCCCGACACAGGGCAGCCCCGAAAACAGAGCGGGGAAACTGCAGGGAAGAGTGTGTGGAGGTGTGCTGGGGTTAGGTACCATCTGAGATGTAGTTTAACAGCCGTTTCACGAATGGAGTAGGCTCTGGTGTGTTTATACATATTTGTCAACATCTCCTCCCATTCTAGGGGTTCAAAAGTCAGGCCCAATTCCCCCTCCCACCTGAGCATTGGTTTTGTCTTGGCAGGCAGGGCATATTCGTTCAGCATGGTGTATGTCTTGGATATAATCCCTCTGTCTCTAGATGATTGAGAGCATAAGCGTTCATATGGGGTACAGTGGGTGTGGGAATCTAGAGAGCCCCTGTGTTGGAAGAAATGTCTAACCTGCATGTACTTATATACTTCGGAGGATGGGAACTCATGATCTGTCTGTAGTTGCTGGAAGGATTTAAAATGTCGGCCTTCTTTCAAGGATTGTAACGTAATAACCTCTGATGTCAACCATCTGGAGAATCCCGTCCTATCCTCAAAGGCCGGAGGGAAATCTGGATCTCCTATAAAGGAGTATAACAGGGAAAGAGAGGAGGATAAATCAAACTTATGGCCATACAACCGCCAGAGGTGGAGTGCCTGACCAACAATAGAGTTTAGTGGGGTGAGTAGGCACGGCTTTATAGATCCGGCCCACAAGAGTCCCGACAGGTGGAAAGGGAGTATTGACTGAGTCTCGAAGGCCAGCCAGGGAATACCAGTTGGGGTTGCGTGCCATTGTGCAGTTTGTGCAAATCTTGACGCTAAGTAGTAGCGCCAAAGGTCGGGAAGGCCTAGACCTCCTAAGGGTTGGAGTCTATATAGTAAGGCTTTATGAAATCTTGGTTTTTTATTATGCCACACAAATCTATTCACTTCTTTTTGGATTGAATCAATATAAGTCTTAGAGACGTATATAGGGAGGGCCCTGAAAAAAAACAGTAGCTTGGGCAAAATGGCCATTTTAATGGCTGTGACCCTACCCAGCAGGGAGACGTGATATGTATCCCAGGTTTTAGGTAAGGTTTTAACATGGGAGACTATGGGGTGAAAATTCACATGGAACAGGGAATGAAAAGCAGGGGTAAGCTGAATTCCTAAGTAGCGGAGGGTGTCCGTGCACCAAGTAAATGCAAAGTGATTTCTCAGGGAAGCCTCAAGATCTGGAGGTATATTTATTGGCATGGCCGAACATTTGGCTAGATTAACCCCCAGCCCAGAGATTGTGTGGAAAAAATCAAGTAAAGATGTGAGGTTGGGTAATGCTATAAGAGGATTGGACAAGAATAGGAGCACATCATCGGCGTAGAGGCTAAGTTTAAATTCGTTAGGGCCTTTGCAGTATCCTTTAATGTTAACATTGTTGGTTATAGCACGGGAAAGGGGCTCTATGGCCAGGGCAAAAAGGAGAGGGGATAATGGACATCCCTGCCTCGTGCCCTTCTGGAGGGGAAAAAATGGGGAATTATTGCCTGGGAGTTTAATGCGTGTTTGTGGGTCTCTGTATAAGGAGTGGAAACCGTGTATAAAGTTTCCCGAGATACCGAATTTGGGTAGGAGGTGATCAAGGTAGGACCAGCTGACGCTATCGAACGCCTTGTGAATATCCAGACTGAGTAGGAGAGTTTGCTTAGAATGAAGGTTGGCATCCTGTATTATGTTAGAAACTAGGCGGATATTATCTGTGATCTGCCTACCGGGAATAAATCCCGTCTGGTCGGGGGAGATCAGGCTGGTTTTAACAGAGGCAAGTCTGTCTGCTAGCAGTCTACCGAGGATTTTCAGGTCATTATTGATCACTGATATTGGACGAAAGTTTTGGGGCAGGGAATGATCTTTGTGTGGTTTGGGGATGAGGGACATATTCGCTAGAAGCATCTCTGCTGGAAAGTCATTTCCTTTCAAGATGTAATTATACCGAGAGGTCAAATGAGGGGACAAAATGTGTGCGAATTTCTTATAATAGGAAGTGGAGTAGCCATCCGGGCCAGGGGCTGTTGAGGATTTGAGGGATTTGATAATGGACAATATTTCCAGTTCAGAACAAGGGGCATTTAGGGACTCTAATTGTTGGTCTGTTAGAGTAGGTAGGGCCAGGTCCGAGAACCAGGAATGTGCGGAAGGGTCTTAGTGGGACGTGACAGTTTGAACAAATCTTTATAATATTTTACGAAAATCTCCAGGACATCCTTAGGGTGAGAGACCAAAATGCCTGCAGAGTTGCGAAGTCTGTAGGTATGTGAGGGCTTTGTGGCCTGGTTCAGTTTCCGGGCGAACATGGTAGAAGACGTATTGCTATGTAGCAAAAACTTAGCTTTGGCCCACCTCAAGGCCTTTTCCGCATCTTCCGAAAGCAGGAGATCTAATGCGTGTTTTTTAGTGTGGATTTGCCTAAGAAGGGCAGGGGAGGGATCCTGACTATATTTGTTGTATAGGGTATTAAGGGTCTTTGTGAGCAAACGGAGATCAGATATTTTAGCTTTGTTTCTTTTGGAGGCTAAGTCAATGAGGTTGCCTCTCATGACTGCCTTATGGGCAGTCCATAAAGTACTTGGAGATGTGTCAGGCAGGTGGTTATCAGTGAAGTACTCCTGCAGTTTGGTGTTGAGTGCCTCAACCGTTGGGGAATCAGTAAGTAGTGATTCGTTCAATCTCCAGGAGTAGGTCGTGGGTTTGAGGCCCATCCCTCGGATTGTGAACTCAACTATATTGTGATCGGACCAAGGGCAAACGTGAATGTCTGCCCTCGAAGAGTTAGCTAGGATAGTGGGGGTGCTGAAAATATAATCTAATCGCGCAAAGCTATCATGAGGGTTCGAGTAAAATGTATAAGATCTGCACCCAATATTATGTGCCCGCCACTTGTCAATAAGTTGCAGGGCATTTAGACTATTGGACAGGGTTTTAGGAAATGCCTTAGAGGCGGGGGTGCTCCTGCTCCGGTCCAGGCTCGGGTTCGCTGTGAGATTAAAATCCCCCCCTATTATTAAATGTGGTGAAAGGTATCGTTCCAGGATTGAAAAAAAACGTTTAAAGAAAGAAGCCTGTGCCTCATTGGGGGCGTATAAAGAAACCATGGTAACTGCTCGGCCCTGTATTTTACCCTGCAGGATTATAAACCTGCTATCCGGGTCTTTATATATATGTGTCGCCTCGAAGAGGACTGAGTTACTAATAAAAATGGCAACTCCACGTGTCTTATTAGAGTGGGAGGTACAGTGAAACTGTTTGAATGCTCGATCAAAATATTGTGGGTGATTTGAGCTAGAAAAATAGGTCTCCTGTAGTAGGAGAATGTCTGCTCCCAGGTTTTTATAGTGTCTAAAGGCCTTTCTACGCTTCTGGGGCAGGTTAAAGCCCTGTACATTATGGGACAAGATCTTAAGGGCCATCATGAACTAACAGGGATAGGGCATATGAATGGGAGGTGCATGTATAAGGAGAAGACCACGTAGAATTGCCATGTGTGCTTCTGTCAAACAAGTAACATAGCATGTCTGTCTTTGAGTAGAGAGAATGAGCGTCTGATCGATACTTTAACAAGGAGAGAAACAACATAAATGACTTTTCAAGGTAGATTGCAAAAATAAGAGTATAACCAGTAAACTTTAACTCAAGGGTGTTAACAAAACCATTACGAGCATGGGGGTCAAAGGAAAACAGTCCAAATGACCAAAAAAACTTTTCCAATGGACTATGTAGTCCTATACCAACCGACGGATCCCGATAGGATCGCAGCGACGAACAGGGCGACCATACAACGCACATCACCCTGAACCTCACAGCGGCCCGGTTCCCAAAGTCAGCAGGGGGGAAGCAGTGGACGAGAGGAGACTCGCCGCCTCAGATCATATTAGTGCTATACAAAACACCGTGAAAAATAATGTGCCAGAAAAAAGTAAACTGGTGCATGCCACCTTGCATGAGCAGAGCAGTGCTCCCGCACAACTATGGTAGAACTATCCCCGAGAGGGGATAGGTTGATGCAACCTAACATAAGGAGTAGTCAAGTGTTACCGGTATAGGTCACATCGTGGTTCAGCTATGAAGGTCCGTGGTCTGAGAGCCATCACAGAAGTCCCGAGCGTGGGCAAGAAAGTAAACTGTTATGTAGGTAGGATGTTAATACCACTGAGGGGGACTGGAGCATGAAACATGAGCCTGGGGGCTCTGCAAACATGCTAGTGATGACTCCAGTCTCATGTGTGGACAGGACCCTGATAGGGGAAATCCTGCCCGTCCAGATACCGGAGCCGGTACAAATTCTAAGTGTGGATCTTTAAGCCGGTTGGTCTCGGAACGGTTGGCGCCATCTGCCCTGGTTCCAACGAGAAGAAGGGGTGTTCCAAATTGGGTTAGGTCCTGGAGTAGAGGGTCTGCGGTTAACAGCCTCTGGTTCCAAGAGGCCTAGTTTAATTAAGATCTCTTTCCCCTCCGCCACATTATAGGCTGTGTAGGTGGTTCCATTGTGTGGGACTGTGAGTTAAACGGGAAGCCCCATCTGTAGCGAATGTGGGCTGACTGCAGAACTGATGTGACTTCCTTCATGCGACGTCTGCGGTCGAGGGTAGCCTGAGAGATATCAGGGAAAATTTGGATCCTTACCCCATCCAGGTTGATTGTTGCAGAATTCCTTGCTGCACGGAGAATCTCCTCTTTAATCAAGAAGTCCTTGAGAAATAAAATTATGTCTCGCGGCGGTTTCTCAGCTGGGGGCTTGGGGCGCAATGCCCTGTGAATCCTGTCATACACAAATGCTGAAGCGGGTGTAGAGGGAAGGAGGCTGAGGAACAGCTTAGTGGCAGCGGCAGGGAGGTCTATGACAGATTCGGGTACACCCCGTAGTCTAAGATTGTTCCTCCTGTTTCTATTATCGAGATCCTCGACCTGTGATTGCACCAGTTGGAAATTTTCAGCCAGTGCCTCATAGTCTTTGCGGAGATCCGCGTGTGCCACAGCCAATTCATCATGTTTAGCTTCTAACATGTCCGTGCGGCCTCCCAGCGTGGTGATCTCCAGTGAGAGAATACTAGTGGCTTTGTGGAGTTCACTTTGGAACTTTCCAGCTATTTTCTCATACATGGAGGCAAGGCTGTCTTCAAGGTCAGCCTTAGTTAGCTGATAGGGACACTCACCTTCTGTGAGGGTTGAAACCGAAGCCTCTGGGGATACCGCCGGCGGCGGGGAACCTCGCTGTGCCTGGGCGCCATCTTTGGACATGACTGCTTTTTCAGCGGTGCGGAGAAGGTAAGTTGTAAGGGACCTCTGCGGCTTAGATTTCGGAGGTTTTTTCCGTGAAGGCATGCACCTGGAGTTCCCACAGGGGTGCAGGGTATAAGCAGTACGAAACAGGTGTAGTATAGCCCTGTGGGGAGGCGGTTAGTCTCCTCTTCTGTCGGAGCTCCTGTTAGTTGCGACCTTCTCTCATCACGTCTAGGCCACGCCCCCCCGTGGGACCGATTTTAACCATGCTGAGTGGTGACAACTATCAACCGGAATGTATCCATTCCGGTCGATAGATTTGAAAAACGTTTTGGTCTGTAATTGACCCCCACTCAAAAAGATTTCCAAGTCTAAGAAATGAATCTGAGTATAACTCATTTCATATGACAAACTGATGCCAATGTTATTGTCATTAAGGATAGACATGAAACTCTTAAGAGAATCCTGGTCTCCTCTCCATAGGAGGAGGATGTCGTCGATGTATCGTACCCAGAGTACAATCTCGGGACGATTTAAAGCATAGACGTCATCCTCCTCCCATTTGGCCATAAAGAAATTAGGGCCATAAAAAAACTTTGCTCCCATTGCAACTCCCTTTCGTTGCAGGAAAAAATCTCCATTGTACCAGAAATAGTTATGAGTTGTGGCAAATTGTAGGAGATCCATGATGTACCTTCTTTGTGTTCCTGGCAACCTATTATCTCTAGATAGAAACAAACCAACTGCAGATAGACCCAATGCGTGAGAGATACATGTATAAAGTGAGGCTACATCAGCCGTAACCAACAAAATATCTTCACTATATTCTATCTGCTGTAATAATGAAATGGTATGTCTGGTATCTTTAAGATATGATGGAATTGCTCGAACAATCGGCTGTAAATGAAAATCTATGTATCTCCCTATACGGGAAGTCACAGAATCTATGCCGCTGATAATTGGGCGGCCAGGAGGATGATTGGCATCTTTATGTACCTTAGGAAGGTAATAAATAATGGGAATACGTGGAGCAACTGGCACTAAATAACTTTTCTCTTTTTTATCTAAAATACCAAGCTGAGCCCAGTATCCACAAGATCAATCAATGTTTTCTTAAAACTCTGTGTAGGGTTTTTGGATAGACGTACATATGTATCACCATCGCTCAGAATCTTGATCATCTCAGCATGGTAGGCTTCTTTATCAAGTACTACTATGCCCCCGCCCTTATCAGCAGGGCGTATGGTGAGGTCTTTGCGCTCACACAGTGCCCTAAGACCAATCTTGATTCTAGGGTCACTGTACATTTTTTCCTTGGGTAATGCCTCCAAATCTTTTAATACTAGATCCCTGAATACTTGAATAGAGGGCGCCGTAGCACCCGGAGGATTAAAGAGCGAGGGATTTGAAAACCCTGAATGGACAGTGAGTGAAGTAATTTCAGGTAAATTTGGTCTAACCGGGTTGGAGATGAAATATCTCTGTATATTTAATTTACGCACATATTTGTGCACATCTATGAATGTGGTAAATTTATTCAATGATTTGGGAGGGACATATTTTAATCCTTTACTTAAAACTATTTGTTCCGCTTCAGTGAATGTGGCTGAGCTTAAGTTGAAAATTCCCTCAGTGGTTATACCCGTTTTCTTTTTCTTGGCGCGCCATCCACCTCTACATCCACGTTTGGATCGGGGTCTCGATTGTATCCCCTCTGCTCCTGATAAAAACCCCCTGAGTATGAAGGCCCTGGGTGGTTCTGATTATAACTATACGGGGACCTAATAAATTGATGACTGTCATCATTGTCCCTATAGTTATGTTGGGATTGGTACATTCCATGTTCATCCCTGAGAGGGAAAAATCTATTATGAGTTTCTACTGGCGTTCTTTGAGACTGGTAGGGGTGATAATCATAGTCACAATGACCTTGTCCACTTCTACCTCGTGGTGAATCATGTCTCCAATGTTCAAGAGAATGGTCCCCTCTACCTCTGTTGTTACCCCGAGGTCCCTTGCCCCTCCCACCCTGAACTTGATAGGGACCTTTTGATTGGGCAGTAGGAGTGCGTGCACCAGTCTGCCTAGGATTAGGATCCCTGGGGCCACTTGTACGATTCGGAGGTTGGACAGAGGTAGATTGTCGTGATCTTAATTCTCCCATTGGTGGGGCAGAAATATCCATGTTATTGGAATTGCCTTCAATGGTTCTTATCACACTCTCTTTGGATTGCCAACTAAACACACAACCGCTTTTATAGTCGTTAACATCCCGAGTGTACTTCTTTTGCTTCTTTATTTTTTGTTCTTTCTCTTCCTTTTCTAAATGTGTTTTTAAACTTGTGGACAGCATACCATATTCTGAAGTGGATTTATGTGGTAGGAGTTTATCCCTAATGTCTTTAATCTCTTTATCAATGAGCCCTAAACGAGTAACCTGTTTCTCTAGTAAAAAAGAAATGAAGGAAATTCCTACATCATTAAAATAACGAAACCATAGATCTAATTCTAGGTCTCCTTGTTGTGGACATACATCCCACCTTAGTCCTCCGGGGACCATGCGTTCTTTGAGATACTGATCTAGAAAGGCTTTATCCCATTCCAGATGCAGTTCTGTGGTCATGAGGTTTTTTAACCTCATGAACAGGCCTCCTATTTCAGAGTCTGTACTAGTGGCTATAAAAACACCCTCTGTGGTGAACGTGCGACTCGTGCGATACTCAAATACATCCATATTAATATCAAAATATGTGTACTGGGTGAAGTGATATGTGAAATACCCGAGAAGGCTGCAGTATATACAGTCAAAAAATTGTAAAGGAAAAAATACTGCGCCAACCTCGCAAAGAACTTAAACGTTAGCAGCCAACATAACAATCTGACAAAAGTGTAAAAAATATGAATATATAAATGTGGCGCTGTGTGAAACTCAAAAGTGAATTCAAATATATATTGGGACTCTATAGAGAACCATGTGGCCTATTGGAGACCAAATAATAAACGTTATAACAAACGCATGTGACATGCATACATAAATAAAAATGTATAATAAATCTGTCAAGCAGTATTTACAGTGATATATCACCGGAATCTAGGAGAACCACTAACACCCATAAAAATGAACTCAAAATAAATTATAATGACTCTCCTAAGTGAACACTTATAATATATAAAAATCATAAGGGATTTATAACATCTATGAATAGTGCATAAATCATACAAAGTGACCGTGAATCCCCTGTAAGGAAAAAACTGTGTGACATATATGTAAATATCCACAGAGTTAAGTGCAAATAAATTCTAAAATGTCTCTTAGTACAGGTGGGAAACAATATCCAAAAATGTCATATGTGGATATACAAGTCCTGTTTCAAATAGTTCCTTGAAGTGGATGGTTTATATGCCAATAAGATGTAACACCCGGGAGTGCCTTCACCGTTGGATCAGGGACAACAATAAGAAATGAATACTCTTACCGAGTGTTGTAGATCCAGCTCACCATATTGGTGGCGTCTTTCAACGTTTCCAACCGTGACACAATGTCTTATTGGAATTTTATGGTTGCTTTTAAATAAATTCCGATTTTGGATTTACACTATGTGGAAGTGTTTCTCCCTTTTTTTGGTGACACGATCCATATGGAGGGCTTCGGGTTCACACGCTGATTTCCTACACTTGGAGTGAGTGTCACGGTTGGAAACGTTGAAAGACGCCACCAACAGGAGAGGACAAACTTGGATTCCTATTTGCTGGTCCCTGACGTGGACATAAGCCTGATAGATCCACCACTATATGGTGAGCTGGATCTACAACACTCGGTAAGAGTATTAATTTCTTATTGTTGTCCCTGATCCAACGGTGAAGGCACTCCCGGGTGTTACATCTTATTGGCATATAAACCATCCACTTCAAGGAACTATTTGAAACAGGACTTGTATATCCACATATGACATTTTTGGATATTGTTTCCCACCTGTACTAAGAGACATTTTAGAATTTGTTTGCACTGAACTCTGGATATTTACATATATGTCACACAGTTTTTTCCTTACAGGGGATTCACGGTCACTTTGTATGATTTATGCACTATTCATAGGTGTTATAAATCCCTTATGATTTTTATATATTATAAGTGTTCACTTAGGAGAGTCATTATAATTTATTTTGCGTTCATTTTTATGGGTGTTAGTGGTTCTCCTAGATTCCGGTGATATATCACTGTAAATACTGCTTGACAGATTTATTATACATTTTTATCTATGTATGCATGTCACATGCGTTTGTTATAACGTTTATTATTTGGTCTCCAATAGGCCACATGGTTCTCTATAGAGTCCCAATATATATTTGAATTCACTTTTGAGTTTCACACAGCGCCACATTTATATATTCAGATACCAATATAGTTTAATGGTTAACTAAAAAAAGAAAAAGGGTGGAAGAAAAAGTATCAATCCCTGAGTAATTTACAAGTCAGCTCCAGATTCAACATGTGGTGTTGCAAATTGAGGGCTGCCAGTGATGTGTCTGTCCAGGGAACTGTGGATGGCCCATGGAAAACCAAGGCACACACGTGCAAACTTCCATGTGTCATAGTAGTTATAAACGCAGGTGACAGAAAGAAAAAAGAAACTGTCTAATCCCACTGGGGGTGACATATATACCAAAGGCCCCGCCCGGGTACCTCCCAGCATCACGCAGGTGTGGCTGATGAGGGGAGGTGTCATCGCCTGAGCGGCTGCCGCCGCCAGGCAATTGGCACCAAAAAGCCTCCCTCATAGAACAGCCACTGATGTTATAAAGAAGCGCCAGCATAATGGTGCCAAATTTGATGCCATGCGTTCGACTCGAGGCGTGGCGCCGATGTGCATCGTGTGGGTGCCTGCCCAATCTCCCACATCCCAAGGGGGCGGAGGGGAAAAGGGGAGGGCCCCAGGTGCACCTCGCAGCTCCTGGATATAGAGACCAGCCCAACAAAGATAAACCATGCGAATAAAAAAGGTAGCTAAACCGTAAAAGTAGGGCAAAGTACTGAGTGAATATGAATATAAACTCTACATATTCTGTAAAGTATCACAGACCATCAAAGGTGAAATCTGCCACCTGTAATGAAGAAAGAAATATCAAATTCAAAATAAATTAAAACGACCATATAAATATAGTCAAAAACATCAGCTGTTCACGTGCCTCCATCCCTAATAGCAAAGTGGGTATATGAGGGGTTTGAGGACATTTAAAGTCCCAAACCTTTTCCTTTTAACCACTTCCGGACCGCCCGCCTTCGTTTTACGTCGGTACTTTAAAGAGGAATACCGTTGTTATGGCAGCAGCTGGCTACCATAACCCCGGTATCCTTTTCTTCAGCGGGCGTTCCGCTTCAAGATAAATGTGGTCTCTGCGGCAGATTCGCTGCGAGATCAGTTTTATCAGCGGCGGGTGAGGGCCCCTCAATCCCGCCGCTCTTTGGTGCCCTCCGCCGCTTACCAGAGCCGCCGGCAGCGGTGGAGGCAATCGGGTCCTTGGCTTAGCATGGAGACGAGTGAGTGGAAGATGGCCCCCACCTGTCTCCATATCATTGCAGGGCGGAAGTGACGTCAAAACGTCACGTACGCCAATAGCTTTTAAAATACTTTTTTTTTTTTCAAATGGCATAATATATATATTTTTTTTTATTGCATTTTAGTGTAAATATGAGATATGAGGTCTTTTTGACCCCAGATCTCATATTTAAGAGGTCCTATCATGCTTTTTTTCAATGTTTTTACATTCCTTGTAATAGGAATAAAAGTGACACATTTTTTTTTTTAAAAGAACAGTGTAAAAAATAAAAGTGAAAAGGTAAAATAAATGAAAACAAAATGTAAAACACGCCCCGTCCTGCCAAGATCGCGTGCAGAAGCGAACGTATACGTGAGTAGCGCCCGCAGCATATGAAAACGGTGTTCAAACCACACATATGAGGTATCGCTTTGATCGTTAGAGCAGGAGCAATAATTCTAGCCCTAGACCTCCTCTGTAACTCAAAACATGCAACCCGTAGAATTTTTTAAACCTCACCTATGGAGATTTTTAAGGGTAAAAGTTTGTCGCCATTCCATGAGCGGGCACAACTTTGAAGCGTGACATGTTGGGTATCAATTTACTCGGCATAACATCATATTTCACAATATAAAAAAAAATTGGGCTAACTTTACTGTTGTCTTATTTCTTAAATAAAAAAAGTGTTTTTTTTTTCCCAAAAAGTGCGCTTGTAAGACCACTGCGCAAATACGGTGTGACAAAAAGTATTGCAACGACTGCCATTTTATTCTCTAGGGTGTTAGAAAAAAAATATATAAAATGTTTAGGGGTTCTAAGTAATTTTCTAGCAAAAAAAATGTTTTTAACTTGTAAACACCAAATCTCAGAAAGAGGCTTGGTCCTTAAGTGGTTAAATGTCAGATTTAGGAATGGAGGCATATGACTATAGTATGTCATGGGCCTCATTTAAAGATCTTAAACCCCTCATGTACCCACTTCACAGTCAGAGTCAGGGCCCCTGTTCATCCCACGTTCATATTATTTATTTGCAATTTTGCATGTTTAATGTTTTACTTTAAGCATTATAAAAATTGCTGCTCCATTCCAAAAACATTTTTTGCTACATTTTCCCTTGAGCAGTGCACAGATCCCCATGATATTTGTTTGCCTATCCCAGTATATAATCCTAGAAAATTACCATCACCTTTTCTTATCATCGGGCCCCTATTGACTTCAATGGGGTTTAGATTTGGCACCCAAACTTTAGTCACGTTTGCCAAACCTGCCCCAAACCGAACCCAAGTACGTTTGGCTCATCGCGGGTAACGGTTTATGGTAAACTTGCTTGAGTCTGGTGTGACAAACAATTCAGTCAGACAAACTTTATTCCCCCATTTTTGTGTTGGTATGACATTAGTCTGTGGATGAATCTCATGACTTCATGACAGAGGGGCTGGAGGTGCCACTACCTCTGGACAACTGACCATAAAGAGGAGGGGTAATGCTGGCAGTTTAACAAGGGAGCCTGCAACTTTAAAATGTATTGCCATATCAAATATGCTCCACTTGTGAGGACTTAACAGCAAACATTTTTTTTTTCTGGGAGAAAAAATAATTAATAAATGGGGCATAAAAAAAAAATAACAAACCAAAAATCTGGGCGTTTAGAAGTTGTTGACAACTTGACACACAAAAAAAGTATTCCTAAAACAATTGGGTCTCTGGACTGTGAATACAGGGGAGAAGGTAAATCAAAATATGCATTACACCACACTGCAATCCCCAGTATTTTAGCACAATATACTACAGTATAGCCCCACATAGCAACTAACTCTCGCTATACAGACTCTCAGCTCTCCCTAAACTACTTCAACATGCACTGACGAATGGCTACTGACAACCCACAAGGGGCAGAAACATAACAAAGCCTCCATTACTGGTTCTTGTAAGCCAGCTGTTCTACGTTCAAAGGCCAGGCAGTGAATTATGGTCACAAATTATTCGGTCTGCCAAATTCCTATATTACTTCCCCGGAACTGTGAGACCTGAACAACAGTTACCCCTTGTTAGCAACAAATCCAGACCTTATCTTTATACTGTATATAGGGTTGCCACCTTTTCTTCAAGTCAAACCCCAGCACTTTAGCAGCGCACCGCAATTTTTCTTGTTATAGTATAAACTATAAATATATTTTGCAATTAAATAAAATTTCTAATCATATGAATCATATGAACCATATGAAGTTAATCACAAGAGTCAACAGAGTTCCCCATTTACATCTGAACTCGCTGAGTTCCCTTTCACTGTAAGGGGGGACTCTGCAGACTCTGATGTAAGAGTAAGATTTTTCCATCGGTAAAATTTAAAACATGTTATATTTTTTTATACGGATGGAAAAAAGACCGATGGGGCCCACACACGATCGGTTTGTCCGATGAAAAAAGTTCATCGGTCTTTTTTCATCAGAAAAAACAATCGTGTGTACGCGGCATAACTGTATATAAGATGTTTTGTTCATATATATTGGCAATTGGTTACCAATAACTCTACCTCCCGTTTAGAGCAATCAAACAAAAATCAGCTACAGATTCTCATGGATTCTGTCCACAAGCAATGCAGGTATTTACATACAGTACATTTTTAAATCAATAACTTGCTTTATTTTGGATTCAATTTACCTTCTCTTCTCTCGCTGCTAAAAGAATCCCTGGGGGCAATCTTTTTACACCAAGGCTGTGCTTGGATTTAATCCATAGTGTGAGGTTAAGTGGAAAGTTTCATCGAACATGAAACGGTAATATAAATATGTTGCCGTAAAGGCAGATTTCATTAACATCGTATCTAGACTTTATTTTTATGAGAAAATTGCAAATACTAATATCCAGCTTTAATAAAATGTAACTTTAACTTTATAGAACAAAACATTTTATAATGTACATGCTAAAACTAGATGGCTAAAAAGGTGGACTAAGGTAAAGTGTATCAAAAAGTTTAACGTTTCCTTCAGTTTTGAAAAGAGTGATAAGGGGTATAAACCAGTGTCAGGTTTTTACTGTTCTCTGAGAGATTTACTAGAGAGTAGTGATGAGCTGAACACCCCCGGGTTCGGTTCGCACCAGAACCCGCGAACGGACCGAAAGTTCGCACGAACGTTAGAACCCTATTAAATACAATGGATGTGAACGTTTGAAATCTAAAGTGCTAATTATAACGACTATTATGCATGTTATTGTCCTAAAAAGGGTTTGGGAACCCGGGTTCTGCACCAGGGGACATGTATCAATGCAAAAAGAAGTTTTAAAAACTGCCGTTTTTCGGGAGCAGTCATTTTAATGAT
The DNA here is from genome assembly GCA_029206835.1 of Rana muscosa. Taxonomy (NCBI): domain Eukaryota; kingdom Metazoa; phylum Chordata; class Amphibia; order Anura; family Ranidae; genus Rana; species Rana muscosa. Next base: position 966,434,811 of record CM055117.1, on the reverse strand, counting down.
GCATAAAGTGAAAAAAAAAAAGTCAAATATTCCTTTAAATATCGTACCTGGGGGGTGTCTAAAGTATGCCTGTGAAGTGCCACGTGTTTCCCGTGTTTAGAACTGTCCCTGCACAAAATTAAATTTCTAAAAGAAAAAAAGCCATTTAAAACTGCTTGCGGCTTTAATGTAATGTCTGGTCCCGGTAATATGGATGAAAATCTTTAAGAAAAATGGCATAGCTACCCCATGCATAGCTACCCCATCACACCCCCCCCCCCCACCCCAGCCCATTACCAGCCCCTTTGGGTCTTGTATGGATATTAAGGGGAACCCCGCACACAAAATAAAAAAGGCCCTATATACTCTGAACAGCCGTATACAGGCGGTGCATACAAGACAGGGACTGTAGGTTTGTTCTTATGTAGAATCTGTTTGTAATTTTGAACAGGTACATTGTTTAAGTGTAGCTCCAGCCAAAAAATCTATTTTTAAGCTTTTTGGAAAACATAGGGAAGGGTTATCACCCCTGTAACATTTGTTTTGCTGTCTGTGCAGTGTGCACCTGTTCAGAACAGTTCACCTCACTTTCCGTCCTAATGACAAATGTTTTTTGAAAATTTGGGGTTTTTATTGAAACAAGAATTGGTGATAAAGCATCAGTGGAGAGGAGACACTTTTTTTCCCCATATTAACTCTTACAGGAGAGAATTTGCCTTCCTAGGGGTAGATTTCCTCTCACTTCCTGTTGTATCCTTCCGTTTGCAAGGAGGAGTCATTTGTAAGTTGGATGTTTGAAAGTAGGGGCCTGCCGTATATACTCTGCTGAAATTTGTCCCTTACATGTTGGTGTTGCCACAACACTGTGAGCCCTCACAGTTACACTTGGTGGGCGCATGAATGGGCCCTGCTGTGAATTATTAAATCAAGAATTGTAATTGCATGCCCTGTAGAACAGGGGCTGAAAAATGTGGGCCTTTGGTGGTGGTGGTGTTGACACAACACTGTAAGGCCTCACAGTTACTCTTGGTGGGCGCATGAATGGGCTCTGCTGTGAATTATTAGATCAAGAATTGTAATTACATGCCCCTGTTAAACAGGGGCAGAAAAATTGGGCCTTAGGCACTGGTGCCACAACACTGCAACCCCTCACAGATACTGTACTTGGAGCACAGCAATGAGCCCTGTTGCAAAGTATTGCATCAAAAATTGTAATTACACGCCCCTGTTAAACAGGGGCTGAAAAATTGGGCATTAGGTACTGGTGCTGGTGCCACGACACTGCAACCTCTCCCAGATACTCTAGTTGGAGTGCAGGAATGAGCCCTGCTGCAAAGCATTGCATAAAAATTGTAATTACATGCCCCTGTTAAACAGGGGCTGAAAAATTGGGCCTTAGCCACTGGTGGCGGCAACCAGAAACAAAAATGTTCTTCCAAGCTATCATCATCAATCGGATCATTGAGGAGGAGGAGGATAGTCAGTCAACATAACAGGACAGTCTCTCAGCATCAGCATCAGTCTTGAAGGGATGTGACATTTGAAAATAAATTAGTCTGTTATATCAGCTTCAGATGTTTGGTAGCTGGTGGTGATCCAAGACTGGTTCATCTTTATGAAGGTCAGTCGATCAACCGAGTCAGCGGACAGGTGCACCCTGTGATCCGTGACAAATCCTCCAGCAGCACTGAATGTGCGTTCTGAAAGAACGCTGGATGCAGGACAGGCCAGTAGCTCAATTGCATACTGTGCAAGCTCTGGCCAGTGATCCATCCTCAAGACTAGTGATGAGCCGAACACCCCCGGGTTCGGTTCGCACCAGAACCCGCGAACGGACCGAAAGTTCGTACGAACATTAGAACCCTATTAAATACAATGGATGCGAACGTTCGAATTCTAAAGTGCTAATTATAACAACTATTATGCATGTTATTGTCCTAAAAAGGGTTTGGGAACCCGGGTTCTGCACCAGGGGACATGTATCAATGCAAAAAGAAGTTTTAAAAACGGTCGTTTTTCGGGAGCAGTCATTTTAATGATGCATAAAGTGAAAAAAAAAGTCAAATATTCCTTTAAATATCGTACCTGGGGGGTGTCTAAAGTATGCCTGTGAAGTGCCACGTGTTTCCCGTGTTTAGAACTGTCCCTGCACAAAATGACACTTCTAAAGGAAAAAAAAGCCATTTAAAACTGCTTGCGGCTTTAATGTAATGTCTGGTCCCGGTAATATGGATGAAAATCTTTAAGAAAAATGGCATAGCTACCCCATGACCCCCCCCCCTACCCCAGCCCATTACCAGCCCCTTTGGGTCTTGTATGGATATTAAGGGGAACCCCGCACATAAAATAAAAAAGGCCCTATATACTCTGAACAGCCGTATACAGGCGGTGCATACAAGACAGGGACTGTATGTTTGTTCTTATGTAGAATGTGTTTGTAATTTTGAACAGGTACATTGTTTAAGTGTAGCTCCAGCCCAAAAATCTATTTTTAAACTTTTTGGAAAACATAGGTAAGGGTTATCACCCCTGTCACATTTGTTTTGCTGTCTGTGCCCCTGTTCAGAACATTTCACCTCACTTTCCGTCCCAATGACAACTGTTTTTGAAATGTGGTGTTTTTCTTGAAACAAGGATTGCTGATAAAGCATCAGTACAGAGGAGACACCTTTCTCCCATATTAATTCTTACAGGAGAGAATTTTCCTTCCTAGGGGTAGATTTCCTCTCACTTCCTGTTGTCTTCTTGCGTTTGCAAGTAGGAGTCGTTTGTAAGTTGGATGTTTGAAAGTAGGGACCTGCCGTATATAATCTGCAGAAATAGGCCCCTTAGTTGGTGTTGGCACAACACTGTAAGCACTCACAGTTACTCTTGGTTGGTGCTGGAACGCCCTGCTGTCAACTATTATATCAGGAATTGTAATTACATATAATTGTTGAACAGTAGTAGTAAAAATTGGGCCTTTGATGGTGGTGCTGGTGCCACAACACTGTAAGCCCTGACAGTTACTCTTGGTGGGTGCAGCAATGGGCCCTGCTGTGAATTATTAGATCAAGAATTGTAATTGCATGCCCCTGTTGAACAGGGGCTGAAAAATTGGGCCTTTCGTGGTGGTGGTGGTGGTGGTGGTGTTGCCACAACACTGTAAGCCCTCAGAGTTACTCTTGCTTGGTGGGTGCAGGAATGGGCCCTGCTGTGAATTATTAGATCAATAATTGTAATTACATGCCCCTGTTGAACAGGGGCTGAAAAATTGGGCCTTAGGCACTGGTGGCACAACACTGCAACCCCTCACAGATACTGTACTTGGAGCACAGCAATGAGCCCTGTTGCAAAGTATTGCTTCAAAAATTGTAATGACACGCCCCTGTTAAACAGGGGCTGAAAAATTGGGCCTTAGGCACTGGTGGCACAACACTCCAACCCCTCACACATACTGTACTTGGAGCACAGCAATGAGCCCTGTTGCAAAGTATTGCTTCAAAAATTGTAATTACACGCCCCTGTTAAACAGGGGCTGAAAAATTGGGCCTTAGCCACTGGTGGCGGCACCCATAAACAAAAATGATCTTCCAAGCTATCATCATCAATCGTATCATTGAGGACTCGGAGGAGGAGGATAGCCAGTCAACATAACAGCACAGGCACTCAGCATCAGCATCAGTCTTGAAGGGATGTGACATGTTAAAATCAATTAGTCTGTTATATCAGCATCAGGTGTGTGGTAGCTGGTGGTGATCCAAGACTGGTTCATCTTGATGAAAGTCAGTCGATCAACCGAGTCGGTGGACAGGCGCACCCTGTGATCCGTGACAAATCCTCCAGCAGCACTGAATGTGCGTTCCGAAAGAACGCTGGATGCAGGACAGGCCAGTAGCTCAATTGCATACTGTGCAAGCTCTGGCCAGTGATCCATCCTCAAGACCCAGTAAGCCAGAGGATTTTCGGTGGGGAAGGTGTCCAAGTCTGACCTTGCCCCTAGATATTCCTGCACCATGTTTATCAGACGCTGGCGATGGTTGCTGGAACCGATCATACTTTGGGGCTGCGGACTAAAGAATTGTCTGAACGCATCGGTCAGACGGCCACCTTCCCCACCGCTCCTTCTTTGACTGGCCGAAGCCTCAGCAACTCGTTGTCCAGGACCAGGAGTTTGTAACCTCCCAGTCTCTGGGAACGCGTTGCACAGACCTTTCTGCAAGGCCTCCCGGAGTTGTCTCATCCTCTGCTCCCTCTGCGACGGTAACATAAGGTCCGCAACCTTACCCTTGTACCGTGGATCAAGGAGAGTGGCCAGCCAGTAATGGTCCCTCTCCTTGATCCGAAGAATACGAGGATCCTTCCGCAGACTTTGCAGGATCAGGGAGGCCATGCAGCGTAGGTTTGCTGAGGCATTCGCTCCGGAGTCCTCTGGGTCACTAAGGACGACATGATCCGCAGTCACCTCCTCCCAGCCACGTACAAGTCCACTGGTTTCTTGGGAATGTAAATCATCCCTAAAAGACTGCTGCTGATGATTCTGAGTGCCAGCCTCCACCTCCATGCTGACACAATCCTCCTCCTCCTCCTCCTCCTCCTCCTCTTCCTGTGCGATGGGTGGGACAGAAGGAACACTGTCTGGGTAAAGGGGGCCTTGAGAGGCAAGGAAGTCCTCCTCTTCCTGCCTCTGTTCTGCCTCAAGTGCCCTGTCCATTATTCCACGCAGCGTGTGCTCCAACAGGTGGACAAGAGGTACAGTGTCACTGATGCATGCACTGTCACTGCTCACCATCCTCGTGGCCTCCTCAAATGGTGCCAGGACAGTGCATGCATCCCTGATCATGCCCCACTGGCGTGGAGAAAAAAAAACAAGCTCCCCTGACCCTGTCCTGGTGCCGTAGTCGCACAGGTACTCATTTATGGCCCTCTGCTGCGTGTGCAGCCGCTGCAGCATGGCCAACGTTGAGTTCCACCTGGTGGGCATGTCACATATAAGGCGGTTCTTGGGCAGGTTCAACTCCTTTTGCAGCTCAGCCAGGCGAGCACTGGCATTATAAGATCTGCGGAAATGCACACAGACTTTCCTGGCCTGCCTCAGGACATCCTGTAAGCCCGGGTACCTGCCCAAGAAATGCTGCACCACCAGGTTAAGGACGTGAGCCACACAGGGCACATGGGTCAGTTGTCCCTGTCGAAGGGCGGAGAGGAGGTTGGTGCCATTGTCGCAAACCACCATTCCTGGCTTAAGCTGGCGTGGCGTCAACCACCTCTCGGCCTGGCCCTGCAGAGCAGACAGGACCTCTGCCCCAGTGTGGCTTCTGTCCCCCAAACACACCAGCGCAAGCACGGCATGGCATCTTTTTGACTGCGTACTTGCGTAGCCCCGTGAACGGCTACGGAGCACCGCTGGTTCATAGGACAAACCACAGGAAGAGGCCATGGAGGAAGAAGAAGAGGAGGGGGTGGAGGAGAGAGGTGTGTCACAACCAGTAGTAGCATTTTGGAGGCGTGGCGGTGGGACAACCTCCAACACTACTGCACCTTGTCCTGCATCCTTCCCAGCTGCCAAAAGAGTGACCCAATGGGCCGTGAAAGAAAGGTAACGTCCCTGTCCATGCCTGCTGGACCATGAGTCAGCGGTAATATGCACCTTACCGCTGACCACCCTGTCCAGCGAGGCCAAGACATTGCCTTCCACATGCCGGTAGAGAGCCGGAATAGCCTTCCGTGAGAAAAAGTGGCGTTTGGGAACCTGCCACTGAGGAACCGCACATTGCACAAACTCACGGAAGGGGGCCGAGTCTACCAACTGAAAAGGCAGCAGTTGAAGCGCTAGCAATTTAGCCAAGCTAGCATTCAACCGCTGGGCATGTGGATGGCTGGGAGTGAACTTCTTTCGACGGTCCAGCAGCTGGGGCAGGGAAATTTGCCTGCTAGAATCGGACGTCGGTGTACTGCTAGCAGAGTGGCCGCAAGTACTTGGCTGTGACACACCTAATTTTACACCTTCATTCCTCTCAGTGCATGTTTCAGAGAGGACTGAAGTTATAGTGGGGTTGGAGATCCCAGCTGATGCGGTGCAAGGAGAGGTCCGCTTTGTTCTTTGGTGTGGGTCTTTGAGGTAGGCTTGCCAACGAGCTGCATGGCAGGTCAACATATGTCTGGTCAGGCATGTGGTACCCAAGCGGCTGATGTTTTGGCCACGCGATATACGCTTGAGACATATGTTGCAAACAGCAGCTGTGCGATCTGATGCACTAGCCTCAAAAAAGGCCCACACCAAGGAACTTTTTGAATGACGGGCAGAGGCAGCGCCCTGCACAGGCGGAGCTCTGCGGTGTGATTCCGTCGGTGTACTGCCCTTACGCTGGCCACCAAAGGGCACCCTGCCTCGTTGGAGATGTGCCTCCTCCTCATCCTCCTCCTCCTCCTCTCTCCTATTAGGCACCCATGTGGAGTCAGTGACCTCATCATCCCCTCCCTCCTCATCACTGGAGCCAATCTGGCAGTATGCTGCAGCTGCTGGAACATGACTGTCAGATTGGTGTCCTTCTTGAGCATCCCCTCTGTCTGCTCTCACCCTACTGCCTTCCTGTAGCTGGGTTTCATCATCAGACCCTTCGAAACGCTGGGCATCCTCCTGGAGCATGTACCCAACACTGTGCTCAAACAGTTCGGGGGACTCCTCAGGAGGAGGACATGGTGGGTCTAGGGAAGGAGTGACTGATGATGAGTCTGACATTGATACCAGGGAAGAGGACGCTTTGGCAGCTGCTTTGCCAGTACCCTGAGCCTGGGTGAGAGAGGATGAGGAGGAGGAGGAGGGCTTGGTCATCCACTCTACCAAGTCTTCGGCATGATGTGGCTCAACATGTCCAGCTGCCGAAAAGAAGGACAAGCGTGTCCCATGGCCATGTGCTGATGACAATGCACCGCGTCCACGACCAGCACTGTTGCCCCCAGACACAGAGCCTGCTTGCCCTCTTTTATTGCCTCCTGACTGTCTGCCTCTCCTTGTTTGCCTTCCAGACATTCTAATAGATGGCCTGCAGGGAGATGGGAAAAAAGCAATAAGGGCTACCTTCAGGTGTCCTTCTCTGTCCCTTTACTTAAGGATTTCTAAATATGGTTCAGGATGATTGCTTTTGCACAGAATAGCACAACGACAATTTCCCTGACTGTCCAAAAAACAAGGATTTCAAAGATGGTTGATGAGGAATGCTTTAGCACACTATAGCACAAGGAGAATTCACTCACTGTCCTTCCCAGTCCCTAGAAACAAGGACTTGCACAGTGAAAGAAACTGACACTCTCCCTACCTACAGTTTTCTGTCCCTAGAAAAAATGTTTTTTTTAAGCACACTATAGCACAAGGAGAATTCACTCACTGTCCTTCCCAGTCCCTAGAAACAAGGACTTGCACAGTGAAAGAAACTGACACTCTCCCTACCTAGAGTTTTCTGTCCCTAGAAAAAATGTTTTTTTTAAGCACACTATAGCACAAGGAGAATTCACTCACTGTCCTTCCCAGTCCCTAGAAACAAGGACTTGCACAGTGAAAGAAACTGACACTCTCCCTACCTACAGTTTTCTGTCCCTAGAAAAAATGTTTTTTTTAAGCACACTATAGCACAAGGAGAATTCACTCACTGTCCTTCCCAGTCCCTAGAAACAAGGACTTGCACAGTGAAAGAAACTGACACTCTCCCTACCTAGAGTTTTCTGTCCCTAGAAAAAATGTTTTTTTTAAGCACACTATAGCACAAGGAGAATTCACTCACTGTCCTTCCCAGTCCCTAGAAACAAGGACTTGCACAGTGAAAGAAACTGACACTCTCCCTACCTACAGTTTTCTGTCCCTAGAAAAAATGTTTTTTTTTAAGCACACTATAGCACAAGGAGAATTCACTCACTGTCCTTCCCAGTCCCTAGAAACAAGGACTTGCACAGTGAAAGAAACTGACACTCTCCCTACCTACAGTTTTCTGTCCCTAGAAAAAATGTTTTTTTTAAGCACACTATAGCACAAGGAGAATTCACTCACTGTCCTTCCCAGTCCCTAGAAACAAGGACTTGCACAGTGAAAGAAACTGACACTCTCCCTACCTACCACACTATAGCACAAGCACAAAACACACTGACACTCTCCCTACCTATCCTTCTCTTTCCCTAAACTAAAGGAATCCAGGTTAAGCAAGAAAGAAATAAAAGTCACTGTCCCTGCCTATGCTGCTCTTTCCCGTGCTGGCGGCCTTTTATAGTGTGGGGCGTGTACTAAACACCCTCAGCAATAATTGGCCACAGGCATCCTGCCTGTGGCCAATCATTGCTCTCCTCGCTGCCGGCGCTGTGATTGGCCAAGCATGCGGGGTCACAGTGCATGCTTGGCCAATCACAGCGCCTGGATGACACTGCGATGGCGTAGTGCATTGTGGGCCGTTCGCGTCACTCGAATTTGGCGCGAACGGCCCAAATCGTCCGATCTTCGTCGAACGATCGAACAGCCGATGTTCGAGTCGAACGTATGTTCAACTCGAACACGAAGCTCATCCCTACTCAAGACCCAGTAAGCCAGAGGATTTTCGGTGGGGAAGGTGTCCAAGTCTGACCTTGCCCCTAGGTATTCCTGCACCATGTATATCAGACGCTGGCGATGGTTGCTGGAACCGATCATACCTTGGGGCTGCGGACTAAAGAATTGTCTGAACGCATCGGTCAGATGGCCACCTTCCCCGCCGCTCCTTCTTAACTGACCGAAGCCTCAGCAACTCGTTGTCCAGGACCAGGAGTTTGTAACCTCCCAGTCTCTGGGAACGCGTTGCACAGACCTTTCTGCAAGGCCTCCCGGAGTTGTCTCATCCTCAGCTCCCGGTAAGATAAGGTCCGCAACCTTACCCTTGTACCGTGGATCAAGGAGAGTGGCCAGCCAGTAATGGTCCCTCTCCTTGATCCGAAGAATACGAGGATCCTTCCGCAGACTTTGCAGGATCAGGGAGGCCATGCAGCGTAGGTTAGCTGAGGCATTCGGTCCGGAGTCCTCTGGGTCACTAAGGACAACATGATCCGCAGCCACCTCCTCCCAGCCACGTACAAGTCCACGGGTTTCTTGGGACTGTAAATCATCCCTAAAAGACTGCTGCTGATGATGCTGAGTGCCAGGCTCCACCTCCATGCTGACACAATCCTCCTCCTCCTCTTCCTGTGTGATGGGTGGGACAGAAGGAACACTGTCTGGGTAAAGGGGGCCTTGAGAGGCAAGGAAGTCCTCCTCTTCCTGCCTCTGTTCTGCCTCAAGTGCCCTGTCCATTATTCCCCGCAGCGTATGTTCCAACAGGTGGACAAGAGGTACAGTGTCACTGATGCATGCACTGTCACTGCTCACCATCCTCGTGGCCTCCTCAAATGGTGCCAGGACAGTGCATGCATCCCTGATCATGCCCCACTGGCGTGGTGAAAAAAACCCGAGCTCCCCTGACCCTGTCCTGGTGCTGTAGTCGCACAGGTACTCATTGATGGCCCTCTGCTGCGTGTGCAGCCGCTGCAGCATGGCCAACGTTGAGTTCCACCTGGTGGGCATGTCACATATAAGGCTGTTCTTGGGCAGGTTCAACTCCTTTTGCAGCTCAGCCAGGCGAGCACTGGCATTATAAGATGTCAGGGAAATCTTCTGTCCAACAGCGCCAATCAGCGCCCAATGCGCACGCGCGGCGGAATGACGCTTTGGCGCGTGCGCGGGACGGCGCTTCTATGTTCTCGGGTGCGCGCGCCGACGCAGAACCAATAGGAATCCAGGCGGGCCTATTTAAAGAAACTCAGTTGCACTGACAAGTTGCTGGTTTGTCAGCTTTCCTGTGTACCTAAGACTCTGGAAAACTACCTTAAAAATCTCCTTGTGACCTGGACTTGCTTGATTCCTCTGATCTCTCTCCTGGACCTGACCCTCGGCTTGTTATACGGACTTCTGCCTTCTCTTGTATTTGACCCTCGGCCTGTGACTCGGATCTGCTGCCTGTCTACAATCCTTGACCTCCTGCTTGTACCTTTGGACTTACACGTTTCCTTTGAACTCCTGCCTTGTTCCCGGTATTTTCTGGACTTGTTACCTTTTACTGTGCTAGACCCCCAGCCGGGACTGTTACCTCTGCAGTTGCAACCCGGACTCAGCCTGCACCGGCTTCTATTGACTCTTGCTGTTTGAACTATACCGATCTAGCTAGTTCCTGCTAGAAGCCTGCTCTTCAGTCTACTCAGCACTACCGGACCGTCTACAAGTACCCACCACCGGCTGGTAGCCGGTGCCGCTTCTCGCCATCCACTCCCTGTCTCACCTCCAGGGAGTGGAGTGCGTCAAGTCGCAAAGGTGAACCACTCTCGGCATCTCGGCCTCGGTAAGTACATACCTTAACAGTACAAACCAGCCAGATGTCTGAGGCCGACAGGGTGCGTTCACCGTTCGAGACCCTCTGTCAGCAGGTCACCGCGCTAACCGATGCGGTTCAGAAATTACAAGAAGGCTATGTCCAAATGGATGGCCGCTTTCAGCTACTTACTGGAGCTACAGGACCAGCATCACCAGCTGCTACCGCTGCCAATGTTGCCTCCACGTCTCAAAATCAGGCAAACCCTACCGTAGTAATGGCTACCCCTGAACCCAGGGTCCCTCTGCCTGAACGATTTTCTGGCGTCCGTAAGAAATATCGGGCTTTAAAAAACGCATGTTCTCTTTACCTCGCCCTTCAACCCAGGACTTTTTCTTCAGAAGTGGTAAAGGTGGGGTTCGTCATCTCCCTTCTAACCGACGAACCTCAGGCCTGGGCCCATGGCCTGATGGAGCAAAGCAGCCCCATACTAGATTCCGTGAACACCTTCTTCGAAAGTATGGCGCAGCTGTATGATGATCCTCAGCGATCAGCCACAGCTGAGTCTGTTCTCCACAGTTTAACCCAGGGGAGAAGGCCGGTGGAGGACTACACGGCAGAATTCCGGAAATGGTCAGCTGACACTGGCTGGAATGAGAGGCCCTCAAATACCAGTATCGCCAAGGACTGTCTGAGGCTCTTAAAGAAGAGCTGTCCAGGATTGGTGTTCCCACTACTCTGGAAGATTTGATCCAGTCTGTCACTCAGCTTGACAGACGCCTGCGGGAGCGGCGTTCTGAGCGTTTCCAGACTACCCGTTCGAACTGGACTTTGCCCCGATCAGCTCCTGCCTATCCACCCATCCCAGTTCCTACAGCATCTTCTCCTCCCGAGCCTGAACCCATGCAGCTTGGTCTGGTTCGTCCTCCCCTTTCTCCTGAGGAAAAGCAGCGCAGGCGTCAGGCCAATCTGTGTCTTTACTGCGGGGGTACTGCCCATTTCCTTCGGAGCTGCCCAGTAAGACCTAGTAAATGTACCCCCAAAGACACTTTGAACGCCCCAGCCACTTTCCAGCACCTGGTCAATTACATTTTCCGTGAACACCTGGACGACTACAAAGTTTCTGGCTTACCACAGACTTACGTTGTTCTTTCTATTTCTCTACAGCTACCAGCAGGAGTAACCCGCCTACCGGCGATTATTGATTCCGGAGCCTGCAGCTGCTTTCTGGACTCTTCACTTGCTTCCCAACTTCACTTTCCTCTGCAAACCAAGGACCGTTATCTTCAGGTTCGTCTGGCGGATGGATCCCTGCCCCGTTCAGGGGTAATTACGCAAGAAACAAAACCCGTCCTTGCTATCACGGATTCAGGCCACCAAGAATACCTCCGATTTGACCTTATCCCATCTCCCATGTTCCCCATCATCCTGGGCCTCCCTTGGCTGCAAGCACACGAGCCTCATATAAACTGGGCCAAAAGGGAAGTTAACTTCACTTCTTCGTATTGTTCCCAACACTGTCTCTCCGCACTTCCAACTGTCTGTGCTACTTTAACCCCTCAACCGGAAAACCTACCACATGTTCCATCAGCATACTTGGAATTCTGGGACGTCTTCGACAAACAGCAGGCCGACCGCCTACCACCACATCGGCCCTACAATTGCCCCATTGACCTTCTGCCTTGCTCCAAAATTCCGTTCGGCCGCATCTTTACCTTGTCCGAATCTGAGTTGAAGGCCCTCAAGGCCTACATCGAGGAAAATCTGGAAAAGAAATTCATTCGCCCCTCTTCTTCCCCAACCGGTGCCGGAATCTTTTTCGTTGAAAAAAAAGACGGGACTCTGAGGCCCTGCATCGACTATAGGGAATTAAATAAAATTACTATTAAAAACAGATACCCGCTGATCCCGGAGTTGTTCAACGATTCCGATCAGCTCGGATCTTCTCTAAACTGGACCTTCGAGGGGCCTACAATCTCATCCGGATCAGGGCTGGAGACGAATGGAAGACCGCTTTTAGATCTAGGTTCGGTAATTTTGAATACTTGGTCATGCCATTCGGGCTTTGCAACGCCCCAGCCACTTTCCAGCACCTGGTCAATGACATTTTCCGTGAACACCTGGACGACTTCCTAGTAGTCTACTTAGACGATATTCTTATTTTTTCATCCTCCCTTGAACTGCACCGGATCCATGACATTAAGGTCCTCACTATTCTCAGAGAACATAGACTTCACCTCAAGGCCGAGAAATGTGACTTTGAGAAAACCACTGTGCAATTTCTGGGATTTATTATTTCTACCAATGGGGTCGCAAGGGACCCGCAGAAAGTCAAAGCTATCCAGGAGTGGCCAGCCCCAACAGACAAGAAAGTGGTACAATGGTTTATAGGTTTTGCCAACTTCTACAGGAGGTTCATTGTGGGGTTCTCCTCTATTGTGGCACCTATAACCCAACTGACACGCCAGGGCTACCATTTCCACTGGTCACAGGAAGCCCAGGATGCCTTCGATAAACTAAAAAACGCATTCACATCAGCACCTGTATTGAAGCATCCAGATCCGCTACTGCTGTTTACTCTGGAAGTAGACGCTTCCGAGTCAGCCACTGGGGCCATCCTCTCTCAAAGGCAGGGCCCCAAATCCCTTCTTCATCCAGTAGCCTTTGCCTCACGTAAACTAACTTCTCCGGAACGCAATTATGACGTCGGAGACCGGGAACTATTGGCTATCAAATTCGCCCTGGAAGAATGGCGATACCTTCTGGAGGGAGCCCCTCACCCTGTCATGATATTCACGGATCATAAAAATCTAGAATATCTGAGAACAGCAAAACGTCTACGACCCAGACAAGCCCGATGGGCCCTCTTCTTCACCAGGTTTAACTTCCATATTTCTTATAGGCCCGGTTCCAAGAACGTGAAGGCGGATGCACTCTCTAGGATGTTTCCCGAGACCCCTCAAGCAGAGGAACCAAGTACCATCCTATCAGCACAAAACTTTCTGCTCATCCCACAGGCTGATCTACTAACCTCCATAAAAGCTGCCTCTAAGCATTATCCTGACCAAGTAACCCCTTCCCTGGAGAAGCGTAATGACTTGCTCTGGTCCCAAGGTAAAGTCTTCGTCCCTCTGGAAACGAGGCAACTGATTCTGAAAACTTTCCACGACCACAAACTAGCTGGCCACTTTGGAGCCCGAAAAACCATGGAACTAGTCTCCCGCTCCTTCTGGTGGCCTAGTTGGAGGCAAGATTGCAAGTCCTATGTTGCCTCCTGTACCCGTTGCCAACGGAATAAGGGACCCAAAACCACGAGTTGGGGGCTACTCAAACCTTTGCCTATCCCTGAACGTCCATGGGCAGATGTGTCCATGGATTTCATTGTAGATCTACCGCCCTCTGGAGGTTTTACCACGATTCTGGTCGTAATTGACCGCCTCTCCAAAATGGCACACTTCGTGCCCATGATCGGTACCCCCTCTGCTGCAGATACAGCCAAAGCCTTTTTGAAGGAGATAATCAGGCTCCATGGGGTGCCTAAGAGCATCACCTCTGACAGAGGCGTCCAATTCACGTCGAAATTCTGGAAGGAACTTTGCAAATCTTTAGAAGTCAAGATTTGCCTATCATCGGCATATCACCCCCAGAGCAACGGACAGAGAGAACCAACCAAACTCTGGAACAATATCTCTGTCGCTTTTGCTCAGCCTCACAAGACGATTGGTCCTCCCTATTATCCTACGCTGAATTTGCATATAACAACTCGGTGCATTCAGCCACCAGTCAAACTCCTTTTTGGGCCAACTTTGGCTTCCATCCTTCCTTCCTCCCTGACGACATTCTGGAGAGCTCTGTTCCTGCTGTTCAAGATCGGATAGCCTTTGTCCAATCTAATTTTCTGACACTTCAGGAAATGATGCAAACCGCCCAGGAATCTTATAAGAGACACTATGACAAAGGTAGGAAGGAAAATCCAATCTTCAAAGTTGGGGAGGAAGTATGGCTCTCCGCCACCAACCTCAAATTGCCTATCCCTTCACGGAAATTGGGACCAAGATTCATAGGCCCTTTTAAAATCAAGCGAGTAATCAAGCAGGAAAAGAGGCAGGCAATTACAGTATTTAATCAAATGGAAGGGGTATCCCCCAGAGGACAACTCTTGGGAACCATCTAGGAACCTACATGCTCCCCGTCTAATTCAAATCTTTCACCAGGAACATCCCGAGTTGATGTCAAGTCTGGGCGTCCAGAGTCCGCCCCTAGGAGGGAGGCACTGTCAGGGTAATCTTCCGTCCAACAGCGCCAATCAGCTCCCAATGCGCACGCGCGGTGGAATGACGCTTCGGCACGTGCGCTGGACGGCGCTTCTACGTTCTCGGGTGCGCGCGCCGACGCAGCGGCGCGTGCGCATGCGCGGCGGCGCACCAATAGGAATCCAGGCGGGCCTATTTAAAGAAACCCAGTTGCACTGACAAGTTGCTGGTTTGTCAGCTTTCCTGTGTACCCAAGACTCTGGAAAACTACCTTGAAAATCTCCTTGTGACCCGGACTGGCTTGATTCCTCTGATCTCGCTCCTGGACCTGACCCTCGGCTTGTTATACGGACTTCTGCCTTCTCTTGTGTTTGACCCTCGGCCTGTGACTCGGATCTGCTGCCTGTCTACAATCCTTGACCTCCTGCTTGTACCTTTGGACTTCCACGTTTCCTTTGAACTCCTGCCTTGTTCCCGGTATTTTCTGGACTTGTTACCTTTTGCTGTGCTAGACCCCCAGCTGGGACTGTTACCTCTGGAGTTGCAACCCGGACTCAGCCTGCACCGGCTTCTATTGACTCTTGCTGTTTGAACTATACCGATCCAGCTAGTTCCTGCTAGAAGCCTGCTCTTCAGTCTACTCAGCACTCCCGGACCGTCTACAAGTACCCACCACCTGCTGGTAGCCGGTGCCGCTTCTCGCCATCCACTCCCTGTCTCACCTCCAGGGAGTGGAGTGCGTCAAGTCGCAAAGGTGAACCACTCTCAGCATTTCGGCCTCGGTAAGTACATTCCTTAACATAAGATCTGCGGAAATGCACACAGACTTTCCTGGCCTGCCTTAGGACATCCTGTAAGCCCGGGTACCTGCCCAAGAACCGCTGCACCACTAGGTTAAGGACGTGAGCCACACAGGGCACATGGGTCAGTTGTCCCTGTCGGAGGGCGGAGAGGAGGTTGGTGCCATTGTCGCAAACCACCATTCCTGGCTTAAGCTGGAGTGGCGTCAACCACCTCTCGGCCTGCCCCTGCAGAGCAGACAGAACCTTTGCCCCAGTGTGGCTTCTGTCCCCCAAACACACCAGCGCAAGCACGGCATCTTTTTGCCTGCGTACTTGCGTAGCCCCTTGAACGCCTACGGAGCACCGCTGGTTCCTAGGACAAAGCACAGGAAGAGGCCATGGAGGAAGAAGAAGAGGAGGGGGTGGAGGAGAGAGGTGTGTCACAACCAGTAGTAGCATTTTGGAGGCGTGGCGGCGGAACAACCTCTAACACTACTGCACCTTGTCCTGCATCCATCCCAGCTGCCAAAAGAGTGACCCAATGGGCCGTGAAAGAAAGGTAACGTCCCTGTCCATGCCTGCTGGACCATGAGTCAGCGGTAATATGCACCTTACTGCTGACCGCCCTGTCCAGCGAGGCCAAGACATTGCCTTCCACATGCCGGTAGAGAGCCGGAATCGCCTTCCGTGAGAAAAAGTGGCGTTTGGGAACCTGCCACTGAGGAACCGCACATTGCACAAACTCACGGAAGGGGGCCGAGTCTACCAACTGAAAAGGCAGCAGTTGAAGCGCTAGCAATTTAGCCAAGCTAGCATTCAACCGCTGGGCATGTGGATGGCTGGGAGTGAACTTCTTTCGACGGTCCAGCAGCTGGGGCAGGGAAATTTGCCTGCTAGAATCGGACGTCGGTGTACTGCTAGCAGAGTGCCCACAAGTACTTGGCTGTGACACACCTAATTCTACACCTTCATTCCTCTCAGTGCAGGTTTCAGAGAGGACTGAAGGTATAGTGGGGTTGGAGATCCCAGCTGATGCAGTGCAAGGAGAGGTCCGCTTTGCTCTTTGGTGTAGGTCTTTAAGGTAGGCTTGCCAACGAGCTGCATGGCAGGTCAACATATGTCTGGTCAAGCATGTGGTGCCCAAGCGGGTGATGTTTTGGCCACGCGATATACGCTTGAGACATATGTTGCAAACAGCAGCTGTGCGATCTGATGCACTTGACTCAAAAAAGGCCCATACCAAAGAACTTTTTGAATAACGGGCAGAGGCAGCGCCCTGCACAGGCGGAGCTCTGCGGTGTGATTCCGTCGGTGTGCTGCCCTTACGCTGGCCCCCCGAGGGCATCCTGCCTCGTTGGAGATGTGCCTCCTCCTCATCCTCCTCATCCTCCTCCTCCTCTCTCCTATTAGGCACCCACGTCAGTGACCTCATCATCCCCTTCCTCCTCATCACTGGAGCCAATCTGGCAGTATGCTGCAGCTGCTGGAACATGACTGCCAGATTGGTGTCCTTCTTGAGCATCCCCTCTCTCTGCTCTCACGCTACTGCCTTCCTCTAGCTGGGTATCATCATCAGACCCTTCGAAACGCTGGGCATCCTCCTGGAGCATGTACCTAACACTGTTCTCAAACAGTTCGGGGGACTCCTCAGGAGGACATGGTTGGTCTAGGGAAGGAGTGACTGATGATGACATTGATACCAGGGAAGAGGACGCTTTGGCAGCTGCTTTGCCTGTACCCTGAGCCTGGGTGAGAGAGGATGAGGAGGATGAGGAGGGCTTGGTCATCCACTCTACCAAGTCTTCGGCATGATGCGGCTCAACACGTCCAGCTGCCGAAAAGAAGGACAAGCGTGTCCCATGGCCACGTGCTGATGGCGATGCACCGCGTCCACGACCAGCACTGTTGTCTCTAGACACAGAGCCTGCTTGCCCTCTTTTTTTGGCTCCTGACTGTCTGCCTCTCCTTGTTTGCCTTCCAGACATTCTAATGGCCTGCAGGGAGATGGGAAAACCAGCAATAAGGCCTAGCTTCAGGAGTATATTTTACAGGAATCACACTACGCCTGCTGTAAGTGCTGCAAATGCCTGTTGGTGTAACACACCAGGAAAACACAGCAATACGGGCTAGCTTCAGGTGTATAATGTGCAGGAGGCACACTCCACCCGCTGTAAGTGCTGCAAATGCCTGTTGGTGTAACACACCAGGAAAACACAGCAATACGGGCTAACTTCAGGTGTATAATGTGCAGGAGGCACACTCCGCCCGCTGTAAGTGCTGGAAATGCCCGTTGGTGTAACACACTAGGAAAACACAGTAATAAGGCCTAGCTTCAGGAGTATATTATGCAGGAATCACACTACGCCTGCTGTAAGTGCTGCAAATGCCTGTTGGTGTAACACACCAAGAAAACACAGCAATACGGGCTAACTTCAGGTGTATAATGTGCAGGAGGCACACTCCGCCCGCTGTAAGTGCTGCAAATGCCTGTTGGTGTAACACACCAGGAAAACACAGCAATACGGGCTAACTTCAGGTGTATAATGTGCAGGAGGCACACTCCGCCTGCTGTAAGTGCTGCAAATGCCTGTTGGTGTAACACACCAGGAAAACACAGCAATACGGGCTAACTTCAGGTGTATAATGTGCAGGAGGCACACTCCACCCGCTGTAAGTGCTGCAAATGCCCGTTGGTGTAACACACTAGGAAAACACAGTAATAAGGCCTAGCTTCAGGAGTATATATGCAGGAATCACACTTCGCCTGCTGTAAGTGCTGCAAATGCCTGTTGGTGTAACACACCAGGAAAACACAGCAATACGGGCTAACTTCAGGTGTATAATGTGCAGGAGGCACACTCCGCCCGCTGTAAGTGCTGCAAATGCCTGTTGGTGTAACACACCAGGAAAACACAGCAATACGGGCTAACTTCAGATGTATAATGTGCAGGAGGCACACTCCGCCTGCTGTAAGTGCTGCAAATGCCTGTTGGTGTAACACACCAGGAAAACACAGCAATACGGGCTAACTTCAGGTGGTATAATGTGCAGGAGGCACACTCCGCCCGCTGTAAGTGCTGCAAATGCCCGTTGGTGTAACACACTAGGAAAACACAGTAATAAGGCCTAGCTTCAGGAGTATATTATGCAGGAATCACACTTCGCCTGCTGTAAGTGCTGCAAATGCCTGTTGGTGTAACACACCAGGAAAACACAGCAATACGGGCTAACTTCAGGTGTATAATGTGCAGGAGGCTTAGCAACAATGACACTGACACTGTCCCCTGCCTATCCTTCTCTCTCCCTGCACACAAGGTTTATCAAAAAATATGACACTGACACTCTCCCTGCCTATCCTTCTCTCTCCCTGCACACAAGGTTTAGTAAAGAATACCCAAATTAAAGATATCATTACCTACTTCGGATAAGTGAACGCCATCCAGTCTGTATAGACCTGGATAACCCCCTTCCAAGTCAACGTGCGGATACGACAATCCCCCCACTTGGGGCATGAACTTTTTAAGAGCCCTATTGACTCTTTTCCTCATTTGACTTAGCAACAATGACACTGACACTGTCACCTGCCTATCCTTCTCTCTCCCTGCACACAAGGTTTAGCAAAGAATATGACACTGACACTGTCCACTGCCTATCCTTCTCTCTCCCTGCACACAAGGTTTAGCAAAGAATATGACACTGACACTATCCCCTGCCTATCCTTCTCTCTCCCTGCACACAAGGTTTAGCAAAGAATATGACACTGACACTCTCCCTGCCTATCCTTCTCTCTCCCTGCACACAAGAATAGCACAAAGAATATCAACACTGTCCCTGCCTATCCTTCTCTTTCCCTGCGCCGGAACACACTACACAAGGCCGTCGCGCTGGCGGCCTTTTATAGTGTGGGGCGTGTGCTAAACCCCCTGAGCTATAATTGGCCACAGGCAACCTGCCTGTGGCCAATTATGGCTCTCCTAGCTGCCGGCGCTGTGATTGGCCAAGCATGTGGGGTCACAGTGCATGCTTGGCCAATCACAGCGCCGGGATTGCACTGCGATGGCGCAGTGTATTGTGGGCCGTTTGCGTTACTCGAATTTGGCGCAAACGGCCCAAATCGTTCGATGTTCGCCGAACGGTCGAACAGCCGATGTTCGAGTCGAACGTATGTTCGACTCGAACACCGAGCTCATCCCTACTAGAGAGATTACTCTCTCTTTTGAAAATGAAGGAAAATTCTAATGTTTAAAGTGGTTAAAACCCAAAAGCAACCCTTTATTATATTGCAGCTTACCATTTCTTGGATGTGATTTTCATCTGTTGATATGGCCAGTAAGTCTATTGTTTCTCAAGAGAACAAGCTCTCCAGCAGATTGTATTAGTAACAGAGATGAGACAAACCATTTAACACTGGCAGGGGTGATCAGCTCTTATTTATGTAAAACCTTTTACCTGTTGTGGAGATTTTTATGGAGATGTATTTAATATGTATTGTCATAGTGTCACCCAGTGTTAGTACTTCTGCAACCCGCTCTAAAAGAGCTGATTGGGGTAGTCTGAGGCTGGTTGAATCCCATCTGATAGGGGAAAACGTCTTGAGGTTGGAGTGTGATGTTTGCAGGGTGCAGATATGTCCGCCAACGGGGGCCCTCTGTGCATTAGCACGGACGATCGTTAAGGAGGGGATATACTCGCTCTGCAACGACATCATTGGTTATAGGCGGATGCGCGCTCTTGTCTCTGCTGTGTCTGATCAACATTGGTTGGGATTCGTAGTGCGCGTCTGCAGATAGCCTCCCTCCCCCATTCAATAATAGTATAATCTTAATATGCGTTATTCTATGGAATAGCGCAGAATAAGAATTCCTATCAACGGTAACTTTAGCCATCATACGTTATTGTATTCATTGTCTGTATTATTGTATTGAATCCTTTAAGCTATATTTCTTGAGTGGGATTCATATACGGCATTTCCTGTTGGAAGGGATGTCCTTGTATTGCCATTTTCCTGTGTGGAAGGGACATCCTGTGATGTCCCCGCCCATGGGGGAGGGGATTGGTTGCTGCAGCCAATCCCCTTCTGTCTGAAATCTTTGGAAGCTAATAAAAGTCTTTGAGTAGGCATCGGCTAGGGACTCTGCTCTGAGATGACTTGACTATAAGACCTGTGTTGGTGCTTTCCTTGAATGAATGATGGAATGAACGGTGAGTGGAATTTAGCAACTTAGCAAGCATAAAGATAGCATTATTGCAAATAGATGAAATCTGAACTGTGCTTAGGTAGCACAGGAATTATAGGCTGTGTGCTCTGCAAACAGCCTAGAAATTCCACAACAGTTTATGGCGGGCCAGGACCTTTGGGAATAGATGGAGTCCCTTTGGACATCGGATCGAGATGGGGGGGGGTGGATCTACGTTCCGATGTGTGGAGGCTCTACTTTGTAAGAGAACAAAAAATTTTGTATTTTTGAAATAATGCTGCATGCGTGTGTGTGTCTGTGAATCCGATCGTATGCTTGTGAATTTGATTGTTTGATTTGATTGTTTGTGCCTGTGTGAATGCTGATGGAAACTGTATATTGTGTATGAAATGAGAAATATAGACTGTATGTGATTAGATTGTTTGGCTGCATTGTTATTGATGGCCGCTGCATTCAGCCACTGAATACAAAACACTCGCTACACAGTTAAATAAAGATCTCACAAAAAAGGACAGAGAGGCACAGCAGAGAAAAAGCAAGAAATACGTCAGAGACATAAATGATTTCAAATCGGATGAAGTGTTTAAGTGGCAAAAACAAATCGGCCGAATGGACCCAATTTCCACATACTCCACACCCGAAAAAACTGTAATGCCCCATACACACGATCGTTTTTCATGCCGTTAAAAATGGCATTAAAAAAAATAGCCATTAAAAATGATCGTGCGTAGGCTCCAGAGCATTTTTAACGACGTGAAAAACGGGCATTAAAAATTTCGAACATGCTCTCTTTTTTCACGTCGTTTTTCATGTCGTTTTTTTTAACGACGTGAAAAACGATAGTGTGTATGCTTTAACGACGTGAAAAAAAACGCGCATGCTCAGAATCAAGTATGAGACAGGAGCGCTCGTTCTGGTAAAACTAGCGTTCGTAATGGAGATAGCACATTCGTCACGCAGTCACGGACTGAAAAGCACGAGACTGAAAAGAGCGAATCGTCGCTCAACAAACTTTACTAACATGAAGGGTGGCGCCATTCGAACGGAACTTCCCCTTTATAGTGCCGTCGTACGTGTTGTACGTCACTGCGCTTTGCTTGATCGTTTTTTTAAATGATCGTGTGTACGCAAGACAGGCTTGAGAGGAAACATGAAAAAAAACAACGTGAAAAACGGCAAGAAAAAAAATGGCAAGAAAAACGATCGTGTGTATTGGGCATAAGGGTCCATTCACAACACATTAATGAACAACAGAGACCGAATGTGCAAAACAGTAGACCGAATGACCACAATGGAATACGGACTCCGAGACAACAACCGTACAACGAGAGGCAGGGCAATCAACAATACCATACACCAAGACAACCAGATAGGAGACCACCACACAATGACAAAACACCATACAATGGATGGAAGAAACCCTACTTTTGGAAGAACAAGAAACCACACAATGGGAACAATTGGTACAGACCCCCATATGACCATAGGGAATATAGGGGCCCCCACAGGATCACCGAGACCCAAGACAACCACTCCACTATAATAGAGATTATAGAGCTCCCCCATACGAACAAAATGGACCAAGAGGTAGAAGCCCACCGAGAGACTATGGATATGGGAGAAACAACCAACAGAATGAACGAAGCCCGATCAGAACCAACAACTACTATGCCCCACTGGCAAACTATAATGAAGAAGAGAGATACGTAAGACCACATACGAGCCAACATAATGGCCCAGATTACGAGAGGTCTTTTTTAGACAGGGACAGGGAGAAATACCCACCAGACGGACAAAGAGGATCAAGAAATCAAGAAAGAAGAGAGGATGCAGATCCGGGAAGAGACTCAAAAAGAAAACGAGAGGAAAGGGAGAGGGAATTTTCAATCTAAGCGGCGAAACTCTCACTCATGAAGAGATCGGAGTATTAGACAAAGGTCTAAAATATGCTCCAACAAAAAATTTAGACAAATTTCAGACCTATATCGGCATACAGAAATTCGTAAGAAAATTAAACATCAATAAATACATAGCAGGGAACCCCATCACATATAACAAACCTGGAACGAGAGAAGATGGGATATCTCATAGTATGCTAAGAAACAAATCAGTTTTTAACCCGCCAGTCAAAAACAACAAATACATTGATGTTTTCAAAAGAGTAGTGCTGGAAGAAATTAAGGATTTAAAAATAAAGAAGAAGGAGGAACCGAAGTACATAAAGAGTGGTATCAAGAAACTGACAAAAAGGAAGGACCTTGTCATAAGACCAGCTGACAAAGGGGGAGCAATCGTCGTCCTTTCCAAAGAACAATACAACAACAGTATGAAGGAAATGTTGGAAGACACCAATACATACAACAAATTGCTCAGCACCCCTGCCTTTAAATGCAGAAAAGCTTTAGAACAGGTGGTCCACCTAGGTCTCAAAAAGAACATCTTGAACAAAAAAGAAGCCAGATATTTAGTACCCGATTCTTGGCGTACACCTATTATTTACACAATTCCCAAGATACATAAAGATAAAACAAATCCACCGCCAAGACCAATAGTCAATGGGATAGATTCGCTTACGGCCAGGATGGGCCAATACATAGATCATTATCTGCAACCCGTAGTACAAAACACAAAGGCATATCTAAGAGATACTAAACAGATGATACAAACAATAATGAATATTCCCAAAGAAGGAGGACCATGGATTATGGCCACTGCGGACGTATCTTCTTTATACACAATCATCCTCCACCATCAGGCATGCGAAGCTGCTAAGTGGGGGCTGAGAACATACACTGAGCTGCCTTGCATGCAAAGAAAGTTCATCATCAAATGTCTCGACTTTTGTCTTAAAAATAATTATTTCTGGCACAACAAGAATTATTACCATCAGCGAACCGGCGTAGCCATGGGAGCCAAGTTTGCCCCTAGTGTGGCCGGTATTTTTATGGCCCAGTGGGAGAAGGAAACCGTTTTTAAAAATAAACCAGCTGAACTCACCATATATAAACGCTATATCGATGATATTTTTATCCTTTGGAATGGAGAGCCTAATCAACTTATATTATTTTTAGAAACCCTGAATGTAAATGACAGAAACATCAAGCTTACATGGGAGATCAGCGAAACAAGTGTCACATTTTTAGATCTTGATATCATACAGGACACTTTAGGTTTTAAAACACAGACACATTTTAAAAATGTTGACCGGAACAGCTATTTACCGATAGAAAGCTGTCATCATAGAAATTGGCTCTTCAATGTTCCCAAGGGTCAACTTGTACGTCTAAGGAGAAATTGCACTAACCTAGACATGTTCAAAGAACAAGCTGAAGCTATGGGTCAAAGATTTGTCGAGAAAGGATATAGCAATACCTTTATAGAAGAGAAGATAGTCGAAGTGACAGAGATGAACCGGGATGAATTGATCAGAGATAAAAATAAACAACTATCCACAAAACCATTGACATCTATTATTCTTGATTATAACGTACAATACAAGAAAATCGAAAGAATTATCAAAAGGCATTGGCATCTATTATTGGCAGACAAACAGTTACAAGATTCACTACCAAGAAACCCCAGATTTATTTATAAAAGGGCACCAACCATACGGGATAGAATAGTGAAGAACGTACCAGATCCACCTAACAAACCATTCTCCTTATTCACAATGAAAGGCTTCTACCCTTGCAAACGATGTTTTGCATGTAAGAAAACAAAGAGACCTAATGAGAAGAAAATTAACTTCAAATCAACCAGCACAGGAGATACCCATGAAGTTAAAGATTTTATATGCTGCAACAAGGAAGGGGCGGTGTACGCCCTAGAGTGTAGTTGCGGCCTGCAGTATATAGGGCGCACAAAAAGACTTCTCAGGATCCGCATTAAAGAGCACGTCCAAAATATAATGAAAGGTTTCGACAAACACAATGTATCTAAACATTTTTTGTTACATCACAACAAAGACCCCTCACAGCTCAAATTTTGGGGCATTGAGCCATATATTAGACACTGGCGGGGGGGCCATAAGGTGAGGACGCTCAGTCAATTAGAATCCAAATGGATATTCACCCTAGATACCTTTGTGCCAAGAGGACTCAATGTCGAGTTCGACCTCAATTGTTTTCTCAGTGATTTTTAGTGCATTCTTCCCCTCATATACTCATTTATCTAGTAGGGTATATGTCGCTCCCTTTATTATTCCCATCACACATACCAGGATACTTAGTTCCTCTGGCACTGCCATTTTATTTTATTCTTTTATATATTTTTATATATATGTTATATATATATATATATATTTTTAATACTTATTAACTCACCCTGTAGACCTCTATCTTCACCATTATATTTATCTCTCTATTTAATCTGGTAGGAATAAACACATCCTGCATAGCCTATATTGCATACGTCTGCCTGATGTCCACCAGATCTAAGTTTTGGTAAATTTTGGGGAACTGGTATAATCATTTACCCCATATCTACTCGGGAGATTTATTCATTTAAATTGCCGATAAACATAATTTTTTATATACCGATTTGGGTATTTTAATGGATCATTTTTTTAAAATATATGGTATTTAATTCTATCTTATATATAAAACTTTTTTACCAATCGTTTATATATTTTTATTTTTAATCATTTTTATTGTGGTTTTGCACAACTGGAATGAGATGCCCCCTCAATTCTGAAATAGCTCTGCAATATGCATGTAGTCACGTCCTTGCTATGTTATGTGTAGATACCTGATATCACACTATACCATTACAAGGACTTCAAAAACATGGCCGCCAACCTTATCATTAAAAAACCGCAAGGAAAATGGTGGCGCAAGTGTTGCCGTCGTTACTAACTTGTCATTGTTTTTAACCACCATAAAGATGGCCGCCGCCATAACTAAGACAGGATCTCAAAGAAAATGGCCGCCAATGGAGATTAATATAGGGCTCCGAGAAAATGGCCGCCGCATTAAGTTCAATACAAACAGTATTTAAAGACCATCATATTGCCTTCCCATCATCCCCTGATGAAGTCACGTGACCGTGACGCCACGCGTAGGGACGGAGAGGCAATCAGACAGACGGAGGCACAAGAGCTCGCCGCTCGTCCAGGAGATAAGTTCTTCACAATTGTTTTTTATGTGAGTTTATGTAAGCAATATATGTACAACCTTATGCATCATTAAATACATACCATTTGGTTTTTAAAAAACGTACTTCACGATCGAGACCCCATTTTTTCTTTCTAACCCTGCCATTATTGGGAGATGTGAGCAACCCCTAGGATCCAACATAGGTTTATTCCACATGTGAGGAACAACAGCGGTTTGATACAAAGGCTTCCCCATTGGACGCCAGGATCGCGACAGAGGATTCACTGACCCCTATTAAACAAAAGTGGTTACCTCATTACCGCAAGGTAAGAGGCCACCTTTTACCCTAGTGTGTGACACCAGAAGTCAAGATTCACACATCCCTTCACCACAGCACCACTTATATATGTGAAGTTGCAGGATTGTCACCTAGAAGAAATTGTTAAAAACAATCAGCACGGGCACCACTTGCCAATTTCATTGTTCTCTTCTTATGAACTTTTGGAGTTCAATATCCCATTTGTGTTCCATTGCTTATTGGACATTTTTTCACCTATATATTATATTTTTTTTCACTTTTACTTTTCACTGTAGCACTTTACTGCACTCTGCCCATTAGCAGTCACATCTGTGCACTTATTACTACACTGCAATTTGCAGGTCTTTTTTGTTTATGCACTGTCATAGCATATTTGCACAGCAACGTTTACTTTGGTATTTATTCACAGGTTTATTTATATTTATTTATTTATTTACTTTACGGATTATATATATATTCATATTTTAATTATTGGTTTTATGGTTCTAGTATTTATACATTACTGTAATTCATAATTTCAATTTATTTATCTTATAAAACCTGTATATTGTGTGAGGGGGTTAACTCGGTAGCGGGTGTGTGTGACCCCCTGGTTGGGCTCCCCACACAAAAACAGGGCCAGCAGACGGAGTTTGTGGTTTTCAAAATCAAAAGGTGCGGTTTATTTCTCTATGTACAGTGACAAAAACACAGCAAAGCCAAAAAGAAACATAAACAAAATAAATCCTGGTCAGTTTGACCTCTGACTAAACATGCAGGTTTCCTAAACTAACAACTGGGATCAGCCTGGTGCTGTCCTAGTCCCTAAGTCCCTGGTTTAGTAAAAGTCCAAACAAATAGCCACACAGGCTTTGCCTCACCGCACAGGGGTTCACTCTCCCTAGACAGTCCACACAGGTCTGGGTCCAGGCATGAGCTAACATCTAATGAAGCTGGGAGTTTTTATAGAGGCCTTAAACGAACTGACAGGCTTCAGCTGGTCTCATCAACTCCCTGCCTGTACGACGCCCAGCCCTCTCCCTAGAGGTATGAGTCATCCATGAGCCCACTAGCCTCAGCTGGGCTTCATCAACTCCCTCCCTAGTTGTATAAGTCGGCGTAAAGCCTGAATCTGGGAGAAATATATCTACCCCCCTGGATGCAACCAGGTGACTTTACCTTCCTGCTGTCACATACCCCCCCCCTCTTGTTTTAACCTTGGGGTTGGAACACCAGCAATCAGGCATTCATGTACTCGAGACAAAGCATCCACATTCCCCATTTGAACGCCAGGGCGATGCTTTACTGTGAAGTTGAATTCCTGTAGGGCCAGGAACCACCTATTCACTCTTCTATTTGTCTCCTTGTTTTGAGCCATCCACTTTAACGGAGCGTGATCCGTAACCATGTCAAAGTGCCTACCTAGCAGATAGTACCGAAGGGAATATAGAGCCCACTTCACCGCTAAACACTCCTTTTCAACCGTGGCGTAATTTACCTCATGGGACTTCAACTTCCTGCTGAGGTAAATGACTGGGTGCTCTTCCCCGTTCCAGACCTGGGACAATACTGCTCCTAACCCCACATCTGACGCATCACTTTGTACGACAAAGTCTTTAGAGAAGTCGGGTGAGTACAACACTGGCTGGCTACATAAGGCTTGTTTCAAGAATTGGAATGCTGCCTCAGCCTCGGGGGTCCATTTAATCATGACCGACCCTTTCCCTTTCGTCAGGTTGGTTAGGGGCACAGCCTTAGAAGCAAAGTGGGGAATGAAGCGCCGATAATAACCCGCGATTCCCAGAAAGGCCCGTACCTGCTTCTTGCTGTTGGGACGTGGCCAACTCTGGATGGCCTCGACTTTATTGAGTTGGGGTTTTATCACTCCCCTGCCAATGGTGTACCCAAGATATTTGGCCTCCTCCTGCCCAATGGTACACTTCTTGGGGTTAGCCGTAAACCCCGCTTCCCGGATAGAGTCTAGGACTGCTTGCACTTTTGGCAGATGTGAGGCCCAATCTGTGCTATGGACAATTACGTCATCCAGGTAAGCCGCAGCATACTTCCGATGGGGCCTCAGTATCTGGTCCATTTTCCGCTGGAATGTGGCCGGCGCATTCTGTAACCCGAACGGCATTCTCTTATATTGGAACGCCCCGTCTGGGGTTACAAATGCGGTTTTCTCTTTGGCCGACTTGGCCAGGGGAATTTGCCAATACCCTTTTGTGAGGTCAAGAGTCGTCATGTATCGGGCTGTTCCCAGCCGGTCGATCAACTCATCTATACGTGGCATGGGGTAGGTGTCAAATTTTGTAACTTTGTTCAACTGACGAAAATCGTTACAAAATCGCCAGCTCCCATCCGGTTTAGGCACCAACACAATGGGACTAGACCAATCACTTTGGGACTCCTCTATCACCCCTAAGTTCAGCATTTTCTGTACTTCCTCCCGTATTGCCTCCCGTCGGGCCTCTGGGATCCGATAGGGTTTTAACTTCACCCTTTCACCGGGCGGGGTAATAATATCATGCTCTACCCCAGATGTTTGTCCCGGCAGCTCAGAGAACACCTCCTTGTTGCGAAGCACAAACTCCTTAACCTCCTGTTGTTGGGGTTGTGACAAGGTGGCTGCTATTCCAACCTCCGGAATCACGCAACCAGTTTGAGCTGGTGACCAAGTTTCTGCGACTAGGGACTCTCTATCCCTCCAGGCTTTCAACAGATTAACGTGATATATCTGTTCGGGCTTTCGCCTTCCTGGTTGTCTGACCTTGTAATTCACTTCGCTCACTTTTTCCATTATCTCGTAGGGGCCTTGCCATTTGGCAAGGAATTTACTTTCAACCGTAGGGACAAGTACCAATATCCTATCCCCCGGGGAAAAGGTACGGGTCTTTGCTCCACGGTTGTACACTCTCTGCTGTGCCAACTGCGCTTGGGCCAAATGTTCCTTCACGATGGGCATTACCTGTGCAATTCGATCTTGCATCAGGGCGACATGCTCAATCACACTCCTGTGGGGAGAACTCTCACTTTCCCAAGTTTCCTTGGCAATATCCAACAGCCCTCTTGGGTGTCTCCCATACAGTAACTCAAAGGGGGAGAATCCCGTAGAGGATTGGGGCACCTCCCTAATAGCAAACATCAAATAAGGAAGTAGACAGTCCCAATCCTTTCCATCTCTAGCCACCACTTTCTTCAACATTTGTTTTAGGGTTTTGTTGAATCTTTCAACCAGCCCATCGGTTTGGGGGTGATACACAGATGTACGCAATTGCGTCACTTTGAACAATTTACACAGCTCTTTCATAACCCGGGACATAAAGGGTGTACCTTGGTCCGTAAGCAGTTCTTTACAAATACCCACCCGGCTAAAAACAAGAGATAGCTCTTTGGCTATGGTTTTGGCCGAGGTATTTCTGAGAGGGATCGCTTCTGGATAACGGGTGGCATAGTCCATTATAACCAATATGTACTGGTGCCCCCTAGCGGACTTGATTATAGGACCTACCAAATCCATTGCGATTCTCTCAAACGGGACCTCAATGATGGGTAGAGGGACCAGCGGGCTACGGAAATGTGGCATCGGGGCCGACCTCTGACACGCAGGGCAGGAGGAACAATAATTTTCTATGTCCTTCATCACCCCAGGCCAATAGAATCTCTGTAATACCCTCTCTCGGGTTTTCTCTGTCCCCAGATGACCTCCAAGAATGTGCCCATGGGCCAACTCCAACACCAACTTCCTGTAAGGTTTGGGCACCACAAGCTGCTCAACGGTTTCTTCTGCCCTTTTTGCCACCCGATACAGTAGGTCCTTCTCTACGCTGAAGTATGGGTAAGTGCAGGTATTATCTGGGTTCACTAACTCGCCATCTATTTCCACTACGTTTTCCCGTGCCTTTATTAGGGCGGGGTCTTTTAACTGTTCTGTGGCAAAATTTTCCCTGTGAACCTCCAGATCAGAAAACTCCACAGACGGTAGGTTTTCGTCTGAGGAGGTGGGCTCCTCTCCAGTTTCTTGAGTCTCCCCTGCCAATACTGACAAGGGAAATTCTGGAGAGTCCTCACCACTCTCAGAGGAGTTCTGGCTATCACATTCCTGGTACATAGGGGCACCAGTGGGGGGCTCAGGATCATCCCACAGTTCCCAGAACTTCGGAAAATCCCTTCCCACAATGGCATCATGCGGTAATTGAGATACTAACCCCACTGGATGAGAGAGGGTACCTTTGGGGGTCTCGAAACACACTGTAGTCACTGGATACTCTCGGGTGTCCCCATGCACACAAATAACAGCTACCTTGCTATTCCCAGAGACCTCTGTTTTAACTAATTCAGCCTTTATCAGGGTCACAAGGCTACCTGAATCCAGTAATACCACAACATTTCTACTATTAATACACATTTTGCATAAATGTTTCTCAGTTCCCCGAATGGCAGTGCATGCGACTGTCGCACACAGCGACTGACGTCTGTCCATCAGAAAGTCACATTGCATGGGTTCCTCCACAACCGGGCAATTTGCTGCAATATGTCCCGCTTGCCGGCAGCGGTAGCAAACAATCCATTTGGCTGCCTCTTGAGCCCCTGACTTCCCAGGCTGTTCTCGCCAAACTTTGGGTAGAGCTCCCACCCTCTCACTCTCTCCACCCTCACCCCTTGGAATCCTCTTATCCGCCCCTGGGGATGGTCTGGTCTTAGGGTGGAAAGTCCGAGAGTCTCTGGAAGAGGCCGTCAGGTTCTCTGTAGCCAAGTATCTCTCTACACGATCCACAAGTTTACCGGCCGTTTCTGGGTCTCCATGGCTTACCCACTTTTGAATGGCGGTAGGAAGAGCTCTCAAGAAACGATCCATCACAACACGTTCCACAATCTCCGGTGCGGACAAAGTCTCTGGCTGTAGCCACTTCCTGCTCAGGTGAATGAGATCATACATTTGAGACCTGGGGGGTTTTCCAAGCTGGAAAGTCCAGTTATGCACACGCTGAGCCCGGACAGCCAGGGTGACACCCAGCCTTGCCAATATTTCAGCTTTTAGCATCACATAGTCTTTTGCTTGGTCAGGCTCTAGGTCATAGTAAGCCTTCTGCGATTCACCAGTTAACAGAGGAGCCACCAGTCCAGCCCACTGCTCCTCAGGCCACTTTTCTCTTTCAGCAGTCCTTTCAAATGTGGTCAAAAATACCTCTGGATCATCCTCTCCAGTCATTTTTGTCAATAAACGACTCACCCCAAAGGACGCGGTATTAGTGGGACGGCTTTCCTCACTGGTCTGCGGACGTTGCTGCATTACTGCTTCCATTTGTTGTAGTCTCTGCTCTTGCTTCTGTAACAGGTCTATGAAGCGGGCCTCAGATTGCTGCTGGGCTTGTTGATGAGCTTGCTGCTGGGCTGCAAGGCTCCTTTGCAAACCTGCATTTGTCTGCTGTTGATTGGCATTTGCTAGAGCCAGCTGTTTCAGTATCTCCTCCATGCTGGCTTAAAAAAAAACTGCCACTGGTTCTCCACCAACTGTGAGGGGGTTAACTCGGTAGCGGGTGTGTGTGACCCCCTGGTTGGGCTCCCCACACAAAAACAGGGCCAGCAGACGGAGGTTGTGGTTTTCAAAATCAAAAGGTGCGGTTTATTTCTCTATGTACAGTGACAAAAACACAGCAAAGCCAAAAAGAAACATAAACAAAATAAATCCTGGTCAGTTTGACCTCTGACTAAACATGCAGGTTTCCTAAACTAACAACTGGGATCAGCCTGGTGCTGTCCTAGTCCCTAAGTCCCTGGTTTAGTAAAAGTCCAAACAAATAGCCACACAGGCTTTGCCTCACCGCACAGGGGTTCACTCTCCCTAGACAGTCCACACAGGTCTGGGTCCAGGCATGAGCTAACATCTAATGAAGCTGGGAGTTTTTATAGAGGCCTTAAACGAACTGACAGGCTTCAGCTGGTCTCATCAACTCCCTGCCTGTACGACGCCCAGCCCTCTCCCTAGAGGTATGAGTCATCCATGAGCCCACTAGCCTCAGCTGGGCTTCATCAACTCCCTCCCTAGTTGTATAAGTCGGCGTAAAGCCTGAATCTGGGAGAAATATATCTACCCCCCTGGATGCAACCAGGTGACTTTACCTTCCTGCTGTCACAATTGGTATAAGTTAGCCATTGTGCACTACTATTGTACCAATATATGTAACATTAGAAACAGCGCAGCACCACCCCCCCCCCCCTTTTTTCAGATTTCTCACTTTATCAGGTTAGGATTAACCCGCTAGGTGCCTGCGACAGTTTCATTAACCTCCACATTCCTCCAGATTGGTAGCGCAGGAATAACCACTCCTTACAATTGACTTATTTACATCCCACCCATTCCTGCAGCAACCATGGATGTCTTCTCCTTTTTGGAGACAAGACAAGTAAACTTAGAGGAAATTTTTAGTACCACCAACATCTCTCAGAAAAAAACTTCAGATTTAGAAAGTTTAATGAGACGCTTAGGACACAACATGGAGAAAAAAATAAGTCTATGGTGGGACGTCAATACTTTTCAAACCTATCTGAAAGAAAGTATTGTCCCAAGAAGGCTAAGATGGGATATCCCTCCAAATGAAGGATTGCTTGACCAAGAATCTAACGATGAATGGTTTAAGTTCTTTAATGAACGAGGGTTAGAGCTAATAAGATTCTTATTAGCACGGAAACACAGGAAGACCAAGAAGATCGAACAAACCATTGCAGAAATAAAGGAAGAATTGGAAGTACACAAGGACACAACTGAATACAAAACACTCGCTACACAGTTAAATAAAGATCTCACAAAAAAGGACAGAGAGGTACAGCATAGAAAAAGCAAGAAATACGTCAGAGACATAAATGATTTCAAATCGGATGAAGTGTTTAAGTGGCAAAAACAAATCGGCCGAATGGACCCAATTTCCACATACTCCACACCAGAAAAAACTGTAAGGGTCCATTCACAACACATTAATGAACAACAGAGACCGAATGTGCAAAACAGTAGACCGAATGACCACAATGGAATACGGACTCCGAGACAACAACCGTACAACGAGAGGCAGGGCAATCAACAATACCATACACCAAGACAACCAGATAGGAGACCACCACACAATGACAAAACACCATACAATGGATGGAAGAAACCCTACTTTTGGAAGAACAAGAAACCACACAATGGGAACTATTGGTACAGACCCCTATATGACCATAGGGAATATAGGGGCCCCCCACAGGATCACCGAGACCCAAGACAACCACTCCACTATAATAGAGATTATAGAGCTCCCCCATACGAACAAAATGGACCAAGAGGTAGAAGCCAACCGAGAGACTATGGATATGGGAGAAACAACCAACAGAATGAACGAAGCCCGATCAGAACCAACAACTACTATGCCCCACTGGCAAACTATAATGAAGAAGAGAGATACGTAAGACCACATACGAGCCAACATAATGGCCCAGATTACGAGAGGTCTTTTTTAGACAGGGACAGGGAGAATTACCCATCAGACGGACAGAGAGGATCAAGAAATCAAGAAAGAAGAGAGGATGCAGATCCGGGAAGAGACTCAAAAAGAAAACGAGAGGAAAGGGAGAGGGAATTTTCAATCTAAGCGGCGAAACTCTCACTCATGAAGAGATCGGAGTATTAGACAAAGGTCTAAAATATGCTCCAACAAAAAATTTAGACAAATTTCAGACCTATATCGGCATACAGAAATTCGTAAGAAAATTAAACATCAATAAATACATAGCAGGGAACCCCATCACATATAACAAACCAGGAACGAGAGAAGATGGGATATCTCATAGTATGCTAAGAAACAAATCAGTTTTTAACCCGCCAGTCAAAAACAACAAATACATTGATGTTTTCAAAAGAGTAGTGCTGGAAGAAATTAAGGATTTAAAAATAAAGAAGAAGGAGGAACCGAAGTACATAAAGAGTGGTATCAAGAAACTGACAAAAAGGAAGGACCTTGTCATAAGACCAGCTGACAAAGGGGGAGCAATCATCGTCCTTTCCAAAGAACAATACAACAACAGTATGAAGGAAATGTTGGAAGACACCAATACATACAACAAATTGCTCAGCACCCCTGCCTTTAAATGCAGAAAAGCTTTAGAACAGGTGGTCCACCTAGGTCTCAAAAAGAACATCTTGAACAAAAAAGAAGCCAGATATTTAGTACCCGATTCTTGGCGTACACCTATTATTTACACAATTCCCAAGATACATAAAGATAAAACAAATCCACCGCCAAGACCAATAGTCAATGGGATAGATTCGCTTACGGCCAGGATGGGCCAATACATAGATCATTATCTGCAACCCGTAGTACAAAACACAAAGGCATATCTAAGAGATACTAAACAGATGATACAAACAATAATGAATATTCCCAAAGAAGGAGGACCATGGATTATGGCCACTGCGGACGTATCTTCTTTATACACAATCATCCTCCACCATCAGGCATGCGAAGCTGCTAAGTGGGGGCTGAGAACATACACTGAGCTGCCTTGCATGCAAAGAAAGTTCATCATCAAATGTCTCGACTTTTGTCTTAAAAATAACTATTTCTGGCACAACAAGAATTATTACCATCAGCGAACCGGCGTAGCCATGGGAGCCAAGTTTGCCCCTAGTGTGGCCGGTATTTTTATGGCCCAGTGGGAGAAGGAAACCGTTTTTAAAAATAAACCAGCTGAACTCACCATATATAAACGCTATATCGATGATATTTTTATCCTTTGGAATGGAGAGCCTAATCAACTTATATTATTTTTAGAAACCCTGAATGTAAATGACAGAAACATCAAGCTTACATGGGAGATAAGCGAAACAAGTGTCACATTTTTAGATCTTGATATCATACAGGACACTTAAGGTTTTAAAACACAGACACATTTTAAAAATGTTGACCGGAACAGCTATTTACCGAAAGAAAGCTGTCATCATAGAAATTGGCTCTTCAATGTTCCCAAGGGTCAACTTGTACGTCTAAGGAGAAATTGCACTAACCTAGACATGTTCAAAGAACAAGCTGAAGCTATGGGTCAAAGATTTGTCGAGAAAGGATATAGCAATACCTTTATAGAAGAGAAGATAGTCGAAGTGACAGAGATGAACCAGGATGAATTGATCAGAGATAAAAATAAACAACTATCCACAAAACCATTGACATCTATTATTCTTGATTATAACGTACAATACAAGAAAATCGAAAGAATTATCAAAAGGCATTGGCATCTATTATTGGCAGACAAACAGTTACAAGATTCACTACCAAGAAACCCCAGATTTATTTATAAAAGGGCACCAACCATACGGGATAGAATAGTGAAGAACGTACCAGATCCACCTAACAAACCATTCTCCTTCTTCACAATGAAAGGCTTCTACCCTTGCAAACGATGTTTTGCATGTAAGAAAACAAAGAGACCTAATGAGAATAAAATTAACTTCAAATCAACCAGCACAGGAGATACCCATGAAGTTAAAGATTTTATATGCTGCAACACGGAAGGGGCGGTGTACGCCCTAGAGTGTAGTTGCGGCCTGCAGTATATAGGGCGCACAAAAAGACTTCTCAGGATCCGCATTAAAGAGCACGTCCAAAATATAATGTAAGGTTTCGACAAACACAATGTATCTAAACATTTTTTGTTACATCACAACAAAGACCCCTCACAGCTCAAATTTTGGGGCATTGAGCCATATATTAGACACTGGTGGGGGGGCCATAAGGTGAGGACGCTCAGTCAATTAGAATCCAAATGGATATTCACCCTAGATACCTTTGTGCCAAGAGGACTCAATGTCGAGTTCGACCTCAATTGTTTTCTCAGTGATTTTTAGTGCATTCTTCCCCTCATATACTCATTTATCAAGTAGGGTATATGTCGCTCCCTTTATTATTCCTATCACACATACCAGGATACTTAGTTCCTCTGGCACTGACATTTTATTTTATTCTTTTATATATTTTTATATATATGTTATATATATATATATATATATATATATATATATATATATATATATATATATATTTAATACTTATTAACTCACCCTGTAGACCTCTATCTTCACCATTATATTTATCTCTCTATTTAATCTGGTAGGAATAAACACATCCTGCATAGCCTATATTGCATACGTCTGCCTGATGTCCACCAGACCTAAGTTTTGGTAAATTTTGGGGAACTGGTATAATCATTTACCCCATATGTACTCGGGAGATTTATTCATTTAAATTGCCAATAAACATAATTTTTTATATACCGATTTGGGTATTTTAATGGATCATTTTTTTTAAATATATGGTATTTAATTCTATCTTATATATAAAACTTTTTTACCAATCGTTTATATATTTTTATTTTTAATCATTTTTATTGTGGTTTTGCACAACTGGAATGAGATGCCCCCTCAATTCTGAAATAGCTCTGCAATATGCATGTAGTCACGTCCTTGCTATGTTATGTGTAGATACCTGATATCACACTATACCATTACAAGGACTTCAAAAACATGGCCGCCAACCTTATCATTAAAAAACCGCAAGGAAAATGGTGGCGCAAGTGTTGCCGTCGTTACTAACTTGTCATTGTTTTTAACCACCATAAAGATGGCCGCCGCCATAACTAAGACAGGATCTCAAAGAAAATGGCCGCCAATGGATATTAATATAGGGCTCCGAGAAAATGGCCGCCGCATTAAGTTCAATACAAACAGTATTTAAAGACCATCATATTGCCTTCCCATCATCCCCTGATGAAGTCACGTGACCGTGACGCCACGCGTAGGGACGGAGAGGCAATCAGACAGACGGAGGCACACGAGCTCGCCGCTCGTCCAGGAGATAAGTTCTTCACAATTGTTTTTTATGTGAGTTTATGTAAGCAATATATGTACAACCTTATGTATCATTAAATACATACCATTTGGTTTTTAAAAAACGTACTTCACGATCGAGACCCCATTTTTTCTTTCTAACCCTGTCATTATTGGGAGATGTGAGCAACCCCTAGGATCCAACATAGGTTTATTCCACATGTGAGGAACAACAGCGGTTTGATACAAAGGCTTCCCCATTGGACGCCAGGATCGCGACAGAGGATTCACTGACCCCTATTAAACAAAAGCGGTTACCTCATTACCGCAAGGTAAGAGGCCACCTATTACCCTAGTGTGTGACACCAGAAGTCAAGATTCACACATCCCTTCACCACAGCACCACTTATATATGTGAAGTTGCAGGATTGTCACCTAGAAGAAATTGTTAAAAACAATCAGCACTAGTGATGAGCCGAACACCCCCGGGTTCGGTTCGCACCAGAACCCGCGAACGGACCGAAAGTTCGCACGAACATTAGAACCCTATTAAATACAATGGATGCGAACGTTCGGATTCTAAAGTGCTAATTATAACGACTATTATCCATGTTATTGTCCTAAACAGAGTTTGGGAACCCGGGTTCTGCACGAGGGGACATGTATCAATGCAAAAAGAAGTTTTAAAAACGGACGTTTTCCGGGAGCAGTCATTTTAATGATGCATAAAGTGAAAAAAAAAGTCAAATATTCCTTTAAATATTGTACCTGGGGGGTGTCTAAAGTATGCCTGTGAAGTGCCACGTGTTTCCCGTGTTTAGAACTGTCCCTGCACAAAATAACATTTCTAAAGGGAAAAAAAAGCCATTTAAAACTGCTTGCGGCTTTAATGTAATGTCTGGTCCTGGTAATATGGATGAAAATCTTTAAGAAAAATGGCATAGCTACCCCATCAACCCCCCCCCCCCTACCCCAGCCCATTACCAGCCCCTTTGGGTCTTGTATGGATATTAAGGGGAACCCCGCACACAAAATAAAAAAGGCCCTATATACTCTGAACAGCCGTATACAGGCGGTGCATACAAGACAGGGACTGTAGGTTTGTTCTTATGTAGAATCTGTTTGTAATTTTGAACAGCTACATTGTTTAAGTATAGCTCCAGCCCAAATACCTATTTATAAGCTTTTTGGAAAACATAGGGAAGGGTTATCACCCCTGTAACATTTGTTTTGCTGTCTGTGCCCCTGTTCAGAACATTTCACCTCACTTTGCGTCCCAATGACAACTGTTTTTGAAATGTGGTGTTTTTATTTAAACTAGGATTGGTGATAAAGCATCAGTAGAGAGGAGACACCTTTCTCCCATATTAATTCTTACAGGAGAGAATTTTCCTTCCAAGGGGTAGATTTCCTCTCACTTCCTGTTGTCTTCTTCCGTTTGCAAGTAGTAGTCATTTGTAAGTTGGATGTTTGAAAGTAGGGACCTGCCGTATATACTCTGCAGAAATTGGCCCCTTAGGTGTTGGTGTTGGCACAACACTGTAAGCACTCACAGTTACTCTTGGTGGGTGCTGGAACACCCTGCTGTCAACTATTATATCAGGAATTGTAATAACATATAATTGTTGAACAGTGGTAGTAAAAATTGGGCCTTTGATGGTGGTGCTGGTGCCACAACACTGTAAGGCCTGACAGTTACTCTTGGTGGGCGCAGCAATGGGCCCTGCTGTGAATTATTAGATCAATAATTATAATTGCATGCCCCTGTTGAACAGGGGCTGAAAAATTGGGCCTTTGGTGGTGGTGGTGGTGTTGCCACAACACTGTAAGGCCTCACAGTTACTCTTGGTGGGCGCAGCAATGGGCCCTGCTGTGAATTATTAGATCAATAATTATAATTGCATGCCCCTGTTGAACAGGGGCTGAAAAATTGGGCCTTAGGCACTGGTGGCACAACACTGCAACCCCTCACAGATACTGTACTTGGAGCAAAGCAATGAGGCCTGTTGCAAAGTATTGCATCAAAAATTGTAATTACACGCCCCTGTTAAACAGGGGCTGAAAAATTGGGCCTTAGCCACTGGTGGCGGTACCCATAAACCAAAATGATCTTCCAAGCTATCATCATTAATCGGATCATTGAGGAGGAGGAGGAGGATAGCTAGTCAACATAACAGCACAGGAACTCAGCATCAGCATCAGTCTTGAAGGGATGTGACATTTTAAAATCAATTAGTCTGTTATATCAGCATCAGGTGTGTGGTAGCTGGTGGTGATCCAAGACTGGTTCATCTTGATGAAAGTCAGTCGATCAACCGAGTCGGTGGACAGGCGCACCCTGTGATCCGTGACAAATCCTCCAGCAGCACTGAATGTGCGTTCTGAAAGAACGCTGGATGCAGGACAGGCCAGTAGCTCAATTGCATACTGTGCAAGCTCTGGCCAGTGATCCATCCTCAAGACCCAGTAAGCCAGAGGATTTTCGGTGGGGAAGGTGTCCAAGTCTGACCTTGCCCCTAGGTATTCCTGCACCATGTATATCAGACGCTGGCGATGGTTGCTGGAACCGATCATACTTTGGGGCTGCGGACTAAAGAATTGTCTGAACGCATCGGTCAGACGGCCACCTTCCCCACCGCTCCTTCTTTGACTGGCCGAAGCCTCAGCAACTCGTTGTCCAGGACCAGGAGTTTGTAACCTCCCAGTCTCTGGGAACGCGTTGCACAGACCTTTCTGCAAGGCCTCCCGGAGTTGTCTCATCCTCTGCTCCCTCTGCGACGGTAACATAAGGTCCGCAATCTTACCCTTGTACCGTGGATCAAGGAGAGTGGCCAGCCAGTAATGGTCCCTCTCCTTGATCCGAAGAATACGAGGATCCTTCCGCAGACTTTGCAGGATCAGGGAGGCCATGCAGCGTAGGTTAGCTGAGGCATTCAGTCCGGAGTCCTCTGGGTCACTAAGGACGACATGATCCGCAGCCACCTCCTCCCAGCCACGTACAAGTCCACTGGTTTCTTGGGACTGTAAATCATCCCTAAAAGACTGCTGCTGATGATGCTGAGTGCCAGCCTCCACCTCCATGCTGACACAATCCTCCTCCTCCTCCTCCTCCTCCTCTTCCTGTGCGATGGGTGGGACAGAAGGAACACTGTCTGGGTAAAGGGGGCCTTGAGAGGCAAGGAAGTCCTCCTCTTCCTGCCTCTGTTCTGCCTCAAGTGCCCTGTCCATTATTCCACGCAGCGTGTGCTCCAACAGGTGGACAAGAGGTACAGTGTCACTGATGCATGCACTGTCACTGCTCACCATCCTCGTGGCCTCCTCAAATGGTGCCAGGACAGTGCATGCATCCCTGATCATGCCCCACTGGCGTGGTGAAAAAAAAACCTAGCTCCCCTGACCCTGTCCTGGTGTCGTAGTCGCACAGGTACTCATTGATGGTCCTCTGCTGCGTGTGCAGCCGCTGCAGCATGGCCAACATTGAGTTACACCTGGTGGGCATGTCACATATAAGGCGGTTCTTGGGCAGGTTCAACTCCTTTTGCAGCTCAGCCAGGCGAGCACTGGCATTATAAGATCTGCGGAAATGCACACAGACTTTCCTGGCCTGCCTCAGGACATCCTGTAAGCCCGGGTACCTGCCCAAGAACCGCTGCACCACCAGGTTAAGAACGTGAGCCATACAGGGCACATGGGTCAGTTGTCCCTGTCGGAGGGCGGAGAGGAGGTTGGTGCCATTGTCGCAAACCACCATTCCTGGCTTAAGCTGGCATGGCGTCAACCAACTCTCGGCCTGCCCCTGCAGAGCAGACAGGACCTCTGCCCCAGTGTGGCTCCTGTCCCCCAAACACACCAGCGCAAGCACGGCATGGCATCTTTTTGCCTGCGTACTTGCGTAGCCCCTTGAACGCCTACGGAGCACCGCTGGTTCCGAGGACACACCACAGGAAGAGGCCATGGAGGAAGAAGAAGAGGAGGGGGTGGAGGAGAGAGGTGTGTCACAACCAGTAGTAGCATTTTGGAGGCGTGGCGGTGGAACAACCTCCAAAAAACTACTGCACCTTGTCCTGCATCCTTCCCAGCTGCCAAAAGAGTGACCCAATGGGCCGTGAAAGAAAGGTAACGTCCCTGTCCATGCCTGCTGGACCATGAGTCAGTGGTAATATGCACCTTACTGCTGACCGCCCTGTCCAGCGAGGCCAAGACATTGCCTTCCACATGCCTGTAGAGAGCTGGAATCGCCTTCCGTGAGAAAAAGTGGCGTTTGGGAACCTGCCACTGAGGAACCGCACATTGCACAAACTCACGGAAGGGGGCCGAGTCTACCAACTGAAAAGGCAGCAGTTGAAGCGCTAGCAATTTAGGCAAGCTAGCATTCAACCGCTGGGCATGTGGATGGCTGGGAGTGAACTTCTTTCGACGGTCCAGCAGCTGGGGCAGGGAAATTTGCCTGCTAGAATCGGACGTCGGTGTACTGCTAGCAGAGTGGCCGCAAGTACTGGGCTGTGACACACCTAATTCTACACCTTCATTCCTCTCAGTGCAGGTTTCAGAGAGGACTGAAGGTATAGTGGGTTTTGAGATCCCAGCTGATGCGGTGCAAGGAGAGGTCCGCTTTGTTCTTTGGTGTGGGTCTTTAAGGTAGGCTTGCCAACGAGCTGCATGGCAGGTCAACATATGTCTGATCAAGCATGTGGTGCCCAAGCGGCTGATGTTTTGGCCACGCGATATACGCTTGAGACATATGTTGCAAACAGCAGCTGTGCGATCTGATGCACTCGCCTCAAAAAAGGCCCACACCAAAGAACTTTTTGAATGACGGGCAGAGGCAGCGCCCTGCACAGGCGGAGCTCTGCGGTGTGATTCCGTCTGTGTGCTGCCCATACGCTGGCCACTCAAGGGCATCCTGCCTCGTTGGAGATGTGCCTCCTCCTCATCCTCCTCCTCCTC
This sequence comes from Rana muscosa, assembly GCA_029206835.1. Lineage (NCBI taxonomy): Eukaryota > Metazoa > Chordata > Amphibia > Anura > Ranidae > Rana > Rana muscosa. The sequence continues at coordinate 966,393,069 of CM055117.1, read as the reverse complement.
CTCTCTCCTATTAGGCACCCACGTGGAGTCAGTGACCTCATCATCCCCTCCCTCCTCATCACTGGAGCCAATCTGGCAGTATGATGCAGCTGCTGGAGCATGACTGCCAGATTGGTGTCCTTCTTGAACATCCCCTCTCTCTGCTCTCACGCTACTGCCTTCCTCTAGCTGGGTATCATCATCAGATCCTTCGAAACGCTGGGCATCCTCCTGGAGCATGTACCCAACACTGTGCTCAAACAGTTCGGGGGACTCCTCAGGAGGAGGACATGGTGGGTCTAGGGAAGGATTGACTAATGAAGATAATGATACCAGAGAAGAGGACGCTTTGGCAGCTGCTTTGCCAGTACCCTGAGCCTGGGTGAGAGAGGATGAGGAGGATGAGGTGGGCTTGGTCATCCACTCTACCAAGTCTTCGGCATGATGTGGCTCAACATGTCCAGCTGCCGAAAAGAAGGACAAGCGTGTCCCATGGCCATGTGCTGATGACAATGCACCGCGTCCACGACCAGCACTGTTGCCCCCAGACACAGAGCCTGCTTGCCCTCTTTTTTTGCCTCCTGACTGTCTGCCTCTCCTTGTTTGCCTTCCAGACATTTTAATGGATGGCCTGCAGGGAGATGGGAAAAACAGCAATAAGGGCTACCTTCAGGTGTATACTGTGCAGGAGGCTTAGCAACAATGACACTGACACTGTCCCCTGCCTATCCTTCTCTGTCCCTAAACACAAGGATTTGCAATATGCTTCAGCAAGATTGGTTTAGCACAGAATAGCACACTGACACTTTCCCTCACTGTACCTCTCTGTCCCTACAAACAAGATTTAGCACAGAATAGCACACTGATAGTTTCCACGAGTGTCCTTCTCTGTCCCTAAACTCAAGGATTTCAAATATGGTTCAGCAAGATTGGTTTAGAACAGAATAGCACACTGACACTTTCCCTCACTGTACCTCTCTGTCCCTAAACTCAAGGATTTCAAATATGGTTCAGCAAGATTGGTTTAGAACAGAATAGCACACTGTCAGTTTCACTCACTGTCCTTCTCTGTCCCTACAAACAAGATTTAGCACAGAATAGCACACTGATAGTTTCCACGAGTGTCCTTCTCTGTCCCTAAACTCAAGGATTTCAAATATGGTTCAGCAAGATTGGTTTAGAACAGAATAGCACACTGACACTTTCCCTCACTGTACCTCTCTGTCCCTAAACTCAAGGATTTCAAATATGGTTCAGCAAGATTGGTTTAGAACAGAATAGCACACTGTCAGTTTCACTCACTGTCCTTCTCTGTCCCTACAAACAAGATTTAGCACAGAATAGCACACTGATAGTTTCCACGAGTGTCCTTCTCTGTCCCTAAACTCAAGGATTTCAAATATGGTTCAGCAAGATTGGTTTAGAACAGAATAGCACACTGACACTTTCCCTCACTGTACCTCTCTGTCCCTAAACTCAAGGATTTCAAATATGGTTCAGCAAGATTGGTTTAGAACAGAATAGCACACTGTCAGTTTCACTCACTGTCCTTCTCTGTCCCTACAAACAAGATTTAGCACAGAATAGCACACTGATAGTTTCCACGAGTGTCCTTCTCTGTCCCTAAACTCAAGGATTTCAAATATGGTTCAGCAAGATTGGTTTAGAACAGAATAGCACACTGACACTTTCCCTCACTGTACCTCTCTGTCCCTAAACTCAAGGATTTCAAATATGGTTCAGCAAGATTGGTTTAGAACAGAATAGCACACTGTCAGTTTCACTCACTGTCCTTCTCTGTCCCTACAAACAAGATTTAGCACAGAATAGCACACTGATAGTTTCCACGAGTGTCCTTCTCTGTCCCTAAACTCAAGGATTTCAAATATGGTTCAGCAAGATTGGTTTAGAACAGAATAGCACACTGACACTTTCCCTCACTGTACCTCTCTGTCCCTAAACTCAAGGATTTCAAATATGGTTCAGCAAGATTGGTTTAGAACAGAATAGCACACTGTCAGTTTCACTCACTGTCCTTCTCTGTCCCTACAAACAAGATTTAGCACAGAATAGCACACTGATAGTTTCCACGAGTGTCCTTCTCTGTCCCTAAACTCAAGGATTTCAAATATGGTTCAGCAAGATTGGTTTAGAACAGAATAGCACACTGACACTTTCCCTCACTGTACCTCTCTGTCCCTAAACTCAAGGATTTCAAATATGGTTCAGCAAGATTGGTTTAGAACAGAATAGCACACTGTCAGTTTCACTCACTGTCCTTCTCTGTCCCTACAAACAATATTTAGCACAGAATAGCACACTGATAGTTTCCACGAGTGTCCTTCTCTGTCCCTAAACTCAAGGATTTCAAATATGGTCCAGCAAGATTGGTTTAGAACAGAATAGCACACTGACACTTTCCCTCACTGTACCTCTCTGTCCCTAAACTCAAGGATTTCAAATATGGTTCAGCAAGATTGGTTTAGAACAGAATAGCACACTGTCATTTTCACTCACTGTCCTTCTCTGTCCCTACAAACAAGATTTAGCACAGAATAGCACACTGATAGTTTCCACGAGTGTCCTTCTCTGTCCCTAAACTCAAGGATTTCAAATATGGTTCAGCAAGATTGGTTTAGAACAGAATAGCTCACTGACACTTTCCCTCACTGTACCTCTCTGTCCCTAAACTCAAGGATTTCAAATATGGTTCAGCAAGATTGGTTTAGAACAGAATAGCACACTGACACTTTCCCTCACTGTCCTTCTCTGTCCCTACAAACAAGGTTTAGCACAGAATAACACACTGACACTCTCCCTACCTATCCTTATTTGTCCCTAAACACAAGGAATCCAGGATTAGTAAAGGAAAAAAAATGACACTGTCCCTGCCTATGCTTCTCTTTCCCTGCTCCGGAACACACTACACAAGGCCGCCGCGCTGGCGGCCTTTTATAGTGTGGGGCGTGTACTAAACCCCCTCAGCAATAATTGGCCACAGGCATCCTGCCTGTGGCCAATCATTGCTCTCCTCGCTGCCGGCGCTGTGATTGGCCAAGCATGCGGGGTCACAGTGCATGCTTGGCCAATCACAGCGCCTGGATGACACTGCGATGGCGTAGTGCATTGTGGGCCATTCGCGTCACTCGAATTTGGCGCGAACGGCCCAAATCGTTCGATCTTCGTCGAACGATCGAACAGCCGATGTTCGAATCGAACGTATGTTCGACTCGAACACGAAGCTCATCCCTAATCAGCACGGGCACCACTTGCCAATTTCATTGTTCTCTTCTTATGAACTTTTGGAGTTCAATATCCCATTTGTGTTCCATTGCTTATTGGACATTTTTTCACCTATATATTATATATTTTTTCACTTTTAGTTTTCAATGTAGCACTTTACTGCACTCTGCCCATTAGCAGTCACATCTGTGCACTTATTACTACACTGCAATTTGCAGGTCTTTTTTGTTTATGCACTGTCATAGCATATTTGCACAGCAACGTTTACTTTGGTATTTATTCACAGGTTTATTTATATTTATTTATTTATTTACTTTACGGATTATATATTGTGAGGGGGTTAGCTCGGCAGCGGGTGTGTGTGACCCCCGAGATGGGCTCCCCACACAAAAACAGGCCCAGCAAACGGAGGTTGTGGTTTTCAAAATCAAAAAGGTGCGGTTTATTTTCTATTTACAGTGACAAAACACAGCAAAGCAAAAGAAACATAAACAAAATAAATCCTGGTCAACTTGACCTCTGACTAAACATACAGGTTTCCTAACTAACAACTGGGATCAGCCTAGTGCTGTCCTAGTCCCTAAGTCCCTGGTTTTAAATGTCCAAGCAAATAGCCACACAGGCTTTGTCTCACCGCACAGGGGTTCACTCTCCCTAGACAGTCCACACAGGTCTGGTTCCAGGCATGAGCTAACATCTAATGAAGCTGGGAGTTCTTATAGAGGCCTAAATGAGCTGACAAGCTTCAGCTGGTCTCATCAACTCCCTGTCTGCACGACGCCCCACACTCTCCCTAGAGGTATGAGTCATCCATGAGCCCACTAGCCTCAGCTGGGCTTATACAACTCTCCACCTAGTTGTATAAGTCGGCGTAAAGCCTGAATCTGGGCGAAATATATCTATCCCCCTGGATGCAACCAGGTGACTTTACCTTCCCGCTGTCACATACCCCCCCCTCTTGTTTTAACCTCGGGGTTGGAACACCAGCAATCAGGCATTCATGTACTCGAGACAAAGCATCCACATTCCCCATTTGAACGCCAGGGCGATGCTTTACTGTGAAGTTGAATTCCTGGAGGGCCAGGAACCACCTATTCACTCTTCTATTTGTTTCCTTGTTTTGAGCCATCCACTTTAACGGAGCGTGATCCGTAACCATGTCAAAGTGCCTACCTAGCAGGTAGTACCGAAGGGAATCTAGAGCCCACTTCACCGCTAAACACTCCTTTTCAACGGTGGCGTAATTTACCTCATGGGACTTCAACTTCCTGCTGAGGTAAATGACTGGGTGCTCTTCCCCGTTCCAGACCTGGGACAATACTGCTCCTAACCCCACATCTGACGCATCACTTTGTACGACAAAGTCTTTAGAGAAGTCGGGTGAGTACAACACTGGCTGGCTACATAAGGCTTGTTTCAAGAATTGGAATGCTGCCTCAGTCTCGGGGGTCCATTTAATCATGACCGACCCTTTCCCCTTCGTCAGGTTGGTTAGGGGCACAGCCTTAGAAGCAAAGTGGGGAATGAATCGCCGATAATACCCAGCGATTCCCAGAAAGGCTCGTACCTGCTTCTTGCTGTTGGGACGTGGCCAACTCTGGATGGCCTCGACTTTGTTGAGTTGGGGTTTTATTACTCCCCTCCCAATGGTGTACCCAAGATATTTGGCCTCCTCCTGCCCAATGGTACACTTCTTGGGGTTAGCCGTAAACCCCGCTTCCCGAACAGAGTCCAGGACTGCTTGCACTTTTGGCAGATGTGAGGCCCAATCTGTGCTATGGACAATTATGTCATCCAGGTAAGCCGCAGCATACTTCCGATGGGGCCTCAGCATCTGGTCCATTTTCCGCTGGAATGTGGCCGGCGCATTCTGTAACCCGAACGGCATTCTTTTATATTGGAACGCCCCGTCTGGGGTTACAAATGCGGTTTTCTCTTTGGCCGACTTGGCCAGGGGGATTTGCCAATACCCTTTTGTGAGGTCAAGAGTCGTCATGTATCGGGCTGTTCCCAGCCGGTCGATCAACTCATCTATACGTGGCATGGGGTAGGTGTCAAATTTTGTAACTTTGTTCAACTGACGAAAATCGTTACAAAATCGCCAGCTCCCATCCGGTTTAGGCACCAACACAATGGGACTAGACCAATCACTTTGGGACTCCTCTATCACCCCTAAGTTCAGCATTTTCTGTACTTCCACCCGTATTGCCTCCCGTCGGGCCTCTGGGATCCGATAGGGTTTTAACTTCACCCTTTCACCGGGCGGGGTAATGATGTCATGCTCTACCCCAGATGTTTGTCCCGGCAGCTCAGAGAATACCTCCTTGTTGCGAAGCACAAACTCCTTAACCTCCTGTTGTTGGGGTTGTGACAAGGTGGCTGCTATTCCAACCTCAGGAATCACGCAACCAGTTTGAGCTGGTGACCAAGTGTCTGCGACTAGGGACTCTCTATCCCTCCAGGCTTTCAACAGATTAACGTGATAGATCTGTTCGGGCTTTCGCCTTCCTGGTTGTCTGACCTTGTAATTCACTTCGCTCACTTTTTCCATTATCTCGTAGGGGCCTTGCCATTTGGCAAGGAATTTACTTTCAACCGTAGGGACAAGTACCAGTATCCTATCCCCCGGGGAAAAGGTACGGGTCTTGGCTCCACGGTTGTACACTCTCTGCTGTGCTAACTGCGCTTGGGCCAAATGTTCCTTCACGATGGGCATTACCTGTGCAATTCGGTCTTGCATCAGGGCGACATGCTCAATCACACTCCTGTGGGGAGAACTCTCACTTTCCCAAGTTTCCTTGGCAATATCCAACAGCCCTCTTGGGTGTCTCCCATACAGTAACTCAAAGGGGGAGAATCCCGTAGAGGATTGGGGCACCTCCCTAATAGCAAACATCAGATAAGGAAGTAGACAGTCCCAATCCTTTCCATCTCTATCCACCACTTTCTTCAACATTTGTTTTAGGGTTTTGTTGAACCTTTCAACCAGCCCATCGGTTTGGGGGTGATACACAGATGTACGTAATTGTGTCACTTTGAACAATTTACACAGCTCCTTCATAACCCGGGACATAAAGGGTGTACCTTGGTCCGTAAGCAGTTCTTTACAAATACCCACCCGGCTAAACACAAGAGATAGCTCTTTGGCTATGGTTTTGGCCGAGGTATTTCGGAGAGGGATCGCTTCTGGATAACGGGTGGCATAGTCCATTATAACTAATATGTACTGGTGCCCCCTAGCGGACTTGATTATAGGACCTACCAAATCCATGGCGATCCTCTCAAACGGGACCTCAATGATGGGTAGAGGGACCAGCGGGCTACGGAAATGTGGCATCGGGGCCGACCTCTGACACACAGGGCAGGAGGAACAATAATTTTCTATGTCCTTCATCACCCCAGGCCAATAGAATCTCTGTAATACCCTCTCTCGGGTTTTCTCTGTCCCCAGATGACCTCCAAGAATGTGCCCATGGGCCAACTCCAACACCAACTTCCTGTAAGGTTTGGGCACCACAAGCTGCTCAACGGTTTCTTCTGCCCTTTTTGCCACCCGATACAGTAGGTCCTTCTCTACGCTGAAGTATGGGTAAGTGCAGGTATTATCTGGGTTCACTAACTCGCCATCTATTTTCACTACGTTTTCCCGTCCCTTTATTAGGGCGGGGTCTTTCAACTGTTCTGTGGCAAAGTTTTCCCTGTGAACCTCAAGATCAGAAAACTCCACAGATGGTAGGTTTTCGTCTGAGGAGGTGGGCTCCTCTCCAGTTTCTTGAGTCTCCCCTGCCAATACTGATAAGGGAAATTCCGGAGAGTCCTCACCACTCTCAGGGGAGTTCTGGCTATCACATTCCTGGTACATAGGGGCACCAGGGGGGGGCTCAGGATCATCCCACAGTTCCCAGAACTTCAGAAAATCCCTTCCCACAATGGCGTCATGCGGTAACTGAGATACTAAGCCCACTGGATGAGAGAGGGTACCTTTGGGGGTCTCGAAACACACTGTAGTCACTGGATACTCTCGGGTGTCCCCATGCACACAAATAACAGCTACCTTGCTATTCCCAGAGACCTCTGTTTTAACTAACTCAGCCTTTATCAGGGTCACAAGGCTACCTGAATCCAGCAATACCACCACATTTCTACCATTAACACACATTTTGCATAAATGTTTCTCAGTTCCTCGAATGGCAGTGCATGCGACTGTCGCACACAGCGACTGACGTCTGCCCGTCAGAAAGTCACACTGCATGGGTTCCTCCACAACCGGGCAATTGGCTGCAATATGTCCCGCTTGCCGGCAGCGGTAGCAAACGACCCTTCTTGCGGCCTCTTGAGCCGCTGATTTCCCAGGCTGTTCTCGCCAAACTTGGGGTAGAGCTCCCACCCTCTCACTCTCTCCACCCTCACCCCTTGGAATCCTCTTATCCGCCCCTGGGGATGGTCTGGTCTTAGGGTGGAAAGTCCGAGTGTCTCTGGAAGAGGCCGTCAGGTTCTCTGTAGCCAAGTATTTCTCCACACGATCCACAAGACCATCGGCCGTCTCTGGGTCTCCATGGCTTACCCACTTTTGGATGGCAGTAGGAAGAGCTCTCAAAAACCGATCCATTACAACACGTTCCACAATCTTTGGTGCGGACAAAGTCTCTGGCTGTAGCCACTTTCTGCTCAGGTGAATGAGATCATACATTTGAGACCTGGGGGGTTTTCCAAGCTGGAAAGTCCAGTTATGCACACGCTGAGCCCGGACAGCCTGGGTGACACCCAGCCTTGCCAATATTTCAGCTTTTAGCATCGCATAGTCTTTTGCTTGGTTAGGCTCTAGGTCATAGTAAGCTTTCTGCGATTCACCAGTTAACAGAGGAGCCACCAGTCCAGCCCACTGCTCCTCAGGCCACTTTTCTCTTTCAGCGGTCCTTTCAAATGTGGTCAAAAATACCTCTGGATCATCCTCTCCAGTCATTTTTGTCAATAAACGACTCACCCCAAAGGACGCGGTATTAGTGGGACGGCTTTCCTCACTGGTCTGCGGACGTTGCTGCATTGCTGCTTCCATCTGTTGTTGTAGTCTCTGCTCTTGCTTCTGCAACAGGTCTATGAAGCGGGCCTCAGATTGCTGTTGCAAAGTTGCGTTTGTCTGCTGCTGGGCTGCAAGGCTCTGTTGATGAGCTTGCTGCTGGGCTGCGAAGTTCTGTTGTTGAGCTGCAAGGCTCTTTTGCAAACCTGCATTTGTCTGCTGTTGATTGGCATTTGCTAGAGCCAGCTGCTTCAGTATCTCCTCCATGCTGGCTTAAAAAAAAACTGCCCGCATTCTCCACCAACTGTGAGGGGGTTAGCTCGGCAGCGGGTGTGTGTGACCCCCGAGATGGGCTCCCCACACAAAAACAGGCCCAGCAAACGGAGGTTGTGGTTTTCAAAATCAAAAAGGTGCGGTTTATTTTCTATTTACAGTGACAAAACACAGCAAAGCAAAAGAAACATAAACAAAATAAATCCTGGTCAACTTGACCTCTGACTAAACATACAGGTTTCCTAACTAACAACTGGGATCAGCCTAGTGCTGTCCTAGTCCCTAAGTCCCTGGTTTTAAATGTCCAAGCAAATAGCCACACAGGCTTTGTCTCACCGCACAGGGGTTCACTCTCCCTAGACAGTCCACACAGGTCTGGTTCCAGGCATGAGCTAACATCTAATGAAGCTGGGAGTTCTTATAGAGGCCTAAATGAGCTGACAAGCTTCAGCTGGTCTCATCAACTCCCTGTCTGCACGACGCCCCACACGCTCCCTAGAGGTATGAGTCATCCATGAGCCCACTAGCCTCAGCTGGGCTTATACAACTCTCCACCTAGTTGTATAAGTCGGCGTAAAGCCTGAATCTGGGCGAAATATATCTACCCCCCTGGATGCAACCAGGTGACTTTACCTTCCCGCTGTCACAATATATATTCATATTTTAATTATTGGATTTATGGTTCTAGTATTTATACATTACTGTAATTCATCATTTCAATTTATTTATCTTATAAAACCTGTATATTGGTATAAGTTAGCCATTGTGCACTACTCGTGTACCAATATATGTAACATTAGAAACAGCACAGCAGCACCCCCCCCCTTTTATTCAGCCATAAGCCATGTGCTTTAGTGGGGGAGGGGCAGCCAGCATCTATCAGTTACAATGGTGAAAGTTGGTGACTCTCTGTAAATAGCATGCAGGGGATACACCCTGAGAGATAATCTGATGTACAAGCAACAATATACTGTATGTGTGTAGTGTTTGAGATTTTTATGAAAAATAGAAATGGATAGATTGTGATTTTTGCCTTTATAGGGGACAAAGACACATGTCCCCATAAGTGTAAAAATATTTTAAGTAAAGAGTTTGGTTTTTGAGTTGAAAGTTCCCGCCGCATATCCAAGTGGCCAGGCATTGCTAGAAGGTAGACAATAGTAAGTCTCTGCAATGCCTTGTTATGGAAACTGATGCCACTGTGTGTGTGAACTTTAGGTAGAGAAAAGTGTTGAATAATGTTGTAACTTACATTTATTGAATGTGCTGTTTAGTGGCCAAAGGGTCTTAAAATGTTTTAGTGGTCATGTGGTGTCTCAGGTGTGTGGCTTTGTGGAGATGGCATGAGCCTTGTGGAGTGTAGGTGACTCAAGACACACATTTTTCAGTGGATTTTGATGATCATTTAGAAAAATCTCAATTGTGTAGTCTGTCTTTGTGGAGAAAAACATTTTTGATTTTCTTTTAAAGACATGCTGGTTTTGGCGGAAAATAAATAGATGCGTTAATGGCGCCATTCTTGGCTTTTGATTAGCCTTGCGGTTTGTCTGCCATTTTGAGGCACAGTTTTTCCTTAGCCTGTGGGTATCCTATAAGGGAAGGTACAGCCACCTTTCCTTTGGGTGTGATATCATGTGACCATGCTGTGGCATTCGTCAGCTATGTTGCTGGTGGAATTTCTCATTTTTTGATGTTTGGTGCGAATGTAGTGCGGTCTTTTCTGCGTTGGAACCTGGTGGAGACCATTTGTGTTTTTCTTTGTGTGGGGGAACCCATGTGGTGTTCAGTGTGATGTCCCATGCTGGTTTTGGCGGGAAAAATTGCATGCGTTAATGGCGCCATTGTTGTCCATGAGGTGTGCGGTGTTCATCCACCATTTTGTTGTCCTGGCTTGTCGGCTATCTTGAGAGATGTTTACAGTTTGAGATAGGAAGTTCCAGTTTAGCAAACATGGCCCCTGAATATGCTGTATTGGCATTTGTTGATTGGCGCAGTTTTGTCCTGTTTTATGCGTTTACAGTTTGACCTGTGCACTGCTGGGGAGAGTAGTGAGACACCGGGGTGACATACTGAGAGACTGGTTTTTGTTTAATGATGAATTCGCTGGTTTAATTTTTTGGGGATTTCTCTGTTTTCATTTAAGTGAATGTAAGCTATTGCAGGGTCAGCTGACTTTGCAGTATATGAGCGGCGTTTTTTTTGTATTGGATTTTGTTCTTAAGTAAAAACTCAATTTTACACTGAATTTTGATAGATTGTAAGACTAACAGAGTTTTTGTACAAAGATGTGTTTTTATGTTTAAATATTTGGGAGTTTCCCAGAAGGCAATTCATATGTTTTGGAACTTGTACTGTATAGCCATCTTTTGGCAGGAGTTTGTATTTTGAGTCCCAACTTATGGTTTGACTTCCAGGGAATGTGGGTCAGGGGGGATTCCCTCCCATTTGCAAAGGGGGGTTTATTCCATCATTTCCTTGACAAGGTTTTAAATGGTTGAAATATATATGATGTGTAGCCATGGATTTTTTTGAAGTCTTGATAGACAAGGCGATTAGGGCTAAGGCCTCCCCTCCCCCTCCCTCTTCCTGAACAATTGATATGTAAATAAACCAGTTTGTTTTTTTTGAGAGCTGAGCATAACCGGAAGTTTATTTTCAGCATTTTATATATCAGAGGGAAGTTGGTGAGAGGAGCTTGGGGTTGTCTGAAAGGTTGGGCAGTGAGATTTGTGTTTGGAAGGAAGATGGAAAGCATTTTGGCGTTTAAAAGTGTTTTTATATTTTGTTCCAGTTTTGTAAAGTTTTGTACTGTAATACAGTTTTGGGTAGAGAGCAAACGGGGGCATCACCATTATTGTATCATCTAGATGCAGGTAGAAAGAAGCCATAATATTGTTTTAAATAGTGGAGGATTTCATGATGCTTTGAAGGTTGTCTGACAAACACGTTTACAGGGCTGCCGATAATCGGTTGAAGAGCATGTAAACGTGAGGAGTAGATTCTAGCATACCGGGAGGCCGTGTAAAATAATCGGAATACGCCGGGTGCCAGTACTGTAAAAATGGTCACTAAGCAGTACTGCTCCGAAAACTAGTGCAAGGGTGTCCTGGACGCGGGACACTTCATGAGTGATTCGAATCGTCATGGGTAATGTGCCGTCCATGCGTTGGAGGAAAAAAATTAGGCTCCACACCAGTCAGACAACTGCACCGCACATGAGGTCTGGGTTTGGGGCTCCAGACATGAGACCCCTTAAAGGATGACAAATCTGGTCAGAGGGTACAGTGAGGTGTACTCCCTTTGGAAGGTACTTTTGCTGGAGGTACGAGACCTCAGAATAAAGGTACCTTGGATGTAGTTCAGCTGTGGCTTCAGAAATCTGCAATGATGAGTGTGTTGATGGAGGTGTAGTCTCATGCCCGTTTGTTTGAACTTTGTATGGCTGGTCCATGTAAGGTTCTCGAGCTGCTCTCATGTTTTTCCCATTGTATTTTTTTCTATTGCTGAAAGAGTGAAGGGAGAATTCTGGCTGTTTTTGTTTTTTCTCATTTGTGGTTTTGGAGACTATGAAGTATTTCCCCCACGTTTGTATCGGAATGTTTGTATGTAGTAACGTGAATATGTTCTAACTTACCGCGGCGATCCTTCGATGCGTCGCGGCTGTTGTATTTTTGTAGGAACGGGAAAAGTAAGGGTTACAGAGGGTTTTGTTTGAATCGGTTTTGAAAGAATGTCATTGACAATTTACCAATGTACAGGAATGTCATTATTGTTTTACCATTCTTTGCAGGTTAAATATGAAGAATAGAGTACTGATTTTGTTTATAAGTATTTTTCAGGTCCAAGGAGTTTGTACATAGAGAACAGGTGTATGTAGACAGCTGTACATATGGATAAATACAAGTCTAAGGAGGTAAAAGTATCACAGGCTATTTCATTGTTTCTTTTTTCCTGCACCACGCATTTCTTCCTTCAGTCTGTAATGAGGAAGAAAAGGGGGGAGAAGTGATAAATGTAAGAATGACAGTTTTTTTCAAACTAATAATAACTTCTGTAATTCTAACCAAGTTTGTGCCAAGACTGTCTCTCTTTGATAGAATTTGAATCGGCAAGCAGCAGTCTGGTGAAGTAGGTTTCCATCCCAGAGGCTAAGAACCTTTTGTCAATGGTTCCAGGTATTGTAAGCCACGCACAGGTTATGCAGTGACCACAGTCCCGATGTCTGGGTTATTGTCATATGAGGGTTGTTTGGAGGTCAATCAAAACCAGAGTCGTACTTTCCTCATTAGCTGTCACTTATATTCTCGGCTGATGGGGGAGGTGCGATCATTGTGACATGAACTTCAAAATGTCCACCACAGGGTTCACGAGTCCCTCCTGGACCCTGACTCAATAATCAGTTTACATTCTTTCCAACCAGGTGACTGGGTCTTTGTAAAGAAGCTTGAGGGATGAGACCACGCCAGCCACTGCAAGAAGCGGCTCAACCACACCAAAGAATGAGGAGTATCTTTGTTTATTTATATTTTTGTTGTTTTGTAAATTTTAGCAAGGGTAACGGTGAAAAGCATCCCAAGTTATTATGTAAAGTGTATGTCCTGACTAGCTCAGAAAGCGAACAGGACCGATGGTCTGTTCTGAGTCTTCACCGAGTTTTAGTCCCCAGCGATGACAGAGGTACATGCCATTTATGATGTTATTATGGGTATGAGGAGTTTTGACAAACTAGTGAAGACTCCAAACAGACACTTGTCAATGGAATTTAATGATGCATTTTTAGAGGGTAAAATTGGTTAGTTTTAATGGCTCTGCCTCTTGTCGGTTTGGGTATCTAGGCAGCCCACAAGTGTGTTTGAACTTTAGTTTGGTGTTTCTGTGGATCTGCAGCTTATAAAGGTAATTCCCCCAAAGCAAGAGGTTCATGCGTGATGGTGAAGCTGTCCCAGCACCTTATCTCTTGGCCGATCGCGAGGATCTGATGGCGTGAGAAACTAAGAATGGCAGGGACAGCTAGAAGGGATTTGTTCACCAACCCCGACCAGTTCTGGGCATGGGGTCCTGCATGTATAAGGTGGGGGGGGGCTTGAGCTTGGGATACGATTGAACAATTCTCATCCGTTAAGGATAGGGTTCTTCATGTAACTGTTGAAGCCAGAGCTGTAGCTAAGTGAAGGCTGGGAGTCCTTTTTAAGGGTCTGGGAATCTTTGGGGATCTAATTTTTATTTTACAGCGGATCGTGGTTAAAGGAAGTGGGAATATATATACTCATGTCGTTTTTATTTCTATTCTTTCTATGTCATGACGAGGTGCTCCTGTTGCCTGATTTGACGCGTGACCAGAGTTTGCTTGATGAGACGCCCCGAAGCCGGACCCACATACAAGACACAGAGGATCACAGACGGATCGGCGATTACTACAGCTCACCATGTCGTGTCCTCCTTTATAAGTCATGCCCCTGAAGAGTAGAGTCTACATGTCAAGCCGTGTTTTCCTTTTTATGGACTAAGGACTGATTCATTTCCAGGTGTAAGAAGCAGATCAACTTTTATCGATGGACACATGGGGTGCATATGACAAAAAAGGGAGGACTGTTGTGGAGATTTTTATGGAGATGTATTTAATATGTATTGTCATAGTGTCACCCAGTGTTAGTACTTCTGCAACCCGCTCTAAAAGAGCTGATTGGGGTAGTCTGAGGCTGGTTGAATCCCGTCTGATAGGGGAAAACGTCTTGAGGTTGGAGTGTGATGTTTGCAGGGTGCAGATATGTCCGCCAACGGGGGCCCTCTGTGCATTAGCACGGACGATCGTTAAGGAGGGGATATACTCGCTCTGCAACGACATCATTGGTTATAGGCGGATGCGCGCTCTTGTCTCTGCTGTGTCTGATCAACATTGGTTGGGATTCGTAGTGCGCGTCTGCAGATAGCCTCCCTCCCCCATTCAATAATAGTATAATCTTAATATGCGTTATTCTATGGAATAGCGCAGAATAAGAATTCCTATCAACGGTAACTTTAGCCATCATACGTTATTGTATTCATTGTATGTATTATTGTATTGAATCCTTTAAGCTATATTTCTTGAGTGGGATTCATGTACGGCATTTCCTGTTGGAAGGGATGTCCTTGTATTGCCATTTTCCTGTGTGGAAGGGACATCCTGTGATGTCCCCGCCCATGGGGGAGGGGATTGGTTGCTGCAGCCAATCACCTCCTGTCTGAAATCTTTGGAAGCTAATAAAAGTCTTTGAGTAGGCGTCGGCTAGGGACTCTGCTCTGAGATGACTTGACTATAAGGCCTGTGTTGGTGCTTTCCTTGAATGAATGATGGAATGAACGGTGAGTGGAATTTAGCAACTTAGCAAGCATAAAGATAGCATTATTGCAAATAGATGAAATCTGAACTGTGCTTAGGTAGCACAGGAATTATAGGCTGTGTGCTCTGCAAACAGCCTAGAAATTCCACAACATACCCTAAAGGGAATAAAAAGGTTTGGCTTCAAATTGTTAGTGCATTTAAATCTGCTAGTACATCTAACACACCACTCCCCCCCAGACTGACAATTCTGCTGTCCAGAGGTGCCCCCTGTGTTCATTCATCCAAAGCAGGGGCACTGTAATACAGGAGGTGTGTTACTGGCCAGAATAAAGGGGGAAAAAGCCTAAGAAAAGAAAACGAATGCAACCACCACATATAAGGATTGGTAAGCTGCAATATATTACAATTTTCACTGGGGCGTTTTGACATGCAATTTAATATGTCAAATTGCACGTCAAATAGGCGGCAATTGCCGTCAATGGCACCGTCCTAATCGGTGTGGTGCCGCTTCTGCGGCGCTGCACAGATTTCAAAAGTCGTTTGATCACTTCCAGGATCTTCATGATAAAAATGCTGCAGGGCTTAGAGCCTTCGTCAAATCCATTATTGAAATCAACGAGAAACCTGCATTGCATCAGAGGGGGCGGGGTCACGCGTTCACGTCACTGGGTAACCCCGGAGATTCCCCTTGCATCTCTGGCCCCGCCCTTAGCTATATAAGAGCTGGCAGGCTGGCAGGGCGCCATTCGTCGGGTGCCTCCGGTGGAGGCAGGATCGTGTGCGTCGTATCCTTGCTGGAGATCATCGCTGGAGATCGAGAATGGATTACAACGCTGGAGATCGAGAATGAATTACATCGCTGGAATCTTTTTTTTAATTTATTTTTTAATAAATAATTCCAAGCCGTCTCCTGTCGTTTTTAACATTTTGACACTTTTTTTTGTGAAATGGTAGGGATACAATATACCCCTTACCAATTCCCATGGGGGGGGTTGGATCTAGCATCCAGATTCCAATAAGCCCCCCGCCAGCAGACCCCCACAACCACCGGGCAAGGGTTGTGGGGATGAGGCCCTTGTCCCCATCAGCATGTGGCCTGGTACGGTTCTGGAGGGGGGGCGCTCTCTCGCCCCCCTCTTTTCCTGCGGCATGCCAGGTTGCGTGTTTGGATCAAGGTCTGGTATGGATTTTGGGGGGAACCCCACGCCATTTTTTTTTATTTGGCGCAGGGTTCCCCTTAATATCCATACCAGACCTGAAGGGCCTGGTAATTGAATTTTGGGGGACTCCCACGCATTTTTTTTTCAATGACTTTCAATGACTTTTATCTGTATTGCCAGGACCCGACAATTCATTATAGCCGCGAGTAGTTTTAAATTACTTTTTTTTTTTCCTTTAGAAATATCATTTTGTGCAGAGACGGTTATAAACACTGGAAACATGTGCTACTTTACAGGCATACTATAGACACCCCCCAGGAAGGAACTTTAAAGGAATATACTTTTATTGTTTCACTTTAAGCATTATTAAAATCACTGCTCCAGAAAAAACTTCAGTTTTTAAAACTTGTTTTTGCATTGATACATGTCCCCTGGGGCAGGACCCGGTTCCCCAAACACTTTTTATGACAATAACTTGCATATTAACCTTTAAAATTAGCACTTTTGATTTTTTATGTTCGTGTCCCATAAACTTTAACGGAGTTCGCACGTTCGAGCAAAATATTTGCCTGTTCGCATGTTCTGCTGCGAACCGAACCGGGGGGTGTTCAGCTCATCCCTAGTGTTGACAAATTTCCTTATGTTTGGAGGTGACGCCTTTTCAAAATAGGGTATACAGAGTACCATTTTGATAGCCCTATGGGAGTTAGGGTTTTAGTTAGAGATATGTGAACCAAAAGGGAGCTATAAATAAGAGCCTCTTCATCAATGTCCTCTAATTCTATGCACACCGATTAGGCACTATACCATCATTCAAAATCTATGTAGCGAGCGTGGGAAGTGCGTTAGAAATAGTTGACTGAATGCTACATGTGTGGACTTTTTACATGAATTGTCCCTGGTTAATATTGGTTTTTA
Organism: Rana muscosa; assembly: GCA_029206835.1. Taxonomy (NCBI): domain Eukaryota; kingdom Metazoa; phylum Chordata; class Amphibia; order Anura; family Ranidae; genus Rana; species Rana muscosa. Next base: position 966,376,157 of record CM055117.1, on the reverse strand, counting down.
GAGGTACACCTCTGGTTTCCAGCTTTTTGTTTTTAATGAACTCTTAACATTCTTATTCATGTACTGTATACGAGTACATGGATATACTGTATGTGAGCATATATATAGGTCTTCATTGTAACCCCTAAAGGGTGGGTTTCTTAGACCTCCAGAGATTTTTAACTAATTGCTCTGGGTATGGATGGAATCGATTTTAATACTTTTATATATGTTTTTTTATTGGATGATTTTTTTAACTTCTAGTTATGTAACTATGTATTGATTATGATTATGTCCCACAGATATAATCCAATTTAATTATTGAATAATTTATAAATGTGGGTCTTTTTACTATGGGGAATGTGTAGTTCCTTTTGAGAATATTTTGTTTGCATATTGGAGTCCCTTGCTAGTGATATTCACCTGCACTTTTGCAGGTGTTGGCAGTCCCTGGCAGTCCTAGTGGCATCCTTGGAGACATTCCCTTCACATCGCATCTTCGGCCAACCTCCCAAAGACACGCTTCCGGAGCGCGCTGAGAGTTGGTATGCGGGCCAGGAGAGGTGGTGTGTGTTCCAGCAGCCCCTCGTGAGCCTGGAGAGCTCTGAGCATGAGTGGTTTGGTGCGTCAGACATCCTTGGCTGATCCATTCACTTTACTACATTAAGTGCAGAATTATTATCAAAGGCAAGTAGTGATTATGGAAAGAATTAATGAGAAAGAGACATATATACTGTATGTATAAGAGTACTAATGGTTTGATCGTCGTGGTCAAATGACAGATCGTCTCCTTTGTAATGTAGCCATAGGACTTTATGTGGGGTGGTAAATAGGTCAGCTGTGGGGTGGAGTGAAATATGGGCCCGCCAAGACATGCTAGTGAAGGGGAGGGTCTCTGCAATATGTGAACATATAAATGGTGGAACTGCAGCAGGTTGGGTCAGCTTTGAAGTAGGGGCTTGTTCCCAGAAATACGTCAGATTTCCTTGTCAAAATATTTTATTGATTGGATCAACAAGTAAATACAAGCAGTTGTAATAAATAATACAACAGTAAACAAACCATGTTTAACAGGTAGAATTTTAAGGTCCACTAAGTAGCTACTGTTAGGTAGGTTATTTGACAATTACAGAAAAGAAAAGTAAATTAGTTAATATAACTAAGAATAATTAACTACAATTGAAATAATGCTACCATATAGAGTATTAGCTTGGACCAGAGCTGTTAAAATGTGTTAAATAGAATAATACTTCATTACTGTTCAGTAAAAGAATAAAAAATAGAGCCAAAGAGAAAAAAATATATATAAAAGAAAAGAACACACAGAAAAAGGGAGACACAACAAAAGGAAGAATAGAATAGTGAGGAGATTAGAGAAGAAAGTGCAGGAGTCCACTGGATTAGCTCAGATCGCATGGGTTCCTGTTTGAGGGTGTAAAAAGCATTATAATATTCACAACAGAACGTAGGGTAGCACCAAGGCTCTGAAAGTTTGGGTTTGGGATTGCAAATCACTTTTACCTGAGTAGGATTGTCAGCTACCATGGCATGAGAATTGTGTTATCACAGAGTTGTGATAAGTGGTATTTGATCCAAGTATTCCAAGTTTTTTTGAAAGCTGGAATTTGATCTCTTTCTATTGCTAGCATTTTGGCATGAGACATGAAAACGTTTAGTCTGGATTCAGTCTCGGGTACCTCTAGGTCGGGGGTCCTCCACGCCTTTGCGATTGTTTGCTTAGCCACCGTGAGGAGTTGGTTAAGGAGTTTAAATTATCTATAAGTAATACAGTCCGGTTTTAGATTGAGCAAGGCTGTGGCTGGGTCAGGTTGCACATTGAGATTAAACATTCTGGAGGCAACTCCAAATATTTTCTTCCAATATATCTGTGCCAATGGGCAGGACCACCATATGTGCAAGTGGGTGCCCGGGTCAAGGCAGCCTCAAAAGCATTGCGCCGTTTGGTTTGGCGTAAATTTGGCCAACCTGGAAGGGACGAGGTACCAACGAGTTAAAACCTTATAGTTGGTTTCTACTGCCAGGATATTTGGAGAGGAAGATTTTGTTGCGGACCAAATTTAAGACCAATCAGCCATATAAAATGTTCTATCCAGGTCCTCCTCCCATTTACGGGCATATGGGGGTTTATCAAGACCAGGGTAAGTTGAAATTTGGGAGTATAAAGAAGATATCATACCTCTTGAGTGGGGATCCTTCAGACAGGCTGATTCAAAGTGTGTGGTATGTGGCGGGGAGGTAGTAGTACTTAGTAATGGTGCCTAGAAATTTTTGATCTAGAGATATCTAAAGAGTTCGGAATTTGGTAAATTATAGGTGTCGCAAAGGGTAGGAAATGTGAGGAAGGATGTAGAAGATATTAGGTCACTAAGCCGTGTAATGTTCAGAGAGGTCCAAGCCTTGAATGTTTTGGGAAAGACCCATGCTGGGTAGAACAAGGGTTTTTTGGAGAATGATAATAAAGGGTTGTGGGGAGATTGTAGTTGGTGTTTGAATTTGAGTTTGTCCCATAAAGATAGAAAATATTTGGTGATGGGGTTACGCAAGGTTTTGCGTTCCTTGGGGAGGAGCCATAACAAATTGGAGATATAAAGTGTGTCACATTCTGCGGCTTCTATTATAACCCATAAGGGTATTTCATGAGTAGCATGATATTTAGAAAGGCTGGCAATGTGTGCAGCTCTATAATAATTTGCAAAGTTCTGAAAACAAAGACCTCCTCTGAGTTTTGGTAAATGTAACGTGTGAAGTGAAATACGGGGTTTAGTAGAGCCCCACACAAAGGTTGTTGTCCTTTTTTGAAGTAGTCTAAGGTAATAAGATGGGATTGAGATTGGCAAAACTCTAAATAAGTAAAGTAGTTTTGGGAGAATTGTCATTCTGATTGCATTCATTTTGCCAATCCATGAGATCGGGAGATGTGTCCATTGCTGTATAAGTTTTGTAATTTGTTTTAGAATTGGGGGGTAATTTACTGTGAAAAGGTCGGAATAGGAGGCTGTTAGGTGAATTCCTAAGTAGGGAATTGACATCTCAGCCCAAATGAATGGGAGTGAATGTTTAACCGAATCTAATTCTACTTTGGAGAGGGATATATCAAGGGCTCTGGATTTTTTAGGATTTGTTAAAAGGCCTGAAATCATCCCAAATTTGTTGAGGATGGGAAGGAGGTTGGGTCCTGAAACTTGTGGGGAGGACAAAAATAGTAATATGTAATCTGCAAATAAACATAATTTGTGTTGATATCCAGCAGTTTCTATACCTGTGATTGTCGGGTCAGAACGTATTCATTGGGCTAATGGTTCCACTAAAAGGGCGAAATAAAAGGGGGGAAAGCGGGCATCCCTGGCGAGTTCCTCTTTCTATATTAAATGGACTAGATTTGTAACCTGTATATTTGACGTATGCAATTGGTTTGTTATAGAGTGCCTTAATCCAGGTCAAAAAGTGGAGACCAAAACCCCATTTTTGTAATGTATAGCATAGGTAAGGCCATGATACAGAATCAAAAGCCTTTTTTAAATCAAGAGATAGAAAACAGGAGGGTATATGCCGAGCTTTAGCTATTTGTGCTAGTAATACTGCCCGCTTGGCGTGTTGGCATGAAACCCACTTAATCTTTGTGGATGAGTTTCCCTATTATAGTGTTTAATCTGTTGGCTAAGATTTTAGCTAGAATTTTGATATCTATATTTAAAAGTGAGATTGGGCGGTAATTTGTACATAAAGTGTCATCAGAGGAAAATTTGGGGATCATGCAAACATGGCTGTTAATGTTTCTTGCCTAAAGGACTTTCCTTCCAGCAGTACTTTAAAGGCTTCAGCTAAGATCGGTGATAAAGTTTCTGCAAAGGTTCTATAATATAAAGCGGAGTATCCATCCGGACCCGGTCTTTTATTTAGCTTTAGGTCTTTGATGACATTGGTGACATCCTCTGGTGTAATTTTTTCTTCTAAGACATTCTTTTGGTTAAGGGAGAGTTCTGGTAGATTAATGTGAGAGAAGAAAGTGTCTGCTAATTTTGGATCGAAGGTAGTGGGTGAAGTATATAGCGAGGTTAAGTGGGAATGAAATCTCTGGACTATTTTGATAGGGTTACTTGTGAAAAAATCTTTTGCCAATTTTAAACAAATTGGTTTAAATGGTTTGATTAAAGAGTTAAGCGTGCGTGCTAGGTAGGTTCCCGATTTATTGGAATTCATAAAATAATTATGTTTTGAACGTTTATAAAAATTTTCAACTGCTTCGGTCAAAAATAAGTCATATGCGACACAAGATTTGTCTAAGCGAGATTTTGGTAGTGGTGATGGATTGTCTTGGTGGGATAAAAAGGCGGCATTAAACTCAGATTCCAGTTTGCGAGCAAGGGTTTTCCGTTCACGTTTAAATATGGCTGATTGTTTCTATATTACATTACGTATTACTGGCTTGTGTGCTTCCCAAAGTGTTAGGGTATTAATATTGGGGCTGGTATTGAGTAATATGTAATCTTTTATGGCTTGTTCAATGGTTTGACGGTAAGATAGGTGCTTGAGCAAAATAAATATCACACCCACAAAAAGGGATGTGTATGTGTTCACCACTTATTCTGTCCAATCCAGACAAATAAAAGAGATCCTGAGAAAACATTGGGGTGTTCTACAAAATGATAAAATATTGGGACCTGCATTACCCGAACGGTCCAACGTGATTTTTAGGGGGGCCCGATCCATTCAAGGTCAGATTGCCCCTAACATCATTGACCCTCCCAAAAGGGTGACCTTCTTTCAGGAATGCAAGGGATATTTCCCTTGCCGCAAGTGTAACGTTTGTCTACTAGTGATGTCGCGAACATAAAATTTTCCGTTCGCGAACGGCGAACGCGAACTGCCGCAAATGTTCGCGAACGGGCGAACCCGGCGAACCGCCATAGACTTCAATAGGCAGGCAAATTTTAAAACCCACAGGGACTCTTTCTGGCCACAATAGTGATGGAAAAGTTGTTTCAAGGGGACTAACACCTGGACTGTGGCATGCCGGAGGGGGATCCATGGCAAAACTCCCATGGAAAATTACGTAGTTGACGCAGAGTCGGGTTTTAATCCATAAAGGGCATAAATCACCTAACATTCCTAATGTGTTTGGAATAACGTGCTTTAAAACATCAGGTATGATGTTGTATCGATCAGGTAGTGTAAGGGTTACGCCCGCTTCACAGTGACAGACCAAACTCGGACAGACCAAACTCCCCGTTTAACGCACCGCAAACAACTGCAAACAGTCCATTTGCACAACCGCAAGGCTTTAATGATCACCTTAGATGATCACAAAGAAAATTTATGTTTTTTCTATGCAAAATTATCAAGCCGATCGCTTTTGGTCTGTTCACAATGAAGCAACGACCTTACCATCTGGGGTGTGCCAACAACGCCATTGCCAACACACTCATAGAGGTGGTCGCTTCATTGTGATACGCAAGCCCCTTCACCACAACAAGGTAATGATCACGAAGGGGAATTGACACAGGTATGTGTTTTTTTGTTTGTTTTTTTTGCAGCCACAGTGCAGCACCAGAGGCCAGAAAAATTAGGCATGTACACATGCCTGTAGAATTAGGTATTGTTGCAGCCGCTGCTGTAGCAGCGGCCAGAAAAAATTATGTTTTTCAGGCAGAAAGTGCCCTAAAACATTGCGGCTTGTGGACCATTTTTAGCCCAAGGCAGCTCATCTCATCAGGCCCTTTTTAGTCAAATGTATCGCCCACTGTCAGTCCCTTCGGGATCCATGCCTCATTCATCTTAATAAAGGTGAGGTAATCTAGACTTTTTTGACCTAGGCGACTTCTCTTCTCAGTGACAATACCTCCTGCTGCACTGAAGGTCCTTTCTGAAAGGACACTTGAAGCGGGGCAAGCCAGAAGTTCTATCGCAAATTGAGATAGCTCAGGCCACAGGTCAAGCCTGCACACCCAGTAGTCAAGGGGTTCATCGCTCCTCAGAGTGTCGATATCTGCAGTTAAGGCGAGGTAGTCTGCTACCTGTCGGTCGAGTCGTTCTCTGAGGGTGGACCCCGAAGGGCTGTGGCGATGCGTAGGACTTAAAAAGCTCCGCATGTCCTCCATCAACAATACATCTGTAAAGCGTCCTGTCCTTGCCGGCATGGTCGTGGTAGGAGGAGGATTACTTTCACCTCTTCCCCTGTTAGATTCCCGTTGTGCTGTGACATCACCCTTATACGCTGTGTAAAGCATACTTTTTAATTTACTTTGGAACTGCTGCATCCTTTCCGTCTTCCTGTAATTCGGTAACATTTCTGGCACTTTCTGCTTATACCGGGGGTCTAGTAGCGTGGCCACCCAATACAGGTCGTTCTCCTTCAGCCTTTTTATACGAGGGTCCCTCAACAGGCACGACAGCATGAAAGACCCCATTTGCACAAGGTTGGATGCCGAGCTACTCATGTCCTGTTCCTCGTCCTCACTGATCTCACTGAAGGTCTGTTCTTCCCCCCAGCCACGTACAACACCACGGGTACCAGATAGGTGACAACGAGCACCCTGGGATGCCTGCTGTGGTTGGTCTTCCTCCTCCTCCTCAAAGCCACATTCCTCCTCTGACTCCTCTTCCTCAGACTCCTCTTCCAGCGTTGCCGCAGGTCCAGCAAGCGATGCTGATAAGGCTGTTTCTGGTGGTGGTGATGGTGACCACAACTCTTCCTCTTCCTCTTCACGCTCATCTACGGCCTGATCCAGCACTCTTCGCAGGGCACGCTCCAGGAAGAAAACAAATGGGATGATGTCGCTGATGGTGCCTTCAGTGCGACTGACTAGGTTTGTCACCTCCTCAAAAGGACGCATGAGCCTACAGGCATTGCGCATGAGCGTCCAGTAACGTGGCAAAAAAATTCCCAGCTGCGCAGAGGCTGTCCTAGCACCCCGGTCATACAAATACTCGTTGACGGCTTTTTCTTGTTGGAGCAGGCGGTCGAACATTAGGAGTGTTGAATTCCAACGTGTCGGGCTGTCGCAAATCAAGCGCCTCACTGGCATGTTGTTTCGCCGCTGGATATCTGAAAAGTGCGCCATGGCTGTGTAGGAACGCCTGAAATGGCCACACACCTTCCTGGCCTGCTTGAGGACATCCTGTAAGTCTGGGTACTTATGCACAAAGCGTTGTACAATCAGATTTAACACATGTGCCATGCACGACACATGTGTCAACTTGCCCAAATTCAATGCCGCCAACAAATTGCTTCCGTTGTCACACACCACTTTGCCGATCTCCAGTTGGTGCGGAGTCAGCCACTGATCCACCTGTGCGTTCAGGGCGGACAGGAGTGCTGGTCCGGTGTGACTCTCTGCTTTCAGGCAAGTCAACCCCAAGACAGCGTGACACTGTCGTATCCGGGATGTGGAATAGCCCCTGGGGAGCTGGGGGGGTGCTGTTGATGTGGAGCAAGACGCAGCAGCAGAAGAGGACTCAGCCGAGGAGGTTATCGAAGAGGATGGAGTAGGAGGAGTAGAGGAGGTGACAGCAGGCCTGCCTGCAAGTCGTGGTGGTGTCACCACCAACTCCTCTGCAGAGCCACGCATTACATGCTTGGCAGCCGTCAGCAGGTTTACCCAATGAGCAGTGTAGGTGATATACCTGCCCTGACCGTGCTTTGCAGACCAGGTATCAGTGGTCAGATGGACCCTTGCCCCAACACTGTGTGCCAGACATGCCATGACTTCCTTTTGCACAATAGAGTACAGGTTGGGGATTGCCTTTTGTGAAAAGAAATTTCGGCCGGGTACCTTCCACTGCGGTGTCCCAATAGCTACAAATTTTTTGAAGGCCTCAGACTCCACCAGCTTGTATGGTAAAAGCTGGCGGGCTAAGAGTTCCGACAAGCCAGCTGTCAGACGCCGGGCAAGGGGGTGACTCTGTGACATTGGCTTCTTACGCTCAAACATGTCCTTGACAGACACCTGACTGTGGGCAGATGAGCAGGAACTGCTCAAGGCGAGAGACGTAGTGTCAGATGGTTGAGAGGGGGCAAGGAGGACAGCAGTGGTTGACGTGGCTGAAGATGCTGGACCAGGAGGAGGATGGTGGCTTTGAGCTTGTGTGCTGCTTGTACTCGTCATCATGTGTTGATCCCATAGGCGTTTGTGATGTGAGATCATGTGTCTTCGCAAAGCAGTTGTACCTAGGTGGGTGTTGGATTTCCCACGACTCAGTTTCTTTTGGCACAGGTTGCAAATGGCATCGCTGTTATCAGAGGCAGACACACAAAAAAAATGCCACACTGCTGAGCTTTGCAATGGCGGCATTCTGGTGGTGGCAACAGCATGCGTTGATTGGCGTGCTGTCTGGCTGACCCCGGGTGCCGATACATGCTGTCTGACTGTGCCACTAGCTCCTTGCGACGACCTACCCCTCCTTCCAACTCGTCTCCTCCTCCTCTCTGTCTCCCCATCTGAACTTTCCCCCTGTTCTTCTTCTCTTCGAGCGGGCACCCACGTGACATCCACATCGTCATCATCAACCGCTTCACTTGTATCTGACAACTCAGCAAAGGAAGCAGCAGCGGGTACAACATCATCATCATCACACCGTACATCCATGTGTGTAATGCTGCCTGACTGAGACATATCCCTTTTATCTACATCCTCTGGCAATAATGTTTGCGCATCACTCATTTCTTCCAACTCATGTGTAAATAACTCCTCTGACAGATCAAGTGAAGCAACTGTGGTGCTAGTGTTGGTGGTGGCGGCAGGCGGGCAAGTGGGAACTTGAGAGGTGCCCAAAGCTGAGCTGGAGAAGGATGGTGCGTCAAGGTTAGTGATGAGCCGAACACCCCCGGGTTCGGTTCGCACCAGAACCCGCGAACGGACCGAAAGTTCGTACGAACATTAGAACCCTATTAAATACAATGGATGCGAACGTTCGAATTCTAAAGTGCTAATTATAACAACTATTATGCATGTTATTGTCCTAAAAAGGGTTTGGGAACCCGGGTTCTGCACCAGGGGACATGTATCAATGCAAAAAGAAGTTTTAAAAACGGTCGTTTTTCGGGAGCAGTCATTTTAATGATGCATAAAGTGAAAAAAAAAAAGTCAAATATTCCTTTAAATATCGTACCTGGGGGGTGTCTAAAGTATGCCTGTGAAGTGCCACGTGTTTCCCGTGTTTAGAACTGTCCCTGCACAAAATGACACTTCTAAAGGAAAAAAAAGCCATTTAAAACTGCTTGCGGCTTTAATGTAATGTCTGGTCCCGGTAATATGGATGAAAATCTTTAAGAAAAATGGCATAGCTACCCCATGACCCCCCCCCTACCCCAGCCCATTACCAGCCCCTTTGGGTCTTGTATGGATATTAAGGGGAACCCCGCACATAAAATAAAAAAGGCCCTATATACTCTGAACAGCCGTATACAGGCGGTGCATACAAGACAGGGGACTGTAGGTTTGTTCTTATGTAGAATGTGTTTGTCATTTTGAACAGGTACATTGTTGAAGTGTAGCTCCAGCCCAAAAATCTATTTTTAAACTTTTTGGAAAACATAGGTAAGGGTTATCACCCCTGTAACATTTGTTTTGCTGTCTGTGCCCCTGTTCAGAACATTTCACCTCACTTTCCGTCCCAATGACAACTGTTTTTGAAATGTGGTGTTTTTCTTGAAACAAGGATTGCTGATAAAGCATCAGTACAGAGGAGACACCTTTCTCCCATATTTATTCTTACAGGAGAGAATTTTCCTTCCTAGTGGTAGATTTCCTCTCACTTCCTGTTGTCTTCTTGCGTTTGCAAGTAGGAGTCGTTTGTAAGTTGGATGTTTGAAAGTAGGGACCTGCCGTATATACTCTGCAGAAATAGGCCCCTTAGTTGTTGGTGTTGGCACAACACTGTAAGCACTCACAGTTACTCTTGGTTGGTGCTGGAACGCCCTGCTGTCAACTATTATATCAGGAATTTTAATTACATATAATTGTTGAACAGTGGTAGTAAAAATTGGGCCTTTGATGGTGGTGCTGGTGCCACAACACTGTAAGCCCTGACAGTTACTCTTGGTGGGTGCAGCAATGGGCCCTGCTTGAATTATTAGATCAAGAATTGTAATTGCATGCCCCTGTTGAACAGGGGCTGAAAAATTGGGCCTTTCGTGGTGGTGGTGGTGGTGTTGCCACAACACTGTAAGCCCTCAGAGTTACTCTTGGTGGGTGCAGGAATGGGCCCTGCTGTGAATTATTAGATCAAGAATTGTAATTACATGCCCCTTTTGAACAGGGGCTGAAAAATTGGGCCTTTCGTGGTGGTGGTGGTGGTGGCGTTGCCACAACACTGTAAGCCCTCAGAGTTACTCTTGGTGGGTGCAGCAATGGGCCCTGCTGTGAATTATTAGATCAAGAATTGTAATTGCATGCCCCTGTTGAACAGGGGCTGAAAAATTGGGCCTTAGGCACTGGTGGCACAACACTACAACCCCTCACAGATACTGTACTTGGAGCACAGCAATGAGCCCTGTTGCAAAGTATTGCTTCAAAAATTGTAATGACACGCCCCTGTTAAACAGGGGCTGAAAAATTGGGCCTTAGGCACTGGTGGCACAACACTACAACCCCTCACAGATACTGTACTTGGAGCACAGCAATGAGCCCTGTTGCAAAGTATTGCTTCAAAAATTGTAATGACACGCCCCTGTTAAACAGGGGCTGAAAAATTGGGCCTTAGGCACTGGTGGCACAACACTACAACCCCTCACAGATACTGTACTTGGAGCACAGCAATGAGCCCTGTTGCAAAGTATTGCTTCAAAAATTGTAATGACACGCCCCTTTTAAACAGGGGCTGAAAAATTGGGCCTTAGGCACTGGTGCCACAACACTCCAACCCCTCACAGATACTGTACTTGGAGCACAGCAATGAGCCCTATGGCAAATTATTGCTAAAAAAATTGTAATTACACGCCCCTGTAAAACAGGGGCTGAAAAATTGGGCCTTAGCCACTGGTGGCGGCACCCATAAACAAAAATGATCTTCCAAGCTATCATCATCAATCGTATCATTGAGGACTCGGAGGAGGAGGATAGCCAGTCAACATAACAGCACAGGCACTCAGCATCAGCATCAGTCTTGAAGGGATGTGACATGTTAAAATCAATTAGTCTGTTATATCAGCATCAGGTGTGTGGTAGCTGGTGGTGATCCAAGACTGGTTCATCTTGATGAAAGTCAGTCGATCAACCGAGTCGGTGGACAGGCGCACCCTGTGATCCGTGACAAATCCTCCAGCAGCACTGAATGTGCGTTCCGAAAGAACGCTGGATGCAGGACAGGCCAGTAGCTCAATTGCATACTGTGCAAGCTCTGGCCAGTGATCCATCCTCAAGACCCAGTAAGCCAGAGGATTTTCGGTGGGGAAGGTGTCCAAGTCTGACCTTGCCCCTAGATATTCCTGCACCATGTTTATCAGACGCTGGCGATGGTTGCTGGAACCGATCATACTTTGGGGCTGCGGACTAAAGAATTGTCTGAACGCATCGGTCAGACGGCCACCTTCCCCACCGCTCCTTCTTTGACTGGCCGAAGCCTCAGCAACTCGTTGTCCAGGACCAGGAGTTTGTAACCTCCCAGTCTCTGGGAACGCGTTGCACAGACCTTTCTGCAAGGCCTCCCGGAGTTGTCTCATCCTCTGCTCCCTCTGCGAAGGTAACATAAGGTCCGCAACCTTACCCTTGTACCGTGGATCAAGGAGAGTGGCCAGCCAGTAATGGTCCCTCTCCTTGATCCGAAGAATACGAGGATCCTTCCGCAGACTTTGCAGGATCAGGGAGGCCATGCAGCGTAGGTTTGCTGAGGCATTCGCTCCGGAGTCCTCTGGGTCACTAAGGATGACATGATCCGCAGCCACCTCCTCCCAGCCACGTACAAGTCCACTGGTTTCTTGGGACTGTAAATCATCCCTAAAAGACTGCTGCTGATGATGCTGAGTGCCAGCCTCCACCTCCATGCTGACACAATCCTCCTCCTCCTCCTCCTCCTCTTCCTGTGCGATGGGTGGGACAGAAGGAACACTGTCTGGGTAAAGGGGGCCTTGAGAGGCAAGGAAGTCCTCCTCTTCCTGCCTCTGTTCTGCCTCAAGTGCCCTGTCCATTATTCCACGCAGCGTGTGCTCCAACAGGTGGACAAGAGGTACAGTGTCACTGATGCATGCACTGTCACTGCTCACCATCCTCGTGGCCTCCTCAAATGGTGCCAGGACAGTGCATGCATCCCTGATCATGCCCCACTGGCGTGGAGAAAAAAAACCAAGCTCCCCTGACCCTGTCCTGGTGCCGTAGTCGCACAGGTACTCATTGATGGCCCTCTGCTGCGTGTGCAGCCGCTGCAGCATGGCCAACGTTGAGTTCCACCTGGTGGGCATGTCACATATAAGGCGGTTCTTGGGCAGGTTCAACTCCTTTTGCAGCTCAGCCAGGCGAGCACTGGCATTATAAGATCTGCGGAAATGCACACAGACTTTCCTGGCCTGCCTCAGGACATCCTGTAAGCCCGGGTACCTGCCCAAGAACCGCTGCACCACCAGGTTAAGGACGTGAGCCACACAGGGCACATGGGTCAGTTGTCCCTGTCGGAGGGCGGAGAGGAGGTTGGTGCCATTGTCGCAAACCACCATTCCTGGCTTAAGCTGGCGTGGCGTCAACCACCTCTCGGCCTGGCCCTGCAGAGCAGACAGGACCTCTGCCCCAGTGTGGCTTCTGTCCCCCAAACACACCAGCGCAAGCACGGCATGGCATCTTTTTGCCTGCGTACTTGCGTAGCCCCGTGAACGGCTACGGAGCACCGCTGGTTCATAGGACAAACCACAGGAAGAGGCCATGGAGGAAGAAGAAGAGGAGGGGGTGGAGGAGAGAGGTGTGTCACAACCAGTAGTAGCATTTTGGAGGCGTGGCGGTGGAACAACCTCCAACACTACTGCACCTTGTCCTGCATCCTTCCCAGCTGCCAAAAGAGTGACCCAATGGGCCGTGAAAGAAAGGTAACGTCCCTGTCCATGCCTGCTGGACCATGAGTCAGCGGTAATATGCACCTTACCGCTGACCGCCCTGTCCAGCGAGGCCAAGACATTGCCTTCCACATGCCGGTAGAGAGCCGGAATAGCCTTCCGTGAGAAAAAGTGGCGTTTGGGAACCTGCCACTGAGGAACCGCACATTGCACAAACTCACGGAAGGGGGCCGAGTCTACCAACTGAAAAGGCAGCAGTTGAAGCGCTAGCAATTTAGCCAAGCTAGCATTCAACCGCTGGGCATGTGGATGGCTGGGAGTGAACTTCTTTCGACGGTCCAGCAGCTGGGGCAGGGAAATTTGCCTGCTAGAATCGGACGTCGGTGTACTGCTAGCAGAGTGGCCGCAAATACTTGGCTGTGACACACCTAATTCTACACCTTCATTCCTCTCAGTGCATGTTTCAGAGAGGACTGAAGTTATAGTGGGGTTGGAGATCCCAGCTGATGCGGTGCAAGGAGAGGTCCGCTTTGTTCTTTGGTGTGGGTCTTTGAGGTAGGCTTGCCAACGAGCTGCATGGCAGGTCAACATATGTCTGGTCAGGCATGTGGTACCCAAGCGGCTGATGTTTTGGCCACGCGATATACGCTTGAGACATATGTTGCAAACAGCAGCTGTGCGATCTGATGCACTAGCCTCAAAAAAGGCCCACACCAAGGAACTTTTTGAATGACGGGCAGAGGCAGCGCCCTGCACAGGCGGAGCTCTGCGGTGTGATTCCGTCGGTGTACTGCCCTTACGCTGGCCACCAAAGGGCATCCTGCCTCGTTGGAGATGTGCCTCCTCCTCATCCTCCTCCTCCTCCTCTCTCCTATTAGGCACCCACGTGGAGTCAGTGACCTCATCATCCCCTCCCTCCTCATCACTGGAGCCAATCTGGCAGTATGCTGCAGCTGCTGGAACATGACTGCCAGATTGGTGTCCTTCTTGAGCATCCCCTCTGTCTGCTCTCACGCTACTGCCTTCCTGTAGCTGGGTTTCATCATCAGACCCTTCGAAACGCTGGGCATCCTCCTGGAGCATGTACCCAACACTGTGCTCAAACAGTTCGGGGGACTCCTCAGGAGGAGGACATGGTGGGTCTAGGGAAGGAGTGACTGATGATGAGTCTGACATTGATACCAGGGAAGAGGACGCTTTGGCAGCTGCTTTGCCAGTACCCTGAGCCTGGGTGAGAGAGGATGAGGAGGAGGAGGAGGGCTTGGTCATCCACTCTACCAAGTCTTCGGCATGATGTGGCTCAACATGTCCAGCTGCCGAAAAGAAGGACAAGCGTGTCCCATGGCCATGTGCTGATGACAATGCACCGCGTCCACGACCAGCACTGTTGCCCCCAGACACAGAGCCTGCTTGCCCTCTTTTATTGCCTCCTGACTGTCTGCCTCTCCTTGTTTGCCTTCCAGACATTCTAATAGATGGCCTGCAGGGAGATGGGAAAAAAGCAATAAGGGCTACCTTCAGGTGTCCTTCTCTGTCCCTTTACTTAAGGATTTCTAAATATGGTTGAGGATGATTGCTTTTGCACAGAATAGCACAACGACAATTTCCCTGACTGTCCAAAAAACAAGGATTTCAAAGATGGTTGATGAGGAATGCTTTAGCACACTATAGCACAAGGAGAATTCCCCTCACTTTCCTTCTTTGTCCCTAGAAACAAGGACTCGCACAGTGAAAGAAACTGACACTCTCCCTACCTAGAGTTTTCTGTCCCTAGAAAAAATGTTTTTTTAAAGCACACTGTAGCACAAGGAGAATTCCCCTCACTTTCCTTCTTTGTCCCTAGAAACAAGGACTCGCACAGTGAAAGAAACTGACACTCTCCCTACCTAGAGTTTTCTGTCCCTAGAAAAAATGTTTTTTTAAAGCACACTATAGCACAAGGAGAATTCCCCTCACGTTCCTTCTTTGTCCCTAGAAACAAGGACTCGCACAGTGAAAGAAACTGACACTCTCCCTACCTAGAGTTTTCTGTCCCTAGAAAAAATGTTTTTTTAAAGCACACTATAGCACAAGGAGAATTCCCCTCACTTTCCTTCTTTGTCCCTAGAAACAAGGACTCGCACAGTGAAAGAAACTGACACTCTCCCTACCTAGAGTTTTCTGTCCCTAGAAAAAATGTTTTTTTAAAGCACACTATAGCACAAGGAGAATTCCCCTCACTTTCCTTCTTTGTCCCTAGAAACAAGGACTCGCACAGTGAAAGAAACTGACACTCTCCCTACCTAGAGTTTTCTGTCCCTAGAAAAAATGTTTTTTTAACGCACACTATAGCACAAGGAGAATTCCCCTCACTTTCCTTCTTTGCCCCTAGAAACAAGGACTCGCACAGTGAAAGAAACTGACACTCTCCCTACCTAGAGTTTTCTGTCCCTAGAAAAAATGTTTTTTTAAAGCACACTATAGCACAAGGAGAATTCCCCTCACTTTCCTTCTTTGCCCCTAGAAACAAGGACTCGCACAGTGAAAGAAACTGACACTCTCCCTACCTAGAGTTTTCTGTCCCTAGAAAAAATGTTTTTTTAAAGCACACTATAGCACAAGGAGAATGCCCCTCACTTTCCTTCTTTGTCCCTAGAAACAAGGACTCGCACAGTGAAAGAAACTGACACTCTCCCTACCTAGAGTTTTCTGTCCCTAGAAAAAATGTTTTTTTAAAGCACACTATAGCACAAGGAGAATTCCCCTCACTTTCCTTCTTTGTCCCTAGAAACAAGGACTCGCACAGTGAAAGAAACTGACACTCTCCCTACCTAGAGTTTTCTGTCCCTAGAAAAAATGTTTTTTTAAAGCACACTATAGCACAAGGAGAATTCCCCTCACTTTCCTTCTTTGTCCCTAGAAACAAGGACTCGCACAGTGAAAGAAACTGACACTCTCCCTACCTAGAGTTTTCTGTCCCTAGAAAAAATGTTTTTTTAAAGCACACTATAGCACAAGGAGAATTCCCCTCACTTTCCTTCTTTGTCCCTAGAAACAAGGACTCGCACAGTGAAAGAAACTGACACTCTCCCTACCTAGAGTTTTCTGTCCCTAGAAAAAATGTTTTTTTAAAGCACACTATAGCACAAGGAGAATTCCCCTCACTTTCCTTCTTTGTCCCTAGAAACAAGGACTCGCACAGTGAAAGAAACTGACACTCTCCCTACCTAGAGTTTTCTGTCCCTAGAAAAAATGTTTTTTTAAAGCACACTATAGCACAAGGAGAATTCCCCTCACTTTCCTTCTTTGTCCCTAGAAACAAGGACTCGCACAGTGAAAGAAACTGACACTCTCCCTACCTAGAGTTTTCTGTCCCTAGAAAAAATGTTTTTTTAAAGCACACTATAGCACAAGGAGAATTCCCCTCACTTTCCTTCTTTGTCCCTAGAAACAAGGACTCGCACAGTGAAAGAAACTGACACTCTCCCTACCTAGAGTTTTCTGTCCCTAGAAAAAATGTTTTTTTAAAGCACACTATAGCACAAGGAGAATTCCCCTCACTTTCCTTCTTTGTCCCTAGAAACAAGGACTCGCACAGTGAAAGAAACTGACACTCTCCCTACCTAGAGTTTTCTGTCCCTAAAAATTTTTTTTTTTAAAGCACACTATAGCACAAGGAGAATTCCCCTCACTTTCCTTCTTTGTCCCTAGAAACAAGGACTCGCACAGTGAAAGAAACTGACACTCTCCCTACCTAGAGTTTTCTGTCCCTAGAAAAAATGTTTTTTTAAAGCACACTATAGCACAAGGAGAATTCCCCTCACTTTCCTTCTTTGTCCCTAGAAACAAGGACTCGCACAGTGAAAGAAACTGACACTCTCCCTACCTAGAGTTTTCTGTCCCTAGAAAAAATGTTTTTTTAAAGCACACTATAGCACAAGGAGAATTCCCCTCACTTTCCTTCTTTGTCCCTAGAAACAAGGACTCGCACAGTGAAAGAAACTGACACTCTCCCTACCTAGAGTTTTCTGTCCCTAGAAAAAATGTTTTTTTAAAGCACACTATAGCACAAGGAGAATTCCCCTCACTTTCCTTCTTTGTCCCTAGAAACAAGGACTCGCACAGTGAAAGAAACTGACACTCTCCCTACCTAGAGTTTTCTGTCCCTAGAAAAAATGTTTTTTTAAAGCACACTATAGCACAAGGAGAATTCCCCTCACTTTCCTTCTTTGTCCCTAGAAACAAGGACTCGCACAGTGAAAGAAACTGACACTCTCCCTACCTAGAGTTTTCTGTCCCTAGAAAAAATGTTTTTTAAAAGCACACTATAGCACAAGGAGAATTCCCCTCACTTTCCTTCTTTGTCCGTAGAAACAAGGACTCGCACAGTGAAAGAAACTGACACTCTCCCTACCTAGAGTTTTCTGTCCCTAGAAAAAATGTTTTTTTAAAGCACACTATAGCACAAGGAGAATTCCCCTCACTTTCCTTCTTTGTCCCTAGAAACAAGGACTCGCACAGTGAAAGAAACTGACACTCTCCCTACCTAGAGTTTTCTGTCCCTAGAAAAAATGTTTTTTTAAAGCACACTATAGCACAAGGAGAATTCCCCTCACTTTCCTTCTTTGTCCCTAGAAACAAGGACTCGCACAGTGAAAGAAACTGACACTCTCCCTACCTAGAGTTTTCTGTCCCTAGAAAAAAATGTTTTTTTAAAGCACACTATAGCACAAGGAGAATTCCCCTCACGTTCCTTCTTTGTCCCTAGAAACAAGGACTCGCACAGTGAAAGAAACTGACACTCTCCCTACCTAGAGTTTTCTGTCCCTAGAAAAAATGTTTTTTTAAAGCACACTATAGCACAAGGAGAATTCCCCTCACTTTCCTTCTTTGTCCCTAGAAACAAGGACTCGCACAGTGAAAGAAACTGACACTCTCCCTACCTAGAGTTTTCTATCCCTAGAAAAAATGTTTTTTTAAAGCACACTATAGCACAAGGAGAATTCCCCTCACTTTCCTTCTTTGTCCCTAGAAACAAGGACTCGCACAGTGAAAGAAACTGACACTCTCCCTACCTAGAGTTTTCTGTCCCTAGAAAAAATGTTTTTTTAAAGCACACTATAGCACAAGGAGAATTCCCCTCACTTTCCTTCTTTGTCCCTAGAAACAAGGACTCGCACAGTGAAAGAAACTGACACTCTCCCTACCTAGAGTTTTCTGTCCCTAGAAAAAATGTTTTTTTAAAGCACACTATAGCACAAGGAGAATTCCCCTCACTTTCCTTCTTTGTCCCTAGAAACAAGGACTCGCACATGAAAGAAACTGACACTCTCCCTACCTAGAGTTTTCAGTCCCTAGAAAAAATGTTTTTTTAAAGCACACTATAGCACAAGGAGAATTCCCCTCACTTTCCTTCTTTGTCCCTAGAAACAAGGACTCGCACAGTGAAAGAAACTGACACTCTCCCTACCTAGAGTTTTCTGTCCCTAGAAAAAATGTTTTTTTAAAGCACACTATAGCACAAGGAGAATTCCCCTCACTTTCCTTCTTTGTCCCTAGAAACAAGGACTCGCACAGTGAAAGAAACTGACACTCTCCCTACCTAGAGTTTTCTGTCCCTAGAAAAAATGTTTTTTTAAAGCACACTATAGCACAAGGAGAATTCCCCTCACTTTCCTTCTTTGTCCCTAGAAACAAGGACTCGCACAGTGAAAGAAACTGACACTCTCCCTACCTAGAGTTTTCTGTCCCTAGAAAAAATGTTTTTTTAAAGCACACTATAGCACAAGGAGAATTCCCCTCACTTTCCTTCTTTGTCCCTAGAAACAAGGACTCGCACAGTGAAAGAAACTGACACTCTCCCTACCTAGAGTTTTCTGTCCCTAGAAAAAATGTTTTTTTAAAGCACACTATAGCACAAGGAGAATTCCCCTCACTTTCCTTCTTTGTCCCTAGAAACAAGGACTCGCACAGTGAAAGAAACTGACACTCTCCCTACCTAGAGTTTTCTGTCCCTAGAAAAAATGTTTTTTTAAAGCACACTATAGCACAAGGAGAATTCCCCTCACTTTCCTTCTTTGTCCCTAGAAACAAGGACTCGCACAGTGAAAGAAACTGACACTCTCCCTACCTAGAGTTTTCTGTCCCTAGAAAAAATGTTTTTTTAAAGCACACTATAGCACAAGGAGAATTCCCCTCACTTTCCTTCTTTGTCCCTAGAAACAAGGACTCGCACAGTGAAAGAAACTGACACTCTCCCTACCTAGAGTTTTCTGTCCCTAGAAAAAATGTTTTTTTAAAGCACACTATAGCACAAGGAGAATTCCCCTCACTTTCCTTCTTTGTCCCTAGAAACAAGGACTCGCACAGTGAAAGAAACTGACACTCTCCCTACCTAGAGTTTTCTGTCCCTAGAAAAAATGTTTTTTTAAAGCACACTATAGCACAAGGAGAATTCCCCTCACTTTCCTTCTTTGTCCCTAGAAACAAGGACTCGCACAGTGAAAGAAACTGACACTCTCCCTACCTAGAGTTTTCTGTCCCTAGAAAAAATGTTTTTTTAAAGCACACTATAGCACAAGGAGAATTCCCCTCACTTTCCTTCTTTGTCCCTAGAAACAAGGACTCGCACAGTGAAAGAAACTGACACTCTCCCTACCTAGAGTTTTCTGTCCCTAGAAAAAATGTTTTTTTAAAGCACACTATAGCACAAGGAGAATTCCCCTCACTTTCCTTCTTTGTCCCTAGAAACAAGGACTCGCACAGTGAAAGAAACTGACACTCTCCCTACCTAGAGTTTTCTGTCCCTAGAAAAAATGTTTTTTTTAAAGCACACTATAGCACAAGGAGAATTCCCCTCACTTTCCTTCTTTGTCCCTAGAAACAAGGACTCGCACAGTGAAAGAAACTGACACTCTCCCTACCTAGAGTTTTCTGTCCCTAGAAAAAATGTTTTTTTTAAAGCACACTATAGCACAAGGAGAATTCCCCTCACTTTCCTTCTTTGTCCCTAGAAACAAGGATTCGCACAGTAAAACACACTGACACTCTCCCTACCTATCCTTCTCTTTCCCTAAACTAAAGGAATCCAGGTTAAGCAAGAAAGAAATAAATGTCACTGTCCCTGCCTATGCTTGTCTTTCCCTGCTCCGGAACACACTACACTAGGCCGCCGTGCTGGCGGCCTTTTATAGTGTGGGGCGTGTACTAAACACCCTCAGCAATAATTGGCCACAGGCATCCTGCCTGTGGCCAATCATTGCTCTCCTCGCTGCCGGCGCTGTGATTGGCCAAGCATGCGGGGTCACAGTGCATGCTTGGCCAATCACAGCGCCTGGATGACACTGCGATGGCGTAGTGCATTGTGGGCCGTTCGCGTCACTCGAATTTGGCGCGAACGGCCCAAATCGTTCGATCTTCGTCGAACGATCGAACAGCCGATGTTCGAGTCGAACGCATGTTCGACTCGAACACGAAGCTCATCCCTAGTCAAGGTTCCGAGCGGAAGCTGTAGAAGATTGGCTGTCCTGTGTTAGCCAGTCAACTATGTCCTCAGAACTTTTCGAGTTCAGGGTACGTGGCCCCTGAACACTGGGCATTATTCTTGGGCCAAAGGGAATCACAGCACCACGACCACGACAGCCCCTGCGGGGTGGCCTGCCTCTGCCTGTCATTTTTTTTAGATTAGTTTAGTTGTACTATGCGTGCAAGCTACTGTGACACCAGATATGAGTGGCACTGTGCACTGGCAGAAGTTGGCACAGTAGACACTGTAGGTCTGACACACACGCTGGCAGGCAACTGACTGCTCATCTACTGCAGTCAAAACTGTTGTGGTTTTTTTTTATGTAAGCTACTGTGCCGGGGAAAAAAAACAAGCAGACTGGTGTTTTACCAGCCCTAAAAAGGGCTTTTTGGGGTGCTGTCAGGACGCTGTGCTTACAGCAGAGATCAGATGAGTCTTTCAGGAGTGGAGTGAACACTGAATACACTGGCCTAGCCTAGCTTTCCCTATAAAATCAGCAGCAGCTAAACTGTCCCTCCTCTGGCTAACACTTCAGCTTAAGTACAGACTGAATCTAAAATAGATGCTGTCCAGGAAAAAACAAAAAAGCAGACTGGTGTTTTACCAGCCCTAAAAAGGGCTTTTTGGGGTGCTGTCAGGACGCTGTGCTTACAGCAGAGATCAGATGAGTCTTTCAGGAGTGGAGTGAACACTGAATACACTTGCCTATAGCTTTCCCTATAAAATCAGCAGCAGCTAAACTGTCCCTCCTCTGGCTAACACTGCAGCTTAAGTACAGACTGAATCTAAAATAGATGCTGTCCAGGAAAAAACAAAAAAGCAGACTGGTGTTTTACCAGCCCTAAAAAGGGCTTTTTGGGGTGCTGTCAGGACGCTGTGCTTACAGCACAGATCAGATGAGTCTTTCAGGAGTGGAGTGAACACTGAATACACTGGCCTAGCCTAGCTTTCCCTATAAAATCAGCAGCAGCTAAACTGTCCCTCCTCTGGCTAACACTGTAGCTTAAGTTCAGAATGAATCTAAAATAGATGCTGTCCAGAAGAAAAAAAACAAGCAGACTGGTGTTTTACCAGCCCTAAAAAGGGCTTTTTGGGGTGCTGTCAGGACGCTGTGCTTACAGCAGAGATCAGATAAGTCTTTCAGGAGTGGAGTGAACACTGAATACACTTGCCTATAGCTTTCCCTATAAAATCAGCAGCAGCTAAACTGTCCCTCCTCTGGCTAACACTGTAGCTTAAGTACAGACTGAATCTAAAATAGATGCTGTCCAGGAAAAAACAAAAAAGCAGACTGGTGTTTTACCAGCCCTAAAAAGGGCTTTTTGGGGTGCTGTCAGGACGCTGTGCTTACAGCACAGATCAGATGAGTCTTTCAGGAGTGGAGTGAACACTGAATACACTGGCCTAGCCTAGCTTTCCCTATAAAATCAGCAGCAGCTAAACTGTCCCTCCTCTGGCTAACACTGTAGCTTAAGTTCAGACTGAATCTAAAATAGATGCTGTCCAGGAAAAAACAAAAAAGGAGACTGGTGTTTTACCAGTCCTAAAAAGGGCTTTTTGGGGTGCTGTCAGGACGCTGTGCTTACAGCAGAGATCAGATGAGTCTTTCAGGAGTGGAGTGAACACTGAATACACTGGCCTAGCCTAGCTTTCCCTATAAAATCAGCAGCAGCTAAACTGTCCCTCCTCTGGCTAACACTGTAGCTTAAGTTCAGACTGAATCTAAAATAGATGCTGTCCAGAAAAAAAAAAACAAGCAGACTGGTGTTTTACCAGCCCTAAAAAGGGCTTTTTGGGGTGCTGTCAGGACGCTGTGCTTACAGCAGAGATCAGATGAGTCTTTCAGGAGTGGAGTGAACACTGAATACACTTGCCTATAGCTTTCCCTATAAAATCAGCAGCAGCTAAACTGTCCCTCCTCTGGCTAACACTGCAGCTTAAGTACAGACTGAATCTAAAATAGATGCTGTCCAGGAAAAAACAAAAAAGCAGACTGGTGTTTTACCAGCCCTAAAAAGGGCTTTTTGGGGTGCTGTCAGGACGCTGTGCTTACAGCAGAGATCAGATGAGTCTTTCAGGAGTGGAGTGAACACTGAATACACTTGCCTATAGCTTTCCCTATAAAATCAGCAGCAGCTAAACTGTCCCTCCTCTGGCTAACACTGTAGCTTAAGTACAGACTGAATCTAAAATAGATGCTGCCCAGGAAAAAACAAAAAAGCAGACTGGTGTTTTACCAGCCCTAAAAAGGGCTTTTTGGGGTGCTGTCAGGATGCTGTGCTTACAGCACAGATCAGATGAGTCTTTCAGGAGTGGAGTGAACACTGAATACACTGGCCTAGCCTAGCTTTCCCTATAAAATCAGCAGCAGCTAAACTGTCCCTCCTCTGGCTAACACTGTAGCTTAAGTTCAGACTGAATCTAAAATAGATGCTGTCCAGAAAAAAAAAACAAGCAGACTGGTGTTTTACCAGCCCTAAAAAGGGCTTTTTGGGGTGCTGTCAGGACGCTGTGCTTACAGCAGAGATCAGATGAGTCTTTCAGGAGTGGAGTGAACACTGAATACACTTGCCTATAGCTTTCCCTATAAAATCAGCAGCAGCTAAACTGTCCCTCCTCTGGCTAACACTGCAGCTTAAGTACAGACTGCATCTAAAATAGATGCTGTCCAGGAAAAAACAAAAAAGCAGACTGGTGTTTTACCAGCCCTAAAAAGGGCTTTTTGGGGTGCTGTCAGGACGCTGTGCTTACAGCAGAGATCAGATGAGTCTTTCAGGAGTGGAGTGAACACTGAATACACTTGCCTATAGCTTTCCCTATAAAATCAGCAGCAGCTAAACTGTCCCTCCTCTGGCTAACACTGCAGCTTAAGTACAGACTGAATCTAAAATAGATGCTGTCCAGGAAAAAACAAAAAAGCAGACTGGTGTTTTACCAGCCCTAAAAAGGGCTTTTTGGGGTGCTGTCAGGACGCTGTGCTTACAGCACAGATCAGATGAGTCTTTCAGGAGTGGAGTGAACACTGAATACACTGGCCTAGCCTAGCTTTCCCTATAAAATCAGCAGCAGCTAAACTGTCCCTCCTCTGGCTAACACTGTAGCTTAAGTTCAGACTGAATCTAAAATAGATGCTGTCCAGAAAAAAAAACAAGCAGACTGGTGTTTTACCAGCCCTAAAAAGGGTTTTTTGGGGTGCTGTCAGGACGCTGTGCTTACAGCAGAGATCAGATGAGTCTTTCAGGAGTGGAGTGAACACTGAATACACTTGCCTATAGCTTTCCCTATAAAATCAGCAGCAGCTAAACTGTCCCTCCTCTGGCTAACACTGTAGCTTAAGTACAGACTGAATCTAAAATAGATGCTGTCCAGGAAAAAACAAAAAAGCAGACTGGTGTTTTACCAGCCCTAAAAAGGGCTTTTTGGGGTGCTGTCAGGACGCTGTGCTTACAGCAGAGATCAGATGAGTCTTTCAGGAGTGGAGTGAACACTGAATACACTGGCCTAGCCTAGCTTTCCCTATAAAATCAGCAGCAGCTAAACTGTCCCTCCTCTGGCTAACACTGTAGCTTAAGTTCAGACTGAATCTAAAATAGATGCTGTCCAGGAAAAAACAAAAAAGGAGACTGGTGTTTTACCAGTCCTAAAAAGGGCTTTTTGGGGTGCTGTCAGGACGCTGTGCTTACAGCAGAGATCAGATGAGTCTTTCAGGAGTGGAGTGAACACTGAATACACTGGCCTAGCCTAGCTTTCCCTATAAAATCAGCAGCAGCTAAACTGTCCCTCCTCTGGCTAACACTGTAGCTTAAGTTCAGACTGAATCTAAAATAGATGCTGTCCAGAAAAAAAAAAACAAGCAGACTGGTGTTTTACCAGCCCTAAAAAGGGCTTTTTGGGGTGCTGTCAGGACGCTGTGCTTACAGCAGAGATCAGATGAGTCTTTCAGGAGTGGAGTGAACACTGAATACACTTGCCTATAGCTTTCCCTATAAAATCAGCAGCAGCTAAACTGTCCCTCCTCTGGCTAACACTGCAGCTTAAGTACAGACTGAATCTAAAATAGATGCTGTCCAGGAAAAAACAAAAAAGCAGACTGGTGTTTTACCAGCCCTAAAAAGGGCTTTTTGGGGTGCTGTCAGGACGCTGTGCTTACAGCAGAGATCAGATGAGTCTTTCAGGAGTGGAGTGAACACTGAATACACTTGCCTATAGCTTTCCCTATAAAATCAGCAGCAGCTAAACTGTCCCTCCTCTGGCTAACACTGTAGCTTAAGTACAGACTGAATCTAAAATAGATGCTGTCCAGGAAAAAACAAAAAAGCAGACTGGTGTTTTACCAGCCCTAAAAAGGGCTTTTTGGGGTGCTGTCAGGATGCTGTGCTTACAGCACAGATCAGATGAGTCTTTCAGGAGTGGAGTGAACACTGAATACACTGGCCTAGCCTAGCTTTCCCTATAAAATCAGCAGCAGCTAAACTGTCCCTCCTCTGGCTAACACTGTAGCTTAAGTTCAGACTGAATCTAAAATAGATGCTGTCCAGAAAAAACAAACAAGCAGACTGGTGTTTTACCAGCCCTAAAAAGGGCTTTTTGGGGTGCTGTCAGGACGCTGTGCTTACAGCAGAGATCAGATGAGTCTTTCAGGAGTGGAGTGAACACTGAATACACTTGCCTATAGCTTTCCCTATAAAATCAGCAGCAGCTAAACTGTCCCTCCTCTGGCTAACACTGCAGCTTAAGTACAGACTGCATCTAAAATAGATGCTGTCCAGGAAAAAACAAAAAAGCAGACTGGTGTTTTACCAGCCCTAAAAAGGGCTTTTTGGGGTGCTGTCAGGACGCTGTGCTTACAGCAGAGATCAGATGAGTCTTTCAGGAGTGGAGTGAACACTGAATACACTGGCATAGTCTAGCTTTCCCTATAAAATCAGCAGCAGCTAAACTGTCCCTCCTCTGGCTAACACTGTAGCTTAAGTTCAGACTGAATCTAAAATAGATGCTGTCCAGAAAAAAAAACAAGCAGACTGGTGTTTTACCAGCCCTAAAAAGGGTTTTTTGGGGTGCTGTCAGGACGCTGTGCTTACAGCAGAGATCAGATGAGTCTTTCAGGAGTGGAGTGAACACTGAATACACTTGCCTATAGCTTTCCCTATAAAATCAGCAGCAGCTAAACTGTCCCTCCTCTGGCTAACACTGTAGCTTAAGTACAGACTGAATCTAAAATAGATGCTGTCCAGGAAAAAACAAAAAAGCAGACTGGTGTTTTACCAGCCCTAAAAAGGGCTTTTTGGGGTGCTGTCAGGACGCTGTGCTTACAGCACAGATCAGATGAGTCTTTCAGGAGTGGAGTGAACACTGAATACACTGGCCTAGCCTAGCTTTCCCTATAAAATCAGCAGCAGCTAAACTGTCCCTCCTCTGGCTAACACTGTAGCTTAAGTTCAGACTGAATCTAAAATAGATGCTGTCCAGAAAAAAAAACAAGCAGACTGGTGTTTTACCAGCCCTAAAAAGGGTTTTTTGGGGTGCTGTCAGGACGCTGTGCTTACAGCAGAGATCAGATGAGTCTTTCAGGAGTGGAGTGAACACTGAATACACTTGCCTATAGCTTTCCCTATAAAATCAGCAGCAGCTAAACTGTCCCTCCTCTGGCTAACACTGTAGCTTAAGTACAGACTGAATCTAAAATAGATGCTGTCCAGGAAAAAACAAAAAAGCAGACTGGTGTTTTACCAGCCCTAAAAAGGGCTTTTTGGGGTGCTGTCAGGACGCTGTGCTTACAGCAGAGATCAGATGAGTCTTTCAGGAGTGGAGTGAACACTGAATACACTGGCCTAGCCTAGCTTTCCCTATAAAATCAGCAGCAGCTAAACTGTCCCTTCTCTGGCTAACACTGTAGCTTAAGTTCAGACTGAATCTAAAATAGATGCTGTCCAGAAAAAAAAAAACAAGCAGACTGGTGTTTTACCAGCCCTAAAAAGGGCTTTTTGGGGTGCTGTCAGGACGCTGTGCTTACAGCAGAGATCAGATGAGTCTTTCAGGAGTGGAGTGAACACTGAATACACTGGCCTAGCCTAGCTTTCCCTATAAAATCAGCAGCAGCTAAACTGTCCCTCCTCTGGCTAACACTGTAGCTTAAGTTCAGACTGAATCTAAAATAGATGCTGTCCAGGAAAAAACAAAAAAGCAGACTGGTGTTTTACCAGCCCTAAAAAGGGCTTTTTGGGGTGCTGTCAGGACGCTGTGCTTACAGCAGAGATCAGATGAGTCTTTCAGGAGTGGAGTGAACACTGAATACACTTGCCTATAGCTTTCCCTATAAAATCAGCAGCAGCTAAACTGTCCCTCCTCTGGCTAACACTGCAGCTTAAGTACAGACTGCATCTAAAATAGATGCTGTCCAGGAAAAAACAAAAAAGCAGACTGGTGTTTTACCAGCCCTAAAAAGGGCTTTTTGGGGTGCTGTCAGGACGCTGTGCTTACAGCAGAGATCAGATGAGTCTTTCAGGAGTGGAGTGAACACTGAATACACTTGCCTATAGCTTTCCCTATAAAATCAGCTGCAGCTAAACTGTCCCTCCTCTGGCTAACACTGCAGCTTAAGTACAGACTGAATCTAAAATAGATGCTGTCCAGGAAAAAAAAAAAGCAGACTGGTGTTTTACCAGCCCTAAAAAGGGCTTTTTGGGGTGCTGTCAGGACGCTGTGCTTACAGCAGAGATCAGATGAGTCTTTCAGGAGTGGAGTGAACACTGAATACACTGGCCTAGCCTAGCTTTCCCTATAAAATCAGCAGCAGATAAACTGTCCCTCCTCTGGCTAACACTGCAGCTTAAGTTCAGACTGAATCTAAAATAGATGCTGTCCAGGAAAAAAAAACAAGCAGACTGGTGTTTTACCAGCCCTAAAAAGGGCTTTTTGGGGTGCTGTCAGGACGCTGTGCTTACAGCAGAGATCAGATGAGTCTTTCAGGAGTGGAGTGAACACTGAATACACTGGCCTAGCCTAGCTTTCCCTATAAAATCAGCAGCAGCTAAACTGTCCCTCCTCTGGCTAACACTGTAGCTTAAGTTCAGACTGAATCTAAAATAGATGCTGTCCAGAAAAAAAAACAAGCAGACTGGTGTTTTACCAGCCCTAAAAAGGGCTTTTTGGGGTGCTGTCAGGACACTGTGCTTACAGCAGAGATCAGATGAGTCTTTCAGGAGTGGAGTGAACACTGAATACACTTGCCTAGCCTAGCTTTCCCTATAAAATAAGCAGCAGCTAAACTGTCCCTCCTCTCGCTAAGACTGCAGCTTGAGAATGAATCTAAAATGGATGCTGTCCAGGAGGTGGGAGGGTCTGGGAGGGAGGGTATGCTGCTGATTGGCTGGAATGTGTCTGCTGACTGTGAGGTACAGGGTCAAAGTTTGCTCAATGATAATGAATAGGGGGCGGACCGAACATCGCATATGTTCGCCGGCCGCGGCGAACGCGAACAAGCTATGTTCGCCGGCGAATAGTTCTGTACATCTCTATTGTCTACACAACACCCATGGTAGACGGAAAAGTGAGAGGTTTCAATCTATGGTTACTTTGAAGATATACCAGATGAAGCGCTTCACTACATGTGCTACACAATTCATTGTGTATCTTTTGACTTGCACCTGTAAAAAACAGTATATTGGTCGCACTATTAGGACTTTTTCGATTCGGGTCAACGAACACATCAATAATATCAAGCTGGGGAAAACTAATCACAGTGTCCCTCGACACTATCTTCAATACCATAAACGTGATCCTATGGGAACACAATTTTTGGTAATTGACCAATTTGTTCCACACTGGAGGGGTGAGTCCCGCATACGGGGTGTGTCCCGTTTGGAAACGTTTTGGATCCATGAACTCCGTACATACTAACCCTTTTGTATGAACGTTGAGTGGGATATAAATTCGTTCATCAATACGGCTTGACAGTTCCCCTCCCTACACCCTTATGCGGATCATCCCTCCTTAGCGGACATCCCTATGTTGTCTTCATTTCTCTTTAGTTGTGTGTGATTCCTTCAATTTCAGGTGGAATTTTATTCCATATACTTTGGGGTTCATGTGTATCTAGGTTATCAGTTAGAGATTATGCTGTTTTGCGGTACTGCCCCTTTTTGTGGCTTGTCCGTTTAACAGAGATTTTTAATTAGTTAGATTTGTTTTCATGGGGAGTATGCAAACCTTTTTTGATATTGCCCCATATATTTTATTTTCTTTGAGTCGTCCATAAGATGGCACTTTGGTTTGTCACCTATAACTTTGAAGTTTAAATCATCTTATGTCATAGAGCACATATTGGTTTGATGTAGTCCCATTTTGTTCCACAAGATGGCACTGTATCTAGTATTCGATGTGTTCCATTTAGATTCATTTGGCATTCTTTTGCATTAGGCGATGTGAGTTATCCGGTCGCATACATGGGTGAGAACCTTTGGTGTGCGCCTGGATATATCACATGACAAGCTTAGAGGCTTGACCCTCAATGGATTGCAGCTTACGATGCGGATGTTGGCCTGGTCTCGCGTGATGTAGATCCGCATCGGATATGGCCGCTCACCTAGTCTGCGGTGCGCTCCAACTGGTGCGGTTCACGTGGCGGTCGTCACGCTTGCGTCGCTGTGTCGTGTGACTCGCAGTGGGTTGTGGATTCGTTCCCGACGCGGCTGCTAGTTCAGGCCGCGGTGCGTTCCATCTCGTGCGATTCACATGACGGCTGCGACATTGGCGCCGCTACGTCACGTGATTTATGTAGTGTTCCGGGGTCATACCGAGGAAAGGAACAGACATTTAGATGAGTATATTTTGCGTTTACCACATTTGAGGGGGCTCGTATATTATATATATGCAACTATAATCTCATTGGCCATATAAGTTGGTTTATTATGGATACGATAGACACGCCCCTTATATCTTCCTTTTACCCATCCATTGGTTGGTTTATTACAATCTAAACCGATGGGTGGATGGCGGATAGGTTGTTGGATTCACCAACCTGACCAATGGGGGAATAGTGTTGTAGTGTGTGGGTGTACATCATTGTCCATTTCCACTGCCCCTATTTTTGGCGGGCTTTTTTATTCATGTTTTATTGGCTAAGGGAATATTACTTCCGGGGTCAAATAAGCTGTGACAGCGGACCTGGGAGGAGTTTTTTTGCCTATGCCATTGTTCTATTGGCTCTTACTTGGAGGCTGCGAGTCTGATTGGGTGGCCAATCCGCTCTCCTCCAATCATAGACCCACAAGGCGGCAACTCACCTGATTGGTGGTTTCCTCCTTTAGTCTGGAGTGTTTTATGTATAAATATGTGTGCAATATGGGGGAGCAGGTTGATGCCCCAGTAGAAGTCTTTTTTGGACGAAACGCGTAGGGCTTGGTACGCCGCTCCCCATATTGCTTTGTTTTTTATTTTAAATGTGATCACCTTTTATGTTAACTCTTTGTGGTTTTATTCCAATAAAACCTTATACTACTTTTTTGACCTGCACTATTGGAGTCTTGTCTCCTTTTTTTTCTCCTGTATGGGATTCGGAGAGAGCTTATCTGAAGTTGTTCCACACTTTCCAGCTACCCCTGTTTGGGGTCTTTGGTCGTTGAACTTTTTCTACAAGAAATAGGGTGTTACCCTAGGAGTCCAGGTTCGGTTCCATCCATCCGGGATATCGGTCCTAGGTTTGGATCTGAGGATTGTCGAGTTTCAACGGTCAAGATTCCAACACCATAGGAGTCACCAGACAAGCCGAATGGTCCTGAGGTTGGATTTCCCATGCTTACATGATCTGCAACCACGGGTAGGCAGATCCACAGACTCTGGTAATCTACTTTCTTTTGTCAGAAGATGTTGTTTCTTTGATGACCCACAGTCCACATGTCCTCTCACTCACTTTGCCTTCACTGGTTATTTTGATGGACACTTTATATATATGTTTTTTTTAACGATTATATATGTTGATGTAAATGGACTTTTTAGTGAACACATACACATCCCTTTTTGTGGGTGTGATATTTATTTAGTTTTCACTATATGTAGAGAGATATTCATTTGTCTTTTTTTTTTATTTGTTAGCGCTACTTTTTCTACTAGTATCACAGTTACAATTTTTGTCACATTGTTGTGTAGCTGCTTTTTGTTTTTCCCTTTTTTCGTTTTTGCACTTAGCGCAATATTTTTTCCTAATTTCGCACTGCTTGAGCAAAATGTCTGGGAGATTCCAAGTTGGGTCATGGCCTTTGGGTAGTGCTGATTTAATAGAAGTGATTACTGCATTATGGTCGGACCATGGGATGGGAATTATCTCTGCTGTGATTATTTCAGGGATCATACCGATAGTTAGAAATATGTGGTCAATTCGTGAGAATGTTTTATGAGGGTGGGAGTAGTATGAATATCTACGTTTTGTGGGATTACATTCTCTCCATGTGTCTACTAAATTATATTTGGAAAGAAGTTGGGAAAAAGACAATTTGGATGTATTGTGGGGTGGATTGTACGGGTATTATCTAGAAATGGGAGGATTAACTGATTGGAATATCCACAAAGTATGACTGTTCCTGTTTTGTGGTCATTCACAACCTGTAGTAGGTGTGACATAAACGGGTTTGGTTGCTTATTAGGCGCGTAGTATGAAACAACAGTAATTTCAGTGTCCATAATATGGCCTATGAGAATTAAGTAGCGTCCTTCTGGGTCTTTAATTTGAGATTGGAGGGAAAATGGAGTAGAGCGGTGAAAGGCTATGAGGGTACCACGTTGCCTAGAGGTAGCCAAAGCTGTAAAGGTTTGCGGATAAAAGTGGGACATAAATTTAGGTGTAGAAGAGTTTGTGAAATAGTCTCTTGTAGGCAAACTATATGCGCCTTTCTGGCATGAAATGTGTGGAAGGCCTTGGTACGTTTTTGGGGGATGTTGAGTCCCTGGACATTCAGTAGAAATGGCGGGGATAACTCAAAAGAGAGACACCCAAAAAGGTCGGACTTTGGAGGCACAAGACATGGTAGGTAGTCAAAATCTGTAAAAATATATATTTATTATAGAAAGACAACACAGAGATTACAAAAATGCAAAAGAGAGTTAAAATATTGTCACAAGATGGAAAAATGTGGTCCCTTAGCGTCAACGCGTTTCACCGTGAGGCTTCTTTAGGACAGCTTGGGGATAGCAAGTAGAAAACAGGGCTTGCTATCTTGGGACTGACAGGAGATCTATTAACCCTTATTTAAAAGAGGTGCAATATTGCACAGATCCAATACAAAGGATGCAGGTCATTCACATCTCAATAGTGTCAAAATAAGGTGTAGGGTACTTCCTATAATGAAAGAGAGCTATACACAGGGGTCATGTGACTTAGCACATCCAAAGAACACCCACTGTTAGGTATATATAAAAATATTGTATGGGGCAGTTTGTGGGTAGACCAGGGCTCTAAACATAGAGTGCAAACAGGCTTAAAAATAATTGAATCCTCCAGATCAAACAGATACGCCAAATAGGCAGGGAAGATAGCCGTGCAGTTTTAGTTGCCACTGGTTTAAAAATCACACAAACGCCCAATGGAGACAGCTGCATGTTTGTGTGATAGCTATGAGTAAGCATCATTTGATGTGAAACATGTCAGCCAATCTTTGATCAGTGTGTCATGATGTGCAGTGTATGCTTTGGATTCCTGGACTTTTGAAATAAAGGCTTTTTATCTTGGAGTGCTGCTATCCAGAAAAATCCTTTTCCTGTTTTGACCATTCCACAAGTGTACACAATTTCAAAGAATGACATGTTGGGTATCTATTTACTCAGCCTAACATCCTCTTTCACATTATACAAAAAAAGTGGGCTAAGTTAACTGTTAGTTTTTTGGGCTTTTTTTAACACATGTGGAGTAGATCACACCATTGCTGTTTGCAATCTATGTCAAAAGTGGATCAAGGGTGGCCAGAACAGCACCCGCTGGGGCGCCACATGCTTGACAAGACATATGATGACCTGCCATGCAGTCCATTGGCAACAGCACCTGAAAGACCCATATAATAAAAAAGGCAGACTTATCCTTGCTCCTCATCTGTGATCTCAAATATACCTTCAGTCCTCTCAAAAACCTGCACTGAAGAATAAAGGTATAGCAATAGGTGCCACAAGTACTTGCAGCCAATCTGCTAGCAGTACACCACCAGTTGATATCAGCAGGAAAATTTTGCTACCACAGTTGCTGAACCGTAATAAAAAAAATACTGGCCCAGCCATCCACATGCTCAGCATCTAAATGCTAGCTTGGCCAAATTTCTAGCACTGCAACTGCTGCCTTTTTAGCTGGTAGACTCTGCCCCTTTCGTGAATTTGTGGAATGTGCTGTACCACAGTGGCAGGTTCCAAAACCATTTTTTTTTTCATGTAAGTCCATTCCAGCTCTCTACCGTTATGTGGAAGGCAATGTTTTGGCCTCGTTGGACAGGGCGGTCAGCAGCAAGGTTCATATTACAGCTGACTCATGGTCCAGAAGGCATGGTCAGGGAGATTACCTTTCCTTCACTGCACACTGGGTAACTCTGCTGGCAGCTGGGAAGGATGCAGAACAGGGTTCATTGTTGGAGCTTGTTTCCCCAGCATGCCTCCAAAAATCTGGTGGTGATTCTGTTACTTCTCTCTGCGCCACTCCCTCCTCTTTTTCCTCTATGGCCTCTTTGTCAGGGAAATCTTCCGTCCAACAGCACCAATCAGCGCCCAATGCGCACGCGTGGCAGAATGACGCTTCGGCGCGTGCGCGGGACGGCGCTTCTACGTTCTCGGGTGCGTGCGCCGACGCAGCGGCGCGCGTGCATGCGCGGCGGCGCACCAATAGGAATCCAGGCGGGCCTATTTAAAGAAACCCAGTTGCACTGACAAGTTGCTGGTTTGTCAGCTTTCCTGTGTACCCAAGACTCTGGAAAACTACCTTGAAAATCTCCTTGTGACCCGGACTGGCTTGATTCCTCTGATCTCTCTCCTGGACCTGACCCTCGGCTTGTTATATGGACTTCTGCCTTCTCTTGTGTTTGACCCTCGGCCTGTGACTCGGATCTGCTGCCTGTCTACAATCCTTGACCTCCTGCTTGTACCTTTGGACTTCCACGTTTCTTTTGAACTACTGCCGTGTTCCCGGTATTTTCTGGACTTGTTACCTTTTGCTGTGCTAGACCCCCAGCCGGGACTGTTACATCTGCAGTTGCAACCTGGACTCAGCCTGCACCGGCTTCTATTGACTCTTGCTGTTTGAACTATACCGATCCAGCTAGTTCCTGCTAGAAGCCTGCTCTTCAGTCTACTCAGCACTACCGGACCGTCTACAAGTACCCACCACCTGCTGGTAGCCGGTGCCGCTTCTCGCCATCCACTCCCTGTCTCACCTCCAGGGAGTGGAGTGCGTCAAGTCGCAAAGGTGAACCACTCTCGGCATCTCGGCCTCTGTAAGTACATACCTTAACACTCTTCCACAAAATTGTCCTCTGAACCAGCAGTGCTCTGTAAGCGTTCAAGGGGCTACGCAAGCAGTCAGGCTAAAAGATGTCATGCAGTGCTTTAGTTGGTCTGCCTAAGGGACAGGAGCCACACTGGGGCATAGATTCTGTCAGCTCTGCAGGGGCAGATTCAGAGGTAGTTGACGCCATGGCAGCTTGAGCCAGGAATGGTCGTATGCGACCATGGCACCAACTTTCTCTACGCCCTCCGACAGGCACACTTGACACATATTCCATGCATGACACATATCCTGAATTTGGTGGTGCAGCATTTCTTGACCAGGTACCCAGGCTTGCAAGATCTCCTGAAGCAGGCCTGAAAGGTCTGTGGTAATTTCTGATGGTCTTTCAATGCCAGTGCTCGGCTGGCGGACATTCAATGGGAATTTAACCTGCCCATCAACTGCCTCATTTGTGACATGCCCACCAGGTGGAGCTCAACATTGGCAATGCTGCAGCGTCTGCACACACAGCAGAAGGCAATCAATGAGTACCTGTGTGAGTATGGCACCAGGACAGGCTCAGGGGAGCTTGCCTTCTTTTCGCCTTGCCAATGGCTACTGACAAAGGATGCATGCACTGTCCTGTCACCATTTGAGGAGGTCACAAGGATGGTGAGCAGAATCAATGCATGCATCGGTTACACTGTCCCTCTAGTCTTCCTGCTAGAGCACTCGCTTTGTGGAATCATGTACAGGGCACTTGAGGCAGAACAGCGGGAGGAAGAGGAGGACTTCCTTTCCTCTCAAGGCCCCCTTTATGCAGATAGCATTCCTGCGGGGCCGCCAAACATACAGGAAGAGGAGGAGGATTGAGTCAGCGTGGATGTAGAGGTTAACACGCAGCATTCTTCAAGGGATGGGTTTCAGTCACCTGAAATTCAGATCTACGTGGCTGGGAGGAGGTTGTACGTGGCTGGGAGGAGGTAGTTCCTGACAATGTCATCCTTTGTGACCCAGAGGACTCAGAATTGAATGCCTCTGCAAACTCACGCTGCATGAGCTCCCTGATTCTGCAAAGCCTGCGAATGCACCCTAGGATTCGTGGTATCAAGGAGAGGGAGTATTACTGGCTGACAAACCTTCTTGCTCTACGTTACAAGGGTAAAGTTGCAGACCGTGGCTGGGAGGAGGTTGTACATGGCTGGGAGGAGGTAGTTCCTGACAATGTCAATGACAATGACAATGTCATCCTTTGTGACCCAGAGGACTCAGAATTGAATGCCTCTGCAAACTCACGCTGCATGAGCTCCCTGATTCTGCAAAGCCTGCGAATGCACCCTAGGATTCGTGGTATCAAGGAGAGGGAGTATTACTGGCTGACAAACCTTCTTGCTCTACGTTACAAGGGTAAAGTTGCAGACCTCATCCTGCCTTCGCAGAGGGAGCAGAGGATTAAACACCTTCAGGATGCCTTAAAGAAAAGTTTGTGTAACGCCCTTCCAGGCCCTGGGAGGTTACTATTTCCTGGTGCTGGACAACGTGTTTCTGAGGTTTCGTTCGGTCAGAGGAAGAGCGGTGGAGAAGGTGGCCTGTTGACCTATGCCTTTAAACACTTTGTTTGTCCTCAGCGCCCAGGGCTAATAGGTTCAAGCAACAATCGGCAGCATCTGCATTATATGGTGCAGGAGTATCTAGGGGCAAGAGCACACTTTGAGACTTTTCCAACTGAGCATCCACTGGGTTACTTGGTCTTGAGAATGGACCACTGGCCATAACTTGCTCAATATGCAATCAAGCTACTGGCACCTGCATCCAGCGTGCTTTCTGAACGCACATTCAGTCCTGCTGGAGGGTTTGTAATGGATCAAAGAGTGCACCTGTCCACAGACTTTGTTGATAGGCTCACATTTATAAAAATTAATCAGTCCTGGATCAGCAGCTATCAAGCACCTGATGCTGATGTAACTGATTGAATTTGCTATGGATCTTGGATCCCTTGAAGACTGCCTATGCTGCTTATCCTATTCCTCCTGATTATTGATGATGCTAGCTTCCAACAATATTTTTGGTTTAGAGCACCACCAACCATTTTTGGTTTAGGCCCAATTTTTCGGCCCCTGTTTAATAGGGGCATGTAATTAATTTTTTTTAAATAATATTTAACAGCAGGGCCCATTCCTGCGCCCAACAAGAGTAACTGTGAGGGGTTACAGTGTTGTGGCACCACCAACACCCAAGGCCAAAATTTTCGGAAGAGTATATAGTACAGTCTGTATAGTATATATACTGCAGTTCAGAGTATATAGTGCAGTAAGTGTAGTATATATAATACAGTGCAGGGTATATAGTGCAGTGCAGAGTAAATAATACAGTGTATTGAAGTGGTTAAGGGAAACCCTATGACATATGGGTCTGGTATAGATTTTAAGGGGAACTCCACGCCAAAATGTAATAATAAATTGGCGTGATGAGCTAGCGCCCGGCCCCCCTCCTGAACTATACCAGGCCATATGCCCTCAACCTGGGGAGGGTGCTTTGGGATCCCCCAAAGCACCTTGTCCCCATGTTGATGGGGACAAAGGCCTCAACCCGACAACCATGGCCATTGGTTGTCGGGGTCTGCGGGTGGGGGGCTTATCGGAATCTGGAAGCCCCCTTTAACAAGGGGGCCCCCAGATCCCAGCCCCCCCCCATGTGAATGGGTATCGGATACATTGTACCCCTACCCATTCACCAAAAAAAGCGTCAAAAAGTAAAAGCCACAATAGACAGTTTTTGACAATTCCTTTATTAAAAAAAAAAAAAAAAGTCCTGCGATGTTCATCCATGCTTAATCATGCCGCCTGTTGCGGGACACTTTTTTATGGATTTTGGGTGGACCCCACGCCAATTTTTTTAAGTTCTCTTTAATATCCATACCAGACCCAAAGGGCCTGGTATGGACTGGGGGGGGGGGGGGGGGGGACCCATGGCAGTTTTTTTTCCCTTGATTTTTATCTATATTGCCAGGAGCCAGCAATACATTACAGCCGCAAGCAATTTTAAATTACATTTTTTCCTTTAGAAATTTAATTTTGCTGTGGCACTGTAATACACATCGCACAGATGCGTCACCCCCCAGGCATGATATTTAAAGGAATATTTCATTTTTATTGTTTCACTTTAAACATTATTAAAATCACTGCTCCTGAAAAAACGGTTGTTTTAAAAAAAAAAATTGCAGTGATACATGTCCCCTAGGGCAGTACCCGGATCCCCTTTTTATGGCAATAACTTGCACATAAGCCTTTGAAATTAGCACTTTTGATTTTTCATGTTCGTGTCCCCTAGACTTTAATAGGATTCGCATGTTCACAAAATTTTTTGCCTGTTCTGGTGCGAACCAAACCGGGGGGTGTTCGGCCCATCCCTACCTGTCAATAGGGGGCGCAGGGGTGCCACCCCCCAAAAGTTTTCATCATTAAAAAAAAAATTGTTTCTTTAAGTGTGAATTTAACACTCCCACTCTTGAATTCAGCTTTATTGGTGCGGTATGTGATTGGGGTTCCATACAGCATAGGGCGTTGCTTAGCTCGTCATCATGAAATCGCATCACTTTGGGTTTCTCTGAACCACTGTGGAACGTAAGGCCTCTCTGAGTTGGCCGGGCAGTAGCGCGCCGCCAGACTGTCCGTGTGTTGCTGCTGCATCTGCAATTCTTATTCCGCATACGTTGATTGCAATTTTATTCGCTCTGAACAGAAGAAGACATGTAAGTGAGTTAATTAAGTGTACTATGGGCGGCTTATATTATCTCCAATCCATACAAATGCCATCGCCGCCTTCCCGACCGCCGTCCGTTTCCCACGGAGAGGGGGTGCTTGCGGTGATCGCTGCCTTCCCGTCTGGCTCCTCTTGGATGGCGTTAGTTCCCCCCCCCCAAAATATTTAGCACCAGCCGCCACTTTAGAAAAAAAAGAATGGGACTTTCACGGTGCTTCACAACTCAGAAATTAACACAGATGGAAAAAAAAAAAAACTCTAATTTTGTGCGAAAAGTTAAAATCAGGACCTAATTACTGCATCCATGATCAACCGGTTAGAAATATGTATATACCGGTAATCACTTCTGCTAGAAGC
This sequence comes from Rana muscosa, assembly GCA_029206835.1. Classification (NCBI taxonomy): domain Eukaryota; kingdom Metazoa; phylum Chordata; class Amphibia; order Anura; family Ranidae; genus Rana; species Rana muscosa. Next base: position 966,338,105 of record CM055117.1, on the reverse strand, counting down.
CAGAAGCCAAAAGAATTGGAAACATACAGTAGGTGCCGCCGATATTGTGTCAATCTCGCCGCTTCATTGACACCCTATGAGCTCCATCGCGAGAGCCAGCGCCGAGCTGTCTCGTCATCGGGAAAGGAAAAATGTTCCTTTCACGATGAGCGAGACGCCTTGCCGGTAGACAGAGATCCGACGTGGATTCCCGCCAATACCAGGCACTGCGTTTGGTATGAATCCTGAGCGGGATCTCCACGCCAATTTTTAAAGAAAAAAACGGCATGGGTTCCCCCTCCAGGGGGAACATCGAGGAGGAGAAGAGGGAAGAAGACGCCGACGGCGACGACGGGAAGACCGGGCCTCTCCACTAGCATTCACATAGGGTGGGGGGGCTGGGATCTGGGGCCCCCTTATTAAAGGGGGGCTCCCGGATTCCGATAAGCCCCCCGCCCACAGACCCCGACAACCAACGGCCAGGGTTGTCGGGAAGAGGCCCTGTCCTCATCACCATCACCAGAGCACAAAACCCCCCATGTTGAGGGCATGCGGCCTGGTACAGTTCAGGAGGGAGGGGGCCGCTCTCTCGACCCCCCCTCTTCCCCTGCGGCCTGCCAGGTTGCGTGCTCGGATAAGGGTCTGGTTTGGACTTTGAGGGGGACCCCCACGCCGTTTTTTCGGCGTAGGGTTTCCCCTTCAAATCCAGACCAGACCCAAGGGCCTGGTATGCTCCTGGAGGGGGAACCCATGCCGTTTTTTTCTTAAAAAATTGGCGTGGAGTTCCCGCTCAGGATTCATACCAAACAGTGCCTGGTATTGGCGGGAATCCACGTCGGATCCCCGTTCAATACAGTGCCGCGTCTCCTCGCTATTGCAGCGAGCGCGAGATGTGTCGCCACCCTGTCGCCGAGAATCTCCGCGATAGGATCGCGATGAATATACAATGTTGGCGGCACCTACTGTAAGTGAGCTGTAGTTACACACAAATGTCAATATAACAGTGCTTGTGCAGCACACTAAAATGTAGGTGGGCTGCACAAAGTGTTGTTGTTTTTAACATTATAGTTATTATAAAGAAATAGTTTTATGCTATGAGCCTTTTTATCCTCCCTGCAGTATATGCCCTGTGATATACATGTGAGGTGCAGTGTGGATGGCGAGGTGACCTGGAGGAGAAGGAGTGAGGAGAAAACATTATTTCCCTTAGTTTGAGGCTAGGTTCACACCTATGCGTTGCGTTTTTGAGCTTGGAGTCTTTGCCAAGTTTGCAATCAGTCGTTCAGCGGTTCCCTTGCGTTTTTAGCTGCGGACTTGCCGACCTGAGAAGTCTCGCCGCTGTTATCATGAGGGGGAATTCCACCCAGTGACCTGCCCCATATGACGTCACAGTCCCGGGGAATGATGGGACTGTGACGTCATATGGGGGTGGGGTCACTGGGTGGCATCACCCGGTGACCACGCCCATGCCTATAAAAGTGAATGCGCTCCGCTCACACAGCATTACAGCCGGAGACAGCGACGAGTCAACATCTCCAGGAGAGAAGAGGGAAGAAGGCGACAAAGAAGACCGGGCCCCCGCTAGCAAAAGAGCTGGAAGAAGATACCGGAGGCCCGGCAGAAGGAAGAAAGAACCGGAGAGCGAGAGAAGAACCGGAGAGTGCGGAGACGACACCGGAGATCTCCGAAGTCGGAAGAGACCCCCCCGAAGTTGGAAGAAGACCCCCGAAGTTGGAAGAAGACCCCCGGAGCTGACTAATAAATTACTTAAAAAACCTGTGTAGTGTTTTTATTGCCATTTTTTTTCCACCAGGTGAATGGGTAGGGGTACGATGTACCCCATACTCATTCACATAGGGTGCGGGGCCAGGATCTGGGGGTCCCTTATTAAAGGGGGCTCCTGGATTCCGATAAGCACCCCGCCTGCATACCCCGACAACCAACGGGCAGGGTTATCAGGAAGAGGCCCTGTCCTCATCAACATGGGGGCAGGGTGCTTTGGGGTGGGGGGGCCGCAGTGCGCCCCCCTGCCCCAAAGCACCCACCCCCCCATGTTGAGGGCATGCGGCCTGGTACGGTTCAGGAGGGAGGGGGGCCGCTCTCTCGTCCCCCCTCTTTTCCTGCAGCCTGCCAGGTTGCGTGCTCGGATAAGGGTCTGCTATGGACTTTGGGGGGACCCCCACACCGTTTTTTTTTCGGCTTAGTGGTTCCCGTTAAAGTCCATACCAGACCTAAGGGCCTGGTATGCTCTTGGAGGGGAACCCATGCCGTTTTTTTTTTTTATTTGGCGTGGAGTTCCCCCTCAAGATCCCTGTTCAGAACGCAACACATGTGCGAATCAGATGCGTGCCCATAGAATATAATGGGCCTGAATTCGCACCTGAGCCGCACCGCAATGCCTAGAGAACGCACGTTTTTTCGGCAATGTGCAGTGCTAATGCATCGCACATATGTGAACCAGCCTCATTGGAATCAATGTATTTTATAATGTTATGCGAATTGGATGCGGTGTGAGCCGCAACCAATTCGCATAGGTGTGAACGGGGCCTCGGTGCTTATTGACCCATCTTTTGATAAAGGTGTGGAGGTGGGTGCATGAAATAGAGGAGACACTGTAAACACAGTGTATAAGTGTGCTGTGCAGACGCTAAATGCATGGCTGCAAATTTAAAGGCACAGAGCACTTTTTTGGATAAAAGGACACTTAATGTTTTTTGAAGAAAGAGTATAATGAGCACTTGGATCCCTTTCAGTTTGTACTCAGGTCAAATAGGTCAACTGAGGATCCGAATGCTACAGCCCTTCATACAGCGCTTAACCCCCTTAACCACTTCCCTACCCAGCCATAGTCAAATGACGTCCACAGATGGGATCTCCCATCCTGGGTGGACGTCATATGACGTCCTGGATTTGTAGGGGGATATCTGAATGATGCCTGCAGCTAGAGGCATCATTCAGATATCCTTTTAAAGTGCCGGCGATTCTGTGCACCATAAGAATGATCATAGCGGCGATTCCGCCGCTTGATCGTTCTTATAGGCGGCGGGAGGGGACATCCCCCCTCCCGCCGCCATCCGGTGCTTCTCCGGGCTCTCCCGTGCGATCGGGGACCCGGAGCGAATCTTCCGGCGCCGTTGGTGGGTCACGTGATGAGCATAGAGATGACTGGTGACCAGATGGTCACCAGTCATCTCTATGATCATCGGAGGCCCGGGCGCGATGTGATGACGTCACGCCCGGGTCCTCAAATGTAAACAAAGCCGCCATTGCGGCTGTAAGTATGAGATCAGTGAAAACATTTTCACTGATCTCATGCTTTCCAGCCTGGAGGAGAGATTTGGGGTCTTATTGACCCCGCATCTCTCAATATAGAGGACCTGTCACACACATTCCTATTACAAGGGATGTTTACATTCCTTGTAATAGGAATAAAAGTAATCAAAAAAAAAAAAAAAGTAAAATAATTGTAAAAAAATAAATAAATAAGTAAAAAATAATAAAAAATAATAAAAAATAAAATTAAAACGCCCCTGTCCCCGGTAGCTCGCGATCAGATGCGAATGCACACGTAAGTCACCCACATATGTAAACGCCGTTCAAACCACACATGTGAGGTATCGTTGCGTGCGTTAGAGGGGGTGCAACAATTCTAGCACTAGACCTCCTCTGTAATTCTAACCTGGTAACCTGTAAAAAAAAATAAAGCGTCGCCTATGGAGATTTTTAAGTACCGAAGTTTGGCGCCATTCCATGACTGTGCGCAATTTTAGAGCGTGACATGTTAGGTATCTATTTACTTGGCGTAACATCATGTTTCATATGTTCCCAAAAAATTGGGCTAACTTTACTGTTTTGTTATTTTTTAATTCATGAAACTTTTTTTTTTTTTTTAAAAAGGCGTTTGAAAAATTATTGCGCAAATATCGTGCAAGAAAAAAAGTTGCAATGACCGTCATTTTATTTCCTAGGGTGTCTGCTAAAAAAACATATATAATGTTTGGGGGTTCTGAGTAATTTTCTAGCAAAAGAATGATGATTTGTACATGTAGGAGAGAAGTGCTAGAATAGGCCCGGTATTGAAGTGGTACAAAAAGCCCTGTATTGAAGTGGTTAAGGGGAAAAATAATTATGTCAGATTGCTGCTTGTGAACTTCAGCTCTGCTTTTAATGCTACTTCTCTAGTGGAATGCCGGTGGTAAGTTTTAATAATCGGCAGATGATCCTGGGGTGCCAGGAGGGGCACTGGAGACTGTGAGTATAATTGTAATTGTTTATATGAGGATTTGAATTAAATGGTATGCGCGATGAATCCCTTTCTGTCCAAATTCTTCTCTACATGTAAGTGCTCTCACGGACCTCTGTTCTAGTTATTGCAAGTAAAGCCGCGTACAAGCGGTCGGAATTTCCGACAAGAAAAGCTCGATGTGAGCTTTTGGTCGGAAATTCCGACCGTGTGTAGGCTCCATCTGATTTTTTCTGTCGGAATTTCCGACAACAAAAATTTGAGAGCTGGTTCTCAATTTTTACGACAAGAAAAGTTGGAATTTCTGATCGTCTGTATGCGATTCCCACGCACAAAAAAACACGCATGCTCAGAATCAAGCAGAAGAGCCGAACTGCCTATTGAACTTCATTGATGTCGGCTCATCATACGTCTTGTACGTCACCACGTTCTTGACGGTCGGAATTTTGTGTGACCGTATGTATGCAACACAAGTTTGAGCCAACATTCCGTCGGAATTTCCGATGATTATGTGTACGCGGCATAACGGATTTTGCCACGCACAGCTGATCTGTGGAAAAAGCCCTTGAGACCTGCCTTGGTATATGCTAAGGGGGTCATACCCATCTAGTTTGTTCCCATCGGGGAAGGGCACTGTTTTGCACAAAGTGGAATGTTGGTTGGTTTGGCACAATAGAAGATTTCAGCATTTAAAGAACAAGCGCGGCTTTGTACCCTTTTTAAACACTGGAACTTTGAGAGAGAGTAATTTGTGCACAATATAAATTTTCTGGACTATTTATGTTTTCACATGGATTATGTTTTTATCATATTAATTATTGCTTTAGCTGATTGTTTTTGATTTGTACTATTTATCGGGTAAGCGCTGCTTTTATTTTAGTTTTGATTAGTATGTTAATATCAGGACATTATAGCAGCTGAGACTACCTGTATTATTAGCCATGCGCAGGTTCTATACCATATTATGAATTTTATTGTGGGCTGCATCAACATTATGGTTGCCCTCAAAGGACCGGTTGTATCTATAAAACTATGTCCAGAGCACCCCCCCAAACTTTAGATGCCAAGAGCCGCCCCCCCCCCCCCCCCCCATCAGAAGTCAAGCCTAGTTGTGTAGAGATCCCAAAATATTAGGAGCACCTTCAGGATTTTAAGGGACATAAATTACACATCTAATTTCCTGATTACCTATTACATTTCTGTGGGCCCCGCAGTTCCAGGACAGCAGAAACACCCACAAAATGACCATAATTTGGAAAGCCATCACCCCAATGCTTGGTGACACAGTACATCTGACTCTTTTAGAGGAGGCCCCTTCATCCTATAAATCAGAGATAGCGGTTCATGAGCCACGGCTTTCAACAGGTCCATACTCTGAATCTGATTCTGATTATGTGGTGTCTTTATTGCTCTCATCAGTAATACTAAGAATTTGAAATGCCTCCTCACTAGTTTACTTTTTTTGGACATTTTTGGCAGTGACTGCACTAGTACTTGATAAAACTTGTACTGGCTGGTGATAAGGACTCTGGTTCTGGCTAACACTGGTGGCTGATGACTATCCTGGTGTGGCTGGCACTCAGGTCACTGGTTTTGGGTAACACTTGTGCTAGATGGCACTGTACTGGTGTGTCTAATGATCAGGTCAAACACTGGTACTAGATGACCTGAATACCAGCAACCTCATGTAGTGGGGCTTTGAAATTTAGGGGGATGTTTGAGTGGTAGTTGTGCTCAAACACATTATGTGATAGGGTTCAGTAAAACCCAATTTTAGCTGCAGGCGGGATACTGGTGTGTAGTTCCCCGTGGCCTGTTGGTGGCGCTGCCATCGGAGGCCAGGGTTGAACCGCTGGTACAGTGCTGTGCCTTGGATGTCCCCTGTCGGCGGTGGTATGGTGGGTGTGTTGGCCCACTGTGAATCCCGGGAGGGGATATAAAAGGGGCAGGCCCTGTCTGTCAGGGGTGAGTTCCCGGGGGTCCGACCCCGGGAGCGTGTGATTCTGTTCATGGCCACCCCAGGCATCTTTAGCTCTGGAGTGGAGTTCCTGGTTCGGTACACTGACGGATCAGTCCCAGGCACCTTTAGCCTTGGGGCTGCAACTGGAGGCCTTGGGCTCAGCACCTTTGGCTGGGGCCCACAGAGGATCGAGGAATCCCAGGGTGCTGCCTTGCGAGGAGACCCGTATCTTAGATGAGGAGGCCGGGGGAGGACCATTCCGAGGGACTGGTAAGGAACTCACAGTGAAGGAAGGGGCCCGGTAACTCTCTGGAGGGATGTCATCTCCCTGAAAGAAGCTTAACGTTGCAACCAAGTTCACCAGGTCTGTGGCAGAGACCCAAGTTCACCAGGTCTGTGGCAGAGACCCAAGTTCACCAGGTCTGTGGCAGAGACTGTGTTCGAGCATCATTCAGGCTGCTAGGGCCCACTCCATTGGGAGACTATCCGGATGGGCTGAGTCTACCTGAAGATATGGGTAGTGAATAAGATTTTTTTTGTGCCTGGACCTATTCCCACACCTTTTGCTGTCCTGCTCTTCTTCCAACCTTCTCCCGTCCAGTTATCGTGCATAACAGAGAAAATAAACTCTAAGTTGGAGTTGCAATCAGTGTGGACCTTAAAGTTATTGGGGAATAGAGACTTGTCTTTGTTACAGTGAAGACGGGAGCCATTCTCTGGGGGAACCTGATCACAGAGACCCAGGTACATTTCACCGCTCAGCCTCTTTATACAAGAGGGTACGGGCAAGTAGCACGGTGGGTCCTTTTTTCTGCTAAGGAGCCAAAAGCAGGAAAGGGGGTTGTGTCGCTACACTCATTAGAGTGTCAAGTGCTAGCACTAAATTGCACTGTACTGATGTGGCCAGTGATCAAGTCACTGATGCTTGGCTTACACTGGTACTAGATAACAATGTACTGGTGTTGACTGCGATCAGGTCACTGGTGCTAGCTTACACAGGTACTGTATATGATGACATTGCACCGGTGTAGCTGGAAATCATGAGAGTGGTGCTGACTTACACTGGTACTAGGAGGCACTAATACTGATGTGGCTGGTGATCAAAGCATGGTACTGGCTTACACAGGTGTCAGGTGGTAGTGTTACTGGTGTAGCTGGCAATAAGGAGACTGCCAGCAAGTCTGGAGTTTGCACTGGTGTGTCTGGACACTGTTGCTGGCTTACACTAGTTCCAGGAGACACTGGTACCAGTGCTGGCAGTGATCAGGAGACTGGTGCTGGCTTTCACTGGTAATAATATATTATATATTATTATTTATTACAGATGCCCTACTGGGCTCCTACTCACCCACAGTGCTCACACAAGGGGAATCTCCCGTTGTATCGTCCTTTCACATTCTAATTGGATTGCCTCGCCGCCGCACTTCTACCACCTCAGCTCCCGGGGGATCTGTTCCTCACCCCTGGGTATTCCCAAATTGAACACTAGCAGATACCCTCTTTTTTAATATTTTTACAATTCTATTACATACCCACAGGTAAGAGTGCTAGGATTACAGTTATTGTTTCCCCTCTTCCTGTCTTAGTTAATTACCATTAACTAAGATTATTATCCATTATAGGTGTCCCCAATTAACTGCTCCTGATGAGTGACTACTACTCCACGAAACGCATAGAGATTTCATATTTGATGTCACATCACAGCAACCATATGGTCACCATGGGATTTAATTGCTTGAGTCAGTAATTTTTTATTATATGCTACCATGTCTTGTTTTTGGGTTTACTGCCGATATCGAGGTTGATCATGTGTTACTTTGTATATTATACTACCATTTTTACTATAATGTGATGTACAAATCATGTTTTATCCTACATTGTATCATACTTATTGATTTAATATCGATGTCATTCTATGCAATATGCCCCAAAATTATGTCAATAAAATGATCTGCCTACTTTATATTGACTGACTCATTCTGCCCTAGTGTTGCGTTTCATACAAAGTCCCACTGCTTCCTTTGCCATTCACTGGTAATAAGTGGCACTGGTATTGGTGTAGTTGGCATTTAGGAGACAGATGCTGGCTTACATTGGTACCTGAAGGCACAGTTCTTGAGCTAGCTGTTGATCAGGAGGCTTATGTTGGTACAAGGTGACACTGGTACTGGTGTGGCTGGTGATCAGAGCAGTTGTGCCGAGTTACACTCGTAAAAGGTGACAATGGTACTAGTGCTGGTTGTGATCAGGAGACTGATTGCTTGCTTACACTGGTATTTGAGACACTGGTACTAGTGCTGGGTATCAGGTGATTGGTGCTAGGGGACACTGGCACTGGTGCTGGGAGTGATCAGGGGACTGGAGTTGGCTTTCACTGGTATTAATTCTGATAGAGATCAGTAGACTTGTGCTGTCTTACATTGCTACTAGGAGACACTGATACTGGTGCTGATGGTTATCAGAAGACTGCTGTTGGCTTGCACTGGAACTAGGTGACACTGGTACTTGTGCTGGCAGTGATCTGTATACTTGTGCTGGGTTATATTGGTAATAGGTGACACTGCTACTGGTGATCAGGAGACCGCTGCCAGGTTACATTGGTAATAGGTGACACTGATACTGGCTTACACTGTACAATATGGCAATGTACTGGTAATTTGGTTATCATTTACCGTCTTATTTCTAGGTTTTGCTATTTATGACCGATAACTTATTTTGGTTTCTACCCCATAAGATTAGTCTAACTGATATTACTGATCATTCCTTACTCTGTTCTCGGTCCTCCTAGATAAATTTACCATATTTAGTATAATTTTCCCTGACCAGTTCCAGGGGTTTTAACTCTCCTGCCAACTTCTAAGATGGTGGATCTGGGGTTTCCGGATCTCCATGTGGAAGTTCACAAGACAACGTCATTCTATGACGAAACGCGCTGCCCTCGTTTGTGTGTACGCTTATTTGCCGGCCGGAATTCTCTTTTACCTTGCAATGTTTTTTTACCATGTAAGTGCAATCTTTCTTTTAATAAACTGGAATGTGTTATGGTTTTACACTATGTGACCTCCTTTCTCACTTTTTGGTAATTCACTGACCTATCCGGGCCCTGAGCATCCGTGAGCATCCATCTGTCGGTTCGCTATGGCTTACCCTCCTGGACTCCTGGACTACTTGATGTATTGCTGTCACTTCCTTGGACAAAGGACCCTGGCTGGGTTATAGCCGCAGGCTTGCTATAGCTTGCTTCTGGTAAGCCTTTAGTTCATATGGTGGAGGTGCACTATTCAACCTGCATAGTTGCCAACAGTCACGGATTGGCCGGGACGTTCCCGGGATTCAAACCCTTTTCCCGGATTTATTTTGTCCCGGCCAATGTCCCGGCCAATCCGATTTTTCCCGTTTTCCCCGAATTTGGACGCCTCAGGCCGCCGCCGCTAGAGGTCCACGGCTGGCGGAGACAATGTCTCGGCCGGCCGCCATGTTCAAGAAGACCAAAACACGGATGTAGTACAATAGAAAATAAAGCCGCTGCGGCGCCGCCCACACCCCGCACCTCCCCGGGGGTGGGCGGCGCCGCAGCAGCTTTATCTTCTATTGTACTACATCTGTGTTTTGGCTGGCCGGCCGGCCACCCCCCCCGCCCCGCCCGCCCCGCCCCGCTGCAGGTCTGTCTGTAATGGAAAGGGGCGGGGGTCGGCAGCACCACAGCTTAATTTTTTTTTTTTGCAGCCACACTGTCGGCTCCGCCTCTATTTTGTTCCCCTTCGGGGAAGGGCAAACAATAATGGCGGCCGAGACAGGAGACGCCTGTGGTTAAGGGGGGACTCCGCTGGGGATGCCTGTGGTAAGGGGGGACTCCGCTGGGAACGCCTGTGGTAAGGGAGGACTCCGCTGGGGACGGCTGAGGTAAGGGGGGACTCCGCTGGGGACGCCTGATGTAAGGGGGGACTCCGCTGGGGACGCCTGATGTAAGGGGGGACTCCGATGGGGACGCCTGATGTAAGGGGGGACTCCGCTGGGGACGCCTGAGGTAAAGGGGGACTCCGCTGGGGACACCTGATGTAAGGGGGGACTCCGCTGGGGACGCCTGAGGTAAGGGGGGACTCCGCTGGGGACACTTGATGTAAGGGGGACTCCACTGGGGACGCCTGATGTAAGGGGGGACTCCGCTGGGGATGCCTGATGTAAGGGGGGACTCCGCTGGGGACGCCTGATGTAAGGGGGACTCCTCTGGGTACACCTGATGTAAGGAAGGACTCCGCTGGGTACGCCTGATGTAAGGAGGGACTCCTCTGGGGACGCCTGATGTAAGGAGGGACTCCGCTGGGGACGCCTGATGTAAGGAGGGACTCCTCTGGGGACACTTGATGTAAGGGGGGACTCCACTGGGGACACCTGATGTAAGGGGGGACTCCGCTGGGGACGCCTGATGTAAGGGGGGACTCCGCTGGGGACGCCTGATGTAAGGGGGACTCCTCTGGGTACACCTGATGTAAGGAAGGACTCCGCTGGGTACGCCTGATGTAAGGAGGGACTCCTCTGGGGACGCCTGATGTAAGGAGGGACTCCCCTGGGGACACCTGATGGCATCTGGTGGCAGGCGACGTGGCAGGTGACACACTCGGGGCTTCCACTGATTCGGCATTTTGGTGAGTTGAATGATTTCATTTTATATTAAAATGTAATAAGAGAAATAATGCACTTCAGTCATCCTGACACCCTAACAACCATGGTGGCGGGATGATTAAAGAGCTAACACCAGATGTTTGGATTATCTTTATCTGTTGATTGTTAAACTCTGGAATACACATATTTCTATTATGGTGTAGGATCTGGGCCTGCTGTCCTTCCATCCTTCCTTCTCTTTCCTTCCCTCCCTCTTTCTTTCTCCCTTCATCCCTCATTCATCTCAGACTTTAACCACACCCCCTTTGAGCCACGCTCATTTAAGCCACTCCCACTACCCGCGTAAACCACGCCCACGCTTCGTGCGCCACTTTTTTCTTCTAAAGTATAACACACCTTCAAATGAATGCCCCACCCCCTAATTATACCAAGGCTCCGCCTACATGCGAAAAAGTGTCACAGATTTTTTTTTTTGCAATGTTGGCAACTATGAACCTGGTGTGTTATCGGATCACTTTGAAAATTCGTTGGTGATTTGTGGATCTACATCTTTTAACTTATTTTTTTCACTTGTGGACTTTTTCTTCATTTATTGTTTCACCCACATCTATATGCTATTCAGTTAATCAGTTGTGGAGTGACAACTATTGAACTATTTACTTATACCAATCACAATTATTGGTTTCATTATCACGTGTTGTTATATTTCATATTTATTTTTTAGTTTTTCACAGCGCAGCTTCATTTTTGTATGAATGTACTGGTGCTACCTGGCGATCAGGAAACTGATTGGTACAAGGTAACACTGTACTGGTTTGGTTTGCGGTCAGCACATTAGTGCTGGGTTACACATGCACCTTCTAACACTGATACATGTGCTGCTGCCAATTAGGGTGTAAAGTGTTCTCTTTCCTCTCACAGCTGATTTGTGTTTGAAAGGAAAGAGACAACTGGCTGCAAATCGCAGTCTTTGATTACATGTGATGCTGATATTGTTCACAGCCAATCACGTGATGCAGAGCCAATATCACTGGATCTGCACCCCCTTTGAGTGATCTGTTGTGTCCAATTGACACAGCATTCACAGTTTAGTGCTTGTGCGCAAGTGAAATTTATATACCGGCATTTAGCTGCAATGGGCAAACAGAAAGTGGTTAAAGGAATTTTGTACTTTTAATGTTTCACTTAAAGCAATTTTAAAATTGATGCTCCCTGCCAATCCAAACTTTTTTTTTTTTTTTGCTTTGGTACATATGTTCTCCAGGGCAGTTCTCAGCCCCCCATGCCTATTAATCTAAAAAAAAAGGAATTATTGTTTTTTAACATTCGATTCCTATTGATGAATAGGTTCAGATTCAGCACCCAAACTTTAGTCACATTGAACCAGGGTACGTTCAGCTCCTCTCTATTAACTACCATAGAATGTGTGATTATGTTCAGCCAGTAGAGTTGAGTGGACACCTAGATGTTCGGGTTCGATGGGTTCGGCCGAACTTCGTAAAAAATTTGAGTTCGGGACCGAACTTGACCCGAACTTGACCCCGAACCCGAGCCCCATTGAAGTCAATGGGGACCCGAACTTCTGAGGACTAAAAAAGTAATGGAAAGGGCTAGAGAGCTGCAAATGGCAGCAAAATGTTGTTAAGAGCATGGGAAGTGCTCTGCAAAAAAATGTGGATAGGGAAATAACTTAAAATAACATTAAAAAAAAAAATATGCTGGAAGCCCCCTATTCAGCAGAAGAGGTACAGGAAGTCATTAAGAACCTCAGAAACTCAACGGCACGATGCCACACATATGGTGGGAATGCCCCAGAATACGCCCTTTCTGTAAAAAATTATTACATTTAATGGATAATCTAGTGAGAAAATAAAATACTTTGAAATAAAAATGTAGCGAGGTGCTAAATTTAAGGGAAGTGTTTGAGTGGTAAATAGGCTCAAACACCCTAATTCTGTAGGATTCATGGACCATTTTGTCCTCGGGGGACAGTATTGGTGTGCAGTTCCCTGCAGCCTACAGGTAGCGCTGCCATGGTAGGCTAGGGTTGAACCGCCGATTTAGTGCTGTGCCTTTTGTGTCTCCTCTTGGCAGTAGTACTGCGGGGCAGGGAACCTGCTGTGCATGCCGGGAGAGAATATAAAAAGGGGCAGGATAGCACAGTAGAAGAAAAATATATAAATTGTTTATTTCACACACCTCCAGATATGCAGAAAACACTGCAAAATATTTTTTGTGTCCCTAAATGGGTGTTTTTGGAAGAGCACAACACACCCACAGTATGTAAACACTGTATCTCACAGTTACAGAACTGCAGAAAATGCTATTAAAAAAAAATGTTTTTGTCCTACAATTATTTTTTTAGGATACCACAGTAAAAGAAAAATATATAAATTGTTTATTTCACACACCTCCAGATATGCAGAAAACACTGCAAAATATTTTGTGTGGCCCTAAATTGGTGTTTTTGGAAGAGCACAACACACCCACAGTATGGAAACGCTGTATCTCACACCTACAGCAATACAGAAAATGCTATTAAAAAAAAATATTTTTTGCCCTAATTTTTTTTTTTTTTAATAGCACAATACAGGAAAAATATATAAATTGTAAATTTCACACTTGCATATATGCAGAAAACACTGAAATGTTTTATTTATTTTTTGCCCTAAATGGGTCTTTTTGCAAGAGCACAATACACCCACAGTATGCTGGTGCACTGAGCTTGCAGATAAAAGTTAGATTTTCTCTGACACTGTGCTCATGGCAGTGTAAGAAGACTGTGCACTGCAACACAAACAGGTAAACCTATGCAGATCGCTGAGTTATTAGGTCTCTGAATCTGGACTCCTATATAAATCTCTCTCCCTGAAAGCACCAACAGGAACCTTGCCCTAAACTGTCTTTCTATCTTTTCTCTCAGATTGCAGAATCAGGACTAACTTAAAGTATTTCAATCTCTCCCTAATAAGCAACAGCAGCCAGGATCCTCTCCCTATCCTGTCTAAAGCAGAGTGAGGTGCTGTGCTATGTGCCTCTAGCTTATATAGAAGCTGGGTCACATGTTGCACTGGCCAATCACAGCCATGCCATTAGTAGGCATGGCTATGATGGCTTCTAAGGGAACACCAGTTAAACAAAAGGCGATTGGCTGCCCCCTGAAGCTTTTCTAATTGCACCATTACATCGCCGAACACCGGACCCGAACTCGAACATACACGCAATTGTTCGGGTTTGGGTCCGGTAACCAAAAACTCAAATGTTCGGCACGGACCCAAACTTTACAGTTCGGGTTCGCTCAACCCTACCAGCCAGTTGTGTGATTTTGGCACCCCTGACAGACAGCACATTCATTGCAGTGAGCTCACTTTTCCCTAATGCATTTACACAATATAACTTAGCCAAAGACCTACCCACAGCCTGCATTGATAGTATGGCCCTAATCATTTTATATTGTCCATGGATAGGATGCATGGATAGTGTAAAATGATTAGGTCATCCCTGCACTGTCCCATCCTATAATCATGTTCACAATGGTAGCAAAACAATGGGTTAGAATGCTCCTCTTGCAGAGTGATGCTGTGCAGGGGGTTATAATAAGCTCATATTCATAATGCATTAATTGTAATTAAAATGCTATTCCCTAATGAACACACTATTGAACTAAAAGTTTTTTTTTAAATATCTACCTAGAGTTCATCTTTACGTCTGTGGGTTTTTATATTTTCTACATTCTTATTGTGCAAAGAAGTGTTATCTGTTTAAAAAAAAACAAAAAAAAAAAAAACACAAAGAACATTGTTGAATCTTTTGAGATGTATTTTCATGCACAGCATGGAATGTGCATTTTGTAGACAATAATAAAAATGTCTTCTGTAAAATAAAGTCCATTACAGAGATGAGATTTCCCTGGCTTTGGAAATGTGTTTTTTGCCAAATAAATTAAGAAGTAGAATGAGATTGTCTTGCTTTACTTATTCACTAAATAAGCTTTAGAAAAAAAGAGAAAGGCAACATTCAAACCCATAAGTCAGGCATGCCCAAAGTCTGGCCCGCGGGCCAATCGCGGCCCGGTTTTGAACGGCCCCCCTGGTTCTCAGGTGTGCCGTGGGATCAGGGGAGAGAAGGGCTGTCAGATGAGCTCGATCTCCCGATCCCCTGCCAAACTGTACATCGGCACTGTGAAAAGCTCCATCAGCTTCAAAAGTGAAAGTGCAGGGGAGTGTGCTGTGCTCTCTGCTTCCCCCTAGAGTGCAGTACCCGGCTGAATGAGGAAACTGCAAAGGTACTTAGAAGCTAGATTCGTTTTAAAAGGGCTTTATACATGTGAGTGTCTGACTGTCTGTATGTGTTTGTGTGCCTGTGTCTGTATGTATGTGTCTGCATCAGTGTTGCCAACCCCCTGAAGTGAAATTTACTGGCAAGGATGCCAAAATTTCTGTACGGCACCAATTTCTTACTGGCAAAAATAATGAAGATTACTGGCAGAGCCGCATTTTTTACTGACACTGCAAAACAGTACCTAAAATTACTGTTTTTTGTGCTAAACAGTGCAAATATCAATATTTCAACTATAAACACACAGCTAATGCTAATATCAATGTGTTTAAGTTAAACAAAAGTAAAAAAACATATTTCTCAATTTACATGAAGGTCAGGATACTATAACCCAGCCAGCACAGAGTTCCCACTTACATCAGAGTCTGCAGGATGCCCCCTTACAGTGCAAGGGAACTCTTATGTAAAGGGGAAAACTGCAGATCATGATGTAAGGGGGAACTCTGATGTGGAGGGGAGCTCTGGTGAATAGAGACCACCTTCCACAGAGTGAATACACTAAGGTAAGGGGGGGGGGTACTAATATAAGGGGGAAACCTTTATATCAGTGCCCCCTTACATTATTGTATTCATTCACCTTCTTACATCAGTGACCCCCCCCCCCTCAGAATGGCCTGGCGGCACTGTCACTTACCTCCTCCCAGGTGCACAGTGTGAGGCTCAGTCAGACGGCTCCAGCTTGGTGGGTCTGATCTCCTCTCCCCAGTCCACACGTGTGTTTCTTCCTGGGCCGTAACCCCCATCCCGGCGGCACTCCCACTCTTGACTCCTTTCTAGGATCCCCTCAGAGACTGTAGACATGACAAGAGATGGTCAGAGACTGCAGACACGATACAGGAGGTGGACAGAGGCTGCGGACATACTACAGGAGGGGGACAGAGACTGCGGACACACTACAGGAGGTGGACAGAGACTGCGGACATACTACAGGAGGTGGACAGAGACTGCGGACACACTACAGGAGGTGGACAGAGACTGCGGACGCACTACAGGAGGTGGACAGAGACTGCGGACGCACTACAGGAGGTGGACAGAAACTGCGGACACACTACAGGAGTTGGACAGAAACTGCGGACACACTACAGGAGTTGGACAGAAACTGCGGACACACTACAGGAGGTGGACAGAGACTGCGGACACACTACAGGAGGTGGACAGAGACTGCGGACACACTACAGGAGGTGGACAGAGACTGCGGACACACTACAGGAGGTGGACAGAGACTGCGGACATACTACAGGGAGGTGGACACTGGAGAGACTGTGGACATACTACAGGGAGGTGGACACTGGAGAGACTGTGGACATACTACAGGAGGTGGACAGAGACTGCAGACATACTACAGGGAGGTGGACACTGGAGAGACTGCGGACATACTACAGGAGGTGGACAGAGACTGCGGACATACTACAGGAGGGGGGACAGAGGCTGCGGACATACTACAGGAGGGGGGACAGAGGCTGCGGACATACTACAGGAGGGGGGACAGAGGCTGCGGACATACTACTGGAGGTGGACAGAGACTGCGGACATACTACAGGAGGGGGGACAGAGGCTGCGGACATACTACAGGAGGGGGGACAGAGGCTGCGGACATACTACAGGAGGTGGACAGAGACTGCGGACATACTACAGGAGGCGGGACAGAGGCTGCGGACATACTACAGGAGGTGGACAGAGACTGCGGACATACTACAGGAGGGGGGACAGAGACTGCGGACATACTACAGGAGGGGGGACAGAGACTGCGGACATACTACAGGAGGGGGGACAGAGGCTGCGGACATACTACAGGAGGGGGGACAGAGACTGCGGACATACTACAGGAGGGGGGACAGAGGCTGCGGACATACTACAGGAGGGGGGACAGAGGCTGCGGACATACTACAGGAGGGGGGACAGAGGCTGCGGACATACTACAGGAGGGGGGACAGAGGCTGCGGACATACTACAGGAGGGGGGACAGAGGCTGCGGACATACTACTGGAGGTGCCGGAGACACTCTGCGGACATGATGGTGCCCTCCTCACCCCCTCACAGTAGCCTCCTCCTCTGTCCACCACCATATTACTTCTCCACATCATCAGTGTGCTGTGTCCTCCTCCTGTGCCCCTTTCACCTCTCCACAGGTCAGGGCAGCACTGTGCTGCCCTGACCTGTGGAAAGGTGCACAGGAGCCAGAGGAGGACACAGCACACTGATGATTTCGAGAAGTAATATGGTGCCGGTGGACAGAGAGCACATCAGTCTCTGTGTCCCCTGCATGGCACCATTGGCACGGCTTCACGCTCCAGGCTCACTCACTGACCCCCCCAGTTTCACTCACCTCGAGTCTGTCTGACTCTGTCCTCCACCCTGTCAGTGCTCCGCTCGCTCCTCCACCCTGTCAGTGCTCCGCTCGCTCCTATGATGATGAGTGCTACTGCTCACTGCAGGACTGAGGACTCGAGTCGCGCCAGCCGCTGTGGTCACGCCAGTGTATTCAAAAATGGCGCCAGCGGCGCCATCACGTTACTGTGCGTGCGCCGCCCGGCCGAGCGTGAACAAGTTTCCCTGCGCTCGGCCGGCTTCGGAACGGCGCATGCGCCGTTGTATGGCCGGCTCGTGGCCATCTTTTTTATGGGCGCCGGTGCCCATAGCGGACATTAACGTACACCCCAAAAAAGGGGTTAAATTCACGTACCGTACGTAAATCTACGTACGGTTGGCAACACTGGTCTGCATGTGTGTGCATGTGTCTGCGTGTGTGCATGCGTGTGTGCGCGTGCATGTGTCTGCGTGTGTGCGTGTGCATGTGTCTGTGTGTATGTTACTTTTAATGCCTGTACCATCAGAACTGCTTTTGTAGGGCTTGTTTGTGAGGACTGCTGCTCCTCTGAAAAGCAATCCATGCACAGATCGCTTTTCAGAGGCATTTGACAGGCAGTAAAGCCGTTACCGCAACAGTGCAATGCACACAGTTGCGGGGTAGTTTCAGTGCAGCACCATTCAGCCTGGGTATACCTCCAGCTGCAGCCACAGCATGTGTACACCCCCAGCTGCTGCCTCTGCAGCTAAAGGGGGAGAAGTTGGGGGTGGTAAAAACAGCTCAACCATGTGGTTTTACTGCCCCTCCAACCTGATATATGAACAAGCCCTTGGTTCACATCTGTGTGGCTGCGTGCTGCATGTAGGGCAGCCCATTAATTTTAATGGGCTTCCCTACTCACAAAAATGCAGGGAAAAGTCACAGACCTTTTTTTTTTTAATTGCACTGCACCAAAAGCACCCCACGTTTTCCAATGTGTGGGGTACCATTAAGAATTAACGGTACCCCTAAAAAGCAGAGCATTCATCTGTGCGTCGGGAACGAGCGCGACAAAGGCAAGAGAATTCTTGTTGGGCAGTGTATTAGTGCTCGAACGAACACACTTAGACCGAATTTTAATGGTTCAAAGAATGTCAGGCAAAATGGTTGGCCCTCACGCATGTTCACTTCATCAAATCTGGCCTTCTTTCAAAAAAGTTTGGACACCCCTGCCATAAATAACAAGGAGAAAGGGGCATTGTGGGAGCTAGTGGAATCTGAATCAGATTTTGTATATCACATATAGAAAGAAGATCCAGAGATCAAAGACGAGCCATGTTATAAGAGTGACAAAAGTTGGGTAAAGTGACACTAAACAATATCCCTATTCCTAAAAATTAATCCATACACATCCATTACTTAACACTCTCTCAATCGACATTAACTGCTTAGCGACCGTCCAACATAGATTTACTGCGGCAGGGCAGCCACTCTGCACCAGATCATGTACCTGGTACGTGATCTGACAGTTCTGAGTCTGGGGTGCAGGGGCCAATCAGCAGGTCCAGCTGATGCAATGTCCACTGGGACCCACCGATCATTCGTGAGAAAGGGAGAATGGCGGTCTGCCTAATTTCCTATGTAAACAAGACAGACCATGTGAGAAAAATTTGCTTTACACTAACATCCGTCCAACAGGTTTATTGAAAGACCACCAACAGGACAATGACAATGAACCAAGGGGTGACGACGTTTCAAGACGCACAATGTATGTGTTAAAAGTCGTCACCCCTTGGTAGTCTTTCATTAAATCTGTTGGACGAATGTTGGTGTACAGCTAATTTTTCTCACTTGGTCTACACGTTCACAGTTGCGAGCCCTTCCCTTTTTGGTGGATTATATTACCTGGAGCAGCAATCTGTCTAATTTCTTATGTAAACAAGGCAGACCGCTGTTCTGTGAGAGGGGAATGTGCTGATCTTGTGTTCCTGCTAAGCAGGAACACAGATCTTTACAATACGCCAGTTAAAGCATCCCCCACAGTCAGCAATCACTCTTAAGCCTCGTACACACGATCGGATTTCCATCGGACAAATACGTGAATTTTTGTCCAAAGGGCGTTGGCCGTGAACTTGTTCTGCATACAGACGGCAGAACTTTTTCAGCCAACATACACGAAACTATGCAGTTTTTCTACTCTTTAGCGCCACCCTTTGGGCAACTTCTGCTAATGTTATCTGATGGTTAGCATTGGTTCGGAGCATGCGTGTTTGTACTTTGGATTTTAGTCCGACGGACTTGTGTACACACGATCGGATAATCCGATGGAACACATTTGTTGTCGGACAATTTGAGAGCATGCTATCCATCATTCCGACAACAATTGTCCGATGGAGCATACAGACGGACGGATTATCCGACAAAACACGTCCATCACACAATAGTGTGTACGAGGCTTAAGTGAACACATTTAACTCGTTTGATCGCCCCTGATGTTAACCCCCTCCCTGCCAGTGTCATTAGTACAGTGACAGTGCATATTTTTTAGCACTGATCACTGTATTAGTGTCATTGGTCCTCAAAAAGTTTCGGACTTATGCTGCATCCAGCTAGGTAAGTATGATTCTAAAAAAAACACCATTCCCATACTTATCTTTTAAGTAGTGTTCGATGGACAGCACACTAAGCATGCTGCATTTTTCTTCTTGATTATTTTTTTTAACTATGCATTCATACATACATACATACATACATTTTTATGCCTCTTTTTTAAAATCTGTTGACTTGGTCTCTATACCTTGAACGATAACCTCTTGCTCCAGAAGTTTGCTATCAATTGTTTGGCAGGATATTGTGGGTGTGGCTACCATAAGGGGCAAAGTTTGTTTGTGGATGTGGTTATAATTGGGCCTGGTCACTAGGTTGTCCCTGGAATTCATTTTGAAAATCTGATCACCTTACCTATGATTCGTGTGGATTCCTCTACTGCACATATTGCCTATTGTCATATCCTCCACACCCCTATCCTGCACATACTCACTATCATTACTAGAGATGAGCTTCGAGTTTGACTCGAACATCGGCTGTTCGATCGTTCGCCGAATTTCGTACATTATGGGCCGTTCGCGCCAAATTTGAGTGGCGCGTCACGTCCCATAATTCACTGCGTCATCGCAGTGCATTGCTGGCTGATGATTGGCCAAGCATGCACTATGACCCGCATGCTTTGGCCAATCACAGCGCTGTTAGCACAGAGGGCCATAATTGGTCAAAGGCAGGGTGCCTCTGGCCAATCATGGCTCAGGGGAACTAAGTACACGCCCCACACTATATAAGGCCTCCTGCGCATCGGCCTTGTGTAGTGTGTTGCGGCGTTGTGAGAGAGATAGAGAGAGAGTCAGAGTGTCATTTCATTTCAGTTAGATAGAGGAGGCTGGCGACTCAGGTAGCTGCAGTCAGTGTATTTAGTATATATATGCATCCCAGGCGTTGTGTGTGTGTGTGTGTATATATATATATATATATATATATACACATACACACACACACACATATATATATATATATATATATATATATATATATATTGTGACAGCAGGCAGGTAAAATCACCAGGTTGCATCCAGGATGGAAGGTATATATGTCCTAGATTCAGGCTTTATGCCGATTTATACCACTAGGGGGAGTGCTGGAAGTCTTGCAGGGGAAGAGTTAATGAGCCCAGCTGAAGTAAGTGGGCTCATTAGGGCCTCTACAAGAACTCCCAGCATGCTAAGGGAGATGCTCCAACCTGGAACCAGATCTGTGTGGATAGTCTGGGGAGTGTGATCTCTGTGAGGTGAGCCAAAGCCTGTGTGGTTATTGCTAGGAACTTCTAAAAGCAGGGAGCTAGGGACAGGGACAGCACAAGGCTGTACCCAGTCGTTAGTTAGGGACACCAACGTGTGTAGTGAGCGGTCAAGTTGACCAGGATTTATTTTCCTGTTTCTTTTGTTTTTGCTGTATTTTTTTGTCTGTATATAGTTCAAATAAAACCACACCCTTTTGTTTTCTCCTACCACTGTCTGCTGTGCCTGTTTTTGTGTGGTGAACCCATCCAGGGGGTCACACACACCCGCTGCTGAGTTAACCCCCTCACAATATATATATATATATATATATATATATATATATATACTGTATTCAGTTTAGCTAGATCTCACTTCAGAGTGTTCCTGTTATTCTCGCTGCAGTTTATTAAGTCAGTGTACTGTATACTGGGCACAGTGTGCAGGTAAAGCTGACTGCAGACCATCCCTGTTCTCTTCCTAATAATACAGACAGGCAGTTGATTGAGCTAAGCTGCAGTATATTAAGTCAGTGTACTGTATACTGGGCACCAGAGGCGTAGCTTGAAGCTTGTGGGCTCCATTGCAAAGGTTGACTTGGGGCCCCCCACTACCACCTGCCATTTCCACTGCATGCTTTTCTTGGGCCCTCTGAGTTTACTGAATTACCTACGCAGGGAGACCCGACAATCGCTTTTCCCCAGCAACACAGTGTAAAGCAGGGATAGGCAACCTTTGAGAGGTGGAGATGTACCTTAACAACATGAAAGCGATCAAAGATCACCGGGGTTCGGCACTTTTTTTTAAAAAGAAACTAACTTGCAGAGACTAACAAAATAGTAAGGAAAACTTATAAAAATAGTCGAGCAGTGGAGGGTGTCAGTAGGGCAGTGGAGGGTGTCAGTAGGGCAGTGGAGGGTGTCAGTAGAGCAGTAGATGGTGTCAGTAGAGCAGTAGATGGTGTCAGTAGAGCAGTAGATTGGTGTCAGTAGAGCAGTGGACGGTGTCAGTAAAGCAGTAGATTGGTGTCAGTAGAGCAGAGATTGGTGTCAGTAGGGCAGTGGACGGTGTCAGTAGGGCAGTGGACGGTGTCAGTAGGGCAGTGGATGGTGTCAGTAGGGCAGTGGACGGTGTCAGTAGAGCAGTGGAGGGTGTCAGTAGAGCAGTGGAGGGTGTCAGTAGAGCAGTGGAGGGTGTCAATAGAGCAGTGGAGGGTGTCAGTAGAGCAGTAGATTGGTGTCAGTAGAGCAGTGGACAGTGTCAGTAGAGCAGAGATTGGGGTCAGTCGAGCAGAGATTGGTGTCAGTAGGGCAGTGGACGGTGTCAGTAGGGCAGTGGACGGTGTCAGTAGGGCAGTGGACAGTGTCAATAAAGCAGTGGACGGTATTAGTAGAGCAGTGAATGGTGTCAATAGGACAGTGTATGGTGTCAGTAGGGCAGTGGAGGGTGTCAGTAGAGCAGAGGACGGTATTAGTAGAGCAGTGAATGGTGTCAATAGGACAGTGTATGGTGTCAGTAGAGCAGTGGACAGTGTCAGTAGAGCAGAGATTGGGGTCAGTCGAGCAGAGATTGGTGTCAGTAGGGCAGTGGACAGTGTCAATAGAG
This sequence comes from Rana muscosa, assembly GCA_029206835.1. Taxonomy (NCBI): domain Eukaryota; kingdom Metazoa; phylum Chordata; class Amphibia; order Anura; family Ranidae; genus Rana; species Rana muscosa. The sequence continues at coordinate 966,315,243 of CM055117.1, read as the reverse complement.
CAGTGGACAGTGTCAGTAGGGCAGTGGACAGTGTAGGTAGGGCAGTGGAGGGTGTCAGTAGAGCAGAGATTGGTGTCAGTAGGGCAGTGGAGGGTGTCAGTAGGGCAGTGGAGGGTGTCAGTAGGGCAATGGAGGGTGTCAGTAGAGCAGAGGACGGTGTCAGTAGAGCAGTGCATGGTGTCAGTAGAACAGTGCATGGTGTCAGTAGAGCAGTGCATGGTGTCAGTAGATGGTGTCAATAGGACAGTGGACGGTGTCAGTAGAACTGTGGACGGTGTCAGTAGAGCAGAGATTGGTGTCAGTAGGGCAGTGGAGGGTGACACCCTCCACTGCTCTACTGACACCCTCCACTGCCCTACTGACACCCTCCACTGCCCTACTGACACCCTACACTGCCCTACTGACATCGTCCACTGCCCTATAGGGATGAGCTCAGGCGTGTTCGCATTGAACACTTGCAGAGCTTTCCAAGGAAGTCGGCACCGTTGGAACCGCGCTGCACTAATCACAGACAGGGAGACATTGTCCCGATGCTCAGCTGCAGAGATCGGGAAATGTCTCCCTGCCTGTGATTAGCGCAGTGCAGTTCCGACGGTGCCGACATCCTTGGAAAGCTCTGCAAGTGTTCAATGCGAACACGCCTGAGCTCATCCCTATAGGGCAGTGGACGATGTCAGTAGGGCAGTGTAGGGTGTCAGTAGAGCAGAGGAGGGTGTCGGTAGAGCAGAGGAGGGTGTCGGTAGAGCAGTGGAGGGTGTCGGTAGAGCAGTGGAGGGTGTCAGTAGAGCAGTGGAGGGTGTCAGTAGAGCAGTGGAGGGTGTCAGTAGAGCAGTGGACGGTGTCAGTTGGGCAGTGGACGGTGTCAGTTGGGCAGTGGACGGTGTCAGTAAGGCAGTGGACAGTGTCAGTAGGGCAGTGAAGGGAGTCAGTAGAGCAGAGATTGGTGTCAGTAGAGCAGTGGAGGGTGTCAGTAGAGCAGTGGAGGGTGTCAGTAGAGCAGTGGAGGGTGTCAGTAGAGCAGTGGAGGGTGTCAGTTGGGCAGTGGACGGTGTCAGTTGGGCAGTGGACAGTGTCAGTTGGGCAGTGGACGGTGTCAGTAAGGCAGTGGACAGTGTCAGTAGGGCAGTGAAGGGAGTCAGTAGAGCAGAGATTGGTGTCAGTAGAGCAGTAGAGGGTGTCAGTAGAGCAGTAGAGGGTGTCAGTAGAGCAGTAGAGGGTGTCAGTAGAGCAGAGGACGGTGTCAGTAGAGCAGTGCATGGTGTCAGTAGAGCAGTGCATGGTGTCAGTAGAACAGTGCATGGTGTCAGTAGAGTAGTGCATGGTGTCAGTAGATGGTGTCAATAGGACAGTGGACGGTGTCAGTAGAACTGTGGACGGTGTCAGTAGAGCAGAGATTGGTGTCAGTAGGGCAGTGGAGTGACACCCTCCACTGCCCTACTGACACCCTCCACTGCCCTACTGACACCCTCCACTGCCCTACTGACACCCTCCACTGCCCTACTGACATCGTCCACTGCCCTATAGGGATGAGCTCAGGCGTGTTCGCATTGAACACTTGCAGAGCTTTCCAAGGAAGTCGGCACCGTTGGAACCGCGCTGCACTAATCACAGACAGGGAGACATTGTCCCGATGCTCAGCTGCAGAGATCGGGAAATGTCTCCCTGCCTGTGATTAGCGCAGTGCAGTTCCGATGGTGCCGACTTCCTTGGAAAGCTCTGCAAGTGTTCAATGCGAACACGCCTGAGCTCATCCCTATAGGGCAGTGGACGATGTCAGTAGGGCAGTGTAGGGTGTCAGTAGGGCAGTGGAGGGTGTCAGTAGAGCAGTGGAGGGTGTCGGTAGAGCAGTGGAGAGTGTCGGTAGAGCAGTGTAGGGTGTCAGTAGAGCAGTGTAGGGTGTCAGTAGAGCAGTGGAGGGTGTCAGTAGAGCAGTGGAGGGTGTCAGTAGAGCAGTGGATGGTGTCAGTTGGGCAGTGGACGGTGTCAGTTGGGCAGTGGACGGTGTCAGTTGGGCAGTGGACGGTGTCAGTTGGGCAGTGGACGGTGTCAGTAAGGCAGTGGACAGTGTCAGTAGGGCAGTGAAGGGAGTCAGTAGAGCAGAGATTGGTGTCAGTAGAGCAGTGGAGGGTGTCAGTAGAGCAGTAGAGGGTGACCCCTGAAACTCTTCACGCTACGCCCATGCTGGGCACAGTGTGCAGGTAAAGCTGACTGCAGACCATCCCTATTCTCTTCCTAATAATACAGGCAGGCAATTGATTGAGCTAAGCTGCAGTATATTAAGTCAGTGTACTGTATACTGGGCACAGTGTGCAGGTAAAGCTGACTGCAGACCATCCCTGTTCTCTTCCTAATAAGACAGGCAGGCAATTGATTGAGCTAAGCTGCAGTATATTAAGTCAGTGTACTGTATACTGGGCACAGTGTGCAGTTAAAGCTCACTGCAGACCATCCCTGTTCTCTTCCTAATAATACAGGCAGGCAGTTGATTGAGCTAAGCTGCAGTATATTAAGTCAGTGTACTGTATACTGGGCACAGTGTGAAGGTAAAGCTGACTGCAAACCATTCCTGTTCTCTTCCTAATAATACAGGCAGGCAGTTGATTGAGCTAAGCTGCAGTATATTAAGTCAGTGTACTGTATACTAGGCACAGTGTGCAGGTAAAGCTGACTGCAAACCATTCCTGTTCTCTTCCTAATAATACAGGCAGGCAGTTGATTGAGCTAAGCTGCAGTATATTAAGCTAGTGTACTGTTTACTGGGCACAGTGTACAGCTACATCTCACTGCAGGCCATTCCTTGTGTATCTATTCCAATACATCAAATTCAAGATGTCTGGAAGGCCAACAAGGAGAGGCAGACACCCACAGGCCAATAAAAGAGGGCAAGCAGGCTCTGTGTCTAGAGGCAAAAGTGCTGGTCGTGGACACGGTGCATCCTCATCAGCACGTGGCCGTGGGGCACGCATGTCCTTTTTTTCGGCAGCTGGCCGCGTTGAGCCACAACATGCAGAAGAGTTGGTAGAGTGGATGACCAAGCCCTCCTCATCCTCTGTCACCCAGGCTACCTTGGCTGTCAATGCAGGTGCCAAAGCGGCCTATTCCATCGGCTCGAGGTCATCAATTACTCCTTCCCTAGCCCCACCATAAAGAATGGAGGAGTCCCCCGAACTGTTCGACCACAGTGTTGGGTACATGCTGCAGGAGGATGCACAGCGTTTTGAAGCCTCTGATGATGGTACCAAGCTTGAGGAAGGCAGTAATGTGAGCCCAGAGAGAGGGGGTGCCCAAGAAGGACAACAAACTGGCAGTAATGTTCCCCCAGCTGCAGCATACTGCCAGGTTTGCTCCAGTGACGAGGAGGGAGGGGATGATGAGGTCACTAACTCTAGGTGGGTGCCTGATAGGAGAGAGGAGGAGGAGGAGGAGGAGAAGGCACATCTCCAACGAGGCAGCTTAAGGGCAGCCAACCGACTGCATCACACCGCAGAGCTACGCATGTGCAGGGTGCTGCTGACTCTGCGTGTTTTTCCCAAATTTCTTTGGTGTGGGCCTTTTTTCAGATGTGTGCAGCAGATCGCACCATTGCTATTTGCAACATATGTCTGAAGGGTATCACGCGTGGCCAAAACAGCAGCCGCTTGGGCACCACATGCTTGACCAGACATATGTCGACCTGCCATGCAGTCCGTTGGCAAGCGTACCTAAAAGAAACACACCAAAGAACAAAGCGGACCCCTCCTTGCTCCTCATCAGCTGGGATCTCCAACCCCACTATTCCTTCAGTCCTCTCAGAAACCAGCACTGAGAGGCATGAAGGTGTAGAATTAGGTGTGCCACTGCCAAGTACTTGCGGGCAATCTGCTATCGGTACACCAACGTCCGATTGTACCAGGCAAATTTCCCTGCCCCAGTTGCTACACCAGCGAAAGAAATTCGTTCCCAGCCATCCACATGCCCAGCGGTTGAATGCTAGCTTGGCTAAATTTCTAGCACTTCAACTGCTGCCTTTTCAGTTGGTAGACTCTGCCCCCCTCCGTGAGTTTGTGGAATGTGCGGTACCTCAGTGGCAGGTTCCCTTTTTTTCATGGAAGGCAATTCTGGCTCTCTACCGGCATGTGGAAGGCAATGTCTTGACCTCGCTGGACAGGGCGGTCAGCGGTAAGGTGCATATTACTGCTGACTCATGGTCCAGCAGGCATGGACAGGGACGTTAACTATCTTTCATGGCGCACTGGGTGACTCTGCTGGCAGCTGGGAAGGATGCAGGACAGGGTGCAGCAGTGTTGGAAGTTGTTCCGCCACCACGCCTCCAAAATGGTACTAGTGGTGATTCTGACACACCTCTCTCCTCCACCCCCTCCTCTTCTTCTTCCTCCATGGCCTCTTCCTCTGCTGATTTGTCCTCGGAACCAGCGGTGCTCCGTAGGCGTTCAAGGGGCTACGCAAGTACGCAAAAAGATGCCATGTGGTGCTTGAGCTGGTGTGCTTGGGGGACAGGAGCCACACTGGGGCAGAGATTCTGTTAGCTCTGCAGGGGCAGGCTCAGAGGTGGTTGACGCCACGCCAGCTTAAACCAGAAATAGTGGTTTGCGACAATGGCACCAACCTCCTCTCTGCCCTCTGACAGGGACAGCTGACCCATGTGCCCTGTTTGGCTGACGCCCTTAACTTGGTGGTGCAGCGGTTCTTGGGCAGGTACCAGGACTTACAGGATGTCCTGAGGCAGGCCAGGAAAGTCTGTGTGCATTTCCGCCGATCATATAATGCCAGTGCTCGGCTGGCTGACCTCCAAAAGGAATTTAACCTGCCCAAGAACCGCCTAATCTGTGACATGTCCACCAGGTGGAACTCAACGTTGGCCATGCTGCAGCGGCTGCACATGCAGCAGAGGGCCATCAATGAGTACCTGTGCGACTATGGCACCAGGACAGGGTCAGGGGAGCTTGTTTTTTTTTTGCCACGCCAGTGGGTCATGATCAGGGATGCATGCACTGTCCTGTCACCATTTTAGGAGGCCACAAGGATGGTGAGCAGTGACAGTGCATGCATCACTGATACTGTCCCTCTTGTCCACCTGTTGGAGCACACGTTGCATGGAATAATGGACAGGGCACTTGAGGCAGAACAGAGGGAGGAAGAGGAGGACTTCCTTACCTCTCAAGGCCTTCTTTATCCAGACAGTGTTCCTGCGGGCCCGCCAATCACACAGGAAGAGGACGAGGAGGAGGATTGTGTCAGCATGGAGGTGGAGCCTAGCACTCAGCATCAGCAGCAGGCTTCAAGGGATCATTGACAGTCCCCAGAAACCCATGGACTTGTACGTGGCTGGGAGGAGGTGACTGCGGATCATATCGTCCTTAGTGACCCAGAAGACTCCGGACCGAATGCCTCAGCAAACCTACGCTGCATGGCCTCCCTGATCCTGCAAAGCCTGCGAAAGGATCCTCGTATTTGTGGCAAGGAGAGGGATTATTACTGGCTGGCCACCCTCCTTGATCCACGTTACAAGGGTAAGGTTGCCGACCTTATCCAGCTGTCGCAGAGGGAGCAGAGGATGAAACATCTTCGGGAGGCCTTGCAGAAAGGTTTGTGCAATGCGTTTCCAAAACCTAGGAGGTTACAAATTCCTGGTCCTGGACAACGTGTCGCTGAGGCTTCGGTCCGTCACAGAAGGAGCGGTGGAGGAGGTGGCCGTCTGACCGATGCGTTCAGACAATTTTTTAGTCCGCAGCCCCAAGGTATGATCGGTTCCAGCAACCATCGCCAGCGTCTGATTCACATGGTGCAGGAATACCTAGGGGCAAGATCAGACTTTGACACCTTTCCCACCGAAAATCCTCTAGGTTACTGGGTATTGAGGATGGATCACTGGCCAGAGCTTGCACAGTATGCAATTGAGCTACTGGCCTGTCCTGCATCCAGCGTTCTTTCGGAACGCACATTCATTCAGACTTGGTCGATTGGCTGACCTTCATAAAAATTAATCAGTCTTGGATCACCAGCTACCAAGCACCTGATGCTGATGTAACCGAATATTTTTTGTTTTAATGTGAGATCCCTTTAAGACTGCCTATGCTGATGCTGAGTGACTATCCTGTTATGCTGAGTGACTATCCTCTTCCTCCTCAATGTTCATATTGATAGCTTGTAAGAACATTTTTGGTTCTGGGCGCCGCCACCAGTGGCTAAGGCCCAATTTTTCTGCCCCTGTTTAACAGGGGCGTGTAATTACAATTTTTGCTGTAATACTTTGCAGCAGGGCTCATTCCTGCGCTCCAACTAGAGTATCTTTGAGGGGTTGCAGTGTTGTGGCACCAGCACCAGTGCCTAAGGCCCAATTTTTCTGCCCCTGTTCAAGCCCCTGTTCAACAGGGGCATGTAATTACAATTCTTGATATAATATTTCACAGCAGGGCCCGTTCCAGTGCCCACCAAGAGTAACTGTGAGGACTTACAGTGTTGTGGCACCAGCACCACCACCACCACCACCAAAAGCCCAATTTTTCAGCCACTGTTCAACAGTGGCATGTAATTACAATTCTTGATATAATAGTTCACAGCAGGGCGTTCCAGCGCCCACCAAGAGTAACTGTGAGGGCTTACAGTGTTGTGGCAACACCAACACCTAAGGCCCAAATTTCTGCAGAGTACATAGGGCAGGCCCCTACTTTCAAACCTCCGACTTTCAAACGACTCCTACTTACAAACGGAGGAAGACAACAGGAATTGAGAGGAAATCTACCCCTAGGTAAGGAAATTCTCTCCTGTAAGAGTAAATATGGGAAAAGGTGTCTCCTCTCCACTGATGCTTTATCACTAATCCTTGTTTCCCTAAAAAAAACAAATTTTCAAAATCCAATTGTCATTGGAATAGAAAGTGAGGTGAAATCTTCTGAACAGGTGCACAGAGAGAAAAAACAAATGTTACAGGGGTGATAACCCTTCCCTGTGTTTTCCAAAAAGCTTAAAAATAGATTTTTTGGCTTGAGCTACACGTAAAAAATGTACCAGCTCAAAATTACAAACAGATTCTACTTAAGAACAAACCTACAGTCCCTGTCTTGTTTGCACCACCTGTATATACAGCTGTTCAAAGTATATAGGGCCTGGGGGCCCCACGCCTTTCCTTTTTTTAATTTGGGTGGGGGGGTACCCAAGCCGTTTTTCTCAATGATTTTCATCCATATTGCCGGGACCACACATTACATTAAAGCCGCAAGCAGTTTTAAATGAATTTTATTCCTTTAGAAATGTAATTTTGTGCAGGGACAGTTCTAAACAGAGGAAACACACGCCACTTTACAGGCATACTATAGACACCCCCAAGCACGATATTTAAAGGAATATTTCACTTTTATTTTTTCACTTTAAGCATCATTAAAATCACAGCTCCTGAAAAAACGGCAGTTTAAAAAAAAAAATTTGCATTGATACATTTACCCTGGGATAGGACCCGGGTCCCCAAACGCTTTTTAGGAAAATAACTTGCATATTAGCCTTTAAAATTTGCACTCTTGATTTCTCAGGTTCGAGTCCCATAGACTTTAACCATGTTTGAAAGTTTGCGCGAACTTTCGGTCCGTTCGCATGTTCTGGATGTGAACCGAACCGGGGGCTGTTCGGCTCATCCCTAATCATTACCTCCAGGGTTGCTGAATGTAATGGTTCACCTGTCACCCTACCTATCCAGACATCCATCTCTCTCTCACTCAGAGACACAGAACATTCCATAGCTTTTTTTGTCTTTTTAATTTGAGGGGTTAAACTTGGATGGGAAATTGGGAATTATGGGATGCCCAGGAATATTCAGTACAAACTTGCTTGGGACTTGTATATACACTCCCCAGTACATACACTCCAATCTTCTCTCCAGCACAAACACTTGCACACCGTTTCTCCTCCAGCACTTCACTTGCTGCAGACTGTTACTCCACCAGCACTTCCCTTGCTGCAGACTGTTAGTCCTCCAGACCAGCTAGCACCGCATGGGTAGGCCTGACACTACTTCAGCCAGGCCTCAATGAACTTCCTTTTGCGGGCAGGGACCCCAGTTCCATGTAGTGTAAAAATAGTGCAGATGCTAACTGTCCTCTATTTAGCTACCACTCCCAGATAGCTCTTTTCAGGCCCTGCCAGCCAGCATGGCTGCAAAGACCTATTTCCACTGTCCTTCCCACAGTCCTCTCTTCTGGTTCTGGACCCATCTCAAACTTCAATCTCCCAGTTCTCTCAAGTGTGCCTCCCCAGTCCTCCCGACTGTGCTCACTCACCAGCCCTCCGGGCTGTGACCAGTTGTCCTCCCTGGAGACTCTTAGAAGTGTTCTCTCCCACTGTCCTCTCCTTGATCTCTCATGTGCCTCTCCCTCCAGGATCTCGTCACTCCTCCTGGATGCACCTGCGCCCCAGCCCAGGGTCACCCCCCCCCCCCAGACTGCGGAGCTCCTCGTGGGCCCCGACAGCCTCCACACTCTCCCACTCCAGCTTTTCCTCCCGACAACTCCTCCCCAGCCTGGCTCTTTAAGGAGGCCTGCCCCCTGCCAATTCAGGTTGGGGATTTGTCAGGGCTCCCTAAAACACCCCAGGCAGCTCCACTTCTCCTCTCCTCCTCTCTTTCCAGATCTTTCTCACAAGCTCTAGAAAGGAGAGGGAGGTCTCCTTGGTGCTGTTTGTTAGTCACTAGCTGCTACTCTGAGCCACTCCCAGCCCAGAATGAAAACAAACAGGCCTAGTCACCAGCTAGGCCTGCCTAAATGTACCTACTCTGCTAGAAAATCCTCACCTTAGCACCTACCTAACTACAGGGTGCTACATGTATATGTCATCAAATGTATTTTGTTTAATGCAAGTTGTGTAAGCACCTTAATTTGACTTGGCATTAGCCTCTTGTACTCTATTGCACTGTACAGCCGGGTTCAGAGAAAGAAGAAGAAGCAGCACAACCAACTAAGTGTGCTGCAATTCAAGTAGCATACTGATGGGAAAAGAGAACAGAATGACAGATAGAATTACACATCACTGTTGTGTGTCTCCTTTTACTCTCCAGTCACAGGGTGGAGGTGGGAAATTGTGACTGAAAGTGAAACTGCAGCAAAGACAAATTAGGTTCCTTAAAGTGGAACTTTCGGCTCCAAAATAAAAAAAGGTTGAGCAGGCAGGCATTTTAATTCAGAGGAGACATGCTTTTTCTCGTCTGCATTAAAGCTACTTACCTGACAGTTCACCCCTGTAAAGTAAGCTGCACAAATTCGAAAATGTTGAATCTGACGGAACTCCCACACATGCGCGAGAACGACGTCATCTTGGGCTGGCCAATGACAGCGGCTGGCGATTGACACCCGAAAGCTGACCGCCCGAAGATGTCAGCAGCCAGCAGTGAGTTCCGAAGATGGCACTCCACTTGATTCAAGGTTAGTGTAGTTCTGATTTAAATATTGAATGAATGTGTTTTGCTAATAAATGTCAGGACTCAAATGATTTTTCTGTTCACGCAGCTGCATTATTTTAGGTGTAGAATATTTATTCTTCAGTAAAGATCACAATACAGTATGTATTCAATCGAGCACTTCAGAGAATATACAAGATAGAACAACACCCCCTATGTGCTTTGGGAAATAAGAACAGAAGCAAACATGATTCTGATTCCTTGCTACACAGGATCTTTCAGCTGTCCATGGTTCTGAAGGGACATTTCACATCCTACCCCTGTAAACAGTAAACACATTCAGTGCAGTACACAGAAAAATAAATATCTCTGTGCACAGCATGGAAATCAATATCAGTGATTTAGTATCACAGCATTTTACATTTCTTCACTCTGTTGGAAAAAAATCTCTTTGCCATTTGGATGCAGACTATATAGAAAATAAGCTTATTTATCGGATTTAATGACACAGTGAGTAAATAAAACAGATACACAGATGATTTATTGTGATAGTGTTTAAAAAAAGCACACTCTTATATTACATTTTGAAACGCATCATAAACATTCCACAGACATTACTGAAAAGCAAACCCTTCAAGAAGAACTTTGCTTTAATTAAAAATATATGTAACATGTTGAGGACATGTGGCCTGATATGGTTCAGGAGTGGGGGGCTGCACAATTGTAACCCCCCTTTCCTGGCCAACCAGGCTGTATGTTATGATTACGGGCCTAGTATTGATTTCCTGGGGAACTGCACACATTTTTTTTGTGAGGTACCCCCTTTAAATTCATACCAGACTCGGTCTGATATGCATTTTGAGGGGGACTCTAAGCTATTTTTATGGGGGCGTTCGCAGTACGGCGATCAAAGGTCACACTTGGGGGCAACTGCATGCAGGGGCGGATCCAGGGGGGCAACAGGGCAATTGCCCCCCCCCGAAAATATCACACTGACATGTTGTCACAGACAGTCACACTCACTTGCTCTGCGGCTGCCTCTGCTGAAGTCTCTCTCACATCAGTTGATCAATGGCGCTGAGAGAGAGACTCGTTTAGTGTAATTACACCGCACTGACTGACCAGGAGGAGGAGGTGGGTGGAGCATCTTCCCTGCACTCGTTACTAGCGCCTGGGCCGCTTGGCGTCTAGCAACGAGTGACGTCAGTGACTCACGTCAGACTCGAGTCTCAGAGCCGACGTGACAGGAGCTGGAGCTAGGGGAACAGTTGTTGCTTGCTGCAGCCTGCAGTTTAGAGACAGAGTTCTAAGCTCAGGTTTCAAGTGATGATGACGGTGTGTGTTGCTAATAATCAGTTCCAACTCCTGCTAACTGCACTAAAATGTCCAGCGTCCACTGTCAGTAGAGCGCCAGCATTCTTCCTTCTCCGCCCCTGAGTGAGTGTTGGCTCCACCCACCTCCTCCCTCCATCTTCTCCACCTTGCAGTCTGAAGAGCGTAAATACAGGAAGAAGACTTATTGAGAAGATTACTGGATCCATCCATCTCCCCTCCATTGCTCCTGCATGGGAGCCCCCCCACCAGAGCACCAAAATCTTTGACAGGTGACGTGACAAATGACAATCTGCAACTTGTGGCAGGTGACGTGGCAAGTGGGCAATCCGTAACGTGTCGCAGGTGATGTGGCAAGTGGACAATTCGCAATGTGTGGCAAGTGGACAATCCGTAATGTGTGGCAAGTGGACAATCCGCTACATGTGGCAGGTGATGCGGCAAGTGGACAATCCGCAATGTGTGGCAAGTGGACAATCCCTTACGTGTGGCAAGTCACATGGCAAGTGGACAATCCGCAACGTGTGGCAGGTGACGTGGCAAGTGGACAATTCGCAATGTGTGGCAAGTGGACAATCCGCAGCGTGTGGCAGGTGATGTTGGAAGTGGACAATCCGTAACGCGTGGCAGGCGACAGTGACAAGTGACACACTCGGGGCTCCCACTGATTCTGCAATATGGTGAGTTGAACTATTTCATTTTCTCTACAATGTGATAATAAAAATAATGTGCTTCAATCATCCCGACACCATAACAACCATGGTGCCGTGATGACTGAAGCGTCAACACCAGCCATTTCCCCGATAAATTGCCCGCAAAAAAAGTATTTTCTGTCAGTGCCCCTCCCGAGACAAGACTCTGGATCCTCCCCTGACTGCATGGCTGCGGCTCTTTACCTGTGTGATTGGCTGTGTCCAATCACATGTAAACAAGGAGGTGCCGTTTATCAGCTCTCCTCGCCTCACACTGACAAAGTTTGAGGAGAGGAGAGCCGATTAGCGGCATCTCCTCACAGGGGGACTTGTATAGGTAATCAGGGCACTGATCATCAGTGCCCTGATTACAATGCAGTCCCAACAGTGCTCATCAGTGGGGCCAATCTGTGCCCATTAGTGATGCCAATCAGTCCTGTCTTTTAGTGCCCATCAAAAGCCGCCCATCAGTGCAAATTAGTGCCGCCCATCCGTGCTACCTATCAGTGCTCATTAGTGCCGCCTATCAGTGCTCATCAGTGCCCGATATTAGTGCCTATCAGTGCCACCCCATCAGTGCTGCCTCATCAGTGGCAATCAGTGCAGCCTCATCAGCGCACATGAGTGAAGGAGAGGGGGAGGCTGAGGGAACTGAAAATATTCTGTAGAGGACTTAATTTCCCCTTTCTGTGGGCACCCTATAATAGGGATTCTTCTCTATGGACTTGAACTGAATGTGGAACTTGTGAAATGGGGCATCACATCTCAGAAGAGAGAGAAAGAAGTAATCTAAGCACAGCAGCAGCCCCTCGGGGGGAATTTACTAAAACTGAAGCATACAAAATCTGGTGCAGCTGTTCATGGTATCCAATCATCTTCTTACTTCAGCTTGTTCAATTAGGCTTTGACAAAACAACATGGAAGCTAATTGCTTTCAATGCAGGGCTGCACCACATTTTTCATGCTAAAGTTTTGGTAAATCAACCTCAGTGTGTTCAAACTGCAAATAGCCTGGACTGTTGTTAAACATTGACTGCACGGTAGTTGACATTTTTTGGGAAATGTTACCACCAGTATTTGTAACGGTTATTGCTACTTTTGAAAACAAGTAAAGACATGAAAAAATAACCCTTTGCTGTCTTTGTGTCTCCTGAGAAGCTGTGAGTGAACTGTGTCTGCCACAGCCCTATTTAAATAGCAAATGTGAAGATGGTGAGAGAACGAAGGAGGAGGAACAGCCAGCTTGGGAGGTGAGTGGTGGTGGAGAAGAGGAGTTGAAACTGAAGAGTTTGTGCTAGGACACAGGGGAAAGACCAATGTATGCACTTGAGGAGGTATACAGTGTGTACTGTGTGCTGGAGGAGGGATACTGGGGAAAGACCAATGTGTGTATGCTGGAGGAGGGATACTGGGGAAAGACCAATGTGTGTATGCTGGAGGAGGGATACAGGAGAAAGACCAATGTGTGTATGTTGGAGAAGGGGTGCAGGGGAAAGACCAATGTCTGTGTGCTGGAGGAGGGATACAAGGTAAAGACCAATGGCTGTGTGCTGGAGGAGGGATACAAGGTAAATACCAATAGCTGTGTGCTGGAGGAGGGTTACAGGGTAAAGACCAATGTGTGTATGCTGGAGGGAGGGATACAGGGGAAAGCCCAATGTCTGTGTGCTGGAGGAGGAATACAGGGAAAGACCTGTAAAATTGTGTGTCACATTCCAAAAGAGAGAGAGAAAGAAATAATTAATATTAGGGCACTTACCTGTCATTGAATCCAGCGATGTTTGCACCCAAATAGATGTTTCCATCAGCTCTCGGGTGCTGCTGCTGCCATTGCCTTGAGGCTTCACAGCCGGTTCCCTACTGTACATGTGCGAATTGCGCTGCGCTTTGTAAATGGCCCGGCGGCGGGGGGAAGGAGAAGGGGGGCCGAACTCCTGGGGGTCCTCACTGCATCTCGTTGCAGTCAGGTCTCCCGTAAGTTTGTGCTAGGTTCCAAGGGAAAGACCAATGTGTATGTGTGCTGGAGGAGGGATACAGGGGAAAGACCAATGTGTATGTGTGTTGGAGTGGATACAGAGGAAAGACCAGTGTGTATGTGTGCTCAAGGAGGGATACAGGGGAAAGTCCCATGTGTGTATGCTGGAAGAAGAAAAGGGATACAGGGGAAACAACTATTTATTTGTGCTGGAGGAAGGATACAGAGAAAGACCAATGTTTGTGTGTGTGTTCTAGGAGTGATACAGGGAAAAGAGCAATTTCTGTGTGCTGGAGGATGAATACAAGAGAGAGACCAATATGTGCATCCTGAAGGAGGGTTACAAGGGAAAGTCCAATGTTTTTATATTGCAGGATGGATAAAGGGGAAAGTCCAATGTTGTGTATGCTGGAGGAGCGATACAGGGGAAAGTCTAATGTGTATGTTCTGGAGGAGGGATACAGGGGAAAGTCCAATGTGTGTATGTGAGCTGGAGGAGGGATACAGGGGGAAGACCAATGTGTGTATGTGAGCTAGAGGAGGGATACAGGGGAAAGTCCAATGTGTGTATGTGAGCTAGAGGAGGGAAATAGGGGGAAGACCAATGTGTGTATGTGAGCTAGAGGAGGGATACAGGGGAAAGTCCAATGTGTGTATGTGAGCTGGAGGAGGGATACAGGGGAAAGACCAATGTGTGTATGCTGGAAAAGGAAGAGGTATACAGGGAAAAAAATGATGTCTGTGTGCCGGAAGGGATATAGGGGAAAGGCCAATGTGTGCATGCTGGAGAAGGGATACAAATGAAAGTCCAGTGTGTGTATGCTGGAGGAGGGATACAGGGGAAATAAAAATGTCTGTGTGCTGTAGGAGGGATACGGGGGAAATAACAATATCTGTGTGCTGGAGGAGGGATACAGGGGAAATAACAATGTCTGTGTGCTGGAGGAGGGATACAGGGGAAATAACAATGTCTGTGTGCTGTAGGAGTGTCATGGAAAGTTGACTGTTTTCAGAGCACACAGCCATTTCTCCTTGTGCTCATAAGCACACCCTTCGTCTCAATGATATAATGCATCTTAAGCTAAAATTCACTCACCTTCCATTCGATCCCCATTCATACAAATCAAGAAGCATCACCAGACTGGTCTTGTCATCAAGGCATCCCAGCAAAGACTGACCGCCGATGCCCTCACAGGCTGTTTTATTAAACTCCCAGCCGGAAGTGATGTCACAACATGTGACCTCCTCCATAGGAAGTGAGATCACAGGGCGTGAGCTCCACCCAGCAGATGACCATATGAGGATATGTTAAAAACAGCTAATACAATGCAATACATGAATACAACAAAAGAACCAATCACAGACATGTATACATTCAAATAGACTAGCAGTGATGTGCACTGCTTCCAATGACGGGAACCATAAGAAAACTATAGCTCAATGGGCCACAATTGTCATATAGTTATGCTATAGTTCTCGTGGACGCAGATCTGTCCGCTCGGAGTCATTTAATGCCAACGCCAAGAAGTGGCCAGTCCTCTGGCGAGGCATAAAACAAAAGTCCTTAAAAGAGCAAACATCGCTGTGTCCACAGGAAGATTTTCACGCCACCGGTCTTCCACCAACGTCTGTATGTGCGAATACGCTCACATGAGTGCATTACAGCAAAACCGACACTGGGGGATATCTGACAACATACATTAATAACATTTTCCACAACAGGAGGGATACGGGGGAAATAACAATGTCTGTGTGCTGGAGGAGGGATACAGGGAAAATAACAATGTCTGTGTGCTGGAGGAGGGATACAGGGGAAATAACAATGTCTGTGCGTTGGAGGAGCGATACAGGGAAAATAATAATGACTGTGCGTTAGAGGAGCGATACAGGGGAAATAATAATGCCTGTGTGCTAGAGGAGGGATACAAAGGAAAGACCAATATGTGTATCCTGGAGGAGGGATACAGGGTAAAGACCAATATGTGTGTGTGTGTTGGAGGAGGAGGGATACAGGGGAAAGTCCAATGTATGTGTGTTGGAGAAGGGATACAAGGGAAAGTCCAATGTGTGTGTGCTGGAAGTGTAATATCTCTGGGAAATTACCAATTTTGTGTGCTGGAGGTGTGATGTCATGGTGTAGGACCAGGAAGAGACAGTTTTCAACAGCACCAAAAGTAAAAGTAAAACTTCAAAATTATATCATAAACTATGAATGAGATATTATATGAAAAGAAAAGTGTACTTTTATCCAAATCCTGTATGCCGACATACCTCATTAAAGTCCATTCATATCTAAGAACAAAAATTTTATATATTGCAGCTTACCAGTCATTAGATGTGATGCCTGCATATGTTTTCTTTTTCTGAAGAAGTGGCTTGCATAAGCTGAGAAATGTATTCAACATTACAGGACAAGTCCCGTTGCATATCACTACCTACTATTAAGCGCTCATTACCTATACTTGTTTTCACTTGATGAGATTCATGTGGCAAGCCTGCTAAAGGTAAAGCAGGGTATATACGTTCAGCTTTTATTTCATTCGGTTGAATAAAAAAAAACTTACAGATCTCTGCATCAACACAAATAATGTGTAATGCAGGGATCTCCCTCTCGCACTATTGTATTCTGCCAGGGGAGACCTCCCCCTTGTCAGGATACATAGATCAGTGCTGGCAGCCAATCACTGCAAGTACTGATTAAATGTTGGTTTTCCAGTAGGACCGTTGAACAGTCAGCAGTAGGCATGGACCGAAAGTCGGCTGGTTCAGCAGGACTTTCCGGGCCTTGTATATATCCTGCTTAAAGAGAAACTTTACCCATAACAACTTGATAAAAATAATGTTCTTTAGCCAGAAACAAACATTCCACATTAATAATTATGCTACCAAAATTAGTGTGTGCTTTAAATTGCCTCCAGCATTGCTTCTGTTTCTTCTTACCAGAGGCTGCCAATTTGCTGAAGCCCAGAGCCCCTGAACAGCAGTAAATCTAAAAGCCTCGTACACACGACCGAGTTTCTCGTCCAAAACCGGCAAGAAAAGTGCCGTGTGAGCTTTTTTGTCGAGAAAACCGTTCGTGTGTATGGTTTTACGACGAGAAATCTGCCGTGAATCTCGACGAGAAAATAGAGAACTTGCTCTCTATTTTCTCGTCAGGATTCCAGATTTCCTCGTCGTGTTTCTCGTCGGCCTGTTTTGTGACGAGAAAATGGTTCGTGTGTATGCTTTTACGACTCTTCCAAAAGCGTGCATGCTCAGAAGCAACTATGAGACGGGAGCGCATCTTCTGGTAAAACAAGCCTTCGTAATGGAGATAGCACATTCGTCACGCTCCAAATTTTTGCATCGTTTAAATGTTGTGCATTGAAATCTTCGTTAGAATGTTACATTAATCCAAACGAATTAACTTCTTTTGCTGCTGATATTCACACAGAGTTATGACGATCTTTTTTTAACCTTTTTCATGCTGCTCCTAAGAAGATTTATGTGTATTATATCGTGCAAGTTTTTAGGAATATTAAAAAATGAGATATTTTTCTAACTGATGTTAATTGTAATTTCGCTATGTTTTGATAGTGATCTCCCATTGAATCTTTTAATATATATTATTTAAATTTTACACCCTTTTTTGGGAAAGACGATTTAGTTATTTTTTTGGGGGGTTGTTATCTGTCCCTTTTTTGGTCAGTCAAATGTATCTGCTTACTCCAAAGCTAGATTTTACATTTTTACAAATACACATAGTCAAGTATGAACTTAAAGAAAAATAACATTTATTCATGTTTGAACTAAAATAAAGAGAAGGCAGCGCTGGAGAAGCTGCTGCCATTTGTGCATCCCAGGGACCCCAGAGCACACAGCAACCCTGTGTGGACACTAAAATTGGGAGCTTGAGAAGGCCAACATTTCTGAACACAATCTGATGCTGGCCTCCCAGAGGTCAGGTACATCAGCAGGTGATATATATGTCCCAAGTGTGTGGTACTACAACAGGCTGCCTTCTGTCCGACCACAATGAAGCAAGGCCATCACTTCCTCGTCTTCCTGGCAACCTTCCCTGCAACCTTTCCTGAAGCCTTCCCTGCAGCCTTCCTTCTTCGTTTGGCTGGAGGCTGGGCCACTGGAAGGGTACTCCTGTCAGGAGGAGGAGGAGGTGGAGGAGAAGGGGGTGGGGCGGAAGAACAAGGTGGAGGTGAAGGAGAGGGGGGTGGGGCAGAAGAAGAATGTGGAGGTGGAGGAGGAGGTTGAGGTTGGGACAGTTGTGCCACCTCACAAATAGCTGTATTGGGGGTAATTTTTCCCATCACCCCCTTGTTGAGCAAGGTGATGAGCAGGGGCTCGCATAGGAGGCATTGCTCCATGCTCATCACCTTGAACTTTGCCTCCACTAGGCCAATAATGGCTTCTTCAGGGGATTTGGGCTCTTTGAGGGTGGCATGGGCCTCTTTAATAAGGGCCATTGCTGCCTCACTGGTGGTCCTGTCCCTCCTGCCTCTTTTGGGAAGCCGGATGGGAGGCACCTGGGATCTGGTGCTTCTCCTTTGCCCTGCCACCTCCTGGCTGCCACTGGGCCCTGCCACCTCCTGGCTGCCACTGGGCCCTGCCACCTCCTGGCTGCCACTGGGCCCTGCCTCCTCCTGGCTGCCACTGGGCCCTTCCTCCTCCTGCCTGACAGTTTCCAGACCCTCCTCCTGGCTGATTTCATCCTGTGTATGAAAAAGGGACATAGTTTAATATGTTGCTTTAATCTTTGCATCAAACTTTATAAACATGATTGAAGCAATTAGTTTTTTTTTTTAATCTTTATTTTATTTGAGATAAAATGCGTTATACAAAGTACACATATCATAACCTTTTTAAATCTAACATATCTCCTATTTATATTTTTCCCACGCCCTACCCGCCCACCCCCCGCCCCCAAGGTCCGCCCTTTTCGCCATCTTAAGTTATCTCAAAAAAAATTATTTTTTTTCCGTTTGAAGCAATTAGAATGTAAATCCAGAAATCATTTTTTCTAATTTACACCTACATCAGATTGACTATTTAGCACCAAATTAAGTGCAGACTAATGTCTAGAGATCTTGATTTCACTTGTGGAACCCAAAATATTGTATGTTTCTCATCTTGACATATTTGTCAAACATTAATTTTATCACAATGCAATTTCATTTAATACTATACCTGGCTCCAGATGGCCAAATCAGGATCATCCAGGATGGCTGCCTCCTCTTGCTCCAGAGAAGGTTCAGGTTGGCTGCAGGGAAGTCTGGGGGGAAGAGTGGAGAGTGATGGCCTTGCCTCAATGTGGTCATCCAGGAAGGACATCCTGCTGTAGTACCACAAAATCGGGACATGCACATCATCTGCTGCTGCTCCTGAGCTGACCTCTGAGAAGCCAGGACCTTAGAGCGTTCAGTCCTGTAGGTGCCTCTCAAGCTCCCAATTTTAGTGTCCACTTGTTTTGCTGTGGCTGTGGGCACCTTGGTCTGCACAAATGGGAGCAGCTTCTCCAGCGCTGCTTTTCTCACCCCTCTTTTTTTGTGGATGGGGTTTTTCGTCTCCCACAGAGCCGGCAGCTCCCTTACCCGGTCAATAAATTCCGCCAGGAACTCTTTGTCGCTAATAAAGACATTCATATTGTATCTGCAAGTTAAATAAATATTATATAACTAATGTGAGGAAAACAGTCTAACCTCCTTAACATCGTAGTCACCATATATATCCTACAACATTCTCAAGACAGTATAGGCCAACAATTTGGCACAGTCTCAAAATCACATACCTTCGTTCGCACGTCCGTCACTTGAACTCCTCTCTCCGCACACCGAACGTACTATAGTCACATGTGTGTTTGCTATATACACACCACGCATGCGTCAAAATAGGAACACGTCGCTCCGCACACGTTGCCCGCCCATGACGTTCTAACTAACATCTTTTCCCCGCCCCTTCTCTTTCGGCGCGCAGACAGATATGGCGGAGTTACAGCAGGTGTCTGATAATTCCGCAACTAACGAGGAGGAGACAAGCCCGGAGACCGAGGAAACGTCACGATCAAGGAGGAGATTCAAGGCATCTAATATGTCTTTTGCGGAGATGGCGGAGATGGTGGACATCTTGCTCAAGTCTGATTATGACGC
Source organism: Rana muscosa (assembly GCA_029206835.1). NCBI lineage: Eukaryota > Metazoa > Chordata > Amphibia > Anura > Ranidae > Rana > Rana muscosa. The sequence goes on along the minus strand of CM055117.1, from coordinate 966,295,722 downwards.
AAAGCATGGGCCGTATAGCAAACCAAATAGAAGGAAGGCCAAAATCCTCACTAAAGTCGTGAAGAGTCTGAAGACGAATTTCGGGGTGAAACGCTCAAATGAGCAGCTCAGAAAGAGGTGGTCAGACCTCAAACTGAGGGAGGCAGAGCAGTTAAGGAGCATTAAGAGAATGCTATCAAAAAGTAAGTAAAATGTACACTTTTCTGCTATTAATCCTTTTCTAAACTGACATGTTGCTGGTTTTGTTTTTTTTTTCTTATTGGACTCCCTTCCAAAATGTAATATTTTGAACTTGGTTGGGCACAGTAATCGTTCGTTACGTTACAGACACTTCGTTCGGCCACTATCCGCTGTTTTGGCTTATTTTACAGCTACAAAACTAATTAGACATCTGCCATTTTTTAGGAAATTTGGGGCACAAATTTTTAGGCTAGATGATGTGTTTGTAAAGAGAATGAAATGCAAACTGTAAACTGTGTAAAGGAGAGGACACTCAGCAGTAGGGATGAGCTTCGTGTTCGAGTCGAACATACGTTCGACTCGAACATCGGCTGTTCGATCGTTCGACGAAGATCGAACGATTTGGGCCGTTCGCGCCAAATTCGAGTGACGCGAACGGCCCACAATGCACTACGCCATCGCAGTGTCATCCAGGCGCTGTGATTGGCCAAGCATGCACTGTGACCCCGCATGCTTGGCCAATCACAGCGCCGGCAGCGAGGAGAGCAATGATTGGCCACAGGCAGGATGCCTGTGGCCAATTATTGCTGAGGGGGTTTAGTACACGCCCCACACTATAAAAGGCCGCCAGCACGGCGGCCTAGTGTAGTGTGTTCCGGAGCAGGGATAGAGCAGCATAGGCAGGGACAGTGACTTTTATTTCTTTCTTGCTTAACCTGGATTCCTTTAGTTTAGGGAAAGAGAAGGATAGGTAGGGAGAGTGTCAGTGTGTTTTGTGCTTGTGCTATATTGTGCTTAAAAAAAACATTTTTTCTAGGGACAGAAAACTGTAGGTAGGGAGAGTGTGTCAGTTTCTTTCACTGTCAAAGTCCTTGTTTCCAGGGACCTGGAAGGACAGTGAGTGAATTCTCCTTGTGCTATATTGTGCTTAAAAAAAACATTTTTTCTAGGGACAGAAAACTGTAGGTAGGGAGAGTGTGTCAGTTTCTTTCACTGTCAAAGTCCTTGTTTCCAGGGACCTGGAAGGACAGTGAGGTAATTCTCCTTGTGCTAAATTGTGCTTAAAAAAAACATTTTTTCTAGGGACAGAAAACTGTAGGTAGGGAGAGTGTGTCAGTTTCTTTCACTGTCAAAGTCCTTGTTTCCAGGGACCTGGAAGGACAGTGAGGTAATTCTCCTTGTGCTAAATTGTGCTTAAAAAAAACATTTTTTCTAGGGACAGAAAACTGTAGGTAGGGAGAGTGTGTCAGTTTCTTTCACTGTCAAAGTCCTTGTTTCCAGGGACCTGGAAGGACAGTGAGGTAATTCTCCTTGTGCTAAATTGTGCTTAAAAAAAAACATTTTTTCTAGGGACAGAAAACTGTAGGTAGGGAGAGTGTGTCAGTTTCTTTCACTGTCAAAGTCCTTGTTTCCAGGGACCTGGAAGGACAGTGAGGTAATTCTCCTTGTGCTAAATTGTGCTTAAAAAAAACATTTTTTCTAGGGACAGAAAACTGTAGGTAGGGAGAGTGTGTCAGTTTCTTTCACTGTCAAAGTCCTTGTTTCCAGGGACCTGGAAGGACAGTGAGGTAATTCTCCTTGTGCTAAATTGTGCTTAAAAAAAACATTTTTTCTAGGGACAGAAAACTGTAGGTAGGGAGAGTGTGTCAGTTTCTTTCACTGTCAAAGTCCTTGTTTCCAGGGACCTGGAAGGACAGTGAGGTAATTCTCCTTGTGCTAAATTGTGCTTAAAAAAAAAAACATTTTTTCTAGGGACAGAAAACTGTAGGTAGGGAGAGTGTGTCAGTTTCTTTCACTGTCAAAGTCCTTGTTTCCAGGGACCTGGAAGGACAGTGAGGTAATTCTCCTTGTGCTAAATTGTGCTTAAAAAAAAACATTTTTTCTAGGGACAGAAAACTGTAGGTAGGGAGAGTGTGTCAGTTTCTTTCACTGTCAAAGTCCTTGTTTCCAGGGACCTGGAAGGACAGTGAGGTAATTCTCCTTGTGCTAAATTGTGCTTAAAAAAAACATTTTTTCTAGGGACAGAAAACTGTAGGTAGGGAGAGTGTGTCAGTTTCTTTCACTGTCAAAGTCCTTGTTTCCAGGGACCTGGAAGGACAGTGAGGTAATTCTCCTTGTGCTAAATTGTGCTTAAAAAAAACATTTTTTCTAGGGACAGAAAACTGTAGGTAGGGAGAGTGTGTCAGTTTCTTTCACTGTCAAAGTCCTTGTTTCCAGGGACCTGGAAGGACAGTGAGTGAATTCTCCTTGTGCTATATTGTGCTTAAAAAAAAACATTTTTTCTAGGGACAGAAAACTGTAGGGAGGGAGAGTGTGTCAGTTTCTTTCACTGTCAAAGTCCTTGTTTCCAGGGACCTGGAAGGACAGTGAGGTAATTCTCCTTGTGCTAAATTGTGCTTAAAAAAAACATTTTTTCTAGGGACAGAAAACTGTAGGTAGGGAGAGTGTGTCAGTTTCTTTCACTGTCAAAGTCCTTGTTTCCAGGGACCTGGAAGGACAGTGAGGTAATTCTCCTTGTGCTAAATTGTGCTTAAAAAAAACATTTTTTCTAGGGACAGAAAACTGTAGGTAGGGAGAGTGTGTCAGTTTCTTTCACTGTCAAAGTCCTTGTTTCCAGGGACCTGGAAGGACAGTGAGGTAATTCTCCTTGTGCTAAATTGTGCTTAAAAAAAAAACATTTTTTCTAGGGACAGAAAACTGTAGGTAGGGAGAGTGTGTCAGTTTCTTTCACTGTCAAAGTCCTTGTTTCCAGGGACCTGGAAGGACAGTGAGGTAATTCTCCTTGTGCTAAATTGTGCTTAAAAAAAACATTTTTTCTAGGGACAGAAAACTGTAGGTAGGGAGAGTGTGTCAGTTTCTTTCACTGTCAAAGTCCTTGTTTCCAGGGACCTGGAAGGACAGTGAGGTAATTCTCCTTGTGCTAAATTGTGCTTAAAAAAAAACATTTTTTCTAGGGACAGAAAACTGTAGGTAGGGAGAGTGTGTCAGTTTCTTTCACTGTCAAAGTCCTTGTTTCCAGGGACCTGGAAGGACAGTGAGGTAATTCTCCTTGTGCTAAATTGTGCTTAAAAAAAACATTTTTTCTAGGGACAGAAAACTGTAGGTAGGGAGAGTGTGTCAGTTTCTTTCACTGTCAAAGTCCTTGTTTCCAGGGACCTGGAAGGACAGTGAGGTAATTCTCCTTGTGCTAAATTGTGCTTAAAAAAAACATTTTTTCTAGGGACAGAAAACTGTAGGTAGGGAGAGTGTGTCAGTTTCTTTCACTGTCAAAGTCCTTGTTTCCAGGGACCTGGAAGGACAGTGAGGTAATTCTCCTTGTGCTAAATTGTGCTTAAAAAAAAATTTTTTTCTAGGGACAGAAAACTGTAGGTAGGGAGAGTGTGTCAGTTTCTTTCACTGTCAAAGTCCTTGTTTCCAGGGACCTGGAAGGACAGTGAGTGAATTCTCCTTGTGCTATATTGTGCTTAAAAAAAACATTTTTTCTAGGGACAGAAAACTGTAGGTAGGGAGAGTGTGTCAGTTTCTTTCACTGTCAAAGTCCTTGTTTCCAGGGACCTGGAAGGACAGTGAGGTAATTCTCCTTGTGCTAAATTGTGCTTAAAAAAAACATTTTTTCTAGGGACAGAAAACTGTAGGTAGGGAGAGTGTGTCAGTTTCTTTCACTGTCAAAGTCCTTGTTTCCAGGGACCTGGAAGGACAGTGAGGTAATTCTCCTTGTGCTAAATTGTGCTTAAAAAAAACATTTTTTCTAGGGACAGAAAACTGTAGGTAGGGAGAGTGTGTCAGTTTCTTTCACTGTCAAAGTCCTTGTTTCCAGGGACCTGGAAGGACAGTGAGGTAATTCTCCTTGTGCTAAATTGTGCTTAAAAAAAACATTTTTTCTAGGGACAGAAAACTGTAGGTAGGGAGAGTGTGTCAGTTTCTTTCACTGTCAAAGTCCTTGTTTCCAGGGACCTGGAAGGACAGTGAGGTAATTCTCCTTGTGCTAAATTGTGCTTAAAAAAAACATTTTTTCTAGGGACAGAAAACTGTAGGTAGGGAGAGTGTGTCAGTTTCTTTCACTGTCAAAGTCCTTGTTTCCAGGGACCTGGAAGGACAGTGAGGTAATTCTCCTTGTGCTAAATTGTGCTTAAAAAAAAACATTTTTTCTAGGGACAGAAAACTGTAGGTAGGGAGAGTGTGTCAGTTTCTTTCACTGTCAAAGTCCTTGTTTCCAGGGACCTGGAAGGACAGTGAGGTAATTCTCCTTGTGCTAAATTGTGCTTAAAAAAAAACATTTTTTCTAGGGACAGAAAACTGTAGGTAGGGAGAGTGTGTCAGTTTCTTTCACTGTCAAAGTCCTTGTTTCCAGGGACCTGGAAGGACAGTGAGGTAATTCTCCTTGTGCTAAATTGTGCTTAAAAAAAAAAACATTTTTTCTAGGGACAGAAAACTGTAGGTAGGGAGAGTGTGTCAGTTTCTTTCACTGTCAAAGTCCTTGTTTCCAGGGACCTGGAAGGACAGTGAGTGAATTCTCCTTGTGCTATATTGTGCTTAAAAAAAACATTTTTTCTAGGGACAGAAAACTGTAGGTAGGGAGAGTGTGTCAGTTTCTTTCACTGTCAAAGTCCTTGTTTCCAGGGACCTGGAAGGACAGTGAGTGAATTCTCCTTGTGCTATATTGTGCTTAAAAAAAACATTTTTTCTAGGGACAGAAAACTGTAGGTAGGGAGAGTGTGTCAGTTTCTTTCACTGTCAAAGTCCTTGTTTCCAGGGACCTGGAAGGACAGTGAGTGAATTCTCCTTGTGCTATATTGTGCTTAAAAAAAACATTTTTTCTAGGGACAGAAAACTGTAGGTAGGGAGAGTGTGTCAGTTTCTTTCACTGTCAAAGTCCTTGTTTCCAGGGACCTGGAAGGACAGTGAGTGAATTCTCCTTGTGCTAAATTGTGCTTAAAAAAAACATTTTTTCTAGGGACAGAAAACTGTAGGTAGGGAGAGTGTGTCAGTTTCTTTCACTGTCAAAGTCCTTGTTTCCAGGGACCTGGAAGGACAGTGAGTGAATTCTCCTTGTGCTAAATTGTGCTTAAAAAAAACATTTTTTCTAGGGACAGAAAACTGTAGGTAGGGAGAGTGTGTCAGTTTCTTTCACTGTCAAAGTCCTTGTTTCCAGGGACCTGGAAGGACAGTGAGTGAATTCTCCTTGTGCTATATTGTGCTTAAAAAAAACATTTTTTCTAGGGACAGAAAACTGTAGGTAGGGAGAGTGTGTCAGTTTCTTTCACTGTCAGAGTCCTTGTTTCCAGGGACCTGGAAGGACAGTGAGTGAATTCTCCTTGTGCTATATTGTGCTTAAAAAAAACATTTTTTCTAGGGACAGAAAACTGTAGGTAGGGAGAGTGTGTCAGTTTCTTTCACTGTCAAAGTCCTTGTTTCCAGGGACCTGGAAGGACAGTGAGGTAATTCTCCTTGTGCTAAATTGTGCTTAAAAAAAACATTTTTTCTAGGGGCAGAAAACTGTAGGTAGGGAGAGTGTGTCAGTTTCTTTCACTGTCAAAGTCCTTGTTTCAAGGGACAGAGAAGGACACCTGAAGGTAGCCCTTATTGCTTTTTTCCCATCTCCCTGCAGGCCATCTATTAGAATGTCTGGAAGGCAAACAAGGAGAGGCAGACAGTCAGGAGGCAATAAAAGAGGGCAAGCAGGCTCTGTGTCTGGGGGCAACAGTGCTGGTCGTGGACGCGGTGCATTGTCATCAGCACATGGCCATGGGACACGCTTGTCCTTCTTTTCGGCAGCTGGACATGTTGAGCCACATCATGCCGAAGACTTGGTAGAGTGGATGACCAAGCCCTCCTCCTCCTCCTCATCCTCTCTCACCCAGGCTCAGGGTACTGGAAAAGCAGCTGCCAAAGCGTCCTCTTCCCTGGTATCAATGTCAGACTCATCATCAGTCACTCCTTCCCTAGACCCACCATGTCCTCCTCCTGAGGAGTCCCCCGAACTGTTTCAGCACAGTGTTGGGTACATGCTCCAGGAGGATGCCCAGCGTTTCGAAGGGTCTGATGATGAAACCCAGCTAGAGGAAGGCAGTAGCGTGAGAGCAGACAGAGGGGATGCTCAAGAAGGACACCAATCTGGCAGTCATGTTCCAGCAGCTGCAGCATACTGCCAGATTGCCTCCAGTGATGAGGAGGGAGGTGATGATGAGGTCACTGACTCCACGTGGGTGCCTAATAGGAGAGAGGAGGAGGAGGAGGATGAGGAGGAGGCACATCTCCAACGAGGCAGGATGCCCTTTGGTGGCCAGCGTAAGGGCAGTACACCGACGGAATCACACCGCAGAGCTCCGCCTGTGCAGGGCGCTGCCTCTGCCCGTCATTCAAAAAGTTCTTTGGTGTGGGCCTTTTTTGAGGCTAGTGCATCAGATCGCACAGCTGCTGTTTGCAACATATGTCTCAAGCGTATATCGCGTGGCCAAAACATCAGCCGCTTGGGTACCACATGCCTGACCAGACATATGTTGACCTGCCATGCAGCTCGTTGGCAAGCCTACCTCAAAGACCCACACCAAAGAACAAAGCGGACCTCTCCTTGCACCGCATCAGCTGGGATCTCCAACCCCACTATAACTTCAGTCCTCTCTGAAACATGCACTGAGAGGAATGAAGGTGTAGAATTAGGTGTGTCACAGCCAAGTACTTGCGGCCACTCTGCTAGCAGTACACCGACGTCCGATTCTAGCAGGCAAATTTCCCTGCCCCAGCTGCTGGACCGTCGAAAGAAGTTCACTCCCAGCCATCCACATGCCCAGCGGTTGAATGCTAGCTTGGCTAAATTGCTAGCGCTTCAACTGCTGCCTTTTCAGTTGGTAGACTCGGCCCCCTTCCGTGAGTTTGTGCAATGTGCGGTTCCTCAGTGGCAGGTTCCCAAACGCCACTTTTTCTCACGGAAGGCTATTCCGGCTCTCTACCGGCATGTGGAAGGCAATGTCTTGGCCTCGCTGGACAGGGCGGTCAGCGGTAAGGTGCATATTACCGCTGACTCATGGTCCAGCAGGCATGGACAGGGACGTTACCTTTCTTTCACGGCCCATTGGGTCACTCTTTTGGCAGCTGGGAAGGATGCAGGACAAGGTGCAGTAGTGTTGGAGGTTGTCCCACCGCCACGCCTCCAAAATGCTACTACTGGTTGTGACACACCTCTCTCCTCCACCCCCTCCTCTTCTTCTTCCTCCATGGCCTCTTCCTGTGGTTTGTCCTATGAACCAGCGGTGCTCCGTAGCCGTTCACGGGGCTACGCAAGTACGCAGGCAAAAAGATGCCATGCCGTGCTTGCGCTGGTGTGTTTGGGGGACAGAAGCCACACTGGGGCAGAGGTCCTGTCTGCTCTGCAGGGCCAGGCCGAGAGGTGGTTGACGCCACGCCAGCTTAAGCCAGGAATGGTGGTTTGCGACAATGGCACCAACCTCCTCTCCGCCCTCCGACAGGGACAACTGACCCATGTGCCCTGTGTGGGTCACGTCCTTAACCTGGTGGTGCAGCGGTTCTTGGGCAGGTACCCGGGCTTACAGGATGTCCTGAGGCAGGCCAGGAAAGTCTGTGTGCATTTCCGCAGATCTTATAATGCCAGTGCTCGCCTGGCTGAGCTGCAAAAGGAGTTGAACCTGCCCAAGAACCGCCTTATATGTGACATGCCCACCAGGTGGAACTCAAAGTTGGCCATGCTGCAGCGGCTGCACACGCAGCAGAGGGCCATCAATGAGTACCTGTGCGACTACGGCACCAGGACAGGGTCAGGGGAGCTTGGTTTTTTTTCTCCACGCCAGTGGGGCATGATCAGGGATGCATGCACTGTCCTGGCACCATTTGAGGAGGCCACGAGGATGGTGAGCAGTGACAGTGCATGCATCAGTGACACTGTACCTCTTGTCCACCTGTTGGAGCACACGCTGCGTGGAATAATGGACAGGGCACTTGAGGCAGAACAGAGGCAGGAAGAGGAGGACTTCCTTGCCTCTCAAGGCCCCCTTTACCCAGACAGTGTTCCTTCTGTCCCACCCATCGCACAGGAAGAGGAGGAGGAGGAGGAGGAGGAGGAGGAGGATTGTGTCAGCATGGAGGTGGAGGCTGGCACTCAGCATCATCAGCAGCAGTCTTTTAGGGATGATTTACAGTCCCAAGAAACCAGTGGACTTGTACGTGGCTGGGAGGAGGTGGCTGCGGATCATGTCGTCCTTAGTGACCCAGAGGACTCCGGAGCGAATGCCTCAGCAAACCTACGCTGCATGGCCTCCCTGATCCTGCAAAGTCTGCGGAAGGATCCTCGTATTCTTCGGATCAAGGAGAGGGACCATTACTGGCTGGCCACTCTCCTTGATCCACGGTACAAGGGTAAGGTTGCGGACCTTATGTTACCGTCGCAGAGGGAGCAGAGGATGAGACAACTCCGGGAGGCCTTGCAGAAAGGTCTGTGCAACGCGTTCCCAGAGACTGGGAGGTTACAAACTCCTGGTCCTGGACAACGAGTTGCTGAGGCTTCGGCCAATCAAAGAAGGAGCGGTGGGGAAGGTGGCCGTCTGACCGATGCGTTCAGACAATTCTTTAGTCCGCAGCCCCAAAGTATGATCGGTTCCAGCAACCATCGCCAGCGTCTGATAAACATGGTGCAGGAATATCTAGGGGCAAGGTCAGACTTGGACACCTTCCCCACCGAAAATCCTCTGGCTTACTGGGTCTTGAGGATGGATCACTGGCCAGAGCTTGCACAGTATGCAATTGAGCTACTGGCCTGTCCTGCATCCAGCGTTCTTTCGGAACGCACATTCAGTGCTGCTGGAGGATTTGTCACGGATCACAGGGTGCGCCTGTCCACCGACTCGGTTGATCGACTGACTTTCATCAAGATGAACCAGTCTTGGATCACCACCAGCTACCACACACCTGATGCTGATATAACAGACTAATTGATTTTAACATGTCACATCCCTTCAAGACTGATGCTGATGCTGAGTGCCTGTGCTGTTATGTTGACTGGCTATCCTCCTCCTCCGAGTCCTCAATGATACGATTGATGATGATAGCTTGGAAGATCATTTTTGTTTATGGGTGCCGCCACCAGTGGCTAAGGCCCAATTTTTCAGCCCCTGTTTTACAGGGGCGTGTAATTACAATTTTTTTAGCAATAATTTGCCATAGGGCTCATTGCTGTGCTCCAAGTACAGTATCTGTGAGGGGTTGGAGTGTTGTGGCACCAGTGCCTAAGGCCCAATTTTTCAGCCCCTGTTTAACAGGGGCGTGTCATTACAATTTTTGAAGCAATACTTTGCAACAGGGCTCATTGCTGTGCTCCAAGTACAGTATCTGTGAGGGGTTGTAGTGTTGTGCCACCAGTGCCTAAGGCCCAATTTTTCAGCCCCTGTTCAACAGGGGCATGCAATTACAATTCTTGATCTAATAATTCACAGCAGGGTCCATTGCTGCACCCACCAAGAGTAACTCTGAGGGCTTACAGTCTTGTGGCAACGCCACCACCACCACCACCACGAAAGGCCCAATTTTTCAGCCCCTGTTCAAAAGGGGCATGTAATTACAATTCTTGATCTAATAATTCACAGCAGGGCCCATTGCTGCACCCACCAAGAGTAACTGTCAGGGCTTACAGTGTTGTGGCACCAGCACCACCATCAAAGCCCCAATTTTTACTACCACTGTTCAACAATTATATGTAATTAAAATTCCTGATATAATAGTTGACAGCAGGGCGTTCCAGCACCAACCAAGAGTAACTGAGTGCTTACAGTGTTGTGCCAACACCAACAACTAAGGGGCCTATTTCTGCAGAGTATATACGGCAGGTCCCTACTTTCAAACATCCAACTTACAAACGACTCCTACTTGCAAACGAAAGAAGACAACAGGAAGTGAGAGGAAATCTACCCCTAGAAAGGAAAATTCTCTCCTGTAAGAATAAATATGGGAGAAAGGGGTCTCATCTGTACTGATGCTTTATCAGCAATCCTTGTTTCAAGAAAAACACCACATTTCAAAAACAGTTGTCATTGGGACGGAAAGTGAGGTGAAATGTTCGGAACAGGGGCACAGACAGCAAAACAAATGTTACAGGGGTGATAACCCTTACCTATGTTTCCCAAAAAGTTTAAAAATAGATTTTTGGGCTGGAGCTACACTTCAACAATGTACCTGTTCAAAATTACAAACAGATTCTACATAAGAACAAACCTACAGTCCCTGTCTTGTATGCACCGCCTGTATACGGCTGTTCAGAGTATATAGGGCCTTTATTATTTTATGTGCGGGGTTCCCCTTAATATCCATACAAGACCCAAAGGGGCTGGTAATGGGCTGGGGTAGGGGGGGGGGTCATGGGGTAGCTATGCCATTTTTCTTAAAGAATTTCATCCATATTACCGGGACCAGACATTACATTAAAGCCGCAAGCAGTTTTAAATGGCTTTTTTTTCCTTTAGAAGTGTCATTTTGTGCAGGGACAGTTCTAAACACGGGAAACACGTGGCACTTCACAGGCATACTTTAGACACCCCCCAGGTACGATATTTAAAGGAATATTTGACTTTTTTTTTTTCACTTTATGCATCATTAAAATGACTGCTCCCGAAAAACGACCGTTTTTAAAACTTCTTTTTGCATTGATACATGTCCCCTGGTGCACAACCCGGGTTCCCAAACCCTATTTATGACAATAACATGCATAATAGTTGTTATAATTAGCACTTTAGAATTCGAACGTTCGCATCCATTGTATTTAATAGGGTTCTAATGTTCGTTCGAACTTTCGGTCCGTTCGCGGGTTCTGGTGCGAACCGAACCCGGGGGTGTTCGGCTCATCACTACTCAGCAGCTGCTTCCACATCTGTACTTTGGAGCACTATAGTGTGGGCCACCAGACCCGCCTTTTTTGGGTGTTCCACACAGGTGCATCAGAGAATTTTTGTGTTGCCTACATGTCTAAAAAATGACAGACAAAGGTGAATACTAAACATATTCTTGGTCAGAAATAATGCATTCATCTTTAACTTCCGCCCAAACACACACTTGTACCCCACTTCCAAGCAATTTAGCCTGTTTTTTTTTTACATAGAGAATTTCTGTGTGATAACTCTACCTTTTGTTTGATTCTCATAGGGGAGAGAAGACTGGGAGGAGGACACTCCAGGGAGCACAGGAACCCCACAGCTTCACAACAACCCCAAACTCCAAAAGACCAACAACCTAAAGATGTGGAGGAAGTTGAGGTGGAGGAAGGAGAAGTGCAGGAAGGAGAGGTGGATGACGTTGTGGAACTGGTCACCACAACAGGTCAGTATCTGTCACCACAGCTTCAGGTCAGAGATGTAGGCCTGCAGAGTTATAATACCTTTTTATTTTATTTTTAAGGGATGTGAATGTTGGGGTGAAGGATAGTACAGTTTTCTCTGCTGACAGTGCCCTCCGCCTCATCCAGCAAGTGATGGAATGTAGCACGGAACTGGACAAAATTAAAGAAAGAATTCATGTGATGGATCAAACATTTAAAGACATTCTCGATGTTTTGGGGAGAATTCAATAAGGCATCTAAACCCCCTTTTTTTCATGTTTGTTCTTCCACTTTAGAAAAACTGTTTGACAATCAAACCAGCCAAAAATTGAATCTGCACACATTGTGTCAACATGTGCTATCTGCCATCAGGGGATATCCATGTACGTCTTTTGGGGGTGCAACCCCTTCCTCGTATCTAAAGTAGGTGAACTGAGGAAGGGGTTGCACCCCCAAAACACGTCCATTGATCACCCCTGATGGCAGATAGCACATCTTGACAATAGGGATCAAGAGTCTAAAATCCCTATCGGAAAATAATCCCAATTGTGTGCATATTCAATTTTTGGCTGGGCAAGGGGTGGCAGGACCCCATATTAGGACGGGCACATAGAGACATATAGTTTGTGTAAGTGAATGTCTCAGATTGCTCCGAGGTATCCAATTTTGTAATTTTTGGAATGCAAATGTTGTTTTTGTATTTTCCTAAGAAAACAATTGCCGGTTTGTGGCCAGGCAAACCAAAAATGTAAAATTAAAAAAAAAGGTGTGTGAATTTGCACATAGTAAAATATTTGAACACAAACAACGTGTAGCTTCTTTTTCTAATACGCTCTAACCTTATTTGGTTATTTTTTAAAGGTTAACATAGTGAAATGGTTGGTGTTTACTAAAGGAAAATACACTTGGCACTACAAATGCACTAAGACAAACTAGGAGACAGGAAACCCACAAAAGTTAGAAGTTTAAACAAGATTTTTATTTTGATCGTTAGACAGGAATCTTTAGCCATAGCCTGGCATTAGGGATGAGCTTCGAGTTCGAGTCGAACTCATGTTCGACTCGAACATTGCCTGTTCGCCCGTTCGCCGAACAGCGAACAAATTGGGGTGTTCGCGGCAAATTCGAAAAATCTATGGGAGAAATCTAAAGTGCTAATTATAAAGGCTTATATGCAAGTTATTGTCCTAAAAAGTTTTTGGGGAGCGGGGTCCTGCCCCAGGGGACATGTATCAATGCAAAAAGAAGTTTTAAAAACGGCCGTTTTTTCGGGAGCAGTGATTTTAATAATGCTTAAAATGAAAAAATAAAAGTGAAATATTCCTTTAAATTTCATACCTGGGGGGTGTGTATGATATGCATGTGAAGTGGCGCATGTTTCCCGTGCTTAGAACTGTCCCTGCAAAAAATGTCATTTTTGAAAGAAAAAAATGCATTTAAAACTCACTTGCGGCTATTAATGAATTGTCGGCTCCCGGCAATACATACAAAAGTCATTCATAAAAAAAAAAAAAAAAGCGTGGGGGTTCCCCAGAATTCAATTACCAGGCCCTTCAGGTCTGGAATTTAAATTTACATAGTGAAGGAAGTTCCCCGCTCAAGCCAATGACGTAGGCGGGTCCGACATACCGAGGGGGCGGACCTGATGGGGAACTGCTCTCACTTTGGTAATACATGTATAGACCCGCCCCTTCTCATGTTCCGCATCTGGTCCGCTGAGCGGACCTGATGGGGAACTTTAGAAGGGGCGGGTCTATACATTTAAAATACTGAGAGGGAGTTCCCCATCAGGTCCGCTCAGGCACAACCAATGAAGGACAGCGCTGGACATCGGGATCGCCTCGGGACACTGGATTTCACCGCTGGAATGTTTTTTTTTTTTTAAATAAAGGACTTTTTCAAGGTGTTTGTGTGTTTTTTTAAACATTTTTTTACGCTTTTTTTGTGAAATGGTAGGGGTACAATGTACCCCTTACCAATTCACATAGGGGGGGCGGGATCTGGGGGTCCCCTTTGTTAAAGGGGTCTTCCAGATTCCGATAAGCCCCCCGCCCGCAGACCCCCACAACCACCGGGCAAGGGTTGTGGGGATGAGGCCCTTGTCCCCATCAACATGGGGACATGCATGTGGCTTGGTACGGTTCAGGAGGGAGGGGGGCCGCTCTCTCGTCCCCCCCTTTTCCCCTGCGGCCGGCCAGGTTGCGTGCTCGGATAAGGGGTCTGGTATGGATTTTTAGGGGGACTCCACGCCATTTTTTTTTTAAATTTGGGGTGGAGTTCCCCTTAAAATCCATGCCAGATCTGAAGGGCCTGGAATGGATATTTGGGGGAACCCCACGTCAATTTTTTTTTTAATTTGCGGCGGGGTTCCCCTTAATATCCATTCCAGACCTGAAGGGCCTGGTAATTGAATTCTGGGGAACCCCCACGCTTTTTTTTTTTTATCAATGACTTTTGTATGTATTGCCGGAAGCCGACAATTCATTAATAGCCGCGAGTGAGTTTTAAATGCATTTTTTTCTTTCAAAAATGACATTTTTTGCAGGGACAGTTCTAAGCACGGGAAACATGCGCCACTTTACATGCATATCATACACACCCCCCAGGTACGAAATTTAAAGAAATATTTCACTTTTATTTTTTCATTTTAAGCATTATTAAAATCACTGCTCCCGAAAAAACGGCCGTTTTTAAAACTTCTTTTTGCATTGATACATGTCCCCTGGGGCAGGACCCCGGTCCCCAAACACTTTTTAGGACAATAACTTGCATATTAGCCTTTATAATTAACACTTTAGATTTCGAACGTTCGAGTCCATTGTATTTAATAGGGTTCTAAAGTTTACACGAACATTTTGTCTGTTCGCAGGTTCTGGTGCGAACCGAACAGGGGGGTGTTCGGCTCATCCCTGCCTGGCATAGGAATTGCCCCCCTACCCAGGAAATAGTCCATGTATTTGTCCCGAACCTCACGGGCATTTTGGGGGGGCAAGCCAGCACGGGCAGATTCCAGGCCCGGCAGGGGATTATCAGGGGAAAGTCCAGCCTCAGGCAAAACTGAGGCCATATAGGAATTTGATTTGCGGCAGAGAAAATTGTGTAGCACACAGCAGCTTAATACTACATAGTTTATTTTGTAGTCCGCCAAGTGTATTGAAGTCATAAAAAGGCGGAACCGGCTGGCCATTATGCCGAAGGCATTTTCAACGACTCTTCGGCCCCTGGCCAGTCGGTAATTGAACACCCTCTTCTCTGGGGTCAGGGTCCTCTGAGGAAATGGCCTCATAAGATGCGGTCCGAGCCCGAAGGCTTCATCAGCCAAAAAAACAAAGGGGAGTCCTTCAACATTCCCTGCATCCGGTGGCAATGCAAGGTCGTCACTCTGGAGACGGAGGGCAAACTCCGTCTGGATGAAGGATCCCCCATCGGACATCCGGCCATTCTTCCCTACATCAACATAGAGGAATTCATACCGTGCTGACACCACCGCCATCAGCACAATGCTATGAAACCCCTTGTAGTTGTAGTAGTAGGACCCAGAACGGGGTGGCGGCACGATGCGGACGTGCTTCCCGTCTATAGCACCACCGCAGTTGGGGAAGTCCCACCGCGTGGCAAACTCCGATGCCACAGTCTGCCATTCCTGTGGCGTGGAAGGAAGCTGTGGAGTCAAACAAGATGAAAAAATATTAGAATACACAAATCAAACATTACAAGGAGATTCAAAGAAAATACATTAGAGGCCAACATCAAGCAAAGTCTACGTTTATTAAGGTGTTTTAAATAAGTATAATGGAAGGCTCATGTATCATATTCATCACCCCCTATGATGGTCCATGAATAAATTATAATGGGGAGGGGGGGGTAGATGTGTTTGGCCACAGGATAGCATTGCAGTGGCGGTGCGTCCAGAGTGGGCGCTGGAGCACTGCCCCCTCTCTCCTGTGCCCGTCACTCAGAACAATACATAGGTTAATGCAAGGCATGAACCTATGTATTGTCTATGCCGCCCACTATTCAGGTGGATGGCCCCCTGTTAAGCGACCGACATATGAAGAACTGCAGCATTTATGGGCTTAAAATTGCATATCAGAAACCGGAAGGAAAATTGTCTTGCACATTACAGCCTGAGGGATGTAATTGGCTTCAGAAAAGTTAAATAGGGGACGCAGGGGGGGGGGCATTCCTTGGGTAAACACTGACAGGCTGCTCTGCCAATCATGTTCACCAAGTCTGTTTAATGGTAACATGATTGGCTGATGCAACATCAAGGGAAGGAGAAGACATCAAGGACAGAAGAAGGATGGCGCTGACCACAAGAAGGTAAGTGCAGGGCTGGGGGGGAACTGGCTGCATTGGAGGGGACAAAATGCCTGCATTAGAGGGAACAAAATGGCTGCATTGGAGGGAACAAATGGGGGTGTTTAATAGGCACCAGAGCAAAAAAGGAGGAAGTTTATTTCCTAAATTGGGGTTGGACCCCCAAACATTTGTTGCAACAGGCGCCCCTGCTGGAAAGGTTAGTGAAGGGAAATATGCATGGAGGAGAAAAAAGGGGCAATCTAAAGCTTCCAGCATGCATGGGGACAAAGGGGACATTCTCAGCATATTACAATCATGGTAATTAGGGAAGGATGAAAGAAATACAATACATTAGCATACATGGAATACATAATATGTGATGTTAATGGAGAAAACTTACCCTAATATAGTCCTCCTGCAGGACTTGTATAATGGCAGAACAGGTGTCTGGGATTATGAGGCCCAGAGCCTGGGGGGAGATGCCTGTCGTGAACTTCAAGTCCTGAAGACTTCTCCCTGTCGCCAGATAACGTAACGTGGCGATGAGCCTCTGCTCAGCACTGATGGCTTCCCGCATAACGGTGTCCTGCCTGGTAATATAGGGGGACACCAAAGCCAACAGTTCCTGACATCCGCAGAAAATTCCTGTAGTCCTCAGGATTATTCCCGACGATCTCCCGCAGCAGAGGCATATGGCAGAATTGGTCCCGCTGGAGCAACCAATTATTGGTCCATGAACTCCTCCTCACACCATTCATGGACTGGTCTTGGTCCAAAACAAGCAGACCAACACCAAGCGCACGCACAGCACGAACTCGACGACGAGAACGTCCAGGCAATATGGCTAGGAAACGGTCGTCTTATCAGAACGTACAGAACAGAACGCACTTTAGAACAGCAAGGCCTATGAATAACGAACTGAAAAACAGAAACGAACAGGCAAGAACGCACTGTAAAACAGATACGACCTGCCTAGACGCCCTGAAAGTCAAGATACGAACCCACAAGCACAAACTGAACTGCAGAAAACGAACTGAAAAGTACGAAGACTGAAAAGCGCAAATCGTCTCTTCCCAAACTTTTACTTCACACGCGGTAACACGAGATCAGCAAAAGCAGCCCAAGGGGTGGCGCCAAGAAAAAAGATCTTCCCCTTTATAGTGCCGTTGTACGTGCTGGACGTGACCGCGGTGAACAACGAGGAAATTGGGAAATGTCAGTGTGTACGCATGGAAAGCTTGACGAGAAAATCAACAAGGTTAACAAGAATCTCGTCGAAAAAAACGACATGTTTTTTACAACGAGAAACTCGGTCATGTGTACGAGGCTTGAGGCTTTCAGCAGATCGGCATCTACAAATTTGGCACAGTGTCTAAAAATAGAGATCAACTGACCATGTGAAGAGCAGGGTGAGACAATGTATTACTGGATTTAAAAAAAGTATAGGCACTGTGAGAACTAGCACTAATGGTAGAGCTTTAAGAACTTTTAAGCCACTCGCTTTCTTCTTCTTTGTAGGGGCTTTTCTTTTCCACTTTTATTAAGGGAAAGATTCAATACAGTTCCAGACATCAAAATAAAGGAGTTTTCCCTAACAGGGGTTTTCAGCAGTTGTCTTCCATCAAAACAAACAATCTTCAGCTCATCTGGCTTGCACTTGCAGCACTCCTGCCTTACCCTTTAGACCAGGCATCTCCAAACTACGACCCTCCAGCTGTTGCGTAACTACACGTCCCATAAGGCATTGTAAAACTCTGACATTCACAGACATGAATAGGCATGATGGGAATTGTAGTTCCTGAACAACTGGAGGGCCGTAGTTTGGAGACCCCTGCTTTAGACCTTTGTCTGTCTCCCACACAACTCTATGCACACAGCTACCAGCCCCTTGCTACTTTGGCTCCCACCTCTTTCCGAGATCTCCTGACTCCTGGGCAACGACCTCCTTTCTGCCGGGGTGGAGCCCAGAACCATGGTCAGGTCACTACTAATAACCCAGCACACACCTGTGCAATCAGTGTGATGGCTGCTCAGAAAACCTGGACCTAGGATTGAAGATTTCATCCCACCCAGATCCCTTTAAATCTCCAGGCTCCAATCCACAATGGACCTTATCAAACACTGAGGAAACTGAAAAGCCAGTTTTCTCTCCGTGACACAAGCTCCCTGGACCCGCCTGGTTGAGAATTTTGGGTCATAACCTCTTTCTAGACCCTGGCAGGGCACCACTCTGCCACAACACTTATTTATAATGTTTTACCTGCAAAAGGCACCAGCCTGAAGTGATCTAGCAGGACTTATTTTAAGACGAAAGTTCCACTTTAAGAGAGTGCTTTGCATTAAGGAGTTGTTTAAGTAGAAATTCAATGGAGACAGGTTATCTTTCAAAATATAAGGCAGAAGAAAATATTTTGAAGAAAAAATAGAGCAATTATATTGCCATTTACTGCAACAGTAAAAAAGATAGTGTAATTCAAACAGTAATTGCCTCTTGTTCACACAGTGAAAATAAAAAACACATAAACTGCATAAACTGTTGGGAGTCAATTAAAAGCAAAGCAATAAACCAATAGCTAGGTTTAAACCTGAAAGTGTCATACTGTTTAGAAGTTTACTCTTAACTTTTCCCATACAAGCTTAAAGTGGTTGTAAACACGAGAAAAAGGCATAATGAGGCATAGCATAGCATAGCATACAAGCTCATTATGAAATAATCACCTTAGATCGAAGTCCCGACACACTGCTCTGCCCGGCGACATGTCTCCCAGAGTTATTTCCGTGTATCGCGGGCTCCGGCGCTGTAATTGGCTAGACGTTGGCACATGCTGATACATGGGTGTAACGGCTATCCCAATACGAAAGGGGTTAACGCCGTTTAGGATATTCCCTTTCCGAACACAAGGCAGCTACCGACACTCCAGTGAGGCAAACCAGATCCATAAGAATAATTCCCCCTCAATAACGAGACAAACTCTCTGTCTTGAGGTTTCCAACAGGTCTGACAATCTTTATTAAAAAAAAACACAAGTTTTATACACAGTTAAAAGAGGAGGTGCATCATATTTCTCTGGAATTACACCTGTGACTAGACCTAATTAACATGCTAATTACCTAATTATTCTCAGCAGCCTTGCTCAGAGACGTTTAGGCTAGACTTGCCGCCTTGTAGTTTAGAAGACACAATCAACATTAACACAGGACCCCTTCATACAATAGCAGAGTTAATTACCACAAGCCACAATGAAAAGATCCTTAAAAGTTAGCCTGGACTCAGTTTACATTACACAGGCAGACAGGTGGCTAGAGTTGAACACATCAGCATCTCTCAATTAACCTGTTGAGTTCAGAATCAAACAACCAGTAAATAGTCCTTTACAGATATCCTGGGGAATATTGTGGATTAATATTACAGACCCATTTTAAAGCAATCCAAGACATATTCTGAATGTCCATTATTTTCTGGCTCATACTTTCTAAAAACTTCTGGGTTCCACGGGTCCTCCCGTTACAAGGGGATATCCCCTAAATCGTGCAGGTTTAGGAGATAGCTACAGGTAAGCCTTATTATAGGTTTACAACCACGTTAAGTGTGCCAGACAAAAGCTTAGAAAAGTTCAAATAAAAAATAAATTATGATTTATTTCCGAAAATACATATAAAGCATACTATGGAGTCAAAACTAGGGATGAGCTCGAACATCGCCTGTTCGCCTGTTCAGCGAAACCAGAATTTTGTGGGCCGTTCGCGCCAAATTCGTGTGAAGCGAACGGCCCACAATGCACTGCGCCATCGCACTGCATTGCCGGCGCTGTGATTGGCCAAGCATGCACTGTGACCCCGCATGCTTGGCCAATCACAGCGCCGGCAGTGAGGAGAGCCATAATTGGCCACAGGCAGGATGCCTGTGGCCAATCATAGCTCAGGGGGGTTTAGTACACGCCCCACACTATAAAAGGCCGCCAGCGTGGCGGCCTTGTGTAGTGTGTTCCGACGTGCAGGGAAAGAGCTACATAGGCAGGGACAGTGTGTTCTTTTCTCAGGCATCTGCAGGAGTTAGTGGGTGTTGTGTGCCTCCAGCGCAGTATACACCTGTATCTACCCTTTATTGCTGTTCTCTAAGCTAGATAGGCAGGGACAGTGTGTTCTTTTCTCAGGCATCTGCAGGAGTTAGTGTGTGTTGTATGCCTCCAGCGCAGTATACACCTGTATCTACCCTTTATTGCTGTTCTCTAAGCTAGATAGGCAGGCAGGGACAGTGTGTTCTTTTCTCAGGCATCTGCAGGAGTTAGTGTGTGTTGTATGCCTCCAGCGCAGTATACACCTGTATCTACCCTTTATTTGCTGTTCTCTAAGCTAGCTAGATAGGCAGGGACAGTGTGTTCTTTTCTCAGGCATCTGCAGGAGTTAGTGTGTGTTGTATGCCTCCAGCGCAGTATACCCCTGTATCTACCCTTTATTGCTGTTCTCTAAGCTAGATAGGCAGGCAGGGACAGTGTGTTCTTTTCTCAGGCATCTGCAGGAGTTAGTGTGTGTTGTATGCCTCCAGCGCAGTATACACCTGTATCTACCCTTTATTTGCTGTTCTCTAAGCTAGCTAGATAGGCAGGGACAGTGTGTTCTTTTCTCAGGCATCTGCAGGAGTTAGTGTGTGTTGTATGCCTCCAGCGCAGTATACACCTGTATCTACCCTTTATTGCTGTTCTCTAAGCTAGATAGGCAGGCAGGGACAGTGTGTTCTTTTCTCAGGCATCTGCAGGAGTTAGTGTGTGTTGTATGCCTCCAGCGCAGTATACACCTGTATCTACCCTTTATTTGCTGTTCTCTAAGCTAGCTAGATAGGCAGGGACAGTGTGTTCTTTTCTCAGGCATCTGCAGGAGTTAGTGGGTATTGTGTACCCCAGCACAGTATTCACCTGTATCTACCCTTTATTACTGTTCTCTAAGCTATATAGGCAGGCAGGGACAGTGTGTTCTTTTCTCAGGCATCTGCAGGAGTTAGTGGGTGTTGTGTGCCCCAGCAAAGTATACACCTGTATCTACACTTTTTTGCTGTTCTATAATACAGGCATCTGCAGGAGTTAGTGGGTGTTGTGTGCTCCAGCACAGTATACACCTGTATCTACATGTTTTTGCTGTTCTATAATACAGGCATCTGCAGGAGTTAGTGGGTGTTGTGTGCCCCAGCACAGTATACACCTGTATCTACCCTTTATTGCTGGTGTTCTCTAATAAAGGCATCTGCAGGAGTTAGTGGGTGCTGTGTCCCTCCAGCACAGCACAGTATACACCCTTATCTACCCATTATTGTTGGTGTTCTCTAATAAAGGCATCTGCAGGAGTTAGCGGGTGTTGTGTGCCTCCAGCACAATATACACTACTCCAATTCCTGGTTTTCCCATCTCCCTGCAGTCCATTACTATGTCTGGAAGGCCAATAAGAAGAGGCAGACAGTAAGTAGCCAATAAAAGAGGGCAAGCAGGCTCTGTGTCTAGAGACAACAGTGCTGGTCGTGGACGCAGGGCATCGTCATCAGCACGTGGCCATGGGACACGCTTGTCCTTATTTTCGGCAGCTGGACGTGTTGAGCCGCATCATGCCGAAGACTTGGTAGAGTGGATGACCAAGCCCTCCTCATCCTCCTCATCCTCTCTCACCCAGGCTCAGGGTACTGGCAAAGCAGCTGCCAAAGCGTCCTCTTCCCTCGTATCAATGTCATCATCAGTCACTCCTTCCCTAGAGCCACCATGTCCTCCTGAGGAGTCCCCCCGAACTGTTTGAGCACAGTGTTGGGTACATGCTCCAGGAGGATGCCAAGCGTTTTGAAGGGTCTGATGATGATACCCAGCTAGAGGAAGGCAGTAGCATGAGCGCAGAGAGAGGGGATGATCAAGAAGGACAGCAATCTGGCAGTCATGTTCCAGCAGCTGCAGCATACTGCCAGATTGGCTGCAGTGATGAGGAGAGAGGGGATGATGAGGTCACTGACTCCATGTGGGTGCCTGATAGGAGAGAGGAGGAGGATGAGGAGGAGGCACATCTCCAACGAGGCAGGATGCCCTCCGGGGGCCAGCGTAAGGGCAGCACACCAAATGAATCACACTG
This sequence comes from Rana muscosa, assembly GCA_029206835.1. Lineage (NCBI taxonomy): Eukaryota > Metazoa > Chordata > Amphibia > Anura > Ranidae > Rana > Rana muscosa. The sequence continues at coordinate 966,273,824 of CM055117.1, read as the reverse complement.
CAGAGCTCCGCCTGTGCAGGGCGCTGCCTCTGCTCGTTATTCCAAAAGTTCTTTGGTGTGGGCCTTTTTTGAGTCGAGTGCATCAGATCGCACCGCTGCTATTTGCAACATATGTCTCAAGCGTATCTCGCGTGGCCAAAACATCAGTCGCTTGGGCACCACATGCTTGACCAGACATATGTTGACCTGCCATGCAGCTCGTTGGCAAGCGTACCTTAAAGACCCACACCAAAGAACAAAGCAGACCACTCCTTGCTCCTCATCAGCTGGGATCTCCAACCCCACTATACCTTCAGTCCTCTATGAAACCTGCACTGAGAGGAATGAAGGTGTAGAATTAGGTGTTTCACAGCCAAGTACTTGCGGGCACTCTGCTAGCAGTACACCAACGTCCGATTGTAGCAGGCAAATTTCCCTGCCCCAGCTGCTGGACCGTCAAAAGAAGTTCACTCCCAGCCATCCACATGCCCAGCGGTTGAATGCTAGCTTGGCTAAATTTCTAGCACTTCAACTGCTGCCTTTTCAGTTGGTAGACTCGGCCCCCTTCCGTGAGTTTGTGCAATGTGCGGTTCCTCAGTGGCAGGTTCCCAAACGCCACTTTTTCTCACGGAAGGCGATTCCGGCTCTCTACCGGCATGTGGAAGGCAATGTCCATGCCTCACTGGACAGGGCGGTCAGCGGTAAGGTGCATATTACCGCTGACTCATGGTCCAGCAGGCATGGACAGGGACGTTACCTTTCTTTCACGGCCCATTGGGTCATTCTTTTGGCAGCTGGGAAGGATGCAGGACAAGGTGCAGTAGTGTTGGAGGTTGTTCCGCCGCCACACCTCCAAAATGCTACTACTGGTTGTGACACACGTCTCTCCTCCACCCCCTCCTCTTCTTCTTCCTCCATGGCCTCTTCCTGTGCTTTGTCCTCGGAACCAGCGGTGCTCCGTAGGCGTTCAAGGGGCTACGCAAGTACGCAGGCAAAAAGATGCCATGCCGTGCTTGCGCTGATGTGTTTGGGGGACAGGAGCCACACTGGGGCAGAGGTTCTGTCAGCTCTGCAGAGGCAGGCCGAGAGGTGGTTGACGCCATGCCAGCTTAAGCCAGGAATGGTGATTTGCAACAATGGCACCAACCTCCTCTCCGCCCTCCGACAGGGACAACTGACCCATGTGCCCTATATGGCTCACGTCCTTAACCTGGTGGTGCAGCGGTTCTTGGGCAGGTACCTGGGCTTACAGGATGTCCTGAGGCAGGCCAGGAAAGTCTGTGTGCATTTCCGCAGATCATATAATGCCAGTGCTCGGCTGGCTGAGCTGCAAAAGGAGTTGAACCTGCCCAAGAACCGCCTTATATGTGACATGCCCACCAGGTGGAACTCAACGTTGGCCATGCTGCATCAGCTGCACACGCAGCAGAGGGCCATCAATGAGTACCTGTGTGACTACGGCACCAGGACAGGGTCAGGGGAGCTCGGTTTTTTTTCACCACGCCAGTGGGGCATGATCAGGGATGCATGCACTGTCCTGGCACCATTTAAGGAGGCCACGAGGATGGTGAGCAGTGACAGTGCATGCATCAGTGACACTGTACCTCTTGTCCACCTGTTGGAGCATACGCTGCGTGGAATAATGGACAGGGCACTTGAGGCAGAACAGAGGCAGGAAGAGGAGGACTTCCTTGCCTCTCAAGGCCCCCTTTACCCAGACAGTGTTCCTTCTGTCCCACCCATCACACAGGAAGGGGACGAGGAGGAGGAGGAGGAGGAAGAGGAGGATTGTGTCAGCATGGAGGTGGAGCCTGGCACTCAGCATCAACAGCAGCAGTCTTTTAGGGATGATTTACAGTCCCAAGAAACCCGTAGACTTGTACGTGGCTGGGAGGAGGTGGCTGCGGATCATGTCGTCCTTAGTGACCCAGAAGACTCCGGACCGAATGCCTCAGCTAACCTACGCTGCATGGCCTCTCTGATCCTGCAAAGTCTATGGAAGGATCCTCGTATTCTTCGGATCAAGGAGAGGGACCATTACTGGCTGGCCACTCTTCTTGATCCACGGTACAAGGGTAAGGTTGCGGACCTTATCTTACCATCGCAGAGGGAGCAGAGGATGAGACATCTCCGGAAGGCCTTGCAGAAAGGTCTGTGCAACGCGTTCCCAGAGACTGGGAGGTTACAAACTCCTGGTCCTGGACAACTAGTTGCTGAGGCTTCGGTCAGTCAAAGAAGGAGCGGTGGGGAAGGTGGCCGTCTGACCGATGCGTTCAGACAATTTTTTAGTCCGCAGCCCCAAGGTATGATCGGTTCCAGCAACCATCGCCAGCGTCTGATATACATGGTGCAGGAATACTTAGGGGCAAGGTCAGACTTGGACACCTTTCCCACCAAAAATCCTCTGGATTACTGGGTCTTGAGGATGGATCACTGGCCAGAGCTTGCACAGTATGCAATTGAGCTACTGGCCTGTCCTGCATCCAGCGTTCTTTCGGAACGCACATTCAGTGCTGCTGGAGGCTTTGTCACGGATCACAGTGTGCGCCTGTCCACCGACTCAGTTGATCGGCTGACCTTCATAAAGATGAACTAGTCTTGGATCACCACCAGCTACCAAGCACCTGAAGCTGATATAACAGAATAATTCATTTTGAAATGTCACATCCCTTCAAGACTGCCTATGTTGATGCTGAGTGACTGTCCTGTTATGTTGACTGACTATCCTCCTCCTCCTCAATGATCCGATTCCTGATGATAGCTTGTAAGAACATTTTTGTTTCTGGGTTCCCGCCACCAGTGGCTAAGGCCCAATTTTTCAGCCCCTGTTTAAGGGGCATGTAATTACAATTCTTGATCTAATAATTCACAGCAGGGCCCATTCCTGCGCCCACCAATAGTAACTGTGAGGGCTTACAGTGTTGTGGCAACACCACCACCACCACCAAAGGCCCAATTTTTCTGCCCCTCTTCAACAGGGGCATGCAATTACAATTCTTGATCTAATAATTAACAGTAGCGCCCATTCATGCGCCCACCAAGAGTAACTGTGAGGGCTGACAGTGTTGTAGCACCAGCAAAGGCCCAATTTTTCCTACCACTGTTCAACAATGACATGTAATAACAATTCCTGATTAGTGATGAGCCGAACACCCCCGGGTTCGGTTCGCACCAGAACCCGCGAACGGACCGAAAGTTCGCACGAACATTAGAACCCTATTAAATACAATGGATGCGAACGTTCGGATTCTAAAGTGCTAATTATAACGACTATTATCCATGTTATTGTCCGAAACAGAGTTTGGGAACCCGGGTTCTGCACCAGGGGACATGTATCAATGCAAAAAGACGTTTTAAAAACGGACGTTTTCCGGGAGCAGTCATTTTAATGATGCATAAAGTGAAACAAAAAAAAAGTCAAATATTCCTTTAAATATTGTACCTGGGGGGTGTCTAAAGTATGCCTGTGAAGTGCCACGTGTTTCCCGTGTTTAGAACTGTCCCTGCACAAAATAACATTTCTAAAGGGAAAAAAGTCATTTAAAACTGCTTGCGGCTTTAATGCAATGTCTGGTCCCGGTAATATGGATGAAAATCTTTAGGAAAAATGGCATAGCTACCCCATCAACCCCCCCCCCCCACCCCAGCCCATTACCAGCCCCTTTGGGTCTTGTATGGATATTAAGGGGAACCCCGCACACAAAATAAAAAAGGACCTATATACTCTGACAGCCGTATACAGGCGGTGCATACAAGACAGGGACTGTAGGTTTGTTCTTATGTAGAATCTGTTTATAATTTTGAACAGCTGCATTGTTTAAGTGGCAAATTCCTTTTTTTTAGCTTTTTGTAAAACATAGGGAACGGTTATCACCCCTGTCACATTTTTTGTTGCTGTCTGTGCCCCTGTTCAGAACATTTCACCTCACTTTGCGTCCCAATGACAACTGCTTTTGAAATGTGGTGTTTTTATTGAAACAAGGATTGGTGATAAAGCATCAGTAGAGAGGAGACACCTTTCTCCCATATTAATTCTTACAGGAGAGAATTTTCCTTCCAAGGGGTAGATTTCCTCTCACTTCCTGTTGTCTTCTTCCGTTTGCAAGTAGTAGTAGTTTGTAAGTTGGATGTTTGAAAGTAGGGACCTTCCGTATATACTCTGCAGAAATTGGCCCCTTAGGTGTTGGTGTTGGCACAACACTGAAAGCACTCACAGTTATTCTTGGTGGGTGCTGGAACGCCCTGCTGTCAAGTATAATATCAGGAATTGTAATAACATATAATTGTTGATCAGTGGTAGTAAAAATTGGGCCTTTGATGGTGGTGCTGGTGCCACAACACTGTAAGGCCTGACAGTTACTCTTGGTGGGCGCAGCAATGGTCCCTGCTGTGAATTATTAGATCAATAATTATAATTGCATGCCCCTGTTGAACAGGGGCTGAAAAATTGGGCCTTTGGTGTTGGTGGTGGTGGTGATGGTGGTGCTGGTGCCACAACACTGTAAGGCCTGACAGTTACTCTTGGTGGGCGCAGCAATGCTCCCTGCTGTGAATTATTAGATCAATAATTATAATTGCATGCCCCTGTTGAACAGGGGCTGAAAAATTGGGCCTTTGGTGGTGGTGGTGGTGGTGATGGTGGTGCTGGTGCTGGTGCCACAACACTGTAAGGCCTGACAGTTACTCTTGGTGGGCGCAGCAATGCTCCCTGCTGTGAATTATTAGATCAATAATTATAATTGCATGCCCCTGTTGAACAGGGGCTGAAAAATTGGGCCTTTGGTGGTGGTGGTGGTGGTGATGGTGGTGCTGGTGCCACAACACTGTAAGGCCTGACAGTTACTCTTGGTGGGCGCAGCAATGGGCCCTGCTGTGAATTATTAGATCAATAATTATAATTGCATGCCCCTGTTGAACAGGGGCTTAAAAATTGGGCCTTTGGTGGTGGTGGTGGTGGTGATGGTGGTGCTGGTGCCACAACACTGTAAGGCCTGACAGTTACTCTTGGTGGGCGCAGCAATGGGCCCTGCTGTGAATTATTAGATCAATAATTATAATTGCATGCCCCTGTTGAACAGGGGCTGAAAAATTGGGCCTTAGGCACTGGTGGCACAACACTGCAACCCCTCACAGATACTGTACTTGGAGCACAGCAATGAGGCCTGTTGCAAAGTATTGCATCAAAAATTTTAATTACACGCCCCTGTTAAACAGGGGCTGAAAAATTGGGCCTTAGCCACTGGTGGCGTCACCCATAAACAAAAATGATCTTCCAAGCTATCATCGTTAATCGTATCATTGAGGAGGAGGAGGAGGATAGCCAGTCAACATAACAGCACAGGCACTCAGCATCAGCATCAGTCTTGAAGGGATGTGACATTTTAAAATCAATTAGTCTGTTATATCAGCATCTGGTGTGTGGTAGCTGGTGGTGATCCAAGACTGGTTCATCTTGATGAAAGTCAGTCGATCAACCGAGTCGGTGGACAGGCGCACCCTGTGATCCGTGACAAATCCTCCAGCAGCACTGAATGTGCGTTCTGAAAGAACGCTGGATGCAGGACAGGCCAGTAGCTCAATTGCATACTGTGCAAGCTCTGGCCAGTGATCCATCCTCAAGACCCAGTAAGCCAGAGGATTTTCGGTGGGGAAGGTGTCCAAGTCTGACCTTGCCCCTAGGTATTCCTGCACCATGTATATCAGACGCTGGCGATGGTTGCTGGAACCGATCATACTTTGGGGCTGCGGACTAAAGAATTGTCTGAACGCATCGGTCAGACGCCCACCTTCCCCACCGCTCCTTCTTTGACTGCCCGAAGCCTCAGCAACTCGTTGTCCAGGACCAGGAGTTTGTAACCTCCCAGTCTCTGGGAACGCGTTGCACAGACCTTTCTGCAAGGCCTCCCGGAGTTGTCTCATCCTCTGCTCCCTCTGCGACGGTACGATAAGGTCCGCAACCTTACCCTTGTACCGTCGATCAAGGAGAGTGGCCAGCCAGTAATGGTCCCTCTCCTTGATCCGAAGAATACGAGGATCCTTCCGCAGACTTTGCAGGATCAGGGAGGCCATGCAGCGTAGGTTAGCTGAGGCATTCAGTCCGGAGTCCTCTGGGTCACTAAGGACGACATGATCCGCAGCCACCTCCTCCCAGCCACGTACAAGTCCACTGGTTTCTTGGGACTGTAAATCATCCCTAAAAGACTGCTGCTGATGATGCTGAGTGCCAGCCTCCACCTCCATGCTGACACAATCCTCCTCCTCCTCCTCCTCCTCCTCTTCCTGTGCGATGGGTGGGACAGAAGGAACACTGTCTGGGTAAAGGGGGCCTTGAGAGGCAAGGAAGTCCTCCTCTTCCTGCCTCTGTTCTGCCTCAAGTGCCCTGTCCATTATTCCACGCAGCGTGTGCTCCAACAGGTGGACAAGAGGTACAGTGTCACTGATGCATGCACTGTCACTGCTCACCATCCTCGTGGCCTCCTCAAATGGTGCCAGGACAGTGCATGCATCCCTGATCATGCCCCACTGGCGTGGTGAAAAAAACCTGAGCTCCCCTGACCCTGTCCTGGTGCCGTAGTCGCACAGGTACTCATTGATGGCCCTCTGCTGCGTGTGCAGCCGCTGCAGCATGGCCAACGTTGAGTTCCACCTGGTGGGCATGTCACATATAAGGCGGTTCTTGGGCAGTTTCAACTCCTTTTGAAGCTCAGCCAGGCGAGCACTGGCATTATAAGATCTGCGGAAATGCACACAGACTTTCCTGGCCTGCCTCAGGACATCCTGTAAGCCCGGGTACCTGCCCAAGAACCGCTGCACCACCAGGTTAAGGACGTGAGCCATACAGGGCACATGGGTCAGTTGTCCCTGTCGGAGGGCGGAGAGGAGGTTGGTGCCATTGTCGCAAACCACCATTCCTGGCTTAAGCTGGCGTGGCGTCAACCACCTCTCGGCCTGCCCCTGCAGAGCAGACAGGACCTTTGCCCCAGTGTGGCTCCTGTCCCCCAAACACACCAGCGCAAGCACGGCATGGCATCTTTTTGCCTGCGTACTTGCGTAGCCCCTTGAACGGCTACGGAGCACCGCTGGTTCCGAGGACAAACCACAGGAAGAGGCCATGGAGGAAAAAGAAGAGGAGGGGGTGGAGGAGAGAGGTGTGTCACAACCAGTAGTAGCGTTTTGGAGGCGTGGCGGTGGAACAACCTCCAACACTACTGCACCTTGTCCTGCATCCTTCCCAGCTGCCAAAAGAGTGACCCAATGGGCCGTGAAAGAAAGGTAACGTCCCTGTCCATGCCTGCTAGACCATGAGTCAGCGGTAATATGCACCTTACCGCTGACCGCCCTGTCCAGCGAGGCCAAGACATTGCCTTCCACATGCCTGTAGAGAGCCGGAATAGCCTTCCGTGCGAAAAAGTGTCGTTTGGGAACCTGCCACTGAGGAATCGCACATTGCACAAACTCACGGAAGGGGGCCGAGTCTACCAACTGAAAAGGCAGCAGTTGAAGCGCTAGCAATTTAGCCAAGCTAGCATTCAACCGCTGGGCATGTGGATGGCTGGGAGTGAACTTCTTTCGACGGTCCAGCAGCTGGGGCAGGAAAATTTGCCTGCTAGAATCGGACGTTGGTGTACTGCTAGCAGAGTGCCCGCAAGTACTTGCCTGTGACACACCTAATTCTACACCTTCATTCCTCTCAGAGCAGGTTTCAGAGAGGAGTGAAGGTATAGTGGGGTTGGAGATCCCAGCTGATGCGGTGCAAGAAGAGGTCAGCTTTGTTCTTTGGTGTGGGTCTTTAAGGTAGGCTTGCCAACGAGCTGCATGGCAGGTCAACATATGTCTGATCAAGCATGTGGTGCCCAAGCGGCTGATGTTTTGGCCACGCGATATACGCTTGAGACATATGTTGTAAACAGCAGCTGTGCGATCTGATGCACTCGCCTCAAAAAAGGCCCACACCAAAGAACTTTTTGAATGACGGGCAGAGGCAGCGCCCTGCACAGGCGGAGCTCTGCGGTGTGATTCCGTCGGTGTGCTGCCCATACGCTGGCCACTCAAGGGCATCCTGCCTCATTGGAGATGTGCCTCCTCCTCATCCTCCTCCTCCTCCTCTCTCCTATTAGGCACCCACGTGGAGTCAGTGACCTCATCATCCCCTCCCTCCTCATCACTGGAGCCAATCTGGCAGTATGCTGCAGCTGCTGGAGCATGACTGCCAGATTGGTGTCCTTCTTGAGCATCCCCTCTCTCTGCTCTCACGCTGCTGCCTTCCTCTAGCTGGGTATCATCATCAGATCCTTCCAAACGCTGGGCATCCTCCTGGAGCATGTACCCAACACTGTGCTCAAACAGTTCGGGGGACTCCTCAGGAGGAGGGCATGGTGGGTCTAGGGAAGGATTGACTAATGAAGATAATGATACCAGAGAAGAGGACGCTTTGGCAGCTGCTTTGCCAGTACCCTGAGCCTGGGTGAGAGAGGATGAGGAGGATGAGGTGGGCTTGGTCATCCACTCTACCAAGTCTTCGGCATGATGTGGCTCAACATGTCCAGCTGCCGAAAACAAGGACAAGCGTGTCCCATGGCCATGTGCTGATGACAATGCACCGCGTACACGACCAGCACTGTTGCCCCCAGACACAGAGCCTGCTTGCCCTCTTTTTTTGCCTCCTGACTGTCTGCCTCTCCTTGGTTGCCTTCCAGACATTTTAATGGATGGCCTGCAGGGAGATGGGAAAAACAGCAATAAGGGCTACCTTCAGGTGTATACTGTGCAGGAGGCTTAGCAACAATGACACTGACACTGTCCCCTGCCTATCCTTCTCTGTCCCTAAACACAAGGATTGAAAATATGGTTCAGCAAAATAGTTTTAGAACAGAATAGCACACTGACACTTTCCCTCACTGTCCTACTCTGTCCCTCCCTACAAACAAGATTTAGCACAGAATAGCACACTGATAATTTCTACGAGTGTCCTTCTCTGTCCCTAAACTCAAGGATTGAAAATATGGAACAGCAAAATTGGTTTAGAACAGAATAGCACACTGTCAGTTTCACTCACTGTACCTCTCTGTCCCTCAACTCAAGGATTGAAAATATGGTTCAGCAAAATAGTTTTAGAACAGAATAGCACACTGACACTTTCCCTCACTGTCCTACTCTGTCCCTCCCTACAAACAAGATTTAGCACAGAATAGCACACTGATAATTTCTACGAGTGTCCTTCTCTGTCCCTAAACTCAAGGATTGAAAATATGGAACAGCAAAATTGGTTTAGAACAGAATAGCACACTGTCAGTTTCACTCACTGTACCTCTCTGTCCCTCAACTCAAGGATTGAAAATATGGAACAGCAAAATAGGTTTAGAACAGAATAGCACACTGTCAGTTTCACTCACTGTACCTCTCTGTCCCTCAACTCAAGGATTGAAAATATGGTTCAGCAAAATAGTTTTAGAACAGAATAGCACACTGACACTTTCCCTCACTGTCCTACTCTGTCCCTCCCTACAAACAAGATTTAGCACAGAATAGCACACTGATAATTTCTACGAGTGTCCTTCTCTGTCCCTAAACTCAAGGATTGAAAATATGGAACAGCAAAATTGGTTTAGAACAGAATAGCACACTGTCAGTTTCACTCACTGTACCTCTCTGTCCCTCAAATCAAGGATTGAAAATATGGTTCAGCAAAATAGTTTTAGAACAGAATAGCACACTGACACTTTCCCTCACTGTCCTACTCTGTCCCTCCCTACAAACAAGATTTAGCACAGAATAGCACACTGATAATTTCTACGAGTGTCCTTCTCTGTCCCTAAACTCAAGGATTGAAAATATGGAACAGCAAAATTAGTTTAGAACAGAATAGCACACTGTCAGTTTCACTCACTGTACCTCTCTGTCCCTCAACTCAAGGATTGAAAATATGGTTCAGCAAAATAGTTTTAGAACAGAATAGCACACTGACACTTTCCCTCACTGTCCTACTCTGTCCCTCCCTACAAACAAGATTTAGCACAGAATAGCACACTGATAATTTCTACGAGTGTCCTTCTCTGTCCCTAAACTCAAGGATTGAAAATATGGAACAGCAAAATTGGTTTAGAACAGAATAGCACACTGTCAGTTTCACTCACTGTACCTCTCTGTCCCTCAACTCAAGGATTGAAAATATGGTTCAGCAAAATAGTTTTAGAACAGAATAGCACACTGACACTTTCCCTCACTGTCCTACTCTGTCCCTCCCTACAAACAAGATTTAGCACAGAATAGCACACTGATAATTTCTACGAGTGTCCTTCTCTGTCCCTAAACTCAAGGATTGAAAATATGGAACAGCAAAATTGGTTTAGAACAGAATAGCACACTGTCAGTTTCACTCACTGTACCTCTCTGTCCCTCAAATCAAGGATTGAAAATATGGTTCAGCAAAATAGTTTTAGAACAGAATAGCACACTGACACTTTCCCTCACTGTCCTACTCTGTCCCTCCCTACAAACAAGATTTAGCACAGAATAGCACACTGATAATTTCTACGAGTGTCCTTCTCTGTCCCTAAACTCAATGATTGAAAATATGGAACAGCAAAATTGGTTTAGAACAGAATAGCACACTGTCAGTTTCACTTACTGTACCTCTCTGTCCCTCAACTCAAGGATTGAAAATATGGTTCAGCAAAATAGTTTTAGAACAGAATAGCACACTGACACTTTCCCTCACTGTCCTACTCTGTCCCTCCCTACAAACAAGATTTAGCACAGAATAGCACACTGATAATTTCTACGAGTGTCCTTCTCTGTCCCTAAACTCAAGGATTGAAAATATGGAACAGCAAAATTGGTTTAGAACAGAATAGCACACTGTCAGTTTCACTCACTGTACCTCTCTGTCCCTCAAATCAAGGATTGAAAATATGGTTCAGCAAAATAGTTTTAGAACAGAATAGCACACTGACACTTTCCCTCACTGTCCTACTCTGTCCCTCCCTACAAACAAGATTTAGCACAGAATAGCACACTGATAATTTCTACGAGTGTCCTTCTCTGTCCCTAAACTCAAGGATTGAAAATATGGAACAGCAAAATTGGTTTAGAACAGAATAGCACACTGTCAGTTTCACTCACTGTACCTCTCTGTCCCTCAACTCAAGGATTGAAAATATGGTTCAGCAAAATAGTTTTAGAACAGAATAGCACACTGACACTTTCCCTCACTGTCCTACTCTGTCCCTCCCTACAAACAAGATTTAGCACAGAATAGCACACTGATAATTTCTACGAGTGTCCTTCTCTGTCCCTAAACTCAAGGATTGAAAATATGGAACAGCAAAATTGGTTTAGAACAGAATAGCACACTGTCAGTTTCACTCACTGTACCTCTCTGTCCCTCAACTCAAGGATTGAAAATATGGTTCAGCAAAATAGTTTTAGAACAGAATAGCACACTGACACTTTCCCTCACTGTCCTACTCTGTCCCTCCCTACAAACAAGATTTAGCACAGAATAGCACACTGATAATTTCTACGAGTGTCCTTCTCTGTCCCTAAACTCAATGATTGAAAATATGGAACAGCAAAATTGGTTTAGAACAGAATAGCACACTGTCAGTTTCACTCACTGTACCTCTCTGTCCCTCAACTCAAGGATTGAAAATATGGTTCAGCAAAATAGTTTTAGAACAGAATAGCACACTGACACTTTCCCTCACTGTCCTACTCTGTCCCTCCCTACAAACAAGATTTAGCACAGAATAGCACACTGGTTTAGCCCTACCAGACTTCAGATTATATTTCCGTGCGACAATCCTGACCAGGCTCTCGGATCTGAAATACCACAAATCTACTAAACTTTGGGCAGCCCTGGAGACAGAGCTCAGTGGCTCGGATATCTCCTCACAAATGTGGATCCCGAGGAAGTTTAGAAGCCTCTCGGCTACTACATCTCCACTGACTCACTCTTCTTTAATGACTTGGGACTATATATGTAAAGCTCACAAATGGGAATACAACTCACCCTTACTTCCTTTGAGCGGACACAATTATTTTCCCCCTGGAAACATTACACCGGGGGTTTACCCCTGGAACCTAGGAACTGGGACTCTCCTACACCAGGTCACTTTCTCCGGGAACATCTTACCCTTGTCTACACTTCTCCCTAATACACTCGTTACCAACATGGATCATTGGAGGTATCGTCAACTAACAGCATTTGTTCATTCTCTACCGAAACCCCTGAGAGCATTTACTGAGCTGACCCCACTGGAATTAGCATTCTCCGAGGACCGGCCGGTGGAGAAACCTACTTCCTACTTTTACCGCACTCTAGTGGATCTGTCCTCCACCAAAGACCCTTCGTTTATCCATAACTGGGAGCTAGACCTACAAAAAGACTTAACCAGCTCCCAAAAGAGCGACATCCTAGCACTAGCCCACATCTCCTCTGGAGCTTCACATATGGCAGAGGTGAATTACAAGCTCCTTACGAGATGGCATTACTCACCCGTAATTTTACACAAGACCTTCTCTCACATGTCCTCCCTGTGTTGGAGGGACTGCGGGGAGAGGGCGACTCATGCCCATATCTGGTGGCTATGCCCACGCATACACCCATTCTGGTTGACGGTACTTCACTGGATCGGAGAGATCCAGGGGTGGGAGACCCCTAATGATCCTTGGGTTGTTTTGTTCCACTGTACAGGCGGGCCAGTAGGACCATATAAAAGATCAATAACGCCACACCTTCTTAACGCTGCAAAGGCTCTTATTCCACGCTTTTGGAAGAAAAAAAACATCCCCTCACTACGCCTCTGGCTGGTGAAAGTAGACGAAATCTATCACATGGAGGACATGACCCTCTCTCTCAGGGGTAAATCTGATCTCGCAAAAAAGATATGGTCCTGCTGGATTGCTTTTAAATATACCGCCGCATATGCGGAAATTATGTCTCAGCCGGTATAACGGCGCTTTGTACATTGTACTAACTGTATCAGATACTATATTTGTTCGGATGTGATTGGACCGTGGCAGGTCCCCCCCCTATCCCCACCCCTCCCTCTTTTCCTTCCACACCTTTCATTTCTTTTACCCCCCCTGTGTTCTTTCTTTCTCTGTTCTTCCTTCATCTTATTATGTTATATTGTTAAGGTGATACGCTTTGACCGTTGAATTTTATGATGAAGAAGCCACTCTCTTCCAATCCGCGATGTAGCATCCCTACACAGGAATGTGGGGGTTTGTGATTTGTATGTATGTCAATGCCCAACGATGTTACTGGAGGCGAGTGGCTGTATTGTATAATGATGTACCGCCTTTTCTCAATAAAAACGAATTAAACAAAAAAAAGAATAGCACACTGATAATTTCTACGAGTGTCCTTCTCTGTCCCTAAACTCAAGGATTGAAAATATGGAACAGCAAAATTGGTTTAGAACAGAATAGCACATTGTCAGTTTCACTCACTGTACCTCTCTGTTCCTCAAATCAAGGATTGAAAATATGGTTCAGCAAAATAGTTTTAGAACAGAATAGCACACTGACACTTTCCCTCACTGTCCTACTCTGTCCCTCCCTACAAACAAGATTTAGCACAGAATAGCACACTGATAATTTCTACGAGTGTCCTTCTCTGTCCCTAAACTCAAGGATTGAAAATATGGAACAGCAAAATTGGTTTAGAACAGAATAGCACACTGTCAGTTTCACTCACTGTACCTCTCTGTCCCTCAACTCAAGGATTGAAAATATGGTTCAGCAAAATAGTTTTAGAACAGAATAGCACACTGACACTTTCCCTCACTGTCCTACTCTGTCCCTCCCTACAAACAAGATTTAGCACAGAATAGCACACTGATAATTTCTACGAGTGTCCTTCTCTGTCCCTAAACTCAAGGATTGAAAATATGGAACAGCAAAATTGGTTTAGAACAGAATAGCACACTGTCAGTTTCACTCACTGTACCTCTCTGTCCCTCAACTCAAGGATTGAAAATATGGAACAGCAAAATTGGTTTAGAACAGAATAGCACACTGTCAGTTTCACTCACTGTACCTCTCTGTCCCTCAACTCAAGGATTGAAAATATGGTTCAGCAAAATAGTTTTAGAACAGAATAGCACACTGACACTTTCCCTCACTGTCCTACTCTGTCCCTCCCTACAAACAAGATTTAGCACAGAATAGCACACTGATAATTTCTACGAGTGTCCTTCTCTGTCCCTAAACTCAAGGATTGAAAATATGGAACAGCAAAATTGGTTTAGAACAGAATAGCACACTGTCAGTTTCACTCACTGTACCTCTCTGTCCCTCAACTCAAGGATTGAAAATATGGTTCAGCAAAATAGTTTTAGAACAGAATAGCACACTGACACTTTCCCTCACTGTCCTACTCTGTCCCTCCCTACAAACAAGATTTAGCACAGAATAGCACACTGATAATTTCTACGAGTGTCCTTCTCTGTCCCTAAACTCAAGGATTGAAAATATGGAACAGCAAAATTGGTTTAGAACAGAATAGCACACTGTCAGTTTCACTCACTGTACCTCTCTGTCCCTCAACTCAAGGATTGAAAATATGGTTCAGCAAAATAGTTTTAGAACAGAATAGCACACTGACACTTTCCCTCACTGTCCTACTCTGTCCCTCCCTACAAACAAGATTTAGCACAGAATAGCACACTGATAATTTCTACGAGTGTCCTTCTCTGTCCCTAAACTCAAGGATTGAAAATATGGAACAGCAAAATTGGTTTAGAACAGAATAGCACACTGTCAGTTTCACTCACTGTACCTCTCTGTCCCTCAAATCAAGGATTGAAAATATGGTTCAGCAAAATAGTTTTAGAACAGAATAGCACACTGACACTTTCCCTCACTGTCCTACTCTGTCCCTCCCTACAAACAAGATTTAGCACAGAATAGCACACTGATAATTTCTACGAGTGTCCTTCTCTGTCCCTAAACTCAAGGATTGAAAATATGGAACAGCAAAATTGGTTTAGAACAGAATAGCACACTGTCAGTTTCACTCACTGTACCTCTCTGTCCCTCAACTAAAGGATTGAAAATATGGTTCAGCAAAATAGTTTTAGAACAGAATACCACACTGACACTTTCCCTCACTGTACCTCTCTGTCCCTAAACTCAAGGATTGAAAATATGGTTCAGCAAAATAGTTTTAGAACAGAATAGCACACTGACACTTTCCCTCACTGTACCTCTCTGTCCCTACAAACAAGGATTAGCACAGAATAGCACACTGTCACTGACACTCTCCCTACCTATCCTTATTTGTCCCTAAACACAAGGAATCCAGGATTAGTAAAGGAAAAATAATGACACTGTCCCTGCCTATGCTTCTCTTTCCCTGCTCCGGAACACACTACACAAGGCCGCCGCGCTGGCGGCCTTTTATAGTGTGGGGCGTGTACTAAACCCCCATAGCAATAATTGGCCACAGGCATCCTGCCTGTGGCCAATCATTGCTCTCCTCGCTGCCGGCGCTGTGATTGACCAAGCATGCGGGGTCACAGTGCATGCTTGGCCAATCACAGCGCCTGGATGACACTGCGATGGCGTAGTGCATTGTGGGCCGTTCGCGTCACTCGAATTTGGCGCGAACGGCCCAAATCGTTCGATCTTCGTCGAACGATCGAACAGCCGATGTTCGAGTCGAACGTATGTTCGACTCGAACACGAAGCTCATCCCTATTCCTGATATCATAGTTCACAGCAGGGCGTTCCATGCCATTTTTCTCAAAGATTTTCATCCATATTGCCAGTACAAGACATGACATTAAAGTCGCAAGCAGTTTTAAATGGCTTTTTTTCCTTTAGAAATGTAATTTTGTGCAGGGACAGTTCTAAACACGGGAAACACATGCCACTTCACAGGCATACTTTAGACACCCCTCAGGTACGATATTTAAAGGAATATTTCACATTTTTTTTCACTTTATGCATCATTAAAATGACTGCTCCTGAAAAAACGTCTGTTTTTAACTTCTTTTTGCATTGATACATGTCCCCTGGGGTAGAACCCGGGTCCCCAAACCCTTTTTAGGACAATACCATGCATATTAGCCGTTATAATTAGCACTTTAGATTTCAAACGTTCGCGTCCATTGTATTTAATAGGGTTCTAACGTTCGCGCAAACTTTCGGTCCGTTCGCAGGTTCTGGTGCGAACCGAACCGGTGGGTGTTCGGCTCATCCCTAGTCAAAACAAAGCTTAAATCTGAAAGTATACTGTAAGTATGAAAAAGTTAAATATTAAGAATACTTGACTTTTGGGTCTTTCATGTATTTCAATTACTACAGACATGATTAAATGAATTGTAGCACCTTATATATGGAAAACAACAAAAATACGAAATGATTAAATTAGAAAAAAACTAAAACATAGAAATATCGAAAATACTGAACAAAGATTCAAAATAACGAAAATCAAAATGAACGAAAACTCGAAATTACGAATATTCGGAAAACGGAAATCAAAACAACGAAAATACTGAACAAAGATTCAAAATAACGAAAATAAAAATGAACGAAAAAAAAAATTCCGAATATTCGGAAAACGGAAATCAAAACAACGAAAATACTAAATAACGAAAATTCTAATTTGTTAGTTCTGAAATATTTCTGGCCGTTGGCCAATAAGCTTGTCCCTTCCCCTGAAGAGGTTGTCCCTTCCCCCAATGAGCTTGTTTCTTATTCTCTTGTGTGTTTTTCTGTGTTAGACTGCAGTGCATTCCATCCAGAGTCCAGATAGGGTGTGGTTGGGTAGGTGGCACTGTTTTGGTGGATTTGTGAGTTAAGTTGTGACTTGTGAGAGAGAAATTCTTTGTTTCTTAAGCATACTCTGTCTAGATTCTAATTTTTATATTTGTATTTTGTAATATCTCTGACATTTATTTGTTTTCTCCTATGTCAGACTGCATTCTAGACAGGGTGGTGTTGGATTTGTGAGTCACTCTATTGTGACACAGAGAGTGATAGAGAAATTATAAATTTCTACTTAGGCTTACTATTTATTGTTCCTAGGATTTTCTGCAGTTATTTTTTTTTCCCCTTTTGTGAGACAGTGTGGGACTGTGTTTTATTATCTTGCTGTCTGTCTGCCCTACATAATTTTTTTTGTTGTGTTAGCCAGTGCCACTGCTAGGCCAGCCCAGGCAGCACCTACTAGATATTGATGGTGGTAGATCTTTGTTGCATGTTAATCCCGACCAATTGTAAGGACCGGTAAATTAATAATACTCCTCAATCCCTTTATTTTCCTGAACCAATTTATTTTTTTTATGAAAAAAAAGATAAATACTAATACTACAGTAAGTGCCGCCGATTTTGTGTCAATCTCGCCTCTTCTAGCGGCGAGATTGACACCCTACGAGCCCCGTCGCGAGAGCCAGCGCCGAGCTGTCTCGTCATCGGGAAAGGAAAAATGTTTTTCCTTTCGCAATGAGCAACACGCATTGCCGGTAGACGGAGATCCGACGTGGATTCCCGCCAATACAAGGCACTGTGTTTGGCATGAATCCTGAGCGGAAACTCCACGCCAATTTTTAAATAAAAAAACGGCATGGGTTCCCCCTCCAGGAGCATACCAGGCCCTTGGGTCTGGTATGGATTTGAAGGGGAATCCCCTAAGCCGAAAAATCGGCGTGGGGGTCCCCCTCAAAACCCAAACCAGACCCTTATCCGAGCATGCAACCTGGCAGGCCGCAGGAAAAGAGGGGGGGATGAGAGAGCGCCCCCTCCCTCCTGAACCGTACCAGGCCGCATGCCCTCAACATGGGGGGTTTGGTGCACTGGGGCAGGGGGCGACCTGCGGCCCCCCCCACCCCAAAGCACCCTGTCCCCATGTTGATGAGGACAGGGCCCCTTCCCGACAAACCTTGCCGTTGGTTGTCGGGGTCTGCGGGTGGGGGCTGATCGGAATCCGGGAGCCCCCTTTAATAAGGGGGCCCCCAGATGCTGGCCCCCCACCCTATGTGAATGAGTATGGGGTACATCGTACCCCTACCCATTCACCTGGTGGAAAAAAAATGTCAATTAAAAAACACACACAGCTTTTTAAAGTAATTTATTACACAGCTCCGGGGGTCTTCTTCCGGCTCCGGGGGTCTCTTCCGACTTCGGGGTCCCCGGTGTCGTCTCCGCGTACTCCGGTTCTTCTCGCACTCTCCGGTTCTTTCTTCCTTCTGCCGGGCTTCCGCTATCTTCTACCAGCCCTTTTGCAAAGCGAAGAGTGAACATCGAGGAGGAGGAGAAGAGGGAAGAAGACGCCGACGGCGATAGGAAGACCGGCCCCTCCACTAGCAAAAGAGCTGGAAGAAGATAGTGGAGGGGCCGGCAGAAGGACAACGGAGAGCCGAACGAGACGATAGGGAAGACCGGGCCTCTCCGCTAGCAAAAGGGCTGGAAGAAGACAGCGGAGAGCGCGAGAAGAACCGGAGAGCGCGGAGACGACACCGGAGACCCCCGAAGTCGGAAGAGACCCCCGGAGTCAGAAGAAGACCCCCGAGCTGTGTAATAAATTACTTTAAAAAGCTGTGTGTGTTTTTTTTTTTTACATTTTTTTCCACCAGGTGAATGGGTAGGGGTACGATGTACCTCATACTCATTCCTATAGGGTGGGGGGCTGGCATCTGGGGCCCCCTTATTAAAGGGGGCTCCCGGATTCCGATCAGCCCCCGCCCCCAGACCCCGACAACCAATGGCCAGGGTTGTCGGGAAGAGGCCCTGTCCTCATTAACATGGGGACAGGGTGCTTTGGGGTGGGGGGGGCCGCAGGTCGCCCCCTGACCCAGAGCACCCAACCCCCCATGTTGAGGGCATGTGGCCTGGTATGGTTCAGGAGGGAGGGGGGCCGCTCTCTCGTCCCCCCCTCTTTTCCTGCGGCCTGCCAGGTTGCATGCTCGGATAAGGGTCTGGTTTGGGTTTTGAGGGGGACCCCCACGCCGATTTTTCGGCTTAGGGGATTCCCCTTCAAATCCATACCAGACCCAAGGGCCTGGTATGCTCCTGAGGGGGAACCCATGCCGGTTTTTTATTTAAAAATTGGCGTGGAGTTCCCGCTCAGGATTCATACCAAACACAGTGCCTGGTATTGGCGGTAATCCACGTCGGATTCCTTCAATACAGTGCCGCGTCTCCTTCTCGCTGTTGCAGCGAGCGCGAGATGTTGCCACCCTGTCGCCGAGATGTCGGCACCCTGACGCTGAGAATCTCCGCGATGGGATCGCGATGAATATACAATGTCGGCGGCACCTACTGTGTTTAAACATAGAAATATTGTATAATGGACTCTACTTCTACCACTCATCACATTCTCCCCATGAGGGAAGCAACAGAGGAAAAAGTTCAGTGTGACACAGCAACAACTTCCGTAAAGAGGCCAACTGTAACACCGGCTCTTTTTTACAAGAGAGGCCGGGCAGTTCCTGCAAAGGCTGTTGCTAGTGTCCATAATTTTAGGCAGCCAAAAAATGAAATTTTACAGCTTGAGGAGGATGTAATTGCTCAGCCTCCAGATGTAAAAATAGCAGACAATATCACAACAGATAGCAGCAGCTGTTTTGATAGTACTTCAGTATATCCAAGTAGGCACCAGGCAGAACAGGCTGCTGAAGTAGAATTACCTGTGAGTCCGACCCTTGAAGGTCTTGACTTAGAAGGAATTGATTTTAATATAGAGGATGAGGTACTACAAAGTACACCAATATCAGGATGATATTATTTCTATGTGTCCTTACTCCCCTCTGTTATTTACCGAGTCCTCCTCACCCTCAAAAAGAGTGTCAGCACCATTACAATCCTCTTCCGACTTTGTTGTTTTGCCTAACTCTCTCTCACATTCAAGTAGTGCCACTGCCACTATTGTTAGGCCACCAAATTCTTCAGAAGCCACGGAAGCTGCACATACCCATCAGCCAGAAGAAATTGTACAACATTCTTCACCGGGCACTGGCAACCGCCGATCCAAAATCTGGGAACATTTTGTTTCAGTTGGTGACGGGCGCCTAGTGAAATGCAAATTATGTGGCAGGGAAGTGAGCCGTGGAGGAGACTTTGGGCATTTAACCAATGCAGGAATGAATTACCATTTTCATACACACCATACACCAGTGCTGCTGAGAGAAGAAAGTGGAGTTGCAGCTCCACCTAGTAAAAAGAGAGCAAGCAGCAGCACTACTGCTGCCATTAACACCAAAAGGCTGAACAAGGGACAGGGAGATCAAGGGACTTCTTGTTTAGCTGACACGAGGCGTCCCATTCCTTTACAGCAGCTCACGCTGCAACAATTTAGCAGCTTTCAATCAAGGGGGATGTCTCAGCAACAGTCCCATAAAATTACCCATCTTATAGGGGAACTTATAGCAGTCGGGGAGCACCCTTTAATATAGTTGAAGGAGAGCCGTTTAAAAAACTCATGAAGGCGGTTGCACCTCACTATATTCTTCCCTGCCGTACTAACTTTAGTCGCAAAATTGTACCCTCTTTGTATAATTCCTGTGATTATTGAAAGAGGAGCTGGGCAGAGCAGCTGGTCAGTCTGTCCATTTCACTACAGACTTGTGGAATGCTCCCAGTGGGCAACATGCTTTTTTGTCATTGACGGCGCACTGGTGGCAGCCCAAGGAGTCACAACCAATCAAGCAAAAAGCAGGGACAAGAAGCACAGGGGCTAAGGCAGGAGTAACTCTCAATCAGGGGCACCGCACATTCTTGCTGCATGCAGAAGTCATGGACTAGCAGCACAGTGCTCTAAATATTTTACGTGCACTTGAGAAAATGGTGGCTGAGTGGCTTGGGGAGGAGGCAGGCACACGGCCAAAGATGGGCTTTATAGTCACTAATGCTTCAGCAAACATGTTCAAGGCCGTGCGAGATGGCAGATTTGTTGGCATTCGTTGCTCTGCACACGCCCTGCATCTCGTTGTGAAGGCTGCTTTGGATGATGAAAGTGGCACTACAAAATTTTCTGCTATCTTAGACTCCTGTGGAAAGATAGGAGGCCATTTTCATCGAAGTGTGAAAGACAGTAATATACTCAGACTTGAGCAGAGTAAAGCTGGTGCTCCGCAGCACCGCTTGAAGGTAGATGTAGTCACCCGTTGGAACTCCACTTTGGAGATGCTTGAACGAATCATGGAACAGCAAAAGCAAATACACGCCATGTCAAATGAACATGTTATCGGTGTAGCTAGGCCACTAAGTAGGGATGAGTGGAAAATAATTAGTCAGGTGGTGTTAGTGCTTAGCCCTTTTTGAGATGTTACTGAAAAATTAAGTCAAGGGAATGCAAGTCTGGCTCAAGTCATTCCTCTCTACACCTATCTTGTCAATAATTTTTAGAAAGATTTTTTTGCTTAAACGTGCATCCTCACAGGGTGATAATGTGGATGCACAGGTATGAGTGTGCCAACGTCCCGATATTTGAGAAGAGAATATGCTAACAAAGCTAAGAAAACTGACTTTTGGCGGCACACAGGTAAGTCAGGTAAAAAACTAGGGGTATTTTATTAGTAGAAAAAGGATAATAAGAGATACACAAATACATTCACAAATGTTATAAAATATTCTTGATTTGTATATGGCCTAGGGTAATACTCAAATGCTGCTTCAAAATATTTTGATAACATAAAGTAACCTCAATGTATAAAAAATACAGAGAATACAGAACAGATATTTAGACAGTATACATATCCAGCATAGGGTATTTAACCAGAGGTCCAATGTAAGAAAAACATGGTCTGACTTGCTTTACATGTTTCGCGTACAACAACGCTTCTTCAGGAGCATAATCTGTCAAGCATATACATAAAAATATTTTGGTGACCTTAAATTTTAATACATGAATCAACAGTGAATATGAAAAATAAAAAATACATATATAATGAATAAAATACATATGAAAAAAATTAAATAAAAAACAATGGAAATTTCTCGTTGAGAAAAACGGCAGAAAAAACGACGAGAAAAATTAGAACATGTTCTAAATTTTCTCATCGTTTTTTCCATCATTTTTTTCCGCGGCAGTTTTCCCATAGGGAGACACTGGCGCGGAGCCCACAGACGGTCGTTTTTCTCGTCAAGAGAAAAAATGACGGGAAAACCGACCGTGTGTAGGGAACCCTTGGAACCGAAGCGGTTCCCTCGTTTTTCCTGTCATTATTCACAGCGGTTTTTTAACCGCCGTGAATAATGATCGTGTGTACGCGGCATAAGAGTGTATGTCCAGGGTAATAAATGGGAAGGGGAGGGGAAAGTTGGGGGGGGAGAAAAAGGAAAAGAAAAAGAGTAGGAGGGGGAAGCAAGAAGGGAGGGAAGAGAAGGGGGTGGAAAGGGGGGGAAAGAAGGCAGGGAAAAAAGGAGGGGGGGAAGGGGGGGAGATGAGTACTCATAGATATTAGTGAACTTAATAAAGGATATAAAATATTCTAGTAATATACTTACAAATAGGTCGTGTTGAAAATTGTAGCACTGACCTAGATGTCAAAAGCGATTGGCAGTGTTGTCTAAAACAAATAGCCAATTGGTATGGTAATCTGAAATGAGGAAACAGTAAATGGAAAGAAAAATATATAACTTTCCTTGACTCACCATTATAAGGTAGATCTGGGAGGCAAAAAAAGGGGAGGGTAAAAAACGAAACATAATATAAAAAAATTAAACTTTAAACGGAATAGTAATGAAGCGCATATGCTTACCAAAATATTTAGATAACAGCAAGAGTTTAGGCTGAACCACAGTCTGCTGGTAAGCAGCGAGAGGGAGTGAGATCCAGGCATGTACAGTTACGGACACCAAAAAAGAAACTAGCATCAAGCAAGACTAGTACATGGCCTGGTCAGAGGGTAGTCTGTCCACAGTATAGCCACCAGAGGGCAATAGGTAGCGTGACCAGGCTGGGAAGTAAAAATAGAGTGTTTTAAATATTCCACTAACCGAGTCATCAGAGGAACTATATGGCAGTGAAAGGGCAGAGCATACCTTGAAAGTCTGAACACGGCGTGTAGTAACAGCCTGGATCTCCACCTCTCCTATGTGCTGTATTATTTGAGCAGATGGCGCTATTCTTATATGCCCCCACAGGAAGAACGCCATCGCGGCGGAAATTACGTCATTGCTGGAGGTCAAACAGCCACCGCGCATGCGCCGAGGTCGCCGCTGACACGGCGGAGCCTCAGCCAATACAGCGGTAGCGTGGGCGGAGCTCCCAGAGCTGGGAGCTGCCCTGGGAGATGCCAAATGCCTGGACCCCGGTCACAGAAAGGGACAGTGAAATAGGGGGATTTTAATAATTAGTGAGTGAGTTGGTGAATGATAAAGAGTGTGAATTAATGGTGAACAGTGATCGACAGTAACAGTGCCATTAGATTATATAGTATCATCAAAATTTGTGCAAAATATCAATTAAAATAAAGCTGAATATAGGGTGAACTGAAAATAAGGCTATAAATGTAATGGAAAAAATTAAAATAAAATATAAAAAAGAAAAAGAAAAGAAAACATCAAACGTTGTATATACAGATAGGAACAGAGTAATACTGCAATTTACAAAAAATGTTTATATGACTGTGTTTCGTTAAGGCCAGGAGGGCGCGTGGCATCCAACCTCTCCACCCAAAGGGTCTCCCTCTGGAGGATGGTCCGATCCCACTCACCCCCCCTGGGGCTTTTAGGGACAACGGCCAGAACAGAAAAAGAGACAACAGAGGTATCAAAACGGTGATATAAATCAAAATAGCGGCTGACAGGTGTCAACATTTTGCCATTTCCCGAGTAATAAACGTGGTCGTTTATCCTTTGTCTCAGCTGTCTGGCCGTCTTCCCCACATAAAACACCCCACATTGGCAGGTCATAAGGTACACCACCCCCTCGGTACGACAATTTGCAGAGAATTTGGGTAAAAAGGTCTCACCATTGGGAAGTATGCTAGTTTAGAGGGTGATGAGGAAGAAGAGCAGGAGGAGCCTGATAGTGACCTTGTGCCACCATCACCTACTGGTATCAGCACCACCACTGCTGCGCATTCCACCAGAACACCTGACGTTTGGAGTTTGGCATTACATTCTTTAGTTGGACCCACAAGACTGCCCACCATGAAACAAAGCATTGTGTCAGATCATTTTAAACTTTACCTGTCAGAACCACATATGCCCTCTACTACAAATACATTACAGTATTGGGATGAGAAGAGGGGTATTTGGCTTGCTGTTTCCGTGGTGGCCCAAGAGCTACTTTCCTGCAACCCCGACCTCTGTCCAAAGTGAGCAGGTATTTTCTATCACTGGAAATATTCTGTGCCCACAGAGATCACAACTGGCCCCACAGCTGATGGAGCACATGACATTTCTCAAAGTCAATCTCCCAAAGCTGGGCTACCCTGACCTAAGCTTTGACTGAGTAATTGTACTACTTCTTATCTTTATCAAATCTATAAAGCTATTATTAATTCAACCTGTTCCAAGATTAGATGCCAAATAATAAATACAACAAAACCAAATAGAGTGCATGTCAGGATATGTACCAAAATGAATATGTTTAATGAATTTACGATAAAGTATCAATCACAATGTAGAGACTGAGAGCGCATGAGAAGCTGTGATCAGCCTCAGTCTATATTATTCAATGATTTATTTTTGGGTGGGGGGGCAGGCCCATCTCAAGTGGTACAACATTGATTGCCTAAACATTTTATTTACCTAAATCTTTTTGGGACAATTGGCTGACTCTCTACCCCCCTCCAGCCCCCCCCCCCAAATAAGGCCGAGGTTGTAAACCCGAAAAAGAGATCATACTGTGAGGCTGATCCTAGCTTGTTAGGCTCTCAGTCTCTAAAGTTGAGAATTAAACTTTTCAAATACAAATATTTATTAAAGTGGTTTTAAACCCACTTTGCAAAAAAATAACAAGTCTAACACCTGCAAGACAAAGGCATAATGAGCTAGTATGCATAGCATACTAGCTCATTATGTAATACTCACCTGGGATCGAAGCCCCCGCTACGATGACCTACACAGTAACGGCTGGCGAAATGTCATCCCGGAGTTACGTTCAGGTATCGCGGCTCCGGCCAATCACAGCGCTGGAACCGCAATACCCGGAAGTATGTCGCTGGCCGGTGCTGTGTCGGGCACCGGAAGTATGTCGCCGGCTGGTGCTGTGTCGGGCACCGTAGTGGGGGCTTTGATCCCAGGTGAGTATTACATAATGAGCTAGTATGCTATGCACGCGGGGCCACCAGTCACGGCATGACCGCCTTTAGAAACGGCACGATCGCTGTTTCTAAAGTGTGCCTGCGCCGTTGTGTACGGCGCATGTGCCGTAGACATTGGCGCATGCCTCTTTTGTAAATATCTCCTAAACCGTGGAGGTTTAGGAGATCTTTCCAGCACCTACAGGTAAGCCTTAATATAGGCTTACCTGTAGGTAAAAGTGGTTGTATAGGGTGTACAACCACTTTAACATGTTCATTCATTTGTATAGATATCCATTCCTGACATGCACTATTTTTGGTTTTGTTGTATTGATTATTTGCCATCTAATCTTACAAGTTGAAACAGGTTCAATTGAAGTAGATCGATCCACTTGGGTAATAATAATAATAAAAGTTTTTGCTCACAATCACAAATCCAATATCTACTACCACCATTTCAAAGAATGTGATCAACCCAAGCTGGGGTTAGTTTGTTTAGTTTTCGTTTGTTTTTGGAGTAATGTTTTCACTCCATGGCTCCCAATTTTCCCACCAAAAAATATGTAAGCATTCCAAAAAGAAACCTACTCTTTAATTCCATGGCTCACAATACTCCCACAAACACTGTGGCTCTCTTCCTACTGTACTGCTACTGCAGACTGCTGCCACCTGCCCTCAGAGAAGAAATCTTGTAGGTCACGTTGGAAGATATCTTACCACACTATGGATTTCTTCATAGAAAATATGTTTCCTGTGGCACCCTCAAACACGTGAGTGGCTTATCATTTTTCCCTTACTCACCTTCCATGATTCCATTAATCATTTCTGCTAATTTATATCCCTCTCTCAATTTTTTTATTTGCAATTTAGTGACGTCACACATGCATGCGGAACACTAGACCTGGACGTAGATGAGGAAGAATCAAATAGATCCACACATGAGGTTTTGAGCACTTCATAGTAAGTATTAAAAGTACACCCCACTTTGGATGTTATAATGATAAACTTGTATGACTTTTTTTGTAAATAAAAAATATTGATTTGTCAGTGTGTGTGAGTGAGTACCATAGAAAATCATTCCTTAATATCTATGCCATTGCCAGTGCAGCACCTCCACTTCCCAGAGCTCCAAGAGAGAGATACATCTGAACTCATGGCATACCTTGGCCCTGGTACAGTATTTAGCGGCCCTCTTGACCACCAGAGATCTGAATGCTCACCTCCCTGCAAGGTAAGAACAGGGAGACTGGGACGTTTGTTATCTTTTGTAATAATGATTAAAATAAAATTTCTAAAACTATTAAAAAATACTAATGAAGAAGCTTTACCTTGTTGCAAAAGCAGATATTTCCTCATTAGTTTACTACAACAGCAAACACAGTTACTTATTGAATAACTCACATAGTGACATTTCTACTTTTATTCTAATTTATAAACTATAGAAATTACACTTGCCACCTATAAATAAATGTTTGTCACGTCTAACCCAACATAGGAGATCAGACACTATAGCTGGCTTCTGTGTTCTTCAACTATAGCAGCCCCCTTTCACATAAGCCAAGCAGGCCTTCTGGTACGTGGTTGCCCCCAGGTCTTAGACACAATGCTATAGTGCCTGACTACCACACCGGGGCAGGTGCTAACTGAGCAAAACAAACAGGTACTTGCGGTTGGCAGATAGGCAGATGGATTCCTATGACAGTCCAGGTAAAAGGCAGGCATATAACAGGTTTGGTTTCCACCCAGAGACTAGCGAAATTAATCACCTTAAGGTTGACATATAGTCAAGGAGATTGCCATAACCAAAACCCCGGATGCTCGAATGAGAAGCTTGAGTGCTCGATACTCCTGACACTTTGTGTGTATATATATTTATATATTAATTATATTACTAGATATATTATGTATGTATGTATATATGTATGTATATAGATATATATAAATATATATATCTATATAAATATATATGTAGCGCACAGACCCCTTTCTTTACCTGCATTAACTTTGGCTCCTCGCAGGAAGAGAGAGGCACACCGCACCACAAGCCCGTACCCTCCTGTGTGAAGAGGTTGAGCGGTGTTGTTGATGGGTTTTCCACAGTTAGACAACCAGAGAATGTCTCTCACCTCTATTTTCAATAAAGACAAGTCCTTGTATCTCCACAGTAACTTGAATGTCCACACCAGCTGCACTCCAACGTAGAGGTTTATTTCTTATAAAACACAGTCTCTGACAGAATAGGTTGGAGGGAGAACAGGACAGCTTAAGACGTGGATGAGGTCCAGGCACAAACGTTACACTCTGATTCTCAAGCAGACTCAGCCCATTCGGATAGTCTCCCTAGCTTGGGACTAGCAGCCGATATGATGCTCGAACTTTACCCAAAGTCTGTGCCACAGACCCGGTGAACTTGGTCTCTGCCACAGACCTGGTGAACTTGGCCTCTATTAAGCAGAAGACATCCCTCCAGAGAGCTACCGGGACCCTTTCTTCACTGTGACTCCCGCACTAGTCCTTCGGAACGGTTCCTCCCCCAGCCTCCTCATCTAGGATACGGGTCCCCTCGCAAGGCGGCACCCTGAGATTCCTTGATCCCCGATGGGCTCCAGCTGAAGGTGCTGGGCCCAGGCCTTTGCTACAGTCCCAGGACTAAAGGTGCCTGGGACTGATCCACTGACCTCCGCCCCTGGGCCAAAGGTGCCCAGGACGGACAGGAACACACACTCCCTGGGGTAGGATCCCCGACAACGAACGCTCAACAGGCCGCGTCTGCCCCCTTTATATCCTCTCCCAGCATGCCCAGCAGGTAGACCACACCAACTGTATGGTTGCCAAGAGGGGACACACAAGGCACAGCACTGTATCAGCGGTTCAACCCTGGCCTACTATGGCAGCGCCACCTGCAGGCCACAGGGAACTGTACACGAATACTCCACCTGTGGACAAAAATGGTTTCAATAACTCTATCAATTAGGGTGTTTGGGCACAACTACCACCCAAACACCTCCCCTAAATTTAGCACTCCGCTACATATATATATATAAATTATTTAGTTTTTTTAAATGCACAAAATTATTGCGGCCCCCCCTCACCCAGATTTGAATAATGTATCTTATATGTCTCCCCTATATTTTGTTCCTAGAGTCACCACTGCTGGGTGCCGCACCAGTTTTCCAGTCTGCCCTTTGGACCTTTCAAAGAATTCTACTCACTTAAAGCTTGTGTATCACAGAGTACAGTGTTTTACAGTGTTTATGGCCTCACAGGTAAGACCTCCGTTAATGGTGACACACATTCTTGTAGGATAGATAGAAGTGTGTCATCTGACTCCTATCATTCATATAGATCCCAACATGTACCAACTGCCTGTCCGATCGTGTACAGGATGAGAAGAAGCTCCTCTGCCTGGGCTGCCACTCGGCTGTGCTGCATCCCGATATTATTCAAAGATACACAATTGCAAATTGCCTCCACGTGTCTTTAAAAGATGAGGTAGTGCTTGGATGGGATCCACGTGTTTCCAGAATGTCTACATATATATTGTCCCCCGCTACCTCCCCAGCCCCTCAGTGTATATTTTTCCACCCCGCCTATCTTATTCCAGTAACCCCCCCCCCCCCCCTCCCCACAGCTCCTGTGTCTAGTATCCCGCCAGCTTCCACTGTGTTGTGTGTTTACTGTCCAGTATTCCTCCCCCAGCACCAGTTTGTAGGGCAGCCAAACCAGCAGTTGCCGTTCATATCCGTTAAATTCTCGAGAACTTCTGCCTTTAGTGAATAGACAAGTATGTTTCATCCATGGACTTAGCATCAAAAAGTGCAGGTAACTTTCACTACACACTTTCTGCCACTTGACTAGATGCTGAGTTCAGTCTAAGAAACTGTAACGTTGGCTGTGTGCACGGGGAGATAAGGGTGAGCAATAGCACACTACGTGCATATGCCTATAATGTATTTTAATTTCATATGTTTATTATTATTATTATTATCAAAACAAAAAAAATATCAAACATTAAAAATTCGTACCATTCATGCATTAGCATTCATACTCATTAAAAGCCATGCCCACCTATAATGTACATGTAATTATGAGCAGGAGTACAAAAATACATATATTTGTTTCACTTCCTGGCTCATGTTCCTAGTAGTGATGAGCCGAACACCCCCGGGTTCGGTTCGCACCAGAACCCGCGAACGGACCGAAAGTTCGCACGAACTTTAGAACCCTATTAAATACAATGGATGCGAACGTTCAAAATCTAAAGTGCTAATTATAACGACTATTATGCATGTTATTGTCCTAAAAAGGGTTTGGGAACCCGGGTTCTGCACCAGGGGACATGTATCAATGCAAAAATAAGTTTTAAAAACGGCAGTTTTTCTGGAGCAGTCATTTTAATGATGCATAAAGTGAAAAAAAAAAGTCAAATATTCCTTTAAATATCGTACCTGGGGGGTGTCTAAAGTATGCCTGTGAAGTGCCACGTGTTTCCCGTGTTTAGAACTGTCCCTGACCAAAATTACATTTCTAAAGGAAAAAAAAGCCATTTAAAACTGCTTGCGGCTTTAATGTAATGTCTGGTCCCGGTAATATGGATGAAAATCTTTAAGAAAAATGGCATAGCTACCCCTTCACACACCCCCCCCCCCCTACCCCAGCCCATTACCAGCCCCTTTGGGTCTTGTATGGATATTAAGGGGAACCCCGCACACAAAATAAAAAAGGCCCTATATACTCTGAACAGCCGTATACAGGCGGTGCATACAAGACAGGGACTGTAGGTTTGTTCTTATGTAGAATCTGTTTGTAATTTTGAACAGGTACATTGTTTAAGTGTAGCTCCAGCCAAAAAATATATTTTTAAGCTTTTTGGAAAACATAGGGAAGGGTTATCACCCCTGTAACATTTGTTTTGCTGTCTGTGCAGTGTGCACCATGACAAATGTTTTTTGAAAATTTGGGGGTTTTATTGAAACAAGAATTGGTGATAAAGAATCAGTGGAGAGGAGACACTTTTTTCCCATATTAACTCTTACAGGAGAGAATTTGCCTTCCTAGGGGTAGATTTCCTCTCACTTCCTGTTGTATCCTTCCGTTTGCAAGGAGGAGTCGTTTGTAAGTTGGATGTTTGAAAGTAGGGGCCTGCCGTATATACTCAGCTGAAATTTGCCCCTTACATGTTGGTGTTGCCACAACACTGTGAGCCCTCACAGTTACTCTTGGTGGGCGCATGAATGGGCCCTGCTGTGAATTATTAGATCAAGAATTGTAATTGCATGCCCCTGTTGAACAGGGGCTGAAAAATTGGGCCTTTGGTGGTGGTGGTGGTGTTGACACAACACTGTAAGGCCTCACAGTTAGTCTTGGTGGGCGCAGGAATGGGCCCTGCTGTGAATTATTAGATCAAGAATTGTAATTACATGCCCCTGTTAAACAGGGGCAGAAAAATTGAGCCTTAGGCACTGGTGCCACAACACTGCAACCCCTCACAGATACTGTACTTGGAGCACAGCAATGAGCCCTGTTGCAAAGTATTGCATCAAAAATTTTAATTACACGCCCCTGTTAAACAGGGGCTGAAAAATTGGGCCTTAGCCTCTGGTGCTGGTGCCACGACACTGCAACCACTCCCAGATACTCTAGTTGGAGTGCAGGACTGAGCCCTGCTGCAAAGCATTGCATAAAAAATTGTAATAACACACCCCTGTTAAACAGAGGCTGAAAAATTGGGCCTTAGCCACTGGTGGCGGCACCCAGAAACAAAAATGTTCTTCCAAGCTATCATCGTCAATCAGATCATTGAGGAGGAGGAGGATAGTCAGTCAACATAACAGGACAGTCTCTCAGCATCAGCATCAGTCTTGAAGGGATGTGACATTTGAAAATAAATTAGTCTGTTATATCAGCTTCAGGTGTTTGGTAGCTGGTGGTGATCCAAGACTGGTTCATCTTTATGAAGGTCAGTCGATCAACAGAGTCGGTGGACAGGCGCACCCTGTGATCCGTGACAAATCCTCCAGCAGCACTGAATGTGCGTTCTGAAAAAACACTGGATGCATTACAGGCCAGTAGCTCAATTGCATACTGTGCAAGCTCTGGCCAGTGATCCATCCTCAAGACCCAGTAAGCCAGAGGATTTTCAGTGGGGAAGGTGTCCAAGTCTGACCTTGCCCCTAGGTATTCCTGCACCATGTATATCAGACGCTGGCGATGGATGCTGGAACCGATCATACCTTGGGGCTAGGGACTAAAGAATTGTCTGAACGCTTCGGTCAGACGGCCACCTTCCCCACCGCTCCTTCTTTGACTGACCGAAGCCTCAGCAACTCGTTGTCCAGGACCAGGAGTTTGTAACCTCCCAGTCTCTGGGAACGCGTTGCACAGACCTTTCTGCAAGGCCTCCTGGAGTTGTCTCATCCTCTGCTCCCTCTGCGACGGTAAGATAAGGTCCGCAACCTTACCCTTGTACCGTGGATCAAGGAGAGTGGCCAGCCAGTAAGGGTCCCTCTCCTTGATCCGAAGAATACGAGGATCCTTCCGCAGACTTTGCAGGATCAGGGAGGCCATGCAGCGTAGGTTAGCTGAGGCATTCAGTCCGGAGTCCTCTGGGTCACTAAGGACGACATGATCCGCAGCCACCTCCTCCCAGCCACGTACAAGTCCACTGGTTTCTTGGGACTGTAAATCATCCCTAAAAGACTGCTGCTGATGATGCTGAGTGCCAGGCTCCATCTCCATGCTGACACAATCCTCCTCCTCCTCCTCCTCCTCCTCTTCTTCCTGTGCGATGGGTGGGACAGAAGGAACACTGTCTGGGTAAAGGGGGCCTTGAGAGGCAAGGAAGTCCTCCTCTTCCTGCCTCTGTTCTGCTTCAAGTGCCCTGTCCATTATTCCACACAGCGTATGTTCCAACAGGTGGACAAGAGGTACAGTGTCACTGATGCATGCACTGTCACTGCTCACCATCCTCGTGGCCTCCTCAAATGGTGCCAGGACAGTGCATGCATCCCTGATCATGCCCCACTGGCGTGGTGAAAAAAACCTGAGCTCCCCTGACCCTGTCCTGGTGCCATAGTCGCACAAGTACTCATTGATGGCCCTCTGCTGCGTGTGCAGCTGCTGCAGCATGGCCAACGTTGATTTCCACCTGGTGGGCATGTCACATATAAGGCGGTTCTTGGGCAGGTTCAACTCATTTTGCAGCTCAGCCAGGCGAGCACTGGCATTATAAGATCTGCGGAAATGCACACAGACTTTCCTGGCCTGCCTCAGGACATTCTGTAAGCCCAGGTACCTGCCCAAGAACCGCTGCACCACCAGGTTAAGGATGTGAGCCACACAGGGCACATGGGTCAGTTGTCCCTGTCAGAGAGCGGAGAGGAGGTTGGTGCCATTGTCGCAAACTACCATTCCTGGCTTAAGCTGGCGTCAACCACCTCTCGGCCTGCCCCTGCAGAGCAGACAGAACCTCTGCCCCAGTGTGGCTCCTGTCCCCCAAACACACCAGCGCAAGCACGGCATGGCATCTTTTTGCCTGCGTACTTGCGTAGCCCCTTGAACGCCTACGGAGCACCGCTGGTTCCGAGGACAAAGCACAGGAAGAGGCCACGGAGGAAGAAGAAGAGGAGGGGGTGGAGGACAGAGGTGTGTCACAACCAGTAGTAGCATTTTGGAGGCATGGTGGTGGAACAACCTCCAACACTACTGCACCTTGTCCTGCATCCTTCCCAGCTGCCAAAAGAGTGACCCAATGGGCCGTGAAAGAAAGGTAACGTCCCTGTCCATGCCTGCTGGACCATGAGTCAGCGGTAATATGCACCTTACCGCTGACCGCCCTGTCCAGCGAGGCCAAGACATTGCCTTCCACATGCCGGTAGAGAGCCGGAATCGCCTTCCGTGAGAAAAGTGGCGTTTGGGAACCTGCCACTGAGGAACCGCACATTGCACAAACTCACGGAAGGGGGCCGAGTCTACCAACTGAAAAGGCAGCAGTTGAAGCGCTAGCAATTTAGCCAAGCTAGCATTCAACCGCTGGGCATGTGGATGGCTGGGAGTGAACTTCTTTCGATGGTCCAGCAGCTGGGGCAGGGAAATTTGCCTGCTAGAATCGGACGTTGGTGTACTGCTAGCAGAGTGCCCGCAAGTGCTTGGCTGTGACACACCTAATTCTACACCTTCATTCCTCTCAGAGCAGGTTTCAGAGAGGACTGAAGGTATAGTGGGGTTGGAGATCCCAGCTGATGCGGTGCAAGAAGAGGTCAGCTTTGTTCTTTGGTGTGGGTCTTTAAGGTAGGCTTGCCAACGAGCTGCATGGCAGGTCAACATATGTCTGGTCAAGCATGTGGTGCCCAAGCGGGTGATGTTTTGGCCACGCGATATACGCTTGAGACATATGTTGCAAACAGCAGCTGTGCGATCTGATGCACTCGACTCAAAAAAGGCCCACACCAAAGAACTTTTTGAATAACGGGCAGAGGCAGCGCCCTGCACAGGCGGAGCTCTGCGGTGTGATTCCGTCGGTGTGCTGCCCTTACGCTGGCCCCCCGAGGGCATCCTGCCTCGTTGGAGATGTGCCTCCTCCTCATCCTCCTCCTCCTCCTCCTCCTCTCTCCTATTAGGCACCCACGTGGAGTCAGTGACCTCATCAGCCCCTCCCTCCTCATCACTGGAGCCAATCTGGCAGTATGCTGCAGCTGCTGGAACATGACTGCCAGATTGGTGTCCTTCTTGAGCATCCCCTCTCTCTGCTCTCACGCTACTGCCTTCCTCTAGCTGGGTATCATCATCAGACCCTTCGAAACGCTGGGCATCCTCCTGGAGCATGTACACAACACTGTGCTCAAACAGTTCGGGGGACTCCTCAGGAGGACATGGTTGGTCTAGGGAAGGAGTGACTGGTGATGACATTGATACCAGGGAAGAGGACGCTTTGGCAGCTGCTTTGCCAGTACCCTGAGCCTGGGTGAGAGAGGATGAGGAGGATGAGGAGGGCTTGGTCATCCACTCTACCAAGTCTTCGGCATGATGCGGCTCAACACGTCCAGCTGCCGAAAATAAGGACAAGCATGTCCCATGGCCACGTGCTGATGGCGATGCACCGCGTCCACGACCAGCACTGTTGTCTCTAGACACAGAGCCTGCTTGCCCTCTTTTTTTGGCTCCTGACTGTCTGCCTCTTCTTATTTGCCTTCCAGACATTCTAATGGCCTGCAGGGAAATGGGAAAAGCAGCAATACAGGCTAAGTTAAGGTGTAATATGGTCAGGAGGCACACTCCGCCCCCTGTAAGTGCCGCAAAATCCTGTTGGTGTAACACACCAGGAAAAAGCAGCAATACAGGCTAAGTTAAGGTGTAATATGGTCAGGAGGCACACTCCGCCCGCTGTAAGTGCCGCAAAATCTTGTTGGTGTAACACACCAGGAAAAGCAGCAATACAGGCTAAGTTAAGGTGTAATATGGTCAGGAGGCACACTTCGCCCGCTGTAAGTGCCGCAAAATCCTGTTTGTGTAGCACACCAGGAAAAAGCAGCAATACAGGCTAAGTTAAGGTGTAATATGGTCAGGAGGTACACTCCGCCCGCTGTAAGTGCTGCAAAATCCTGTTGGTGTAACACACCAGGAAAAAGCAGCAATACAGGCTAAGTTAAGGTGTATAATGTGCAGGAGGCTTAGCGACAATGACACTGACACTGTCCCCTGCCTATCCTTCTCTCTCCCTGCACACAAGGTTTATCAAAGTATATGACACTGACACTCTCCCTGCCTATCCTTCTGTCTCCCTGCACACAAGGTTTAGCAAAGAATATGACACTGACACTGTCCCCTGCCTATCCTTCTCTCTCCCTGCACACAAGGTTTATCAAAGTATATGACACTGACACTCTCCCTGCCTATCCTTCTCTCTCCCTACACACAAGGTTTAGCAAAGAATATGACACTGACACTCTCCCTGCCTATCCTTCTCTGTCCCTACACACAAGGTTTAGCAAAGAATAGATTTGACAAGATTTGACACTGTCCCTGCCTATCCTTCACTTTCCCTGCTCCGGAACACACTACACAAGGCCGCCGCGCTGGCGGCCTTTTATAGTGTGGGGCATGTACTAAACCCCCTCAGCTATAATTGGCCACAGGCATCCTGCCTGTGGCCAATCATTGCTCTCCTCACTGCCGGCGCTGTGATTGGCCAAGCATGCAGGGTCACAGTGCATGCTTGGCCAATCACAGCGCCGGGATTACACTGCGATGGCGCAGTGTATTGTGGGCCGTTCGCGTCACTCGAATTTGGCGTGAACGGCCCAAATCGTTCGTTGTTCGCCGAACGCGCGAACAGCCGATGTTCGAGTCGAACCTATGTTCGACTCGAACACCGAGCTCATCCTTAGTTCCTAGTGTGGAGGAGTAGATATATGTATAAGCGCAGCGGGGTCCAATATATTGGACCAGTACTCCTGCAAGGAGCTGTTTATATATCATTCTGTTTATTGGATAGCTCCCTATAAGCAGCCCCTATTGATCCAGTATATTGGAACACGCTTATACATCTATCTACTCCCACACACTGGCAACTAGACATGTGCAATTCGTTTCGTTCCGAATTAGTTTTTTAACGAATTTCGACAAATTCGTTAATTCGGAAATATCCGAATTAACGAAAACTCATTTAACGAATTTTAACGAATATTCGTAAATTCAAATTTACGAATGTACGAATTTACGAATATACGAATTTACCAATGCACGAATTTACGAATGTACAACTATCCGGAAATTCGTAAATTTGAATTTACGAATTTCCGAATATTCGTACATTCGTAAATTTGTACATTCGTACAATCGTAAATTAGTAAATTCGGAAATCTGAAATAATAATTAACTAATAACTTAACTATTACTAACTATTCAATTATAGGTATTGTAATTTCCTTTCAAATTTGGCTGTTAGTGAACTTAACGAAGTTATGAATTGTTTTCCGACATAATGAATGCCGTATCTAAACGAATGGAACGTAATGAATTAATAATAATAATAAATAACAATAATAATAATAAAAACGTTTTATTATTATTATTATTAATTTGTTCCGTTCCATTTGTTTAGATGCGGCATTTGTTATTTCAGGTTATGCGTAACTTCAGATAAATTTGTATTCGTTACGTTCGCTAACAGCCAAATTTGAAAGGAAATTACAACTATAATTTAATAGTTATTTTTTCAGATTTTCAAATTTTCGGGTTTTCGAAAATATCGAATTTCCAAATTTCCGAAACTACGAATGTATAAATTTACGAATGTATAAATTTACGAATGTACGAATTTACGAATGTATAAATTTACGAATGTACAAATTTACGAATGTACAAATTTACGAATGTACAAATTTACGAATGTATAAATTTACGAATGTACAAATTTACGAATTTACGAATTGCGATCATAACGAATGACTCGAAAAACGAAAAAAAAACAAACAAATGAAACGAAAACGAAAACTAACGAATTTTTTGGCAGTGCACATGTCTACTGGCAACATGAGCCAGGGGGTAAAATTGAAACCAATATATCTTTTTTTCTACTTGTGGTCATAATTATATGTACATTACAGAGAGGTGGACATGGCTTTTTAGGAGTATGAATCCTGTTACATGAATATTGCCAATTTTTATTGTTTGATTCTTTTTTCTGTTTTGATACTAATAAACATCTGACATTTTATAACATATACAGTGAGCTGACCGATAGTTTTTATATTGGGATGGTTAAGTATAATCAGATTTTTTTCCTTGAGTGGTGTGCTATGTGTTTCTTACTGATATCTCCCATCTCATCTCCTTCCACCTCTTTCTACTTTGAGAAAAGCACATAGGTAATTTTTGCAATGCGTATGAGGCAGTGTCTCGAGAGTCTGATTAAATTTTGATTGTCTACTCTAAAACATCTTTGTTTGCTGGTTATAAAAAAAAAAAAAAGTGATGCATGTCCCTTTAAACATAAAATTAAGACCATTGTACTAAATATAGAAGATAAATACTCAAATAGGTGAATATTATTATTTTAAATCCATTTCAGCAACTTTGGACTACAATATAACACAATTTTGGAGAATGAATAAATATATTTTAAATGAACACTAAAGCCCTATACACACGATCGGATTTCATTTGGATTTTAAACCGATGGATTTTTCCATCAGAAATCCGATGAAGCTGACTTCCATCAGTCTTGCCTACACACCATCAGTCAAAAAAACGATCGTCCCAAACGCAGACGAGCCAAGAAAAATAAAGTTCTATGCTTCTGAGCATGCGTCGACATAATTCTGAGCATGCGTGGGTTTTTTATTATAAATTTAAAACATGTTCTATTTTTTAACACTGGTGGAAAAAAGACCGATGGGGCCCATACACGATCGGTTTGTCCGATGAAAAAAGTCCATTGGAATGTTTTCATCTGTAAAACCAATCGTGTGTACAGGGCTTAAGAGCAGTGGGGCAAGAGCAGTGGGGCACCATAAAATCTAAATGAATAGTTAAAGGAAGTAGGATCTGTTTTTTATTTTTATTTTGTGGACTTAGAGTTTGAAGTTCTGAATGATTATTACCATGTGTGTGTGTGTGGGGGGGGGGGGGGATTAATAATTTAGCAGATATGTGATGTATTAAAAAAACAAAACAAAAAAAACACAATAATAATATTTTTATTTAAAGTAAGAAAATAATTAGTAAAAATAACAAACACATATGTATTAAGGTCCAGCCCTGGACACATAGGATAACATGCTGGGGAGTTAATTGGCTGCAGAAAAAAAAAGTTTGAAGACAAAACCAGCAACTGTAAAAACATCCAGTCTGCATGCGGCCTAAAAATGTGAGCTGAGCTGGCATGGGTCCTGGGGCAAAAGAAGGTGTAGCCTTCAGCTTTCAGAAGGAGACTGTTCTCTGCTGCTTAGATTTTCAGAGGAGCTCCCAGGCAATGGAGCAATGTGTCGGGAAATAGCTTAAAGTAAAGAAATCCTAACTTGCTCCATTGCCTGGTTGTGCTGTTGGCTTACACGGGCCAACATTATTTCTAAAGTGTCAGTTTGCTGTCTGCTCAACTGATGAATGGTCCGGGTAAGCCTTCGGATATCCCGTCTTAAGCCCTGTACACACGATCGGATTTCCTATGGATTCTAATCCGATGGATTTTTCCATTGGAAATCCGATGAAGCTGACTTCCATCAGTCTTGCCTACACACCATCAGTCAAAAGTCCGACCGTCCCAAACGCCGTGACGTAAAGCACTCCGATGAACCGAGAAAAACTAAGTTCAATGCTTCTGAGCATGTGTCGACTTGATTCTGAGCATGCGTGGATTTTTTCTCCGATGGAGTTCCACACAGACGATCAGATTTTGCTATTGTTTTTTTTTTCCCATCGGATAAATTTAAAACATGTTCTATTTTTTCACACCGATGGAAAAAAGACCGATGGGGCCCATACACGATCGGTTTGTTCGATGAAAACAGTCCATCGAACTGTTTTCATCGGTAAAACCGATCGTGTGTACACGGCTTTTGTCTTCTGTTGTCACGCCTTTGTTCTGTAAGCACCCTCAGAATGAATTCCTGCACAGTTGGGCCAGGCGGTACAGCAGGAGGTGGCATTAGGGCAGAAGGTGGCAGCATGTGGGAACCTTGGCACCTGCCCTCCTCCTCTGGCCATGGGGAGAAGGCAGGAGTCTGGGGAATCATAGGGGTCATCTCTGGCTCAATCTCCAGGCCCTCCGAAATAAGGACAGGCGAGTGCGGGCTGCACTGCGCTCTCCCCTCAGGCTGGTCTTGCTGATCTGAAATAGATGAGATAGGCAATGTTGATAATAGCGTTCATAGAAATATTTTTTTTTTTTATGGAGCATATGAAAGATCGAGTTGGGGAAGGAGGATAAGTTGTATTAATGATTAAGAGTGAATACCAAAAAGGTTTATCTAGCTAAATACGTGTAGCGACCTCACCTCTTACTCCCTCCTTCTCTGTCAATGGCTCTCGTCTAGGGGACCAGGGAGGAGAGTGTGACGCACCACCAGCTCGTACCCTCCAGTGTGTACCCAATTACCTTCAGGTCTGTGCCCCTGTTCAGAGCCAAAGCTCCCCTTGAGGATTATCCTTTAACTCCCAGAAAGCCAAGTTCCACACCATTGAAAGTCCAACACTTATTTATTCTTGTAGAGC
This sequence comes from Rana muscosa, assembly GCA_029206835.1. Classification (NCBI taxonomy): domain Eukaryota; kingdom Metazoa; phylum Chordata; class Amphibia; order Anura; family Ranidae; genus Rana; species Rana muscosa. The sequence continues at coordinate 966,234,432 of CM055117.1, read as the reverse complement.
AATAAATAGTTCTTTGCGAGCAGACTGGTTAGACAATGAACAGGCAAGGTGAAGAGGAAGGTCCAGGCACAAACATAAACTTATTACTCTCCTGTTTCAGTATGTGCAAACAGGCTTGGCGCACGGTCGCTGCCACCGACCGTGAGGGTGGTCGCTGCCACCGACTGGGTGAAATAGGATTTAGGCCTCTGCCACCGACCTGGGTTTCAGTTGGGTCGCTGCCACCGACCATGAGAACATGAACTACCTTCTTGAGATGTGGCCCCTGTCAGGGGAGTCATCCATCTGGACGGTAACCAGAGGCCTCCGCCGTCACCAGCCAATTCTGCGCTGGATCTCCAGGAAGGTCAGTTCTCTGGTCCCCCTTGCCCTAGATTCGGGTGTCCAAAACCGGAGGACACCTTAGGAATCCTCCATCCCTTGCGGGACCCAGTCGAAGATACTGGGCCCCAGGCCTCCAGAGAGTACCTCACCCCAGACCTAAGGTGTCTGGGGTGGAATCGCAGCTCCGTCCCCGGGCCGAGGGCGCCCGGAGACCACCAGCACACACCCCCAGGCTGAAGGTGCCTGGGCATGGACCCCGAGCGGAAGATGTCCGCCCCTTTTATCCCCTCTCCCAGCATGCACAGCAGGTTCCCCGCCCCGCTGTACTACTGCTGCGAGAGAACAAAAATGGTACAGACTTAGAATGGTGGTTCAACCCTGGCCTATGGTGACAGCGCCATCTACAGGCCGCAGGGAACTGGACACCCTTGTATCCTCCACTGGCATAAATTGGTCCATGAACCCTAACAATTGCTGCATCTGAGCCATTTATCACTCAGATGCCTCCCCTAAATGTAACCACCCGCTACATACGTTTACAACTTATTTAGCTAAATCTACCCATTAGTTTAAATAGCATTTATATCCTATATAGCCATATTTTTTTTCTCTTGACTTTAAACAAAAAAAAGTCAAAGCACATTTATATTAGATTTTTCACAGTTTTAATCAAATAACCTTTATAGAAGTAAATACAATTTAAAATAACAGAGGCAGATAAAGCAAAACAAGTTGTGTTTGCTTTTTTTTCTTTATTATATGCCGTATTTATCGGCGTATAACACGCACATTTTTCCCCTGAAAACAGAGGCTAAACAGTGCCTGCGTGTTATACGCCGATATCATGCTTTAACAACAGGGGGCGGGGATCAGGCGGTCTGCCCCAGGAGCCACCCATTGGGGGGGTGTCAGGCCAGCCATCCCGCCTCTCCTGGCCCTGGGACAGCGCTCCCTGCATAGTCTGAAGTTGAGAAAAAAATCACTTGCCAGCTCCTCCTGTGTCAGTGTCATTGTAAAACGAAGCTTGTAAATATCTCAATAGCTCAGTTTTTTCTGGCTGCTCAATAGGAGAGCGGTCACATGACCATCTATGTAACATCAGAGGAGAGCAGTCATATGACCAGGTCAGTGAAAAAAATGGAGCTATTGAGGTATATGGAAGCTTCGTTTTGCAATAGGAGTGACACAGGAGGAGCAGTGTGGAAGGGGCTGACAGTGATTTTTTGTCTTAACTGTAGAGACTATGGGGGTCTCCTGGGAGTGCAGGGGGGCTGTGTAATGGATAGGGGATGTATAATGGATGGGGGCTGTATACTGGGGAGGGGGGCTGTGTAATGGATGGGGGGGCTGTGTACTGGATGGGGGGATATATAATGGATGGGGGGCTGTTTACTGGATAGGGGGGCTGTATACTGGGGAGGGGGGCTGTATAATAGATGAGGGGCTGTGTACTGTGCAGGGGGAGGGGGACTGTGTACTGCAAAGGGGGCTGTGAAAAAAATAATTCCTTAAACTTCACTCTTAAAATTGGGGTGCATATTATATGCCTGTGCGAGTGTGCGTGTTATACGCCGATAAATACGGTATTTATCAAAATTTATATTTTTGTTTCTCTTTGTTTCATATATTAAAAGATAGCACTTCTTTTGATGATTTTGTGGAGAAGTGATTGAGGCATGAGGTGTATGAGGGGCATGAATTAGAAAATGGATGGTAATATTTTTTATGTGTTTTATATAAGAATGCCTATGTGTAATGTGTAGATGATTATGGTGCGTCCTGTTTCTTTATATTGGCAGGGTTGTGTTACACTATGTGATTATTCTTGCTCTGTGTCTTTAAGATCTGTCCCCTTCTTTCTAGCTGAACTCCCTCTCTCACCGTAGTTCTTTATATTTCTCCTCCACTTCCTGATTCTGGTCATTACTCCTGTATATCTTCCATGCTAAACATCTTACATGTGGCTTACAACTGCAACGTTTTTCTACCTATAAATATCCATCATTAAACGGAACATTCAAAAGGATTCATCGTCTGTCGTCCTAACTGTGAGTTTATTCATTAAGTTAAGCTGCCTGTATCGATGCAAGGGATGAATATCAAACCAGCTTGTGTAAGGCCTACATCAACCTGGAGATGAACTTTATCGCTTTGTAGTTGAGACAGAACAGGCAGCTTGTGTACTTACCATGAGGAGTATTGGCCTACACAGCCTAATTACAAGATTTCTGCATGTCAGTACTGATACAGACAATATTTACTGCCCTCATAGCAAGAAAGAAGAAGGGAGCAGCACATGGCAGCCTTATAGCTTGAGTTTGTCTGCATGGTGTCATATTTCAGCACCCAGAGCCTGCCTGCTTTCACAGTCAGTCTGCTATCATGAGTGACCAAGCTTCTATATGTGAACTCACATCTCCTTCCTCACAAGTTCCTGAAGAAACTGAGTTACCCAAACGCTCAGTTAAACCCACTTGGAAAGTAATGGAGAATTATGAAGCTTCAAGGACTGAATTGTCAAATAGCTTGGAATTAGTCTGGGAGAAAATCCTTGCTGAAGCTAATACAGTGTCTGTTGAACGTGAACTACTGACACTAGAGGGTGTCATTAAACAACTTTCTGCCTCATATGAGCTTTATCAGCTTACCAGCATTAAATTCAGTAATGTCTTACAAAACATGAATTCAGACGATTCATTGAGGCAGTTAAAGCGTGTCAACAGTCTTAATATTGAAAGAGACAGTTTTATCCAGCAAACCAGATTAAAGGCAGAAGCAAAGATAAAGCTGTTACAGGACACTGCATCTCACAGATCTGTTTCCACCAGACATTCTAAAAACTCGTCAAGGTCCCATAGATCAAGATACTCAACACTCAGTGAGCGACTTATTAATGCCCACGCTGAAGTGGAAGCCAGCAAAGTGCAGGTGGCATATGCAGAAAAAAGAGCAGAGTTGGAAGCGCAGTCAGCACGACAAAGAGCAACAATGGAAACCTTAAATGAACAGTGTAAACATGACGCAGCTATGGCAAAGCTAAGGGTCCTACAGCAAGCTATCAGTGCAGACGAAGGTGCAAGTGAGAACGACAGCATTAACCTAAACATAGCAGATATGGAAGACCCCCTCAAACGCACTCAAGACTATGTCCTAAGCCACTGCAGTGCACACTCCATTGTCTTCAAGGCTCCTGACTACATAGAGACTCCTTCACAGCTTTAAGTTAAAGAGGTTCCAGCAACTTCCTGCACACAAAATCACTCCACTGCATTTCCTACCTGCCTACCTTGCCTGCCTTCATACGTCACAGAGCATCAGCGCAAGCTTCAAGCAAGTCATCAATCTCCAGTCATCGGTACAGCCTTGAATTAACGTACCATTGGAACAACTGACATCAAGCAAGCAACTCACCTGGATGCATCTGCTGCTCCCTGTGTCCTTTAACAACAATGTCAAAGATAACGCAATCAGCACCATTCAGCCAACAGCATCTCACATAAAGGCGGAGACAACTGAGACAGAAGAGTTTGTGAGGTACATGCTTCGCAGAGAGCTCACAAAGACTGGTCTTACAAGTTTTGATGACCAACCTGAGAACTACAGAAGTTGGAAATGTGCCTTCAGAACTACAATCAGCAATCTTGGCATTACAGCTGATCAAGAATTGAATCTGCTGATCAAATGGCTTGGTCCTCTATCTGCTGCACGTGTTAAGCCATTAAGATCGGTTTTCATGGACAATCCTACTGCAGGCCTCACAGCTGCATGGGAGCGACTAGAGCAAAGTTATGGCAGTCCAGAAGCTATAGAAAATGCTTTGTTCATACGTCTGGAAACTTTCCCAAAGATATCCGGTAAGGACAACAAGGAGTTCCAGTGACCTTCTCCTTGAGCTTCAGCTAGCCATGACAGACCCAAAACTACCTGGACTCAGTTACCTTGACACTCCAAGAGGGGTAAACCCAATTGTCTCCAAGCTTCCGTATGGTTTGCAAGAGAAATGGACTGCACTAGGATCATCATACAAAAGAGAGAACAAGGTTTCCTTCCCTCCATTCGCTTTCTTCTGTGAATTCATCAGGGAAATTGCAGAGACCAAGAACGATCCAAGTTTTTCCTACGGTGAGTACAGTCTCTTCTCACCCTTTTCTAAGAGTACCAGTCTTCAGGGCAACTACAGAAACCGTAGAGGCCCAGTGTCTGTGAAAAAGACTGACATCCTTCCCACTCCTACCAAAGTTGTGGCCACGAACAAACAGAGTAGGAAGATTGAAAACCCTAACAGAGAGTGTCCCATACACAAGAAGCCACACCCCCTCAATAAATGTATCGGCTTTAGGAAAAAGCCTCTGGAAGAGCGCAAGGAGCTTTTAAAGACATTTAGGGTATGTTTCAGGTGCTGCGCTTCTACAGAACATTTTGCAAGAGACTGTAATGTGTCCATCAAGTGCATAGAGTGTGGCTCTGAAGAACATGTGCAAGCCCTCCATCCTCTTGAGCCCAGCTCTGCACAACCTGCCAACGCTCCTCCCAGGTTAACGCACGGCGGGGAGAATACAGACCAAGTGCCTAATTCTACCATCATTTCTTCATCCTGCACAGAAGTTTGTGGAGAAGACCGCTGTGGTAAGTCCTGTGCTAAGATATGCTTGGTGAACATATACCACAAGGATCAACCAGAAAAGTCTCTAAAGGCATATGCTATCTTAGACGATCAGAGCAATCGATCTCTTGCAAAATCAGAATTGTTCAATCTATTTGAAATAAAAGGCGAAGCTCATCCTTACACCTCGGGTACCTGTAGTGGAACTCTAGAGGTTTCTGGAAGAAGGGCTCATGGATTCATGGTATCTTCTCTCAAAGGTAACTTGCAATTACCCTTACCTACACTTGTTGAGTGCAATCAGATACCTGCTAACAGGGAAGAAATCCCTACTCCAGCTGCTGCTTTCCATCACCCTCACCTCAAGGTAATAGCAAATGAGATACCGCCGCTTGACAAAGATGCTCAGATCCTTCTTCTGTTAGGAAGAGACATTCTAAGAGTTCACAAGGTACACAGACAAGTCAGTGGACCCCCAGATTCCCCATTTGCCCAGCGCACGGATCTAGGGTGGGTCATCATAGACAATGTCTGCATAGGCAAAATGAAAAGACCTACCAACATTTCGTCATTCAAGGCAAATGTTCTGCCAAATGGCCGAAACACTTACTTTGAGCCATGCCCACATCACTACTGGGTGAAAGAGAAGATAGCCAGCCACGGATGGCAACATGGTATCTCAGGTGACACAAGCCCCTTCTCCTGCCATGATGGCGACTTCGGCTCTACAGAGTTTAATGTAACCAGTGAAGATGACATACTGGCTCCTTCAATGGAAGACAAAGAATTCATCAAGGTTATGGACAATGAGTTCTTTCAAGATGACTCCAATAACTGGGTAGCACCCCTACCCTTTTGTCTCCCAAGAAAGAGATTGCCCAACAACTTACAGCAGGCTATCAGTAGATTCTCCTCCTTAAAGCGAAACTTAAGCAGGAAACCAGAGATGCAAAAGCACTTTGTGGACTTTATGCAAAATGTATTTGACAGAGATCATGCAGAGCCTGCTCCCCCACTAAAGGAGGGAGAAGAATGCTGGTACCCTCCATCCTTTGGCGTGTATCACCCACGCAAACCAGACCAAATCAGAGTTGTCTTTGATTCCAGTGCTCAGCACGAAGGTCTTTCTCTTAACAACATGCTCCTTACGGGACCCAACTTGAACAACAGTCTAATAGGAGTCTTGATTTGTTTCAGACAAGATCCTGTAGCAGTAATGGCCGACATTCAACAGATGTTTCACTGCTTCATCGTCAGAGAAGACAACAGAAACTACCTCAGGTTTCTATGGCACAAGGACAATGACCTCCACAAGGAAGTTATAGATTATCGCATGAAGGTACATGTCTTCGGTAACAGTCCTTCCCCAGCAGTGGCAACTTATGGGCTAAGGAGAACAGCTCAGACTGGAGAAGTTGAATATGGATCTGATGCCCGTCAATTTGTTGAAAGAAACTTCTACGTTGACGACGCACTTAAGTCCTTTCCAACTGCTAAAGAAGCAATTGATCTTCTCACCAAAACAAAGGAGATGCTGTCTGTAGCAAACCTTAGACTGCACAAGATTATATCCAACAGCCAGGAACTTATGAATGCCTTTCACTCTGAGGACTATGCCACTAGTCTAAAAAACTTGACTTAGGTACAGATGTGCCTCCTGTACAGCGAAGTCTGGGTTTGTTGTGGAACATCAAACAAGACAAATTCACCTTCCGAGTGTCAACTTGTGACAAACCCTTCACTAAGAGAGGAGTCCTGTCCGTGGTGAATAGCATCTATGACCCACTGGGTTTCCTTGCTCCAGTTACCATTCAAGGTAAGATTTTACTAAGACAGTTGTCTACTGAGAACATAGACTGGGATACTCCCTTGCCTAGTGAGAATCAACACAAGTGGGAAAGGTGGAGATATTCTTTGAAGTCACTAGAAAAACTTCAGATTCCCCGTTGCTATGTTCCAAGTTCGACTTCAACTGCTAACCGGAGAGAGATTCATATTTTCTCTAATGCATCAGTTGAAGCTATTGCTGCAGTAGCCTATTTGAAGACCTCTGAACTGAATGGAGAATCACACTGTAGTTTTGTCCTAGGCAAGGCAAAACTCACTCCCAAGCCTGCACATACCATACCAAGACTTGAACTTTGTGCAGCCGTGCTAGCAGTAGAAATTGCCGAGGTCATACGAAGTGAAATGGACACTAGAATTGATTCTTTCACCTTCTATACAGACAGTAAGGTAGTACTTGGTTACATAAACAACCAAACAAAACAATTGTATGTGTATGTCAGCAACAGGGTTGAACGTATCAAGAGATTCTCTCTACCAAGTCAATGGCATCACGTTCCCACTGAACTCAACCCAGCTGACTGTGGGACCAGAGCCGTGTCACCTGCCGCTCTTCAGGACAGCTTATGGCTGTCACCTCCAAGGTTTCTGTGTGAGGACTCTTACTTACTCCCTATTGACACCACCTATGGGCTAGTAAACCCTGAAGATGATAAGGAAATAAGAACTGTGAACACCTCACTCCACACTTCTGTAAGTACAAAACAGAAGCTGCGGTCACACCGTTATGAGCATCAATGGAAGCAGGTGCAGCATCTAGCCAATGTGTTCTGGCATCGCTGGAAGAAAAAGTATCTTCACCACCTTCAAGGTCGTTACAAATGGCAAGCATCTAAGCCGAATCTTAAGGTTGGAGACCTCATCCTTCTAAAAGACAAGGAAGTTTGTCGGAATAAGTGGCCTATGGGTCTTATTACTAAAGTTATGCCCAGCGACGATAACAAAGTCCGGAAGGTAGAAGTCAAGGTAACCAAGGGAGGATCGACACGAACCTTTAGTCGACCAATTACAGAGTTAGTACTCCTTTTGCCAGGTGAATGACTTGTGCAAGGACTAGCCATGCTGTTGGCACGGCGGGGAGTACATTGCTGCCATCTACAGGTTCTACTCAGAACTTTGGAATTCTTTGAAGACATCATACTGTGACTTTATGTTCTTCATCCTGTTGAACTTACGTTTGTTATTTGCTTGTTGCATGTTTTTCATTACAGGTTCCAGGACATTTACCAGTATTGGACTTATTGAAAATATATATATTAGTTTAAGGTTATGAAATCTAAAGATTTCAGACGGGGAGTGTTGTGTTACACTATGTGATTATTCTTGCTCTGTGTCTTTAAGATCTGTCCCCTTCTTTCTAGCCGAACTCTCTCTCTCACCGTAGTTCTTTATATTTCTCCTCCACTTCCTGATTCTGGTCATTACTCCTGTATATCTTCCATGCTAAACATCTTACATGTGGCTTACAACTGCAACGTTTTTCTACCTATGAATATCCATCATTAAACGAAACATTTGAAAGGATTCATCGTCTGTCGTCCTAGCTGTGAGTTTATTCATTGAGTTAAGCTGCCTGTATCGATGCAAGGGATGAATATCAAACCAGCTTGTGTAAGGCCTACATCAACCTGAAGATTAACTTTATCGCTTTGTAGTTGAGACAGAACAGGCAGCTTGTGTACTTACCATGAGGAGTATTGGCCCGCTGTTTTCTGCCAGAAGATGACACTGGAGGGAGACGGCTCAGGCTTTCTGTTAAAGATGGAAGAAAGAGTCAAGGTAATGTTCAAGATAAAGTTACTGTATAAAGGGTCCTATCAAGTCGCAGGTAAAAGGGCAAATGGCTCATAAAGGTTTTTTCATTTTACCAGGGGACTGGGATATGGTACTTTTGGTATACTATTGCAAAAACCTTTGAAGCGGTTTTATGCCCGCAAAAAAATTAAAACCTGTAAAGCAAAGGCATAATGAGCTAGTATTCACAGCATACTAGCTCATTATGAAATATTTACCTTCTAAAGAAGCGTCGGCATTGCATCATGGTCAGCGCTGAGGGAGCTAATTTCCAGCAAGGAGCTCTGATTTTCTCTGACTTCATGCACCGCCGATGTCAGCGGCTGCATGCAGGGCGAATATCTCCTAAACCATACAGGTTTAGGAGATATTAATTTTACCTACAGGTAAGCCTTATTATAGGCTTACCTGTAGAACAAAAAGTGCTAAAGAGTTATACAACCGCTTTAAATCAGGGGTACTGAATTAAATTCATTAAAACAAAATAAAAATTCAGAAAAATAAATTCATTACGGCGGAGTTCCGAATCACATCTTTGTGCTATAAATGAAGCTATCACATCATAGCCTCTCTATTTTATTTTTACAGTTTCTTCAGTCCCCCTTCATATCGCAATCCCCCTTCAAATCACAGTTTCCCTCTCACAGTCGTGTTCTAAAGGTATCAGGTGTCATGTGTGTACGAAGTTGAAAATGGATCTTTTATGTGTATTAGATGATTTTTTGGTAAAATATGAAAGATGATGTTACGCCAAGTAAATAGATACCTAACTAACATGTCACGCTTTAAAATTGCGCACACTCATGGAATGGCGCCAAACTTCGGTACTTAAAAATCTCCATAGGCGACGCTTTAATTTTTTTTACAGGTTACCAGGTTAGAGTTACAGAGGAGGTCTAGTGCTAGAATTGTTGCACGCGCTCTAACGCACACGGCGATACCTCACATATGAGGCGTTTACATATGTGGGCGGGACTTACGTGTGTGTTCGCTTCTGATCGCGAGCTACCGGGGACAGGGGCGGTTTAATTTTTTTTTTTTATAATTTTTTTTTTTATTTTACTTATTTTATTTATTTTTTACACTTACTGCCTGTGCCCACGAATGCAGCCTGTGCCCACGAATGCAGCCTGTGCCCATAAATGCAGCCTGTGTCCACCATGCAGCCTGTGCCCACGAATGCAGCCTGTGTCCACTATGCAGCCTGTGCCCACCAATGCAGCCATTGTCCACCATGCAGCCTGTGTCCAACAATGCACCCTGAGCCCACCATGCAGCCTACCTGTGCAGGGGAGGAGAGGAATAGGAGAGCCACCCAGATGACCAGAGCGCAGGCAACACAGCAATAACAGCTTTAATTTCAATTGCTGTGTTTCCGGTGCTCAACATCACATACAGCCCCGGCCCCTGGTCGGGGAAGTTTAATTGACAAGAAAAAAGAGAAAAAAGTGCAGCGCTAAAAAGTGATTATGGAAAATCATAAAAAATTGAAAAAGATAATTTGATAGTTGAATTAATAAAATATTTAAAATCCCAAACTGAATGTGAAGGAATATATGTAATAATTGTATTAATTGAGAAATTGATATAAAGTGAAAAAAATATATATTTTTTGCTGAAAAAATTATTTATGGGTGGTGAAAAAAGAGTGAAAATGGAAAACTAATACAAGGTTCCGGAATGTATAAATGAATCAGCGCCCCCCTACGCATTTCGTCACTAACGGGACATCAACTGGGAATTGGCCAGTAACGGCGAAACGCGTAGGGGGCCACTGACGTCATCACGCATTACCTTACTGAGAGGAGGTGCCGCGGTCGACATAGGAACAAAGATACATAGAATTACTGAGACGCCGCATCTGTTGATTACCGCCATTGCCATATATTATCTACCTCATTGTAAGTGTGTTTTTTATTATCTAATAAAACACCTGGCTTTACATACTACAGTATGGACATATTTATTTATTTCCATGTGAGTTCCATGTGAGTTCTTGAAGATCACTATCACTGCATAGTTACCGTGGAGATACAAGGGTCCTGGGGAAACCTATTCCCTATGCTGGGTGAGACTGTTGAACACAGTCACGGCAATCTGGTAAGCAGACTACCTACCACCAGGGTGATACACCTGAAGCCTCTATATTTTCCTTGGGAAGATTGGTTCATCATCTCTATCTCCACATTGGAATTTTTTTCTTTTAAAAATCTCTTTTTGGGACTTTTTCTTTCCTTTGCCTTTCATTTATATAATCACTTATTTTTATGAATCTGAGCAATTGTATCTGAATTTTTTGTGCTTTTTATTATATTTTTTTACACTTTTTTTGCATTGAATTATTTTCAGTTATAATTTATTTGTAAATCTGTGCATATATCCCCCTTTCCCCATTTCACTAGTTTTTATCTCTTTCCCCTCACATCCCGTTTTCTGAATAATATATTCATTTAAATATTCCGGAACCTTGTATTAGTTTTCCATTTTCACTCTTTTTTCATCACCCATAATCAATTTTTTCACTTTATATCAGTTTCTCAATTAATACAATTATTACATATATTCCTTCACATTCAGTTTGGGATTTTAAATATTTTATTAATTCAACTATCAAATTATCTGTTTCAATTGTTTATGATTTTCCATAATCTTCTTTTTAGCGCTGCACTTTTTTCTCTTTTTTCTTGCCATTTATACGTTTTTTGTACTGAACTTATGGTGCTAGCGGCTGTTCCTTTTCTATTTTTCTCACATTTAATACATTCTTAAATTTGTCATTTAGCGCAGCGTTAGCCTTAGGGCTCCTTTTTTTCCTGGGATTGGACGAGTGATCTGTCTATCAAAGTCCAGGAGGAGGGGATGTATGTGGCAGCGAGCGGCGGGAAACACGGCAATGTCAACTGAAAGCTGTTATCGCTGTGTCCCCTGAGCTCTGGTTATCCGGGCGGCTCTCCTCTCTCTTCCCCCCTGCGATCGCTGGGAGAAGGACTCCCATTCAACCCAGGCTGTTGGCGGTGCTCGCCCCCCTGCACCCAGCCCTTCCTCGCCAGCCCTCAAAATCTACTCGCAAAATGCGTGCAGGCAAGTGGAATTTTTAGGGGGTTGCATACTACTATACCCCCCCCCTTTTATTTCACAATCCCATTTTTTTTTTTGTAAATTTCTTTTTATTGAAGATTTTGATACAGACATACAAACATAAGCCGCACAACGCAGCAACACAACGAACCAGGTCCCGTTAGGTGGAACCAATGTCCCCCCAAAAAAATAAAAAATAAACCCCGCACCCCCCCCCCCAAAAAAAAAACCCTTAAGGAGGAAAACAAAGGTATGCACAGACTTCGAGTTCCCGAAGGAGACAGATACATAATCCGGCAGGGCAATGATGCCTCCGCCCACCAGAGGAGGTGTTGCACATATTACAGCTCCGCCACCCCCACCCCATCAGGAGAAATATGGACCCTACAGCCGTCAGTACATTATTGATCTATAGTGTATTCATGTCAAAATCACCCACCACCCCAGGCTCTCAATCCACTTGTTCATGTAAGTTTAATAAGGATCACTCGCCAAGTTGCCTATGTGTTTAATCAGAAACTGTGTCTGTGGATGCCATCCAACCCCCCCAAACCTTTTCAAACTTGGCCTCTACCTCCCTACTCAAATACGTTGCCTTATAAAAAGGAATTGCCTTGTTGATCAGGGACTTCCAAGAAGCCAGTGTCGGGGCAGTAGACTTCTTCCAGGACAGGATAATGAGTTTTTTGGCGTAGAACAGCAGGAGGGTGAGTAGAGTTCGTATAGCCCTAGTGGTAGCCAAGGTCTCAACCAAGCTTAACAGGCACACCTCAACCGTAAGGGGGATTGAAAGGGATGTGACCGGACACATTCTGAAATATCTTGCCAGTAGGGCTTGATATGATGACAGTCCCAAAAAATGTGCATGAAGTTCACAAGGGGCGCCGAACACCTCCAACAGACAGAGTGGTGGCTCCCGAACATCCTAGCTAACCTACAGTAGCTGGAGTAAGATAAATTCTGTGCAAAAATTTATATAGGATCAGACGATCCCTAGTAGAGATGAGACACTGAAATGGTGCCCCCCAAATTTCATCCCAATCATCTCTATCCAATCCAGGGGCCTCCGCCTCCCAGGCCAGCCTTCAAGCCCCCATCAACACGACCGTGTCAGGAAATATGTCCCTGTACAGACTGCAGACCGGCTTAGACAAAGAGTCACTGCGTGTCAGTAGTTCTAAGTCACTAGGGTCAAGGTCAAGAGGATCCCCACCGAATTGAGAGCAAAAAGCATGTCTTAGTTGAATATATCTAAAGAAGTGTGAGTTTGGTAGACCATACCGCTCTTTCAGGTCATCAGAGGTCATCAGAGAGCCATTCGATACTATGTGGTGCAAAGTCTTAATCCCAAATTTAGTCCAGACTACCGGGTCTGTGTAGTCGAAGAAATGCGTTAAGTTTGGATTCCTCCATAGGGGTAGGTTAGGGGAAAATCTGCTGGGCCCGGAGAGTCTGAGCCCCTGAGCCACGGACCATGCCTTGATAACTGAGCGCATAGAAGAAGTGAGCAAGTATGGAGCCTTCGATCCTCTGTATACGAAGAGGGACAGCGCCTCGTATGATCCCACACAGGCAGCTTCCAGTGATACCGAGGCATCATCTGTGGGGGTAGTTAGCCAGCGGTGAGCCACTGTCAATTGGCCAGCAGCAAGGAAATATTTATAAAAATTTGGCACCGCTAAGCCCCCTTCCCCCCAGGGCTGCTGTAGTATGGCCAATCTCAGGCGTGGGATCCCCCTGTGCCACAAAAAGGAGAGCAAGCTATCAATTAATTTAAAAAACGATTTGGGGATCCACACTGGGGAGTTTCTAAGGACATACAAGAATAAGGGTAAAATTTTCATTTTAATTAAATTTATCTTCCCAATAAGTGACAAAGGGAGGTTTTCCCAAGCGTGCAGTTTCTTTTTACGAATGGCCAGCAGCGGTGAAACGTTGAGACCTATGAAGTCTGTCACTGAGTTGGTTATCGTGAGTCCCAAGTATTTAATTTGAGTAACCCACTGTAGGGGATTATCAGGGTCCGCCGGCCCAGACATGGGATGGGAACGCAGGGGAAGTATTTTGGACTTAGTCCAATTAACCTTGAGGCCAGAGACTTCAGTAAAATTACCTAGGAGCGACAGTGCTGCCTGCAGGGAAGGTCCCGTGTCACGAATAAACAGTACCAGGTCGTCTGTATAAAGGGCTGTTGTTTCAGTCAGAGTACCCACGCTGATCCCCTGAATTTGGGGGGACGAGCGCAACGCAATTGCGAGGGGCTCCATAACCAGTGCAAATAGCCCGGTGAAAGGGGACACCCCTGTCTGGTGCCCCTGGACACCGGGAAGGCTTCCGATACCCCGCCATTAAGGCGGGGGCAGCTACTGGATGGTCATAGAGGAGCGATATCCACTTAAGGAACGTGGAGCCAAATCCCATACGTTGCAGCACAGTTGACATGTACCTCCAATCAATGGAGTCGAAAGCCTTCTCCAGGTCAAAAAACACCAGAGCTCCCCCCGACGAACTTTCAGCGGTCAGTTGAGTATGAGTATATACCCTCCGGATGTTAATGTCCGTGGCTTTTTTAGGCATGAACCCCGTTTTGGTCTGGCGAAATCAAGTGATCAAGTATTTTCATTAATCTGTTGGCGATCATCTTGGTAAGTATTTTGAGGTCCATGTTGAGCAGTGCTATGGGCCGGTAGGAGGAGCAGGAAAGAGGATCCTTGTCTGGCTTGGGCAGCAGCACAACATGAGCCTCATAAAATGATACTGATAGGGTCTCAGCATCAAGACAATCCCCATAGAGTCGCAAAAGCCTAGGTGACAGCAGCTCCAGATAAATTTTGTACCACTCTGCAGGAATCCCATCAGGGCCCGGCGATTTACCATTAGGGAAGGAGGCAACTGCAGTTGCCAATTATTTTTCCGTAAAGGGGGCCCCAAGACTATCAGCCACCTCCGCTGGCAACACCGGTATATGGAGGGAGTCCAGCAGGTCCGTCAAAACCTTGAGGTCATATGGTGGGATAGAAGAGTATAATCCTGAATAGAAGGAGACAAACTCCTTCATGATACCCTCTCTATCTTTTACCAAATTGCCTTCTGATGAGCGGATACATGGTACCACTGTATGTGCCCGGGAATCTGCTGTCAGGATGGCCAATAACTTTCCATTTTTGTCTCCTTTCTCAAATAATTCCTCAGCCCTATTTTTAAACACACATTAAGTGAGGTCCTGGAAATGAACCAGTAGTTCTCGTCTAGCCTTCTGTAACTCAACCACAGAGGGAGAGGGTGAATCAGCATTAGATTTTGCACACCTAAGTTCATGAGCCTGGAGTTCCTGAGATTTGGCATTCTTTTCCACCCTAGCAGCTTTTATGGCAGACACATACACCCCCCGAGTCGACGCCTTAAAGGCATCCCACACAACTGCTGAGTCCGCTGATCCCTCATTGAACTCCCAGAAGCGAGACCAAGGCCTCCACCGTGGACTCCTCCATCCACCCCGGGTGCAACCTCCAAACCCCCGCAAGACGGTCCCGTAGGAAACTGAGTGTAACCTGTAGGGGGGTGTGATCAGAGATCCCCCCGGCCAGATATCTAACCTCTGAAACCAGGGGGAGTAGAGCTGGGTTGGCAAAGGCCATATCAATGCGGGAGGATGAGGTCCTGACATGGGAGAAATAGGAGAAACCTCGCTCCCCAGGGTGCTTCCAACGCCAGAGCTCCTCCAGCACTGCAGAGTCTGCCCAGTGTGGTAAGTCAAGGTTCTGCACCCGCGTCGGATTGGAGGTATCCAGTGTGTAATCCAGGATATTGTTAAAATCACCAGCCACCAGTAGCTTCAATGGGCCAAAGGTGGCGACTTTTTCCAGGACAGTGTACAGAACCTCACTCTTGAAAGGGGGTGGGACATAAATGTTCGCTATAGCCAATAACTGAGAGTCAATGTCAAGCACTAAAATCACATAGCGCCCCTGAGGGTCTGTAACCACATGTTCAATAGAGCAAGCCAGTTTTTTGTGAAGTAATATAGCTACCCCCCTAGCATAAGTAGAGTATGTAGAGTGTATAGTTCTCTGCAGCCAGCTTCTGTTCAGGGAGAGAATTCTACTACCCATCAAGTGGGTCTCTTGCAAAAGGACCACATGAGGGTTTTGGGATTTAAGGTACTGAAGGACCATCGATCTTTTAAACTTTGAATTCAACCCACGGACGTTCCATGAGATCATTTTTAAATCATTCATACAGTAGTGGTCTGTAGGGCATGTAGACAGGATAGGTGAAATTGGAGGGGAGGTAGGGGGGAGGGAACCCAGATGCAGAGAACCACACCTCCCCAGACAGCAGCATAAAATCAGTACAGACTGTACAAGGCACACGGTAGGTCTAGCAGCATAAACCTTCCGGGCAAGACTCAAAAAACAAATAAAAATCCCAAAAAACTGAAACAGAACCAAAAAAAATAAAAATAGAAAAAACAGTCTATAGTCCCAACTCCCTGTTTGCTCCGGGTGAACAAAGTAGAAAAACTTCCGGAGAAACTTAAGTCCCAAAACAGTTACAAAAACTAGCGGACTCTTCCAAGAGTTCATCCACTCAAAAAAGAGAAAAGGGTTTTGTGGAGACGTATCAGTAGGTCATAACGCCCCCAAACAGTACCTGAGCTCCTGCAGTGACCGGATAGGCAGTCTCTGTCCACTCAGAACGTTTACCCTGCTGGGGACAAGGATTGTCAATAGGAGAAACAGCCATTCAGAGGATAACAGTCACAACCACTCCCGGTAACATCTTGGAAAGCGTCTGCATTTACAGACCGGCGGCCAGGCCCATCCAGGTAACAAACCACACTCCTAGGCAATGGAATCCAACCAGTCGACTGCATCTGACGGACACTCAAAAAACTTGGCAGAACCATTGTGGATGACCTTTAGGCGACTAGGGTACAACATGTTGTATGTCAGGCCTTTCTCTCGTAGGCGTCTGCGCACATCTGTGAAGGAGCGTCTTTTCCTTTGTAGGTCAGGAGAAAAATCAGGGTACAGGTGAATCACTGCATTGTCGTATTTCAGATCAGGATGTTTGCGAGCCTCCGCCAGTATCGTATCTCTGTCCCTGAAATTTAACAGACGGACCAGAAAAGCACGCGGCATCGAACCAGCAGGCCTCGGTCCAGTGGGCACCCTGTGCGCACGCTCCACTATGTATACTGGGGAAAGATGTTGTAGTCCCAGGAGTTGCTTGAAGAACGCTTCAGCAAACACTGCAGGGTTAGGCCCCTCTGCGCCCTCTGGGAGCCCAACCACCCTCACATTATTGTGCCGAAGGCGGTTCTCTGCGTCATCTGAGCGTGCCATGAGGACCTTGACCTTTTGCTGGAGGTCAGCTAGGGCCTGAACAGTGGAAGCAGTAGTGTCCTCCACTGCTGAGATGCGGTGCTCTGCCTCTGTAAGGCGGCCTCTAAATTTGTCCATATCATGTCTGATCAACCCACATTCAATAGACAGTGCATCTATTTTCCCCTCCACAGATGACTTACTGTCTGCGATGGCTGCCAGGATTGCAGCAGTGGACTGGGCTCCAGGCAGCTCTGAGTCCGCCTGAGAGGTGGAAGAGGAGCCATCCGGATCGGGGGTCATAGCTGTCGCCATCCAGGTGTCAGTTTGCACCGCTACAGACGCTGGATGCAGGGAGATGACAGGCAAGATGGCCGCCGCACGAGTCTTCGGTGGCTCGGTCCGGTCGCTGTGGGAGGCTGCCTTCTTGTTGAATTTGCGCTTACCGGGCATGGGGAGAATTAGAGCAGCTCCCCAGACAGCAGGCAAGTGTTTACTCAGCAGGATGGCGGTGTTAGAGCCAGGATTTCGGCGGATTCGTTAGGCGGATGGGAGGCTGCCTTCTTGTTGAATTTGTGGGAGGCTGCCTTCTTGTTGAATTTGCGCTTACCGGGCATGGGGAGAATTAGAGCAGCTCCCCAGACAGCAGGCAAGTGTTTACTCAGCAGGATGGCGGTGTTAGAGCCAGGATTTCGGCGGATTCGTTAGGCGGATGGTGGGAGCTACAGCGGCGCACGTCTCCTCTCTCTCACATCCCGGCCACGCCCTACAATCCCATTTTTACATCAGTTTCCTCAGTTCCCCTTCACATCACAGTTTCCTCTTCACAGTCATGTTCTGATCTGAACCCCCTTCACAATGGTATCTTTTCCCCCACCTTCACAGCACCTGAGCACAGCTGTGTTCTCTGTCCCCCCCTTCTTCACCCCCTGCAACTCTACCCACCTTCCTATAAACAGCCCCCTGCAGATCTGCCCCCGTCACAATACAGCCTCCACAGCTCTGCCTTTCCTACATTGCTTAGGCACACAGAACCGGAGACACAGAAGCACTGAATAGTGGGCGAGAGCAGGAGTTGCTGAAGTTAACCAGCAGGTGGTTGGTTGTTAGGGCCACATAGCAACCAATCACCTGCTGGTTAACTTTGAAAAGTTCTCTTCAGCTGCTCTATTCCTGCCCACTATTCAGCGCTGCTGTGTCTTCGGCTCTGTGTGCATAACGTTTCTGCCTCCTGCTCTCCGCTGTGATAGTGACAGCTGAGGAGACAGGGAGACAGAAACGGCACCTAAATGGCTGGACTGTGACGGTCTGGATGGCACAGTGACTTGGTCCACATCCGGCCCACAGTCCGCCATTTAGTGATGCCTGCTTTAAATGTTAATTAGAAGTTCATTTTATATCCTTTGTGTTAGGTACTCACCAGAATGTTGATAGGATGTACTTGGAGCTGATCCCTCCACAGATGATGTTGCTCGATCTGGAAAACATGAATGTAAAAAAAAAGAAAAGTCATACTTGCGCAGTCATAAAAAATAAGTTAGCTTGAAACAACCTTATACAGTAACTGCAATATATAATGATATATTTCATTTTACTCACCACCAGCTCTATGATGTGGACCCCTGCTGCTGAATCCAGGGACATCCTATGCCAGAAGGCCATCTCTTAGCTCTGCCTCCCACTCTCGGAACCTAATAGGCTTTCCTCCAATGTTTTCTCCTAATAGAAGCTTTTCCATCTTTTTGTTAACCATTGACCGACAATCATAGAACCTGCAAATGAAAATAAACATTATTACATAAATTAGAAACCAAAGATATTTATTTTTTTCTAAAACAACCTTTCCTTTCACATAGTGATGGTTATATATATATACTGTTCTGCATGTGGCTGTGCCAAAAAATTTTTTTTGTTAAGTTGAACTGTTACTTTTTATTGACTACCGCACTGTGTATTTTTTACATATGTGTGTTCTAAGTGAAAGAATATTTGAATAATAATTACCTGTGTCTGAAGCCAGTGGTGGGTCTGCGAAACTTGGAGACTGCATTCATGGAGTCCCGAACTCGTCCCCAGGCTGCTGCCTTCTCGGATGTTGGCACGGGTTGGCAGAAGAGTTTCAATTTTTCAGTTGAAACTGCAGCAACCAATGCAGCATTCTCCTCTTTAGCATATACGTGTCCCCTTGATTTCTGTCTCTTGGTTCGCTTTTTCTGCTGCACATCTGAGTCCGCACTCTCTGACATAGGAGGGGACACATGTCTCCTTTCTTGGCCATGCTCCCACTCCACTACACCTCCACGCTCCCAACCATGCCTCGGCTTCACTCCGCGCCTCCATTCACCCCCACTCCTCTCCCCTCCACGCCTCACCTCCTCTTCACGCCTCTCCTCCCCTCCACGCCTACTCTTCCCTCCATGTCTCCTCTCCCCTCCACGCCTCTCCTCCACTCCACGCCTCTCCTCCACTTTACGCCTCCTCTTCCCTCCACGCCTCTCCTCCACTCCACGCCTCTCCTCCACTTCATGCCTCCCCTCCACTCCATGCCTCCCCTCTGATCCCTGCCTCTCCTCTCGTCCCTGCCACGCCTCCCCTCCGATCCCTGCCTCTCCTCCCCTCCCCGCCTCTCCTTTACTCCACGCCTCCCTTCCGATCCCTGCCTCTCCTCCCCTCCACGCCTCTCCTCCACTCCACTCCTCTCCTCCCCTCCACTCTCAGTCACACCAACAACTCTCACATCAACACACTGACTAACACCAACATTCTCACTCATAAGACTCACACGTCCATTCTCACTCCCAGACATTCTAATTGCAAAAAACTACCAAACCACCACACAAAAACAACTACAAATCAAACTATCCCACTCTGCTCTTCTCTCTGCTCCTCCTTCGTCACACCACTGTACACCCTCTCAAAATGGCGTCCAGGGGTGGAGGCTATAGCCGCGTGTCGAAAACGAAAGTAAATTCCGAGATTTCAGAATAATTACGATTAACCACATTGTACTTACGAAAGTACGAATCCATTACAAAGCATGTTAGTAGCGTAGCGCCATTCTGAGACATTACGTAAAATCACGAATTATGTCCCGATTACCAATCGACGAAAACAATGTTATGAAAGTACCAATAAATGAGCCAGTCAATCTCACGAAAGTACGAATTACAAAATTACGACGAGTAGTGTTTCGAATAAACGGAAAATGTATTCTAACGAAAGTACGAATGTAATTAAATCTACAAAAGTACGACTTTCCAATCAACGGAAGTTAGACACGAAAATACGAATCCTTGCAAATCAACGAAAATATAGTTCTTATGAAAATACGAACGCAGCCAAATATAAAATATAACGAAAATATGAATTTTGAATCAACGAAAATTAGACTAAAGCTGGCCATACACCTATAGATTATCTGCAGATTTTCTATGGTCAGATGGAAAAAGCTGAACAGATTCCTCCATCTACGCTGAACTGTGTGGATGGAGGAATCTCCCACTGGCCCAAGCGTTCATACCTTGCTAGTCGGCCCCCCTGGCTCTCACAATACCTGAACATTCTGATTGGATGCAGGCATTGTTTAGGTTGAGAGCCAGTGGGGCCGACTAGCAAGATACTGAAGCTTGGCCCAGTGGGAGATTCCTCCATCCACACAGTTTAGCATACATGGAGAAATCTGTTGCACTTTTTCCATCTAACCATAGAAAATCTGCAGATAATCTATAGGTGTATGGCCAGCTTTACGGATAAACAAATCAACGGAAAAATAACCCTTACGGAAATACGAAAGAGTCCGAATACGATAACCCACGTTTTACAAAATTACGAATCGTTATGAATCAACGGAAATGCACAGAAACGAAACCAAACTAAACAAATTTTTATGTTGTGCACATGTCTACTGGAGGGAGAAGGAGAGATAGTCTGCAGAAAGTGTTGTGCAGGAGGAGAATATCTGAATTGTCCCAAACCATGCATGAATCATTTTCTGGGAATCCCAGGAATTCCTTAACCCCATCCAAGTTGTAATCCCTCAATAAAAAACCCCCAAAAAAACCAAAGCTGATGGACTTATTCATTGTCTTGGAGTGTCTGCAAGTGAATGCCAGGCTGGGTTGGGTGACAGGTGGGCCACATCACTCAGCAGCTCCTACGGGGGTACAGCTACAGAATTATATCCTCAAGCTCCCATGTTAGAGAGTTGAAGCATTCTAGATGCTTGCACTCTAGAAAAATATACAGTATTCCCTGGAATTCATAAAAAGTATCTAAGACACTCTTTAGCATTCCGATGCGCCTCCACATGACAGATATCAGTGTGGGTGACAGGTTCATGTACCTGTTGTAAACAGGTGCATCCCACCCCCATCCCATCCAAAAGCTATGTGCCAGAGCTTTATGGACCACTGAGCATAGCTCCCAACTGTCCCTGATATCGATGGACTGTCCCTGATGATGTCCTAGGGACGAAGCGCGTCGGCAGGACTCAATTGTTGCCACATCTTTTGCACAAAGCACTTGTTTATCAACTTAAATGTAAATGTTCTTGCTACATTAAAATCTTGATACTTAATACAGAGTTACGCTATGTGGCCACTTTTTTCTTCCTATACATGATATATACCCTTCCATACTGACCTGGGATTTCCTGGACCATCATGTTCTGCGAGATCACCTGTTAATTGGCTATCTTCTTCTGTGGCATATTCCATCCTGCTGGCGTTTGGTCACTCTCGATACAGCAATTGGAGAAACACACAGGATTGTTCTGGTTCCATCGTGGTTCCACCACATAAAGCCCATTTGACCCATTTGAGCGTATGCTTTCCTGGGTTCAAACATTCTGTTAAGCCCCTTACCTATCGGTGGTGTTTTTTTTTCACTTCAAGTCACTTCAATAATTGTTCACTTTCAGCACTTCAATGTTGAATTTATCACTAAGTTTTGGATTGTGTCAATAGTCAAGTTTGATCACGCTAAGGATAGACATTTGTGTAATTTTTGCACTTTTTGAATCTTCTACATATGGACATTTAATTTGCATTTATGTGGACATTCATTCATTCATCATTTTTCCTTTGTCAAGCCTCGTACACACGGCCGAAAATCTCGTCAATAAAAAACACGTAGTTTTTCTTGACGAGATTCTTGGACAAGAAACTTGTCCCGGCCAAATGTACACACGCTCGATTCAAAGAACCCGCGGTTCTTTGAATGGAGCGAACGCGGTGACGTCATCGACTACGACGAGCGTGCGCTCGTCACATTCGATGCCGTCGCCGCCATCTTGCTACACCCTATCTATGCCTAGGAAGCTACCGCACATGCGTCAAAGTCATTTCGAGCATGCGCGCGCTTCCCGGAGGACAGGTAAGTGTACACACACACAATTTTCTCGTCGAGAAACAGGCTGACGAGAATCTTGATGAGAAAATAGAGAGCAGGTTCTCTATATTTCTCGTCGAGATTCTTGTCGGTTTTCTTGACGAGAAACCATACACACGAATGATTTTCTCGGCAAGAAAGCTATCTCGGCAGTTTTCTTGTCGTTTCTTGACAAAAAACTCGTTCGTGTGTACGAGGCTTCACATTTGAGATTTGAGCACTATATTAATTTATGGTTTCTGGTATTCATTTATTTTGATTAGCGCTACACTTTCTGTTCTCAGAGCTTTATGGACCAATGAGCATAGCTCCCAACTGTCCCTGATATTGATGAACTGTCCCTGATTTTTTTTAAAATGTCCCTCCGTCCCTCTTCCCTCCTCATTTGTCCCTCATTTTGGTCTGATCTATATAGTTGTATTTATAATGCACTATTTATCTTTCAAAAAGTGTTTCCCTGTGCTAAACCTTTCATCCAAATTCTAAATTTCTGCATTGGTAAATTTCAAAAGCCAGTATAAAGGAATAATAGTGGTTAGAAAAAAGCACTTATGGGTTTAACGAATCCTTTTTTTGTATAATTCACCTTTAAAGGGGCGTGACAGGGGGGGTGTCCTTTGCCTACATACTTTTGCTAATAGGTGTCCCTCGTTCCTATCGAAAAAAGTTGGGAGGTATGGTAAATTGCCATAGAGGCTACCTGAAATGGTAATGAGGTCTGAAATACTCCAAAATTGATTAAGAAAACACAGGGTAAACTTGTTGGTTTAAAATCCGCAAGCCCAGAAAATGCCAATGATGCCAATGTTTAAAATAAAATAAAAAAACATTTTTGTATGACCTTTAGCCCTGCACAAGCATAGCTCCCAATTGTGTCTGATTTCAAAAGGACTGTCCCTGATTTGGAACAATGTGCCTCTGCCCATCTTTCCTCCTCATTTTTCCTTAATTTTGGTCTGATCTACAGTATCTCACGAAAGTGAGTACACCCCTCACATTTTTGTAAATATTTTATTATATCTTTTCATGTGACAACACTGAAGAAATTACACTTTGCTACAATGTAAAGTAATGAGTGTACAGCTTGTATAACCATGTCAATTTGCTGCCCCCTCAAAATAACTCAACACACAGCCATTAATGTCTAAACTGCTGGCAACAAAAGTGAGTACACCCCTAAGTGAAAATGTCCAAATAGGGACCAATTAGCCATTTTCCCTCCCCGGTGTCATGTGACTCGTTGGTGTTACAAGGTCTCAGGTGTGAATGGGGAGCAGGTGTGTTAAATTTGGTGTTATCGCTCTCACTCTCTCATACTGGTCACTGGAAGTTCAATATGGCACCTCGTGGCAAAAAACTCTCAAGCCTCGTACACACGACCAGTTTTCCCATCAGAAAAACTGCCATGAGAGCTTTTCGTTGGGAATCCCGGCCATGTGTATGCTCCCTCGCAGTTTTTCTGACAGGAAAACTGCCGTAAAAAAAAAGAGAGCAGGATTTCTTTTTTCCTGTCAGGAAAAAATCCTAGCAGGAAAACCGTTCATCTGTATGCTTTTCCGACGGGAAAAAAACACGCATGCTCGGAAGCAAATCGATGCATGCTCAGACGCATAGAACTTAATTTTCTCAGCTCGTCGTAGTCTTTTACATGACCGCGTTCTTGGCAGTCAAAAGTTTACCGGACTTTTGTGTGACTGTGTGTATGCAAGGCAGGCTTAACAGGAATCCAGTCGGGAAGACCATCATTTTTTTTTCTGACGGGAAAACTGGTCGTGTGTACAGGGCATTAGAGGATCTGAAAAAAATAATTATTGCTCTATATAAAGATGGCCTAGGCTATAAAAAGATTGGCAAGACCCTGAAACTGAGCTGCAGCATGGTGGCCAAGACCATACAGTGGTTTAACAGGACAGGTTCCACTCAGAACAGGCCTCGCCATGGTCGACCAAAGAAGTTGAGTGCACGTGCTCAGCGTTATATCCAGAGGTTGTCTTTGGGAAATAGAGGTATAAGTGCTGCCAGCATTGCTGCAGAGGTTGAAGGGAAGGGGGATCAGCCTGTCAGTGCTCAGACCATACGTCTCACACTGCATCGAATTGGTTTGCATGGCTCTCATCACAGAAGGAAGCCTCTTCTAAGGATGATGCACAAGAAAGCCTGCAAACAGTTTCTGAAGACAAGCAGACTAAGGACTAGGGATGAGCTTCGAGTTCGAGTCAAACTCATGTTCGACTCGAACATTGCCTGTTCGCCCGTTCGCCGAACAGCGAACAATTTGGGGTGTTCGCGGCAAATTCGAAAAGCCGCAGAACACCCTGTAAAAGTCTATGGGAGAAATCTAAAGTGATAATTTTAAAGGGTTATATGCAAGTTATTGTCATAAAAAAAAAATGTACCTGGGGGGGTGTGTATAGTATGCCTGTAAAGTAGCGCTTGTTTCCCATGCTTAGAACTGTCCCTGCACAAAATGTAATTTCTGAAGGAAAAAAAGTCATTTAAAAGTACTTGCGGCTGTAATGAATTGTCGGCTCCCGGCAATACAGAGAAAAGTCATTGAAAGTCATTGATAAAAAGAAAAAAAATGCGTGGGGGTCCCCCCAAATTCAATTACCAGGCCCTTCAGGTCTGGTATGGATATTAAGGGGAACCCTGCGCCAAATTAAAAAAAAAATGACATGGGGTTCCCCCCGAATATCCATACCAGACCCTTCAGGTCTGGTATGGATTTTAAGGGGAACTCCGCTCCAAATGTAAAAAAAATGGCGTGGATTTCCCCCCAAAAATCCATACCAGACCCTTATCCGCGCATGCAACCTGGCAGGCCGCAGGAAAAGGGGGGAGAGAGCGCCCCCCCTCCTGAACTGTACCAGGCCACATGCCCTCAACATAGGGACCCCAAAGCACCATGTCCCCATGTTGATGGGGACAAGGGCCTCATCCCCACAACCCTTGCCCGGTGGTTGTGGGGGTCTGCGGGCGGGGGGTTTATCTGAATCTGGAAGACCCCTTTAACAAAAGGGACCCCCAGATCCCGCCCCCCCCCATGTGAATTGGTAAGGGGTACATTGTACCCCTACCATTTCACAAAGAAAGCGTAAAAAATTGTAAAAAAAATACACAGACACAGTTGGGATAAGTCCTTTATTAAAAAAAATAAAAAAAAAAAATATTCCAGCGGTGGTAATCCACTCCACTATTTATTTATGTTATTTATTTATTTTTATTTTGTGTATGGGGCCCAAAGGTCCCCAGGGGCCCGGAGTTCCCCAGGGCCCCGAATGTCAACCACCCATTTTTAAAAAAAATATATAATTTTTTTTTTATTAATTATTTATTAATTATTTGTATTTAATTATTTTTTATTTATTTATGTTATTTATTTATTTTTCGTAAGGGGCCCAGAGGTCCTCAGAGGCCCGGAGGTCCCCAAGGCCCCGGATGGCAACCCCCCTTTTTTTTTGTTCTTTTATTTTTTTTTTGTGTTCGTCAGCAACCAAAGCCCCCCCGACCTCAACAATTTTCTCAAGTCGTGGCACACCCCCCCCCGATTCTCAATTCGTGAGAACCCCCCCGGTTCTCCTCTGCTCCAGGGGGCCCATGCCTGATGGCGGCCCTGCCCACAACCACCGGGCAAGGGTTGTGGGGATGAGGCCCTTGTCGCCATCAACATGGAGACATGATTCTTTGGGGTCCAGACTCCAAAGCATCCTCCCCATGTTGAGGGCATGTGGCCTGGTACGGTTCAGGAGGGGGGGCGCTCTCTCGTCCCCCGCTCTTTTCCTGCAGCCTGCCAGGTTGCGTGCTCGGATAAGGGTCTGGTATGGATATTCAGGGGGAACCCCACGTCATTTTTTTAATTTGGCGCAGGGTTCCCCTTAATATCCATACCAGACCTGAAGGGCCTAGTAATTGAATTTGGAGGGACCCCCACACATTTTTTTTTTTTTTTCAATGACTTTCAATGACTTTTCTCTGTATTGCAGGGAGCTGACAATTCATTATAGCCACAAGTACTTTTAAATTACTTTTTTTCCTTCAGAAATGACATTTTGTGCAGGGACAGTTCTAAGCACGGGAAACAAGCGCTACTTTACAGGCATACTCTACACACCCCCCAGGTACAAAATTTAAAGGAATATTTCACTTTTATTGTTTCACTTTAAGCATTATTAAAATCACTGCTCCCGAAAAAAAGGGTAGTTTTAAAACTTTTTTTGCATTGATACATATCCCCTGGGGCAGGACCCGGGTCCCCAAACACTTTTTATGACACTAACTTGCATATAAGCCTTTAAAATTAGCACTTTAGATTTTTCATGTTCGTGTCCCATACACTTTAACGGTGTTCGGATGTTCGAACAAATTTTTTGCCTGTTCTGATGCGATCCGAACTGGGGGGTGTTTGGCTCATCCCTACTAAGGATAATGACATGATTTACTAGAACCATGTCCTGTGGTCTGACGAGACCAAGATAAATTTATTTGGTTCAGATGGTGTCAATCGTGTGTTGCAGCAACCCGATGAGGAGTACAAAGACAAGTGTGTCTTGCCTACATTCAAGCATGGTGGTGGGAGTGTCATGGTCTGGGGCTGCATGAGTGCTACCGGCACTGGGAAGCTACAGTTCATTAAGGGAACCATGAATGCCAACATGTACTGTGACATACTGAAGCAGAGCATGATCCCCTCCCTTCGGAGACTGGGCCGCAGGGCAGTATTCCAATGTGATAACGACCCCAAAACACACCTCCAAGATGACCACTGCCTTTCTAAAGAAGCTATGGGTAAAGGTGATGGACTGGCCAAGCATGTCTCCAGACCTAAACCCTATTGAGCATCTGTGGGACATTCTCAAACTGAAGGTGCAGGAGCGCAAGGTCTCTAACATCCACCAGCTCCGTGATGTTGTCTTGGAGGAGTGGAAGAGGACTCCAATCGCAACCTGCGAAGCTCTGG
The DNA here is from genome assembly GCA_029206835.1 of Rana muscosa. Taxonomy (NCBI): domain Eukaryota; kingdom Metazoa; phylum Chordata; class Amphibia; order Anura; family Ranidae; genus Rana; species Rana muscosa. The sequence goes on along the minus strand of CM055117.1, from coordinate 966,207,116 downwards.
TGAACTCCATGCCCAAGAGGGTTAAGACAGTGCTGGAAAATAATGGTGGCCACATAAAATATTGATACTTTGGGCCAAATTTGGATATTTTCACTTAGGGGTGTACTCACTTTTGTTGTTAGCGGTTTAGACATTAATGGGTTTTGTGTTGAGTTATTTGGGGGGGACAGCACATTTACACTGTTATACAAGCTGTACACTCACAACTTTACATTGTAGCAAAGTGTAATTTCTTCAGTGTTGTCACATAAAAAGATATAATAAAATATTTTCAAAAATGTAAGGGGTGTACTCACTTTTGTGAGATACTGTATATAGTTGTATATAAAATGCACAATTTATCTTTCAAAAAGTGTTTCCCAGTGCAAAACCTTTCACCCAATTTCTAAATTGCTGCATTTGTATATGTCAAAAGTCAGTATAAAGGAGTATTAGTAGTAAAAAAAAAAAAAAAAACACTTGTGAGTTTAACTAAACTTTTTTTTAATTTATATTTCTCCTTTATGGAGAAATGGCAGGGGGCGTGTCCTATGTCTACATACTTTTGCTAATAGGTGTCCCTCGTTCCCATTTCAAAAAGTTGGGAGTTATGCACTGAGGTTTGTGTATTTGGTGGCAGATGTTTTTCTTCTAGGGAACCTGCTGAGCATTGCATCCATGATCAGCAGATCATGGGTGCAATGCAGGGCTCCTGCAGACTCTCAAGATAGCTGTCTGCTCATACCTTGTACGCGCAGGCAGTTACTTGAGAGCAGGAAGAATTATTGAACTACAAAGGTGCTCACCAGGGCCCTCACAGTTCAATGAGAACTGCAAGCCGTCAGCCGCAATGGATGATGGTAGTTGTAGTTAATTCATTCATAGGAAACTGTGAATGAATGATGCGAGTGCGTGGGCAGTGCCCCGCAAAGCCGCGTTCCTTTAAAAAAGTGACAGTGGGTGGGGGGAAAAGATCCCCTGCCCACTGTCACACAGTGGGGGAGATCGGCAGAAATTACAGCAGGAGCTGGGCCATGTTATATGTTCCACCCTAATCTTGATGGAACATGTAACATGTTCCAAAAGGTGATATAACCACTTTCCTTTTGGAAACTTTTACCCCCTTCCTGCCCAGGCCAATTTTTAGCTTTCAGTGCTGTTGAACTTTGAATGACAATTGCGCGGTCATGCAACACTGTACCCAAACAACATTTTTATATTTTTTTCCCCACACAAATAGAGCTTTCTTTTTGTGGTATTTAATCATAACAGTTTTTTTTTTCCTAAAAAAATAAATAAAAAATGAAAATTATGAAAAAAAAAACTTTTTCATAGTTTGTTATAAAAAATTTCAAACAGGTAATCTTTCTACTTCACTGATGTGCGCTGATGAGGCTGTACTGATGGGGACTGATAGGCTGCACTGCTAGGTACTGATGAGGTGGGACTGATGGGTATTGATAGGCTGCACTGATGGGCATTGATGGGCATTAACCTCCTTGGCGGTATTCCCGAGTGTGGCTCGGAGTGAAATTTCCATACCATTAAGGGTAACACCGAGCCACACTCGGGATTGCATCGCTGGATCCTGGAAGAGGTGACTTACCTTGTCCTCACGATCCCGCGATGTACTCCCGCTGTGTCTGGCGACCGGATATTCCGCCTGATGCTCTGTGTGTTCTGGCTTCCCTTTCCTGCAAGCGTCGCAACGCAGGGGGGTGGAACCGGCAGCAGATTCAAAATGTGTAAAACGCAACAAACACAATACATTGTAATCCTATTGGATTACATTATTGTATCAAATCATTTGATCTCAGTTTGCCCCCAGTGCTTTGTCCAGTGCCCTTGCCTGCAGTTTTACTGTACTTTGTGCCTGGAAAATGGAGAACGACCATGGCATGCAAAAAGCGTGCCTCTACATCAAAAGCGGTTTATGAACTGCTGGAAAACAGCGATAGTGATAAAGAATCACTTGCAGAATTGAGTGATAGCGATTAGTGGGGAAATTCATCATCAGACACAGAAAGTGATTTCAGCGACGATCCTGCGACTGAGCTCAGTGATGTGTGAACTTGTTGCTCTATTGACTGCGGTATGGATCACGCAGCACCCCCAAGATTCCTATTTACTGGAGCACCTGGTATGAAAGTGGATGTTAGCCCAGGTTCACACTGGGGCTGCGGGAGTGAAGCCGTGCGAGTTCAGACGATTTCACTCCTGCCTGTCAGTCCCGATTTCAGCTCGATTACAAAGACATCTGACACAGATGTCAATGTAAATCGCGGCTGAAATCGCAAAAAGTAGTACAGAAACTACTTTTTGAAATCGATGCAGCGCCGCAGATGCGGCGTCGCACCGATTAGGACGGTGCCATTGCCCGCAATTTGCGGCAAATTTTGCTGATTTGACATGTCAAATCGCATGTCAAATCGCACCAGTGTGAACCAGGGCTTAAAGATGACAACCCCTTGGCATACCTACAACTATTTTTGATAGATGAGGTTATTGAAAAAATTGTTACGGAGACAAACCGGTACCAAGAGCAACAAGCTGCTATGCATCGGAAGTTTTCAAGGAGCAAAAAGTGGGAACCAGTGACCAAAGAGGACATTTGAAAATTTCTGGGCCTAATGATTCTTCAGGGATTGGTGGGGAAACCCCTGCAAAAGTGGTATTGGACAATCAATAAATTACTAGCCACTCCATTCTTTTATCCCTGATAATGCAGTATTTTGCATTTTGATAACAATGAAGATTTTGATAAAACTATTCATTCAGCACCAAAACTTAAAGCGGAGGTTCCGCGGTCCATACTTTTTTTTTTTTTTATGTCTACTACATGTGGTTACAGATGACTAATAAGTACTCACTTGTCCTGCGCTTTCAATCGTCCCACGTCCGTTTTTGGTAAAAAGAAAGATTTATAAAAAGTGTTCCTGTCTTTTCCATTTTGCTTGTGGGCATCGTGAAGCCCACAAGCACAGACTTCCGCCAGACTTCCGGGTAGCGGTGAATGCGCGTATGACGGGGTATATGAGTCACGTGATTTCGCTGGACGGCGTCTCCTGGGAAGCATGACACTTTGCTCCCAGGAGACATTGCGCCGACATCCCAGCACACTTAGCGCTGCCGGGGAAACAGAAAGACCCGCCTACTCCCGCGGGAGGAAGACCAGGAAGTGGAACGAAATACAGCTGCTTATCTACAATTAGAGCCTCCGAAATTAAAAAAGGTAAGTGACATACTAATGTAAATAGTGTTAAGATATTGGGAATATAAAGTTTCTATGTAAGGTGAACCTCCGCTTTAAGAAGATTTTGGAAGTACCGTATATCAAATGATCAAGAAAAACTTCCAACAGAGCTATGTGCCAGATAGAGACATCAGCATAGATGAAAGTCTACAAGGGAAGGCTCAGCTGGATACAATATATAGCATCAAAGAGAACACGATTTGGCATAAAATCCTTCATGCTATGTGAATCGACAACTAGTTACGTTTGGAATTCTGCCTATACACTGGGGAAGGAACCAAATTCAACCCAAAATACAGTAATGGAATGGCAACATCTTCCATTCTTTCACTGATTGAGCCATTGCTAAATCAGGGCTATTGTGTAACTACAGACAACTTTTACACATCTCCTGAACTTTATGAGTTCATTCTGCAGAACAAAACGGATGCCTATGGAACCGTTGGGGCTAACCGGCGTGAGATGCCGCTAATCTTTGGCAATAAGAAGCTCAAGACATGAGAAATGGTTGCCTGGCAGAAAGGCAAAATGATGGCACTGCGATGGTGTGACAAAAAAGATCTGTGCCTAATGAGTACAATCCATAATACCTCCACTGTCATGGTACACAAAAAAGGTGGGAAAGACATCATTAAGCCACAGGTAGTGATAGACTACAACACCATTGGAGGTGTTGACAGAGCCGACCAAGCAATGACATTTTATCCAGCAATGAGAAAACAACAAAAAAATTATTACAAGAAGATCTTCAGGCATCTTCTTGAGCAATGCTTATGGAATGCCTTCATTCTTTAACCACTTCTCCACCGGGCCTATTCTGGCACTTCTCTCCTTCATGTAAAAATCATAATTTTTTTGCTAGAAAATGAATCAGAACCCCCAAAAATTATATATATATATTTTTTTTAGCAGACACCCTAGGGAATAAAACAGCGGTCATTGCAACTTTTTATCTTGTACGGTATTTGCACAATGATTTTTCAAACGCCTTTTTTTGGGGAAAAAAAAAACGGTTTCACTAATTAAAATATAACAAAACAGTAAAGTTAGCCCAATTTTTTTGTATAATGTGAAAGATGCTGTTACGCTGAGTAAATAGATACCTAACATGTCATGCTTTAAAATTGCACACACACTCATGGAATGGCGCCAAACTTCGGTACTTAAAAATCTCCATAGGCGACGCTTTAATTTTTTTTACAGGTTACTGTTTTTGAGTTACAGAGGAGGTCTATTTCTAGAATTGTTGCTCGCACTCTACCGCACGCGGCGATACCTCAGATGTGGGGTTTCAACGGCGTTTACATATGTGGGCGGGACTTACATAGGTGTTCGCTTCTGAGCGCGAGCTACCGGGGACAGGGGCGTTTTTCTTTTTTTTTTTTATTATTTTACTGATTTTTTTTTTATTTTGACACATTTTTTTACATTTTTTTTTTATCACTTTTATTCCTATTACAAGGAATGTAAACATCCCTTGTAATAGGAATCATTGTGACAGGTCCTCTTTATGGAGAGATGTGGGGTCAACAAGACCCCACACATCTCGCCTCCAGGCTGGAAAGCATGAGATCGGTGAAGGAAAATTCACCGATCTCATGCTGACAGCCGCAATTGTGGCTTTGTTTACTTCCGGGTACCGGGCGTGATGTCACAACGTCACGCCCGGGACTCCGACGGTCATAGAGATGACTGGTGACCATCTGGTCACCGGAAATCCCTATGATCCTCATGCGACGCTGGCCGATTCGTTCTCCGGGCCCCCGATGGCACGGGAGAGCCCGGAGAAGCACCGGATGGCGGCGGGAGGGGGGGGATGTCCCCTCCCGCCGCCTATAAGAATGCTCAAGCGGCAGAACTGCAGCTATGATCATTCTTATGGTGCGCAGAATCGCCGGCATGACAGAATGATATCTGAATGATGCCTGTAGCTACAGGCATCATTCAGATATCCCCCCTCAAAGTCAAGGACGTCATATGACGTCCTTGGTGGAGAAGTGGTTAAAAAAAGAATGACAAGCCCGTGGTTCATGCCGACTTTGTTTGGAAAGTTGCCGAACTGATCTTTCTAAAACACCAAACAACAACGGCTGAGAATAAAGCTGGGAAGTCGTGCTGCAAGGATGTGTGTGGTTTGTTGCTCAAATTGTGATGACGGTGGAAAGAAAATCCAAAAGGAAACAGTGTTCTATTGTCCTGATTGTGACGTCGGACTTTGTGCAGTCCCATGTTTCAAAATGTATCATAACCGGGATGTTTAATGAAGCAATATGACTATTAATATTGCACCCTTGTTTGGACAAAAAAAAAAATTCAGGGTTTTTGATTTGATTATATTATTGACTAAAATTTATTGAGTAAAATGTATTATTAATATATTATTATTATTTGTTATTTATAGTTATTTATTATATTATAATTTTTGATTTTGTGTTTCAAACTTTATCATACCTGGGATGTCTACTAGACTCAGGTTTGGACAGATTTAAGTGAGTTAAAAACAATTGTACTGCTCTCAGCATCAAAAATCTGACCAAATCATTCCACCAGGGAGGTTTATAGTCTGCACTGATTGGCACTGATAAGGTAGCACTGGTGGGCACTGGTGGGCACTGATGAGGCTACACTGATAGGAGGCACTAATAGGTGGCACTGATAGGTGGCACTGGTGGGCACTAATAGGCGGCACTGATAGGTGGCACTGATGGGCACTGGTAGGTGACACTGATGAGGAGGCAATGATGGGCATTGATTGGCAGCACTGATGGGCACTGATTGGCAGCACTGGTGGGTAGGGATGGGCCCGGTGCTCGATTCGAACCCATGTTCGAATCGAGCATCGGGCGTTCGCTCGCTCGTCGAGCCCAGAACTATTTGGGCCGTTCGCATCACATTCGTGTGATGCGAGCGGCCCCGCAATGCATTGCGGCCGGCGCGGCCGGCGCAGTGCATTGCTGGCTGATGATTGGCCAAGCATGCACTGTGACCCCGCATGCTTGGCCAATCACAGCGCCCGAAACTCGGAGAGCAATAATTGGCTACAGGCAGGACGGCTGTAGCCAATTACAGCTCAGGGGCTTTAGTACACGCCCCACCATTTAAAAGGCCGCCACGCCATCGGCCCCGGTCACATGAGTTCCGGCTTTAGGAGAGATTAGTCTGCTGATTCTGTCTTTGCTTGATACTGAAAGATTTGCTCTTCTTTGCTAAACCATTGGCTATTTCTTTGCTAAACCATTGCTACCTAAGTCATTGATCGTTCATTCCTGCTGATTGCACAGTTAGTGTGTTATTAGCTGCTGCTGGGGATTAGTCTGGTGCGTGCTTACTGTTAGTACAGTATTGCAGTAGTACCAACCGCAGTGCTGTTAGCACAGCATTGCACCCCAACAGCACCCATAGGACTTCTAGTGTGTTAGTGGCAGCAAACAGAGCTCCTATATTTTCTTCTCAGCAGCACCCATAGGACTTCTAGTGTGTTAGTGGCAGCAAACAGAGCTCCTATATTTTCTTCTCAGCAGCACCCATAGGACTTCTAGTGTGTTAGTGGCATCACACAGAGCTCCTATATTTTCTTCTCAGCAGCACCCATAGGACTTCTAGTGTGTTAGTGGCAGCAAACAGAGCTCCTATATTTTCTTCTCAGCAGCACCCATAGGACTTCTAGTGTGTTAGTGGCATCACACAGAGCTCCTATATTTTCTTCTCAGCAGCACCCATAGGACTTCTAGTGTGTTAGTGGCAGCAAACAGAGCTCCTATATTTTCTTCTCAGCAGCACCCATAGGACTTCTAGTGTGTTAGTGGCAGCAAACAGAGCTCCTATATTTTCTTCTCAGCAGCACCCATAGGACTTCTAGTGTGTTAGTGGCAGCAAACAGAGCTCCTATATTTTCTTCTCAGCAGCACCCATAGGACTTCTAGTGTGTTAGTGGCAGCAAACAGAGCTCCTATATTTTCTTCTCAGCAGCACCCATAGGACTTCTAGTGTGTTAGTGGCATCAAACAGAGCTCCTATATTTTCTTCTCAGCAGCACCCATAGGACTTCTAGTGTGTTAGTGGCAGCAAACAGAGCTCCTATATTTTCTTCTCAGCAGCACCCATAGGACTTCTAATGTGTTAGTGGCATCACACAGAGTTCCTATATTTTCATCTCAGCAGCACCCATAGGACTTCTAGTGTGTTAGTGGCATCACACAGAGCTCCTATATTTTCTTCTCAGCAGCACCCATAGGACTTCTAGTGTGTTAGTGGCAGCAAACAGAGCTCCTATATTTTCTTCTCAGCAGCACCCATAGGACTTCTAGTGTGTTAGTGGCAGCAAACAGAGCTCCTATATTTTCTTCTCAGCAGCACCCATAGGACTTCTAGTGTGTTAGTGGCATCACACAGAGCTCCTATATTTTCTTCTCAGCAGCACCCATAGGACTTCTAGTGTGTTAGTGGCAGCAAACAGAGCTCCTATATTTTCTTCTCAGCAGCACCCATAGGACTTCTAGTGTGTTAGTGGCAGCAAACAGAGCTCCTATATTTTCTTCTCAGCAGCACCCATAGGACTTCTAGTGTGTTAGTGGCAGCAAACAGAGCTCCTATATTTTCTTCTCAGCAGCACCCATAGGACTTCTAGTGTGTTAGTGGCAGCAAACAGAGCTCCTATATTTTCTTCTCAGCAGCACCCATAGGACTTCTAGTGTGTTAGTGGCAGCAAACAGAGCTCCTATATTTTCTTCTCAGCAGCACCCATAGGACTTCTAGTGTGTTAGTGGCATCACACAGAGCTCCTATATTTTCTTCTCAGCAGCACCCATAGGACTTCTAGTGTGTTAGTGGCAGCAAACAGAGCTCCTATATTTTCTTCTCAGCAGCACCCATAGGACTTCTAGTGTGTTAGTGGCAGCAAACAGAGCTCCTATATTTTCTTCTCAGCAGCACCCATAGGACTTCTAGTGTGTTAGTGGCATCACACAGAGCTCCTATATTTTCTTCTCAGCAGCACCCATAGGACTTCTAGTGTGTTAGTGGCAGCAAACAGAGCTCCTATATTTTCTTCTCAGCAGCACCCATAGGACTTCTAGTGTGTTAGTGGCAGCAAACAGAGCTCCTATATTTTCTTCTCAGCAGCACCCATAGGACTTCTAGTGTGTTAGTGGCAGCAAACAGAGCTCCTATATTTTCTTCTCAGCAGCACCCATAGGACTTCTAGTGTGTTAGTGGCAGCAAACAGAGCTCCTATATTTTCTTCTCAGCAGCACCCATAGGACTTCTAGTGTGTTAGTGGCAGCAAACAGAGCTCCTATATTTTCTTCTCAGCAGCACCCATAGGACTTCTAGTGTGTTAGTGGCATCACACAGAGCTCCTATATTTTCTTCTCAGCAGCACCCATAGGACTTCTAGTGTGTTAGTGGCAGCAAACAGAGCTCCTATATTTTCTTCTCAGCAGCACCCATAGGACTTCTAGTGTGTTAGTGGCATCAAACAGAGCTCCTATATTTTCTTCTCAGCAGCACCCATAGGACTTCTAGTGTGTTAGTGGCAGCAAACAGAGCTCCTATATTTTCTTCTCAGCAGCACCCATAGGACTTCTAGTGTGTTAGTGGCATCACACAGAGCTCCTATATTTTCTTCTCAGCAGCACCCATAGGACTTCTAGTGTGTTAGTGGCAGCAAACAGAGCTCCTATATTTTCTTCTCAGCAGCACCCATAGGACTTCTAGTGTGTTAGTGGCAGCAAACAGAGCTCCTATATTTTCTTCTCAGCAGCACCCATAGGACTTCTAGTGTGTTAGTGGCAGCAAACAGAGCTCCTATATTTTCTTCTCAGCAGCACCCATAGGACTTCTAGTGTGTTAGTGGCATCACACAGAGCTCCTATATTTTCTTCTCAGCAGCACCCATAGGACTTCTAGTGTGTTAGTGGCAGCAAACAGAGCTCCTATATTTTCTTCTCAGCAGCACCCATAGGACTTCTAGTGTGTTAGTGGCAGCAAACAGAGCTCCTATATTTTCTTCTCAGCAGCACCCATAGGACTTCTAGTGTGTTAGTGGCAGCAAACAGAGCTCCTATATTTTCTTCTCAGCAGCACCCATAGGACTTCTAGTGTGTTAGTGGCAGCAAACAGAGCTCCTATATTTTCTTCTCAGCAGCACCCATAGGACTTCTAGTGTGTTAGTGGCATCACACAGAGCTCCTATATTTTCTTCTCAGCAGCACCCATAGGACTTCTAGTGTGTTAGTGGCAGCAAACAGAGCTCCTATATTTTCTTCTCAGCAGCACCCATAGGACTTCTAGTGTGTTAGTGGCAGCAAACAGAGCTCCTATATTTTCTTCTCAGCAGCACCCATAGGACTTCTAGTGTGTTAGTGGCAGCAAACAGAGCTCCTATATTTTCTTCTCAGCAGCACCCATAGGACTTCTAGTGTGTTAGTGGCATCACACAGAGCTCCTATATTTTCTTCTCAGCAGCACCCATAGGACTTCTAGTGTGTTAGTGGCAGCAAACAGAGCTCCTATATTTTCTTCTCAGCAGCACCCATAGGACTTCTAGTGTGTTAGTGGCAGCAAACAGAGCTCCTATATTTTCTTCTCAGCAGCACCCATAGGACTTCTAGTGTGTTAGTGGCAGCAAACAGAGCTCCTATATTTTCTTCTCAGCAGCACCCATAGGACTTCTAGTGTGTTAGTGGCATCACACAGAGCTCCTATATTTTCTTCTCAGCAGCACCCATAGGACTTCTAGTGTGTTAGTGGCAGCAAACAGAGCTCCTATATTTTCTTCTCAGCAGCACCCATAGGACTTCTAGTGTGTTAGTGGCAGCAAACAGAGCTCCTATATTTTCTTCTCAGCAGCACCCATAGGACTTCTAGTGTGTTAGTGGCAGCAAACAGAGCTCCTATATTTTCTTCTCAGCAGCACCCATAGGACTTCTAGTGTGTTAGTGGCATCACACAGAGCTCCTATATTTTCTTCTCAGCAGCACCCATAGGACTTCTAGTGTGTTAGTGGCAGCAAACAGAGCTCCTATATTTTCTTCTCAGCAGCACCCATAGGACTTCTAGTGTGTTAGTGGCATCACACAGAGCTCCTATATTTTCTTCTCAGCAGCACCCATAGGACTTCTAGTGTGTTAGTGGCAGCAAACAGAGCTCCTATATTTTCTTCTCAGCAGCACCCATAGGACTTCTAGTGTGTTAGTGGCAGCAAACAGAGCTCCTATATTTTCTTCTCAGCAGCACCCATAGGACTTCTAGTGTGTTAGTGGCATCACACAGAGCTCCTATATTTTCTTCTCAGCAGCACCCATAGGACTTCTAGTGTGTTAGTGGCAGCAAACAGAGCTCCTATATTTTCTTCTCAGCAGCACCCATAGGACTTCTAATGTGTTAGTGGCATCACACAGAGTTCCTATATTTTCATCTCAGCAGCACCCATAGGACTTCTAGTGTGTTAGTGGCATCACACAGAGCTCCTATATTTTCTTCTCAGCAGCACCCATAGGACTTCTAGTGTGTTAGTGGCAGCAAACAGAGCTCCTATATTTTCTTCTCAGCAGCACCCATAGGACTTCTAGTGTGTTAGTGGCAGCAAACAGAGCTCCTATATTTTCTTCTCAGCAGCACCCATAGGACTTCTAGTGTGTTAGTGGCATCACACAGAGCTCCTATATTTTCTTCTCAGCAGCACCCATAGGACTTCTAGTGTGTTAGTGGCAGCAAACAGAGCTCCTATATTTTCTTCTCAGCAGCACCCATAGGACTTCTAGTGTGTTAGTGGCAGCAAACAGAGCTCCTATATTTTCTTCTCAGCAGCACCCATAGGACTTCTAGTGTGTTAGTGGCAGCAAACAGAGCTTCTATATTTTCTTCTCAGCAGCACCCATAGGACTTCTAGTGTGTTAGTGGCAGCAAACAGAGCTCCTATATTTTCTTCTCAGCAGCACCCATAGGACTTCTAGTGTGTTAGTGGCAGCAAACAGAGCTCCTATATTTTCTTCTCAGCAGCACCCATAGGACTTCTAGTGTGTTAGTGGCATCACACAGAGCTCCTATATTTTCTTCTCAGCAGCACCCATAGGACTTCTAGTGTGTTAGTGGCAGCAAACAGAGCTCCTATATTTTCTTCTCAGCAGCACCCATAGGACTTCTAGTGTGTTAGTGGCAGCAAACAGAGCTCCTATATTTTCTTCTCAGCAGCACCCATAGGACTTCTAATGTGTTAGTGGCATCACACAGAGTTCCTATATTTTCATCTCAGCAGCACCCATAGGACTTCTAGTGTGTTAGTGGCATCACACAGAGCTCCTATATTTTCTTCTCAGCAGCACCCATAGGACTTCTAGTGTGTTAGTGGCAGCAAACAGAGCTCCTATATTTTCTTCTCAGCAGCACCCATAGGACTTCTAGTGTGTTAGTGGCAGCAAACAGAGCTCCTATATTTTCTTCTCAGCAGCACCCATAGGACTTCTAGTGTGTTAGTGGCATCACACAGAGCTCCTATATTTTCTTCTCAGCAGCACCCATAGGACTTCTAGTGTGTTAGTGGCAGCAAACAGAGCTCCTATATTTTCTTCTCAGCAGCACCCATAGGACTTCTAGTGTGTTAGTGGCAGCAAACAGAGCTCCTATATTTTCTTCTCAGCAGCACCCATAGGACTTCTAGTGTGTTAGTGGCAGCAAACAGAGCTCCTATATTTTCTTCTCAGCAGCACCCATAGGACTTCTAGTGTGTTAGTGGCAGCAAACAGAGCTCCTATATTTTCTTCTCAGCAGCACCCATAGGACTTCTAGTGTGTTAGTGGCAGCAAACAGAGCTCCTATATTTTCTTCTCAGCAGCACCCATAGGACTTCTAGTGTGTTAGTGGTATCACACAGAGCTCCTATATTTTCTTCTCAGCAGCACCCATAGGACTTCTAGTGTGTTAGTGGCAGCAAACAGAGCTCCTATATTTTCTTCTCAGCAGCACCCATAGGACTTCTAGTGTGTTAGTGGCAGCAAACAGAGCTCCTATATTTTCTTCTCAGCAGCACCCATAGGACTTCTAGTGTGTTAGTGGCAGCAAACAGAGCTCCTATATTTTATTCTCAGCAGCACCCATAGGACTTCTAGTGTGTTAGTGGCATCACACAGAGCTCCTATATTTTCTTCTCAGCAGCACCCATAGGACTTCTAGTGTGTTAGTGGCAGCAAACAGAGCTCCTATATTTTCTTCTCAGCAGCACCCATAGGACTTCTAGTGTGTTAGTGGCAGCAAACAGAGCTCCTATATTTTCTTCTCAGCAGCACCCATAGGACTTCTAGTGTGTTAGTGGCAGCAAACAGAGCTCCTATATTTTCTTCTCAGCAGCACCCATAGGACTTCTAGTGTGTTAGTGGCATCACACAGAGCTCCTATATTTTCTTCTCAGCAGCACCCATAGGACTTCTAGTGTGTTAGTGGCAGCAAACAGAGCTCCTATATTTTCTTCTCAGCAGCACCCATAGGACTTCTAGTGTGTTAGTGGCAGCAAACAGAGCTCCTATATTTTCTTCTCAGCAGCACCCATAGGACTTCTAGTGTGTTAGTGGCAGCAAACAGAGCTCCTATATTTTCTTCTCAGCAGCACCCATAGGACTTCTAGTGTGTTAGTGGCAGCAAACAGAGCTCCTATATTTTCTTCTCAGCAGCACCCATAGGACTTCTAGTGTGTTAGTGGCATCACACAGAGCTCCTATATTTTCTTCTCAGCAGCACCCATAGGACTTCTAGTGTGTTAGTGGCAGCAAACAGAGCTCCTATATTTTCTTCTCAGCAGCACCCATAGGACTTCTAGTGTGTTAGTGGCATCACACAGAGCTCCTATATTTTCTTCTCAGCAGCACCCATAGGACTTCTAGTGTGTTAGTGGCAGCAAACAGAGCTCCTATATTTTCTTCTCAGCAGCACCCATAGGACTTCTAGTGTGTTAGTGGCAGCAAACAGAGCTCCTATATTTTCTTCTCAGCAGCACCCATAGGACTTCTAGTGTGTTAGTGGCATCACACAGAGCTCCTATATTTTCTTCTCAGCAGCACCCATAGGACTTCTAGTGTGTTAGTGGCAGCAAACAGAGCTCCTATATTTTCTTCTCAGCAGCACCCATAGGACTTCTAGTGTGTTAGTGGCATCACACAGAGCTCCTATATTTTCTTCTCAGCAGCACCCATAGGACTTCTAGTGTGTTAGTGGCAGCAAACAGAGCTCCTATATTTTCTTCTCAGCAGCACCCATAGGACTTCTAGTGTGTTAGTGGCAGCAAACAGAGCTCCTATATTTTCTTCTCAGCAGCACCCATAGGACTTCTAGTGTGTTAGTGGCAGCAAACAGAGCTCCTATATTTTCTTCTCAGCAGCACCCATAGGACTTCTAGTGTGTTAGTGGCAGCAAACAGAGCTCCTATATTTTCTTCTCAGCAGCACCCATAGGACTTCTAGTGTGTTAGTGGCATCACACAGAGCTCCTATATTTTCTTCTCAGCAGCACCCATAGGACTTCTAGTGTGTTAGTGGCAGCAAACAGAGCTCCTATATTTTCTTCTCAGCAGCACCCATAGGACTTCTAATGTGTTAGTGGCATCACACAGAGTTCCTATATTTTCATCTCAGCAGCACCCATAGGACTTCTAGTGTGTTAGTGGCATCACACAGAGCTCCTATATTTTCTTCTCAGCAGCACCCATAGGACTTCTAGTGTGTTAGTGGCAGCAAACAGAGCTCCTATATTTTCTTCTCAGCAGCACCCATAGGACTTCTAGTGTGTTAGTGGCAGCAAACAGAGCTCCTATATTTTCTTCTCAGCAGCACCCATAGGACTTCTAGTGTGTTAGTGGCATCACACAGAGCTCCTATATTTTCTTCTCAGCAGCACCCATAGGACTTCTAGTGTGTTAGTGGCAGCAAACAGAGCTCCTATATTTTCTTCTCAGCAGCACCCATAGGACTTCTAGTGTGTTAGTGGCAGCAAACAGAGCTCCTATATTTTCTTCTCAGCAGCACCCATAGGACTTCTAGTGTGTTAGTGGCAGCAAACAGAGCTCCTATATTTTCTTCTCAGCAGCACCCATAGGACTTCTAGTGTGTTAGTGGCAGCAAACAGAGCTCCTATATTTTCTTCTCAGCAGCACCCATAGGACTTCTAGTGTGTTAGTGGCAGCAAACAGAGCTCCTATATTTTCTTCTCAGCAGCACCCATAGGACTTCTAGTGTGTTAGTGGCATCACACAGAGCTCCTATATTTTCTTCTCAGCAGCACCCATAGGACTTCTAGTGTGTTAGTGGCAGCAAACAGAGCTCCTATATTTTCTTCTCAGCAGCACCCATAGGACTTCTAGTGTGTTAGTGGCAGCAAACAGAGCTCCTATATTTTCTTCTCAGCAGCACCCATAGGACTTCTAGTGTGTTAGTGGCATCACACAGAGCTCCTATATTTTCTTCTCAGCAGCACCCATAGGACTTCTAGTGTGTTAGTGGCAGCAAACAGAGCTCCTATATTTTCTTCTCAGCAGCACCCATAGGACTTCTAGTGTGTTAGTGGCAGCAAACAGAGCTCCTATATTTTCTTCTCAGCAGCACCCATAGGACTTCTAGTGTGTTAGTGGCAGCAAACAGAGCTCCTATATTTTCTTCTCAGCAGCACCCATAGGACTTCTAGTGTGTTAGTGGCAGCAAACAGAGCTCCTATATTTTCTTCTCAGCAGCACCCATAGGACTTCTAGTGTGTTAGTGGCAGCAAACAGAGCTCCTATATTTTCTTCTCAGCAGCACCCATAGGACTTCTAGTGTGTTAGTGGCATCACACAGAGCTCCTATATTTTCTTCTCAGCAGCACCCATAGGACTTCTAGTGTGTTAGTGGCAGCAAACAGAGCTCCTATATTTTCTTCTCAGCAGCACCCATAGGACTTCTAGTGTGTTAGTGGCAGCAAACAGAGCTCCTATATTTTCTTCTCAGCAGCACCCATAGGACTTCTAGTGTGTTAGTGGCAGCAAACAGAGCTCCTATATTTTCTTCTCAGCAGCACCCATAGGACTTCTAGTGTGTTAGTGGCATCACACAGAGCTCCTATATTTTCTTCTCAGCAGCACCCATAGGACTTCTAGTGTGTTAGTGGCAGCAAACAGAGCTCCTATATTTTCTTCTCAGCAGCACCCATAGGACTTCTAGTGTGTTAGTGGCAGCAAACAGAGCTCCTATATTTTCTTCTCAGCAGCACCCATAGGACTTCTAGTGTGTTAGTGGCAGCAAACAGAGCTCCTATATTTTCTTCTCAGCAGCACCCATAGGACTTCTAGTGTGTTAGTGGCATCACACAGAGCTCCTATATTTTCTTCTCAGCAGCACCCATAGGACTTCTAGTGTGTTAGTGGCAGCAAACAGAGCTCCTATATTTTCTTCTCAGCAGCACCCATAGGACTTCTAGTGTGTTAGTGGCAGCAAACAGAGCTCCTATATTTTCTTCTCAGCAGCACCCATAGGACTTCTAGTGTGTTAGTGGCAGCAAACAGAGCTCCTATATTTTCTTCTCAGCAGCACCCATAGGACTTCTAGTGTGTTAGTGGCAGCAAACAGAGCTCCTATATTTTCTTCTCAGCAGCACCCATAGGACTTCTAGTGTGTTAGTGGCATCACACAGAGCTCCTATATTTTCTTCTCAGCAGCACCCATAGGACTTCTAGTGTGTTAGTGGCAGCAAACAGAGCTCCTATATTTTCTTCTCAGCAGCACCCATAGGACTTCTAGTGTGTTAGTGGCAGCAAACAGAGCTCCTATATTTTCTTCTCAGCAGCACCCATAGGACTTCTAGTGTGTTAGTGGCAGCAAACAGAGCTCCTATATTTTCTTCTCAGCAGCACCCATAGGACTTCTAGTGTGTTAGTGGCATCACACAGAGCTCCTATATTTTCTTCTCAGCAGCACCCATAGGACTTCTAGTGTGTTAGTGGCAGCAAACAGAGCTCCTATATTTTCTTCTCAGCAGCACCCATAGGACTTCTAGTGTGTTAGTGGCAGCAAACAGAGCTCCTATATTTTCTTCTCAGCAGCACCCATAGGACTTCTAGTGTGTTAGTGGCAGCAAACAGAGCTCCTATATTTTCTTCTCAGCAGCACCCATAGGACTTCTAGTGTGTTAGTGGCATCACACAGAGCTCCTATATTTTCTTCTCAGCAGCACCCATAGGACTTCTAGTGTGTTAGTGGCAGCAAACAGAGCTCCTATATTTTCTTCTCAGCAGCACCCATAGGACTTCTAGTGTGTTAGTGGCAGCAAACAGAGCTCCTATATTTTCTTCTCAGTAGCACCCATAGGACTTCTAGTGTGTTAGTGGCAGCAAACAGAGCTCCTATATTTTCTTCTCAGCAGCACCCATAGGACTTCTAGTGTGTTAGTGGCATCACACAGAGCTCCTATATTTTCTTCTCAGCAGCACCCATAGGACTTCTAGTGTGTTAGTGGCAGCAAACAGAGCTCCTATATTTTCTTCTCAGCAGCACCCATAGGACTTCTAGTGTGTTAGTGGCATCACACAGAGCTCCTATATTTTCTTCTCAGCAGCACCCATAGGACTTCTAGTGTGTTAGTGGCAGCAAACAGAGCTCCTATATTTTCTTCTCAGCAGCACCCATAGGACTTCTAGTGTGTTAGTGGCAGCAAACAGAGCTCCTATATTTTCTTCTCAGCAGCACCCATAGGACTTCTAGTGTGTTAGTGGCATCACACAGAGCTCCTATATTTTCTTCTCAGCAGCACCCATAGGACTTCTAGTGTGTTAGTGGCAGCAAACAGAGCTCCTATATTTTCTTCTCAGCAGCACCCATAGGACTTCTAATGTGTTAGTGGCATCACACAGAGTTCCTATATTTTCATCTCAGCAGCACCCATAGGACTTCTAGTGTGTTAGTGGCATCACACAGAGCTCCTATATTTTCTTCTCAGCAGCACCCATAGGACTTCTAGTGTGTTAGTGGCAGCAAACAGAGCTCCTATATTTTCTTCTCAGCAGCACCCATAGGACTTCTAGTGTGTTAGTGGCAGCAAACAGAGCTCCTATATTTTCTTCTCAGCAGCACCCATAGGACTTCTAGTGTGTTAGTGGCATCACACAGAGCTCCTATATTTTCTTCTCAGCAGCACCCATAGGACTTCTAGTGTGTTAGTGGCAGCAAACAGAGCTCCTATATTTTCTTCTCAGCAGCACCCATAGGACTTCTAGTGTGTTAGTGGCAGCAAACAGAGCTCCTATATTTTCTTCTCAGCAGCACCCATAGGACTTCTAGTGTGTTAGTGGCAGCAAACAGAGCTTCTATATTTTCTTCTCAGCAGCACCCATAGGACTTCTAGTGTGTTAGTGGCAGCAAACAGAGCTCCTATATTTTCTTCTCAGCAGCACCCATAGGACTTCTAGTGTGTTAGTGGCAGCAAACAGAGCTCCTATATTTTCTTCTCAGCAGCACCCATAGGACTTCTAGTGTGTTAGTGGCATCACACAGATCTCCTATATTTTCTTCTCAGCAGCACCCATAGGACTTCTAGTGTGTTAGTGGCAGCAAACAGAGCTCCTATATTTTCTTCTCAGCAGCACCCATAGGACTTCTAGTGTGTTAGTGGCAGCAAACAGAGCTCCTATATTTTCTTCTCAGCAGCACCCATAGGACTTCTAATGTGTTAGTGGCATCACACAGAGTTCCTATATTTTCATCTCAGCAGCACCCATAGGACTTCTAGTGTGTTAGTGGCATCACACAGAGCTCCTATATTTTCTTCTCAGCAGCACCCATAGGACTTCTAGTGTGTTAGTGGCAGCAAACAGAGCTCCTATATTTTCTTCTCAGCAGCACCCATAGGACTTCTAGTGTGTTAGTGGCAGCAAACAGAGCTCCTATATTTTCTTCTCAGCAGCACCCATAGGACTTCTAGTGTGTTAGTGGCATCACACAGAGCTCCTATATTTTCTTCTCAGCAGCACCCATAGGACTTCTAGTGTGTTAGTGGCAGCAAACAGAGCTCCTATATTTTCTTCTCAGCAGCACCCATAGGACTTCTAGTGTGTTAGTGGCAGCAAACAGAGCTCCTATATTTTCTTCTCAGCAGCACCCATAGGACTTCTAGTGTGTTAGTGGCAGCAAACAGAGCTCCTATATTTTCTTCTCAGCAGCACCCATAGGACTTCTAGTGTGTTAGTGGCAGCAAACAGAGCTCCTATATTTTCTTCTCAGCAGCACCCATAGGACTTCTAGTGTGTTAGTGGCAGCAAACAGAGCTCCTATATTTTCTTCTCAGCAGCACCCATAGGACTTCTAGTGTGTTAGTGGCATCACACAGAGCTCCTATATTTTCTTCTCAGCAGCACCCATAGGACTTCTAGTGTGTTAGTGGCAGCAAACAGAGCTCCTATATTTTCTTCTCAGCAGCACCCATAGGACTTCTAGTGTGTTAGTGGCAGCAAACAGAGCTCCTATATTTTCTTCTCAGCAGCACCCATAGGACTTCTAGTGTGTTAGTGGCAGCAAACAGAGCTCCTATATTTTCTTCTCAGCAGCACCCATAGGACTTCTAGTGTGTTAGTGGCATCACACAGAGCTCCTATATTTTCTTCTCAGCAGCACCCATAGGACTTCTAGTGTGTTAGTGGCAGCAAACAGAGCTCCTATATTTTCTTCTCAGCAGCACCCATAGGACTTCTAGTGTGTTAGTGGCAGCAAACAGAGCTCCTATATTTTCTTCTCAGCAGCACCCATAGGACTTCTAGTGTGTTAGTGGCAGCAAACAGAGCTCCTATATTTTCTTCTCAGCAGCACCCATAGGACTTCTAGTGTGTTAGTGGCAGCAAACAGAGCTCCTATATTTTCTTCTCAGCAGCACCCATAGGACTTCTAGTGTGTTAGTGGCAGCAAACAGAGCTCCTATATTTTCTTCTCAGCAGCACCCATAGGACTTCTAGTGTGTTAGTGGCAGCAAACAGAGCTCCTATATTTTCTTCTCAGCAGCACCCATAGGACTTCTAGTGTGTTAGTGGCATCACACAGAGCTCCTATATTTTCTTCTCAGCAGCACCCATAGGACTTCTAGTGTGTTAGTGGCAGCAAACAGAGCTCCTATATTTTCTTCTCAGCAGCACCCATAGGACTTCTAGTGTGTTAGTGGCAGCAAACAGAGCTCCTATATTTTCTTCTCAGCAGCACCCATAGGACTTCTAGTGTGTTAGTGTCAGCAAACAGAGCTCCTATATTTTCTTCTCAGCAGCACCCATAGGACTTCTAGTGTGTTAGTGGCATCACACAGAGCTCCTATATTTTCTTCTCAGCAGCACCCATAGGACTTCTAGTGTGTTAGTGGCAGCAAACAGAGCTCCTATATTTTCTTCTCAGCAGCACCCATAGGACTTCTAGTGTGTTAGTGGCAGCAAACAGAGCTCCTATATTTTCTTCTCAGCAGCACCCATAGGACTTCTAGTGTGTTAGTGGCAGCAAACAGAGCTCCTATATTTTCTTCTCAGCAGCACCCATAGGACTTCTAGTGTGTTAGTGGCATCACACAGAGCTCCTATATTTTCTTCTCAGCAGCACCCATAGGACTTCTAGTGTGTTAGTGGCAGCAAACAGAGCTCCTATATTTTCTTCTCAGCAGCACCCATAGGACTTCTAGTGTGTTAGTGGCAGCAAACAGAGCTCCTATATTTTCTTCTCAGCAGCACCCATAGGACTTCTAGTGTGTTAGTGGCAGCAAACAGAGCTCCTATATTTTCTTCTCAGCAGCACCCATAGGACTTCTAGTGTGTTAGTGGCATCACACAGAGCTCCTATATTTTCTTCTCAGCAGCACCCATAGGACTTCTAGTGTGTTAGTGGCAGCAAACAGAGCTCCTATATTTTCTTCTCAGCAGCACCCATAGGACTTCTAGTGTGTTAGTGGCAGCAAACAGAGCTCCTATATTTTCTTCTCAGCAGCACCCATAGGACTTCTAGTGTGTTAGTGTCAGCAAACAGAGCTCCTATATTTTCTTCTCAGCAGCACCCATAGGACTTCTAGTGTGTTAGTGGCAGCAAACAGAGCTCCTATATTTTCTTCTCAGCAGCACCCATAGGACTTCTAGTGTGTTAGTGGCAGCAAACAGAGCTTCTATATTTTCTTGTCAGCAGCACACATAGTACCTATAGTGTGTTAGTGTCAGCACCCATAGGACCTACAGTGTGTTGTGAGCACACATAGGAGTTCTATTTTTTATACTATATACACTACCGACTACAATGGCTGGAAGACCGCCAAGGAGAGGCAGAGCGTGCCGAGGCAAGAACACAGGGCAGGCAGGCTCTGTTTCTAGAGACAACAGTGCTGGCCGTGGACGTGGTCGTGCATCGTCATCAGCACGTGGCCATGGGACACGCTTGTCTTTGTTTTCGGCAGCTGGACATGTGGAGCCGCATCATGCCGAAGGCTTGGTAGAATGGATGACCAAGCCCTCCTCATCCTCCTCATCCTCTCTCACCCAGGCTCAGGGTACTGGCAGAGCAGCTGCCAACGCGTACTCAATGGCATCATCAGCCACCCCTTCCCTAGACCCACCATGTCCTCCTGAGGAGTCCCCCGAACTGTTTGAGCACAGTGTTGGGTACATGCTCCAGGAGGATGCCCAACGATTCGAAGGCTCGGATGATGATACCCAGCTTGAGGAAGTCAGTAGTGTGCGCGCAGAGAGAGGGGATGCTGAAGGACAGCAATCTGGCAGTAGTGTTCCACCAGCTGCAGCTTACTGCCAGGTTTGCTCTAGTGGTGAAGAGGGAGGGGATGATGAGGTCACTGACTCCACGTGGGTGCCTGAAGGGAGAGAGGAGGAGGAGGAGGAGGATGCAGCGTCACATGTCCAACGAGGCAGGATGCCCCCTGGAGGCCAGCTAGAGGCCAGCACAGCAACTGTACCACACCGCAGAGCTCCGCCTATGCAGGGCGCTGCCTCTGCACGTTATCACAAAAGTTCTTTGGTGTGGGCCTTTTTTGAGACGAGTGCATCAGATCGCACCACTGCTATTTGCAATATTTGTCTCAAGCGTATCTCGCGTGGCCAAAACATCAGCCGCTTGGGCACCACAAGCATGAGCAGACATATGTCGACCTGCCATGCAGCTCGTTGGCAAGCACACATAAAAGACCCACACCAAAGAACAAAGCGGACCTCTCCTTGCTCCTCATCAGCTGGGATCTCCATCCCCACTATATCTTCAGTCCTCTCTGAAAGCTGCTCTGAGAGGACTGAAGGTGTAGAATTAGGTGTGTCACAACCAAGTACTTGCAGTACACCGACGTCCGATTGTAGCAGGCAAATTTCCCTGCCCCAGCTGCTGGACCGTCGAAAGAAGTATACTCCCAGCCATCCACATGCCCAGCGGTTGAATGCTAGCTTGGCTAAATTGCTAGCACTTCAACTGCTGCCTTTTCATTTGATAGACTCGGCCCCCTTCCGTGAGTTTGTTCAATGTGCGGTTCCTCAGTGGCAGGTTCGCCACTTTTTCTCACGGAAGGCGATTCCGTCTCTCTACTGGCATGTGGAAGGCAATGTCCATGCCTCAGCGGTAAGGTGCATATTACCGCTGACTCATGGTCCAGCAGGCATGGACAGGGACGTTATCTTTCTTTCACGGCCCATTGGGTCACTCTATTGGTAGCTGGGAGGGATGCAGGACAAGGTGCAGTAGTGTTGGAGGTTGTTCCGCCACCACGCCTCCAAAATGCTACTACTGGTTGTGACACACCTCTCTCCTCCACCCCCTCCTCTTCTTCTTCCTCCATGTCCTCTTCGAGTGCTCTGTCCTCGGAACCAGCGGTGCTCCGTAGGCGTACAAGGGGCTACGCGAGTACGCAGGCAAAAAGATGCCATGCCGTGCTTGCGCTGGTGTGTTTGGGGGACAGGAGCCACACTGGGCCAGAGGTTCTGGCAGCTCTGCAGGGGCAGGCCGAGAGGTGGTTGACGCCACGCCAGCTTAAGCCAGGAATGGTCGTTTCTGATAATGGCACCAACCTCCTCTCCGCCCTGCGACAGGGGCAGCTCACCCATGTGCCCTGTATGGCTCACGTCCTCAACCTGGTGGTGCAGCGGTTCTTGGGCAGGTTCCCAGGCTTACAGGATGTCCTGAGGCAGGCCAGGAAAGTCTGTGTGCATTTCCGCCGATCTTATAATGCCAGTGCTCGGCTGACTGAGCTGCAAAAGGAGCTGAACCTGCCCAAGAACCGCCTAATATGTGACATGCCCACCAGGTGGAACTCAACGTTGGCCATGCTGCAGCGACTGCACACGCAGCAGAGGGCCATCAATGAGTACCTTTGCGACTACGGCACCAGGACAGGGTCAGGGGAGCTTGACTTTTTTTCCCCACGCCAGTGGAGCATGATCAGGGATGCATGCACTGTCCTCTCACCATTTGAGGAGGCCACGAGGATGGTGAGCAGTGACAGTGCATGCATCAGTGACACTGTACCTCTTGTCCACCTGTTGGAGCATACGCTGCGTGGGATAATGGACAGGGCACTTGAGGCAGAACAGAGGCAGGAAGAGGAGGACTTCCTTGTCTCTCAAGGCCCCCTTTATCCAGACAATGTTCCTTCTGTCCCACCCATCACACAGGAAGAGGAGGAGGAGGAGGAGGAGGAGGATTGTGTGAGCATGGAGGTGGAGCCTGGCACTCAGCATCAGCAGCAGCAGTCTTTTAGGGATGATGTACAGTCCCAACAAACCAGTGGACTTGTACGTGGCTGGGAGGAGGTGGCTGGCGATCATGTCATCCTCAGTGACCCAGAAGACTCCGGACCGAATGCCTCAGCTAACCTACGCTGCATGGCCTCCCTGATCCTGCAAAGCCTGCGGAAGGATCCTCGTGTTCTTCGGATCAAGGAGAGTGACCATTACTGGCTGGCCACTCTCCTTGATCCACGGTACAAGGGTAAGGTTGCGGACCTTATCTTGCCGTCGCAGAGGGAGCAGAGGATGAGACATCTCAGGGAGGCCTTGCAGAAAGGTCTGTGCAACGCGTTCCCAGAAACTGGGAGGTTACAAACTCCTGGTCCTGGACGACAAGTTGCTGAGGCTTCGGTCAGTAGCAGAAGGAGCGGT
Organism: Rana muscosa; assembly: GCA_029206835.1. Taxonomy (NCBI): domain Eukaryota; kingdom Metazoa; phylum Chordata; class Amphibia; order Anura; family Ranidae; genus Rana; species Rana muscosa. The sequence continues at coordinate 966,183,768 of CM055117.1, read as the reverse complement.
GGGGAAGGTGGACGTCTGACCGATGCGTTCAGACAATTTTTTAGTCCGCAGCCCCAAGGTATGATCGGTTCCAGCAACCATCGCCAGCGTCTGATATACATGGTGCAGGAATACCTAGGGGCAAGGTCAGACTTGGACACCTTTCCCACCGAAAATCCTCTGGCTTACTGGGTCCTGAGGATGGATCACTGGCCAGAGCTTGCACAGTATGCAATTGAGCTACTGGCCTGTCCTGCATCCAGCGTTCTTTCCGAACGCACATTCAGTGCTGCTGGAGGATTTGTCACCGATCATAGGGTGCGCCTGTCCACCGACTCGGTTGATCGACTGACCTTCATAAAAATGAATCAGTCTTGGATCACCACCAGCTACCAGACACCTGAAGCGGATATAACGGAATAATTTATAATGTCACATCCCTTCAAGACTGCCTATGCTGATGCTGAGTGACTGTCCTGTTATGTTCACTGACTATCCTCTTCCTCCTCCTCAATGATCCATGCCACCACACCAGTGCCTAAGGCACAATTTTTCAGCCCCTGTATAACAGGGGCGTGTAATTACAATTTTTTAAAAAGATGCTTCGCAACAGGTGTGACTGCTGTGCTCAGAGTACAGTATCTGTGAGGGGTTGCAGTGTTGTGGCACCAGCACCAGTGCCTAAGGCACAATTTTTCAGCCCCTGTTGGGGCGTGTAATTACAATTTTTAGGCAATGCTTTGCAACAGGTCTCATTGCTGTGCTCAGAGTACAGTATCTGTGAGGGGTTGCAGTGTTGTGGCACCAGCACCAGTGCCTAAGGCACAATTTTTCAGCCCCTGTATAACAGGGGCGTGTAATTACAATTTTTTAAAAAGATGCTTCGCAACAGGTGTGACTGCTGTGCTCAGAGTACAGTATCTGTGAGGGGTTGCAGTGTTGTGGCACCAGCACCAGTGCCTAAGGCACAATTTTTCAGCCCCTGTTGGGGCGTGTAATTACAATTTTTAGGCAATGCTTTGCAACAGGTCTCATTGCTGTGCTCAGAGTACAGTATCTGTGAGGGGTTGCAGTGTTGTGGCACCAGCACCAGTGCCTAAGGCACAATTTTTCAGCCCCTGTATAACAGGGGCGTGTAATTACAATTTTTTAAAAAGATGCTTCGCAACAGGTGTGACTGCTGTGCTCCAAGTACAGTATCTGTGAGGGGTTGCAGTGTTGTGGCACCAGCACCAATGCCTAAGGCACAATTTTTCAGCCCCTGTTTAACAGGGGCGTGTAATTACAAATCTTGATCTAATAGTTCACAGCAGGGCCCATTCCTGCGCCCACCAAGAGTAACTATGAGGGCCTACAGTCTTGTGGCAACACCGTCCACCACCACCACCACCACCAAAGGCCCAATTTTTCTGCCCTGTTCAACAGGTGCGTGCAATTACAAATCTTGATCTAATAACTCACAGCAGGGCCCATTCCTGCACCCACCAAGAGTAACTGTGAGGGCTTACAGTCTTGTGGCAACACCGTCCACCACCACCACCACCACCACCAAAGGCCCAATTTTTCTGCCCGGTTCAACAGGTGCATGCAAGTACAAATCTTGATCTATTAACTCACAGCAGGGCCCATTCCTGTGCCCACCAGTCTTGTGGCTACACCAACATCTAATAGGGCAAATTTCTGCAGAGTATATACGGCAGGCCCCTACTTTCAAACATCCAACTTACAAACGACTCCTACTTGCAAACGGCAAGAGAAAACAGGAAGTGAGAGGAAATCTACCCCTAGGAAGGAAAATTCTATCCTGTTAGATTTAATTTGGGAAAAAGGTATCTCCTCTCTACTGATGCTTTATCACCAATCCTTGTTTCAATTAAAACCCCACTTTTCCAAAAACATTTGTCATTGGGACGGAAAGTGAGGTGACATGTTCTGAACAGATGTGCAAAGACAGCAAATGTTACAGGGGTGATAACCCCTCCCTATGTTCTCCAAAAAGCTTAAAAATTGATTTTTTTGGGATGTAGCTACACTTCATAATGTACCTGTTCAGATTCTACTTAAGAACAAACCTACAGTCCATGTCTTGTTTGCACCACCTATATACTGCTGTTCAGAGTATATAGGGTTGTAGGTATAGGGTTTTATTTTGGGTGCGGGGTCCCCCTTAGTATCCATACAAGACCCAAAGGGGCTGGGGTGGGGGGGGGGGTGATGGGGTAGCCATGCCATTTTTCTCAAGGATTTTCAGCCATATGGCGGCCAGGACAAGACATGACATTAAAGCCGCAAGTGGTTTTAAATGGCTTCTTTTTTTCCTTTACAAATGTCATTTTGTGCAAGGACAGTTCTAAACACGGGAAACACATGCCACTTCACAGGCATACTTTAGACACCCCCCAGGTACCATATTTAAAGGAAAATTTCACTTTTTTTTTTTCACTTTATGCATCATTAAAATGACTGCTCCCGAAAAAACTTTAGTTTTTAAAATTTCTTTTTGCATTGATATATGTCCCCTGGGGCAGGACCCGGGTCCCCAAACCTGTTTTATAACATTAACATGCATATTGGCCGTTGTAATTAGCAATTTTGATTTCGAACGTTCGCGTCCATTATAACGAATAGGGTTCGAAAATTCGCGCGAACTTTCGGTCCGTTCGAAGGTTCTGGTGCGAACCGAACCCGGGGGTGTTCGGCTCATCCCTACTGGTGGGTGAAAGGTGAAACTTCACCTTTAATCACTAGTCCTGACTATCATCTTATTATCTAATTATAATTACCTTTCATCGGCCGATTCCCTTGCTTCATATCCAAATATCTCTATGCATAGGAAACAGCATATATTAATAATTCACATAGCAAAATTGCTTCATACACTGTTCCACTTTTATTATCCACGGCATGGTTATAAATATGGATAAAATATGGGCGTTACCGGCCACCTTCCACCAGAAAGGGTACATGTTCAAATTACATCACTCAATCACAATGTCACTCACAATGTCACAATATCATTATGTCACCTAGACGGATATAAATACAGATCATCTCATGACACATACGTCACTTCCCATGTCTGGTTTGGTTTTCAACACAACAACACATATTTACTTTAATCAGCAAAATGATAACTTTTAAAGGTGCAGTTCGTATTTTAGATTGCAAAACACAAGGGGGCCTTTTACATGACTCTTTCAGGTGGGAACAGATTGGCAGCACTGGTGGGTACTGTTGGGATTGCACTTATAATCAGTACACTGATAATCAGTGCCCTGATTATCAGTATACATGTCCCTTTTAGAGAAGCCGGTTATCATCTCTCTTCTCCTCTCCAAATGCTGTCAGTATGAGGAAAGGAGTGCTGATCAGTACTGGACTAGACTGGACACCGCTGATCACATGGTAAAGAGCCGCTGATTGGTTCTTTACTTCAGTCTGTGATCAGCAGTGTCCCCTGGACACTGTAATCACAGAGCACACCGCCCGCGCCGTCCTATGACAGCCTCCAGAACTAGCCAGCCATGCTGTAGCCGTAATTCTGCTATAGTGCGGTCGGCAAGTGGTTAAAAATGAAAGCTTTTGGGATAACTTCTTTGGGTTATTTACATGAAAATGGTTTTGAAACTCACATATTTATACACAGAATTACAAGGAGAAGCAAAGAAATATAAAAAAATATATATGCAACTGTTTTTCTTAACACATATGAGCAGTAAAGGCTGATAGGGATTTGTTTAGAAGTATTGTTAGGGTAACTGACTCAAACATAAGAAGCCTGTCATACTCCTAACCTCAAGTGATACTCATTTTAAAATTCTTCACAGTTTTTTTTTATCCTGAAAGCTTGTATCTTCAAAAGTTTAATTTAGATAATTATGGGTATCTCTTAAAATAGAGATAAATAGGTAAACAGTTTAGTTCAAATGGATTCTAAATTTAGTTGTTTTTTTTCCCGCAGAATCATACTTACCAAGGTGGATGCAGCATGGGTGCGATGCTGCATCTGTCCTCGGACACCTCTGCACTGAGAACCGAGCGATTGAACATTACCAATGGTTCAGTTCTCACAGCTCCCCAAGCTGAAAGCTCTATCTGTCTCAGAAAAATTATTAAAGATTGATAAAAATGTCATTTGGATACAGTGTTGTATAACCACGCAATTGTCATTCAAAATGTGACAGCACTGAAATCTGAAAATTGGTCGGGGCAGGAAGGGGGTGAAAGTACCCAGTATTGAAGTGGTTAAAATCATTTAAAAATACTTTTGATCTACAGAAGAGTGTAACCAGAGGGACACCACTATTAAATGTACTGTTGAGGGTTAGCATGAAGGCCGATATATGTTTAATAAGCTACACAGTGTTCTCTGTCAAGGTCAGTGTTTGAGAATGATCACTTAACAATTAAATCCAATACACCTTTATCTTTTCCCTTGGTTTTTGACTATTTCACATCTTTCCACAACAAGGTCAGAAAGTATTTGCTCTATATTTATTGTCACGTGTCCATTTTCCTTCTTATCCAATTTGATAAATTACTGATAAAGTAAATTAAATGTCCTTTTTGAAATAAAGGCTTTCTGTACATGACAATTATGTTAATTTATTACTTAAACACCACCTTTTTTTTCTGTAAGTGATAAGTAATAATTATCAAGTGCAAAATGATTTATGGTACAGAGTCACTCCATCCAAAACTGAAGTTCCTGTGTTTGCTAGATATAATAATTTATTACCACTTAATGACTCCCATCATGAGATCTATGTGCTTGAGCTGCAAAATCATGTGCGGGTAAATCCTACCTTCAGAACCCTGACCACAGCAATCACTTAACCACTTGCCGACCGCCGCACGCCGATTTACGTTGGCAGAATGGCAGGGCCAGGCAAATGTGCGCGCCTGTACGTCCCTTTAAATTTTCCGGCCTGTGATCGTGACACGGAGCGGAAGAACAGGGAGATGCCTATGTAAACAAGGCATTTCCCTGTTCTGCCTAGCAACAGGACAGGGATCTACCGCTCCCTGTCATCGGGAGCAGTGATCTCTGTCATGTTGTAGTGAGACCACCTTCCCTACAGTTAGAACACATCCCCAGGAGACACTTAAAGGGGTTGTAAAGGTTCCATGCATTAAGGTGAAAAAACATCCGACGATTAGCGGCTCCCCAGCTACCCCGTTTACTTACCTGAGCCCTCGAAAGTCCTGCGTCGTGAACGTGCTGGCTTCTCGGCCGGGCTTCTCAGGTCTTCTCGGCTCATTCATTGGATGATTGATAGCAGCGCAGCCATTGGCTCCCGCTGCTGTCAATCAAATCAATGACGCGGTGTGCCAGGCGTGCCAGGGGCGGGGCCGAGTGATACAGTTGGCGGCTATGGCCACGACTCTATGACAGGAGCGCGCCCGCAAGCTAACCCCCTTGGGAGACAGCTTCCCATAAGGGGGTTAGCTGATGCAGGGAGGAGCCGAGACAGCCGCAGAGGGACCCCAGAAGATGAGGATCGGGGCCACTCTGTGCAAAACGAACTGCACAGTGGAGGTAAGTATGACATGTTTGTTATTTTAAAAAAAAAGGAACCTTTACAACCCCTTTAACCCCTTGATCGCCCCCTAGTGTTTAACCCCTTCCCTACCAGTGTCATTTACACAGTAATCAGTGGCTATTTGTAGCTCTGATCGCTGTATAAATGACAATGGTCCCAAAATAGTGTCAAAAGTGTCCGATGTGTCCGCCATAATGTCACAGTCCCGATAAAAATCACAGATCGCCGCAATTACTCGTAAGAAAAAATAAAAAAAATAAAAATGCCATAAATCTATCCCCTATTTTGTAGACGCTATAACTTTTGTGCAAACCAATCAATATACACTTATTGTGTTTTTTTTTTACCAAAAATATGTAGAAGAATACATATCGGCCCAAATTGTGGAAGAAATTCATTTTTTTTAAATATATTTTTGGGGGATATTTATTATAGCAAAAAGTAAAAAATATAATTTTTTTCGAAATTGTCGCTCTTTTTTTGTTTATAGCGCAAAAAAATTAAACCGCAGAGGTGATAAAATACCACCATAAGAAAGCTTATTTGTGGGAAAAAAAGAATGTAAATTTTGTTTGGGTACAACGTCGCACGACCGTGCAATTGTCAGCTAAAGTGACTCAGTACAGAATCGCAAAAAATGCTCTGGTCAGGAAGGGGGTAAATTCTTTCGGGGCTGAAGTGGTTAAAGTAGATGTAAATTTGTTAAAAGAGAAGTAAAGAAATCATTTTTTTTTCAGTATCATACTAACCTTGGTGGATGCAGCATTGGTCCGATGCATCTGTCCCCCGGCGCCTCTACACTGAGAACCGAGCATTCGAACACTCTGCTCCTCCATGCTCATTGAAGTGCTGAGCTGTGGAGGGGCAGGGAGCGGCCGTCTCAGGCTCTCAGCAGATCGCTAAGAGGCTTAGATGGGTGTCAGTCCAGGCACTTGATGGATCCAGACTCTTATTTTCGGGCTGACGCGGTGCCTGGATTGATTTCTGTGTCGTCAACAGAGAGTGGACTTCAGTCTGCTCTCTGCTGAAAACGGGCCACAGGAGTGCAAAACGAATTGCACTCCTGTGGTCCATAGGAGAAGCCCAGCCAAAAAAGCTTTGGCTTGACTTCTCCTTTGACAAAATTTCAAATGTGATTTTCAATATCTTTAAATATGCAGCTTTCATAATTCCTGTCATGCAGGTCTTTGTACAGTAACTTCCTGTTTTAGGGCAACAATGTTCTGTCTCTGTTTCCATATTGTGATTTTGCATTGTCACCCTATCACATAAGCTTCCAACGAAGTCTATAAGTGACTGTTTCAACATGCTTGACACAAGCACAGTCTGCTGTAGTCACCATCCATGATGTGCATGCATGTAGACAGGAAGTGGTAGCCAAGAGGCTACAGGAGATCTGTAGAAACAAAGAATAAAATAGAATAGAATAAACAGCATTCACTCAGTGAAGTCCAGGGTAGCTCTGGAAACACAGTTAAAAAGCTGGAGGGATTCCAAGCTCGAAGACATGGGTGGAAGGTGGTGGTAATGTGGCTCCCCACTGGAACTAAAATACCTTGGCAGCCATTGGTAAGGTTCTCCCTACAGTAGCTGGGGTTTCCAGACAAACTGCATGCTATTAGGCTTTGGCACGCCGGCTCTGACAGCTGAGGGCCACTTACCTGGCTGGATCACTTGCCCATCAAGTGTGGATTCTCTGGGCTTCTAAAGGAGAAAAGTATAGAAACATTTCATGGGTGTGTCCAGCAACCCAACCCAGTTGTGGAAAAAGAACTCAAAGGGGCCTATTCCTGCATCCAAGCATAGTGAGCAAATGGGCATTCTACTAAACTCCACTTCACTTGAACTTGTGAGTTTACAGACCATTCAGATTCATCATGTGCAAACTGTTCATCAAGTCTCCCTAAATTAGGTTTCTGGGAGTGCCTTAGAGGTTGAGTCTCAGTCCAGCTTCTGAGGCCAGAGGCTGTCTTTATGCATGTCAAGAAATGGTGGTTCAGAGGGCTCCACAGCAGGAGTATGGACCTCAATTGATTGACCATTGAGCTATGTAATATTTTGAGGATCCAGGGCTTCTCCAAGGGGTCTTGAAGATAATAGTGTAAAAGCAGTAGGCAGCCATCATTGAACCTCTGGTGGCAGAGAATTTTGTGGCTCACCAACTTGGACAGGTTCTTTGAAAATCCTTTTATGGCCCTCAATGGGTTTATAAAGTTTATGGTATAGGCTTCTTGTTTTTTCTTGGTTTCCTTGTCTCTCAATGGGTTCTGGGAGTTTACGGTGTACGAGTCTTGTTTTTTTTTTGTTTTGTTTTTTTGAGCCCTTCATTTCTGGTTATTATAAACTGGCAAACCTGGAATAGGCTGTTGTAGGACACAAAAAGAGATTTCTTTCCGTGGGATTTGCAATTTTTCTCGCTGGTGTTAGCCTTTATGTCAGACTAGTACTCTGTCTTCAGCTTTAAGGACAAATCTGATGGTTCAAACTCTCCTTGCTGCACTCATGATGAGTCGTTAATGAACTGTTGGACTTCAGATAGACATTGGGGTTGATTTACTAAAGGCAAATCCACTTTTGCACTACAAGTGCAATTGGAAGTGCAGTCGCTGTAGATCCAAGGGGGACATGCAAGGAAATAAAAAAACAGAATTTTTGCTTGTACATGATTGGATGATAAAATCAGCAGAGCTTCCCCTCATTTCAGATCTTCCCCTCAGATCTACAGCGACTGCACTTCCAAGTGCACTTATAGTGCAAAGTGGATTTCCCTTTAGTAAATCTACCCCTTTGTTTCCACTAACGAACCCAGGAAGTGAGAATATGTTCAATATCTTCTATGGGCACTCTGACTCATAAGTATGTGGGTCTACCGAGAGTACGATGAAACATAACATGGTAGGGTGAGTGGCCTGTCCAGGGATGTACTGTATTATTGCATTTCCAGACAACTTTGACTAAGTAATGGGTCCATTTTCCTTGTTTGTCATGAGCTAAACCTCTTATGCCGCGTACACACGATCATTATTCACGGCGGTTAAAAAACCTCTGTGAATAATGTAATTAAAAACGAGGGAACGGCTTGTTCCCCACACACGGTCGTTTTTCGCGTTGTTTTTTCTCTTGTCGAGAAAAACGACCGTCTGTGGGCTCCGCGGCAGTGTTTCCCTATGGGAAACACTGCCGCGGAAAACATGTCGAAAAAAAACGACGAGAAAAATTAGAACATGTTCTAATTTTTCTCGTCGTTTTTAATGCCGTTTTTCTCGTCGAAAAAAACGACAGAAAGCCCACAGACTATCGTTTTTCTCGTCGAATGGGAAAAATTTCGTTTTTCTCGACGAGAAAAATGGCCGTGTGTACGCGGCATTAGCAGTTGCATCAGGATGTTATAAAATCTCTTACTTGTTCTATTGCCTTGGGTAATGTGCAACTTCTTAATGCCTATTGGGTGACTCCATCATTGGAAGAGCTCGCATTGGCCAGTGGACCCTGGTCTGAATGTACCTTCTGCTTATAGCCAGGAAGGCAGAAGTGCTTCCACGCCAACTGGGCATTAGTCTTTGGGTTCTGGTTGTGGGTCTGTATAGCCACTGCAAACTTAGTATAATGGTATGTCGTGTGTAAGACATATTTGATAGTAACTATAGTTAACAGTAACTATTTCCAGTGGAGCAGATGTGTGCCAAGTCAGAAATAGAATCTAGGCCCCAGTGTCACGGTCAGGGGTCAGGCAGTAGAGAGGCTCCCAATGACTATCTGGGTAAGTACACAAGCAGGTCGTCCTGGCAGGTGATGCAGGCTCACCTGAGGTGTGTGGTCTATGCACTAACTGGTATTCACCAGATCTCCTGATGGTGGAGATGGGTCTTGCTGCATGTTAGTACCAGATTGCAGTCATCAGTAGACAAGCCAAAGGTCAATATTAAGTGGTTGCAGGTTAGGATCAAGCATAAGCGTAGTCAAGGAACAAGCCAGAGGTAAATAACGAGTAGTTGCAAGTTGGGATCCAGCAGTATTTTAATTGAGGAGCAAGCCAAAGGTTGGTAACAAGCGGTAGTGGAAATAAGGAGAGCAGCAGGTACGCAAAGGAGCAAGATATTGGCTGGAGAGAGCACAATAATCTGGAAAATTGTAAGTACAAAGGCATGGTTTAAATACTAAGTTCATAGGAGGAGCAAAGGGTTCAAGGTTCACCAGACACAAGGCAAGATTATTCAAAAAATCAAACAGGATAAGCATCTCAGGTGGCTCAGCAAGAAGAGCTACTGCCGGATGCAGCAGAGGTCATAAGTTTTGATCCTGGTCCTGACATTCAGCCTCCTTCGGCACTAAACAGACCACACAGTGTTGGTAAACCTTTTCAACCAACCAGAACAAAGCCACACATGGTTTATCTCTTAAACCAGGTGAATGTTTTGTAGACACTCAGGTATCCCACTTCCACCTGGATTACCTCTGCGGAAGAGAGGTCCTAAGCCTGTAAGAGTCTGGATAAGTAATGGAGGAACTTTATTCTGCCATAAAGAAAATTGCAGTAATAAGAATTTGTTTAAGACATCTCTTCAGTCAAGTCAGGAATTTCTAACTCTTCAGCTTTTTCATCTACATCTTGGCGAGGCCTGTCTTGTCTGTACCTTGACAGGGTGTCTCTCATATTGCTGCCTTTTCCAAGGAAAATTCTATTTTTACAAAGTAGGCTGTCCAGTGTTGCTTCAGAGTGCCAAGTTTAACTGTTTGTAGATGCACCAATGGATTGTTATCTGTCCAGACCTCAAACTTGGCTCTTATCAGGTATATAGCAAAGCATTTGGTTAATGCCCACATGAAGGCCAACATCTTCAGCTTGAAGAAGCATAAGTTTGCAGTTGCAAACAGTCGCATGTAGGCTTTCAACTGGTGAATGTTTTAACTCTCTCCTGTCCACTTTTAACTTGCAAGAGTACAGTCCCTAGACCCTTGGTACTGGCATTTGTTCTCAGGAGGAATAGAAAGTCAACAAAGTCCAGCAAGGGAATCAAAATCAGCTGCTGCTTCAAGAAATAATTTTTTTTTAATTATTTCCATTCCACTTTTATGTTGCCTACCCTGTGTAAGAACTTTTGAATCAGGGCAGAGTGATGGGCATAGAGCTTGATGAAATGCCGATAATGTTCCATTGTCTTCCGTAATGTGAAAAGGCACATTGTTCAGCAGAAGGGGATACTTTTGAACTGGCACACCCCAGGTCTTTAGCCTGTATGCATTTGTGAGAGGGATCTGCAAATACCATGTGCCAAGATTGAGTGTGGGTAGAAATTTGGCCTGTTTTAGGGCAAGTATTTACTTAGTCTGTGGAAAACGATAGGTGCCCCTTATTATAACAGCATTCAGACACCTATAGCCGAGGGTGCCATCCTTCTTCCTCACCAGGATAACTGTAGCCACCCATGGACATTCAACTTCTCCAACGCCCAATCACAGAATGCAATGCATTGTGGGATTGTAGTAAGAGAAGTTCTGAGCGGCGGAGTGAGCAGAAGGGGGCACAGCATTTCTTTGAAGCTGAGGCTGCAGTCAACTTTTACAGTGCAGGATGACCAGTATCCTGAGGCCGTGAAAAGGCACAGAGAGTAAGATTTGTAGCAGAAGCAGACACCTGCAGGTAATGGGATACACACCATTACATATAAGTAATGTGTATGGTGCTGTATCCCAACAAAAAAATTATACCAAACTCCAGCTGTAATTGCTTATTATTGGCAACTTAGCTCCAATATGACCGTTCTTATAAAACTGGCAGATTATTGGAAATCTATTGCTAAGCTGTAATATTCTTTGCATTGTATGTTGATCTGTTGCATTTACCCTAAGAGCCAGTTCACACAGGGGCCACCTGGGATCCGACTTGAAGTCGTCCCAAGTCGCGCTGTTGAGAAAAGCAATGGAAGTGAATGGAGCCGTCTTAATGCACACTACTGAAGTCGCTCCGACTTCAGAAAAGGTTTCTGTACTACTTCAATCTGACTTCTAGGCGACTTGTATCCATTGATTTCAATAGAAGTTGCCTCCAAAGTCGGATTGTGTCTTAACTTAAGCAACAATACAGGAAGAGAAAATTATTTTCTCATGTTTTCTCAGGCAAACCCCTCCCTCCCCCTCCCTCCCCCTCCCTCCCACAGTGCTGATTCTTGTTTGATTGGCCACCGGAAAGCCTACTGTCCTGGTGGCGACTTGAAGTCGCCTTGTAAGTTGCCCCAAGTCGCGCTGTGGTACGCGCTCAGGTCGCATCCAGGTCGCATCGCAAAGTCGTGGCCAGAGTCGTGCCGCCTGTGTGTGAACCGGCTCTGAACGTGTACCTATCTTGTTTGTTTGTACTCTAAAAAACCTTTTCAATGAAGATTATTGAATTAAAAAAAAGAAAACTGGCAGATTATTACAACATATTGTATGTATGGACACAATAAAGCCCATATGTGGGCAACAATGAAACCCACTCCCCTTCTTAACCATTCAGCCGTTTGTTAAACAAGCCTTTGGATCTAAGTTCACCCTTGGGTTCTCTCACTAGAGCTGTTGGCAGGGACCAATAATGCACCACGGCAGATATGCCTGCACCAGTCGGTCTCCCCTTGTTCCCTTTTGCTGGTGTCACTGCTAAGACTCCTCTCCTGAATCCTGCAGGGACCCTGGCACTGGACAACCAATAGAAACTGTGACATGGCCACCCATAAAAATAACCAGATCCTGTACACAGAAGAAGAGAGAATATTTGGGACTGGAATGTCAAGTGAACACGGATATAGGTGCATAAAAAGGGCACAAAGTTTTCCTTTTTAAATTTTTTATGGCGGAGATTAGATTCATGGGCGTAAGGGAACCTGGAGTGTATCTTTAAAAGTTTACATCCTACTGTACAAATCATTTATACTGATATTTATAGCTGATTCAGAGAACATAAACTTAGCCGAGCTTACATTTTGCATCATTCAAAAGAGAAAAATGCCAACACACCATATATGTCAATGTCCTCAGGGATCTCTTACAAATAAAATACTAATCAACTGCAAGTCACCAATGTGATAGAGGAATTTCTTGTCATTATAAGTTTCTCAGTTACACCAAGGATGCCAAAAGGCTGACAATTTGTTTTTAGATGGTATAAATACCCCAGTTATCGATTCTAGGTAAGAGTTTCAGTTACTTTCCACATGCCCTGTGTTTTAGAATTGATATATTTTAAATGTTAATGACACCCACACAGTACAGCGAGTCATCAAATCCAGAGAGATCTATGTGAGAATCATAGCTGGGAGGTTTTTATTCTACACTAGGATAAAAATTACAAAGCCCAACTTTTAAAGTGGACCAATCCTTAGGAATCAGACTTTATGTTATCATTAAAGTCTGTAAAGAGACAATTATTATCAATCAGACAGACTCCATAAGCATGCCTTCTAACTTTTTGAGATTGGAATGAGGGACACCTACTAGCAAAAATATGTAGGCATAGGACATGTCCCCTGTCACCCCCCTTAACCTCCCTGGCGGTAATCCCGAGTCGGGCTCGGGGTGAGTTTTTACTACCAAAAGCGGTAACCCTGAGCCAGACTCGGGCTGCATCGCAGTATCCAGGGAGAGTTACTTACCTTGTTCCCTGGATCCTGCGATGTCTCCCCGCAGTGTGTGCAAGCTGTCTCCTCGCTCGATTCACACTGCCGAGTTCCAAGCTCTGTTCCCTGCGACGTTGCGACGCACGGGGATGAGGTTCGGCGCCAATTCAAAAAGTGAAAAACACAGTCTTACTGATTACAGTACTGTATCAAATAATTACACATCCCCTTTGTCACTAGTGGTCTGTCCAGTGTCCTGCATACAGTTTTATATTAGACAAACTGTTCTTTCTGCCTGCAAACTGGAGATTGTCCATAGCAACCAAAAAGTGTCCCTTTATGTCAAAAGTGGTTTTAGACCAGCTAGAAAACAGCGATAATAAATTAGAATCACTTGCAGATTTGAGCGATAGCGATTTGTGGGGAAATTCGTCATCAAACACTGAATCTAATGACAGCGACAATTCTGCAACTGAGCAAATTTCAGTGTTTTTGATTTGATTACATTATTGAATAATTTTTATTATTATTATATTATTATTTGTTATAATTATTTATAGTTATTTATTATATTATAATTTAGGATTTTGTGTTTCAAACTTTATCATACCTAGGATGTCTACTAGACTCTTGTTTGGTCAGGTTTAAGTGAATTATTCCTACGAATTGCAGGCCTACAATATAAAACGCCAAATTTCCATGCAAAATAATTGTAACGCTTTCAGCACCTAAAATCTGACAGAATCATACCGCCAGGGAGGTTAAAGAAAAATTAACCAAAAATAAAAGATTAGTTAAACCCACAAGGGCTTTTTTTTACCACTACTATTACTTTTATTGGCTTTTGAAATTTACAAATGCAACAATTTAGAAATTGGATGAAAGGTTTAGCACTGGGAAACACTTTTTGAAAGATAAATAGTACATTTTATATACAACTATATAGATCAAAATGAGGGACAAATGAGGAGGAAAGAGGGACAGAGGGACATTGCTTCAAATCAGAGGCAGTCTCTCAAATTCATGGACAGTTGTGAGCATGGGCTTCCGCTCCATAGGGCAAGAGGGGTCAATTCCCCCCCCCCCCCTGGAAGTCAGAGTGAAGACACACTGACCCCCTGTGTTGCAATGGCCACTGCAGCCAGACCCGTACATATCATTCAGACCAGACTGCAGTCTGCACTGAGAGTGACGAGATTGCTCCGTGGATGATGTGTCTCCCCTCCCCCCGCCGTCTCACTAGCGGCATAGTGTCAGTCCACCCCGCACTAATGCTGAGTGCAGGGGGATCCGAAGAACTTCAGTGAGCTCACACTGCCTGCCGCTGATTGCATGCAGGAGGGAGCCGGTGGGCGGACCCAGACAAGGGGGAGGCAGCACAAGAATCCAAAAGCAAGGACGAAGATGTGCCCATATCTACTGCCAGCTTCCTTCTATGGCAGCATCACACCCTTTCTCCTGGGCACAGGCTCCTCTCAGGCTGGGAGGCTGGATCGGGGCTGTAACAAAGCTCCTCTACAGGTGGGCGGAGCAAGCGACCCTACACAGACTGCAGCCCGATCACTGCTTCCTGCCCAGCAGACATCAAGGCTCACCCTGGGGCAGACTGAAGATAACAGAGGATGGATGCCACACTGCATATTCTCCCCCCGTGAGTCCCAACCTGCTTTGCCTTCCAAGCTGTATAATTCTGTGCTGTAATCCTGTTCTGCATCTTGCAGTGCAGCTTTACTGAAAGAGAAAGTAAAAATCTCGGCTATGTCAGGAATATATTGGGACTTTTCAGGCTCCACATGGATGCATTCCACACACACACTATATCTTTTTAAAAATTATTATTTTTGATAATGTGGAATACTTCTATGTAGAACCTGAAAAGTCCCAGTATATTCCTGACATTGTCATGAGCATAAATAGCAAGGGACAAACCGAATACAGGTGCCAGGCACCACTGTGTACATATTTTTGTATTGCAATACATCTGTGTTGTGGGTGGCCATATTTTGATCTTGATGAAAACAACCTATACATACAGTATAGGCTGTTTTCATCAAGATCAAAATATGGCCACAACAGATGTATTGCAATATAGAAAGATGTACATTCTCTAGTCTAGAATATATTTATATGAGCATGGAGTGAAGCAGAATTATCCTCAAGAGCTATTTCACACTGCCAGCTGGCCGCGTTATCGGTAAAGCACCGGTAGTTTTAGCAGCGCTTTACCATTGTTTTAGTGGCACTATTCGGCTTCTAGAGGGGGGGGTTTAAACCCCCGCTAGCAGTCGAAGACAGGGTTAAATGCGACTGTGCATCGCCGCTGCCGAAGCGCGCCCCCCCCCCCTGAAATTTTTTTTGCGGACGCCCATGGTTGTGAGCTATGTCCATAAGTGAGAAAACAAGAGCAGCGGAAACCAAAGTATGCTCATGTAATACTATGTCTGCCCCATGTACCTTTAAACCTACAAACTATTCACAGAAACATGTTTATTTATGATAAATTACTATATCAAAATTATTTAAAGTCTAACTAAAGCTATTAGCTTTAAAGGTATATTCAATGTAAAAAAGTTAAATATGCAGCACTATAAATGGTGAACAATAGAATAATATTGCACATGTGATGGATAATTCAGAGAAAGTCCATATGCAGTATGATGGAGAAAAAGATGAAAGATCCCCATACCAATCTTCAGTGCACAAGTAAAGCACACCGTACCACTGTGCTCACAGCGGGTCTCCTTACCAGATAAATAGGGCCCTCAGATTATAGAGTGGCCTTCTGAGGACGTAACAAGAGAGAGTCTTCCGACCAGTTCGGGACACCTGACAGAGCGATTAAAATAATAATAAAAAGTCTTTAAATATCCTAAAAGAAATTGGAAATGCAGCTGGGAAGTGGGATTTCTGGTACATCCTGCTGAACAGTACTGGGAGGGACTGAGCATGGCTTTTGCATCATTTACTTACCGGTAAGCTCTCATAGATGCTGAAATGTACTGCTAGGCTAAGTTTGGACATGCGGATAGGGGGCAGTAAAATGTGCAGCTCAGACACATTTTTACTGCCCCCCTTGAGCTGCACATGACAACGGACAGGGTGTTTACATGTTGCAGTTGCGGCAAGCCCACCATATGTAACACATTTAAATGAACAGGGGATGTGCTGCAAGCTCTCCGCAACTGCGTAAAATGCACCCAGTTGCAGCACGTTTGTTGGCAAAGTGTGCTGCAACTGTCAGTTGCCTCTGAAAAGTGATCCAAAGACAGATCACTCTTCAGAGGAGCGGTGGATTTAGACAACATCTTAATCTACCCTTATTCCAGCCCAGTTTTACTGGTATGGGTAACCTACAACACATACTGTATGTGATTTTATAGTTTGATCATAGCTCTGCTTTAAATTGAACTGCTTATTTCCGCATGCATATCCTAAAGACACTCTCTCGCTTTGCCTACTCAATGCAAAGTACCAGGTTTTCTTGTAATAAATCCCCCCAGCACCTGATTCTTATCTTCCCTGCACTCCTCTTGTTCTGTCCCCGCTACACATTTCTCTATGTGTAGCTCAACATGCAGCTGAACCCTCCAATTCTGCACCAGACTGAGTATCATTTTGAAGCTTTATTAACAAAGCAGGGTGGGTGAAACTATTGAGAAAAAAAACAAAATACAGATACATATAATCAGTATATGAAGTATACAGAAATACAATGAATAAGTTAGGCTGTAGATAGCGATAGGAAATTCTCACCAGCAATGCTGCGTTTAGCAGATGAAAGTGTAGCGATACCCCCAGCTAAGAGGGCCGCGGATATAATTTTTGGGCCCTGTAGTGCACCGCTGTCAACCCCAGGCAATTTGCTCTAACCTCCCTTGGCACAGTTAGTAGGGGAGAGTAGGATTGCGTGGCCTGTAACTCCCTGGGACACAATCCTATAATAGCACACACACACAACAATAGGCACAGCTATTCTTACCCGTCTCCTCTGCAAAGTAAATGACACAAACACCAATATACTAAACCTTGGCACTTTTACTTAGATTTGTTAAGTGAGCAGGTAATAAACAGTGTACATATATGTGCAGAGCCCTGCAATAAAAGATTATCTCAATAAACAGATAGATATACAGTACTATGCATAATGCTAACGGTCCCCGCTGCAGCTATTCACCCTCGTGGGCAAAAAATGGCGCCCAGCAAAGTCTACGCTAAGTCAGGCCTGACTGTACTGTGTAGAAGTTCTGTAGGGGAAGATCTTCGCTAGCAAAATGGTGGTGCACTTTAGAAGAAAACAACTGTAATCCACAGGGTAAAAGGGGTTTGAATAACTTGGTGAATTAAAGGCAATCTCTAAAGTTGCTCCGATGCACTGTCTCTCCGATGCGCAGCGCAACACTGATAACTCCGGATAACAGTTATTGGGCCTAGAGATCCTATATAGTTCTCTGAGCAGGTGCTCTCTCACCCAACCGGACCAGTCCGTGTCCGTATCTTCCACTGCTGTGTCTTGGTACACAGGTCTCACGACATCCAAGTCTTCGGTCCTCCTGGCAACGATGCAGCAACATTGTTGAGAGACGTCCCTCAGGTTCCTCGGTGAGAGCGGAAGGCTCTTTGGAGAAAGGCCCAGGCTTCAGGCCTTGTATCTCAGCAGGCTCGGAAAGGAGTTCCACTTGCTGGGCGGGCGGTGTCCAAAGAGACCGAATTCAGCCCCGCCCTCCGGTTAAATAACCCGCCACAGCAGTCTCTGCACGGGGCAATGCACCCTGGGTGTCCCGTTGCGCACTGGGTACTGTAGTCTCTGGGGTTTTAAAAGGCAATGCCCCGCTACACACTCCCCCCACTTAAAATCTTTGGTCCCCAAAGATAACATAAGCATTATCTACAAGCAATGCAGTTTATTGTAGCAAAAGAACTTGGCAGGGAAACCTCCCACCAAACTGGGTATGGGGGGTTTCCCTGCCCACAGGTCATTTTAGCAGAAGTGACCTGCCTAACTGTGCCAGAGAGAGAGCTGGGGTTGCCCTCCACCAAATGCGCAGTGGAGGGACCAGGTTTTTGTATTGTCCTTCTTGCGGTTGTCACAGTGTCCTCAGAGCATTCTCCCATCTGAGTGTATGTCAACTTTCGAGGAGGGCGGATAGTTCTCTTCACTCTTTATTCTCGAGGAGTTATGACCTCAGGTATTAAGGGTGCTTCCATTAAGGCAGGTGTGGTGGAACTTGCTGCTTCGGGGGCATCCGACTCAGGTGTAGGGATGTACATTGAGTTCCTTGGGTCTTCATCTGGGATTGATTCCAGGGCATCTTCCCATTCTTCACTCTGAACATTGGACGGGATGAACTCAGCAGCTTCAGCATTCAAGGTGTCACTCATGGGGGAATCAGAGGGTGGAGAATCCATCACTAGGGATTCAGGTGCCTGAGACGGCCATAGCCAGGTAAGTTCCAGCTCCTCCTCTTCACTTTGATCTGAAGTATCCTCCTCTCTCAATAGAGTTGTTTGAGACCTGGTATTGGGTCTAGGAGTACAGGGAGTTGAAGGCAGCTCCGGAAAATCCAGAGTGGGGGGCATCCTGACTGCTTCAGAAAGGGGTAGCAGATGGTTCCTGTGTCAGGTCTTCAACGGCCCCGATCTTCCTTCAGGCTTCAGCTGGTACACTGGTAGACCAGGCAGTTTTTTACAAATCACATAGGGCTCTGACTTCCACCGGTCTGCCAGCTTGTGCTTTCCTGGAACCCCTAAATTTCTCAGTAACACTCTGTCCCCGGGTTGCAAATCTTGAATCCGGACCCTAAGGTCAAATTTCAGTTTATTCCGGGCCCCTCTCTGGTCAGAAGTTAATTGGGCCCTCTCATAGGCCAGCCTTAAACTCTTTCGTAGTCTGTCCACGTATCCCTTGTGTGAGGCAGCTGATGTGTGGTCCACTGAGGTGCCAAAGGCCAAGTCTACTGGTAGTCTTGCTTCCCTTCCAAACATAAGTCTATAAGGGGAATACCCTGTGACATCACTGGTGGTACTATTGTAGGCGTGCACTATGGTAGCTATGTGCTTGCCCCAATGTTGCTTTTTCTCACTGCTCAGAGTCCCCAACATGTTTAGCAAAGTCCTGTTGAGTCTTTCGGGTTGGGCATCACCCTGGGGGTGATAAGGAGTAGTGCGAATTTTCTTTATGCCCAAAGAGTCCAGTAGCTTCCGGATCAGTCGGCTTTCAAAGTCTCTCCCTTGATCCGAGTGAAGGTGTTGGGGTAACCCGTAGTGCACAAAGTACTTCTCCATAAGTATCTTGGCTACAGTGGAGGCCTTCTGGTCTTTAGTTGGAAAGGCCTGGGCATAACGGGTGAAATGGTCGGTTATCACCAGAACATTTCCATGTCAACGCAAGTCAGGTTCCAGACAAAGAAAGTCAATGCATACCAAGTCCAAGGGTCCTTGACTCTGCAGGTGGCCCATTGGGGCAGCTTGACGTGGCAATGTCTTCCTCTGTATGCAGCGAGCACATGAGTGACAGTACTCCTCCACTTCAGCTCACATACAAGGCCAGTAGAATCTACTCCTGACCAGGGATGAGCCGAACACCCCCCTGTTCGGTTCGCACCAGAACCTGCGAACAGACAAAATGTTCGTGTAAACTTTAGAACCCTATTAAATACAATGGACTCGAACGTTCGAAATCTAAAGTGTTAATTATAAAGGCTAATATGCAAGTTATTGTCCTAAAAAGTGTTTGGGGACCCGGGTCCTGCCCCAGGGGACATGTATCAATGCAAAAAGAAGTTTTAAAAACGGCCGTTTTTTCGGGAGCAGTGATTTTAATAATGCTTAAAATGAAAAAATAAAAGTGAAATATTCCTTTAAATTTCGTACCTGGGGGGTGTGTATGATATGCATGTGAAGTGGCGCATGTTTCCCGTGCTTAGAACTGTCCCTGCAAAAAATGTCATTTTTGAAAGAAAAAAATGCATTTAAAACTGACTCGCGGCTATTAATGAATTGTCGGCTCCCGGCAATACATACAAAAGTCATTGATAAAAAAAAAAAAAAAAAGCGTGGGGGTTCCCTAGAATTCAATTACCAGGCCCTTCAGGTCTGGAATGGATATTAAGGGGAACCCCGCCGCAAATTTAAAAAAAAATTGACGTGGGGTTCCCCCAAATATCCATTCCAGGCCCTTCAGATCTGGCATGGATTTTAAGGGGAACTCCACCCCAAATTTAAAAAAAAATGGCGTGGAGTCCCCCTAAAAATCCATACCAGACCCCTTATCCGAGCACGCAACCTGGCCGGCCACAGGGGAAAAGGGGGGGACGAGAGAGCGTACCAAGCCACATGCCCTCAACATGGGGAGGATATCCCCATGTTGATGGGGACAAGGGCCTCATCCCTACAACCCTTGCCCAGTGGTTGTGGGGGTCTGCGGGCGGGGGGCTTATCGGAATCTGGAAGACCCCTTTAACAAAGGGGACCCCCAGATCCCGGCCCCCCCCTATGTGAATTGGTAAGGGGTACATTGTACCCCTACCATTTCACGAAGAAAGCGTAATTTTTTTTTTAAAAAAAACACACAAACACCTTGAAAAAGTCCTTTATTAAAAAAAAAAAAACATTCCAGCAGTGAAATCCAGTGTCCCGCGGCGATCCCGATGTCCAGCGCTGTCCTTCATTGGTTGTGCCTGAGCGGACCTGATGGGGAACTCCCTCTCAGTATTTTAAATGTATAGACCCGCCCCTTCTAAAGTTCCCCATCAGGTCCGCTCAGCGGACGAGATGCGGAACATGAGAAGGGGCGGGTCTATACATGTATTACCAAAGTGAGAGCAGTCCCCCATCAGGTCCGCCCCCTCGGTATGTCGGACCCGCCTACGTCATTGGCTTGAGCGGGGAACTTCCTTCACTGTGTAATTTAAATTTACATAGTGAAGGAAGTTCCCCGCTTTTTCTTTCAAAAATGACATTTTTTGCAGGGACAGTTCTAAGCACGGGAAACATGCGCCACTTCACATGCATATCATACACACCCCCCAGGTACGAAATTTAAAGGAATATTTCACTTTTATTTTTTCATTTTAAGCATTATTAAAATCACTGCTCCCGAAAAAACGGCCGTTTTTTAAAACTTCTTTTTGCATTGATACATGTCCCCTGGGGCAGGACCCAGGTCCCCAAACACTTTTTAGGACAATAACTTGCATATAAGCCTTTATAATTAACACTTTAGATTTCTCCCATAGATTTTTCGAATTTGCCGCGAACACCCCAATTTGTTCGCTGTTCAGCGAACGGGCGAACAGGCAATGTTCGAGTCGAACATGAGTTCGACTCGAACTCGAAGCTCATCCCTACTCCTGACTAGGGATGAGCCGAACACCCCCCGGTTCGGTTCTCACCAGAACCCGCGAACGGACCGAAAGTTCGCACAAACATTAGAACCCTATTAAATACAATGGATGCGAACGTTCGAAATCTAAAGTGCTAATTATAACGACTAATATGCATGTTATTGTCCTAAAAAGGGTTTGGGAACCCGGGTTCTGCACCAGGGGACATGTATCAATGCAAAACGTTTTAAAAACGTCCGTTTTTCGGGAGCAGTCATTTTAATGATGCATAAAGTGAAAAAAAAAAAGTCAAATATTCCTTTAAATATCGTACCTGGGGGGTGTCTAAAGTATGCCTGTGAAGTGGCACGTGTTTCCCGTGTTTAGAACTGTCCCTGCACAAAATGACATTTCTAAAGGAATAAAAGCCATTTAAAACTGCTTGCGGCTTTAATGTAATGTCTGGTCCCGGTAATATGGATGAAAATCTTTGAGAAAAATGGCATAGCTACCCTATCACCCCCCCCCCCCCCACCCCAGCCCATTACCAGCCCCTTTGGGTCTTGTATGGATTTTAAGGGGAACCCCGCACACAAAATAAAAAAGGCCCTATATACTCTGAACAGCAGTATAAAGGCGGTGCAAACAAGACAGGGACTGTAGGTTTGTTCTTAAGTAGAATCTGTTTTTTAATTTTGAACAGGTACATTGTTTAAGTGTATCTCCAGCCAAAAAATCAATTTTTAAGCTTTTTGGAAAACATAGGGAAGGGTTATCACCCCTGTAACATTTGTTTTGCTGTCTGTGCCCCTGTTCAGAACATTTCACCTCACTTTCCGTCCCAATGACAACTGTTTTTGAAAAGTGGGGTTTTTATTGAAACAAGGATTGGTGATAAAGCATCAGTAGAGAGGAGACACCTTTTTCCCATATTAACTCTTACAGGAGAGAATTTCCCTTCTTAGGGGTAAATTTCCTCTCACTTCCTGTTGTCTCCTTCCGTTTGCAAGTAGGAGTCGTTTGTAAGTTGGATGTTTGAAAGTAGGGGCCTGCCGTATATACTCTGCAGAAATTGGCCCCTTAGGTGTTGGTGTTGCCACAACACTGTAAGCCCTTACAGTTACTCTTGGTGGGCGCTGGAACGCCCTGCTGTGAACTATTATATCAGGAATTATATTTACATGCCCCTGTTGAACAGTGGTAGGAAAAATTGGGCCTTTGGTGGTGCTGGTGCCACAACACTGTAAGCCCTCACAGTTACTCTTGGTGGGTGCATGAATGGGCCCTGCTATAAATTATTAGATCAAGAATTGTAATTGCATGCCCCTGTTGAACAGGGGCTGAAAAATTGGGCCTTTGGTGGTGGTGGTGGTGGTGGTGTTGCCACAACACTTTAAGCCCTCACAGTTACTCTTGGTGAGCGCAGGAATGGGCCCTGCTGGGAATTATTAGATCAATAATTGTAATTACATGCCCCTGCAGATTAAATAATAATAATACTGCGCCAACTCTAAATACTAAATGAAGCAGCCAAACATAAAATCAGACAGGATATATAGAACGTATAAAAAATATATAATGTGGCGCTGTGAGAGAAGTAGTAAAAAACCCTACTTCATGTATAGCAAAATGGTGCACATAAAAATATGGTGTCAAACCAAACGTTTGTACACAATAGGTGTACACAAATGAATGTGATAAAAATGTAAGTGAATACTAATAGTGAAATAATTGGTATAGGGTATAGGTGCACAACAAAAACCAGCAATTAAACTCGAATATTGATCATACCCATAATAAACAAAAATAAAAATGAAAATATAATGTAGGTGGAGACAAACTCATATAAGGCGTCACAGATGAGTATGTAGAATAATGTCCAATCTTATCACATATGAAAAGAAGTTCATAGGTCAAAATCCAACAAGGAGCTGCATCGTTTGAAAATAGGTTTGAAGGGTGCATCTATCACATTTTCTTTATAGGCATATAGGATATATGACATCACCCGGGAGTGCCTTCACCTTGGGCCAATGGGGGAGAAGTAAATGCTCTTACCGGACAGAGTGGACCCAGCTCACCGTACAGTGGTGGATCAACAAAGCTTTGTCCACTCTGTGGACCCAAGGAACAGTCAGGATCTGCAAGATACCTCCTTCCTTATGCTGACAGCACCACTGGTCCGTATTTCCAACCCGAAAAGGAAGAAATCCAAACCAATATGGCGACAACAAGCCATGTAAAAAGGGGAAAATGTGATAGATGCACCCTTCAAACCTATTTTCAAACGATGCAGCTCCTTGTTGGATTTTGACCTATGAACTTCTTTTTATATGTGATAAGATTGGACATTATTTTACATACTCATCTGTGACGCCTTATATGAGTTTGTCTCCACCTACATTATATTTTCATTTTTATTTTTGTTTATTATGGGTATGATCAATATTCCAGTTTAATTGCTGTTTTTTGTTGTGCACCTATACCCCATACCAATTATTTCACTGTTAGTATTCACTTACATTTTTATCACATTAATTTGTGTACACCTATTGTGTACAAATGTTTTGTTTGACATCATATTTTTATGTGCACCATTGTGCTATACATAAAGTAGGGTTTTTTACTACTTCTCTCACAGCGCCACATTATATATTTTTTATATGCCCCTGCAGATGCCTGTTAGTGTAACACAAAAGAAAAAAAACTACGAGCAATAAGGGCTAGCTTCAGGTGTATATTTTTCAGGAATCACACTACGCCTGCTTTAAGTGCTGCAGATGCCTGTTAGGGCTCTTTCACACGGAGAGTCCGTTCAGGTCCGCCTGTCAGTTTTTTAGGCGGACCTGAACGGATGCTACATGTCCTCCTATGGAGCCACGGATGTCAGCGGTGACATGTCCGCTGACATCCGACCCGCTCCGATCCGCAAAAGTGTGACGGAGGAAAACCCTATTTTTCCTTCCGTCTGCGGATCGGATCGGATGACAACGGACTCTACGGTCCGTCATCATCCGATCCCCCCATAGGGGAGAGCGGCGCTCTGACCGGGCGGTCCCTGCACAGTGTGTGGGAACCGCCCAGTCATCCACCGGCTCAGCGGTGATCAACGGAGCGATCCCCGCTGAGTAACCGGAGCTTCATGGGGCGGATCATTACTGATCCGTCCTGTGTGGAAGAGCCCTTAGTGTAACACAAAAGAAAAAAAACTACGAGCAATAAGGGCTAGCTTCAGGTGTATATTTTGCAGGAATCACACTACGCCTGCTTTAAGTGCTGCAGATGCCTGCCTGTGTTACACAACAGGAAATCACAGCAATAAGGGCTAGCTTTGGTTGTATACTGTGCAGGAGGCTTAGCAAAAATATCACTGGCACTGTCCCTACCTATCCTTCTCTCTCCCTGCACACAAGGTTTAGCAGAATATCACTGACACTGTCCCTACCTATCCTTCTCTCTCCCTACACACAATATCACTGACACTGTCCCTACCTATCCTTCTCTCTCCCTACACACAATATCACTGACACTGTCCCTACCTATCCTTCTCTCTCCCTACACACAATTTATCTAACACTGTCCCTGCCTATGTACGACTTTCCCTGCGCTGGAACACACTACACAAGGCCGCGGCGCTGGCGGCCTTTTATAGTGTGGGGCGTGTACTAAACCCCCCTGAGCTATAATTGGCCACAGGCATCCTGCCTGTCGGCAATTATGAAAAAACAAAAGCAAAAACTGCGCTATCTACACCAATAAATTAACAGCAGCACCTGTGATTATGTGATAACATAAAAAAGACAAAAAATATAGAAAAACAAATGCGCTACAATGTGAGTATTTAACCGATAATAAAGCCAGTTAAGTGAAATTCACAAACACACTAATGAATCAAAAAGTCCATAATATGATGACAGGTGAACAAAGTGAAATGTGACGTGTGTCAGTGAATAAAAAGTTCCATCAGGGCCAAAGATGAGGAGAGAATAGGCAGTTATAAACTTGATGAATGGTGCATGCAACACCCGTGTCCACCACCAACGATATAAACTGCTTACCAGAAGTAAGAAACATATGAGCCCATCTGCAATCCCAGAAAATGGTCCAATGAAGTCCAATAGATGGCTTAAATCACAGCAGACATTCCCAAAAAGACAGAAGGAGCTTGATAGTGCATTACCCAATATCAAATTTATTTAAGAAAAGGGTTAAAAACACTTACAATTAGAATGTAGTAAATAGACAAATCGACCGGCCGGTCAGCTGTAACCTGTCCCGTAGTGATGACATCAGCACGCACACCTCCCGACGTACGTTTTGTGTTCCTACACGTCGTCAATGGATCCCCATCTCTCCTCATCTTTGGCCCTGATGGAACTTTTCACTTTGTTCACCTGTCATCATATTATGGACTTTTTGATTCATTAGTGTGTTTGTGAATTTCACTTAACTGGCTTTATTATCGGTTAAATACTCACATTGTAGCGCATTCGTTTTTCTATATATTTTGTGGCCAATTATGGCTCTCCTCGCTGCCGGCGCTGTGATTGGCCAAGCATGCGGGGTCACAGTGCATGCTTGGCCAATCACAGCGCCGGGATTTTGGGCCGTTCGTGTCACTCGAATTTGGAGCAAACGACCCAAAACGTTCGATCTTCGTCGAATGATCGAACACGCAATGTTCGAGTCGAACGTATGTTCGACTCGAACGCGGAGCTCATCCCTACTCCTGACGAGCTGAAAGGTTCGTTCAGCCCCTAAGTGGCCATGGTTGTCATGTAGAGCAGCTAAGACAGTCTTTCGGTGTTTTTCCGGCAAGAACCATTGCCACTTATCCTCCAGGTCATCAGAGGGGCCCCTTCGGTAGACCACTCCTTGATGCACCTGCAACCTGTCCCACTGTGGATTAATCGGGCCTCCTTTGAGGGATCATGCAAGAGCCTGTCCGGATCCTGATCCTCCAGTGTTTCCAGGGCTAATCTTCCCCAGGGGTCTTCCAACTGATCCCGTCTTATATCTTTCTTAGACAGTTTTGGCAAGTCGTCTTCACCAATCTGAGTCACATCACAATAGAATTTGGGCACTCCCACCACCGAAACTCCAATTTCTTCTGCCCTGGACCCCGCCGCTAGCTTGAAGCTGTGCTCCCTGACACAAGGCCCGTACTCCATCAGGGGTCACCTGAGTCCAGTCTTCTGTACGAAAAGACCTTCTGGACAAAGCATCGGCATCTCGGTTTCCAGTTCCAGGTCTACACTTCAAATTAAAGTTGAATCCAGAGAGGGCTGCCAACCAACGGTGGCCAGTGGCATCCAGCTTGGCTGTGGTGGAAAGGTAAGTGAGAGGGTTATCTGTCTTCACTACAAAGTCAGCTCCATACAAATAGTCTTTGAGTTTGTCTACAACAGCCCAGTTTAGGGCCAAGAATTCCAATTTATGGGTGGGGTAGTTCTTTTCTGCTGGTGTTAAACTCCTGCTCACATAGGCGACTGGCCTTAACTGTTCTTCATACTCCCGGTACAGCACACCTTCCAGACCATCATGGCTGGCATCCACGTGCAGTTCATATGGTTTCTTGGTGTCGGCATAGGCCAAGACAGGGGCAGTGGTCAAACTCTTTTTCAGCATTGTGAAGGCCTCCTCACACTCTTCCATCCACTGGTCTTCCATGGACTCTCCGGGCTTCCTGGGGCCAGTGTCATCCTCCTCTCCTTCTGTCTTCAGTAACTCATTCAGAGGTTTGGCAATCCTCGCAAACCCTTCCACAAATCTGCGGTAGTAGGAGCAGAACCTAAGGAAGGATCTGAGCTCAGTCACTGTAGTTGGTCGGGGCCAGGAGGTAACTGCCTCCAGTTTGTCAGGATCTGTAGATACCCCCTCTTCAGACACTATGTGCCCCAGGTAATGGACTGAGGACTGGTAGAACTGACACTTCTCCCTGGAGAGTTTAAGTCCCTCTTCAGGACATTCTCCAGCCTTTCCTCGTGCTCTTCCAGAGTCTTCCCAAAGACAATGATGTCATCTAGGTACAATGAGATTCATGTCCCCCACTGTCTTCTCCATCAGTCGCTGGAAAGTGGCAGGAGCCCCCGACAGGCCTTGAGGCATGCGGTTAAACTCATAGAACCCCACTGGGGTGATGAATGTTGTCTTCTCTCGGTCATCTGGATGCATTGGGATTTGATAATACCCACTCTTCAGGTCCATTACGCTGAACCACTTAGCTCCAGACAGACTCTGTAGAGCATCCTCTATCCTAGGAGTGGTGTATTGGTCAGGTATTGTCCTTCTATTGAGAGTCATGTAGTCTATGCAGAGTCTCAGTGACCCGTTCTTCTTCCTGACTACTAAAATAGGGGAGGCATATGGGCTTCTGGACTCTCGGATAACTCCAGTTCTCTTGAGCTCTGCCAGTTGCTCACGCAAGTCTTCCAGGTCAGCCAGGGGGGCTCGCCGGACCCTTTCCCAGAAAGGTTTGTCTTCTTGCAAGCGGATCTTGTGGGTGGCACTCCTCGCACTCCCTACGTCAAATTCGTCATTTGAGAAGATTTTTCTCCACCTGGTCAGCTGGGCCTTTGCTCTCTCTTTCCACACCAGTGGTAAGGTCGTGTTCTCCAAGCAGAGCTTCTCCAGGGTGGGATCCCCTTCTTCCGTCTTCTCCAGGTCAGACAGGGCCACTGTGGTAGCAGGGTTTACTCTGCCCAGCAACATCTGGCCCGGAATCTTCACAGGGGAGCCAGTGATATTCCTGATGCTCACTGGGATCCGGCCGTTCGCCTTCTTCAATGCCCTTAACGGGACCACTTCGGGGATTACTTCCAATCCTGGGTGGGAATCTAAAGGGTCTGGTTCCAGAACCACAAAGGGGCCAGGTTGCTCCCACGAGAGTTTCACCGTAGCCTTCAGACAGGCTATTTCACCAGGCTGCAACATCCTCTCCTTCTTGGACAGTCTCCAGACTTTCCCTACCCCCTCTTCTGGTGCCTTCTGTTCCAGTACCAATCTCCGGTAGGCTAACTGCAACATTGGGTGGATCTTGGCTGCTGAAGTACCCTGTTCCTCTGCTAGGGGAGCCAGTAATCTTCTAACCAGGTCAGTATTGGTCCCTATAATCAGGGAACTCTTGTTGGCTCCTGGTGGGTTAGGGCAAACCACTGCCAGGGTGTCAAAGACCTCCGATTGTCCTGCTACAGAGGGGTCAAAGGCCAGTCTGATGGAAACATAACCGTCGTAGGGAAAGCTTTGGGTGCCAATTCCCCATATTTATAGATCTTCCAGCTTCGGTAGGGGCAAGTGACTCAAATGTCTTTGATAAAAGTCTCTGTATAAAAGGGTTACTTGGGCCCCTGTGTCCAGGATGGCTCTCGTGTAGACTCCACTTGAATGGGAACCACAGGGGAGGGTCCCACCAAATTGGCTGGAAACCTCCTCGGGAAGGCTTCTTTCTTGGACTCATGGACTTCCCATTTTGGGTTTTCTTCTTCTTCCATCTCTTTCTGGATCTTAATGCCTGTTGGGCCTGGTATGCATTGATTTCTCGCAGACTTTGGGGTTTTAACTCTTGACAAGTGGTATTGAGTATTTTGGGAGGGGCATTGTTTCCCTTCTCCCTTGTCTCTTCTGGCTTGAGGATGTTTGTGGAGCTTTCTGTAAATAGTGGGCGCCCGGCTGACTCCTTCACCGGGGCCCTCTGAAGTTTTCCACCGGCTGGTGATAGGCGCCTCGGTTCTTCCTCGGACTGGGGCACACTCTTCCAAAGTGGCCGACTCCTCCACAGTTGAAACAGACAGTCTCTCCTCTTTTCTGCGGGGAGGTTGGTGCTGAGGCACTCTGGTGCAGTTCTTTCCTGCTTTCTTCTTTTTCCCTGATTCCTGAGTTCTTTGCCATTAAAGAGGTCAAAAGATCCAGCACTTGAGTCATCTGGGACTTTAAGATCTCTACTTCTGAGTCCCGTTCAGTGGCCATAGCTGATCTGACTCCCACTGAGGGAGGGGACGTGGTTCTCTCAACCGCCTGCTGTTCCTTCAGCAAAGCTTCTTCATCCCTTATGATCCGCACAAGGTCTGGGTAGTTCAGGGACATGACTCCTTCAGTGGTCTTCAAGTGGAGCCAAACTGGATCCGAACGCAATGCTCCCCTCAGGATCTGCTTCATCCTAGTTGTGTCTATGACTTGTGTCAGCATCCCCTTTTTAAGGACAATTTGGCAGAGCATCTTATTTAACCTCCGGACATATTCGGATAATCTTTCTCCTGGCTGTTGAAGGGTATGTTCAAACTGGTATACTAGTTCAGCCACCTTTTCCAGCTGGCCAAATTCTTCCTGTAACATAGCCAGATAATCATAAGCAGTACAAGCAGCATTGCTAAACCTAAGATTCTTCACAGCTTCCGCAGCACCCTTCAAACTTTCGCTTATGTGCTGCTTCTTCTGGCCCTCTGGTACTTCCCATCCCTCTACAGCCTGCATCGCTTGCTCAATCCAGGTGTCAAAGTCTTCTTCTCCCAGAGGGACTGGTTGTTTCCCGGAGAAAATCCTAAGCTTCCGGTACCCGGCTTCCACATGTACCGTACTGCTCTTCTGGCACTTCGTGACAAAGTCTCCCAGAGCATTCAACAGTTCAGGCCCTATAGCGGCCAGGGGTGTTTCTGGGGTTGCCGTCCCCTGAGACTTCTCTGCTTTAGGGGATAGTGGTGGAGATAATGGCGGAGGTGATGACAGGGGGTCTGTAGAGGTTCCCCCTTCACGGCTTCCGTATGCGCCAAGCGGTATATCTGGTTATCTATGGCCTGTATGTTCTGACTCCTAAAGTCTTCTGGTATTCCGCTTCTCCACTCCACTAATGTGTAAGTAAACAAGGTCTCTGGATCTGGCTTTAAATCCATCACCCATGCCTTCTGACTCGGGGACAGCGACTGTACAAGCTGCTTTACCTCGTCTTCCGGACAGTTTTCCCCTGGGAGTTGGATAACTACCGCCATGGTTGAATCGGCACCAACTGTTGCGCACCACCGCGTCACTGCTCCCGAGTCCATGCCAGTGCTTCTAGCAGGCTTGATTGCAGCGTGCATTATACAGGAATCCCGGACTCGAGCCCCCATGTGTAGCGATACCCCAAGCTAAGAGGGCCGCGGATATAATTTTTGGGCCCTGTAGTGCACCGCTGTCAACCCCAGGCAATTTGCTCTAACCTCCCTTGGCACAGTTAGTAGGGGAGAGTAGGATTGCGTGGCCTGTAACTCCCTGGGACACAATCCTATAATAGCACACACACACAGCAATAGGCACAGCTATTCTTACCCGTCTCCTCTGCAAAGTAAATGACACAAACACCAATATACTAAACCTTGGAACTTTTACTTAGATTTGTTAAGTGAGCAGGTAATAAACAGTGTACATATATGTGCAGAGCCCTGCAATAAAAGATTATCTCAATAAACAGATCGATATACAGTACTATGCATAATGCTAACGGTCCCCGCTGCAGCTATTCACCCTCGTGGGCAAAAAATGGTGCCCAGCAAAGTCTACGCTAAGTCAGGCCTGACTGTACTGTGTAGAAGTTCTGTAGGGGAAGATCTTCGCTAGCAAAACGGTGGTGCACTTTAGAAGAAAACAACTGTAATCCACAGGGTAAAAGGGGTTTGAATAACTTGGTGAATTAAAGGCAATCTCTAAAGTTGCTCCGATGCACTGTCTCTCCGGTGCGCAGCGCAACACTATTGATAACTCCGGATAACAGTTATTGGGCCTAGAGATCCTATATAGTTCTCTGAGCAGGTGCTCTCTCACCCAACCGGACCAGTCCGTGTCCGTATCTTCCGCTGCTGTGTCTTGGTACACAGGTCTCACGACATCCAAGTCTTCGGTCCTCCTGGCAATGATGCAGCAACAGTGTGGAGAGACGTCCCTCAGGTTCCTCGGTGAGAGCGGAAGACTCTTTGGAGAAAGGCCCAGGCTTCAGGTCTTGTATCTCAGCAGGCTCGGAAAGGAGTTCCACTTGCTGGGGGGGCGGTGTCCAAAGAGATCTAATTCAGCCCCGCCCTCTGGTTAAATAACCCGCCCCAGCAGTCTCTGCGCGGGGCAATGCACCCTGGATGTCCCGTTGCACACTGGGTACTGTAGTCTCTGGGGTTTTAAAAGGCAATACACCGCTACACAAGTTTTAGTTCAACATGTACTCTGATTGCTGGTTCCTTCTTCCAGTCTCTAAGTTGGAGTCTGATTTCCCAGGATGCACCTGTTTCTCTTCCTTAGACTGAAGAATGAATGGAACTTTGTTAAAGGTGAACAGTTTCTAAGTTTCAGCAAAAACTGTAAATTTACCACTGGCTCCATCTTGTGGTCAAATCTGATATTGAAGTCAAAACAACTTAAAGGGGTTGTAAAGGTTTGTTTTTTATTTTCTAAATAGGTTCCTTTAACCACTTAAGCCCCAGACCATTTTGTAGCTCCCAAACAAAATTTATGTCCTTTTTTTCCCACAAACAGAGCTTTCTTTTGGTGGTATTTGATCACCTCTGCGGTTTTTATTTTTTGCGCTATAGACAAAAATAGAGAAACAATTTGGAATAAAATTAAATATTTTTTACTTTTTGCTATAATAAATATTTCCCCAAAAAAAATCTATTAAAAAAAATGTTTTTCTCAGTTTAGGCCGATACGTATTCTTCTACATATTTTTGTTAAAAAAAAAAATTGCAATAAGCATTTATTGATTGGTTTGCGCAAGTTATTGCGTCTACAAAATAGGGGGTAGTTTTATGGCATTTTTATTAATAATTATTTTTTTTACTAGTAATGGTAGCGATCAGTGATTTTTATCGTCACTGTGACATTATGGCGGACACATCGGACACTTTTGACACATTTTTGGGACCATTGTCATTTTTACAGCGATCAGTGCTATAAATATGCACTGATTACTGTGAAAATTACACTGGCAGTGAAGGGTTAAGTGTGACCTAATGTGTGACCTAATGTGTGATTCTTACTGTAGGGGGGCGTGGCTTGGCATGTGACATCCCTATGACAGGGAACAGACGATCACTGACATGCCACTAGGAAGAACGGGAAAGGTTTGTTTACACTTACCTCTCCCCGTTCTTAAGCTCTGTGACCCGATTGCGGGACACCAGTGGCGATCTGGTCCACGGGTCCACGTGGTCATGGAGCTTCAGACCGGGTCGCGTGCGCGCGACCCACGGACGGGTTCTTAAATGGGACGTACCTGTATGCCCTTGTGCCTGTCCGTGCCATTCTGTCGACGTACATCGTCGTGCGGCGGTCCTTAAGTGGTTCAGCTAGTGCATTGTTGCTTCACTTACCTTTTCCTTAGATTTCCCTTGTAAATGTTTTTTTTCTTTGTCTGAATTTCTCACTTCCTGTCCCTCCTCAATAAGCATGCCCCCATCAACCGAGCCATTCTGGCTGGGGGTTAGTCAGTGTGCTCGCCCCCTCCCTTGGGATGTACTAGCTAAAGGAACCTATTTAGAAAATAAAAAACAAACCTTTACAACCCCTTTAACTACTGTGTTTCCCCTGAAAATAAGACCTACCCTGAAAATAAGACCAAGCTTTATTTTCCTGGAGGGCAAAATGCTGGTAAAATCCTATGTAGCACACGGACCCTTTTTCCTACCTTTGGCTCACTTGCAGGAAAAGGGCACACCGTACTATATGCCCGTACCCTCCTATTTGAAGAGGTTGAGCGGTGTCATGTATTTGAGTCCCTCAGCTAGGTTCTCCATCGGTTGGTTCTCATCTCCTAGGATATAGGGACAAGTCTCTGTTTTCCCCCTAAGTAATTCCAATGTCCACACCACTCTAAACTCCAATGTTGAGTTTATTTTTCTTCAATGTTCAGCAGATAGGAAAGGGTGGAAAAGAGACAGAACAGCAAGGTTTTGGGAGGTAGGTCCAGGCACAAGTAAAAGTTACAATCACCACTCAATCCCTGAGTGGGTTCAGCTCACATGGATAGTCTCCTGTAAAAGTGGATCCTGGCAGCCGAAGTGATGCTCGGACGCTTAATTAGGTTATTTTCCTAGATATGATCGGGAGACCCTCTGCCACAGAATCTATCATGTCCCGAACTTCTCAGCTTTTGCAATGCAAGGACAGGTGCCAGCAACAGCACATTACTAGGCCCTTGGTGGATAGATGAATCCCTCCAGAAAGTTACCGGGCCCCTTCCTTCACCGTGAACTCTCACCGGTCCCTCAGAAAGGTCCTCCCCCGGCCTCCTCTTCTTAGAAGCAGGCTCCCTCGCATGGGACACCCTGGGATTCCTCTTCCCAGAAGTGGGCTCCAGCTAAAGGTGCTGGGCCCAGTGCTGAAGTTGCAGCCCCAGGGCTAAAGGTGCCTGGGACTGATGCGCACGTGGCCCCATGGCCTGGAGGGCCACGCACCTGGACTCCTCGCCTCCGACTCCAGACAGACTCCCCCCTCCTGCTAGGCGGCGTCTGCCCCTTATGTATCCTCCCCCAGCATGCACAGCAGGCCAACCCCGCCCACTGTACCGCTGCCGAGAGAGGACACCCTAAGGCACAGCACTGTTACCAGTGGTTCAACCCTGACCAGTCATGGCAGTGCCACAGGGAACTGCACACCAGTATACCATCTGCAGAAATAAAGTAGCACAACCTATCAATGAGAACGGTCTGAGCCTAACTACTAACTCAGACCAGTCCCCTAAATTTGAATATATAGCACCCCTAAAAGGGGGTGGGCACTACACCTATAATCCACTCTTTTACAGTATTACCTATTATAAAATGTGTGTGTTTCTGTGATATAATTGCGGGGAAGAGAGCTCCGGCGGGTCACAGAAGCTCAGAGCGGTGCTATAAACGAAGGTATTTGGCACAATTATATTACAGAAACGCAATGTACATTATATACTACTGTAATAGAGTGGGTTATAGGGTTTTACAAGCATTTTAACTCAGTTCACACTGGGGATTCCTGTCAGGCAGGGAGAGAGAGGTGGGAGAAGACAGAAAATTACATGGTAAGACCTACCTCGAAAATAAGCCCTACTGTGTCTTTTGTTTTCAAAATTAATATAAGACCTGGACTTATTTTTGAGGGAAACACGGTACTATCCTACTGGAGGCAGAACATCTCTGCTGCTCCATTGGAAGGCTGTGTTCTAACTCACAGCTTACACAGGTTTAATGTCCGCCTTCTCATTGTCAGATGACATAGTTCTAGTCTGGTGATTGGACTTTTCGGCCACAGCATTGCACCCTAGGAGGAGGGACTGGGTGTTTTTCAAAGAAATGGAGCAACCGAGCAACGCAGGGGGAGCATGCTGAAGATAATAGCAGGTAGTCGTTGTTTGCCCCTGAATTAAAAAAGATATAAGTTCTGTTTAATGAAGGCCATATACATAGCAAGTTCAATATTCAAATGACATCACTTGATATTTTACTCACTCAAAATCAGAACTTATACTTGAGTACATTACCTTAAATGTCCTTTTGGTTATGTGCCTCACATTTTTATAAACTCAATCAGGTTTATCAAAGGGATTGTAGAGGTGATTTATAGAACAATTAATTAAATAGATTTGATGATTTTCACTGTTCTCAAAACCTGTCAAGCACAGATGTACATCTTAGCAACATTGCTCATAAGCCTCGTACACACGGCCGGGATTCTCGTCAGGAAAAACACGTTGTTTTTCCTGACGAGAATCTTGACAAGAAACTTGAGTGTACACACGTACGATTCAAAAGAATCGCCGTTATTTTGAATGGCACGCACGCGGTGACGTCATTGACTACGACGAGCGTGCGCTCCTCACATTCGATGCCGCTGCCGCCATCTTGCTACACCCTATGCCTATGCCTAGGAAGCTACCGCGCATGCGTCAAAGTCATTTTGAGCATGCGTGGGTTTCCACGGCGACAGGTAAGTGTACACACGCTCGGGTTTCTCGTCGAGAAACAAGCCGACGAGATTCTCGACGAGAAAAAAGACCGCAGGTCGTCTTTTTTCTGGTCGGGGAATCTGGGCAGTTTTCTCGACGAGAAAACTGAAACCCACGTACACACAGCCGGTTTTCTCGGCAATAAAACTCTCCCGGCAGTTTTCTTGTCGTTTTTTGCAGAGAAAAACGGTTGTGTGTGAAAGTAGCAGGTATCAGCAGGGCCGGTACAAGGGGTGGGCAGAAGGGTCGGATGCCCTGGGCGGGACCATTTACTGGAGGAAGGGGGGCGCAGTAGAGGCCACGCTACAGGCTGCCTGTCCTGAGGTGGCGGGGCCACTTTGATCTTGCGGCTGCAGCGCTCCCCTCTCACCTCCTCCTCTTGTTTGTCACACAGCACCGGTCTCCTGACCGGGAGCGCTGTGTGTCAGGGAGCTAAGTCTGTGTGTGTGTTCGGCGGTGCCGGTCCCACCCCCCTAGACCAGCTCATATGGTAGCAGATTGAATCAGTGTTCCGCCTATCACATGAGCCGATCTAGGGGGGCCGGACCTTGTTACAGCACTGCCGAACACACACACACACAGACCCAGCTATGTGAGTGTGACACACAGTGCTGCGGGAGATGTCCGCTGTGTGATCCAGCCAGGGCAGGTTATGGTGAGTCTGACTGCATTCACAGGAAAAGTGAGGCTGCGATTATGGTCACAGAGAGGCTGCGATTATGGTCACAGAGAGGCTGCGATTATGGTCACAGAAAGGCTGTGATTATGGTCACAGAGAGGCGGCATTGATGGGCACAGTAATTTGGCATTGGTGGTCACAGAGAGGCTGCGATTATGGTCACAGAGAGGCTTGGATTATGGGCACAGTAAGGCGGCATTGATGGGCATAGTAAGGCGGCATTGATGGTCACAGAGAGGCTGCGATTATGGTCACAGAGAGGCTGCGATTATGGTCAAAAGAGGTGGCATTGATGGGCACAGTAAGGCGGCATTGATGGGCACAGAGAGGCTGTGATTATGGTCACAGAGAGGCTGCGATTATGGTCACAGAGAGGCGGCATTGATGGGCACAGTAAGGCGGCATTGATGGGCACAGAGAGGCTGCCATTATGGGCACAATGAAGCGGCATTGATGGGCACAGCGGTAGGCTGCATTTGATGGGCACTGGTGAGACTGCATTGATCTCTTGTATCATGTCTGTAGTCTCTGACCATCTTTAGTATGATGTCCTCAGTCTCTAACCATCTCTTGTATCATGTTCTCAGTCTCTAACCATCTCTTGTATCATGTTCTCAGTCTCTGACCATCTCTTGTATCATGCTCTCAGTCTTTGACCATCTCTTGTATCATGTTCTCAGTCTCTGACCATCTCTTGTATCATGTTCTCAGTCTCTGACCATCTCTTGTCTTATATCATGTCTGCAGTCTCTGAGGGGAGTTTGCCTAATTAGCAATGGTATTTGGTAAAATGCAGCAGGAAGGGGGTTAATGCACTGTCACTGATGCATTAGTATAAATCCATCGTCTGTAGGCGCTGTAGCTTTTCACAGCGCGGGGGGGGGATTTCATCTTCGCCCTGGGCACCGGATGACCTTGTCCCGGCACTGGGTATCAGTACGGTTTAGGCTTTTGTTCAGGCCGCTGTGAGTACAACTAGGGTGAGGGCAGTTTCTAACAGATGCAATATGATACGATGGTATACACCAGTGGTTCTCAACCTCAGTCCTCAAGTACCCCCGACAGGCCATGTTTTGGGAATTCCTCTTAGATAAAATAGCTGTCCAAAATACCAAGCCATTGACTCTAATTTAAAGCACCTGTGCAAGATAAAGGAAAACCTGCAAACATAGCCTGTTGAGGTACTTAAGGACTGAGGTTGAGAATCACTGGTATACAGTACAATCACATCATCACAAATTGCACAAAGGGTATAAGTAAAGTTGAAAATTGTTTTTGGTCAGACGAATCAGAATGTGCCATTTGTTTTTGCCAGCCATGGGCATTGTGTCCTCTGGACTAAAGAGGAGAGGGATCTTCCGGCTTGTCATCAGCACTCAGTTCAAAAGCCTGCATCTCTGATGGTATGGGGGTGCTCTAGTGCGTATGGAATGGGCAGCCTTCACATCTGGAAAGGCACCATTAATGCTGAAAGATATATCCAGGTTTTAGAGCAGCAAATGGTCCCCTCCAGACGACATCTTTTTCAGGGAAGCCCTTGCATATTTCTCCAGGACAATGTTAAACCGCATACTGCATCTATTACAACAGCATGACTTTGTAGTAGAAGAGTCTGGGTGCTTAACTGGTCCGCCTGCAGTCCGGACCTTTCACCAAATAATATTTGGTGCATCTAAAAATAAAAAATATGACAAAGAAGACCCAGGTCTGTTAGGTAGTTAGAATCCTATATTAGTCAAGAATGCAACAACATTCCTCTCCCAAAACTCCAGCATCTGGTCACCTTAGTTCCCAGATGTTTACAGAGTGTTGTTAAAAGAAGAGTGGATGCTACACCAGGGTAAACATGGCCCTGTTCCAACTTTTTTGAGCCGGTTGCTGCCATCAATTAAAAAATGACCTTACTTTTTTGTTAAAATTGTACATTTTCTCAGTTTAAACATTTGATATGTTTTCTATTTTCTGTTGTGAATATAATATGGGGTTATGAGATTTGCAAATCATTGCATTCTGTTTTTATGTAGATTTTATACAGTGTCCCAACTTTTTGGGAATCGGGGTTGTATTTTATACGTGTTTATACTTGTCGCACTTTATTTCTTTACATGTGTTTTTCACTCTTAAAGGGATAGCTCCCATTTTTTGTATAGAGTTTAGTTCAGTATTCAGGCAGTTTGTGTGCAGCTTACTTTATTAGGTCTTGATTTTAACACTAAGTGCAGAGGTTTTATTATTTTTCCGACATGTATCACCCGTTGGGCTTAACCATAGTCATTATTAGGGTTGTCCCGATACCACTTTTTTAAGACCGAGTACAAGTACCGATACTTTTTTTCAAGTACTCGCCGATACCGATTACCGATACTTTTTTTCAATGTCATGTGACAGTTTGAAAGATGGGGACTGATAGGTGGCACTTGTGGGCACAGAAAGGTGGCACTTGTGGGCAGTGATAGATGGCACTGATTGCACTATTAGTGCAATCAGTGCCATCTATAAGTGCCCACAAGTGCCACCTATCAGTGCAATCAGTGCCCATAAGTGCCACCAATCAGTGGCATCTACCAGTGCCACCTGATAGGTGGCACTGGTAGATGGCACTGATTCCACTGATAGGTAGCACTTGTGGGTACTGATAGGTGGCTGGCACTGAAATGCTGCGGGGGGTGGGGGGGAAATGACACAGGATTTAAGAAAAAAAAAAACTGCTGCAACGCCCATCTTGGTACACCCTGCACTCGGCTGCAGTAAGCAACAGCAGACATCTTGTTACACCCAGCCCATATAGCTCGGGCTGGGTGTAACAAGATGTCTGCTGCTGCTTACTGCAGCCGAGTGCAGGGTGTACCAAGATGGGCGTGGGGACGTTCAGCCGCTGACGGCGACCGAATGTGACAGCACCGGTCACCGATCCTGATGCGGCTGCGCCCTGAACCCCTGCCAGCTTACCAGGTTCAACTGCAGGTGAGGGACTCGCTCTCCGCCCGCGGACTCCGTCCACCGACTGTGCCCGCCCTCTTCAGCCAGACTCCGCCCGCACTTTCCTCTTCCGCCCTCCCCAGCCACTGACTCCTCCTGCCCTCTCCGGCCAGACTCCGCCCGCACTCCCCCGCCCTCTCTCCTGCCCTCCCCAGCCACTGACTCCTCCCGCCCTCTCCGGCCACAAAAAAAAAAAAAAAAAGTATCGGGTGAAGCATCGGGATCATTTGCGCGAGTACAAGTACTCGCGCAAATTCTTGGTATCGGTCCCGATACCGATACTAGTATCGGTATCGGGACAACCCTAGTCATTATAGTTCTCTACAATTAAGTAGACATGTGCATTCGTTTTCGTCTGAATTTCAGGTATTTTCGTTATCGTTTTAACAAACGAAAATGAACACGCAGAATCCGAAATCCGAAAGATCCAACATAAAAAATGCTTTATTTTCGTTTTCGTTGCTACAACAGTTCAAAATAGATAGGAGATTCGACATGACACTGACAATAACGATCTGTGTCTATCGAACCTGTGGTCAAATGTGCCTAACCAGTCCAAGATTATTCTTTATAGAGAGGAAAGATTCGACATAGAGAGAAAAGATTTGACATTATAGAGACAGTGTTGGGGTAGACCATTCAACATGAACGACGAAGATTCGACGAAGCAGCGAAAAACATACAAACGTCGAATCTGTCATTGAAGGTTTATGGTCTCTGTCAAAAGTTCTAAGATTCAATAAGCAGCTAAACTGTACGACGCCGCAATCGTACATTTCCGGTCAAATGCTCGGTCCATAGGCTATAGAAGAATTTGAATGTTGGTTGACTAGTAATAATAATTTATAAATATATTACTAGTGTCATACAACATTAGAATTCTTCTATAGCTTGTAGGCGGAACATTTGACCGGAAATGTACGATTGCGGCGTCGTACAGTTTAGCTGCTTGTCGAATCTTCTTAGAACTTTCGACAGACACCATAAGCCTTCAATGACAGTATCGACGTTTGTATGTTTTTTGCTGCTTCGTCGAATCTTCGTCGTTCATGTCGAATGGTCTACCCCAACACTGTCTCTATAATGTCAAATCTTTTATCTCTATGTCCAATCTTTCCTCTCTATGTAGAATAATCTTGGACTAATAGTGTTAAGGTTAGGTACATTCGACCACAGGTTCGATAGACACAGATTGTTTTTGTCAGCATCATGTCAAATCTCCTATCTATATCGAACTGTTGTAGCAACGAAAACGAAAATAAAGCATTTTTTTATGTTGGATCTTTTGGATTTCGGATTCTGCGCGTTTGTTTTCGTTTGTTAAAACGATAACGAAAATACCAGAAATTCGGACGAAAATGCATTTGGACGAAAACGAATGCACATGTCTACTTTGTAACAGACCATTTTAAGTGAGCTTTGGCCCAGAGAAAATGGCACTGTTTCTGTATCATATTCAGATATGGTTTCTTCTTTGCATGATAGAGTTTTACCATGCATTTTTGGATGGCACGGCAAACAGTTTTTACAGCAGGGCTGCTGTTGGAAATCACAGGGCTCAATGTAGCCTAACTGGCAGGGCCCCCTTCCCTCAGCTGGAAGTGTTCAGAGGCTTCCTGCTCATTCACAAACTGAAGCATAGTATCACAGTTTACTATGCTTCATTGATGAATGGACACGGGAGTGATTGGTAATGGTCCCTCACTGTGTTCATTCAGGAATGTAAGGGGCCAGTAAATTACATATTTATTTGCCCCTTCCCTCAATCTCCATCCTGAAACATCCCCCATGTGTGCCCACATCAGCTGCAGGCAGTAGAGGAGGGAATCTGGAAGCGCTGCGGGGGAAAGGGGCACACAGGGGGGCCTGGACAGCAGATGGAGAGGGTGCATGTGCTAGAACCCATTTGGGTTGTATATTAATAAACATAAAATACACACAGACAGTTTATAAAAATAAAATGCCAAAATCTAACTTCAACTCTGTAGTGTCAGGCAAATCTTGTGAATATTATGCAGCTAAATGTTCTTCCCCACACCCCCAGGTGCACACACTGCTTACTAGACTCTCAGACTTACATATCATAAGAGGCAAACAGCGCTTTATAATGCATCAGCATCCAGGTTGATACTATTGGCAATGGGGATGTATTTAAGAGAAGGCCCAATCAATTCACAGCACCACATAAACAAAGACGATGCAAAGGCCAAAATAATGTAATACCGCCAGTAGGGATGAGCTTCGTGTTCGAGTCGAACATACGTTCGACTCGAACATCGGCTGTTCGATCGTTCGACGAAGATCGAACGATTTGGGCCGTTCGCGCCAAATTCGAGTGACGCGAACGGCCCACAATGCACTACGCCATCGCAGTGTCATCCAGGCGCTGTGATTGGCCAAGCATGCACTGTGACCCCGCATGCTTGGCCAATCACAGCGCCGGCAGCGAGGAGAGCAATGATTGGCCACAGGCAGGATGCCTGTGGCCAATTATTGCTGAGGGGGTTTAGTACCAGCCCCACACTATAAAAGGCCGCCAGCGCGGCGGCCTTGTGTAGTGTGTTCCGGAGCAGGGAAAGAGAAGCATAGGCAGGGACAGTGTCATTTTTTTCCTTTACTAATCCTGGATTCCTTGTGTTTAGGGACAGATAAGGATAGGTAGGGAGAGTGTCAGTGTGTTATTCTGTGCTAAACCTTGTTTTTTGGGACAGAGAAGGACAGTGAGGGAAACTATCAGTGTGCTATTCTGTGCTAAACCTTGTTTGTAGGGACAGAGAAGGACAGTGAGGGAAACTGTCAGTGTGCTATTCTGTGCTAAACCTTGTTTGTAGGGACAGAGAAGGACAGTGAGGGAAACTGTCAGTGTGCTATTCTGTGCTAAACCAATCTTGCTGAAGCATATTGCAAATCCTTGTGTTTAGGGACAGAGAAGGATAGGCAGGGGACAGTGTCAGTGTCATTGTTGCTAAGCCTCCTGCACAGTATACACCTGAAGGTAGCCCTTATTGCTGTTTTTCCCATCTCCCTGCAGGCCATCCATTAAAATGTCTGGAAGGCAAACAAGGAGAGGCAGACAGTCAGGAGGCAAAAAAAGAGGGCAAGCAGGCTCTGTGTCTGGGGGCAACAGTGCTGGTCGTGGACGCGGTGCATTGTCATCAGCACATGGCCATGGGGCACGCTTGTCCTTCTTTTCGGCAGCTGGACATGTTGAGCCACATCATGCCGAAGACTTGGTAGAGTGGATGACCAAGCCCACCTCATCCTCCTCATCCTGTCTCACCCAGGCTCAGGGTACTGGAAAAGCAGCTGCCAAAGCGTCCTCTTCCCTGGTATCAATGTCAGACTCATCATCAGTCACTCCTTCCCTAGACCCACCATGTCCTCCTCCTCCTCCTTTAACCACTTAAGCCCCAGACCATTTTGTAGCTCCCAAACAAAATTTATGTCCTTTTTTTCCCACAAACAGAGCTTTCTTTTGGTGGTATTTGATCACCTCTGCGGTTTTTATTTTTTGCGCTATAGACAAAAATAGAGAAACAATTTGGAATAAAATTAAATATTTTTTACTTTTTGCTATAATAAATATTTCCCCAAAAAAAATCTATTAAAAAAAATGTTTTTCTCAGTTTAGGCCGATACGTATTCTTCTACATATTTTTGTTAAAAAAAAAAAATTGCAATAAGCATTTATTGATTGGTTTGCGCAAGTTATTGCGTCTACAAAATAGGGGGTAGTTTTATGGCATTTTTATTAATAATTATTTTTTTTACTAGTAATGGTAGCGATCAGTGATTTTTATCGTCACTGTGACATTATGGCGGACACATCGGACACTTTTGACACATTTTTGGGACCATTGTCATTTTTACAGCGATCAGTGCTATAAATATGCACTGATTACTGTGAAAATTACACTGGCAGTGAAGGGTTAAGTGTGACCTAATGTGTGACCTAATGTGTGATTCTTACTGTAGGGGGGCGTGGCTTGGCATGTGACATCCCTATGACAGGGAACAGACGATCACTGACATGCCACTAGGAAGAACGGGAAAGGTTTGTTTACACTTACCTCTCCCCGTTTTTAAGCTCTGTGACCCGATTGCGGGACACCAGTGGCGATCTGGTCCACGGGTCCACGTGGTCATGGAGCTTCAGACCGGGTCGCGTGCGCGCGACCCACGGACGGGTTCTTAAATGGGACGTACCTGTATGCCCTTGTGCCTGTCCGTGCCATTCTGTCGACGTACATCGTCGTGCGGCGGTCCTTAAGTGGTTCAGCTAGTGCATTGTTGCTTCACTTACCTTTTCCTTAGATTTCCCTTGTAAATGTTTTTTTTCTTTGTCTGAATTTCTCACTTCCTGTCCCTCCTCAATAAGCATGCCCCCATCAACCGAGCCATTCTGGCTGGGGGTTAGTCAGTGTGCTCGCCCCCTCCCTTGGGATGTACTAGCTAAAGGAACCTATTTAGAAAATAAAAAACAAACCTTTACAACCCCTTTAACTACTGTGTTTCCCCTGAAAATAAGACCTACCCTGAAAATAAGACCAAGCTTTATTTTCCTGGAGGGCAAAATGCTGGTAAAATCCTATGTAGCACACGGACCCTTTTTCCTACCTTTGGCTCACTTGCAGGAAAAGGGCACACCGTACTATATGCCCGTACCCTCCTATTTGAAGAGGTTGAGCGGTGTCATGTATTTGAGTCCCTCAGCTAGGTTCTCCATCGGTTGGTTCTCATCTCCTAGGATATAGGGACAAGTCTCTGTTTTCCCCCTAAGTAATTCCAATGTCCACACCACTCTAAACTCCAATGTTGAGTTTATTTTTCTTCAATGTTCAGCAGATAGGAAAGGGTGGAAAAGAGACAGAACAGCAAGGTTTTGGGAGGTAGGTCCAGGCACAAGTAAAAGTTACAATCACCACTCAATCCCTGAGTGGGTTCAGCTCACATGGATAGTCTCCTGTAAAAGTGGATCCTGGCAGCCGAAGTGATGCTCGGACGCTTAATTAGGTTATTTTCCTAGATATGATCGGGAGACCCTCTGCCACAGAATCTATCATGTCCCGAACTTCTCAGCTTTTGCAATGCAAGGACAGGTGCCAGCAACAGCACATTACTAGGC
Source organism: Rana muscosa (assembly GCA_029206835.1). Taxonomy (NCBI): domain Eukaryota; kingdom Metazoa; phylum Chordata; class Amphibia; order Anura; family Ranidae; genus Rana; species Rana muscosa. Next base: position 966,139,617 of record CM055117.1, on the reverse strand, counting down.
CCTTGGTGGATAGATGAATCCCTCCAGAAAGTTACCGGGCCCCTTCCTTCACCGTGAACTCTCACCGGTCCCTCAGAAAGGTCCTCCCCCGGCCTCCTCTTCTTAGAAGCAGGCTCCCTCGCATGGGACACCCTGGGATTCCTCTTCCCAGAAGTGGGCTCCAGCTAAAGGTGCTGGGCCCAGTGCTGAAGTTGCAGCCCCAGGGCTAAAGGTGCCTGGGACTGATGCGCACGTGGCCCCATGGCCTGGAGGGCCACGCACCTGGACTCCTCGCCTCCGACTCCAGACAGACTCCCCCCTCCTGCTCCCCCCTCCTGTTCAATGAGAACGGTCTGAGCCTAACTACTAACTCAGACCAGTCCCCTAAATTTGAATATATAGCACCCCTAAAAGGGGGTGGGCACTACACCTATAATCCACTCTTTTACAGTATTACATATTATAAAATGTGTGTGTTTCTGTGATATAATTGCGGGGAAGAGAGCTCCGGCGGGTCACAGAAGCTCAGAGCGGTGCTATAAACGAAGGTATTTGGCACAATTATATTACAGAAACGCAATGTACATTATATACTACTGTAATAGAGTGGGTTATAGGGTTTTACAAGCATTTTAACTCAGTTCACACTGGGGATTCCTGTCAGGCAGGGAGAGAGAGGTGGGAGAAGACAGAAAATTACATGGTAAGACCTACCTCGAAAATAAGCCCTACTGTGTCTTTTGTTTCCAAAATTAATATAAGACCTGGACTTATTTTTGAGGGAAACGCGGGTACTTTCCTACTGGAGGCAGAACATCTCTGCTGCTCCATTGGAAGGCTGTGTTCTAACTCACAGCTTACACAGGTTTAATGTCCGCCTTCTCATTGTCAGATGACATAGTTCTAGTCTGGTGATTGGACTTTTCGGCCACAGCATTGCACCCTAGGAGGAGGGACTGGGTGTTTTTCAAAGAAATGGAGCAACCGAGCAACGCAGGGGGAGCATGCTGAAGATAATAGCAGGTAGTCGTTGTTTGCCCCTGAATTAAAAAAGATATAAGTTCTGTTTAATGAAGGCCATATACATAGCAAGTTCAATATTCAAATGACATCACTTGATATTTTACTCACTCAAAATCAGAACTTATACTTGAGTACATTACCTTAAATGTCCTTTTGGTTATGTGCCTCACATTTTTATAAACTCAATCAGGTTTATCAAAGGGATTGTAGAGGTGATTTATAGAACAATTAATTAAATAGATTTGATGATTTTCACTGTTCTCAAAACCTGTCAAGCACAGATGTACATCTTAGCAACATTGCTCATAAGCCTCGTACACACGGCCGGGATTCTCGTCAGGAAAAACACGTTGTTTTTCCTGACGAGAATCTTGACAAGAAACTTGAGTGTACACACGTACGATTCAAAAGAATCGCCGTTATTTTGAATGGCACGCACGCGGTGACGTCATCGACTACGACGAGCGTGCGCTCCTCACATTCGATGCCGCCGCCGCCATCTTGCTACACCCTATGCCTATGCCTAGGAAGCTACCGCGCATGCGTCAAAGTCATTTTGAGCATGCGTGGGTTTCCACGGCGACAGGTAAGTGTACACACGCTCGGGTTTCTCGTCGAGAAACAAGCCGACGAGATTCTCGACGAGAAAAAAGACCGCAGGTCGTCTTTTTTCTGGTCGGGGAATCTGGGCAGTTTTCTCGACGAGAAAACTGAAACCCACGTACACACAGCCGGTTTTCTCGGCAATAAAACTCTCCCGGCAGTTTTCTTGTCGTTTTTTGCAGAGAAAAACGGTTGTGTGTGAAAGTAGCAGGTATAAGCAGGGCCGGTACAAGGGGTGGGCAGAAGGGTCGGATGCCCTGGGCGGGACCATTTACTGGAGGAAGGGGGGCGCAGTAGAGGCCACGCTACAGGCTGCCTGTCCTGAGGTGGCGGGGCCACTTTGATCTTGCGGCTGCAGCGCTCCCCTCTCACCTCCTCCTCTTGTTTGTCACACAGCACCGGTCTCCTGACCGGGAGCGCTGTGTGTCAGGGAGCTAAGTCTGTGTGTGTGTTCGGCGGTGCCGGTCCCACCCCCCTAGACCAGCTCATATGGTAGCAGATTGAATCAGTGTTCCGCCTATCACATGAGCCGATCTAGGGGGGCCGGACCTTGTTACAGCACTGCCGAACACACACACACACAGACCCAGCTATGTGAGTGTGACACACAGTGCTGCGGGAGATGTCCGCTGTGTGATCCAGCCAGGGCAGGTTATGGTGAGTCTGACTGCATTCACAGGAAAAGTGAGGCTGCGATTATGGTCACAGAGAGGCTGCGATTATGGTCACAGAGAGGCTGCGATTATGGTCACAGAAAGGCTGCGATTATGGTCACAGAGAGGCGGCATTGATGGGCACAGTAATTTGGCATTGGTGGTCACAGAGAGGCTGCGATTATGGTCACAGAGAGGCTTGGATTATGGGCACAGTAAGGCGGCATTGATGGGCATAGTAAGGCGGCATTGATGGTCACAGAGAGGCTGCGATTATGGTCACAGAGAGGCTGCGATTATGGTCAAAAGAGGTGGCATTGATGGGCACAGTAAGGCGGCATTGATGGGCACAGAGAGGCTGTGATTATGGTCACAGAGAGGCTGCGATTATGGTCACAGAGAGGCGGCATTGATGGGCACAGTAAGGCGGCATTGATGGGCACAGAGAGGCTGCCATTATGGGCACAATGAAGCGGCATTGATGGGCACAGCGGTAGGCTGCATTTGATGGGCACTGGTGAGACTGCATTGATCTCTTGTATCATGTCTGTAGTCTCTGACCATCTTTAGTATGATGTCCTCAGTCTCTAACCATCTCTTGTATCATGTTCTCAGTCTCTAACCATCTCTTGTATCATGTTCAGTCTCTGACCATCTCTTGTATCATGTTCTCAGTCTCTGACCATCTCCTGTATCATGTTCTCAGTCTCTGACCATCTCTTGTATCATGTTCTCAGTCTCTGACCATCTTTTGTATCATGTTTTCAGTCTCTGACCATCTCTTGTATCATGCTCTCAGTCTTTGACCATCTCTTGTATCATGTTCTCAGTCTCTGACCATCTCTTGTATCATGTTCTCAGTCTCTGACCATCTCTTGTCTTATATCATGTCTGCAGTCTCTGAGGGGAGTTTGCCTAATTAGCAATGGTATTTGGTAAAATGCAGCAGGAAGGGGGTTAATGCACTGTCACTGATGCATTAGTATAAATCCATCGTCTGTAGGCGCTGTAGCTTTTCACAGCGCGGGGGGGGGGGGGGTTTCATCTTCGCCCTGGGCACCGGATGACCTTGTCCCGGCACTGGGTATCAGTACGGTTTAGGCTTTTGTTCAGGCCGCTGTGAGTACAACTAGGGTGAGGGCAGTTTCTAACAGATGCAATATGATACGATGGTATACACCAGTGGTTCTCAACCTCAGTCCTCAAGTACCCCCGACAGGCCATGTTTTGGGAATTCCTCTTAGATAAAATAGCTGTCCAAAATACCAAGCCATTGACTCTAATTTAAAGCACCTGTGCAAGATAAAGGAAAACCTGCAAACATAGCCTGTTGAGGTACTTAAGGACTGAGGTTGAGAATCACTGGTATACAGTACAATCACATCATCACAAATTGCACAAAGGGTATAAGTAAAGTTGAAAATTGTTTTTGGTCAGACGAATTAGAATGTGCCATTTGTTTTTGCCAGCCATGGGCATTGTGTCCTCTGGACTAAAGAGGAGAGGGATCTTCCGGCTTGTCATCAGCACTCAGTTCAAAAGCCTGCATCTCTGATGGTATGGGGGTGCTCTAGTGCGTATGGAATGGGCAGCCTTCACATCTGGAAAGGCACCATTAATGCTGAAAGATATATCCAGGTTTTAGAGCAGCAAATGGTCCCCTCCAGACGACATCTTTTTCAGGGAAGCCCTTGCATATTTCTCCAGGACAATGTTAAACCGCATACTGCATCTATTACAACAGCATGACTTTGTAGTAGAAGAGTCTGGGTGCTTAACTGGTCCGCCTGCAGTCCGGACCTTTCACCAAATAATATTTGGTGCATCTAAAAATAAAAAATATGACAAAGAAGACCCAGGTCTGTTAGGTAGTTAGAATCCTATATTAGTCAAGAATGCAACAACATTCCTCTCCCAAAACTCCAGCATCTGGTCACCTTAGTTCCCAGATGTTTACAGAGTGTTGTTAAAAGAAGAGTGGATGCTACACCAGGGTAAACATGGCCCTGTTCCAACTTTTTTGAGCCGGTTGCTGCCATCAATTAAAAAATGACCTTACTTTTTTGTTAAAATTGTACATTTTCTCAGTTTAAACATTTGATATGTTTTCTATTTTCTGTTGTGAATATAATATGGGGTTATGAGATTTGCAAATCATTGCATTCTGTTTTTATGTAGATTTTATACAGTGTCCCAACTTTTTGGGAATCGGGGTTGTATTTTATACGTGTTTATACTTGTGGCACTTTATTTCTTTACATGTGTTTTTCACTCTTAAAGGGATAGCTCCCATTTTTTGTATAGAGTTTAGTTCAGTATTCAGGCAGTTTGTGTGCAGCTTACTTTATTAGGTCTTGATTTTAACACTAAGTGCAGAGGTTTTATTATTTTTCCGACATGTATCACCCGTTGGGCTTAACCATAGTCATTATTAGGGTTGTCCCGATACCACTTTTTTAAGACCGAGTACAAGTACCGATACTTTTTTTCAAGTACTCGCCGATACCGATTACCGATACTTTTTTTCAATGTCATGTGACAGTTTGAAAGATGGGGACTGATAGGTGGCACTTATGGGCATGGATCGATGGCACTTATGGGCACTGATAGGTGGCACTTGTGGGCAGTGATAGGTGGCACTGATAGGTGGCACTTGGGGGCACTGATAGATGGCACTTGTGGGCAGTGATAGGTGGCACTTGTGGGCAGTGATAGGTGGCACTGATTGCACAGAAAGGTGGCACTTGTGGGCACTTGTGGGCACTGATAGGTGGCACTTGTGGGCACTGATAGGTGGCACTTGTGGGCACAGAAAGGTGGCACTTGTGGGCAGTGATAGATGGCACTGATTGCACTATTAGTGCAATCAGTGCCATCTATCAGTGCCCACAAGTGCCACCTATCAGTGCAATCAGTGCCCATAAGTGCCACCTATCAGTGGAATCAGTGGCATCTACCAGTGCCACCTGATAGGTGGCACTGGTAGATGGCACTGATTCCACTGATAGGTAGCACTTGTGGGTACTGATAGGTGGCTGGCACTGAAATGCTGCGGGGGGTGGGGGGGAAATGACACAGGATTTAAGAAAAAAAAAAACTGCTGCAACGCCCATCTTGGTACACCCTGCACTCGGCTGCAGTAAGCAACAGCAGACATCTTGTTACACCCAGCCCATATAGCTCGGGCTGGGTGTAACAAGATGTCTGCTGCTGCTTACTGCAGCCGAGTGCAGGGTGTACCAAGATGGGCGTGGGGACGTTCAGCCGCTGACGGCGACCGAATGTGACAGCACCGGTCACCGATCCTGATGCGGCTGCGCCCTGAACCCCTGCCAGCTTACCAGGTTCAACTGCAGGTGAGGGACTCGCTCTCCGCCCGCGGACTCCGTCCACCGACTGTGCCCGCCCTCTTCAGCCAGACTCCGCCCGCACTTTCCTCTTCCGCCCTCCCCAGCCACTGACTCCTCCTGCCCTCTCCGGCCAGACTCCGCCCGCACTCCCCCGCCCTCTCTCCTGCCCTCCCCAGCCACTGACTCCTCCCGCCCTCTCCGGCCACAAAAAAAAAAAAAAAAAAGTATCGGGTGAAGCATCGGGATCATTTGCGCGAGTACAAGTACTCGCGCAAATTCTTGGTATCGGTCCCGATACCGATACTAGTATCGGTATCGGGACAACCCTAGTCATTATAGTTCTCTACAATTAAGTAGACATGTGCATTCGTTTTCGTCTGAATTTCAGGTATTTTCGTTATCGTTTTAACAAACGAAAATGAACACGCAGAATCCGAAATCCGAAAGATCCAACATAAAAAATGCTTTATTTTCGTTTTCGTTGCTACAACAGTTCAAAATAGATAGGAGATTCGACATGACGCTGACAATAACGATCTGTGTCTATCGAACCTGTGGTCAAATGTGCCTAACCAGTCCAAGATTATTCTTTATAGAGAGGAAAGATTCGACATAGAGAGAAAAGATTTGACATTATAGAGACAGTGTTGGGGTAGACCATTCAACATGAACGACGAAGATTCGACGAAGCAGCGAAAAACATACAAACGTCGAATCTGTCATTGAAGGTTTATGGTCTCTGTCAAAAGTTCTAAGATTCAATAAGCAGCTAAACTGTACGACGCCGCAATCGTACATTTCCGGTCAAATGCTCGGCCCATAGGCTATAGAAGAATTTGAATGTTGGTTGACTAGTAATAATAATTTATAAATATATTACTAGTGTCATACAACATTAGAATTCTTCTATAGCTTGTAGGCGGAACATTTGACCGGAAATGTACGATTGCGGCGTCGTACAGTTTAGCTGCTTGTCGAATCTTCTTAGAACTTTCGACAGACACCATAAGCCTTCAATGACAGTATCGACGTTTGTATGTTTTTTGCTGCTTCGTCGAATCTTCGTCGTTCATGTCGAATGGTCTACCCCAACACTGTCTCTATAATGTCAAATCTTTTATCTCTATGTCCAATCTTTCCTCTCTATGTAGAATAATCTTGGACTAATAGTGTTAAGGTTAGGTACATTCGACCACAGGTTCGATAGACACAGATTGTTTTTGTCAGCATCATGTCAAATCTCCTATCTATATCGAACTGTTGTAGCAACGAAAACGAAAATAAAGCATTTTTTTATGTTGGATCTTTTGGATTTCGGATTCTGCGCGTTTGTTTTCGTTTGTTAAAACGATAACGAAAATACCAGAAATTCGGACGAAAATGCATTTGGACGAAAACGAATGCACATGTCTACTTTGTAACAGACCATTTTAAGTGAGCTTTGGCCCAGAGAAAATGGCACTGTTTCTGTATCATATTCAGATATGGTTTCTTCTTTGCATGATAGAGTTTTACCATGCATTTTTGGATGGCACGGCAAACTGTTTTTACAGCAGGGCTGCTGTTGGAAATCACAGGGCTCAATGTAGCCTAACTGGCAGGGCCCCCTTCCCTCAGCTGGAAGTGTTCAGAGGCTTCCTGCTCATTCACAAACTGAAGCATAGTATCACAGTTTACTATGCTTCATTGATGAATGGACACGGGAGTGATTGGTAATGGTCCCTCACTGTGTTCATTCAGGAATGGAAGGGGCCAGTAAATTACATATTTATTTGCCCCTTCCCTCAATCTCCATCCTGAAACATCCCCCATGTGTGCCCACATCAGCTGCAGGCAGTAGAGGAGGGAATCTGGAAGCGCTGCGGGGGAAAGGGGCACACAGGGGGGCCTGGACAGCAGATGGAGAGGGTGCATGTGCTAGAACCCATTTGGGTTGTATATTAATAAACATAAAATACACACAGACAGTTTATAAAAATAAAATGCCAAAATCTAACTTCAACTCTGTAGTGTCAGGCAAATCTTGTGAATATTATGCAGCTAAATGTTCTTCCCCACACCCCCAGGTGCACACACTGCTTACTAGACTCTCAGACTTACATATCATAAGAGGCAAACAGCGCTTTATAATGCATCAGCATCCAGGTTGATACTATTGGCAATGGGGATGTATTTAAGAGAAGGCCCAATCAATTCACAGCACCACATAAACAAAGACGATGCAAAGGCCAAAATAATGTAATACCGCCAGTAGGGATGAGCTTCGTGTTCGAGTCGAACATACGTTCGACTCGAACATCGGCTGTTCGATCGTTCGACGAAGATCGAACGATTTGGGCCGTTCGCGCCAAATTCGAGTGACGCGAACGGCCCACAATGCACTACGCCATCGCAGTGTCATCCAGGCGCTGTGATTGGCCAAGCATGCACTGTGACCCCGCATGCTTGGCCAATCACAGCGCCGGCAGCGAGGAGAGCAATGATTGGCCACAGGCAGGATGCCTGTGGCCAATTATTGCTGAGGGGGTTTAGTACCAGCCCCACACTATAAAAGGCCGCCAGCGCGGCGGCCTTGTGTAGTGTGTTCCGGAGCAGGGAAAGAGAAGCATAGGCAGGGACAGTGTCATTTTTTTCCTTTACTAATCCTGGATTCCTTGTGTTTAGGGACAGATAAGGATAGGTAGGGAGAGTGTCAGTGTGTTATTCTGTGCTAAACCTTGTTTTTTGGGACAGAGAAGGACAGTGAGGGAAACTATCAGTGTGCTATTCTGTGCTAAACCTTGTTTGTAGGGACAGAGAAGGACAGTGAGGGAAACTGTCAGTGTGCTATTCTGTGCTAAATCTTGTTTGTAGGGACAGAGAAGGACAGTGAGGGAAACTATCAGTGTGCTATTCTGTGCTAAACCTTGTTTGTAGGGACAGAGAAGGACAGTGAGGGAAACTGTCAGTGTGCTATTCTGTGCTAAACCAATCTTGCTGAACCATATTTGAAATCCTTGAGTTTAGGGACAGAGAAGGACAATCGGGGAAACTATCAGTGTGCTATTCTGTGCTAAACCAATCTTGCTGAACCGTATTTGAAATCCTTGAGTTTAGGGACAGAGAAGGACACTCGTGGAAACTATCAGTGTGCTATTCTGTGCTAAATCTTGTTTGTAGGGACAGAGAAGGACAGTGAGGGAAACTGTCAGTGTGCTATTCTGTGCTAAACCAATCTTGCTGAAGCATATTGCAAATCCTTGTGTTTAGGGACAGAGAAGGATAGGCAGGGGACAGTGTCAGTGTCATTGTTGCTAAGCCTCCTGCACAGTATACACCTGAAGGTAGCCCTTATTGCTGTTTTTCCCATCTCCCTGCAGGCCATCCATTAAAATGTCTGGAAGGCAAACAAGGAGAGGCAGACAGTCAGGAGGCAAAAAAAGAGGGCAAGCAGGCTCTGTGTCTGGGGGCAACAGTGCTGGTCGTGGACGCGGTGCATTGTCATCAGCACATGGCCATGGGGCACGCTTGTCCTTCTTTTCGGCAGCTGGACATGTTGAGCCACATCATGCCGAAGACTTGGTAGAGTGGATGACCAAGCCCACCTCATCCTCCTCATCCTGTCTCACCCAGGCTCAGGGTACTGGTATCAATGTCATCATTAGTCACTCCTTCCCTAGACCCACCATGTCCTCCTGAGGAGTCCCCCGAACTGTTTGAGCACAGTGTTGGGTACATGCTCCAGGAGGATGCCCAGCGTTTCGAAGGATCTGATGATGATACCCAGCTAGAGGAAGGCAGTAGCGTGAGAGCAGAGAGAGGGGATGCTCAAGAAGGACACCAATCTGGCAGTCATGCTCCAGCAGCTGCAGCATACTGCCAGATTGGCTCCAGTGATGAGGAGGGAGGGGATGATGAGGTCACTGACTCCACGTGGGTGCCAAATAGGACAGAGGAGGAGGAGGAGGATGAGGAGGAGGCACATCTCCAACGAGGCAGGATGCCCTTGGGTGGCCAGCGTATGGGCAGCACACCGACGGAATCACACCGCAGAGCTCCGCCTGTGCAGGGCGCTGCCTCTGCCCGTCATTCAAAAAGTTCTTTAGTGTGGGCCTTTTTTGAGGCGAGTGCATCAGATCGCACAGCTGCTGTTTGCAACATATGTCTCAAGCGTATATCGCGTGGCCAAAACATCAACCGCTTGGGCACCACATGCTTGATCAGACATATGTTGACCTGCCATGCAGCTCGTTGGCAAGCCTACCTTAAAGACCCACACCAAAGAACAAAGCGGACCTCTCCTTGCACCGCATCATCTGGGATCTCCAACCCCACTATACCTTCAGTCCTCTCTGAAACCTGCACTGAGAGGAATGAAGGTGTAGAATTAGGTGTATCACAGCCAAGTACTTGCGGCCACTCTGCTAGCAGTACACCGACGTCCGATTCTAGCAGGCAAATTTCCCTGCCCCAGCTGCTGGACCGTCGAAAGAAGTTCACTCCCAGCCATCCACATGCCCAGTGGTTGAATGCTAGCTTGGCTAAATTGCTAGCGCTTCAACTGCTGCCTTTTCAGTTGGTAGACTCGGCCCCCTTCCGTGAGTTTGTGCAATGTGCGGTTCCTCAGTGGCAGGTTCCCAAACGCCACTTTTTCTCACGGAAGGCGATTCCGGCCCTCTACAGGCATGTGGAAGGCAATGTCTTGGCCTCGCTGGACAGGGCGGTCAGTGGTAAGGTGCATATTACCGCTGACTCATGGTACAGCAGGCATGGACAGGGACGTTACCTTTCTTTCACGGCCCATTGGGTCACTCTTTTGGCAGCTGGGAAGGATGCAGGACAAGGTGCAGTAGTGTTGGAGGTTGTTCCACCGCCACGCCTCCAAAATGCTACTACTGGTTGTGACACACCTCTCTCCTCCACCCCCTCCTCTTCTTCTTCCTCCATGGCCTCTTCCTGTGGTTTGTCCTCGGAACCAGCGGTGCTCCGTAGGCGTTCAAGGGGCTACACAAGTACGCAGGCAAAAAGATGCCATGCCGTGCTTGCGCTAGTGTGTTTGGGGGACAGGAGCCACACTGGGGCAGAGGTCCTGTCTGCTCTGCAGGGGCTGGCCGAGAGGTGGTTGACGCCACGCCAGCTTAAGCCAGGAATGATGGTTTGCGACAATGGCACCAACCTCCTCTCCGCCCTCCGACAGGGACAACTGACCCATGTGCCCTGTATGGCTCACGTCCTTAACCTGGTGGTGCAGCGGTTCTTGGGCAGGTACCCGGGCTTACAGGATGTCCTGAGGCAGGCCAGGAAAGTCTGTGTGCATTTCCGCAGATCTTATAATGCCAGTGCTCGCCTGGCTGAGCTGCAAAAGGAGTTGAACCTGCCCAAGAACCGCCTTATATGTGACATGCCCACCAGGTGGAACTCAACGTTGGCCATGCTGCAGCGGCTGCACACGCAGCAGAGGGCCGTCAATGAGTACCTGTGCGACTACGGCACCAGGACAGGGTCAGGGGAGCTCGGGTTTTTTTCACCACGCCAGTGGGGCATGATCAGGGATGCATGCACTGTCCTGGCACCATTTGAGGAGGCCACGAGGATGGTGAGCAGTGACATTGCATGCATCAGTGACACTGTACCTCTTGTCCACCTGTTGGAGCACACGCTGCGTGGAATAATGGACAGGGCACTTGAGGCAGAACAGAGGCAGGAAGAGGAGGACTTCCTTGCCTCTCAAGGCCCCCTTTACCCAGACAGTGTTCCTTCTGTCCCACCCATCGCACAGGAAGAGGAGGAGGAGGAGGATGAGGATTGTGTCAGCATGGAGGTGGAGGCTGGCACTCAGCATCATCAGCAGCAGTCTTTTAGGGATGATTTACAGTCCCAAGAAACCAGTGGACTTGTACGTGGCTGGGAGGAGGTGGTTGCGGATCATGTCGTCCTTAGTGACCCAGAGGACTCCGGACTGAATGCCTCAGCTAACCTACGCTGCATGGCCTCCCTGATCCTGCAAAGTCTGCGGAAGGATCCTCGTATTCTTCGGATCAAGGAGAGGGACCATTACTGGCTGGCCACTCTCCTTGATCCACGGTACAAGGGTAAGGTTGCGGACCTTATGTTACCGTCGCAGAGGGAGCAGAGGATGAGACAACTCCGGGAGGCCTTGCAGAAAGGTCTGTGCAACGCGTTCCCAGAGACTGGGAGGTTACAAACTCCTGGTCCTGGACAACGAGTTGCTGAGGCTTCGGGCAGTCAAAGAAGGAGCTGTGGGGAAGGTGGCCGTCTGACCGATGCGTTCAGACAATTCTTTAGTCCGCAGCCCCAAAGTATGATCGGTTCCAGCAACCATCGCCAGCGTCTGATATACATGGTGCAGGAATACCTAGGGGCAAGGTCAGACTTGGACACCTTCCCCACCGAAAATCCTCTGGCTTACTGGGTCTTGAGGATGGATCACTGGCCAGAGCTTGCACAGTATGCAATTGAGCTACTGGCCTGTCCTGCATCCAGCGTTCTTTCAGAACGCACATTCAGTGCTGCTGGAGGATTTGTCACGGATCACAGGGTGCGCCTGTCCACCGACTCGGTTGATCGACTGACTTTCATCAAGAAGAACCAGTCTTGGATCACCACCAGCTACCACACACCTGATGCTGATATAACAGACTAATTGATTTTAAAATGTCACATCCCTTCAAGACTGATGCTGATGCTGAGTGCCTGTGCTGTTATGTTGACTGGCTATCCTCCTCCTCCTCCTCAATGATCCGATTAATGATGATAGCTTGGAAGATCATTTTGGTTTATGTGTGCCGCCACCAGTGGCTAAGGCCCAATTTTTCAGCCCATGTTTAACAGGGGCGTGTAATTACAATTTTTGATGCAATACTTTGCAACAGGGCTCATTGCTGTGCTCCAAGTACAGTATCTGTGAGGGGTTGCAGTGTTGTGCCACCAGTGGCTAAGGCCCAATTTTTCAGCCCCTGTTTAACAGGGGCGTGTAATTACAATTTTTGATGCAATACTTTGCAACAGGGCTCATTGCTGTGCTCCAAGTACAGTATCTGTGAGGGGTTGCAGTGTTGTGCCACCAGTGGCTAAGGCCCAATTTTTCAGCCCCTGTTTAACAGGGGCGTGTAATTACAATTTTTGATGCAATACTTTGCAACAGGGCTCATTGCTGTGCTCCAAGTACAGTATCTGGGAGGGGTTGCAGTGTTGTGCCACCAGTGCCTAAGGCCCAATTTTTCAGCCCCTGTTCAACAGGGGCATGCAATTATAATTATTGATCTAATAATTCACAGCAGGGCCCATTGCTGCGCCCACCAAGAGTAACTGTCAGGCCTTACAGTGTTGTGGCACCAGCACCACCATCAAAGGCCCAATTTTTACTACCACTGTTCAACAATTATATGTTATTACAATTCCTGATATAATAGTTGACAGCAGGGCGTTCCAGCACCCACCAAGAGTAACTGTGAGTGCTTACAGTGTTGTGCCAACACCAACACCTAAGGGGCCAATTTCTGCAGAGTATATACGGCAGGTCCCTACTTTCAAACATCCAACTTACAAACGACTCCTACTTGCAAACGGAAGAAGACAACAGGAAGTGAGAGGAAATCTACCCCTAGGAAGGAAAATTCTCTCCTGTAAGAATTAATATGGGAGAAAGGTGTGTCCTCTCTACTGATGCTTTATCACCAATCCTTGTTTCAATAAAAACACCACATTTCAAAAACAGTTGTCATTGGGACGCAAAGTGAGGTGAAATGTTCTGAACAGGGGCACAGACAGCAAAACAAATGTTACAGGGGTGATAACCCTTCCCTATGTTTTCCAAAAAGCTTAAAAATAGATTTTTTGGCTGGAGCTACACTTAAACAATGTACGTGTTTAAAATTACAAACAGATTCTACTTAAGAACAAACCTACAGTCCCTGTCTTGTTTACACCGGTCTTGTTTACACCGCCTGTATACTGCTGTTCAGAGTATATAGGGCCTTTTTTATTTTGTGTTGCGGGTTTCCCCTTAATATCCAAAGAAGACCCAAAGGGGCTGGTAATGGGCTGGGGTAGGGGGGGGGGGGGTGATGGGGTAGCTATGCCATTTTTCTTAAAGATTTTCATCCATATTACCGGGAGCAGACATTACATTAAAGCCGCAAGCAGTTTTAAATGGCTTTTTTTTTCCTTTAGAAATGTCATTTTGTGCAGGGACAGTTCTAAACACGGGAAACACGTAGCACTTCGCAGGCATACTTTAGACACTCCCCAGGTACGATATTTAAAGGAATATTTGACTTTTTTTTTTTCACTTTATGCATCATTAAAATGACTGCTCCCGAAAAACGTCCGTTTTTAAAACTTATTTTTGCATTGATACATGTCCCCTGGTGCAGAACCCGGGTTCCCAAACTCTGTTTAGGACAATAACATGGATAATAGTCATTATAATTAGCACTTTAGAATCCGAACGTTCGCATCCATTGTATTTAATAGGGTTCTAATGTTCGTGCGAACTTTCGGTCCGTTCGCGGGTTCTGGTGCGAACCGAACCCGGGGGTGTTCGGCTCATCACTAACCGCCAGATACTGTTTATTTAAAATACTATTGGATGCTCACAAAGTATGATTGAGACAACTGCTATAACCACAGCTGCACTTTGTTCCGTCCTATGCGTTTCATTAAACCAGACTTTGCCAGGGGACCAGAGTGGTGGAGGCTTGGTCCTTGGGACGGGACCGACCATGTGCAGAAAGTTTTTGGCTGTTTAATGTTCAGCCCGTTAGGACATTATCAGTGTGCGGCTTTTCTTTCAGATTATATTGAGCATTTTGTTATAGATGTTTAATAAGTGAAAAAGTACCTTGTAAAATCTTGTGGGCTGAACACTTAAGCCCTGTACACACGATCTGTTTTACCGATGAAAACCGCCCGATGGATTTTTTTCATCGGACAAACCGATCGTGTATGGGACCCATCGGTCTTTTTTCCATCGGTTTTAAAAAATAGAACATGTTTTAAATTTTTCCGATGGATCCAAAGCCGATAGCAAAATCCGATCGTCTATGGGCAAGTCCATCGGATAAAAAACCCACGCATGCTCAGAATCAAGTCGACGCATGCTCAGAAGCATTAAACTTCATTTTTCTCGGCTCATCGGAGTGTTTTACGTCACCACGTTTGGAACGGTCGGTTTTTTGACTGATGGTGTGTGGGCAAGACTGATGGAAAACAGTTTCATCGGATATCTGATGGACAAATCCATCAGACTAGAATCCATAGGAAATCCGATCGTGTGTACAGGGCTTAACTGTGCTTTCTGCCTCTGTTGACTGTTATCAGAATTTTCACACTAGAACTGAGAATTGGAATAGAACCCCCCACCATGTTACAAAGGAGGAGAGGGGTGTTCTGCAGTTCTGAAACATTTAATGCCCTAGGATGACAACTCTCTGAATGAACGGAGGAATGAACACTGTCGTCCTAGGACAGAACATGTGTTACTGTTACTAAAGCTGCAATATATTACATTTTTTGTGTGTTTAGATACCCTTTAGGTTTGAGATTTTTTTTATTTATTGAATATATAGATATCTAATATGTGTAGTGTAACGGGAGGGCCCGTGGAACCCAGAATCTCTTGGAAAGTATGAAATACCCTTGCTTCAGCTCCCTATGCACCTCTTATGTCTAGATCACCCTATGTCCATTAGGGGCATAGGGTGACTGAGAAAATATATCTTGGACTATAATAAAATGGGGAGGAGAAAAATGGATGGGACTTTGTATGAGGAAAGTGGGGCCGTTCGGTCCCCTCCTCCATCCCGGTTTCGTAAATGACAAAGGCAGAAAGAACAGAAGGCGGGACTTTGTATGAAGCACACGGGCACAATATAGGATTTAGATGGGGGATAGTTTTTAATGGTTAGAATAGTGGTGTAGATTACATTATCGTTACATATCTGAGCTTTATGCTTTTTGCTATAAATCAGAAACTTCAATACACCATATAAAACCAGCTATCACATAATACAAATATGTTCCAACAAAGAATCAGCATACATAATGGCTAATAATATGGGGTGGTTAAGATGTAGTAAAGAAACAGTACAATTGATGCCCATAATAAACTTTAGATCATATTTAAATATTGATCAAATATGGGGGGAATAAAAATTCATAGTAGGAACGTCCATGGTGGCTTTTACATGAATAGACTTCTCGGAAGTTGTAAGCTCTACGCGTTTCGGGGCCTTATAGTCCCTCTTCAGGAGCAGAACCATAGTTATATTCTAAAAAAGAAAAAGACAATGGTATTTGGCTAGTCTATAGGAAAACAGAAATATATGGGTAGGCATGAAATATGTGGACAAACTGCCAGCACACCCATACCCAGCCCATTAACTTACGTTGCAAATGCGTAATGGCGGCACGGCCACGGAGGCAGCGGGTCAAACCAAAGGTCACGGTTGGGAGCTGAAGGGGTATGACAGAGCGGCAGCGGCCAGACACAGGCGACCAACCCGAGAGGGTCAATTAAAAGGGGTAACGTGAAAGTGTGCTGCAATGGACAGCCCCAATTGGGGGGAAGAAAACCTGTGTGAAAAAATGATGATGAAAATGGAAAGGAGATGAAAATAAAATTAAAAATAAAAATAAATATATATATAGACTAGCCAAATACCATTGTCTTTTTCTTTTTTAGAATATAACTATGGTTCTGCTCCTGAAGAGGGACTATAAGGCCCCGAAACGCGTAGAGCTTACAACTTCCGAGAAGTCTATTCATGTAAAAGCCACCATGGACGTTCCTACTATGAATTTTTATTCCCCCCATATTTGATCAACATTTAAATATGATCTAAAGTTTATTATGGGCATCAATTGTACTGTTTCTTTACTACATCTTAACCACCCCATATTATTAGCCATTATGTATGCTGATTCTTTGTTGGAACATATTTGTATTATGTGATAGCTGGTTTTATATGGTGTATTGAAGTTTCTGATTTATAGCAAAAAGCATAAAGCTCAGATATGTAACGATAATGTAATCTACACCACTATTCTAACCATTAAAAACTATCCCCCATCTAAATCCTATATTGTGCCCGTGTGCTTCATACAAAGTCCCGCCTTCTGTTCTTTCTCCCTTTGTCATATCTTGGACTACTTAAAATGGGACAGTGGTATTCATTGACAATATCTCTCAAGAAATATGGAGATGTTGTCCCCTTTACACTGTGGGGGCTATGCCCAGGAAGTATGGCTCCTTATTTTGGCATTCCAGGAGGTTCAATTTAAGAGTCATTAGATCTCATTGTTCCTTGTGCTAATTGACCCTGTAATTGTGTGAAGGAGTCCTGTGATAATGTGTACTGTAGTTTAGGAGACAGCCAGTCTAGGAAACTTAAAGGTCATGCCTATGAGTCACCTATGCGGTCTAAGGGATTAGTTAATGAACTCACCTGTTGTCTGCCATTGTGTGATGTTGTGGGTGGATCCGGGTCATTGTTCGTGTGGTTACTGCAGTATTCTCAAGTGTATATAAAGAGCCTGAATTCCTTCCATTAAAGTCATATTCCTGTTTGAACCTCAACACGTAGCTTTGTCTCGTATTTGGGTAAGAATTATTCATATGGATTTCTTGTTCGGTTGATTGGAGTGTCTGGTAGCTGCCTTGGTGTTCGGGAAAGGAATATCCTAAACAACTTTAAACCCTCTCATACTCGGGGTGTCGTAACATTGGTGGCAAGCAGTGGGATGATTCCCACAGCCAGAAGGACAGCTACAAGGGGACACAGGACAATGAAAGCACAGTATGAACTGCTAAAGCTCTCTTCCCTCAAGGACTTACTGGAGAATCGGGGAAGACCGGCCAACAACCGTAAGAAGAGGGACATTATCACAGAACTAGTCGAAATGGATAGAGCCGAAAGAGCCAACATTACCGAAAGGCCGAGCGTAACAGACAGGACACCGGAAGAGGCAAGTTTTGATTGGGCTGTTAAAATAAGACTGGCACATTATGGTCCTAACCCTCCAGCGGAGATCATAGACTTAGTTATAGCGGCTGTGGATGCAACTTGGCTACATCAAAGAGGTGCTGCAGCAGCAGAAGTCACAGCAGCACCAACTGAAAGGAGAGGAGAGGTACAGATACCAGCCGTCATGGAAGAGGAATTCAGAAGGAGGTTGCAAGAGATGCAGGTACAGCATAGAGGACCAGTATCAGAGGAGGTCCTGCTGGGATGATCTGATTCTATCCGCTGCGAACTCTGGAAGAAAGCGCTAGCTCTCAAGCAGCAACACCAGGGAAAAGTTCTCCCCTCCACCCATGTAAGGTACTGGTCACAGTATGATGTACGAATGCTGTTATTGGGGGAACAACCAAAGCAGGAGTGGACAGCTGAGTTAAGCAGGCTGATCCGGGCAGAGATGCGGTTGGATGAGAGCTACAAACAACAAAAGGTGCACTCCGAAGAGAGCGATTCCTCAGTGGGACTTTTGAGGGTGACTGTTGAAAACCTCTTAAAAAAGTAGTAGAGTACAAAAGTATTGTCATAAAGACTTATTTTATTGAAAAAGTGTTACAGAATAGGAAGGGCTGCTACTACATATGCACAACACATATCCAAGTAACCAGTGTGTATATACTGAAAAAAAGAACAGGCACAAGCGCATATGAACAGGTATCATATAATACCCAAAAAAAAGGGAAAATGCAGTACAGGACCCAACTCTGTCTAGGGAGTGGGACAGATACCCAACGTGTCAAGGCTTTTTAATTGTACAGCCTCTTCTTCAGGGATGGGGTGCTGCACCTTTTGATGGTAGATGATGATATCATGTATATTGAGTGTATATGCGTTACTTGGTGGTGGCAGATAGTTAAAAAGGAACAGTGATTCTGGTTTGGTAGTTGGTTGCGTTTTTCCCTAAGAGGTTGAACCAGCGGGTGACAGAAACAGACCCTCAGCCCGGAGTGGCGTTTGGAGGAAATAATGGAGCACAGAGAGCGAAGACTGAATGTCTCGGAAGGGCACCGGGCAGAGGAAGATTTGGAGTTCAGGCCGTTCAGGAATAGGAACTGGAGATCGCCTACAGACAGCTGCTAGACTCTGCTCAGCAGCAGGGTGGGGCTCCCTTTGCCTGGGACTATCAGGAAATACCAGTTGACAACTCTGAAATCCTGGCTGAAGAATCGGCAGTGGAAAATCTGGAGATTGCCATCCCCAAAGCTGAAGTGCTGACTGACCTTTTTTTTTTAAAGGTAAATTTTTATACATTTTTTTCAAAACAAGACATACAATAGACAACAAACAAACACACATGGAGCGAACATCGCCCAATCCATTACAGTGCAAAATTCTGGAAGCTGGTAAAAGTTGGCATATGCAAAGGAAATAAAAATCAGTCACATTTCTAAGGAGCAGGAGGTACAGTGCTCTCGGCGTCAACCCAGTAGCCCCAAACCTTCATGAATTTTTTCGGACACCCTCTAGCCTCATATGTCAGCTTATATAGCGATACAGCATGGTTAATGGTAGTGAGCCAAAAGGCAATATTGGGCAAGGATGGAGACTTCCAGTGGAAGGTTATTTTTTTTTTTAGCATAAAACAATACTATCCGCAAGAATGTTTGCATATTCTTAAGCCCCGTACACACGGTCGGACTTTTGCCCAACAAACTTAGTTTTAAGCAAGTTGGACCAACAATCCGACCGTGTGTACGCTCGATCGGACAAACTTTTTTTTCGTTTGGTTTTGTTTTCATTGGACAAAAGTTGGGTCTGCAAACGGACAAACTTTTTCCCAACAAAAGTCCGATGGAGCAAAGTCCGCCCGTGTGTACAGGAAACCATCGGACTTTTGTCCGATGGACTAAACAACTAATGTTGAAATCAACCAACAATAGCAGAGGTTGACCAAAGGGTGGCGGTAAAGAGCAGAAAAACCACGTGATGTTGCCAAAAGTTTTGGGAAAGTTTGCAGAAAAGTCAGAGCGTGTGTATGCTATGGGTGTTCCCGGCCAACTCCGTTCGGACAAAAAACCACGGAAAAGTCCGATGGAAGTCCGACCGTGTGTACGAGGCTTAAGATATATTATCATCATCAATATAACCCAGTAAACACCTCAGAGGATTACATACATTAGGTAATTGTGTCAGTGAACTAATGAAGGCCGTGACCTCCGACCAGAACTTTCTAATCGGAGCACACTCCCACATTAAATGAAAGAACGTGCCATCAGCCATGCCGCAACGAGAGCACAATGCAGAGGGTAATCTATTCAATCTAAACAGTAAGCATGGTGTAAAATAGGATCTGTATAGCAATTTAGTCTGTATTACCTTGTCGCGGGAAGAAATTATGGAGGGAACCTGTAGGGGCAAAACCTCCTGCCAGATGTCCTCCGTCAGTTCAGGGATGTCAGCTCTCCAGCTGGCGGCCATCTTGCTCAGCCTTTGAGTTGTGGAATGCAGAAGGGACCCATAATATGTGAAATTAGTTTGGTGTGAGAGGAGTCAATCAGTAAACGTTCCAGTGGAGAGAGCTGAATAGCTATGTTACGAAGGCCAAACTGCGTCGCTGCAGTGTGGCGTATCTGTAAGTAAAGGAAGTAAGCTGTGCGTGGTAGATTGTAGTCTCTACGAAATTCATCAAAAGAACGAAACCCGTTGTCCGAGAACAAATGCAAAATGGTTTTTACCCCCCTTTTTGACCATAATCCCCCATCAGATCTGCGGAAGAACTCTGGTAGAGTCGGATTCCCCCAGAGTGGAGTGTTTGGCGAGTAAGTATTACTATCAGTGGAGGATTGCAGTTTAGTGAGTTTACTAAGCTGTATAGTCATTGCCAGGACACTCGTACCCTCCCGCCCTCTAAGGGACATACGATGAATCAGATTCTGCAGGGACACATAGGAGGTAAGAATAGCAGCCTCCAAAGCAGTGGTCGCGTTTTTGGCTTCAGGAAAAAAACACCAATGTGCATGAGCTAATTGTGAGGCAATATAATAGGTGTGGAGGCAGGGTAAGGCCAATCCGCCCTCCAGTACCGGTAACTGGAGGGTGTTCTTGGCAATCCTGACTACTCCCCCCCCCTCCAGAGAAAAGTAGTAAGGATGGAGTCTATTTCCTTAAATTTAAGTTTAGTGACATACACTGGCAAATTACAGATATACAGAAATCGTGGTAAGAATAACATTTTAAAGATATTAATCCTACCCAGCAATGTAAGTGGGAGATTAGCCCAGGTTTTGAATGTGGTTTTCATGCGCCCTATAAGGGGGTCTAAATTGATATTAACATAAGAGGCTATAGGGAGCTGTACCATAACTCCTAAATATCGGAAGGAGGTGACTATTTGTAGTGGGCAAGAGGGAGGTAGCATGAGCGACTCTGTTTGGTCAATCTTAAATAAGATGGACTTGTCCCAGTTTACCCGGAATCCGGAGAAATGCCCAAACCTAATAATCTCCAGCAGGACTGGGAGAGACGACTGGGGATCCGACAAATATATTAACATGTCATCAGCCTAAAGAGACACCTTCTCCTCTAGACCCCCAATCGTCAGTCCCACAACCTCCCCGCAGGATCTTATCAGTGCTGCCAAAGGCTCTATCACCAGTGCAAAGAGCAACGGCGACAGAGGGCACCCCTGTCTGGTGCCTCTCTTTATCGGAAAGGGATCAGACACGGCCACGTTCACTCTCACGCTAGTGGTGGGTTTTAAATAGAGCAACTGGACCCATCTGATAATGGTGTTGCCAAAACCAAATTTCGCCAAGACCTCCAGCAGATAAGGCCATTCGACCGAGTCAAATGCCTTGTGTGCGTCCAAGGCCAAAACAGCCCAGGAACCCATCTCCTCATGGGTGGCCTGAAGATTGGTAAACAGTCTACGTAAGTTGATGGAGGTCGATCGCCCAGGGATGAACCAGTCTGGTCCACACCAATAATAGTAGTAATGACTGTGTTCAATCGCCGGGCGAGCACCTTGGCCAAACATCTGAATTGATAAGTTATATTGGTCTGTAAGATTCACATAGGAGGTGATCCTTATGTGGTTTAGGAATGAGGACAATCAGCGCCTCCGACATAGAGGGCAGTAACTGTCCCGTTTTCATAGAAAAATGATACACCCTGCTTAGATGAGGCATAAGCAGATCCTGGCGTTTTATTGCTGGCAAAGGATTGGATAGCCTCCCCAATTTCCTCAGACGTCAGAGGAGCGTCGAGGTCTGACGCCTGTTGGGTCTGAAGTCTGGGCAACGAAATTTCAGAAAGATTATCATCCAATTCCACAATCGTGTAGTGAGCTCTAGTAGCATATAGGGAGGAATAAAAGGTGACAAAGGCATCCATGATCTCATTGTTTTGCTCTACCACTATGCCCTCTGCGCTCTTAATTCTAGGTATGCTGCATGGCTGATAGTCAGGTTTGGAAAGATATGCCAACAAATGGCTGTTTTTATCACCAAACTCGAAGATTTGCTGATTCTGGTATAGCAGCTTCTTCTGGGTGAGAAGGTGGAGGCGCCAAATGCGGTGATCAGCCATCTTTCCATAAATTCCTCTGGGGTTTTACCCTCAGACCCCTCTGGGAACCCCAGGAAGCGTAGATTGCTCCTCCGTAAATGGTCCTCCATTTCAGTGAGCTTATCTGCTGTATAATCACGGGCCTGGCGTAGCTCCATAACAGAGCCCTGTAATGGACAGGTCTCATCCTCTAGTGTACCAATGCGCTGCTCAGCATTTGTCACTCTATGGCGGAGCTTATGAACATCTTGTTTCAGAAAGGATAAGTCAGTTTTAATGGAGTCCATTTTAGTGGTCAGAGATGCATGGCTGTGCTGGATGGCCTCCATAATCTGGGACAGGGAGGGCTCTGCAGGGCCTGCATCAGCAGTGTCCACGCTGGGGGTATTAGGATCAGTGTCCTCAGCCAGGGAGAACAAGAGAGGATCCTCCGGGCTCAGAGTAGGGGGGGGAACAGTGGGACTCACCCTTCCCTGCAGGCTTCTGCTTCAGAACTGATGAGTAGGAGGATGGCTGGCTGCGTGTGTCTGCAGCATGGTGACCGGCTTGCCTTGCTTTGCATGGCAGCGGTGGCAGGATGGATCCTGAGGCTTCCTCCATCGATGGGCCGTATTTGACCATCTCCTGGTGGGCACAGGGTTCCCCCGGATGCTGTGGGGACAAATGGTACCCCTGGATGACGATCGGGTCAGCAGGTGTAAGGCAGGATATGTGCGGCACGGACGGAGCTCAAGCTAAGCACGTCCTCACATCCCGGTCGTTGGCCACGCCCCCCCGCTGACTGATCTTGATGATCCTGTTTCTGCTTAGGATGATCTTGGATGGAGGAATGTACCTGTCCAGCAGCATGGCAGAGAATCGGAAGTGGAAAATCTGGAGATTGCCATCCCTAAAGCCGATGCGGATAATGTGGAGTCCCCAGCAGAAGTGCTGGCAACAGGGCAGAGTGCTGCCAAACTCTACCCAGCAATGGCAACAACTGTGGAGTTCCCGGGAGCTGGGGCAGTTGGCTCATCTCCCCAGCCACAGATTACAGAATGTATGGACTTAATGGACTGTTCAGAGGATGTTATGGGTTATGCATCGCCTGCTCAAGTACTGGCAGCAGGACAGAGTACTGCAGACCCCTGCTCTACACCCATGGCAGTGTTGGAGCCCCGAGGTGAGAAGGTGATGGTTCCTCTTTCCCAGTGGATTTCAGAGATGCAGGGAGGAGAAGCAGCCACCTTCCCTCCCCAACAGTTAGCCGGAGCAGATGGTGTGAGGTTTCCAGCAAAAGTGCTGGCAACAGGGCAGAGTGCTACCAACCTCTCCCCAGCACCAGCAACAACTGTGGAGTTCCATGGAGCCGGGGCAGTTGGCCCCTCTCTCCAGTGACAAGCTGAGGTAGTAAAGCTTTTCCTCCCAGCTGAATCACTGGCAGCAGGGCAGAATGCTATTGGCCTCTGCACACAACTGCAGCTCAAGCTGATATCGGGGGTTGGGACTGGGGTCTCCACTCACAGCAACCCAGCAGAAGAGCTGGCAACAGAGCAGAGTGCTGCTGGCCGCTGCCCTCAACTAACAGAAGAGGTAGTTCCTGTGGTAGTGGATGGGACTTCGGTCTTCACTGACACAACCCCAGAAAATGGTGCGACACTGAGACAGGAGGATGTCAGCCTTGCTTTTCAAGCACGGGGGGATTTTCACCTACCACAAGTGGATGGGACTTCAGCCTCCACTTGTATACTCCAGGGATGCTGGGTAGCTGGCCCAGATCCCCAACAGCATGACGGACTGAGCCCAGTCACCCTGTCTTCTCTCCAGCGGCTGAAAGGACTCCAGGGAGAAGGGCCAGTCCAGGCCTCTCCCCAGCGGCGGGTATGTTCTCTGAGAGAGGCAGAGGTTGGCTGGGTGAGTAATGCTCTGGTTGGAGCAATTTGTTAGGGGTACTGTGTGGATTCCGGCATTGAGGGAATGGAACTATGGACTAACTTCGGAGTCAACCCATCTGGGGTCTCCGCCTGTGTTAGTCTCCTGACGAAAGGGGAGAGATGTAACGGGAGGGCCCGTGGAACCCAGAATCTCTTGGAAAGTATGAGATACCCTTGCTTCAGCTCCCCATGCACCTCTTATGTCTAGATTACCCTATGTCCATTAGGGGCATAGGGTGTCTGAGAAAATATATCTTGGACTACTTAAAATGGGACAGTGGTATTCATTGACAATATCTCTCAAGAAATATGGAGATGTTGTCCCCTGTACAGTGTGGGGGCTATGCCCAGGAAGTATGGCTCCTTATTTGGGCATTCCAGGAGGTTCAATTTAAGAGCCATTAGATTTCATTGTTGCTTGTGCTAATTGACCCTGTAATTGTGTGAATGAGTCCTGTGATAATGTGTATTGTAGTTTAGGAGACAGCCAGTCTAGGAAACTCAAAGGTCATGCCTATGAGTCACCTATGCTGTCTAAGGGATTAGTTAATGAACTCACCTGTTGTCTGCTAAGGGATGTATTGACACTCAGAATAATGTGTATTGGGGGCTCGTTATGTAACCATTGTGTGATGTTGTGGGCGGATCCGGGTCATTGTTCATGTGGTTACTGCAGTATTCTCAAGTGTATATAAAGAGCCTGTATTCCTTTGAATAAAGTCATATTCCTGTTTAAACCTCAACACGGAGCTTCGTCTTGTATTTGGGGGAGAATCATTCGTATGGATTTCTTGTTTGGCTGATTGGAGTGTCTGGTAACTGCCTTGGTGTTCGGGAATGGAATATCCTAAACGACTTTAGACCCTCTCATACTCGGGGTGACGTAACATGTAGTATATCCAAAATACAAAAGTAAATAAAATACTTTTTGAATCATTAATGAAAAGTACAACATCCATGTGTAAAGTGACATAGCCGGACAAGAGTAACATGGAAAAAATAGTTATTTGGCACTAAGTTTCCGTTCAGATATGTGCAAGGTTGTTTGTGCATGCACATGGGGGGTAAGGCAGACAATTCTATTCAATGGGTGCCCTACTTGGGAGAAACACGTAAAAGAAGTTCGGGACCCTTTATAGAAATTGTGACAAACTGGGGCTGTGCCACCATGCAGTTTAGTACATGCAAAATCACGCTGAGGTTACTGATGTATGGTAGTGCCATTAAGGATTAACGGGACCCCCGCACTCCTGCTAAAGTGCAGCTCATTCTTCTGTGGGTCAGGAACACGTACGATTTTGCACATAATCCCCACACACATATATGTGAACCTAGCCTTAGCAATACCTGGAATACGGTTTAAAAATATTTGTAAAGACATATCGACGTGGCACATACCGTACCAGTGTAAACTACAGATAAAAAGCACAATTGACATATTTGACAAATAAAGAATACAGAAACAAAAAGTCAAAGGAAAACATTACTTTTTGAACTATTGTAAGATCATTAATTAGAAACATTAAATAAAACTTAATTAATGGGACCCCTAGGGGAATTGTTAATATTTTGATTACAGTTGTCTTTGTAGCATGTAAAGACAGAGAGCTTTGAGTCAGCAGTACATTTCCATTACCAAAACATTCAGCTCCCTGGGGGAAATTTATCAAATTCAGAGCAGCCATAATCTGGAGCTTCTGTCTTCAGCCTGTTCATTTAAACTTTCAAAATAAGATTAGAAATGATTGGTTGCCATATACAGCTGTTTCAGATTCTGGCTGATCCAGTTTTGATAAATTCCCTTGTGTTTTCTTGCAGTAGTCAACCCCTTAAATCCCCAGCTAGTACTTCATAGATTTTGTTTTAATAAATGAATGACATGTATCTACATATAACAAATAATAAAATAATTCATGCTATTCTTAAAAGAAATGTGTATGTAAATCAATAAAGCCATGCCCTTGTTATTATTATTAACCACTTCCCTACCCGCCCATAGTCAAATGACATCCACAGATGGGATCTCCCATCCTGGGTGGACGTCATATGACAACCTGGGCTTTGTGGGGGGATATCTGAATGATGCCTGCAGCTAGAGGCATCATTCAGATATCCTTCTGTTCTGCCGGTGATTCTGTGCGCCATAAGAACGATCATAGCGGCGGTTCTGCCGCTTGATCGTTCTTATAGGCGGCGGGAGGGGACACCGCCCCCCTCCCGCCGCCATCCGGTGCTTCTCCGCGCTCTCCCGTGCCATCGGGGGCCCGAAGAATGAATCGTCCGGTGCCGGAGGTGAACCATAGAGATGACTGGTGACCAGATGGTCACCAGTCATCTCTATGACCGTCGGAGGCCCAGGCGCGATGTGATGACGTCACGCCTGGGTTCTGAGATGTAAACAAAGCCGCCATTGCAGCTGTAAGTATGAGATCGGTGACATTTTTTTCACGATCTCATGCTTTCCAGCCTGGAGGAGAGATGTGGGGTCTTATTGACCCCGCATCTCTCCATAAAGAGGACCTGTCACACACCATTCCTATTACAAGGGATGTTTACATTCCTTGTAATAGGAATAAAAGTGATAAATTTTTTTTTTAAAAAAAAGTGTAAAAAATAAAAGAAATTAAGCAAAAAAAAAATAATAATAATAAAAAAAAAAAATTAAATGCCCCTGTCCCCGGTAGCGAACGCACACGTAAGTCCCGCCCACATATGTAAACGCCGTTCAAACCACATATGTGAGGTATCGCCGCGTGCGTTAGAGTGCGTGCAACAAGTCTAGCACTAGACCTCCTCTGTAACTCTAACCTGGTAACCTGTAAAAAAAATTAAAGCGTCGCCTATGGAGATTTTTAAGTACCGAAGTTTGGCGCCATTCCATGAGTGTGCGCAATTTTAAAGCGTGACATGTTAGGTATCTATTTACTTGGTGTAACATTATCTTTCATATTTTACAAAAAAAATTTGGCTACCTTTACAGTTTTGTTATTTTTTATTTCTAAAAACCATTTTTTTCCAAAAAAAAGGCGTTTGAAAAATTGTTACGCAAATACCGTGCAAGAAAAGAAGTTGTAATGACCGTCATTTTATTCCCTAGGGTGTCTGCTAAAAAAAAATATATATATAATGTTTGGGGGTTCTGAGTCATTTTCTAGCAAAAGAATGATGATTTGTACATGTAGGAGAGAAGTGCCAGAATAGGCTTAGTATTGAGGTGGTAAAAAAAGCCCGATGTTGAAGTGGTTAAGAAGCAGTAAGGGGGACAAGCTCCAGTGGCGTACTAAGTGGGGGGCGGGCCGCCCCGGGTGCCACACACTGGGGGGGTGCCAGGCCCTGACAGGCTCAACTGGTATTGGTAACAGTAGACCATGCATGAAACAAGAACACAGAGGAACAGTTCATGCAGGTTTTCCGTGCACTTTTATTTAGCAAGGCAGTAAATAAATACAGTTTTAATTTTCAATATTTCTTTATTGGTATTTTCAGTAAAATGAACAATGCGTACATATAATTATTCAAGTCAGTTGTCCCAACCGGAGCATATTTAACAAAGATTAAGGGAATTCAGTTCCATTGTAGTGTAGCCAATCTTACAAGGTATAAACAATACACAGGTTATATATGTAGCGGCCTCACTCTCTCTCCAGCTTTATCAGTTATATGGCTGTTGTCTAGGGGTACCTGGGAGGAGAGAGTTCAGGAACACTACGCCAGGCTCTCACCTCGTGTGTGTATGAGGGGTTGAGCAAAGTCACTTGAATTACCTTCGGGTCTGTTCGTTGCATACAGAGCCTCTGCTTGTTCCGTGGAGATGTGTCTACCAGTAATAGAGCCCCACACCATTAAAAGTCCAACACTCTTTTATTTCTCCATTTGCCAGGATGAACATAATCAGTTGAACTCTTGTAACAGACAGACAGGAGTGTGGATGCGAGTAGGCCCAGGCACAAATGAACTCTCCTATTCCTTTTGCGTGCGAATAGGCTTGGCGCACGGTCACTGCCACCGACCGTGAAGTTGGTAGCTGCCACCTACCAAGTGAACTGTCAGGCCTGAATGTAACGGTCTCTGCCACCGACCTTAGAACATGGACCACCTTCCGTGTGAACACAGCCCCTGTCTGGAAAGGACATCCACCCCGACGGTCTCCGGAGGCCCTGTCCCGGCACTGGCAATATGCTGCACCAGATCTACGGGAAGGTCACCTGCACGGTCCGTTACGCCTGGATTTAGGTACCCGATACTGCGGGCACCTTAGGACGATTCCTCCCGGGCGGGACCCAGTGGAAGAAGCTGGGCCCCAGGCCTGAATGATGTACCTCACCCCAGACTGAGGGTGTCTGGGGTAACTCCCGAACTCCATGTGTCCAGGCCTAGGCCGCCTGGACACCGACCGCGGACAGCAGCCCTCAGGCTGAAGGTGCCTGGGGCTCGGACCTCGTGGCAAAGATCTCCACCCCCTTTATACCCTCTCCCAGCAAGCACAGCGGGTTCCCCGCCCCGCCGTACAACCGCTGCGAGAGGTCACAAAGGGTACGGCACTGCAGTGATGGATCAACCCCGGCCCAAAGTGACAACGCCACCTGCTGGGCCGCAGGGAACTAGACATCACTGATGTCTTCACCCGAATTAAACATTCTGAAAAGTACATACTGTAACGTCACCCCAAATACGAAGGGGGTTAACGCCGTATAAGATGTTCCCTCTCCTGGACACCCACTCGTTACCAATCTTCCACAGCCAAACGACCCCTTGCCATAGGAATTAATCCTTCTGAAGAAACGAGACGCACTCTGTATCCTTCTGGGGTAGAATGACTTTATTGAGAAACATTGTAACTTTTATATATATCAAATACTGCATTAGTTTAACATGAACAATGGCCCAGCTCCACCCACACATCACAAGACTCAACACATCATCCTGACGTCTGCTAGGCTTCAAAAGATCCCACACAATAGAATATAACGATCCCCAATACACGTCTTATCACAAAGTGTTGGCAGCCAGTCTGTCTGCCGGATACCATACACACAGGCATGGCGTTAATTATCTCTATTCACACCAGACCTTCCCAAGTCATAATGAACAATAGAATGCAAATCACCTTAATTCCTCCCAGCAATGATTACACAAAGACAAGGGGCTGGGGGTGATGACATTAGCATCTAACAGTATGTGTCCCAACATCATGAAGGCGTCACTTTTCAATTACCCTGTTGAGGTCATAATCAAACAGTAAATAGTTCTTTGCAGATATCCTGAGGAATATGGTGGATCAATATTACAGACCCAATCTAGATACAATGTATGTGCAGCATTGAATATGGCTATCACAGACCATATTGGGGTTTTCATTCACCCTGTGCCCCTAATAGAGACACAGGGTGGTTGACACATAAGAGGCATTGGGGGAGCTGAAGCAAGGGTATCTCATACTTTCTAAGCGATTCTGAGTTCCCCGGGCCTTCCCGTTACATCTCTCCCCTTTCGGCAGGAGACTAACAGAGGAGGGAACCCCAGACGGGTTGACTCCGAAGTTAGTCCATAGGTCCCTTCTTCTAATGCCGGTATCCACACAGTACCCCAAATAAATTGCTCCAAACAAAGCATTACTTACCCAGCCAACCTCTGCCTCTCTCAGAGAATATACCCGCCGCTGGGGAGAGGCCTGGACTGGCCCTTCTCCCTGGAGTCCTTTCAGCAGCTGGAGAGAAGACAGGGAGACTGGGCTCAGTCCGTCATGCTGTTGGGGATCTGGGTCAACTGCCCGGCATCCCTGGGGTATACAAGTGGAGACTGAAGTCCCATCCACTTGTGGTAGGTGAAAATCCCCCAGTGCTTGCAAAGCAAGGCTGACATCCTCCTGTCTCAGTGTCACACCATTTTCTGGGGTTGTGTCAGTGAGGACCGAAGTCCCATCCACTACCACAGGAACTCCCTCTTCTGTTAGTTGGGAGCAGAGGCCCGCGGCGCTCTCCTCTGTTGCCAGCTCTTGTGCTGGGTTGCTGTGAGTGGAGACCGCAGTCCCATCCACCGATATCCGCTCAAGTGGCAGTTGTGTGCAGCGGCCAGTAGCATTCTGCCCTGCTGCCAGTGATTCAGCTGGGGGTAAAAGCTTTACCACCCCAGCTTGTTGCTGGAGAGAGGGGCCAACTGCCCCGGCTCCCTGAAACTCCACAGTTGTTTCCGGTGCTGGGCAGAGGTTGCCATCACTCTGCCCTGTTGCCAGCGCTTCTGCTGGGGACTCCACACCATCTGCTCTGGTTAACTGTTGGGGGGGGAATGGCCTGCTTCTCCTCCCTGCATCTCTGAAATCCACTCGGAAAGAGGAACCATCACCTTCTCAACTCGGGCCTCCAAAACTGCCACGGGTGTAGAGCAAGGGTCTGCAGTACTTTGTCCTGCTGTCAGTACTTGAGCGGGCGATGCATAATCCATAACATCCTCTGAACAGTCCCTTAAGTCCATACCTTCTGTAATCTGTGGCTGGGGAGATGAGCCAACTGCCCTAGCTCCCTGGAACTCCATATCATCCACTTCGGCTTTAGGGAGGGCAATCTTCAACTTTTCCACTGCCGATTCTTCAGCCAGGATTTCAGAGTTGTCAACTGGTATTTCCTGATAGTCCCAGGCAAAGGTAGCACCACCCTGCTGCTGAGCAGATTCTATCAGCTGTCTGTAGGCGATCTCCAGCTCCCATTCCTGAATGGCCAGAAACTCCAAATCTTCCTGTGCCCAGTGCCCTTCCGAGACATTCAGTTTTCCCTCTCTGTGCTCCATTATTTCCTCCAAACGCCACTCCTGATCACTCTCAAAGTCAGGGTCACTGGACAGCCTCCAATACAACAATCCCAGGCCATCATAGTCAAAGCCTTCTGTGGGGCTGTCATCCGCTGACCATGGGCACTCTTGGGCTACATACCACCGGAGGGCTCTGTAGCTCTCGTCCAACCGCATCTCTGCCCGGATCAGCCTGCTTAACTCAGCTGTCCACTCCTGCTTCGGTTGTTCCCCCAATAACAGCATTTGTACTTCATACTGCGACCAGTACCTTACATGGATGGAGGGGAGAACTTTTCCCTGGTGTTGCTGCTCGAAAGCTAGCGCTTTCTTCCAGAGTTCGCAGCGGATTGAATCAGACCATCCCAGCAGGACCTCCTCTGATACTGGTCCTCTATGCTGTATCTGCATCTCTCGCAACCTCCTTCCGAATTCCTCTTCCATGGCGGCTGGTTCTTTAGGCGTTGTCTCCGATTGCCGTATTTCCGCCATTCTCCGCTCATGTTGCAGCTCTAGTTCTCTCTTTTGTCGCTCTAGTTCTTTCTCTTGTCGCTCTCGTTCTCTCTCTTGACGCTCTCGTTCTCTCTTTTGTCGCGCTAGTTCTCTCTCTTGTCGCTCTCGTTCTCTCTCTTGTCGCTCATCCTGCAGCTGGATGCCTTTAATGGCTTCCTGTATGGCGGTCTCTGATGGGTTAGCACCATATGATGCCAACCGCTGTTGAACACGTTGCTGAAACAGGTCTTCAACTGACCAGGGTCCTGCATCACCAACCCTCTTCTGGTCCATCTCGGCTCTCAAGTAGGTCTTTCAGCGTGACTTTCCTGCAGGCTGCATAGCTGGTCATTCACTGTGGTGGTTTGGAGTGTCCCAGGAACTGGAGGGAAAATCCTGCTGCTGCCAACCAATGTAACGGCACCCCAAATACGAAGGGGGTTAACGCCGTATAAGATGTTCCCTCTCCTGGACACCCACTCGCTACCAATCTTCCACAGCCAAACGACCCCTTCCCATAGGAATTAATCCTTCTGAAGAATCGAGACGCACTCTGTATCCTTCTGGGGTAGAATGACTTTATTGAGAAACATTGTAACTTTTATATATATCCAATACTGCATTAGTTAACATGAACAATGGCCCAGCTCCACCCACACATCACAAGACTCAACACATCATCCTGACGTCTGCTAGGCTTCAAAAGATCCCACACAATAGAATATAACGATCCCCAATACACATCTTATCACAAAGTGTTGGCAGCCAGTCTGTCTGCCGGATACCATACACACAGGCATGGCGTTAATTATCTCTATTCACACCAGACCTTCCCAAGTCATAATGAACAATAGAATGCAAATCACCTTAATTCCTCCCAGCAATGATTACACAAAGACAAGGGGCTGGGGGTGATGACATTAGCATCTAACAGTATGTGTCCCAACATCATGAAGGCGTCACTTTTCAATTACCCTGTTGAGGTCATAATCAAACAGTAAATAGTTCTTTGCAGATATCCTGAGGAATATGGTGGATCAATATTACAGACCCAATCTAGATACAATGTATGTGCAGCATTGAATATGGCTATCACAGACCATATTGGGGTTTTCATTCACCCTGTGCCCCTAATAGAGACACAGGGTGGTTGACACATAAGAGGCATTGGGGGAGCGGAAGCAAGGGTATCTCATACTTTCTAAGCGATTCTGAGTTCCCCGGGCCTTCCCGTTACACATACCCACTACATATATGCTAACATTTTCAGCTCCATCGGGGGGGGGGGGGTTGGGTAGGAATGGAGGTGGGAATGAGGAGTGGGGGGGACACCAGCAGGGTGCAGATTTGCATTTTACAGTATTAGGAAAAAGATGGAGACTATTTGGATCTGTGATACAGAAAACATCATATTGTTACAGTACATTTTGGATGTGTGAACCAAGATGACCATTTAGCGAGAAAATATGCCATACTTAAATTTTTCCTGGAAACGAATCTCTCCATCTTGAATTGAAGATTCAGATCTGCAATTGTGCTGGAAATGGAAGGGTCTTCTGACGTTTTCCAGAGTTTGGTGATATTTAGCTTTGCCGCAAGTAAGAGATATATTATTACTACCCCTGCTCCTGGTGGGAAATTCTCTATCCCAAGATGTACAGTAGTAGTGCTAGGGAAGGGTTAGGAGCAAATGTGGTATGTGATATTGAGGAGATCAGAGCAAATATCAGGTCTCCAGTATGAGCTTAAGGATCTGCAGAACCACAAGATGTGTGCTATAGTCCCAGTACTTCCACAGGATCTCCAACAGGTAGTTGGATGTCCTGGGAAGAATTTCGAGAGTCGGTATGGTGTCAGGTACCATCTGTGTATGATTTTTTGGTAGGATTCCCAATGGTTGGAGCAGTGGGAGGCTGTGTAGGTAAGTTTGAAGGCCTGTGTCCACATGTCCGGAGTGACATTCACATTTAGTTCCTCTACCCATTTCAAGAGGGTAGTGATTTTGGAGTAAGGGCGATTGTCACTGAGAGCTGAGTAAATTATGGATATACCATGTTTTGGGGTATACTGAACAAGTGTAGAATTTATAAAGAGGTTTAGGTATAGTAATCAACGGGGGGATTTTAGAAGCTTTAAGAAAGTGGGAGATTCTTGTGTATGTAAAAGTTTCGGTATCAGGCATGTTATATTCAGTTTGGAGATCTCTGAAGGATTTTGGAGAGCCGTTGGTGTACAGATCAGATAGTGTATTTATCCTATACTCCTGCCAGTGTTGTATTTTAATATTTGACAGGTGAGCTGTTAGTGCTTTGAGAGGTATCGGTGGGGAATGAGGTGGGTAATCAACGGATTTAAGATGGGTGAATTTTTTCCAGGCAGCCAGTGAAGCTGCAATTGGGGGGGGGATGGAGTCAGTTTGTCAGTAGGAGAACCCGCTGAAGTAAGCATGAGGATGCAGTTTTAATGTAGGAGGGCTTCATACAGACTTATTCATAAGTCCATAACCTAAAGCTGGTCATAAACTAGTGGATTTTTGAGCAAACCAACACTCATATGAAAATTTAATTTGATAAATTCAATCATCATTTGATTATTTCACAAATGTCATTTAAAGTACTTCAAAATGTTGTTTGCTTTTAACATTTGATTTTGGAACAAATAGACTTTGCCAAATGAAAACCACATAACGCTGTTAGAAATGCAATTTTTTCCATTCTGCTCGTTCAAATTGCTTCATCATTGCAGTTGAAAACAAATGTTGATTTAACCCTATTGATGATTAGATCAAACAAACACATTTTTTTTAAAGAAATTCTCATGCCACGTACACACGACCGTTTTTCATGACGAGAAAAATAGAATTTTTTTAATTGGTCATTAAAAACTATAGTGTGTAGGCTCCAGAGCATTTTTCCAGACGAGAAAAATGGGCATTAAAAATTTAGAACATGCTCTATTTTTTCTCGTCGTTTTCCATGTCGTCGTTTTTCTCGTTGTGAAAAACGGCCGTGTGTACGCTTTAATGACGGGAAAAAAACCGCGCATTCTCAGAATCAAGTATGAGATGGGAGCGCTCGTTCTGGTAAAACTAGCATTCGTAATGGAGATAGCACATTCGTCATGCTGTAACGGACTGAAAAGCACGGAGACTGAAAAGCACGAATCATCTCTCACCAAACTTTTACTAACACACGGTAACACGAAATCAGCAAAAGCAGCCCAAAGGGCGGCGCCATCCGAATGGAACGTCTCCTTTATAGTGCCGTCGTACTTGTTGTCGAACGTGTTGTACGTCACCGCGCTTTGCTCAAGCATTTTTATTCACGATAGTGTGTAGGCAAGGCAGGCTTGAGAAGAATCACGTCGAGAAAAACTTTGTTTTTTTCAATGACATTAAAAACGGCCGTGAGTACGCGGCATAATAGTGTATGGCCAGCTTAAAACAAACAAAACATCTGCACATCTGAGCCATTAACTAAACTCAGGTAATTTCCTTACTAACATGATCTACCCTAATGAGTTCCCTAAAATAAACAGGCAGCTCTTGTACCTTTTTGAACTTTTTCTATGTTCTATCAGCAGCCAGACTTTTTACCCAGCAGCAGGCTTTTACAGCAGAGAGAGAGGGGGCCCTGAGCATTAGTCAGCTCACAGTATAAAGGCCTGTGGACAGCTGTAACTTTAAGAGGTCTGGCTGCTTGATAAGATTTGGACCTAGGAATGGAAGATTTCCCCATCCAAAGCTTTACAAATTTTCAGAGCTTCAGGACCAGAATAGGGCTTTTTAATCCTCAGAGAACACAGAACGTCTGTTTTCCAACATCAGTCATAATCTCTGGAGCCCCTCATTATGTGCAAGTGAAAAAACCTAGGAGACAACCGGTCACCACATAAACACCAACCACAATCCTGCCAGCCAGTGCCTTACAAAACATATTTATTTTTCAGCATCAACTATTACATTGTTTAAGTCCATAAGATTCCATCAACCTGGGTTTCTATCTATCTATTCAGGTGAGAACGCTCATCAACTTGGTTGAGAAGTAAGGTTGCAAGATTTAAAAAATGAGATGCAGCAACATCATATCAACCACGACAAGTATTAATCACATCCACAAAACCACACACCCCCTAAAACAAATGGTCTCACACTGTTAGAAATAGAGCCATACATTCAAAGAATAAAGACATATTAAGCTAAATTCAAATAAGAAGCACCAATGTCAGGGCACCAAGGGCAGGAAAAGGACTCTAGGACCCAGCATCTGTCAGGGCACCAACGGCAGGAGAAGGACTCTAGGACCCAGTTTCTCCACCAACACTTCACATGGGCCTCTGTGAGGAAGCCGGTCAGTGGTTGAAGTTGCTAATTGATCTTCAGCTTCCTGTGTTCCTGTGTTTCCTTGCTTCAGTGATTCTTTGATACCGACCTGGCTGTTCCTGACAGATATCCTGCCAGCCTCTTTGATTTTGACCTCAGCTTGTCTTACGGATTCTCTCTGCTTTCCTGTGTTTTGACCTTGGCTTCCCACTTGACCAAGTCTGCTCTGTTATCTACCCAGCTCCGGATCATGACTTAAACTGACTATCCCTTTGTCTCAGCATTCCCGCAGACCTGTCACATCTCACAGGCTCCACCTGCCTGCAGCCTCTACTCCGTACATCAGCAGTATTCCTGAGTAGAGTTGAGCGGACACCTGGATGTTCGGGTTTGACGGGTTCGGCCGAACTTCGGAAAAAAGTTCGGGTTCGTGACCGAACTTTAACCCGAACCCGGACCCGAACCCGAACCCCATTGAAGTCAATGGGGACCCGGACTTCTAAGGACTAAAAAGGCTCTAAAAAAGTAATGGAAAGGGCTAGAGGGCTGCAAATGGCAGCAAAATGTTGTTAAGAGCATGGCAAGTGCTCTGAAAACAAATGTGGATAGGGAAATAACTTAAAATAACATAAAAAAAATTAAAATAAAAAATAATAATCTTGACCTAGGAGGACGAGGTCCATATGGAGTAGGAGGTTGAGGTGGCGGTGGAAGTGGCTGTGTAGGTGGAAGCGGCGGTGGAGGAGGACGAGGTAGCCAACACTGGTTCAAAAATACAATAATGGCTGGGTAAGGCCGGTGATGTGTCGAATTCTGTCCCCCGTCAAATAGTGTCCACCCTGTACTGCGCTTGCTCAGTATGTAGGACAAGGGGATTTCGAAAATCTCCCAAGACGAACAGCGCCTGCGTGGTGAGTTCAGGTGAAGGCCACACCATCTGTGGTTCAAGCTGAGCCAAGTGAGGCCGTGCCTGAAGCGTGGCGATTGAACCGAGCCCGTGAGGGGCCCTGTTACTATGTGCTACCGTATGTCCACTTGGATGGTGGGGCTTGAACCTGCACTCACAGCGCAGGCGCCGTTCATCTTCGGAGATTTTGTGAATCTCCTTGTCCTCTGTACTGCGCAAGCGCTGCGCCTTCGCAGTATGGGCCGGACACAATCCGATGGCCGGACAGTTTTTGTCACAACACCGGTATACATGTCTATTCTGCACAAGGTACGGACAAGTCCTGTGGGATCCATGCCTGGTTCATTTTAATGAACGTGAGCTTGTCCACATTGGCTCTGGACAGGCGGCTGCGCTTGTCTGTGATAACGCCCCCTGCCGTGCTAAATACACGTTCAGATAATACACTGGCTGCAGGGCAGGCCAGCACCTCCAAGGCATAAAGGGCAAGCTCAGGCCATGTGCCCAATTTGGAGACCCAGAAGTTAAAGGGGGCAGACCCGTCATCCAGTACGTGTAGGCCTGTGGACACATACTGCTCAACCATGTTGGTGAAATGCTGCCTCCTGCTAAGACGTTCCATCTCAGCTGGTGGTGCTGGTTGTTGTGGCGTGCTGACAAAGCTTTTCCACATTTCAGCCATGCTAACCCTGCCTTCTGAGGTGCTGCCGGTGCCCCGGCTGCATTGGCGACCTCTTCCTCCTCCTCTGCCTTTGCCTTGTGCTTCCACCGTACGCCCGCTGTCAGGTGGGAATGCCACCAGCAGCGCGTCTACCAGCGTGCGCTTGTACTCGCGCATCTTACGATCCCGCTCCAGTGAGGGAATTAAGGACGGTACGTTGTCCTTGTAACGGGGATCCAGCAGGGTGGCCACCCAGTAATCAGCACCAGTTAAAATGTGGGCAACTCGGCGGTCATTGCGGAAACACTGCAGCATGTAATCGCTCATGTGTGCCAGGCTGCCCAGAGGCAAAGAAAAGCTGTCCTCTGTGGGAGGTGTATCGTCTGTGTCCTCTGTATCCCCCCAGCCACGCACCAGTGATGGCCACGAGCTGGTCTGGGTGCCACCCTGCTGTGAAAATGGCTCCTCCTCCTCCTCCTCCTCCATCTCCTCCTCCACCTCGTCATCCTCCAGAACTGTGCCCTTTCTGCCGGACAATTGTGTACCTGGCGTTTGTTGGTGCAGGAACCCACCCTCGTTGCCACTTGTGAAAGACTGCCCTGAAAGCCTTTGAAATGATCCCGCTTCCTCCTCCTCCTCCTCACCCTCCTGTGCCACATCCTCTTCCATCATCGCCCGAAGCGTTTTTTCAAGGAGACATAGAACTGGGATAGTAACGCTAAGAACGGCGTCATTGGCACTGGACATGTTGGTGGAGTACTCGAAACAGCGCAACAAGGCACACAGGTCTCGCATGGAGGCCCAGTTATTGGTGGTGAAGTGGTGCTGTTCCGTAGAGCGACTCACGCGTGATTGCTGCAGCTGAAACTCCACTATCGCCTGCTGCTGCTTGCACAGTCTGGCCAGCATGTGCAAGGTGGAGTTCCACCTTGTGGGCACGTCACATATGAGGCGGTGAGCGGGAAGGCCGAAGTTACGCTGCAGCGCTGACAGGCGAGCAGCAGCAGGGTGAGAACGCCGAAAGTGCGCACACACAGCCCGCACTTTCTGCAGCAGCTCTGGCATATTGGGGTAATTTTTAAGGAACCTCTGGACCATCAAGTTCAGCACATGCGCCAGGCAAGGGATGTGCGTCAAACCGGCTAGGCCCAGAGCTGCTACGAGATTTCGCCCATAATCGCACACCACCAGGCCGGGCTTGAGGCTCACTGACAGCAACCACTCATTGGTCTGTTGTTCCATGTCCCTCCACAACTCCTGCGCGGTGTGGGGTTTTTCCCCCCAAACAGGAAAGTTTTAAAACTGCCTGCTGTCGTTTACCCCTGGCTGTGCTGAAGTTGGTGGTGAAGGTGTTACGCTGACCGGATGAGGAGGCGGTAGAGGATGAGGAAGCGGAGTAGGAGGAGTTAGCAACAGGAGGCAAACTGAAGCGCCCTGCAATCCTCGGTGGTGGAAGGACATGCGCCAAACTGCTATCTGCCTCAGGCCCAGCCGCCACTGCATTTACCCAGTGTGCTGTTAGGGAGATATAACGTCCCTGACCATGCTTACTGGTCCACGCATCCGTAGTTAGGTGGACCTTGCCACAGATGGCGTTGCGCAGTGCACACCTGATTTTGTCCCCCACTTGGTTGTGCAGGGAAGGGATGGCTCGCCTGGAAAAATAGTGGCGGCTGGGCACGACGTACTGTGGGACAGCCAATGCCATCAGGCTTTTAAAACTCTGCGTCTCCACCATACAGAATGACAGCATTTCAAAGGCCAGGAGTTTTGAAATGCTGGCATTCAGGGCCAGGGATTGCAGGTGGCTAGGGGGGTACTTCCTCTTCCACTCCAATGTTTGGGAGATAGAGAGCTGAACGCTTCCATGGGACATTGTGGAGATGGTCGGTGACCCAGGTGGTAGTGTTGCTGGCAGATCCTCTGTTTGCGGGGTGGCAGGTGCCACTGTCACTACAGAGGTGGATGAAGAGGCCGAGACTGCAGCAGAAGAGGAAGCAGGAGGAGCCAGAGACCTTTCTTGGTTTTTGAGGTGTCTACTCCACTGCAGCTCGTGCTTTGCACTTAGATGCCTGGTCATGCAGGTTGTGCTCAGGTTGAGAACGTTTATGCCTCGCTTCAGCCTCTGATTGCACAGCCTGCAAACCACTCGTGTCTTGTCATCAGCACATTGTGTGAAGAACTGCCACGCTAGGGAACTCCTTGGACCTGGCTTTGGTGTGCTCGGTCCCTTGCTGCGTTGGGCAGTAGCAGACATACTGTCTAGCGGACGGACGCTCTGCTTTTGCACCCTGCTCCCTCTTCTGCTGTGCTGGTGGCTCTGTGCGACCACCGCCTCTTCCTCCAAACTACACTGGTCACCTGCATAACGTTGATTCCATGTGGGGTCGAGGACCTCATCGTCCTCCACATCATCTTCCACCCAGTCTTCACCCCTGCCCTCCTTGTCTGTCTGCACAATTGCGAAAGCAGCAGCAGTTGGCACCTGTGTTTCGTCATCATCCAAGAAGTACTGCGATGGTCCTCCCATGTACTCATCATGAAACATAAGTGGTTGGGCAACGGTGCACTCAATCTCTTCCACTTCTGGGGCAGGGCTAGGTGGATGGCCCTGGGAAACCCTGCTAACAGAGTCATCGAAAAGCAGAAGAGACTGCTGCATGATTTGGGGCTCAGACTGCTTGGCTGATTTGCAAGGGGGTGAGGTGAAAGACTGATGGACATGGGTTTCAGGTGCCAACTCTGATCTTTCATCAGAAGAGTGGGTGGGAGACAATGTGAAGGAACCCGAGGCACTGTCAGCAACCCAATCTACTATCGCCTGTACTTGTCCTGGCCTAAACATTCGTACAGCCTCATTAGGCGCGACAAAATACCGCTGCAGGCTCGGTCGCCTACTCGCACCTGAGGAAGGTGTTTCACTTGTGCGTGTATCTGGCACAGATCCACCATGTCCTCTCCCTGCAACAGGAGCTCCACCAGCAGCACCACGACCGGGCCACCACGTCCCTTTGACCTTCTCCTCATATTTTCCAAATTTAGGATGTTGCCCTAAATGGGTGTTTTTGGAAGAGCAGAACACACCCACAGTACGTAACCGCTGAATCGCACAGCTACAGAACTGCAGAAAATGCTATTAAAAAAAAAATGTTTTTTTTTTAGTATAGCACAGTAGAAGAAAACTATTTAGAAATTGTTTATTTCACACACCTCCAAATATGTATAACACACTGCAAACTATTTTTTGTGCCCCTAAAAGGCGTTTTTTGGAAGAGCAGAACACACCCACAGTATGTAACCGCTGAATCGCACAGCTACAGAACTGCAGAAAATGCTATTCAAAAAAAATGTTGTTTTTTTAGTATAGCACAGTAGAAGAAAACTATTTAGAAATTGTTTATTTCACACACCTCCAAATATGTATAACACACGGCAAACTATTTTTTGTGCCCCTAAAAGGCGTTTTTTGGAAGAGCAGAACACACCCACAGTACGTAACCGCTGAATCGCACAGCTACAGAACTGCAGAAAATGCTATTCAAAAAAAATTTTGTTTTTTTAGTATAGCACAGTAGAAGAAAACTATTTAGAAATTGTTTATTTCACACACCTCCAAATATGTATAACACACTACAAACTATTTTTTGTGCCCCTAAAAGGCGTTTTTTGGAAGAGCAGAACACACCCACAGTACGTAACCGCTGAATCGCACAGCTACAGAACTGCAGAAAATGCTATTCCAAAAAAATGTTTTTTTTTAGTATAGCACAGTAGAAGAAAACTATTTAGAAATTGTTTATTTTACACACCTCCAAATATGTATAACACTACCACTATGCGGGCATGGAAGGCGGGTGAGGCGCTGAGGACACCCCAGCCGAACTCTTGGTCTCCTCACACCCCCTTGTGGCTGAATCCTAACCTATCGCAATTCCACACTATCCCAGATCCGCAGGCCTGGGCCAAATACAAAATACTGACCCTCAAACATATCATCACCAACGGAGATCTCACCCCCTTTCACACATTATGCGCCAAATTTAACGTGCCTGAACGAGCCCACTTTAGATATCTCCAAATTGCACATGCCTACAGGTGCCAATTTTTGAGCAGGCCAGTTGAACTGGCATACTCCGAGCTAGAATCTACCATCCGGGTGAAAGACCTGGAGAAGCCTACGTCTCAGATCTATGGATCCCTGCTGGTTGCTGCTATCCCCGAGCTGTCTTCCCTTCGCAGGAAATGGGTGGAGGACATACCGGGGCTGGACGACGACGACTGGCGGGAGGTTTGGGATTTTCCCTTCTCCCCGCTGGTCTCAGCGAGGGATAAATTAGTCCAATATAAAATTGTACACAGAGCTCACTACACACCTCACAGGCTTCACCAGATGTCGCCGGAGCATTCTCCGGAGTGCTGGCGTTGCTCCTACCAACCAGGGGGTTTCTTCCACATTTTCTGGGCTTGCCCAGCAATCGTACACTATTGGAATGAAGTGCTACGGGTGATCACTAAGGCCACTGGGACTTGCGTCCCATATGAACCTATATACTGTTTGCTAGGACTAGTTGATCAACTGCCAATGATCAGAGCCAGGAAAACACTCATATCCCTGCTACTATACTATGCGCGCAAAGCCATTACGATGAACTGGAAACAACCGTCTCCCCCCTCTGTTAAATTCTGGAAAAGATTAGTTAATGCCAGTTTGCCCCTATATAAAGCCACTTACTCGGCCAGAGGTTGTCCGCACAAATTTGAAAAGGTGTGGAGTTGTTGGCTAGAGGACAGAAACACGGCAAGTGAATAGTGACCAATGCCTAAACTTGTAACGTATCACTAGGTTATCATTTTCTTAACCCAAACAATTTTTTCAGGCTACCATCCTCTATTGATATCACTTTGAGCATGACTTATCTTGAATGGACCCTCTCCCCCAGTCTGGGGTTACAGTGTAAGTTAAGTTAAAGTGTATGTGTTATTTGTGGCCCTGTGTCGGTATGTTGCCGACACAGGGTAACGGCCCCTACGTGGGCAGATGTTGTGCCTATGTGTGGGCAAAATGTGTGTGTCTATAAAAACTTCAATAAAAAGATTTTACAAAAATATGTATAACACACTGCAAACTATTTTATGTGCCCCTAAAAGGCGTTTTTTGGAAGAGCAGAACACACCCACAGTACGTAACCGCTGAATCGCACAGCTACAGAACTGCAGAAAATGCTATTCAAAAAAAATGTTGTTTTTTTAGTATAGCACAGTAGAAGAAAACTATTTAGAAATTGTTTATTTCACACACCTCCAAATATGTATAACACACTGCAAACTATTTTTTGTGCCCCATAAAGGCGTTTTTTCGAAG
Organism: Rana muscosa; assembly: GCA_029206835.1. Classification (NCBI taxonomy): domain Eukaryota; kingdom Metazoa; phylum Chordata; class Amphibia; order Anura; family Ranidae; genus Rana; species Rana muscosa. The sequence continues at coordinate 966,097,047 of CM055117.1, read as the reverse complement.
AGCAGAACACACCCACAGTACGTAACCGCTGAATCGCACAGCTACAGAACTGCAGAAAATGCTATTCAAAAAAAAATTTTGTTTTTTTAGTATAGCACAGTAGAAGAAAACTATTTAGAAATTGTTTATGTCACACACCTCCAAATATGTATAACACACTGCAAACTATTTTTTGTGTCCCTAAAAGGAGTTTTTTTCGAAGAGCAGAACACACCCACAGTACGTAACCGCTGAATCGCACAGCTACAGAACTGCAGAAAATGCTATTAAAAAAAAAAGTTGTTTTTTTAGTATAGCACAGTAGAAGAAAACTATTTAGAAATTGTTTATTTCACACACCTCCAAATATGTATAACACACTGCAAACTATTTTTTGTGGCCCTGAATGGCTCTTTTTGCAAGCGTACATTAAAGTGCAAATTTTTTATTTTTTTTGCCCTATGGGTCTTTTGGAAAAGAGCACAATAAAGTGCCTTTTTTTTCCCCTAAAAGTTAGATTTTCTCTGACATGGCTCATGGCAGTGTAAAAAGACTGCACTGCAACACAAAGAGGTAAACCTATGCAGATCGCTGATTTTAATTTCTGAATCTGGACTCCTATATAATATTCTCTCTCCCTGAAAGCACCAACACAGGAACCTGGCCCTACACTACACTATCTCTCTATCTTTTCCCTCAGATTGCAGAATCAGGACTACCTCATGTATTTTTCTATCTCTCCCTAAAAGCAGCAGCAGCAGACTAGATCCTCTCCCTATCTATTCTGAAGCAGAGTGACGTGTGTGCTGTGTGCCTCTAGCTTATATAGAAGCTGGGTCACATGTTGCACTGACCAATCACAGCCATGCCATTAGTAGGCATGGCTATGATGGCCTCTAAGGGCACACCAGCTAATCAAAAGGTGATTGGCTGGCCCCTGAAGCATTTCTAAATGCGTAATTAGATTGCCATACCCGAACCCGGACTTTTGCGCAAAGTCCGGGTTCGGGTTCGGGAAAAAGCTAAAGTTCGGTACGGACCCGAACTTTACAGTTCGGGTTCGCTCAACACTATTCCTGAGTCCTTCGGCAAGCAACTTTGCAGGGTGACCTGTGCTACTTTGTGCCCAACTTCTCCTGTCTCACCTTCAGTGAAATCTGGAACTTAGCTGCAAAGGAAGACCTCTCTCCATTATCCTCCAGCACCTGGTACCTGACAACCAAGGTATGCATACATAATTAAAGGGGATGCCTTGGAGGTATCAAGAAGAAAAATGTGGTGAGTGTAGTATGCCTCCCACTGAACATGAGACATGACAAATAAAGTAGGCGTTGCTTTCTATTGTATGGCTTGTGATGTGGGAATATAAAAAGCCCCAGCATTGGTGTAATTTTAAGAGCAAAATATAAACGATTACCTTTTTAGTTTCAGTAGGAAACTTGGCATTTGCTTTCATTCATAGTGCAGGGGTCAAAAGTTAAGCCCCGTACACACGATCGGATAACCTATGGATTTTTGTCCGATGGATTTGTCCATCGGAAATCCGATGAAACTGTTTTTCATTAGTCTTGGCCACACACCATCAGTCAAAAAAACGACCGTTCCAAACGCGGTGACGTAAAACACTCAGATGAGCCGAGAAAAATGAAGTTTAATGCTTCTGAGCATGCGTCGACTTGATTCTGAGCATGCGTGGGTTTTTTAACCGATTGACTTGCCCATAGCTGATCGGAAATTCCCATCGGTTTTTTATCCATCGGAAAATTTTAAAACAAGTTCTATTTTTTACAACCGATGGAAAAAAGACCGATGGGTACCATACACGATCGGTTGGTCTGATGAAAACCGTCCATCGGACGGTTTTCATCAGTCAAACCGATCATGTGTACGGGGCTTAAGTAATGCGGAGTTCAAAGGTCAATAGTAAGTAGCAGAGCAAAAGTATCAGGAGTATGTAATGCAGAGTTCTGTAGCATGCACTGTAACACAGAATGCAGGGGTCAGGTTTATATGACACAGAATACAGGGGCCAGTAGTATGAAATTCAGAGTGCAGTGGACACATGTATATAACACAGAATGCAGAGGTCAGTAGTATGTAATTTAGAGTTTAGAGGTCAATAGTAACTAACACAGAGTTCAGAGGTCAGTAGGAGTGATGGGTCAAAAAAACCTGTTTCGGTCCACCAACAGAACTCCCGAACATGGAAAACGTTTGGATCCAAACCCAGAACCCTAATAAAGTTTATGGGACCTGAACTCAAAAAATTAAAAGTCCCCATTTTAAAGGCTTATATGCAAGTTATTGGCTATAAAAAAGGTATGGGGGCCTGGGTACTGCCCTCAGGGACATGTATCAATGCAAATTTATTTTAAAAAAAATATTGTTTTTAAAAGAGCAGTAAAACAAATATATAGTATAGTGCCTGGGAGGTCCCCTTAGTCTGCTTGTAAAGTGGTGCATGTGTACCATCTATAGAACCTGCTGCAGCAAAACTGACATATATGAAGAATTTTTTTTTTTTGCCAAAACTGACATATATGAAGAAAAAAAAAATAGATTTGCAGGCTTTCTTGAAAAAAAAAACATTGCTGGGCATAAAAACTAATGTGAAAAAAAACGACGTGGGGTCCCCCCCAATCCACAGAAGGCTCTTGAGTCTAGTATGGATTATAAGAGGAACCCCACGCCAATATTTAAAAAAAATGGCATAAGGTCCCCCCCAAAATCCATACCAGACCCTTAGGTATGGATTTTTAGGGAAACCCCCATGCCAACATTTTTTAAAATATGGCGTGAAGTCCCCCCAAAAATCCATACCAGACCCTTATCCAAGAATGCAGCCAGGCAGGCCAGGAAAGGGGGAGTGGTGAACAAACGATCCCCCCTCCAGAACCATATCAGGCCACATTCCATCAACTGACCCAGCATTCCCCCGGTCAGTGACGTCACATGGGGGGCGATGCCGTCGTGTGGTGTCGCCAGGTGGTTCTGCCCCTTACCTACAAGAACTGTCAGACAGCGGAGCAGGCAGTCAGTGGAGAGCCTTCATCGCAGGTGGAGCTTTTTATTTATTTTTTGGGTCCGGCGGAGTCATGATTGACAATGGATCTACATCGAGCGACATTTGTTTTTTATTTTTAAAAAGGAATTGTCAAAAACTGTGTTCTTTTTACACTTTTTTTGGTGAATGATGTACCCCATATTATTTCACATAGGGGGGACAGGATCTGGGAGCCCCCTGTTAAAGGGGGCTTCCAGATTCCAATAAGCCCACTGCCTGCAGATCGCCACAACCACGGCCCAGGGTTGTGGGGAAGAGGCCCTTGCCCCATCAACATTGGGACAAGATGCTTTGGGGCGGGATGGGCAAAGCCCCCCTTCCAAAGCCCCCCCATGTTGAGGGCATGTGGCCTTGTATGGTTTAGGAGGGGAGGCCACTTGCTAGTCCCCCCCCCTACTATCCTGGCTTGCCAGGCTGTATGCTTGGATAAGGGTCTGATATGGATTTTGTGGGGATCCCCCGTCTTTTTTTTCACATTTTTGTATTGCCAGAAATGTTTTTTTTTCTCTCAGCTGTCAGCGGGGAAGCCCATTGACAGCTGATGACTCATCCATTGTAAAGGATGCGGCAGCCTGATGCCCGGCCTAATCCTTAACAACCAGCTATTCACTGTGCCCTGATTTGGCAAAGCTTTGCACCTGACCAGCGGTCAGGTGCATTGGTTCGGCCAGGGAGGTCTTATAATGCACTGTGCAGTGTGCGGTGTTCGGGGAACACCCGTATGAGCGATGTTCGGGGCCGAATAGATGTTTGGCCCGATCCGTTCGCCCATCACTAGGGATGAGCCGAACACCCCCTGGTTCGGTTTTCAGCAGAACATGCGAACAGGCAAAAAGTTTGTTTGAACGCGCGAACACCGTTAAAGTCTATGGGACACGAACGAGAAAATCAAAAGTGCTAATTTTAAAGGCTTATATGCAAGTTATTGCCATAACAATTGTTTGGGGACCTGGGTCCTGCCCCTGGGGACATGTATCAATGCAAAAAAAAAGTTTTAAAAACAGAAGTTTCAAATACACTTTAGGCGGTGTACACAGTATATACCGTAATACAGTGTAGTGCAGTGTTAAAAAAAAATACCCATCATGTCAGGAAGGCCTCCAAGGAGAGGCAGACACTCACAGGCCACTAAAAGAGGGCAAGCAGCCTCTGAAATAATATTTAACAGGAGGGACCGTTCCTGTACCCAACAAGAGTAACTGTGAGGGGTTACAGTGTTCTGGCACCACCAACACCTAAGGCCCAATTTTTTAGCAGAGCATATAGTGCATTCCGTATAGTATAGTATATATACTGCAGTTCAGAGTATATAGTGCAGTTCGTATAGTATATATACTGCAGTTCAGAGTATATAGGGCACTCAGTGTAGTATATATAATACAGTGCAGCGTATATAGTGCAGTGTACAATATATAATATAGTGTATTGAAGTGGTTAAGGGGAGCCCTATGACAGTATTAAGAAAAAAACGGCATGGGTTCCCCAATCCATACCAGGCCCTTTAAAAAAAAAATGGCGTGAAGTTCACCTTAATATCCAAACCAGACCGAAGGGCCTGGTTTGAACTGGAGCTGTGGACCCATGCTGTTTTTTTTAAATTATTTTTATGTATATTGCCGGGATCTGGCAATACATTACAGTCATGAGCCATTTAACCATGAGAACATATTGATTGCGATACACATGTTTTACACATCGCCGTGCACTTTTGAAATTAGAGCAATGATTCTAGCACCAGACGTTCTTTATAATGCTAATTTGATGACTTATAGGGTGCTTTTAAAGCGTTACCTATGAAAAATATAAGGTACTGACGTGTTTAACCACTTCCATACCAGGTCATAGCAAAATGACGCCGGCAGGAACATCTACTCTCTCCGGGTGGACGTCATGTGACGTCTGCCCATTCTAGTTGCTCTTGCGTGCCCCGGGGTGCACAGCACGGCGATCGGGGATGAGGATTGCCCCCGGGACACAGCTCATCCGAAATCAGTGTAAAGAGACAATAAAAATGGCTCTTTACCACATGACTGGCTGTGTCCAATCACAGCTGGTCACAAGCACTGTCCTTGTGCACGCCGCTCGTGCACGCCCCAGGGGGCTGACACAGTCTATCCTGATCGGGGTAAGGAGCCAATGAAATTGGCTCTTTACCATGTGACTGGCTGTGTCCAATCACAGCCGGTCACAGAATGTACACAAACCGTAGTACCTGGGTACCTATCTGCAAACCATCTGTGTACCCGAGTACCTGTCACAACCCCTCAGAGTACCCAAGTACCTGTCACCAGCCCAAAAGAGTACCCGAGTACCTATCTGCAACCCATCAGAATACACGAGTACCTATATGCAGCCCTTTAGAGTACCTATCTGCAGCCCATCAGAGTACCCGAGTACCTATCTGCAGCCCATCAAATTACCCGAGTACCTGTCTCCAACCTATCAGAGTAATAAGTACCTATCTGCAGCCCATCAGAGTACCTGAGTACCTATCTGCAGCCCATGCCTCATAAAATATACGTTGGGGTGTTTTCTTTCCAAAATGGGGTCATTTTGTGGGTGTTTCCATTGTCCTGGTGCTCCAGGACCTTAAAAAGGGTGATAGGTTGTTAGGAAATTATATGTGTGTAGCGGGGTTCCTTTAAATGCTCTCGAACTACCGTTCCCAGAACCCCACTGGTTCCCAGGATGTTTTGCTTCTGCCCCAGAGACTCATGGGTGGGGATATATAAGGAAGGGGCGAGGCCTGGCTCGGCCTCTTTGGACACGGGACGGCAGAGACTGATACACCTGTGCGGACCTGTGCTGGGTAAGGCCTGAAGCCTGGGGCCTTCCGCAGCCGACCGAAGAGCCTTCCACCCCACTGCGAGCCTGGGTGGCAACCGACATCTCTACTTACAGCCTGGATGGGATCGGGGACCCGATCGCAGCAACCGCTGTGGGCGAGTGAAGTCACAGCCGGTGGAAGTTCCGGACGGAGATCGTGTCCGGCGGGTGAGCAAGCGTAAGCTCATTCCCTAACCTGTTTGCTAGTACTGTGCCTATAAACTGCCGAGGCCTACTACCTCATGTTAAAGACTCTCACTGGAGATTCACAGCAGGACTGATGCAGAGGATCTCCAGTGAAGCGTTGTCAGTTATCAACTTTCTTTTTTTCCTGGATTACAATTGTTGTTTATTCTTAAGTGCACCACCTCTACAGATGCCGGTGAAGAATCCATCATTCATACAGGACTGAGTTCTAGACACTAGCGTTGCTAGCCAGGTGCGGGGGGGGCGGGCCGCACCCGGGTGACACCCACCAGAGGGGTGACACCCGTGGGTAGCGCAGCGGCCACACTGACATCGCCCGCCCGCTGCCCTGTGCCTTAGGCTCACGCTGCGGCTGTGTCCCTCAGCGGAGCGGAAGGAAGCCGCCGCCCCCTCTGCCTCCTCTCTGTTTACATCCACAGAGGAGGAGGAGGATCACGCGCTCGAGAGACACACCGCTGTGTGTATCTGCCGCTCTGTTCTGAGGTCTGAAAGGTAAGGGGGGCATCTTTACTGATGGGGGGAGGGGGTGTCTGTACTGCTGGGGTCTGCACAAGAGTGAGTTTGCACCAGGGGGGGCTGTAACTGAGGGGGGTGTCTGTACTGAGGGGGGTCTGGTACTGAGGGGGGTGTCTGTACTAAGGGGGGTGTCTGGTACTGAGGGGGGTGTCTGTACTGAGGGGGGTCTGGTACTGAGGGGGGTGTCTGTACTGAGGGGGGTGTCTGTACTGAGGGGGGATTGGTACTGAGGGGGGTGTCTGTACTGAGGGGGGGGTCTGGTACTGAGGGGGGTGTCTGTACTGAGGGGGGTGTCTGTACTGAGGGGGGGTCTGGTACTGAGGGGGGGTCTGTAACTGAGGGGGGTCTGTAACTGAGGGGGGATCTGTAACTGAGGGGGTGTCTGTTACTGAGGGGGTGTCTGTTACTGAGGGGGGTGTCTGTACTGAGGGGGGTGTCTGTACGAGGGGGGTCTGTAACTGAGGGGGTGTCTGTAACTGAGGGGGGATCTGTAACTGAGGGGGTGTCTGTTACTGAGGGGGGTCTGTTACTGAGGGGGGTGTCTGTACTGAGGGGGGTGTCTGTATGAGGGGGGTCTGTAATTGAGGGGGTGTCTGTAACTGAGGGGGTCTGCACTGAGGTGGGGGTGTCTGTACTGATGGAGCGGTCTGCACTGAGGTGGGGGTGTCTGTACTTATGGAGCAGTCTGCACTGAGGTGGGGGTGTCTGTACTGAGGGGGAGGTTCATACTGAGGGAGGCGGGTCTATATTGATGGCGGGGAGTCTGTACTTAGTGGAGCGGGTTTGTACTGAGGGAGGGGATCTATACTGTGGGAGGGGGTCTGTAGTTAGTGGAGGGGGGTCTGTACTGAGGGGGGACTATAGTTGTTGGGGGGTGACACCATTTTTTTTTGCACCGGGTGACACCAACCCTAGTGACGCCACTGGTTCTAGAGTTAGGAATCAGGCCTGATTCATTAGGGACCTAGTTTAGTTATTGAATAAAACAAAAAAAAACCCTTGGAGGTGGGACTTTGAGAGTGACTGAAAAACACACATCAGAGTATATTGAAAATATATAGATTTTAATAAATAGTTACAAAAAGACAAATTTGATGTAAATCACATGGATTATATACAAATCCAAACTAGAAATTAACATGGATACAAAAAGGAGAAGTTTAAACATATATTTTTTTGTCAATGTCCATGTTAATTTCTAGTTTGGATTTGTATATAATCCATGTGATTTACATCAAATTTGTCTTTTTGTAACTATTTATTAAAATCTATATATTTTCAATATACTCTGATGTGTGTTTTTCAGTCACTCTCAAAGTCCCACCTCCAAGGGTTTTTTTTGTTTTATTTACTTATTTTTGGGATGTGGTGACTGTTAAACAAATACAATCTTGCAGATGTCGGTCTCCTTTGTCTAGTTTAGTTATTGCGCCACAGGGCGTCTAATTAACAGTCGCCCCACGTGGCGTCTCTTTATCAACCCCTTACCCCCTCTTCCAGGGTGTAGTGTGACTGATATTGTAATATTGCAGGGCTCTGTGAATATTCTAATGGTCAAGTTGTTATCACTGTTCATTCCCTTTGCATAGCTGCAAGTAAAATCTATTATTCCTTTATAACTACTCCGTGTCTGAGTCTCTCGTAAAGTATAAGTATTTAATGTGTATACCCCTAAACTAACTGTGCCAGAAAGGGTCGAGTAGATTGCCGGGGGTTGGCGGAGCTGTACTCAGGGCCCAGACCAAATCTGCTGCCCTCTTAGTTGAGGGTAACGCTACACGTGGGGGTTCTCGTCCGGGATCCTGATAGAGCAGAAAACCCGCCAAGAGGTACCGGCATGGACCCGCCGAAAGACATCAGAACGTGGTGTGGAGTAGCTAAGACAGATCCAAGCCAGTCAGTGGTCATTAACATGCCCGGTCAGGAATGGTCGACCGAGACGGTGGAAGGATTAATGAAGTCAGTGACCCCAGATTGTACACCGTGGGTGATGGGAACAAAGTTAGACCCAAACACCCCACACCAGTATGCACTAGTGGAGTATTCAGATGGGAAGCCAGAGGTTTGCAAGCGCAAATATACGCAGACGTCGGATAACAGATCTTATAGTCTGGCGCATGCTATTAAGAAGGAGCCACCCCTAACGGGACCACCGCAGACCGCGGCCCGTACCTCACCAGAGAGGAGAGATGGAGCGACACCTCCGGTGACGCCTGCACCTGCCACGGCCATATCACCCGAACTGATAAAGGCGTTAGGGGACCTACTAACAAACTGTCAGAAGGCAAGCACGGTGCACGTAGAGACTAGCTACCGGAGACTAAAAGCATTCTCAGGGAAGCTTCCCGTCCCTGCGGGGGAGGAAGATTTTGACACTTGGGTGGAACAGGCATTGCAGGCAGTAGAGGCATGGGAGGTGCCTGAGGCACAGAAGAGACAGCGAGTCTTGGAAAGTCTGAAAGGTGCCGCGGCAGAAGCGGTGAAGAGCTTCCGGTTTGGAAATGAAAACTGTACAGCTCAAGATTGCCTGGCCATGCTGCAGGAAGAGTTTGGTCAGCTGGAGAAGGTGTCAGAGATGATCTATCAATTTGAACACACTCTCCAGCAGCCGAATGAGAAACTGTCAGAATATGTTAGAAGGCTGAACAGGCAGTTATGCAAGATTGTACTGAAGAAGGGAATGCTGCCCAAAGATGCAGATGAAGCACGCATGAAGCAGATCATGAGGGGAGCGCGGCGCTCAGACCCAATCTGGCTGCACCTGAAAACCTCAGGAGGAGAAATGTCATTAACCTACTCTGATCTAATAAAAATTATTAGGGACGAAGAGGCGCTGCAGGAAGATCAGCAGGTGGCCAAGGCGAATGTCACACCTGTACCAGTGTTGGTCCATTCGGTCAAGAGCCCGGAAAGAGATGCAGAGGTTGACACTTTGAAATCGCAAATGGCCCAAGTGTTGGAGATGCTGACCTCTTTGATGGAGAAAGATCAAAGAAGACCAGAGAAACCAGGCCCAAGAAAGGAGTTGTTTCCGAACACCTCAGCACCGGCCTCCCTACAGGACCGAGAAGAGGTGATTTGCTATAACTGCAGAGGGAGTGGCCACTTTGCTAACGTATGCTCCAGCCCAAAGAAGAAGAGAACAGATAATTGCAAGCCGGCGGGAAACTCCAAAGGGCCCCGGTGAAGGAGTCAACCGGGTGCCCATCATCTTCAGTGCGCTCCAAACTGGAAAAAAAGGCCAAGAATGGAGGAGACAAAACTCCTAGGAGGAGGTATAGTACCCCCCCACCAAGATGTACCCCAGAGGGAGGGGGCAAGACCCCTCAGTGGAAATACAGCACCCCAAAGAAGGAACATCCACCTAAGAGGAACAATAACATCCCTCAGCGGGTTTGTGCCCCCATTGAGAGGGAGAAGGTCAATGCATGCCAGGCTCAGGAAAAATTAAAGTCCAAAAGAAGCAGGGCAAGGAAAAGCCCAAAGAAGAAAGTGACCCCAGTCCGGCCATACCCAAAGGAACTGGTGGGCCCGTCTCCTACTGTGCCCATTCAAGTGGAAGGAGTCTATACTAAAGCTCTTCTGGACACCGGAGCACAGGTGACTTTACTATACCGGGACTTCTATGATAGGCACTTGAGTCATCTGCCTATCCAGAAGATAGAAGAGCTGGAGATATGGGGACTTGGAACCCAGAGTTTCCCTTACGATGGGTACCTGCCCATAAAGATGACTTTCGACCCATCCGTGGCTGGGAAGGCTGAAGTGTTTGACACCCTGGCAGTTGTGTGTCCTCAGCCGCCTGGAGCCAGCAAGATTTCCCTGATCATTGGGACAAACACGGATCTAGTCAGGAGACTCCTGACTCCTCTAGTGAAAGAGAGAAACCATTCAGCCACCAAAATCCATCCCATGCTAAAGACGGCCTACCAACGACTGGTCTTAGAGCAGAAGACCCCGGGAGAGGGGATAGGGAAGGTGTGGAGACTTGGCAGAGAAGGAGTAGTGCTACAGCCCGGAGAAGTAACCTGTCTTAGGGCCACTGTGAAGCTTACGTGGGAACAACCTGGCCCCTTTGTCATGCTGGAATCCGACCCAAGGGAAGAGTCCTCAGGCCTGGAAGTGATACCAGAAGTGATTCCGTTCAAGGCCCTGAAGAAGGCCCATGGCAGAGTTCCGGTGAGTGTTAGGAACACTATGGGAGGGCCCATGGAGATTCCTGCCAGAGTGTTGCTGGGCCAGGTGAGCCCTGCTGCCCCGGTCACTTGGTCCGAAGTCAAGGGGACGGGTGACGGAGGAGATGTTTGGGAGAAGCTGTCCGTGGAAAACCCGAACCTACCCAGGGCTTGGAAAGAAAGAGCCAAGGCCCAGCTGACCAGATGGGAGAAGATCTTTTCCAAAGATGAATTCGATGTGGGGTGTGCAAGAAGTGCCACCCATCGGATCCGCCTCCAAGAAGATAAGCCCTTCCGAGAGAGGGTCAGGCGGGTCCCCCTGGCAGATCTGGAGGATCTGAGGGAACAACTTGTAGAACTGAAGAAGACTGGTGTGATCCGGGAGTCTAGAAGCCCCTATGCCTCCCCAATCGTGGTGGTCAGAAAGAAGAATGGATCGTTGAGGCTTTGTATCGATTACAGGACTCTCAACAGGAGAACCATCCCTGACCAATACACCACGCCAAGGATAGAAGATGCCTTACAAAGTTTGTCTGGAGCCAAATGGTTCAGTGTGATGGACCTCAAGAGTGGGTACTATCAAATCCCTATGCACCCAGAAGACAGGGAGAAGACAGCCTTCATAACCCCGGTGGGATTCTTCAAATTCAATAGGATGCCTCAGGGTCTGTCTGGAGCTCCTGCTACCTTTCAACGCCTTATGGAGAAGACTGTTGGAGACATGAATCTTATAGAAGTTCTTGTGTACTTGGATGATGTCATTGTCTTCGGGAGAACCTTGGAAGAACATGAAGCCAGGCTGGAGAAAGTATTGAGAAGACTCAGAAGAGGGACTTAAGCTTTCCCCCGAGAAGTGTCAGTTCTACCAGTCTTCTGTGAACTATCTGGGGCACATAGTGTCTGAAGAAGGGGTGGCCACAGATCCTGAGAAGTTGGAAGCAGTCACCTCCTGGCCACGACCCACCACAGTAACAGAGCTCAGATCCTTCCTGGGGTTCTGCTCCTATTATAGGAGGTTTGTGGAGGGGTTTGCTCGGATTGCCCGCCCGTTGAATGAATTGCTAAAGGCAGAAGGGGAAGAGGATGACTCAGGGCCCAGGAGGCCTGGTGAGTCAGTTCAAGATCAGTGGAACCCAAGGTGTGAAGAGGCCTTCCAGGCCCTGAAGAGGAGCTTAACCACTGCCCCAGTCCTGGCCTACGCCGACCATACCAGACCTTATGAATTACATGTGGATGCCAGCCATGAGGGTTTAGGCGGTGTCCTCTACCAAGAACATGAAGGACAACTGCAACCAGTGGCCTATGTGAGCAGGAGCCTGACCCCCTCAGAAAAGAATTACCCCACTCATAAGCTGGAATTCCTGGCCCTCAAATGGGCGGTAGTAGACAAGCTAAAAGACTACCTGTATGGGGCAGAGTTTACTGTGAAGACAGACAACAACCCCCTGACCTACCTCTTCACCACCGCAAAACTAGATGCCACCGGACACAGGTGATTGGCCGCATTGTCTGGATTCAACTTCAGTCTGCAGTACAGACCAGGAGCTGGAAATAGGGATGCAGATGCCCTGTCCCGGAGGTCTCATGCCACGACAAATGACTGGGAAGATTGGACCCAAGTGGCACCGGACGGGGTGCGGGCCCTTTGTCAAGGGGCTGAATTTCAAGCCAGAGGAGGCTCCAGAGCAGAAGAAATATGGGTTACCATGGTAGGAGTCCCCAAACACTATTGTGGAGTAACTCAACTGGAGGAAGACAACCTACCGAGACTGTCCAAGAAGGAGTTGAGGTGTGACCAATTGGAAGACCCCATGGGGAGATTGGTCCTCGAAGCCCTGGAGAATCAGGATCCCAACAAACTCCTACATCACCCCTCAAAGGAGGCTCGCCTGTTGAGGAAGGAATTGGACAGGCTGCAGGTACATCAGGGAGTGGTCTACCGAAGGGGCCCCTCTGATGACTCAGAAGATAAGTGGCAGTTATTCCTTCCAGAGAAGCACCGAGAGACTGTACTAATTGCCCTGCATGACCATCATGGTCACCTAGGGGCAGAAAGGACCTTCCAGCTTGTTAGAAATCGGTTCTATTGGCCCTGCATGAGGGCAGAAGTAGAGGAGTATTGCCATTCATGTGCACGATGCATTCAGAGAAAGACCCTACCCCATCAAGCTGCCCCAATGGGCCACTTACAGAGTCAGGGCCCAATGGATCTGGTATGCATTGACTTTCTCTGCCTCGAACCCGACCTGAGTGGATTGGGGAATGTTCTGGTAATAACCGACCATTTCACCCGCTATGCTCAAGCTTTTCCAACCAAAGACCAGAAGGCATCCACCGTGGCCAAGATACTTATGGAGAAGTATTTTGTCCATTACGGACTACCACAGAGACTCCACTCAGATCAAGGAAGGGACTTTGAGAGTCGGTTGATCCGAAGACTTTTGGATTCATTGGGAATAAAGAAGACCAGAACCACGCCTTACCACCCACAAGGAGATGCTCAGCCGGAGAGATTTAACCGGACCCTGCTCAACATGTTGGGAACCTTAGAAACAGAGAAGAAGCAACACTGGAGTCAACACATATCAGCCCTAGTGCATGCCTATAACTGTACCACAAGTGACGCCACTGGCTACTCCCCTTATCGACTTATGTTTGGGAGAGAAGCAAGGCTATCCGTGGACCTGGCCTTTGGCACTTCTTTAGACAATACCTCAGCTACATCCCACAAGGGATACGTGGACAGACTTAGACGTAGCTTACAGTTGGCCTATGAACAAGCCCAGGCGGCTTCGGATCAAAGGGGAGCCCGCAACAAGAGAAATTTCGATCTGAAGGTTCGAGGGCAAGATCTGCAGCCCGGGGACCGAGTACTGCTACGCAATCTGGGGGTCCCTGGAAAACACAAGCTTGCCGACAGATGGAGATCTGAACCCTATGTCGTCTGTAGGAAGTTGCCTGGTTTGCCTGTCTACAAACTAAAGCCAGAAGGAAAGGTGGGTCCACTGAAGACGTGGCATCGAAACCACCTGCTCCCACTTGCTGAGGCAGTCAGAATACCTCCCGTGAGAGACTCCCCTGAACCGGCCTCTATCCTGGATACTCCTAGGCCGAGCACTCGGTCCCAGACTTCTAGAGTTGAAGATGGGGAGGCCTCTCAATTGAGTACAGATGATGGTGGAGAACTGGACTGGCTGTGGCCTCCCTCGACTCTGGGAACGTCCGCCATAGATCTCCCAAATGGAGGGGATACCCCAGATGCAACGCTGAATCCGGAGGCTACTGAATTCATACCCTTCAGTCCCTCAGCTGATTACTGGGAAGATGTTCCTGACACTTGCGCAGAGGAGGACCCTAGAGATTCCATACGTCAGTCGACTTCTGAATCAGAGGTTCCAGAATCAGCAATGTTACCTGAACTTACTCCTGAAGAAGAGCCTGTGGTGCCAGAGTCAGAAGCACCAAGAGAGCAGAGGGCTCGCAGAGTCATCAGGCCTCCCAAGAAACTAACTTACCCCCAAATGGGGACGAGCTCAGAGGACTCTGTTGTAACGGCTAGGAGAAGTGTTGAGCAACCTGATCCCTCCACTGTTCATTTGGTGGAGGGCAACCCCAGCTCACTCTCTGGCACAGTTAGGCAGGCCACTCATGGTAGTGTGACCTGTGGGCAAGAGAGTTCCATCCCAAAGTTTTGGTGGGAATTCCCTATGCCAACATCATGCTCGACACTGTCCAAAATGGTAAACGGCATTTGTTGAAGTTTATCTTTGGGGACCAAAGAGTTTAAGTGGGGGGAGTGTGTAGTGGGGTTCCTTTAAATGCTCTCGAACTACCGTTCCCAGAACCCCACTGGTTCCCAGGATGTTTTGCTTCTGCCCCAGAGACTCATGGGTGGGGATATATAAGGAAGGGGCGAGGCCTGGCTCGGCCTCTTTGGACACGGGACGGCAGAGACTGATACACCTGTGCGGACCTGTGCTGGGTAAGGCCTGAAGCCTGGGGCCTTTCGCAGCCGACCAAAGAGCCTTCCACCCCACTGCGAGCCTGGGTGGCATCAAACATCTCTACTTACAGCCTGGATTGGATCGGGGACCCGATCGCAGCAACCGCTGTGGGCGAGTGAAGTCACAGCCGGTGGAAGTCCCGGACGGAGATCGTGTCCGGCGGGTGAGCGAGCTCAAGCTCATTCCCTAACCTGTTTGCTAGTACTGTGCCTATAAACTGCCGAGGCCTACTACCTCATGTTAAAGACTCTCACTGGAGATTCACAGCAGGACTGATCCAGAGGATCTCCAGTGAAGTGTTGTCAGTTATCAATTTCTTTTTTTCCTGGATTACAATTGTTTTTTATTCTTAAGTGCACCACCTCTACAGATGCCTGTGAAGAATACATCATTCATACAGGACTGAGTTCTAGAGTTAGGAAACAGGCCTGATTCATTAGGGACCTAGTTTAGTTATTGCGCCACAGGGCGTCTAATTAACAGTCGCCCCACGTGGCGTCTCTTTATCAACCCCTTCCCCCCTCTTCCAGGGTGTAGTGTGACTGATATTGTAATATTGCAGGGCTCTGTGAATATTCTAATGGTCAAGTTGTTATCACTGTTCATTCCCTTTGCATAGCTGCAAGTAAAATCTGTTATTTCTTTATAACTACTCCGTGTCTGAGTCTCTCGTAAAGTATAAGTATTTAATGTGTATACCCCTAAACTAACTGTGCCAGAAAGGGTCGAGTAGATTGCCGGGGGTTGGCGGAGCTGTACTTAGGGCCCAGACCAAATCTGCGGCCCTCTTAGTTGAGGGTAACGCTACATGTGTAATTTGTGCTCCTAGAATGCCTGATGGTGCTCCTTGCATGTTGGGCCTCTGTATGTGCCCAGGCTGTGAAATAGTCTCACACAGTTCTGGCTGTGAAAGGGTTAAAGGATAGGGTCACCTTAGTTGGGACGCTATGTTAAATTTATGGGATAGTCTGAGTCAGTAGTTAGGCTCAGACCAGCTGATTGTTCTAAATTTTGCTTCTGCTCTGGGTGTGATACTGCCTGGCGGTTGTGTTCCCTGTTCGCCTGTAGGTGGCACTGTCACCACCGGCCCAGGCTGAAATACAAGAGTATCACACCACATTGGGTGTCCTTTCTCGGCTGCCGTGCGGTGGGCGTGGTTGGCCTGCTGTGCATGCTGGGAGAGGGTACATTAGGGGCAGACGCCATTGATTTGGAGTTGGTGTGCGCGCCTCATGGCCCGCATGGCACAGGGTGCGTGTGTGTGTTCCAGCCCCGGGCACCTTCAGCCCAAGGTTGCATCGCTGCCTGGTGGGCCCAGCTCCGCTGGCTGGGGCCTACACCTTTGAAGAGGATCCCATGCTACCCATTTTTGGGAAGTCTGCTCTTGAGGAGAGAAAGCTGGGGGAGGACCTTCCCCAGAGGAGACTAGCGACGGTACTGCTGTCTCGGGAGAGGCCTGGAAACCTACTCAAGGAGGGATCCAAGAACTTAAAGGCCTTGCAATACGCCAATCTGGCATAGAAGCTCTCTCTTATTGCTTGGTTAGGAGGTTCGGGACTTTGATAATCCTGTGGCAGAGGATTCCTGAACGCATCCTCAGATTCACCTCAGGGTCTGTGACAGAGACCGTAATGCCACGTAAACACGATCGTTTTTAATGTCATTTTCTAAAAAGGACGTTTTTCTCGACGTGATTTTTCTTGTTTCCTCTCAAGCCTGTCTTGCATACACACGTTCATTTAAAAAAACGCTTGAGCAAAGCGCAGTGACGTACAACACGTACGACGGCACTATAAAGGGGAAGTTCCCTTCGAATGGCGCCACCCGTCGTTAAAAATGCTCTGGAGCCTACACACGATCGTTTTTAATGCCCAATTTAAAAAATTGCATTTTTAACGATGTGAAAAACTATCATGTGTACGCGGCATTAGAAATAGATCCGTGAGTCATTCCGGCTGCTAGGACCAGAAAACGGAACTATCCGGGTGAGCAATACCCATTCAGGCTTGAGTGGCAACGTTTACAAGACTTTGCATGCCTGAACCTTCCCCTATGCTTCTCTCGTTTCCTACTTTCACCTAAAGTTTCCACTGCAAAAGGAAAATAAAGCTTACTGTTTAGGTTTTACATCTGTGTGGACATTGGCTTTTCTAAAAACTCTATATACCCTGCCAACGGAAGCCTTGGAGGTAGTCAGGGAGTTTGCATGACCCAAAACAAAACCAGACGCTCCCTAAATGGGGGTAAGTGCTACAGTAGCAGTAGAAATACCACTGTTATACATGACAAGTTCATTGCTGCCCTTTCCTGGCCTGCCAGGCTAAATGTTTGGATAAAGGTCTGGCATGGATTTTTGGTGGGGTTCATAATTTTTTTATTTTTTTTTGTATGGGATTACCCTAAAATTCATTACAGATGGGTCTGGTATGGGATTTGAATGGAACCATGCCGTTTTTGGGATAAGGTCTAGTATGGATAAAAGGAATCTCCATTGATTTGTTTAAAAACAGAAATAAAGTAGACAAAACTGTAATTTGCCTGAGATTTGAACAGCATATTTTTGTGAATGGCAGTATTGTTGTAGTAGGTTGTATATATTTTTAAGATGCGCGATTTCTAAGGCAGGTTAGAGGCATTACTTAGGCATATTATTAAAATGAATGAACCTTAAATTATCCTTCTCTCTCCCAGTACTATTTCAGAGGTGTCCCGCTCAGGTCACTTATTTACCTCATCAATCCTTCCTAGAGCCATTGCTAACAAAAACTCTAGACTGGTTAATCACAGACCTCCGGGTACTCCGGTTTCCTCCCACACTCCAAAGACATGCTAGTAGGTTAATTGGCTTCTGTCCAAAATTGGCCCTAGTATATGAAAGTGAGTTGGGGACCTTGGATTGTGGGTTCCTTGAGGGTAGGGACCAATGTGAGTGTGCGACGTATGTGTGGAGCGCTGCGTAAATTGACGGCGCTATATGGGTACCTTAAATAAATAATAATGTAGCGGCCTTCACCCTCACCCCCTTCTTTATCGGTTATTCTGGCTCTGGTCTAGGGGTATCTTGGAGAGGAGCACGAGGTGCGCCACGGCCCATGTCCTCTCAATTACAGCGTGTAGAGGTGAAGGCCAGTATCTAGTTGTATTCGGGCCTGTGTATACGCTTAGAGCCAAGTCTGTTCTGCTGATAACCCCCTTTGCTCCCAGTAATTGGGGTACCACACACTGAAAAGGTCCAACACTTATTTATTCCATAACGCCAAACAAATAGTCCTTTGCGAGCAGACAGTTTGAGACCCATAGAACAGTTCAGTATTGGTGGAGAGTAGGTCAAGGCACAATCCTCAAAGAAAACTAAACCGTTGAGGTTTCACCAACAGTTGCTAAGCTCAGTGGCTGTTAAATGGAATTTTTGGCTTCAGAGTCTCTTCCAGCGACTCTAGTGAACAGGAACTGGAGTTACCTTCGCTACGTTGCAGCCCCTGTCAGGGGGAAGACATCCCTCCAAGGGAGTTACCAGAGGCCCGCCGTCACCGGGTTAATGCTGTACCGGACTATCCGGAAGGGTTACACTCCCCGGCCTCCTCGCCTCAGATACGGGTCCCAACACCTTAGGGCCCCTCGGACTCCTCCACCCTCGCGGAACCCAGTCGAAGTTACTGGGCCCCAGGCCCGGAATTCCGGAACGCCAGCACCCAGGCTGAAGGTGCCTGGGTGCGGCCTCGTCCTCCAACTCTGAACCCAAGGTCCGGGCGTCCGCCCCTTTTATCTCCTCCCCCCCTGCGTCACAGCGGGTTCCCCGCCCCGCTGCACCAGCGCCAGGAAAGGACAAAAAGGGAGCAGTCTTGCGGTGCGGGTTCAACTCCAGCCGAGGGTGACAACGCCACCAGCAGGCCACAGGGAACCCTGCACCACCAGAGTCCTCCAAGAACCACAAAAAGGGATTCTCAGATTCCCTAACAATTAGTACATCTGGGTTAAATAACCCAGATGCTCCCCCCCCCAATTTAAATACCCGCTACACTAATATAGATGAGCATCTTAATGAGACACAATGTACAGGGTTAGGGAGAATTGTAGACACGCACCCACACTCACTCAGGTTGAACTGGATGGACTGGTGTCTTTATTCAACCTTACTAACTATGTAAGTAACTATGTAAGAAGAAAATAGTTATGGTTTCCTTAGATTCAATTGCTCTGCATTCAATGTAGGGGTACAATGCTAGGGTCGTATGTATCCTGGAGACAGACCACTCAGAACAAGGACTGTCCCTGAGAAACAGGGATGAACGTCAACCTTGGCCCATGTCCAATTTACCTACATTAAGAATGTGAATGGGATCCTAAAACTCATTAAAATCTAATTTAAGCTTTTACATTTTAAAAGCTGTTTTTAAATTCAAATGTCAACTTCAACTTACACACTCCCTCTTGCCTCCTGTACCCTAAGGTGAGGGGGGCTACTTATCACAGCCTACAGTATATACAGGGCAATAGAGAGATGCACAATGTAAGATGAAGAGGCATATGAGGGCTCTACTTTCTGAGTTAAAGCTGAAATTTGTATGACTGAGGCTTTCAGGTTTCTGGACTTCTTGGATGTCACAGTAGACATTTGTATGCATGAACCCTTAGAAGCCTAATTTGCAGTCATAGCACAAAAACAAACACTTCGCTCTTCTTTCTTTTAAATTCCAAAACTGGCTACTGCAACTTACGACAAGCAGTTCCATCTTACCAACACTTAGTTTAAAATGAATTAAGCTGTGCTGTCCTGCAAAATACAGACTAGCTAAAAAAAGCAAGTGAAAAGTTCCCCCCTCATTGTGTTGCACTCTCTATACTGCTGTGTAATCACTCTGGCAGGTGGGAAGAGCTGAGAACTGAGGCTCACAGATCTTGCCGCCAGTGACCAAAAAGCTATAAAAGCCATTTCAACTCCCCAGAATCCACTGAAAACTGAAATATAATTTCATGTTATACTGCAGTAGAGATAAAGTCATGCAGATGTGCAACAAATAATTTTAACTTTACAATTTAAATACCCTTTATATTATTTCTCTAGCAATGTCTGCAGGGAGCACTTGCAGGTTTTGATTAGAATTACAACAAAATATGCCCTCCAAAATATAATATTTAATTTTTAGATTTGAATGGTAAATGTATACAAATTAAAATGTTGCAAGTGTTACTGTGTTGGCCTTTACAAAACATTGAAAATGACAATGTAACCTAATTATCCACATCTGTCTCCATTAAGGCCATGCTACAACTTTTTGAAGTAACTAGTGTAGCATAAAAAATGTCAAGTTGATTGCCTGATTAAAATATATTTCCATTTCTAATGAAACACAATAGGTGTGTTGCATATCAAATTGAACTAGCAGATGCTTTTAAATGTAATTCAAATTTGTAAATACTGCAATTGCAACTTCTATTTAAAAAATTATTATATATTAACAGAAGTTTACTTAAGGTTTCTTGTAACGAGGCAATATACAGAGCTGCTTAAAATGAACTTGTGGAAAGGCTATGGACATTAAAGTACTGATACATTTTTATGGAGTCGCACGCTAATTTTATAACTAGCCCTCACTGACCTCTGTACATGTACAGTAAGTATCTCACAAAAGTGAGTACACCCCTCACATTTCTGTAAATATTTTATTATATCTTTGCATGTGACAACACTGAAGAAATGACACTTTGCTACAATGTAAAGTAGTGAGTGTACAGCTTGTATAACAGTGTAAATGTGCTGTCCCCTCAAAATAACTCAACACACAGCCATTAATGTCTAAAATGAACTGTAGCTCCCCAGTGCCGGCAGCACTCATGCAGCCCCAGACCATGACACTCCCACCACCATGCTTGACTGTAGGCAAGACATACTTCTCTTTGCACTCCTCACCTGGTTGCTGCCACACACGCTTGACTCCATCTGAACCAAATAAGTTTATCTTGGTCTCATCAGACCACAGGACATGGTTCCAGTAATCCATGTCCTTAGTCTGCTTGTCTTCAGCAAACTGTTTACAGGCTATCTTGTACATCATCTTTATAAGAGGCTTCCTTCTGGGACGACAGCCATGCAGACCAATTTTTGCAGTGTGCATCATATGGTCCGAGCAACGACAGGCCTTCAACCTCTGCAGCAATGCTGGCAGCACTCATACATCCATTTCCCAAAGACAACCTCTGGATATGACACTGAATAGGTGCACTCAACTTCTTTGGTCGACTATGGCGAGATCTGTTCTGAGTGGAACTTGTCCTGTTAAACCGTTGTATGGTCTTGGCCACCATGCTGCAGCTCAGTTTCAGGGTCTTGGCAATTTTCTTATAGCCTAGCCCATCTTTATGTAGAGCAACAATTCTTTTTTTCATATCCTCAGAGAGTTCTTTGCCATGAGGTGCCATGTTGAACTTCCAGTTACCAGTATGGGAGAGTGAGAGCGATAACACCAAATTTAACACACCTGCTCCCCATTCACACCTGAGACCTTGTAACACTAATGAGTCACACGACATCGGGGAGGGAAAATAGCTAATGGGCCTGATTTGGACATTTTCACCTAAGGGTGTACTCACTTTTGTTTCCAGCGGTTTAGACATTAATGGCTGTGTGCTGAGTTATTTTGAGGGGACAGCAAATGTATACTATTATACAAACTGTACACTCACTACTTAACATTGTAGCAAAGTGTAATTTCTTCAGTGTTGTCACATGAAAAGATATAATAAAATATTTTCAAAAATATGAGGGATGTACTCACTTTTGTGAGATACCGTATGTACTATGGATCAATTCACCCCTACTCAGGGGCGTACCTAGAGCATTTGGCACCCGGGGCGGATCCTATATCTGGCACCCCCCCCCCCACATTAAAATTTAAAAACACCCCACTGTGCCCCATGCATACCTCTGCATCCTTCAATATCTCTTTGTCACTACTGTGTACCCCTCTCCACAACTGCACTTCTGGACCCCTTTACATTACACAGCACCCTGCACCTCTGGACCCCTTTACATTACGCAGCACCCTGCATCTCTGGACCCCTTTACATTACACAATCACCCAGCACCTCTGGTCCCCTTTACATTACACAACTCCCTGCACCTCTGGTCCCCTTTACATTACATAGCACCCTGCATCTCTGCACCCCTTTGCATTACACAGCACCCTGCACCTCTGCACCCCTTTACATTACACAGCACCCTGCACCTCTGGTCCCCTTTACATTACACAGCACCTTGCACCTCTGGTCCCCTTTACATTACACAAGTACACAGCACACTGAACCTCTGGACTAGACATGTGCACAACCAAAAAATTAGTTTTCTATCGTTTCGTTTCGTCTCGTTCCGTATGTTCGTAAAGATTCGTAATTTCGTAAGACGCGAGTTTTCCTATTCGGACTCGTTCGTATGTTCGTAACA
Organism: Rana muscosa; assembly: GCA_029206835.1. Classification (NCBI taxonomy): domain Eukaryota; kingdom Metazoa; phylum Chordata; class Amphibia; order Anura; family Ranidae; genus Rana; species Rana muscosa. The sequence goes on along the minus strand of CM055117.1, from coordinate 966,074,835 downwards.
GTTTAATTTTCGTTGATACTGAATGATTCGTAGTTCTGTCTAAGTTATTTTCGTTGATTTGAAATTTGTAATTTTGTTGATATTGAATGATTCGTATTTCTGTTTAAGTTATTTTCGTACTTTCGTAACAGTTTGATTTTCGTTGATACTGAACGATTCGTAATTCGTAATTTTGTTAGATAATAATTTTCGTTTTTCTGTACACTACTCTGCCGTTTCTGTTGATTCGTAACATTGTTTTGTTTTCCTTGATTCGTGTCTACTACCGTGCTTCGAATGGATTCGTAATTTTTTTATACTTTCGTAAATACATCTCGGCGCGGTCATTCGCAATCTCGCGTTACTAGTTATTTTTATTTTCAACACGCGGCTATAGCCGCGTGTTGAAAATGAAACTAAAATACGTCCACGTGCTTCGAATGCATTCGTACTCCCGTAAATACATCGCGGCCATTCGCAATCTCGTATTTTAGTTTCGTTTTCAACAAGCGGCTATAGCCTCCGCCCCTGTACGCCATTTTGAGAGGGTGTAAGTGGTGTGGTGAGGGAGGAGCAGAGAGCAGTGCAGAGAGTGATATTGTGGTTTTTGTAGTTGTTTTTGTGTGGTTTGGTGGTTTTATTGCAATTAGAATGTCATAGTTGCCAACAGTCACGGATTGGCCGGGACGTTCCCGGGATTCAAACCCTTTTCCCGGATTTATTTTGTCCCGGCCAATGTCCCGGCCAATCCGATTTTTCCCGTTTTCCCCGAATTTGGACGCCGCAGGCCGCCGCCGCTAGAGGTCCACGGCTGGCGGAGACAATGTCTCGGCCGGCCGCCATGTTCAAGAAGACCAAAACACGGATGTAGTACAATAGAAAATAAAGCCGCTGCGGCGCCGCCCACACCCCGCACCTCCCCGGAGGTGGGCGGCGCCGCAGCAGCTTTATCTTCTATTGTACTACATCTGTGTTTTGGCTGGCCGGCCGGCCACCCCCCCGCCCCGCTGCAGGTCTGTCTGTAATGGAAAGGGGCGGGGGTCGGCAGCGCCACAGCTTAATTTTTTATTATTTTTGCAGCCACACTGTCGGCTCCGCCTCTATTTTGTTCCCTTTGGGGAAGGGGAAACAATAATGGCGGCCGAGACAGGAGACGCCTGTGGTTAAGGGGGGACTCCGCTGGGGATGCCTGTGGTAACTGGGGACTCCGCTGGGAACGCCTGTGGTAAGGGAGGACTCCGCTGGGGACGGCTGAGGTAAGGGGGGACTCCGCTGGGGACGCCTGATGTAAGGGGGGACTCCGCTGGGGACGCCTGATGTAAGGGGGGACTCCGATGGGGATGCCTGATGTAAGGGGGGACTCCGCTGGGGACGCCTGATGTAAGGGGGGACTCCGATGGGGACGCCTGATGTAAGGGGGGACTCCGCTGGGGACGCCTGATGTAAGGGGGGACTCCGCTGGGGACGCCTGATGTAAGGGGGGACTCCGCTGGGGACGCCTGATGTAAGGGGGACTCCTCTGGGTACACCTGATGTAAGGAAGGACTCCGCTGGGTACGCCTGATGTAAGGAGGGACTCCTCTGTGGACACCTGATGGCATCTGGTGGCAGGCGACGTGGCAGGTGACACACTCGGGGCTTCCACTGATTCGGCATTTTGGTGAGTTGAATGATTTCATTTTATATTAAAATGTAATAAGAGAAATAATGCACTTCAGTCATCCTGACACCCTAACAACCATGGTGCCGGGATGATTAAAGAGCTAACACCAGATGTTTGGATTATCTTTATCTGTTGATTGTTAAACTCTGGAATACACATATTTCTATTATGGTGTAGGATCTGGGCCTGCTGTCCTTCCATCCTTCCTTCTCTTTCCTTCCCTCCCTCTTTCTTTCTCCCTTCATCCCTCATTCATCTCAGACTTTAACCACACCCCCTTTGAGCCACGCTCATTTAAGCCACTCCCACTACCCGCGTAAACCACGCCCACGCTTCGTGCGCCACTTTTTTCTCCTAAAGTATAACACACCTTCAAATGAATGCCACACCCCCTAATTATACCAAGGCTCCGCCTACATGCGAAAAAGTGTCACGGATTTTTTTTTGCAATGTTGGCAACTATGGAATGTCTGGGAGTGAGAATGGACGTGTGAGTCTTGTAAGTGAGAATGTTGGTGTTAGTGAGTGTGTTGGTATGAGAGTTGGTGTTGGTGTGACTGAGAGTGAAGGGATTGAGGACTGGAGTATTCTTATTTTACCGGTCCATGCAAAAAAATATATATACTAATCTACTTCTCCTACCATGAATACGTAGTATATGCTGCCTGGGCTGGCCTAGTAGTGGCACTGGCTAACACAACAAAAAAAAATAGGTAGGGGCAGACAGACAGCAATATAATAAAACACAGTCCCAGAAAAGGGAAAAAAACTAACTTTAGAAAATCCTAGGAGTAATAGAAATAGTAAGAAATGTATAATTTCTATATCAATCTCTTTGAATGACTCACAAATCAAACACCACCCACACCCTGTCTAGAATGTAGTCTGACAAAGAAGAAAAATACAATATGTCAGAGATATTACATAAATAAAATTATAAATTAGAATGTAGACTCTAGAATCTCAATCTAATATCCTTAAGAAACAAAGAATTTCTCTCTCCCAAGTAAAAAATGTACTCACAAAATCCAACAGAACAGTGCAACCTACCCAACCACACCCTATCTGGACTCTGGATGGAATGCACTGCAGTCTAACACAGAAAAACACACATACACACACATTATAGCACATGTCTATAAGAAACAACCTCTTCAGGGGAAGGGACAAGCTTATTGGCCATTGGCCAAAGTCCAGAACTAATTCAGAACTAACGAAATAGAATTTAAGTTTTTACGAATTGTCGTTGTTTTCATTTCCGTTTTCCGAAGATTCGTAATTTTTTTTCCGTTCATTTTGATATTCGTTAATATGGATCTTTGTTCGTTATTCGTTGTTTTGTTTTTCGAATATTCGTAATATCTCGTTTTCGTTCATTTTTATTTTCGTTATTTTTTATCTTTTTTCTGTGTTTTCGTTGTTTTTATGTTTTAGTTTTTCACTTTTTCGTTTTTTGTTTGTTTCAAATTTACTAAATTCGTATTTTATTTGTTTTCCATATTCGTTCGTTTAGATTATTCGTTGTTCGTTTGTAATGTTATTGAACCGTTCGTTCATTCGTATGTTTACGAATCAACGAATATAACGAATTTTGACGGATAACGAATTCGTAACTAAACGAATTGCACATGTCTACTCTGGACCCCTTTACATTACACATCACCCTGACCCTCTGGTCCCCTTTACATTACACAGCACCCTGCACCTCTAGACCCCTTTACATTACACAGCACCCTGCACCTCTGGTCCCCTTTACATTACATAGCACTCTGCACCCCTTTACATTACATAGCACCCTGCACCTCTGCACCCCTTTACATTACACAGCATCCTGCACCTCTGGACCCCTTTACATTACACAGCACCTTGCACCTCTGGACCCCTTTACATTACACAGAACCCTGCACCTCTGGACCACTTTACATTACACAGCCCCTTGCACCTATGGTCCCCTTTACATTACACAGCACCTTGCACCTCTGGACCCCTTTACATTACACAGCACCTTGCACCTCTGGACCCCTTTACATTACACAGCACCCTGCATCTATGGACCCCTTTACATTACACAGCACCCTGCCCTTCTGGTCCCCTTTACATAACAGCACCCTGCATCTCTGGACCCCTTTACATTACACAGCACCCTGAACCTCTGGACCCCTTTACATTACACAGCACCTTGCACGTCTTGTCCCCTTTATATTACACAGCACCCTGCACCTCTGGACCCCTTTACATTACACAGCCCCCTGCACCTCTTGACCCCTTTACATTACACAGCCCCCTGCACCTCTAGACCACTTTACATAGCACCCTGCATCTCTGGACCCCTTTACATTACACAGCACCCTGCATCTCTGGACCCCTTTACATTACACAGCACCCTGCATCTCTGGACCCCTTTACATTAAGCAGCCCCCCACAGCTCTGGACCCCCTGCATGTTACACAGACTCCCCCTTCAGTGTAGCCCCCCTTCAGTGCAGACCTTCCCTTCAGTGTAGCCCCTCGTTCAGTGCAGACCCCCCTTCAGTGTAGCCCCCCCTTAGTGTAGAGCACCCCTTCAGTGCAGACCCCCCTTCAGTGTAGCCCACCCCTTCAGTGCAGACCCCCTCCTTCAGTGCAGACCCCCTTCAGTTTAGTCTGTTCAGTGCAGACCCCCCTCCCCCATTCAGTACCTCAGATCAGCGAGCACAGCGGCAGCACATGCACAGCAGGTGAGGTCCCCTCCCCCTGTGTACACAAATAGAGGAGGGGGAGGTGGCTTCACTCTGCATGGCTGTGCCTGCCTATGTGATATTCGGGACAGTGATTGCTTAGGGCACACAGCCGCGGCACTGCAGCGGTGTGTCACCCGCACACCCCCTCCCTCCCTCTTGCATCAATTCGCCACTATAGCTCTGCTCGCCTCACCTCTGCCTGCCTGATATCCGGGACCTCTCAGACACACAGCTGCGGCCGCGAGAGGAGGGGATGGTTGTTGCAGCAGTGTGTCACCCTGCACCCCCTCCCCCCTGCATCGCCACTATAGTTCGCCTCTCCCTGCCTGTGCCTGTCACTGCGCCGCTGCCAAATCCTGCGGCGCTGTCATTGATTAGTACACCACTGCCCCTGCTTCTTGCATCCTTGCAAACTCAAGTTGTTCACTCAGCAGCTCAGCTCAAGTGGCTTCACAATAATAAATACCAGAGCTCCTCCAGTGTAACCAACTAATCTAAATCAATAAAGTGTATATTACTACAACCTAACCCTATGTTTCTATTTCTTCCACTAAATGATGTTCCCATAAATCAGTGTTTCTCAAACTTTTCTGTCTTGCGGCACACCAAAATATCCCAAAAAAAAAAAAAAAATCACAGTTCACCTGAAAAGATTTAACAATTTTTGTGGTGAAGAACTTATTTATTTTTACATATACAGTATATTTATTTTAAATTTAATGTGAAGGATGTGCCTCCTTTCGAGAGCAAATTAGATTGAAGCGAGGCTTCAAAGTTGACAAACAATCGCGCATTTCATCGTCGATTTTAAGAAGTCTCTCTCTCTTTTCAATGCTGAAAATCTAAACTCACAAAACCACGAAGACACAAATGGCAGAAATACTTTGCTTTTGAACTGATTGCAGGATATGACTTCTTGATTGAGATCCAAAACTCATCCAGGCTCTTTTCGGGAAATGTTGGCTGAAATATATAATTAAAGCGATCAAGTTCTCCTGACATCCCCCACAAGTCTCACGTTATGAAATAAACCAGTGACATAGATTGCGTTTTTATATATATGTTACTTTTTTACTTTTGTGACATTGATTTACCATTTAATTTTTCGATATGTTCAAAGTTTCAAAATGCTAGCAATCTTAAATATTTTTCAAAACTTCCACAGCACACCTGCAAATGTTTAGTGTGCCGCGGCACACAGTTTGAGAATCACTGCCATAAATAGTGTAAAATAACCACAAATATAATTTGGGTAAAAATTGTGCAAAATCTAAAATTATACAAATTATTAGATAGTGTGCAAAAATCACATGTACAGATGCATTAATATAACTGTGCAAGAATTGTGAAAAATCGCAATTATGCAAATTACCAAATCATGGGTAAAAAATGCATGTACTTGTGCAAATGACTGAACGTGTGCAAATTATACAACGCCTATGCAATTTGTGCAAAATGTTGAGCCCAAGTGTAGCAAGAACAGTCCACACAAATGTTCCTTTTTCAGACTTTTATTACAGAAGATTAAACAAAACAACAGGGTTTCCCCCGTCAGTATCAGCAATAAACGACAGTATGCTCAGCCTCCTGGCTCACACATGCAACATTGCAAACACAAAAATACCGAGCTACCTGGCTCTCTTCGGCAGCAGCACCACTGCTCAGGCTCCCACACGGAGCCCTCCTGACTCCTGTCAGCGACCTCAGGCTCGGGTCTCTGGCTTTCACAGTGCAGCCTGCACTCTCTGGGTTCTCCAGTGCACACATGCACACTCTGGCTTCTCCCTTGAAAACCTGGACTCCTCGGAAGGGTGGAGCCCAGAACCATGGTCCTGACTCTACTATCAGGCCCACACATACCTGAACAATCAGTGTGCGGTGAGTCTCAAAACCTGGACCCAGGACTAGGGATTTCATCCCACCCGGATCTCTAAGAAATGCCCGGGCTCCAGGTTCCAAAGTTGACTTTATTAAATAATGAGGGAACGGAAAAGCCAGTTTCCTCCCAAACAAACATTTTGATATAGTAATCTCTAGTCCAGATGATTATATAGCAACATTTTATTGAGGGTGGTGAATATCCTCAGTTAGAACTGTTCAAGTCTCAATAGGGCAGTGTTTCTCAACTCCAGTCCTCAAGGCACCCCAACAGGTCATGTTTTCAGGCTTTCCATTATTTTGCACAGGTGATTTGATCAGTTTCACTGCCTTAGTAATTACCACACCTGTTTCATCTAAGGGAAATCCTGAAAACATGATGTGTTGGGGCGCCTTGAGGACTGGAGTTGAGAAACACTGCCATAGGGTATCTTCCAGGAAGCTGCATTGTGGCTCCAATTCAAACATCACGGAGCCAATATGGGGGTGAATCAGCTCTGTGAAAAACAGGGGGTGCTGATCCCAAAGAGTGGTTTCGTTCCATATAGCTTGGAACTTCTTCAGAACCATTGAAAAATATAACTGCTTTGATTAAATGGACTATACCCATAGGACATAGGACATGGGAATCTGTTTTACTGTGGCTGTATTTTTCCTGTTTATGAAGTTACAACTCTGGTGAACAAGAACTGCAATACGCTACAGTGCTTTGACATCTCTCCTATATATTTTTTCCAACTATTATGGTTTTTCAAAAGGAATTCATGAGACAATACACATATGGATCCTACACCTGTTTAACATGGTGATTTTTATGAGAGGACTCCCAATAAATCTATTAGGTCCTCTATCTCTTTGAATTTTTGATTTGATGTCTCGTCCATTATAGCAACCGTATTGAGTAGAGTGGTGTTCCCAATGATCTAATTATACTATATCAGGGATATGCAATTAGCGGACCTCCAGATGTTGCAGAACTGCAAGTCCCATGAGGCATAGCAAGACTTTTCCAGCCACAAGCATGACACCCAGAGGCAGAGGCATGATGGGACTTGTAGTTTTGCAACAGCTGGAGGTCCGCTAATTGCATATCACTGTACTATATGATCCTTCTGTTCATTTATTTCCAGGTGACTACCTTAGCGCTGTTTTTCCACACATGGACAGTGGACATTAATAGCCTGTCATTACAGGGAATCACTGTCCTGTGTGGGAATACATTATTTTATTTTTTTCTATAAGTGACTTAGTTTATTGTTAGGTGTATTAGGGGGTGTCTGTGCTTTGCGGGAGGGTGGGTGTGCCTTTTGTGATCTACATTCCCCTCCTTTTGGGGGAATTGATTTTTATTTAGTTACCAGTATATACCGTCACTGGGTTTTACTTATGGGGTATGTTCTGGGTAGGTTCACCTATTTACTATAGGGGACCAGTTTTTATGTCTATTATATATTTTTGATATAGCTTACAGCTTTAAATAAACTTTGTAGTTAACTCTTTAGGGTGTGCATTTGTCTATTTCCTTTTTTTATTTTTATTTTTTGGCTATACCGATACTCTGACTTGGCAATTAACCAAACCGCTTTTCGACCCACCTTAACCCCTGAGTCTAGGGATCTGGTGAGTTACAGCCAATGAGGGGATCAGTGTGGAACCACTGAAGAGCACTATTTGGAAAGCATTTTTTTTTCTGCATGAATTTCGTGGAGTACGTTTATTAGAATTTTAAGCACATTCATTAAAGCTGAGTTTCACCAATATAAAAGTCAGCAGCTACAAAAAGTGTAGCTGCTGACGTTTATTAATTCGGACACACACCTGTCCCAGGTTCCAGCGATGAAGGCGTACGAAGCCCCGCTCGTCTCCCCCTCCTCTCTGCGGCGCCAGCATCATGACTGTGGGCTTCACAGCCGGGCACGCATTGGCCGGGCAATCATCTGGGACCTGTGACGTGTCCCAGATGATTGCCGAGAGGGAGCGGGGAGAGGTGAACTTCCTTCCGGCACCGCGGTGCCCCGGGAGGAAGTGGGAGCTGGAACCCTCTAAAAATATGGTTCCCCCCCAAAAAAAAAATTACATGCCAATTGTGGCATGTCAGGGGGGTCACCTTTCCTTAAAGCGGAAGTTCCATTTTTGGGTGGAACTCCGCTTTAAGGTTACTTTTGAATTAATTATTGTTTGATGGACATTTATGGACATTTATGGTTTTTGAATACTACTGTAGCATCATTGTTACTTTATGTACTTTATTGGTATTTTTAACACAAGTTTTGGGGGTTTTATTCACTTTTTATTAGAAGTGGATGTGTAAGGATATGTACTGATACCTAGCGCTCGTCCATTGTGTACACTGCACTGGACTGCACTACACTACACTGCAGTGTAGACCACACTGTACTTGAACAACAGTCAGTGTAAGGCTAGGTTCACACATGTGCGGTGTGAATTGAAGCTTCATTTTCACAGCTAATTGACAAAGTACCGTGTATACTTGAGTATAAGCCGACCCGAATATAAGCAGAGGCACCTAATTTTACCACAAATAACTGGGAAAACATCTTAACTTGAGTATAAGCCTAGGGTAGGAAATGCAGCAGCAACTGTAAGTGGAAAAGATGATCAACAATGCCCATTTGCAGCCTCACTGTGCCAATTTGCAGCCTCACTGTGCCCATTGCAGCCGCACTGTGCCCATTGCAGCCTCACTGTGCCCATTGCATGCCTCTCTGTGCCCATTGCAGCCTCACTGTGCCCATTGCATGCCTCACTGTGCCCATTGCATGCCTCACTGTGTCCATTGCAGCCTCACTGTGCCGATCTGCATACCTGATCAGCCCGTGTCATGCAGTCAGACGGCAGCCCTCCAGTGTAAAAAAAGCCGTGCCTCCTCCTCGTCCTCGTCCGTGATAGTCGGAACACTCAGTTTCCCAGCAGTGAGTCAGTGTTCAGTGTCCCTACAGCAGGACCTGACACTGGACAGCAATTCCTGTAAGTAACAAAGGCTACTACATTGAATTTCAGCATCCCCATTAACCACTTAAGCCCCGGACCATTTCGGGCCATTAGGACCAGGCCTGTTTTTGGGATTCGGCACTGCGCTGCTTTAACTGTAAATTGTGCGGACATGCAATGTTGTACCCAAATGAAATTTGCGTCCTTTTCTTCCCACAAATAGAGCTTTCTTTTAATGGTATTTGATTGCCTCTGCGATTTTTATTTTTTGCGATATAAACGGAAAAAGACCGAAAATTTTGAAAAAAAATGATATTTTCTACTTTTTGTTATAAGAAAAATCGAATAAACTCAATTTTAGTCAGACATTTAGGCCAAAATGTATTCAGCCACATGTCTTTAGTAAAAAAAATGTCAATAAACGTATATTTATTGGTTTGCGCAAAAGTTATAGCGTTTACAAACTAGGGTACATTTTCTGAAATTTACACAGCTTTAAATTTATGACTGCCTATCTCATTTCTTGAGGTGCTAAAATGGCAGGGCAGTACAAAACCCCCCCAAATGACCCCATTTTGGAAAGTAGACACCCCAAGGAAATTGCTGAGAGGCATGTTGAGCCCATTGAATATTTTTTTTTTTTGTCCCAAGTGATTGAATAATGACAAAAAAAAAAAAAAAAAATTACAAAAAGTTGTCACTAAATGATATATTGCTCACACATGCCATGGTTATATGTGGAATTGCACCCCAAAATACATTTTGCTGCTTCTCCTGAGTACGGGGATACCACATGTGTGGGACTTTTTAGGAGCCTGGCCACGTACGGGACCCCGGAAACCAAGCACCGCCTTCAGGATTTCTAAGGGCGCAAATTTTTGATTTCATTCCTCACTACCTATCACAGTTTCGAAGGCCATAAAATGCCAAAATAGCACAAAACCCCCCCAAATGACCCCATTTTAGAAAGTAGACACCCCAAGGAAATTGCTGAGAGGCCTGTTGAGCCCGTTGAATATTTTTTTTTTTTTGTCCCAAGTGATTGAATAATGACAAAAAATAAAAATAAAAAATAAATTACAAAAAGTTGTCACTAAATGATATATTGCTCACACATGCCATGGTTATATGTGGAATTGCACCCCAAAATACATTTTGCTGCTTCTCCTGAGTACAGGGATACCACATGTGTGGGACTTTTTAGGAGCCTAGCCGCGTACGGGACCCCGAAAACCAAGCACCGCCTTCAGGATTTCTAGGCACAAATTTTTGATTTCACTCCTCACTACCTATCACAGTTTCTAAGGCCATAAAATGCCAAAATAGCACAAAACCCCCCCAAATGACCCCATTTTGGAAAGTAGACACCCCAAGCTATTTGCTGAGGAGGCATGGTGAGTATTTTACAGCTCTCATTTGTTTTTGAAAATGAAGAAAGAAAATTTTTTTTTTTTTTTTTTTCAATTTTCAAAACTTTGTGACAAAAAGCGAGATCTGCAAAATACTCACAATACCTCTCAGCAAATAGCTTGGGGTGTCTACTTTCCAAAATGGGGTCATTTGGGGGGGTTTTGTGCCATCTGGGCATTCCATGGCCTCCGAAACTGTGATAGGCAGTGAGAAGTAAAATCAAAAATTTACACCCTTAGAAAGCCTGAAGGCGGTGCTTTGTTTTTGGGGTCCCGTACGCGGCTAGGCTCCCAAAAAGTCTCACACATGTGGTATCCCTGTACTCAGGAGAAGCAACAGAATTTATTTTGGGGTGTAATTCCACATATGCCCATGGCATGTTTGAGCAATATATCATTTAGTGACAACTTTGTGCAAAAAAAAAATTAAAAAAAAAAAATTGTCTTTTTTCCGCAACTTGTGTCAACATATAAAATATTCCATGGACTCGACATGCCTCTCAGTATATAGCTTGGGGTGTCTACTTTCCAAAATGGGGTCATTTGGGGGGGTTTTGAACTGTTCTGGCATTTTATACACAACATTAGGAAGCTTACATCCACTCTTCTAACCACTTGCAGACAAAGCCCTTTTTGACACTTTTTGTTTACATGAAAACATATTTTTTTTTTGCAAGAAAATTATGTTGAACCCCCAAACATTATATATATTTTTAAAGCAAAGGCCCTACAGATTAAAATGGTGGGTGTTGCATTTTTTTTTTCTACACAGTATTTGCGCAGCGATTTTTCAAACGCATTTTTTGGGGAAAAAATACACTTTTTTTAATTTTAATGCACTAAAACACACTATATTGCCCAAATGTTTGATGAAATAATAAAGATGATCTTAGGCCGAGTACATAGATACCAAACACGACATGCTTTAAAATTTCGCACAAACGCGCATTGGCGACAAACTACATACATTTTTAAAAGCCTTTAAAAGCCTTTACAGATTACCCCGTTAGATTTACAGAGGAGGTCTACTGCTAAAATGACTGCCCTCGATCTGACCTTCGCGGTGATACCTCACATGCATGGTGCAATTGCTGTTTACATATGACGCCAGACCGACGCTTGCGTTCGCCATTGGGCAAGAGCAGGGCAGGACAGGGGTGCTTTTTTTTTTTTTTTTTTTTTTTTTATTATTAATTTTGCTTTTTTATTTTATTTTTAAATTGTTCCTTACATATATTTTTTTTTTTATAATTTTTATTGTTATCTCAGGGAATGTAAATATCCCCTATGATAGCAATAGGTAGTGACAGGTACTCTTTTTTTGAAAAAACTGGGGTCTTCTAGACCCTAGATCTTTCCTCTGCCCTCAAAGCATCTGACCACACCAAGATCGGTGTGATAAAATGCTTTCCCAATTTCCCAATGGCGCTTTTTATATCCGGGGGGGGGACATTCCCTCCCACTGCTTGTAAAAGCAGTCCAGAGGCTAATTAGCCGCTGTGATTGCTTTTACATGAAAGCCGGCCGCTGGCTGAAAAGAATGATACCAAGATGATGCCTAAACCCGCAGGCATCAATCTGGTATAACCATTCAAAGTCCAGCAACATACCAGTACGTTGCTGGTCCTTGTTGGACATGTATTGTAATCTTTTTTTTTCATGCAGCCTGTTGGCTGAACGAAAAAAGAGATTGATTGGTGGGTATGCCCACCATTAGAATACCGCCCTTCATCCACCCACTTCTAATGATGGGCATACATGCACCATTTATATATGCCGAAGCATGGGGGCATCCTCCCGCAAAAAAGTTATGCCGCACACACATGGTCAAACGTTTCCACGGGCAAGCCTCCGTCGGAATTTCGACCGTATGTATGCGGCATTAGGAGCAAAATTGCTCCTCCGCCCTGCTGCCCCTGCTGCCCCCATGCTTCGGCATATATGCTTTTTTTTTTTTAACTGTGGTGGTGAAATCACCTCCTACAGCACTGGAGTCGCAGGGATCAGGCCTGTCTCTGCGAACGCTGCAGTTATGTGTGTTGTGTTTTGTAAGTGACAGTGATCGATCGATACTGCACTTGGGTGGCCTGGGCTGGACGGAGGGGCAAAACGCAGGTGCTAGCAGGTATCTGGGCTGATCCCGCTAACACTGCGTTTTTGGGAACCCTAAACCGCTGGTATAGATCTGATCAGATCAGATATTGATCTGTTCAGATACTATACCACTAAGGGGGGTGTATGCTTTACGCGTGGGTGTTAGCGTTACTGGCACTAACCTGACGCTGCCTGGGCTGTGACGCAGACCCTCTCTGACGCTAAAACCTAATTGATATCACCCACCGGGCGATCAGGGGGTTAAACCTTTATTGGGTTATATACGGCGGGTGCCCTGACACTATAAAAAGCAAACTAACTAACCAGCGTCACCCGTAACACTTATATGGTGATCACTGGTGAAAGGGTTAACTAGGGGCAATTAGGGGGTTAAAACCTTTATTAGATCATATTTGGGGGTACCTGACGCTATAAAAACCTGCGGCGAACCTAAAAAAAATGACTGGCTACCGATTGGCATCACCGACACGAAGACAGCGATCAGAAAAACGATCGCTTAGTGACAGTGGTGATAGGGGGTGAAAGGGTTACCTGGGGGGCGATCAAGGGGGTTAAACCTTTATTAGATAATATATTGGGGTACCCGACGCTATAAAAACCTGCGGCGAACCTAAAAAAAATTACTGGCTACCGATCGCCATCACTGATGCTAAGACAGCCATCAGAAAAATGATCGCATAGCGACAGCGGTGATAGGGGGTGAAAGGGTTACCTGGGGGGCGATCAAGGGGGTTTAACCTTTATTAGATAATATATTGGGGTACCTGACGCTATAAAAACCTGCGGCGAACCTAAAAAAAATTACTGGCTACCGATCGCCATCACTGATGCTAAGACAGCATCAGAAAAACGATCGATTAGCGACAGCGGTGATAGGGGGTGAAAGGGTTACCTGGGGGGCGATCAAGGGGGTTAAACCTTTATTAGATAATATATTGGGGTACCCGACGCTATAAAAACCTGCGGCGAACCTAAAAAAAATTACTGGCTACCGATCGCCATCACTGATGCTAAGACAGCCATCAGAAAAATGATCGCATAGCGACAGCGGTGATAGGGGGTGAAAGGGTTACCTGGGGGGCGATCAAGGGGGTTTAACCTTTATTAGATAATATATTGGGGTACCTGACGCTATAAAAACCTGCGGCGAACCTAAAAAAAATTACTGGCTACCGATCGCCATCACTGATGCTAAGACAGCATCAGAAAAACGATCGATTAGCGACAGCGGTGATAGGGGGTGAAAGGGTTACCTGGGGGGCGATCAAGGGGGTTGAACCTTTATTAGATAATATATTGGGGTACCCGACGCTATAAAAACCTGCGGCGAACCTAAAAAAAATTACTGGCTACCGATCGCCATCACTGATGCTAAGACAGCCATCAGAAAAATGATCGCATAGCGACAGCGGTGATAGGGGGTGAAAGGGTTATCTGGGGGGTGATCAGGGGGTTAAACCTTTATTAGGGGGGGTTAGGGGGCTACACTGGACCTAAAACTAAACTTTAGTGACACTTTCACAGTCACAAATGTCACTGATTGCAGTGATCACTAAATAAATGGTCACTGCAATCAGTGACACTGTGACTGGGGGCTGGGGGGTGATCTGGGGGGGTCTGGGGGTCCTGGGGGGGGCGATTAGTGTTCCTATGTGTCCTGGTGTCAGTGTAGTGTTGTGCTCACTGACCTGATGTCTTCTCTTGTACGGCGCTCGGTATATGTGAGCGCCGCACAGGAGATGACATCACTTCCTCCTGCTCCCTCTGTCTGAAACAGACAGAGGAGGCATTTCCATTCGCCGGGAGCGATCGCGAGGGGGGGGCCGGAATCGAAAGGCCGCCCCCTCATCTGGGATCGCTCCCGGTGAAGTAACGACCGCTCACGGCACAGAAGGGGGGTCCGGATGGACCCCCCAACTGTACAAAGGCAGTCACGTAGATCTACGTGATTCTGCCTGTCCGTGCCATTCTGCCGACGTAAATCGGCGGTGGGCGGTCGTTAAGTGGTTAAAGAGGAAGTAAACCCAAGTTTTTTTTTTTTTTTTTAAAACCCCTGCAAAAGAAAGCCATAATGAGCTAGTATGCATAGCATATTAGCTCATTATGAATGACTTACCTGAGATCGAAGCCCCCGAACTGCTCGTCGTTCCCCTCCGCCGCCATCTTGCCTCAATGTCCCGTCACTGGCATCAGTGTATCGCCGCTCCGGTGCTGTGATTGGCCGAAGCGGCGATGACGTCGGGCCGGCAAGATCCCATTCAGAAAACCGGCAAGGATGCCAGCCTGCTAGTGCGCATGCGTGTGACCTCATTGGCGCTGTGTTTATAGTAAATATCTCCTTAACTGTGTAGGTTAAGGAGATTTTTCTTGCACCTACAGGTAAGCCTTAATCTAGTAGTTGTCAAAGTGGGTTTACAACCACTTTAATAATTACATGTAAGCAAGCTGACCCAATGTAAGTTTAAAAAAGTGTTCCTCGAGTTCAGCTTTACCTGTCTCTCCCCCTGAGCACATACTTGTCTTCCTTTTGCTCCCCCTCTGCTCTGTTCAGTCCGTGGGAAATTAGGAAAATCCTCTGGAAGCTACGAGCCACTGACTCAGTCTGACTCAGTTTCCCAGCAGCGAGTCAGTGTTATCACGGACGAGGAGGAGGAGGAGGCGGGCTTTTTTACATTGGTCGGCCGCCGTCTGAGCATGACACGGGCTGATCAGGTATGCAGATGGGCACAGACTCGAGTATAAGCCGAGGGGGGCATTTTCAGCACAAAAAAAATGTGCTGAAAAACTTGGCTTATACTCGAGTATATACGGTAGTTGTTCAATGTTTCAGGTCAGTTTTTGATCAGGATCAGGTCAGGATTGCATCAGTATCAGGTTAGGTTTACATCAGGATCAAGTCAGGATTTTATCCTGTTCACAAATGAATGACGTGTGATTCAGAAGTGTTCCCATATAAGTCAAAGGACCTGAATTCGCACCTGAGCCAGACGCACTGTTCAGAAAATTGACAGGACTCTTTTTCAAATCGAACTGAGTCTGTACTCTGGCTTCACCAGACATATGTGAACAGGGACAATAGAAAGCAATTTTCATGTCATGCAAATTGGATGTGGTTCAAAATGAATCCAATTCGCATATGTGTGAAGCCTAAATAAAATTTTTTTTATTTTTTTTTGTAAAGAGCCATATAAGGTAACGTATGTTAGCTTTTTTTTTTTTTTTTCTAATTTGCGTTCCAGTCATAAACCTAGAATGCCAAACATGGGAATGACAGCCTACACATTTCTTCAGTACAGGTTTCCTATAAAATGAGAAACTGCAAAGATCACAAAAATCAACCATCTGACATTTTGATGACTTTACTTGCAATGAATGAACAATTATATTGCAACGCAGGACACGAGACCTATCCTTTCCACTCTATCATACCAAATGTCAAAGCTCATGCATAGGGATGAGCTCCGCGTTCGAGTCGAACATACGTTCGACACGAACATCGTGTGTTCAATCGTTCCACGAAGATCAAACGTTTTGGGTCGTTCGCGCCAAATTCGAGTGACGCGAACGGCCCAAAATCCTGGCGCTGCGATTGGCCAAGCATGCACTGTGACCCCGCATGCTTGGCCAATCACAGCGCCGGCAGCGAGGAGAGCCATAATTGGCCACAGGCAGGATGCCTGTGGCCAATTATAGCTCGGGGTGTTTAGTACACGCCCCACACTATAAAAGGCCGCCAGCGCGGCGGCCTTGTGTAGTGTGTTCCGGCGTGCAGGGAGAGAGAAGGATAGGCAGGGACAGTGTTAGTGAAATTGTGTGTAGGGAGAGAGAAGGATAGGTAGGGACAGTGTCAGTGTGATATTCTGCTAAACCTTGTGTGTAGGGAGAGAGAAGGATAGGTAGGGACAGTGTCAGTGAATTCTGCTAAACCTTGTGTGTAGGGAGAGAGAAGGATAGGCAGGGACAGTGTCCGTGATATTTTTGCTAAGCCTCCTGCACAGTATACACCTGAAGCTAGCCCTTGTTGCTGTGTTTTCCGTGTGTGTCACACTAACAGGCATCTGCAGCACTTACAGCGGGCGTAGTGTGCTTCCTGCAAAATATACACCTGAAGCTAGCCCTTATTGCTGTGATTTCCTGTTGAGTAACACAGGCAGGCATCTGCAGCACTTACAGCAGGCGTATTGTGCTTCTTGAAAAATATACACCTGAAGCTAGCCCTTATTGCTGTGATTTCCTGTTTGAGTAACACAGGCAGGCATCTGCAGCACTTACAGTGGGCGTATTGTGCTTCTTGCAAAATATACACTTGAAGCTAGCCCTTATTGCTGTGATTTCCTGTTGAGTAACACAGGCAGGCATCTGCAGCACTTACAGCGGGCGTAGTGTGCCTCCTGCACATTATACACCTGAAGCTACTTCTTATTGCTCGTAGTTTTTTTTCTTTTGTGTTACACTAACAGGCATCTGCAGCACTTACAGCAGGCGTATTGTGCTTCTTGCAAAATATACACCTGAAGCTAGCCCTTATTGCTGTGATTTCCTGTTTGAGTAACACAGGCAGGCATCTGCAGCACTTACAGCAGGCATATTGTGCTTCTTGCAAAATATACACCTGAAGCTAGCCCTTATTGCTGTGATTTCCTGTTGAGTAACACAGGCAGGCATCTGCAGCACTTACAGCGGGCGTAGTGTGCCTCCTGCACATTATACACCTGAAGCTACCCCTTATTGCTGTGATTTCCTGTTGAGTAACACAGGCAGGCATCTGCAGCACTTACAGCAGGCGTAGTGTGCCTCCTGCACATTATACACCTGAAGCTA
This sequence comes from Rana muscosa, assembly GCA_029206835.1. Taxonomy (NCBI): domain Eukaryota; kingdom Metazoa; phylum Chordata; class Amphibia; order Anura; family Ranidae; genus Rana; species Rana muscosa. The sequence goes on along the minus strand of CM055117.1, from coordinate 966,057,299 downwards.
CCCCTTATTGCTCATAGTTTTTTTTCTTTTGTGTTACACTAACAGGCATCTGCAGCACTTACAGCAGGTGTATTGTGCTTCTTGCAAAATATACACCTGAAGCTAGCCCTTATTGCTGTGATTTCCTGTTTGAATAACACAGGCAGGCATCTGCAGCACTTACAGTAGGCGTATTGTGCTTCTTGCAAAATATACACCTGAAGCTAGCCCTTATTGCTGTGATTTCCTGTTGAGTAACACAGGTAGGCATCTGCAGCACTTACAGCGGGCGTAGTGTGCCTCCTGCACATTATACACCTGAAGCTACCCCTATTGCTGGTTTTCCTATCTCCCTGCAGGCCTTTAGAATGTCTGGAAGGCAAACAAGGAGAGACAGACAGTCAGGAGCCAATAAAAGAGGGCAAGCAGGCTCTGTTTCTAGAGACAACAGTGCTGGTCGTGGACACGGTGCATCGTCATCAGCACGTGGCCATGGGACACGCTTGTCCTTATTTTCGGCAGCTGGACGTGTTGAGCCGCATCACGCCGAAGACTTGGTAGAGTGGATGACCAAGCCCTCCTCATCCTCCTCCTCCTCTCTCACCCAGGCTCAGGGTACTGGCAAAGCAGCTGTCAAAGCGTCCTCTTCCTTCGTATCTATGTCATCATCAGTCACTCCTTCCCTAGACCCACAGTGTCCTCCTGAGGAGTCCCCCGAACTGTTTGAGCACAGTGTTGGGTACATGCTCCAGGAGGATGCCCAGCGTTTCGAAGGGTCTGATGATGATACCCAGCTAGAGGAAGGCAGTAGCGTGAGAGCAGATAGAGGGGATGCTCAAGAAGGACAGAAATCTGGCAGTCATGTTCCAGCAGCAGCAGCATACTGCCAGATTGGCTCCAGTGATGAGGAGGGAGGGAATGATGAGGTCACTGACTCCACGTGGGTGCCTGATAGGAGAGAGGAGGAGGAGGAGGAGGAGGCACATCTCCAACGAGGCAGGATGCCGTCGTGGGGCCAGCGTAAGGGCAGCACAACGACTGAATCACACCGCAGAGCTCCGCCTGTGCAGGGCGCTGCCTCTGCCCGTTATTCCAAAAGTTCTTTGGTGCGGGCCTTTTTTGAGTCGAGTGTATTAGATCGCACCGCTGCTGTTTGCAACATATGTCTCAAGCGTATCTCGCGTGGCCAAAACATCAGCCGCTTGGGCACCACATGCTTGACCAGACATATGTTGACCTGCGTTGCAGCTCGTTGGCAAGCCTATCTTAAAGACCCACACCAAAGAAAAAAGCGGACCTCTCCTTGCTCCGCATCAGCTGGGATCTCCAACCCCTCTATACCTTCAGTCCTCTCTGAAACCTGCTCTGAGAGGAATGAAGGTGTAGAATTAGGTGTGTCACAGCCAAGTACTTGCGGGCACTCTGCTAGCAGTACAACGACGTCCGATTCTAGCAGGCAAATTTCCCTGCCCCAGCTGCTGGACCGTCGAAAGAAGTTCACTCCCAGCCATCCACATGCCCAGCGGTTGAATGCTAGCTTGGCTAAATTTCTAGCACTTCAACTGCTGCCTTTTCAGTTGGTAGACTCAGCCCCCTTCCGTGAGTTTGTGCAATGTGCGGTTCCTCAGTGGCAGGTTCCCAAGCACCACTTTTTCTCACGGAAGGCGATTCCGGCTCTCTACCGGCATGTGGAAGGCAATGTCCATACCTCGCTGGACAGGGCGGTCAGCGGTAAGGTGCATATTACCGCTGACTCATGGTCCATCAGGCATGGACAGGGACGTTACCTTTCTTTCACGGCCCATTGGGTCACTCTTTTGGCAGCTGGGAAGGATGCAGGACAAGGTGCAGTAGTGTTGGAGGTTGTTCCGCCGCCACGCCTCCAAAATGCTACTACTGGTTGTGACACACCTCTCTCCTCCACCCCCTCTTCTTCTTCTTCCTCCATGGCCTCTTTCTGTGCTTTGTCCTCGGAACCAGCGGTGCTCCATAGGCGTTCAAGGGGCTACGCAAGTACGCAGGCAAAAAGATGCCATGCCGTGTTGCGCTGGTGTGTTTGGGGGACAGGAGCCACACTGGGGCAGAGGTTCTGTCAGCTCTGCAGGGGCAGGCCGAGAGGTGGTTGACGCCACGCCAGCTTAAGCCAGGAATGGTGGTTTGCGACAATGGCATCAACCTCCTCTCCGCCCTCCGACAGGGACAACTGACCCATGTGCCCTGTGTGGCTCACGTCCTTAACCTGGTGGTGCAGCGGTTCTTGGGCAGGTACCCGGGCTTACAGGATGTCCTGAGGCAGGCCAGGAAAGTCTGTGTGCATTTCCGCCGATCATATAATGCCAGTGCTCGGCTGGCTGAGCTGCAAAAGGAGTTGAACCTGCCCAAGAACCGCCTTATATGTGACATGCCCACCAGGTGGAACTCAACGTTGGCCATGCTGCAGTGGCTGCACACGCAGCAGAGGGCCATCAATGAGTACCTGTGCGACTACGGCACCAGGACAGGGTCAGGGGAGCTCGGGTTTTTTTTCACCACGCCAGTGGGGCATGATCAGGGATGCATGCACTGTCCTGGCACCATTTGAGGAGGCCACGAGGATGGTGAGCAGTGACAGTGCATGCATCAGTGACACTGTACCTCTTGTCCACCTGTTGGAACATACACTGCGTGGAATAATGAACAGGGCACTTGAGGCAGAACAGAGGCAGGAAGAGGAGGACTTCCTTGCCTCTCAAGGCCCCCTTTACCCAGACAGTGTTCCTTCTGTCCCACCCATCGCACAGGAAGAGGAGGAGGAGGAGGATAATGTCAGCATGGAGGTGGAGCCTGGCACTCAGCATCATCAGCAGCAGTCTTTTAGGGATGATTTACAGTCCCAAGAAACCCGTGGACTTGTACGTGGCTGGGAGGAGGTGGCTGCGGATCATGTCGTCCTTAGTGACCCAGAGGACTCCGGACCGAATGCCTCAGCTAACCTACGCTGCATGGCCTCCCTGATCCTGCAAAGTCTGCGGAAGGATCCTCGTATTCTTCAGGTCAAGGAGAGGGGCCATTACTGGCTGGCCACTCTCCTTGATCTACGGTACAAGGGTAAGGTTGCGGACCTTATCTTACCATCGCAGAGGGAGCAGAGGGAGCAGAGGATGAGACAACTCCGGGAGGCCTTGCAGAAAGGTCTGTGCAACGCGTTCCCAGAGACTGAGAGGTTACAAACTCCTGGTCCTGGACAACGAGTTGCTGAGGCTTCGGTCAGTCAAAGAAGGAGCGGTGGGGAAGGTGGCTGTCTGACCAATGCGTTCAGACAATTCTTTAGTCCGCAGCCCCAAGTTATGATCGGTTCCAGCAACCATTGCCAGCCTCTGATATACATGGTGCAGGAATACCTAGGGGCAAGGTCAGACTTGGACACCTTCCCCACCGAAAATCCTCTGGCTTACTGGGTCTTGAGGATGGATCACTGGCCAGAGCTTGCACAGTATGCAATTGAGCTACTGGCCTGTCCTGCATCCAGCGTTCTTTAACACCGCACATTCAGTGCTGCTGGAGGATTTGTCATGGATCACAGGGTGCGCCTGTCCACCGACTCGGTTGATCGACTGACCTTCATAAAGATGAACCAGTCTTGGATCACCACCAGCTACCAAGCACCTGAAGCTGATATAACAGAATACTGAATGACTTTCCTGTTATGTTGACTGACTATCCTCCTCCTCCTCAATGATCCAATTCCTGATGATTAGGGATGAACATCGGCTGTTCGCGGGTTCAGCGAACAACAAACGATTTGGGCCGCTCGCGCCAAATTCGAGTGACGCGAACGGGCCACAATACACTGCGCCATCGCAGTGTAATCCCGGCGCTGTGATTGGCCAAGCATGCACTGTGACCCTGCATGCTTGGCCAATCACAGCGCCGGCAGCGAGGAGAGCAATGATTGGCCACAGGCAGGATGCCTGTGGCCATTTATTGCTGAGGGGGTTTAGTACACGCCCCACACTATAAAAGGCCACCAGCGCGGCGGCCCCGTGTAGTGTGTTCCGGCGCAGGGAAAGAGAAGGATAGGCAGGGACAGTGTCATATTTTTTCTTTGCTAAACCTTGTGTGTAGGGACAGAGAAGGATAGGTAGGGAGAGTGTCAGTGTCATATTCTTTGCTAAACCTTGTTTGTAGGGACAGAGAAGGATAGGCAGGGAGAGTGTCAGTTTCATATGCTTTGCTAAACCTTGTGTGCTGAACCATATTGCTAAACCTTGTGTGTAGGGACAGACAAGGATAGGCAGGGAGAGTGTCAGTGTCATATTCTTTGCTAAACCTTGTGTGCTGAACCATATTGCTAAACCTTGTGTGTAGGGACAGACAAGGATAGGTAGGCAGAGTGTCAGTGTCATATTCTTTGCTAAACCTTGTTTGTAGGGACAGAGAAGGATAGGCAGGGAGAGTGTCAGTGTCATATTCTTTGCTAAACCTTGTGTGCTGAACCATATTGCTAAACCTTGTGTGTAGGGACAGACAAGGATAGGCAGGGAGAGTGTCAGTGTCATATTCTTTGCTAAACCTTGTGTGCTGAACCATATTGCTAAACCTTGTGTGTAGGGACAGACAAGGATAGGTAGGCAGAGTGTCAGTGTCATATTCTTTGCTAAACCTTGTTTGTAGGGACAGATAAGGATAGGCAGGGAGAGTGTCAGTGTCATATTCTTTGCCAAACCTTGTGTGCTGAACCATATTGCTAAACCTTGTGTGTAGGGACAGACAAGGATAGGCAGTCGAGAGTGTCAGTGTCATAATCTTTGCTAAACCTAGTGTGCTGAACCATATTGCTAAACCTTGTGTGTAGGGACAGACAAGGATAGGCAGTCGAGAGTGTCAGTGTCATAATCTTTGCTAAACATAGTGTGCTGAACCATATTGCTAAACCTTGTGTGTAGGGACAGACAAGGATAGGCAGTCGAGAGTGTCAGTGTCATAATCTTTGCTAAACCTAGTGCGCTGAACCATATTGCTAAACCTTGTGTGTAGGGACAGACAAGGATAGGCAGTCGAGAGTGTCAGTGTCATAATCTTTGCTAAACCTAGTGTGCTGAACCATATTGCTAAACCTTGTGTGTAGGGACAGACAAGGATAGGCAGTCGAGAGTGTCAGTGTCATAATCTTTGCTAAACCTAGTGCGCTGAACCATATTGCTAAACCTTGTGTGTAGGGACAGACAAGGATAAGCAGTCGAGAGTGTCAGTGTCATAATCTTTGCTAAACCTAGTGCGCTGAACCATATTGCTAAACCTTGTGTGTAGGGACAGACAAGGATAGGCAGTCGAGAGTGTCAGTGTCATAATCTTTGCTAAACCTAGTGCGCTGAACCATATTGCTAAACCTTGTGTGTAGGGACAGACAAGGATAGGCAGTCGAGAGTGTCAGTGTCATAATCTTTGCTAAACCTAGTGTGCTGAACCATATTGCTAAACCTTGTGTGTAGGGACAGACAAGGATAGGCAGTCGAGAGTGTCAGTGTCCTATTCTTTGCTAAACCTTGTGTGCAGGGAGAGAGAAGGATAGGCAGGGGACAGTGTCAGTGTCATTGTTGCTAAGCCCCCTGCACAGTATACACCTGAAGCTAGCCATTATTGCTGTTTTTTCCTGGTGTGTTACACTGACAGGCATTTGCAGCACTTACAGCGGGCGGAGTGTGCTTCCTGCAAAATAAACACCTGAAGCTACCCCTTATTGCTGGTTTTCCCATCTCCCTGCAGGCCATTAGAATGTCTGGAAGGCAAACAAGGAGAGGCAGACAGTCAGGAGCCAATAAAAGGGGGCAACAGTGCTGGTCATGGACGCGGTGCATTGTCATCAGCACATGGCCATGGGACACGCTTGTCCTTCTTTTCGGCAGCTGGACATGTTGAGCCACATCATGCCGAAGACTTGGTAGAGTGGATGACCAAGCCCTCCTCATCCTCCTCATCCTCTCTCACCCAGGCTCAGGGTACTGGCAAAGCAGCTGCCAAAGCGTCCTCTTCCCTGGTATCAATGTCATCATCAGTCACTCCTTCCCTAGACCCACCATGTCCTCCTCCTGAGGAGTCCCCCGAACTGTTTGAGCACAGTGTTGGGTACATGCTCCAGGAGGATGCCCAGCGTTTCGAAGGGTCTGATGATGATACCCAGCTAGAGGAAGGCAGTAGCGTGAGAGCAGAGAGAGGGGATGCTCAAGAAGGACACCAATCTGGCAGTCATGTTCCAGCAGCTGCAGCATACTGCCAGATTGGCTCCAGTGATGAGGAGGGAGGGGATGATGAGGTCACTGACTCCACGTGGGTGCCTAATAGGAGAGAGGAGGAGGATGAGGAGGAGGCACATCTCCAACGAGGCAGGATGCCCTTGGGGGGTCAGCGTAAGGGCAGCACACCGACGGAATCACACCGCAGAGCTCCGCCTGTGCAGGGCGCTGCCTCTGCCCGTTATTCAAAAAGTTCTTTGGTGTGGGCCTTTTTTGAGGCGAGTGCATCAGATCGCACAGCTGCTGTTTGCAACATATGTCTCAAGCGTATATCGCGTGGCCAAAACATCAGCCGCTTGGGCACCACATGCTTGACCAGACATATGTTCACCTGCCATGCAGCTCGTTGGCAAGCCCACTTTAAAGACCCACACCAAAGAACAAAGCGGACATCTCCTTGCACCGCATCAGCTGGGATCTCCAACCCCACTATACCTTCAGTCCTCTCTGAAACCTGCACTGAGAGGAATGAAGGTGTAGAATTAGGTGTGTCACAGCCAAGTACTTGCGGTCACTCTGCTAGCAGTACACCGACGTCCGATTCTAGCAGGCAAATTTCCCTGCCCCAGCTGCTGGACCGTCGAAAGAAGTTCACTCCCAGCCATCCACATGCCCAGCGGTTGAATGCTAGCTTGGCTAAATTGCTAGCGCTTCAACTGCTGCCTTTTCAGTTGGTAGACTCAGCCCCCTTCCGTGAGTTTGTGCAATGTGCGGTTCCTCAGTGGCAGGTTCCCAAACGCCACTTTTTCTCACGGAAGGCGATTCCGGCTCTCTACCGGCATGTGGAAGGCAATGTCTTGGCCTCGCTGGACAGGGTGGTCAGCTGTAAGGTGCATATTACCGCTGATTCATGGTCCATCAGGCATGGACAGGGACGTTACCTTTCTTTCACGGCCCATTGGGTCACTCTTTTGGCAGCTGGGAAGGATGCAGGACAAGGTGCAGTAGTGTTGGAGGTTGTTCCACCGCCACGCCTCCAAAATGCTACTACTGGTTGTGACACACCTCTGTCCTCCACCCCCTCCTCTTCTTCTTCCTCCGTGGCCTTTTCCTGTGCTTTGTCCTCGGAACCAGCGGTGCTCCGTAGGCGTTCAAGGGGCTACGCAAGTACGCAGGTAAAAAGATGCCATGCCGTACTTGCGCTGGTGTGTTTGGGGGACAGGAGCCACACTGGGGCAGAGGTTCTGTCTGCTCTGCAGGGGCAGGCCGAGAGGTGGTTGACGCCACGCCAGCTTAAGCCAGGAATGGTAGTTTGCGACAATGGCACCAACCTCCTCTCCGCTCTCCGACAGGGACAACTGACCCATGTGCCCTGTGTGGCTCACGTCCTTAACCTGGTGGTGCAGCGGTTCTTGGGCAGGTACCTGGGCTTACAGGATGTCCTGAGGCAGGCCAGGAAAGTCTGTGTGCATTTCCGCAGATCTTATAATGCCAGTGCTCGCCTGGCTGAGCTGCAAAAGGAGTTGAACCTGCCCAAGAACCGCCTTATATGTGACATGCCCACCAGGTGGAACTCAACGTTGGCCATGCTGCAGCGGCTGCACACGCAGCAGAGGGCCATCAATGAGTACCTGTGCGACTACGGCACCAGGACAGGGTCAGGGGAGCTCGGGTTTTTTTCACCACGCCAGTGGGGCATGATCAGGGATGCATGCACTGTCCTGGCACCATTTGAGGAGGCCACGAGGATGGTGAGCAGTGACAGTGCATGCATCAGTGACACTGTACCTCTTGTCCACCTGTTGGAACATACGCTGCGTGGAATAATGGACAGGGCACTTGAGGCAGAACAGAGACAGGAAGAGGAGGACTTCCTTGCCTCTCAAGGCCCCCTTTACCCAGAAAGTGTTCCTTCTGTCCCACCCATCGCACAGGAAGAAGAGGAGGAGGAGGAGGATTGTGTCAGCATGGAGGTGGAGCCTGGCACTCAGCATCATCAGCAGCAGTCTTTTAGGGATGATTTACAGTCCCAAGAAACCAGTGGACTTGTACGTGGCTGGGAGGAGGTGGCTGCGGATCATGTCGTCCTTAGTGACCCAGAGGACTCCGGACTGAATGCCTCAGCTAACCTACGCTGCATGGCCTCCCTGATCCTGCAAAGTCTGCGGAAGGATCCTCGTATTCTTCGGATCAAGGAGAGGGACCATTACTGGCTGGCCACTCTCCTTGTTCCACGGTACAAGGGTAAGGTTGCGGACCTTATCTTACCGTCGCAGAGGGAGCAGAGGATGAGACAACTCCGGGAGGCCTTGCAGAAAGGTCTGTGCAACGCGTTCCCAGAGACTGGGAGGTTACAAACTCCTGGTCTTGGACAACGAGTTGCTGAGGCTTCGGTCAGTCAAAGAAGGAGCGGTGGGGAAGGTGGCCGTCTGACCGAAGCGTTCAGACATTTCTTTAGTCCGCAGCCCCAAGGTATGATCGGTTCCAGCAACCATCGCCAGCGTCTGATATACATGGTGCAGGAATACCTAGGGGCAAGGTCAGACTTGGACACCTTCCCCACCGAAAATCCTCTGGCTTACTGAGTCTTGAGGATGGATCACTGGCCAGAGCTTGCACAGTATGCAATTGAGCTACTGGCCTGTCCTGCATCCAGCGTTCTTTCAGAACGCACATTCAGTGCTGCTGGAGGATTTGTCACGGATCACAGGGTGCGCCTGTCCACCGACTCTGTTGATCGACTGACCTTCATAAAGATGAACCAGTCTTGGATCACCACCAGCTACCAAACACCTGAAGCTGATATAACAGACTAATTTATTTTCAAATGTCACATCCCTTCAAGACTGATGCTGATGCTGAGAGTTTGTCCTGTTATGTTGACTGACTATCCTCCTCCTCCTCAATGATCCGATTGACGATGATAGCTTGGAAGAACATTTTTGTTTCTGGGTGCCGCCACCAGTGGCTAAGGCCCAATTTTTCAGCCCCTGTTTAACAGGGGTGTGTTATTACAATTTTTTATGCAATGCTTTGCAGCAGGGCTCATTCCTGCACTCCAACTAGAGTATCTGGGAGTGGTTGCAGTGTCGTGGCACCAGCACCAGTGGCTAAGACCCATTTTTTCAGCCCCTGTTTAACAGGGGCGTGTAATTACAATTTTTGATGCAATACTTTTCAACAGTGCTCATTGCTGTGCTCCAAGTACAGTATCTGTGAGGGGTTGCAGTGTTGTGGCACCAGTGCCTAAGGCTCAATTTTTCTGCCCCTGTTTAACAGGGGCATGTAAATACAATTCTTGATCTAATAATTCACAGCAGGGCCCATTCCTGCGCCCACCAAGACTAACTGTGAGGCCTTACAGTGTTGTGTCAACACCACCACCACCACCACCACCAAAGGCCCAATTTTTCAGCCCCTGTTCAACAGGGGCATGCAATTACAATTCTTGATCTAATAATTCACAGCAGGGCCCATTCCTGCGCCCACCAAGACTAACTGTGAGGCCTTACAGTGTTGTGTCAACACCACCACCACCACCACCACCAAAGGCCCAATTTTTCAGCCCCTGTTCAACAGGGGCATGCAATTACAATTCTTGATCTAATAATTCACAGCAGGGCCCATTCCTGCGCCCACCAAGACTAACTGTGAGGCCTTACAGTGTTGTGTCAACACCACCACCACCACCAAAGGCCCAATTTTTCAGCCCCTGTTCAACAGGGGCATGCAATTACAATTCTTGATCTAATAATTCACAGCAGGGCCCATTCATGCACCCACCAAGAGTAACTGAGAGGGCTCACAGTGTTGTGGCAACACCAACATGTAAGGGGCAAATTTCAGCTGAGTATATACGGCAGGCCCCTACTTTCAAACATCCAACTTACAAACGACTCCTCCTTGCAAACGGAAGGATACAACAGGAAGTGAGAGGAAATCTACCCCTAGGAAGGCAAATTCTCTCCTGTAAGAGTTAATATGGGAAAAAAAGTGTCTCCTCTCCACTGATTCTTTATCACCAATTCTTGTTTCAATAAAAACCCCAAATTTTCAAAAAACATTTGTCATTAGGACGGAAAGTGAGGTGAACTGTTCTGAACAGGTGCACACTGCACAGACAGCAAAACAAATGTTACAGGGGTGATAACCCTTCCCTATGTTTTCCAAAAAGCTTAAAAATATATTTTTTGGCTGGAGCTACACTTAAACAATGTACCTGTTCAAAATTACAAACAGATTCTACATAAGAACAAACCTACAGTCCCTGTCTTGTATGCACCGCCTGTATACGGCTGTTCAGAGTATATAGGGCCTTTTTTATTTTGTGTGCGGGGTTCCCCTTAATATCCATACAAGACCCAAAGGGGCTGGTACTGGGCTGGGGTAAGGGGGGGGTGTGATGGGGTAGCTATGTCATTTTTCTTAAAGATTTTCATCCATATTACCGGGACCAGACATTACATTAAAGCCGCAAGCAGTTTTAAATGGCTTTTTTCCCTTTAGAAATGTCATTTTGTGCAGGGACAGTTCTAAACACGGGAAACACGTGGCACTTCACAGGCATACTTTAGACACCCCCCAGGTACGATATTTAAAGGAATATTTCACTTTTTTTTTTTCACTTTATGCATCAATAAAATGACTGCTCCAGAAAAACGGCCATTTTTAAAACTTCTTTTTGCATTGATACATGTCCCCTGGTGCAGAACCCGGGTTCCCAAACCCTTTTTAGGACAATAACATGCATAATAGTCGTTATAATTAGCACTTTAGATTTAGTATTTAATAGGGTTCTAAAGTTCGTGCAAACTTTCGGTCCGTTCGCGGGTTCTGGTGCGAACCGAACCCGGGGGTGTTCGGCTCATCACTACTGATGATAGCGTGGAATTACATTTTTGTTTCTGGGTGCCGCCACCAGTGGCTAAGGCCCAATTTTTCAGCCCCTGTTTAACAGGGGCATGTAATTACAATTTTTATGCAATGCTTTGCAGCAGGGCTCATTCCTGCACTCCAACTAGAGTATCTGGGAGAGGTTGCAGTGTTGTGGCACCAGTGCCTAAGGCCCAATTTTTCTGCCCCTGTTCAACAGGGGCATGTAATTACAATTCTTGATCTAATAATTCACAGCAGGACCCATTCCTGCGCCCACCAAGAGTAACTGTGAGGCCTTATAGTGTTGTGGCAACACCACCACCACCACCATAGGCCCAATTTTTCAGCCCCTGTTCAAGATATGCCATTTTTCTCAAAGATTTTCATCCATATTACTGGGACCAGACATGACATTAAAGCCGCAAGCAGTTTTAAATGACTTTTTTTCCTTTAGAAAATAAAATTTTGTGCAGGGACAGTTCTAAACACGGGAAACACATTCCACTTCACAGGCATACTTTAGACACCCCCCAGGTACGATATTTAAAGGAATATTTGACTTTTCTTTTTCACTTTATGCATCATTAAAATGACTGCTCCCGAAAAACGGCAGTTTTTAAAACTTTGTTTTGCATTGATACATGTCCCCTGGTGCAGAACCCGGGTTCCCAAACCCTTTTTAGGACAATAACATGCATATTAGTCGTTATAATTAGCACTTTAGATTTCGAACGTTCACATCTATTGTATTTAATAGGGTTCTAACGTTCGTGCGAACTTTCGGTCCGTTCGCGGGTTCTGGTGCGAACCGAACCCGGGGGTGTTCGGCTCATCCCTACTCATGCACTGCAGAACAAAGAAAGGTGCTATTGTATCATGGGAACAGAGCTATTTTCTAGGAAAAATAGAATGGCTACACAGGAAAAACTCACACTTATCAGTGTGCATTCTGGAAGAGGTTTCAATTACAACATGATATGGTTAGCAATGTGTTAAACTGTAAGGAGTGCATTATTACATTACATTTAAATGAATCATCCCAGGCTATAGGTGTCCTTTTATGAAACTGAGATCAGAGGCGATCCCGAGTCTCACCGCTGATCTCAGGTCATTAGCAGTGTATGAAACTGAGGTAATCAGCGGAGAACATGTTCTCCACTGATTATCTCAGCACAGTGATAATCTGTAACTGACTGTCACAGAAACGGCCAGTGTATGAAGGTGCGATCTCCGCACCTCACTGGTGATCTCTTAAGCCCTGTACACACGATCGGATATCCTATGGATTCTGATCCGATGGTTTTGTCCATCGGAAATCCGACGAAGCTGACTTCCATCAGTCTTGCCTACACACCATCAGTCAAAAAACCGACCGTTCCAAACGCGGTGACGTAAAACACTCCGATGAGCCGCAAAAAATTAAGTTCAATGCTTCTGAGCATGCGTCGACTTGATTCTGAGCATGCGTCGGTTTTTTATCCGATGGACTTGCCCATAGACGATCGGAATTTGCTATCGGTTTTTGATCCATCGGAAAAATTAAAAACATGTTCTATTTTTTAAAACCGATGGAAAAAAGACCGATGGGTTCCATACACGTTCGGTTTGTCCGATGAAAAAAGTCCATCGGACTGTTTTCATCGGTAAAACCGATCGTGTGTACACGGCTTTACAGAATTCTCACTTTCTGATTCACCATCTCAGAGGTGGAGAATCAGAGAGAGAAGCGCAAAGCTGGCTGAGTATTCTGGAGGAAGAAGGAAGTCTTTTGACTTCCTTCTTTCATCCACTAGCAGCCATACATCTTCCCTACCATTACACACCCCAAAACGAGCAGGTTAGCAATCTATACTGTATATATATATGTATATATATATATATATATATATATATATATATATATATATATATATATATAGCATATATATATATATGTGTGTGTGTGTGTGTGTTTATTTCAATGTGTATGTGTGTATATATATATATACATACAGATATATATATATATATATATATCTGTATGTATATATCTATATATATAGATATATCTATATATATATAGATATATAGATATATCTATATATATAGATCTATCTATATATATAGATATATCTGTAGCGGGGTCTCTAAATTTAGGTGGGACACTTAGGTGTGTAAGTATGGGAATAGTGGACCATTTGTGTTCGTGGAGGATTGGATGGTGTAATAATCTCCTTGGCCTCTGGGTGGCAGGGTACCTGGAGGCTCAAGGTAGATTTGCCATTACAGTGCTACCCTTTTTGTCTCTTTTCGGAGATGGTACGGCGAGGGCGGGGAACCTGCCGTGGTGTCGATGGGAGGAGATAAAAGGGGGAGACGCCCTAACCACGAGGTCTTCAGGAGGATCTTCTTCACGCACCCAGGCACCTTAGGCCTGGGTGCGGGCGGTTCCGGATTCCGGCCCAGGCGCCCTAGGCCTGACCGGAATGAAGTTGGAGTCCATCCCAGGCACCTTCAGCCTGGGGTGAGGTACTAAACTAGGAGGCCTGGGGTCCAGTGACTTCGACTGGATCCTGCGAGGGTGGAGAAGTCCGAGGGTCCCTGAGGTGGATGGGGCCCATGTCTGAGGTGAGGAGGCCGGGGAGGTTACCCATTCGGAGAGTCTGGAGCAGCATCAACCCAGTGACGGATGGGCCTCTGGTAACTCCCTTGGAGGGACATCTTCCCCTGACTGGGGCCGCAGCGCAGCGAAGATACTCCTATCTACGTTCTCTTGAGTTGCTGGTACAGACTCTCAAGTTCTAAATCTTTTCTAGCTAATGCTATAGTAACCGCTGGCGAGATCGCAGTGGTTTAGCTGATAACCAGGATAGTGCCTCGACCTGCTCATTCCCCGTATCAAAATGTTATCAAGTCGCAACCAGATGGCTACTGAAGCACTGTTTATTGTAAGATATACAATAAAGCAAGAGTTGGACTGTGATCGGTGTGTGGAACTCTGGTTAATGGGAGCAGAGGGAAGTGTTGGCACAGCGGGACTTGATTCTAGACAAAGCACATAGGCCCAAGGAAATATCTGGTACTGGCCTTCACCTCACCCACAGCTATGGGGAGGACATGGGCCGTAGCGCATCTCACCCTGTCGTGTGACATACCCCTAGACAAAGGAGATGGGGTGAGGCCGCTACATATCTATATATAGATATATCTATATATATCTAGATATATATAGATATATATATATATATAGATATATCTATATATATCTATATACATATAGATATATATATCTATATATAGATATATTATATATATATTTTTTATTTACATGTTCACGTCTCTGGCTGGGTTCACACTTGTGCGATGCGGGAACCAGCGTGATCCCTGTGCGGTTTCCACATCGCACCTGCATTGACATCTGCGCACCGCTGCGGCTGTCAATGTAAAGTTAATGACACCCCCAGATCATTTCACAGATCGTAGTGTGAACTATGAAATGGTGCAGCAATCGGATCGCATGGGTGTGAACACCCATGCGATCCGTTTCAGTGCGGACGACATAAAGGGTCCTGTATCATTTTGGTGCAAATGCAATATTATTTTAAATTAATATCGCACAAACATTGCATGTGATATGCACAGCAATGCGTCCCGCGGGAGTCAGAACCCGGAAGTGGTGCAAATACCTGTATTAGACAGGTATCTGCACCCCCTCCCCCCTGAAAGGTGCCAAATGTGACACCGGAGGGGGGGTGGGTTCCAAAAAGCTTTTTGTGTGAACCTCCGCTTTAATGTCAAAACCGCTGGCAGCAAAAGTGAGTACACCCCTAAGTAGAAATGTCCAAATTGGGCACAATTAGCCATTTTCCCTCCCCGGTGTCATGTGACTTGTTAGTGTTACAATGTCTCAGGTGTGAATGGGGATCAGGTGTGTTAAATTTGGTGTTATCGCTCTCAGTCTCTCATGCTAGGAGATATTTACTATAAACCGATGCGCCAATGATGTCACATGCATGCGCACTAGCGGGCCGGCTTCATTGACGGTTTTCTGAATGGGTTCTTGCAGGCCCGAGCATGCATGCATGTGACGTCATCGCTACTCCGGCCAATCACAGCACCGGAGCGGTGATACACTGACGGCAGTGACGGGACATCGAGGCAAGATGGCGGCGGGGCGGAGGTGACCGAGGACCGCTGCGGGGGCTTCGATCTCAGGTAAGTCATTTATAATGAGCTAGTATGCTATGCATACTAGCTCATTATGCCTTTCTTTTGCAGGGTTTTTTAAAAAAAATGGCTTTACTTCCTCTTTAACTTTTCTTTATATATTGTGAGGGGGTTAGCTCGGCAGCGGAAGTGTGTGACCCCCGGGATGGGCTCCCCACACAAAACAGGCCCAGCAAACGGAGGTTGTGGTTTTCAAAATCAAAAAGGTGCGGTTTATTTTCTATTTACAGTGACAAAACACAGCAAAGCAAAAGAAACATAACCAAAATAAATCCTGGTCAAGTTGACCTCTGACTAAACATACAGGTTTCCTAACTAACAACTGGGATCAGCCTAGTGCTGTCCTAGTCCCTAAGTCCCTGGTTTAGTAAAAGTCCAAACAAATAGCCACACAGGCTTTGCCTCACCGCACAGGGGTTCACTCTCCCTAGACAGTCCACACAGGTCTGGTTCCAGGCATGAGCTAACATCTAATGAAGCTGGGAGTTCTTATAGAGGCCTAAATGAGCTGACAAGGTTCAGCTGGTCTCCTCATCTCTGTCTGCACGACGCCCCACACTCTCCCTAGAGGTATGAGTCATCCATGAGCCCACTAGCCTTAGCTGGGCTTATACAACTCTCCACCTAGTTGTATAAGTCAGCGTAAAGCCTGAATCTGGGCGAAATATATCTACCCCCCTGGATGCAACCAGGTGACTTTACCTTCCTGCTGTCACAATATATATATATATATATATATATAT
This sequence comes from Rana muscosa, assembly GCA_029206835.1. Taxonomy (NCBI): domain Eukaryota; kingdom Metazoa; phylum Chordata; class Amphibia; order Anura; family Ranidae; genus Rana; species Rana muscosa. Next base: position 966,041,284 of record CM055117.1, on the reverse strand, counting down.
TGTGAGGGGGTTAGCTCGGCAGCGGGTGTGTGTGACCCCCGGGATGGGCTCCCCACACAAAAACAGGCCCAGCAGACGGAGGTTGTGGTTTTCAAAATCAAAAAGGTGCCGTTTATTTTCTATTTACAGTGACAAAAACACAGCAAAGCAAAAAAAACAAACAAAATAAATCCTGGTCAACTTGACCTCTGACTAAACATACAGGTTTCCTAACTAACAACTGGGATCAGCCTAGTGCTGTCCTAGTCCCTGGTTTTAAATGTCCAAGCAAAATATAGCCACACAGGCTTTCTCTCACCGCACAGGGGTTCACTCTCCCTAGACAGTCCACACAGGTCTGCTTCCAGGCATGAGCCAACATCTAATGAATCTGGGAGTTTTTTATAGAGGCCTAAATGAGCTGACAAGCTTCAGCTGGCCTCATCAACTCCCTGTCTGCACGACGCCCAGCCCTCTCCCTAGAGGTATGAGTCATCAATGAGCCCACTAGTCTCAGCTGGGCTTATACAACTCTCCACCTAGCTGTATAAGTCAGCGTAAAGCCTGAATCTGGGCGAAATATATCTACCCCCCTGGATGCAACCAGGTGACTTTACCTTCCTGCTGTCACATACCCCCCCCTCTTGTTTTAACCTCGGGGTTGGAACACCAGCAATCAGGCATTCATGTACTCGAGACAAAGCATCCACATTCCCCATTTGAACGCCAGGGCGATGCTTTACTGTGAAGTTGAATTCCTGGAGGGCCAGGAACCACCTATTCACTCTTCTATTTGTTTCCTTGTTTTGAGCCATCCACTTTAACGGAGCGTGATCCGTAACCATGTCAAAGTGCCTACCTAGCAGGTAGTACCGAAGGGAATCTAGAGCCCACTTCACCGCTAAACACTCCTTTTCAACGGTGGCGTAATTTACCTCATGGGACTTCAACTTCCTGCTGAGGTAAATGACTGGGTGCTCTTCCCCGTTCCAGACCTGGGACAATACTGCTCCTAACCCCACATCTGACGCATCACTTTGTACGACAAAGTCTCTAGAGAAGTCGGGTGAGTACAACACTGGCTGGCTACATAAGGCTTGTTTCAAGAATTGGAATGCTGCCTCAGCCTCGGGGGTCCATTTAATCATGACCGACCCTTTCCCCTTCGTCAGGTTGGTTAGGGGCACAGCCTTAGAAGCAAAGTGGGGAATGAATCGCCGATAATACCCAGCGATTCCCAGAAAGGCTCGTACCTGCTTCTTGCTGTTGGGACGTGGCCAACTCTGGATGGCCTCGACTTTGTTGAGTTGGGGTTTTATTACTCCCCTCCCAATGGTGTACCCAAGATATTTGGCCTCCTCCTGCCCAATGGTACACTTCTTGGGGTTAGCCGTAAACCCTGCTTCCCGAACAGAGTCCAGGACTGCTTGCACTTTTGGCAGATGTGAGGCCCAATCTGTGCTATGGACAATTACGTCATCCAGGTAAGCCGCAGCATACTTCCGATGGGGCCTCAGCATCTGGTCCATTTTCCGCTGGAATGTGGCCGGCGCATTCTGTAACCCGAACGGCATTCTTTTATATTGGAACGCCCCGTCTGGGGTTACAAATGCGGTTTTCTCTTTGGCTGACTTGGCCAGGGGGATTTGCCAATACCCTTTTGTGAGGTCAAGAGTCGTCATGTATCGGGCTGTTCCCAGCCGGTCGATCAACTCATCTATACGTGGCATGGGGTAGGTGTCAAATTTTGTAACTTTGTTCAACTGACGAAAATCGTTACAAAATCGCCAGCTCCCATCCGGTTTAGGCACCAACACAATGGGACTAGACCAATCACTTTGGGACTCCTCTATCACCCCTAAGTTCAGCATTTTCTGTACTTCCTCCCGTATTGCCTCCCGTCGGGCCTCTGGGATCCGATAGGGTTTTAACTTCACCCTTTCACCGGGCGGGGTAATAATGTCATGCTCTACCCCAGATGTTTGTCCCGGCAGCTCAGAGAATACCTCCTTGTTGCGAAGCACAAACTCCTTAACCTCCTGTTGTTGGGGTTGTGACAAGGTGGCTGCGATTCCAACCTCAGGAATCACGCAACCAGTTTGAGCTGGTGACCAAGTGTCTGCGACTAGGGACTCTCTATCCCTCCAGGCTTTCAACAGATTAACGTGATAGATCTGTTCGGGCTTTCGCCTTCCTGGTTGTCTGACCTTGTAATTCACTTCGCTCACTTTTTCCATTATCTCGTAGGGGCCTTGCCATTTGGCAAGGAATTTACTTTCAACCGTAGGGACAAGTACCAATATCCTATCCCCCGGGGAAAAGGTACGGGTCTTGGCTCCACGGTTGTACACTCTCTGCTGTGCCAACTGCGCTTGGGCCAAATGTTCCTTCACGATGGGCATTACCTGTGCAATTCGATCTTGCATCAGGGCGACATGCTCAATCACACTCCTGTGGGGAGAACTCTCACTTTCCCAAGTTTCCTTGGCAATATCCAACAGCCCTCTTGGGTGTCTCCCATACAGTAACTCAAAGGGGGAGAATCCCGTAGAGGATTGGGGCACCTCCCTAATAGCAAACATCAAATAAGGAAGTAGACAGTCCCAATCCTTTCCATCCCTATCCACCACTTTCTTCAACATTTGTTTTAGGGTTTTGTTGAATCTTTCAACCAGCCCATCGGTTTGGGGGTGATACACAGATGTACGTAATTGCGTCACTTTGAACAATTTACACAGCTCCTTCATAACCCGGGACATAAAGGGTGTACCTTGGTCCGTAAGCAGTTCTTTACAAATACCCACCCGGCTAAAAACAAGAGATAGCTCTTTGGCTATGGTTTTGGCCGAGGTATTTCTGAGAGGGATCGCTTCTGGATAACGGGTGGCATAGTCCATTATAACCAATATGTACTGGTGCCCCCTAGCGGACTTGATTATAGGACCTACCAAATCCATTGCGATTCTCTCAAACGGGACCTCAATGATGGGTAGAGGGACCAGCGGGCTACGGAAGTGTGGCATCGGGGCCGACCTCTGACACACAGGGCAGGAGGAACAATAATTTTCTATGTCCTTCATCACCCCAGGCCAATAGAATCTCTGTAATACCCTCTCTCGGGTTTTCTCTGTCCCCAGATGACCTCCAAGAATGTGCCCATGGGCCAACTCCAACACCAACTTCCTGTAAGGTTTGGGCACCACAAGCTGCTCAACGGTTTCTTCTGCCCTTTTTGCCACCCGATACAGTAGGTCCTTCTCTACGCTGAAGTATGGGTAAGTGCAGGTATTATCTGGGTTCACTAACTCGCCATCTATTTTCACTACGTTTTCCCGTGCCTTTATTAGGGCGGGGTCTTTCAACTGTTCTGTGGCAAAGTTTTCCCTGTGAACCTCAAGATCAGAAAACTCCACAGACGGTAGGTTTTCGTCTGAGGAGGTGGGCTCCTCTCCAGTTTCTTGAGTCTCCCCTGCCAATACTGACAAGGGAAATTCGGGAGAGTCCTCACCACTCTCAGAGGAGTTCTGGCTATCATATTCCTGGTACATAGGGGCACCAGTGGGGGGCTCAGGATCATCCCACAGTTCCCAGAACTTCGGAAAATCCCTTCCCACAATGGCGTCATGCGGTAACTGAGACACTAAGCCCACTGGATGAGAAAGGGTACCTTTGGGGGTCTCGAAACACACTGTAGTCACTGGATACTCTCGGGTGTCCCCATGCACACAAATAACAGCTACCTTGCTATTCCCAGAGACCTCTGTTTTAACTAATTCAGCCTTTATCAGGGTCACAAGGCTACCTGAATCCAGCAATACCACAACATTTCTACCATTAATACACATTTTGCATAAATGTTTCTCAGTTCCCCGAATGGCAGTGCATGCGACTGTCGCACACAGCGACTGACGTCTGCCCGTCAGAAAGTCACACTGCATGGGTTCCTCCAAAACCGGGCAATTTGCTGCAATATGTCCCGCTTGCCGGCAGCGGTAGCAAATGATCCTTCTTGCCGCCTCTTGAGCCGCTGATTTCCCAGGCTGTTCTCGCCAAACTTGGGGTAGAGCTCCCACCCTCTCACTCTCTCCACCCTTACCCCTTGGAATCATCTTATCCGCCCCTGGGGATGGTCTGGTCTTAGGGTGGAAAGTCCGAGTGTCTCTGGAAGAGGCCGTCAGGTTCTCTGTAGCCAAGTATTTCTCCACACGATCCACAAGACCATCGGCCGTCTCTGGGTCTCCATGGCTTACCCACTTTTGGATGGCAGTAGGAAGAGCTCTCAAAAACCGATCCATTACAACACGTTCCACAATCTTTGGTGCGGACAAAGTCTCTGGCTGTAGCCACTTTCTGCTCAGGTGAATGAGATCATACATTTGAGACCTGGGGGGTTTTCCAAGCTGGAAAGTCCAGTTATGCACACGCTGAGCCCGGACAGCCAGGGTGACACCCAGCCTTGCCAATATTTCAGCTTTTAGCATCACATAGTCTTTTGCTTGGTCAGGCTCTAGGTCATAGTAAGCTTTCTGCGATTCACCCGTTAACAGAGGAGCCACCAGTCCAGCCCACTGCTCCTCAGGCCACTTTTCTCTTTCAGCAGTCCTTTCAAACGTGGTCAAAAATACCTCTGGATCATCCTCTCCAGTCATTTTTGTCAATAAACGACTCACCCCAAAGGACGCGGTATTAGTGGGACGGCTTTCCTCACTGGTCTGCGGACGTTGCTGCATTACTGCTTCCATTTGTTGTAGTCTCTGCTCTTGCTTCTGTAACAGGTCTATGAAGCGGGCCTCAGATTGCTGCTGGGCTTGTTGCTGAGCTTCCAGACTCTGTTGGTGAGCTTGCTGCTGGGCTGCAAGGCTCTGTTGATGAGCTTGCTGCTGGGCTGCGAAGTTCTGTTGTTGAGCTGCAAGGCTCTGTTGATGAGCTGCAAGGCTCTTTTGCAAACCTGCATTTGTCTGCTGTTGATTGGCATTTGCTAGAGCCAGCTGCTTCAGTATCTCCTCCATGCTGGCTTAAAAAAAAACTGCCACTGGTTCTCCACCAACTGTGAGGGGGTTAGCTCGGCAGCGGGTGTGTGTGACCCCCGGGATGGGCTCCCCACACAAAAACAGGCCCAGCAGACGGAGGTTGTGGTTTTCAAAATCAAAAAGGTGCCGTTTATTTTCTATTTACAGTGACAAAAACACAGCAAAGCAAAAAAAACAAACAAAATAAATCCTGGTCAACTTGACCTCTGACTAAACATACAGGTTTCCTAACTAACAACTGGGATCAGCCTAGTGCTGTCCTAGTCCCTGGTTTTAAATGTCCAAGCAAAATATAGCCACACAGGCTTTCTCTCACCGCACAGGGGTTCACTCTCCCTAGACAGTCCACACAGGTCTGCTTCCAGGCATGAGCCAACATCTAATGAATCTGGGAGTTTTTTATAGAGGCCTAAATGAGCTGACAAGCTTCAGCTGGCCTCATCAACTCCCTGTCTGCACGACGCCCAGCCCTCTCCCTAGAGGTATGAGTCATCAATGAGCCCACTAGTCTCAGCTGGGCTTATACAACTCTCCACCTAGCTGTATAAGTCAGCGTAAAGCCTGAATCTGGGCGAAATATATCTACCCCCCTGGATGCAACCAGGTGACTTTACCTTCCTGCTGTCACAATATATATATATATTGTGACAGCAGGAAGGTAAAGTCACCTGGTTGCATCCAGGGGGGTAGATATATTTCGCCCAGATTCAGGCTTTACGCCGATTTATACAGCTAGGTGGAGAGTTGTATAAGCCCAGCTGAGACTAGTGGGCTCATTGATGACTCATACCTCTAGGGAGAGGGCTGGGCGTCGTGCAGGCAGGGAGTTGATGAGGCCAGCTGAAGCCTGTCAGTTCGTTTAAGGCCTCTATAAAAACTCCCAGATTCATTAGATGTTAGCTCATGCCTGGAAGCAGACCTGTGTGGACTGTCTAGGGAGAGTGAACCCCTGTGCGGTGAGAGAAAGCCTGTGTGGCTATATTTTGCTTGGACATTTAAAACCAGGGACTAGGACAGCACTAGGCTGATCCCAGTTGTTAGTTAGGAAACCTGTATGTTTAGTCAGAGGTCAAGTTGACCAGGATTTATTTTGTTTGTTTCTTTTGCTTTGCTGTGTTTTTGTCACTGTAAATAGAAAATAAACGGCACCTTTTTGATTTTGAAAACCACAACCTCCGTCTGCTGGGCCTGTTTTTGTGTGGGGAGCCCATCCCGGGGGTCACACACACCCGCTGCCGAGCTAACCCCCTCACAGTTGGTGGAGAACCAGTGGCAGTTTTTTTTTAAGCCAGCATGGAGGAGATACTGAAACAGCTGGCTCTAGCAAATGCCAATCAACAGCAGACAAATGCAGGTTTGCAAAAGAGCCTTGCAGCTCAACAACAGAACTTCGCAGCCCAGCAGCAAGCTCATCAACAGAGCCTTGCAGCCCAGCAGCAAGCTCACCAACAGAGTCTGGAAGCTCAGCAACAAGCCCAGCAACGATCTGAGGCCCGCTTCATAGACCTATTACAGAAGCAAGAGCAGAGACTACAACAAATGGAAGCAGTAATGCAGCAACGTCCGCAGACCAGTGAGGAAAGCCGTCCCACTAATACCGCGTCCTTTGGGGTGAGTCGTTTATTGACAAAAATGACTGGAGAGGATGATCCAGAGGTATTTTTGACCACGTTTGAAAGGACTGCTGAAAGAGAAAAGTGGCCTGAGGAGCAGTGGGCTGGACTGGTGGCTCCTCTGTTAACGGGTGAATCGCAGAAAGCTTACTATGACCTAGAGCCTGACCAAGCAAAAGACTATGTGATGCTAAAAGCTGAAATATTGGCAAGGCTGGGTGTCACCCTGGCTGTCCGGGCTCAGCGTGTGCATAACTGGACTTTCCAGCTTGGAAAACCCCCCAGGTCTCAAATGTATGATCTCATTCACCTGAGCAGAAAGTGGCTACAGCCAGAGACTTTGTCCGCACCAAAGATTGTGGAACGTGTTGTAATGGATCGGTTTTTGAGAGCTCTTCCTACTGCCATCCAAAAGTGGGTAAGCCATGGAGACCCAGAGACGGCCGATGGTCTTGTGGATCGTGTGGAGAAATACTTGGCTACAGAGAACCTGACGGCCTCTTCCAGAGACACTCGGACTTTCCACCCTAAGACCAGACCATCCCCAGGGGCGGATAAGATGATTCCAAGGGGTAAGGGTGGAGAGAGTGAGAGGGTGGGAGCTCTACCCCAAGTTTGGCGAGAACAGCCTGGGAAATCAGCGGCTCAAGAGGCGGCAAGAAGGATCATTTGCTACCGCTGCCGGCAAGCGGGACATATTGCAGCAAATTGCCCGGTTGTGGAGGAACCCATGCAGTGTGACTTTCTGACGGGCAGACGTCAGTCGCTGTGTGCGACAGTCGCATGCACTGCCATTCGGGGAACTGAGAAACATTTATGCAAAATGTGTATTAATGGTAGAAATGTTGTGGTATTGCTGGATTCAGGTAGCCTTGTGACCCTGATAAAGGCTGAATTAGTTAAAACAGAGGTCTCTGGGAATAGCAAGGTAGCTGTTATTTGTGTGCATGGGGACACCCGAGAGTATCCAGTGACTACAGTGTGTTTCGAGACCCCCAAAGGTACCCTTTCTCATCCAGTGGGCTTAGTGTCTCAGTTACCGCATGACGCCATTGTGGGAAGGGATTTTCCGAAGTTCTGGGAACTGTGGGATGATCCTGAGCCCCCCACTGGTGCCCCTATGTACCAGGAATATGATAGCCAGAACTCCTCTGAGAGTGGTGAGGACTCTCCCGAATTTCCCTTGTCAGTATTGGCAGGGGAGACTCAAGAAACTGGAGAGGAGCCCACCTCCTCAGACGAAAACCTACCGTCTGTGGAGTTTTCTGATCTTGAGGTTCACAGGGAAAACTTTGCCACAGAACAGTTGAAAGACCCCGCCCTAATAAAGGCACGGGAAAACGTAGTGAAAATAGATGGCGAGTTAGTGAACCCAGATAATACCTGCACTTACCCATACTTCAGCGTAGAGAAGGACCTACTGTATCGGGTGGCAAAAAGGGCAGAAGAAACCGTTGAGCAGCTTGTGGTGCCCAAACCTTACAGGAAGTTGGTGTTGGAGTTGGCCCATGGGCACATTCTTGGAGGTCATCTGGGGACAGAGAAAACCCGAGAGAGGGTATTACAGAGATTCTATTGGCCTGGGGTGATGAAGGACATAGAAAATTATTGTTCCTCCTGCCCTGTGTGTCAGAGGTCGGCCCCGATGCCACACTTCCGTAGCCCGCTGGTCCCTCTACCCATCATTGAGGTCCCGTTTGAGAGAATCGCAATGGATTTGGTAGGTCCTATAATCAAGTCCGCTAGGGGGCACCAGTACATATTGGTTATAATGGACTATGCCACCCGTTATCCAGAAGCGATCCCTCTCAGAAATACCTCGGCCAAAACCATAGCCAAAGAGCTATCTCTTGTTTTTAGCCGGGTGGGTATTTGTAAAGAACTGCTTACGGACCAAGGTACACCCTTTATGTCCCGGGTTATGAAGGAGCTGTGTAAATTGTTCAAAGTGACGCAATTACGTACATCTGTGTATCACCCCCAAACCGATGGGCTGGTTGAAAGATTCAACAAAACCCTAAAACAAATGTTGAAGAAAGTGGTGGATAGGGATGGAAAGGATTGGGACTGTCTACTTCCTTATTTGATGTTTGCTATTAGGGAGGTGCCCCAATCCTCTACGGGATTCTCCCCCTTTGAGTTACTGTATGGGAGACACCCAAGAGGGCTGTTGGATATTGCCAAGGAAACTTGGGAAAGTGAGAGTTCTCCCCACAGGAGTGTGATTGAGCATGTCGCCCTGATGCAAGATCGAATTGCACAGGTAATGCCCATCGTGAAGGAACATTTGGCCCAAGCGCAGTTGGCACAGCAGAGAGTGTACAACCGTGGAGCCAAGACCCGTACCTTTTCCCCGGGGGATAGGATATTGGTACTTGTCCCTACGGTTGAAAGTAAATTCCTTGCCAAATGGCAAGGCCCCTACGAGATAATGGAAAAAGTGAGCGAAGTGAATTACAAGGTCAGACAACCAGGAAGGCGAAAGCCCGAACAGATCTATCACGTTAATCTGTTGAAAGCCTGGAGGGATAGAGAGTCCCTAGTCGCAGACACTTGGTCACCAGCTCAAACTGGTTGCGTGATTCCTGAGGTTGGAATCGCAGCCACCTTGTCACAACCCCAACAACAGGAGGTTAAGGAGTTTGTGCTTCGCAACAAGGAGGTATTCTCTGAGCTGCCGGGACAAACATCTGGGGTAGAGCATGACATTATTACCCCGCCCGGTGAAAGGGTGAAGTTAAAACCCTATCGGATCCCAGAGGCCCGACGGGAGGCAATACGGGAGGAAGTACAGAAAATGCTGAACTTAGGGGTGATAGAGGAGTCCCAAAGTGATTGGTCTAGTCCCATTGTGTTGGTGCCTAAACCGGATGGGAGCTGGCGATTTTGTAACGATTTTCGTCAGTTGAACAAAGTTACAAAATTTGACACCTACCCCATGCCACGTATAGATGAGTTGATCGACCGGCTGGGAACAGCCCGATACATGACGACTCTTGACCTCACAAAAGGGTATTGGCAAATCCCCCTGGCCAAGTCAGCCAAAGAGAAAACCGCATTTGTAACCCCAGACGGGGCGTTCCAATATAAAAGAATGCCGTTCGGGTTACAGAATGCGCCGGCCACATTCCAGCGGAAAATGGACCAGATGCTGAGGCCCCATCGGAAGTATGCTGCGGCTTACCTGGATGACGTAATTGTCCATAGCACAGATTGGGCCTCACATCTGCCAAAAGTGCAAGCAGTCCTGGACTCTGTTCGGGAAGCAGGGTTTACGGCTAACCCCAAGAAGTGTACCATTGGGCAGGAGGAGGCCAAATATCTTGGGTACACCATTGGGAGGGGAGTAATAAAACCCCAACTCAACAAAGTCGAGGCCATCCAGAGTTGGCCACGTCCCAACAGCAAGAAGCAGGTACGAGCCTTTCTGGGAATCGCTGGGTATTATCGGCGATTCATTCCCCACTTTGCTTCTAAGGCTGTGCCCCTAACCAACCTGACGAAGGGGAAAGGGTCGGTCATGATTAAATGGACCCCCGAGGCTGAGGCAGCATTCCAATTCTTGAAACAAGCCTTATGTAGCCAGCCAGTGTTGTACTCACCCGACTTCTCTAAAGACTTTGTCGTACAAAGTGATGCGTCAGATGTGGGGTTAGGAGCAGTATTGTCCCAGGTCTGGAACGGGGAAGAGCACCCAGTCATTTACCTCAGCAGGAAGTTGAAGTCCCATGAGGTAAATTACGCCACCGTTGAAAAGGAGTGTTTAGCGGTGAAGTGGGCTCTAGATTCCCTTCGGTACTACCTGCTAGGTAGGCACTTTGACATGGTTACGGATCACGCTCCGTTAAAGTGGATGGCTCAAAACAAGGAAACAAATAGAAGAGTGAATAGGTGGTTCCTGGCCCTCCAGGAATTCAACTTCACAGTAAAGCATCGCCCTGGCGTTCAAATGGGGAATGTGGATGCTTTGTCTCGAGTACATGAATGCCTGATTGCTGGTGTTCCAACCCCGAGGTTAAAACAAGAGGGGGGGGTATGTGACAGCAGGAAGGTAAAGTCACCTGGTTGCATCCAGGGGGGTAGATATATTTCGCCCAGATTCAGGCTTTACGCCGATTTATACAGCTAGGTGGAGAGTTGTATAAGCCCAGCTGAGACTAGTGGGCTCATTGATGACTCATACCTCTAGGGAGAGGGCTGGGCGTCGTGCAGGCAGGGAGTTGATGAGGCCAGCTGAAGCCTGTCAGTTCGTTTAAGGCCTCTATAAAAACTCCCAGATTCATTAGATGTTAGCTCATGCCTGGAAGCAGACCTGTGTGGACTGTCTAGGGAGAGTGAACCCCTGTGCGGTGAGAGAAAGCCTGTGTGGCTATATTTTGCTTGGACATTTAAAACCAGGGACTAGGACAGCACTAGGCTGATCCCAGTTGTTAGTTAGGAAACCTGTATGTTTAGTCAGAGGTCAAGTTGACCAGGATTTATTTTGTTTGTTTCTTTTGCTTTGCTGTGTTTTTGTCACTGTAAATAGAAAATAAACGGCACCTTTTTGATTTTGAAAACCACAACCTCCGTCTGCTGGGCCTGTTTTTGTGTGGGGAGCCCATCCCGGGGGTCACACACACCCGCTGCCGAGCTAACCCCCTCACAATATATATATATATATATATATAATTTTTTTTTCTACCTGCATTAAAATGCTATTATTAAAGTAATTTTTATATAATTTATTAGTAAAAAAAATTGTAAACCCTAAAATATGGTTTTACCCATGGACCTATTACCTATTACATATTACAGTTATACAGGGTTTATATTTGTATACTTTATTTAAAAAAAATTATAATAATTATAAATGTATTTTTCATTTATATGAATGGTGCATTACATATGTGGATTCAGTTCATTTACTATACACCATTCACATTTAAATAAGCACATGTATGATCTTTAAATGTTGATAAAAAACAATGTTTTTTAATAATTAGGTTAATGTATATTGTGTAGGGGGAATGTAACTTTATTATTTTATTAATATGTGGTGTATAATGTGTCCTGGTTCGTGATCAACTTTTGTATTTTACTTCCTCATACTGTAATCCCGCTACATTGCGCGAGATTACAGTGAGAGGAGCCGTTCTCAGGAGTTCCCGGCGTTTGTAGCTCGCCTCTCAACTCAACATGAGAAGCGAGCTACAGAGCTTCATACACAGGCACTCAGAGGAGAACGATTTCCTCTGAGAATGCCTGAGAACTGAATAGCGGTATTTTACCACAGTTTCATAAAAGGACACCATAAAAAGTTTGGTTACTTAGCTGGGGGATAAAGCAAGAGACCTATATCATTATCTCTAGAAAGAACAGCAGTTCCTTGGGTTTTGTTGGTAGAGGGGAATGGACTAGGTCCTTCCCTCCTACCTGGGTTTGGGAGATTTATGTTTTTTGCTCTTGCTCTTTATTGATTCTCATCTCTTTCCTCTTCTCTTGTTTTCCTTTCAGTATTTTTTCCACCCTCTTCTCTCCTAGCGCTCACCGCGGGTTCATCGTATGACAACTGGTTCCAGCTCCCAGCTTTTGGGCATCCCAGGGCCCCCCTCTCCTGAGCTATGACCTCAAATGATCCAAACAACTCCCCATTGAGAATAGCCTCCCATAATGTTCAAGGGCTGAACTCCCCAGTCAAGAGATGTAAGTTATTTCAACTTTATCATTCCCAAAAAATGTATGTGCTTCTACTTCAGGAGACACATTTACCTGTACAGTACACTCCATTTATCCACCAGAAATACCCACAGTTTTATTTGGAAAATGCAGAAGACAAGATGAGAGGCGTAGCTATATATTCTCCTGACAGGTTCAATTAATGGCACAGTTTACACTTTTCTCTCTTACTATGCCCCTAACCGTGGACAGGCACCATTTTTCTCCTCTTTAGTTCCGATCGTCAGGTCCCACACCAAAGGTATAGTAATGCTTGGAGGAAATTTCAGTATTGCCCTAGACCAGTGATGGCGAACCTTGGCACCCCAGATGTTTTGGAACTACATTTCCCATGATGCTCAACTACACTGCAGAGTGCATGAGCATCATGGGAAATGTCGTTTCAACACATCTGGGGTGCCAAGGTTCGCCATCACTGTCCTAGACCATCACCATAGTGACAAATCGGGGGGGGGGGAATCACACCTTAAACGTCCCCCGAAACAAAGTCTGCTTATTGCTAGGATCTTGCGTTTTTATAATCACCTTTTTTCTTTATTATAGCACATTTTAACATACAACAAGAAATGTACAATCCACAAAGTCTCTATACAAATACAGTTTGAACATAAAAAAAAGTAAAAACATAAAACAAAATAACCCCCCCCCCCCTCCCAGAGAGCCCACTGGGTCATCGATCTCGTCCACCTACAAGAAACACAAAAAAGAAACTTGTCTTGTGACCCCATTTTAAAGTGCATTAAAAGGGGAATTCAATGACACCCTATTACTTATTAAAAAAAAAAGTAAAACCCTGCCCCACACATTAGTATCTTTCCAATATATAAAGTGCCTTACTAACCTGAAAAAAATAAATAAAAAATTACTGAAGAGAAGTACAAGAGAAGTGTAATTTTTTTAATCCAAGGGGCTATTTCTTCCTAAAAAATCTTAATCTTGGGGCAGTACCACCATAGGTGTAGAAAAGAACCCCTTTTGTTACACCCTCTCCAACAATTGGCGTTCACCGATGGATATATCTGGGCCAGTCGCGTCGGTATATGGTACCATCTAGTTAAGAACTTATAGGACATCTCCTGTATATACGAACTTATTGAGGAGTGGTGTGTTCTCTCTATTAGCCTTTTAACCTGCTGTGATGTAAAGTTATGGCCCAGCTCCCTCTCCCATTCACGAATATAATAAGGAGTTGTTGTACTTTTAGCACTCATAACTAGTCTGTACATTTGCGATAACATATGGCCCGGCTCTGCTAGATTAACACACCACTCCTCAAAAATAGTCAAAGGGTTTGCTGGTCTCATCTGATATTTCCACTTATTAATCAAATCCGCCAACTGGCGGTATTTTTCATTCAGCCATTGTTACCTCCCCCCAATTTCTGTACCAGGTCTCCTAATGGAAGTAATTTCTCTTGTGGGGCCACCCCCGCACAATTTCCCTCCCTTCCCCAGCCCTCTAGACTTCCCTTCTCCTCCCCTGGGGGGAACCAGGGAAAACCCTCTAGAGGTGTTATGGGAGGGGAGAATCTTCCTGTCTTGTTCATCCTATTCCATATAGATAGTGTTGTCTTTGTCAGTGGTGATGTATATTCCGACAACCACCTATATGAGACCGGAATCCAGGGTGCTCCCGCCAGATCTCTTCATAATAATGTTTTCTCCAAAGGCTCCCATACTCCATACTTTACCATCTGAGTCCTTGTGCCAGTTAAAGATGCGAACCAGGGCCATGGCTCTATAGTATGATACTATGTCTGGGATGCCTACCCCCCTCCCAAAATCTCATATGCCAGCCTGGGTTGTTTGTCTCCACATATGAAGGTCATAAAGGTCCGCCTTATTTTTTTATAAAATATCTGTGGAAGAGCTATGGGAATTGTATGTAGGATATACAGTAAATAAGCCTAGGGATTACACTAATTTTAAGCACATTTATCCTGCCAAACCACGTCAATGTATGGCTTCTCAATTTCTGCAGATCTTTCGATAAAGAAACAAGCAGGGGACCCTAGTTTAAATCATATAGACTTTTTACATCAGTTATATGGGTCCCCAGATAAAATATAGAATCAAAACGCCATACAAAGGGAAAAGATCTTTGTAGCTTTTTCGTCATGCTCAAGGGCACGTGACTTGGCATTAACACAGATTTTTCAATATTTATTTTAAAATTGGATACCAGGCCAAATCTACTTATCTCCTGCATCAATTCCATCAGGGACTCTTGGGGGGAGGAAAGATACAGCAATAGATCGTCTGCATATGGTGAAATCTTATGTTCCGTTGATCCAAAAACAATCCCCTTGATCTTCATATTTCCCCTAACTGTAAGCAAAAAAGGCTCCAGTACCATGGCAAATAACAAAGGAGACAGTGGACACCCCTGCCTAGTCCTGTTCCATATTTCAAAATGGTCTGATAATCTACCATTATCTTTTACCCTTGCTCTGGGATCTGCATATAATGCCATTACCCATCCCGTCATCCGATTCCTCAGGCCCATCCCCCTCAGAACTCCGACCCACTCTATCGAATGCTTTTTCAGCATCCATTGAAATTACTACACCTGGACTCTGATTTGGACCCCTATGCATCCAGTGTAATACATGAAGGGCCGGAATGGTGTTATCTTTGGCCTCTCGGCCTTTCATAAACCCTGTTTGATCTGGGTGCATCAATCTAACTATATGATCCTGTAACCTTGAGGACAGGATCTTAGCCAGGAATTTAGTGTTCAGCCTCGTACACACGACCGAGTTTCTCGGCAAGAACCAGCAAGAAACTTGCTGGCAGAGATTTCTTGCCAAGAAATTAGTTCGTGTGTATGGTTTCTCGTCAAGAAAAGCGACAAGAATCTCGACGAGAAAATAGAGAACCTGCTCTCTATTTTCTCGTCGAGATTCTCGTCAGCCTGTTTCTCGACGAGAAAATTGAGTGTGTGTACACTTACCTGTTCGCCGGGAAGCCCGCGCATGCTCGAAATGACTTCGACGCATGCGCGGTAGCTTCCTAGGCATAGGTAGGGTGAACCAAGATGGCGGCGACGGCATCGAATGTGACGAGCGCATGCTCGTCGTATTCGATGACGTCACCGCGTACGCTCCATTCAAAGAACCGCGGGTTCTTTGAAATGAGCGTGTGTACACTCGGCCGGGACAAGTTTCTTGTCCAAGGATCTCGTCGTAAAAAACGACATGTTTTTAACGACGAGA
Source organism: Rana muscosa (assembly GCA_029206835.1). NCBI lineage: Eukaryota > Metazoa > Chordata > Amphibia > Anura > Ranidae > Rana > Rana muscosa. The sequence continues at coordinate 966,025,730 of CM055117.1, read as the reverse complement.
TTCTCGGCCGTGTGTACGAGGCTTCAGAGTTCAAGAGAGAAATAGGCCTGTAGCTGGCACAACATTGAGGGTCCTTCCCCACCTTCGGGAGAACTGTCACATATGCCAACAGCGCCTCTGGCCCCTTCTTTGTTATGTGTACATGACGTGCATCCTGTTGTTTCTTTAGTTGTCTCGCCAATAATCTCCCACTCTTGTTCCCCTGTTCATAGAAACGGTGAGCGAAATATCTGTTTGTTTTGGGTTTTCCGGTCTAAAAGCTGTTTTAGATCCATCTGCAACCTCTCTAGGCTCTGCGCATTTCCTGGCTTTAAATGGACTTTAAGTTTAATTTCTATTCTATGTATTTGTTCTATAAGCACTAGGCTTGTGCAATTCGTTTCGTAACGAATCGAAATTCATCCGAATTTAGCAACTTTCGGACATTCGGAAGCATTTGAATTTCCGAACAAAGCAATTACGAATAAAACCGAATCCGAAATAAATTATATCGCAAATAGCGAATGCCCGAATGTCTTCGGCATAATTCGTTATGAAAAAAGTTACGAATGTACGAATCCATTCGAAGCACAATAACACTCTGCTCTCTGCTTCTCCCTCACCGTGCTGAACTCCCTCTCAAAATGGTGTATAGGGGCGGCGGCTATAGCCGCATGTCAAAAACGAAAGTAAAATACGAGATTTCGAATCGTTACAAATAACCGCTATGTATTTAGAAAAGTACAAATCCATTCGAAGCACATTAGGCATAATAGGCAGCGTTGTTGTGAGAAAGACACGGAAAATTACGAATCAACAAACCCCAAAAAAGTTACGAAAGTAGGAGTTGTGTCCAGAATCAACTAAAAACAATGTACTCTACCGAAAGTACTAGTTATAAATCAACGAAAAATAAGGCTTACATTAATACGAATCATTCCGATTCAACGAAAAATGTTGCTTGCGAAAATACGAATTAGTCCGAACGCGAAAAATTCAGTCTAGCAAAATTAAGAACGATTACGAATCAACAGGACCAAAAAGAAACGAAACGAAACAAATTTTTCCGTTGTGCACAAGTCTAATAAACACTACCATTTCCTTCTGTTTCTCTCTCTTAATATGCAATCCCATTGAGATTAACTCTTCTCTGATAACCGCCTTATGGGCTTCCCATACCACTTAGTCTGACACCTCTTCTGACTCATTAATCTCAAAATATGATGCCAATGCATGGGACAGAGATATGGAGGGAACTTAACCCGCAATCCAAAGACAACACCCACTTTTCTGCTCTGCGCCAAACCTATTCCAGGATAGATCACATTTTTTTCCCCTCTGCAGTGATCCCACTTTCCACCAGATCCATTATCGGAGACTCTGCTCTCTCAGACCACGTCATTGTCTTACTCTTGCTTACACGCTCTCGCCTGACCTCAAAGGACCATTTCGATAGCGACTTAACAAGTCCATACTAAGCAACCCAGTCCAATGCACTATCTTGGAGTAGGAAATTAAAGAATACTTTCTCACGAATGACTCTGGAGATATATATTCCCAGAAACCCTTTTAGCAGCCCATTAGGTGATCAGAGGTAAATTAATTCAGATCTCAACCAACCTTAAGAGAGTGAGAAGATCTGAGATAAACAGACTGGGGAAGGAATTTCAAAGACTTAGCAATACACATAAATGAAACCCCACAAATTTCTTAATGACCCAATTAGATGCAGCTCGCCCTCAACCTAGCACTGACCACGGAGGCAGAAAAAACTCTCTGATGATCCGGTGCCTGCTATTATTGCCAAAAAGATATTATTGGCCCAAAACTAGCCACTAGATTGTCACCCAAACCACGCTCATTCTCATTGTCAGGTCACCTGAAACCAGGTGACAGATGCACACCGTTGGGGTCAGGAGTGCACCGCTAAGGTAGTGAACCCTATGGCTGACTGCTGCGGATGGAACACTGATTAAGAAAGGCAGGTCCACTGGAGCACTAACAGGGATCTCACAGGGAGCTAGAGCCTAAGATTCTCCAGGGCGCAGAGTCTAAGATCCAGCAGGTGTTCACCAGAGCCTCTAGTGGTGAGGATGGACTGGGCTGCAACTGGATCCAGGTCGCGGCCCCCAAAGTCCCCCAGCTCACACTCACAGTAGGCTATAGTGGATAGAGGGGAAGCAGCAGCTCAGAATACAAGAGATAGTGAGGGGATAAGCCAAACGTCGGGGCGACTAGCAGACAAGGATAAACAAGGACACGCCAAAGGTCAAGGTCACAAGTAGACAGGGATAGTCGAGAACAAGCCAAGATCGGTAAAACTGAGACAGACGTAGCACATGGCAAGCAGGAACCCAAACACAATAGCTTAACAAACAACGTTGATCAGCACGGGTGGCTTGCAGTGCACAGGTTAATATAGTGTTCCCTGATAGGGCCTGGGGTGGAGCCATGCTTGGAGGAGAGATTATTTAAGCAGCCAGGTGAGAGTGGCTGGCCTCTAAGGTGAACACATGGAGAAGGGGTAAGCTGAGAGACAAACATTACTGCATAACCATGACACTCATTCTCCAAAATCTGCTGTGGTTTGGACACTTTTGTATCAACCCACATGCAAGATTTGTAATCAACTTTCATACACTCTCACACGTTCATATTATCACAATTTTCATTACTGTAACACACAATCACACCTCACATCATCATCACTTCAATCTGTGCACTACCCCCCCTTTTTTTTATTTTTTTATTTTGGTTTTCATTTTTTTGGGGATTTAATTTCCTCCTTTACCTTTTCACCTACTTATACCCACTTAGCACCGCCTCACTACCACCATTGCACACTACCTAATTACCCTCATCACCACTCACCAACCCCAGTTACTGAGCTTAGAGAAAAATGTATTTATTTATTTAGCCAACTTTCTTTACAATATAATAATACAAATGTATATACACCAATGTAAGGGCATTGCTGCTGACTTCTGGCCTTTCCACAAATTACTATAGAAATTATATATTAATATGGATAGCATACTCATGCATCCTATATTGATGCCCTTGGTGTTTTACTGTAGGTGCTGGCCATCCATTTGTGTGAGCCCGAGGGATTTCCTCTCCTCCAATATGACTCCCTGTAGGTTGTGCTTGATCTGGTGGCACCATGTCCCAAAGTGTTGGGCGGCTGGGGGACCGCTGTATCCCTTTGAAGCATTTTCCAGTGGAACTCTGGTTAGAAGCAATGTTTCCAACACACAGTTGATTGGTAATTACTTACACTCTACTTCTTACCATTAAATACATATCTAGGTAAAGAATTGAAATTTACTATATAATAATCTTTTACAGAAAACAACATATCCTCTGAAGAAGATCCTCTATGGATCGAAACGCGTCAGTATCATATACAGATGCATCCAATATGTACAACTGTATAGCAATGCTGTGTTCAAAATTCTGTGTATGGATTGCGTGCATTTCTTTTGCCTGTGCTTCTATCTGTTATGATTGTATTCAATGTACATACTCAATAAATCTTTTTATTTTATACTTTGCAATTTGTTGAAATATCGCAGCTTAAAAACCCCACTGGGGGAACATTCCATGCCACAACCAATTTGGGGTGCGCAGCGCCATTCGCTCTCACTATATGTGTCTTTCCATTTCATTCTCCAAAATCCGTATGCCTTCTGGGGTCCTATCAAAAAGTAATGCAAACCTTCCAGTATTTTTATTCTAACTTATATAAAGCTGATGACCCAGTCACCCCCAAAGGTCTGGCGGTGTTTTTCCAGGATATCCCTCTTCCGAAATTGGTGTCTCAACATCACTCTAGCCTAGAGAATCAATATCGGAACTGGAAGTTTTGGAAGTAATTAAATTCCTTAAGAAGGGCTCTGCCCCAGGACCAGATGGATTCTCCGTTTGTTATTATAAAGCTTTTGCCCCAACCCTTGCACCGTGTCTGACCAGGCTCTTTAACTCTCTCCGGGATGGCCACTCTATTGATAGAGCCTTAAACTTAGCTTACGTATCAGTCATCCCCAAACCAGGGAAAGATACCAGCGATGCAAACAACTATAGACCAATATCATTAATCAGCAATGATTTAAAATTTTTAACTAAAATCATTTCTAACAGATTATCTGCACTTATAGCTAAATATATACATTAGGACCAGGCGGACTTCATCCCGCGGAGACAGGGCCCTGATCAGATTAGGAGAGCAATTGATAGTATCTCACTTCTTCACTCACAGTGGGATGGGGGTCCCCCTCAAGAAGTTTTTCTGCTATCAATAGACTTACAGAAAGTATTTGATATGGTCGCATGGCCATACCCCTTTGATGTCCTGGAGAAATGGAGCTTCGGCCCATGTTTCCTAAGAATTCTTTGAGCTCTCTACTCCACTCCCACTGCACAGATAACGCCTCCTAGGGCAGTACTCTGACACCGTCACCATATCAAAAGGCATGCGATAAGGTTGTCCCCTGTCACTGCTAATTTTCGCAATAGCCATTGAGACACTAACTATAGCAAATAGAAATCACCCCGATATCCGGGGTGTACATTGCGGCCCTATTGAGCATAAATGTGAGTTGTTCACTGATGACCTCCTCCTGTTTGTTTCCTCACCCCTTGTCTCTGTAACCAATATCTTTAAATTACTTAAGGGATTTGAGATGGCCTCTGGATTCAGGGTCAACATATCCAAATCCAGGGCACTGAACATCACGGTCAAAACCCCTTTACCCAATAGTTTAGGTTCTCACTTTTATTTCGCTTGGGACACTGATTCCATCCCTTATCTGGGGGTTCACCTAACCCCTACCATAGACCAGTTATACAAGACTAATTATCAATCCCTCTACAAAAAACTAGGAGATGACCTGGATTCCTGGTCAAGACATGATCTAACCTGGATAGGGAGAATACACTCAATTAAAATGACCTTGCTCCCACGTTTTCTTTATTTATTCCACTCTCTACCCATTCCGCTTAAAAGAGATCAACTAAAGTTTTCAGTCCAAAATTTTCACACTTCATTTGGGGGGGAAAAGGCAATAGGTGCCCTAAGTCTATACTTTTTAGATTGCATAGCCAAGGAGGACATATACTAGTAATTAGCCTATCCTTTCCCCATCGCAAATGGGATAAAGTTTCACATTTCGTAAGATGCAAAAGTATGAGTATGTTTGATTTAAGAATATTAGTTCTTTATACTGTAATATTTCTTGATTAGGATATTAAGAAAAAGGCTTTTCAATGAATATATACATATATTGGTATATGTATTATTTGATTTAGATGATAAATAGTTAGACTTGATTTTGTATAAACTTAGTTGTTTAGTTGAAGGTACTCCTCCACCATAATCAGAGACATTCCTCTAGCTTTCTGGTCAACCCCCACTATTACGTGAAAGGGGGAGGTGGTCGAATTGAAGCCTGAATTTATTGAAGGTTTTGAAAAGGAATTAGATTGTATCTTAGCACATAGTGGTACTGTGGATACATAAATTAAACATGTGCCACGTCCTATAATTGTAGAAAAGGAAATTGTGGGGGACTTTGGACTTTATAGGCACAAATTAACAAGATACATTTGTAGAAAAATATAACAAATTTATTAAATTACAGAAGATGACATTTAAAAAGATTTGCTAAAAACCATTAAGAAACTATATTTATGGGCCAACCAGGTAAAATCACTGAGGGATGCAGAATGTATGGTAACAATAGGATCTATAGGAGAATTGCTCTCCAAATGCCATAGAGTCCAAGCAGTTGGCTAGATACCGACAGTGAAGGCTAGAATTGTAGTACCCAGTGAGGTCCACAGCTTTAACATGTTTCGCGTGAAGACATGCTTCTTCAGAAAGCAAGAGCATACAAAGCTAATAAATGAAAATACAATATGTTAGAAATATCATGGTTACCTAGTAGGTGGTTACATAAATAGCAGTACATAAAAATATTCAAAAAGAACCAGTCAGCCGGACAGCAGCTCATAGGACAACAAAGGACATGAAAAACACTTAAACACGCTGTTTGTAGCGTGTCAACCAGGTCACGTTTTACCATTTCCCGGTCGCTCCGCTGCCAGCCGCATCGATGTTGTAGGTATACATCTTTCAGCTTTACCCTTTTGTGAAATGTCTATTTCTGCTGGAACAAGGTTCTTGAGGCTAATGTCTGTGCCCTTACAGGGCTCTGCTGTTATCCCATACCTGTTTTGCAGTTTCCTGAATCACCTGCATACCACCTACTTCCTTGCTATCATTCAGGCTATCTGCCAGCCATTTGCTAAATGGTAAGGATATGTATTTGCTTTTTCATTTCATGCACGCTGCCTAGTTGTAAATATTACCTCTTTGTACTAGACCTAACTGATATAGTATACTGACGGTCTCCCCTTCATCACTTTTCCCTTGTTTTCAACAGCGAATCCATATGTCTTTCAAACCAGTGTGGTTAATCCACTGACAACTTTATACTGCTGTTCCCCTATTTTCCGCTAATTATATATATACCCTATCTCATCTGTCCATTAACTACTTCTTGGAGACCTTCAGATTCTGGTCGTTGACCAATTTAGTTCAATGTCAGTGGTATAGGGTGAGTACCCTATTATTTAAACTGTTATTATAGGCAAGCATTTATATCAATCAGCTCATTAAACCAATTTTTGTTATAGTTTAGCATCTGTCTGGTTTGTACCTCACCATCGGCTCGGCTGGCATCGGTCCCGACTGGGAATTTTACCTCCTTTCTTATCCTTTCCCATACCTTACCCTCCCCCCATCTCCCCTCCCCCCCTTCCTCTCCCCCTCGTCATCCCCCTTCCCAGTTCTCTTCCCTTCCCTCCTCTCCCTTCCCTTCTTTTCTCTCCCCATCTTCCCCTCCCGTTCCAATCTAGTCCTTAGCCCATCTTGGTAGGGCTTTTTTGAGGGTATTGGAACTCTACTCCAGTGCAGGGATGAGCCGAACACCCCCCTGTTCGGTTCGCACCAGAACCTGCGAACAGACAAAATGTTTGTGTAAACTTTAGAACCCTATTAAATACAATGGACTCGAACGTTCGAAATCTAAAGTGTTAATTATAAAGGCTAATATGCAAGTTATTGTCCTAAAAAGTGTTTGGGGACCCGGGTCCTGCCCCAGGGGACATGTATCAATGCAAAAAGAAGTTTTAAAAACGGCCGTTTTTTCGGGAGCAGTGATTTTAATAATGCTTAAAATGAAACAATAAAAGTGAAATATTCCTTTAAATTTCGTACCTGGGGGGTGTGTATGATATGCATGTAAAGTGGCGCTTGTTTCCCGTGCTTAGAACTGTCCCTGCAAAAAATGTCATTTTTGAAAGAAAAAAATGCATTTAAAACTGACTCGCGGCTATTAATGAATTGTCGGCTCCCGGCAATACATACAAAAGTCATTGATAAAAAAAAAAAGCGTGGGGGTTCCCCAGAATTCAATTACCAGGCCCTTCAGGTCTGGAATGGATATTAAGGGGAACCCCGCCGCAAATTTAAAAAAAAATTGAGGTGGGGTTCCCCCAAATATCCATTCCAGGCCCTTCAGATCTGGCATGGATTTTAAGGGGAACTCCACCCCAAATTGAAAAAAAAAATGGCGTGGAGTCCCCCTAAAAATCCATACCAGACCCCTTATCCGAGCACGCAACCTGGCCGGCCGCAGGGGAAAAGGGGGGGACGAGAGAGCGGCCCCCCCTCCCTCCTGAACCGTACCAAGCCACATGCCCTCAACATGGGGAGGATGTCCCCATGTTGATGGGGACAAGGGCCTCATCCCCACAACCCTTGCCCGGTGGTTGTGGGGGTCTGCGGGCGGGGGGCTTATCGGAATCTGGAAGACCCCTTTAACAAAGGGGACCCCCAGATCCCGGCCCCCCCTATGTGAATTGGTAAGGGGTACATTGTACCCCTACCATTTCATGAAGAAAGCGTAAAAAAATGTTAAAAAAACACACAAACACCTTAAAAAAGTCCTTTATTAAAAAAAAAAAAAAAACATTCCAGCGGTGAAATCCAGTGTCCCGCGGCGATCCCGATGTCCAGCGCTGTCCTTTATTGGTTGTGCCTGAGCGGACCTGATGGGGAACTCCCTCTCAGTATTTTAAATGTATAGACCCGCCCCTTCTAAAGTTCCCCATCAGGTCCGCTCAGCGGACCAGATGCGGAACATGAGAAGGGGCGGGTCTATACATTGTGACAGCAGGAAGGTAAAGTCACCTGGTTGCATCCAGGGGGGTAGATATATTTCTCCCAGATTCAGGCTTTATGCCGACTTATACAACTAGGGAGTTGATGAAGCCCAGCTGAGGCTAGTGGGCTCATGAATGACTCATACCTCTAGGGAGAGTGCTGGGCGTCGTGAGGCAGGGAGTTGATGAGACCAGCTGAAGCTTGTCAACTCATTTAGGCCTCTATAAGAACTCCCAGATTCATTAGGTGTTAGCTCATGCCTGGAACCAGACCTGTGTGGACTGTCTAGGGAGAGTGAACCCCTGTGCGGTGAGGCAAAGCCTGTGTGGCTATTTGTTTGGACTTTTACTAAACCAGGGACTTAGGGACTAGGACAGCACCAGGCTGATCCCAGTTGTTAGTTTAGGAAACCTGCATGTTTAGTCAGAGGTCAAACTGACCAGGATTTATTTTGTTTATGTTTCTTTTTGGCTTTGCTGTGTTTTTGTCACTGTACATAGAGAAATAAACCGCACCTTTTGATTTTGAAAACCACAACCTCCGTCTGCTGGCCCTGTTTTTGTGTGGGGAGCCCAACCAGGGGGTCACACACACCCGCTACCGAGTTAACCCCCTCACAGTTGGTGGAGAACCAGTGGCAGTTTTTTTTAAGCCAGCATGGAGGAGATACTGAAACAGCTGGCTCTAGCAAATGCCAATCAACAGCAGACAAATGCAGGTTTGCAAAGGAGCCTTGCAGCCCAGCAGCAAGCTCATCAACAAGCCCAGCAGCAATCTGAGGCCCGCTTCATAGACCTGTTACAGAAGCAAGAGCAGAGACTACAACAAATGGAAACAGTAATGCAGCAACGTCCGCAGACCAGTGAGGAAAGCCGTCCCACTAATACCGCGTCCTTTGGGGTGAGTCGTTTATTGACAAAAATGACTGGAGAGGATGATCCAGAGGTATTTTTGACCACATTTGAAAGGACTGCTGAAAGAGAAAAGTGGCCTGAGGAGCAGTGGGCTGGACTGGTGGCTCCTCTGTTAACTGGTGAATCGCAGAAGGCTTACTATGACCTAGAGCCTGACCAAGCAAAAGACTATGTGATGCTAAAAGCTGAAATATTGGCAAGGCTGGGTGTCACCCTGGCTGTCCGGGCTCAGCGTGTGCATAACTGGACTTTCCAGCTTGGAAAACCCCCCAGGTCTCAAATGTATGATCTCATTCACCTGAGCAGGAAGTGGCTACAGACAGAGACTTTGTCCGCACCAGAGATTGTGGAACGTGTTGTAATGGATCGGTTTTTGAGAGCTCTTCCTACTGCCATCCAAAAGTGGGTAAGCCATGGAGACCCAGAGACGGCCGGTGGTCTTGTGGATCGTGTAGAGAAATACTTGGCTACAGAGAACCTGACGGCCTCTTCCAGAGACTCTCGGACTTTCCACCCTAAGACCAGACCATCCCCAGGGGCGGATAAGAGGATTCCAAGGGGTGAGGGTGGAGAGAGTGAGAGGGTGGGAGCTCTACCCAAAGTTTGGCGAGAACAGCCTGGGAAGTCAGGGGCTCAAGAGGCAGCCAAATGGATTGTTTGCTACCGCTGCCGGCAAGCGGGACATATTGCAGCAAATTGCCCGGTTGTGGAGGAACCCATGCAATGTGACTTTCTGATGGACAGACGTCAGTCGCTGTGTGCGACAGTCGCATGCACTGCCATTCGGGAAACTGAGAAACATTTATGCAAAATGTGTATTAATGGTAGAAATGTTGTGGTATTACTGGATTCAGGTAGCCTTGTGACCCTGATAAAGGCTGAATTAGTTAAAACAGAGGTCTCTGGGAATAGCAAGGTAGCTGTTATTTGTGTGCATGGGGACACCCGAGAGTATCCAGTGACTACAGTGTGTTTCGAGACCCCCAAAGGTACCCTCTCTCATCCAGTGGGGTTAGTATCTCAATTACCGCATGATGCCATTGTGGGAAGGGATTTTCCGAAGTTCTGGGAACTGTGGGATGATCCTGAGCCCCCCACTGGTGCCCCTATGTACCAGGAATGTGATAGCCAGAACTCCTCTGAGAGTGGTGAGGACTCTCCAGAATTTCCCTTGTCAGTATTGGCAGGGGAGACTCAAGAAACTGGAGAGGAGCCCACCTCCTCAGACGAAAACCTACCGTCTGTGGAGTTTTCTGATCTGGAGGTTCACAGGGAAAATTTTGCCACAGAACAGTTAAAAGACCCCGCCCTAATAAAGGCACGGGAAAACGTAGTGGAAATAGATGGCGAGTTAGTGAACCCAGATAATACCTGCACTTACCCATACTTCAGCGTAGAGAAGGACCTACTGTATCGGGTGGCAAAAAGGGCAGAAGAAACCGTTGAGCAGCTTGTGGTGCCCAAACCTTACAGGAAGTTGGTGTTGGAGTTGGCCCATGGGCACATTCTTGGAGGTCATCTGGGGACAGAGAAAACCCGAGAGAGGGTATTACAGAGATTCTATTGGCCTGGGGTGATGAAGGACATAGAAAATTATTGTTCCTCCTGCCCTGTGTGTCAGAGGTCGGCCCCGATGCCACATTTCCGTAGCCCGCTGGTCCCTCTACCCATCATTGAGGTCCCGTTTGAGAGAATCGCAATGGATTTGGTAGGTCCTATAATCAAGTCCGCTAGGGGGCACCAGTACATATTGGTTATAATGGACTATGCCACCCGTTATCCAGAAGCGATCCCTCTCAGAAATACCTTGGCCAAAACCATAGCCAAAGAGCTATCTCTTGTTTTTAGCCGGGTGGGTATTTGTAAAGAACTGCTTACGGACCAAGGTACACCCTTTATGTCCCGGGTTATGAAAGAGCTGTGTAAATTGCTCAAAGTGACGCAATTGCGTACATCTGTGTATCACCCCCAAACCGATGGGCTGGTTGAAAGATTCAACAAAACCCTAAAACAAATGTTGAAGAAAGTGGTGGATAGAGATGGAAAGGATTGGGACTGTCTACTTCCTTATTTGATGTTTGCTATTAGGGAGGTGCCCCAATCCTCTACGGGATTCTCCCCCTTTGAGTTACTGTATGGGAGACACCCAAGAGGGCTGTTGGATATTGCCAAGGAAACTTGGGAAAGTGAGAGTTCTCCCCACAGGAGTGTGATTGAGCATGTCGCCCTGATGCAAGATCGAATTGCACAGGTAATGCCCATCGTGAAGGAACATTTGGCCCAAGCGCAGTTGGCACAGCAGAGAGTGTACAACCGTGGAGCAAAGACCCGTACCTTTTCCCCGGGGGATAGGATATTGGTACTTGTCCCTACGGTTGAAAGTAAATTCCTTGCCAAATGGCAAGGCCCCTACGAGATAATGGAAAAAGTGAGCGAAGTGAATTACAAGGTCAGACAACCAGGAAGGCGAAAGCCCGAACAGATATATCACGTTAATCTGTTGAAAGCCTGGAGGGATAGAGAGTCCCTAGTCGCAGAAACTTGGTCACCAGCTCAAACTGGTTGCGTGATTCCGGAGGTTGGAATAGCAGCCACCTTGTCACAACCCCAACAACAGGAGGTTAAGGAGTTTGTGCTTCGCAACAAGGAGGTGTTCTCTGAGCTGCCGGGACAAACATCTGGGGTAGAGCATGATATTATTACCCCGCCCGGTGAAAGGGTGAAGTTAAAACCCTATCGGATCCCAGAGGCCCGACGGGAGGCAATACGGGAGGAAGTACAGAAAATGCTGAACTTAGGGGTGATAGAGGAGTCCCAAAGTGATTGGTCTAGTCCCATTGTGTTGGTGCCTAAACCGGATGGGAGCTGGCGATTTTGTAACGATTTTCGTCAGTTGAACAAAGTTACAAAATTTGACACCTACCCCATGCCACGTATAGATGAGTTGATCGACCGGCTGGGAACAGCCCGATACATGACGACTCTTGACCTCACAAAAGGGTATTGGCAAATTCCCCTGGCCAAGTCGGCCAAAGAGAAAACCGCATTTGTAACCCCAGACGGGGCGTTCCAATATAAGAGAATGCCGTTCGGGTTACAGAATGCGCCGGCCACATTCCAGCGGAAAATGGACCAGATACTGAGGCCCCATCGGAAGTATGCTGCGGCTTACCTGGATGACGTAATTGTCCATAGCACAGATTGGGCCTCACATCTGCCAAAAGTGCAAGCAGTCCTAGACTCTATCCGGGAAGCGGGGTTTACGGCTAACCCCAAGAAGTGTACCATTGGGCAGGAGGAGGCCAAATATCTTGGGTACACCATTGGGAGGGGAGTAATAAAACCCCAACTCAACAAAGTCGAGGCCATCCAGAGTTGGCCACGTCCCAACAGCAAGAAACAGGTACGAGCCTTTCTGGGAATCGCGGGTTATTATCGGCGCTTCATTCCCCACTTTGCTTCTAAGGCTGTGCCCCTAACCAACCTGACGAAAGGGAAAGGGTCGGTCATGATTAAATGGACCCCCGAGGCGGAGGCAGCATTCCAATTCTTGAAACAAGCCTTATGTAGCCAGCCAGTGTTGTACTCACCCGACTTCTCCAAAGACTTTGTCGTACAAAGTGATGCGTCAGATGTGGGGTTAGGAGCAGTATTGTCCCAGGTCTGGAACGGGGAAGAGCACCCAGTCATTTACCTCAGCAGGAAGTTGAAGTCCCATGAGGTAAATTACGCCACGGTTGAAAAGGAGTGTTTAGCGGTGAAGTGGGCTCTAGATTCCCTTTGGTACTATCTGCTAGGTAGGCACTTTGACATGGTTACGGATCACGCTCCGTTAAAGTGGATGGCTCAAAACAAGGAGACAAATAGAAGAGTGAATAGGTGGTTCCTGGCCCTACAGGAATTCAACTTCACAGTAAAGCATCGCCCTGGCGTTCAAATGGGGAATGTGGATGCTTTGTCTCGAGTACATGAATGCCTGATTGCTGGTGTTCCAACCCCAAGGTTAAAACAAGAGGGGGGGGGTATGTGACAGCAGGAAGGTAAAGTCACCTGGTTGCATCCAGGGGGGTAGATATATTTCTCCCAGATTCAGGCTTTATGCCGACTTATACAACTAGGGAGTTGATGAAGCCCAGCTGAGGCTAGTGGGCTCATGAATGACTCATACCTCTAGGGAGAGTGCTGGGCGTCGTGAGGCAGGGAGTTGATGAGACCAGCTGAAGCTTGTCAACTCATTTAGGCCTCTATAAGAACTCCCAGATTCATTAGGTGTTAGCTCATGCCTGGAACCAGACCTGTGTGGACTGTCTAGGGAGAGTGAACCCCTGTGCGGTGAGGCAAAGCCTGTGTGGCTATTTGTTTGGACTTTTACTAAACCAGGGACTTAGGGACTAGGACAGCACCAGGCTGATCCCAGTTGTTAGTTTAGGAAACCTGCATGTTTAGTCAGAGGTCAAACTGACCAGGATTTATTTTGTTTATGTTTCTTTTTGGCTTTGCTGTGTTTTTGTCACTGTACATAGAGAAATAAACCGCACCTTTTGATTTTGAAAACCACAACCTCCGTCTGCTGGCCCTGTTTTTGTGTGGGGAGCCCAACCAGGGGGTCACACACACCCGCTACCGAGTTAACCCCCTCACAACATGTATTACCAAAGTGAGAGCAGTTCCCCATCAGGTCCGCCCCCTCGGTATGTCGGACCCGCCTACGTCATTGGCTTGAGCGGGGAACTTCCTTCACTATGTAAATTTAAATTACACAGTGAAGGAAGTTCCCCGCTCAAGCCAATGACGTAGGCGGGTCTGACATACCGAGGGGGCGGACCTGATGGGGAACTGCTCCCACTTTGGTAATACATGTATAGACCCGCCCCTTCTCATGTTCCGCATCTGGTCCGCTGAGCGGACCTGATGGGGAACTTTAGAAGGGGCGGGTCTATACATTTAAAATACTGAGAGGGAGTTCCCCATCAGGTCCGCTCAGGCACAACCAATGAAGGACAGCGCTGGACATCGGGATCGCCGTGGGACACTGGATTTCACCGCTGGAATGTTTTTTTTTTTTTAAATAAAGGACTTTTTCAAGGTGTTTGTGTGTTTTTTTAAACATTTTTTTACGCTTTCTTCGTGAAATGGTAGGGGTACAATGTACCCCTTACCAATTCACATAGGGGGGGCCAGGATCTGGGGGTCCCCTTTGTTAAAGGGGTCTTCCAGATTCCGATAAGCCCCCCGCCCGCAGACCCCCACAACCACCGGGCAAGGGTTGTGGGGATGAGGCCCTTGTCCCCATCAACATGGGGACATCCTCCCCATGTTGAGGGCATGTGGCTTGGTACGGTTCAGGAGGGAGGGGGGGCTGCTCTCTCGTCCCCCCCTTTTCCCCTGCGGCCGGCCAGGTTGCGTGCTCGGATAAGGGGTCTGGTATGGATTTTTAGGGGGACTCCACGCCATTTTTTTTTTCAATTTGGGGTGGAGTTCCCCTTAAAATCCATGCCAGATCTGAAGGGCCTGGAATGGATATTTGGGGGAACCCCACGTCAATTTTTTTTTTAATTTGCGGCGGGGTTCCCCTTAATATCCATTCCAGACCTGAAGGGCCTGGTAATTGAATTCTGGGGAACCCCCACGCTTTTTTTTTTTTTTTATCAATGACTTTTGTATGTATTGCCGGGAGCCGACAATTCATTAATAGCCGCGAGTCAGTTTTAAATGCATTTTTTTCTTTCAAAAATGACATTTTTTGCAGGGACAGTTCTAAGCATGGGAAACATGCGCCACTTTACATGCATATCATACACACCCCCCAGGTACGAAATTTAAAGGAATATTTCACTTTTATTTTTTCATTTTAAGCATTATTAAAATCACTGCTCCCGAAAAAACGGCCGTTTTTAAAACTTCTTTTTGCATTGATACATGTCCCCTGGGGCAGGATCCCGGTCCCCAATCACTTATTAGGACAATAACTTGCATATAAGCCTTTATAATTAGCACTTTAGATTTCTCCCATAGATTTTTCGAATTTGCCGCGAACACCCCAATTTGTTCGCTGTTCGGCGAACGGGCGAACAGGCAATGTTCGAGTCGAACATGAGTTCGACTCGAACTCGAAGCTCATCCCTACTCCAGTGACATTCAAGTTTAAAGACTCCGGAGTGTGAGTATAACCTAATAAGTAGATGTCTATTTTATATTTCAAATACATCGATACCTCTCCATTATTATGGATATATTACATGCTCTGACGAGCACCTCAATCAAATTGTATACTGACTAAATCTCTCTTGGATATTCACATAATTTTCTACTGTTTACCATTCCCCCATGATTTGTTTGTGTTCTCTCTGGAGCATGTTTTTCATGTCCTTTGTTGTCCTATGAGCTGCTGTCCGGTTGACTGGTTCTTTTTGAATATTTTTATGTACTGCTATTTATGTAACCACCTACTAGGTAACCATGATATTTCTAACATATTGTATTTTCATTTATTAGCTTTGTATGCTGTTGCTTTCTGAAGAAGCGTGTCTTCACGCGAAACATGTTAAAGCTGTGGACCTCACTGGGTACTACAATTCTAGCCTTCACTGTCGGTATCTAGCCAACTGCTTGGACCCTATGGCATTTGGAGAGCAATTCTCCTATAGATCCTATTGTTACCATACATTCTGCATCCGTCAGTGATTTTACCTGGTTGGCCCATACATATAATTGCTTAATGGTTTTTAGCAAATCTTTTTAAATGTCATCTTCTGTAATTTAATTTAATAAATTTGTTATATTTTTCTACAAATGTATCTTGTTAATTTGTGCTTATAAAGTCCAAAGTCCCCCACAATTTCCTTTTCTTTATTGAAGGTTTGTTCTATTCTTTTGTCTATAGAATGTGGAACTATAGGAGAAACAAGAACTTTAAACCAGCCCATTTTAGGAGAAGGTGGGGGTCTGAATTAAGGAGTAAAATGTAGATTAACAAAAGTTTTGAGGGCAGACTTGCACACATGAGGAAGCTGCGATTACCTTTTTTTACAAACACACATATATGATTAGATATACAATCTTCTAGAATATCTCAAGAATATAACTACATTATTGATATTTTTACATTCTGTATTTTAATATCGCTCTTGTAATCTTTTGCTATTTTATTATTAAATCCATTTTTTTAGTTTTTACATAAGAACTAAAAAGGACTTTCTTGGGACTCTTCTCATCAATATAAATATATAATATCGAGAGGATATTCATATATTCTACAGCAGACATGAGACATGTTGTGTATTGCAGCTAAAGGCCACCACACCCCCCAGCCTCAACGATGCAATTGGAAGGCTTTACATCGAGGGGCTGGGAGAAGTAATTTATACGGAGTGATTACCTTCAGATACTGTAAATCTTCTCACTCTCATTCCCACATTTTAGGTCAACTTCATCAATGTGGTTGGGAAATTTGACCCCCCCCCGCCCCCCAAGCTACTTTATCATACAATATACTCCTATATAAAATTCTCACCCCTTACATATACACATAATTAATCAGTGGGCTTCCTTCTATGTTTCAAGCTCTTCCATATTACTATCTATGGTTTCCTTCTCCACTCATTGGGGCATCTGGCTCAATCCTCCTTCCCTTCCCTCCCTCCTGGGTATACTCACATTATATGTCTGTCTCTCCTTCCTTTGTTTGCTTTCTCTTTTCTTCTGTCTTTGTTTTTAGTGTGTTTCCTTTCCCTAGCTATTTAGGCTAACATGGTCTCTGATGACAGCTGTCGATGCTGGGGTTGTTTTCTTATGCCCATTCAGAGGGGAGACACTGCTCCCACCCGGTGCACAGGGGGTTTCCCTGCATTTTTGTGGGTCACCCCACCTCATGGTGTCATGGTATGTTAGGGCATCTGTGTGCTCCCCTCCTGGGGACACTGGCCCCCAGGCCACTATGGCCAATCACGTGCTCCGGGGAGCCTGGAATGCATGACATGTCCCCTGCGCCTGTGGGCATTAGCTCTGTTGGTCCTCTATACCGCTTCTGGATTTGCGCACTCATGCAGGATGGACATCACTCTGGGCATGCGTGGACGTTGGGCGTCATATTTAACTCCCCAGAAGGGCCGCTTTTTAACGCACTCTGTGGGAAAGACGCACTGGCGGCGCCAGCATGCTCCTCACTGTCCACGTTCATGGATACAATTGAGCTTCCGAACCATACTTAAAGGGATCGTAAAGGTTCATTTTTTAATTTTTAAATAGGTTCCTTTAATCTAGTGCATTGTTGGTTCACTTACCTTTTCCCTCCATTTCCCTTCTAAGTGTTTTTTTTCATTGTCTGAATTTCTCACTGTTCCTGTTCATCCGAGCCCTTCTGGCTGGGGGTTAGTCAGCGTGCTCGCCCCCTCCCTTGGGACTACATCCCTGCTGGGAGATGCTGTGAACTTCAGGCTGACTAGCCCCCAGCCAGAACGGCTCGGATGATGGGGGCACGTTTACTGAGGAGGAACAGGAAGTGACAAATTTAGACAAAGAAAAAAAACATTTAGAAGGGAAATCGAAGGAAAAGGTAAGCGAACCAACAATACACTAGCTTAAAGGAACCTATTTAGAAAATAAAAAACAAACCTTTACAACCCCTTTAAGGGAGTGATATTGGCATTATTTATTCAACCGCTGAGTAACTCTCCTCTTGTCTCATTTGACATAGGAAACATTGCCTGCATATAACTTTGCAGTTTCCACTGCTAGACTTACATGCAATCTCAGCTTCTTATGGTAATTATCTTTTGTTTTGTTTTTACTCCCATAACATTTATTACTCTGATGGTGGTTATCGCTGGGTTATGGCTGGATAATACAGACACGCCTATACGCATTCATACCTAGTCACTCACATATAGCCTTTTTTGGTCAGTATATAGGAATTTTTCCATTTTGGTCCCTCTCTCACTTGGTGGAGTGGGGCTATTAAAACTTTAGGCAATGCCTATCTACCATCCAGATTTAACCCCATCACTGGTATACTATACCCCATTAGGGATATTTATGTCCTCCTGAGTGCTGTACACTATCCTGAATGTTGTCAAAAATATGTCTTACTCTTATAGAATTTCATCTTTTATGTAAACACCAGCGGCATTCATTTACGAGGACCTCCGTAGGGACAGTGTGGACTTCAGACCCCTCTCCAATCTGGGTGGGTGTCAGGCCACTACCCCTGTTCAATCAGATACAGAGTCTGAACTTTTCTTCTTAATACATTCAGCTGTCAATTTATTATGTGGTAGGTGTCTCTCATAGTGTGTAGACCAACCAACCTACAGTATGCGACTTTGTGTTTGTGTATTGTTAAATGGTATTTCCCAATGCTATGCTTTTTTTATCTATAGAATACTGTATACATATGTATCTCCCTCATTGTACCCCTGATGAAAGGTTCTTCCTGAAACGCGACGGGTGGAGTGGAGACACCATGTGACTTACATATGCAGTTTACTAGCATGTAACTGAAATAGTATGTTTTTATTTCCTTTGTGCAAAACACATCAATTGGATTTTATCATGTACCAATAAACATTTATATTTTATTGAACTCTTGGGTGATGTGTTACCATTAAAGTTCCACCAACCTATGAGTTTTTTTTCCCTCGCTTTGCAGGTGTTCAAAGTAACCAGTTAGCTGCTAGCTTTTATTTTCAACGCTTAATTAAACAAGCTGAAGTTAGAAGCTGATTGGTTAATATGCACAGCTGCACCAGATTCTGTGTGTACCATATTTAGTAAATCTGTGCATAATAGCTGAGTAGTCTGTTATTTCTATAATTATCCATATATAAGCACAGAAGGCATGCCCTGCTTCTTATCTATTCATATGTAAGTACTGCCACAACTAAACTGGAAAGCTAAGTTTTAAACTTATATATAATGAACTTCCAAGATCCCCGACATTTCCTCCAGTTGTTTTGGCTCATGCTGTCAGCCTTATTTAACATTTTTCCAAATGAACCTTTTAAACTTTAAAAATTCTTGTAAAGTCTTAGCTTTGACGTAGCACCATTAAATGGCTGCTATTACTTTTGTTAGCCAGAAAAGCCACCTTTGACCCCTATTTCACACTGTTATGAATAGATCAACTTTCCTGCATTCTGGGCTAGGTCAGAAGCCTGCTCACCCACTGTCTCCATGTCAAGTGAGAATAAGTAACAAAGTTAGGTCTGGATGCAACTGGAGCACAGAAGAGGTTATATTGATTCAAAACCACATGGTGCCTTCTCAAACATCACTTTTATGTTAAAAGTTTAAAAAAACTGACAGGTTTGATGTAAAGCTCAATTAAATCCTCCACATTTTTTCTCTTTATAATCCTGTACTGCTGTATGATATGATTTTAACTAATTTTTACCTGGAAAAACCTCAAAAACCCTTTTCGTTATGAGAAATTATGCCCTAGACTTTCTCTCAAGTGTTCTTAAAGGCAGGGCCATTAGAACATGTGTACAGTAGGTGCCGACGATTTTTTGTCAATCTGGCCTCTGATAGCGGCGAGATTGACACTCGCAAGCCCCGTCGCGGGAGCCAGCGCCGAGCTATGTCGCTCCTCCTGCTCGCCGCCCCCAATGTATTCCTATGGATGCGCGGCATCTCGGGCGGGCGGAGAGCATGAGAAGCGCAGCTCGCAGCGGTGATTTCCAGCGCGATCCCATCGTGCTGGAAACACAAAATCGGCGGCACCTACTGTATAATGTTTCTTTCCTGGAAACCTCCAACAGGCATCTTGTCCTAATTTCACTTTAGTGTGAGTCTCCACTGCCAGAGGGAGCCAAATAGCATACATTCAACAGCATGTGTTTCTTACCATGCCCCCCACGTTACCCTGCATTCCTCCCTGCAAAAACAAGTACAGGCTCTAATAGGGCTGGACTGGGACAAAAATTTGGCCCTGGACTTCATCCAGACCAGCCCACTTTAATTCAATAAAATTCTAAAAATCACGCCCACCAAAAGGCCCCTACATCCATTATTATATATCATGAGAGGGTGAGAGAGAGAGGGAATAAGAGAGAGAGAGAGGAAGGGGGGGTTGAGGGAAAGGGGTGAGAGGGGGTGAGAGTGTGAGAGAGGGAGTGAGTATAGGACCCCTTTCACACTGGGGTGTTTTTCAGGCGCTTTTGGGCTAAAAATAGCGCCTGTAAAGCGCCTGAAAAATTACTCCCCTGCAGTCCCAGTGTGAAAGCCTGAGTGCCTTCACACTGAGGCGATGCACTGGCACGGCGTTAAAAAAATCCTGCAAGCAGCATCTTTGGGGCGGTGGAGGAGCGGTGTATACACCTCTCCTGCCCACTGAAATTGATGGCAACCACTGCTGAAGCGCCTGCAAAGCACTTCGGCAGCAGCGCTACATAGGCAAATTTAACCCTTAGTTCGCCCGCTAGAGGGGGTTAAAAGCGCCCACTAGAGGCCGAATAGCGCCGCTAAAATGACAGTAAAGTGCCGCTAAAATTAGCAGCATTTTACCGCCAACGGCGCCCCAGTGTGAAAGCAGCCTAAGAGTCAGGGAGTGAATGAGACAGAGGAGGGGACAGAGAGACAGAGGTGGGGGGTCTGCGAGACAGAAGGGGGGGTCTGAGAGACAGAGGGGGGTCTGAGAGACAGAGGAGGGGTCTGAGAGACAGAGGAGGGGGCTGAGAGGCAGAGGGGGGATCTGAGAGACAGAGGGGGGATCTGAGAGACAGAGGGGGGTCTGAGAGACAGAGGAGGGGTCTGACTGAGAGACAGAAGGGGGGGGTCTGAGAGACAGAGGAGGGGTCTGAGAGACAGAGGGGGGGTCTGAAAGACAGGGGGTCTGAGAGACAGAGGGGGGGTCTAGGAGACAGAAGGGGGGTCTGAGACACAGAGGGGGGTCTGAGAGACAGGGGGGTCTGAGAGACAGGGGGGTCTGAGAGACAGGGGGTTGGTCTGAGAGATAGAGGGGGGCTGAGAGACAGAGGAGGGAGGATTGAGAGACAGAGGAGGGATCTTAGAGACAGAGGGGGGTCTGAGAGACAGAGGAGGGGGTCTGAGAGACAGAGGAGGGGGTCTGAGAGACAGAGGAGGGGGACTGAGAGACAGAGGAGGGGGACTGAGAGACAGAGGAGGGTCTAAGAGACAGAGGGGGTCTGAGAGACAGGGGGGTCTGAGAGACAGAGGAGGGGGGACTGAGAGACAGAGGGGGTTTGAGAGATGAGGAGGGGGGTCTGAGAGAGATAGGGGGGAACTGAGAGACAGAGGGGGGGACTGAGAGTCAGAGGGGGCTGAGACAGGCCACATAGCACTATCCCTTCCTGCATTCCCTCCTCTGCTCACCCCCCTGTCTCAGTGTCCTGGCATGTATGTACAGGATGCCGGGTACCTGATGGCCAGCAGTGGCAGCGCCGAGTCTCCCACTATATCCTGCCTCCGGGGGGTGCTCTCGCTGCTCTGCTCCTTCCAGCGGCTCCTTGGCAGCCTCCGCCTCCCGCATGTTCTCTTCCTCCGTGCTCCTGCCTCCCAGCCAGCCTATCCTCCGGCCCGGGCCGTACAGTTCAGCAGTGGTAGCGCTGAGTCTCCCTCTAGATCCGGCCTCCGGGGGGTGATCTCGCTGCTCTGCTCCTTCCAGCCTCCGCCTCCCACATGTTCTCTTCCTCCGGGCTCACACCTCCTAGCCAGCCTGTCCTCCGGCCCGGGCCGCACAGTTTCTGGAGCAGGGAGGAGGTGGAGGAATCAAGGTTCTGGGAGCACAGGGGTGGTCACGCCCGCTCCTGTTTGTCTCTTCGGTGGTCAGGGAGGGGGTGGAGCTGTTCGCCCTTCTCAGCTTTTACACACAACTCCCCTTCTCGCTGGCCACCTTCCACGAATCCCCGCAGCTGTTTGCTGCCACGCTCCCGCTGCCGCCGAACTCTGCATAAAAAAATGGCCCACTGAGCCTTTGGCCCACCGGGAAACTCCCGGTAGTCCCGATGACCAGTCCATCCCTGGGCTCTAAGGATAGGTCATGGGTAATATGATGAGGTAAGCCCAAAATACTTTCAAAACTTTACTTTCCAACTTCAAATGGACAAGTTCAGGAATACAACTATAGCACAGATGATTTCAGAGCACTTAAACTCAAAATAAACGGTTATATCAAATATAACTTCAGAATACAGAATGTTTCATATTTGGCTTCTCATCCTGTTGATTGACTGTGGTCGACATTTTTCTGCATTAAGCACACTGCTAGCCCAATTTCAGCCCTACACAGGTTGTCAGAACCTCACCAGGCATTCCTCATCTTGGGAAAATCATACACTGGAGACTTGACATCTTTGCTGGAAGGACCCCACTGAGTCCCATGGGGGTCAACTATGGATCTGAGCACTTATCACCTTGCATCTAAACCCATTCCACCTTGTAACTCCCTCATATATATTCTGAGGGAGGGCACCACCTATTGATCAAAATAGGGATTATGCTAACTCCCTTTTACACTTTATGCTGGTAGAGATGAGTAACAGCCACATTGGTTACACTGATTGTAGTGTGCTGTAAGTACAGGGGGGAATTTACTCACCTGGCATCATTTCAGTTTTTTTTTTTTACAACTTATGGATTTAATGGAATAACTGCTGTTACACATTGTTTGACTTGCAATCTAAATGTTTGTTTTTTTTGTATAACATTTTTAAAAAATTTAAAAATAATTCTCAATAAAATTGGTTGCAATGATTTTCATACTGTTTGGGATTTATATTTTTTATTTATCCTATGGTGGAAGTAGCATCTTGGATTCCTGATTAAAAATGCATGTATAGGTCAAGGAGTGCTGCTTATTGGTTCAATTTGGATTTTAGATGTGTATATATCTGTGTTAGCTGTTAAGAAGCTGGGTGTCTCATTAGGTTTGGATAGTTTGCTATTATTGACAGACATAGAAGGGTATCCTACTCATATGTGAGGACTCCAGTTTCATTCTACATCCAAATCTGGATAAAACTGATGACTATCAACAATGCTGCAGGAAAATTTCAAGCCCTCTTCGACAGATGCACATTGACTGACACCTGGCACAACAACAATCAGCTTAAGCGGTAGTAATATACATTTCATTCCTTCTCCCGCAATTTCTTATCCAGGATGAAACACTTCTTCACAACATAGTCTAGCCTCCCACTCATTACAAACTTTGTTAGTCCCTTAGTCCAATCATAGTGTGGTTCTCCCTGCTGCCTAAAAGCAGTGATACTCCATAGACCCTTAATGGATCACTAATATCTGATCTAACCTTCTGCTCATTGATCTAACAGGCCCTTTCCAACTATACATATCAAAACACAGGTCCAATCCTGACTCCTGTCTCCCTAGGAGGCACACAAGCCCACTAGCTTTACTGTTTTACTAACCTGTAAACATACTCTTCCTGACTCAGAACACAAGCGCAGGACTTTCGTTTCTGTCTGAATTTTGCTTTTATCTAAATTAAATGCCAGTTCTGATTCATTCTCAGTAGCTTATGCAGAAGGTATCGCTCTTCTTTTCTAAATATGGCATCTAGTGCTATGCTTCAACAACCATCTGGCATCTAGTGCTATGCTTTAACAACATCTCCACTGACAAGGTCACCCAAACCATTAAACAATTGAAAGCCCATAAACGTCCAGGCCCCTACTGCTTTACTGCCAATTACAACAAGAAATGTGTTGGTCAGCTCACCCTGCTGTTAACAAAAGTGTTTAATAGCATTCGAAAGGACCATACATTTTTATTCTAAGCACATTTGTTTTATTTTCTAATTTAGTGGGATCAAAAGGATGTTTGTTTTTGACCACAGTGATAAGAAACTTGTGAGGAGCAAGTTGGAAATTTTTTCTCAAACCTAAGAATTTTCTGACAGTGTATGTGGTTTTCATTCTGGAATTACATTAATCCTAAAATCAGTTAGTTAAAAGCAATGTGAGGGGGTTAGCTCGGCAGCGGGTGTGTGTGACCCCCGGGATGGGCTCCCCACACAAAACAGGCCCAGCAAATGGAGGTTGTGGTTTTCAAAATCAAAAAGGTGCGGTTTATTTTCTATTTACAGTGACAAAACACAGCAAAGCAAAAGAAACATAAACAAAATAAATCCTGGTCAAGTTGAGCTCTGACTAAACATACAGGTTTCCTAACTAACAACTGGGATCAGCCTAGTGCTGTCCTAGTCCCTAAGTCCCTGGTTTTAAATGTCCAAGCAAATAGCCACACAGGCTTTGTCTCACCGCACAGGGGTTCACTCTCCCTAGACAGTCCACACAGGTCTGGTTCCAGGCATGAGCTAACATCTAATGAAGCTGGGAGTTCTTATAGAGGCCTAAATGAGCTGACAAGCTTCAGCTGGTCTCATCAACTCCCTGTCTGCACGACGCCCCACACTCTCCCTAGAGGTATGAGTCATCCATGAGCCCACTAGCCTTATACAACTCTCCACCTAGTTGTATAAGTCGGCGTAAAGCCTGAATCTGGGCGAAATATATCTACCCCCCTGGCTGCAACCAGGTGACTTTACCTTCCTGCTGTCACATACCCCCCCCCTCTTGTTTTAACCTCTGGGTTGGAACACCAGCAATCAGGCATTCATGTACTCGAGACAAAGCATCCACATTCCCCATTTGAACGCCAGGGCGATGCTTTACTGTGAAGTTGAATTCCTGGAGGGCCAGGAACCACCTATTCACTCTTCTATTTGTTTCCTTGTTTTGAGCCATCCACTTTAACGGAGCGTGATCCGTAACCATGTCAAAGTGCCTACCTAGCAGGTAGTACCGAAGGGAATCTAGAGCCCACTTCACCGCTAAACACTCCTTTTCAACGGTGGCGTAATTTACCTCATGGGACTTCAACTTCCTGCTGAGGTAAATGACTGGGTGCTCTTCCCCGTTCCAGACCTGGGACAATACTGCTCCTAACCCCACATCTGACGCATCACTTTGTACGACAAAGTCTTTAGAGAAGTCGGGTGAGTACAACACTGGCTGGCTACATAAGGCTTGTTTCAAGAATTGGAATGCTGCCTCAGCCTCGGGGGTCCATTTAATCATGACCGACCCTTTCCCCTTCGTCAGGTTGGTTAGGGGCACAGCCTTAGAAGCAAAGTGGGGAATGAATCGCCGATAATACCCAGCGATTCCCAGAAAGGCTCGTACCTGCTTCTTGCTGTTGGGACGTGGCCAACTCTGGATGGCCTCGACTTTGTTGAGTTGGGGTTTTATTACTCCCCTCCCAATGGTGTACCCAAGATATTTGGCCTCCTCCTGCCCAATGGTACACTTCTTGGGGTTAGCCGTAAACCCCGCTTCCCGAACAGAGTCCAGGACTGCTTGCACTTTTGGCAGATGTGAGGCCCAATCTGTGCTATGGACAATTACGTCATCCAGGTAAGCCGCAGCATACTTCCGATGGGGCCTCAGCATCTGGTCCATTTTCCGCTGGAATGTGGCCGGCGCATTCTGTAACCCGAACGGCATTCTTTTATATTGGAACGCCCCGTCTGGGGTTACAAATGCGGTTTTCTCTTTGGCCGACTTGTTCAGGGGGATTTGCCAATACCCTTTTGTGAGGTCAAGAGTCGTCATGTATCGGGCTGTTCCCAGCCGGTCGATCAACTCATCTATACGTGGCATGGGGTAGGTGTCAAATTTTGTAACTTTGTTCAACTGACGAAAATGGTTACAAAATCGCCAGCTCCCATCCGGTTTAGGCACCAACACGATGGGACTAGACCAATCACTTTGGGACTCCTCTATCACCCCTAAGTTCAGCATTTTCTGTACTTCCTCCCGTATTGCCTCCCGTCGGGCCTCTGGGATCCGATAGGGTTTTAACTTCACCCTTTCACCGGGCGGGGTAATGATGTCATGCTCTACCCCAGATGTTTGTCCCGGCAGCTCAGAGAATACCTCCTTGTTGCGAAGCACAAACTCCTTAACCTCCTGTTGTTGGGGTTGTGACAAGGTGGCTGCTATTCCAACCTCAGGAATCACGCAACCAGTTTGAGCTGGTGACCAAGTGTCTGCGACTAGGGACTCTCTATCCCTCCAGGCTTTCAACAGATTAACGTGATAGATCTGTTCGGGCTTTCGCCTTCCTGGTTGTCTGACCTTGTAATTCACTTCGCTCACTTTTTCCATTATCTCGTAGGGGCCTTGCCATTTGGCAAGGAATTTACTTTCAACCGTAGGGACAAGTACCAGTATCCTATCCCCCGGGGAAAAGGTACGGGTCTTGGCTCCACGGTTGTACACTCTCTGCTGTGCTAACTGCGCTTGGGCCAAATGTTCCTTCACGATGGGCATTACCTGTGCAATTCGGTCTTGCATCAGGGCGACATGCTCAATCACACTCCTGTGGGGAGAACTCTCACTTTCCCAAGTTTCCTTGGCAATATCCAACAGCCCTCTTGGGTGTCTCCCATACAGTAACTCAAAGGGGGAGAATCCCGTAGAGGATTGGGGCACCTCCCTAATAGCAAACATCAGATAAGGAAGTAGACAGTCCCAATCCTTTCCATCTCTATCCACCACTTTCTTCAACATTTGTTTTAGGGTTTTGTTGAATCTTTCAACCAGCCCATCGGTTTGGGGGTGATACACAGATGTACGTAATTGCGTCACTTTGAATAATTTACACAGCTCCTTCATAACCCGGGACATAAAGGGTGTACCTTGGTCCGTAAGCAGTTCTTTACAAATACCCACCCGGCTAAACACAAGAGATAGCTCTTTGGCTATGGTTTTGGCCGAGGTATTTCGGAGAGGGATCGCTTCTGGATAACGGGTGGCATAGTCCATTATAACTAATATGTACTGGTGCCCCCTAGCGGACTTGATTATAGGACCTACCAAATCCATGGCGATCCTCTCAAACGGGACCTCAATGATGGGTAGAGGGACCAGCGGGCTACGGAAATGTGGCATCGGGGCCGACCTCTGACACACAGGGCAGGAGGAACAATAATTTTCTACGTCCTTCATCACCCCCGGCCAATAGAATCTCTGTAATACCCTCTCTCGGGTTTTCTCTGTCCCCAGATGACCTCCAAGAATGTGCCCATGGGCCAACTCCAACACCAACTTCCTGTAAGGTTTGGGCACCACAAGCTGCTCAACGGTTTCTTCTGCCCTTTTTGCCACCCGATACAGTAGGTCCTTCTCTACGCTGAAGTATGGGTAAGTGCAGGTATTATCTGGGTTCACTAACTCGCCATCTATTTTCACTACGTTTTCCCGTGCCTTTATTAGGGCGGGGTCTTTCAACTGTTCTGTGGCAAAGTTTTCCCTGTGAACCTCAAGATCAGAAAACTCCACAGACGGTAGGTTTTCGTCTGAGGAGGTGGGCTCCTCTCCAGTTTCTTGAGTCTCCCCTGCCAATACTGATAAGGGAAATTCCGGAGAGTCCTCACCACTCTCAGGGGAGTTCTGGCTATCACATTCCTGGTACATAGGGGCACCAGTGAGGGGCTCAGGATCATCCCACAGTTCCCAGAACTTCGGAAAATCCCTTCCCACAATGGCGTCATGCGGTAACTGAGATACTAAGCCCACTGGATGAGAGAGGGTACCTTTGGGGGTCTCGAAACACACTGTAGTCACTGGATACTCTCGGGTGTCCCCATGCACACAAATAACAGCTACCTTGCTATTCCCAGAGACCTCTGTTTTAACTAACTCAGCCTTTATCAGGGTCACAAGGCTACCTGAATCCAGCAATACCACAACATTTCTACCATTAACACACATTTTGCATAAATGTTTCTCAGTTCCTCGAATGGCAGTGCATGCGACTGTCGCACACAGCGACTGACGTCTGCCCATCAGAAAGTCACACTGCATGGGTTCCTCCACAACCGGGCAATTTGCTGCAATATGTCCCGCTTGCCGGCAGCGGTAGCAAACGATCCTTCTTGCCGCCTCTTGAGCCGCTGATTTCCCAGGCTGTTCTCGCCAAACTTGGGGTAGAGCTCCCACCCTCTCACTCTCTCCACCCTCACCCCTTGGAATCCTCTTATCCGCCCCTGGGGATGGTCTGGTCTTAGGGTGGAAAGTCCGAGTGTCTCTGGAAGAGGCCGTCAGGTTCTCTGTAGCCAAGTATTTCTCCACACGATCCACAAGACCATCGGCCGTCTCTGGGTCTCCATGGCTTACCCACTTTTGGATGGCAGTAGGAAGAGCTCTCAAAAACCGATCCATTACAACACGTTCCACAATCTTTGGTGCGGACAAAGACTCTGGCTGTAGCCACTTTCTGCTCAGGTGAATGAGATCATACATTTGAGACCTGGGGGGTTTTCCAAGCTGGAAAGTCCAGTTATGCACACGCTGAGCCCGGACAGCCTGGGTGACACCCAGCCTTGCCAATATTTCAGCTTTTAGCATCACATAGTCTTTTGCTTGGTTAGGCTCTAGGTCATAGTAAGCTTTCTGCGATTCACCAGTTAACAGAGGAGCCACCAGTCCAGCCCACTGCTCCTCAGGCCACTTTTCTCTTTCAGCGGTCCTTTCAAATGTGGTCAAAAATACCTCTGGATCATCCTCTCCAGTCATTTTTGTCAATAAACGACTCACCCCAAAGGACGCGGTATTAGTGGGACGGCTTTCTTCACTGGTCTGCGGACGTTGCTGCATTACTGCTTCCATCTGTTGTTGTAGTCTCTGCTCTTGCTTCTGCAACAGGTCTATGAAGCGGGCCTCAGATTGCTGCTGGGCTCGTTGCTGAGCCTCCAGACTCTGTTGCAAAGTTGCGTTTGTCTGCTGCTGGGCTGCAAGGCTCTGTTGATGAGCTTGCTGCTGGGCTGCGAAGTTCTGTTGTTGAGCTGCAAGGCTCTGTTGATGAGCTGCAAGGCTCTTTTGCAAACCTGCATTTGTCTGCTGTTGATTGGCATTTGCTAGAGCCAGCTGCTTCAGTATCTCCTCCATGCTGGCTTAAAAAAAAACTGCCACTGGTTCTCCACCAACTGTGAGGGGGTTAGCTCGGCAGCGGGTGTGTGTGACCCCCGGGATGGGCTCCCCACACAAAACAGGCCCAGCAAATGGAGGTTGTGGTTTTCAAAATCAAAAAGGTGCGGTTTATTTTCTATTTACAGTGACAAAACACAGCAAAGCAAAAGAAACATAAACAAAATAAATCCTGGTCAAGTTGACCTCTGACTAAACATACAGGTTTCCTAACTAACAACTGGGATCAGCCTAGTGCTGTCCTAGTCCCTAAGTCCCTGGTTTTAAATGTCCAAGCAAATAGCCACACAGGCTTTGTCTCACCGCACAGGGGTTCACTCTCCCTAGACAGTCCACACAGGTCTGGTTCCAGGCATGAGCTAACATCTAATGAAGCTGGGAGTTCTTATAGAGGCCTAAATGAGCTGACAAGCTTCAGCTGGTCTCATCAACTCCCTGTCTGCACGACGCCCCACACTCTCCCTAGAGGTATGAGTCATCCATGAGCCCACTAGCCTTATACAACTCTCCACCTAGTTGTATAAGTCGGCGTAAAGCCTGAATCTGGGCGAAATATATCTACCCCCCTGGATGCAACCAGGTGACTTTACCTTCCTGCTGTCACAGCAAGTAAAATTTTTGAATGACATTCGTCCATTTATCAAATGCACAATTTTTTTTTTTTATGAATGTTCACACAAATATTTTCATTTTAAAATCTACAAGTATATGGCCGTCATTAGACTAGGTTCCATCTGCACAGCTGTAACTTATGCACAGCTTTACATTTATACAGATAGCTGGCCGCTGCTGTCAAGTCCACAAGTGCAAGTTCTGCAAGACCAGGTTCAGGGAAAACCCCTCCAGCCCCTAAGTACAGGCCTGCCCTGCCTGTTGGTCAATGTCAAGTGATATTAAAGGATATTTTTTTTTATAGTGTAACACTCTCTAGAAGTGTGCTAGAGTTAATTTAGGTTTGTTAGTAAAGGTCTGTAAGGACAGGGAAAACATAGTTAGCTCAGATTAAGCCTGATCTGTGTAATCTGGGTCAGGATTACTTTAGGTCAGGGGCTGGATGACTCATCAGGCAGCTCTCTATGGCACTTCCCCCTGGTCTGTAAGTTTGTAGTAACTTTCAGAGCTGGAGGGTGGGAGTAAGGAGGGGATGCATGGCATATTTATGAGGACCTCGACCAATCCCCAGCAAAAAGAGTCTGGAAGGGGGCAGGCCACCTCATAAATAGACATGAGCCATGCCAGCAGGGGCAGTCAGGTGAAATATGGAGATGGAGTGCTGAGGAGGCTGTAGGTGGCCCTTGAAGGTGCCCCCTAGTCTGGGGGGAGGCGCGGCCTCAGGCTTGGGGCTCAGGTGCTGGAAGGTTTCTACCAAAACATGCAGAGGAAACCCTTTCTGGAGGCACAGGAGCAAGGAGCGAGGACCACAGGAGCAGGTCAACACATCTGGGGGATCTCTTGAGAGTCAGTCGGATAGGCTAGTGAGTGTCAGTCTGGAGGACTGTGGGGAGAAGGTAGCCTGGGGGGCTAGTGAAAGGGGCAGCTGCAGCCAGGTGAGTTGGCAGTGCCTAAAGAGGTGGTGTTGGGATCAGTAGCCACAGGAGTGATGCAAGCTGGACACTGAAATTCTGCTACACAACTAAGGGGCCCTGGGTTCCTGCCTGTAATGGGTGGGCTATTGCTTCATCTGACTGAGTGACTGTCAGGTACTTACAGTGTTTCAGCTAGATTCTGCAAGAAAGTGTGTGCTGGAGTGAAGAAGAGGAAATATATATATAGAGATTGTATATAGGAAAAGATGTCCCTGAAATTGTTGTTGAAGTCAAATGGGCATCCTATAACCGCCCATCCCTATCCAAGTTATTACCCTCAATAAAACAAAAAAACACAGTCACAGACTGTTCTATGTGAAAATGTGGTGTGCCTGGCTGTGCAGGGTGGAGGATCCCAATTTTCTTGTGACTCCTTAGGGGGTGCTCTACAATTAAAATAAAAAATATGTTATACTTACCTGCTCTGTGCAATGATATTGCACAGAGCGATCTCTTACCTCCTTTTTTGGTGATCCCCTGCTAGTGCTGTCTCCTTCTTCTTATGAGTGCCCCCTCAGCAAGCCAGGTGCTAAGAAGGCTCCCGTGTGAGCATGCGACTGGTTGCACCTATAGACAAACACAGCACCTGTAAGCCACACCCCTACCCCCTCCTCACATTTGTTTGACTGACAGCAACAGAAGCATATGACTCTAGCTGCTCTCAGAGACTCCTGTGAGACCAGAAAGAGAGGAACACAGAGCTTTTTACCCTTAGGCCCCTTTCACACTGAGGCGTTGAAAAAACGCTCAAAAATTATGGGATTTTGTACCTCTATTTTACCGCGATTTTACAGCGATTTTACCGCGTTTTTACCGCGATCGCGGTAAAAATAGCGCTAACGCGTATGCGTTTTTACCACGATTTTACCGCGTTCGCGTTTTTACAGCGCTATTTTATGCGCCCTAAAGTTGCTCTAAAAAAGCTGTTTGCAGGATTTTTTCCAACGCCCAGCCAGCAAAACGCCTCAATGTGAAAGCCCTCAGAGATTTCACATTGAGAATGCTGGGGCAGGATTATTTCAGGCGTTATTACAGCGCTATTTTTACCGCGAAAACGCGGTAAAAACGCCTCAGTGTGAAAGGAAGGGGCCTAATTCAGGGAATGCATTAAGGGAAAAAAAGTTTTGGGTTCCAAGATAGCATTGCATGACTTTCTTTCCAAACACTTTGCAAGTCTACTGCAAGTTCTGGTTCAGTTATGTTGAGTAATAGACATCCCACCACAGGGGTTACTGAGGCTGAATTGTCATGCTTGCAGAGCTCTTGCTGTAGACTCACCACTGCAATTTTGCTTTTGCTAGCTGCTTGGCGACCGCTGCACGATGATATACGTCGGAAGAATGGCACGGCTGTGCAAAGGGACGTGCCTGTACGTCCCCTTTAAATTGTGGCATAGCGGGCGCGCATGCGTGCCGCTGGTGGCGCACACCTGCCGTGTGCTCCGTGAGTGTGACAGCAGGTCCCACAGACTCGATGTCCGCCGGGTGCCCGCGGTCGTGTCACAGAGCTACAGAACGGGGAGATGCCTATGTAAACAAGGCATTTTCCTGTTCTGCCTAGTGACAGGACAGAGATCTACTGCTCCCTGTCAGCGGGAGCAGTGATCACTGTCATGTCACTTGTAGTACAGCCCCCCCACAGTTAGAATCACTCCCTAGGACACACTAAACCCCTTCATCGCCCCCTAGTGTTTAACCCCTTCCCTGCCAGTGTCATTTACACAGTAATCAGTGCATTTTTATAGGACTGATCGCTGTATAAATGACAATGGTCCCAAAATAGCTTCAAAAGTGTCCCATGTGTCCGCCATAATGTCACAGTCACGATAAAAATCGCCGCCATTACTAATAAAAAAAATAAAAATAAAAAAGGCCATAAAACTATCCCCTATTTTGTAGACGCTATAACTTTTGTGCAAACCAATCAATATACGCTTATTGCGATTTTTTTTTAACCAAAAATATGTAGAATACATATATTTTTACATATGTAGCAGGTGGTTACATTTAGGGAAGGCATCTGAGTGATAAATGGCTCAGATGCAGCAATTGTTAGGGTTCATGGACCAATTTATGCCAGTGGAGGAGGCAAGGGTGTCCAGTTCCCTGCGGCCTGTAGGTGGCGCTGTCGCTATAGGCCGGGGATGAACCACCATTGCAAGTCTGTACCCTTTTTGTCCTTTCGCAGCAGTAGTACAGCGGGGCTGGGAACCTGCTGTGCATGCTGGGAGAGGGGATAAAAGGGGAAGACATCTTCCGCTCGGGGTCCACGCCCAGGTACCTCCAGCCTGGGTGTGAGTGCTGGTGGTCTCCGGGCGCCCTCGGCCCGGGATGGAGCTGCAATTCCACCCCAGACACCTTTAGTCTGGGGTGAGGTACTCTCTGGAGGCCTGGGGCCCATTACCTTCGACTGGGTCCCGCGAGGGATGGAGGATTCCTAGGGTGTCCTCCGGTATTGGACACTCAAATCTAGGGCGAGGGGGACCAGAGAGGTGACCTTCCCGGAGATCCAGCGCAGCATTAGCTGGTGACGGTGGAGGCCTCTGGTGACCGTCCAGATGGATGACTCCCCTGACAGGGGCCACATCTCAAGAAGATAGTCCACGTTCTCATGGTCGGTGGCAGCGACCCAACTGAAACCCAGGTTGGTGGCAGAGACCTAAAGTCCTATTCATCCGGTCGGTGGCAGCGACCACCCTCACAGTCGGCGGCAGCAACCGTGCGCCAAGCCTGTTTGCGCACACCGAAACAGGAGAATAACAAGTTCATGTTTGTGCCTGGACCTTCCTCACCACCTTGCCTGTTCGTTGTCTGACCAGTCTGCTCTTAAAGGACTATTTATTGCTCGAAAAGAATAAATAAGTGTTGGAGTTTCAATGGTGTGGAACTTGGCTTACTGGGAGTAAAAGGTCATTCTCAAAGGAAGTTTCGGCTCTGGACAGGTGCACAGGCCCGAAAGTAATTGGTTATAGCTCACACCTCTACACACTGGAGGACGTGAGTTGGTGGTGCGTCACACTCTCCTCCCTGGTCCCCTAGTCGAGAGCCATAGACATTGACAGAAAAGGAGGGAGTGAGAGGTGAGGTCGCTACATATATTTTTGGGGGATATTTATTATAGCAAAAAGTAAAAATATTGCTTTTTTTTCAAAATTGGCACTCTTTTTTTGTTTATAGAGCAAAAAATAAAAACCACAAAGATGATCAAATACCACCAAAAGAAAGTTCTATTTGTGAGAAAATAAGGACATTAATTTTGTTTGGGTGCAACGTCGCATGATCGCGCAATTGTCAGTTAAAGTGACGCAGTGCCGAATCACAAAAAATTGCCCGGTCATTGGGCAGCCAAATCTTCCGGGGCTGAAGTGGTTAAAGACTTGCCGCGCAAATTTGCTACAAATTGGAAAAGTGTCAAATAGAACTTCAAGTGCTCTGCAAGTGTACAACTTGCCAGTAAAAATGTGCAGCAAATTAACAGACTTACAGTTCATCACTGCCACAAATGTGTGGCAAGTTTTCCTTGCTATCTGGGTTTGGAACCACTTTAATTCTGACAGTAGACATTTTGATATTAATTCACAGCATCTGTTTAAGAATATTACATGTGCTCAGATTAAGTGCACTTACTGTCATTTCATATT
The DNA here is from genome assembly GCA_029206835.1 of Rana muscosa. NCBI lineage: Eukaryota > Metazoa > Chordata > Amphibia > Anura > Ranidae > Rana > Rana muscosa. Next base: position 965,991,417 of record CM055117.1, on the reverse strand, counting down.
TGCCTAGATTTGCAGACAATCCATTAGAGATTCAAAGTACAGAAGTGAAGTGTAGAGACGTACAACCATCTCAGAGAGATATCTGAGCACTCTGAACAGTATATGTCATATTAGTTAAAAGGAAACAATAACATGAACAACTTCAGACACATCACACATATCTCATGATGGCAGCTGAAACAGCTTCAAAAGATTTCTGCTTGAAAAAAGGTTACTTGAAAGATTTTACTTTTTGACCCGTTTCCTCTTGGAATATTAGTACTGCACCAATATATAATGATAGTTCATAGAATATTACACTAAAGGGAAAGCACAGATGAATGAAAAAAAGACATTCATAATGCAAGTCACATTCAGGTCAGCCTGCTCTTAAAAAGTTAGAAGACACATTTATTTCCACAATTTGGTGCATGTCCATAGAGCTGGTATATAGACCCCATGGGTAATTCTATTCAAGCCTGCTGTCTACCATTTAGAACTGTGAGCTATGCATGACAGCTTAACTCTTCACAACTGTAACAAATGACTTGAGGAATCAACCACACTATGTGCTGTGTTATTGTGCAATAAGGCTTGCTGCATCAAAGCATACTCAGAATATTTAAAAAAAAACATACCTGTAAAGAACCATAGAAACGCTGCTGCATGTCATTAGTAGTTCAGATCTATTCAGATCTATTTAGTACTCACCGCTGTTCTGCAGCGTTGTTACAGTTTATGCTCATCTGGAAGTCCAAATGCTGTTTTATATCCCGATAATGGTATCCTGTGTGTCACTTTATTTTAATAATGTGTCTAATTTATTTTGTGTTCACCCTCTTATCCATTGGCTTAATTCACAATACTAAGTTTCCTTTTTCCATTTGATTTGGTGCTTGTCTCTCTTGTAGAACATAATAGCTAGGTTTCATGCACTGCCCCAGCGGATTTTGTAGTGCTATACTGACCTCCACCCAATCAGTTGATTCAGAGAGGTTGAAACACCCAAGGATCTCATGGCCTAGAACAGGAAGACCCATTCTATTCAGTGGATCCTATAGGGGTAGAGCTATTTTGGGGGGCTTGACTGGGATAACTCTGTTCTGAGTGCCAGTGCCAAAGAAAACGAGCCAGAGGAACTCGACATGGTACGGCTGCCCGGAAGTGAGTGTTGTGATTGATGTGCCAGGAAGTCAATGGACTGAGAAATAGTTTAACCAAGCTGAGGGCACTAACTCCCAAACAGAAAGTGTTCATGTTAGACTTGAAAGTGAACTCAGATCCCTGATTAATTTCAGGGGGCCAGCAAGAAGTTGAAGCATGTTTAATTCAATTGCATATGCCAAACATTGGCCTGGAGAGCCACGGCCAGACTCTCGTAGGGGCAGAAGCAATTGTCCCTATTTGAACAATTGCCTCCTACCTTTCTTCATTGATGTAAAAAAGCTGGTTGAGAAATTTGTCAGAAAAACAGGCCTATCCCCATCAATCATGGGTATAGTACAGTTCTTCTCAGGGAAGACCCAAGTCCCATCCAGAGAAAAGGATTTAAAGACATGGATAGACCAGCCCAGACAAGCACAAGGAGAGTGGGACATGAGGCTCTAAAAAAGCAGAGCGTTAGCAAGAGCCTCAAGGGACTGAATTGATTCGTAATCTGAAATTGGGAAAACCAGATTGTGTAGCCACTGATTATATTGAGGTTTTGCTTTCTGTGTTCGGACAAGTAGGAAAAAGACTTGACTTGATGTATAAGTTGGAGAACACCTGTCAGCGCAAAGGGGGAAAACTCTGAGTTTTAAACCTGACTAGACAAGATCTTACATCAGATTCTACTGAGAAAGGGAATGGACCCACAGACAAAGTTTAATAAGACCACTCTCACCTGAAACACCCTATATTGCTGAAACTTACCCTAAGGGACCCAGACCTACACCTGCTTACCCAGAGTTGGTGAAGGAGATAAGAGAAGAAGAGGCTCTGATAGACAAGAAGAATCAGGAACCAGTCATTCTTAACAAGCTTCTTCCAAAGAAGGAAAAAGTCACCACAGTGATGGCTCAAGTGACACTATTATATCGAGACTTTTACGACAAGAATCCAAAACACATACCTTTGCTTGACTTGGAAGATCTGGAAATTTAGGGTATCACTCAGCACTCAAAAGTTCCCATGAAGTGGATATCTTACAGTCAGGTTGACCTTTGGCCCCTCTATAGTTAAAGCGGAGTTCCGCCTGGGAAAAAAAATTAAGTCATCAGCTACAAATACTGTAGCTGCTGACTTTTATTATATGGACACTTACCTGTCCAGGGAGCTGGAATGTCGGCACCCAAAGCCGTTTTTCGAATCGACTTACGGGTGCTGCCGCTGCCATTCCTGGTAAGGGAACCAGGCAGGGAAGACTTTCGGCTTCCTTTACTCCTGGCTCCCTACTGCGCATGCGCGAGTCACGCTGCACATTCTGAATGGTCCCTGCTGTCTTCTGGGAACTTTGTGTCTCCCAGAAGACATCGGGGGGAAGGAGGAGGGGCCAGATATAGCGTAGTTCGCTGCACAATGTGCATCGCTCTTTTGCCCGAAGTGGGAGTAAATACCTGGATTTGACTGGTATCTTCTCCCCCCTGAAAGGTGCCAAATGTGACACCAGAGGGGGGGGGGGGGAATCTGATCAGGTGAAGTTCCATTTCTGGGTGGAACTCCCCTTCAAAGAAACTGAAACATTTGATACACTAGCGTCCTTACCCCCCAGGTGCAAAGCAAAACTCCCTGCTGATAGGGATGAACACTGACCTCATAAGAGGGCTGCCCATCTCTATATTCACAAAGAGTGGTTCCACCGCTGAAGAGGTTTATCCCCGATTATGCCAGGCCAATGTGTCCTGCTGGTATAGAATGCCCTGATAGAAGGGGTAGGGAATGTTATAAAGGAAAAATAAATGCGCAACCTTAACCAAACAATGAAGTGTATGTGAAATACTCAAGCCAAAAAAACTTGTATAAAGCAGTGGACAGGTGAATAAGCACATACAGATGTACATATACCAAAAGTGAATATGCGCAAACACATACATGCAATTAAGTTGGATGAAAGCAAATCATACAAATTATAAAAAAAAAGTGAGACAACTTATGAGTGAAAAAGGGCACATAAATTGTCCATAAGAGCAGCTGAATGAGACTTGGCTACAATCGAAGGAGCAAAGAAATGCCAATCTTCATCCTACTCTTCCTTCCAGCAGGTAAATACAAATGACCACAGGTATAATGCCCCGTACACACGATCGTTTTTCATGCCGTTAAAAATGCCATTTTAAAAAATGGCCATTAAAAATGATCGTGTGTAGGCTCCAGAGCATTTTTAACGACGTGAAAAACGGCCATTAAAAATTCCGGACATGCTCTCTTTTTTCACGTAGTTTTTCATGTCGTTTTTTTTAACGACGTGAAAAACGATAGTGTGTATGCTTTCACGACGTGAAAAAAAACGTGCATGCTCAGAATCAAGTATGAGACGGGAGCGCTCGTTCTGGTAAAACTAGCGTTCGTAATGGAGATAGCAGATTCATTACACAGTAACGGACTGAAAAGCGCGAATCGTCGCTCAACAAACTTTACTAACATGAAGGGTGGCGCCATTCGAACGGAACTTCCCCTTTATAGTGCCGTCGTACGTGTTGAACATCACTGCGCTTTGCTTGATCGTTTTTTTTAATGATGGTGTGTACGCAAGGCAGGCTTGAGAGGAAACATGAAAAAAAACGAGGAGAAAAACGTCGGTTTAAAAAATGACATTAAAAACGATCGTGTGTACGGGGCATAAGATGTCCGCTTACCGAATCCGATGGACCCCTGGTACAGAGATCAAATGGGCTCAATGTGTGGGATTTATCCGGACATCTGCGGCAGAGATCATGCAATCCTCTGGGTCCTTCGCTCCTCAGAAGCGCTGCAATCACACTCCTCCAAGGCTTAGAAGCCAGAGATCACCGCTCAGAACTCATGTTATGACATATTTGGGAATGAAACAAAGAAGACTTCATGGTGCAGAAAGCTTCAAATAAAAGAATACCCTTTATTGATTGTAGCGGGTTACTGACATCCAGAAATGAAAAAGGCGCTGTTTGTCTGAACTCAAATGCACACGAATCAAAACAAGCAGTCAGGTGACGTCAAAATCCTTAGCTCCGCCCGACGCTGCGTTTCTCCATACAAGGCGTCCACTGGGAAGATCTGGAGACTGGACTCTGAAGAAAGAGTGCTGCAATCTGGGGAAGTAACTTGTTCATCAAGCTAACCTTGGATCAACTGGGACCTTTTGTTGTCCCTTAAGCTGATTTATGGGGGAGAGGACGCAGGGATGGAGCTGATCCCTGAAGTAGTGCCATGTATCGAAGCCATGGGAAAGTTCCCATCACAAAAACAGCCTAAGATGTTGCTTGGGCAAGTGAACACAGCCACAACAGTAGAGATTTACTTTAACTGGTGCACTCAAAATCTGATGCAGCTGTGCATGGTAGCCAATGAGCTTCCAGGTTTTATTGCCAAAGCTAGAAGCTGATTTGTTACTATGCACAGCTGCACCAGATTCAGTGTGTACCAGTTTTAGTAAATCTCCCCTGCTGAGTCTAGTTGGGGGAGTTGCCAAAGAAACATGGGGAGGTAAATCTTTCCTCCAGTAGTCCCCGTTATCACCCAAAGGGAAGAAGAGAGTTGAGAACCTGGAATGGAGGAAGATGTTCTCTAAGAAAGATTACGATGTAGGGTACGCTAAAAGTGGTCAAATAGTATTTGACTCACAGAAGATAGACCTTTCAGGGAAAGAGCCCAAGAAATTCCATTAAGCAACTTGGAAGACCTTTGGGAGTAACTGACTGAACTGACGTGAGCAGGCATAATCCAGGAGTCAAGAACCCTATAGTAGTGGTGAGGTAGAAGAATGGTTCGATCAGAAAGCGCAGCGATTATCGGACACAAAATTGGAGAATGATCCCCAACCAATACACCACACCCCAAATAGAGGATACTCTGCAGTGCTTGTCAGGGGCGAGATAATTCAGTGTGTTAGATTTGAAGAGTGGATATTATCAAATTTACCTGCACCCAGATGACCAAGGGAAGACCACCTTCATCTGCCCACTGGGATTGTTCGAATTTAACAGAATGCTTCAAGGCTGTCGGAAGCGCGTGTAACTTTTTAATGGTTGATGGAAGGCACTATAGGGGACATGAACCTGACTGAAGTACTGGTATATCTTGACAAAATCATCATCTTTGGGAAAACCATTGAAGAGCATGAAGAGTGACTGGAAAAGATACTGTGGAGGCTTCATGAGAAAGGGCTAAAGCTGTCATTGGAAAAGTGGCAATTCTTCCAAACCTCATTTACTTACCTGGGACATGTTGCTTCGGCTGAAGGGTTCTTCCCTGACCTTAAGAAAGTAGAAGCAGTCACTTCCTCTCCTAGACTAAACATTGTCATGGAGTTAAGGTACTTTTTGGTATTTTGAACTTACTACCCAAGGTTTGTCAAAGGGTTCAGCCTCTGAATGAACTGTTTAAGAATGAAGATGATGATGGGGCTGTACCGAAACCCTTCAAACCCAGCAAGAGGCTTAGAAGACGGCAATAGCCTATTTGAGAAGAGTGGACTGAATGGGCATTCCATCAGCTGAAAAGGAGTTTGACTAATGCTCCAGTCTTAGCTTGTACCAATCCCTCAAAGCCCCATGAACTACACATTGATACCAGGAAAGAATATGATGGGCATCTACGCCCAGTGGCCTATGTAAGTAGGAGCCTTACTCCTGCAGAACGAAAATTACCCCACTCACAAGTTTAGAGTTTTTGGCATTAAAGTAGGCAGTCGTAGACAAGTTCTGAGACTACGTGGAGGGTGCTGACATGGTCAAGACAGACAATAATCCACTAATTTATGTTCTCATCACAGCCAAGCTAGACACAACTGGACACTGGTGTATAGCTTACCTGTTGGGGTTCCAGTTTAGTTTGAGGTATCACCCCAGGACCAGACACAGAGATGAGGATGCTCTCTCCAGAAGACCCTATGATTTGGACAATTCCACAGACAATTGGTTGCAGTTGACTAGATGGAGTAAAAGCACTGTCAATGCTTTTTGTGAAGTTCCCACACCAATGGATTCAGTCCAATGGAACAACCCTTAAAGTGATACTAAAAACTGTTTTTTTTTTTTTGGCTACAATAAAAAAATGCTCTGTGCAACCAAAAGGTCCCTTACCTTCTCTTCTGTTCCCCTCTGGCTTTGTCCGGTCCTCCTTCCTTCAGGTGCCTTCTTAACAAGCTAGGTGCTAAGCAGGGATGAGCCGAACACCCCCCTGTTCGGTTCGCACCAGAACCTGCGAACAGACAGAATGTTCGCGTGAACTTTAGAACCCTATTAAATACAATGGACTCGAACGTTCGAAATCTAAAGTGCTAATTATAAAGGCTTATATGCAAGTTATTGTCCTAAAAAGTGTTTGGGGACCCGGGTCCTGCCCCAGGGGACATGTATCAATGCAAAAAGACGTTTTAAAAACAGCCGTTTTTTCGGGAGCAGTGATTTTAATAATGCTTAAAATGAAAAAATAAAAGTGAAATATTCCTTTAAATTTCATACCTAGGGGGTGTGTATGATATGCATGTAAAGTGGCGCATGTTTCCTGTGCTTGGAACTGTCCCTGAATAAAATGTCATTTTTGAAGAAAAAAAAAGTCATTTAAAACTCACTCGCAGCTATTAATGAATTGTCGGCCCTCGGCAATACATACAAAAGTCATTGATAAAAATAAAAAATAAATAAAAAAAAAGCGTGGGGGTCCCCCAGAATTCAATTACCAGGCCCTTCAGGTCTGGTATAGATATTAAGGGGAACCCCGCCACAAATTAAAAAAAAAATGCGTGCGGTTCCCCCAAATATCCATACCAGGCCCTTCAGATCTGGCATGGATTTTAAGGGGAACTCCACCCCAAATTTAAAAAAAATGGTGTGGAGTCCCCCCAAAAATCCATACCAGACCCTTATCCGAGCACGCAACCTGGCAGGCTGCAGGAAAAGAGGGGGGGACGAGAGAGCGCCCCCCCTCCTTAACCGTACCAGGCCACATGCCCTCAACATAGGGAGAATGTCCCCATGTTGATGGGGACAAGGGCTTCATCCCCACAACCCTTGCCCAGTGGTTGTGGGGGTCTGCGGGCGGGGGGCTTATCAGAATCTGGAAGAACCCTTTAACAAAGGGGACCCCCAGATCCCGCCCCCCCCTATGTGAATTGGTAAGGGGTACATTGTACCCCTACCATTTCACGAAGAAAGTGTCAAAAAATGTAAAAAAAAACACACCAACACCTTGAAAAAGTCCTTTATTAAAAAAAAATAAAAAAAAAACAAACATTCCAGCGGTGAAATCCAGTGTCCCGCGGCGATCCGATGTCCAGCGCTGTCCGTCATTGGCTGAGCCTGAGCGGACCTAATGGGGAACTTCCTCCGCAATCTATTGTATAGACCCGCCCCTTCTAAAGTTCCCCATCAGGTCCGCTCAGCCAATGACTCGGTGTAAGGCTGAGGACCTGATGCGGAACATGAGAAGGGGCAGGTCTATACATGTATTACACAGTGAGGGAAGTTCCCCATCAGGTCCGCCCCCTCGGTATGTCCGACCCCGCCTATGTCATTAGCCTGAGCGGATTTGATGGGGAACTTCTTTCACTGTGTAAATTTAAATTACACAGTGAAGGAAGTTCCCCGCTCAGGCCAATGACGTAGGCGCGGTCTGACATACCGAGGGGGCGGACCTGATGGGGAACTTCCCTCACTGTGTAATACATGTATAGATCCGCCCCTTCTCATGTTCCGCATCAGGTTCTCAGCCTTACACTGAGTCATTGGCTGAGCGGACCTGATGGGGAACTTTAGAAGGGGCGGGTCTATACATGTAATAGACTGCGGAGGAAGTTCCAGATCAGGTCCGCTCAGGCTCAGCCAATGACGGACAGCGCTGGACATCGGATGGCCGCGGGACACTGGATTTCACTGCTGGAATGTTTTTTTTTAATTTATTTTTTATTTTTTAATAAAGGACTTTTCCAAGGTGTGTGTGTTTTTTTTTTACATTTTTTGACACTTTCTTCGTGAAATAGTAGGGGTACAATGTACCCCTTACCAATTCACATGGGGGGGGCGGGATCTGGGGGTCCCCTTTGTTAAAGGGGTCTTCCAGATTCCGATAAGCCCCTCGCCCGCAGACCCCCACAACCACCGGGCAAGGGTTGTGGGGATGAGGCCCAACGCACACAGCGCCCATAAGCCACACCCTCACTCTCTCCTCACAGGAGCTTTATTGACAGCAGCCAGAGCCATAGTGTCTCCTCTGTCTCAGTGTCTCCTGTGATAACAGGAAGTGATGGGGAGCAGTGCTGCAGCCAAGACAGCACTAGAGAGGTTATAGGAGTCAGACAAGTGTTTAGGGATGGGGATGGGTAGAACAAGTAGACAGTTTATACCTTAATGCAGAGAATGCATTAAGGTAGAAAACCTTTTGGCTTTACAGCAACTTTAAGTAAAACCTATCCAAAAAAATTGTAAACCAACCTTCTGCTCTGTGCTAACTACTTGTTACATGTGCAGAACAGAAAAAAAAAATTCATTTCGGATAGATTTGTAATGTTACTAATTTAGTTTTGTTCGGAATTCGTTTAGTTTAGTTTCGGAATTTGTTTAGTTTTGTTGTCGTTAAATTTAATTTCCTTTTCATTAAAATTAGTTCAATTTATACATTTTCTAACTAATTCCAATTTTTCAGAACGATTAGAATTCGAATCGGTTGAAAAACGTTTGACCGATCCGAGTTCTGTGTGAAGAAATAGCTGGTTGTTAAGCAGCAGGCCGGGAAGCTAACTGCCCGTATCCCTAACAACCATGAGACATCAACTGTAAGCGGGCTTCCCCACTGACAGATAAATGGAAAGAAAAGAATGCCGGCATTGCCTGGCAATATAAAAATGTTTAAACAAATGGTGTAGGGCCCCCCCAGTCCATACCAGACCCTTCGAGGGGGCAGCCTCAGAAATTGTTCATTGCCTAAGGTGGGGTATTTATATAGGCAGGCATGTTATTCCAAACCAGGCTTGCTCCTTATACTACGACACCATGTGGATACTCTAGGGTGTTTCCGTATAAAGGTAAGGAGGCCAGGTTGCTCTTTATACTACATTCCATCCATACAGAGCACCTATCTAGAGACCAGATATTTTAGCTGGTTTCACTGTCACTTTATCACTCTTATTTAGATTGTTTGCTTTCATTTGCTTTCACTATTTATAATAACTACATATTTTTTAAATCAATTTAGTTCATTTTGAACCTCACAGTTGATGTAGTTTTATTGGACTACACTGTAATTACTTCAAATTCACATATTGAAGACACTCCTCATCACACTCATAAAACTACTCACAAACTCCAGCTAATTTTCATAATTTACCAATTAGGGTCCTTTCACACGGGGCGGATCCGTGCAGATCCGCCCCGTGAAGCTCCGCTTGCTCAGCGGGGATCGCTCCGTTGATCCCCGCTGAGCCGACGGATGACTGGGCGGTCCCCGCACACTGTGCAGGGACCGCCCTGTCAGAGCGCCGCTCTCCCCTATGGGGAATCGGATGACGACGGACCGTAGAGTCCGTTGTCATCCGATCCGCTCCGCCGACGGAAGGAAAAATAGGGTTTTCCTCCGTCACACTTTGGCGTAGCGGAGCGGATGTCAGCGGACATGTCTCCGCTGACATCCGTGCTTCCATAGGCGTACATGGAGGATCCGTTTTAGGTCCGCCTAAAAAACTGACAGGCGGACCTGAACGGACCTCCGTGTGAAAGAGCCCTAAGACAGTCTGATTGCCATAGACATTATATTATATTTTTGTAGAACAGTGATCTAGAAAACATATTATATATGGTTACACCATCACTTCATCACATGCATTTTGGATTTTTATTTGTTTTCACCTGTTCACACTACAATTATATTGATAAAAAAAATAATAATAATAATAATAATAATATATATATATTGTGAGGGGGTTAGCTCGGCAGCGGGTGTGTGTGACCCCCGGGATGGGCTCCCCACACAAAAACAGGCCCAGCAGACGGAGGTTGTGGTTTTCAAAATCAAAAAGGTGCCGTTTATTTTCTATTTACAGTGACAAAAACACAGCAAAGCAAAAGAAACAAACAAAATAAATCCTGGTCAACTTGACCTCTGACTAAACATACAGGTTTCCTAACTAACAACTGGGATCAGCCTAGTGCTGTCCTAGTCCCTGGTTTTAAATGTCCAAGCAAAATATAGCCACACAGGCTTTCTCTCACCGCACAGGGGTTCACTCTCCCTAGACAGTCCACACAGGTCTGCTTCCAGGCATGAGCTAACATCTAATGAATCTGGGAGTTTTTATAGAGGCCTTAAACGAACTGACAGGCTTCAGCTGGCCTCATCAACTCCCTGCCTGCACGACGCCCAGCCCTCTCCCTAGAGGTATGAGTCATCAATGAGCCCACTAGTCTCAGCTGGGCTTATACAACTCTCCACCTAGCTGTATAAATCGGCGTAAAGCCTGAATCTGGGCGAAATATATCTACCCCCCTGGATGCAACCAGGTGACTTTACCTTCCTGCTGTCACATACCCCCCCCTCTTGTTTTAACCTCGGGGTTGGAACACCAGCAATCAGGCATTCATGTACTCGAGACAAAGCATCCACATTCCCCATTTGAACGCCAGGGCGATGCTTTACTGTGAAGTTGAATTCCTGGAGGGCCAGGAACCACCTATTCACTCTTCTATTTGTTTCCTTGTTTTGAGCCATCCACTTTAACGGAGCGTGATCCGTAACCATGTCAAAGTGCCTACCTAGCAGGTAGTACCGAAGGGAATCTAGAGCCCACTTCACCGCTAAACACTCCTTTTCAACGGTGGCGTAATTTACCTCATGGGACTTCAACTTCCTGCTGAGGTAAATGACTGGGTGCTCTTCCCCGTTCCAGACCTGGGACAATACTGCTCCTAACCCCACATCTGACGCATCACTTTGTACGACAAAGTCTTTAGAGAAGTCGGGTGAGTACAACACTGGCTGGCTACATAAGGCTTGTTTCAAGAATTGGAATGCTGCCTCAGCCTCGGGGGTCCATTTAATCATGACCGACCCTTTCCCCTTCGTCAGGTTGGTTAGGGGCACAGCCTTAGAAGCAAAGTGGGGAATGAATCGCCGATAATACCCAGCGATTCCCAGAAAGGCTCGTACCTGCTTCTTGCTGTTGGGACGTGGCCAACTCTGGATGGCCTCGACTTTGTTGAGTTGGGGTTTTATTACTCCCCTCCCAATGGTGTACCCAAGATATTTGGCCTCCTCCTGCCCAATGGTACACTTCTTGGGGTTAGCCGTAAACCCTGCTTCCCGAACAGAGTCCAGGACTGCTTGCACTTTTGGCAGATGTGAGGCCCAATCTGTGCTATGGACAATTACGTCATCCAGGTAAGCCGCAGCATACTTCCGATGGGGCCTCAGCATCTGGTCCATTTTCCGCTGGAATGTGGCCGGCGCATTCTGTAACCCGAACGGCATTCTTTTATATTGGAACGCCCCGTCTGGGGTTACAAATGCGGTTTTCTCTTTGGCTGACTTGGCCAGGGGGATTTGCCAATACCCTTTTGTGAGGTCAAGAGTCGTCATGTATCGGGCTGTTCCCAGCCGGTCGATCAACTCATCTATACGTGGCATGGGGTAGGTGTCAAATTTTGTAACTTTGTTCAACTGACGAAAATCGTTACAAAATCGCCAGCTCCCATCCGGTTTAGGCACCAACACAATGGGACTAGACCAATCACTTTGGGACTCCTCTATCACCCCTAAGTTCAGCATTTTCTGTACTTCCTCCCGTATTGCCTCCCGTCGGGCCTCTGGGATCCGATAGGGTTTTAACTTCACCCTTTCACCGGGCGGGGTAATAATGTCATGCTCTACCCCAGATGTTTGTCCCGGCAGCTCAGAGAATACCTCCTTGTTGCGAAGCACAAACTCCTTAACCTCCTGTTGTTGGGGTTGTGACAAGGTGGCTGCGATTCCAACCTCAGGAATCACGCAACCAGTTTGAGCTGGTGACCAAGTGTCTGCGACTAGGGACTCTCTATCCCTCCAGGCTTTCAACAGATTAACGTGATAGATCTGTTCGGGCTTTCGCCTTCCTGGTTGTCTGACCTTGTAATTCACTTCGCTCACTTTTTCCATTATCTCGTAGGGGCCTTGCCATTTGGCAAGGAATTTACTTTCAACCGTAGGGACAAGTACCAATATCCTATCCCCCGGGGAAAAGGTACGGGTCTTGGCTCCACGGTTGTACACTCTCTGCTGTGCCAACTGCGCTTGGGCCAAATGTTCCTTCACGATGGGCATTACCTGTGCAATTCGATCTTGCATCAGGGCGACATGCTCAATCACACTCCTGTGGGGAGAACTCTCACTTTCCCAAGTTTCCTTGGCAATTTCCAACAGCCCTCTTGGGTGTCTCCCATACAGTAACTCAAAGGGGGAGAATCCCGTAGAGGATTGGGGCACCTCCCTAATAGCAAACATCAAATAAGGAAGTAGACAGTCCCAATCCTTTCCATCCCTATCCACCACTTTCTTCAACATTTGTTTTAGGGTTTTGTTGAATCTTTCAACCAGCCCATCGGTTTGGGGGTGATACACAGATGTACGTAATTGCGTCACTTTGAACAATTTACACAGCTCCTTCATAACCCGGGACATAAAGGGTGTACCTTGGTCCGTAAGCAGTTCTTTACAAATACCCACCCGGCTAAAAACAAGAGATAGCTCTTTGGCTATGGTTTTGGCCGAGGTATTTCTGAGAGGGATCGCTTCTGGATAACGGGTGGCATAGTCCATTATAACCAATATGTACTGGTGCCCCCTAGCGGACTTGATTATAGGACCTACCAAATCCATTGCGATTCTCTCAAACGGGACCTCAATGATGGGTAGAGGGACCAGCGGGCTACGGAAGTGTGGCATCGGGGCCGACCTCTGACACACAGGGCAGGAGGAACAATAATTTTCTATGTCCTTCATCACCCCAGGCCAATAGAATCTCTGTAATACCCTCTCTCGGGTTTTCTCTGTCCCCAGATGACCTCCAAGAATGTGCCCATGGGCCAACTCCAACACCAACTTCCTGTAAGGTTTGGGCACCACAAGCTGCTCAACGGTTTCTTCTGCCCTTTTTGCCACCCGATACAGTAGGTCTTTCTCTACGCTGAAGTATGGGTAAGTGCAGGTATTATCTGGGTTCACTAACTCGCCATCTATTTTCACTACGTTTTCCCGTGCCTTTATTAGGGCGGGGTCTTTCAACTGTTCTGTGGCAAAGTTTTCCCTGTGAACCTCAAGATCAGAAAACTCCACAGACGGTAGGTTTTCGTCTGAGGAGGTGGGCTCCTCTCCAGTTTCTTGAGTCTCCCCTGCCAATACTGACAAGGGAAATTCGGGAGAGTCCTCACCACTCTCAGAGGAGTTCTGGCTATCATATTCCTGGTACATAGGGGCACCAGTGGGGGGCTCAGGATCATCCCACAGTTCCCAGAACTTCGGAAAATCCCTTCCCACAATGGCGTCATGCGGTAACTGAGACACTAAGCCCACTGGATGAGAAAGGGTACCTTTGGGGGTCTCGAAACACACTGTAGTCACTGGATACTCTCGGGTGTCCCCATGCACACAAATAACAGCTACCTTGCTATTCCCAGAGACCTCTGTTTTAACTAATTCAGCCTTTATCAGGGTCACAAGGCTACCTGAATCCAGCAATACCACAACATTTCTACCATTAATACACATTTTGCATAAATGTTTCTCAGTTCCCCGAATGGCAGTGCATGCGACTGTCGCACACAGCGACTGACGTCTGCCCGTCAGAAAGTCACACTGCATGGGTTCCTCCAAAACCGGGCAATTTGCTGCAATATGTCCCGCTTGCCGGCAGCGGTAGCAAATGATCCTTCTTGCCGCCTCTTGAGCCGCTGATTTCCCAGGCTGTTCTCGCCAAACTTGGGGTAGAGCTCCCACCCTCTCACTCTCTCCACCCTTACCCCTTGGAATCATCTTATCCGCCCCTGGGGATGGTCTGGTCTTAGGGTGGAAAGTCCGAGTGTCTCTGGAAGAGGCCGTCAGGTTCTCTGTAGCCAAGTATTTCTCCACACGATCCACAAGACCATCGGCCGTCTCTGGGTCTCCATGGCTTACCCACTTTTGGATGGCAGTAGGAAGAGCTCTCAAAAACCGATCCATTACAACACGTTCCACAATCTTTGGTGCGGACAAAGTCTCTGGCTGTAGCCACTTTCTGCTCAGGTGAATGAGATCATACATTTGAGACCTGGGGGGTTTTCCAAGCTGGAAAGTCCAGTTATGCACACGCTGAGCCCGGACAGCCAGGGTGACACCCAGCCTTGCCAATATTTCAGCTTTTAGCATCACATAGTCTTTTGCTTGGTCAGGCTCTAGGTCATAGTAAGCTTTCTGCGATTCACCCGTTAACAGAGGAGCCACCAGTCCAGCCCACTGCTCCTCAGGCCACTTTTCTCTTTCAGCAGTCCTTTCAAACGTGGTCAAAAATACCTCTGGATCATCCTCTCCAGTCATTTTTGTCAATAAACGACTCACCCCAAAGGACGCGGTATTAGTGGGACGGCTTTCCTCACTGGTCTGCGGACGTTGCTGCATTACTGCTTCCATTTGTTGTAGTCTCTGCTCTTGCTTCTGTAATAGGTCTATGAAGCGGGCCTCAGATCGTTGCTGGGCTTGTTGCTGAGCTTCCAGACTCTGTTGGTGAGCTTGCTGCTGGGCTGCAAGGCTCTGTTGATGAGCTTGCTGCTGGGCTGCGAAGTTCTGTTGTTGAGCTGCAAGGCTCTTTTGCAAACCTGCATTTGTCTGCTGTTGATTGGCATTTGCTAGAGCCAGCTGTTTCAGTATCTCCTCCATGCTGGCTTAAAAAAAAACTGCCACTGGTTCTCCACCAACTGTGAGGGGGTTAGCTCGGCAGCGGGTGTGTGTGACCCCCGGGATGGGCTCCCCACACAAAAACAGGCCCAGCAGACGGAGGTTGTGGTTTTCAAAATCAAAAAGGTGCCGTTTATTTTCTATTTACAGTGACAAAAACACAGCAAAGCAAAAGAAACAAACAAAATAAATCCTGGTCAACTTGACCTCTGACTAAACATACAGGTTTCCTAACTAACAACTGGGATCAGCCTAGTGCTGTCCTAGTCCCTGGTTTTAAATGTCCAAGCAAAATATAGCCACACAGGCTTTCTCTCACCGCACAGGGGTTCACTCTCCCTAGACAGTCCACACAGGTCTGCTTCCAGGCATGAGCTAACATCTAATGAATCTGGGAGTTTTTATAGAGGCCTTAAACGAACTGACAGGCTTCAGCTGGCCTCATCAACTCCCTGCCTGCACGACGCCCAGCCCTCTCCCTAGAGGTATGAGTCATCAATGAGCCCACTAGTCTCAGCTGGGCTTATACAACTCCACCTAGCTGTATAAATCGGCGTAAAGCCTGAATCTGGGCGAAATATATCTACCCCCCTGGATGCAACCAGGTGACTTTACCTTCCTGCTGTCACAATATATATATATATATATATATATATATATATATATATGTGTGTGTAGCGGGGTGTTCCATTTAAGGGGAGTGTCTGAGTGGTAATTACACAGTGATTGTTAGGGTAATGGACCATTTCTGTTGATGGGAGATAGTGTTGGTGTGCAGTTCCCTGTGGCCTACAGGTGGCGCTGTCGCCATGGGCCGGGGTTGAACCACCAATACAGGGCTGCGCCTTTTGTGTCCCCTCTCGGCAGTAGTACGACGGGGCAGGGAACCTGCTGTGCCTGTCGGGAGAGGGTATAAAAGGGGCGGACATCTTCCGTTCGGGGTCCACGCCCAGGCACCTTTGGCCTGGGTGTGTGTGGTTCATCCCCGCCCGGGCACCTTCGGCCTGGGCGTGAGGAGGGTCATCTTCGGGTGCCTTAGGCCCGGAGGTGGAATTCCTGTTCCATCCCAGACACCTTCAGTCTGGGGTGAGGTACTATTTTGAAGGCCCGGGGCCCAGCAACCTTCGGCTGGGGTCCGCTAGGGATCGAGGACTCCCAGGGTGCCGCCTTGCGAGGGGACCTGTATCTGGGATGAGGAGGCCAGGGAGGTAACCCTTTCTGAAGACCCAGCGCAGAGTCGTGGTGACGGTGAGGGCCTCTTGTAACTCTCCGGAGTGATGTTTTCTCCTTGACATGGGCCAAATACTTTAAGAAGGAAGTTCACGTTCAGGTCAGTGGCAGTGACCCTACTCTTCAGGTCAGTCGCAGTGACCCTACTCGTCCAAGTCAGTGGCAGTGACTTCATAGGGCAAGGCCCTATTCACCCGGTCAGTGGCAGTGACCCTACTCTCCAAGTCAGTGGCAGTGACTTTATTCACCCGGTCTGTGGCAGAGAGCAACCTCACGGTGTTGAAGAACCCCCCAGAGTTTAAACTTTATTCCCCAGTGAAGTTCCGTGGAGGTCGGCCATATTGAGAACTGCGCCACGAGGAGAACCCTGACTGCGTAGTTCGTGGGCATGACAGAGAGAAAGCCCGCGAACGATGCAGGAGATGGGAGGAGTCTGGCCATGTGTGGAGTTGCACGTGGGGACTTTGGCGCAAAAAGTACAGTGCGCGATGGAACAGTGAATTAGATAACATGGCTTCTCATGCCTCATGGGTTCCGGCTACTACTACCATGAAGATGACTTCATTTGCTGCTCCCTTAACGGATACGGGGATTCGGCTCAAGCCCCGGGGACATTTTGCCCTCTACGTTTGCAAAGATGTGGAGGCCCTCGGAGTGATTTGTCCCGGCTGCTCGGGACTGGTGGTGCATCTGAAGCCATTCGGGCGATGCAAGCTAAGTAAGGAGTTCTTGTTTGAGGTCGAGCAACCTACAGAAAAGCCTCGGGCTTTCCACCTCAATTGCCTTACGGGTGCAACCACTCTGGAAGGAGGAATCAGAGCTTATACAGCCACCCCTGCGCGCACTGTTGGGACTTCGGAGGAAGTCACAGAAAAGATTGTTCCAGAGATTGAGAGACCGGAGGATGCTGCCTCGGTCACCACAGAGTCCTTTCTCCCACCGCCCAAGAGGAAGATCGGGTTCGTGAAAGCATCCCGCGGCCGCGGTGGAGCTATGCCCCAGCGCTTACTCGGAACGGATGCATCCAAAGGGAAAAGTCCCGGACGTCCTGGTTCAGCTACAAGCCGAGGTAAGCTGGGGGAAGAGACTCTTTCTAAGGTCCCAAGTGTTGGGGATTCACATGCCCGTGAACTAGTCAAAGGGGGTGACTCGTCCTCTACCAGGAGTTACCTGCCTGCGGAGGAATATGACACCTCCGACCTGGAGTCAATCTCCGATGCGGGAGATGACGCCGCAGTTGATGAACTGTTTGAATGGAAGGGATGGGACAAGATGCCCCTGTCCTCATCCCGTAAAAATAGGGACCCACCCATGTCCACTGGGGATAGCACGTCCCGGGTGGAGGCCTCAAAGCCTGAGGAGGGATCTGTCCCCTTGTCTGCTCTTCTACAGCCGGAGATTCCTGCATCATTTACTGAAATGGGACAGGTGTCACTGCGGGCCCCTGTGTCTGGTTCTGAGGTAGTGAAAGTACCTCGACACCCGGATGCCATAGTTCTACCTGGTACGGGAGACTGTGCCACCATTCCATCATTGTCCTGATTACAGAGGTTATTTAACCAGAAGGTAGCCAGCGAATATGGATGGAAGTCCCCGTACCTGCCTAAAGAACTCTTGTTTGAAGTAGAGCCCTGCAGACACTGGTGGTACGCGGACTTTATATGGACACACATTAAAGTACCCCAGGCCCGCAGATACTTCTCATGTTCCCCTGCAGGCGGATGTCAAACAAGGTTACTGAGAATGGGGTGGACCTTAGTTAGTGCAGGTGGGAGGGAAATGTAAATATCTATTGAAGTATGTCATGTGACATTTGATGTTTTAATGTGCACATGTGTGTTATTCTTCTTTCTTCTCTATGTTTAACCCCCTTTCCCCATGTTTAGGTTCCGGCACAAGCAGGCAGTTTTTTTTTTCTCTCAAATTGTTTTTATTGTGTTTAGTCTCTGGATTGGGCCTATGCTGACTCAGGCTTGAAAGGCATAGGTTTGCTCCAGACACTGACCAGTGTCTATTTAGTGGGGGGAATGTGTAGCGGGGTGTTCCATTTAAGGGGAGTGTCTGAGTGGTAATTAGGCTCAGACACACTGATTGTTAGGGTAATGGACCATTTCTGTTGATGGGAGATAGTGTTGGTGTGCAGTTCCCTGTGGCCTACAGGTGGCGCTGTCGCCATGGGCCGGGGTTGAACCACCAATACAGGGCTGTGCTTTTTGTGTCCCCTCTCGGCAGTAGTACGACGGGGCGGGGAACCTGCTGTGCCTGTCGGGAGAGGGTATAAAAGGGGCGGACATCTTCCGTTCGGGGTCCACGCCCAGGCACCTTCGGCCTGGGTGTGTGTGGTTCGTCCCCGCCCGGGCGCCTTCGGCCTGGGCGTGAGGAGGGTCGTCTCCGGGTGCCTTAGGCCCGGAGGTGGAGTTCCTGTTCCATCCCAGACACCTTCAGTCTGGGGTGAGGTACTATTTTGAAGGCCCAGGGCCCAGCAACCTTCGGCTGGGGTCTGCTAGGGATCGAGGACTCACAGGGTGCCGCCTTGCGAGGGGACCCGTATCTGGGATGAGGAGGCCAGGGAGGTAACCCTTTCCGAAGACCCAGCGCAGAGTCGTGGTGACGGTGAGGGCCTCTGGTAACTCTCCGGAGGGATGTTTTCTCCTTGACATGGGCCAAATACTTTAAGAAGGAAGTTCACGTTCAGGTCAGTGGCAGTGACCCTACTCTTCAGGTCAGTCGCAGTGACCCTACTCGTCCAAGTCAGTGGCAGTGACTTCATAGGGCAAGGCCCTATTCACCCGGTCAGTGGCAGTGACCCTACTCTCCAAGTCAGTGGCAGTGACTTTATTCACCCGGTCTGTGGCAGAGAGCAACCTCATGGTCTGTGGCAGAGATTGTGCGCCAAAGCTGTTTGAGAAACCTAAACAGTCTAAAGAGGTAAGCTACGTTTGTGCCTGGACCTCCTCCACACCTAAGCTGTCCTGTATCTTCACTCCAACCTGTCTGCTC
Organism: Rana muscosa; assembly: GCA_029206835.1. NCBI lineage: Eukaryota > Metazoa > Chordata > Amphibia > Anura > Ranidae > Rana > Rana muscosa. Next base: position 965,972,139 of record CM055117.1, on the reverse strand, counting down.
TCAAAGAGGCTGTTTATTTTCCTGTGTGAAATAAATGTTGAGTTGGACTTTCAGCTAGTGTGGACATTCACATTCCTGGGGAAAACGAGGACTTGCATCTATCTAAGGTAGAGGTGAGATCATTCTTGGAAGGACTTTGACTCTGGCCGCAGACAAGGCCCAAAACTAACACCGCTCAACCTCTTTACTCAGGAGGGCACGGGTTTGTGGTGGGGTGTGCCTCTCTCTGCCTGCGAGGAGCCTAATTTAATGCAGGCTGGGGAGAGGTGGGTGCGCTACATATACATATACACTGTATATATATATATATTTTTTTTTTCACATATTAAGGTTACTCCCAAATATATTTACGTATTTTCTAAAAAAATTTAGCCAGCTACTATCATTTGCTTCTTATTCTCTACATTTCCCGTAGAGCTCTACGCTGGGGGTGATCTTTCTCCCATGGGCAGCAAGACTATACCTCACTGGATAATCCACCAGTACATCTCTGTATACGGTGTGGTCTAATTACAAGATGTATGAAAAGTATATAAATTGAAAAAGGTATCACATTTAAATATATTGCTTTCTCTCTCCCCCTCTACCGCTCTCAGTCTCTCCTTGGGGATAGGTATTTTTTTTTCTTTCCCTTACCCAATGATTAATATAAATAAATGTAATCATTTTTTTGATGTTTCGCAAATCTACTTGATCATGTACATTTAAGAGGTCCTGAAGAAGCGGTAATTTCTGTGAAATGCATTGACCCTAGCTCCTCATCTTGACAAACAGTTTGTACTGGATAATGTTTTGCTGGTATCAGTATGCAAGCCATCACAATTTGACACAGTTTTTGTTTATATTTTATTGTTAAAATAAAGATGTTGTACATATTTTTTCTTACATAAGTGTACTTGTGTTATCACTAGAAGGGTATTTAAAATCCTACTACCTACCTTTTGTTGTACTATGTTTACTATAGGAATGATACCCTCCACTGGCACATTTTTCTAGTTGCTCACCTCCCCTATATATACCCAACAAACAGTCAAACACACAAAGAAAACCTCTTGACAGGATATAACAGGGCACGGAGTGGCACAGGTGCATGGATGGAAGGTACTCGCAGCAGGTGCCAAGCAGCGGGCAGGCTCGTGGACTGGCAGATACGGCTACATGCCAACAGGTGCAGAACAGCAGGCAGACTGGTAGACTGTCAGGTGCAGGTACACAGCGACAGGTGCAGGACAGCAGGCAACAACCAAGCTGGTGAGCAGGCGGATACAGGGTCTCGGGTGGTCAGGCAGGCAGAAGTCGGTAACAGCCAAGCAGCAGAGGTACAGAATCAGATCCAGAGAAGAGTCAGGACTAAGTCAGGGTTGGTATTAGGTGAGCAGAGAAGGCACCGGAACAGCAAACGGCAGAGTAAGGTCACAAGCTGGGTCAGCAATAAGGTATCAGGAACGAGCAGAGTCCAACAGGCCGGGTATACACAGGAAAAAGCACAGGATAAGGTCACAGACGGTAGAAGATGATGACCACTCAGCAATATTCTGGCCTATGGAGACAGTTTAAATAGACATGCGGACACCAAGTATTCACGCACACTCACGCTAATGCACATGCACGCGTACGCAGATACAATCGCGAGTAAAGGTATGTCTAGTTGTCACTCGCAAAATCTTATGCACATTCACTTGTTAAAGGGGGCTTCCAGATCCAGATAGGCCGCCTGCCCGCAGACCCCCACAACTATGGTTGTGGGGAAAATGGGAATATTCATTATAGCAAAAAGTACAAAATATTGCTTCTTTTTTTTTTATAGCGCAAAAAATAAAAACCGCAGAGGTGATCAAATACCACCAATTGAAAGCTCTATTTGTGGGAAAAAAAGGACGTTTATTTTGTTTTGGAGCCACGTCACACGACCACGCAATTGTCAGTTAAAACGACACAGTGCCGAATCGCAAAAAGTGGCCTGGTCTTTACCAAATGGTCTGGGGCTTAAGCGGTTATACCCTGATCTTGGCAAACTTCCTGGCTGATGTCATAGTACTTAGAGAGGCTGTCTTCATGGCTCAGTCTTTACCCAAGCTGGACTGAAAAGAGATTTCATCTGGAGCTGACAATGAAGTCCACAGCAAGTAGTAAATCCCATGTAGAGAGTCTTGGCTCTCTCTTGAGTCTCAGATGCAGCCCCTTACCAAGGGAATGGAAAAAGAGATAAACAAGGGTGCAGTATTGCATCCTGCAACAGAAGATGTCATCTGAGAGAAAGGACTGGGTTCTGATAACCCCATACCAAAGGCAGGAGGCAAGGCCTGTTTGCCAATGGGCCAATGGCCACTGTCTTTAGCAATAGGGATGAGCCGAACACCCCACTGTTCGGTTCGCAACAGAACCTTCGAATGGACCGAACGTTCGCACAAACTTTAGAACACTATTAAATATAATGGACGCGAACGTTCGAAATCTAAAGTGCTAATTATAACCCCTAATATGCATGTTATTGTCCTAAAAAGGGTTTGGGGACCCGGGTCCTGCCCGAGGGGACATGTATCAATGTAAAAATAATCTTTTAAAACGGTTGTTTTTTCGGGAGCAGTGATTTTAATGATGCATAAAGTGAAAAAAAAAAAGTAATTATCGTACCTGGGGGGTGTCTAAAGTATGCCTGTGAAGTGGCACGTGTTTCCCATGTTTAGAACTGTCCCTGCACAAAATTACATTTCTAAAGGAAAAAAAGCCATTTAAAACTGCTTGCGTCTTTAATGTAATGTCCGGTCCCGGCAATATGGATAAAAATCATTGAGAAAAATGGCATGGCTACCCCCCACCCTACCCCAGCCCATTACCAACCCCTTTGGGTCTTGTATGGATATTAAGGGGAACCCCGCACCCAAAATAAAAAAAGGCCCTATATACTCTGAACAGCAGTATACAGGCGGTGCAAAAAAGACACGGACTGTAGGTTTGTTCTTAAGTACAATCTGTTTGTAATTTGGAACAGGTACATTTTTTAAGTGTAGCTCTAGCCAAAAAATCTATTTTTAAGCTTTTTGGAGATCATAGGAAAGGGTTAACACCCCTGTAGCATTTGTTTTGCTGTCTGTGCACCTGTTCAGAACATTTCACCTCACTTTCCATCCCAATGACAAAAGTTTTTTGGAAAATTTGGGTTTTTATTGAAACAAGGATTGGTGATAAAGCATCAGTGGAGAGGAGACACCTTTTTCACATATTAACTCTTACAGGAGAGAATTTGCCTTCCTAGGGGTAGATTTCCTCTCTCTTCCTGTTGTCTCCTTCCGTTTGCAAGTAGGAGTCGTTTGTAAGTTGGATGTTTGAAAGTAGGGGCCTGCCATATATACTCTGCAGAAATTTGCCCGTTAGGTGTTGGTGTTGCCACAACACTGTAAGCCCTCACAGTTACTCTTGGTGGGCGCTGGAACGCCCTGCTGTCAACTATTATATCAGGAAATGTATTTACATGCCACTGTTGAACAGTGGTAGGAAAAATAGGGCATTTGGTGGTGGTGCTGGTGTCACAACACTGTAAGCCCTCACAGTTACTCTTGGTGGGTGCAGGAATGGGCCCTTCTGTGAATTATTAAATCAAGAATTGTAATTGCATGCCCCTGTTGAACAGGGGCTGAAAAATTGGGCCTTAGGCACTGGTGCTGGTGCCACAACACTGCAACCCCTCACAGATACTGTACTTAGAGCGCAGCAATGAGCCCTGTTGCAAAGTATTGCATCAAAAATTTAGGCTTTAGGTGAATGCTATGCAAAGCACACAGTAGTACACTAAGTGAAACACTGACTGTCTGCAGCTAGCACAATCACCGGCCTGCCTGTCACAGTATAAAGAATAACTGTATCCAGGTGAGCTTTAGGTGAATGCTATGCAAAGCACACAGTAGTACATTAAGGCCCCTTTCACACGATCCGTGTCCGTGTGCGGGCTCCGCTTTGCTCAGCGGGGATCGCTCCGTCGATCCTCGCTGAGCAGGCAGATGACAGGTCTGTCTCCGCACACTGTGCAGGGACCGACCTGTCAGAGCGCCGCTCTCCCCTGTGGGGGATCGGATGACGACAGACCATAGAGTCCGTTGTCATCCGATCCGCAGACGGATGGAAAAGTAGGGTTTTCCTCCGTCACACTTTGGCGGATCGGAACGGGTCGGATGTCAGCAGACATGTCACCGCTGACATCCGTGGCTCCATAGGGGTACATGGAGCATCCGTTCAGGTCCGCCTAAAAAACTGACAGGCAGACCTGAACGGTCCATCCGTGTGAAAGAGCCCCAAGTGAAACACTGACTGTCTGCAGCTAGCACAATCACCGGCCTGCCTGTCACAGTATAGAGAATAACTGTATCCAGGTGAGCTTTAGGTGATCGCTATGCAAAGCACACAGTAGTACACTAAGTGAAACACTGACTGTCTGCAGCTAGCACAATCACTGGCCTGCCTGTCACAGTATAGAGAATAACTGTATCCAGGTGAGATTTAGGTGATCGCTATGCAAAGCACACAGTAGTACACCAAGTGAAACACTGACTGTCTGCAGCTAGCACAATCACCGGTCTGCCTGTCACAGTATAGAGAATAACTGTATCCAGGTGAGCTTTAGGTGATCGCTATGCAAAGCACACAGTAGTACACTAAGTGAAACACTGACTGTCTGCAGCTAGCACAATCACCTGCCTGCCTGTCACAGTATAGAGACTAACAGGAACGGATCTAGCTAATACAGTGTATAAATATATATACAACACCTAGGATGCATATATATCCTCTACACACTGTAACAGCAGCTAACTGACTCGCCTGCCTGCTCTAACTCAATATAAATGACACTGTCTATCCCTCTAAAACTGCCTCTTTCACAAACACCAACACACTACACAAGGCCGACTTCCAGGCGGCCTTATATAGGGTGGGGCGTGTACTAAACCCCCTGAGCCATAATTGGCCAAAACCACCCTGCGGCTCTCCGTTTTTTCCGCGCTGTGATTGGCCAAGCATGCGGGTCATAGTGCATGCTTGGGCAATCATCAGCCAGCAATGCACTACGATTCTGCAGTGAATTATGGGCCGTGTCGCGCAACACGAATTTAGCGCGAACGGACCATAACGTTCGTTCTTCGTCGAACGATCGAACGGCCGATGTTTGAGTCGAACGTGTGTTCGACGCGAACACGAAGCTCATCCCTATTTAGCAATAGACCCAAAAAACAGTATGAGAACTGGACTGGGGGAAAGCATATGGCTTGCAAGACCTTTCCTGATCTGTCACAGCATCCACACTCAGGGCTTGCTGGTCTAATCCTCAGGGAAAATACTTTCTGGCTTGTTTAGTACTGTGGACTACAATTCTAAAGTACATTGTTCCTCCGGTATTTCTATGCATCGCATGTCCCTCCAGTGCCCAGTGTTATCAACTGACATCATGTTTGTGAGGCAAGCTAAAGGGATTGTGGGATGAGTAGTTCCTCAGACTGTTAATTGCTTTACATGACTTTGTACCTGGACTTACATATCCCAGGGATCATTGCTGTCATCGGTAAGATTGCTGTGAGGAACTATATAAGAAGCAAAAGCCCTGCCCTGCTCTCTCTTCCTTCTGGGCCTGACGCAAGACTACCTCTCCATGCAAGGAGAGAGAGAGGTTGCGGCCTACCACGCGGTGCATCACATTCCAACTCGGATGAGAGGGGCCTAGCGCTGCTTTCTGTTCATCAGACATCAATTCAGCACCACCACCTTTACAAATCCTTTTCTCACGGTTTCACTGGAACACTTTGCACAGACATCTTTACCTTGGGAACACTTTACTGAACTTATCTTGAACACTGTGCATAGACACCTTTAGTTGCTACCATTTCAAAAGATACTTGCTATTACACCTTATTGGATACAATTAAAGAGCTCCTATATGCCGGTGAAGACCATCAGATCTGCAACAAGGACATTACTATCATAACTTCTACAACGGTCCTTATTCCATTACCATTAAGTCTGACCTCTCATTAGGGTTAAAGGTTTATAGGCTGGCCTAGGTTTCCCCCTTTAGAAGTTTGTCAGTATAACTATCTAACTTGTTTATCCTTACAGGTGCAAGCAGAATTCCACTGTACATGTGTATATACTAGACTGTTTTACCTGCAAATATTGGTTTGTGTTATTTGGAGGAACTCCTTTGCAGTGTTGGCGCTGTTGTCCAAAACTCAGCAGATCTATTACTTCCTCTTTGTGACAATATCTTCTTTGAACTGTTCCAGTAAACATTACCAGAACATAAACACACAGAGTTGTCTGATTTATTACTTTAAGGTGGTGCAAAGATGTCTGAACCCATAGTGTAAGGTGGGTTGGAATGTTCCTCAGGTCATGGCAGTGCAGATGAGCAGGTCATTCCAAGCAGTCCCTTAGGGGGTTGTGCTACACTTGTAATAGGAGATACCAGCATATCTAATGCTGAAATCTTGCCCAGAGATTAAATCCATTTAAAGGAACCTGGATGTAGGAACCACTTGTTGCACAATTGAGCCACAAAATATGGATTCTAAAACTAGACTCACTGAAATGTTAGAGCGATTCCTCTCCACCCAGGTCACAATTATCTCTACCCCTCTCAATAGACTACCCCTGCAGGCTCCGACCTACCCCTTGATGAAGAACACCAGAACTTACAATCTATGTAAAGGTACCATATAAAGAAAGGCACTGCCCCCCTTGCATAAAACAGATACAGCATACAGAGATTAGACTGCCGGCTGCACAAGGACCTGTCACAATAAAGAAACAAATTCCTGACAAGCAGGGTTACTGTGCAAGTCGAAGGGAGAATGTCACATTATTAGGAAAAAATATTATAACATGTACAAACCATGTAGTGATTTAAAAATAACCTTCCCCATTCAAGCTACAGCTGCTGAAGTTTCCTACGCTGTTAAAAAAGACAATGTAATAGCCCACATAGCAAGGATAACTTGCCACAAATTTGTGGCAGTGTTGAATTGCAAGTCTGTTAACTTGCTGCACATTTTCACTGGCAAGTTGTACATTTGCAGAGCACTTGAAGCACAAGTTCTAGTTGACACTTTTCCATTTTGTAGCAAATTTACGCGGCAAGTCTCTAGCAAGAGCAAAGTTGCAGTGGGGAGTCTACATCAAGAGCTCTGCAAATCTACATCATGAAAATTCAGCTACAGTGACCCCTGTGGTGGGATGAATATTGCGCAACATAACTGAACCAGAACTTGCAGCAGAATTGCAGAATGTTTGCAAAGAAAGTTGATCTGGAGTCATGCAATGCGGACTTCCTGCAATTGTGCAACAAACTTGTGAATCCTGGCAAGTCTAGCAATAGCTTAGCAAGTCATTTTCAAACTTGCAGCACAATTGTTTGCTATGTGGGAGTGTCAGGGAAATGGCCGGGGAAGTACTGGCAATCTTGCCAGTAGAAGAAATGGGCGCCATAGGCACATCATGTGACAGGTGGATCCTCCTGCTGGCCTATAAAAGGCTGCCACTGTCTGAACCAATTTGCTGGATTGTCATCAGCTTCCTGTACTCCTGAACCTCCGTGTTACTTTTTGGATCTCCTGTTTTTGACCCGGCTTGTTCCAGACCTGTTGACCTCCTCTCCTGGCTCATCCCCTGGCTTGCTCCTTGACCTTCCTTCTGCTGATTATCCGTGCATGACCCTGGCTTTGCTATATGGACTTTGCCTTTGCCTGATAACCTGTGCATGACCCCGGCTTGCTATATGGACTTTGCCTCTGCCTGATTACCTGTGCATGACCCTGGCTTGCTATATGGACTTGCTCCTGCTCGATTACCAGTTTATGACCTCAGCTTACTTCACGGACTTGCTCTTGCTTCTGGCCATCCTGTGTTTGACCCTCAGCCGGGCGTCCACTGGCCATCCAGTGTTTGACCCTCAGCCGGGCGTCCACTGGCCATCCTGTGTTTGACCCTCAGCCGGGTGTCCACTGCTGTCCTCTGAAGCACGGTCTATTCCAAGCACAGCGTGAAGTTCCTGACCTCCTGTGCACCACCACGCCCTGGCAGTCCTCACAAGGTGACGCTCTTCTGGACCCATGCAGATCCTGCCGGCAACTCGTGCTACTTTCGGCTGTATACTTTCTGTGGCACTTTCAGAAGTATACCGCACCTAGCTGCAAGGGGAGCTACTCCCTGCATATTGGCTTCGGATCAGGTACGTGACAGGGAGTTGCTTCTAGTTAGGCATAGACTGACCATCGGGAGAACCGGGAGTTTCTCGGTGGGCCGGTTTTCTCTGTGGGCCGGTTTGCTCTGTGTCTCTCCCTCTGCAGTTCGGGTCTCCTGCGTGTCATAATGACAAGCAGGCAGAGCCAGCTCTAGCAGCAGCAGCGCTTAAAACCCCTATGCAGGGCTGTATGACGTTATTTCAGTGTCCCGTTCCCGACCATCAAAGGGAGGGGGAGGGGAGATATTTGCATCTCATCTTAGTGTTAGTCAATAATGCTTTGTCCATGCTGCAGCCCCTCCCTCTTCCCCTCCCACCCACCACATTTTGACTTCAGTGTTCCAGGAAGAAGAAGCTAAAATCAGTCCTCAGCTTGCAACTCCCATGTGAGTTGTATTTTCTTTATGTTTACTTCAGGGAGGGGAAGAAGGAGGTTCTGCAGCAGCAGCAGGGACAGTCATAGATTCATGATTTTAGTACAGGTGATGGAGGAAGAGGGGAACAGGGCCAGTATTCTCTTATCTATTCACATTGTCATGTATATTTACTCTGGCACTGTATACACCTAACCTGGCTCTGTATACCACCTAACCTGGCTCTGTATACCACCTAACCTGGCTCTGTATACCCCCTAACCTGGCTCTGTATACTCCCTAACCTGGCTCTGTATAGCACCTAACCTGGCTATGTATACCCCCTAACCTGGCTATGTATACCCCCTAACCTGGCTATGTATACCACCTAACCTGGCACTGTATACAACCTAACCTAGCTCTGTATACCACCTAACCTGGCACTATATACCACCTAACCTGGCTCTGTATACCACCTAACCTGGCACTGTATACCACCTAACCTGGCACTATATGCCACCTAACCTGGCACTGTATGCCACCTAACCTGGCACTGTATGCCACCTAACCTGGCTCTGTATACCACCTAACCTGGCTCTGTATACCACCTAACCTGGCTCTGTATATCACCTAACCTGGCCAATGAGGCTGTAGCAATGTTCCTGCATGACGTTAGCCCCCCCAACTTCACTTGTTTTTGTGCTTGTTTGCAAAATTAGTGGGCCAGTCTGGATGAAGTCCAGGGCCAAATATTTGTCCCAGTCCATCCCTGCTTTTACTTGCTATATGAGAACTGCTAAATTAATATTGACACTGCAGCTTTCCACATTAGAGCACTGTGATCCTACCAGGTGGCTAAAGAACCAGACCCTGCCATACAAAAAGCAGGCCATCGTGAAACAGACAGTTATCTGCTCAGGACAGAAAAAAAAATAGTAAATAGCACCTGTGACAAGGGGGTCACTTTGGACACAGGGTGAGCCAGGAAACAATGGACATTAAGAATATGGCTTGGATTGCTTGAAATTGAAATAGTAATATTAGTCCACAATATGTACTGGTTGTTTTATCCTGAACTCAACAGGTTAATTGAGAGATGTGTTACCTGCCTGTGTGATGTAAATGAATCTAGAAGGGCTTCTGAAGACCCTTTCAGTGTGAATAGGGATAATTAACTCTATACTTGTGTGTATTGTACTCAGACAGACAGGCTACAAATCCTTTCATTGTGAGATGTGTATTGAAGGTCGTTAGGTTTCTATTGTGTAAAGTCTTTTGATTGGGAGACAAAAGCTAGCCTAACAGGTCATGCATAGTCCTTTAAACTGAAAGGGGATTAGAACCTGTTGTCTCCTAACAGACGTCAAAATAATGTGTATTGGGTCTTGTTATGTTGTGGGTGGAGCTGGACCATTGTTCATTTTAGGTTAATGCAGTATTGGATGTGTATAAAAGTTACAATATTTTTTCAATAAACTCAGTCTATCCTGGAAAGATACAGAGTGCGTCTCGTTCTTTCAGAAGGATTAATTCCTATGGGAAGTGGTCGTCTGACTGTGGAGGATCGACAGTGAATTTGTGACCAGAAGAGGGAATATCTTTAAACTGCGTTAAACCCCTTTCATATTTGGGGTGTCGTTACATTGGCTGGCAGCGGTGGGATTTTCCCTCCAGTTACTGGGACACTCCACACCACCACAGTGAATGACCAGCTATGCAGCCTGCAGGAAAGACACGCTGAAAGACTTACTTGAGAGCCGTGGAGGGACCAGTGGGACAAAGAACAAGGCCACCCTGATCAGTGAACTAGCCGAGATGGATCAGAGGGATGGTGATGCAGGACCCCGGTCAGTTGAAGACTTGTTTCAGCAACGAGTTCGAGAGCGGTTGGCATTATATGGTGCTAACCCATCAGAGACCGCCATACAGAAAGCCATTAAAGACATCCAGCTGCAGGATGAGCGACAAGAGAAAGAACGAGAGCGACAAGAGAAAGAACGAGAGCGACAAGAGAGAGAACTAGAGCGGCAACATGAGCAGAGAATGGCAGAAATACGGCAATCGGAGACAACACCTAAAGATGCAGCGCCTTTCCGTAAGTTGCCCTTTCGGGCGTTCAAACTATTTAAGGAAGGAGAGGAGGAAATTGAAGCGTTCCTGTAGGACTTTGAGAGACTATGCCAGATACATGAAGTACTGCCCCAAGATTGGGTCGCCTTACTGGCAAGTAATTTAACGGGCAGAGCGGCCGATGCGTATCGGGCCCTGGAGGATGAGGACGCTAAAGACTATGACCGGGTAAAAGAAGCTCTGCTAGCCCGATTTGCCATTACACCCGAAGCCAGCCGGATTACGTTTCAAGAATCCCGGAAACAAACCCACATAACATACGCAGAGTGGGCACATCGTCTGCAGCGAAACCTTAGGGGCTGGTTCCAGGGAAGCCACGCTTATACCATAGAGGACATCACCCAGCTAGTACTCTTGGAACAGTTCTTTAACCACACCCCTCCGGTACTACGGGATTGGGTGCGAGATAAGCAACCACGGACTGTACAGCAAGCGGCTACATTTGCCGATGAATATCTGGACTCTCGAAGGTCAGGCGGAAGCGAGCGCTATCCACTATCTCGGCCCAGTTTATCAGCCTCTAACCCAGCTTCAGCACCAACCCCAGCGGCCACTTATCCTCAGCAGCCCAGGTTCAACTCACAGGACTACGCACAACCCATCAGGTGTTTCGGATGTAAACAGCTAGGGCACAAAAAGCCAGACTGTCCGTTGAATCCAGCCATCCAGTCCCAGTCATGGAGACAACCAGCAAGGGGGACCCCCGCACACCCATGCCTGTGGCCCACTGCGTTGAGGAGGAAGAACATTGGGGCGTCCTGCACGAGGCTGATCCAATACAAGCAGCTAACCGGGACAACAGGCAACAACACAGGCAGACGGTCCGGGTAATGGAACGGTAGCCAATGGCTTACGTGATAGTGGCGCTACCATGACCCTACTACAGAAGAACCTCATCCCAGAGAGCCAACACACCGGAGACACTGTAGCCGTAAGAGTAGCGGGAGGTACCATCTTCCGGCTACCCGTTGCCCGTGTTCACCTGGATTGGGGGGTTGGTTTGGGACACGTGAATGTGGGGGTGATGAAGGACTTGCCCGCGGATGTACTACTGGGGAATGATTTGGCCCCCCTCCTTTCTGCTTACGCACCGATGGGCCCCGATGAAGTCAACCCTGTGACTTCCCGTGCCCAGACACGTACTGCTGGAACCGGCCCGCTTGCTGCTGAGACCCAGGTAAGACTATCCTCCCCGACACGTACCTTAGATCAGGCGCGCCTAGGCTGGGATACCTCAGAAGCATTCGAGAGGGAAACTCGGGAGGACCCGACCTTACACAAGTATAGGGCTAAGGCAGATACTCAGGAAAGGGGAATAGATGGGGAGCTTTTTGAATGGGTGGGGGATAGACTGTATAGGATCCCTAAGCCATCTCAGAGAAGTAAGGCCTCTTTGCAGAAACGACAGCTGGTGGTACCTAAGAAATACCAGCTGGAGATTCTGCGAATCGAGCATGATGTGCCGCTAGCAGGACATCTAGGGTTCCGTCGCACGGCCCATAGGATTACACAGAATTTCTTCTGGCCCAATTTTAGCCAGGATGTGCGACAATACTGCAAAACATGTGACACATGTCAACGGATAGGTAAGAGGGGGGACCACCCTAAGGCTAAACTCATGTCCATGCCTATTATTGGGGAGCCCTTTTACCGCATAGCCGTTCACATTGTGGGTCCCCTGGCCGGGCCTAGTCCATCCGGGAAGAGGTATATTCTCACCGTGGTGGACTACGCCACCCGGTACCCAGAGGCAGTAGCTATGTCTAACATTGAAGCCGAGACAGTAGCTGATGCCCTGGTTAAGATTTTTACCAGAGTGGGGTTCCCTAAGGAGATTCTCTCTGACCAGGGAACCCAGTTTACCGCGGTACTCACCCAGCAGTTGTGGAAGGTGTGCAATATTAAGCCCTTGCTGAGCTCACCTTACCACCCCCAGACTAATGGTCTCTGCGAACGCTTTAACGGGACCCTCAAGCAAATGCTGAGGACCTTTTCGGACGCTTGCAGAGACTGGGAGAGATTCCTGCCTCACCTGTTATTTGCGTACAGAAAGGTACCCCAGGAATCTACTGGGTTCTCGCCCTTCGAGTTGCTCTATGGGAGAAGGGTCCACGGACACCTCGATCTCATCAGAGGACACTGGGAGGGAGAGACAGAGCAAGAAGGGACCCCCATAGTGCCCTACGTTCTGGAACTCAGGGACCGCATGGAGTAACTGTCTCTGATGGTAAGGGAGAATCTCCAGGCGGCCCAGGGAAGACAGAAGAGATGGTACGATCGGGGGCCCGACAGCGTATCTTCCAGGTGAGGCAGAAGGTCTTAGTGCTCATGTTACGTACCTCAAAGGACGAGTCTGACTTGTAGGAGAAGACCTCTCATACAGCTCTGGTTCAGGAGCCATCGGAGTGGGAACAGTGGTCTCGGGAACACAGCGGGGTAGGAGTGCCTGTGGAGACTGTGGTGGTTGACACTGTAGCTGGTTGATGATCCTCCAAGTAGGCTGGAACTGCGGATGACGGCAGGATTAGTAGCAGGCTGAAGCAAGGAGAGATAAGCCAGGTCAACACTGGAACACACAGAGCAAGTAGCAGGCAGGTGCAGGGTCAGACGAGCCGGGTCAGATCAGGTGGTCAGGCAGAGCAATGCGGTGGACTGGAGCAGGATCAGATAAGCAGGCAGAGGTCTGGCAACGGAACAACAGGTAATAGTAGCAGGGTCAAGGCAGGCCGAGGTCAGGGTTGGAGATAACAGGTAAGTCAGCAGAGCCGGGTCGTCCAGGTAATCAGATAGCAGATGCAGGTAAAGATACACAGAAGCTGCAGATCAGACAGCAGTGCACTATTGCAACTGCTGGCTTTTTAAAGGCCTAATGGCGCCATGTCATTTAGCGTGCATGCGCGCGCGCAATTGGCCTCTTCTTTCAGGATGGGCAAGGAAAAATGCATGAATTAATTCCTTAGCATGAATGTTACGTTCAGGTTCCCAGGAGTTATCCTCCGGACCGTAACCTTTCCATTTAATTAGAAATTGCACTTGACCTTGCCGTCTCCTACAATCGAGGATGGCTTCCACCTCGTATTCCTCACTTCCATCAATAATAACAGGTTCTGGTGGTCTGGACCCTCTGTCAGGGAAGGGATCAGGTACTGCAGGTTTGAGTAGAGAGACATGAAACACTGGATGTATCTTAAAAGAGTCAGGTAAGGAAAGTTCATACGATACCTCGTTGATTTTTCTCTTCACCGAAAAGGGTCCTAAGAACTTGGGTGCTAATTTTTTCGAAGGGCAAGCCAACCTGAGGTTATTTGTGGAAAGCCATACCTGATCGTCCACTTGCAGGTCCAATTCTCCTCTCCTTTTCCTGTCAAAAGATTTCTTGCTGTCTGCCTGGGCCTTGGTCACTGCTTCCTGCAACACTTGGTTATTGCGACTGAGGAAGTCCACCATGCTCTGTACCGCTGGAATTGGAGATTCTGGAAGAAAATCAGGTAAAAAAGACAGGTGAAAACCATAATTAGAGAAGAAGGGAGATTGCCCTGTGGCCGAGTGGCTGGCGTTGTTATAGGAAAATTCTGCTAGGGGCAGTAAGGATACCCAGTCATCTTGGACAAAGGACGTGAAACATCTGATGTATTGTTCAAGAGTCTGATTTGTCCTCTCAGTTTGTCCGTTCGTTTGGGGGTGATAGGCCGAGGACAAAGCTAGTTCGATCTTCAGGGTCTTACATAATGCTCTCCAGAAACGTGCGGTAAATTGTACTCCCCTATCTGATATGATGTTTGCAGGAACTCCATGCAATCTGACAATCTCCTTAATGAACACACGGGCTGTTTCCATAGCGGATGGAGTACTCTCTAATGGTAGGAAGTGGGCCATTTTAGAAAGTCGATCCATGACTACAAAGATTGCGGTACACCCTTCAGAACATGGAAGCTCTACTATAAAGTCCATGGAGATCATCTTCCATGGTCTATCCGGTACAGGTAAGGGTTTCAATAGTCCCCAGGCCCGACTCCTTGCTGTCTTGTTCCGGTTACAGACAGGGCATGTACTTACATATTTCTTGCAAAACTCCTCCAGACCTGGCCACCAGAATGTGCGACGTACCAATTCGAGGGTCTTGCGGACCCCGAAGTGCCCTGCCAGTGGATGATCATGAAGAAGTTTTAACACTCCAACTTGCAAGTCACCAGGGACAAAGATTTGACTCCCCCTCCACAGTAGGCCATCTCTGGACGTCAAGGTAATTCCAGGGGGTCTCGAAGAATCAGTGGATGCTTCCTTAATCTGGGAGAGAAGGTCCGTTTGAAGAAGTAGAAAGTTGCCTGCGGGTAAGATGGTGTCAGGGACAGAAAGGTCCTTAGGGTTGTCATACATACGCGATAGCGCGTCTGGTTTGGTATTTTTTGATCCAGGCCGGTACGTGATATGGAAGGAAAAGCGAGAGAAAAACAGGGCCCATCGGGCTTGTCGAGGTTTCAGCCGTCTAGCAGATCTTAGGTACTCTAGATTCTTGTGGTCGGTGTATATGAGTACTGGATGGACAGCACCCTCTAACAAGTACCTCCATTCTTCTAAAGCAACCTTGATGGCAAGTAACTCCTGATCACCCACATCGTAGTTCCTCTCTGCAGGGGAAAGTTTTCGTGAGAAGAATGCCACAGGATGCATTAGGTCCTTAGTACCCTGGCGTTGAGAAATGACCGCCCCCACAGCAACCTCTGAGGCGTCTACCTCGAGGATGTAGGGTAGGGATGGGTCAGGATGGCTGAGGATCGGAGCTGAGGTAAAACGTTTTTTGAGTGTTTCAAAGGCATCTTGGGCTTCGGGATTCCAATGGAATCGCAGGTTTTGTTTAGTTAGCTGCGTTATGGGCGTGATTATCACGGAAAAACCCTTGATGAACTTTCTGTAAAAGTTTGCAAACCCTATGAAACGTTGCACTCCCTTCTTGTCTAAGGGTACAGGCCAGTCTAGAATAGCGGACACCTTTTGGGGGTCCATCTTAATTCCCGTTGGGGAAATCACCAATCCTAGGAACTGGATGAACTGCTGCTCAAATTCGCATTTTCTGTCTTTGCATACAGTCCATGCTGATGAAGATGACTCAGTACCCTGCAGACATGTTCCAGATGCCGGTCAAGGGACCCTGAAAAGATTAAGATATCATCTAGATCAGTGTTTCTCAACCGGGGTTCCGCGGAACCCTAGGGTTTCGCGAGAGGTCCCCAGGGGTTCCGCCGCGATTTAACATTGTGGCAGATGTATATCCGTCCAATGTTGTTTTTAGTGTTCCCAATGCGCGCTGACAGTGAGAACAGTCAGCGCGCATTGATACCCGATGCCCTCTCTGTAGTTCCGGCTCAGAGAACTCAGAGGGCGGAGCCAGGTATCTCTGGTTGACACGGGGTCGCTGGGATGCAGGAGGAGGACTGCAGGCTGGAGGTGTATGAGGTGTAAGAAGCGGCTCGGGGATGGCTGGAATCATCAAGAGGCAAATCTTAAAACACTTATCAAGGTAGGAAGGTGTGGGAAGGTGGGGGACGGGCGGTGTGGAGAGTGCGGAGAGCGGGAATTGCTGCTCATTCACGCGATGAGGTCATTGGGAGAGAGAATTGGCTGCTGTGTGGGAGGGGGAGAGTTCTGTGGAAGATGCTATGGGTGGCTATGGAATGGAGAGCTCTACTCATAGAATCCAGCACTGGCCTGACCTTTATTAGTGTTCTGTCTGCTCATTATTATTTGAGGGATATTTATCAGCTTCCACTGTATCTGAGCTCATAGAGAGCCTCCACTAACAGTCCTTTGATTTATTTGCTGCCAGATTTCTCATGAAAAGCCCCCAGTACTGCCATGAGAAGCCCCTCCTCCCCCTTTTAAAAGCAGCAAAGCCAGCCAATCAAATTACAGGATACATTAAGGTAGCAGTAATGCACACTGTGGAGGGGGGTAGGAGAGAAAAGGAGCACATGGATAGATTAGAAGCTGAGTTCCTGTGTACGTCAGGGGTGAATGCAGACTGCTTGGGGAGGGCAGAGCAGAGAACAGGAAATGAGATTCTGTGTATAACAGCACTGATTGCAGACTGGGGGGCAGAGAGTTGAGGCACACAGGCTGAATGTAACAGGAGGTGAGATTATAATAGCTTTATGTTTTGCCATAATTGTACATAATCCTATTATGATTCAGTCTCATCCAGCCACAGGCCCCTGCAGTCTGCATTCAGTCACTACCATACACAGGATCTCGCCTCCTGCAAGATTCAGCCATGTGCTCCCTCTGTCAGCACTCCTCCTGGTACCACCCTCACAGGTTCAGAGGAGCTAGAACTATAGAGGAGGCACCAGGTATGCGCATTGACAGTACTCGCTGTCAGTGCACATTGAAATCAACATTGGTATCATGTGCATATTTTTTCTGCACAGAAATATGCAACATGTATGCATTTCTCTGCAGAGAAAAATACTCAAATGATACCAACATTGTGGTGTGAACAGGGCACATAGAAATCAGTTATTTTCTTTATGTCCTAGCAGAGACCTACGTTAGGAAAGTGCATGTCTCTCTGCACATGACATGGACAAGACCAAAGTAGTCTATGCAGATGAAATCTGCACCATCTTCCATCAATTCTTATGCATGAATGTTGTGAACAAGTCCCAACTGTTCCCGTAGTCTGCTATCCTATTTATCAATCACAATATTTGGGAGTTTTGTTTAAGTTCAGTAAAGCCTCGTCCATACACACATTCGGACTTTTACCCAACAAACTTCATTTTGAGCAAGTTAAACCAACAATCCGACCGTGTGTACGCTCCATCCGACAAACTTTTTTTGCTTTTTTCTTGTTTTCATCGGACAAAAGTTGGGTCTGCAAAGGGACAAACTTTTGCCCAACAAAAGTCCGATGGAGCAAAGTCCGACCGTGTGTACAGAAAACCATCGGACTTTTGTCCGATGGACAAAACAACTAATGTTAAAATCAACCAACAATAGCAGAAGTTGACCAAAGGGTAGCGGTAAAGAGCAGAAAAGAGCAGAAAAACCACGTGATGTTGCAAAAAGTTTTGGGAAAGTTTGCAGTAAAGTCAGAGTGTGTGTATGCTATGGGTGTTCCCGACCAACTCCGTTCAGACAAAAAACCACGGAAAAGTCCGATAGAAGTCTGACCGTGTGTATGGGGCTTAAGGCCTCGTTCACGGCATATGTGCAAAAAATGGAAAATGTGTGCAAATTTGACTTGCTTAAAATATTTTGGGCTTGTTCTAACGCAGGTCTCTGCAGGGACATAAGGAAAACAATTGATTTCTATGTGCACTGTTCACACTATAATGTTGGTGTCAGGTGAGTTCTAATTTTTATTCCATTATTTAAAGCTATTTCTACAATAAACGTGGTTATATCTACAGCTTGCTGATCAGATCCGATGTTCCGAGAGCTGTAGATCTGAATTTTTTTTTTTAGGGGTTCCCCGAGATCTCAGACTTTTTGCCAAGGGTTCCTCCATGGTAAAAAGGTTGAGAAACACTGATCTAGATAGACAATTACAAAAATGTCCAAAAAGTCTCTGAATACATCATTGATGAAATATTGGAACGTGGCAGGGGCGTTGCAGAGCCCAAATGGCATGACCAGATATTCATAATGGCCGAACCGGGTACGAAAGGCCGTCTTCCACTCATCCCCGGCTCGGATGCGGACAAGATTGTAGGCCCCCCTTAGATCCAACTTGGTGAAGATAATGGCAGATCTTAATTTCTGGAACAGTTCAGGTACCAGGGGCAACGGATAGCGGTTTTTGACCGTGATTTTATTCAACTCGCGGTAGTCCACACATGGGCGAAGGGTCTGGTCTTTTTTTGTGACAAAGAATATTCCGGCACCTGCTGGTGAGGTTGAGGGGCGGATAAACCCTTTATTCAGATTTTCATCAATGTAAACCTTTAGTGCCTCCTGTTCCTTTTCCGACAAAGGAAATATGCGCCCAAAGGGGATCTCAGCTCCAGGAAGTAGTTCGATCGGGCAGTTATAGGAGCGGTGAGGCGGAAGGGAGTCAGCCCCTCGTTTACTGAAGACATCAATGAACTTGTGGTATGGTTCGGCCACTGACTGGAATAAATTCTGATCGGAGTCCATACACAGCAGAGTAGTGGGTGAGTTGGGGGGTTTTGATATACAATGTTTCTGACAGTAGGAGGACAGGAATCTCACTTCCCCAGATACCCAATTGATTTGGGGATTGTGAGCCTGAAGCCAAGGTAACCCCAGGATCACGGGGAACAATGGCGAAGATATGGCATCCAGAGTCAGCAGCTCCTTATGTTGGGAGAAGATGGCAACAGGCAAAGGAGCGGTCTCCTGGGTTACTTGTCCTGACTTTATGCAAGATCCATCGGCCAGGTAGACAAAAAGTCCATGCGCCTTTTCTTGCAGCGGGAGGCGTTGCTGAATGGCAAAGGTGATATCGACAAAACAGCTACATGCCCCGGAGTCGACAATAGCGTTGACTGTTATTGTTCTTCCCGGAAGTTGGAATGAGAGAGGGAGAGCAAGGTGGGTTGCATTGGCAGACAGAGTTGACAGGTTGGCAGGTATGGAAGAAGGGCACTTACGCACCTTGGCGGGGCAGTTGTGCACGTAGTGGCCGGCCTCGCCACAGTAGAGGCAAAGATTGTGCTGTCTGCGACGTGCTCGTTCTTCAGGGGATAAAGTTGATCGTATCACTCCTATTTGCATGGGCCTGGAAGTGTCTGGAACTGGACCGGCAGGATCTGAACAGGTTGGTGCCAGGTAATGGGAAGAGGGAGCTGGCGCCCTTGGGGTCCTCCACACGGGGCGGCCTTGCTGAGTGGACCGCTCTGACCGACGCTCACGGAGTCGTCGATCGATTTGGATGGACAGGGTGATCAGATTTTCAAGAGTACCTGGTATACCCACTTGGGCGAGCTCATCCTTGAGGCTGTCAGAAAGACCCATACGGAATTGGTGTGGTAAGGCAGCATCATTCCATTGAGTGTCTGAGCTCCAGCGCCTAAAGTCTGTGACGTAGTCCTCGGCCGCTCTGCGACCTTGCTGGAGCACAAACAGGGCAGCTTCCGCTGTGGCGGTCCGCTGGGGGTCCTCATAAAGCTGAGCCATGACCTCAAAAAAGACTAACAAGGAGTGGGTCTGTGCGCTGTTCTGCTCGAGTAGTCGGTGGGCCCAACTCTGGGGTTCTCCTTGGAGTAGGGTGATGACAAACCCCACCTTGGTGGCTTCAAGTGAAAAAGTCCGGGGTTGTAGAGAGAAGTATAGCTGGCATGCATTTTGGAAGGCCCGGAATTTGGCGCAGTCTCCTGCGAATCTTTCCGGAACAGGAACTCTGGGTTCAGGCGGAAGCATCACTACAGAAGGAGCCGAGGCAGACTGTACGGGTGCAGCGGGGGAAACTGAAGCCACATGACTGAAATCTGATAAGTTCTGGACCCGCTCGTCCAATTTGACATGTCCGTCTTGTAGGGATTTAATGGCTTGTGTGAGAGCTGCAAGGTGTGTGCAAATCTCCTCCATGGGTGAGGTTTCTCCTGCAGACTCGGTTATGGCTGTCTGATACTGTTACGTACCTCAAAGCACGAGTCTGACTTGTAGGAGAAGACCTCTCATACAGCTCTGGTTCAGGAGCCACCGGAGTGGGAACAGTGGTCTCGGGAACACAGCGGGTTAGGAGTGCCTGTGGAGACTGTGGTGGTTGACACTGTAGCTGGTTGATGATCCTCCAAGTAGGCTGGAACTGCGGATGACGGCAGGATCAGTAGCAGGCTGAAGCAAGGAGAGATAAGCCAGGTCAACACTGGAACACACAGAGCAAGTAGCAGGCAGGTGCAGGGTCAGACGAGCCGGGTCAGATCAGGTGGTCAGGCAGAGCAATGCGGTGGACTGGAGCAGGATCAGATAAGCAGGCAGAGGTCTGGCAATGGAACAACAGGTAATAGTAGCAGGGTCAAGGCAGGCCGAGGTCAGGGTTGGAGATAACAGGTAAGTCAGCAGAGCCGGGTCGTCCAGGTAATCAGATAGCAGATGCAGGTAAAGATACACAGAAGCTGCAGATCAGACAGCAGTGCACTATTGCAACTGCTGGCTTTTTAAAGGCCTAATGGCGCCATGTCATTTAGCGTGCACGCGCGTGCAATTGGCGCATGCGCAATTGCGCGCGCCGACGCACAGGTACAGAGGGAAGCAGGGATCGTCCTCTATTTCTTGCAAGTCCCTGACAGCTCAAGCCTTTAAAGACCGACAAGATGCAGGCATCTTGGCAGGGCCTGTATAAAGTAGTAGCCCAGGTATGTGATACTACCTATGTTATTGCCAGCTGTGCAGATGAAAGAATCCAGCGAACCTTTCATGTGAACATGCTGAAGGAGTATCAGGAATGGCATGAGGATGTTTCTGCAGTATGTGCCCCTGCTGCGGACGACCCAGAAGGTTTACCCCTCCCTGACTTACTAGAGAGAGAGCCCCAGACTGACCTCATTAGCCTTGTACAGCTAGGGGACCGGTTAAGACCCACAAAGAAGGAACAGGCTAAGTGGCTTCTGTGGGAGAAACAGGCGATGTTCTCCCAAAAACCGGGCTATACGACCCTGGCTGTGCATAAGGTAGAGACCCCTGGACAAGCACCCCTCCGACAGCCCCCCTACCGTATCCCTGAAGCAGTCCGAGAAGAAATGCAGAAGGAGATACAGGAGATGATTCAGTTAGGAGTCATTGAGCCATCTGACAGCCCTTGGGCCTCGCCTGTAGTCCTGGTGCCTAAGAAAGACGGGACTACCCGGTTCTGCGTGGACTACAGGCGACTCAATGAGAAGACCACCACCGATGCCTACCCGATGCCCAGGGTAGACGAACTCCTAGATCATATAGCCAGGGGACGTTATTTAACTACAATAGACCTGTGTAAAGCTTATTGGCAGATCCCCCTGGCCGAGGATGCTATCCCCAAGTCGGCATTTGTTACCCCATTTGGCCTGTACCAGTCTAAGGTCATGCCATTTGGGATGAAAAATGCCCCGGCCACCTTCCAACGTATGGTGGATAGGCTCCTCGATGGCTTCCAGGATTTTGCATGTGCATACCTGGATGACATTGCGATCTACAGTGGGTCTTGGGAGGAGCACCTGGTTCACGTAGGGGTGGTTCTGGACAAAATTTGGGTCGCAGGCCTGACCTTGAAACCAGACAAGTGCCATCTAGGTATGGCGGAGGTGCAGTACCTGGGACACTGAGTGGGGTGTGGGAACCAAAGACCAGAGCCAGCCAAGGTAGAGGCAGTAGCTAACTGGCCCACGCCCCGTACTAAGGCCCAGGTATTAGCCTTCTTGGGGACTGCAGGGTACTACCGACGTTTTGTCCCTAATTATAGTGCTATCGCCAAACCCATGACTGATCTGACGAAAAAGAATTTACCTAGGCAGGTCCTGTGGTCTCCAGCTTGTGAAACCGCGTTTCTAGCCCTCAAGGAAGCACTTGTAAATGCCCCTGTCTTGGCTGCCCCAGTACCTAACAAACGTTTTCTTGTCCACACAGATGCTTCCATGTTTGGACTGGGGGCTGTACTGAGCCAAGTTGGGGAGGATGGAGGAGAACACCCTGTTGCATACCTGAGTAGAAAGCTATTACCCCGGGAATTGAGCTATGCGGCAGTGGAGAAGAAGTGTTTGGCCCTGGTCTGGGCCCTTAAAAAGTTGAACCCTTACTTATACGGACAGGAATTTTCACTGGTCACCGACCACAACCCATTGGTCTGGCTTAACCGGTCTCCGGAGACAATGGCAGGTTGCTGCGGTGGAGCTTAGCCCTACAACCTTACAACTTCACCATCAGCTACCGACCCGGTAAGCAAAATGGCAATGCTGATGGGTTGTCCCGGCAAACAGACATCCTCTCGGGCTCCTAGTGCAATGTTGATGGGTTATCCAGACATTAGAAGAATGGAACTACGGACTAACTTCGGAATCAACCCGTCTGGGGTCTCCTCCTGTGTTAGTCTCCTGCCGAAAGGGGAGATGTGTGACAAGGGGTCACTTTGGACACAGGGTGAGCCAGGAAACAATGGACATTAAGAATATGGCTTGGATTGCTTGAAATTGAAATAGTAATATTAGTCCACAATATGTACTGGTTGTTTTATCCTGAACTCAACAGGTTAATTGAGAGATGTGTTACCTGCCTGTGTGATGTAAATGAATCTAGAAGGGCTTCTGAAGACCCTTTTAGTGTGAATAGGGATAATTAACTCTATACTTGTGTGTATTGTACTCAGACAGACAGGCTACAAATCCTTTCATTGTGAGATGTGTATTGAAGGTCGTTAGGTTTCTATTGTGTAAAGTCTTTTGATTGGGAGACAAAAGCTAGCCTAACAGGTCATGCATAGTCCTTTAAACTGAAAGGGGATTAGAACCTGTTGTCTCCTAACAGACGTCAAAATAATGTGTATTGGGTCTTGTTATGTTGTGGGTGAAGCTGGACCATTGTTCATTTTAGGTTAATGCAGTATTGGATGTGTATAAAAGTTACAATGTTTTTTCAATAAACTCAGTCTATCCTGGAAAGATACAGAGTGCGTCTCGTTCTTTCAGAAGGATTAATTCCTATGGGAAGTGGTCGTCTGACTGTGGAGGATCGACAGTGAATTTGTGATCAGAAGAGGGAATATCTTTAAACGGCAATAAACCCCTTTCATATTTGGGGTGTCGTTACAGCACCAAACATTTATAAAATGCTGCAATGTACATGATCACCCAGAGAGAAAAGTCATCTCTATATGTTTTGGTAACTCCTTAACAGGAGATAACCCTTAACAGCCCACAAGCCATCTGGTCAGGTGCCTTCTGCAGACCTCAAGCCACACATACACACATATCTTAAGCCCCGTACACACGGTCGGACTTTTGCCCAACAAACTTCGTTTTAAGCAAGTTGGACCAACAATCCGTCTGTGTGTACGCTCCATTGGACAAACTTTTTTCGTTTGGTTTTGGATTTCATCGGACAAAAGTTGGGTCTGCAAACGGACAAACTTTTGCCCAACAAAAGTCAGATGGAGCAAAGTCCGACCGTGTGTACAAAAAACCATCGGACTTTAGTCCAATGGACAAAACAACTAATGTTAAAATCAACCAACAATAGCAGAAGTTGACCAAAGGGTGGCAGTAAAGATCAGAAAAGAGCAGAAAAAACACGTGATGTTGTAAGAAGTTTTAAGAAAGTTTGCAGAAAAGTCTGAGCGTGTGTATGCTATGGGTGTTCCCAACCAACTCCGTTCGGACAAAAAACCACGGAAAAGTCAGATGGAAGTCCGACCGTGTGTACGAGGCTATAGACCTCTTTCACAGGGCAATCGATGCACCTGCTGGGTGACCCGGATCCCAGAGGCAGGAACACAGCTGCTGTATCCATGTTGGGCACATTTAACAACTACCCACTGATAGCAGGGCATCCAGCCAACAAAAATGCCTGCCAATGGACGGGCCCAAAAGTGTCACTCCTCTACAAGTGTGTGCCATAACACCACCCTGCTGATAGCTGAAGACACTTTAATCACTGAAGTCATTCTGTTGAAGCTGGAAGTCTCCTGGATGCTGCAGGATGCTCTCCGGTCGCTGACGTTACTAAAAGGTAAGAAAAACTCCAAACATGATGGGTTCTATGAGGAGGACAAAAAAGGAATGCAGCCTCAGGCTCAGCCTCAACATTTATGGGAGTAGGGTCCTATGGGGTAGGAGCGAGGTTGGAGCGACCCAAACGTATGCTTCCATGAAGACTGTCAAGAAAATATGTTTTTTGTTTTATTTGGTGTATTATTCATTAACGCATACTATACTTTTTATTTCAAATGCACACGTGGTAATTAATCATCTTTGTTCTTTGTTGTTACTGAAGATAAAGTTAGATCATTTAAAATAAAGGATAACCATTTGTTTAAGTAAAAACTCTCTTGCTTTCTTTGTATAATGAATCACGTTCCTAGTTTGTTGTTTAGTCCAAAAATTATAAATATATTCAACAATATATTCATTTTTATTGTCAAGTTAATCATTTGATTAAGTTTTATTTAGAGGTGTGATATAACTGTGGACTGCACAGGTAAAGTGCCATATGGATCCTGATTAGTAGACATGCCATTTACTGTAGGCCTTTGCCTAGGTTCCCAAATTTCAAGGGGATGATAGATTTAGTCATTTTCATTATCAACACATGTCTTTTAATGGCTTGTAGAGATGAAGCAATAATGCGTTTAAATGTATTATACGTAGATTAAACTTCAATTATATCAGGTAAATGGAAAAAGATTGCAACCGTGACAGTTGGCTCTCACATTCCAATGCAAAACTAAGCCAGTATTATGGGTCACATAAATCTGCTTCTTTAGTCAACCAGCCACTGATCTTGTAACAGTTCTTCTCTTTCAGTTTTGTTAGGAAAGATGTGGGAAATACAGTTTTCTATATATTGTTCGATTTGAAAATGGTATCTGTAGTCTACTCCAAAGCTATTTCTAAGTCACTAAGGTGAAATTTAAAGGCCAGATAAATTCTTATTTTTTCTGCCATTTTCAGATGTTTCTCAGGTCACTGATACAAGATGAATTAACTTCAAAGAAAAGCCAAACAGTTATCAAAAATACACCAGACACCTGTTTCCCTTCAGATTCCAGTTTAGCTTTATTTATGGCTAAAAAAGAATTCCTGTCTAATTAAAATCAGGGCATTGTCCTATATAGCTATAGTTAATTTATTAAAGTGGAGGCAAGGGGTTAGAACCCCTTTCATGTTTTTAATAGTTTTCTGTGTCACCACTAGTTAGACCTATCCTCTTTGTTCTGGTGACCTTTGTCACTGGGATCAGAAGTGAGGAAAAATCCAAGATTTTGAGTTATCACCAAAAAAAGA
Source organism: Rana muscosa (assembly GCA_029206835.1). Taxonomy (NCBI): domain Eukaryota; kingdom Metazoa; phylum Chordata; class Amphibia; order Anura; family Ranidae; genus Rana; species Rana muscosa. The sequence continues at coordinate 965,946,502 of CM055117.1, read as the reverse complement.
ATAGATGGGAAATCTTCCAATGGGACACTTATTCCAGTGACAACTGTCTAAAAGAGGATTTTCCTCACAGGCTTTGGATACTATTTTCCCTTCTTCCATATTTTCTTGAAAATGGGTCTGCATCTAATACGCAAATTTGATACCTAATACATTTACAAACTCAGTTTATATGTACACCCACACACACACTACTGCTGATTGACAACATAGCACAAGCAAGAATTATTTTAAAAAAATTAAGAGTATAATGAGATACAGTGTGTGCTAAATGCATTTACTGCTTGCACATGATTCACCCCATGTCTACTGTGTGGGCAAAAGATTAGTCAGTAGAATGCTCTACCAACAATTCTTCCTTTGCCTAGGGATTGTATAATAGGATACTATATGCCAAATATTATTTTGTAGGATCATGGGACACTACATAACACATAACTATTAACCAAGAAAGTCGGGATTATCAGTGCTAGATAACAATATTAATTGTATCCACAATCTATAAAAGGTGGATTTATAGTACAATTTTTGAAAAGCAGGGACGTTTTCAAGGACAAACATTTTGGTGAAACTTTGATTCCATTAAGCAAATGACTGTAGATAAATTGGTTGGCCATATAGAGCCCTATCCCTTCAAACAATTCTCCCAATTCAAGCATAGCTTGACAAAATTAGGTGGGGATCTGCCATGAAGAGTGGCAGTGGATAAATTAATATATATGTTTCTAGCTGTTCTTTTCAGTGGGATATCCACACATCTATAACCACATTTTAGTATTCTCTATTGTTATAAGAGATGAGCTCCGGGTACCATACCTGGGAGATCATCCCCAAATGCTGGACTTCATATACAGTAGCATGTTTTTCTGTCGCTACTATATATGACAGCTTCCTACTTCTGTCTTTAATGCTTGTTAAGGAAGAGGCAGGTGCAGGTGCCAGTACCTACTATGTTCTTGGCAACCAGTGACACCACTATCCCTATTTACTTGCCAGACATGTAAATAAAGAGGCCCGGGGATAGTTTTAAAAAAAATTATGTAGGGTTCCCCCCATAATTGATACAGGTTCTTCAGATCTGATGTGAATTTTATGAGGGAATCCACGTGATAAAATAAAGGTGTGGCATCTCCACAAATTCTATATCAGACCCTTCAGGTCTAGTATGGATTTTAATGGGGAACCCCATGCAAAAATCAAGAAATAAAAGCATGTTGCTCCCACTCAAAAAATCACAGCAAAAATGTATCCGAGCATATAGCCTGGCATGCAAAGAAATAGAGGGTGAGTGTGCGGTCACTTACCCTAAATGCCAGGGGGGTCCCCTGGTGCTTTGCCATTTATGGTGTCTGTCTTTATATGAGAAGTGATCTCAAAGTGAGTGTGAAAGAGGACTTTGTTGATGGAGAGTGTGATGGTGCTGAAGCATCATGGGTGGAACTGAATATCGGTGTGCGTACTTCAAAGTTTAATTATATGTGAACCCTTACCTTGTAAAACAACCCATTCAGTTTAAAATAGAACTATAAGGCAAAACATTTGTGTACAGTTATAAAAAACATTATAAATACCCTTTCTCCCCGTTTTACCCTTTGTTCTCAGCTGCATAAGGGGCTCTAAGGGAGGAGAAACAGCACCTAGTGAATGGCTGTGTGGGGGGTTGGCATGTCAGCACAAGTCTGATCATTGGAGGAGAACCACACTGTGTTTGCCTAGTGTGCTCAGTCTTTAATAGGAAAGCAGAGGGATTGGCAGGAACACCAGGTATTTCACACAAAGGAAGCAAAACAAAGAGAACAGGATACTTTTTCATACACGTACATGGTACAGCAGGCACATATCCGGAATATGAAATGTTGGGTTAACATCTTCTTAAGTATTGGTGTTTGTTATAGGCCACCCAGTAGAGCTAGAGACTCTATTCCTTGCACAGATAAAAAGGGCTGAAAGGGCTACGACAGTGATAATCATAGGGGATTTTAACTGCCCTGAAACTGACTGGAGTAATGGCACTGCGGTAATAGTAAAAGGGCAAAAATCTATAAACCTATTACAAGACATCTGTATGGTACAGTTTATAGAGGCCCCAACTAGAAATGATGCTCTACTGGACCTGTTATTCTCAATTGATGTGGAGATTATTACTAATGTTCATAGAGGGCAGGGATATGCAATTAGCGGACCTCCAGCTGTTGCCAAACTACAAGTCCCATGAGGCATAGCGAGACTCTGGCAGCAGCAAGCATGACACCCAGAGACAGAGGCATGATGGGACTTGTAGTTTTGCAACAGCTGGAGGTCTGCTAATTGCATATCCATGATATAAGGCAGTGTTTCTCAACTCCAGTCCTCAAGGCGCACCAACAGGTCATGTTTTTGGGATTTTCTGCAGATGAAACAGCTGTGGTAATTACTAAGGCAGTGATACTGCTCAAATCATCTGTGCAAATCAATGGAAATCCCGAAAACATGACCTGTTGGTGCGCCTTGAGGGCTGGAGTTGAGAAACACTGATATAAGGTAACATTTGGGCAGCAGTGACCATACCATAATTTAATTTTCCATAAGCTGTGAACAACAAACACATTCTGGAAAGATAAAAACACTTAATTTTAAGAGGGTACATTTTCCATTTTCAAGGATAAGGGTCTGGCATGTATTTTGGGGGGGGACCCACTTTTTTGTGTGGAGTTCCCCATTACAATCTACACCAGACCCTCATTTATGACATTGGCCTCGTATAGATGAAGAGTATACTTTGCTGTTTGCTTACAAACAGAAGTAAGAGGACGTGAGATGTTATTTACCAGCAATTTAAACTGAATATATATATTTTTTATATAGTTTTGTTGCTATAGCTGTATACTGTATATTGTACAGATGTCCCACTTAACAGGCAGGATTGGGACATTCCCCAGGTATGTTATTTAAAGGAAATTTGCATTTTTAATGCTGCTGTTAGAGCATTATTAAAACTGCTGCTCTCCTCCAAATTACATTTTGTATTTTGTTTGGGGGGTTTGGTATGTCCCCCGGGGCAGTGCCCAGCCACCCCTGCTATTTGTTTGACAATCCCTTGCCTATTTGTTTTGAAAATGTCAGTAATTGGTTTTTAACATTCTGCTTCGATTGAGTTTAGTGAGGTTCAGATTCGGCACCCGAACTACAGAAATTTTTGCCAGACCTGCCTTGAACCAAACCCAGGTACGTTCGGATCATCCCTAATATTAGCAGTAAAAACAGAGAACAGAAACAAAAGAAAACTTGTTAACCAATAGTGATCAATCAAGTTTTATCTTTTGTTACCAAAGGCAAAAATGTATGTAGCGGGTACTTGAATTTAAGGGAGGCATCTGGGTGGTACCCAGATGCACAGATTGCTAGGGTATCCGAGACCATTTTCTGGTTCTTGGAGGACTCTGGTGGTGTGAGGCTCCTTGCGGCCCACAGGTGGCGCTGTTGCCCTGGGCCGGGGCTGAACTCACACCGCAAGACTGTACCCTTTTGTCCTCCCCTGGAGCTGCTACAGCGGGGCGGGGAACCCGCTGTGACGCAAAGGGAGAGGGGATAAAAGGGGCGGACGCCCTTACCACGGGGTTCAGAGTTCGGGAGTCCAGAGTTGGAGGACGCGGCCGCACCCAGGCACCTTCGGCCTGGGTGCTGGCATTCCAGTGTTCTGGGCCTAGGTGCCCTTGACCTGGCCGGAGCGGGGATGGAGTCCATCCCAGGCACCTTTAGCCTGGGGTGAGGTACTATGGCGGATGTCTGGGGCTCAGTACCTTCGACTGAGTTCTGCGAGGGTGGAGGAATCCGAGGGGGCCCTAAATCCTTGGGTGCCCGTGTCTGAGTTTCTGAGGACTGGTGTGCGGAACTTCTCTGGAGAGTCCGGCGCAGCATCTCTGGTGACAGAGAGGCCTCCTGTTTCTCCCTTGGACGGATCTCCTTCCCCTGACAGGGGCCGTGCTAGCGAAGGTAATTCACGTTCTACCTCACATAGTCAGTGGCAGTGACTATCCGCCACTGGTGATATCACAGTGGTTAGCATCAGAAGGGAAAGGATTGTGCCTCGATCTATTCCCCATTATAACTCAGTAGAAGAGACTGTTTATTGTTTGGAAAGAAGAATAAAACTGAGTTGGACCTATTCACTGTGTGGAACTCTGGTTACTAGGAGCAAAGGAGTCAGGAACGAAGTACTGGACTTGACTCTAGGACACCTGCACAGGACCCAAATTTCTGGCCTTCCCCTATTAGTTATGGAGGACATGGGCCATGGTGTATCTCATCTCTCCCTCCCAGGGACCCCTAGACAACAGCCACATAACCGATAAAGCAAGAGGGAGAGAGAGGGTCGCTACACGTGGGGGCATCGTATCCGGGATGTGTATGGTGTCTGAATTTGAACTTTGCTGCCCAGAGGAGTTCTGAGTAGGTCGGCCATATTGGCCAACGCGCCACGAGGCAACCCATAGCTGCGTAGTTGGTGGGCGGGGAAAGGGAAAAGCCCACGAACAAGTGCAGAAGGTGGGAGGAGTCTGGCCATGTGGACGTACGCACGTGGAGATTCCGGCGCGTGTGGGTCAGTGCGCAATGGAGCAGCGAAGAGAGAAGATGACTTCAACCACTCCATGGATTTCAGCTTCTTCTTGCATGGACATGACTTCTCTGGCTGCTCCGCTTATGGATATGGGGATAAGACTAAGGCCCCGGGGGCGATTGGCTCTGTACACCTGCAGAGACATGGAGGCCCTCGGTGTGATCTGTCCCGGCTGTTCGGGACTGGTGGTCCAGCTGAAGCCATTCGGGCGATGTGAGGTCTGCAAGGAGTTTCTCTTCGAGGTGGAACCATCCACAGAAAAGCCTCGTGCTTTCCACCTCAACTACCTCACAGGGACTGCCACTCCGGAAGGAGAGATCGATGCTGGTGCGTTCCCCGTGCGCACTGATCCGGGCGAAGTGACTGCCCAAGCGGAGATGAAAAGAGAAAAATCCAAGGAAGCTGCCTCGGTCACCAGCAGCTCCCTGCTCCGACCACCGAAGAGGAAAGTCGGCCTAGTGATGGCCTCGTGTGGTCGTGGAAGAGCTTCGCCCCGCTGCTTGCCTGGCCTGGATGGATCCCGTAGGAAGAGTCCTGGACATCCCTGTTCTTCTGAAGGCCCAGGTGAGCCAGGGGTTGGGACTGTCTGTGTGGTTACAAGTGGCAGAAGCCCACAGTCGGTAGAGGCCGTCAAGGGGGATAGTTCCGTGACTGGGAACTATCTGCCCGCTGAATGCTACGACACCTCTGACCTGGATTCATTGTCTGACAATGGCGATGATGGGGAGATAGACGAAATCTTCCACCGAAAGGGATGGGACAAGATGAAGCTACCCTCGTCCTGTGTCATCAGGGACCTGCCCATGTCTACTGGAGATAGTACACCTCGGGTGGAGGCCTCGGTGCATAGGGAAGAATCTGGTCCTCTGTCCAAAGTTCCCCTTCTGGACTCAACATCCATTTCACCTGTTCCAGTTGCGGGAGTGCAACGCCAGTCATTGCGGGCTCCTAGGCCCAGATCTACTGAGGTGGTGAATGTACCTCGTCACCCACAAGCGATTGTTCGGCCTAGAGAAGGAGACCGGACCACCATGCCACCCCTGTCAAGGTTGCAGCATCTCTTCGGCCAGAAGGTTGCTCAGGAGTATGGGTGGGAATACCCGTACCTGCCTCGAGAACTGCTTTATGAGGTGGAAGTTTTTAGCCAAAGATGGTATGATACCTTTGTGTGGGACAAACTTAAAGTACAGCAAGCATCGCGGTACCTTTCTTGTTCACCAACGGTCACCAAGAAGTTCCAGGACTGTAAAGCTAAGTGGATGCTAGGAAGGCATATCCATGCGGACAGAGTGGTGATTTGCCGCAAGGAAGGAGGAAATGCTGAGTACCATGTGGGGGCTTTGGACAGACATTTGAAGCTTGTGTTCCTACCGCATCCAAGGTTTTACCTTTAGGAGAAAAAGAAAGACTCCTGTGTGTACTGTTTGCTGTTCATTGCTGAACTTTCCGGAGTGTTTTCGCCGGAGCACAGGGACTGTGCCCTAGTTTTTTTTTTGCATTTGGGCAGTTCTACTCTTCGCAAAGTGGGAGCTGTTTTTGTTTTGTTCTCCCTCCTTCTCCTTGCACTTCAGAGAAAGCAGTGACTTTGGGTTTTAGTTAGTGTAGAATCACAGAGAAATGATGAAGAGAAAAGTTCATCTGGAAGTGATAAGTGTCTTGACCGCGGCATTGTCACCAGGTGGCAGTGTTGCGCAACGATTGTTTGTTTTTTTGACATTATGCAGCACTTATTGGAGTGAATGGGTTTCTTCTCGGATAGACTTATTCATTCCAAGCAAACACACATATGTTGGTAGGATGTATGTTTCTTTTCTTTCCCTCTGCAGGAGACTCGTCTATCAAGGCTACTGAGAATGGGTGGTCCTTAGATAGCCAGGGGGAGGGAAGAATGTAAATGTGTGAGATATTTACAGTGTTTTATTGAAAAAGTTTTTATATTGTTTTAAGTTTCCCATTCAGGTCTTGGCACAATTCAGGGCTAAATTGTGTAGTTTGGTTTCTGGGCTGAACTTATGTCACCACCCTTGTGGGATGTGAGTTTATACCAGACACTGGGGACCAGTGTCAAATCACCAGGGGGAGAGTGTAGCGGGTACTTGAATTTAAGGGAGGCATCTGGGTGGTAGTGTAACCCAGATGCACAGATTGCTAGGGTATCCGAGACCTTTTTCTGGTTCTTGGAGGACTCTGGTGGTGTGAGGTTCCTTGCGGCCCACAGGTGGCGCTGTTGCCCTGGGCCGGGGCTGAACTCATACCGCAAGACTGTACATTTTTGTCCTCCCCTGGATCTGGTACAGCGGGGCGGGAACCCACTGTGACGCAAAGGGAGAGGGGAAAAAGGGGCGGACGCCCTTACCACGGGGTTCAGAGTTCGGGAGTCCAGAGTTGGAGGACGCGCCGCACCCAGGCACCTTCGGCCTGGGTGCTGGCGTTCCAGTGTTCCGGGCCTAGGTGCCCTTGACCTGGCCGGAGCAGGGATGGAGTCCATCCCAGGCACCTTTAGCCTGGGGTGAGGTACTATGGCGGATGCCTGGGGCTCAGTACCTTCGACTGAGTTCCGCGAGGGTGGAGGAATCCAAGGGGGCCCTAAATCCTTGGGTGCCTGTGTCTGAGTTTGTGAGGACTGGTGTGCAGAACTTCTCTGGAGAGTCCGGCGCAGCATCGCTGGTGACAGAGAGGCCTCCTGTTTCTCCCTTAGACGGATCTCCTTCCCCTGACATGGGCTGTGCTAGCGAAGGTAATTCACGTTCTACCTCACATAGTCAGTGGCAGTGACTATCCGCCACTGGTGATATCACAGTGGTTAGCATCAGAAGGGAAAGGATTGTGCCTCGATCTATTCCCCATTATAACTCAGTAGAAGAGACTGTTTATTGTTTGGAAAGAAGAATAAAACTGAGTTGGACCTATTCACTGTGTGGAACTCTGGTTACTAGGAGCAAAGGAGTCAGGAACGAAGTACTGGACTTGGCTCTAGGACACCTGCACAGGACCCAAATTTCTGGCCTTCCCCTCTTAGTTATGGAGGACATGGGCCGTGGTGTATCTCATCTCTCCCTCCCAGGGACCCCTAGACAACAGCCACATAACCGATAAAGCAAGAGGGAGAGAGAGGGTCGCTACATGTAATTTATGCTTCTCTTCTTTGCTTTTTTATTATAATTACGTTTTTAACTTGCCTTCTTCCACGATAGCTATTTAGCTTACCTGACTAAAGTTTAAACTAACGACTGTAATTTGTCATGCTGCTCCATTCTTTATTTTCATGTTATGCCTTTGTTTTGTTGCAAATAAGCAGCATGTTTAATGCATCTCAGCAATTAATGGATCAATATATAGTAAATAATAAAAGGAAACTCTTTCAAGTTAATTAACTCCCACCACTCTAATTTGCAAAAACTAAATTATTATGCTGTTATGGGTTTATTTACACAATACATTCATCTAGGTGTTCTCCTTTTCCTTTTTTTTTAGCAAATAAATGAGGACCTTGCAAACCTTTAAAGAGGTCACTAAAAATAGATACATTTTTAATCCTGGGGCAGCCTTAATTGGGCTTTGCAATGGAAAAGTACAGAGTATTTATGATGTGCAATGTACAGCAATCCATAGCAAGCAGATTTCCAGTAACCAAAGGCAATGAAAGATTGCTTTGGATAAGTGCATTTTTTACAGTGCTATTTAAACCTTCAGGGTGACTTCATTAGAAAAAAATATATCCATTTCATTCAATAAAATGGTTCAAGGAGCAAAGCACAAGGTGCAAAATGCTCTACCCAGAGTAGCCATTCAGAATCCATCTTGTACTAATGTGGAATCTGTAAAGTTGATTATGGTTTGCCTTCCATTGGATATTGAATAAATCCAATCGTAATGTGACATATTCCTGCTTTGTCTGTGTCACCAATAGGGATGAGCTTCGTGTTCGAGTCGAACTCATGTTCGACTCTAACATTGCCTGTTCGCCCGTTCGCCGAACAGCGAACAAATTGGGGTGTTCGAGGCAAATTCGAAAAATCTATGGGAGAAATCTAAAGTGCTAATTATAAAGGCTTATATGCAAGTTATTGTCCTAAAAAGTGTTTGGGGACCGGGGTCCTGCCCCAGGGGACATGTATCAATGCAAAAAGAAGTTTTAAAAACGGCCGTTTTTTCGGGAGCAGTGATTTTAATAATGCTTAAAATGAAAAAATAAAAGTGAAATATTCCTTTAAATTTCGTACCTGGGGGGTGTGTATGATATGCATGTAAAGTGGCGCATGTTTCCCGTGCTTAGAACTGTCCCTGCAAAAAATGTCATTTTTGAAAGAAAAAAATGCATTTAAAACTGACTCGCGGCTATTAATGAATTGTCGGCTCCCGGCAATACATACAAAAGTCATTGATAAAAAAAAAAAAAAAGCGTGGGGGTTCCCCAGAATTCAATTACCAGGCCCTTCAGGTCTGGAATGGATATTAAGGGGAACCCCGCCGCAAATTAAAAAAAAATTGACGTGGGGTTCCCCCAAATATCCATTCCAGGCCCTTCAGATCTGGCATGGATTTTAAGGGGAACTCCACCCCAAATTTAAAAAAAAAATGGCGTGGAGTCCCCCTAAAAATCCATACCAGACCCCTTATCCGAGCACGCAACCTGGCCGGCCATAGGGGAAAAGGGGGGGACGAGAGAGCGCCCCCCCTCCCTCCTGAACCGTACCAAGCCACATGCCCTCAACATGGGGAGGATGTCCCCATGTTGATGGGGACAAGGGCCTCATCCCCACAACCCTTGCCCGGTGGTTGTGGGGGTCTGCGGGCGGGGGGCTTATCGGAATCTGGAAGACCCCTTTAACAAAGGGGACCCCCAGATCCCGGCCCCCCCTATGTGAATTGGTAAGGGGTACATTGTACCCCTACCATTTCACGAAGAAAGCGTAAAAAAATGTTTAAAAAAAACACACAAACACCTTTAAATTTACATAGTGAAGGAAGTTCCCCGCTCAAGCCAATGACGTAGGCGGGTCCGACATACCGAGGGGGCGGACCTGATGGGGAACTGTTCTCACTTTGGTAATACATGTATAGACCCGCCCCTTCTCATGTTCCGCATCTGGTCTGCTGAGCGGACCTGATGGGGAACTTTAGAAGGGGCGGGTCTATACATTTAAAATACTGAGAGGGAGTTCCCCATCAGGTCCGCTCAGGCACAACCAATGAAGGACAGCGCTGGACATCGGGATCGCCGCGGGACACTGGATTTCACCGCTGGAATGTTTTATTTTATTTTTTTAATAAAGGACTTTTTCAAAGTGTTTGTGTGTTTTTTTAAACCTGGCCGGCCGCAGGGGAAAAGGGGGGACGAGAGAGCGGCCCCCCCTCCCTCCTGAACCGTACCAAGCCACATGCCCTCAACATGGGGAGGATGTCCCCATGTTGATGGGGACAAGGGCCTCATCCCCACAACCCTTGCCCGGTGGTTGTGGGGGTCTGCGGGCGGGGGGCTTATCGGAATCTGGAAGACCCCTTTAACAAAGGGGACCCCAGATCCCGGCCCCCCTATGTGAATTGGTAAGGGGTACATTGTACCCCTACCATTTCATGAAGAAAGCGTAAAAAAATGTTTAAAAAAACACACAAACACCTTGAAAAAGTCCTTTATTAAAAAAATAAAATAAAACATTCCAGCGGTGAAATCCAGTGTTCCGCGGCGATCCCGATGTCCAGCGCTGTCCTTCATTGGTTGTGCCTGAGCGGACCTGATGGGGAACTCCCTCTCAGTATTTTAAATGTATAGATCCGCCCCTTCTAAAGTTCCCCATCAGGTCCGCTCAGCAGACCAGATGCGGAACATGAGAAGGGGCGGGTCTATACATGTATTACCAAAGTGAGAACAGTTCCCCATCAGGTCCGCCCCCTCGGTATGTCGGACCCGCCTACGTCATTGGCTTGAGCGGGGAACTTCCTTCACTATGTAAATTTAAAGGTGTTTGTGTGTTTTTTTTTATATTTTTTTACGCTTTCTTCGTGAAATGGTAGGGGTACAATGTACCCCTTACCAATTCACATAGGGGGGGCCGGGATCTGGGGGTCCCCTTTGTTAAAGGGGTCTTCCAGATTCCGATAAGCCCCCCGCCCGCAGACCCCCACAACCACCGGGCAAGGGTTGTGGGGATGAGGCCCTTGTCCCCATCAACATGGGGACATCCTCCCCATGTTGAGGGCATGTGGCTTGGTACGGTTCAGGAGGGAGGGGGGGCCGCTCTCTCGTCCCCCCCTTTTCCCCTGCGGCCGGCCAGGTTGCGTGCTCGGATAAGGGGTCTGGTATGGATTTTTAGGGGGACTCCACGCCATTTTTTTTTTAAATTTGGGGTGGAGTTCCCCTTAAAATCCATGCCAGATCTGAAGGGCCTGGAATGGATATTTGGGGGAATCCCACGTCAATTTTTTTTAAAATTTGCGGCGGGGTTCCCCTTAATATCCATTCCAGACCTGAAGGGCCTGGTAATTGAATTCTGGGGAACCCCCACGCTTTTTTTTTTTTTTTATCAATGACTTTTGTATGTATTGCCGGGAGCCGACAATTCATTAATAGCCGCGAGTCAGTTTTAAATGCATTTTTTTCCTTCAAAAATGACATTTTTTGCAGGGACAGTTCTAAGCATGGGAAACATGCGCCACTTTACATGCATATCATACACACCCCCCAGGTACGAAATTTAAAGGAATATTTCACTTTTATTTTTTCATTTTAAGCATTATTAAAATCACTGCTCCCGAAAAAACGTCCGTTTTTAAAACTTCTTTTTGCATTGATACATGTCCCCTGGGGCAGGACCCAGGTCCCCAAACACTTTTTAGGACAATAACTTGCATATTAGCCTTTATAATTAACACTTTAGATTTCGAACGTTCGAGTCCATTGTATTTAATAGGGTTCTAAAGTTTACACGAACATTTTGTCTGTTCGCAGGTTCTGGTGCGAACCGAACAGGGGGGTGTTCGGCTCATCCCTGGTCACCAATGCTATTAGTGGTACCTAGAACCTCATACTGTGCATGGAGTGAGTTTATAATAATTCCATTTAAAAAACGGCAACATTTCATATTGTTTAGTGGGAATGCAGACTTGCCCCAAATCAGCGTCAGGTCTAGGGTTGCCATCTGTACGGGATTCACCCGGATAGTCTGGGTTCTGAATCATCTGCCCGGTTTTCAGACTGTCTGAGACCGGACAGACCATTCAGGCAGGGGGTGCTCCATTAGCATATGTGCCACTGTGGAGACAGCAGCAGTGTCATTGCTTCTCAATAAATACACTGTGCTGGTGTGTGTGTTGGAATCTGAAGCTCATTCCTGTCTCCCCCCCTCCAGGATCCTGCAGGAATCTCTGTTATCTGTGACTTAACTCTCTCCCCCCTCCGATCACTAGTGCGGGGTGCTAAGAGAACCAGGAGTCGGAGTTGAGGAGGAGATCACTGTATATACTGTCGGGCTGGCGCTGATCACAGTACATGCAGGGAAGAGGTGAGCTGGGACTTTTTGTCTGAGGAGTCTCCTAGGATGGAAAGCTGACAAACTTCCAGGAAGATTTGTTTTGCAGGAGTTGCAGTAAAGGGTTAAGGTGACAGGAGTATCTGAAGTGTGTGTGTCTGACCGATATCTTCCATGCCTCACACCTCTGTCTATACAAACATCACCCATCCTCAGTCCAGATAATGTGATGTAATTTATGACTATTCATTAATCCTGTGTTTATGTGGAGAGTCTAAACTTCTGAGTGTACAGACTCAGAGCTTGGATAACACAGGGTTATATGAATGGTTGTACATTACCTTCACATCATCTGAACATACAGAGTGCTAGGGGCTGGAAGTTATTTTCATTGAGTAGTACTGTTTTAAATATTAGTGGATGAGTACAATAGCTTTTGTTTGATTATATATATCACTATTTCTCAGCCCCCAACTCCCCCCAGTTTGCATCACCCCCAGACCACTTCATACATCCAGCTGACAGACATCATTCATAGCTGCTTCCTACCCACCCTTTCCTTCTCTTCCCAACATCACTCCCTGATCACCCCATAGACACTGCAATAAACCCCTCCCCTGTCTGCCATTGCCATCCCCTCCGCACTCCTCTCCTGTACATACTGCCCCCATCACCCCCTCCACACTCCTCTCCTGTACATACTGCCCACTATCATACTCTCCACACTCATCTCCTTTACATACTGCCCCATTATCCCCTCCACACTCCTCTCCTGTACATACTGCCCCCATCATCCCCTCCACACTCCTCTCCTGTACATACTGCCCCCATCATCCCCTCCACACCCCTCTCCTGTACATACTGCCCCTATTATACTCTCTGCACACATCTCCTGTACATACTGCCCCCATCATACCCTCCGCACTCCTCTCCTGTACATGCTGCCCCCATCATAACCTCTGCACTCCTCTCCTGTACATACTGCCCCAATTATCCCCTCTACACTCCTCTCATGTACGTACTGCCCACTATCATACCCTCCACACTCCTCTCCTGTACATACTGCCCACTATCATACCCTCCACAATCCTCTCCTGTACATACTGCCCCCATCATACCCTCCGCACTGCTCTCCTGTACATACTGCCCCCATAGTACCCACCATACTCCTTCTGCCACTCTGCATGTCGCAGAGCTCGGTGCCTCTCAACTTCAGCCTGCCACATTAATGTTGACTTCCATGAGGCAGTCATCTTTAAACCTGGGGGACCCATGATCTTCACTTGCCCCATGAGTTATCAGTCTGCCTCTGGCCCAGACTGTGGCTACCCAGCAGGGTTGCTCACTGCAATTGTAAGCCAAGAGTGTCAACTTTGTTGACTCTGATGTAAAGGGGGACTCTTGTGATTAACTCCATATGATTAGAAAGGTTTTTTAATCACAAAACATATGTAGCGGCCTCCACTCTCTCTCTCTCTCTCTGTGTTCTCGTTGTTGTCTAGGGGTTACTCTGGAGGAGAGAGTGCGGGGTCACCACGCCAAGATTTCACCGCAAATGTTTGTGTGGTGTGAGCAAAGTTTCTTTACCTTCGGGTCGGTGTTCGGTGTTTGGAGCCTCCGCTTCTTCTGTGGAACAGTGTCTGCCAGTAAATGAGCCCCACACCAATAAAAGTCCAACACTCCTTTATTTTCCAATGTCAGGATGAAACACAATCAGTTGGACTCCCTCAACGAACAGACAGGGGGTGTGGATACGAGTAGGCCCAGGCACAATGAACTCTCCTATTCCTTTTTTAGCGAATAGGCTTGGCGCACGGTCTCTGCCACCGACCGTGAATTGGTAGCTGCCACCTACTGGGTGAACTGTTGCAGCCCCTGCCACAGGCCTAAAAGTAACGGTCTCTGCCACCGACCTTGTAGTGTATGAACCACCTTCCGTGTGAATAAGGCGCCTATTTGGTGAAGGCATCCATCCAGACGGTCTCCGGAGGCCCTGTCCCGGCACTGGCAATATGCTGCACCAGATCTACGGGAAGGTCACCTGCGTGGTCCATTGCGTCTTAGATTCAGGTACCCGGTCCATTGGGTACCTTAGGACGATTCCTCCCGGGCGGAACCCAGTGGAAGTAGCTGGGCCCCAGGCCTGGAATAAAGTACCTCACCCCAGACTAAGGGTGTCTGGGGTGGCTCCCGAACTCCTGGTGTCCAGGCCTAGGCCGCCTGGACACCGACCACGGAACAGCAGCCCTCAGGCTAAAGGTGCCTGGGACTCGAAGACCCAGTGACAAAGATGGCCGGCCCCTTTATACCCTCCCCCAGCAAGCACGGCGGGTTCCCCGCCCCGCCGTACAGGTGCCGCGAGAGGCGACAAAGGGTACGGCACTGCAGTGATGGTTCAACCCCGGCCCAAAGTGACAACGCCACCTGCTGGGCCGCAGGGAACTATACATCAGTGGTGTCTCTGCCAGTTTTAAACATAATAGAAAAGCACATACCTGCTACACTCTCCCCCTGGTTGTTTGACACTGGTCCCCAGTGTCTGGAATAAACTATGCCCTCAAGGGTTGACACAGTCCAGTCCAGAAACCAACTGAAAATTTCAAAAACCCCAAAAATTTTGGAAAAACTAACTACCTAGAGCAGTTGTGCCTGAGCCTGACATGCAAGGGAAGGGAAAGGAAACATATAAACACTTAACAGTAAAACATCTCAAAAGTCACATCATTGACATTTCCTCCCCCCCACATAACTGACTAAGACCCGCCCCATTCTCAGCGGTCTTGATGGGATGTTCTCCTGCAGAGGGGAAAAGAAATGTTAAGCATACAAATTCCTGACACATATATTCGTGTGAGAACGAAAGAACCTCTCCGTAGAGAAACCCTTTCCTTCTAAAAGTGTATGTGTGAAAAGTGAATGCCGATGCACGACACTGCCACCTGGTGACAGCGTCACGGTAACTGCACTTGTGAAGGCCTCTTCTTCTTTGGCCCTATCCACCCCCAGAGTCCATGATCACTTGTTGGGGAATGAAGAACAACAACAGGAACAGTCCTTCAATTCCTTGGAAGAGCACAAACACCCATTAGCTCGGGTACAGTCATTGAGTTCTCCCGGGAAACAAACAACAAACCCGGAGAGTTCAGCAACATTAAATGGCAAACTGAGTCTTTTATCTCCTACAGATAGAAACGAGGGTGCGGCAGGACAAGTGGTTTCAAATGCTGGTCCATGGTTTCTAGATGGTATTCGACATCTTCCCCTTCCTTGCGTCGAATCAGCACCTTGTCCGCGTGAATATGCTGCCCCAGCATCCATTCTGCCTTGCAGTCTTTAAAACGCTGAGATGCCCTGGGAGAACACGCAAGGTACTTGCGGGCGTGTGGGACCTGAAGGTGGGTCCATACTAAGTCATTGTACCAGCGCTTCCGGCAAACTTCCACTTCATACAACAACTCTTTAGACAAGTATGGGTACTCCCACCCATACTCAGCAGCAACCTTCTGGCAAAACAGGCGTTGTAGTCTCGCCAGTGGAGGCATGGTGGCTTTGTCCCCTTCACCTGGCAAAACTATAGCATCTTGGTGACGAGGTGCTTTGGTCACCTCTGTTCTGGGCATAGGCGCCCGCAGCGACAGTCTCTTCTCCCCGGCATTAGGTGCAGGTGGCACCGGGGATGTAAAGGCAAGCTGGGAACGGGATCCCTCCTCAGGCGCTGGTGCCTCCACCCGGGGTGTACTATCCCCTGTAGACATGGGTGGATCCCTAGTTCTGCGGGATGAGGAGAGAGGCATCTTGTCCCAACCCTTACTGGCAAAGAGTTCATCTATGGCAACATCGTCTCCCAGATCGGAGAGCGACTCCAGGTCGGAGGTGTCACACTCCTCCGCGGGCAGGTAGTCTGTAGTGGAGACTGAACTGCCGCCTCCAGCGGACACACAGGGCCGTGACTCCCCTACACCTCCGCCCACACACCAAGTCCCTCCGCCCGGCTTACCTCGGCCTTTACTTGAAACGGGATGTCCAGGACTCTTATTACCGGATCCATCCGGGCCGGGCGTAGGCGGGCAGGATGATCCACCGCGACCGCTGGACGGGGTTACCATGCCGGTCTTCCTCTTTGGCGGTGGACGCTGGGAGACAGTGGTGACCGAGTCAGCATCCTCGGATTTCTCCTGTACTTCGGTGATCGCGACCTCCCCCGCGGTTCCTGCAGTGCGCACAGGGATGGCTGTCAAAGCAGTGATTCCTCCTACTTGAGTGGTGCTGCCTGTAGTGCGGTTGAGGTGGGTGGTTCTTGGCTTCTCGATAACTGGGTCCACCTCAAATAAGAACTCCCCGCAGGCCGCACATCGCCCGAACGGCTTCAGCTGACACACCAGTCCCGAACAGCCGGGACAAATCAAACCCAGGGCCTCAACTTCCATGCACGAGTACAGGGCGAATCGTCCCTGGGGTTTTAGCCAGATCCCCGTATCTGTCACTGGAGCAGCAGTAGTCAAGGTTGTGGTAGAAGGGTGAAGTGGAATCCACAATGTATTTCCGAACATGGTGACTCGCTGCTGATCCATTGCGCACTGCAAGGTTGGCGCCAAAGTCCCCACGTGTAGTCCTTCACATGGCTGGACTCCTCCCCCATTGCGCCCCAGTTCGCAGGTTGCCTAGGTCACGCCCACAAACTGAGCAGGGAGGGTGTGCCTCGTGGCGCAGTGCAATAGAAGCCCCCACATCTACTACTTCACACGGCTGGACTCCCCCCTCTTCTCGCTCTTCTGCGTAGTCCTTTTCCTTCTTAGGGTCATGCCCACGACTTCGAGCAGGGATGCACTTTGGCCAATAATATGGCCGACCTACTCGGAACTCCTTCGGGCAGACACGTTCAAACTCCGTCCATTCTAGCTCCATAGTAACACAAACACCATCCCGGACCCGGAGCCCCCACGTGTAGCTGCCTCCACTCTCTCTCTCTGTGTTCTCGTTGTTGTCTAGGGGTTACTCTGGAGGAGAGAGTGCGGGGTCACCACGCCAAGATTTCACCGCAAATGTTTGTGTGGTGTGAGCAAAGTTTCTTTACCTTCGGGTCGGTGTTCGGTGTTTGGAGCCTCCGCTTCTTCTGTGGAACAGTGTCTGCCAGTAAATGAGCCCCACACCAATACAAGTCCAACACTCCTTTATTTTCCAATGTCAGGATGAAACACAATCAGTTGGACTCCCTCAACGAACAGACAGGGGGTGTGGATACGAGTAGGCCCAGGCACAATGAACTCTCCTATTCCTTTTTTAGCGAATAGGCTTGGCGCACGGTCTCTGCCACCGACCGTGAATTGGTAGCTGCCACCTACCGGGTGAACTGTTGCAGCCCCTGCCACAGGCCTAAAAGTAACGGTCTCTGCCACCGACCTTGTAATGTATGAACCACCTTCCGTGTGAATAAGGCCCCTATTTGGTGAAGGCATCCATCCAGATGGTCTCCGGAGGCCCTGTCCTGGCACTGGCAATATGCTGCACCAGATCTATTGGAAGGTCACCTGCGCGGTCCATTGCGTCTTAGATTCAGGTACCCGGTCCGTTGGGTACCTTAGGACGATCCCTCCCGGGCGGAACCCAGTGGAAGTAGCTGGGCCCCAGGCCTGGAATAAAGTACCTCACCCCAGACTAAGGGTGTCTGGGGTGGCTCCCGAACTCCTGGTGTCCAGGCCTAGGCCGCCTGGACACCGACCACAGACAGCAGCCCTCAGGCTAAAGGTGCTTGGGACTCAAAGACCCCATGACAAAGATGGCCGGCCCCTTTATACCCTCCCCCAGCAAGCATGGCAGGTTCCCCGCCCCGCCGTACAGGTGACGCGAGAGGCCACAAAGGGTACGGCACTGCAGTGATGGTTCAACCCCGGCCCAATGTGACAACGCCACCTGCTGGGCCGCAGGGAACTATACATCACTGGTGTCTCTGCCAGTTTTAAACATGATAGAAAAGCACATACCCGCTACACATATGTATAGTGTATCCTACATAAATATTGCCTTGCATTGTACAGAGGTAATGAATTTAAGGTATCACTGAAAAAAAAATAATTGCCATGGGCTGCTAATGTGTTCGGGTTTGGCTAAAGAAAAGGTGGCAACTCTAGTCTGGTCAAGGAACAGCTTCACCTCCTCTACCTCCATAATTATGTTATAGGTTTTCCCTTCACAAAAAGCGGATACAGACAAGCCAGATATACTGCCTATACAACATTAACATGCAATAGCCCATCAGGGAGATACAAGAAATCAAAGAAGTCGGGTAGGATTAAAATGGGAACTCTACACTTGTAAGTAAAGGGGAAGTTTCTGCATGTGTGTACACTTTACTTCATGAGCACCACCAGTGTCTCTCCATCTATTGGCATATGTCAGGTCCCTCGCTTCCTTACCCTTCACCAGAGCTCTTAAACTTTTCCACACACAGAAGACAGGGCTTTAACTTGCTTGCTCTACTGTGTTGTTCTGGGCTTGTATTCACTGTCTAGGCCTAGACGAAAAGGCTTACATGGCTATTATGGCAAAGCAAGGCCCCAGCAATGTCATTTGGGGATTGTGTATGTTATTAGGAGTGCATATACTGATAACAACATATATTGTCAGTAATTGGCAGCAAGTGGATCGGAGCAGTGGAAGTGTAAGCAGGTGCTTACTAGGGATGGGTTAATGGATCAGCCCGGGCATGAGTTTGGGCCAAACATTTGCCTGTTTAGCCATTCGCTGAACACCCGAATTTGCAGGGTGTTCACCGGGTGTTCGCCCCAACGAAAACACCCTGCACTGCACTGAGCACTGCACAGTGCATTCTGTGCCCTGATTGGGCAAAGCTTTGCCCAATCACAGTGCAGTGTAGGGTGGTTGTTAAGGAGCAGGGCCGCTGCGTCCTTAACAACCGATGAGTCATAAGCTGTCAATGGGCTTTCCCCCTGACAGCTAAATAATTAAAAAAAAGTACTGGTTATAGAATAAATAAAAAAATGGCATGGTGTTCCCCCCCAGTCCATACCAAGTCCTCCAGGTCTGGAGGTCTGGTAATGATTTGGAGGTGAACCCCACGGCAGATTTTTTTTTATATGGCGTGAGGTACCCCCAAGATCCATTCAAGATCCTTTTCTGGCCTACCAGGCTGCATGCTCCGATAAGGGGGGGACGAGTGAGTGCCCCCCTCCTGAACCATACCAGGCCACATGCCCTCAGAATGATGGTGTGGGTGCTTTGGGGCAAGGGGGATTCGCCCCTCCACCCCAAAGCACATTGTCCCCATGCTGATGGGGATAAGGGCCTCATCTCCACATGTGTGCAAAGCGATATTGCATTATTTGTATAAAAACAAAAATGACACAGATAAGCCGTGACAGACAGCAGCACTCACAATATTTTACGCTTCATACCAAAAAAACGAAATCAATGTGTAGCGCTGTCAAACCCCTGTTCTGCCTTTGCCGACTGCAATCGCCGGCCGCCCGGGAAACTTCGAGTTCCCGGGACCCGCGAGCACGCTCACGAGGCATGTAGCGGCGGCAAATTTAAAGGGACGTACAGGTACGCCCATTTGCCTGCCTGTGCCATGTTGTCGACGTATATGTGTGTGCGGCGGTCGGCAAGTGGTTAATATCAGTGGGCGGAGTCATGAGAGAGGAAGGACGGTGTGAGGAGAGCACGCACCACAATCACGGACTTCTTGTGGGACAAGAGAACTGGGCTGGCCGCAAGGATGAGAACCACCTATACTAAGAGCTTCAGGTGTAGGCGTACACCAATCCTTCTACAGAAGTTCCAGTTGGAGAGTGTGTCCCTGAGGATCGTTTCTGCCTGTTTTACCTACCGCCGCTGGCGTGTGCGTGCACAACTTGGGGTAAGAGTACCCATCCCCCTCCCCTGGTGTTAGATACACGTCCTTGGGTGCTGGGTGTGATTATCATCTTACATTTTCCAGCTTCGTCACTGCATTTTCATGAATTTCAACTCCCTGTGATCACATACATGGGATTGTGCATGATTTATTGAACTATTTCAGTGACTTATTACCTCAGTTACTTTGTCCTCCAGTAGGTTCAGTGTACAAACTGTTCCAGGTACATTTCAGTTTTTGGTTTCTCATGTTTGCTTAAGATACTGTATTTGAATGATTTTTGTGTGTTATTCAGGAGATTATCATTATATATATATATATATAGCCATGATGACAGTCTCTCTAAGGGCTACATCCTCAGCCACTAAGTTTGCCAGGATCAGGGCCTTTAGGACCCTTTTGTGGATTGCTGCTCAAGATGGGATAACTTTCAGTCCTGTTTTGTGTAAAGGGTCAGTGATGAAGGGAACCTTTCTAAGGGCTTTTTTTTTCCCAGTGATGACGTTTGCCAGGATCTGGGCTTTAGGCTATGAGGGATCCTTGGTGGTGTTCTGCCTAGTACAGGTAGTGTTTATACCCATACTGGGTTGCAATCCGAGGTGGCTTTAGCATCCTATGAGAACAAAAGCCTCATATGCAGGACTACTAAGGATAAACTGGTTCCATACCCTGGATATTAGGATATTTTGAGCATGCTCACAAGCTACAGCTTTGCTAACTTTATATCTACTCACAGCCACAATCTAAGATTAAACTATCTAACCCTGTAGAACAAAAATCTCTATACATACCCTTTCTGCAGCCAATCCAGTCTGGTTCCATGCTGAGCTTTCAACGACAGCTTCTCCGTAGAGGCGGGAGGCAGCCAACAACAAAAGCCCCATAGTAAGTCTATAGGTGACATAATTTCTCTAGCATTTCCCAGCTGTTGTCGGCTGTCTCTTCCGCACAGCATGGAGACCTGACCGGATCGGCTGCAGAAAAGGTAAGTACAGTAATTTTTGCTTTACAGGGTTAGATAGATTAGTCTTAGAATGTGTCTGCCAGTAGATCTAGAGTTAGTTTGTTTTAGGCTGAACTTCTATTTTAAGGACAACTCTTTGTCACGCTCTCTAGCAGAACCAGTGGGAAGGAGATATCCAGATTCATTGCTGGATGGGTCATTTCAGCTAGCCAACTGGCTTATAGCACTTAGGGCTTGCAGAAGCAGTGCAGTGACAAGGCACTCAACCGGTAGCGCGTAGACTTTGTATTCGTACGATGAGCTGTCTGACGATTATTGTATCGTTAGTATGGTTCTTTCAACAGCCGATTTCGCTTTTTCATCAGACAAAAGCTGGATGTGCAGACTATAAAATTTGTGAACTCAACGTCTGATTTTCGTTTCATTAGTATGGTTTTCATATGAAAAAAATCATAAGAGCAAGACTACGCATTCTCAGAAACGAAAGAATACATACAAAACTATTCAACACATTGTGTCACTTCTGATGCTGTATTCCCTCGTACGAAAATGTTCTTAGTAATCTCTTTACTTTTGACATGAGACTAGCATACCACAAAAAACAGACGTTCGGTCGTCTGAAAATCTAAGCGTGTGTACGAGGTCTTTTTCCGTAAGGTTTCTGTTGGCTAAGCTATAGAAACCCTACTTTTTTCAGCATCCCAGCCTTTTTTTTGGGCTAGATAGTTCCTAAATGTATATGCTGCCATGCAGTCTGTCAGGAAAACTGAAAATTACCTGTCAAATACTTGGACCCCTTTCACACTGGGACGGTTTGCAGGCGCTATTGCGCTATTGCGCTAAAAATAGCGCCTGCAAACCGACCTCAAACAGCGGCTGCTGTTTCTCCAGTGTGAAAGCCCGAGGGTGAAAGTCCTGCTAGCCGCATCTTTGGATCGGTGAAGGAGTGGTGTGTATACCGCTCCTTCGCCACTCCTGCCCATTGAAATCAATTGGACACCAATTGGCAGAAACGCATTGCCGGCGGTATTAACCCTTTTTCGGCCACTAGTGGGGGTAAAACCGCACCGCTAGCGGCCGAATACCACCGGTAAAAATAGCTATACTGCCAGCGCACCTCCCGCCCCCAGTGTGAAAGGGGCCTTACTGTAATTTTCCTTTCCTGATGGATACCATAGCAGCATTGGTACCCTCCCAGTGTCATGAGTAGGCTAGTTATAGAACGCAGCCTCTGGCTCAGCCTCAAAATTGATGGGAGTGGGGTCCTGTGAGGTATAAGCGAGAACAGAGCTACCCAAACATATGCTGCCGTGGAGTCCACCAAGAAAGGAAAATTACAGTAAGCATTTGATAGGAAATTTTCCATTATATTGCCACTTACTAATCATTACTAGGGTTGAGCGAACCCGAACTGTAAAGTTCGGGTCCGTACCGAACTTTAGCTTTTTCCCGAACCCGAACCCGAACCCGGACTTTGCGCGAAAGTCCGGGTTCGGTTTCAGGCTCGGCAATCTAATGGCGCAGTTAGAAATGCTTCAGGGGCCAGCCAATCACCTTTTGATTAGCTGGTGTGCCCTTAGAAGCCATCATAGCCATGCCTACTAATGGCATGGCTGTGATTGGTCAGTGCAACATGTGACCAAGCTTCTATATAAGCTAGAGGCACACAGCACACACGTCACTCTGCTTCAGAATAGATAGGGAGAGGATCTTGTCTGCTGCTGCTGCTTTTAGGGAGAGATTGAAAAATACATGAGTTAGTCCTGATTCTGGAATCTGAGGGAAAAGATAGAGAGACAGCGTAGTGTAGGGCCAGGTTCCTGTTGGTGCTTTCAGGGAGAGAGATATATTATATAGGAATAGGAGTCCATATTCAGAGATATAACTCAGCGATCTGCATAGGTTTACCTGTTTGTGTTGCAGTGCAGTCTTTTTACACTGCCATGAGCCCAGTGTCAGAGAAAATCTACCTTTTATCTGCAAGCTCAGTGCACCAGCACTGCATATATTATGTTGAGAGATACACCGTTTCCATACTGTGGGTGTATTCTGCTCTTGAAAAAAGATCCATTTAGGGCAAAAAAAAAAGGCACTTTATTGTGCTCTTTTCCAAAAGACCCATTAAGGGCAAAAAAAAAAAAAGAATTTGCATTTTATTTTGCTCGTGCAAAAAAAGACCCGTTTAGGGCAAAAAAAAAATTTGCACTTTAATGTACGCTTGCAAAAAGACCCATTTAGGGCCACAAAAAATATTTTGCAGTGTGTTATACATGTGTGGAGGTGTGTGAAATAAACAATTTCTATATAGTTTTCTCCTACTGTGCTATACTAAAAAAACAACATTTTTTTTTAATAGCCTTTTTTGCAGTTCTGTAGCTGTGCGATTCAGCGGTTACGTACTGTGGGTGTGTTGTGGTCTTCCAAAAAATGCCATTTAGGGCCACAAAAAATATTTTGCAGTGTGTTATACATATGTGGAGGTGTGTGAAATAAACAATTTCTATATAGTTTTCTCCTACTGTGCTATACTAAAAAAACATTTTTTTTGAATAGCCTTTTTTGCAGTTCTGTAGCTGTGCGATTCAGCGGTTACGTACTGTGGGTGTGTTGTGGTCTTCCAAAAAACGCCATTTAGGGCCACAAAAAATATTTTGCAGTGTGTTATACATATGTGGAGGTGTGTGAAATAAACAATTTCTATATAGTTTTCTCCTACTGTGCTATACTAAAAAAACAACATTTTTTTTGAATAGCATTTTCTGCAGTTCTGTAGCTGTGCGATTCAGCGGTTACGTACTGTGGGTGTGTTGTGGTCTTCCAAAAAACGCCATTTAGGGCCACAAAAAATATTTTGCAGTGTGTAATACATATGTGGAGGCGTGTGAAATAAACCATTTCTATATATTTGTCTTCTACTGTGCTATACTAAAAAAACAACATTTATTTTTGAATAGCATTTTCTGCAGTTCTGTAGCTGTGCGATTCAGCGGTTACGTACTGTGGGTGTGTTGTGGTCTTCCAAAAAACGCCATTTAGGGCCACAAAAAATATTTTGCAGTGTGTTATACATATGTGGAGGTGTGTGAAATAAACAATTTCTATATAGTTTTCTTCTACTGTGCTATACTAAAAAAACAACATTTTTTTTGAATAGCATTTTCTGCAGTTCTGTAGCTGTGCGATTCAGCGGTTACGTACTGTGGGTGTGTTGTGGTCTTCCAAAAAACGCCATTTAGGGCAAGATCCTAAATTTGGAAAATATGAGGAGAAGGTCAAAGGGACGTGGTGGCCCCGGTCGTGGTGCTGCTGGTGGAGCTCCTGTTGCAGGGAGAGGACGTGGTGGATCTGTGCCAGATACACGCACAAGTGAAACACCTTCCTCAGGTGCGAGTAGGCGACCGAGCCTGCGGCGGTATTTTGTCGCGCCTAATGAGGCTGTACGAATGTTTAGGCCAGGACAAGTACAGGCGATAGTAGATTGGGTTGCTGACAGTGCCTCGAGTTCCTTCACATTGTCTCCCACCCACTCTTCTGATGAAAGATCAGAGTTGGCACCTGAAACCCATGTCCATCAGTCTTTCACCTCACCCCCTTGCAAATCAGCCAAGCAGTCTGAGCCCCAAATCATGCAGCAGTCTCTTCTGCTTTTCGATGACTCTGTTAGCAGGGTTTCCCAGGGCCATCCACCTAGCCCTGCCCCAGATGTGGAAGAGATTGAGTGCACCAATGCCCAACCACATATGTTTCATGATGAGTACATGGGAGGACCATCGCAGCACGTCTCGGATGATGACGAAACACAGGTGCCAACTGCTGCTGCTTTCGCAATTGTGCAACCAGACAAGGAGGGCAGGGGTGAAGACTGGGTGGAAGATGATGTGGAGGACGATGAGGTCCTCGAACCCACATGGAATCAACGTTATGCAGGTGACCAGTGTAGTTTGGAGGAAGAGGCGGTGGTCGCACCGAGCCACCAGCACAGCAGAAGAGGGAGCAGGGTGCAAAAGCGGAGCGTCCGTCCCCTAGACAGTATGTCTGCTACTGCCCAACGCAGCAAGGGACCAAGCACACCAAAGCCAGGTCCAAGGAGTTCCCTAGCGTGGCAGTTCTTCACACAATGTGCTGATGACAAGACACGAGTGGTTTGCACGCTGTGCAATCAGAGCCTGAAGCGAGGCATAAACGTTCTCAACCTGAGCACAACCTGCATGACCAGGCATCTAAGTGCAAAGCACGAGCTGCAGTGGAGTAGACACCTCAAAAACCAAGAAAGGTCTCTGGCTCCTCCTGCTTCCTCTTCTGCTGCAGTCTCGGCCTCTTCATCCACCTCTGTAGTGACAGTGGCACCTGCCACCCCGCAAACAGAGGATCTGCCAGCAACACTACCACCTGGGTCACCAACCATCTCCACAATGTCCCATGGAAGCGTTCAGCTCTCTATCTCCCAAACATTGGAGCGGAAGAGGAAGTACCTTTCTAGCCACCCGCGATCCCTGGCCCTGAATGCCAGCATTTCAAAACTCCTGGCCTTTGAAATGCTGTCATTCCGTCTGGTGGAGACGCAGAGTTTTAAAAGCCTGATGGCATTGGCTGTCCCACAGTACGTCGTGCCCAGCCGCCACTACTTTTTCAGGCGAGCCATCCCTTCCCTGCACAACCAAGTGGAGGACAAAATCAGGTGTGCACTGCGCAACACCATCTGTGGCAAGGTCCACCTAACTACGGATGCGTGGACCAGTAAGCACGGTCAAGGACGTTATATCTCCCTAACAGCACACTGGGTAAATGCAGTGGCGGCTGGGCCTGAGGCAGATAGCAGTTTGGCGCATGTCCTTCCACCACCGAGGATTGCAGGGCGCTTCAGTTTGCCTCCTGTTGCTAACTCCTCCTACTCCGCTTCCTCATCCTCTACCGCCTCCTCATCCGGTCAGCGTAACACCTTCACCTCCAACTTCAGCACAGCCAGGGGTAAACGACAGCAGGCAGTTTTAAAACTTTCCTGTTTGAGGGAAAAAACCCACACCGCGCAGGAGATGTGGAGGGACATGGAACAATAGACCAATGAGTGGTTGCTGTCAGTGAGCCTCAAGCCCGGCCTGGTGGTGTGCGATAAGGGGCGAAATCTCGCAGCAGCTCTGGGCCTAGCCGGTTTGACGCACATCCCTTGCCTGGCGCATGTGCTGAACTTGGTGGTCCAGAGGTTCCTTAAAAATTACCCCAATATGCCAGAGCTGCTGCAGAAAGTGCGGGCTGTGTGTGCGCACTTTCGGCGTTCTCACCCTGCTGCTGCTCGCCTGTCAGCGCTGCAGCGTAACTTCGGCCTTCCCGCTCACCGCCTCATATGTGACGTGCCCACAAGATGGAACTCCATCTTGCACATGCTGGCCAGACTGTGCGAGCAGCAGCAGAGGATAGTGGAGTTTCAACTGCAGCAATCACGCGTGAGTCGCTCTGCGGAACAGCACCACTTCACCACCAATAACTGGGCCTCCATGCGAGACCTGTGTGCCTTGTTGCGCTGTTTCGAGTACTCCACCAACATGTCCAGTGCCAATGACTCCGTTCTCAGCGTTACTATCCCAGTTCTATGCCTCTTTGAAAAAACGCTTCGGGCGATGATGGAAGAGGATGTGGCACAGGAGGATGAGGAGGAGGAGGAGGAGGAAGCGGGATCATTTCAAAGGCTTTCAGGGCAGTCTTTCACAAGTGGCTACGAGGGTGGGTTCCTGCACCAACAAACGCCAGGTACACAATTGTCCGGCAGAAAGGGCACAGTTATGGAGGATGACGAGGTGGAGGAGGAGATGGAGGAGGAGGAGGAGGAGGAGGAGCCATTTTCACAGCAGGGTGGCACCCAGACCAGCTCGTGGCCACCACTGGTGCGTGGCTGGGGGGATACAGAGGACACAGACGATACACCTCCCACAGAGGACAGCTTTTCTTTGCCTCTGGGCAGCCTGGAACACATGAGCGATTACATGCTGCAGTGTTTCCGCAATGACCGCCGAGTTGCCCACATTTTAACTGGTGCTGATTACTGGGTGGCCACCCTGCTGGATCCCCGTTACAAGGACAACGTACCGTCCTTAATTCCCTCACTGGAGCGGGATCGTAAGATGCGCGAGTACAAGCGCACGCTGGTAGACGCGCTGCTGGTGGCATTCCCACCTGACAGCGGGCGTACGGTGGAAGCACAAGGCGAAGGCAGAGGAGGAGGAAGAGGTCGCCAATGCAGCCGGGGCACCGGCAGCACTTCAGAAGGCAGGGTTAGCATGGCTGAAATGTGGAAAAGCTTTGTCAGCACGCCACAACAACCAGCACCACCAGCTGAGATGGAACGTCTTAGCAGGAGGCAGCATTTCACCAACATGGTTCAGCAGTATGTGTCCACAGGCCTACACGTACTGGATGACGGGTCTGCCCCCTTTAACTTCTGGGTCTCCAAATTGGGCACATGGCCTGAGCTTGCCCTTTATGCCCTGGAGGTGCTGGCCTGCCCTGCAGCCAGTGTATTATCTGAACGTGTATTTAGCACGGCAGGGCGCGTTATCACAGACAAGCGCAGCTGCCTGTCCAGAGCCAATGTGGACAAGCTCACGTTCATTAAAATGAACCAGGCATGGATCCCACAGGACTTGTACGTATCTTCTGCAGAATAGACATGTATACCGGTGTTGCGACAAAAACTGTCCGGCCATCGGATTGTGTCCGGCCCATACTGCGAAGGCGCAGCGCTTGCGCAGTACAGAGGACAAGGAGATTCACAAAATCTCCGAAGATGAACGGCGCCTGCGCAGTGAGTGCAGGTTCAAGCCCCACCATCCAAGTGGACATACGGTAGCACATAGTAACAGGGCCCCTCATGGGCTCGGTTTGATCGCCACGCTTCGGGCATGGCCTCACTTGGCTCGGCTTGAACCACGGATGGTGTGGCCTTCACCTGAACTCACCACGCAGGCGCCGTTCGTCTTGGGAGATTTTCGAAATCCCCTTGTCCTACATACTGAGCAAGCGCAGTACAGGGTGGACACTATTTGACGGGGGACAGAATTCGACACATCACCGGCCTTACCCAGCCATTGTTGTATTTTTGAACCAGTGTTGGCTACCTCGTCCTCCTCCACCGCCGCTTCCACCTACACAGCCACATCCACCGCCACCTCAACCTCCTACTCCATATGGACCTCGTCCTCCTAGGTCAAGATTATAATTTGTATTTTATTTTTTTGTAGCGCACAGATCCTTTCCCCCTTACCTGCCTTTATGTTGTTGGCTCCTCGCAGGAGGGAGAAAGGCACACCGCACTACCAGCCCGTACCCTCCTATATAAAGAGGTTGAGCGGTGTACTTGATGGGCCATGTCCACAGCCGGAGTCAAAACTCCTCCAGAGGATGATTCTCACCTCTACTGTAGGTAGAGGCAAGTCCTTTAATTCCCAGTAAAGTCAATGTCCACACCAGCTGAAATTACAACTCTTATTCTCTCATGGCAAAATAAACTCTACTCGGATAGAAAAGGTTAGAGCAAAGAAACAGGACAGCTTAAGGTGTGGAGGAGGTCCAGGCACAAACGTAGCACATTCACTTCACTGCTTAGGTTTCTCAAATAGTTTTAGGTGCACGGTCTCTGCCACAGACCTTGAGGTTGGTCTCTGCCACAGACCGGGTGTACAAGGCCCCTGCCACGGACCTGGAGAACTTTGGTCTCTGCCACAGACCAGGGTGTATAAGGCCCCTGCCACGGGCCGGGTGAATAAGGCCTCTGATACAGTCAAGATGACCTTGAGCTTCTCCTTCTACGAACCTAGCCCATATCAAGGGGAAGACATCTCTCCAGGGAGTCAACAGACCCTTCCTTCACCGTGACTCCCGCATCGGTCCATCAGAATGATCCTCCCTTCCCTGGAACATGGTCCCCTACACGAGGCGGCACCCTAAGACTCCTCGACCCTTAGCGGACTCCAGACGAAGGCTCTGGACTCCAGGCTTTACTCCCGCACCTAGGCCTCCATACCCAGGGCAGCAGGAACTCCAGGATAGTACCTCACCCCGGGCTAAAGGTACCCGAGATGGAACAGGAACACATGCACCCAGGCCGAAGGCACCTGGGCGTGGACACCACTGGACATCAGCCCCCAGGCCAAAGGTCTGCCCCTTTTATATGCTCTCCCGGCATGCACAGCAAGTTCCCCGCCCCGCTGTACTACTGCCAAGAGGGGACACAAAAGGCACAGCACTGTATCGGCGGTTCAACCCTAGCCTACCATGGCAGCGCCACCTGTAGGCCGCAGGGAACTGCACACCAATACTGTCCCCCGAGGACAAAATGGTCCATGAATCCTACAGAATTAGGGTGTTTGAGCCTATTTACCACTCAAACACTTCCCTTAAATTTAGCACCCCGCTACATTTTTATTTCAAAGTATTTTATTTTCCCACTAGCTTATCCATTAAATTGAATAATTTATTCCAGAAAGGGCGTATTCTGGGGCATTCTCACCATATGTGTGGCATCGTGCCGTTGAGTTTCTGAGGTTCTTAATGACTTCCCGTACCTCTTCTGCTGAAAAGGGGGCCTCCAGCATATTTTTTAATTTTTTTATTTTTTTTATGTTATTTTAAGTTATTTCCCTATCCACATTTGTTTGCAGAGCACTTGCCATGCTCTTAACTAGGGATGAGCTTCGTGTTCGAGTCGAACATACGTTCGACTCGAACATCGGCTGTTCGATCGTTCGACGAAGATCGAACGATTTGGGCCGTTCGCGCCAAATTCGAGTGACGCGAACGGCCCACAATGCACTACGCCATCGCAGTGTCCTCCAGGCGCTGTGATTGGCCAAGCATGCACTGTGACCCCGCATGCTTGGCCAATCACAGCGCCGGCAGCGAGGAGAGCAATGATTGGCCACAGGCAGGATGCCTGTGGCCAATTATTGCTGATGGGGTTTAGTACACGCCCCACACTATAAAAGGCAGCCAGCGCGGCGGCCTTGTGTAGTGTGTTCCGGAGCAGGGAAAGAGAAGCATAGGCAGGGACAGTGTCATTTTTTTTCCTTTACTAATCCTGGATTCCTTGTGTTTAGGGACAAATAAGGATAGGTAGGGAGAGTGTCAGTGACAGTGTGCTATTCTGTGCTAATCCTTGTTTGTAGGGACAGAGAGGTACAGTGAGGGAAACTGACAGTGTGCTATTCTGTTCTAAAACTATTTTGCTGAACCATATTTTCAATCCTTGAGTTGAGGGACAGAAGAGGTACAGTGAGGGAAAGTGTCAGTGTGCTATTGTGTTCTAAAACTATTTTGCTGTTCCATATTTTCAATCCTTGAGTTGAGGGACAGAGAGGTACAGTGAGGGAAAGTGTCAGTGTGCTATTGTGTTATAAAACTATTTTGCTGAACCATATTTTCAATCCTTGAGTTGAGGGACAGAGAGGTACAGTGAGGAAAAGTGTGAGTGTGCTATTGTGTTCTAAAACTATTTTGCTGAACCATATTTTCAATCCTTGAGTTGAGGGACAGAGAGGTACAGTGAGGGAAAGTGTCAGTGTGCTATTGTGTTCTAAAACTATTTTGCTGAACCATATTTTCAATCCTTGAGTTGAGGGACAGAGAGGTACAGTGAGTGAAACTGACAGTGTGCTATTCTGTTCTAAATCAATTTTGCTATTCCATATTTTCAATCCTTGAGTTGAGGGACAGAGAGGTACAGTGAGGGAAACTGTCAGTGTGCTATTCTGTTCTAAAACTATTTTGCTGAACCATATTTTCAATCCTTGAGTTGAGGGACAGAGAGGTACAGTGAGTGAAACTGACAGTGTGCTATTCTGTTCTAAACCAATTTTGCTGTTCCATATTTTCAATCCTTGAGTTGAGGGACAGAGAGGTACAGTGAGGGAAACTGACAGTGTGCTATTCTGTTCTAAAACTATTTTGCTGAACCATATTTTCAATCCTTGAGTTGAGGGACAGAGAGGTACAGTGAGGGAAAGTGTCAGTGTGCTATTGTGTTCTAAAACTATTTTGCTGAACCATATTTTCAATCCTTGAGTTGAGGGACAGAGAGGTACAGTGAGTGAAACTGACAGTGTTCTATTCTGTTCTAAACCAATTTTGCTGTTCCATATTTTCAATCCTTGAGTTGAGGGACAGAGAGGTACAGTGAGGGAAACTGACAGTGTGCTATTCTGTTCTAAAACTATTTTGCTGAACCATATTTTCAATCCTTGAGTTGAGGGACAGAGAGGTACAGTGAGGGAAAGTGTCAGTGTGCTATTGTGTTCTAAAACTATTTTGCTGAACCATATTTTCAATCCTTGAGTTGAGGGACAGAGAGGTACAGTGAGTGAAACTGACAGTGTTCTATTCTGTTCTAAACCAATTTTGCTGTTCCATATTTTCAATCCTTGAGTTGAGGGACAGAGAGGTACAGTGAGGGAAAGTGTCAGTGTGCTATTGTTTTATAAAACTATTTTGGTGAACCATATTTTCAATCCTTGAGTTGAGGGACAGAGAGGTACAGTGAGTGAAACTGACAGTGTGCTATTCTGTTCTAAACCAATTTTGCTGTTCCATATTTTCAATCCTTGAGTTGAGGGACAGAGAGGTACAGTGAGGGAAAGTGTCAGTGTGCTATTGTGTTCTAAAACTATTTTGCTGAACCATATTTTTAATCCTTGAGTTGAGGGACAGAGAGGTACAGTGAGTGAAACTGACAGTGTGCTATTCTGTTCTAAATCAATTTTGCTGTTCCATATTTTCAATCCTTGAGTTGAGGGACAGAGAGGTACAGTGAGGGAAACTGACAGTGTGCTATTCTGTTCTAAACCAATTTTGCTGTTCCATATTTTCAATCCTTGAGTTGAGGGACAGAGAGGTACAGTGAGGGAAACTGACAGTGTGCTATTCTGTTCTAAAACTATTTTGCTGAACCATATTTTCAATCCTTGAGTTGAGGGACAGAGAGGTACAGTGAGGGAAAGTGTCAGTGTGCTATTGTGTTCTAAAACTATTTTGCTGAACCATATTTTCAATCCTTGAGTTGAGGGACAGAGAGGTACAGTGAGTGAAACTGACAGTGTGCTATTCTGTTCTAAACCAATTTTTCTGTTCCATATTTTCAATCCTTGAGTTGAGGGACAGAGAGGTACAGTGAGGGAAAGTGTCAGTGTGCTATTGTGTTCTAAAACTATTTTGCTGAACCATATTTTCAATCCTTGAGTTGAGGGACAGAGAGGTACAGTGAGTGAAACTGACAGTGTGCTATTCTGTTCTAAACCAATTTTGCTGTTCCATATTTTCAATCCTTGAGTTGAGGGACAGAGAGGTACAGTGAGGGAAAGTGTCAGTGTGCTATTGTGTTCTAAAACTATTTTGCTGAACCATATTTTCAATCCTTGAGTTGAGGGACAGAGAGGTACAGTGAGGGAAAGTGTCAGTGTGCTATTGTTTTATAAAACTATTTTGGTGAACCATATTTTCAATCCTTGAGTTGAGGGACAGAGAGGTACAGTGAGTGAAACTGACAGTGTGCTATTCTGTTCTAAACCAATTTTGCTGTTCCATATTTTCAATCCTTGAGTTGAGGGACAGAGAGGTACAGTGAGGGAAAGTGTCAGTGTGCTATTGTGTTCTAAAACTATTTTGCTGAACCATATTTTTAATCCTTGAGTTGAGGGACAGAGAGGTACAGTGAGTGAAACTGACAGTGTGCTATTCTGTTCTAAATCAATTTTGCTGTTCCATATTTTCAATCCTTGAGTTGAGGGACAGAGAGGTACAGTGAGGGAAACTGACAGTGTGCTATTCTGTTCTAAACCAATTTTGCTGTTCCATATTTTCAATCCTTGAGTTGAGGGACAGAGAGGTACAGTGAGGGAAACTGACAGTGTGCTATTCTGTTCTAAAACTATTTTGCTGAACCATATTTTCAATCCTTGAGTTGAGGGACAGAGAGGTACAGTGAGGGAAAGTGTCAGTGTGCTATTGTGTTCTAAAACTATTTTGCTGAACCATATTTTCAATCCTTGAGTTGAGGGACAGAGAGGTACAGTGAGTGAAACTGACAGTGTGCTATTCTGTTCTAAACCAATTTTTCTGTTCCATATTTTCAATCCTTGAGTTGAGGGACAGAGAGGTACAGTGAGGGAAAGTGTCAGTGTGCTATTGTGTTCTAAAACTATTTTGCTGAACCATATTTTCAATCCTTGAGTTGAGGGACAGAGAGGTACAGTGAGTGAAACTGACAGTGTGCTATTCTGTTCTAAACCAATTTTGCTGTTCCATATTTTCAATCCTTGAGTTGAGGGACAGAGAGGTACAGTGAGGGAAACTGACAGTGTGCTATTCTGTTCTAAAACTATTTTGCTGAACCATATTTTCAATCCTTGAGTTGAGGGACAGAGAGGTACAGTGAGGGAAAGTGTCAGTGTGCTATTGTGTTCTAAAACTATTTTGCTGAACCATATTTTCAATCCTTGAGTTGAGGGACAGAGAGGTACAGTGAGTGAAACTGACAGTGTGCTATTCTGTTCTAAATCAATTTTGCTGTTCCATATTTTCAATCCTTGAGTTGAGGGACAGAGAGGTACAGTGAGGGAAACTGACAGTGTGCTATTCTGTTCTAAAACTATTTTGCTGAACCATATTTTCAATCCTTGAGTTGAGGGACAGAGAGGTACAGTGAGTGAAACTGACAGTGTGCTATTCTGTTTTAAACCAATTTTGCTGTTCCATATTTTCAATCCTTGAGTTGAGGGACAGAGAGGTACAGTGAGGGAAACTGACAATGTGCTATTGTGTTCTAAAACTATTTTGCTGAACCATATTTTCAATCCTTGAGTTGAGGGACAGAGAAGTACAGTGAGTGAAACTGACAGTGTGCTATTCTGTTCTAAACCAATTTTGCTGTTCCATATTTTCAATCCTTGAGTTGAGGGACAGAGAGGTACAGTGAGTGAAACTGACAGTGTGCTATTCTGTTCTAAAACTATTTTGCTGAACCATATTTTCAATACTTGAGTTGAGGGACAGAGATGTACAGTGAGGGAAAGTGTCAGTGTGCTATTGTGTTCTAAAACTATTTTGCTGAACCATATTTTCAATCCTTGAGTTGAGGGACAGAGAGGTACAGTGAGTGAAACTGACAGTGTGCTATTCTGTTCTAAACCAATTTTGCTGTTCCATATTTTCAATCCTTGAGTTGAGGGACAGAGAGGTACAGTGAGGGAAACTGACAGTGTGCTATTCTGTTCTAAAACTATTTTGCTGAACCATATTTTCAATCCTTGAGTTGAGGGACAGAGAGGTACAGTGAGGGAAAGTGTCAGTGTGCTATTGTGTTCTAAAACTATTTTGCTGAACCATATTTTCAATCCTTGAGTTGAGGGACAGAGAGGTACAGTGAGGGAAAGTGTCAGTGTGCTATTCTGTTCTAAAACTATTTTGCTGAACCATATTTTCAATCCTTGAGTTGAGGGACAGAGCGGTACAGTGAGTGAAACTGACAGTGTGCTATTCTGTTCTAAAACTATTTTGCTGAAGCATATTTTCAATCCTTGAGTTGAGGGACAGAGAGGTACAGTGAGTGAAACTGACAGTGTGCTATTCTGTTCTAAACCAATTTTGCTGTTCCATATTTTCAATCCTTGGTTTGAGGGACAGAGAAGGACACTCGTAGAAATTATCAGTGTGCTATTCTGTGCTAAATCTTGTTTGTAGGGAGGGACAGAGTAGGACAGTGAGTGAAACTGACAGTGTGCTATTCTGTTCTAAACCAATTTTGCTGTTCCATATTTTCAATCCTTGGTTTGAGGGACAGAGAAGGACACTCGTAGAAATTATCAGTGTGCTATTCTGTGCTAAATCTTGTTTGTAGGGAGGGACAGAGTAGGACAGTGAGGGAAAGTGTCAGTGTGCTATTCTGTTCTAAAACTTTTTTGCTGAACCATATTTTCAATCCTTGTGTTTAGGGACAGAGAAGGATAGGCAGGGGACAGTGTCAGTGTCATTGTTGCTAAGCCTCCTGCACAATATACACCTGAAGGTAGCCCTTATTGCTGTTTTTCCCATCTCCCTGCAGGCCATCCATTAAAATGTCTGGAAGGCAACCAAGGAGAGGCAGACAGTCAGGAGGCAAAAAAAGAGGGCAAGCAGGCTCTGTGTCTGGGGGCAACAGTGCTGGTCGTGTACGCGGTGCATTGTCATCAGCACATGGCCATGGGACACGCTTGTCCTTGTTTTCGGCAGCTGGACATGTTGAGCCACATCATGCCGAAGACTTGGTAGAGTGGATGACCAAGCCCACCTCATCCTCCTCATCCTCTCTCACCCAGGCTCAGGGTACTGGCAAAGCAGCTGCCAAAGCGTCCTCTTCTTTGGTATCATTATCTTCATTAGTCAATCCTTCCCTAGACCCACCATGCCCTCCTCCTGAGGAGTCCCCCGAACTGTTTGAGCACAGTGTTGGGTACATGCTCCAGGAGGATGCCCAGCGTTTGGAAGGATCTGATGATGATACCCAGCTAGAGGAAGGCAGCAGCGTGAGAGCAGAGAGAGGGGATGCTCAAGAAGGACACCAATCTGGCAGTCATGTTCCAGCAGCTGCAGCATACTGCCAGATTGGCTCCAGTGATGAGGAGGGAGGGGATGATGAGGTCACTGACTCCACGTGGGTGCCTAATAGGAGAGAGGAGGAGGTGGAGGATGAGGAGGAGGCACATCTCCAACGAGGCAGGATGCCCTTGAGTGGCCAGCGTATGGGCAGCACACCGACGGAATCACACCGCAGAGCTCCGCCTGTGCAGGGTGCTGCCTCTGCCCGTCATTCAAAAAGTTCTTTGGTGTGGGCCTTTTTTGAGGCGAGTGCATCAGATCGCACAGCTGCTGTTTGCAACATATGTCTCAAGCGTATATCGCGTGGCCAAAACATCAGCCGCTTGGGCACCACATGCTTGATCAGACATATGTTGACCTGCCATGCAGGTCGTTGGCAAGCCTACCTTAAAGACCCACACCAAAGAACAAAGCTGACCTCTTCTTGCACCGCATCAGCTGGGATCTCCAACCCCACTATACCTTCACTCCTCTCTGAAACCTGCTCTGAGAGGAATGAAGGTGTAGAATTAGGTGTGTCACAGGCAAGTACTTGCGGGCACTCTGCTAGCAGTACACCAACGTCCGATTCTAGCAGGCAAATTTCCCTGCCCCAGCTGCTGGACCGTCGAAAGAAGTTCACTCCCAGCCATCCACATGCCCAGCGGTTGAATGCTAGCTTGGCTAAATTGCTAGCGCTTCAACTGCTGCCTTTTCAGTTGGTAGACTCGGCCCCCTTCCATGAGTTTGTGCAATGTGCGGTTCCTCAGTGGCAGGTTCCCAAACGACACTTTTTCACACGGAAGGCTATTCCGGATCTCTACAGGCATGTGGAAGGCAATGTCTTGGCCTCGCTGGACAGGGCGGTCAGCGGTAAGGTGCATATTACCGCTGACTCATGGTCCAGCAGGCATGGACAGGGACGTTACCTTTCTTTCACGGCCCATTGGGTCACTCTTTTGGCAGCTGGGAAGGATGCAGGACAAGGTGCAGTAGTGTTGGAGGTTGTTCCACCGCCACGCCTCCAAAATGCTACTACTGGTTGTGACACACCTCTCTCCTCCACCCCCTCCTCTTCTTCTTCCTCCATGGCCTCTTCCTGTGGTTTGTCCTCGGAACCAGCGGTGCTCCGTAGGCGTTCAAGGGGCTACGCAAGTACGCAGGCAAAAAGATGCCATGCCGTGCTTGCGCTGATGTGTTTGGGGGACAGGAGCCACACTGGGGCAGAGGTCCTGTCTGCTCTGCAGGGGCAGGCCGAGAGGTGGTTGACGCCACACCAGCTTAAGCCAGGAATGGTGGTTTGCGACAATGGCACCAACCTCCTCTCCGCCCTCCGACAGGGACAACTGACCCATGTGCCCTGTATGGCTCACGTCCTTAACCTGGTGGTGCAGCGGTTCTTGGGCAGGTACCCGGGCTTACAGGATGTCCTGAGGCAGGCCAGGAAAGTCTGTGTGCATTTCCGCAGATCTTATAATGCCAGTGCTCGCCTGGCTGAGCTTCAAAAGGAGTTGAACCTGCCCAAGAACCGCCTTATATGTGACATGCCCACCAGGTGGAACTCAACGTTGGCCATGCTGCAGCGGCTGCACACGCAGCAGAGGGCCATCAATGAGTACCTGTGCGACTACGGCACCAGGACAGGGTCAGGGGAGCTCGGGTTTTTTTCACCACGCCAGTGGGGCATGATTAGGGATGCATGCACTGTCCTGGCACCATTTGAGGAGGCCACGAGGATGGTGAGCAGTGACAGTGCATGCATCAGTGACACTGTACCTCTTGTCCACCTGTTGGAGCACACGCTGCGTGGAATAATGGACAGGGCACTTGAGGCAGAACAGAGGCAGGAAGAGGAGGACTTCCTTGCCTCTCAAGGCCCCCTTTACCCAGACAGTGTTCCTTCTGTCCCACCCATCGCACAGGAAGAGGAGGAGGAGGAGGAGGATTGTGTCAGCATGGAGGTGGAGGCTGGCACTCAGCATCATCAGCAGCAGTCTTTTAGGGATGATTTACAGTCCCAAGAAACCAGTGGACTTGTACGTGGCTGGGAGGAGGTGGCTGCGGATCATGTCGTCCTTAGTGACCCAGAGGACTCCGGACTGAATGCCTCAGCTAACCTACGCTGCATGGCCTCCCTGATCCTGCAAAGTCTGCGGAAGGATCCTCGTATTCTTCGGATCAAGGAGAGGGACCATTACTGGCTGGCCACTCTCCTTGATCCACGGTACAAGGGTAAGGTTGCGGACCTTATCGTACCGTCGCAGAGGGAGCAGAGGATGAGACAACTCCGGGAGGCCTTGCAGAAAGGTCTGTGCAACGCGTTCCCAGAGACTGGGAGGTTACAAACTCCTGGTCCTGGACAACGAGTTGCTGAGGCTTCGGGCAGTCAAAGAAGGAGCGGTGGGGAAGGTGGCCGTCTGACCGATGCGTTCAGACAATTCTTTAGTCCGCAGCCCCAAAGTATGATCGGTTCCAGCAACCATCGCCAGCGTCTGATATACATGGTGCAGGAATACCTAGGGGCAAGGTCAGACTTGGACACCTTCCCCACCGAAAATCCTCTGGCTTACTGGGTCTTGAGGATGTATCACTGGCCAGAGCTTGCACAGTATGCAATTGAGCTACTGGCCTGTCCTGCATCCAGCGTTCTTTCAGAACGCACATTCAGTGCTGCTAGAGGATTTGTCACGGATCACAGGGTGCGCCTGTCCACCGACTCGGTTGATCGACTGACTTTCATCAAGATGAACCAGTCTTGGATCACCACCAGCTACCACACACCAGATGCTGATATAACAGACTAATTGATTTTAAAATGTCACATCCCTTCAAGACTGATGCTGATGCTGAGTGCCTGTGCTGTTATGTTGACTGGCTATCCTCCTCCTCCTCCTCAATGATACGATTAACGATGATAGCTTGGAAGATCATTTTGGTTTATGGGTGACGCCACCAGTGGCTAAGGCCCAATTTTTCAGTCCCTGTTTAACAGGGGTGTGTAATTAAAATTTTTGATGCAATACTTTGCAACAGGCCTCATTGCTGTGCTCCAAGTACAGTATCTGTGAGGGGTTGCAGTGTTGTGCCACCAGTGCCTAAGGCCCAATTTTTCAGCCCCTGTTCAACAGGGGCATGCAATTATAATTATTGATCTAATAATTCACAGCAGGGAGCATTGCTGCACCCACCAAGAGTAACTGTCAGGCCTTACAGTGTTGTGGCACCAGCACCACCATCACCACCACCACCACCACCAAAGGCCCAATTTTTCAGCCCCTGTTCAACAGGGGCATGCAATTATAATTATTGATCTAATAATTCACAGCAGGGAGCATTGCTGCGCCCACCAAGAGTAACTGTCAGGCCTTACAGTGTTGTGGCACCAGCACCACCATCACCACCACCACCACCACCAAAGGCCCAATTTTTCAGCCCCTGTTCAACAGGGGCATGCAATTATAATTATTGATCTAATAATTCACAGCAGGGAGCATTGCTGCGCCCACCAAGAATAACTGTCAGGCCTTACAGTGTTGTGGCACCAGCACCACCATCACCACCACCACCACCACCAAAGGCCCAATTTTTCAGCCCCTGTTCAACAGGGGCATGCAATTATAATTATTGATCTAATAATTCACAGCAGGGACCATTGCTGCGCCCACCAAGAGTAATTGTCAGGCCTTACAGTGTTGGGGCACCAGCACCACCATCAAAGGCCCAATTTTTACTACCACTGATCAACAATTATATGTTATTACAATTCCTGATATTATACTTGACAGAAGGGCGTTCCAGCACCCACCAAGAATAACTGTGAGTGCTTTCAGTGTTGTGCCAACACCAACACCGAAGGGGCCAATTTCTGCAGAGTATATACGGAAGGTCCCTACTTTCAAACATCCAACTTACAAGCTACTTGCAAACGGAAGAAGACAACAGGAAGTGAGAGGAAATCTACCCCTTGGAAGGAAAATTCTCTCCTGTAAGAATTAATATGGGAGAAAGGTGTCTCCTCTCTACTGATGC
The DNA here is from genome assembly GCA_029206835.1 of Rana muscosa. Taxonomy (NCBI): domain Eukaryota; kingdom Metazoa; phylum Chordata; class Amphibia; order Anura; family Ranidae; genus Rana; species Rana muscosa. Next base: position 965,906,981 of record CM055117.1, on the reverse strand, counting down.
TTTATCACCAATCCTTGTTTCAATAAAAACACCACATTTCAAAAACAGTTGTCATTGGGACGCAAAGTGAGGTGAAATGTTCTGAACAGGGGCACAGACAGCAAAAAAAATGTGACAGGGGTGATAACCGTTCCCTATGTTTTACAAAAAACTAAAAAAAAGGAATTTGCCATGGAGCTCCACTTAAACAATGCAGCTGTTCAAAATTATAAACAGATTCTACATAAGAACAAACCTACAGTCCCTGTCTTGTATGCACCGCCTGTATACGGCTGTTCAGAGTATATAGGTCCTTTTTTATTTTGTGTGCGGGGTTCCCCTTAATATCCATACAAGACCCAAAGGGGCTGGTAATGGGCTGGGGTAGGGGGGGGGGGGGTTGATGGGGTAGCTATGCCATTTTTCCTAAAGATTTTCATCCATATTACCGGGACCAGACATTGCATTAAAGCCGCAAGCAGTTTTAAATGACTTTTTTCCCTTTAGAAATGTTATTTTGTGCAGGGACAGTTCTAAACACGGGAAACACGTGGCACTTCACAGGCATACTTTAGACACCCCCCAGGTACAATATTTAAAGGAATATTTGACTTTTTTTTTCACTTTATGCATCATTAACCACTTCAATACAGGGCTTTTATACACCCTTCCTTACCAGACCAATTTGTAGCTTTCAGCGCTCTCACACTTTGAATGACAATTACTCAGTCATGCTACACTGTACCCAAACCAAATTTTTATCATTTTTTTCTCACAAACAGAGCTTTCTTTTGGTGGTATTTAATCACCGCTAGGTTTTTTATTTTTTGCAATATAAGCGAAAAAGTTATATTTTTTTAAAAAAAACACTTTTTTTTTTGTTTTTATTGTAAAATTTTGCAAATAAGTAATTTTTCTTCATAAAATTGGGCCAAAATGTATACTGCTACATATCTTTAGTAAAAATAACCAAAAAAGTGTATATTATTTGGTCTCTGTGAAAGTTATAGAGTCTACAAGCTATGGTGCAAATCATTGAAAAATTATCACATCTGATCACACCTGATGTACTGAAGGCCTATTTCATTTCTTGAGACCCTAACAAGCCAGGAAAGTACAAATACCCCCCAAATTACCCCTTTTTGGAAAGCAGACATCCCAATGTATTTAGTAAGAGTCATTGTGAGTTTTTTGAAGTTGTACTTTTTTCCCACAATTCTTGGGAATTTTTTTTAATTTTTTTAAATTTTAATTTTTTTGCACAAAATTGTCATAATAACAAGTTATTTCTCTCACACAGCACATGCATACTTGCAATGACACCCCAAAATACATTCTGCTACTCCTCCTGAGTATGGCGATACCAAATGTGTGAGACTTTTACACAGCCTGGCCAAATACAGAGGCACAACATTAAAATAGCACCTTCAGGCATTCTAGGAGCATAAATTACACATCTCATTTCTCAACCACCTATTACAGTTTTGAAGACCCTGGAGCACCAGGACAATAGAAACGCCCATAAAATGACCCCATTTTGGAAAGCTAACACTCCAACGTATAATCTATGAGGCATAATGAGTCTTTTGAACGGTTCATTTTTTTCCAGAAGTTTTTGGAACATGTGGGAAAAAAATGAAAATGCATTTTTTTTATACAAAGTTGTCCATTTATAAGATATTACCAACACATAGCATGTACATAGCAAAAATGACACCCCAAAATACATTCTGCTACTCCTCCTGAGTATGGCAATACCAAATGTGTGGGACTTTTACACAGCCTGTCCAAATACAGAGGCCCAACATTGAAATAGCCCCTTTAGGCATTCTAGGAGCATAAATTGCACATCTCATTTCTCAACCACCTATTACAGTTTTGAAGACCCTGGAGCACCAGGACAATGGAAATGCCCATAAAATGACCCCATTTTGGAAAGCTAACACCCCAACGTATAATCTATGAGGCATAATGAGTCTTTTGAACGGTTCATTTTTTTCCAGAAGTTTTTGGAATATGTGGGAAAAAAATGAAACCGCATTTTTTTTATACAAAGTTGTCCATTTATAAGATATTACCAACACATAGCATGTACATAGCAAAAATTACACCCCAAAATACATTCTGCTACTCCTCCTGAGTATGGCGATACCAAATGTGTGAGACTTTTACACAGCCTGGCCAAATACAGAGGCCCAACATTGAAATAGCCCCTTTAGGCATTCTAGGAGCATAAATTACACATCTCATTTCTCAACCACCTATTACAGTTTTGAAGACCCTGGAGCACCAGGACAATGGAAACGCCCATAAAATGACCCCATTTTGGAAAGCTAACACCCCAACGTATAATCTATGATGCATAATGAGTCTTTTGAACGGTTCATTTTTTTCCAGAAGTTTTTGGAATATGTGGGAAAAAAATGAAACCGCATTTTTTTTATACAAAGTTGTCCATTTATAAGATATTACCAACACATAGCATGTACATAGCAAAAATGACACCCCAAAATACATTCTGCTACTCCTCCTGAGTATGGCGATACCAAATGTGTGAGACTTTTACACAGCCTGGCCAAATACAGAGGCCCAACATTGAAATAGCACCTTCAGGCATTCTAGGAGCATAAATTACACATCTCATTTCTCAACCACCTATTACAGTTTTGAAGACCCTGGAGCACCAGGACAATGGAAACTCCCGTAAAATGACCCCATTTTGGAAAGCTAACACCCCAACGTATAATCTATGAGGCATAATGAGTCTTTTGAACGGTTCATTTTTTTCCAGAAGTTTTTGGAATATGTGGGAAAAAAATGAAAACGCATTTTTTTTATACAAAGTTGTCCATTTATAAGATATTACCAACACATAGCATGTACATAGCAAAAGTGACACCCCAAAATACATTCTGCTACTCCTCCTGAGTATGGCGATACCAAATGTGTGAGACTTTTACACAGCCTGGCCAAATACAGAGGCCTAACATCTAAGTAGCACCGTCATGTGTTCTAGGAGCATAAATTACACACATAAATTCCTGACAACCTATCACATTGTTGAAGGCCCTTCATATTTCTAAAACATAGCATGTACTGTACATACCAATTATAAACCAAAATACATTCTTCTGAGAAAAAGGGTAAAGAAAAGATTACCTGCGGTTTTAGTAGTGCAGTGGTCCAAAGAGGAGAGCATCGGTCCAGGCAGCAGGCAGGAACGTGGACAGCGACAGCAAAACAGGCAGCAGGCAGGAATAGTCAGTACAGGTAGAGATGATGTTAGCACAGCCAAAGCATTGGTCCAGATAGCAGGCAGAGATGTGGTCAGCAGTAGCAAAAGGAACAAAGGATCGTCCATGCAGCAGGCAGGAATACTGTCCATAGTTAGTACATGCAGCAGGCAGAGGTATGGTCAGCACAGCCAGAGTATTTGTCCAGGGAGCAGGCAGGACCATCAAGCTTAGGGCAACGGTCAGGAAAGAATGGGGACAGGGGTAGAGGCTTCTCCTACCCAAATCGCTTTGAAGCCTCCGGACAACCAGACCCTGTTCTGGGAACACAGAAAACACAGAAAACACAGAAAACCAAAAACTGGTTTTCTGAACTCAGAACACTATTCTGGAGCCCCTCACATATGTGAGACCCCTGTGTAGCAGGGTGAAAGATCAGTCCAAGGGGGCAGGCAAAAACATGGTCAACAGGCCGAGGTCAGTGCAGGTAAAAGGCAGAAATAAACGGTAGGCAGAGGCATAATCCATACAGTCCAGGGTCAGTTCACGTGAAAGGCAGAAACATGGCGGATAAACAATGCAGACGGTAGGCAGAGACATAGTCGAGAAACAGGCCAGGGTCAGTTCACATGGAAGACAATGATAGGGTTGGTAGAGGCAGGGAAATATTCAGGACATATTGAAAACGGGGAAATGGCAGTATTAGAAATATGGGCTAATAGTTTTCGAGAGTGTGATATCGCTTGAAGCATTTTCCGATGCAAAGGCCAGGTTGGGAGGGACAGTCGGGACAATGGAAGCTGGTGTCTTTCCTAATTCCTCTTCTGGTGCACACCCGACATTTTTTTGGGCGTCGTCTTCCGGATCGTGATGGTGGAATATGGTCTGAAAAATGGCGCTCATGTAGTCTGGTGACACAATCTGAGTGAATGCTTTCTGGGGGGGATGTTTGTTGGTAGATCAGGGCAGTGACAATGTCTTCAATAAATCTCATGAAGGTGGTGGGTCTATGTGTGGATTTTTGGTAGACTATGAAAGAATTTAACAGGGCCAAATGAAAAAAGTAAATTGCGATTTTTTTATACCAGAAGAGGGATTTTCGGGTTGAAAGATAGGGCTGCAACATTTGATCATTTAAATCCACACCCCCCATGAATTTATTGTACTCATTGATGCAGGAAGGCTTGCGAACGGTACTGCGTCTTCTGTGAAGTTCCACCGAGGTGTCATCGTGGATGGTGGACATGATGTACATATCTTTCCTATCCCTCCACTTCACAGCCAACACTTCCTCGAATGGTTGTGGTGACAAGACGCTGTGGGAAGCCCTTTCTGTTTATTCTTGTTGTACCACACGCCAGAGTTTTTTTTAGGTAGAGGTGGCGGAGAAGGGGCAGGCTGGTATAATAGTTGTCCATATAAATATGATACCCCTTTTGGAGGAGTGAAAATACCAACTCCCAAACAATTTTTCCACTTATTCCCATGTACGATGGACACTCAGGGGGCTCGAGCTGGGAATCTTTGCCTTCGTACATGCGGAATGAGTGCACATAACCAGTGGCGCTTTCACAGAGCTTGTTGAGCTTCAAGCCGTACCTCGCCCGCTTACTGGGGATATATTGCTTGATTCCCAGCCGGCCTGTGAAATGCACCAGGGATTCGTCCACAGAAATGTTTTGGTCAGGGACATGAAGTTCGGCAAACTTCTTGGAAAAAAAATTAATTAGGGGGCGAATTTTATATAATTTGTCAAAGTTTGGGTGATCTCGGGGGGGCACTGTGAGTTGTCACTGAAATGCAGGAACCGCATTATAAGTTCGTATCGGGACCTGGACATGGCCGATGTAAAAATTGGCATATGGTGGATGGGTTTCTTCGACCAATACCTATTCATTTCATTTTTTTGTAAGCCCCGTGTTAAACGTTAGGCCTAAAAACAATCTAAGCTCCACCACTGTTAGGGGTCTCCATTCAAAAGGGCGGGCATAGCTGGAGCTGGGGTTGTTTTCAATGAATTGTTGAGCAAAAAGATTAGTTTGCTCCACAATGCCTTGAACCAATTCATCAGGGAAAAATAAATTAAAAAAATCAAGTTTGGAAAAACCCTCAGTGTTGACCTGCACACCTGCTGGGCTGTAAAAGGGGGGATCGTGGCTGACCCTGAGGTAGAAGGCAGCCACAATGGGTTTGCCAAGCCATCTGGAAGCTGGGTTCGGGTCCTACTTCTTTGGCGTGTACTTGCACTGGGCCTTTCCTCCTGGGGTCTAGCAGCGCTTGCACTGGGCCTTTCCTCCTGGGGTCTAGCAGCGCTTGCACTGGACCTCGCCTCCTGGGGACTACCGCCGTTGGCACTGCTGGTCGCTGCCTGGTGTTCAGACCGTCTTCTTTTTGGACGGACTGTGTCCTCCTCTAATTCGGATCCGGATGTGCTGCCTTCGGGGGGTTCATATTCCGAACCAGAATCGGAATCAGAACTGAGCGGTGAGAGCTCCCCGTTGCTCTCATCGGTCAGACTGAGTATTTGATATGCTTCTTCTGGGGTGTACACCTTTCTGGACATAGTAGGTACGCTGGTGAGGTGGCAGGTACTCTGGTGGCAGGTTCTCTGGTGAGGTGGCGGGTACTCTAATGGACAGGTACTCCTGATGGATTGGTGGTGGGTACTCTGGTGAGGTGGCGGGTACTCTGGTGAGGTGGTGGGTACTCCTGATGGACAGGTACTCCTGATGGACTGGTGGCGGGTACTCCTGGTGAGGTGGCGGGTACTCCTGGTGAGGTGGCTGGTACACCTGATGGACAGGTACTCCTGATGGACAGGTACTTCTGATGGACTGGTGGCGGGTACTCTGAGGTGGCGGGTACTCAGGTGAGGTGGCGGGTACTGCTGATGGACAGGTACTCCTGATGGACTGGTGGCGGGTACTCAGGTGAGGTGGCGGGTACTCCTGATGGACAGGTACTCCTGATGGACTGGTGGCGGGTACTCTGAGGTGGCGGGTACTGCTGATGGACAGGTACTCCTGATGGACAGGTACTCCTGATGGACTGGTGGCGGGTACTCTGAGGTGGCGGGTACTCAGGTGAGGTGGCGGGTACTCCTGATGGACAGGTACTCCTGATGGACTGGTGGCGGGTACTCTGAGGTGGCGGGTACTCAGGTGAGGTGGCGGGTACTGCTGATGGACAGGTACTCCTGATGGACAGGTACTCCTGATGGACTGGTGGCGGGTACTCTGAGGTGGCGGGTACTCAGGTGAGGTGGCGGGTACTCCTGATGGACAGGTACTCCTGATGGACTGGTGGCGGGTACTCTAAGGTGGCGGGTACTCAGGTGAGGTGGCGGGTACTGCTGATGGACAGGTACTCCTGATGGACAGGTACTCCTGATGGACTGGTGGCGGGTACTCTGAGGTGGCGGGTACTCAGGTGAGGTGGCGGGTACTGCTGATGGACAGTTACTCCTGATGGACTGGTGGCGGGTACTCAGGTGAGGTGGCGGGTACTCCTGATGGACAGGTACTCCTGATGGACTGGTGGCGGGTACTCTGAGGTGGCGGGTACTCAGGTGAGGTGGCGGGTACTCCTGATGGACAGGTACTCCTGATGGACTGGTGGCGGGTACTCTGAGGTGGCGGGTACTCAGGTGAGGTGGCGGGTACTCCTGATGGACAGGTACTCCTGATGGACAGGTGGGTGGCGGGTGATCTGGTGGCAGGTACTAGATGACAGGTACTCTTTATTTAGGGGGGCAATCTGGGCACAGTAGTACATATGTATATGTGTATAACATATGTGTAACTCACTGTTAGCTGATCTCCTCCTCACAGGTGTGTGAAGAGGAGAACCAGGCAACAGTGAGTTACACACAATTGTGTGTTTTGTTTACATTTAGTGACCTGCTGTGATTGGACACAGCCGGTCACGTGGTAAAGAGCCAATTTCATTGGCTCTTTACCCTGATCGAGGCTGGGCTGTATCCAAGGGAAAAACCTCAGCCCCGATCGCCGCGCTGCGCGCCGTGCACGCCGCTGCGCAGCTCTGCATCATCAATTCCGGTAAGTTTATACCGGAATCTCCGCCGCCCGCCGCCACATTACTTGAATCGGTGTGTCCAGAGGGACACACCGGATCCCAGATCGCCGCGCTGCGCGCCCCCGGGGGCGCGCGCGGGCGCCGTGCACGCCGCTGCTGCAGCTCTGCATATGGGAGCCGGTAAGCCGCTCCGCTGCCCGCCGCGCCGCACAGAAAGCTCCGCTGCCCGCCGCTGCTGCTCCGCCGCCACTCATTTACCCCCATCAGGGAACTGCTGTGTCCTAAGGAACACAACGGTACCTGGGAGAGCCGGCGAAGCACTGGATGGCGGTGGGAGGGGGGGGGTGCCCCCTCCCGCCGCCTATAAGAACGATCAAGCGGCGGAACCGCCGCTATGATCATTCTTATGGTGCAGAGAATCGCTGGCAGAACAAAAGGATATCTGAATGATGCCTCTAGCTGCAGGCATCATTCAGATATTCCCCTACAAAGCAGAGGACGTCATATGACGTCCACCCAGGATGGGAGATCCCATCTGTGGACGTCATATTACTATGGCTGGGTAGGGAAGTGGTTAAAATGACTGCTCCCGGAAAACGTCCGTTTTTAAAACTTCTTTTTGCATTGATACATGTCCCCTGGTGCAGAAGCCGGGTTCCCAAACTCTGTTTCGGACAATAACATGGATAATAGTCGTTATAATTAGCACTTTAGAATCCGAACGTTCGCATCCATTGTATTTAATAGGGTTCTAATGTTCGCGCGAACTTTCGGTCCGTTCGCGGGTTCTGGTGCGAACCGAACCCGGGGGTGTTCGGCTCATCACTACTCTTAACAACATTTTGCTGCCATTTGCAGCCCTCTAGCCCTTTCCATTACTTTTTTAGAGCCTTTTTAGTCCTTAGAAGTCCGGGTCCCCATTGACTTCAATGGGGTTCGGGTTCGGGTTCGGGTTAAAGTTCGGTCCCGAACCCGAACTTTTTTCCGAAGTTCGGCCGAACCCGTCTAACCCGAACATCCAGGTGTCCGCTCAACTCTAATCATTACGTTTCTTTAAAATCCGTGCTAGATCAAGATAACAATAAAAAACAAGCAGCCACTTAATCAACTGTGGTACCAGCTGTAGATAGTATGTATACAAAGTAAGCAGTGCTAGAAAATATTGAATCAATAAAAGTGTATAAAGTGCAATTTTCAAAAACTAAAAGGAGATGTACATATAACTAAAATATTAGGTCCACAAATTCATTCATTTACACATGATCCAAAGAGCAAAAAGTAAAAGTGCGACCAGCAAAAAATTTATGTAAATTACATCTATAGTCCTTTAAATAAATGCGTGAAGCAAGTATCCAAATCCTCCAAAAAGTGCCAAGTGCAAATAAAGTTGAATGAAGAGATTCACTACAGGACATAAACATTCGGCATACACCTCTTACCAGAGGTGATGGACCAAAAATGATAATGGTCATAAGCGCAAATCTCAAAACATAGGGAGCCAGCAGCAGATGAGGCAATGGCCACTTGATGGTGAATCCAGATATATCAGGGAATAAACAAACAAGCCAACATGGTGGAGCCTGTTTTAACTATGCCTCTGTATTAAAAAGTGGTACAAAATACCTTCAGGCAATTTGCAGTTATACAAAGCATAAGCAAAAAGGATTCAACAGACTATCGGCTCATGGATTGCACAGCTGCAAGTATCGGGAATGCGTGTGTGATGTCGTCAGCGTCTGGCCAATACCTATGCAATTTGTATTGGGGTGCTCCTTGGGCCATAACACCCCATCCCCCCTTCATTACCTCTTATTAGTGTCCACCTGTGTTATAGGAGGAGTCCTTAGAGATCTACCATAAAGAGGAATTTGTCTCCAATGGTTGAGACGCAGAACCTGTCATTCTATGAATAGTGCAGGACCCATTGATAATGGGGTACTTTCACGCAGTAGTGGGCTTAGCACTATATGGACATATGGTTTAACCAAATCCCCATATTTAATATGTTCAGGTGTTTTAAATAGCCTTGCAGGATTTAAATGTCATTCTTATTTGTGTGCGCTGTAATATATTTTGTTTGTCCTCAATGACATCCTCGGGGGCAGGCAGAACGTCTGACATCATGCACTGTTAGCTTAAATAGTAATGTAGCGGGGTCTCCTTTAAGGCCCCGGGACTGCGTTACCCAGAACCCCGTTCGGCACCCAGAGTGCAGTTAGCCACCGCAGAGACTCATGGGAGGGGGTATTTAAGGAGGAGGCGAGGCGGAGTTCGGCCTCTTTGGACACCGCGCTGCAAGCAAGAGTTTCTTCCTGTGCGGATCTGCTGCAGTGCAAGGCCTGAAGCCTGGGCCTTGCACAATTTCCAAAGAGCCTTCCACCCCACCGCGAAGCCTGGGTGGCATTTGACTTGTCGAGTAAGGACATCAGTTGGATCGGGGACCCGATCGTTGCAGACGCTGTGTGCGGAGACACAGCAGGTGGAAGTCCCGGGCTGGGATCGCGCCCGGAGTGGTGAGCGAGCACTTGCTCAATCCAATAGACTTTGCTGATTCTAGGCCTATAGACTGCCGTGGCTCACCGATTGTTTGCTTATTGTTCCACTGGGGGGACCGGTAGCAGGACAGAGTTGAAGTGTCCCCCCCCCCCCATAATAGTGTTCTTAGTGATTGCCAGTTGTGGATTACAAATACCATTCATCAAGTGCACCACCAAAAGTTTGCATGCAAAGAAATCCCCATAGAAAGGACTGAGATTTATTCTGGGTCAGGCCTGGCCAGGGTGGGGATAAAGGATATTGTTTAGTGCGCCACAGGGCGTGTATACCATAATAGCTACGCGTGGTGGATTACCGCACAGCGCCATTATTGTGTGCTATATTGATTGCTGCAGGGCTCTGCAAGCCAGTTGTGTGTATTATATCCTGTTTCAATCTTTCCTTTTACAACCAAAGTAAACTGTTATATTTAATCTTTAACATTGGTGTGTTGTCTTACTGTAAGGAGGGTGCCTTTACCATACCCATTGATTATGATAAAAATATAACCCCTAGACTAGCTGTGCCAGAGTGGGTTGAGCAGATTGCCGGGGGTTGGTGGTGTTGTACACAGGGCCCGAAAACAAATCCAGCGGCTCTCTTAATTGGGGGTAGCGCTACACGTGGAGGCTCTCGAGTCCGGGATCCTGTTGCACCAAGTAACGCACCAAAAGTACCAGCATGGACCCACTAGAAGTAGGACAGTGGTGTAAAATGGTCGGCACAGATCCAGCCAGGATAGTAGTCATAGAACTCCCAGGGATCTGGCAAGAAGAAGCAGTGAAGCAGCTAGTGATGTCACTGTCACCGTATCAGAAAGCATGGGTGGTGGATGTCAGGACGAATTCCTCACTGACCCACGCATTAGTAGAGTGGAAGGACGGAGTCCCAGAACATTTCAAGAATCCAAGTGTAGAAGCTATAGATGATCAGACTTATAGCCTAATACACGCGCTGCCGCTCAAGCCAGGAGGACGGTTTCAGACACCGAAACTATCTCCATCGCCCACCCCAAAAGCAGAAAAACAGGTGAAAAGGGAAAGTCCCGGGTCGCCATCTGCCACCCTCGGCGCAGAGTTGTGCGCGGTCCTGGGGGAACTTGTGGCCCAGTGTAAGAAAGATCCTACAGATTACCAGATGTCAGGATACAGAAAACTTAGAATATTCTCAGGAAGGAAACCTGTACCTTCGGGTGAAGAGGGGTTTGAGGAGTGGTTAGACGGTGCCACCCAGGCCCTAGAAGAATGGGAAGTCCCAGACCACAGAAAGAAGCAGAGAATTGCTGAGAGCTAGAAGGGGCCTGCTCTAGAGGCCATACGCAACCTGAAGATGAGTAAGACAGACTGTAATGCACAGGACTATCTGGACATTCTGCAGAATGTGTTCGGTGGAACAGAGAAAATTACTGAGCTCACCTATCAGCTGGAGCACTGCTACCAGAAGACAGGAGAGAAGCTGTCAGAGTTCATGAGGCGCCTGGATAAGATCCTGCATAAGATGATTCTTAAGAAGGGGATTGACCCACGGAAGGTGGATGAGGCCCGTGTTCAACAGGTGATGAGAGGATCTCAGCCCCTGGACCCCATCGCATTGGCGCTACACACAAGACAGGACGGGAAGAGCCTGGAGTACCCTGACTTGATCCGAGTGGTCAGAGAGGAAGAAGCTATGCTGGAGGAGAAGAAGGAGGAGCCTACCAGTTGAGTCGGTAAATCCTCCTCCAGTGATGGTCAGGAAGGCCATGACCCTGGAAAGAGACTCAGAGGTGGATACCTTGAAGTCACAGATGTCCCAAGTATTGGGGATGCTGACCTCCCTGATGGAAAAGAAGTCAAGGGAACCAGAGAGGGAAAGTCAGAGGAAGGAGCTGTTTCCCAACACCTCAGCGCCCGCATCCCTGGAAGATTGGGGGGATGTGATTTGTTTCAATTGTGGAGGAGCTGGCCACTTCGCCAAAGTGTGTGCCAGCCCAAAGAAAAAAAAGATGAATAACCGCAAGCCGCCGGAAAACTTCAGCGGGCCCCGGTGAAGGAGTCAACCGGGTGCCCATCATCTCCAGTGAGCTCCAAACTGAATGAGAAGCACATGAAAAGAGTGGAGAAGACCCCTCAGAAGAAACGCAAGGTTCCTCAGAAGGAACGCACCGCAAAGAAAGAGAGTAGTGTCCCTCAGCGGGTAGTTACACCCATAAAAACGAGGGAGATCAATGCATACCAGGCCCAAGAGAGACTTAAGTCCAAAGAGAAATGGAAGAAAGAAAGTCAAAAGGGAAAATGCAAAGATCAAAAGAGAGAGACCCCCTTGAAGCGATATCCAGAGAAGCTGGTGGGTCCCTCCCCGATAGTACCAGTTCAAGTGGAGGGAGTCTACACAAGAGCTATATTGGATACTGGGGCGCAAGTGACCCTGTTGTACCGGGACTTTTATGACAAGCATTTAAGTCACCTACCTATCCAGAAAATTGAAGAGTTGGAGATATGGGGAATGGGGACAGAGAGTTTCCCTTATGATGGCTATCTGCCTATAAAACTGACTTTTGACCCGTCCATAGCCGGAAAGGCTGAAGTGTTCGACACCTTAGCTGTGGTGTGCCCCCGACCGCCTGGAGCTAACAAGAGTTCCCTGATAATAGGGACGAACACGGATCTGGTCCGAAGACTCTTGGCCCCTCTGACAAGAAGGAAAGACCCCCCAGTCACTGAGATCCACCCAATGTTGAAGACAGCCTACCAACGACTGATCTTGGAACAGAAGGCCCCGGAAGAGGGGGTAGGGAAGGTCTGGAGGCTGGGAAGAAGGGGAATAGTGCTGCAGCCCGGTGAAGTAACCTGCTTGAAAGCCACAGTGAAACTCACTTGGGAGCAGCCTGGCCCTTTTGTCATGTTGGAACCCGACCCAAGGGAAGAAAATTTGGGCTTAGAAGTAGTCCCAAAGTGGTCCCGGTGAGGGCCCTGAAGAAGGCTCATTGTAAAGTGCCTGTGAGCGTCAGAAATACCACGGATGGTCCCATGGAAATCCCAGCTAGGCTGTTACTGGGCCAGGTGAGCCCAGTTGCTTCACCAGATGTGGAGAGGACAGATGGAGAAAGTACTGTGTGGGAGAAACTTTCCATGGAGAATCCAAATCTGCCCAGGGCTTGGAAAAAGAGAGCCAAGGCCCAGTTGACCAGGTGGGAAAGGATCTTTTCTCAAGATGAATTCGATGTGGGGATTGCTAGGAGTGCCACCCATTGAATCCGCCTCCAGGAAGACAATCCCTTCAGGGAGAGGGTTAGGCGGGTTCCGTTAGCGGACCTCAAAGACTTGAGGGAGCAGCTCGCCGAGCTCAAGCGAACAGGGGTGATTCGAGAATCTAGAAGTCCCTATGCCTCCCCTATAGTGGTGGTCCGGAAGAAGAATGGGTCACTGAGGCTGTGCATAGACTATAGGACCCTCAACAGGAGAACCATACCGGATCAATATACCACTCTAAGGATAGAGGATGCCCTACAGAGCTTGTCTGGAGCCAAGTGGTTCAGTGTTATGGACCTCAAGAGCGGGTACTATCAGATCCCGATGCATCCAGAAGACAAAGAGAAGACGGCTTTCATAACCCCGGTAGGGTTCTTTGAATTCAACCGAATGCCTCAAGGTCTGTCTGGAGCTCCAGCCACCTTCCAAATTCTCAAGGTGAGGACTGTGGGAGACATGAACCTCATCGAAGTCCTCGTATACTTGGTTGACATCATTGTCTTCGGAAGAACCTTGGAAGAGCATGAAGAGAGGCTGGAGAAAGTTTTAAAGAGACTGAGTGAGGAAGGACTCAAGCTCTCACCTGAAAAATGCCAATTCTATCAGTCATCAGTTAACTATCTGGGGCACATAGTGTCTGAAGATGGGGTAGCCACAGACCCCGAAAAATTGGAGGCAGTCACCTCCTGGCCCAGGCCCACCACTGTGACAGAGCTCAGATCCTTTCTGGGGTTCTGTTCCTATTACAGGAGGTTTGTGGAGGGGTTTGCTCAGATAGCCAGGCCTCTGAATGAGCTGCTAAAGATGGAGGGGGAAGAGGATGACACAGGCCCCAGAAAACTAGGGGAGTCAGTCAAGGACCAGTGGAATGAGAAATGTAAGAATGCCTTCCAGATGTTGAAGAAGACATTAACCACTGCCCCTGTCCTGGCCTACGCAGACCCTAAGAAGCCTTATGAACTTCATGTAGATGCCAGTCATGCTGGTTTGGGGGGAGTGCTGTACCAGGAGCATGAAGAGCAACTGAGGCCTGTTGCGTATGTGAGCAGAAGTCTGACTCCCTCCAAAAAGAACTACCCCACCCATAAGTTGCAGTTTCTGGCCCTTAAGTGGGCGGTAGTTGACAAGCTTAGAGACTATTTGTATGGGGCGGAATTCACAGTGAAAACAGACAACAACCCCCTCACCTATCTCTTCACCACAGCAAAGTTGGATGCCACAGGACATAGGTGGCTGGCGGCGTTGTCTGCCTTCAATTTCGGCCTGAAATACAGACCTGGGGCTGGAAACCGAGATGCAGACGCATTGTCTAGAAGATCTCACGTCCCCACTTGCAGTACAGAAGACTGGGCCCAAGTGTCACCCGACGGGGTGCGGGCGCTCTGCCAAGGGGCTGAATTCCAAGCCAGTGGCGGCTCAAGAGCAGAAGAGATAGGGGTTACCATAGTAGGAGTTCCCAAGCAATACTGTGGAGTAACCCAACTGGGGGAGGATAACTTGCCAAAGCTGTCCAAGAAGGAGCTGAGATCCGACCAATTGGAAGACCCCATGGGGAGATTGGTCCTAGAGGCCCTGGAGAATCAGGACCCGAATAGACTCTTACGCCACCCTTCAAAGGAAGCTCGCCTGTTGAGGAAAGAGTGGGATAAGTTACAGGTGCATCAGGGAGTGGTCTACCGAAGGGGCCCCTCTGATGACCTAGAAGACAAATGGCAATTGTTTTTGCCTGAGAAGTACCGAGAGACAGTCCTGGTTGCTCTGCACGACAACCATGGCCACCTAGGGGCGGAAAGGACCTTCCAACTCATTAGGGACCGTTTCTATTGGCCCTGCATGAGGGCTGAAGTTGAAGAATACTGCCACTCATGTGCACGATGCATCCAGAGAAAGACTTTACCTCATCAAGCTGCCCCAATGGGCCATCTGCAAAGTCAAAGCCCACTTGATCTGGTATGCATTGATTTTCTCTGCCTCAAACCCGACCTGAGTGGACTAGGAAATGTTCTGGTAGTAACCGACCATTTCACCCGGTATGCCCAGGCCTTTCCAACCAAGGACCAGAAGGCTTCCACCGTGGCCAAAGTGCTGATGGAGAAATACTTCGCACATTATGGGCTACCACAACGGCTGATGGAGGGATCAGATCAGGGAAGGGATTTTGAAAGTCGATTGATCCGGAAACTCCTGGATTCTTTGGGGATCAAGAAGACAAGAACTACCCCCTATCATCCACAAGGTGATGCTCAGCAGGAGAGGTTCAACTGAACCCTGCTCAACATGCTGGGGACCCTAAGTAGTGAAAAGAAGCAGCATTGGAGCAACCACATAAAGGCAGTTGTGCATGCATACAACAGCACCACCAGTGATGCTACAGGGTACTCACCCTATCGACTTATGTTCGGGAGAGAAGCAAGACTACCCGTAGATCTGGCCTTTGGCACTTCCATAGACCATTGTTCTGCTACTTCCCACAAGGGATATGTCGATAGGCTCAGACATAATTTGAAATTGGCCTATGAACAGGCCCAGGCGGCCTCGGAGCAAAGGGGGGCCCGCAACAAGAAAAATTTTGACCTGAAAGTTAGGATTCAGGATCTGCAACCAGGAGACAGAGTGTTGTTACGGAACTTGGGGGTCCCTGGAAAACACAAGCTTGCAGATAGATGGAGACCTGAACCTTATGTTGTTTGCAAAAGACTACCGGGCCTGCCCGTTTACAGACTTAAACCAGAAGGGAAGGTGGGACCTTTGAAGACCTGGCATCGGAACCACCTACTCCCACTAGCGGAGGCAGTTCGGATGCCCCCTGTTACGGATTCCCCTGAGCCAGCTTCCATCCTGGATACTCCCAGATCGAACACTCGGTCCCAGACCCCTCAGATTGGGGATACAGAGACCTCGGAGATGAGTGAAGATGAGGGAGAAGAACTTGACTGGCTTTGGCCTTCACAGGCCCCAGGAACCTCTGCTATTGATCTTCCACCTGAGGAAGACACCATAGATCAGAAGCTGAATGCAGAAGCTACTGAGTTCATTCCGTCCAGTCCTTGGTCAGATTCTTGGGAGAGTGCCTGTGACTTACTCCCAGAAGAAGATCCAAGGGAGTCTCTGTACCTCCCTGCCCCGGAGTCCAGTGCTCCCGAACCAGAAGTAATTCCTGAGTTGGTTCCAGAGAAGGAGCCTGTTCTAACAGAGAGCCCAAGAGGACAGAGGAAGCGAAGAGCCATAAAGCCTCCCAGAAGATTAACTTACCCACAGATGGGGAGAAGTGCGGAAGACACTGTGGTTACTGCCAGAAGGAGTACGGAAGAGCCTGACCCTCCCACTGTTCATTTAGTGGGGGGCAACCCCAGCTCACTCTCTGGCACAGTTAGGCGGGACACTAGTGATGGTGTGACCTGTGGGCAGGGGAGTTCACCACCTCGGTTTTGGTGGGAATTTCCTCTGCCAACATCATACGAAACTTTGATTGATGTTGTACGTTCTGTGATTTAAGTTTATGTTATCTTTGGGGACCAAAGAGTTTAAGTGGGGGGAGTGTGTAGCGGGGTCTCCTTTAAGGCCCCGGGACTACGTTACCCAGAACCCCGTTCGGCACCCAGAGTGCAGTTATCCACCGCAGAGACTCATGGGAGGGGTTATTTAAGGAGGAGGCGAGGCGGAGTTCGGCCTCTTTGGACACCGCACTGCAAGCAAGAGTTTCTTCCTGTGCGGATCTGCTGCAGTGCAAGGCCTGAAGCCTGGGCCTTGCGCAATTTCCAAAGAGCCTTCCACCCCACCGCGAAGCCTGGGTGGCATCTGACTTTTCGAGTGAGGACATCAGTTGGATCGAGGACCCGATCGTTGCAGACGCTGTGTGCGGAGACACAGCAGGTGGAAGTCCCGGGCTGGGATCGCGCCCGGAGTGGTGAGCGAGCACTTGCTCAATCCAATAGACTTTGCTGATTCTAGGCCTATAGACTGCAGTGGCTCACCGATTGTTTGCTTGTTGTTCCACTGGGGGGACCGGTAGCAGGACAGAGTTGAAGTGTCCCACCCCCCCATAATAGTATTCTTAGTGATTGCCAGTTGTGGATTACAAATACCATTCATCAAGTGCACCACCGAAAGTTTGCATGCGAAGAAATCCCCATAGAAAGGACTGAGATTTATTCTGGGTCAGGCCTGGCCAGGGTGGGGATATAGGATATTGTTTAGTGCGCCACAGGGCGTGTATACCATAGTAGCTACGCGTAGTGGATTACCGTGCAGCGCCATTATTGTGTGCTATATTGATTGCTGCAGGGCTCTGCAAGCCAGTTGTGTGTATTATATCCTGTTTCAACCTTTCCTTTTACAACCAAAGTAAACTGTTATATTTAATCTTTAACATTGGTGTGTTGTCTTACTGTAAGGAGGGTGCCTTTACTTTACCATACCCATTGATTATGATAAAAATATAACCCCTAGACTAGCTGTGCCAGAGTGGGTCGAGCAGATTGCCGGGGGTTGGTGGTGTTGTACACAGGGCCCGAAAACAAATCCAGCGGCTCTCTTAATTGGGGGTAGCGCTACAGTAATAACAGCCTGCTGGTATTGGCCACACACATAAGGCAGCTTACTAATCATTAGATGTGGTGGCTTCATCAGTTTTCTATTCTTTAACACACCTCCTGTATTAGTGGGACACAACTCTGGAGGAATGAGAGGCGCGGCAGTCAGCAGCCATGTCAGTAAGGGGGGGGGGGGGGGGGATTAGTGGTACATGTATTAGCAAATTTATATAACCTAACAAATTTAAACCAAACTCCAACTCACACTTGATAATCAGTTATAGCAAACATAAATGTTTTTCCTTTTGGAATAGAGGTTTTGCATAAATAAATAAAAGCTGATTATTTTATTCACTCATGCCAGTGTTAAGTGGTTTGTCTCATCCATGTAACTTATACATTCTGCTGAAGAGCTTGATCTTATATAAAAGCAATAGAGTTACTGGCTGGATCACCAGATAAATAAAAAGAATAAAGAAAGCCTAAAAAGGAAACGAATGCAGCTATCATATCTAAAAAATGGTAAGCTGCAATATAATAAATGTTTGCTTTTGGGTTTAATACTACTTTAGGACCAAGGGGCCTAATTATATATGTATACAAAAGTGGAGGAAACTGGAGGGTCTGTTGATAACAGATAACTAAACATGCTGTTTTTGCTACTTTCTCTAGAATAAAATAAAATAAAATAATTGTTTGCAACACTCATGTGCAGCGTTTCCAGAAGCTGGCATTTCCTGAAGCTGGCGTTTCCAGAAGCTGGCTGTGATCCACTAACCTTCTGTGACAAAGGTTGCACTATTTCAATTTATTTCTATACTGAATATTTGCAGCTTGGCAAAGAAGAGATATCAGGGTCTTCTCTGTTACAAGTAATACTATGTTTTAGTTCACAGGTGAGACATTCCCATACGGAAAACCTAATTACTATTATTCTGCATAATGACCAGGCTGTGACTCTACTGTTAATTGCTAGTGTCCTACTTAAAGTGGAACTTAGGTCATTTGTTTTTTAAATTGCTAAAATATATATATATATTTTTTTATATACTTTGCTCGTCTAATGTACAACTTTGCCCTTTCTCCTAGCAATTTTTAAAAGAGTGTACTGCCGCACATACACTGATACGCTATAACATTATGACCACTGACAGATAATGTGAATAACATTACAATGGTATCTGAAAGTGGGTGGGATATATTGATCAGAAAGCGAACATGTTGCCCCTGAATTTTATACTTTGAAAGCAGAAAAAATGGGCAAGCGTAAGTATCTGAGCGACGTTGACAAGGGCCAAATTGTAATGGCTATACAACTGGGGTGGAGCAACTCCAAAACTGCAGCTCTTGTGGGATGTTCACAATCTGCAGTGGTCAGGACCTACCAAAAGTGGTCCAAGTGAGGAAAACTGGTGAACCGGCGACAGGGTCATGGGTGGCCAAGGCTCATTGATGCCCTTGGGAAGCAAAGGCTGGCCCATGTTGTCCGATTCAATAGAAGAGCTACTGTAGTTCAAATCGCTGAAAAAGTTAATACTGTTTCTGATAGAAAGGTGTCAGGACACACAGTGTATTTTGCTCTGTATGGGTCTGCATAGCCACAGATGAGTCAGGATGGCCATGTTGACCCGTGTCTGCAGTCAAAAGTGCCTACAATGGGCACGTGAGCATCAGAACCGGACCACAGATTAATGGAAGAAGGTGGCGTGGTCTAATGAATCACATTTTCTTTTACATCATGTGGATGTCCGGGTGCGTGTGCGTCACTTACCTGGTGAAGAGATGGCACCAAAATGCACTAAGAAGGCAAGCCAGGGGAAGCAGTGTGTTGCTTTGTCTAGTGGAATCCATGCCTCGATGGATAAGTGCTGTTTTGGCAGCAGAGGGGGGCCTACTCAATTTTGGGTGGGTGGTCCTAATGTTATGGTGGGTGGTCATAATGTTATGGCTGATCAGTGTATGAAGTGCAGTGTGCATCCTTGGTTATCCCCATCATCTGTAAAATGCCAGGGATGCAGCTGGGTGTCAGGGACAATGTAACTAATCAGAACTAGCCATTCAGTTGGCAGAAATGGGCAAAGTTGGGCTTGGCCCCTTAGTTCCAGTTAAGTGAACTCTTAAGGCGTCAGCATACCAAGATATTTTTGACAATTTCATGCTCCCAACTTTGTGAGAACAGTTTGGTAATGGCCCCTTCCTGTTCCAACATGACTGCGCACCAGTGCACAAACAAAGTCCATAAAGACATGGATGAGCGAGTTTAGGGTGGAGGAACTTGACTGACCTGCACAGAGTCTTGACTTCCATCCGACAGAACACCTTTGGGGTGATTTAGAGCGGAGACTACGAGCCAGGCCTTCTTGTCCAACATCAGTGCCTGACCTCACAAATGCGCTTCTGGAAGAATGGTCAAACATTCCCATGGACACACTCCTAAAACTTGTGGACAGTCTTCCCAGAAGAGTTGAAGCTGTTATAGCTGCAAAGGGTGGGCCAACTCAATATTAAACCCTACGGACTAAGACCGGGATGCCATTTAAGTTCATGTGCGTGTAAAGGCAAATGTCCCAATACTTTTGACAATATAGTATATATCTTGTTTTGTTCTGGGCTTTCACTTAGTGGCAAAAATGGTAATGGATATCCCTTATTTTTTTATTGTGAAAGGAAAACGGAATAAAATTGTTAAAAAAAAGAGCATGTTTTAAACTTTAGATTGATACTTCTTGCTATTACCATAACCCACCTTAATAAAAAATAAAAAAAAACACCAATAAAGTTCTCCTTCCCCTGACATTTTGACATTTGTGGCAATACCACATATAGGTATAATATTTGTTGTTTGTACCCCTAGTAACCATAGGGAACATGAGAGAGACACAATTGGCCAAAGGCGGGAACCTTTGGCCAATCATGGCTCAGGGGCAAAGCCACGCCCAACACACTACATAAGGCTGCTTACATAGAGGCCGTGTATAGTAGAGTGTGGATGGAGATACACTCAATTGAGCTAGATTAGGCAGGCAGGTTAGTTAGTGGCACTGTATTTGATATATATACAGTTGTGCTCAAAAGTTTGCATACCCTGGCAGAAATTGTGAATTTCTGGCATTAATATTGAAAATATGACTGATCATGCCGAAAAAAACACCTTTTATAGCAATCATATGAAGTCATTTATTATCACATAGTTTTTTGGATCCTTTTTAAATCATAATGATAACAGAAATCACCCAAATAGCCCTGATAAAAAGTTTACATACCCTGTAATGTTTGGCCTTGGTACAGACACAGAAGGTGGCACACACAGAAAGATTTCAGCCACAAATGCCACAGGAAATGTTCGGGATACAAAGGAAAACCCACAGGTAACCTCAGGAGAAATACAGGCTGCTCTGGAAA
This sequence comes from Rana muscosa, assembly GCA_029206835.1. Taxonomy (NCBI): domain Eukaryota; kingdom Metazoa; phylum Chordata; class Amphibia; order Anura; family Ranidae; genus Rana; species Rana muscosa. The sequence goes on along the minus strand of CM055117.1, from coordinate 965,886,035 downwards.
AAGATGGTGTGGTTGTTTTTAACCACTTACGGACCGCCCGCCACAGGTTTACGTTGGTACTGTGAAGAGGAATACCCTTGTTATGGCAGCAGCTAGTTGCCATAACCCCGGTATCCTCTTCAAGAGCGGGCGGTCCACTTTCAGATAAAAGTGGTCTCTGCGGCGGATTCACCGCAAGATCACTTTTATCGGCGCGGGAGCGGGGCCCCCTCCCGCCGTGCTTCGGTGCCCTCTGCCGCTTACCGGAGCCATCGGTAGCGGCAAAGGCAATCAGATCCTTCTCCTGGCTGGGTATGGAGACAAGTGAGGGAAAGATGCCCCCCACCCGTCTCCATATCATTGTCTTTTTGACCCCAGATGTCATATTTAAAAGGGTCCTGTCATGCTTTTTTTTTATTACTAGGGATGTTTACATTCCTTGTAACAGGAATAAAAGTGACACAATTTTTGAAAAAAAGAAGTGTAAAAATAAAAGGTAAAATAAATAAGAAAATTTTTTTTAAAACGAGCCCCGTCCGGCCGAGCTCGCGTGCAGAAGCGAACGCATATGTATATGTATATGTATGTATATATAAGTAGCGCCCACATATGAAACCGGGGTTCAAACCACACATGTGAGGTATTGCCGCAATCAATAGAGCGAGAGCAATAATTCTAGCGCTAGAACTCCTCTGTAACTTAAAACATGCAACCTGTAAAAAAATTTAAACGTCGCCTATCTTTCCCAATATCAATACAAATTGGGCTAACTTTACTGTTGTCTTATTTTTTAATTCAAGAAAGGGTATTTTTTCCAAAAAAAGTGTGCTTGTAAAACCGCTGCGCAAATACGGTGTGACAAAGTATTGCAACGACCTCCATTTTATTCTCTAGGGTGTTAGAAAAATATATATATAATGTTTGGGGGTTCCAAGTAATTTTCTAGCAAAAAAAAACTTATGCCGCGTACACACGACCATTTTTCTCGTCGGGAAAAATGTCATTTTTTCTCTTTGACGAGAAAAACGACCGTGTGTGGGCTTTTCATAATTTTTCCCGACGAGAAAAACGTCATGAATCACGACGAGAAAAATTAGAACATGCTCTAATTTTTCTCATCGTGATTCACGGCATTTTTTTCCGCGGCAGTTTTACCATAGGGAAACACTGCCGGGGAGCCTACACACGGTCGTTTTTCTCGACCAAGAAAAAAAATGTTGGGAAAAACGGCCGTGTGTAGGGGAACAAGCCGTTCCTCATTTTTCCCGTCGATTTTCTCAACGGTGTTTTCACCGTCGAGAAAATCGATCGTGTGTACACGGCATTATAAACAACAAATCACAGAAAGAGGCTCAGTCCTTAATTGGTTAAGGAGCACAAAGCGATGATACTTGAACAAAAAGAAGCCTTTACTGTACAAATTCCACAAAAAAGCCTGGTTACAATATGCCCAACAACACCCTGACATGCCTCATTGGCTTTTTTGTGGCATTGGCGCAAGTATTGTTCAAGTATTGTTGAATTGTGCTCCTTAAAAACAACCACACCGTCTTTTTGGAGAGCAGCCTTTATTTCTCCTGCGGTTACTTGTGAGTTTTTCTTTGTAACCTGAGCAATTCTTCTGCCAGTTGTGGCTGCAATCTTTCTAGGTCTACCTGACCTTGGCTTGGTATCAAAAGAGCCCCTAATTTTCCACTTCTTAACCACTTGCTTACTGGGCACATATGCCCCCTTCCTGCCCAGGCAAAATTTCAGCTTTCAGCACTGTCACGTTTTGAATGACAATTGCGCGGTTGTGCGACGTGGCTCTCAAACAAAATTGACGTCCTTTTTTTCCCACAAATAGAGCTTTCTTTTGGTGGTATTTGATCATCTCTGCGGTTTTTATTTTTTGCGCTATAAACAAAAAAAGACCATCAATTTTGAAAAAAACACAATATTTTTTACTTTTTGCTATAATAAATATCCAATTTTTTTTTTAATTATATATTTTTTCTCAGTTTAGGCCGATACATATTCTTCTACATATTTTTGGTAAAAAAAATCGCAATAAGCGTATAATGATTGGTTTGCGCAAAAGTTATAGCGTCTACAAAATGGGGGATAGAATTAATGACATTTTTTTCTATTTTTTTTTTTTTTACTAGTAATGGCGGTTATCTGCGATTTTTATCAGGACTACAATATTACGGCAGACACATCGGACACTTTTGACACATTTTTGGGACCATTCACATTTATACAGCAAACAGTGCTATAAAATATGCACTGATTACTGTATAAATGTGACTGTCAGGGAAGGGGTTAACACTAGGGGGCGATCAAGGGGTTAAATGTGTTCCCTGGGAGAGACTTTTACTGTGGGGGGAGGGGACTGACTGGGGGAGGTGACCGATCTGTGTCCCTATGTACAAGGGACACACCATCAGTCTCCTCTCCCTGACAGGACGTGGATCTGTGTGTTTACACACACAGATCCAAGGTCCTGGCTCTATAACTGCCAATCGCGGGTGCCTGGACGACATCGCGGCCGCCAGGCACGCGCATTGTCACCTAAGTGACGCGGCGCGCGCCGCTGCCGGCGTGCCCGCGCCCCCTAGCGGCGCGCGGCCCGAGGCCATCAATAGATGGCCTCCTGACATTGTAGAGCCACCTTGTGGCCGTCAAATTACAATGGCCCGGATGCGAACTGGTTAACCACTTAACGACCGCTCACTGTATATATACGTCGGCAGAATGGCACCGACAGGCACAATCACGTAGAGTGTACGTGATCGCCTTTGTACAGTTGGGGGGTCCGATCGGACCCCCCTTCTATACAGTGAGCGGCCGTTAATCGTTGGGGAGCGATCAGAGATGAGGGGGTGACCATTCGATTTCGGCCACCCCCTCGCGATCGCTCCCGACCAATGAAAATGCTTCCTCCGCCATGTGATGTAAACACAGGCAGGAGGAAGTGATGTCATCTCCCTCGCGGCGGTCTTTTCGATTCCTGCGCCGAGGAGAGAGGAAGCAGGTTAGTGCACCAACAGTCCACTGACACATAGGTACACATAGGCACACATTTCACCCCCAGTCACCCCCAGATCACCCCCCAGGTCACCCCCCAGCCCCCAATCACAGTGTCACTGATTGCAGTGATCATTTATTTTACTGATCACTGCATTTAGTGTCATCTGTGATAGTAAAAAGTTGCAGGGCAGTTAGGTTTAGGCCCCTTTAGGTCCAGGGTAGCCCCCTAACCCCCCCTAATAAAGGTTTAACCCCTTGATCGCCCTCCAGGTAACCCTTTCACCCCCTAACGCCAGCGTCACTAAGCGATCGTATTTTCGATCGCTGTATTTAGTGCCGGTGATGCCCTAGATAGCCAGTTATTTATTTTTTGTTTCGCCGCAGGTTTTTAGAGCGTCAGGTACCCCCATATATTATTTTAACCCCCTGATTGCCCCTAGAGTTAACCCTTTCACCAGTGATCACTGTAAAAGCGTCACTGGTGACACTGGTTACCCAGTTAGTTATTTAGTTATTTAGGTAACCCGTCAGGTTTTTATATAGCGTCGGGTACCCCCATATTTAACCTAATAAAGGTTTTAACCGCCTGATTGCCCCTAGTTAACCCTTTCACCAGTGATCACCATATAAAGGTTACGGGTGACACTGGTTGGTTAGTTTGCTTTTTATAGCATCAGGGCACCCGCCGTATATAACCCAATAAAGGTTTAACCCCCTGATCGCCCGGCGGGTGAGATCAATTAGGTTTTAGCGCCAGAGAGGGTCTGCGTCGCCCCAGGCAGCGTTAGGTTAGTGCCAGTAACGCTAACACCCACGCGCAAAGCATACACCTCCCTTAGTGGTATAGTATCTGATCAGATCTATACTAGCGTCCCCAGCGGTTTAGGGTTCCCAAAAACGCAGTGTTAGCGTGATCAGCCCAGATACCTGCTAGCACCTGCATTTAGCCCCTCCGCCCAGCCCAGCCCAGCCCAGCCCACCCAAGTGCAGTATCGATCGATCACTGTCACTTACCAAACACAAAATACATAACTGCAGCGTTCGCAGAGACAGTCCTGATCCCTACGACCGCTAACAGTTTTTTTTGTAGCGTTTGATATATTTGCTGATGACAGTCGGGTGCTTTTTTTCCTGTGAATCTTACTAGTGTACCCCTAAATTTACAGCCCAAAATGGCAAGTCGAAGGTACACTAGTAAAGAGGCCTACGAGATTCTGAGCATGACAGATAGTGAAGAGGAGGTCACGTATCTGTCAGATTCAGGCTCAGAATATCTTCCCGTAGAAGACAGTGACGTCAGCGGCCCCACGTCAGATAGCTCTGACGACGAAGTTGAGGTCCCTGCTAAGGTCAGGCGTACCCGATCCCGATCTTCTGAGGTTGTTGAGGAGCAAGAACCGCAGGGCTCTCGTATCATGGAGCAGAGGAGTACTAGCGCCGCTATTCCTTCTGGTGAATTGGCAAGCACCAGCGGCCTAGTACAGCCTGGGCGTACATCCAGCACTGCAGTATCACGTGGTGACGTGGCGAGTCCCATAAGTGCAGTTCAAGCTGGCGAGGTGGCAAGCACAAGTAGTGTCCCGCTGCCACCAATAAGAAGACAAAGGCAGGCCCGTCGTACCCATAGTGCTCTTCCTGCAGAATTCGCCTATCCTGATTGGGTCCCCACCACTTCTGCAGAACCCGTACTTCCCATATTCACTGCCCAACCCGGTATTCAGGTGGAAACAGCTGATTTTATGCCAATCGATTATTATTCGCTGTTTTTCACAGAAGATCTCTATAGATCTATTGTGGACCAGAGTAATTTATATGCTGGTCAATTCATCGCCGCTAATCCCCAGTTGCCTTCCATTGCCAAAGATTGGAAACCAATTACGGTTTCCGAATTTAAGACCTTTCTGGGCCTTTCCCTCAACATGGGCACACATAAATTCCCGTCATTGCGTGCTTATTGGTCCACGCACCCAATTGACCACATGCCCGTTTTCTCTGCCTCCATGCCCAGGAAACGATACGAGCAGATTTTGCGGTTCATGCACTTCAACGACAATGAACTTTGCCGTCCACGTGGGGACCCTGAATATGACCGGCTCTATAAAATTTGGCCCCTCATAAACCACTTCAACGAACGTTTTGCAGCCTTGTTTATTCCCGATCAAGCTGTCTGCGTTGATGAGTCCCTGATTAAATTTTCTGGCCGCTTGGCTTTCAAGCAGTACCTTCCCAGCAAGCGTGCCAGATATGGGGTCAAGCTCTATAAGTGCTGTGACAGGGCAACATGTATGTATGGAGCTTTATGGTTTATGAGGGAAAAGATAGTCAGGTTGAGCCGGTCAACTGCCCGTATTACATAGGGAGCGCTGGCAAGATAGTGTGGAACTTGGTGTCACCCTTATTCGGAAAGGGGTACCACTTGTATGTGGACAATTATTACACGAGCGTGCCACTGTTTAGTCACTTGTTTGATCATCAGATTGGAGCATGTGGCACCGTGCGACCTAATCGCCGGGGCTTTCCCCAGCGGCTTGTAGATGCCCGTCTTAGGCTGGGGGAGAGAGCCTGCGTAAAGTGTAATAACTTGCTCGCTATGAAGTGGAGGGACAATAAGAATGTTTTCCTTCTTACCTCCCTTCATGCAGACACGACAGTCCAAATTCGTACGGCGACTGGTGTTGTGGAGAAACCCCTCTGTGTCCATGAATATAACAAAAATATGGGAGGGGTGGACCTCAACGACCAGTTGATGGCGCCGTATCTAATTGACCATAAGGCGAGACGCTGGTACAAAAAAGTGTCTCTATCCTTATTCCAATTGGCTTTGCTGAACGCTCATGTGCTATACAGAGCTTCAGGCGGGACTTTATCTCTTCTAAAATTCCAGAATGAGATAGTCACAGAACTCCTGTATCCAGGCGGTTCTGCACCTCACCATCCCCTACCAAATGCAGTAAGCCGGCTGCATGAGAGGCATTATACGCATCTCCTCCCGAGTACCCCTACCCAACGAGCCCCCCAAAAAAGATGTTGTGTCTGTAGCAAGCGCGGATTTAGGCGTGACACCCGTTATTATTGTCCACTCTGTCCTGACAAACCTGGTCTTTGCCTTGGTGAATGTTTTGAACGCTACCACTCAAAAGTGAAGTTTTAGCGTAGGGTACAGCATTTCACAGACTAGGACACACTTACACAGGGTCTCCCAAGATGCCATTACATTTTGAGAGACCCGAACCATTACAGTTGTTAAAGTTTTAAAAAAAAAGTGTAAAAAAGAAAAAAAAACGTAAAAAACAAAAACACAAAAAAAATATAAAATAAAAAAACCAAAAATAGTTGTCGTTTTATTGTTCTCTCTCGCTCTCTCTATTTTCTCTCTATTGTTCTGCTCTTTTTTACTGTATTCCATTCTGCAATGTTTTATCATGCTTGCTTTTCAGGTATGTAATTTTTTGTTTTCAGGTGCGCCATTCAACTGCAGCGCGGAATTATTTATCTTGACAGCAACAGCGTTTGCTCCCACGATACATAAAGCCGTGACTCCAGTGCTGTAGGAGGTGATTTCACCACCACAGTTAAAAAAAAAGAGCATATATGCCGAAGCATGGGGGCAGCAGGGGCGGAGGAGCGATTTTGCTCCTAATGCCGCGTATATACGGTCGAAATTCCGACGGAGGCTTGCCCGTGGAAAAGTCCGACCGTGTGTACGCGGCATAACTTTTTTGCGGGAGGATGCCCCCATGCTTCGGCATATATATATTTTAGGCACAGGTTGCGTTAAAAAAATGTTTTATTTTTTACTAGGTTTTGTTTTGGTATTTGCTTTGCAGGTATGGTATGGTAAGGTCTTACTGTTGTACTGTAATGTTACTTTGTTTTAATGTTAACCATCATTTGCTTAGCAGGTACGCCATTCAGTTGCATTGCGGATTTATTTATCTTGACAGCAACAGCGTTTGCTCCCACGATACATAAAGCCGTGACTCCAACGCTGTAGGAGGTGATTTCACCACCACAGTTAAAAAAAGAGCATATATGCCGAAGCATGGGGGCAGCAGGGGCGGAGGAGCGATTTTGCTCCTAATGCCGCGTATATACGGTCGAAATTCCGACGGAGGCTTGCCCGTGGAAAAGTCCGACCGTGTGTACGCGGCATAACTTTTTTGCGGGAGGATGCCCCCATGCTTCGGCATATATATATTTTAGGCACAGGTTGCGTTAAAAAAATGTTTTATTTTTTACTAGGTTTTGTTTTGGTATTTGCTTTGCAGGTATGGTATGGTAAGGTCTTACTGTTGTACTGTAATGTTACTTTGTTTTAATGTTAACCATCATTTGCTTAGCAGGTACGCCATTCAGTTGCATCGTGGATTTATTTATCTTGACAGCAACAGCGTTTGCTCCCACGATACATAAAGCCGTGACTCCAACGCTGTAGGAGGTGATTTCACCACCACAGTTAAAAAAAGAGCATATATGCCGAAGCATGGGGGCAGCAGGGGCGGAGGAGCGATTTTGCTCCTAATGCCGCGTATATACGGTCGAAATTCCGACGGAGGCTTGCCCGTGGAAAAGTTCGACCGTGTGTACGCGGCATAACCTTTTATCCCGCGTACATACGGTCGAAATTCCGACGAAGGCTTGCCCATGGAAAAGTCCGACCGTGTGTACGCGGCATAACTTTTTTGCGGGAGGATGCCCCAATGCTTCGGCATATATGCCCATCATTAGAAGTGGGTGGATGAAGGGAGGTATTCTAATGGTGGGCATACCCACCGATCAATCTCTTTTTTTCGTTCAGCCAACAGGCTGCATGAAAAAAAAGATTACAATACATGTCCAACAAGGACCAGCAACGTACTGGTATGTTGCTGGACTTTGAATGTTTATACCAGAATGATGCCTGCAGGTTTAGGTATCATCTTGGTATCATTCTTTTCAGCCAGTGGCCGGCTTTCATGTAAAAGCAATTCTAGCAGATAATTAGCCTCTAGACTGCTTTTACAAGCAGTGGGAGGGAATGCCCCCCCCCCGGATATAAACAGCGCCATTGGGAAATTGGGAAAGCATTTTATCACACCGATCTTGGTGTGGTCAGATGCTTTGAGGGCAGAGGAAAGATCTAGGGTCTAACCCCCCATTTTTTTTCAAAAAAAGAGTACCTGTCACTACTTATTGCTATCATAGGGGATATTTACATTCCCTGAGATAACAATAAAAATGATAAAAAAAAGAAAATATGGAAGGAACAGTTTAAAAATAAAATAAAGAAGCAAAATAAATAATAAAAAAAAAAAAAAAAAAACACCACTGCCCCCCCCCCTGCTCTTGCGCAAAGTCGAACGCAAGCGTCGGTCTAGCGTCATATGTAAACAGCAATTGCATCATGCATGTGAGATATCACCGCGAAGGTCAGATCGAGGGCAGTAATTTTAGCAGTAGACCTCCTCTGTAAATCTAACGTGGTAACCTGTAAAGGCTTTTAAATGCTTTTAAAAATGAATGTAGTTTCTCGCCGCTGCGCGTTTGTGCGCAATTTTAAAGCATGTCGTGTTTGGTATCCATGTACTCGGCCTAAGATCATCTTTTTTATTTCATCAAACATTTGGGCAATATAGTGTTTTTTAGTGCATTAAAAATAAAAAAGTGTGTTTTTCCCCCAAAAAATGCGTTTGAAAAATCCCTGCGCAAATACTGTGTGGAAAAAAAAAATGCAACACCCACTATTTTAATCTGTAGGGCCTTTGCTTTAAAAAAATATATAATGTTTGGGGGTTCAACATAATTTTCTTGCAAATAATTTTTTTTTTCATGTAAACAAAAAGTGTCAGAAAGGGCTTTGTCTTCAAGTGGTTAGAAGAGTGGATGATGTGTGACATAAGCTTCCTAATGTTGTGCATAAAATGCCAGGACAGTTCAAAACCCCCCCAAATGACCCCATTTTGGAAAGTAGACACCTCAAGCTATTTGCTGAGAGGCATGTTGAGCCCATTGAATATTTTTTTTTTTTTGTCCCAAGTGATTGAATAATGACAAAAAGAAAAAAAAAATGTACAAAAAGTTGTCACTAAATTATATATTGCTCAAACATGCCATGGTTATATGTGGAATTGCACCCCAAAATACATTCTGTTGCTTCTCCTGAGTACGGGGATACCACATGTGTGAGACATTTTGGGAGCCTAGCCGCGTACAGGACCCCGAAAACCAAGCACCGCCTTTAGGATTTCTATGGGTGTAAATTTTTGATTTCACTCCTCACTGCCTATCACAGTTTCGGAGGCCATGGAATGCCCAGATGGCACAAACCCCCCCAAATGACCCTATTTTGGAAAGTAGACACCCCAAGCTATTTGCTGAGAGGTATGTTGAGTATTTTGCAGATCTCGCTTTTTGTCACAAAGTTTTAAAAATTGAAAAAAGAAAAAAAAAAAATATGTCTTTCTTCATTTTCAAAAACAAATGAGAGCTGTAAAATACTCACCATGCCTCTCGGCAAATAGCTTGGGGTGTCTACTTTCCAAAATGGGGTCATTTGTGGGGGTTTTGAGCTATCTTGGCATTTTATGGCCTTCAAAACTGTGATAGGTAGTGAGGAGTGAAATCAAAAATTTGTGCCCTTAGAAATCCTGAAGGCGGTGCTTGGTTTCCGGGGGCCCGTACGCGGCTAGGCTCTCAAAAAGTCCCACACATGTGGTATCCCCGTACTCAGGAGAAGCAGTCAAATGTATTTTGGGGTGCAACTCCGCATATAACCATGGCATGTTTGAGCAATATATCATTTAGTGACAACTTTTTGTAATTTTTTTTTTTCTTTTTGTCATTATTCAATCACTTGGGACAAAAAAAAAAAAATTCAATGGGCTCAACATGCCTCTCAGCAATTTCCTTGGGGTGTCTACTTTCCAAAATGGGGTCATTTTGGGGAGTTTTGTGCTATCTTGGCATTTTATGGCCTTCAAAACTGTGATAGGTAGTGAGGAGTGAAATCAAAAATTTATGCCCTTAGAAACCTTGAAGGCGGTGCTTGATTTTTGGGGACCCGTACGCGGCTAGGCTCCCAAAAAGTCCCACACATGTGGTATCCCCGTACTCAGGAGAAGCAGCAGAATGTATTTTGGGGTGTAATTTCACATATGCCCATGGCATGTGTGAGCAATATATCATTTAGTGACAACTTTCTGCAAAAAAAACAAAGTTTGTCATATTCCCGCAACTTGTGGCAAAATATAAAATATTCCATGGACTGAACATGCCTCTCAGTAAATAGCTTGGGGTGTCTACTTTCCAAAATGTGGTCATTTGGGGGGGTTTGTGCTATTTTGGCATTTTATGGCCTTCGAAACTGTGATAGGTAGTGAGGAGTGAAATCAAAAATTTACGCCCTTAGAAATCCTGAAGGCGGTGCTTGGTTTTTGGGGCCCCGTACCCGGCTAGGCTCCCAAAAAGTCCCACACATGTGGTATCCCCGTACTCAGGAGAAGCAGCAGAATGTATTTTGGGGTGCAATTCCACATATAACCATGGCATGTGTGAGCAATATATCATTTAGTGACAACTTTTTGTACATTTTTTCTTTTTTTTTCTTTTTATCATTATTCAATCATTTGGGACAAAAAAAAAAAATATTCAATGGGCTCAACATGCCTCTCAGCAAATAGCTTGGGGTGTCTACTTTCCAAAATGGGGTCATTTGGGGGGGGTTTTGTGCCATCTTGGCATTTTATGGCCTTCAAAACTGTGATAGGTAGTGATAGGTAGTGAGGAGTGAAATCAAAAATTTATGCCCTTAGAAACCTTGAAGGCGGTGCTTGGTTTTTGGGGTCCCGTATGCGACCAGGCTCCCAAAAAGTCCCACATATGTGGTATGCCCGTACTCAGGAGAAGCAGCAGAATGTATTTTGTGGTGTAATTTCACATATACCCATGGCATGTGTGAGCAATATATCATTTAGTGACAACTTTGTGCAAAAAAAATAAAGTTTGTCATATTCCCGCAACTTGTGGCAAAATATAAAATATTCCATGGACTAATCATGCCTCTCAGTAAATAGCTTCGGGTGTCTACTTTCCAAAATGGGGTTATTTGGGGGGGTTTTGTGCTATTTTGGCATTTTATGGCCTTCGAAACTGTGATAGGTAGTGAGGAGTGAAATCAAAAATTTGCGCCCTTAGAAATCCTGAAGGCGGTGCTTGGTTTCCGGGGTCCCGTACGTGGCTAGGCTCCTAAAAAGTCCCACACATGTGGTATCCCCGTACTCAGGAGAAGCAGCAGAATGTATTTTGGGGTGCAATTACACATATAACCATGGCATGTGTGAGCAATATATCATTTAGTGACAACTTTTTGTATTTTTTTTTTTTTTTTGTCATTATTCAATCACTTGGGACCAAAAAAAAAAATATTCAATGGGCTCAACATGCCTCTCAGCAATTTCCTTGGGATGTCTACTTTCCAAAATGGGGTCATTTGGGGGGTTTGTACTGCCCTGCCATTTTAGCACCTCAAGAAATGAGATAGGCAGTCATAAATTAAAAGCTATGTAAATTCCAGATAATGTACCCTAGTTTGTAGACGCTATAACTTTTGCGCAAACCAATAAATATACGCTTATTGACATTTTTTTTACTAAAGACATGTGGCTGAATACATTTTGGCCTAAATGTATGACTACAATTGAGTTTATTCGATTTTTCTTATAACAAAAAGTAGAAAATATCATTTTTTTTCAAAATTTTCGGTCTTTTTCCGTTTATATCGCAAAAAATAAAAATCGCAGAGGCAATCAAATACCATTAAAAGAAAGCTCTATTTGTGGGAAGAAAAGGACGCAAATTTCGTTTGGGTACAACATTGCATGTCCACACAATTTACAGTTAAAGCAGCGCAGTGCAAAAAATTCTGAATTCACCTCTGGTCCTTTAGCTACCAAATGGTCTGGGGCTTAAGTGGTTAATAAGTGATTAACTACTTTCATACCGGGCCTATTCTGGCATTTCTTACTTACATGTAAAAATCATAATTTGTTTGCTAGAAAATTACTCAGAACCCCCAAACATTATATATGTTTTTTTAGCAAGCACCCTAGGGAATAAAATGGCGGTCGTTACAACTTTTTATCTCGCACAGTATTTGTGCAACATTTTTTCAAACGCGTTTTTTTAGGAAAAAAAAACGTTTCATGAATTAAAAAATAACAAAACAGTAAAGTTAGCCCAATTTTTTTGTATAATGTGAAAGATAATATTACACCAAGTAAGTAGATACCCAACATGTCACGCTTTAAAATTGTGCACACTCATTGAATGGTGCCAAACTTCGGTACTTAAAAACCTCCATAGGCGACGCTTTATTTTTTTTTACAGGTTACCAGTTTAGAGTTACAGAGGAGGTATAGTGCTAGAATTGTTGCTTGTGCACTAACGCATGTGGCAATACCTCATATGTGGGCGGGACTTACACTTCTGAGCGTGAGCTACTGTGGACAGGGGCGTTTTTTTTTTTTTTTTTTTTTATTTTACACTTTTTTTAAAAAAATTTTTTTTTTTGATCACTTAAAATCCTATTACAAGGGATGTAAAAATCCCTTGTAATAGGAATCATTTGTGACAGGTCCTCTTTATGGAGAGATAAGGGGGCAATAAGATCCCACATCTCTCCTCCAGGCTGGAAAGCATGAGATTGAAAAAAAAATCACGATCCCATGCTTACCAGCCGCAATCGTGGCTTTGTTTACAATCGCGGCCCTGACGTGACGTCATAATGTCGCGCCCGGGCCCCCGGGGGTCATAGAGATTACTGGTGAACATCTGGTCCCCGGAAATCTCTATGAATGAATGAATGAATGAGTGACTTGTATAGCGCTCACATGCGAACTGAATCGCCTCTAGGCGCTTTTTGCAGCCAGTGTCTGCTTGGCTGGTGCGGTCATTTTACCCCGTAGGATCTCAACTAGTGATGAGCCGAACACCCCCGGGTTTGGTTCGCACCAGAACCCGCGAACGGACCGAAAGTTCGTACGAACATTAGAACCCTATTAAATACAATGGATGCGAACGTTCGAATTCTAAAGTGCTAATTATAACAACTATTATGCATGTTATTGTCCTAAAAAGGGTTTGGGAACCCGGGTTGTGCACCAGGGGACATGTATCAATGCAAAAAGAAGTTTTAAAAACGGTCGTTTTTCGGGAGCAGTCATTTTAATGATGCATAAAGTGAAAAAAAAAAAGTCAAATATTCCTTTAAATATCGTACCTGGGGGGTGTCTAAAGTATGCCTGTGAAGTGCCACGTGTTTCCCGTGTTTAGAACTGTCCCTGCACAAAATTACATTTCTAAAGGAAAAAAAGCCATTTAAAACTGCTTGCGGCTTTAATGTAATGTCTGGTCCCGGTAATATGGATGAAAATCTTTAAGAAAAATGGCATAGCTACCCCATGACCCCTCCCCCCCCTACCCCAGCCCATTACCAGCCCCTTTGGGTCTTGTATGGATATTAAGGGGAACCCCGCACATAAAATAAAAAAGGCCCTATATACTCTGAACAGCCGTATACAGGCGGTGCATACAAGACAGGGACTGTAGGTTTGTTCTTATGTAGAATCTGTTTGTAATTTTGAACAGGTACATTGTTGAAGTGTAGCTCCAGCCCAAAAATCTATTTTTAAACTTTTTGGAAAACATAGGTAAGGGTTATCACCCCTGTAACATTTGTTTTGCTGTCTGTGCCCCTGTTCAGAACATTTCACCTCACTTTCCGTCCCAATGACAACTGTTTTTGAAATGTGGTGTTTTTCTTGAAACAAGGATTGCTGATAAAGCATCAGTACAGAGGAGACACCTTTCTCCCATATTTATTCTTACAGGAGAGAATTTTCCTTCCTAGTGGTAGATTTCCTCTCACTTCCTGTTATCTTCTTGCGTTTGCAAGTAGGAGTCATTTGTAAGTTGGATGTTTGAAAGTAGGGACCTGCCGTATATACTCTGCAGAAATAGGCCCCTTAGTTGTTGGTGTTGGCACAACACTGTAAGCACTCACAGTTACTCTTGGTTGGTGCTGGAACGCCCTGCTGTCAACTATTATATCAGGAATTTTAATTACATATAATTGTTGAACAGTGGTAGTAAAAATTGGGCCTTTGATGGTGGTGCTGGTGCCACAACACTGTAAGCCCTGACAGTTACTCTTGGTGGGTGCAGCAATGGGCCCTGCTGTGAATTATTAGATCAAGAATTGTAATTGCATGCCCCTGTTGAACAGGGGCTGAAAAATTGGGCCTTTCGTGGTGGTGGTGGTGGTGGTGGTGTTGCCACAACACTGTAAGCCCTCAGAGTTACTCTTGGTGGGTGCAGGAATGGGCCCTGCTGTGAATTATTAGATCAAGAATTGTAATTACATGCCCCTTTTGAACAGGGGCTGAAAAATTGGGCCTTTCGTGGTGGTGGTGGTGGTGGCGTTGCCACAACACTGTAAGCCCTCAGAGTTACTCTTGGTGGGTGAAGCAATGGGCCCTGCTGTGAATTATTAGATCAAGAATTGTAATTACATGCCCCTTTTGAACAGGGGCTGAAAAATTGGGCCTTTCGTGGTGGTGGTGGTGGTGGCGTTGCCACAACACTGTAAGCCCTCAGAGTTACTCTTGGTGGGTGCAGCAATGGGCCCTGCTGTGAATTATTAGATCAAGAATTGTAATTGCATGCCCCTGTTAAACAGGGGCTGAAAAATTGGGCCTTTCGTGGTGGTGGTGGTGGTGGTGGTGTTGCCACAACACTGTAAGCCCTCAGAGTTACTCTTGGTGGGTGCAGCAATGGGCCCTGCTGTGAATTATTAGATCAAGAATTGTAATTACATGCCCCTTTTGAACAGGGGCTGAAAAATTGGGCCTTTCGTGGTGGTGGTGGTGGTGGCGTTGCCACAACACTGTAAGCCCTCAGAGTTACTCTTGGTGGGTGCAGCAATGGGCCCTGCTGTGAATTATTAGATCAAGAATTGTAATTGCATGCCCCTGTTGAACAGGGGCTGAAAAATTGGGCCTTTCGTGGTGGTGGTGGTGGTGTTGCCACAACACTGTAAGCCCTCAGAGTTACTCTTGGTGGGTGCAGCAATGGGCCCTGCTGTGAATTATTAGATCAAGAATTGTAATTACATGCCCCTTTTGAACAGGGGCTGAAAAATTGGGCCTTTCGTGGTGGTGGTGGTGGTGGCGTTGCCACAACACTGTAAGCCCTCAGAGTTACTCTTGGTGGGTGCAGCAATGGGCCCTGCTGTGAATTATTAGATCAAGAATTGTAATTGCATGCCCCTGTTGAACAGGGGCTGAAAAATTGGGCCTTAGGCACTGGTGGCACAACACTACAACCCCTCACAGATACTGTACTTGGAGCACAGCAATGAGCCCTGTTGCAAAGTATTGCTTCAAAAATTGTAATGACACGCCCCTGTTAGACAGGGGCTGAAAAATTGGGCCTTAGGCACTGGTGCCACAACACTCCAACCCCTCACAGATACTGTACTTGGAGCACAGCAATGAGCCCTATGACAAATTATTGCTAAAAAAATTGTAATTACACGCCCCTGTAAAACAGGGGCTGAAAAATTGGGCCTTAGCCACTGGTGGCGGCACCCATAAACAAAAATGATCTTCCAAGCTATCATCATCAATCGTATCATTGAGGACTCGGAGGAGGAGGATAGCCAGTCAACATAACAGCACAGGCACTCAGCATCAGCATCAGTCTTGAAGGGATGTGACATGTTAAAATCAATTAGTCTGTTATATCAGCATCAGGTGTGTGGTAGCTGGTGGTGATCCAAGACTGGTTCATCTTGATGAAAGTCAGTCGATCAACCGAGTCGGTGGACAGGCGCACCCTGTGATCCGTGACAAATCCTCCAGCAGCACTGAATGTGCGTTCCGAAAGAACGCTGGATGCAGGACAGGCCAGTAGCTCAATTGCATACTGTGCAAGCTCTGGCCAGTGATCCATCCTCAAGACCCAGTAAGCCAGAGGATTTTCGGTGGGGAAGGTGTCCAAGTCTGACCTTGCCCCTAGATATTCCTGCACCATGTTTATCAGACGCTGGCGATGGTTGCTGGAACCGATCATACTTTGGGGCTGCGGACTAAAGAATTGTCTGAACGCATCGGTCAGACGGCCACCTTCCCCACCGCTCCTTCTTTGACTGGCCGAAGCCTCAGCAACTCGTTGTCCAGGACCAGGAGTTTGTAACCTCCCAGTCTCTGGGAACGCGTTGCACAGACCTTTCTGCAAGGCCTCCCGGAGTTGTCTCATCCTCTGCTCCCTCTGCGACGGTAACATAAGGTCCGCAACCTTACCCTTGTACCGTGGATCAAGGAGAGTGGCCAGCCAGTAATGGTCCCTCTCCTTGATCCGAAGAATACGAGGATCCTTCCGCAGACTTTGCAGGATCAGGGAGGCCATGCAGCGTAGGTTTGCTGAGGCATTCGCTCCGGAGTCCTCTGGGTCACTAAGGACGACATGATCCGCAGCCACCTCCTCCCAGCCACGTACAAGTCCACTGGTTTCTTGGGACTGTAAATCATCCCTAAAAGACTGCTGCTGATGATGCTGAGTGCCAGCCTCCACCTCCATGCTGACACAATCCTCCTCCTCCTCCTCCTCCTCGTCCTCTTCCTGTGCGATGTGTGGGACAGAAGGAACACTGTCTGGGTAAAGGGGGCCTTGAGAGGCAAGGAAGTCCTCCTCTTCCTGCCTCTGTTCTGCCTCAAGTGCCCTGTCCATTATTCCATGCAGCGTGTGCTCCAACAGGTGGACAAGAGGTACAGTGTCACTGATGCATGCACTGTCACTGCTCACCATCCTCGTGGCCTCCTCAAATGGTGCCAGGACAGTGCATGCATCCCTGATCATGCCCCACTGGCGTGGAGAAAAAAAACCAAGCTCCCCTGACCCTGTCCTGGTGCCGTAGACGCACAGGTACTCATTGATGGCCCTCTGCTGCGTGTGCAGCCGCTGCAGCATGGCCAACGTTGAGTTCCACCTGGTGGGCATGTCACATATAAGGCGGTTCTTGGGCAGGTTCAACTCCTTTTGCAGCTCAGCCAGGCGAGCACTGGCATTATAAGATCTGCGGAAATGCACACAGACTTTCCTGGCCTGCCTCAGGACATCCTGTAAGCCCGGGTACCTGCCCAAGAACCGCTGCACCACCAGGTTAAGGACGTGAGCCACACAGGGCACATGGGTCAGTTGTCCCTGTCGGAGGGCGGAGAGGAGGTTGGTGCCATTGTCGCAAACCACCATTCCTGGCTTAAGCTGGCGTGGCGTCAACCACCTCTCGGCCTGGCCCTGCAGAGCAGACAGGACCTCTGCCCCAGTGTGGCTTCTGTCCCCCAAACACACCAGCGCAAGCACGGCATGGCATCTTTTTGCCTGCGTACTTGCGTAGCCCCTTGAACGCCTACGGAGCACCGCTGGTTCCGAGGACAAACCACAGGAAGAGGCCATGGAGGAAGAAGAAGAGGAGGGGGTGGAGGAGAGAGGTGTGTCACAACCAGTAGTAGCATTTTGGAGGCGTGGCGGTGGAACAACCTCCAACACTACTGCACCTTGTCCTGCATCCTTCCCAGCTGCCAAAAGAGTGACCCAATGGGCCGTGAAAGAAAGGTAACGTCCCTGTCCATGCCTGCTGGACCATGAGTCAGCGGTAATATGCACCTTACCGCTGACCGCCCTGTCCAGCGAGGCCAAGACATTGCCTTCCACATGCCGGTAGAGAGCCGGAATAGCCTTCCGTGAGAAAAAGTGGCATTTGGGAACCTGCCACTGAGGAACCGCACATTGCACAAACTCACGGAAGGGGGCCGAGTCTACCAACTGAAAAGGCAGCAGTTGAAGCGCTAGCAATTTAGCCAAGCTAGCATTCAACCGCTGGGCATGTGGATGGCTGGGAGTGAACTTCTTTCGACGGTCCAGCAGCTGGGGCAGGGAAATTTGCCTGCTAGAATCGGACGTCGGTGTACTGCTAGCAGAGTGGCCGCAAGTACTTGGCTGTGACACACCTAATTCTACACCTTCATTCCTCTCAGTGCATGTTTCAGAGAGGACTGAAGTTATAGTGGGGTTGGAGATCCCAGCTGATGCGGTGCAAGGAGAGGTCCGCTTTGTTCTTTGGTGTGGGTCTTTGAGGTAGGCTTGCCAACGAGCTGCATGGCAGGTCAACATATGTCTGGTCAGGCATGTGGTACCCAAGCGGCTGATGTTTTGGCCACGCGATATACGCTTGAGACATATGTTGCAAACAGCAGCTGTGCGATCTGATGCACTAGCCTCAAAAAAGGCCCACACCAAAGAACTTTTTGAATGACGGGCAGAGGCAGCGCCCTGCACAGGCG
The DNA here is from genome assembly GCA_029206835.1 of Rana muscosa. Classification (NCBI taxonomy): domain Eukaryota; kingdom Metazoa; phylum Chordata; class Amphibia; order Anura; family Ranidae; genus Rana; species Rana muscosa. The sequence continues at coordinate 965,867,667 of CM055117.1, read as the reverse complement.
GAGCTCTGCGGTGTGATTCCATCGGTGTACTGCCCTTACGCTGGCCACCAAAGGGCATCCTGCCTCGTTGGAGATGTGCCTCCTCCTCATCCTCCTCCTCCTCCTCTCTCCTATTAGGCACCCACGTGGAGTCAGTGACCTCATCATCACCTCCCTCCTCATCACTGGAGCCAATCTGGCAGTATGCTGCAGCTGCTGGAACATGACTGCCAGATTGGTGTCCTTCTTGAGCATCCCCTCTGTCTGCTCTCACGCTACTGCCTTCCTCTAGCTGGGTTTCATCATCAGACCCTTCGAAACGCTGGGCATCCTCCTGGAGCATGTACCCAACACTGTGCTCAAACAGTTCGGGGGACTCCTCAGGAGGAGGACATGGTGGGTCTAGGGAAGGAGTGACTGATGATGAGTCTGACATTGATACCAGGGAAGAGGACGCTTTGGCAGCTGCTTTTCCAGTACCCTGAGCCTGGGTGAGAGAGGATGAGGAGGAGGAGGAGGGCTTGGTCATCCACTCTACCAAGTCTTCGGCATGATGTGGCTCAACATGTCCAGCTGCCGAAAAGAAGGACAAGCGTGTCCCATGGCCATGTGCTGATGACAATGCACCGCGTCCACGACCAGCACTGTTGCCCCCAGACACAGAGCCTGCTTGCCCTCTTTTATTGCCTCCTGACTGTCTGCCTCTCCTTGTTTGCCTTCCAGACATTCTAATAGATGGCCTGCAGGGAGATGGGAAAAAAGCAATAAGGGCTACCTTCAGGTGTCCTTCTCTGTCCCTTTACTTAAGGATTTCTAAATATGGTTGAGGATGATTGCTTTTGCACAGAATAGCACAACGACAATTTCCCTGACTGTCCAAAAAAACAAGGATTTCAAAGATGGTTGATGAGGAATGCTTTAGCACACTATAGCACAAGGAGAATTCCCTCACTGTCCTTCCCTGTCCCTAGAAACAAGGATTCGCACAGTAAAACACACTGACACTCTCCCTACCTATAGTTTTCTGTCCCTAGAAAAAATGTTTTTTAAAGCACACTATAGCACAAGGAGAATTCCCTCACTGTCCTTCCCTGTCCCTAGAAACAAGGATTCGCACAGTAAAAGACACTGACACTCTCCCTACCTATAGTTTTCTGTCCCTAGAAAAAATGTTTTTTTAAAGCACACTATAGCACAAGGAGAATTCCCTCACTGTCCTTCCCTGTCCCTAGAAACAAGGATTCGCACAGTAAAAGACACTGACACTCTCCCTACTGTGAGGGGGTTAGCTCGGCAGCGGGTGTGTGTGACCCCCGAGATGGGCTCCCCACACAAAAACAGGCCCAGCAAACGGAGGTTGTGGTTTTCAAAATCAAAAAGGTGCGGTTTATTTTCTATTTACAGTGACAAAACACAGCAAAGCAAAAGAAACATAAACAAAATAAATCCTGGTCAACTTGACCTCTGACTAAACATACAGGTTTCCTAACTAACAACTGGGATCAGCCTAGTGCTGTCCTAGTCCCTAAGTCCCTGGTTTTAAATGTCCAAGCAAATAGCCACACAGGCTTTGTCTCACCGCACAGGGGTTCACTCTCCCTAGACAGTCCACACAGGTCTGGTTCCAGGCATGAGCTAACATCTAATGAAGCTGGGAGTTCTTATAGAGGCCTAAATGAGCTGACAAGCTTCAGCTGGTCTCCTCATCTCTGTCTGCACGACGCCCCACACTCTCCCTAGAGGTATGAGTCATCCATGAGCCCACTAGCCTTATACAACTCTCCACCTAGTTGTATAAGTCGGCGTAAAGCCTGAATCTGGGCGAAATATATCTACCCCCCTGGATGCAACCAGGTGACTTTACCTTCCTGCTGTCACATACCCCCCCCTCTTGTTTTAACCTCGGGGTTGGAACACCAGCAATCAGGCATTCATGTACTCGAGACAAAGCATCCACATTCCCCATTTGAACGCCAGGGCGATGCTTTACTGTGAAGTTGAATTCCTGGAGGGCCAGGAACCACCTATTCACTCTTCTATTTGTTTCCTTGTTTTGAGCCATCCACTTTAACGGAGCGTGATCCGTAACCATGTCAAAGTGCCTACCTAGCAGGTAGTACCGAAGGGAATCTAGAGCCCACTTCACCGCTAAACACTCCTTTTCAACGGTGGCGTAATTTACCTCATGGGACTTCAACTTCCTGCTGAGGTAAATGACTGGGTGCTCTTCCCCGTTCCAGACCTGGGACAATACTGCTCCTAACCCCACATCTGACGCATCACTTTGTACGACAAAGTCTTTAGAGAAGTCGGGTGAGTACAACACTGGCTGGCTACATAAGGCTTGTTTCAATAATTGGAATGCTGCCTCAGCCTCGGGGGTCCATTTAATCATGACCGACCCTTTCCCCTTCGTCAGGTTGGTTAGGGGCACAGCCTTAGAAGCAAAGTGGGGAATGAATCGCCGATAATACCCAGCGATTCCCAGAAAGGCTCGTACCTGCTTCTTGCTGTTGGGACGTGGCCAACTCTGGATGGCCTCGACTTTGTTGAGTTGGGGTTTTATTACTCCCCTCCCAATGGTGTACCCAAGATATTTGGCCTCCTCCTGCCCAATGGTACACTTCTTGGGGTTAGCCGTAAACCCCGCTTCCCGAACAGAGTCCAGGACTGCTTGCACTTTTGGCAGATGTGAGGCCCAATCTGTGCTATGGACAATTATGTCATCCAGGTAAGCCGCAGCATACTTCCGATGGGGCCTCAGCATCTGGTCCATTTTCCGCTGGAATGTGGCCGGCGCATTCTGTAACCCGAACGGCATTCTTTTATATTGGAACGCCCCGTCTGGGGTTACAAATGCGGTTTTCTCTTTGGCCGACTTGGCCAGGGGGATTTGCCAATACCCTTTTGTGAGGTCAAGAGTCGTCATGTATCGGGCTGTTCCCAGCCGGTCGATCAACTCATCTATACGTGGCATGGGGTAGGTGTCAAATTTTGTAACTTTGTTCAACTGACGAAAATCGTTACAAAATCGCCAGCTCCCATCCGGTTTAGGCACCAACACAATGGGACTAGACCAATCACTTTGGGACTCCTCTATCACCCCTAAGTTCAGCATTTTCTGTACTTCCTCCCGTATTGCCTCCCGTCGGGCCTCTGGGATCCGATAGGGTTTTAACTTCACCCTTTCACCGGGTGGGGTAATGATGTCATGCTCTACCCCAGATGTTTGTCCCGGCAGCTCAGAGAATACCTCCTTGTTGCGAAGCACAAACTCCTTAACCTCCTGTTGTTGGGGTTGTGACAAGGTGGCTGCTATTCCAACCTCAGGAATCACGCAACCAGTTTGAGCTGGTGACCAAGTGTCTGCGACTAGGGACTCTCTATCCCTCCAGGCTTTCAACAGATTAACGTGATAGATCTGTTCGGGCTTTCGCCTTCCTGGTTGTCTGACCTTGTAATTCACTTCGCTCACTTTTTCCATTATCTCGTAGGGGCCTTGCCATTTGGCAAGGAATTTACTTTCAACCGTAGGGACAAGTACCAGTATCCTATCCCCCGGGGAAAAGGTACGGGTCTTGGCTCCACGGTTGTACACTCTCTGCTGTGCTAACTGCGCTTGGGCCAAATGTTCCTTCACGATGGGCATTACCTGTGCAATTCGGTCTTGCATCAGGGCGACATGCTCAATCACACTCCTGTGGGGAGAACTCTCACTTTCCCAAGTTTCCTTGGCAATATCCAACAGCCCTCTTGGGTGTCTCCCATACAGTAACTCAAAGGGGGAGAATCCCGTAGAGGATTGGGGCACCTCCCTAATAGCAAACATCAGATAAGGAAGTAGACAGTCCCAATCCTTTCCATCTCTATCCACCACTTTCTTCAACATTTGTTTTAGGGTTTTGTTGAACCTTTCAACCAGCCCATCGGTTTGGGGGTGATACACAGATGTACGTAATTGCGTCACTTTGAACAATTTACACAGCTCCTTCATAACCCGGGACATAAAGGGTGTACCTTGGTCCGTAAGCAGTTCTTTACAAATACCCACCCGGCTAAACACAAGAGATAGCTCTTTGGCTATGGTTTTGGCCGAGGTATTTCGGAGAGGGATCGCTTCTGGATAACGGGTGGCATAGTCCATTATAACTAATATGTACTGGTGCCCCCTAGCGGACTTGATTATAGGACCTACCAAATCCATGGCGATCCTCTCAAACGGGACCTCAATGATGGGTAGAGGGACCAGCGGGCTACGGAAATGTGGCATCGGGGCCGACCTCTGACACACAGGGCAGGAGGAACAATAATTTTCTATGTCCTTCATCACCCCCGGCCAATAGAATCTCTGTAATACCCTCTCTCGGGTTTTCTCTGTCCCCAGATGACCTCCAAGAATGTGCCCATGGGCCAACTCCAACACCAACTTCCTGTAAGGTTTGGGCACCACAAGCTGCTCAACGGTTTCTTCTGCCCTTTTTGCCACCCGATACAGTAGGTCCTTCTCTACGCTGAAGTATGGGTAAGTGCAGGTATTATCTGGGTTCACTAACTCGCCATCTATTTTCACTACGTTTTCCCGTGCCTTTATTAGGGCGGGGTCTTTCAACTGTTCTGTGGCAAAGTTTTCCCTGTGAACCTCAAGATCAGAAAACTCCACAGACGGTAGGTTTTCGTCTGAGGAGGTGGGCTCCTCTCCAGTTTCTTGAGTCTCCCCTGCCAATACTGATAAGGGAAATTCCGGAGAGTCCTCACCACTCTCAGGGGAGTTCTGGCTATCACATTCCTGGTACATAGGGGCACCAGTGGGGGGCTCAGGATCATCCCACAGTTCCCAGAACTTCGGAAAATCCCTTCCCACAATGGCGTCATGCGGTAACTGAGATACTAAGCCCACTGGATGAGAGAGGGTACCTTTGGGGGTCTCGAAACACACTGTAGTCACTGGATACTCTCGGGTGTCCCCATGCACACAAATAACAGCTACCTTGCTATTCCCAGAGACCTCTGTTTTAACTAACTCAGCCTTTATCAGGGTCACAAGGCTACCTGAATCCAACAATACCACAACATTTCTACCATTAACACACATTTTGCATAAATGTTTCTCAGTTCCTCGAATGGCAGTGCATGCGACTGTCGCACACAGCGACTGACGTCTGCCCGTCAGAAAGTCACACTGCATGGGTTCCTCCACAACCGGGCAATTGGCTGCAATATGTCCCGCTTGCCGGCAGCGGTAGCAAACGATCCTTCTTGCGGCCTCTTGAGCCGCTGATTTCCCAGGCTGTTCTCGCCAAACTTGGGGTAGAGCTCCCACCCTCTCACTCTCTCCACCCTCACCCCTTGGAATCCTCTTATCCGCCCCTGGGGATGGTCTGGTCTTAGGGTGGAAAGTCCGAGTGTCTCTGGAAGAGGCCGTCAGGTTCTCTGTAGCCAAGTATTTCTCCACACGATCCACAAGACCATCGGCCGTCTCTGGGTCTCCATGGCTTACCCACTTTTGGATGGCAGTAGGAAGAGCTCTCAAAAACCGATCCATTACAACACGTTCCACAATCTTTGGTGCGGACAAAGTCTCTGGCTGTAGCCACTTTCTGCTCAGGTGAATGAGATCATACATTTGAGACCTGGGGGGTTTTCCAAGCTGGAAAGTCCAGTTATGCACACGCTGAGCCCGGACAGCCTGGGTGACACCCAGCCTTGCCAATATTTCAGTTTTTAGCATCACGTAGTCTTTTGCTTGGTTAGGCTCTAGGTCATAGTAAGCTTTCTGCGATTCACCAGTTAACAGAGGAGCCACCAGTCCAGCCCACTGCTCCTCAGGCCACTTTTCTCTTTCAGCGGTCCTTTCAAATGTGGTCAAAAATACCTCTGGATCATCCTCTCCAGTCATTTTTGTCAATAAACGACTCACCCCAAAGGACGCGGTATTAGTGGGATGGCTTTCCTCACTGGTCTGCGGACGTTGCTGCATTACTGCTTCCATCTGTTGTTGTAGTCTCTGCTCTTGCTTCTGCAACAGGTCTATGAAGCGGGCCTCAGATTGCTGCTGGGCTTGTTGCTGAGCCTCCAGACTCTGTTGCAAAGTTGCGTTTGTCTGCTGCTGGGCTGCAAGGCTCTGTTGATGAGCTTGCTGCTGGGCTGCGAAGTTCTTTTGCAAACCTGCATTTGTCTGCTGTTGATTGGCATTTGCTAGAGCCAGCTGCTTCAGTATCTCCTCCATGCTGGCTTAAAAAAAAAAAACTGCCACTGGTTCTCAACCAACTGTGAGGGGGTTAGCTCGGCAGCGGGTGTGTGTGACCCCCGAGATGGGCTCCCCACACAAAAACAGGCCCAGCAAACGGAGGTTGTGGTTTTCAAAATCAAAAAGGTGCGGTTTATTTTCTATTTACAGTGACAAAACACAGCAAAGCAAAAGAAACATAAACAAAATAAATCCTGGTCAACTTGACCTCTGACTAAACATACAGGTTTCCTAACTAACAACTGGGATCAGCCTAGTGCTGTCCTAGTCCCTAAGTCCCTGGTTTTAAATGTCCAAGCAAATAGCCACACAGGCTTTGTCTCACCGCACAGGGGTTCACTCTCCCTAGACAGTCCACACAGGTCTGGTTCCAGGCATGAGCTAACATCTAATGAAGCTGGGAGTTCTTATAGAGGCCTAAATGAGCTGACAAGCTTCAGCTGGTCTCCTCATCTCTGTCTGCACGACGCCCCACACTCTCCCTAGAGGTATGAGTCATCCATGAGCCCACTAGCCTTATACAACTCTCCACCTAGTTGTATAAGTCGGCGTAAAGCCTGAATCTGGGCAAAATATATCTACCCCCCTGGATGCAACCAGGTGACTTTACCTTCCTGCTGTCACACTACCTATAGTTTTCTGTCCCTAGAAAAAATGTTTTTTTAAAGCACACTATAGCACAAGGAGAATTTCACTCACTTTCCTTCTTTGTCCCTAGAAACAAGGTTTATCACAGTGAAAGAAACTGACACTCTTCCTTCCTATAGTTTTCAGTCCCTAGAAAAAAATGTTTTTTTAAAGCACACTATAGCACAAGGAGAATTCCCTCACTGTCCTTCCCTGTCCCTAGAAACAAGGATTCGCACAGTAAAAGACACTGACACTCTCCCTACCTATAGTTTTCTGTCCCTAGAAAAAATGTTTTTTTAAAGCACACTATAGCACAAGGAGAATTTCACTCACTTTCCTTCCTTGTTCCTAGAAACAAGGATTATCACAGTGAAAGAAACTGACACTCTTCCTTCCTATAGTTTTCTGTCCCTAGAAAAAAATGTTTTTTTAAAGCACACTATAGCACAAGGAGAATTCCCTCACTGTCCTTCCCTGTCCCTAGAAACAAGGATTCGCACAGTAAAAGACACTGACACTCTCCCTACCTATAGTTTTCTGTCCCTAGAAAAAATGTTTTTTTAAAGCACACTATAGCACAAGGAGAATTCCCTCACTGTCCTTCCCTGTCCCTAGAAACAAGGATTCGCACAGTAAAAGACACTGACACTCTCCCTACCTATAGTTTTCTGTCCCTAGAAAAAATGTTTTTTTAAAGCACACTATAGCACAAGGAGAATTTCACTCACTTTCCTTCTTTGTCCCTAGAAACAAGGTTTATCACAGTGAAAGAAACTGACACTCTTCCTTCCTATAGTTTTCTGTCCCTAGAAAAAAATGTTTTTTTAAAGCACACTATAGCACAAGGAGAATTCCCTCACTGTCCTTCCCTGTCCCTAGAAACAAGGATTCGCACAGTAAAAGACACTGACACTCTCCCTACCTATAGTTTTCTGTCCCTAGAATTTTTTTTTTTTTAAAGCACACTATAGCACAAGGAGAATTTCACTCACTTTCCTTCTTTGTCCCTAGAAACAAGGATTATCACAGTGAAAGAAACTGACACTCTCCCTACCTATAGTTTTCTGTCCCTAGAAAAAATGTTTTTTTAAAGCACACTATAGCACAAGGAGAATTCCCTCACTGTCCTTCCCTGTCCCTAGAAAATAGGATTCGCACAGTAAAACACACTGACACTCTCCCTACCTATAGTTTTCTGTCCCTAGAAAAAATGTTTTTTTAAAGCACACTATAGCACAAGGAGAATTCCCTCACTGTCTTTCCCTGTCCCTAGAAACAAGGATTCGCACAGTAAAAGACACTGACACTCTCCCTACCTATAGTTTTCTGTCCCTAGAAAAAATGTTTTTTTAAAGCACACTATAGCACAAGGAGAATTCCCTCACTGTCCTTCCCTGTCCCTAGAAACAAGGATTCGCACAGTAAAAGACACTGACACTCTCCCTACCTATAGTTTTCTGTCCCTAGAAAAAATGTTTTTTTAAAGCACACTATAGCACAAGGAGAATCCCCTCACTGTCCTTCCCTGTCCCTAGAAACAAGGATTCGCACAGTAAAAGACACTGACACTCTCCCTACCTATAGTTTTCTGTCCCTAGAAAAAATGTTTTTTTAAAGCACACTATAGCACAAGGAGAATTCCCTCACTGTCCTTCCCTGTCCCTAGAAACAAGGATTCGCACAGTAAAAGACACTGACACTCTCCCTACCTATAGTTTTCTGTCCCTAGAAAAAATGTTTTTTTAAAGCACACTATAGCACAAGGAGAATTCCCTCACTGTCCTTCCCTGTCCCTAGAAACAAGGATTCGCACAGTAAAAGACACTGACACTCTCCCTACCTATAGTTTTCTGTCCCTAGAAAAAATGTTTTTTTAAAGCACACTATAGCACAAGGAGAATTTCACTCACTTTCCTTCTTTGTCCCTAGAAACAAGGTTTATCACAGTGAAAGAAACTGACACTCTTCCTTCCTATAGTTTTCTGTCCCTAGAAAAAAATGTTTTTTTAAAGCACACTATAGCACAAGGAGAATTCCCTCACTGTCCTTCCCTGTCCCTAGAAACAAGGATTCGCACAGTAAAAGACACTGACACTCTCCCTACCTATAGTTTTCTGTCCCTAGAAAAATTTTTTTTTTAAAGCACACTATAGCACAAGGAGAATTTCACTCACTTTCCTTCTTTGTCCCTAGAAACAAGGATTATCACAGTGAAAGAAACTGACACTCTCCCTACCTATAGTTTTCTGTCCCTAGAAAAAATGTTTTTTTAAAGCACACTATAGCACAAGGAGAATTCCCTCACTGTCCTTCCCTGTCCCTAGAAACAAGGATTCGCACAGTAAAACACACTGACACTCTCCCTACCTATAGTTTTCTGTCCCTAGAAAAAATGTTTTTTTAAAGCACACTATAGCACAAGGAGAATTCCCTCACTGTCTTTCCCTGTCCCTAGAAACAAGGATTCGCACAGTAAAAGACACTGACACTCTCCCTACCTATAGTTTTCTGTCCCTAGAAAAAATGGTTTTTTAAAGCACACTATAGCACAAGGAGAATTCCCTCACTGTCCTTCCCTGTCCCTAGAAACAAGGATTCGCACAGTAAAAGACACTGACACTCTCCCTACCTATAGTTTTCTGTCCCTAGAAAAAATGTTTTTTTAAAGCACACTATAGCACAAGGAGAATCCCCTCACTGTCCTTCCCTGTCCCTAGAAACAAGGATTCGCACAGTAAAAGACACTGACACTCTCCCTACCTATAGTTTTCTGTCCCTAGAAAAAATGTTTTTTTAAAGCACACTATAGCACAAGGAGAATTCCCTCACTGTCCTTCCCTGTCCCTAGAAACAAGGATTCGCACAGTAAAAGACACTGACACTCTCCCTACCTATAGTTTTCTGTCCCTAGAAAAAATGTTTTTTTAAAGCACACTATAGCACAAGGAGAATTCCCTCACTGTCTTTCCCTGTCCCTAGAAACAAGGATTCGCACAGTAAAAGACACTGACACTCTCCCTACCTATAGTTTTCTGTCCCTAGAAAAAATGTTTTTTTAAAGCACACTATAGCACAAGGAGAATTCCCTCACTGTCCTTCCCTGTCCCTAGAAACAAGGATTCGCACAGTAAAAGACACTGACACTCTCCCTACCTATAGTTTTCTGTCCCTAGAAAAAATGTTTTTTTAAAGCACACTATAGCACAAGGAGAATCCCCTCACTGTCCTTCCCTGTCCCTAGAAACAAGGATTCGCACAGTAAAAGACACTGACACTCTCCCTACCTATAGTTTTCTGTCCCTAGAAAAAATGTTTTTTTAAAGCACACTATAGCACAAGGAGAATTCCCTCACTGTCCTTCCCTGTCCCTAGAAACAAGGATTCGCACAGTAAAAGACACTGACACTCTCCCTACCTATAGTTTTCTGTCCCTAGAAAAAATGTTTTTTTAAAGCACACTATAGCACAAGGAGAATCCCCTCACTGTCCTTCCCTGTCCCTAGAAACAAGGATTCGCACAGTAAAAGACACTGACACTCTCCCTACCTATAGTTTTCTGTCCCTAGAAAAAATGTTTTTTTAAAGCACACTATAGCACAAGGAGAATTCCCTCACTGTCCTTCCCTGTCCCTAGAAACAAGGATTCGCACAGTAAAAGACACTGACACTCTCCCTACCTATAGTTTTCTGTCCCTAGAAAAAATGTTTTTTTAAAGCACACTATAGCACAAGGAGAATTCCCTCACTGTCCTTCCCTGTCCCTAGAAACAAGGATTCGCACAGTAAAAGACACTGACACTCTCCCTACCTATAGTTTTCTGTCCCTAGAAAAAATGTTTTTTTAAAGCACACTATAGCACAAGGAGAATTTCACTCACTTTCCTTCTTTGTCCCTAGAAACAAGGTTTATCACAGTGAAAGAAACTGACACTCTTCCTTCCTATAGTTTTCTGTCCCTAGAAAAAAATGTTTTTTTAAAGCACACTATAGCACAAGGAGAATTCCCTCACTGTCCTTCCCTGTCCCTAGAAACAAGGATTCGCACAGTAAAAGACACTGACACTCTCCCTACCTATAGTTTTCTGTCCCTAGAAATTTTTTTTTTTAAAAGCACACTATAGCACAAGGAGAATTTCACTCACTTTCCTTCTTTGTCCCTAGAAACAAGGATTATCACAGTGAAAGAAACTGACACTCTCCCTACCTATAGTTTTCTGTCCCTAGAAAAAATGTTTTTTTAAAGCACACTATAGCACAAGGAGAATTCCCTCACTGTCCTTCCCTGTCCCTAGAAACAAGGATTCGCACAGTAAAACACACTGACACTCTCCCTACCTATAGTTTTCTGTCCCTAGAAAAAATGTTTTTTTAAAGCACACTATAGCACAAGGAGAATTCCCTCACTGTCTTTCCCTGTCCCTAGAAACAAGGATTCGCACAGTAAAAGACACTGACACTCTCCCTACCTATAGTTTTCTGTCCCTAGAAAAAATGTTTTTTTAAAGCACACTATAGCACAAGGAGAATTCCCTCACTGTCCTTCCCTGTCCCTAGAAACAAGGATTCGCACAGTAAAAGACACTGACACTCTCCCTACCTATAGTTTTCTGTCCCTAGAAAAAATGTTTTTTTAAAGCACACTATAGCACAAGGAGAATCCCCTCACTGTCCTTCCCTGTCCCTAGAAACAAGGATTCGCACAGTAAAATACACTGACACTCTCCCTACCTATAGTTTTCTGTCCCTAGAAAAAATGTTTTTTTTAAAGCACACTATAGCACAAGGAGAATTCCCTCACTGTCCTTCCCTGTCCCTAGAAACAAGGATTCGCACAGTAAAAGACACTGACACTCTCCCTACCTATAGTTTTCTGTCCCTAGAAAAAATGTTTTTTTAAAGCACACTATAGCACAAGGAGAATTCCCTCACTGTCCTTCCCTGTCCCTAGAAACAAGGATTCGCACAGTAAAACACACTGACACTCTCCCTACCTATAGTTTTCTGTCCCTAGAAAAAATGTTTTTTTAAAGCACACTATAGCACAAGGAGAATTCCCTCACTGTCCTTCCCTGTCCCTAGAAACAAGGATTCGCACAGTAAAAGACACTGACACTCTCCCTACCTATAGTTTTCTGTCCCTAGAAATTTTTTTTTTTTAAAGCACACTATAGCACAAGGAGAATTTCACTCACTTTCCTTCTGTGTCCCTAGAAACAAGGTTTATCACAGTGAAAGAAACTGACACTCTTCCTTCCTATAGTTTTCTGTCCCTAGAAAAAAATGTTTTTTTAAAGCACACTATAGCACAAGGAGAATTCCCTCACTGTCCTTCCCTGTCCCTAGAAACAAGGATGCGCACAGTAAAAGACACTGACACTCTCCCTACCTATAGTTTTCTGTCCCTAGAAAAAATGTTTTTTTAAAGCACACTATAGCACAAGGAGAATTTCACTCACTTTCCTTCTTTGTCCCTAGAAACAAGGATTATCACAGTGAAAGAAACTGACACTCTTCCTTCCTATAGTTTTCTGTCCCTAGAAAAAAATGTTTTTTTAAAGCACACTATAGCACAAGGAGAATTCCCTCACTGTCCTTCCCTGTCCCTAGAAACAAGGATTCACACAGTAAAAGACACTGACACTCTCCCTACCTATAGTTTTCTGTCCCTAGAAAAAATGTTTTTTTAAAGCACACTATAGCACAAGGAGAATTCCCTCACTGTCCTTCCCTGTCCCTAGAAACAAGGATTCGCACAGTAAAACACACTGACACTCTCCCTACCTATAGTTTTCTGTCCCTAGAAAAAATGTTTTTTTAAAGCACACTATAGCACAAGGAGAATTCCCTCACTGTCCTTCCCTGTCCCTAGAAACAAGGATTCGCACAGTAAAAGACACCGACACTCTCCCTACCTATAGTTTTATGTCCCTAGAAAAAATGTTTTTTTAAAGCACACTATAGCACAAGGAGAATTTCACTCACTTTCCTTCTTTGTCCCTAGAAACAAGGTTTATCACAGTGAAAGAAACTGACACTCTTCCTTCCTATAGTTTTCTGTCCCTAGAAAAAAATGTTTTTTTAAAGCACACTATAGCACAAGGAGAATTCCCTCACTGTCCTTCCCTGTCCCTAGAAACAAGGATTCGCACAGTAAAATACACTGACACTCTCCCTACCTATAGTTTTCTGTCCCTAGAAAAAATGTTTTTTTAAAGCACACTATAGCACAAGGAGAATTTCACTCACTTTCCTTCTTTGTCCCTAGAAACAAGGATTATCACAGTGAAAGAAACTGACACTCTCCCTACCTATAGTTTTCTGTCCCTAGAAAAAATGTTTTTTTAAAGCACACTATAGCACAAGGAGAATTCCCTCACTGTCCTTCCCTGTCCCTAGAAACAAGGATTCGCACAGTAAAACACACTGACACTCTCCCTACCTATAGTTTTCTGTCCCTAGAAAAAATGTTTTTTTAAAGCACACTATAGCACAAGGAGAATTCCCTCACTGTCCTTCCCTGTCCCTAGAAACAAGGATTCGCACAGTAAAACACACTGACACTCTCCCTACCTATAGTTTTCTGTCCCTAGAAAAAATGTTTTTTTAAAGCACACTATAGCACAAGGAGAATTCCCTCACTGTCCTTCCCTGTCCCTAGAAACAAGGATTCGCACAGTAAAACACACTGACACTCTCCCTACCTATAGTTTTCTGTCCCTAGAAAAAATGTTTTTTTAAAGCACACTATAGCACAAGGAGAATTCCCTCACTGTCCTTCCCTGTCCCTAGAAACAAGGATTCGCACAGTAAAACACACTGACACTCTCCCTACCTATAGTTTTCTGTCCCTAGAAAAAATGTTTTTTTAAAGCACACTATAGCACAAGGAGAATTCCCTCACTGTCCTTCCCTGTCCCTAGAAACAAGGATTCGCACAGTAAAACACACTGACACTCTCCCTACCTATAGTTTTCTGTCCCTAGAAAAAATGTTTTTTTAAAGCACACTATAGCACAAGGAGAATTCCCTCACTGTCCTTCCCTGTCCCTAGAAACAAGGATTAGCACAGTAAAACACACTGACACTCTCCCTACCTATCCTTCTCTTTCCCTAAACTAAAGGAATCCAGGTTAAGCAAGAAAAAAATAAATGTCACTGTCCCTGCCTATGTTTCTCTTTCCCTGCTCCGGAACACACTACACTAGGCCGCCGTGCTGGCGGCCTTTTATAGTGTGGGGCGTGTACTAAACACCCTCAGCAATAATTGGCCACAGGCATCCTGCCTGTGGCCAATCATTGCTCTCCTCGCTGCCGGCGCTGTGATTGGCCAAGCATGCGGGGTCACAGTGCATGCTTGGCCAATCACAGCGCCTGGATGACACTGCGATGGCGTAGTGCATTGTGGGCCATTCGCGTCACTCGAATTTGGCGCGAACGGCCCAAATCGTTCGATCTTCGTCGAACGATCGAACAGCCGATGTTCGAGTCGAACGTATGTTCGACTCGAACACGAAGCTCATCCCTAATCTCAACGTGCTTGGGACACACAGTCGTACACACATATATACATATATATCTATGGTCGTCATCCCGCGGCGGCCAATTCTTTCTCTGGGTCCCCGATGGCACGGGAGAGCCCGGAGAAGCTCCGGATGGCGGCGGGAGGGTGGATGTCCCCTCCCGTCGTCTGTAAGAATGATCAAGCGGCAGAACTGCCACTATGATCATTCTTATGGTGCACAGAATCGCCGGCTGAAAAAGAGGATATCTGAATGATGCCTGTAGCTGCAGGCATCATTCAGAAATCCCCACTGAAAGTCAAGGACATCATATGACGGCCTTGGGCTGGAAGTGGTTAAACCGTACTGACTGGCATATTCAAGGCTTTGGATATCTTTTTATATCCTTTTCCATCTTTGTAAAGTTTCATTACCTTGTTATGCAGGTCTTTTGACTGTTCTTTTCTACCTCCTCATGGCTCAGTGTCTAGCCTGCTTAGTGCATCCATGTGAGAGCTAACAAACTCATTGACTATTTATACACAGACACTAATTGTGATTTAAAAAAGCCACAAATGTGGGAAATTAACATTTAATTGACATTTTAACCTGTGTGTGCCACCTTCTGTGTCTGTACAAAGGCCAAAAGCTCCAGGGTATGTAAACTTTTTATCAGGCCATTTGGGTGATTTCTGTTATAATTATGATTTAACCACTTCAATACAATTTTCACTCCCTTCCTGCCCAGACTGATTTTCAGCTTTCAGCGCTGTTACACTTTGAATGACAATTGCACGGTCATGCAACACTGAACCCAAATTAAATTTTGATAATTTTTTTTCCCCACAAATAGAGTTTTCTTTTGGTGGTATTTGATAACCTCTGCGTTTTTTATTTTTTGCGCTATAAACAAAAAAAGAGCGACAATTTAAAAAAAAAAAAAGCAATATTATTTACTTTTTGCTATAATAAATATCCCATTTAAAAAAAATAAAAAATTTCCTCAGTTTAGGCTGATATGTATTCTTCTACATATTTTTGGTAAAAAAAAATCGCAATAAGTGTATGTTGATTGGTTTGCGCAAAAGTTAAAGCGTCTACAAAATTGGGGATAAATGTATGGCATTTTTATTGTTATTTGTTTTTTACTAGTGATGACAGCGATCTGCGATTTTTATCATGACTGCGATATTGCGGCGGACACATCGGACACTTTTGACACTATTTTGGGACCATTCACATTTATACAGCGATCAGAGATATAAAAATGCACTTGTTACTGTGTAAATGTGACTGGCAGGGAAGGGGTTAACACTAGGGGGCGATCATAGGTGTTCGCAGCCTATTGCATTAGGGTGTGCACCCCAAAGCCCAAACACACACTACCAATCACTCACGATGTTCATTCAGAAAGGGAAGGGGCCGGTAAATTACATATTTACTGGCCCCTTCCCCACTCCTAAAACATCCCAGCAGCAACAGCTGATAGTAGAGGAGGGAAGCTGGCAGCGCTGCGGGGAGGAAAAGATGGGAGCCAGGGCAGTAGGGGGAATCTGTGCTGCACAGGATGATTAGGGTGTGCCTTGGCACACATGGCACACCCTGTGGTCATGCCTATGGGGGCGATCAAGGGGTTAAATGTGTATCCTAGAAAGTGATTCTAACTGTAGGGGGAGGGGACTCACAAGGGGAGGAGACCGATTAGTGTTCCTCTGTACTGGGAACACACATCGGTCTCCTCTCCTCTGACAGGACAGGGATTTGTGTGTTTACACACACAGATCCACGGTCCTGCTGTGATCACGGGCAATCGCGGGTGCCCGGTGGACATCACGTGCGGCGGGTGTCGAGGGATGCAGCGGGGGCACGCGCGCCCCCTAGGGGCTTTGAAAGTAAAAGACGTCATATGACGGCGGCCCGGAGGGACAAAGGGTTCCTGCCGCCATCATATGTCTATGTGCGGTAGGGAAGCGGTTAAAAAGGATCCAAAAAACAATGTGATAATAAATGGCTTCATGTGATTGCTATCCTTAAATACAAGACAGTTTTTTGGATGATCAGTCATATTTTCAATATTAATGGCAAAATGTCAACATTTCTGCCAGGGTATGAAATTTTTTGAGCATGACTGTATACAGTCTAGTATATATATATATATATATACTTATACAGTCAGGTCCATAAATATTGGGACATCGACACAATTCTAATCTTTTGGGCTCTATACACCACCACAATGGATTTGAAATTAAACAAACAAGATGTGCTTTAACTGTAGACTTTCAGATTTAATTTGAGTGTATTTATATCCAAATCAGGTGAACGGTGTAGGAATTACAACAGTTTGTATATGTGCCTCACACTTTTTAAGGGACCAAAAGTAATGGGACAGATTAACAATCATAAATCAAACTTTCACTTTTTAATACTTGGTTGCAAATCCTTTGCAGTCAATTACAGCCTGAAGTCTGGAACGCATAGACATCACCAGACGCTGGGTTTCATCCCTGGTGATGCTCTGCCAGGCCTCTACTGCAACTGTCTTCAGTTTCTGCTTGTTCTTGGGGCATTTTCCCTTCAGTTTTGTCTTCAGCAAGTAAAATGCATGCTCAATCGGATTCTGGTCAGGTGATTGACTTGGCCATTGCATAACATTCCACTTCTTTCCCTTAAAAAACTCTTTGGTTACTTTCGCAGTATGCTTCGGGTCATTGTCCATCTGCACTGTGAAGCGCCGTCCAATGAGTTCTGAAGCATTTAGCTGAATATGAACAGATAATATTGCCCGAAACACTTCAGAATTCATCCTGCTGCTTTTGTCAGCAGTCACATCATCAATAAATACAAGAGAACCAGTTCCATTGGCAGCCATTAATGCCCACACAATGACACTATCACCACCATGCTTCACTGATGAGGTGGTATGCTTTGGATCATAAGCAGTTCCTTTCCTTCTCCATACTCTTCTCTTGCCATCACTCTGGTACAAGTTGATCTTGGTCTCATCTGTCCATAGGATGTTGTTCCAGAACTGTGAAGGCTTTTTTAGATGATGTTTGGCAAACTGTAATCTGGCCTTCCTGTTTTTGAGGCTCACCAATGGTTTACATCTTGTGGTGAACCCTCTGTATTCACTCTGGTGAAGTCTTCTTTTGATTGTTGACTTTGACACACATATGCCGTGTACACACGACCGTTTTTAATGACGAGAAAAATGATTTTTTTTAAAATGGTCATTAAAAATGACCGTGTGTGGGCTTCAGAGCATTTTTCACGACGTGAAAAGCGGCCATGAAAAAATTGGAACATGCTCTAATTTTTCACGTTGTTTTTTACATCGTCGTTTTTCTCGTCATGAAAAACGGCCGTGTGTGGGCTTTAACGACGTGAAAAAAATGCACATGCTCAGAATCAAGTATGAGACGGGAGCGCTCGTTCTGGTAAAACTAGCGTTCGTAATGGAGATAGCACATTCGTCACGCTGTAACGGACTGAAAAGCACGAGGCTGAAAAGCGCGAATCATCGCTCAACAAACTTTACTAACATGAAGGGTGGCGCCATCCGAATGGAACTTCACCTTTATAGTGCCATCGTACATCGGATCATTGTCATGTTGGAATGTTAAATTATGTCCCCACATCAGCTTACTGGCTGATGAATGCAAATGTTCCTCCAGTATTTTTTAATAACATACTGCATTCATCTTGCCATCAATTTTGACCAAATTTCCTGTGCCTTTGTAGCTCACACATCCCCAAAACATCAGCGATCCACCTTCGTGTTTCACAGTAGGAATGGTGTACCTTTCATCATAGGCCTTGTTGACGTTTATGGTTGTGGCCAAAAAGCAAATTTTTGGTCCCAGCACTCCAAATGACTTTGTGCCAGAAGGTTTGAGGCTTGTCTCTGTGCTGTTTGTCATATTGTAAGCAGGATACTTTGTGGCAGTTGCGTAGTAATGGCTTTCTTCTGGCGATTCGACCATGCAGCCCATCTTTCTTCAAGTGTCTCCTTATTATGCATCTTGAAACAGCCACACCACATGTTTTCAGAGTCCTGTATTTCACCTGAAGATATTTGTGGGTTTTTCTTTGCATCCCGAACAATTTTCCTGGCAGTTGTGGCTGAAATTTTAGTTGGTCTACCTGACCGTGGTTTGGTTTCAGCAGAACCCCTCATACTTCTTGATTAGCGTTTGAACACTGCTGATTGGCATTCTCAATTCCTTGGATATCTTTTTATATCCCTTTCCTGTTTTATACAGTTCAACTACCTTTTCCCACAGATCCCTTGACAATTCTTTTGCTTTCCTAATGACTCAGAATCCAGAAACTCAATGCAGCACTGGATGAAAGATGTAAGGGTCTATCAGGAGTCCAGAAACTCATTGACCTTCTATACACACTGTCAGGAAAGGCTTCACCCGCTGGTGGTGCTGTTGGTCCTTTGGACTGCAGTGCTAGTGTCCGCCAGCAGGTGTCCTCCTGCAGCCAACATCTCTGTTGGAGGATCTCACCTGCTGGTGGCAACACATGATACGTGGACTGCAGTACCGGCATCCACCAGCGGGTGTATTCTGGCAGTATGGAGCAGGCCGCACTTCCTGTGGTCAGCTGTGACCTGAAGCTCAATCACTGGACTTCCATATATACCCGGCAAGTGAAAACACTCCTTGCCCTGGTATCTCTCTTCCTGACCCCCTGGACTTGTGACCTGGACTTTTGCCTGTACCTGTTCCCAACCTGCACCCTGCCTGATCTGATCCAACCTGGTCCCTACCTTGAACCCGCATCCCGTTAACCTGATCCTTTCCTTGTGCCCATCCTGCAGCTTCCCCTTCTCTCACCTGGATCCCTGCTCTGCAGCCTATCCATCCATCCCCTCCTTGTTCCTGCTTCCTCCCATCCATACCCATCTGCTTGATCCCCTTGTGCATGACCTCGGCCTGGCTTTTACCATGATTCCGGTATCTCCCTTATTTGTAAATATTGTTTGTAGTCACTGTTGATTTATTGCACTGTGTTCTATTGGTTGTTGTATGTTGGTCACTCACCTTTAATAAATTATATATTTTCACCTACACCTGTTTGGTTTCCTTTTATGAGGTCACACAGTCTGGTCAACTATCAATCCATGACACACACACTCTAATTACAAGCAAACAGATCACAGGTGAGGGTGGTTACCTTTAATAGCCATTCAAACCCATTTGTGTCAACTTGTGTGCATGTTATCAGGCCAAAATCACCAGGGTATGTAAACCTTCGATCAGAGTAATTTGGGTAGTTTCTCTTGTGTTTATGATTTAAAAAGAGTAAACACAGTTGATTGACAATATATGGTTTTAGCCAAACACTAACCATGAGGGAAAGAAACATTTTTGTGTTATCATTCATATTCTCTAAAAAATGGCCAAGAAATCATAAACTTATGAGCACAACTGTATATACTCTGCGTTCAGTGTAGCCTATATATTCAGTATAGACTCTATATTCAGTCAATGCAGGCAGTGTAGTTTATATAACACAGTGTATTGAAGTGGTTAAGCGGAACCCTGTTCCAAATTTTTTTTTAAAATGGCATGCAGGTCCCCCCAAAATCCATACCAGGCCCTTTAGGTGTGGTATGGATTTTAAGGGAAACCTGTGCCAACATTAAGACAAAAATGGCATGGGGGTCCCCCCAAAATCCATACCAGATCCTTATCCAAGCATGCATCCTGGCAGGCCACAGGAAGAGAGAGCGCCCCCCCTCCTGAGCTGTACCAGGCCACATCCCCTCAACAAGGGGAGGGTGCTTTGGGGTCCACCCCAAAGTACCTTGTCCCCATGTTCATGGGGAAAAAGGCCTATTCCCCACAACCCTTGCCCGGTGGTTGTGTGGGTCTGTGAGCGGGGGGCTTATCGGAATCTCCCTGGAAGGCAGAGCTTTTTTTTTCTATTTTTCGGGATCGTCGTATGCCGTGATTGATGGTGGCTTTACATCGTGGGACACTTTTTTTTTTTTAATAAAGGAATTGTCAAAAACTGTCTCCTGTCGTTTTTACTTTTTTGACACTTTTTTTGGTGAATAAGTAGGGGTATAATGTAGGGGGGTGTGGCGAGATCTGGGGGCTTCCAGATTCCGATAAGCATACCACCCACAGACCCCCACAACCGACGGCCAGGGTTGTGGGGATGAGGACCTTGTTCCCATCAACATTGGGGCAAGCTGCTTTGGGGGGGACCCCAAAGCACCCTCCCCATTTTGAGGGCATGTGGCCTGGTACAGTTCAGGGGGGCGCTCTTTCCCCCCCCCCTCTTTCCTGGGACCTGCCAGGTTGCATGCTCAGATAAGGGTCTGTTATTGATTTGGGGGGGGGGCCCACACCATTTTTTATTTTATTTTGGCGTGGAGTTTCCCTTAATATCTATACAAGACCTGAAGGGCCTGGTATGGACTGGGGGGGACCCACACCATTTTTTTTTTCAATGATTTTTTATGTATATTGCTGGGATCCAGCAATACCTTACAGCCGCAAGCAATTTTAACTACTTGCTTACTGGGCACTTAAACCCCCTTCCTGCCCAGACCAATTTTCAGCTTTTAGCGCTGTCACATTTTGAATGACAACTGCGCCGTCAAACAACACTGTACCCAATTAAAATTTTTATAATTCTTTTCCCCACAAAATAGAGCTTTCTTTTGATGGTATTTAATCACTGCTGGATGTTTTATCTTTTGTTAAAAAAAAAACAAAAAAGACGGGGAAAAAAACAGTTTTCTATTTTGTTATAAGATTTTGCAAACAGGTAATTTTTCTCTTTCATTGATTTACGCTGATGAGGATGCACTGATGGGCACTGATAGGCTGCACTGATGGGCACTGATAAGGTGGCACTGGTGGACACTAATAGGTGTGGCACTGGTGGACACTGATAGGGGGCACTGGTGTGCACTGAGAGGTGGCACTGATGGGCGGCACTGAAGGGCATAGATAGGTGGCACTGAAGGGCACTGATAGGTGGCACTGATGGATGGCAGTGATGGGCACTGAGGGGCACTGGTAGGTGACACTGATAGGCAGCACTGCTAGGTGGCACTGATAATGAGGCCCTGATGGGCACTGATTGGCACCACTGGTGGGCATTGATAGGAGGCATGGTAGGCATTGATAGGTGGCACTGATATGCACTGGTGGGCACTGGCAGGTGACACTGATATGCACTGGTGGGCACTGGCAGATGGCACTGGCAGGAGGCACTGGTGGGCACAGATGATGTGGCTGTGCCTCTTCCTCTTCAGGACTGATGTCCCTTTCACAGAAGCCGGTGATCGGCTTTTTTTTCTCTGCACGCTGACAGCTGACAGAAAAAAACAACAATTACCGATCTTCTGTTTACATCACGTGATCAGCTGTCATTGGCTGACAGCTGATCACATGGTAAGAGGCCAGGATCGGCCCTTTACTCCGATCTGTGATCATCCAAGTCTCATTGACTCTGTGATCACAGAGCGTGCCGCGCATGACACGCAGGGGGTGCGTGGGGAGCGTGCAAAGGGGTGGACATCATATGATGGCGTCCCAGCAAAGTAGGTCTGCGATGTAGCTGTCATTAGTTTTTTTTCCTTAAGTGCTAGTTTACATCAGACGCAGTTCCGTGTGCTTTTTTTCTGCACTAAAAATGCATGCACAGTGTTTTCCATGTATTCCAATGGCTCTAGTTCACACCAGTGCAGTCAGTTCCAGTCAGTTTACGGTCAGTTTCCGGTGCAGAAACTGACCAGAACTGACTGTATTGGTGCAGAAAAAACTGAACTGCACGGAACTGCATCTGGTGTGAACTGGCTCTTAGAAATTTCATTTGCTGTGATACAGTTATAAACATGGGAAAGATGCGCTACTTTACAGGCAGATTAAGGGGACCCCCAGGCACGATATTTAAAGGAATATTTCATTTTTATTGTTTCACTGAAAGCATTATTAAAATCACTGCTCCTGAAAAAATTGACATTTTAAAAACTTTTTTTGCATTGATACACGTCCCCTGGGGCAGTACCCGGGCCCCCCATACACATTTTATGGCAATAGCTTGCATATAAGCCTTTAAAATGAACACTTTTGATTTTTCACGTTCAAAGACTTTAACAGTGTTCGCATGTTCGCACACATTTTTTGTCTGTTCGCATGTTCTGGTGCGAACCAAACCGGGGGTGGGGGGGGGGGGGGTGTTTGGCTCATCTCTAGTTGTAACACCCAGGAAATGGCAGCTCTAAAACACGAAATTAAAAAATTATTTTCACTTCTAGGATTATTTGTCACTGTGGAGATAGGGGAACAGATGTTCCCCTATCTCCTCTGTGGGCAGCCATCCCAATCGCTGGCTGTGGTCCAGGGCTCCCAAGAGAATTGGGAGAGCCAGGAATCAACGCGGGTGGGGGGGGGGGGGCATTCAAAGCTCTGTATGGTGCTCACATCTACAAGAAAGTCAGTCGCTGGGTGAAAAAAATTATACCAGGATTACCCACTTGCCGACAAGACATTTATATACGGTACATACATTGGTCAACAGGTGATCAATATTGAAAAATGTAAGCAAATGCACTTGGGAGCTAAAAATATGCATGCATGTTACTCGCTAGGGGGAGAACCTCTGGGGGATTTAAGGATGGAAAAGGATCTGGGATACCTAGTAAATCAAATATTGAGCTATAGCATGCAATGCCATGCTGCCACATGCAAGGCTAGCAAACTATTGCCATGCACTAAAAAAGGGTCTTTACTCAAGAAATAAAACTATAATAACTACCACTTTACAAAACCCTGGTTCGTCCAAATCTTGAGTATGCTGTTCAGTTTTGGTCACAAACCCTCACTAAGGATGTCCTTGGGTAAGGATGTATTTGCAAATGTGTGCAGACTAAACCGCTGTTTTAAAACCCTGTTTTAATGCATACTGTTAGATAGGTTGATACGGTTGTCAGCGGGCTGGCCGGTGAGTAAAGCTTGGATCTTTCCTTGGATTTATCCTTGGTCTTGTTTATATCATATGTTGCCTTCCTAATGCTATTTGCTACAAAGGCCAGTTATAGGTGGGGGTGATGGACACCGTTTTTTGTTGTAATATTGGTCAGGCAACGCACTGACACCTTTGCAGCCATTGTGCGATTTGCTGGGTGTTCAGTGCGCTCCTGTACCTTTAAAAAGGGTTGGCTCCCTTCAGTCCACCTGACCTCCACCTATCCATCAGAATGCATGTGCCTCCATTGTGGAGTCTCTCATAAGCTAGAGATAGGACCACAAATACCAGGGTGCCATGACGAGGCTCTGTGGCTTACGCATGTATTTGCAAATGTGTGCAGACTAAACCCGTTTTGACGCATACTGTTAGATAGGTTGATTCGGTTGTCAGTGGGCTGGCCGGTGAGTAAAGCTTGGAGCTTTCCTTGGATTTATCCTTGGTCTTGTTTATAAGGATGTCCGTGAACCAGAGAGAAAGTCCAGTGGAAGGCAACAAAGCTAATAAAGAGGCTGGAGGACCTAATTTACAAGAAACAACTACAAACAGTAAACTTATTCTCCCAGAGAAGAGGCGCTTAAAGTGGTTGTAAACCCACTAACTTTTTTTTTTTTTTTTGCCCACCTGCAAGAGAAAGGCATAATGAGCTAGTATGACTAGCATACTAGCTCATTATGTACCACTTACCTTAGATCGGGCCCCCGAAGCAGTCCGCGTCCCTCTGTCCAGACGCAGACATCACTGCGGCGATAGCTGGAATGTTACTTCCGGGTATCGCCGCACCAGCCAATCACAGCGTCGCTCCGGCGCTGTGATTGGCCGGAGCGGCGAAGACGTGACTCCGCGCATGCGCGCGGGAGCCGTCACATTCCGCTACGCCCAGCGATTGCTGGGAAGTAGCCGATTTTGTGAATGGGATTAACCCCATGAATGCGCCGTTGTCTACAGCGCGCATGCGCCGTAGACAGCGGCGCCTGCTTTTTAGTAAATATCTCCTAAACCGTGTAGGTTTAGGAGATATTTCTTGCACCTACAGGTAAGCCTTAATCTAGGCTTACCTGTAGGTGCAAGTTGAAAAAGTGGGTTTACAACCACTTTAAGAGAAGACATGATCACAATATACAGATCTTCAAATGGGGACTGTAATTTAGGGAAAATACTGTGTTGCAGGAGAAGCAGTTCAATCCTAAATTGCATCAGGGGTTCTTTACTGTTAGAACGGTAAGGATATGAAACTTCCTTCTACAGTTGTTGGTGGCAGTAAGTTGTTTCGATGCATTAAAAAACTTTTAGACACATTTCTTAGTGAACACAATATAAAAGGATAATTATTATTATTAAAATACAGGATTTAAACGGTGCAGCACTTTACAAAATAAAGGCAGACAGCACATGTACAGTACGATTCAAAACAAGAGGAATTGGAGGGCCTCGCTCATTACAGCTTACAATCTAAGAGGGAAGGTCAAGTAATTACAGGCCTTGTGACGCCCAGGCATCTTGGTGCTGGCTATTTGGGTGAGTCCTCTTAACTTCTTCAAGTACATTCCTATTGGGCCTTATTCTGAACGCTGGGGGTGATCCTGAGGTGCTATACTATGCTTTTCTTTTATGTAAATTTCAGTGCACAGACACATGACGTTGCATCATGAAGGTTGGTGACTCGTTTTGTGTCTGTTATCTGATTACAATCACTGTATATTTTGGCTTATTTGTGTTTCTTTTGTAGATCATTCTCTGATAGCGTATACTCCTAAGGAAGCGGGCAACCGCGAAACATGTAGAGTTTGCAACTGGAAGAATTGTCTCTGTGTTCACTATCGCGGAACTTGTTTGATATCTATTTCTCTCAGATTGCGTCAGAGAAGTGGGTGCTCCATATTTAGTAGCATCCAGTGTCTAGTATCTACTCATTAATGGTTTTAATGATGTATGTTTTTGTATAATAAATTAATATTTTTGTAACCCTACTGTGTAAGTCTATACTGTACCATGAAAGTCCATATTGCTTCCACAATTTTTGAATTCTCTATCAAGTGATACAAAAGGTGATCACTGTGGGGGATGAGCTGATGGAGAAAGTAAACAGACAGTTTGTTAGTTAGAAGCAGGATAGAAGAGATGGGTTTTCAGGGATTGCCGAAAAGTGGATAGAGTAGGAGATAGTTGGACAGATTGGGATAAGGAGTTCCAGAGGATGGGAAAGGCTCTGGAGAATTGAAAATGATATTGACATATACACACACACACTTTGAAATGAATGGACCAATGTCTTTATTCACCCCTATCAACTATGTACTACATGTTTATGTTTATGCACATAGAAGAACCCCAGATAGAGCAGCAGGCAGTCTTGCAATAGAATATTGCAACGTTTTTGTCTACAGGGCATGTTTTTTCCTCTCTGGATGCTGAAGAGTATACATTATATATAAGCTGGTACACTGATACTTGATGTTTATAAAACTTTACAAACTATCAAACCATAGCTACCCATA
This sequence comes from Rana muscosa, assembly GCA_029206835.1. Taxonomy (NCBI): domain Eukaryota; kingdom Metazoa; phylum Chordata; class Amphibia; order Anura; family Ranidae; genus Rana; species Rana muscosa. The sequence continues at coordinate 965,841,814 of CM055117.1, read as the reverse complement.
CTAAGGCTATCTGTTTGGATTGTGACATTAGTTAATCTTGCATGAAATAAACTATATGTTTCAAAACTAAACATTTGGGTATTGTTGAGTTGAGTTGAGTTGAGAGGTATCTTAATATAGCACGGTCTTACCCCGAAGGGTCCCGACGCGCATAGCAGAGTTTCTGGGAAAAGAGGACCCAGGAACCAGAAGCAGCACAGAGTGGCAGAAAGGGTGGAAGAGAGAGGCTACGCAGGGAAGGCTTGCGTGAAAAGCCAAGTCTTCAGTAACCCGCGGAAGACCGGAATACTTATGGCTCCTTGATTGAGGGTTTGGGGGGATTTACCAAAAAGTAACAGATGCATATTACCAATCGAAAAGATGATCAATGACAGATTATAAAGTACAAAGGTACACAGTCTACAGCCCACTCTGGGGAAACAAAGCATATACAGAATTAGCCAAGATCCAACAGGGACCCAGGTGGCGCCCCATGGGTATAGCCCACCTGAGACATGTTTTTCTGGTACAATAATTTTTATTGGAAAAATAAAACATAGCCAGGATACTGGCTTAAAGAAAAGGAAGGCAAAGTGGTCCCACGCTGGGGAACAAAACATCACATGTCACGGAAATACAAACAAAAAATTTGCATATATATATATATATATATATATATATATATATATTTGTATATATATACATATATATATATATATATATACATACATATATATATGTAGCGGGTACTTGAATTTAGGGGGAGCATCTGGGTGGTAGTGTAACCCAGATGCCTTGATTGTTAGGAAATTCAAGGTTCCCTTTGTGAGTCTTGGAGGACTCTGGTGGTGTGAAGTTCCCGTCGGCCTATAGGTGGTGTTCTTGCCTTGGACCGGGGCTGAACTCACACCGCAAGACTGTACCTTTTTGTCCTCCCCTGGAGCTGGTACTGCGGAGCGGGGAACCCGCTGTGGCGCGAAGGGAGAGGTCATAAAAGGGGCGGACGCCCTGATCAGGGGGTTAGAGTCGGGAGCCAGAAGATGCGGCCGCACCCAGGCACCTTCAGCCAGGGTGCTGGCGTTTCGGTGTTCCAGGCCTAGGTGCCCTTGACCTAGCCGGAGCGGAGATGGAGTCCATCTCAGGCACCTTTAGCCTGGGGTGAGGTACTATGGCGGATGCCTGGGGCTCAGTACCTTCGACTGAGTTCCGTGAGGGTGGAGGAATCCGAGGGGGCCCTAACTCCTTGGGTGCCCGTGTCTGAGTTTGTGAGGACTGGTGTGCAGTAACTTCTCTGAAGAGTCCGGCGCAGCATCGCTGGTGACGGAGAGGCCTCCATTTCTCCCTTGGACGGATTTCTTCCTCTGACAGGAGCAGAGCGAGCGAAGGTAATTCACGTTCTACATCACCTAGTCAGTGGCAGTGACTATTCACCACTGGTGACAGCACAGTGGTCAGCAGCAGAAGGGAAAGGATTGTGCCTCGATCTGTCCCCATTTTCCAAAGTAAAGAAACAGTTTTTTTGCTTGGCAAGAAGAATAAAACTGAGTTGGACCTATTCACTGTGTGGAACTCTGGTTACTAGAAGCAAAGGAGTCAAGGACGAAGTACTGGACTTGACTCTAGGACACCTACACAAAACCCAATTTGCTGGCCTTCACCTCTTAGCTAGGGATGGGCCCGGTGCTCGATTCGAACCCATGTTCGAATCGAGCATCGGGCGTTCGCTCGCTCGTCGAGCCCAGAACTATTTGGGCCGTTCGCATCACATTCGTGTGATGCGAGCGGCCCCGCAATGCATTGCGGCCGGCGCGGCCGGCGCAGTGCATTGCTGGCTGATGATTGGCCAAGCATGCACTGTGACCCCGCATGCTTGGCCAATCACAGCGCCCGAAACTCGGAGAGCAATAATTGGCTACAGGCAGGACGCCTGTAGCCAATTACAGCTCAGGGGCTTTAGTACACGCCCCACCATTTAAAAGGCCGCCACGCCATCGGCCCCGGTCACATGAGTTCCGGCTTTAGGAGAGATTAGTCTGCTGATTCTGTCTTTGCTTGATACTGAAAGATTTGCTCTTCTTTGCTAAACCATTGGCTATTTCTTTGCTAAACCATTGCTACCTAAGTCATTGATCGTTCATTGCTGCTGATTGCACAGTTAGTGTGTTATTAGCTGCTGCTGGGGATTAGTCTGGTGCGTGCTTACTGTTAGTACAGTATTGCAGTAGTACCAACCGCAGTGCTGTTAGCACAGCATTGCACCCCAACAGCACCCATAGGACTTCTAGTGTGTTAGTGGCAGCAAACAGAGCTCCTATATTTTCTTCTCAGCAGCACCCATAGGACTTCTAGTGTGTTAGTGGCAGCAAACAGAGCTCCTATATTTTCTTCTCAGCACCACCCATAGGACTTCTAGTGTGTTAGTGGCATCACACAGAGCTCCTATATTTTCTTCTCAGCAGCACCCATAGGACTTCTAGTGTGTTAGTGGCAGCAAACAGAGCTCCTATATTTTCTTCTCAGCAGCACCCATAGGACTTCTAGTGTGTTAGTGGCAGCAAACAGAGCTCCTATATTTTCTTCTCAGCAGCACCCATAGGACTTCTAGTGTGTTAGTGGCAGCAAACAGAGCTCCTATATTTTCTTCTCAGCAGCACCCATAGGACTTCTAGTGTGTTAGTGGCATCACACAGAGCTCCTATATTTTCTCCTCAGCAGCACCCATAGGACTTCTAGTGTGTTAGTGGCAGCAAACAGAGCTCCTATATTTTCTTCTCAGCAGCACCCATAGGACTTCTAGTGTGTTAGTGGCAGCAAACAGAGCTCCTATATTTTCTTCTCAGCAGCACCCAAAGGACTTCTAGTGTGTTAGTGGCATCACACAGAGCTCCTATATTTTCTTCTCAGCAGCACCCATAGGACTTCTAGTGTGTTAGTGGCAGCAAACAGAGCTCCTATATTTTCTTCTCAGCAGCACCCATAGGACTTCTAGTGTGTTAGTGGCATCACACAGAGCTCCTATATTTTCTTCTCAGCAGCACCCATAGGACTTCTAGTGTGTTAGTGGCAGCAAACAGAGCTCCTATATTTTCTTCTCAGCAGCACCCATAGGACTTCTAGTGTGTTAGTGGCAACAAACAGAGCTCCTATATTTTCTTCTCAGCAGCACCCATAGGACTTCTAGTGTGTTAGTGGCAGCAAACAGAGCTCCTATATTTTCTTCTCAGCAGCACCCATAGGACTTCTAGTGTGTTAGTGGCATCACACAGAGCTCCTATATTTTCTTCTCAGCAGCACCCATAGGACTTCTAGTGTGTTAGTGGCAGCAAACAGAGCTCCTATATTTTCTTCTCAGCAGCACCCATAGGACTTCTAGTGTGTTAGTGGCAGCAAACAGAGCTCCTATATTTTCTTCTCAGCAGCACCCATAGGACTTCTAGTGTGTTAGTGGCATCACACAGAGCTCCTATATTTTCTTCTCAGCAGCACCCATAGGACTTCTAGTGTGTTAGTGGCAGCAAACAGAGCTCCTATATTTTCTTCTCAGCAGCACCCATAGGACTTCTAGTGTGTTAGTGGCAGCAAACAGAGCTCCTATATTTTCTTCTCAGCAGCACCCATAGGACTTCTAGTGTGTTAGTGGCAGCAAACAGAGCTCCTATATTTTCTTCTCAGCAGCACCCATAGGACTTCTAGTGTGTTAGTGGCAGCAAACAGAGCTCCTATATTTTCTTCTCAGCAGCACCCATAGGACTTCTAGTGTGTTAGTGGCAGCAAACAGAGCTCCTATATTTTCTTCTCAGCAGCACCCATAGGACTTCTAGTGTGTTAGTGGCATCACACAGAGCTCCTATATTTTCTTCTCAGCAGCACCCATAGGACTTCTAGTGTGTTAGTGGCAGCAAACAGAGCTCCTATATTTTCTTCTCAGCAGCACCCATAGGACTTCTAGTGTGTTAGTGGCAGCAAACAGAGCTCCTATATTTTCTTCTCAGCAGCACCCATAGGACTTCTAGTGTGTTAGTGGCATCACACAGAGCTCCTATATTTTCTTCTCAGCAGCACCCATAGGACTTCTAGTGTGTTAGTGGCAGCAAACAGAGCTCCTATATTTTCTTCTCAGCAGCACCCATAGGACTTCTAGTGTGTTAGTGGCAGCAAACAGAGCTCCTATATTTTCTTCTCAGCAGCACCCAAAGGACTTCTAGTGTGTTAGTGGCATCACACAGAGCTCCTATATTTTCTTCTCAGCAGCACCCATAGGACTTCTAGTGTGTTAGTGGCAGCAAACAGAGCTCCTATATTTTCTTCTCAGCAGCACCCATAGGACTTCTAGTGTGTTAGTGGCATCACACAGAGCTCCTATATTTTCTTCTCAGCAGCACCCATAGGACTTCTAGTGTGTTAGTGGCAGCAAACAGAGCTCCTATATTTTCTTCTCAGCAGCACCCATAGGACTTCTAGTGTGTTAGTGGCAGCAAACAGAGCTCCTATATTTTCTTCTCAGCAGCACCCATAGGACTTCTAGTGTGTTAGTGGCAGCAAACAGAGCTCCTATATTTTCTTCTCAGCAGCACCCATAGGACTTCTAGTGTGTTAGTGGCATCACACAGAGCTCCTATATTTTCTTCTCAGCAGCACCCATAGGACTTCTAGTGTGTTAGTGGCAGCAAACAGAGCTCCTATATTTTCTTCTCAGCAGCACCCATAGGACTTCTAGTGTGTTAGTGGCAGCAAACAGAGCTCCTATATTTTCTTCTCAGCAGCACCCATAGGACTTCTAGTGTGTTAGTGGCAGCAAACAGAGCTCCTATATTTTCTTCTCAGCAGCACCCATAGGACTTCTAGTGTGTTAGTGGCAGCAAACAGAGCTCCTATATTTTCTTCTCAGCAGCACCCATAGGACTTCTAGTGTGTTAGTGGCAGCAAACAGAGCTCCTATGATTTCTTCTCAGCAGCACCCATAGGACTTCTAGTGTGTTAGTGGCATCACACAGAGCTCCTATATTTTCTTCTCAGCAGCACCCATAGGACTTCTAGTGTGTTAGTGGCAGCAAACAGAGCTCCTATATTTTCTTCTCAGCAGCACCCATAGGACTTCTAGTGTGTTAGTGGCAGCAAACAGAGCTCCTATATTTTCTTCTCAGCAGCACCCAAAGGACTTCTAGTGTGTTAGTGGCATCACACAGAGCTCCTATATTTTCTTCTCAGCAGCACCCATAGGACTTCTAGTGTGTTAGTGGCAGCAAACAGAGCTCCTATATTTTCTTCTCAGCAGCACCCATAGGACTTCTAGTGTGTTAGTGGCATCACACAGAGCTCCTATATTTTCTTCTCAGCAGCACCCATAGGACTTCTAGTGTGTTGGTGGCAGCAAACAGAGCTCCTATATTTTCTTCTCAGCAGCACCCATAGGACTTCTAGTGTGTTAGTGGCAGCAAACAGAGCTCCTATATTTTCTTCTCAGCAGCACCCATAGGACTTCTAGTGTGTTAGTGGCATCACACAGAGCTCCTATATTTTCTTCTCAGCAGCACCCATAGGACTTCTAGTGTGTTGGTGGCAGCAAACAGAGCTCCTATATTTTCTTCTCAGCAGCACCCATAGGACTTCTAGTGTGTTAGTGGCATCACACAGAGCTCCTATATTTTCTTCTCAGCAGCACCCATAGGACTTCTAGTGTGTTAGTGGCAGCAAACAGAGCTCCTATATTTTCTTCTCAGCAGCACCCATAGGACTTCTAGTGTGTTAGTGGCAGCAAACAGAGCTCCTATATTTTCTTCTCAGCAGCACCCATAGGACTTCTAGTGTGTTAGTGGCAGCAAACAGAGCTCCTATATTTTCTTCTCAGCAGCACCCATAGGACTTCTAGTGTGTTAGTGGCATCACACAGAGCTCCTATATTTTCTTCTCAGCAGCACCCATAGGACTTCTAGTGTGTTAGTGGCAGCAAACAGAGCTCCTATATTTTCTTCTCAGCAGCACCCATAGGACTTCTAGTGTGTTAGTGGCAGCAAACAGAGCTCCTATATTTTCTTCTCAGCAGCACCCATAGGACTTCTAGTGTGTTAGTGGCATCACACAGAGCTCCTATATTTTCTTCTCAGCAGCACCCATAGGACTTCTAGTGTGTTGGTGGCAGCAAACAGAGCTCCTATATTTTCTTCTCAGCAGCACCCATAGGACTTCTAGTGTGTTAGTGGCAGCAAACAGAGCTCCTATATTTTCTTCTCAGCAGCACCCATAGGACTTCTAGTGTGTTAGTGGCATCACACAGAGCTCCTATATTTTCTTCTCAGCAGCACCCATAGGACTTCTAGTGTGTTGGTGGCAGCAAACAGAGCTCCTATATTTTCTTCTCAGCAGCACCCATAGGACTTCTAGTGTGTTAGTGGCATCACACAGAGCTCCTATATTTTCTTCTCAGCAGCACCCATAGGACTTCTAGTGTGTTAGTGGCAGCAAACAGAGCTCCTATATTTTCTTCTCAGCAGCACCCATAGGACTTCTAGTGTGTTAGTGGCAGCAAACAGAGCTCCTATATTTTCTTGTCAGCAGCACCCATAGGACCTACAGTGTGTTGTGAGCACACATAGGAGTTCTATTTTTTATACTATATACACTACCGACTACAATGGCTGGAAGACCGCCAAGGAGAGGCAGAGCGTGCCGAGGCAAGAACACAGGGCAGGCAGGCTCTGTTTCTAGAGACAACAGTGCTGGCCGTGGACGTGGTCGTGCATCGTCATCAGCACGTGGCCATGGGACACGCTTGTCTTTGTTTTCGGCAGCTGGACATGTGGAGCCGCATCATGCCGAAGGCTTGGTAGAATGGATGACCAAGCCCTCCTCATCCTCCTCATCCTCTCTCACCCAGGCTCAGGGTACTGGCAGAGCAGCTGCCAACGCGTACTCAATGGCATCATCAGCCACCCCTTCCCTAGACCCACCATGTCCTCCTGAGGAGTCCCCCGAACTGTTTGAGCACAGTGTTGGGTACATGCTCCAGGAGGATGCCCAACGATTCGAAGGCTCGGATGATGATACCCAGCTTGAGGAAGTCAGTAGTGTGCGCGCAGAGAGAGGGGATGCTGAAGGACAGCAATCTGGCAGTAGTGTTCCACCAGCTGCAGCTTACTGCCAGGTTTGCACTAGTGGTGAAGAGGGAGGGGATGATGAGGTCACTGACTCCACGTGGGTGCCTGAAGGGAGAGAGGAGGAGGAGGAGGAGGATGCAGCGTCACATGTCCAACGAGGCAGGATGCCCCCTGGAGGCCAGCTAGAGGCCAGCACAGCAACTGTACCACACCGCAGAGCTCCGCCTGTGCAGGGCGCTGCCTCTGCACGTTATCACAAAAGTTCTTTGGTGTGGGCCTTTTTTGAGACGAGTGCATCAGATCGCACCACTGCTATTTGCAATATTTGTCTCAAGCGTATCTCGCGTGGCCAAAACATCAGCCGCTTGGGCACCACAAGCATGAGCAGACATATGTCGACCTGCCATGCAGCTCGTTGGCAAGCACACATAAAAGACCCACACCAAAGAACAAAGCGGACCTCTCCTTGCTCCTCATCAGCTGGGATCTCCATCCCCACTATATCTTCAGTCCTCTCTGAAAGCTGCTCTGAGAGGACTGAAGGTGTAGAATTAGGTGTGTCACAACCAAGTACTTGCAGTACACCGACGTCCGATTGTAGCAGGCAAATTTCCCTGCCCCAGCTGCTGGACCGTCGAAAGAAGTATACTCCCAGCCATCCACATGCCCAGCGGTTGAATGCTAGCTTGGCTAAATTGCTAGCACTTCAACTGCTGCCTTTTCAGTTGATAGACTCGGCCCCCTTCCGTGAGTTTGTTCAATGTGCGGTTCCTCAGTGGCAGGTTCCCAAACGCCACTTTTTCTCACGGAAGGCGATTCCGTCTCTCTACTGGCATGTGGAAGGCAATGTCCATGCCTCGCTGGACAGGGCGGTCAGCGGTAAGGTGCATATTACCGCTGACTCATGGTCCAGCAGGCATGGACAGGGACGTTATCTTTCTTTCACGGCCCATTGGGTCACTCTATTGGCAGCTGGGAGGGATGCAGGACAAGGTGCAGTAGTGTTAGAGGTTGTTCCGCCACCACGCCTCCAAAATGCTACTACTGGTTGTGACACACCTCTCTCCTCCACCCCCTCCTCTTCTTCTTCCTCCATGTCCTCTTCGAGTGCTCTGTCCTCGGAACCAGCGGTGCTCCGTAGGCGTACAAGGGGCTACGCGAGTACGCAGGCAAAAAGATGCCATGCCGTGCTTGCGCTGGTGTGTTTGGGGGACAGGAGCCACACTGGGCCAGAGGTTCTGGCAGCTCTGCAGGGGCAGGCCGAGAGGTGGTTGACGCCACGCCAGCTTAAGCCAGGAATGGTCGTTTCTGATAATGGCACCAACCTCCTCTCCGCCCTGCGACAGGGGCAGCTCACCCATGTGCCCTGTATGGCTCACGTCCTCAACCTGGTGGTGCAGCGGTTCTTGGGCAGGTTCCCAGGCTTACAGGATGTCCTGAGGCAGGCCAGGAAAGTCTGTGTGCATTTCCGCCGATCTTATAATGCCAGTGCTCGGCTGACTGAGCTGCAAAAGGAGCTGAACCTGCCCAAGAACCGCCTAATATGTGACATGCCCACCAGGTGGAACTCAACGTTGGCCATGCTGCAGCGACTGCACACGCAGCAGAGGGCCATCAATGAGTACCTTTGCGACTACGGCACCAGGACAGGGTCAGGGGAGCTTGGCTTTTTTTCCCCACGCCAGTGGAGCATGATCAGGGATGCATGCACTGTCCTCTCACCATTTGAGGAGGCCACGAGGATGGTGAGCAGTGACAGTGCATGCATCAGTGACACTGTACCTCTTGTCCACCTGTTGGAGCATACGCTGCGTGGGATAATGGACAGGGCACTTGAGGCAGAACAGAGGCAGGAAGAGGAGGACTTCCTTGTCTCTCAAGGCCCCCTTTATCCAGACAATGTTCCTTCTGTCCCACCCATCACACAGGAAGAGGAGGAGGAGGAGGAGGAGGATTGTGTGAGCATGGAGGTGGAGCCTGGCACTCAGCATCAGCAGCAGCAGTCTTTTAGGGATGATGTACAGTCCCAACAAACCAGTGGACTTGTACGTGGCTGGGAGGAGGTGGCTGGCGATCATGTCATCCTCAGTGACCCAGAAGACTCCGGACCGAATGCCTCAGCTAACCTACGCTGCATGGCCTCCCTGATCCTGCAAAGCCTGCGGAAGGATCCTCGTGTTCTTCGGATCAAGGAGAGTGACCATTACTGGCTGGCCACTCTCCTTGATCCACGGTACAAGGGTAAGGTTGCGGACCTTATCTTGCCGTCGCAGAGGGAGCAGAGGATGAGACATCTCAGGGAGGCCTTGCAGAAAGGTCTGTGCAACGCGTTCCCAGAAACTGGGAGGTTACAAACTCCTGGTCCTGGACGACGAGTTGCTGAGGCTTCAGTCAGTAGCAGAAGGAGCGGTGGGGAAGGTGGACGTCTGACCGATGCGTTCAGACAATTTTTTAGTCCGCAGCCCCAAGGTATGATCGGTTCCAGCAACCATCGCCAGCGTCTGATATACATGGTGCAGGAATACCTAGGGGCAAGGTCAGACTTGGACACCTTTCCCACCGAAAATCCTCTGGCTTACTGGGTCCTGAGGATGGATCACTGGCCAGAGCTTGCACAGTATGCAATTGAGCTACTGGCCTGTCCTGCATCCAGCGTTCTTTCCGAACGCACATTCAGTGCTGCTGGAGGATTTGTCACCGATCATAGGGTGCGCCTGTCCACCGACTCGGTTGATCGACTGACCTTCATAAAAATGAATCAGTCTTGGATCACCACCAGCTACCAGACACCTGAAGCGGATATAACGGAATAATTTATAATGTCACATCCCTTCAAGACTGCCTATGCTGATGCTGAGTGTCTGTCCTGTTATGTTCACTGACTATCCTCTTCCTCCTCCTCAATGATCCATGCCACCACACCAGTGCCTAAGGCACAATTTTTCAGCCCCTGTATAACAGGGGCGTGTAATTACAATTTTTTAAAAAGATGCTTCGCAACAGGTGTGACTGCTGTGCTCAGAGTACAGTATCTGTGAGGGGTTGCAGTGTTGTGGCACCAGCACCAATGCCTAAGGCACAATTTTTCAGCCCCTGTTTAACAGGGGCGTGTAATTACAAATCTTGATCTAATAGTTCACAGCAGGGCCCATTCCTGCGCCCACCAAGAGTAACTATGAGGGCCTACAGTCTTGTGGCAACACCGTCCACCACCACCACCACCACCAAAGGCCCAATTTTTCTGCCCTGTTCAACAGGTGCATGCAATTACAAATCTTGATCTAATAACTCACAGCAGGGCCCATTCCTGCACCCACCAAGAGTAACTGTGAGGGCTTACAGTCTTGTGGCAACACCGTCCACCACCACCACCACCACCACCAAAGGCCCAATTTTTCTGCCCGGTTCAACAGGTGCATGCAAGTACAAATCTTGATCTATTAACTCACAGCAGGGCCCATTCCTGTGCCCACCAGTCTTGTGGCTACACCAACATCTAATAGGGCAAATTTCTGCAGAGTATATATGGCAGGCCCCTACTTTCAAACATCCAACTTACAAACGACTCCTACTTGCAAACGGCAAGAGAAAACAGGAAGTGAGAGGAAATCTACCCCTAGGAAGGAAAATTCTATCCTGTTAGATTTAATTTGGGAAAAAGGTATCTCCTCTCTACTGATGCTTTATCACCAATCCTTGTTTCAATTAAAACCCCACTTTTCCAAAAACATTTGTCATTGGGACGGAAAGTGAGGTGACATGTTCTGAACAGATGTGCAAAGACAGCAAATGTTACAGGGGTGATAACCCCTCCCTATGTTCTCCAAAAAGCTTAAAAATTGATTTTTTTGGGATGTAGCTACACTTCATAATGTACCTGTTCAGATTCTACTTAAGAACAAACCTACAGTCCATGTCTTGTTTGCACCACCTATATACTGCTGTTCAGAGTATATAGGGTTGTAGGTATAGGGTTTTATTTTGGGTGCGGGGTCCCCCTTAGTATCCATACAAGACCCAAAGGGGCTGGGGTGATGGGGTAGCCATGCCATTTTTCTCAAGGATTTTCAGCCATATGGCGGCCAGGACAAGACATGACATTAAAGCCGCAAGTGGTTTTAAATGGCTTCTTTTTTTCCTTTACAAATGTCATTTTGTGCAAGGACAGTTCTAAACACGGGAAACACATGCCACTTCACAGGCATACTTTAGAAACCCCCCAGGTACCATATTTAAAGGAAAATTTCACTTTTTTTTTTTTCACTTTATGCATCATTAAAATGACTGCTCCCGAAAAAACTTTAGTTTTTAAAATTTATTTTTGCATTGATATATGTCCCCTGGGGCAGGACCCGGGTCCCCAAACCTGTTTTATGACATTAACATGCATATTGGCCGTTGTAATTAGCAATTTTGATTTCGAACGTTCGCGTCCATTATAACGAATAGGGTTCGAAAATTCGCGCGAACTTTCGGTCCGTTCGAAGGTTCTGGTGCGAACCGAACCCGGGGGTGTTCGGCTCATCCCTACTCTTAGCTATGGAGGACATGGGCTGTGGTGTGTCTTATCCCTCTCTCCCAGGTACCCCTAGACAACAGCCATATAACCGATAAAGATAGAGAGAGGGGTGAGCCCCGCTACACGTGGGGGCATCGTATCCGGGATGTGTGTGGTGTCTGAATTTGAACTTTGCTGCCCGGAGGAGTTCCGAGTAGGTCGGCCATATTGGCCAACGCGCCACGAGGCAACCCACAGCTGCGTAGTTCGTGGGCGGGGAAAGGGAAAAGCCCGCGAACAAGTGCAGAAGGTGGGAGGAGTCTGGACATGTGGACATACGCACGTGGAGATTCCGGCGCAGGTGGGTCAGTGCGCAATGGAGCAGAAAAGAGAGAGGATGGCTTCAAACGCTCCATGGATTTCAGTTCCTTCCTTCGCGGATATGTCTTTTCTGGCTGCTCCGATTATGGATATGGGGATAAGACTAAGGCCCCGGGGGCGATTGGCTCTGTACACCTGCAGAGACATGGAGGCCCTCAGTGTGATCTGTCCTGGCTGTTCGGGACTGGTGGTCCAGCTGAAGCCGTTCGGGCGCTGTGAGGTCTGCAAAGAATTTCACTTCGAGGTGGAACCATCCACAGAAAAGCCTTGCGCTTTCCACCTCAACTACCTCACAGGTACTGCCACTCCAGAAGGAGAGATCGATGCTGGTGCGTTCCCTGTGCGCACTGATCCGGGCGAAGTGACTGCCCAAGCGGAGATGAAAAGAGAAAAATCCAAGGATGCTGCCTCGGTCACCAGCAGCTCCCTGCTCCGGCCACCGAAGAGGAAAGTCGGCCTAGTGATGGCCTTGTGTGGTCGTGGAAGAGCTTCGCCCCACTGCTTGCCTGGCCTGGATGGATCCGGTAGAAAAAGTCCTGGACATCCCTGTTCTTCTAAAGGCCCAGGTGAGCCAGGGGTTGGGACTGTCTGCGTGGTTACAAGTGGCGGAAGCCCACAGTCGGTAGAGGCCGTCAAGGGGGATAGTTCCGTGACTGGGAATTATCTGCCCGCTGAATGCTATGACACCTCTGACCTGGATTCATTGTCTGACAATGGCGATGGAGGGGAGATAGACAAAATCTTCCATCAGAAGGGATGGGACAAGATGAAGCTACCCTCGTCCCATGTTACAAGGGACCTGCCCATGTCTATTGGAGATAGTACACCTCGGGTAGAGGCCTCGGCGCCAAGGGAAGAAGCTGGTCCTCTGTCTGAAGTTCCCCTTCTGGATTCAACATCCATTTAACCCATTCCTGTTGCGGTAACGCAACGTCAAGCACTGTGGGCTCCTAGGCCCAGATCTACCGAGGTGGTGAACGCACCTCGCCACCCAGAAGCGATTGTTCCACCTGGAGAAGGAGACCGAGCCACTATGCCACCTTTGTCAAGGCTGCAGCGTCTCTTTGGCCAGAAGGTTGCTCAGGAATATGGGTGGGAATACCCGTATCTGCCCCGGGAACTGCTCTACGAGGTGGAAGTTTTTCGGCAACGATGGTATGATACCTTTGTGTGGGACAAACTTAAAGTACAGCAAGCACAGCGGTACCTTTCCTGTTCACCAACGGTCACCAAGAAGTTCCAGGACTGTAAAGCTAAGTGGATGCTGGGAGGACACATCCATGTGGACAAAGTGGTGATTTGCCGTAAGGAAGGAAAAAGTATTGAGTACCATGTGGAGGCTTTTGATGACCGTCTGAAGCCTGTGTCGTTGCCTCATCCAAGGTTTTACCTATAAAAGGAAAAAGAGGGAAAGAGACTCCCGTGTGCTTTTCTTTTCCATTCATGGCTGAACTTTCCGGAGTGCCTTTGCCGGAACACAGGGACTGTGCCCTAGTTTTTTTTGTATTTGGGCAGTTCTACTCTTCGGAGAAATGGGAGCTGTTTTTGTTTTGTTCTCCCTCCTTCTCCTTGCACTCAAGAGAAATCAGTGACTCTGGGTTTTAGTTAGTGTAGGGTCACAGAGAAATGATCAAGAGAAAGAAAAAAAGTTCATCTGGAAGTGATGAGTGTCTTGACCGCGGCACTGTCACCAGGTGGCAGTGTTGCGCAACGATTGTTTTGTTTTTTTCGACATTATGCAGCACTCATTGGAGTGAATGGGTTTCCTCTCGGATAGACTCATTCATTCCAAGCAAGCACACATATGTTATTAGGATGTATGTTTCTTTTCTTTCCCTCTGCAGGAGATTCGTCTATCAAGGCTGCTGAGAATGGGTGGTCCTTAGATAGCCAGGGGGAGGGAAGAATGTAAATGTGTGAGATATTTACAGTGTTTTATTGAAAAGTTTTATAGTTATATTGTTTTAAGTTTTCCCTTTTCCCATTCAGGTCTTGGCACAATTTAGGGCTAAAATGTGTAGTTTGTTTCTGGGATGAGCTTATGTCACCACCCTTGTGGGGTATGGGTTTGTACCAGACACTGGGGACCAGTGTCAAATCACCAGGGGGAGAGTGTAGCGGGTACTTGAATTTAGGGGGAGCATCTGGGTGGTAGTGTAACCCAGATGCCTTGATTGTTAGGAAATTCAAGGTTCCCTTTGTGAGTCTTGGAGGACTCTGGTGGTGTGAAGTTCCCGCCGGCCTATAGGTGGCGTTGTTGCCTTGGACCGGGGTTGGGCTCGCACCGCAAGTCTGTACCATTTTGTCCTCCCCTGGAGCTGGTACAGCGGGGCGGGGAACCCGCTGTGGCGCGAAGGGAGAGGTCATAATAGGGGGGGACGCCCTGATCAGGGGGTTAGAGTCGGGATCCAGAAGATGCGGCTGCACCCAGGCACCTTCAGCCTGGGTGCTGGCGTTTTACGGTGTTCCAGGCCTAGGTGCCCTTGACCTAGCCGGAGCGGAGATGGAATCCATCTCAGGCACCTTTAGCCTGGGGTGAGGTACTATGACGGATGCCTGGGGCTCAGTACCTTCAACTGAGTTCCGCGAGGGTGGAGGAATCCGAGGGGGCCCTAACTCCTTGGGTGCCCGTGTCTGAATATGTGAGGACTGGTGTGCAGTAACTTCTCTGAAGAGTCCGGCGCAGCATCGCTGGTGACGGAGAGGCCTCCATTTCTCCCTTGGACGGATTTCTTCCTCTGACAGGGGCAGAGCGAGTGAAGGTAATTCACGTTCTACATCACCTAGTCAGTGGCAGTGACTATTCACCACTGGTGACAGCACAGTGGTCAGCAGCAGAAGGGAAAGGATTGTGCCTCGATCTGTCCCCATTTTCCAAAGTAAAGAAACTGTTTTATTGCTTGGCAAGAAGAATAAAACTGAGTTGGACCTATTCACTGGATGGAACTCTGGTTACTAGAAGCAAAGGAGTCAGGGACGAAGTACTGGACTTGACTCTAGGACACCTACACAAAACCCAATTTGCTGGCCTTCACCTCTTAGCTATGGAGGACATGGGCCGTGGTGTGTCTTATCCCTCTCTCCCAGGTACCCCTAGACAACAGCCATATAACCGATGAAGATAGAGAGAGGGGTGAGCCCCGCTACATATATATATATATATACATTTTCCTTTTTTTTTTAAGTAAAGGCAAACAATAAAAGCATCCGCTGACTGAGCCGGAAGTGAGAATGAGTAACTGGACTCGGAGGTCCAAGACACAGTAAGACCAACAGACAAATCAAAATGGGCAAACAAAATAAAGGAAAAAAATAAAACGAAAAAATAAAATAAAACCCCCAAAAAAACAAAAAAAAACAAAGGGGGGAGGGGCAAGGGGAAAATGGGATAGGGAGAATAGGGTGGGGGAAAGTGAAGGAGGGACAGTGAAAGTAAAAGAGAGGAAAGAGAAAAAGAAGATGTAAGATTAGGCCAGATGTTGGGGAGGAGAGACAGGCTAGAGAGAAGAATGGGAAATAAGAAGCTGTAGATTTAGACAAGAAAAGAGCTCAGGGACTGCGGGTTGGGTGGTATATTTGAATGGTCTGGAATACCCAACCTGGCTGGGAGCAGGGTAGGGAGAGCATAAGACCACCATGGATTCCACACTTTGAGGAACTTAGCATGGGTGTCATGAAGTACACTGGTCATCTTTTCATGTAACATGAGGGTGGTAAAAATGCTCTCCACCTCTGCAATACCAACCGAGGGCTTCCGCTATGCTTTAGCAATAGCGCGTTTTACAGCAATGAAGAGGTAGGTGGCAAGCTTTTGTTAGTAGGAGACGAGGCCCGGGAGGGGGCAATGAAGTAAAGCATGTTGGGCGTCTTTGCGGAAGGGTACATGAAAAAGAGTTGACAGAAGGCCATAGACCCTAGACCAGAATCCCACAAGTCTTGGGCAGGACCACCAAATATGTATCTCATCTCCGCGATGGCCACATCCCCAGAAGCATCTATCATCATACGATGGATTTGCGTGAGCTATGCGGGCCAGAACCCAATACCAGCGGAGGAGAACCTTGTATGGTGCTTCCATGGTAACCGTATTAAAGGAACATTTGGCAATGGGTGACCAGGCCTTGCTCCAATCCTATAACTCTATAGAAGTCGTCAAGTCTCGCTCCCATCTGGAAACATATGGGTGGAAGCGGAATGAGCCCCCCCCCCCGGATAAAGAGGAATAGATAGAGGAACTTGTGCCCCGGGTTCCACGTGAATTGAGGAAGATGCGTTCAAAAGTCGTCATTTGGAATGGGAAGGAGGAGTTACAACGGAGAGTTGAAATACAGTGTCGAAGTTGTACTGAGACATGTTTTTCATAATGGGACCCTGCTCTTTTTTAACGACCTAAGCCCCGTACACACGATCGGATAACCTATGGATTTTCGTCCGATGGATTTGTCCATCGGAAATCCGATGAAACTGTTTTTCATCGTCTTGGCCACACACCATCAGTCAAAAAACCGACCGTTCCAAACGCGGTGTCGTAAAACACTCTGATGAGCCGAGAAAAATTAAGTTTAATGCTTCTGAGCATGCGTCGACTTGATTCTGAGCATGCGTGGGTTTTTTAACCGATGGACTTGCCCATAGACGATCGGAAATTCCCATCGGTTTTTTATCCATCGGAAAATTTTAAAACAAGTTCTATTTTTTACAACCGATGGAAAAAAGACCGATGGGTACCATACACGATCGGTTGGTCTGATGAAAACCGTCCATCGGACGGTTTTCATCAGTCAAACCGATCGTGTGTACGGGGCTCTACAGTCCAAATATGCACTACCACCCAACATGCTATTTTATTATTTACAACTACAACATGCTGTTAGAGCACAGGGAGACGCAGTGGAATGGGTACAGTCCCCCACTCAGGTCTTTCATATGCTGCAAGATTTGTCCGACACAAAAGGCATAATTTCACAATGCTATAACATGTTGTTATCATCATTCCTAGAAGGGCACCCCATAAAAGCAGTGACACAATGGGAGGCGGATTTGGGACCCATTGCAGGGGAACTGTGGGAAGAGGCCCTACAGGCAGTCAATACATGTTCATTAAATGTGTCACAAAAGGTGTCCCAACTATATATACTACTGAGAGTGCACTATACTCCTGTAAAGCTTTACAAAATGGGCAAAGCACCCAACCCACTATGTGGCAGGTGCAGAACAGTGCCTGGGTATCTGATTCACCTCCTCTGGCGTTGCCCCAAACTCCATAGATATTGGACGGAGGTTCTGGCTACACTGAATCAGGTGTTCCAGACCAACGTCCCTCTTGACCCACTAAGTTACCGGCTGGGAGTTCTAGGGGGCGATAGCGGAGGAGGGGACAAGAGCAGCCTTCGCCAGAGCACTGTTCCAGGCCAGGAAAACAATCCCTATGAGCTGGAAATCGGCTGTACCGCCAAAGGTTAAAACATGGATACAACATATGGGAAAAACACTCATAATGGAAAAGTACATATATCAGCACTGGGGAAACCCTGAGAAGTTTCATAGACTATGGGACGCATGGCTTGATACACCAGGCATAAGCCCCATGGAGTTGATACAGATGAGACTGTTGAGAGGCATATAGATGTAAACAATAATGAGGGAGACATCCGGATGGACATCCGATTACATGCAGGGACAAGGAAAGGGGCATGGGAAGCGTGGAGTAGGCGGTAGAGGGAGGCATTTAGGCACGAAATGGGAAAAACCTAATAAACTATGCAAGAGGGAACTACGAGCAGAAATTGAATTTATATACTGACAACTGTAGCCAAGGATTGTTTATTGAATAATCCAACGTCTGGATAAAGTGTACTGTGATTTATGTTTGAATATACTGTTTGTTTTTTGAGCAATAAAAACCTTTTGATTAAAAATAAAATAAATAAAGTACAAAGAATTTCCTGTGACATTTTACAGCCTGGCAAAATGACTAATGAATGACTAAACACATTGATTCTCTAATTGGTTCCTACTGTTATAGAAAACTGATTGATTGCTATGAGTAGATGCAGAAACACTAGATGAGAATTTAGATGAGTACTGTTTGAACATATTTGTCACTGCTTTTACAGTTAGTATTCTTGAGCAGGCATGAAACAACTGGACTTTGTGCCGTAAATTACCTGTGTGCGGTGGAGTGTCCATTTAACCACCAAGCTCACGTGAAGAAGCAAGCTTATTTAACTCCTTTTGCCACAACCTCATTGGTTCCTGGACATGCCCAGAGAAGATAAGTTTTTCTGCTTTGCTCCCACAAAAGCTCAAAGGGAGCCATACCTGATAAGGCAGAGGTAACTGGGCCTAATAATAATAGCACCCAGCTTCTCCAGGAGACCCAGCTATTTTGAGGAATCCTTTCTCAATTACTACCAGAATACTGAAATTCCAGTGTGGTGGCTCTTCATACTTGGGTAGGGTGACCAGACATCCCCGGTTTCCGGGGACAGTCCCCAGATTGAGGACACTGTCCCCGAACCAAGTCTGTCCCCGGTTTTGTTCCCAGATTGGATTTGAACAAGGGCTGGGGCAATTTCAAAGAAAGTCAGTGCAGAATTAAAAATAAAAATTCTGAATTACACCCCCCCGCTCCTACTAGCTTAGGGGGATGTATTTTTTTCCATTATCTGTGCCCCCTTCTGATGCTCATGTGCTGGTCAGAGCGGAGGGAATATTTCTTCAGTTTCGGGCGCATGCCCATTCAGCTCCGCTTGCATGTTCTTCTGCCTTGGCTCAAGTCCCGGCCAGCCACCTGCCTGCTTATCTATTTGCCTTACTTGACGGAGTGATCTTCCTCCACTCCCCACCCAGTAGTAGCCAGGGCCCGGAGAGTAAAACTTGACAGGCTGTGAGGCGGGCTGTGGCGACAAGGGGCAGAGAGTCGCTTATATTGCAGTCATTACTAGTAAAAATAAAAAGTGTCCCCGGATTTTATTTTAAAAATCTGGTCACCTTATACTTGGGCCTTGGATCTAGCCAGCTGGATCTATCCTTGGATCTATCCAGCTGTTCACCTGCGTTTCACTGAGCTACCCTGAACTTCAAAGTGAGGGATGCTGTCTATGAGAACAATCACATGTTCTGTAGCTGTGTTTTGTACTGTTTCACTGAAGTAGTGATTCTAGGTTGGACTCTCTGTAGCTATAGAGTCCTATAAAGACGAAGGTTTGCAGTCACATCTCACCCTGACTGAGCCACAGAGATATTTCTGTGATGAGTCAATGTTTGTGCATCTTTCATATTTTGTTTTTTATATTATTCTGCAGTGCCTTAATGTTTTTACCATCCCGGTCCTGTTTTGCATTGTTGTGTCTAACTTCGGTAAATTGTAAGATACAGTTACCAGCTGCCTCATCATTCTGGTACAACACTTCACTGCTTTTTATTTGCTTTAATTACTAGTTATAAATCATCATTGACTATACTTAGTTAATTTATGAACCTTTACATAATGTTATTTTAGGCAGGGAGTTAACTATGAAAAAGAAAACACGAGCTAAAAGATGCACTGAATACACTTTGTACTTCTTGACTGCTTTGCAGTCTGAAAATTTAAATCATATATATGTTGTATGTTACATTCTTTGGAAAATCTGCAATATACATAGTGGTGCAATACTATTACCGTATATACTCGAGTATAAGTCGAGTTTTTCAGCACATTTTTTATGCTGAAAAATCCCCCCCTCGGCCTATACTCGAGTTTCACTCGGGAGCGCTGTGTTAACTAGTCGGCAGCCATGGCCGGGTGTACTGCGCATGCACGAGCACGTCCACGAGAAAGTCTTTCTTGGTGTGTAATCGGAGATTATCGTGCGTTGATTGAAGGACGTGCTCATGCATGCGCAATACACCCGCAATACACCAGGTGTCCTGACGAGATGGGTCCCCGTCGAATAATGCCCGCTCTGTGGCAATGGCCGCCGTCTACAGTTAACACAGCGGGAGAAGTTGGTACAACATGCAACAAGGTACCGTACATGAGGCTGCAGATGGGCACAGTAAGGGCTGCAAATGGGCACAGTAAGGGCATGGGCATAGTAAGGGCGCAAATGGGCTCAGTAAGGGCTGCAAATGGGCACAGTAAGGGCACAAATGGGCATAGTAAGGATGTAAATGGGCACAGTAAGGGTGCAAATGGGCACAGTAAGGGCTGAAAATGGGCACAGTAAGGGCACAAATGGGCACAGTGAGGATGCAAATGGTCACAATGAGGATGCAAATGGGCACAGCGAGGCTGAAAATGGGCATTATTGACCCTCTTTCCACTTACAGTAGCTGCTGCATTTCCCACCCAAGGGGTGGTAAAATTAGGTGCCTCGGCTTATATTCGGGTCGGCTTATACTCAAGTATATCAGCAATTGCAGTCAAAATATTATTTTCTGTTATTGACACATGGAGATAGGCATTGACCCTCCACCAGATGTTCCCTGCTCTCCTGCAAGCTATAACCCAGCTGACCAACATATCAGAATATTTAACAACAAATTCATGACGGAACATTGACCCACTCTTCCCAAACAGTGAAATCTTTATGAAGTTTTAAATATATAAATCAATTGCCAACAAAGCTATCAACACTGTATAAAACAGTATCCAAAGAAACAGAATTAATGTGGCCAAGTCCAGCTGTTTTAAGTTATTTCTATTGTTGTTTATGTATCAGCATACCTGAGATTTCATGTGATCATAGCTTTTCTGGTTTGTAATTGTTTGGCCAAGCATTGTTGTTTCCTATGAAAAAAGGCTGGCACTAAGAAATGCATATTCCTTGTCTTCCTTTACATTAGTATACAAGCCAGGGGCGGATCCGGGGGGGGGGGGGGGGGGCATCTGTCACACTCACTTGCTTGCTCTGTTTTTTTTGCACCTGATCTCCTGGACTTTGGGGACCCGGTTCCCTGGACCCCAAACGTGGCACACATGTAGCCCCATGTCTCCTCTACAAGTGTGCAAAGTTTGTCGTCTGGGGGACCTATGGCTGGGGAGCACTGATTTTTTAAAGCCGGGTACCCCTTTCATAGACTCCAATGTTAAACGGTAATTTCTCCGGTGACTTTGCGGACCCGGCACACATGTAGCCCCATATCTCCTCTACAAGTGTGCAAAGTTTGGTGTCTGGAAGACCTACGGCCGGGGAGAACCGATTTTTCAAAGCCAGGCACTCCTTCCATAGACTCCCATGTTAAACATCAGTCTAGTCATGGGCACAGTGAAGCATGGGCACAGTGAGGCATGGGCACAGTGAGGCATGCAGATGGACACCCTAGGCTTATACTCGAGTCAATACATTTTTCCAGTTTTTTGGGGTAAAATTAGGTGCCTCGGCTTATATTCGGGTCGGCTTATACTCGAGTATATACAGTACTTGTTCTACGGCTACCGCTGCCTCTCTGAGTCTCTCTCTCAGTTTATCACATCAGCCGATCAGCGGCGCCGAGAGAGAGACTCGTCTGATGTAGTTACGCGGCGCACTGACACAATACCAGGAGCGGGGGAGGAGGTGGGTGGAGCCTCTTCCCTGCACTCGTTGCTAATGCCTGGGCCTCTTGGCGTCTAGCAACGAGTGACGTCAGTGAGTCACGTCGGGCCACTCTGCGGGCAGGTGCGATAGCGTGCGGCTCCACAGACGGGTAAGAAAGCGGGCGGCTCCGCTTGCGGCGCGGTTTGTGGGCAGGCGGCACGGTTCGTGGGCAGACTGTGCTGCTCAGTGTGTTAGCAGCGCAGGAGAGAGTGAGAGAGCGGGCTCAGTGTGGCATCTGGCCATTCAGCTAGCTGGGAGCGGGGTAGCAGAGAGATGAGATCATCTCTCACCACCCATGCCTGCCCTGCATTCCTGCAGTGACTTCCTCCCTCACTGTGCAGGCAGCAGAGAGATTACATTATCTCTCTGCTGCCTGACTCTGGGAGTCTGGGACACAGCAAGAGACAACCAAAACTACACTTTAGAAGGCAAGTTAGTGACAATCCGCAAGGTATGGCAGGCGATGCGGCAAGTGACAATGCGCAAATTGTGGCAGGTGACGTGGCAAATGGCAATCTGCATCTGGTGGCAGGCAAGTGACAATCAGCAAGGTGTGGCAGGTGACGTGGCAAGTGACAATCCGCAAGGTGTGGCTAGTGACAATCCGCAAGGTGTGGCAGGTGATGTGGAAAGGGGCAATCCACAAGGTGTGGCAAGTGACACGCTCAGGGCTCCCACTAATTGCAGGCGACGGTGGCAAGTGACACACTCGGGGCTGCCACTGATTCTGCATTGAACTATTTAATTTTATATTACAATGTAATAATAGAAATAATGCGCTTCAATCATCCTGACACCATAACAACCATGGTGCCGGGATGATTGAAGCGTCGACACCAGCCATTTCCCCAAAAAATGTCCCACAAAAAAAACATATTTTTTGGCAGTGCCCCTCCCGAGAAAAGACTCTGGATCCGCCCCTGAGTGGTTCTCAATCAAAGGCTCCTCAATAGCATTCATTTCTTCTGAATTGACTGAAGTCCTCTCCTCCCCTTTGCAAGAGTTTAAATATATTTTCTTGAGCTGCTTACATAGCGATATCACCCGTAGTGCATCGTCTGAAACATCGCAGTCGCGGAGGTCCAGTTTGGAGGTCCAAAGTGTGGCAGGGGACGTGGCAAGTGACAATCCGCAAATTGTGTCAGGTGACGTGGCAAATGACAATCCACAAGGTGTGGCAGGTGACGTGGCAAGTGACAATCCGCAAATTGTGTCAGGTGACATGGCAAATGACAATCTGCATCTGGTGGCAGGCATGTGACAATCAGCAAGGTGTGGCAGGTGACGTGGCAAGTGACAATCCGCAACGTGTGGCAAGTGACACACTCAGGGCTCCCACTAATTGCAGGCGAGGGTGGCAAGTGACACACTCGGGGCTCCCACTGATTCTGCATTGAACTATTTAATTTTATATTACAATGTAATAATAGAAATAATGCGCTTCAATCATCCTGACACCATAACAACCTTGGTGCCGGGATGATTGAAGCGCCGACACCAGCCATTTCCCCGATAAATTTCCCACAAAAAAAAACATATTTTTTGGCAGTGCCCCTCCCGAGAAAAGACTCTGGATCCGCCCCTGATGCAAGCTTGGGAATATGTGTGCAATATAAGTAATTGTTATTAAAATAAATGATTTATAGATGGATCATGCTATCATCCAACACTTATAACTATCAAGTGCAAAAGAAAAAAATTGTTTAAAAGATCAGTGTATAGTTTTGCAGACCTGTTCTATAGTTTGGACTGGTTTGCCTAATTTGAGATTACCAAGAAAGAGCAGCCTACTTAAAAGAAGTGCAATACACTTTTTAAAGGATAAGTTCACTTTTACCAAAAAAAAAAAATGAATGCATTTTTTTGCAGGGAAAACAAATATGCATTCATTATTTTTTTTGTTAGGGACCTGTAAAGCATTACACCCATGATCAGCAAATCATGAGTGTAATGCCATGGTCCTGCAGACTGTTTGTGTATCTGTTTGCCTGTACCTCCAATACCGGCAGGCAGTTAGGCCCCTTTCACACTTATGCCCCATACACACGATCGTTTTTCATGCCGTTAAAAATGCAATTTTTAAAAATGGGCATTAAAACCGATCGTGTGTATGCTCCAGAGCATTTTTAACGACGTGAAAAACGGGCATTAAAAATTTCGAACATGCTCTATTTTTTCACGTCGTTTTTCATGTCGTTTTTTTTAACGACGTGAAAAACGATAGTGTGTATGCTTTAACGACGTGAAAAAAACGCGCATGCTCAGAATCAAGTATGAGACGGGAGCGCTCGTTCTGGTAAAACTAGCGTTCGTAATGGAGATAGCACATTCATCACACAGTAACGGACTGAAAAGCACGAGGCTGAAAAGCGCGAATCGTCGCTCAACAAACTTTACTAACATGAAGGGTGGCGCCATTCGAATGGAACTTCCCCTTTATAGTGCCGTCGTACGTGCTGTACGTCACTGCACTTTGCTCGAGCGTTTTTTTAAATGATCGTGTGTACGCAAGACAGGCTTGAGAGGAAACATGAAAAAAAACGACAAGAAAAATGTTGGTTTAAAAAATGGCATGAAAAATTATCGTGTGTATGGGGCATAAGGCGCTTTTCAGGCGTTTTAGCGCTAAACATAGCGCTGTAAAAACGCCTGAAATAATCCTGCCCCAGCATTATTAATGTAAAAGCCCTGAGGGCT
Source organism: Rana muscosa (assembly GCA_029206835.1). Taxonomy (NCBI): domain Eukaryota; kingdom Metazoa; phylum Chordata; class Amphibia; order Anura; family Ranidae; genus Rana; species Rana muscosa. The sequence continues at coordinate 965,817,599 of CM055117.1, read as the reverse complement.
TTCACACTGAGGCGTTGTGCTGGCTGTGCGTTGGAAAAAATCCTGCAAACAGCTTTTTTGGAGCATCTTTGGGGCGCATAAAATAGCGCTGTAAAAATACCTATCCCCATTGAAATTAATGAGTACCGCTGTAAAACCGCGGTAAAATTGCCCAGAAGCTGTGGGAAGGTCACATGACCGCAGTAGAGTGGAGGATTGTGGGATACCAAGAAATCCTTTTTACCGCTAAAAACACAGTAAAACGCGGTAAAAACGCATAGGCGTTAGCGCTATTTTTAGCGCTAACGCTGTAAAAACGCTAATCGTTTTTAGCGCATTATTGCAATGCGTCAGTATGAAAGGGGACTTACACTCTGACAGGAAGCTCAGTGAACTACCAAGGGAAATCAATAGCACTCTGGTAGTTCATTGAAAACTACAAGCTGACAACCGCATAGGCTGTCGGGACTTGTAGTTTTCCTATTCACAAAATACTGTGAATTAAAAACACGGCCGGGCTCAGCATGGCCGCATTTTTTTAGTTTGTGACAGCTAGCGGGGGAGAAGATCACCGCTAGCTGTCAAAACGGGGATATGGGGGGGGGTGTAATCATGTAACTTATTCTTTAAAGAAAACAACAATAGGCAGGTTGGAGTGAAGGAAGTGGCTTAGCGGTTACAAAAGATCAGTGTGGTGGGTATACAGTATATGACCTCATTCCTACCATGTCAAACATGCCAATCAAAACATAGGGAAGGGTATGGGTAATCTCATACACTCAGACAAAGAACATTATCTAGAAATCATTCAGGACTGAGAATGCAATTTCTGAGGAATGTAACAACTGATTTGAAACATATTTACAAAAAAAGACGCACTTCTTCCTTGTTCACTCAAACGTGTTATGTTTTGGATTGAGGGAGGTAAACATTTCAACTTTTCTAGTATCTGTGATATGAATTGGCTCTCTTCCTTTTGTTTGTTGCCCCCAAAACCAACCTCAGAAACCTGGTTCCTATTTAAGTACCTGGTACTAAAAGATTTCCCCAAAACATAGTGAATGTAAAATTTCCCCTTGCAAAGAGTACCCAATCACATGCAAGGAAAAAAACGAAATTTTTGCTTGGAGAGCTTCACCGCATTCACTAAGCTTTGGGGAAAATTCATATGCAAAGTGCAACTTTCTTTGCAAAGTGAACAGCCTATTTGCCTTTGACCGCTTTACGTCTGCCCCATAGCAGATTTACTGCTACAGGTTGACCGCTCTGTGCAGAATCTCATATATATATATATATATATATATATATATATAAACGTGATTCTGCACTTTGGACGTGAGCGTGCGCTGCTGGCTTTAGCTCCCACTGTGATTTTACATCGCGGGAGCTGATCATCGTGTCCCTAGGACCTGATGTCCGCTGGGACCCACCGATCATTCGGTACTCTGACAGAATGACAGTCTGCCTATGTAAACAAGGCAGACTATCATTCTGTGAGTACGGAAGACATGGATCCCGTGTTCCTGTGGAGCAGGAACACCAATTCATGTCTTCAGGTAGTAAAAGCACCTCCCCCACAATTAGTAAGCACTCCCTAGGCATACATTTAACCCTTTGATCGCCATTGATGTTAACCCCTTCCCTGCCAGTGTCATTAGTACAGTGACAGTGCATATTTTAAGCACTGAGTACTGTAATAATGTCTAATGTCTAATGTATAATGAGCTATGACGAAGCATCGATTGATGTGATACGTGTTAGCTATTCTCCCCTGTTTCTCTATATGATTTGACTGCTGTAGACTGGATTTTATTTCATTTTCTACAATAAAGATTCCTTTTTCACGGTGTGCGACCATCCAGGATATTTTTACTCATCAAGCATTGTAATCATGTCACCGGTGCCCAAAAAAGTGATAAAAGTGTCAGTTGGATGTCCAATTTGTCCACACCAATATCGCAGTCCAACTATAAGTCACTGATTGCCACTATAACTAGTAAAAAATGTAATAAAATAATTTTATAAATTAAATAAAATAGTTTAGACTAACAAGTCGTCATCTGGGGTCGATTGATGACGACTTGTTAGTCGAAACACGTCGGGTGGACCTACCTACAAGCATCGCTCATGTACCCAGTGGCGGAACTACCACCATAGCAACCCACGTGGTCGCTATGGGGCCCGCGGTTGCTATGGGGCCTGCAGCCGAGTAGAGACCACTGCCGAGTGGGGCCCTCAGCCGGCATCGGCAAGCTCCTGCCCTGCAAAGAACACCGGCGCCAGCCCCATCCCAGCATCGTGACGTCACTCGGCCGGAGGCGCGATGAGAGGAGAGGAGCGTCAGACAGAGCTACTGCAGCCTGCGTCCACGAGGAGCCAGGCAGCGCCACCGAGGAGGAACCAGGCTCTAGACTAGTAGTAGTGTTATTGCAGATCACCAGCATTCATTCAAATCTACAGGTACCGTACAACTGCTAAATTAAGCTGATGCTGTGTTGCCATAGGACCAGACTGCAGGCTAAAGATTCTGAACTGTCTGTGAGTGTAACTGTATGATTTTTCTAATACGCAACATAGCGGGGGGGAGGGGGGTAAATGTCCTGCACTGGTCATAGTAGCTTCTGTATCCTGCACTGGTCAACCCACTGCCTGCTACACCCCCCCCCCCCCCCAGGCAGTCAAAAAAAATGTTTAAATAAAAAATTATATATTTTTTTTTAACATGTCCCTTTAATAATTTTTTTTTAAAATGTCCTTATGTGCACTGTGTCCCGGTTTAGGGTGGACCTCCACTTTAACTATGTAATTGAGGAGTAAGGGTCTTTCCTTGTACTGTATTTTTCAGCTTCAACCATAATGTCCAGTTACCATCATCAAAGTGGCGCTCACAAGCGTAAAAAGAAAAGGGAAGACACTTACAAAACGGAGAAACTTCCAAAAATCACACATTTTTTTAATGTGCCCAATGTTGGTCAGAGCTCTTCAGCAGACCATGATGCAGAAAAAGTTTCTGAGGCAAGCCCAGAAAGCCTTGACCCCACAATATCTGACATGCCAGTACAGGAGCAATTGCTACTTAACCAGTTTCCCCTGAATGAACCAAGTACAAGCCAAGAGTTAGGTGGTGTTACTGAGGACAATATTGAAAAAGATTATCCTGAAAATGAGCCATTTGCAGCAGCCGATGTTCACTTCACTGGTATTGACATAGCTGTGCTAACTGACATTGCATCTACAAAATATGTCACAGACAGGGAAAACTTTCCAATTACAATTACAGATGCACATGTGAAGAGATTTATAATCACAAATGGTCCTTGCAGACCTACAGGGCCCTTTAAGAGAGACAATGATGAGGAACAGAGGTGTTTTTCAGTAAAATATTATGAAAAAACAACAAAAACAGGACTTAAACTACCCATTACCTGGCTCTGTTATTCTCCTAAATTGAATGTTGCATACTGTGAACCATGCTGGTTATTTGGTGACCGTAGAAAACTAGGCTCTGAACCAGCATGGGCAAAGGGGATACAAAAATGGAAAGGCTTGTCAACAAAAGTACAGGTTCATGAAACATCTCAAACTCATATAGATTCTTGCATAATATATGATCAGTGGCGTAAAAAGGGAACACTTGATGAGGAAAACGAACAACAATTAAGAAAAGAAAAAAACTTTTGGAGAGATGTTTTAAATAGAATAGTGAATGTCACCTTGACTATGGCTATGAATAACATGGCCTTCTGTGGCCACAGAGAAAAAATAGGAGAAGTCAACAGTGGAAACTTCCTGGCAATAATTGAGCTGCTAGCTGAGTATGATCCCATATTAAAGCAATTGCTACAGTTACCACAGGGAAAAGTCAAATACCTTAGTCCAAAAATTCAAAATTAGGTCATAGATATTTTGTCAAAGCAAGTTCTGAATGACATTTTGTCTGAAGTGCAAAATGCACAGTTTTACTCGTTGATTATAGATACTACTCAGGATATCTCTAAATGTAATCAAATGAGTCAGGTGCTCCGATATGTTTCTATTGAAAGAGATCCAAATACGAGAGCAAAGCAAATCAACATACATGAGGCATTTCTTGGATTTAATGCTGTTCATGACCAAAGTGCTGCAGGTATAGAAAAAGAAATACTTGCATTTATTGATGCTAAAGGAATTTCTCTGGATAAGTGCCGTGGTCAGGGCTATGATGGTGCTGCCACAATGAGTGGAATCTATTCTGGTGTGCAGACTCGAGAGAGGAAAATGCACTTTATGTTCATTGTGCAGCACACAATCTTAATTTGGTCCTCCAAGATGCTGTGGCAGAGATTACAGAGGTCTCAAACTTCATGGGTGTGGTTCAACATATACACAATTTTTTTGGGGACAGTGGAAAGCGGTGGGAGTTCCTGTCTTCATTTACCAGTGAATCCTCTGTTACACTGAAGAAATTGTGTCCTACACGCTGGTCATCTCGCTATGAGTCGCTGCTTGCCTTGCGTTTTCGTTTTGTCGATGTACTTAAAGCGCTATCAAAAATAAGCCTTGTAGCTACCAAAAAAAGTGAAAGAGAAGAGGCAATGGGGCTGAAAAAAAATTAGAGTCCTTCCAATCTATATTTCTAATTGTTCTACAAACAAAAATTTTCGCAAGCATAAATTCTCTGTCTAAACTCCTCCAGTCAGAGAGCATGGACTTGTCCAAAGCTTCTCATTTAATTAAGACAGCCTTGGATGAGCTATCCAATTTCAGAAGCAGTTTTGGGGAAGCCAGAAATAATGCTGTATTGCTCGCACAAAAATTGAATATTACCCCCAGATTTGAAGCAAAACGAATTTGCACTGTCAGAAAGCATTATGATGAATTGTGTGTTGATGAGAGATTAGAGGACCTTGAAGAACGTTTCAAAATCAACGTTTTCTATAGGTGCTTAGACATAGTAATAAACCAGTTGTCAAACAGGTTCCAGGGACTTAATCGGGTTGTTCAGCGGTTTGAAATAATTCAACCTGCAGTTCTAGCATCAGCATCGGATGATGATTTGTTTAAAGCTGCATCAAATCTGCAACAAAAGTACGAAAAAGACCTCTCATCAACTTTCGCTTGTCAGCTTCTAAGTTTTAGATCAGCACTCTAAGAGGACATTCAGAAATTGTCCTCTGTGAAGGATCTTGCATGTTTGCTCTTAGTTGAGAATAGTGCTCTTTCATCAAATCTGCCTGATGTGTGCATAATGTTGCTTTTATTTCTAACACTACCTGTGACTGTGGCCTCAGCAGAAAGATCCTTCTCAAAACTAGTGATGAGCCGAACACCCCCGGGTTCGGTTCGCACCAGAACCCGCGAACGGACCGAAAGTTCGTACGAACATTAGAACCCTATTAAATACAATGGATGCGAACGTTTGAATTCTAAAGTGCTAATTATAACAACTATTATGCATGTTATTGTCCTAAAAAGGGTTTGGGAACCCGGGTTCTGCACCAGGGGACATGTATCAATGCAAAAAGAAGTTTTAAAAACGGTCGTTTTTCGGGAGCAGTCATTTTAATGATGCATAAAGTGAAAAAAAAAAAGTCAAATATTCCTTTAAATATCGTACCTGGGGGGTGTCTAAAGTATGCCTGTGAAGTGCCACGTGTTTCCCGTGTTTAGAACTGTCCCTGCACAAAATGACACTTCTAAAGGAAAAAAAAGCCATTTAAAACTGCTTGGGGCTTTAATGTAATGTCTGCTCCCGGTAATATGGATGAAAATCTTTAAGAAAAATGGCATAGCTACCCCATGACCCCCCCCCCCCCTACCCCAGCCCATTACCAGCCCCTTTGGGTCTTGTATGGATATTAAGGGGAACCCCGCACATAAAATAAAAAAGGCCCTATATACTCTGAACAGCCGTATACAGGCGGTGCATACAAGACAGGGACTGTAGGTTTGTTCTTATGTAGAATCTGTTTGTAATTTTGAACAGGTACATTGTTGAAGTGTAGCTCCAGCCCAAAAATCTATTTTTAAACTTTTTGGAAAACATAGGTAAGGGTTATCACCCCTGTAACATTTGTTTTGCTGTCTGTGCCCCTGTTCAGAACATTTCACCTCACTTTCCGTCCCAATGACAACTGTTTTTGAAATGTTGTGTTTTTCTTGAAACAAGGATTGCTGATAAAGCATCAGTACAGAGGAGACACCTTTCTCCCATATTTATTCTTACAGGAGAGAATTTTCCTTCCTAGTGGTAGATTTCCTCTCACTTCCTGTTGTCTTCTTGCGTTTGCAAGTAGGAGTCGTTTGTAAGTTGGATGTTTGAAAGTAGGGACCTGCCGTATATACTCTGCAGAAATAGGCCCCTTAGTTGTTGGTGTTGGCACAACACTGTAAGCACTCACAGTTACTCTTGGTTGGTGCTGGAACGCCCTGCTGTCAACTATTATATCAGGAATTTTAATTACATATAATTGTTGAACAGTGGTAGTAAAAATTGGGCCTTTGATGGTGGTGCTGGTGCCACAACACTGTAAGCCCTGACAGTTACTCTTGGTGGGTGCAGCAATGGGCCCTGCTGTGAATTATTAGATCAAGAATTGTAATTGCATGCCCCTGTTGAACAGGGGCTGAAAAATTGGGCCTTTCGTGGTGGTGGTGGTGGTGGTGGTGTTGCCACAACACTGTAAGCCCTCAGAGTTACTCTTGGTGGGTGCAGGAATGGGCCCTGCTGTGAATTATTAGATCAAGAATTGTAATTACATGCCCCTTTTGAACAGGGGCTGAAAAATTGGGCCTTTCGTGGTGGTGGTGGTGGCGTTGCCACAACACTGTAAGCCCTCAGAGTTACTCTTGGTGGGTGCAGCAATGGGCCCTGCTGTGAATTATTAGATCAAGAATTGTAATTGCATGCCCCTGTTGAACAGGGGCTGAAAAATTGGGCCTTAGGCACTGGTGGCACAACACTACAACCCCTCACAGATACTGTACTTGGAGCACAGCAATGAGCCCTGTTGCAAAGTATTGCTTCAAAAATTGTAATGACACGCCCCTGTTAAACAGGGGCTGAAAAATTGGGCCTTAGGCACTGGTGCCACAACACTCCAACCCCTCACAGATACTGTACTTGGAGCACAGCAATGAGCCCTATGGCAAATTATTGCTAAAAAAATTGTAATTACACGCCCCTGTAAAACAGGGGCTGAAAAATTGGGCCTTAGCCACTGGTGGCGGCACCCATAAACAAAAATGATCTTCCAAGCTATCATCATCAATCGTATCATTGAGGACTCGGAGGAGGAGGATAGCCAGTCAACATAACAGCACAGGCACTCAGCATCAGCATCAGTCTTGAAGGGATGTGACATGTTAAAATCAATTAGTCTGTTATATCAGCATCAGGTGTGTGGTAGCTGGTGGTGATCCAAGACTGGTTCATCTTGATGAAAGTCAGTCGATCAACCGAGTCGGTGGACAGGCGCACCCTGTGATCCGTGACAAATCCTCCAGCAGCACTGAATGTGCGTTCCGAAAGAACGCTGGATGCAGGACAGGCCAGTAGCTCAATTGCATACTGTGCAAGCTCTGGCCAGTGATCCATCCTCAAGACCCAGTAAGCCAGAGGTTTTTTGGTGGGGAAGGTGTCCAAGTCTGACCTTGCCCCTAGATATTCCTGCACCATGTTTATCAGACGCTGGCGATGGTTGCTGGAACCGATCATACTTTGGGGCTGCGGACTAAAGAATTGTCTGAACGCATCGGTCAGACGGCCACCTTCCCCACCGCTCCTTCTTTGACTGGCCGAAGCCTCAGCAACTCGTTGTCCAGGACCAGGAGTTTGTAACCTCCCAGTCTCTGGGAACGCGTTGCACAGACCTTTCTGCAAGGCCTCCCGGAGTTGTCTCATCCTCTGCTCCCTCTGCGAAGGTAACATAAGGTCCGCAACCTTACCCTTGTACCGTGGATCAAGGAGAGTGGCCAGCCAGTAATGGTCCCTCTCCTTGATCCGAAGAATACGAGGATCCTTCCGCAGACTTTGCAGGATCAGGGAGGCCATGCAGCGTAGGTTTGCTGAGGCATTCGCTCCGGAGTCCTCTGGGTCACTAAGGACGACATGATCCGCAGCCACCTCCTCCCAGCCACGTACAAGTCCACTGGTTTCTTGGGACTGTAAATCATCCCCAAAAGACTGCTGCTGATGATGCTGAGTGCCAGCCTCCACCTCCATGCTGACACAATCCTCCTCCTCCTCCTCCTCCTCTTCCTGTGCGATGGGTGGGACAGAAGGAACACTGTCTGGGTAAAGGGGGCCTTGAGAGGCAAGGAAGTCCTCCTCTTCCTGCCTCTGTTCTGCCTCAAGTGCCCTGTCCATTATTCCACGCAGCGTGTGCTCCAACAGGTGGACAAGAGGTACAGTGTCACTGATGCATGCACTGTCACTGCTCACCATCCTCGTGGCCTCCTCAAATGGTGCCAGGACAGTGCATGCATCCCTGATCATGCCCCACTGGCGTGGAGAAAAAAGACCAAGCTCCCCTGACCCTGTCCTGGTGCCGTAGTCGCACAGGTACTCATTGATGGCCCTCTGCTGCGTGTGCAGCCGCTGCAGCATGGCCAACGTTGAGTTCCACCTGGTGGGCATGTCACATATAAGGCGGTTCTTGGGCAGGTTCAACTCCTTTTGCAGCTCAGCCAGGCGAGCACTGGCATTATAAGATCTGCGGAAATGCACACAGACTTTCCTGGCCTGCCTCAGGACATCCTGTAAGCCCGGGTACCTGCCCAAGAACCGCTGCACCACCAGGTTAAGGACGTGAGCCACACAGGGCACATGGGTCAGTTGTCCCTGTCGGAGGGCGGAGAGGAGGTTGGTGCCATTGTCGCAAACCACCATTCCTGGCTTAAGCTGGCGTGGCGTCAACCACCTCTCGGCCTGGCCCTGCAGAGCAGACAGGACCTCTGCCCCAGTGTGGCTTCTGTCCCCCAAACACACCAGCGCAAGCACGGCATGGCATCTTTTTGCCTGCGTACTTGCGTAGCCCCGTGAACGGCTACGGAGCACCGCTGGTTCATAGGACATACCACAGGAAGAGGCCATGGAGGAAGAAGAAGAGGAGGGGGTGGAGGAGAGAGGTGTGTCACAACCAGTAGTAGCATTTTGGAGGCGTGGCGGTGGAACAACCTCCAACACTACTGCACCTTGTCCTGCATCCTTCCCAGCTGCCAAAAGAGTGACCCAATGGGCCGTGAAAGAAAGGTAACGTCCCTGTCCATGCCTGCTGGACCATGAGTCAGCGGTAATATGCACCTTACCGCTGACCGCCCTGTCCAGCGAGGCCAAGACATTGCCTTCCACATGCCGGTAGAGAGCCGGAATAGCCTTCCGTGAGAAAAAGTGGCGTTTGGGAACCTGCCACTGAGGAACCGCACATTGCACAAACTCACGGAAGGGGGCCGAGTCTACCAACTGAAAAGGCAGCAGTTGAAGCGCTAGCAATTTAGCCAAGCTAGCATTCAACCGCTGGGCATGTGGATGGCTGGGAGTGAACTTCTTTCGACGGTCCAGCAGCTGGGGCAGGGAAATTTGCCTGCTAGAATCGGACGTCGGTGTACTGCTAGCAGAGTGGCCGCAAGTACTTGGCTGTGACACACCTAATTCTACACCTTCATTCCTCTCAGTGCATGTTTCAGAGAGGACTGAAGTTATAGTGGGGTTGGAGATCCCAGCTGATGCGGTGCAAGGAGAGGTCCGCTTTGTTCTTTGGTGTGGGTCTTTGAGGTAGGCTTGCCAACGAGCTGCATGGCAGGTCAACATATGTCTGGTCAGGCATGTGGTACCCAAGCGGCTGATGTTTTGGCCACGCGATATACGCTTGAGACATATGTTGCAAACAGCAGCTGTGCGATCTGATGCACTAGCCTCAAAAAAGGCCCACACCAAGGAACTTTTTGAATGACGGGCAGAGGCTGCGCCCTGCACAGGCGGAGCTCTGCGGTGTGATTCCGTCGGTGTACTGCCCTTACGCTGGCCACCAAAGGGCATCCTGCCTCGTTGGAGATGTGCCTCCTCCTCATCCTCCTCCTCCTCCTCTCTCCTATTAGGCACCCACGTGGAGTCAGTGACCTCATCATCCCCTCCCTCCTCATCACTGGAGCCAATCTGGCAGTATGCTGCAGCTGATGGAACATGACTGCCAGATTGGTGTCCTTCTTGAGCATCCCCTCTGTCTGCTCTCACGCTACTGCCTTCCTGTAGCTGGGTTTCATCATCAGACCCTTCGAAACGCTGGGCATCCTCCTGGAGCATGTACCCAACACTGTGCTCAAACAGTTCGGGGGACTCCTCAGGAGGAGGACATGGTGGGTCTAGGGAAGGAGTGACTGATGATGAGTCTGACATTGATACCAGGGAAGAGGACGCTTTGGCAGCTGCTTTGCCAGTACCCTGAGCCTGGGTGAGAGAGGATGAGGAGGAGGACTTGGTCATCCACTCTACCAAGTCTTCGGCATGATGTGGCTCAACATGTCCAGCTGCCGAAAAGAAGGACAAGCGTGTCCCATGGCCATGTGCTGATGACAATGCACCGCGTCCACGACCACCACTGTTGCCCCCAGACACAGAGCCTGCTTGCCCTCTTTTATTGCCTCCTGACTGTCTGCCTCTCCTTGTTTGCATTCCAGACATTCTAATAGATGGCCTGCAGGGAGATGGGAAAAAAGCAATAAGGGCTACCTTCAGGTGTCCTTCTCTGTCCCTTTACTTAAGGATTTCTAAATATGGTTGAGGATTATTGCTTTTGCACAGAATAGCACAGCGACAATTTCCCTGACTGTCCAAAAAACAAGGATTTCAAAGATGGTTGATGAGGAATGCTTTAGCACACTATAGCACAAGGAGAATTCCCCTCACTTTCCTTCTTTGTCCCTAGAAACAAGGACTGGCACAGTGAAAGAAACTGACACTCTCCCTACCTAGAGTTTTCTGTCCCTAGAAAAAAATGTTTTTTTAAAGCACACTATAGCACAAGGAGAATTCCCCTCACTTTCCTTCTTTGTCCCTTGAAACAAGGACTGGCACAGTGAAAGAAACTGACACTCTCCCTACCTAGAGTTTTCTGTCCCTAGAATTTTTTTTTTTTTAAAGCACACTATAGCACAAGGAGAATTCCCCTCACTTTCCTTCTTTGTCCCTAGAAACAAGGACTGGCACAGTGAAAGAAACTGACACTCTCCCTACCTAGAGTTTTCTGTCCCTAGAAAAAATGTTTTTTTAAAGCACACTATAGCACAAGGAGAATTCCCCTCACTTTCCTTCTTTGTCCCTAGAAACAAGGACTGGCACAGTGAAAGAAACTGACACTCTCCCTACCTAGAGTTTTCTGTCCCTAGAAAAAATGTTTTTTTAAAGCACACTATAGCACAAGGAGAATTCCCCTCACTTTCCTTCTTTGTCCCTAGAAACAAGGACTGGCACAGTGAAAGAAACTGACACTCTCCCTACCTAGAGTTTTCTGTCCCTAGAAAATTTTTTTTTTTAAAGCACACTATAGCACAAGGAGAATTCCCCTCACTTTCCTTCTTTGTCCCTAGAAACAAGGACTGGCACAGTGAAAGAAACTGACACTCTCCCTACCTAGAGTTTTCTGTCCCTAGAAAAAATGTTTTTTTAAAGCACACTATAGCACAAGGAGAATTCCCCTCACTTTCCTTCTTTGTCCCTAGAAACAAGGACTGGCACAGTGAAAGAAACTGACACTCTCCCTACCTAGAGTTTTCTGTCCCTAGAAATTTTTTTTTTTTAAAGCACACTATAGCACAAGGAGAATTCCCCTCACTTTCCTTCTTTGTCCCTAGAAACAAGGACTGGCACAGTGAAAGAAACTGACACTCTCCCTACCTAGAGTTTTCTGTCCCTAGAAAAAATGTTTTTTTAAAGCACACTATAGCACAAGGAGAATTCCCCTCACTTTCCTTCTTTGTCCCTAGAAACAAGGACTGGCACAGTGAAAGAAACTGACACTCTCCCTACCTAGAGTTTTCTGTCCCTAGAAAAAATGTTTTTTTAAAGCACACTATAGCACAAGGAGAATTCCCCTCACTTTCCTTCTTTGTCCCTAGAAACAAGGACTGGCACAGTGAAAGAAACTGACACTCTCCCTACCTAGAGTTTTCTGTCCCTAGAAAAAATGTTTTTTTAAAGCACACTATAGCACAAGGAGAATTCCCCTCACTTTCCTTCTTTGTCCCTAGAAACAAGGACTGGCACAGTGAAAGAAACTGACACTCTCCCTACCTAGAGTTTTCTGTCCCTAGAAATTTTTTTTTTTTTAAAGCACACTATAGCACAAGGAGAATTCCCCTCACTTTCCCTCTTTGTCCCTAGAAACAAGGACTGGCACAGTGAAAGAAACTGACACTCTCCCTACCTAGAGTTTTCTGTCCCTAGAAAAAATGTTTTTTTAAAGCACACTATAGCACAAGGAGAATTCCCCTCACTTTCCTTCTTTGTCCCTAGAAACAAGGACTGGCACAGTGAAAGAAACTGACACTCTCCCTACCTAGAGTTTTCTGTCCCTAGAAATTTTTTTTTTTTTAAAGCACACTATAGCACAAGGAGAATTCCCCTCACTTTCCTTCTTTGTCCCTAGAAACAAGGACTGGCACAGTGAAAGAAACTGACACTCTCCCTACCTAGAGTTTTCTGTCCCTAGAAATTTTTTTTTTTTAAAGCACACTATAGCACAAGGAGAATTCCCCTCACTTTCCTTCTTTGTCCCTAGAAACAAGGACTGGCACAGTGAAAGAAACTGACACTCTCCCTACCTAGAGTTTTCTGTCCCTAGAAAAAATGTTTTTTAAAGCACACTATAGCACAAGGAGAATTCCCCTCACTTTCCTTCTTTGTCCCTAGAAACAAGGACTGGCACAGTGAAAGAAGCTGACACTCTCCCTACCTAGAGTTTTCTGTCCCTAGAAATTTTTTTTTTTTTAAAGCACACTATAGCACAAGGAGAATTCCCCTCACTTTCCTTCTTTGTCCCTAGAAACAAGGACTGGCACAGTGAAAGAAACTGACACTCTCCCTACCTAGAGTTTTCTGTCCCTAGAAAAAATGTTTTTTTAAAGCACACTATAGCACAAGGAGAATTCCCCTCACTTTCCTTCTTTGTCCCTAGAAACAAGGACTGGCACAGTGAAAGAAACTGACACTCTCCCTACCTAGAGTTTTCTGTCCCTAGAAAAAATGTTTTTTTAAAGCACACTATAGCACAAGGAGAATTCCCCTCACTTTCCTTCTTTGTCCCTAGAAACAAGGACTGGCACAGTGAAAGAAACTGACACTCTCCCTACCTAGAGTTTTCTGTCCCTAGAAAAAATGTTTTTTTAAAGCACACTATAGCACAAGGAGAATTCCCCTTACTTTCCTTCTTTGTCCCTAGAAACAAGGGCTCGCACAGTAAAACACACTGACACTCTCCCTACCTATCCTTCTCTTTCCCTGAACTAAAGGAATCCAGGTTAAGCAAGAAAGAAATAAATGTCACTGTCCCTGCCTATGCTTGTCTTTCCCTGCTCCGGAACACACTACACTAGGCCGCCGTGCTGGCGGCCTTTTATAGTGTGGGGCGTGTACTAAACACCCTCAGCAATAATTGGCCACAGGCATCCTGCCTGTGGCCAATCATTGCTCTCCTCGCTGCCGGCGCTGTGATTGGCCAAGCATGCGGGGTCACAGTGCATGCTTGGCCAATCACAGCGCCTGGATGACACTGCGATGGCGTAGTGCATTGTGGGCCGTTCGCGTCACTCGAATTTGGCGCGAACGGCCCAAATCGTTCGATCTTCGTCGAACGATCGAACAGCCGATGTTCGAGTCGAACGTATGTTCGACTCGAACACGAAGCTCATCCCTACTCAAAACTTAAACTAATAAAAAATTATCGGGGGGGCGTGTCCAGCGACGTGAGGAGAAGGACGTGTTCTCGCTGAGCTCCGCAGCCTGAGCCCTAATCTATTGCCATCCGGCGACACAGGCGAAAATAGAAACAGTACGGGGTTAAATCCTGTTGCTGCAAAGCAAAAAGACACAGATACCGGGGTCTGAGGGGTCTGGTGGATAGTTAGGCCGGCCCTCAGGCCTTTGGCTGAACCTGACCAGTGCCGCGCCTCCGCCATCTTGGGGCCTGTACCCGCACCGGATCCATCCTGACCGGGTAATCCTGCGGACCAAACGGCGACACCTCCGGATCGCAACACGGAAGATTGCCGGACCCCACGGCAGGATAACTGGACTAGAGAGGTCTGTAGGCCGGTCCTCAGACCTGCGGCCGAATCCATCCAGTGCCGCGCCGCCGCCATCTTGGGACCCGTGATTGCCTCTGAACCACCCCGCTCCGGTAATTAACGCCACAGATCACCCAGCGACACATCCGGAGCGCGGCCCGGACGACCACCTTATCCCACATCAAAACTGAAGGCAGGCAGAAGGTGGGTTACCTAACTAGGACCGGAGATAGACTGCAGTGTTCGGCGGCCATCTTGCTGCACCCAAGATCAGACAAGGACACCCTCCCTGCTACCAAACGGCTTGGAACTTCTCTGAAAAGTGGAGGGATCACTACATCCAAACCACAGGTGAGGCGACCTGACATTCAGATCAAGGTGACTGGCCAGTTATATGATAGCCATGTCTCTGTGATCCTGAACGGCGGCCATCTTGCTACACCCTGGGCCTAACAGTAGTAGAGACTCAGGCATGCCTGCCCCCTACCAATAAGCCACTATACTGCAGGTGCAATCAAACAGAGACACACAGACTGCTGTAATAAAATCCTGCTATACTGAATTGCAACCGGTCTTTCCCACTTTACCACTTGATGCAAGAGAAGTCCCTCCCTCACCGCAACTAATGCACTAATCACACCTACCCCTCCTATTGTGATTATATTCTCACAAGACTGTTCTGCTTCCTACTATCCTCACCTAGGATTTAGGGATAGTGGCTTGGCGCACAGCACCGATGGCAGATGTGTGAGTGAAAACTGAGCTGCTGTGAGACCTGGGTTTGAAAATTAACCGTACGCATAGTGAATATGACCACACAAATCAGAAAGGGAACACATGACCACGTTCTCCGCTCTCTGACTACCCCCAAAAGAAGGATAACTTCAACAAACCTGAACAAATACAGATATAGCGGGGGAAGGAGAAACTCCAAAATGACGACACCTCACAAGCAAAATATGGAGGAAGAATTAGAAGACGACGAAGTTTCCTTACCGCCATCTGAGGACTCGGCAGCGGGCCACGATGAAGGTGACAGACCTCTGACCTATGCTATCATGACAGATATAGCTGCGGATATTAAAAGATCATTCACCTCCGCCATTACGGACATTAAAACGGAGCTGCTTAGGCTCTCCGAACAAATGGCTGTAACGGAACGAGCGGGAAAAAGGAGAGACAGGGCACTGGTCAGACTGGATGACATCACTACCTCCCACTCTCAACACTTGATTGAAATGAATAGACATTTGGAAGACTTGGATAATAGAGGAAGGAGACATAATATAAGAATCAGAGGTGTTCCTGAGACTGTTCTACCAGACCAAGTCAAACCGGCGCTGACTTCCATCTTCAACAAGCTTCTAGATAGACCTGAACAATCTCCCATAGAATTTGACAGGGCTCACAGGGCTCTCCGACCTAGGGCACCAGATGGTAACCCACCCAGGGATATCATATGTTGCCTACCCAACTTTGGTCTGAAAGAAGACGTTCTCCAGAAAGCAAGATCCAATGACCAAATCCTATTTAATGAGACCACAGTGCAATTGTTCCAAGACCTGTCACCAATTACCCTAAAGAACAGAAGAGCACTGAGACCGCTGCTGGAAGTCCTTAGAGAAAAAGGCATAATCTATAGATGGAAATTTCCATTTGCACTACAAGCCTCTCATATGGGCAAACAATACTTGCTCAAAATTCCTGAAGATTTAAAAAAATTCTGCGAAAATCTACAAATAGCCCCAATAGATCTCCCTGATTGGTACGCGGAATTCTTGCTGCCGCCGGAAATCAACAATTAAAAATCTGGATCTGGTTCAACACCCACCCGTCCTCCTTCCCAACAAGGACCCTACCGCAGAAATGCCAACAGGAGCAACTCCGACTCTCCCTCTTCCTTCAAAGGAACTAGAAACCCAAGACCCAAGTAAACAATCTAATATTCACTTTTACAGAACTCACTGACGCAAGGGAGGAGAACAAAGAGAGAGGGGGATGTCCCCCCCAAGATTTTATTTTATTTCATTTTTTTTTTTTTTTTATGTTCTCGCAGCAGGAAACTTTAGATTGAAACTTCTGCACGGGAATTTAGTCTGTTTAGGTGTTATTTTATTTTAAGATACCCCTTTTACCCTAGTAAAATATAACCTGGTATGTTTCCCGGGAGATATCCGCACACCCCTCTCGGATTAAAAGTAGGACAGTTGAGCACAGATGATACGCTCATGAACATGCCTTATTGAACCTACCCTCAAGGTCTAACAAAATAACTCCTTCTCCCACGAACACCGTAGGGGGGATACCAGATCTCTTGACCCTACACGCCTTACATAAGTGTTACAATCTAAGCCCATGGTATCCATAGTGTTTGAAGACTTAGGAATAAGATCTCATGAGCGACTAACTATACTGCTTTTGATAAGGTTTAACTTGCATAATCTCTCCACTTGGAGGCAGGACGAGTGACAGACCGACATCAGACGAATATGAAGTGCATACCCTCATCTACCCTTTACAGCAACCGGATATGTGAGTATACAAACTAACCACATTAATGATGCAATGAGAGTGCGCTCCCTAGACAAACGAGAGAGAACAAAAATGCATCTGCTCTAGCACCTGGATTTTGAATGTCCTCACATGTACCGGTATGTACTGAAGGAGATAGACTTTTTCTCAAGCCGGTCTAATTGTAACTTGTCAAAATGTAACCATTTATCGGAGATCACCGATTTTTGGTAATGAGGGTCTTGTATATGTGACTATTGCTCTATGCTCTGTGCCAACCCACACAAGCACTTATTGGGGTGTGTCTGACCTCTTAACTGTATGTCCCACATGGTGCACTAGGTTACACGCACGGTGCGGGGTGAGGGGAAGGGGCTTCCATATGCTGCTAATGCCTACAGAATCTCACTATGCATTTCACGTCAGACAAGAATTATTCCAGAAAATCTGGTAGATTTGTGAGGACTCTCCTCCTTAGACCCCCTTTCGAGAGGGTGTTTTTTTTTTTTTCGGGTCTTTTTGCCGCTCTCCTCCCTTGACTGCTGTTACGTTGTTAAAGTTATCGGTTTAAGTTTATATAACAATTCTATGATGCTCACTTCCCCCCAGGTCTCCCAGTTCTGCTCTCATTCTATATGAGAGATAACCTCACACACAACACATTCTAGTGATACATTTTTGGTAAACATCATTCCACTGCCAAATTTGTGCCGCTGCGCCTCCCTTATATCCCTCAGAGTTGACATCGTTGTCTCGTTTTAAAGACAACTTACTTGCTCCCCACCTATCAGGTGTAACGTGAGCATTCACTCAACCTCCCCTATCTGTTCACCCCCCTTTCACTCTCACTACCCCTACTCCCTTCCTTAACCTACCCATAACCCACCTAATAACAAGATATTGCCCTAACCACAAACCCCTCGACTATAAGGCAACCCGTACCGGAATCTCAATCATACGATACGTAAATACACAAATTAGATCATGGCTTATACCCATCTAGGAAAATCCCCGACCCTGATATCCCACAATGTCAATGGCCTCAACATCCCTGAGAAGAGATCCAAACTGTTAAAAGAACTTAAAAAAAGTCCATCCGTCCATAGTCTTCTTACAAGAAACACACTTCAAGAGCAAACATGTCCCTACATTCACTGATAACATGTTTACAAAAATGTACCATGCCACAAACCCTCTAGCCAAAACAAAAGGAGTTTCTATATTGATTAACAAGGATTCCCCCTTTGAAGTCAAACAACTCCTTTCAGACCCAGAGGGCCGCTTCCTCTTCCTCAAAGGCGTTTGGGCAGGCTCACCTGTTACACTCGCCAATGTTTACTTCCCAAATGCCGCCCACATCACATTCTGTCATAAGATAATAGACGAGCTAAAATGGTTTGCAGAGGGGTGTATCATCTTGGGAGGAGATTTCAATATTCCCCTCTCTCCCCTCAAAGACACCTCCATGGGACACACAGCTGTAACATATAGAATCCTCAAGCGAATCAAATCACTTTTAAGATCCCTATCTTTGGTAGATACTTGGAGATCTATACACACCACTGGGAGGGACTATACCTTTTTTTCCTCCCCACATAAACGATACTCACGAATTGACTTGATCCTGATCTCACAAAGGGATTTGTGCACCCTACAAATGGCTGAGATAGGTATAATCTCCCTATCCGACCACGCACCCACAACCATCTCACTGACTTTTGACCCTCCGAAGCGCACCACTTTTAGTTGGAGACTCAATGCGTCACTCTTGACTGATCAGACCATAAAAGACGACATTCATGGAGCGATTAATGAATACTTTAAAAGCAATGTAGACGCAGATACTAATCCCCTAAATAACTGGGAAGCTCACAAAAGTGTGATAAGGGGAGAATTTATGAGATTGGGCGCCAGGAAAAAGAAAGAGAAGGAGAAAGAAATAGTCAATTTGTCCTCGCAAACAGCCACATTGGAATCACAACACAAACAATCACTCTCCATCAAGGTAGAAGAAGAACTGACGCGCTGTAGGGCCGCCCTCAAATCTGTACTTGACCTCAAAATTAGAAAGGCCCTCTTTTTCAAAAAAAGTATCTATTTCGAACACGGAGATAAAAGTGGCAAACTACTAGCCAAAGCATTAAAAGATACCACCATGGCAGGACACATACATGCCATAAGGGATAAAGAGATGGTACCCCTAGACATAAGACTACTGAAATAGCTGACCTTTTTCAGAAGTATTACTCAAAACTTTACGACCTCCCAGAACAACATAAGCCACCACATTTGACAACCACAAAACAAGAAACGATATCTGATTTCCTTAAGGATAACCAACTTCCCACGCTCACTCAGGAAGACGCAGCGAAATTAGAAGAACCCATTGATACCGAAGAAATTTTAGAGGCAATCAAAGGCCTTAAAACAGGGAAAAGCCCAGGACCAGACGGTTTTACTTCACAGTACTACAAAACCTACACACATTTACTTATAAAGCCCCTTAGGTCCACATTTAACTATCTAGCTAAGACTGACCATAACTCAGAATCCTTCCTTATAGCACACATTGCAGTAATACCCAAACCGGACAAAGACCAGACGGAATGTGCAAACTATAGACCCATCTCCCTATTGAATATAGATCTGAAACTCTTGGCCAAAATACTAGCTAACAGACTGAAACCCCTACTGTCAAAAATTATGGGACCAGAACAAGTAGGATTCATGCCGGGCAGAGAAGCACGAGATAATATCACCAAAGCACTAAACTTAATACACTTCTCCCGACACTCTAAAACAAAGGGATTGTTGCTTTCTACTGATGCTGAGAAGGCTTTTGATAGGGTCTCCTGGGACTATATGATGGCCACATGCTCCCATATTGGCTTAAATGAAAATATGCTTTCTTGGATCACAGCCCTCTATCGAAATCCGAGTGCAAAGGTCAAGGTCAACAATACCTTTTCTGAATCCATTAAGATCCACAATGGTACACGACAGGGATGCCCCCTTTCCCCCCTTCTCTTCATCATCTCTCTGGAGCCTCTGATAAGGAAAATAAACCTAGCAGAGGATGTCTCAGGCTTTAAGATAGGGAAAAGAGAATACAAAGTAGCCGCCTATGCGGATGATTTATTATTTTTTCTATCACAACCGCACATATCCATCCCTAACTTAAAAAGAATTTTTGAGACGTTTGGATTTATATCCAATTTTAAGATTAATCAATCCAAATCTGAAGCCCTGAATATTAACCTTCCTCCTGATCAACTAAAATTAATGAAGGACAACTACAATTATAGATGGGAACGAGACACATTGAAGTACCTAGGAATACACCTGACTAACAATTTAGACTCTCTTTACCAATACAACTACAAGCCACTACTCAACTCACTGACTAGAGAACTCCGAAAATGGTCCTCCAAGACCTTCTCGTGGTTTGGCAGAGCTTCAATTTAAAAAATGACGGTTCTCCCAAGACTGCTCTACCTCTTCAATGCACTTCCCATTAAAATCCCAGAGGCTTTTTTCACAAGCCTCCTCAGAGCCCAGAGATGCTTCCTATGGGCAGACAAGAAACCAAGAATTAATTTTGATTTGCTGACATGCCCCAAACATAGGGGAGGAATTGGTTTGCCTGACTTTAAAAAATACCACCAAGCCACCCACATTACTAGGATACTAGATTGGCACTGCCACGGTCAGGATAAAGACTGGATCCAACTGGAACAAAGCTTAACTCCAAACAACCTACTTTTCTACCCTTGGACACAACACTCCAAAACAGACAAAACTCAGACACATCCTTTAGTAGCAAACACCCTTCAGGTCTGGCACAAAATTGCAGGCAGATACAACATTGCCTCCATACCTGGGCCTCTGACCCCAGTTACTAACAATCCCGATTTTATTCCGGGCCAACGCCTGAAAGAAATACACACATGCACAACCTCCCAATGCCTATCAGACTCAAATGTCAAATCTTTGGATACAATGCAGGCAGAATGGGGAGGGCCGTTCCCGGGCCTCTGGTTTTACATGCAACTAAGAGATTTCCTGATTAACAGCAAATTTAGGTCATCGTACTGTAGGCCAATGTCCCCATTTGAGAAACTTTGCTTCAAGAGATCCTCAGTAGCTCATACCACTTCTCTAGCCTACACCTGGTTAACCCAGGCTCAGCACACAGACGACTCTAAACATAAGGCTAAATGGGAAAACGACCTCAAAATTACGATATCGACACAACAATGGGAGAAGGCATGTATTATGACACACAAATGCTCCTTAAGCGCTAAATATCAGGAGATCTCTTATAAAATTCTTACCCAATGGTACATTACACCCCAGAGGTCTGGGAGATGGTCCACCACAGCCTCAAATACATGCTGGCGTTGTGATCACGCTATTGGTTCCTTCCTCCATATATGGTGGGAATGTCCAAAAATTCTAGAGCACTGGGATGAGGTCAGGAAATGGGTCCAATTCATAACTGAAACCAGTCTCAATCTTACAGCAGCAGCCTGCCTGATTAACGTTAACAATTTCACCATAAGCAAATATAAGAAATCCCTCACTAGACATCTCCTCCTTGCAGCGAAAACACTCATACCCCTTCACTGGAAGACCAAACAGGTGCCAAAAATTAGGGACTGGTTGGATAGAATACACCATATATACAAAATGGAAGAAATTGCAGCTATGAAGAGGGAGAGTAACACCAATTTTGCCGAAATCTGGCAACCTTGGGTCGTATTCTCATACTCCTCTGAATTCCAATCACTTACTGCATAAGCCCTATCATAGAGAATGTATACATGTGACGGAAGGTTGTTGTTTCCCTTCTACCTATACTGCCATGCTTCAATCATTCCACTTCTCCCACCCCCCGCCCACCCCTTCCCTCCCTCCCTCTTGCCCATTCTTTTTACCTTTTCCATTCCCCCACCATTACATTTACTCAACTATATGTTCAATTTATGTTTGTTTTAGGTTACCCCATTACTATCATCAGGGCTTTATATTTTGTTATGCCTATGCCTATTTACTCTGCATATTACTGAGCCCTGAATGTTCAATTCTGTATTTTATATGCCTGATTTTTTACTTGTTATCTGTAACAAACTTTAATAAAACTCTTTGATTGTGAAAAAAAAAAAAAAAAAAAAAAAATTTATCTCAGAAGCACTTTGTCTGAGCAAAGACTTTCTGGGCTTTCTATCCTAAGCATTGAAAATGCTAGAGCAAAACGGCTGGACCTAAACCACATTGTGGACACTTTTGCAGAATTGAAGGCACGCAGACGTGTTTTCTAAGTTGTGGTGTTTTGTGAGTATACAAGTTGGAAGAGTTTTCAAAGTTCATGTTTGGTTCTGTTGCCAGCCATAACCTTTCTTATTTGGGTTAAACCATGGGGTCTATTTATAACCTATTCGCAGGGCCATTCACCCTCCTGAAAATGTCAAAACATTTATTTTTTGCCACTTGGCACAAAAAGATACGTTCTTTGTTTTTTGGTATTTCAGGTCAAACTTATGGAATGTAATATTGTTTTTTGACTATTAGATGAAGCTGAGGAGCATGGGAAATATGTTATAAATAGAACCCTTTGGTTCCAGTTTGGCAAATAATAAAGTGGAACTTTAGGCAAATATTTGAATAAATACATGGTAGAATTGGCAGCTTATGTTTGAGTGAGCAGACTAATGGCCCATACACACGATCGTTTTTCATGCCGTTAAAAATGCCATTTTAAAAAATGACATTAAAAACGATCGTGTGTACGGGGCATTAGAAGGGGGCAAAGGTAAAATGGTGCAAACCTGACTGGCTTTCAAAGATCGCTTTAATGTGTAAAACAGAAAACTGGCTGAACTGAATTATAAGTATCTGGCAAATATTTTGTCTGAGGCCTCGTACACACGACCGATTTTCTCATCGTAAAAAACACGTCGTTTTTTTCGACGAGATTCTTGTTAAGCTTGTCGATTTTCTCGTCAAGCTTTCTATGCGTACACACTGTCATTTCCCAATTTCCTCGTGGTTCTCTGCGCTCACGTCCAGCACGTACGACGGCACTATAAAGGGGAAGATCTTTTTTCTTGGCGCCACCCCTTGGGCTGCTTTTGCTGATCTCGTGTTACCGCGTGTGAAGTAAAAGTTTGGGAAGAGACGATTCGCGCTTTTCAGTCTTCGTACTTTTCAGATCGTTTTCTGCCGTTCAGTTTGTGCTTGTGGGTTCGTATCTTGACTTTCAGGGCGTCTAGGCAGGTCGTATCTGTTTTACAGTGCGTTCTTGCCTGTTCGTTTCTGAATTTCAGTTCGTTATTCATAGGCCTTGCTGTTCTAAAGTGCGTTCTGTTCTGTACGTTCTGATTAGACGACCGTTTCCTAGCCATGTCGCCTGGACGTTCTCGTCGTCGAGTTCGTGCTGTGCGTGCGCTTGGTGTTGGTCTGCTTGTTTTGGACCAAGACCAGTCCATGAATGGTGTGAGGAGGAGTTCATGGACCAAGAATTGGTTGCTCCAGCGGGACCAATTCTGCCACATGCCTCTGCTGCGGGAGATCGTCGAGAATAATCCTGAGGACTACAGGAATTTTCTGAGGATGTCTGACCCCGTTTTTCAGGAACTGTTGGCTTTGGTGTCCCCCTATATTACCAGGAAGGACACCGTTATGCGGGAAGCCATCAGTGCTGAGCAGAGGCTCATCGCCACGTTGCGTTACCTGGCGACAGGGAGAAGTCTTCAGGACTTGAAGTTCACCACAGGCATCTCCCCCCAGGCTCTGGGCCTCATAATCCCAGACACCTGTTCTGCTATTATACAAGTCCTGCAGGAGGACTATATTAGGGTAAGTTTTCTCCCTTCACATCACATTTTATGTATTACATGTATGCTAATGTATTGTATTTCTTTCATCCTTTCCTAATTACCATGATTGTAATATGCTGAGAATGTCCCCTTTGTCCCCATGCATGCTGGAAGTTTTTAAATGCCCCTTTTTTATCCTCCCTAAATATTTCCCCTCACTAACTTTTCCAGCAGGGGCGCCTGTTGCTCCAAATGTTGGGGGGTTACAACCCCAATTTCGGAAATAAACTTCCTCCTTTTTTGCTCTGTTGCCTAATAAACGCCCCCAGTTGTCCCCTCCAATGCAGCCATTTAGTCCCCTCTATTGCAGCCAGTTTCCCCCCAGCCCTGCACTTACCTTCTTGTGGTCAGCGCCATCCTTCTTCTGTCCTTGATGTCTTCTCCTTCCCTTCATGTTGCATCAGCCAATCATGTTACCATTAAACAGACTTGGTGAACATGATTGCCAGAGCTGCCTGTCAGTGTTTACACAAGGAATGCCCCCTCCTTGCGTCCCCGATTTTTCTTTGAGGAAGCCAATTACATCCCTCAGGTTGTAATTTGCAAGACTTTTTTAATACCTGTTTCTGCTCTGCAATTTTAACCCCCTAAATGACGCAATTAATCATATGTCGGTCGCTTTACAAGAGGCCATCCACCTGAATAGTGTGCGGCATAGACAATACATAGGTTCATGCAACGCATGAACCTATGTATTGTTCTGAGTGATGGGCACAGGAGAGAGGGGACAGTGCTCCAGCGCCCACTCTGGACGCACCGCCACTGCAATGCTATCCTGTGGCCAAACACATCTCCCCCCCCAAAATAATTTAGTAATGGCCCATCAGAGGGGGTGATGAATATGATAAATGAGCTTTCCATTATACTTTTTTTACACACCTTAATAAACGTATAATTAGATTGATGTTGGTCTCTAATTTTTTGGTCTTGAATTTGCTTGTAATGTATGCCTTTGTTTTTCTAATATTATTTCATCTTGTTTCACTCCACAGCTTCCTTCAACGCCACAGGAATGGCAGACTGTGGCATCGGAGTTTGCCAAGCGGTGGGACTTCCCCAACTGCGGTGGTGCCATAGACGGGAAGCACGTCCGCATCGTGCCGCCACCCCGTTCTGGATCCTACTACTACAACTACAAGGGGTTTCATAGCATTGTGCTGATGGCGGTGGTGTCAGCACGGTATGAATTCCTCTATGTTGATGTAGGGAAGAATGGCCGGATGTCCGATGGGGGATCCTTCATCCAGACGGAGTTTGCCCTCCGTCTCCAGAGTGACGACCTTGCATTGCCACCGGATGCAGGGAATATTGAAGGACTCCCCTTTGTTTTCTTGGCTGATGAAGCCTTCGGACTCGGACGGCATCTTATGAGGCCATTTCCACAGAGGACCCTGACCCCAGAGAAGAGTGTGTTCAATTACCGGCTGGCCAGGGCCCGAAGAGTCGTTGAAAATGCCTTCGGCATAATGGCCAGCCGGTTCCGCCTTTTTATGACTTCCATCCACTTGGCGGACTACAAAATAAACTATGTAGTGTTATGCTGCTGTGTGCTACACAATTTTCTTTGCCGCAAAGCGAATTCATATATGGCCTCAGTTTTGCCAGAGGCTGGACTTTCCCCTGCAAATCCCCTTCCGGGCCTGGAATCTGCCCGTCTTGGCTTGCCCCCCCAAAATGCCCGTGTGGTTCGGGACAAATACATGGAGTATTTCACGGGTAGGGGGGCAATTCCTATGCCAGCCTATGTCTAAGTATCCCAATAAAAATCTTGTTTAAACCTTTAATTATTTGTTCTTTCCTGTCTCCTAGTTTGTCTTTGTGCATTTGTAGTGGCAAGTGTATTTTACTTTAGTAAATAACAACCAATTTCACTATGTTACCTTACAAAAGAACCAAATAAGCTTAGAGTGTATTATAAAAAGAAGCTACACGTTGTTTGTGGTCAAATATTTTACTCTCTGCACATTTTTTTTTGTTTTACTTTGGGGTTGGCCTGACCACAACCCGTCAAATTTTGGCTTATGAAAATACAAAAATACCACTTGCATTTCTAAAATGACAACATTGGATACCTCTGAGCAATCTGAGACATTCAGTTACACAAACTATGTCTCTATGTGCCCGTCCTAATATGGGGTCCTGCCACCCCTTGCCCAGCCAAAAATTCAATATGCACACATTTTTACTTTTTTGCAAATAGGAAGTTTACAATCCTGATCCCTATTGTCAACATGTGCTATCTGCCATCAGGGGTGATCAATGGATGTGTTTTGGGGGTGCATCCCCTTCCTCAGTTCACCGACTTTTGATACGAGGAAGGGGTTGCACCCACAAAAGACGTACATGGATATCCCCTGATGGCAGATAGCACATGTTCACACACTGTGTGCATATTCAATTTTTGGCTGCTTTGTTACTCAAAAAATTAGTAAAAATATAAAAACAAACATGTAAAAACAAATGTGTTTGGATGGCTTATTGAATTCTCCCCAAAACATCGAGAATGTCTTTAAATGTTTGTTCCATCACATGGATTCTTTGTTTAATTAGGTCCAGTTCCGTGCTACATTCCATCACTTGCTGGATGAGGCGGAGGGCACTGTCAGCAGAGAACGGTGTGCTATCCTTCACAACATTTCCATCCCCTAAAAACCATTAAAAAAAATTAATAAAACTCTGCAGGCCTACCTCGCTTACCTTAAGCTGTGGTGTCAGATACTGACCTGTTGTGGTGACCAGATCCACAACGTCATCCACCTCTCCTTCCTGCACTTCTCCTTCCTCCACCTCAACTTCCTGCACATCTTTCGGTTGTGGATCTTTGGGAGTTTGGGGTTGCTTGGAAGTTGTGGGGTGCATGTGCTCCCTGGAGTGTCCTCCTCCCAGTCTTCTCTCCCCTATGAGAATAAAACCAAAGGTCTATTTATCACACTGTAAAAATCTCATTTTTAAACTTAAAACAGGCTAAATTGTTTGGAAGTGGGGTACAAGTGTGTGTTTGTGCGGAATTTAAAGAAAAATGCATTCTTTATGACCCCAAATATGTTTATTATTCACATTTGGATGTAATTTTTTGGACATGGAGGCACCACAAATAAACTCTGATGCACCTGTGTGGGACACCCAAAAAAGGCGGGTCTGGTGGCCCACACTATAGTGCTCCAAAGTACAGATGTGGAAGCAGCTGCTGAGTGTCCTCTCCTTTACACTGATTAAAGTTTGCATTTCATTCTCCTTACAAACACATCATCTAGACTTAAAAATTATCCACAATACTTGATCAAAAATGGCAGATGTCTAATTACTTTTGGGGGTCTTAAATAAGCCAAAACCACGGATAGTGGCCGAACGAAGTGTCGGTAACGTAACGAACGATTACTGTGCCCAACCTAGTTCAAAATAATACATTTTGGAAGGGAGTCCAATATGCTTTAAAAAAAAAAAAAGTCAGTTTCTAAAAAGATTAATAGCAGAAAGGTCGTCATTTTACTTACTTTTAGCGAGCATCCTCTTTATGCTCCTCAACTGGTCTGGCTCCCTCAGTTTGAGGTCTGACCACCTCTTTCTGAGCTGCTCATTTGAGCGTTTCACCCCGAACTTCGCCCTCAGACTCTTCACAACTTTAGTGAGGATTTTGGCCTTCCTTCTATTTGGTTTGCTATACGGCCCATGCTTGGCATCATAATCAGCCTTGACCAAGATGTCCACCATCTCCGCCATCTCCGCCAAAGACATATTCGATGCCTTGAATCTCCTCCTTGATCGTGACGTGTCCTCGGTCTCCGGGCTTGTCTCCTCGCTAGTTGCGGAATTATCAGACACCTGCTGTAACTCCGCCATATCTGTCTGCGCGCCGAAAGAGAAGGGGCGGGGAAAAGATGTTAGTTAGAACGTCATGGGCGGGCGACGTGTGCGGAGCGACGTGTTCGAATTTGGACGCATGCGTGGTGTGTATATAGCAAACACACATGTGACTATAGTACGTTCGGTGTGCGGAGAGAGGAGTTCAAGTGACGGACGTGCGAACGAAGGTATGTGATTTTGTGAGACTTGTTAAAATTGTTGGCCTATACTGTCTTGAGATTGTTGGAGGATATATATGGTGACTAGGATGTGAAGGAGGTTAGACTGTTTGCCTCACATTATTTAAATATAATTTATTTTACTTGCAGATACAATATGAATGTATTTATTAGCGACAAAGAGTTCCTGGCGGAATTTATTGACCGGGTAAGGGAGCTGCCGGCTCTGTGGGAGACCAAAAACCCCATCCATAAAAAAAAAGGGGTGAGAAAAGCAGCGCTGGAGAAGCTGCTCCCATTTGTGCATACCAAGGTGCCCACAGCCACAGCAAAACAAGTGGACACTAAAATTGGGAGCTTGAGAGGTACCTACAGGACTGAACGCTCTAAGGTGCTGGCTTCTCAGAGGTCAGGAGCAGCAGCAGATGATGTTTATGTCCCGGTTTTGTGGTACTACAGCAGGATGTCCTTCCTGGATGACCACATTGAGCCAAGGCCATCACTCTCCACTCTTCCCCCCAGACTTCCCTGCAGCCAACCTGAGCCTTCTCTGGAGCAAGAGGAGGCAGCCATCCTGGATGATCCTGATTTGGCCATCTGGAGCCAGGTATAGTATTAACTGAAAATGTAGTGGGATAAAATTAATGTTTCCCAAATATGTCAGGATGAGAAACATACATTATTTTGTATTCAACAAGTGAAATCATGATCTGTAGACATTATTCTGCACTTAATTGTGTGGTAAATAGTCAAGCTGATGTAGTGGTAAATTTAAAGCAAGGATTTATGCATTTACATTCTAATTGCTTCCATCAGGATTACAAAGTTTGATGCAAAGATTAAACCAACATATTAAACTATGTTTCTTTTTCATACACAGGATGAAATCAGCCAGGAGGAGGGTCTGGAAACTGTCAGGCAGGAGGAGGAAGGGCCCAGTGGCAGCCAGGAGGTGGCAGGGCCCAGTGGCAGCCAGGAGGTGGCAGGGCCCAGTGGCAGCCAGGAGGTGGCAGGGCCCAGTGGCAGCCAGGAGGTGGCAGGGCCCAGTGGCAGACAGGAGGTGGCAGGGCCCAGTGGCAGCCAGGAGGTGGCAGGGCCCAGTGGCAGACAGGAGGTGGCAGGGCAAAGGAGAAGCACCAGATCCCAGGTGCCTCCCATCAGGCTTCACAAAAGAGGCAGGAGGGACAGGACCACCAGTGAGGCAGCAATGGCCCTTATTAAAGAGGCCCATGCCACCCTCAAGGAGCCCACATCCCCTGAAGAGGCCATTGCCGGCCTAGTGGAGGCTAAGTTCAAGGTGATGAGCATGGAGCAACGCCTCCTATGCGAACCCCTGCTCATCACCTTGCTCAACAAGGGGGTGATGGAGCAAATTACCCCCAATACCGCCATATGTGAGGTGGCCCAACTGACCCAACCTCAACCTCCACCTCCACCTTCCTCTTCTGCCCCACCCCCTTCTGCTACCCCTCCACCTTCTGCCCCACCCCCTTCTGCTACACCTCCACCTTCTTCTTCTGCCCCACCCCCTTCTGCTACACCTCCACCTTCTGCCCCACCCCCTTCTGCTACACCTCCACCTTCTGCCCCACCCCCTTCTGCTACACCTCCACCTTCTTCTTCTGCCCCACCCCCTTCTGCTACACCTCCACCTCCTCCTCCTGACAGGAGTACCCCTCCAGTGGGCCAGCCTCCAGCTAAACGAAGAAGGAAGGCTTCAGTAAAGGCTGCAGGGAAGGTTGCCAGGAAGAAGAGGAAGTGATGGCCTTGCTTCATTGTGGTCGCACTGGTCGGACAGAAGGCAGCCTGTTGTAGTACCACACACTTGGGACATATATCTCACCTGCTGCTGTTCCTGACCTCTGGGAGGCCAGCATCAGATTGTGTTCTGAAATGTGGGCCTTCTCAAGCTCCCAATTTTAGTGTCCACACAGGGTTGCTGTGTGCTCTGGGGTCCCTGGGATGCACAAATGGCAGCAGCTTCTCCAGCGCTGCCTTCTCTTTATTTAATTTATAAACATGAATAAATGTGTTTTTTGTTTAAGTTCATACTTGACTATGTGTATTTTTAAATAAAAAAAAACAAGCTTTGGAGTAAGCAGATACATTTGACTGACAATAAAAGGCACAGATATCACCCCCCCCAAAAGAATAACTAAATCTGATTAGCTCAAAAACATGGTGTGAAATTTTAAAAATATAGATTAGAAAATTAAATGGGAGATCGCTATCAAAACATTGAGAAATTATAATTAACATCATTTTGAAAAATCTAACCATTTAAATTATTCCTAAAAACTTGCACGATATAATACACATAAATCTTATAAAGAGCAGCATGAAAAAGGTTAAAAATAAGGCATAACTCTGTGTGAATATCAGCAGCAAAAGAAGGTCTCTCGTTTTGATTAATGTAACATTCTAACGAAGAATTCAATGCAGAACATTTAAACGATGAAATATTTATGAGCGTGACGAATGTGCTCTCTCCATTATGAAGGCTTGTTTTACCAGAAGATGCGCTCCCGTCTCATAGTTGCTTGTGAGCATGCGCGCTTTTGGAAGAGTCGTAAAAGCATACACACGAACCATTTTCTCGTCACAAAACAGGCCGACGAGAAACACGACGAGGAAATCTGGACTCCTGACGAGAAAATAGAGAGCAGGTTCTCTATTTTCTCGTCGAGATTCTCGTCAAGTTTCTCGTCGTAAAACCATACACACGAACGTTTTTCTAGACAAAAAAACTCTCGCGGCACTTTTCTTGACTGTTTACGACGAGAAAATCGGTCGTGTGTACGAGGCCTGAATGCTTTTATGTATGTCAGCTTTGTACTTTGTTGTGTTGGCTAGAGTTCCACTTTACTCGTTTAACTAGCCTCAGTTGTTGAATTGGCTGGTTAACCGATACATTTCTTTTTACATACCTGTCCACAAGCTGCCCCACGTGCCCTCTTTGAGCATTACAAATCAGGCAAAATTTCTTCCTATGTGAATCAAATTTTTATTTTATTTTTTAATCCAGTCAAAATTCGTTTTCTGCATACACGCTTTTGTAAAGTACGTGTGTAGACCTTGCCCATTTACCCATCTAAATCTTCCTGTTTGATGACAAATTACACCTTTCTAGTCAATTAAATCAAAGGATGGCAGGTTTTTGGCTTCCGCACTGCCTGTTTGGCTGGAAAACAGCTTTGGAGAGAAATGGATAAAATCAAATAAAAGAAATATAGTAAGATATTGTTAATTTATCATCGTTGTATCTTCATATTTTAGATCAAGATTCACTCTTTTTCAGGTTGACTTTTTCTAATGTTCTGTTGCCTTACATTTGGCTTGTTTTTGGCTGTTGGCTGTTGAAACCATGGCTTCTTTTCCTTTTGGCTATTTTTAAAGACATGTTGAAAATATGCACGTTAAGCATCAAGATCTAAATCAAGTAGGTGTAAACTCAAAAATTAAGTGCATAGAATGTAAAGCCTCGTGCACACGGTCGGACTTCCATCGGACTTTTCCGTGGATTTTTGTCCGAACGGAGTTGGTTGGGAACACCCATAGCATACACACGCTCGGACTTTTCTGCAAACTTTCTTAAAACTTCTTACAACATCGCGTGTTTTTTCTGCTCTTTTCTGATCTTTACTGCCACCCTTTGGTCAACTTCTGCTATTGTTGGTTGATTTTAACATTAGTTGTTTTGTCCATCAGACTAAAATCCGATGGTTATCTGTACACACGGTCGGACTTTGCTCCATCTGACTTTTGTTGGGCAAAAGTTTGTCCGTTTGCAGACCCAACTTTTGTCCGATGAAATCCAAAACTAAACGAAAAAAGTTTGTCCGATGGAGCGAACACACGGTCGGATTGTTGGTCCAACTTGCTTAAAACGAAGTTTGTTGGGCAAAAGTCCGACCGTGTGTACGGGGCTTTAGACCTAATTTCTTCCTTCCCTTACAAGGTTGTCATCCTGTTAATTTTCCTCTTAAACCGGTGCAGTTTGCATTGTTTGCCCTTTAAAACGTAAGTATAAAAGAGTAAAAGTAGTACACACAATGCTTTGAATTTTACATTTTATTTATTATATGGTTATTAAAATTTTCGTTTTGTTGTTCGAAATTAATATAAGCTGTTGCCTGGGTACTATGCCATATGAGTGTGGTAATCTGTTGTTCAATGGATTAGTTAATTTTTTTGTGGGGGGGGGGATGTTTGTAGGGGGGGCCCCATTCAACATTTTGCTAGTTACGCCCCTGCATGTACCTGTACACGATAAGCCCTTTATGATCTTTATTAAATACTTATTTTAAACAGTATCACGCTATGCAAGTTTTTCAATTTCATTATGCATGATTACAAGGATAGCGAGCTTCTGTCCTCTATATGAAATCATGCCATACATCTTCTGCATCCCATTGATGTCCCAGTTTGCTGAGGTTGAATAACCGCTTTGGATCCAGGACCAGCTCTACCCATCGGGTTTATTAACCAACAAGCCTTTCACGACTTATGAGGTATACGCCTTTTTAAGTCTGTGACATCTGGTAAGCCTCCTTCCATTTTTGGTGATGGTGCTTCTGGCAACTTTGCTTTCCATTTGAAGGGTTACACCTATGTTTGGACTTTTTGTTTAGTGACCTTGGAATACACTTCAATGTTTGGACTTTATTAGTCACCTAATATCCACTTTTTGGTGAATTTCATTATAATTTTATTGAATTATTGTCCATTTATAATTTAGAGGTGTTAAACTGTATATTGTTTAACACAATACCTAATATGACGATTTAACACCTGCATATAAAAATAGCGCTGCATTTTTTCATATCCACTTACACTGCTTTTTGTCTACAGCTGTGCTGGCTGCTGGTTTTATATTTTTATTTATTATTCACAGCGCAGTATATTTTTCCAATTTTTACATCTAAGTATGCAGGCATCCAGGGTATAGTTTTCCACATAGACCATCCTTGGCACCGCCATCGACATAATCCCTTCCACGCTGCGCTTTACTGCAGGGAAGTCTTCCCGGTCACGATTGCAGAATGAAAGCAATGAGGACTGGCGGTGCATGGTCTATGTGGACAGCTTTACCCCGGATGCCTGCATTCTTAGATGTGCCTCTTTTAATCATCAACCATGTGAGTTGCTAAATGTTGTACCTTCATTAAATGTAACCAAATTGCTACACTTAGAGGCGCCTCTCTTCTCTTTTATACTCTGAAGCTCCTGCTGGTATTTGCTTCTAATCCCCTTGTGGAGGCTTCCATTTGTGGATGGACATTTTATCACATTGCTATAATCTTTTTATATGGACTATAAACTGAAGGACCATGTTTGTGGAACGAATCATCTGAGTTTCCATTATTTCTTATGGGAAAATTTGCTTTGATATACAAGTGCTTTGGATTACAAGCATGTTTCCGGAACAAAATATAATTGCAATCCAAGGTTTTACTGTATTGAGAATTTATCACACTGCTACTTTACAGTTTAGCTGTAGAAGGCTGGAGGAGACAGTAGCACCCAGACGTTTTTACAGCTATGGTGACCATAACTGATTTGTCAGATTATTTTTATTATATCACAAAATGCTTTTGTAATCCTCAAAGCATCTGGCATTTAAACAAACAAAATCTCTTGGTTCCAACCATAAAAGAAACTCATGTTAAGAAACATACATTTTATTTCCTGTGAACCTAATATGTTTATGTGAGGTGCAATTGTTTGACATGGCAAAACCTTATGTTCATATAACCGATAGCCTCTATGTCAGCACCTTTTCATTTAACACTTACATTTTTCAATGATTGGCACCAGGATCCATATATAAATTGTTTCTATGTAGTATAAGGTTGTTGAATTGCAACGTTTTTGCCAAATACATGTCTGCATATTTATTCTATGATTTATTCCAGGGTGGCAGTGATCTCAGAATATTACATAAATGGTAGAATAAATAAAAATAACATAGTAACATTTAAAGGCTTCATGTATTATGTAAGAACTCCATTAACACAACTGTCATCTCGCAATTCCAAATTATCTTTGGGACCTTTGGTTTAGGAAAGAAATTTAGTGAATGGACAAGAAAAAAAAATGAATACTGCACCATGATGGAAAGATCATTTCAATCCCCGGGGAGACGAAACAAGCTCAAATCAAGAATGAAATTTAATGAGTTTTTCACTGGGTTTATCAAATAGAGGACAGAATACTATTATTCCAGGCCTATTGCAAATGAATGGCTCTTTGGGATATTTTAAATTTTCTCTTGATGTTCCACTATAAGGACAAAGCACTGCGGGTGACAGTGGTCTATAGAAAGAAAAACAGACTAGATCGTTTATTCCTAAAATAAAGTTATTTAATGGAAATTTAGTCCATGCGACTCCTCACATTGCTAAAGCTTTCAGGGACTATTATGCAGATTTGTACAAAGTGCAGTGTGACTCCCCGTCTCTGACTGTGAAGGAGAGACGTAACCTTATGCTTACATATCTAAAAGAAGCAAATTTGCCCAAACTTTCAAATTTGACTCTCAGGGAACTTGAATCTGAACTTTCGGTTGAGGAATTTCAGGCGGCTCTGAAATCTTCACCGACAGGTAAAGCCCCGGGACCGGATGGTTATACTATCCGGTACTATAAAACATTCAGTGATATCCTTCTGCCCCGCCTTACGGCTTATGCCAATTCAATCTCACAGACCTCGGGACTACGCCCGGAATCTCTTACAGCCCATATTTCAGTTATCCTTAAAGCAGATACGGACTTTACACAATGCAGTAGCTATAGGCCAATTTCCCTATTAAATGTTGATATCAAATTATATTCTAAGGTAATGGCCAACAGACTACTCCCTCTTATATCTAGTTGGGTTTCCACGGATCAGACGGGCTTTATGCCACACAGAGAAGCCAAGGATAACTCTCTCCGGGCGATATCTCTTATACAATACGCTCAAAGGTCTTCCCAGTCCACCCTATTTGTATCTACAGATGCTGAAAAAGCGTTTGATAGGGTGGACTGGGATTACTTAAAACTGACCCTGCGACATTTTGGGCTGGGACCCAAGATGTTCTACCGCATTACTTCTCTCTATTCTAACCCCACGGCTCAAATTCGCATAAATGGCACTTTGAGTGACTCATTCCAACTATTTAATGGGACCAGACAGGGCTGCCCTCTTTCTCCCCTTTTATTTGCCCTTACCCTCGAACCCTTTTTGGCAACCATAAGATCCAATTTAAATATACATGGGATTCAAGTAGGTAATAAAACGCACAAATATGCGGCATATGCGGACGATATTTTATTTTTTATCCAACAGCCTCGTATCTCGCTTCCCAATTTAATGTCAGCGTTTTCTACTTTTCAGACACTCTCCAACTTTAAAATTAACCTATCTAAGTCTGAAATTCTAAATATTAATCTACCTGGAAGGGAGGTGGAAAATTTAAAACCCCTCTTCCCTTTTAGATGGGTACAACGAAGTATGAAATATCTGGGAGTGAATCTTGTGCCTCACATTCAGTCCCTCTTTAAATATAATTACATCCCATTATTGAATAATATTAGAAGGGATTTACAAAAGTGGAACACGCTGACACACTCATGGTTGGGTAAAGTGAGTATAATTAAAATGAACATTCTGCCTAGAGTTCTTTTTTTCTTTTAAATGATCCTATTGGGTGTGCCTATAGGATTTTTTTCCCTATTACAGACCATGGTCTCCCGCTTTATTTGGAGGAACAGTAACCCCAGAGTATCTAAGGAAGTATTATTTCGCTCCAAGGAAGCTGGGGGACTGGCCCTTCCAAATTTTAAGGCTTATTATAATGCTGTGATTCTGTCTAGAATATCCGAATGGAAATATGCTGCTAAGTCCAAACTTTGGGTGAGTTTGGAACATGCTCTTAGTAACACAGACCTAGTAACTACACCCTGGCTGCCACGCTTACATAGACACCTTGCTCCAAGTACCTCCACTTTAACCACTTCCACCCTTGATGTATGGGATGCCTTACATAGGAAGTTCTCGTGGTCATATGCTTCTCCTCTGTTACCGCTTTTGGACCACGATTATTTCTTACCTGGCCTATTAGATCCTGGCTATAGGACGTGGTTGCCAGAAGAACCTATTCTACTACATCATGTTCTTCGAGCAAATGCGCTTAAGCCTCTTAAGGAAATTCTCGGTCTCAAGCCCATTATGTTTCTTGATAAATGGAGATATAATCAATTGCAAGGTTTCCTTAGAACTCTGCCTCAGCCGCTTAGAGGGATACAGGACTTAAACAGCATTGAGGATGTTTTTAATTCAACGGACCCACCTGAACATTGTATCTCAGTATTCTACAAATTACTCATCAAGCTCCAAGGTGATACTTATCCTCCCTTTCTCGCTATGTGGGAGGCAGACTTGGAATCTTGCCTCTCAGACAGCCAAAAAGATAAAGTCCTACAGCTGACTCATATCTCTTCAATTGCATCAAGGATGGCTGAGGTCAATTACAAACTACTAACCAGATGGCACTACACCCCATTAAAGCTTCATCAGATGTTCCCCGACAACTCCCCGTTGTGTTGGAGGAATTGTGGGAACAGAGCAACCCACGCTCATATATGGTGGTCGTGCCCACTCATCCGCCCCTTCTGGTCTAGCATTATTCAAATTATCCAACAAATATCTAATATTAATCTTCCTGCTGATGCATGGACCATTCTTTTCCATGCTACTAAGGAACCTGTCAGAAAATACAAATGTTCTTTAGTTCCACATTTGCTTAATACGGCTAAAGCACTTATACCTACCCTTTGGGGTCAGCCTGAGACTCCATCCGTGAAAAAGTGGTTTCAAAAAATTTCAGAGGTCCATCTTATGGAAGATATCACTCATTGTAACAATGACACTTTTCAACGACACACTTTAACTTGGACTCCGTGGATGGAGTTCAAGGACACCACAACCTATAGAGAGATACTTGCACAAACCCACTGAGACCCGTTTACATCTTTTGAATAAGCTATCTATATCTTAAGGAGGATTCCCTGTGGTTATTCTTTGGCCTATCCCTTAAGAGACTAAAATGTAATGTGACAAACATTTTATTGGATACCATGCATGCCAGCCTTCCCTTCCCTTTCCTCCCTTTTCTTTCCTTTTTTTACACCCCTATTTTTGTTTTCTTCTTTTTCTTGGAGGGAGTGAGAGAGGGGGATTAAATTTGTTCTCCCCTCCTGAGGCTTCCCCCTCTCCCCCCCCCTTTTTTTTTTTGGCACAGGCGACGATAATTCTACTTGTTATTTTTCTCTTTACATATATGTTTTGTCACTTCATCAGTGTAGTCACTTGTAAATTCATCTCTTTGTTCTCTATACAGTTCACTTTTAGATTTTAACACTTGTTTTTCAGTTTGTAGTAGTTTTTGAAAATCATCTTTTTTTTGTTCACTCTTTAATAACTAATTTTAAGTTAGAAGACATCAACACTAGAGGGATAGCACCCCCAGCCCCCCCCCTTCTAAAATCATCCCCACTCTCCCCCCCCTCCCCCCCTTTTTTTTTTTTTTTTTTAGGCACAGGTGACGATAACTTTACCTCTCACTTTTCTCTTTATATACATGTTCTGTCACTTTATCAGTATAGTTACTCATAAATTCATCCCCTAGTCCTTTATACTGTCTACTCTTAGATTTTAACACTTGTTTTTTAGTTCGTAGTAGTTTTTTGAAACCACTTTCTGTCTCCCTTTATTATTTAATTCCACTTTAGAAGACATCAACACTAGAGTGATAGCACATATTATATTTGGGGGAGAGTATGGGGGACTGGAATCCCCCATCCCCCCCCCCTTCCAAAATCATCCCCACTCCCTCCCCCCTTTTTTTTTCTCTCTCTCTCTCCATTTCCCTATTTCTCCATCTTTCCCCCCCTTTTTTTTTTTGTAATGGGAAATATTGAGACTGTAAATGTGTTTCATGTATTGTAATGTGTGTTATATATGTTTTTGGAAAATTAATAAAAAAGATAATAAGCAAAAAAAAAAAAGGAACTGGAAGGAAGTGATTACTATATCCAGCTGTCTCTGTGGTAAGTAGGGATGAGCTTCGTGTTCGAGTCGAACATACGTTCGACTCGAACATCGGCTGTTCGATCGTTCGACGAAGATCAAACGATTTGGGCCGTTCGCGCCAAATTCGAGTGACGCAAACGGCCCACAATGCACGACGCCATCGCAGTGTCATCCAGGCGCTGTGATTGGCCAAGCATGCACTGTGACCCCGCATGCTTGGCCAATCACAGCGCCGGCAGCGAGGAGAGCAATGATTGGCCACAGGCAGGATGCCTGTGGCCAATTATTGCTGAGGGTGTTTAGTACACGCCCCACACTATAAAAGGCCGCCAGCACGGCGGCCTAGTGTAGTGTGTTCCGGAGCAGGGAAAGACAAGCATAGGCAGGGACAGTGACATTTATTTCTTTCTTGCTTAACCTGGATTCCTTTAGTTTAGGGAAAGAGAAGGATAGGTAGGGAGAGTGTCAGTGTGTTTTACTGTGCGAATCCTTGTTTCTAGGGACAAAGAAGGAAAGTGAGGGGAATTCTCCTTGTGCTATAGTGTGCTTTAAAAAAACATTTTTTCTAGGGATAGAAAACTCCAGGTAGGGAGAGTGTCAGTTTCTTTCACTGTGCGAGTCCTTGTTTCTAGGGACAAAGAAGGAAAGTGAGGGGAATTCTCCTTGTGCTATAGTGTGCTTTAAAAAAACATTTTTTCTAGGGACAGAAAACTCTAGGTAGGGAGAGTGTCAGTTTCTTTCACTGTGCGAGTCCTTGTTTCTAGGGACAAAGAAGGAAAGTGAGGGGAATTCTCCTTGTGCTATAATGTGCTTTAAAAAAACATTTTTTCTAGGGACAGAAAACTCTAGGTAGGGAGAGTGTCAGTTTCTTTCACTGTGCGAGTCCTTGTTTCTAGGGACAAAGAAGGAAAGTGAGGGGAATTCTCCTTGTGCTATAGTGTGCTTTAAAAAAACATTTTTTCTAGGGATAGAAAACTCCAGGTAGGGAGAGTGTCAGTTTCTTTCACTGTGCGAGTCCTTGTTTCTAGGGACAAAGAAGGAAAGTGAGGGGAATTCTCCTTGTGCTATAGTGTGCTTTAAAAAAACATTTTTTCTAGGGACAGAAAACTCTAGGTAGGGAGAGTGTCAGTTTCTTTCACTGTGCGAGTCCTTGTTTCTAGGGACAAAGAAGGAAAGTGAGGGGAATTCTCCTTGTGCTATAATGTGCTTTAAAAAAACATTTTTTCTAGGGACAGAAAACTCTAGGTAGGGAGAGTGTCAGTTTCTTTCACTGTGCGAGTCCTTGTTTCTAGGGACAAAGAAGGAAAGTGAGGGGAATTCTCCTTGTGCTATAGTGTGCTTTAAAAAAACATTTTTTCTAGGGACAGAAAACTCTAGGTAGGGAGAGTGTCAGTTTCTTTCACTGTGCGAGTCCTTGTTTCTAGGGACAAAGAAGGAAAGTGAGGGGAATTCTCCTTGTGCTATAGTGTGCTTTAAAAAAACATTTTTTCTAGGGACAGAAAACTCTAGGTAGGGAGAGTGTCAGTTTCTTTCACTGTGCGAGTCCTTGTTTCTAGGGACAAAGAAGGAAAGTGAGGGGAATTCTCCTTGTGCTATAGTGTGCTTTAAAAAAACATTTTTTCTAGGGACAGAAAACTCTAGGTAGGGAGAGTGTCAGTTTCTTTCACTGTGCGAGTCCTTGTTTCTAGGGACAAAGAAGGAAAGTGAGGGGAATTCTCCTTGTGCTATAGTGTGCTTTAAAAAAACATTTTTTCTAGGGACAGAAAACTCTAGGTAGGGAGAGTGTCAGTTTCTTTCACTGTGCGAGTCCTTGTTTCTAGGGACAAAGAAGGAAAGTGAGGGGAATTCTCCTTGTGCTATAGTGTGCTTTAAAAAAACATTTTTTCTAGGGACAGAAAACTCTAGGTAGGGAGAGTGTCAGTTTCTTTCACTGTGCGAGTCCTTGTTTCTAGGGACAAAGAAGGAAAGTGAGGGGAATTCTCCTTGTGCTATAGTGTGCTTTAAAAAAACATTTTTTCTAGGGACAGAAAACTCTAGGTAGGGAGAGTGTCAGTTTCTTTCACTGTGCGAGTCCTTGTTTCTAGGGACAAAGAAGGAAAGTGAGGGGAATTCTCCTTGTGCTATAGTGTGCTTTAAAAAAAAATTTTTTCTAGGGACAGAAAATTCTAGGTAGGGAGAGTGTCAGTTTCTTTCACTGTGCGAGTCCTTGTTTCTAGGGACAAAGAAGGAAAGTGAGGGGAATTCTCCTTGTGCTATAGTGTGCTTTAAAAAAACATTTTTTCTAGGGACAGAAAACTCTAGGTAGGGAGAGTGTCAGTTTCTTTCACTGTGCAAGTCCTTGTTTCTAGGGACAAAGAAGGAAAGTGAGGGGAATTCTCCTTGTGCTATAGTGTGCTTTAAAAAAACATTTTTTCTAGGGACAGAAAACTCTAGGTAGGGAGAGTGTCAGTTTCTTTCACTGTGCGAGTCCTTGTTTCTAGGGACAAAGAAGGAAAGTGAGGGGAATTCTCCTTTTGCTATAGTGTGCTTTAAAAAAAACATTTTTTCTAGGGACAGAAAACTCTAGGTAGGGAGAGTGTCAGTTTCTTTCACTGTGCGAGTCCTTGTTTCTAGGGACAAAGAAGGAAAGTGAGGGGAATTCTCCTTGTGCTATAGTGTGCTTTAACCACTTAACGACCGCCCACCGCCGATTTACGTCGGCAGAATGGCACGGACAGGCAGAATCACGTAGATCTACGTGATCGCCTTTGTGCAGTTGGGGGGTCCATCCGGACCCCCCTTCACTGCAGTGAGCGGCCGTTAAGTGTTCGGGAGCGATCAGGCATGAGGGGGGGGCGCTCGATTCCGCCCCCCCCCTCGCGATCGCTCCCGGCCAATGAAAATGCTTCCTCCGCCATGTGATGTAAACAAGGCTGGAGGAAGTGATGTCATCTCCCTCGCCGCGGTCTTTCCGTTCCCGGCGCCGAGCAGAGAGGAAGCAGGTTAGTGCACTAACAGTCCACTGACACGTAGGTACACATAGGCACACAAATCACCCCCCAGTCACCCCAGATCACCCCCCAGGTCACCCCAAAGCCCCCAATCACAGTGTCACTGATTGCAGTGATCATTTATTTTACTGATCACTGCATTTAGTGTCATCTGTGATTGTAAAAAGTTGCAGGGCAGTTAGGATTAGGCCCCTTTAGGTCCAGGGTAGCCCCCTAACCCCCCCTAATAAAGGTTTAACCCCTTGATCACCCCCCAGGTAACCCTTTCACCCCCTAACTTCAGCGTCACTAAGCGATTGTTTTTCCGATCGCTGTATTCGTGTCGCTGGTGTTTTAGATAGGCAGTTATTTTTTTTTAGGTTCGCCGCAGGTTTTTATTAGTGTCAGGTACCCCCATATATTATTTTAACCCCCTGATTGCCCCTAGAGTTAACCCTTTCACCAGTGATCGCCGTATAAGCGTCACTGGTGTCACTGGTTAGCCAGTAAGTTATTTAGTTATTTAGGTTACCCGTCAGGTTTTTATATAGTGTCAGGTACCCCCATATTTAACCTAATAAAGATTTTAACCCCCTGATTGCCCCTAGTTAACCCTTTCACCAGTGATCACCATATAAAGGCTACGGGTGACGCTGGTTGATTAGTTTGCTTTTTATAGCATCAGGGCACCCGCCGTATATAACCCAATAAAGGTTTAACCCCCCTGATCGCCCGGCGGGTGAGATCAATTAGGTTTTAGCGCCAGAGAGGGTCTGCGTCGCCCCAGGCAGTGTTAGGTTAGTGACAGTAACGCTAACACCCACGCGCAAAGCATACACCCCCCTTAGTGGTATAGTATCTGATCAGATCTGATCAGATCTATACTAGCATCCCCAGCGGTTTAGGGTTCCCAAAAACGCAGTGTTAGCGGGATCAGCCCAGATACCTGCTAGCGCCTGCGTTTAGCCCCTCCGCCCAGCCCAGCCCAGCCCAGCCCACCCAAGTGCAGTATCGATCGATCACTGTCACTTACCAAACACAACACACATAACTGCAGCGTTCGCAGTGCTTGGTTTTTGGGGCCCTGTACGCGGCTAGGCTCCCAAAAAGTCCCACACATGTGGTATCCCCGTACTCAGGAAAAGCAGCAGAATGTATTTTGGGGTGCAATTCCACATATAACCATGGCATGTGTGAGCAATATATCATTTAGTGACAACTTTTTGTACATTTTTTTTTCTTTTTGTCATTATTCAATCATTTGGGACAAAAAAAAAATATTCAATGGGGTCAACATGCCTCTCAGCAAATAGCTTGGGGTGTCTACTTTCCAAAATGGGGTCATTTGGGGGGGGGTTTGTGCCATCTTGGCATTTTATGGCCTTCAAAACTGTGATAGGTAGTGAGGAGTGAAATCAAAAATTTATACCCTTAGAAACCTTGAAGGCGGTGCTTGGTTTTTGGGGTCCCGTACGCGGCTAGGCTCCCAATAAGTCCCACACATGTGGTATCCCCGTACTCAGGAGAGGCAGCAGAATGTATTTTGGGGTGTAATTTCACATATGCCCATGGCATGTGTGAGCAATATATCATTTAGTGACAACTTTGTGCAAAAAAAAAAAAAGTTTGTCATATTCCCGCAACTTGTGGCAAAATATAAAATATTCCATGGACTGAACATGCCTCTCAGTAAATAGCTTGGGGTGTCTACTTTCCAAAATGGGGTCATTTGGGGGGGTTTTGTGCTATTTTGGCATTTTATGGCCTTCGAAACTGTGATAGGTAGTGAGGAGTGAAATCAAAAATTTGCGCCCTTAGAAATCCTGAAGGCGGTGCTTGGTTTCCGGGGTCCCGTACGTGGCTAGGCTCCTAAAAAGTCCCACACATGTGGTATCCCCGTACTCAGAAGAAGCAGCAGAATGTATTTTGGGGTGCAATTCCACATATAACCATGGCATGTGTGAGCAATATATCATTTAGTGACAACTTTTGTAATTTTTTTTTTTTTGTCATTATTCAATCACTTGGGACAAAAAAAAAAAAAATATTCAATGGGCTCAACATGCCTCTCAGCAATTTCCCTGGGGTGTCTACTTTCCAAAATGGGGTCATTTGGGGGGGTTTTGTACTGCCCTGCCATTTTAGCACCTCAAGAAATGAGATAGGCAGTCATAAATTTAAAGCAGTGTAAATTTCAGAAAATGTACCCTAGTTTGTAAACGCTATAACTTTTGCGCAAACCAATAAATATACGCTTATTGACATTTTTTTTACTAAAGACATGTGGCTGAATACATTTTGGCCTAAATGTATGACTAAAATTGAGTTTATTCGATTTTTCTTATAACAAAAAGTAGAAAATATCTTTTTTTTTCAAAATTTTCGTTCTTTTTCCATTTATATCGCAAAAAATAAAAATCGCAGAGGCAATCAAATACCATTAAAAGAAAGCTCTATTTGTGGGAAGAAAAGGACGCAAATTTCATTTGGGTACAACATTGCATGTCCGCACAATTTACAGTTAAAGCAGCGCAGTGCCGAATCCCAAAAACAGGCTTGGTCCTAATGGCCCGAAATGGTCCGGGGCTTAAGTGGTTAAAAAAAACATTTTTTCTAGGGACAGAAAACTCTAGGTAGGGAGAGTGTCAGTTTCTTTCACTGTGCGAGTCCTTGTTTCTAGGGACAAAGAAGGAAAGTGAGGGGAATTCTCCTTGTGCTATAGTGTGCTTTAAAAAAACATTTTTTCTAGGGACAGAAAACTCTAGGTAGGGAGAGTGTCAGTTTCTTTCACTGTGCGAGTCCTTGTTTCTAGGGACAAAGAAGGAAAGTGAGGGGAATTCTCCTTGTGCTATAGTGTGCTTTAAAAAAACATTTTTTCTAGGGACAGAAAACTCTAGGTAGGGAGAGTGTCAGTTTCTTTCACTGTGCGAGTCCTTGTTTCTAGGGACAAAGAAGGAAAGTGAGGGGAATTCTCCTTGTGCTATAGTGTGCTTTAAAAAAACATTTTTTCTAGGGACAGAAAACTCTAGGTAGGGAGAGTGTCAGTTTCTTTCACTGTGCGAGTCCTTGTTTCTAGGGACAAAGAAGGAAAGTGAGGGGAATTCTCCTTGTGCTATAGTGTGCTTTAAAAAAACATTTTTTCTAGGGACAGAAAACTCTAGGTAGGGAGAGTGTCAGTTTCTTTCACTGTGCGAGTCCTTGTTTCTAGGGACAAAGAAGGAAAGTGAGGGGAATTCTCCTTGTGCTATAGTGTGCTTTAAAAAAACATTTTTTCTAGGGACAGAAAACTCTAGGTAGGGAGAGTGTCAGTTTCTTTCACTGTGCGAGTCCTTGTTTCTAGGGACAAAGAAGGAAAGTGAGGGGAATTCTCCTTGTGCTATAGTGTGCTTTAAAAAAACATTTTTTCTAGGGACAGAAAACTCTAGGTAGGGAGAGTGTCAGTTTCTTTCACTGTGCGAGTCCTTGTTTCTAGGGACAAAGAAGGAAAGTGAGGGGAATTCTCCTTGTGCTATAGTGTGCTTTAAAAAAACATTTTTTCTAGGGACAGAAAACTCTAGGTAGGGAGAGTGTCAGTTTCTT
Source organism: Rana muscosa (assembly GCA_029206835.1). Taxonomy (NCBI): domain Eukaryota; kingdom Metazoa; phylum Chordata; class Amphibia; order Anura; family Ranidae; genus Rana; species Rana muscosa. Next base: position 965,773,328 of record CM055117.1, on the reverse strand, counting down.
TCACTGTGCGAGTCCTTGTTTCTAGGGACAAAGAAGGAAAGTGAGGGGAATTCTCCTTGTGCTATAGTGTGCTTTAAAAAAACATTTTTTCTAGGGACAGAAAACTCTAGGTAGGGAGAGTGTCAGTTTCTTTCACTGTGCGAGTCCTTGTTTCTAGGGACAAAGAAGGAAAGTGAGGGGAATTCTCCTTGTGCTATAGTGTGCTTTAAAAAAACATTTTTTCTAGGGACAGAAAACTCTAGGTAGGGAGAGTGTCAGTTTCTTTCACTGTGCGAGTCCTTGTTTCTAGGGACAAAGAAGGAAAGTGAGGGGAATTCTCCTTGTGCTATAGTGTGCTTTAAAAAAACATTTTTTCTAGGGACAGAAAACTCTAGGTAGGGAGAGTGTCAGTTTCTTTCACTGTGCGAGTCCTTGTTTCTAGGGACAAAGAAGGAAAGTGAGGGGAATTCTCCTTGTGCTACAGTGTGCTTTAAAAAAACATTTTTTCTAGGGACAGAAAACTCTAGGTAGGGAGAGTGTCAGTTTCTTTCACTGTGCGAGTCCTTGTTTCTAGGGACAAAGAAGGAAAGTGAGGGGAATTCTCCTTGTGCTATAGTGTGCTTTAAAAAAACATTTTTTCTAGGGACAGAAAACTCTAGGTAGGGAGAGTGTCAGTTTCTTTCACTGTGCGAGTCCTTGTTTCTAGGGACAAAGAAGGAAAGTGAGGGGAATTCTCCTTGTGCTATAGTGTGCTTCCTCATCAACCATCTTTGAAATCCTTGTTTTTTGGACAGTCAGGGAAATTGTCGTTGTGCTATTCTGTGCAAAAGCAATCATCCTCAACCATATTTAGAAATCCTTAAGTAAAGGGACAGAGAAGGACACCTGAAGGTAGCCCTTATTGCTTTTTTCCCATCTCCCTGCAGGCCATCTATTAGAATGTCTGGAAGGCAAACAAGGAGAGGCAGACAGTCAGGAGGCAATAAAAGAGGGCAAGCAGGCTCTGTGTCTGGGGGCAACAGTGCTGGTCGTGGACGCGGTGCATTGTCATCAGCACATGGCCATGGGACACGCTTGTCCTTCTTTTCGGCAGCTGGACATGTTGAGCCACATCATGCCGAAGACTTGGTAGAGTGGATGACCAAGCCCTCCTCATCCTCCTCATCCTCTCTCACCCAGGCTCAGGGTACTGGCAAAGCAGCTGCCAAAGCGTCCTCTTCCCTGGTATCAATGTCAGACTCATCATCAGTCACTCCTTCCCTAGACCCACCATGTCCTCCTCCTGAGGAGTCCCCCGAACTGTTTGAGCACAGTGTTGGGTACATGCTCCAGGAGGATGCCCAGCGTTTCGAAGGGTCTGATGATGAAACCCAGCTACAGGAAGGCAGTAGCATGAGAGCAGACAGAGGGGATGCTCAAGAAGGACACCAATCTGGCAGTCATGTTCCAGCAGCTGCAGCATACTGCCAGATTGGCTCCAGTGATGAGGAGGGAGGGGATGATGAGGTCACTGACTCCACGTGGGTGCCTAATAGGAGAGAGGAGGAGGAGGAGGATGAGGAGGAGGCACATCTCCAACGAGGCAGGATGCCCTTTGGTGGCCAGCGTAAGGGCAGTACACCGACGGAATCACACCGCAGAGCTCCGCCTGTGCAGGGCGCTGCCTCTGCCCGTCATTCAAAAAGTTCCTTGGTGTGGGCCTTTTTTGAGGCTAGTGCATCAGATCGCACAGCTGCTGTTTGCAACATATGTCTCAAGCGTATATCGCGTGGCCAAAACATCAGCCGCTTGGGTACCACATGCCTGACCAGACATATGTTGACCTGCCATGCAGCTCGTTGGCAAGCCTACCTCAAAGACCCACACCAAAGAACAAAGCGGACCTCTCCTTGCACCGCATCAGCTGGGATCTCCAACCCCACTATAACTTCAGTCCTCTCTGAAACATGCACTGAGAGGAATGAAGGTGTAGAATTAGGTGTGTCACAGCCAAGTACTTGCGGCCACTCTGCTAGCAGTACACCGACGTCCGATTCTAGCAGGCAAATTTCCCTGCCCCAGCTGCTGGACCGTCGAAAGAAGTTCACTCCCAGCCATCCACATGCCCAGCGGTTGAATGCTAGCTTGGCTAAATTGCTAGCGCTTCAACTGCTGCCTTTTCAGTTGGTAGACTCGGCCCCCTTCCGTGAGTTTGTGCAATGTGCGGTTCCTCAGTGGCAGGTTCCCAAACGCCACTTTTTCTCACGGAAGGCTATTCCGGCTCTCTACCGGCATGTGGAAGGCAATGTCTTGGCCTCGCTGGACAGGGCGGTCAGCGGTAAGGTGCATATTACCGCTGACTCATGGTCCAGCAGGCATGGACAGGGACGTTACCTTTCTTTCACGGCCCATTGGGTCACTCTTTTGGCAGCTGGGAAGGATGCAGGACAAGGTGCAGTAGTGTTGGAGGTTGTTCCACCGCCACGCCTCCAAAATGCTACTACTGGTTGTGACACACCTCTCTCCTCCACCCCCTCCTCTTCTTCTTCCTCCATGGCCTCTTCCTGTGGTTTGTCCTATGAACCAGCGGTGCTCTGTAGCCGTTCACGGGGCTACGCAAGTACGCAGGCAAAAAGATGCCATGCCGTGCTTGCGCTGGTGTGTTTGGGGGACAGAAGCCACACTGGGGCAGAGGTCCTGTCTGCTCTGCAGGGCCAGGCCGAGAGGTGGTTGACGCCACGCCAGCTTAAGCCAGGAATGGTGGTTTGCGACAATGGCACCAACCTCCTCTCCGCCCTCCGACAGGGACAACTGACCCATGTGCCCTGTGTGGCTCACGTCCTTAACCTGGTGGTGCAGCGGTTCTTGGGCAGGTACCCGGGCTTACAGGATGTCCTGAGGCAGGCCAGGAAAGTCTGTGTGCATTTCCGCAGATCTTATAATGCCAGTGCTCGCCTGGCTGAGCTGCAAAAGGAGTTGAACCTGCCCAAGAACCGCCTTATATGTGACATGCCCACCAGGTGGAACTCAACGTTGGCCATGCTGCAGCGGCTGCACACGCAGCAGAGGGCCATCAATGAGTACCTGTGCGACTACGGCACCAGGACAGGGTCAGGGGAGCTTGGTTTTTTTCTCCACGCCAGTGGGGCATGATCAGGGATGCATGCACTGTCCTGGCACCATTTGAGGAGGCCACGAGGATGGTGAGCAGTGACAGTGCATGCATCAGTGACACTGTACCTCTTGTCCACCTGTTGGAGCACACGCTGCGTGGAATAATGGACAGGGCACTTGAGGCAGAACAGAGGCAGGAAGAGGAGGACTTCCTTGCCTCTCAAGGCCCCCTTTACCCAGACAGTGTTCCTTCTGTCCCACCCATCGCACAGGAAGAGGAGGAGGAGGAGGAGGAGGAGGAGGATTGTGTGAGCATGGAGGTGGAGGCTGGCACTCAGCATCATCAGCAGCAGTCTTTTAGGGATGATTTACAGTCCCAAGAAACCAGTGGACTTGTACGTGGCTGGGAGGAGGTGGCTGCGGATCATGTCGTCCTTAGTGACCCAGAGGACTCCGGAGCGAATGCCTCAGCAAACCTACGCTGCATGGCCTCGCTGATCCTGCAAAGTCTGCGGAAGGATCCTCGTATTCTTCGGATCAAGGAGAGGGACCATTACTGGCTGGCCACTCTCCTTGATCCACGGTACAAGGGTAAGGTTGCGGACCTTATGTTACCTTCGCAGAGGGAGCAGAGGATGAGACAACTCCGGGAGGCCTTGCAGAAAGGTCTGTGCAACGCGTTCCCAGAGACTGGGAGGTTACAAACTCCTGGTCCTGGACAACGAGTTGCTGAGGCTTCGGCCAGTCAAAGAAGGAGCGGTGGGGAAGGTGGCCGTCTGACCGATGCGTTCAGACAATTCTTTAGTCCGCAGCCCCAAAGTATGATCGGTTCCAGCAACCATCGCCAGCGTCTGATAAACATGGTGCAGGAATATCTAGGGGCAAGGTCAGATTTGGACACCTTCCCCACCGAAAAACCTCTGGCTTACTGGGTCTTGAGGATGGATCACTGGCCAGAGCTTGCACAGTATGCAATTGAGCTACTGGCCTGTCCTGCATCCAGCGTTCTTTCGGAACGCACATTCAGTGCTGCTGGAGGATTTGTCACGGATCACAGGGTGCGCCTGTCCACCGACTCGGTTGATCGACTGACTTTCATCAAGATGAACCAGTCTTGGATCACCACCAGCTACCACACACCTGATGCTGATATAACAGACTAATTGATTTTAACATGTCACATCCCTTCAAGACTGATGCTGATGCTGAGTGCCTGTGCTGTTATGTTGACTGGCTATCCTCCTCCTCCGAGTCCTCAATGATAAGATTGATGATGATAGCTTGGAAGATCATTTTTGTTTATGGGTGCCGCCACCAGTGGCTAAGGCCCAATTTTTCAGCCCCTGTTTTACAGGGGCGTGTAATTACAATTTTTTTAGCAATAATTTGCCATAGGGCTCATTGCTGTGCTCCAAGTACAGTATCTGTGAGGGGTTGGAGTGTTGTGGCACCCGTGCCTAAGGCCCAATTTTTCAGCCCCTGTTTAAAAGGGGCGTGTCATTACAATTTTTGAAGCAATACTTTGCAACAGGGCTCATTGCTGTGCTCCAAGTACAGTATCTGTGAGGGGTTGTAGTGTTGTGCCACCAGTGCCTAAGGCCCAATTTTTCAGCCCCTGTTTAACAGGGGCGTGTCATTACAATTTTTGAAGCAATACTTTGCAACAGGGCTCATTGCTGTGCTCCAAGTACAGTATCTGTGAGGGGTTGTAGTGTTGTGCCACCAGTGCCTAAGGCCCAATTTTTCAGCCCCTGTTTAACAGGGGCGTGTCATTACAATTTTTGAAGCAATACTTTGCAACAGGGCTCATTGCTGTGCTCCAAGTACAGTATCTGTGAGGGGTTGTAGTGTTGTGCCACCAGTGCCTAAGGGCCAATTTTTCAGCCCCTGTTCAACAGGGGCATGCAATTACAATTCTTGATCTAATAATTCACAGCAGGGCCCATTGCTGCACCCACCAAGAGTAACTCTGAGGGCTTACAGTGTTGTGGCAACGCCACCACCACCACCACCACGAAAGGCCCAATTTTTCAGCCCCTGTTCAAAAGGGGCATGTAATTACAATTCTTGATCTAATAATTCACAGCAGGGCCCATTCCTGCACCCACCAAGAGTAACTCTGAGGGCTTACAGTGTTGTGGCAACACCACCACCACCACCACCACCACCACGAAAGGCCCAATTTTTCAGCCCCTGTTCAACAGGGGCATGCAATTACAATTCTTGATCTAATAATTCACAGCAGGGCCCATTGCTGCACCCACCAAGAGTAACTGTCAGGGCTTACAGTGTTGTGGCACCAGCACCACCATCAAAGGCCCAATTTTTACTACCACTGTTCAACAATTATATGTAATTAAAATTCCTGATATAATAGTTGACAGCAGGGCGTTCCAGCACCAACCAAGAGTAACTGTGAGTGCTTACAGTGTTGTGCCAACACCAACAACTAAGGGGCCTATTTCTGCAGAGTATATACGGCAGGTCCCTACTTTCAAACATCCAACTTACAAACGACTCCTACTTGCAAACGCAAGAAGACAACAGGAAGTGAGAGGAAATCTACCACTAGGAAGGAAAATTCTCTCCTGTAAGAATAAATATGGGAGAAAGGTGTCTCCTCTGTACTGATGCTTTATCAGCAATCCTTGTTTCAAGAAAAACACCACATTTCAAAAACAGTTGTCATTGGGACGGAAAGTGAGGTGAAATGTTCTGAACAGGGGCACAGACAGCAAAACAAATGTTACAGGGGTGATAACCCTTACCTATGTTTTCCAAAAAGTTTAAAAATAGATTTTTGGGCTGGAGCTACACTTCAACAATGTACCTGTTCAAAATTACAAACAGATTCTACATAAGAACAAACCTACAGTCCCTGTCTTGTATGCACCGCCTGTATACGGCTGTTCAGAGTATATAGGGCCTTTTTTATTTTATGTGCGGGGTTCCCCTTAATATCCATACAAGACCCAAAGGGGCTGGTAATGGGCTGGGGTAGGGGGGGGGGGGTCATGGGGTAGCTATGCCATTTTTCTTAAAGATTTTCATCCATATTACCGGGACCAGACATTACATTAAAGCCGCAAGCAGTTTTAAATGGCTTTTTTTTTCCTTTAGAAGTGTCATTTTGTGCAGGGACAGTTCTAAACACGGGAAACACGTGGCACTTCACAGGCATACTTTAGACACCCCCCAGGTACGATATTTAAAGGAATATTTGACTTTTTTTTTTTCACTTTATGCATCATTAAAATGACTGCTCCCGAAAAACGACCGTTTTTAAAACTTCTTTTTGCATTGATACATGTACCCTGGTGCAGAACCCGGGTTCCCAAATCCTTTTTAGGACAATAACATGCATAATAGTTGTTATAATTAGCACTTTAGAATTCGAACGTTCGCATCCATTGTATTTAATAGGGTTCTAATGTTCGTACGAACTTTCGGTCCGTTCGCGGGTTCTGGTGCGAACCGAACCCGGGGGTGTTCGGCTCATCACTAGTGGTAAGATATTGGATGATACAAGATGCTTCAGTATACAATATACATACATAATAGTACAATATATCTTCACATTTTCCAACAAAAAATAAGAAATAATGTCATAACAAAAATGCAGGAAAAAATTGTTCCTTTATACTTTCAAAATAAATTTATCCAAGAATATTTGATATTAAACTATATCTATGTTAAAGTGGAGTTCCAGGGGGGCGTGTCCGGATGTAGAGGGAGCAGGACGTGTTACAGAGGAGCTCCATTTATCCAGATAACTATCCTTATCCATCCTGCCATTTAGCCTGCCTAGTTACTGCCCAGGCTAGCCTAATTTACTGCTGGACATCTTCTGTGCACATACTGCGCAATATTGTGGAGCGGGGTGGCACAATCGAGGCTCCACAGGACCGTGACAGGCTCTTTGCTGTGGAGGTCCGCCACCATCTTGGATCCCTGGGGCCTGCACACTTCTCACAGCTCCGGAGCCACGATCGGAAGGGGACAGGTGGCGCTGTGATATCCGCCGGCAGCGGTGGCCCCTGGAGAGCCTCGGCAGGTGAGAGAGGCAGAGGGGACTGCGGGAGGTGATCGGCTCCCCCCGGCACGCCGCCATCTTGCGGCCGGAAGCTCCGGAACGGCCTGGTCACGGCCGAGACCTGTGTGAACACTGAGGGGTCCCTGACTCTCCCTGGGGCCATCCGAGCATCCGGATAGATCATTTCTGCGGCAGTGGAGGAAGGAATTGACAGAGTGCACTGCTTGGGGCCACGGCTGGCTCCCACGCCACAGACTGAGGCCTACTACATGCCCGCAGGCCTGGGGCTGGATTACTGAGCTCCCCTGATCTTGCCTACTGCCTGGAGGCCCTGTGTGGGGGTTGGTTAGGGGGTGTTTGGGGAATAGCTGGGGGACCCCTGGGGAGAGACTGTTGGTGCCATCCTGAGGCCTAACCCTGCCTGACGCACCCCCCGTCCCCCTCATCGGGGTTCTGCGTACTGGCATCTTTCTCCCTGCACCCTGGGACAGTGGTACTGCCCTCCTTGATTCACCCTCAGTGTCCGGAGACGCTGCCCTGCCTTCCCTGTGCCTCCCCCCATACTAGATGAGGTGTGCTGTTGTGACTTTGATATTGCGCAAGAAGCCCTGGTACAACTGTGGGTTGCATAAATAGAGCTCCTGGGAGCTGCAATATCAGCTGGAGCAGGGGGAACCCTTGGACATGCGGAAGGGGGCCTCTAGAGCCGGTCATCAGAACGCCAAAAAGCAACGCCAAACACGCTCCTCCAGAAGCCCGGACGCGGGACCCGCCGCCGCCATCTTACCCACCACTCCTTCTGCCAAGAGGTCGGGGCGTCAAGTAAAGAACATGGCTGCGTCCGAAAAAAACATACCTGAGGTGGATGCCGCCGAATCCAGGACAAATTCTCCTGTACCAGCCGACGCACAGGATGCGATCACTCGCCCGATCTTGGAAGCGATTGCAGCAAGTAAGGCCGCAGTTATGGTGAGTATTGATCATCTAACCACCGAATGTACATTCATCAGACATGATTTAGATAAGATCAGGGGCCGGCTCACTGTGACAGAAGAAAGAATATCTGAAGTAGAAGATGTTTCACATATACAAGGCAATCAATTGTCCGAATTGCATGCTATGGTAAAAGCGTTGCAAAGCCGCGCAGATGATGCTGAGGACAGACAGAGGAGGAACAATGTGCGGGTGGTGGGATTGCCTGAGGGGGCGGAGGGGTCCAATACAACCACATTTGCAGAAGATTTCTTTAAAAACCTGCTATCTCTAGGGGACAGACCGCCAACATATGTGGTGGAGCGTGCACACAGGGTCCCAGCAGGGGGGCGTCCTGCGGGTAACTACCCTAGGCCGTTTCTGGTGCGTTTCATGAACTTCAGAGACAGAGACATGATCTTAGCGGCCTCCAGGAAAATCCCAGAACTCAGATATGACAACACAAAGGTGATGCTGTTTCCGGATTTCTCAGCTGAAACGCAACGCAAGCGGAGATCCTTCACTGAGGTGCGGAAAAAATTGCGGGAGAAAAACATCCAATACAGTATGCTCTACCCTAGCAGGTTGCGTATTCAACATCAAGGCGCAGTTAAATTTTTTGAGACACCACAGGAGGCCTGTGACTGGCTGGACAGGAATCCGTAAACCAGATACAAGTGTGCGCTGCATTTTGTTTTTCTGTTTTTTTGTTACACTGGTTGTGCCTCACTAGGCCTGAAGCTTGCTCCTGATCTAGTTTGCTCGGGGAGGATGGACTGGTGCTCTCTACCGCTGGATGGTCGTGAGTAGTGGCTGCCTGTACATTATTTCCACTGTTGACTTTTACAATGTTTTTATGTTTTAGTTAGGTGCACATATGGTCACTAAATCCTGACGCCACTAGATGGCGGCACAGTACTATTCCAGCCGGTTATAATCCTTTTTGGCATATACTTGCCCAATTTTCATAGCAATATGTTTCAATTATACAGTTTAAACTGGAGCTCCTCGGAACAATTTAGATAAGAACTAGTAGTCTTGTTGGACTGTTCTACGTCGGGAGACCTTCTAGCAACAATTTTTCTTTTTTGATTGTTTTGCAAGTTTGGGAAAACAAGCTGCATACTGGACGATGGTATTTTTTGAAGTCTTTTTTTTCATTGGTTCTTTTTTTTCTCTTTTTTCTTTTTTGCTAGTTAGTTCTGGTATGACAGCAGGGGGGGGGTTTGTTATTGTAATGTTTATGGAAGGGGGGGGGTATTACTCAGTTCCCATCCTCCAACTAGTGAGGGTAATTATCTACCTGGGGGAGAAGGTATTTGCTAAAGAATTTAAGGTAACCCTAAATTACAAATTCACCCTACTACTAATCAATTTACAGGATTATGGCTAACACGATTAAATTGCTGTCCTGGAACGTTCGAGGACTAAATGGTAAATTCAAAAGGGCTGCAATGTTTCAGTATTTGAAGGTGGTCAGGCCGCATATCGTCTTCTTACAGGAGACCCACCTGGATGGTAGTAAAATTCTAGCACTGCGCAGATCCTGGATTCAAAAGGCATTTCATGCCACGTACTCCACCTTTGCGAGGAGGGTCTCCATATTGATAAGTAAAGCAGTTCCATGCACGATCCAACAGGTGGTCTCCGATCCGGGGGGACGGTATGTGGCTGTGATTGTAGATATATGTAATTGCACACTGCTTTTGGTGAATGTGTATGTTCCGCCTCCTTTCACAGTACAATTATTATATGATTTAATGGTGAAGCTAGCCCCACACATGCACCTTCCGTTCCTGCTGATGGGGGATTTTAATGCCACGCTGGAGGCCAGGGACTCCTCTAATCCTGGGAGAGGGGGATCAATAGATTTGAAGTCTTGGGCTGCAGTGGCGGATTTGGCTGAGATATGGAGATTGAGGAATCCGGGTGAGATTTGTTATTCTCATCTATCTCTGTCACACCGCTCTTCAGCCAGGATTGATCTAGCTTTTGGTAGTCGCATCATGCTGTCCTATGTGAGGGAGATAGATTACATGGCCGGGGGCTTATCTGATCATAACCCCCTCTGTATCTCCCTGTGTTTACAGTCGAAGAAAGAGTCAAGGGGTGGAGGCGGGCCCCGGGCTGGTTGCAGGAGGAGCAGGTGTCTTCTCACCTTCTTGCTTTGACTGCTGAATATTGGGCCACTAATAATGAGACAGCGGACCCTCCAGTTGTGTGGGATGCCTTTAAAGCAGTGATCCGGGGAGAATGTATAACGGCCATCAAGAGAATGAGGGCGGTTTAAAACGCGGAAATCCAGCGGTTGCAGGATAGGGAAAGGGAGTGTGCAAGGTTGCATGCGACGGCCCCCTCGGATTCCGGCTACAATGCGTTGCTGGAGGCCAGGAGGCACCTTTCCCTGCATTACAATGATCTGGCACATACTGAGACAAAAAATCTAGCTAACTCTCTATTTGCAGAAGGGGATAAAAATGGGAAGTTACTGGCAAGGCTAGTAGCAGACGGCAATCAGAGTACTCATATTCCAATCATCAAGGGCCACAATGGAGAGTTGCTAAAAGACCCGAGGGACATATTAGCTGAATTTAAAACATATTTCTCAACACTATATGCACCGGGTGGACAATATGATAAAGAAGGATTAGAGAACATGCTAGACGGCCTGTCCCTCCATAGGCTTTCGGAAGATGACAGACACACATTAGAAGCTGAAATTACAAAACAAGAAGTGATAGCAGCCATTTTTGCATTTCCACCCAATAAAGCCCCCGGCCCGGATGGGTTCCCAGCAGATTTTTACAAGACCTATGCTGACCAACTGGCCCCAAAACTGACAACATTGCTAGCATAGAAAAGGGAGCCGCTCAGATGTAGATATCCTCCAAATGACCTCCTCCCAGCAACCAAGGGTGCAAGCAATGCAAGTATGAGCAAAACAGGAAAAGGATTTTTCTGGATAGCAGCACTCCAAGATAAAAAGCCTTTATTTCAAAAGTCCAGGAATCCAAAGCATACACTGCACATCACGACACACTGATCAAAAATTAGCTGACATGTTTCACATCAATTGATGCTTACTCATCAATTGATGTGACATTGCTAGCATACTGTTTACAACAAAAGAGGTTACCTGACTCGATGTTAGACGCCTATATGATCCTATTGCTTAAGCCGGGTAAAGACCCGTTAGAATGCTCTTCGTACAGACCCATTGCTCTGTTAAATATGGACCTAAAAATTCTGACTAAGGTCCTGGCAAAGTGATTGGCAGCGGTAGTCTCCTCTCTGGTTGATGTGGACCAGATGGGATTTATGCCGGGCAAGTCAACAGATACCAACCTGAGGAGGCTGTTCACTCACTTACAACTTCCTAACTTGGACTCATCCTATAGAATCATTGTCTCGATTGATATTGAAAAAGCCTTTGATTCGGTGGACTGGCGCTTTATGCACGCAGTGCTTGAGCGTATGGGTTTCGGCCCATGCTTCCGTCAATGGATATCTCTCCTGTATAGTACACCACATACGGCCATTCGCACAGGCACACACACATCTGAATACTTTATAGTAGGTAGGGGTACGCGTTAAGGGTGCCCTCTATCGCCATTTTTGTTTGCGCTCATGATGGAGCCGTTAGCGGTGGCTCTACGAGCGTCAGCAAGGGTCAAAGCGATCAGGGTGGGCAATATAGAAGAGGGATTGGCATTGTATGCCGATGACCTTCTATTATTTCTGAAAGACCCGGCGGATTCACTGGAAGCAGCTCTGGATCTAATGGACACCTTTGCTGGCTACTCGGGTCTGAGGGTTAACTGGGCCAAGTCCTCTATCTTTCCTTTAGATGAGGGAGCAAGAGCTAGAGCGAATCCGAACTTGCCTTTGAAATGGGTCAATCAGATTACATATCTTGGAATAAAGGTGACGGCGAAGGTGTCGGATTACATGCCCCTGAATCTGGAGCCCCTAATTACCTTCTTTAAACAAAAGACGCAAACGTGGCAAAGGCTTCCGTTATCCTTGATGGGTAGGATTAGCCTAATAAAAATGAAAATTCTCCCGGTCATTTTGTATTTCTTGAGAAATGCTCCGGTGTGGGTACCGAAGTCCTATTTCAAGAAACTGGAAGGGATCACCAGTTCATTTCTGTGGGCCCCTAAAATGCCTAGAATAAGCCTGAAAGTGCTGCAGGAGCCATGGGGACAGGGAGGGTTGGCTCTGCCAGACTGGCGCAAGTACTACATAGCGGGCCAATTGGTTTTCATACACAGATGGTTGGTGTCGGATGGGGGTGACTCGGCAACAATTCTTGAAGCAGCTCATCTAGGATCATACGAATCCCTTCGGTTAGCTATTCACAGAGGCCTAAAAAGTGAACTCCCCCTAACTGATTCTATGAAAGCCACCATAAAAGCGTGGGAGGAGGGGTTGAAACTGGCGTGCCCTAGTTTTCTGGGATTTTCTCCGATGGCTCCGCTGTGGATGAATCCCAAACTGGAACAATTCTATAACATGGAAGACTCGACTGGGTGGGCGGGTAAGGGAATCAGACTATTGAAAGATATCACACGAGACGGTGAACTCTTGCCCTTCAATGACCTCAAAGATAGACATGACCTTCACAACTCCCAGTTCTTCAGATACTTGCAGTTACGACATGCCTTCCAAACACAATTTAGGGAGAGGAGGGTGGAATCCTTCCCTTCTAGTCTAGAGGACACGCTCATGACGGAGGACTTAGCAAAGACTTTATCAGTCACATATAAAGAACTGTTTAAAACTAGTCCCAAGCCTCTAATTAAATGTAGAGAAAGATGGGCAGTGGAAGTACCAGGCATACAGGGAGAGGAATGGGATGATATGTGGGTACAACCATTTCGGAATTTGGTGGCAGCAAGGGATAGGCTTATCCAGTTTAAATTCTTACATAGAATATACTATACCCCGGCTAGATTAGCCGTAATATACCCATCCGAGTGCTGGCGGTGCTCTGCGGCATCGGCAGACGCGCAGCATGTGTTCTGGGGCTGCCCCCTGATCAGCCAATTCTGGTCAGGGGTCACCTCCTGTATAGCGGGGATACTGCAGGTTCCGGTACCAATGACTATAGAGGTATGTCTTCTTGGTTTGGTGGACGAGGTGGTCCCATCAAGGGCACTCAGAACCTTACTAACGATACTTTTATTTTATGGAAAGAAGGCCATATTGCTAAAATGGAAAAAAATGGGAGCCCCTGAGATAGCTTTTTGGAAGGGATTGGTAAATGCGATGCTTCCATTCTACAAGGCCGCGTATAGAGCTCGTGGGTGTAAAACAAAATTTGACAAAGTCTGGAGGGCATGGTACGAGTCAGATCTAACAGTGTGATGAGTTAAAAGTAAGATATAAGTGTAGAAGGGTCAGGAGTATAGTCAACGGGAAATGTACTCCGGAGGAGGCCTATTAACAAACACTGTATTTTGGGTGACTGGTAATGTTTATATCCTGCATCCCAAAGATGGAGCCAATCTGGGTTGGGGGACTGGGAACTGAGTATCGGGAGGGGGGTGTGGGGGGTCATACTTGTTGTAGCTGTCAAATGGATGGCATAGTTATGTGTTGATTGACTTACCGGCCATGTTGGCTGACTGTTAGTTTGGTGGTGTGCCAAGCTATGTATGTTTTATGTGTCAAAATTTCAATAAAAAGAATTTCCCAAAAGTGGAACTCCCACTCATCGAATTCCTCCCCCCCTCCGGTGCCACAATTGGCACGTTTTGAGGGGAGAGGGGACAGGATACCTGTCTTTGTATCCTTTCCCACTCCCGAGAGTCCGCGCCACGGCCCGTGACGTCAGCGCGGGGCCCCCTCCTCCTCCCCCGGCCGCCGGGCCAGTAGGAGAGAGGAGCAGGGCCTTGCGCATGCGCAGTAGGGTTCCTGGCGTGAAGCCGAAAGGCTACACTACCGCGTACCCTTACCCACAATGGCGGCAGAAGCACCCGACAGCTGATGGAAACATCAGCTGCGGGTGCCATCATCGCTGGACTCCAGGACTGGTAAGTGTCCATTTATTAAAAGCCAGCAGCTGCAGTTTGTGTAGCTGCTGATTTTTTATTATAATTTTTTTGGTGGAACACCGCTTTAACTATAGAAAATAATAGTAGTATTGTAGACAGTAGAGTGGCTGTAAATGTAGCATATTTTGGCTTTGCTAAAGTATTTCTAACTATTTTCTGCCTTGGTGACAATGGTCACAAGGACAAATAGGGAGAGTGAATTTTCTGAGCAGGTACATAGACAGCAAAAGCAATGGTAGGCTGCCAACTCTTGCAGCTAATCCTGCTTACTTGCATGCAATCTCTCATGCAGTGATCAGATGCGAGTGATCAGGTCTGGACGCAGTTCAGGGCTGATCACTCACATGTGGTTGCTGCTTAAGCAATTACATGCAAGTGTGTTTAACCACTTAAGACCCGGACCATTATGCAGCTTAAAGACCTGGCCACTTTTTGCGATTCGGCACTGCGTCGCTTTAACTGACAATTGCGCGGTCGTGCGACGTGGCTCCCAAAAAAACTGGCGTCCTTTTTTCCCACAAATAGAGCTTTCTTTTGGTGGTATTTGATCACCTCTGCGATTTTTATTTTTTGCACTATAAACAAAAATAGAGCGACAATTTTGAAAAAAATGCAATATGTTTTACTTTTTGCTATAATAAATATCCCCAAAAAATATATTAAAAAAAAATTTTTTTTCCTCAGTTTAGGCCGATACGTATCCTTCTACATATTTTTGGTAAAAGAAATCGCAATCGGCGTTTATTGATTGGTTTGCGCAAAATTTATAGCGTCTACCAAATAGGGGATAGTTTTATTGCATTTTTATTAATAATTTATTTTTTCTAGTAAAGGCGGTGAGCAGCGATTTTTATCATGACTGCGACATTATGGCAGACACATCGGACACTTTTGACAATATTTTGGGACCACTGTCATTTTTACAGCGAACAGTGCTATAAAAATGCACTGATTACTGTAAAAATTACACTGGCAGTGAAGGGGTTAACCAGGAGGGGGCGCTGTAGGGGTTAAGTGTGCCCTGATGTGCGTTTCTTACTGTGGGGGCGTGGCTTAGCGTGTGACATCACTGATCGTCGTTCCCTATGACAGGGAATAGACGATCAGTGACAGTGTCACTAGGAAGCACAGGGAGAGGTTTGTTTACACTTACCTCTCCCCGTTCTTCCTCTCTGTGACCCGATCGCGGGTCACCAGCGGCGATCGGGTCCGCTGTTCCCGCGGGGACAGTCACGGAGAAGAGTACCAGGTCACGAGTGGCTGGGCTCTTAAAGGGGACGTACCTGTACGCCCTTGTGCCCAGCCGTGCCATTCTGCCGACGTACATCGGTGTGCAGCGGTCCTTAAGTGGTTAAAGAGCCAGCAGCCTCCCATTGCTTTCAATGGGGCTGCCTAAAAACAGCTAATCACAGAGCAGGTGCATTCACAAGTATGAATTCACCCATAAGGCTGGGTTCACACTTAAGCCAGATGCAGCTCACAGCAGGGGTCCGGTGCATCCCTGTTCTCGAATCAGGCCTGAATTGTTGCCTGAATTAGGACCTAAAATGGAGCCAAATAAGCGCAGCCGCTCCGGAGATATGTCAACCGGCTCCATTGAGAGCCGGTCACAGTCTCCTGTCCTGCGAATTCCATGTGAGGAAACCAACATCTAATTCAAATAAGTGTGAACTCAGCCTAAAGGGGTAGTATGCTTTCATAAAAGCAAATAATGCTTTACTTTCCATATTTTTATTAATATTATAGAAAATGAGGTACAAAACAGTAACCCAAACAATAACCAAGGCACTGGCGGGTCATGGATAAAGAGCAAAACAGAAAAGTCATAACAGTGGGATACAGACCACAATCAAATTACTATCACAAATAACATCAGCCCAATATGGGGCGCAATACAAATCTAGTATCAAAAGCATTGCAAAAGGTTCACCACACATAACTAAAGGGGTTACAGAAAAGACTGCAACTCAAAACGCCATGAGTTTTACAGAGTGTAAAATTTGGGTAAAAAAAAAAAGTAGAGAGAAGTAGTGAGAAGTAAGGGCATGGAAGAGGAGAGTGAGGAACAAAGGGAAAGGAGGAAACCCAGAAAAAAAAAAAAGAGAAAGATGTGTCAGTCAGGCTAAATAGCGCAGAAGGTGGTCATGGTCACTACAGCTCAATATGAACATAGCTGGTCCACAGGCTCCAAACTATTTCAAATTGTTTAGTAGTGTCATTAATGGTACTGGCAAGCTTTTCATTAAGCATGATCCAGGATACTTTATGCTTAAAGGGGTTGTAAAGGTTTGTTTTTAATTTTCTAAATAGGTTCCTTTAAGCTAGTGCATTGTTGGTTCACTTACCTTTTCCTTAGATTTCCCTTCTAAATATTTGTTTTCTTTGTTTTCTTTGTCTGAATTTCTCACTTCCTGTTCCTCCTCAGTAAGCTGTTCAGTAAGCTGTTCTGGCTGACTCAACACCACTCGGATGATGGTGTGAAGTTTAGTGAGGAGAAACAGGAAGTGAGAAATTCAGACAAAGAAAAAAAACATTTAGAAGGTAAATCAAAGGAAAAGGTAAGTGAACCAACAATGCACTAGCTTAAAGGAACCTATTTAGAAAATAAAAAACGCACCTTTACAACCCCTTTAAACCTAGAAACAGGTGCTGTAGGCTTCTTCCATGAGCAATGGTGAGCTTGGCTGCCAAAAACATAAATAAGATACATTTTTGAGTGGACCGGGAAACATTCTCCAAGGGTTCCCTCAATAAAGCAACACAAGGCAGTTGAGGGACTTGTACTGGTAATGAGAGCAAAAACCTTGTTCCAAAGGCCCCATAGCTTAGGGCATTACCACCAAACATAGTACCCCAGGAATAAGTAAAAAAAAAATATGCTTACCAACATTACTGGAATACATAGAATGATGATAAAGGTATTCATCCAAAATACAGTTCAGGTGTTGAGAGGTATTTTTTTCACAGCAAATTAGGCAATGCTTTAAAGGGTATTTGCCTTTCTCTGGATCAAGGGCTTTGTAGCATGCAATATTTATTATAACCTTAATATAGGCTTGTTTTTTTTTTCACCCTACAGTAGAGATGTATCTGTTTAAATTTTACCAGTCTACTGGCAACTGGTTAGCACCATCGAGCACAGTAATTAATGTGTGGAGCAAATAAGTACTGTTCTGTGGGTTTTATCCAGTTCTCCCTGTAGGGGTGCAGTTATAATTTATATCACCCAGGATAAGAACAAGTGTCAGCAGTGGTAAATTATGTCATATTTTGGGGAATGTTGCCCTGATATAATCTGCAGTTCAAAGGAGCTCAAAAAACAATGTGTGTTTCCATTCCAAAAGAGTATTTTGTTCTTATTTTATTGCAGCATTACACTGGTAAATATAGGCAAAATAATTATCTGCATGTCATCCTATGATTTATGCATATTCATACATTTTGTTTCAAAGATCAAAAGATTGCATTCTATTTTATCTGTTTGGACATCCTAGGGAAATGAAAATAATAACAATTCATGGATCAGTAGTTGTAGAGAGCCTTTGGCAAGATATACTGACATCATAATTGCCTTCTAACAAATATACACATCATTGTGGTCACAAGTACAGAAAATCAAGATACAAGTGAATAGCCATGAAGACATTTCTCTCCTTTTAGATGTAATTATTTACCAAACAAGAGGCATCATTGTAATGGTTCTGCTGTTTGCAATCACAGTTATATCTAGGTTTAAAAAAGACTAAATCTCTACTAGAAGAGGCACGTACAGAACTTGATCTCTGCCTCACTGATGAGGCAGAATGCACACTACGCTGGGCCCGCCAGAAATGGTACGCCAAAGCGAACAGACCCAACTCGATGCTGGCTAACAGGTTGCGCACTTTCACCCCAAAACACACCCCTGTCACACATTGCGCACTAGACATAACATCCTTACAGGTAATCCACTGAAGGTGCTGGAGGAATTCAGACAGACATCGCCTCACCACTCTCTATTCTGCCCCTACCCAGCCCTCTAACCAAAGCCTGACCTCCTTCCTGGCTTCTCTCATGGACCAAGATATACAATTGATGGAAGTCCTGCAATGCCTAAAAGAACAAAAAGTAGGCAAACGACCAGGCCCGGACGGCTTTACGACACTTTATTATAGGAAATTAGCAGACGTTTTGGCCCCCCATCTGACGACTATGTTTAATGCCGTAAAAAATGGACACGCCTTCACTTCGAATCTTTTAACCGCCAACATTGTTATGATTCCAAAACCCGACCGTGATCACTCGTCTTGGTCCAACTTTAGGCCCATTTCGCTTATTAACGTGGATATGAAGATATTGACCAAAATCCTGGCCAACCGTTTAAATTCCTTCTTGGTTAAAAAGGACCAGGTAGGGTTTGTCCCGGGGAGACAGGCAGGTGACGCTATTAGACGAATACTTCAGCTTCAGCATATAGCCCATAGTCGATCCATTGCAACTATGTTACTGTCTCTTGATATGAACAGGGCCTTCGACACTTTGTCTTGGCCTTATCCGACGGCCGTGCTCTGCCACTATGTCTTCGGATCGTCGTTCCTGCAATGGATATTGGCACTACTCCCCTCAGGCCAAAGTCAAATATTATGGTTTTGAGTCATATTCATTTCCGATTAGGAGGGGAACTCGACAAGGCTGCCCACTCTCCCCGCTCCTATTTGTCTTGGCCATGGAGCCGTTAGCTGAGGCGATCCGATCTTATCCGGACATAACTGGGGTCGAGATAGCGGATTTACCCCATAAGATCTCATTATTTGCGGATGACATCCTCCTAACCCTAACTCATCCTAGAATCACCCTACCCAACCTATTTTCCTTATTAGACTCTTTTGCTTCTTTATCTGGCCCGTCTGTCAATCCCACCAAATCACAAGCTATGTAAATTAATCTTCCGCCCTTGGACTTGATAACTTTAAAAAATACCTTCACTTTCCAATGGCTGACGTCTTTACCTTACCTGGTGATCCCGCTCACTCCAACCTATGCGGGACTCTATCAGGCAAACTCCCCCCCCCCATTTAGATAATTGTCGGACCTGTTATCCTCCTGGGTTCATCTCCCAATGTCCTGGTTTGGCAGGATTGTGGCAATCTGTATGACCTATCTGCCGACACTTCTTTACTTCTTTATGGTCCTACTGGTCCCGATCCCTCTACACATCTTGCGAATACATCAACGCAAAATCCTGCAATTTGTGTGGGGTTCCTCCCGACCTAGGATCAATAAACAAATATTATATGCCAGTAGGATCAATGGAGGGCTCTCAGTTCCTAATTTGCAAGCCTACTATATAGCCGCGAATATAGCCCCCCTATGTCAACTTCATGGAACATACCAAATGCCGCTATGGGCCACTATCGACTTAGTGGATTCACATCCGACGCCTATCTCTTCTTTGCCCTGGCTCCCCTCTATACATCGCCCTTCGGTGATGGGACCATGTCTGGCTCACTCCCTCCGTCTTTGGGACTTAGTCAAGTCAAGTACTTAGTCAAGTATTCGGCTGGCCTGATCTCCCCCCACCTATTCCTACTCCAAATCCTCCATTGTTCATTGTTCCCACCAGGTTGCGTCAACCCCCAGCAATTTTCCTGGTGATTGACGAATGGTCTTATGGATGTCCACTCTTCGTTTACTCCCACCAGGATAGTATCTTTCGAGGCATTACGCTCCTCCCAAAAAATCAGTTTACGAGAACATTATAGCTATCTAGAGATTCGTCATTTCCTCCAGGGGCTTATAAAGTCCCAACTGACCCCTTACACTTTGACCCCCCTTGAGAGCTTCTGCAGAGCTCGATCCCAAACCTCAGGTTTGATATCACTGATTTATTCCTCTATTATTACCTCCAACAAGCAACTGATTCGACCTTATCACCTCCAATGGGAAAGAGAAATAGGAAAACAGCTCAATCCGGAGGACTAGCAGGTCATGACTTTAGCGATAGCCAAATGTTCAAAGAATGTTCTCTTTTTAGAAAATGCCTACAAGGTACTTTACAGGTGGTATTACACACCGGCTAGATTGGGCCGTTTCATCCCGGCCTACTCTCCCCAGTGTTTCCGGGGGTGCTCCCAGGAAGGCACTATGATACACATTTGGTGGACCTGCCCGAAGGTACGTAGATTATGGATCAGAGTCTATTCTCTCCTTCGAAATATTCTCCATACTGACCTCAAAAAAGAACCTATACAAAGCTCTTCTTCGTAACCCGATCGCAGAACTGTTGTGCTCAGAGCGCCAGCTGGCTCTTCACCTCTTTACTGCAACCAAACTTACAATAGCAAAGGCGTGGAAGACACCAGCACTTAGCTTTGAGGCGGTTAAAAAACGCATGGACAACATAATGGTAAATAAGAAGCTGACTGCCATCCTCTTAGACACCCACGATAAATTCCTGAAGGTCTGGCAACCCTGGGTTGATTACACTAAACCCACTAGATTTGACACCACCCTTCTTCGGATCTGATGTGCTTTTTCCCCCCACCGCGAGGACCCCTCCCTCTCCTTTTTTCTCTCCTCTCTTTTCTTTCTTTCCTTTCCACTCTCCTTTTTCTAATAATCTCAGATTCTGTTTCTCTTTGACTCTTTTTTTTTCCCTCAGTGCTATTATTTTTCAGTCTCAGTTAATCCATCAGGCCAGTGGCCCTGGCCATGGAAGTGTTGGCTGCAGGGCTAGATACCCAGGGTGGGTCACAGTTAGGCTCCTGTTGAGATGGACCTTTTAAAAAAAAAAATTAAATAGCTGACAATGCCCTATGGGCATTCCTGGGTCCTGAGTATCTTTGTTCATCTTTATATGTCTAATTTACTGGCATTTTTATTTTTTTCCTTTTTGAAATGCTGCTCTACTCTTTTTTTGTGTTATGATCATTCATGATGTATTCTTCTCAATGTTAAGCTGTAAAGTTGCAATGGTTATTAATAAAAGTCTTTGTAAAAAAAAAGACTAAATCTAACCAAACACAATTTTATACAAATAATAGAATATTAGGATAGCATTCTAAAGCCCTGTACACACTATCGGATTTCCTATGGATTCTAATCCGATGGATTTTTCCATCGCAAATCCTATGAAGCTGACTTCCATCAGTCTTGCCTACACACCATCAGTCAAAAATCTGACCATCCCAAACGCTGTGACGTAAAACACAAAAGCAGAGAAAAATTAAGTTCAATGCTTCTGAGCATGCGTCGACTTGATTCTGAGCATGCGTGGGTTTTTTGTCCGATGGAGTTCCACACAGACGATCGGAATTTGCTATCGTTTTTATCCCTCATCGGATAAATTTAAAACATGTTCTATTTTTTCTCACCGATGGAAAAAAGACCGATGGGGCCCATACACGATCAGTTTATCCCATGAGAAAAGTCCATCGGACTGTTTTCATCGGTAAAACCGATCGTGTGTACACGGCATAACAGTTTTATTTTCATATTTAAAGTCTTCATTTGGATATATATTACTTATGTGATAGCTGTTATAGCTTCTTATCTTTCTACCCACATTTTGTATTGCAACTAAAATAATGCGCTTTACTAGCATAAACAGCTCCAGACAAACAGTACTGACTAATGACAACCAATCAGTTTTTTAGTCTGTAAAGATTCTAATTTAGGTTGGTGTTACATGGGACTCACATCACCAGCCGGAGAATTAGCTTATCCTTGGTTAACTATAATCAGCCCTAATTGACTTCTTCTCCCCCTTCACTTTTTAGCAATTTTTTGGTTTACTTATGACCTATTTCTTATTTTTAATCATTAATATTTAAGCTTTTTTTTTCCCAATTGCATTCATTTTTTTCGGTAATTTTTTTTATGTCACATTAAAAAAATTGAAATAAAGAAGCACTTAATTTAAACCGGAAATTGATGTGCAATGCTCTGTATCAGATATAACATTTTAGTGTTTTTAGAAGTGGAGGAAATTACAAAATACAGTTTATACTTTTTATCTACAGTGGCACTACTTTTTCCTTTATTTAACTATTTAACTTTTTAAGTTTTGTTTATATTTTGTCTATAGATTGCATAGAAAATTAAATCATTTTGCAGGACTATATCACCAAAAACAATCATTTTTTCCACCCTCAAAAGCCATAGATGTATTTTAGGTAATGACAGAGCTAAACTGGTTTTAAATTTTTTTAAGAGATAAAAGAGTAGATAAAGGGGGCCACAGTTTTGTGTATTAAACAAAATCCATTATTAAAAGAAGGTTAAAATGCCCCCACTCATACACACTTAGGGAGAAGTCGCATATCAGAGTCTGCAGCATAGGATTGGCATCAGGCAGCCTTCCATGGCCAGAGGTGGGGCTGCAGCTGTAAGCCAGGAACTGTGTACTGAATCAAAAAAATGTGGGGGTATGTTAATTAGTCCAGTTTTCTATGAAGGAGATAATATATGTATTTAGCTGCTTTTTTCGGTTGGTTATTGCACCAATGATTTTATATTTATTTGTGTAATAAAAAATGTGTTTTAACTATATAGTCTACCTTTACTTTATAGAAATTCTCCTATCCTGCAATATATTACTGAATATAAATTGCCATTAAAAAGAAACCCCAAAGTCTTCAATGTTAACAATGAGGAGAATCCTTCTAAATGTGTTTCGCAAGCATATATTGCCATTCCCCAGGAGATTATGAAGGATATCTGTACATATAAACAAACACATTCATAATATGTTGAAGACAACGACAGATCCCTTACAATTGTCTGGATGATGTCATGGTAGGGCCAGCCAGTATTAAAAACCATATTATCAGAACAGTGTGCATCCAACTAACCAGGGCCATCCAATAGGGTTGCAAGGGATGAAATAAGAAACGGGAAAGCTACCATCAACTCAAAAAAAAACTGGAAGATATAGATAATTTTTTTAGTCTACCATAAGTTATTTAAAAGGTAGGTTGAAACTGAAATTGTCCCATTAGCAAATAAAATTCCCTCTGCAAAGTCGCACTTACCCCAAGGAGCTTAGTAGCATAAATATAGTCTTGAATAGGGGGATACTAAAGCGCAAACCAAAGTGTAAACAAAAACTATTAAGTAGCTGCCAACATAAATGGTGTCCCCACACTAAAAGTAAAGAAAAATATATATAATGTGGCGCTTACTAAGTGATCAATTTAAGGGTTAATATTCCTCATAAGTTAAAAAACATCACATATGTATATACCTCATATAAAAACAAAGTGTATACAGTACAAATAAACATGTGCAATCTTCACAAATATGTGCAAATAGCAGTGACATCAATAATATTTCCAAGGATTTTGTGCAAAAGAAAAAAGTCCCCTTCAAAGGTGCAAATTACGCCAGAATATAAAGTATGGACGTATCCAATCGTGCATGAAAAGTTCATCAAAATAAAGTTCAAGTGCTGTAAATCCAATAATTTTCCACCATCCGATGTGCACTAATGGTTTGCCCCAGCCTCTCACCTCATATAGGTCAAACACAAGCCTCTCTGTAGATAGAGCACTGGTTCCACAGCAAACGATCGATATCCAGGACATCCAAGATAGAAAAACACTCACAGAGGAATACAACTCCCAACTCATAGAGATCACCTGCAACTCTATACATTGAACCACTTTGCTCATTACGTCAGTACGAGGTCTGCAACTTCATTGAGTGGCCACGTGTCTTCTTGAGGGACCTGAGACTGAATAGTTTCCTTTCTATGCTAGAATCACCATTTAGATATTTGTATATTGAAATCATATCTCCTCCTAAGCGTCTCTTAGGCCTGGTTCACACTTGTCCGACAAACGCTCCGACATTAGGAGCTCATGTCGCATGACGTGTGAAAATCGATGTTTCCCTATGAGAGCCGTCTTAACTGGTCCGACACATGTCGGTCCGACTTTGAAAATGCTCCCTGTACTACTTTGGTCCGACTTTGATCCTACTTCAGCCCATTGAATATCATTGAAGTCGGATCAAAGTAGGATCCTTGTCCTAACCATCCGACATTTGACATCCGACATGTGATTACAGCAGCAGTAAAAGGAATTTATCTCACCCTGGGATTGTTTTGATTGGTCAAAGGACAAGTCAGACTAGCACAAAGTCAGATCAAAATAGTATCCTGTTCATGAATGTCGGATGGATGTCGGACCAATGTAGGATCAATGTAGGACTGATGTCGCAGAGCAAAGTAGGATGAAAGTCGGATGAATGTTGTGTCGTATCAGTGTGAACCCAGCCTTAAGACCTCTCTTTGCGGGAATGCCCAGAGTGATAGACGAAGTCTGGACCTTCTGGACAAGCCCAGCAAAGTGGATAAGATAAGATAGGTTTAGCTGTATTTAGATGGCCTACAGAAAGTTTAGAACACTGCTCAGGGTGATATGTGTTCCCTTGTCTAGAACACTGCTCAGGGTGATAGTTGTTCCCTTGTCTCTGAGCAATGTCCTATTATGATACTAACTCCCAACCAGGCACATACCATGTGGCCTATCTAAAAAAAGCAGATTTATCTGCTAATATAGCTGAATTCTTTGGAATAATTTCAGCACTCCTAGAATCTTTTGTCTCCAGGGAGGGGCCAAATACTTTACATTTTCTTTCTCCCCCAAATCTTATTCTCCACAGCCGAGACAAGCTCTTAAGGCCTCGTACACACGATATGAAAATCAGAAGGGAAAATTTGTAATACGAGCTGTCTGCTGATTTTCGGATTGTTAGTACGGTGCTTTCGACAGCCGATTTCACTTTTTCGTCAGACAAAATCTGGATGTGCAGGCTGTAACATTTTTGTCGGATGTGAACTCAACATCTGATTTTCAGACAGTCAGTACAGAAATCGTCACACAAAAGTCGAAAGTACACAAAAGTTGAAAGTACAAACATGCATGCTCGGAATCAAGGAAAGACTGGGAAGAGTTTGGTCTTGTAAACTACTGTTCGTAATCTAGAATTAACATTCGTGAGGTGGCAATTGATGAAATGTCAAAATGTAGCGAACATCTCATCTTCTTTAATGGGTGATACTGATCTGAAGTCAATGCGAATGAATGCTAAATGTTTGTTATGCGTTTTCATTCACACAGGATGGCTAAAACAAAACATTTTCAAGAAATATATTTTACCTTTTAGATGTTTCTTATGAAAAGGGTTTATGACAGACTGCAAGCTTTTCTGAACAAGTTCAGAGAAAATCTGTCCCTAAAGATAGGCTTAGGACATGTTCCGCTTCCTCTTATTCATACAATGGAGAAGTCCAGCTTCCAAACAGCTACCCCCTTGTAAGGATAAGCAGTGTTCAAATCTAGTTTACAATCAATAATGAGATCTGCCAGCATAGTACAGATTTTTCTTTTATGGAAAAGACCCCCCCATAACAAATAAAGTAAGTACTATCCCAATTTGGCTGTAAAAGTGGAACACACTTTAACTACTTGACGCCCGCGTTATAGCTGAAAGACGGCTACAGCGCGGACCTCAAATGCAGGAAGGGCGTCCATGTACGTTCTCCCGTTATCACACTGCTCGTGCGCCCCAGGGGGTGTGTTCTGTGATCAATGGGTTCTTTGGACTCGGCTGATCACAGAGCATGGCAAAGGGTCAATCACAGCGGGCCTGTTACCATGTGATCAGCTGTCAGCCAATTACAGCTGATCACTGAAGTAAACAGAAGCCATTTATCGCTAACCAGTGCCCTCCAGTGCTGCAAATGTATGCCCACCAGTGCCATCTATCAGTGCCCACCAGTGCCATCTATCAGTGCCCATCAGTGCTGCCAATCAGTGCTCATTGGTGCCTCATCATCAGTGCCTCCTGATCAGTGCCTACCAGTGCCGCCTATCAGTGATGCCTATCAGTGCTCATCAGTGCCAGCTATCAGTGCCCATCTGTGCCAGCTATCAGTGCCACCAATCAGTGCAGACTCATCAGTGCCTCCTGATCAGTGCCTCCTAATAAGCGCCCATCTGTGCCACCTATCAGTGCCCATCAATGCTGCCTTACAGTGCCCATTAGTGCTACCTATTAGTGCCCATCAGTGCAGTCTATTAGTGTCCAACAGTGCCACCTCATCAGTGCCTATCAGAGAAGGAGAAAAATTACCTGTTTGCAATATTTTATAACAAAATATGAAAAATATTTATTTTCAAAATATTCTATCTTTTTTTGTTTGTTTATCAATAAACAAAAAAACCAGTGTTGACTAAATACCACCAAAGAAAGCTCTATCAAGAAAATGATAAACATTTCAAATGGGTACAGTGTTGCATGACCGTGCAATTGTCATTCAAATTGTGAGAGCGCTGAAAGCTGGAAATTGGCCTGGGCAGGAAGGGCAGTAGGCAAGTGGTTGAAACAAGCCATTCTTTTTAGCTGCTGTTATTGTGAAGTTATTCCCTTTCAAAAATCCTAAAGCTTACAACAAAGACTCTAGAGTTGGTTTAGGTTATAGCAGCTTAGAAACACCTGCTGTGTTGTGAACTTTAAAAATGTATTTCTTCACAATACTCGTGGATACAGAAATCATTAAGGGCTTAGTTTAAAGTGTTGGCATATGTAAGAAGTTTAGTGTGAATGAACTGGGTACAGGTTTACTTTAAACAGACATTAAAGTGGTTGTAAACCCACTTTGACAACTTACACCTACAGGTAAGCCTAGATTAAGGCTTACCTATAGGTGCAAGAAATATCTCCTTGACCTACACGGTTAAGGAGATATTTGCTGAAAACACAGCACCAATGTCTACGGCACATGCGCGCGCATGCCTGTGATGTCATCGCCGCTCCAGCCAATCACAGCGCCGAATCGGCAATAACAGGAAGGGACATCGAGGCAAGATGGTGGCGGCGGCGGAAGGGAACGAGGAGCAGTTCGGGGGCTTCGATCTCAGGTAAGTCATTCATAATGAGTTAGTATGCTATGCATACTAGCTCATTATGCCTTTCTTTTGCAGGGTTTTTAAAAAAAAATAAAAAATCAAGGGTTTACTTCCTCTTTAAACAACCCTGATAGATATTTTTGTAGTCTGGGCAGCCATGAACAATCTTCAGATCCTGGAAGTAAATTTCTTTCCACAATTGACATTAGTGAACAAGCTTAAAAATTACAGAATATGAACAGGTTCTCTACATGATTTTAAACATATAACTTAATGAAGTTACCGTATTTACTCGAGTATAAGCCGACTCGAGTATAATCCGAGGTACCTAATGTTACCACAAAAAACTGGGAAAACTTACTGACTCGAGTATAAGCCGAGGGTCAACAATGCCCATTTGCACGCCTCACTGTGCCCATTGCAACTTCACTAAGCCAATTGTCACTGCCCATTGCCTCCTCACTTCTGTGCCCATCCTCACTACTGTTCCCATCCTCACTACTGTTCCCAACCTCACTGTTCCCCTAAAATTGAAATTGAACATTGTAAATTGTACCTGAAAAAAAATTGAGAGGCTGCGGCGTCCATCGTTTAAAACTCGCGGTTTCTTCCTCTTCCCTTTCCGTGATAGGCGTTTTCTAAGCAGACACAGTTCCGCCTATCACGAACATTCTCTCATCCTCAGTTTCCCAGCAGACGTCCGTGATTGGGGGAACACTGAACACAGTGTCTGCTGCGATGGGTGAGGATGAGAGAACGTTTGTGATAGGCGATTCTCAGCAGACACAGTTCCGCCTATCACGGAAGGGACCAGGAAGAGACCGCGAGATTTAACCAGTTAACAACCACCTGCCGATAAATAACGTCGACAAGGTGGTTGCTTAACTCTGGGAGGACATTATATAACGTCCTCCCAGAATCGCGCTCCCGCGCGCCCCCTGGGGCGCGCACACGGGAAACTCTGTGACCGCCGGGTCCGGAGGACCCAGCGGATCACGAATCGCGGTAAATCGCCGCTGATAGTGGCCGTTTACCACGTGATCGCTCCGTCAAATGACGGAGCAATCACTTGTAAACAGACCGGTGTCATGTGATGACGCTGGTTCCTCTCTCCCCTCTCTGTACCGATCGGTACAGTGTGAGAGGAGAGGGGAGGGAGCGGATGGCAGCAGCAGCACTGTGGGCTGGATCTGTGACAATTGCAGTCACAGATCCAGCCATCCATCCATCCCTGCTCAGCCATCCCTGTGCAATACCCTGCCAATACTCTGCAAAATACCCTGCCAATACTCTGCAAAATACCCTGCAATACCCTGGTGCAATACTCTGCAATACCCTGGTGCAATACTCTGCAATACCCTGGTGCAATACTCTGCAATACTCTGCAATACCCTGCGCAATACTCTGCAATACCCTGCAATACCCTGGTGCAATACTCTGCAATACCCTGGTGCAATACTCTGCAATACTCTGCAATACCCTGCGCAATACTCTGAAATACCCTGCGCAATACTCTGAAATACCCTGCAAAATACTCTGCAATACCCTGCGCAATACTCTGCAGTACCCTGCAATACCCTGCGCAATACTCTGCAAAATACTCTGCAATACCCTGCGCAATACTCTGCAATACCCTGCACAATACTCTGCAATACCCTGCGCAATACTCTGCAATACCCTGCGCAATACCCTGCACAATACTCTGCATCACCCTGTTCAATACTCTGCAAAATACTCTGCAATACCCTGCGCAATACTCTGCAATACCCTGCGCAATACTCTGCAATACCCTGCACAATACTCTGCAATACCCTGCACAATACTCTGCAATACCCTGCACAATACTCTGCAATACCCTGCACAATACTCTGCAATACCCTGCACAATACTCTGCAATACCCTGCACAATACTCTGCAATACCCTGCACAATACACCCTGTGCAATACTCTGCAATACCCTGCGCAATACTCTGCAATACCCTGTGCAATACCCCCTGTGCAATACCCCATGCAATACCCTGCCATACTCCGCAATACCCTGCCATACTCCGCAATGCCCTGTCATACTCCGCAATGCCCTGCCATACTCCGCAATGCCCGGCAATACTCTGCAATAACCACTTCCCGCCCGCCGGCCGTCATATGACGTCCTTGACTTTGTGCGGGGATATCTGAATGATGGGAGCAGCTACAGGCATCATTCAGATATTAGCTTTTTCAGCCGGCGATTCCCTACACCATAACAACAATCATAGTGGCTGTTCCACTGCTTGATCATTCTTACGGGAGGCGAGAAGGGATGTCCCCCCCGCCGCCCTCCGGTGCTTCTACCGACTCACCGCTACGATCAAAGCCAAGATTTTTTTTTTTTTTTTTTTTTTTTAGGCTTCCCAGCCTAGAGGTGAGATGTGGGGTCTTATTGACCCCATATCTCACTATAAAGAGGACCTGTCATGCCATATTCCTATTACAAGGGATGTTTTTGTTCCTTGTAATAGGTATAAAAGTGATCAAAAAAAATTTTGGGGCGGAAAAACATGTCAAACTAAAATAAATAAAGTAAAATGAACAATAAAAAAATATATATTTTTTTAACGCGCCCCTGTCCCCGTGAGCTCGCATACAGAAGCGAACGCATACGCAAGTCCCGCCCACATATGAAAACGGTTTTCAAACCACACATGTGAGGTATCTCTGCGAACGTTAGAGCGAGAGCAATTATTTTGGCCCTAGACCTCCTCTGTAACTCAAAACATGTAACCAGTAAAAATATTTAAAGTGTCGCCTATGGGGATTTTTAGGTAGCGAAGTTTGGCGCCATTCCACAAGCGTGTGCAATTTTTAAGGGTGACATGTTAGGTTTCTATTTACTCGGCGTAACTTCATCTTTCACTTTATGCAAAAACATTGGGCTAACTTTACTGTTTTTTTTTTTTAAGCACAAAACATTTTTTTTTCCGTAAAAAACGCGTTAAAAAAATTGCTGCGCAAATATCGTGTTGCAACAACCACCATTATATTCTCTAAGGTCTTTGCTAAAAAAACATATATAATGTTTTGGGGTTCTATGTAATTTTATAGCAAATAAATGATGATTTTTACATGTAGGAGAGAAATGTCAGAATTGGCCTCGGTGCTCTAGAACGCCTGATGGTGCTCCCTGCATGTTGGGCCTCTGTATGTGGCCACGCTGTGTAAAAGTCTCACACATGTGGTATTGCCATACTCGGGAGGAATAGCAGAATGTGTTTTGGGGTGTAATTTGTGGTATGCATATGCTGTGTGTGAGAAATAACCTGCTAATATGACAATTTTGTGGAAAAAAAAAAAAGAGAAAAAAAAAATCTTGATTTTGGAAAGAATTGTGGGAAAAAATTATAACTTCAAAAAACTCACAATGCCTCTTTCTGAATACCTTTGAATGTCTTCTTTCCAAAAAGGGGTCATTTGGGGGGTATTTGTACTTTTCTGGCATGTTGGGGTCTCAAGAAATGAGATAGGCCGTCAGTACTTCAGGTGTGATCAATTTTCAGATATTGGCACCATAGCTTGTGGACTCTATAACGTTCACAAAGACCAAATAATATGCACCAATTTGTACTTATTTTTACCAAAGATATGTAGCAGTATAAATTTTGGCCAAAATTTATGAAGAAAAAATAGTAATTTGCAAAATTTTATAACGGAAACGAAAAAAAAAAACATTTTTTAACAGAATTTTTAGTCTTTTTTCTCTTATAGCGCAAAAAATAAAAAACCCAACAGTGATTAAATACCACCAAAAGAAAGCTCTATTTGTGTGAAAAAAAGGACAAAAAATTCATATGGGTACAGTGTTGTATGACTGAGTAATTGTCATTCAAAATGTGAGAGCACCGAAAGCTGAAAATTGGTCTGGTTATTAAGGGGGTTTAAGTGCCCAGTGGTCAAGTGGTTAAACAATGGACGCCGCAGCCTCTCAATTTTTTTTCAGGTACAATTTACAATGTTCAATATTGCTGACTCGAGTATAAGCCGAGGGGGGGACTTTCAGCCCAAAAAAAGGGCTGAAAATCTCGGCTTATACTCGAGTATATACGATATATGTTTAAAATCACGTAGAGAACCTATTCATATTCTGTATTTTTTAAGCTTGTTTACTTTTAAAGTTTACTTTTAGCTATTTAAAATATGTTTTTATTTTAAAAACCATAACACATGACTGTTACCTTTTGGTCTTCTAAGAAAGCAAGACTTGGATAATGGCCGCTTCCAAACCTCATGTCAGCCAAGGTGAATAAAAATGTATTTTTACCCTAAGTAAAGATTTTCTCTTCCAGTTTGCTCAATTAATTCATACCTGTTGTTCTTCTTAGAACATCACGTTGTGGAGTTTGGGTTTGTTGAGGTCAGGTTCAGCCAGATAATGAGGTTTCCGAATATTTAAGGGTGAACTGGTGACTCAATCAGAATGTAGGTGAGAGTTTAATCTTAATTTGCACAGTTGCTTACAATTTTTAGAGGCAGGTATAGTTAGAGATAGAAAAATAAATAAAACAATTTGGCAAAATAAATCATTTTAAAGACCATATGCAATATTTGAAATGCTTTTCTAGTAACAGGAAGAGTGCAATACCAGCAATACATACATATTTTCATTCAGTGACATAAATGTGCATTTTTTTTTATGTATGCAGTCTTGCCTCAATAAAGACACCAGACAAAAGTCTATATCAAAAATTTCCATGAGTAAGAACTTGTGCAAGTCACAGCTGATGGGAGCACCTGGATAATACATTATTACTACTCTCAATACCTACCCTTACCATGAGCTTAAAGTGATACTATGGGTTTGTTTAAAAAAACAAAAAACAAATATGTCATACTTACCTCCACTGTGTAGTTCGTTTTGCACAGAGTGGCCCAGATCGTCCTCTTCTGGGCTCCCACGGCGGCTCTCACGGCTCCTCCCTGCAAGAGCTAACCCCCTCTGGGAAGCTCTCTCCCGAGGGGGTTACCTTGTGGACACGCTCCTGTGCCATACAATCAGTGTCCATAGCCGCCGATTGTATGAGTCGGCCCCACCCCCTGGTGGCCGCGTCATTGGATTAAATTGACAGCAGCAGGAGCCAATGGCTGCGCTGCTATCAATCTATCCAATGAAGAGCTGATCAGGCATGTGGAGAACAACGCGGAAGTTCGAGGCTCAGGTAAGTAAAACGAGGATGCATTAGGGTTAAAAAACACAAAGGTTTACAACCCCTTTAATAGCCCCAAAAACCCACTTGTGGGCATAAACTTGACTCTCTCTCATACTCCTTTTGCTTCCCCCCCCCTCCAACTTTGTGGTTAATTTACTAAAGGCAAATAGATTGTGCACTTTGCAAAGTGCAGTTACACTATGCAAGTGCAGTTGCTCCAGAGTTTAGTAAATGAGGTAAAGCTTCACTTTGTAAAAAGTACCCAATCACGTGCAAGGAAATTTTTAAGAAAAATGCATTTTTGCTTGCACATGACTGGATGATGGAGGTCAACAGAGCTTTTGCTCATTTACTAACCTCTGGAGCAACTGCATTTGCACAGCCTAATTGCCATTAGTAAATCAAACCCAGTGTGTCAGCTTTACTGCTCACAATCGTATATTGTATGAGGGGTGTTATAAAAATGTAAATGCGTAGGTGGCTGGAGCATGGCATAGCTCTCCCTTGTTGGGATGGCTATCCCCTGGCTTACAGGCAGCCCAACTTATTATCTTGTATACAGGCACAGTGCATTCAGAAAATGCTCCTGCACCAAGCTCAAGTGCTGTAACATAATGGAGAGGTTGCCAAATTAGTTGACAGCTGACAGGAGAACAAGGAGCAGCAAGGTAGCGATTGAGAGGTGAGTCTATTAGTGGGTCAAGGACTTTTTTTTACAGGCCAAGCCTCTTTGCTGTGAGAGTGTCTGGTAGCTTAGCACTGACAACTTTAGCAAGCCCAAGGCCTCCTCAGTGTTGCAGCAAGAAATGCTTTCTCATCTTAACTACCACATCGCATGAGCCGAACACCCCCCGGTTCGGTTCGCATCCAGAACATGCGAACGGACTGAAAGTTTGCGCAAACTTTCGAACACAGTCTATGGGACTCGAGCGTGAGAAATCAAAAGTGTGAATTTTAAAGGCTAATATGCAAGTTATTGTCATAAAAAGGGTTTGGGGACCCGGGTCCTGCCCCAGGGGACATGTATCAATGCAAAAAAAGTTTTAAAAACAGTTGTTTTTTCAGGAGCAGTGATTTTAATGATGCTTAAAGTGAAAAAATAAAAGTGAAATATTCCTTTAAATATCGTACCTGGGGGGTGTCTATAGTATGTCTGTAAAGTGGCGCGTGTTTCCCGTGTTTAGAACAGTCCCTGCACAAAATGACATTCTAAAGAAATACTGTATATACTCGAGTATAAGCCGACTTGAGTATAAGCCGAGGTACCTAATGTTGCAAAAAAAACTGGGAAACCTTACTGACTCGAGTATAAGCCGATGCCCCACTGTTCCCTAGCTCGCTGTTCCCTATTTTACATTGTAAATATTACCTGTAAAAAAGTTGCGGCTGCGGCGTCCATCGTTTAAATTCCGCGGCGTCCATCGTTCAAATTCCGCGGTCTCCTCCTGTTCCTTCCTTGATAGGCGATTCTCAGCAGACACTCTCCGCCTATCACGATCATTCTCTCATCCTCAGTTTTCCCAGCAGACACTGTGTATGGTGTTCCGCCAATCACAGACGTCTACTGGAAAACTGAGGATGAGAGAACGTTCGTGATAGGCGGAGAGTGTCTGATGAGATTCACCTATCAAGGAAGGAACAGGAAGAGACCGCGGAATTTGAACGATGGACGCCGCGGAATTTGAACGATGGACGCTGCAGCCGCAACTTCTTTACAGGTAATATTTACAATGTAAAAATTTCGATGACTCGAGTATAAGCCGAGGGGGGGACTTTCAGCCCCAAAAAAAGGGCTGAAAATCTCGGCTTATACTCGAGTATATACGGTAAAAGTAATTTAAAACTGCTTGCGGCTGTAATGTAATGTCGGGTCCCGGCAATGTAGATGAAAATTATTGAGAAAAACGGCATGGGTAACCCCCAAGCCCATTACCAGGCCCTTTGGGTCTTGTATGGATATTAAGGGGAACCCCGCACCCAAAATAAAAAAAGAAAAGGCGTGGGGCTCCCAGGCCCTATATACTCTGAACAGCAGTATACATGCATTTCCAAACAAGACAGGGACTGTAGGTTTGTTCTTAATTTGAATCTGTTTGTAATTTGGAACAGGTACATTTTGTAAGTGTAGCTCCAGCCAAAAAATCTTATTTTAAGCTTTTTGGAAAACATAGGGAAGGGTTATCACCCCTGCAACATTTGTTTTGCTGTCTGTGCCCCTGTTCAGAAGATTTCACCTCACTTTCTGTCCCAATGACAATTGGATTGTGAAAACTTGGGGTTATTAGGGAAACAAGGATTGGTGATAAAGCATCAGTGGAGACACCTTTTTACCATATTAACTCTAGCAGTTGTTTGTAAGTCGGATGATTGAAAGTAGGGGACCGCCTGTATATACTATACGGCCTGCCCTATATACTCTGGAGAAAATTGGGCCTTAGGTGTTGGTGGTACCAGAACACTGTAAGCCCTCACAGTTACTCTTGGTGTGCGCTGGAACGGGCCCTGCTGTGAAATATTATATCAAGAATTGTAATTACATGCCCCTGTTGAACAGGGGTAGAAAAATTGGGCCTTTGGTGGTGGTGATGGTGGTGCCACAACACTGTAAGCCCTCACAGTTACTCTTGGTGGGCAGAGGAACGGGCCCTGCTGTGAAATATTAGATCAAAAATTATAATTACATGCCTGTGTTAAACAGTGGCATAAAAATTGGGTCTTGAGCGTGGGAGGGGCTGGCTCCATGTATGGCTGCTTGAGCTGTGAGCCCCACTCCAGCCTCATACAACGGTGCCCATTACAGCCCGCACGGTGAACGGATTTTCACGAAAATTTCTGGGCATACTCCTGAGGGGTCCAGGCACATTTCTGGCTATTTTTTATTACATTAGAAAGGACCCAAAAGCTGCAATTCGTCCCGGTAATCGCGGCCGAAAATCCAAGATGGCCACCACAGCACAGCCTACTGTGTCAGGAACCATTCTCCTCACAGACCTCAGACAAAATATCTCCTCAGAGGATCTGCCTATTTCCTCAGAACTTAAAGCAGGACTACTACAGACACCTAATACCTCCTCAGCCACTGGTGAACCTCTTATTTTTTTCACAAAGGCCGACAGTATCCATTCTTCCACAGGGCACATTATTGCCTCTCATACCAGCCCTATTACCTCAGAAATTATTCCAAGAGACCAGGCATTTCAGATGGCAGAACTGTTTCAAAAAATTACTGAACTCCTGGACAGAGGTTTAGCTCAAACTGCAGCCAAAATAACTAGTGATTTAAAAGCTGGCTTCCACAATCTAGGAACAAGAATAGACTCTATTGAATACAAATTGGAAGAAACAGTGTCTTCCACTTACCAAACTGCTAAAATTGTATCCTCGGTACAAGAACAACTGGATTATGCTAATTCAAGAATCGATGACCTCGAGAACAGGTCACGCAGGTATAATCTCAGAATCAGAGGGTAACCTGAATCTGTGCTGGATGTCACACTAGCAGTACAAGACCAGATTAAATCTCTTCTACCTAATATCCCCCAGCAGCGCCTTGAGCTGGATAGGGCTCACAGAGCTTTGGGTCCTCCTAGAAAGGATGGAAAGCCAAGAGATATCATTGCTAAACCCCATTTCTTCTCAGTAAAAGAAGAGGTCATGAAACAAGCTAGAATAACCCCTCAAATACTATGTCAAGGGCACCCAATTCAACTTTTTTGCTGATTTATCTCCTTCTACAATCCAACGCAGAAGAGCACTTAAACCCCTGCTACTAATCTTGTCTCAGAAAGACATTAAATACAGATGGGCCTTTCCCTTTGCGGTGAAATTCTCTGAAAATGGTAGACCTTACTCCTTCTCAAGCCTACAGGAAGGAGAGCGGATCCTTCTCCAACTCAAACTTATTTCTACTGAAGCTGACATGGACACCTCTACAACTGGTCCTGGTTCTACTAAAAGACCTACTCCAACAAGCCCACAATCTCCCGTTTGGAACAAAGGAAAGAAAAAGAAGATGAAAGACAATAGCCCTACTTGACATTGCTCTTTTTCCACCTCTTTTGTTACTACCTTTTTTTCCCTCGGATCTAAAATCCGAGCACAGATTTTTCTGTACTTCAGGTGTTAGGATAAATCCATCCTAAATTCAACCTACTCTCTGGTTCAATTCTCACAGTTTTTCTGTTTTTTCTATAAAGCTCTATGTTCCCTTTTTTTTTTTATCTAGTATCATATTACTTACTAAAATGTTATGATAATTATACTACTGTAAAGTACTTTCTAGGTTATAGAGCTTTACATAAGCCTTCTCTCGTTTTACCGTGCAAAAATAATTTTCTTTTTTATTAGATTTTTTCTATGGGTGCCCTGTATGGGGGTGGTCCACGTGTGTACCCACCTATCGTCTGGAAATCTTCGGGTTTTCAGGGGATAGGTTGTCTGGCCGTCTTAGTCCAGACTCTTTTTTTGATCTGGTTAAAAGGATTCGGGAGGAGTCTCCTCTCTCGGGTCCTAACCTTACATGTTAGGAGACTTCTTTTCTATATTCCATCTCTTTTCTTACTTTTTTCTATGTTATGTTATTTTTTTTTTCTTTTCCCTTGTGTGTCTAACCCAATTGTCTCTTTTAGAGTTGCCAGCTCTCGGATCAATGACCGTTAAACACCTCAATCTCCACTTGGAAGTACACCTGATCAAGCCTCAGTACCAAGGTCCTTTAAGGGTGAGTGGGGTCAGTAATAGCGGATATGCCCCCCTTGAATCTCATGGCTAGCAACCAACAAACACACCTTAAAATAGCCTCTCACAATGTTCAAGGCTTGAATTCTCCTGTCAAAAGGAGAACATTTTTAGATTACTATAAATCCCTTAAAATAGATATTCTTTTGCTCCAGGAAACACACTTCCCTATACGATACAGTCCTAATTATATTCACCCTCATTTTCCGCAATTCCACCTTGCTAGTGCGGAAAATAAAACTAAGGGAGTAGCCATTCTATTTTCCAAATCCTGCAAATTCGAGAAGTCTTTCGACTATTTTGATCCAGATGGAAGAATTCTGTTATTACAAGGTTCAATTGATGGTCAACTATACACCATAGTCTCATATTATGCCCCTAACAGAGGCCAAGCCCCATTCTTCAAAAATATGATGGACACACTGAGCCCTATGTTAGTAGGAACGGTCATTTTGGGGGGAGACTCGAATGTTGCTTTTGACCAGGCTCTGGATAAGTCCAAACCCTCCAAAGACCAATTGACCCGCCCGACCAATGAAAGCCGCAAAATCGCTAAAATTCTTTCGAATCACAATTTAGCAGACGTTTGGAGGGAATTAAACCCTTCCAAACAGGACTTCACACATTATTCACACCCCCCACAACACATACGCAAGAATAGACCACATCCTTACCCCTTTACACCTCATTCCGCTCATACTAAATGCCCACATCAAGGATACGGCCCTATCAGATCATTCGTTGGTAATTATTTCCCTAAACTCCAGTTCTCTTAGAAGCTCGAAAGGGTTTTGGAAACTTAACAAATCAATCCTTACAAATCCAACCACAAATGAGATAATAAATAAAGCCTTACATGAATATTTTTCCCTCAACGACACGGAGGATATCTCCTCTGAGATGCTTTGGGCGGCTCATAAAGCCGTCATCCGGGGAAAAAATCATTCAAATCTCTACCCAAACTAAACGCAACCGCAAAGGTCAAATAGAACGTTTGGAAGAAGAGTACATAACCCTTAGAAATCGTCACAAACAAGATCCCTCTAAGTTCCCCATATCACTCATAGACAAGGCCAAACTTGAATTAAATTTAGCCCTTACAGCACAAGCGGAAAAAGTGATTAGGTGGAGTTACAACAAATTTTACACAAATGCAAACAAAATAGGGCCATTACTTGCTACAAAACTCTATCCGTATAGCAGGTCAACCGCTTACTGCAAACCCCGTCAAAATCCTAGAAGCATTTCAAGAGTTTTATTCTAAATTGTATGACACTCACTCAAAGCCAGACAAAGATGTTCTATCTAGGTATTTAGACGATCTTCCCATTCCTTCCATAACCCCCTCACACAAATGTTTACTTGAGGCTCCCTTCACAATAGGGGAGGTTATGGGGGTTATTAAACACCTCAAAAACGGATCAGCCCCTGGCCCTGATGGTTTATCCATACCCTATTATAAGACTTTCGCCAACACCTTAGCCCCATATCTAACCAAATTTTTTAATGACAAAACAAATGGCCTACCATTAGACACACATCTTAATATGGCATTTATTACAGTTATACCCAAACCAGACAAAAATCCTGAAGACATCAGTAATTATCGCCCTATTTCCCTAATAAACAACGATATTAAAATTATGACAAAGATCATGGCCAATCGATTAGTATCTTTTATTAAACATTATATACACAAAGACCAGGTGGGCTTCATCCCATGAAGACAGGGCCCAGACCAAATCAGACGAGCAATAGATATTGTATCTATTCTGCAATCCAACTGGGAGGGAGGAGAAAAACAACAAGGCTTACTACTGTCACTGGATCTGCAAAAGGCCTTTGACTCAGTGTCATGGCCATACCTGTTTTCCCTAATAGATCAATGGGGCTTTGGAGTTCGCTTTAAGGGGCTCTTACATTCCCTTTATTCTCACCCTCAGGCTCTTATCCGTTTACAGGGTCATTATTCCAACCTAATCAATATAGCACGAGGCACTAGACAGGGATGCCCGCTTTCCCCTCTCATATTTGCTATTGCCATTGAAACATTAGCCATAGCCATCAGACAAAATCCCAATATTAAAAGAGTATCCTGTGGTAATCAAATTCACAAATGTGGCCTATTTGCAGATGACATCTTATTGTTCGTGACGTCTCCGCTGATATCCCTTCCTAACGTCTGCCAGGTTCTGAAGGCCTTCTCTGAGGTCTCAGGCCTTAGGGTAAATTACTCAAAATCACAAGCTCTAAATGTTTCGCTTCCCTTGTCTAGTGTCTTGTTGCTTAAACAATCCTTTGGATTTGAATGGACAGACACCTCAATCAAATATCTGGGCATTACCTTAACAGCCCGCATTGAGACCCTTTTTTTACATAATTATCCATCTTTATTTAAAAAATTAGAGAATGATCTAGCATCTTGGTCCAAAAACGAATTATCTTGGTTAGGTAGAATTAATTCTATAAAAATGACTCTAGAATCCCTAGAATCCTTTATTTCTTTAGATCTCTTCCTATTCCCATTACTAAGAATCACTTGCAAAAGTTCCAAATTAAAATCATCAAATTTATCTGAGGTGCTTCAGGTTACCACATCCCCCAAAACACATTACTTCGTCACAGAAAACAGGGAGGTTTAGGTCTACCTGACCTACATAAATACTACTTAGCAGCTAGACTAGCCCAGACTTCTTTGATTTATTCTGCAACAGAAAAACCAGACTGGGTCAATATTGAAAAAGAGGCTACACCAACACTATCCTTAGAATACCTTTTATGGTGCCCCCCAAAAAAAGACCCCCATAATGTCCCCGGCTCTATCTCAATTGTTTGCACTATGGGATTCCCTAAGAAACCTCCCAAACCTTATATCCTCTGAAAGACCTCTTTCTCATTTATTCAATAACCCTGACTTCCCCCCTGGTCTAAATGTAGAGGCATTTAAATGGTGGATTGATAAAGGATTGTATCGTATAGGACAATTTTTTAATCCTGGAGGGCCTATATCCCTTAGTTACTGCATCAAACATCTGAAACTTCCAGATTCTGAAAAACCGCGGTTTAATCAAATTTTCACATTTTTAAACCAAATCTGGAAGGAAAAACTTCTTCCTCCCCAATTTACGAAGTACAAGTTATGGTGCAGCCAGGCCGGTTCACAAAGGGGAGGCATATCTATGGTATATTCATGCCTCACTCACCCTACATCAAAATCTTCCTATATGGAGGCTTGGGAAAAAGACGCCCAGTTTTGTTGGAATTTGGATACCTGGCACTTAGCCTTCTCTAAATCTTTCAAAGGGATTCTTGATGTCTCTTTAATAGAGGCAAATATTAAAGTTATAACCAGATGGTATCTAACTCCTTCCAGACTGGCATCTATATATCCAGCATCAGATCCAACGTGTTTCAGAGGTTGCCAACTTTACGGCTCTATGCCTCATATTTGGTGGAAGTGCCCCAGAGTTCGCCCCTTCTGGAGAAAAATATTTTTATTAATTTTTAAGGTAACAGGTTTTCAGGTCCCTAGGTCTCTACCAGTAGCCATTTTGAATGCTCATATTCCTCACATACCAAAGGTTTCACAAAAATTGATTCACTTTATCTTTACAGGCGCCAAAATCACAATTGCCAAATCATGGAAAAAACCAAAACCTTTCCTGTCAGATGCCAAAACTAAAATATCTTGGATACTAACTTTAAAATGTAAAAATTAGCTAGCATCTTATCTAATACCATTCCCAAATTCTAAAAAATATGGGAACCTTGGGCCAAACATATGGGGATTTTGATTGGTGAAGATACTGTTTTACCTTCTATTCAACATTAAGTTGGACACATACCCATCCCTTTCCCTCCGTCCTCTTTTTTACCCGCTGTCTTTATTTTCCTCTTCTTTTCTTCCTTCTAAAAAGGATTTCTGGAAACTCTTATTCTGGGAATTCTAGTTTCCCATTACATGTTATGTCTCTTTTATTTAGATTTAATGGGATACTATCAAATGTTTTGTTCGGCCTTGTTTAGTCCATCCCGATCTGTTGGCCCTGATAATCTTCTCGGGGCCTAAGAGTCAGAAGGAGGTCTCTATGCCTGGAGCAGTTAGTTCCCGATAAGGGGCTCCAGGTTACCAAGGAGAGAGGGTTTCCCTTATACCTTCCATTATATTATAAGGATGAAGAGATCTCCCCCTGACAAACTTTTGATTGCTTACATGAATCTATCCTTTTTTCTAGGATGTTTTAATTATTTTATCCATTTATTGACTAATGTTTGTTTATTCCTAAACATAATCTTTTTTCTTTATTTTTATATAACATGATGTAATGTTCTGTTTTATTTATCTTATGAAAATAAAATATTTTGAAAGTAAAAAAAAAAAAAAAAAAAAAAAATTGGGTCTTAGGCAGTGGTTGGGTTGCCACAACACTGTAACCCCTCACAGATACTCTAGTTGAGCGCAGGAACGAGCCCTGCTGCAAAATATTACAGCAAAAATTGTAATTACACGCCCCTGCTAAACAGGGGCAGAAAAATTGGGCCTTAGGCACTGGTGCTGGTGCCACAATACTGCAACACCTCATAGATACTCTAGTTGAGCGCAGGAACAAGCCCTGCTGCAAAATATTACAGCAAAATTGTAATTACACGCCCCTGTTAAACAGAAAAATTGGGCCCTAGGCACTGGTGCTGGTGCCCAGAACCAAAAATGTTCTTGAAGCTATCAACATGAACATTGAGGAGGAATAGGATAGTCACTCAGCATAACAGGATAGTCAATCAGCATCAGCATA
Source organism: Rana muscosa (assembly GCA_029206835.1). Lineage (NCBI taxonomy): Eukaryota > Metazoa > Chordata > Amphibia > Anura > Ranidae > Rana > Rana muscosa. Next base: position 965,731,589 of record CM055117.1, on the reverse strand, counting down.
GGCAGTCTTGAAGGGATCTCACATTCATAAAAAAATTAATCAGTTACATTAGCATCAGGTGCTTGGTAGCTGGTGATCCAAGACTGATTCATTTTTATGAAGGTGAGTCGATCAACCGAGTCGGTGGACAGGCGCACTCTGTGATCGGTTACAAAGCCTCCAGCAGCACAGTGCGTTCCGAAAGAATGCTGAATGCAGGACAGGCCAGTAGCTCAGATGGATACCGTGCAAGCTCTGGCCAGTGATCCATCCTCAAGACCCAGTAATCCAGTGGATTTTCGGTTGGAAAGGTTTCCAAGTCTGATCTTGCCCCTAGGTATTACTGCACCATGTAAATCAGACGCTGGCGATGGTTGCTAGAACTGATCAGACCTTGGGGCTGCGGACTAAAAAATTGTCTGAATGCATCGGTTAGACGGCCACCTTCTCCATTGACCGAAGCCTCAGCAACATGTTGTCCTTCTGTGACTGACCGAAGCCTCAGCAACACGTTGTCCAGGACCAGGAAATTGTAACTTTCCAGGCTCTGGAAACACGTTGCACAAACCTTTCTGCAAGGCCTTCCGAAGATGTTTCATCCTCTGCTCCCTCTGCGACGGCTGGATAAGTTCCGCAACCTTACCCTTGTAATGTGGGTCAAGAAGGGTTGCCAGCCAGTAATGATCCCTGTCCTTGATACCACAAATCCGAGGGTCCTTTCGCAGGCTTTGCAGGATCAGGGAGGCCATGCAGCATAGGTTTGTTGAGGCATTCGGTTCGGAGTCCTCTGGGTCACTAAAGACATCATGATCCGCAGCCATCTCCTCCCAGCCACGTACAAGTCCATGGGTTTCTGGGGACTGTAGACGATCCCTTGAAGACTGCTGCTGATGCTGAGTGCTAGGCTCCACCTCCATGCTAACACAATTCTCCTCCTCCTCCTCCTCTTTCTGTGCGGTTCTTGGGCAGGTTGTATTCCTTTTGGAGGTCAGCCAGCCGAGCACTGGCATTATATGACCGGCGGAAATGCACACAGACTTTCCTGGCCTGCCTCAGGAGATCCTGTAAGCCCGGGTACCTGCACAAGAACCGCTGCGCCACCAAATTAAGGACGTGAACAGGGCACATGGGTCAAGTGTCCCTGTCGGAGGGCGGAGAGGAGGTTGGTGCCATTGTCGCAAACCACCATTCCTGGCTGAAGCTGGCGTGGCGTCAACCACCTCTGAGCCTGCCCCTGCAGAGCTGACAGAATCTCTGCCCCAGTGAGGCTTCTGTCCCCTTAGCACACCAGCTCAAGCACCGCATGGCATCGTTTTGCCTGAGTGCTTGCGTAGCCCCTTGAACGCCTACGGAGCACCGCTGGTTCCGAGGACTAGTCTATAGAGGAAGAGGCCACAGAGGAAGAATGAGAGGAGGGGGTGGAGGAGAGAGGTGTGTCAGAATCACCACTAGTAGCATTTTGGAGGCATGGTGGCAGAACAACCTCCAACAATACTGCACCCTGTCCTGCATCCTTCCCAGCTGCCAGCAGAGTCACCCAGTGCTCTGTGAAAGATAGGTAACGTCCCTGTCCATGCCTGCTGGACCACGAGTCAGCGGTAATATGCACCTTGCCGCTGACCGCCCTGTCCAGTGAGGCCAAGACATTGCCTTCCACATGCCGGTAGAGAGCCGGAATCGCCTACCGTGGAAAAGGTGGCGTCTGGGAACCTGCAACTGAGGTACCGCACATTCCACAAATTTACGAAAGGGGGCAGAGTCTACCAGCTGAAAAGGCAGCAGTTGGAGTGCTAGCAATTTAGCCAAGCTAGCATTCAGCCGCTGGGCATGTAGATGGCTGGGACCAAATTTCTTTCACCGGTTTAGCAACAGGGGTAGGGAAATTTTCCTGCTACAATGGGATGTTGGGGTAGCAATAGCAGATTGCCGGCAAGTACTTGGCACACCTAATTCTACACTTTCATTCCTCTCAGTGCAGGTTTCTGAGAGAACTGAAAGTATAGTGGGGTTGGAGATCCCAGCTGATGAGGAGCAAGGAGAGGTCCACCTTGTTCTTTGGTGTGGGTCTTTTAAGTACGCTTGCCAACGGACTGCATGGGAGTTCAACATATGTCTGGTCAAGCATGTGGTGCCAAGCGGCTGCTGTTTTGGCCACGCTTGATACGCTTCAGACATATGTTGCAAACACGTTTTAAAAAAGGCCCACACATGCACATGCGGAGCACTGCAGTGTGATGAAGTCGGTTGGCTGTCCTTAAGCTGGCCCCTGGAGGGCATCCTGCCTCGTTGGAGATGTGCCTCCTCCTCCCCCTCCTCCTCTCTCCTATCAGGCACCCACGTAGAGTCAGTAACCTCATCATCCCCTCCCTCCTCATCACTGGAGCAAACCTGGCAGTATGCTGCAGCTGGGGGAACATGACTACCAGTTTGTTGTCCTTCTTGGGCACCCCCTCTCTCTGGGCTCTGGGCTCACGTCAGCCTTCCTCAAGCTGGGTACCATCATCGGAGCCTTCAAAACGCTGTGCATCCTCCTGCAGCATGTACCCAACACTGTGGTCGAACAGTTTGGGGGACTCCCCCGTGCATGATGGCGGGGCTAGCGAAGGAGTAACTGATGACCTGGAGCCAATAGAATAGGCCTCTTTGGCAGCCAAAGTACTCTGAGCCTCTTCTACTAACTCTTCTGCATGTTGTGGCTCAACACGGCCAGCTGCCGAAAAAAAGGACAAGCGTGCTGAGGATGCACCGTCTCCACGACCAGCACTGTTGGCTGTAGACACAGAGCCTGCTTGGCCTCTTTTAGTGGCCTGTGAGTATCTGCCTGTCCTTGTTGGCCTTCCAGACATACTGTATTTGATGAATTTGTAATGTATTTGAATAGGTACACCAGGAATGGCCTGCAGTCAGGTATAGTCTTGGCTAGACTAGAATGCAGTGGATATATGTGTAGGAGACAGTATATATTTTATTCACTGCAGATCACTGAATCACCTGCCTGCCTGAAAGTGTATTTGAATAGGTACACCAGGAATGGCCTGCAGTGAGATGTAGCTGCACAGGATACAGTGTATATATATATATATATATATATATATATATATATATATATATATGTAGCGATACCCCCAAACTAAGAGAGCCGCTGGTTTTGTTTTGGGCCCTGTACACAGCACAGCCAACCCCCGGCAATCTACTCGACCCTTCTCTGGCACAGCTAGTCTAGGCGTGGTATATATATATATATATATATATATATATATATATATATATATATATATATATATATACAGTTGCAATAAAAATTATGTGAACCCTTTTGGAATGATATGGATTTCTGCACAAATTGGTCATAAAATGTGATCTGATCTTCATCTGAGTCACTACAATAGACAATCACAGTCTGCTTAAACTAATAACACACAAAGAATTAAATGTTACCATGTTTTTATTGAACACACCATGTAAACATTCACAGTGCAGGTGGAAAAAGTATGTGAACCCCTAGATTAATGAGATCTCCAAGAGCTAATTGGAGTGAGGTGTCAGCCAACTGGAGTCCAATCAATGAGTCTAGATTGGAGGTGTTGGTTACAGCTGCCCTGCCCTATAAAAAACACACACCGGTTCTGGATTTGCTTTTTACAAGAAGCATTGCCTGATGTGAATGATGCCTCATACAAAAGAGCTCTCAGAAGACCTACGATTAAGAATTGTTGACTTGCATAAAGCTGGAAAGGATTATAAAAGTATCTCCAAAAGCCTTGCTGTTCATCAGTCCACGGTAAGACAAATTGTCTATAAATGGAGAAAGTTCAGCACTGCTGCTACTCTCCATAGGAGTGGGCGTCCTGTAAAGATGACTGCAAGAGCACAGCGCAGACTGCTCAATGAGGTGAAGAAGAATCCTAGAGTGTCAGCTAAAGACTTACAAAAGTCTCTGGCATATGCTAACATCCCTGTTAGCGAATCTACGATACGTAAAACACTAAACAAGAATGGATTTCATGGGAGGATACCACAGAGGAAGCCACTGCTGTCCAAAAAAAACATTGCTGCACGTTTACAGTTTGCACAAGAGCACCTGGATGTTCCACAGCAGTACTGGCAAAATATTCTGTGGACAGATGAAACCAAAGTTAAGTTGTTTGGAAGAAACACCCAACACTATGTGTGGATAAAAAGAGGCACAGCACACCAACATCAAAACCTCATCCCAACTGTGAAGTATGGTGGTGTGGGCATCATGGTTTGGGGCTGCTTTGCTGCATCAGGGCCTGGACGGATTGCTATCATCGAAGGAAAAATTAATTCCCAAGTTTATCAAGACATTTTTCAGGAGAACTTAAGGCCATCTGTCCACCAGCTGAAGCTCAACAGAAGATGGGTGTTGCAACAGGACAACGACCCAAGGCATAGAAGTAAATTAACAACAGAATGGCTTAAACAGAAGAAAATACGCCTTCTGGAGTGGTCCAGTCAGAGTCCTGACCTCAAACCGATTGAGATGTTGTGTCATGACCTCAAGAAAGCGATTCACACCAGACATTCCAAGAATATTGCTGAAATGAAACTGTTCTGTTGAGAGGAATGGTCAAGAATTACTCCTGACCGTTGTGCATGTCTGATCTGCAACTACAGGAAAGGTTTGGTTGAAGTTATTGCTGCCAAAGGAGGTTCAACCAGTTATTAAATCCAAGGGCTCACATACTTTTTCCACCTGCACTGTGAATGTTTACATGGTGTGTTCAATAAAAACATGGTAACATTAAATTCTTTGTGTGTTATTAGTTTAAGCAGACTGTGATTGTCTATTGTAGTGACTTAGATGAAGATCAGATCACATTTTATGACCAATTTGTGCAGAAATCCAAATCATTCAAAAGGGTTCACATACTTTTTATTGCAACTGTATATATGGCTTCTATACCAGTACCTGAACAATCCCACACTAACCCAGACAGTTGTGAAATATAGTAATGGACGCCAATAACAGATTGATTAACTGTAATAGGTTTACTTATATAGAAAGGGTAACGGTCAGTACCAAGTAACACGTACATGCAGAGCCCTGCAGTAATGATAACACTAGTCAACTATAATGCACATATTATTCTATCACACACTGATATATAGCTATTTTCCCTTGTAAGCAATATGGCGCTCAGCAATGCTATAAACCCCCAGTCAGGCCTGACTCAGTTAAAGTTCAGTCTTTAAGTGAGGAATCTTCGCATGCAAGATGATCGGTGGTGCACATACAGGAACAATGATTTGTAATCCAACAGTGGTCTATGGTAATAGAAGCAACTCCCCGGAGACTATATAACTCAGTTCTGTAACTAGTCTCCTGTCAGGAAAGCAAGTATAACACGATGGGCCAAGGCAGTCAGTAGGCCTAACAAAGTACTCGGTTATAGCTGTGAGCAGGTGCTCTCTCACCCCTCCGGACTCGATCCCAGTCCGGGACTCCCACCGCTGTGTCTCCGCACACAGGATCTGCCACTGCCGGATCTCTGGTCCAACTGACGTCCGCGAAGCAGGTAGATGTCAAATGCCGCACAGGCTCCGCAGCGAGGTGGAAGGCTCTCTGGAAGTGCGCAAGGCCCAGGCCTCGGGCCTTGCACTCGCAACAGGTCTGCACAGGAAGTCCTCTTGCCAGCTGCGCGGTGTCCAAAGAGCCCGGGCTTAGCCTCACCCTCCCCTTTTATACCCCACTCATGAGTCTCTGCGGCAGCCCAATGCACCCTGGGTGCCAAACGGGGTTCTGGGTAACGTAGTCCATGGGGCCTCAACGGAGACCCCGCTACACACTCCCCCCACTTAATTTCTTTGGTCCCCAAAGATAATTGTCAACATACACTACGCACAACATTAGACAAAGTTGCGTATGATGTCGGCAGAGGAAGTTCCCACCAAAAATGAGAGGGTGAACGTCCTCGCCCACAGGTCACACTATCATAAGTGGCCTGCCTAACTGTGCCAGGGGGTGAGTTGGGGTTGCCCTCCACTAAATGAACAGTGGAGGGATCAGGGCTTTCTGCACTTCTCCTGGCAGTTGCCACAGTGTCCTCTGAGTTCCTGCCCATTTGTGGGTAAGTCAACTTTCGGGGAGGCCTTATGGCCCTTTTCACCCTCCGCTCTCTTGGAATTTCTGGCTCGGACACTGTAGGTTCCTCTTCCGAAACAGACATGGCAGCTTCCACTGTTTCTGAAACATTTAACTCAGGAGCAGGAAGATTCACGGTACATCTTGGATCCTCCTCTGGGAGTGAGTCGAGGGCATCTTCCCATGCGTCTGATAGAGGGCTGGAGGGGATGAATTCAGTAGCTTCTGCATTCAGTGTACTGTCTATGGTGTCTTCCAAAGGTGGGAGATCTATAGCAGAAGCCACTGGGGCCTGGGAAGGCCATAGCCATTCTAGCTCTTCCCTTTCATCCTCACTAGGTTCAGAGACATTTGTTTCTTCAGACCGAGATGCCTGGGACCGGGTATTTGGCCTAGGAGTATCCAGGATGGAAGTTGGCTCGGGGAAGTCCTTTGCAGGGGGTATCCAAACTGCTTCGGCAAGTGGGAGTATGTGGTTCCGGTGCCAAGTCTTCAATGGCCCCACCTTTCCCTCCGGCTTCAGTAGACTGGCAGGCCGGGCAGCTTCCTGCAAATAACATACGGCTCAGGTCTCCATCTGTCTGCAAGTTTGTGCTTTCCAGGGACTCCTAAGTTCCGTAGCAGCACTCTGTCCCCAGGCTGCAGATCCTGAATCCAGGCCTTCAGGTCAAAGTTTCTCTTGTTGCGGGCTCCTCTCTGATCCAAAGCTGCTTGGGCCTGCTCATAGGCCAACTTTAAACTGTGCCTCAGCCTGTCCACATATCCTTTGTGGGAAGTGGCTGAGGAATGGTCTACGGGTAGTCTTGCTTCTCTTCCAAACATGAGTCGGTAGGGAGAGTACCCTGTAGCATCACTTGTTGTACTGTTGTAAGCATGCACAATTGCTGCTATGTGCCTGCTCCAGTGCTGCTTCTTTTCACTATCTAAAGTTCCCAGCATGTTGAGTAGGGTTTGGTTGAACCTCCCCAGCTGTGCATCCCCTTGTGGGTGGTAGGGAGTGGTTTGAGTCTTCTTGATCCCTAAGGAGTCCAAGAGTTTCCTGATCAGCCGACTTTCAAAGTCCCTCCCTTGATCCGAGTGGAGATGCTGTGGTAGCCCATAGTGCACAAAGTATTTTTCCATGAGTACTTTGGCCACTGTGGAAGCCTTCTGGTCTTTGGTTGGGAAGGCCTGGGCATACTGGGTGAAATGGTCGGTTATCACCAGAACATTTCCTAGTCCACTCAAGTCGGGTTCGAGGCAGAGGAAATCAATGCACACCAAATCCAATGGGCCTTGACTTTGCAGGTGGCTCATTGGGGCAGCTTGATGGGGTAGAGTTTTCCGCTGGATGCAGCGTGCGCATGAATGGCAGTATTCCTCTACTTCAGCCCTCATGCAGGGCCAATAGAACCGACTTCTGACGAGATGAAAGGTCCTTTCAGCTCCTAAATGACCATGGTGGTCGTGTAAGGCGACCAAGACAGTCGCTCTGTGTTTTTCGGGTAGAAACAGTTGCCATTTGTCTTCCAGGTCATCAGAGAGGCCCCTTCGGTAGACCAGCCCTTGATGCACCTGCAATCTGTCCCACTCCTTCTGCAACAGGCAAGCTTCCTTTGAAGGGTGATGCAAGAGTCTATCTGGATCCTGATTTTCCAGGGCCTCTAGGACCAATTTCCCCAAAGGGTCTTCCAATTGGTCACATCTTAATTCCTTTTTGGACATCTTTGTTAAGTCATCTTCCTCTATCTGAGTTACTCCACAGTATTGCTTGGGGACCCCCACTTCTGTGACCCCTATCTCTTCCGCTCTGGACCCCCCACTGGCCTGGAGTTTAGCCCCTTGACAGAGGGCCCGCACCCTGTCCGGTGCCACTTGGGTCCAGTCTTCCGTGCTGCTAGTGGGAGCATGAGACCTTCTGGACAGGGTATCCACATCTCGATTGCCAGCCCCAGGTCTGTATTTCAGGCTGAAGTTGAATCCAGACAGTGCAGCTAGCCATCGATGACCTGTGGCATCCAGCTTTGCTGTGGTGAAAAGATAAGTAAGGGGGTTGTTGTCAGTTTTCACAGTGAATTCTGCCCCATACAGATAGTCTTTAAGTTTATCAACTTCAGTCCACTTGAGGGCCAGGAACTCCAACTTATGAGTGGGGTAGTTTCTTTCAGAGTGGGTCAAACTTCTGCTCACATATGCGACGGGTCGCAGTTGCCCTTCATGCTCCTGGTAGAGCACTCCTCCCAGACTGTCATGACTGGCATCTACATGGAGTTCATAGGGTTTCTTTGGGTCTGCATAGGCCAAGACAGGGGCAGTGGTTAAGCTCTTCTTCAGCATTTGGAAGGCCTCTTCGCACTTCCCATTCCACTGGTCTTCGACTGACTCTCCCGGCTTCCTGGGACCCGAGTCATCCTCTTTTCCCTCTGTCTTTAACAGTTCATTCAGGGGTCTGGCAATCCGTGCGAACCCCTCTACGAACCTCCTATAGTAGGAGCAGAACCCCAAAAAGGACCTGAGTTCTGTCACAGTGGTGGACCGTGGCCAGGAGGTAACTGCCTCCAGTTTCCCGGGGTCTGTGGCTACCCCTTCTTCGAACACTATGTGCCCCAGATAGTTGACTGATGACTGGTAGAACAGGCATTTCTCTGGCGAAAGCTTGAGTCCCTCTTCACTGAGCCTTCTCAAGACTTTTTCCAGTCTCTCCTCATGTTCCTCTAGAGTCTTCCCAAAGACGATGATGTCATCCAAGTACACGAGAACTTCGATGAGGTTCACGTCTCCTACGTTTTTCTCCATGAGGCGTTGAAAGGTGGCAGGGGCTCCAGACAGACCTTGGGGCATCCGGTCGAATTCAAAGAATCCCACAAGAGTTATGAAGGCTGTCTTCTCCTCATCTTCCGGATGTATAGGGATCTGGTAGTATCCACTCTTTAGGTCCATGACACTGAACCACCTGGCTCCAGACAAACTCTGTAGGGCATCCTCTATCCTCGAAATGGTATACTGGTCGGGTATCGTTCTCCCGTTGAGAGTCCTGTAGTCTATACACAACCTCAACGACCCATTCTTCTTCCGGGCCACCACTATTGGGGAGGCATAGGGGCTTCTAGATTCCCGGATAACACCGGTTTGCTTGAGCTTGGCGAGCTGTTCTCTCAGGTCTTCAAGGTCGGCTAGAGGAACTCGCCTGACTCTCTCCCTGAAAGGTTTGTCTTCCTGGAGGCGGATTCGATGGGTGGCACTCTTCGCACAGCCTACATCGAACTCATCTTTGGAGAAAATCTTCCTCCATCTGGTCAACTGGGCCTTTGCTCTCTCTTTCCAGGCCCTTGGCAGATTCGGATTCTCCATGCAGAGCTTCTCCCAGATAGTCCTTTCTCCCTCTGTCTTCTCCACATTTGATAAGACAATTGGGGCAGCAGGGCTTACCTGGCCCAACAACATCCTGGCGGGGATCTCCATGGGGGTACCTGTGGTATTCCTGATGCTCACCGGCACCTTACAGTGTGCCTTCTTTAAAGCTCTTACTGGAACCATTTCTGGGATTACTTCTAAACCTGAGTATTCTTCCCGTGGGTCTGGTTCCAAAATGACAAAGGGGCCAGGTTGCTCCCAAGTAAGCTTCACAGTGGCCCTGGGACAGGTTACTTCACCGGGCTGCAATACTATCCCTTTCTTTGCCAGTCTCCAGACTTTTCCCACCCCCTCTTCTGGGGCCTGCTGTTCTAAGACTAGTCGCTGGTAGGCTGTCTTCAACATTGGGTGGATTCTGGTGACAGCGGAATTCTTCCCTTGCACTAGAGGGGCCAAGAGCCTTCTCACCAGGTCTGTGTTGGTCCCTATTATTAGGGAGCTCTTGTTGGCTCCAGGCGGTCGGGGGCACACCACTGCCAGGGTATCGAACACTTCATCCTTCCCGGCTACTGAGGGGTCAAAGATCAGTTTTATGGACAAGTAACCATCGTAAGGGAAACCCTGTGTTCCAATTCCCCATATCTCTAAATCTTCAATTCTCTGGATGGGTAGATGACTCAGATGCTTATCATAGAAGTCCCGGTATAACAAGGTCACCTGTGCTCCAGTATCCAAGATGGCTCTTGCGTAGACTCCCTCCACCTGAATAGGCACTACGGGGGAGGGGCCAACCAATTTTTCTGGATATGACTTCAAAGGGGTCTCTCTCAGTTGGTCCCCACACTTTCCCTTGGAATTTTCCTTCTTGTGTTTGACTGTTGACTTTAGTCCCCTTGGGCTCGGTATGCATTGATCTCCCCCCTCCTTTTAGGTGTATGCTCCCACTGAGGGACATTATTTCTCTTTTTAGGTGTATATTCCCGCTGAGGAACTCTGTTCTTCTCCTGAGGGGGTTTGCCCCCTTTCCTTCTGGGCTTCTCATTCAGTTTGTATCCAATGGAGCTCACTGGAGATGATGGGCACCCGGTTGACTCCTTCACCGGGGGCCCTCTGAAGTTTTCCGCCGGCTTGCGATTATTTATCTTCTTTTTCTTGGGGCTGGAACTTACTTTCGCAATATGGCTAAGTCCTCCGCAGTTACAAACAAATCGCATCCCCCCACTCTTGTAGGGGAGTGGGCGCTGGGGTACCCGGGAACAACTCCTTCTTCGGTCCCTCATTTTCTACGACCCTTGGATCCTTTGCCATCAAAGAGGTCAGCATCTCCAACACCTGAGACATCTGTGACTTCAAGGTATCTACTTCTGAGTCTCTTTCAAGGGTCATGGCTGATCTGACCATCACTGGTGTAGAAGAGGTATGCGTCTTGATCGCTTGCTGATCCTTCTGTAGAGCCTCTTCATCTCTGATGATCTTTACCAGATCAGGGTAATTCAGTGACATACCTCCTCCAGAGGTTTTCAGGTGGAGCCAGACTGGATCCGAGCGTAGCGCTCCTTTTAAGATCTACTTCATTCTTGCTGCATCTATGGCTTGGGGTACCATCCCTTTTTATAGCACGATTTGGCAAAGCATCTTGTTCAGTCTTCTGACATACTCCGACAGCCTTTCTCCTGGTAGCTGAAAGGTGTGTTCGAACTGATACACCAGTTCCGTTACTTTCTCTAACTGACCGAACTCTTCTTGTAGCATGGCTAGGCAGTCATAAGCCGTGCAGGCAGCATTTCCAAACCGGAGACTTTTTACAGCTTCCGCTGCCGCGCCTTTCAGACTTTCCATCATGCGCTGCTTCTTCTGCGCTTCACTCACCTCCCATGCCTCTACCGCTGACAAAGCCTGTTCGATCCAGGTATCGAAGTCTTCCTCCCCCACAGGGATGGGCAGCCTCCCCGAAAATGTTCTCAGCTTCCGGTAGCTGGCCTCGATGTGTACCGTGTTCGTTTTCTGACACTTCGTGAGCAGATCCCCTAAGGCATTTAACAGCTCTGGCCCTATGGCAGTAATGGATGTCACCGGAGGTGTCGTCCCTTTCTGCTTCTCTGTTGCATGGGGTATCCCTGGCGGTAATCCCGTTGGGGATGGCGGAGGTGACTGCGTCTTCACAGTTATTGCGTGCGCCAAACCATAAGTTTTGTTATCTGGCGTCTGCACACTTCGGCCTTGAAAGTTCCCCAGGACTCCATCCCACCACTCTATCAGTGCATACTGAAACGAGGTGTCTGGGTCTGATATCATGTCCATCACCCATGGTGTATTATTTGGGGATAACGACACTAATGCCCCAAACACACGATCGTTTTTCATGCCGTTAAAAATGCCATTTTTAAAAATGGGCATTAAAACCGATCGTGTGTATGCTCCAGAGCATTTTTAACGACGTGAAAAACGGGCATTAAAAATTTCGAACATGCTCTATTTTTTCATGTCGTTTTTTTTAACGACGTGAAAAACGATAGTGTGTATGCTTTTACGAGGTGAAAAAAAACATGCATGCTCAGAATCAAGTATGAGACGGGAGCGCTCGTTCTGGTAAACCTAGCGTTCGTAATGGAGATAGCACATTCGTCACGCTGTAACGGATTGAAAAGCACGAGGCTGAAAAGCGCGAATCGACGCTCAACAAACTTTACTAACATGAAGGGTGGCGTCATCCGAACGGAACTTCCCCTTTATAGTGCCGTCGTACGTGTTGTACGTCACTGCGCTTTGCTTGAACGTTTTTTAAAATGATCGTGTGTACGCAAGACAGGCTTGAGAGGAAACATGAAAAAAAACGACGAGAAAAGCTTCGGTTTAAAAAATGGCATGAAAAACGATCGTGTGTACGCCGCATAAGAGTCGCTCCGCCGCACCTTTTGACCATTCTTCTCCTGGGAGATTGATGACCACTGACATGTCTGGGTTTGTTTTGGCTGCTTCGCACTACGCTTTCACTTCTAGCGGGTCCATGCCGGTACTTTTGGCGTGCTTGCTTGCCGTATACAGGATCCCGGACGAGCCCCCACGTGTAGCGATACCCCCAAACTAAGAGCCGCTGGTTTTGTTTCGGGCCCTGTACACAGCACAGCCAACCCCTGGCAATCTACTCGACCCTTCTCTGGCACAGCTAGTCTAGGGGTATAGTCCCCGGAGACTATATAACTCAGATCTGTAACTAGTCTCCTGTCAGGAAAGCAAGTATAACACGATGGGCCAAGGCAGTCAGTAGGCCTAACAAAGTACTCGGTTATAGCTGTGAGCAGGTGCTCTCTCACCCCTCCGGGCTCGATCCCAGTCCGGGACTCTCACCGCTGTGTCTCCGCACACAGGATCTGCCACCGCCGGATCTCTGGTCCAACTGACGTCCGCGAAGCAGGTAGATGTCAGATGCCGCACAGGCTCCGCAGCGAGGTGGAAGGCTCTCTGGAAGTGCGCAAGGCCCAGGCCTCGGGCCTTGCACTCGCAACAGGTCCGCACAGGAAGTCCTCTTGCCAGCCGCGCGGTGTCCAAAGAGCCCGGGCTTAGCCTCGCCCTCCACTTTTATACCCCACCCATGAGTCTCTGAGGCAGCCCAATGCACCCTGGGTGCCAAACGGGGTTCTGGATAACGTAGTCCATGGGACCTCAACGGAGACCCCGCTACATATATATATATATATATATATATATATATATACACAAAGCTGAGATATATATATACTGAATATACTGCAGCTAACTGAATCAACTGCCTGCCTGTAGTATATTAGGAACAGAACAACAGGAGCAGTCTGCAGTGATATCTAGCTGCACAAGATACAGAATACTGAATATACTGCATGTGACAGAACCCACTGTCACTGTGTGCTTTGGAAGGGACTGAGGGCGGGCCTCCTACCCACAGATTATGGCCCAGAAGAGACTGGAGACTCGGGGAGAAGCTGGCATTGAGATAATGTAATGTAATGCTACATCCCTTCTCCCCCATCCCCCCCCTCTTGTTGCTGTGTTTAGCTGTGTTGGTTCATGGCACACAGACAATGGTCTGGACTGCAGACATCTCTCCGCAGGGGATGTGTATTGAGGGGTTGCCTGCTTATCATAATCCCTTTGTTTATCTGTAGTCTCTGTTTCAATGTACAAGTGTTCAGTTCCCATTGATTCTTCCTTGTCCCCTACCCCCCCTCTATGACAAGGCTAAGGGGAGTGTCCCTAACTGTGTGTAAAAGTGTATGTTTTGGATTTAATAAACAGTTAATGCTCTGCATGTTTAACCCTCAACACCTGTGTGGATTGTCTCGTGATTGAGGGGTTAAGGGCTGGTTATGGCGAATCTGCAGGCTGCGGGTGCGTTTGGAGGACAGGAGACACAAGTCTGGCGGATGTGCCCATCTGGGGTATCTGAGATCCGTTACACTGCAGCTAACTGAATCAACTGCCTGCCTGTAGTGTATTAGGAACAGTACACCAGGAACGCTCTGCAGTGAGATCTAGCTAAACTGTATACAATATATATATATATATATATATATATATATATATATATATATATATATATATATATATATATACATACATATATATATTGTGAGGGGGTTAGCTCAGCAGCGGGTGTGTGTGTGACCCCCTGGATGGGTTCAGCACACAAAAACAGGCACAGCAGACAGTGGTAGGAGAAAACAAAAGGGTGTGGTTTTATTTGAACTATATACAGACAAAAAAATACAGCAAAAACAAAAGAAACATGAAAAGAAATCCTGGTCAACTTGACCCGCTCACTACACACGTTGGTGTCCCTAACTAACAACTGGGTACAGCCTTCTGCTGTCCCAGTCCCTAGCTCCCTGCTTTTTTGAAGTTCTTAGCAATAACCACACAGGCTTTGGCTCACCGCACAGAGATCACACTCCCCAGACTATCCACACAGATCTGGTTCCAGGTTGGAGCCTCTACCTTAGCATGCTGGGAGTTCTTGCAGAGGCCCTAACGAGCCCACTTACTTCAGCTGGGCTCATTAACTCTTCCCCTGCAAGACTCCCCGCACTCCCCCTAGTGGTATAAATCGGCATAAAGCCTGAATCTAGGACATATATATCTTCCATCCTGGATGCAACCTGGTGATTTTACCTGCATGCTGTCACATACCCCCCCCCCTCTTGTTTTAACCTTTGGGTTTTAACACAAGCAATCAGGCATGCATGTACTCGAGACAAAGCATCCACATTCCCCATTTGAACGCCAGGGCGATGCTTTACGGTAAAGTTGAATTCCTGTAGGGCCAAGAACCACCTATTTACTCTTCTATTTGTCTCTTTGTTTTGAGCCATCCACTTTAAAGGAGCGTGATCAGTAATCATGTCAAAGTGCCTACCTAGCAGATAGTACCGAAGGGAATCTAGAGCCCACTTCACCGCTAAACACTCCTTCTCAATCATGGCGTAATTTACCTCATGGGACTTCAATTTTCTGCTGAGGTAAATGACTGGGTGCTCTTCCCCGTTCCAGACCTGGGACAATACTGCTCCTAACCCAACGTCGGATGCATCACTTTGTACGACAAAGTCCCTAGAGAAGTCTTGTGAGTACAACACTGGCTGGCTACATAAGGCTTTTTTTAAGAATTGAAATGCTGCCTCAGCCTCTGGGGTCCATTTAACCATGACAGACTCCTTCCCTTTTGTCAGGTTGGTTAGGGGCACAGCCTGAGAAGCAAAGTGGGGAATGAATTGCCGATAATAACCAGCGATTCCCAGAAAAGCTTGTACCTGCTCCTTGCTGTTGGGACGCGGCCAATTCTGTATGGCCTCGACTTTATTGACTTGGGGTTTTATTACTCCCCTCCCAATGGTGTACCCAAGATACTTGGCCTCCTCCTGTCCAATGGTACACTTCTTGGGGTTGGCCGTAAACCCAGCTTCCCGGATAGAGTCTAGGACTGCTTGCACTTTTGGCAGATGTGAGGCCCAATCTGTGCTATAGATAATTACATCATCTAGGTAAACCGCAGCATACTTCTGATGGGGCCTCAGTATCTGGTCCATTTTCCGCTGGAATGTTGCCGGCGCATTCTGTAAACCAAACGGCATTCTTTTATATTGGAACGCCCCGTCTGGGGTTACAAATGCGGTTTTCTCCTTGGCCGACTTGGCCAGGGGAATTTGCCAATACCCTTTGGTGAGATCAAGAGTTGTCATGTATGGGGCTGTTCCCAACCGGTCGACCAACTCATCTATACGTGGCATGGGGTAGGTGTCAAATTTTGTAACTTTGTTCAGTTGTCGGAAATCGTTACAAAATCACCAGCTCCCATCCGGTTTAGGCACTAACACTATGGGACTTGACCAATCACTTTGGGATTCCTCTATCACCCCTAACTTAAGCATTTTCTGTACTTCCTCACGTATTGCCTCCCGTCGGGCCTCTGGGATCCGATAGGGTTTTAGCTTCACCCTTTCACCGGGCGGGGTAATAATATCATGCTCTACCCCATACGTTTGTCCCGGCAGCTCAGAGAAAACCTCCTTGTTGTGAAGCACAAACTCCTTAACCTCCTGTTGTTGGGGGTTTGACAAGGTGACTGCTATTCCAACCTCAGGAATCACGCAATCAGACTGAGCTGGTGACAAAGTTTCTGCGACTAGGGATTCCCTATCCCTCCAGGCTTTCAACAGATTAATGTGATAGATCTGTTCGGGCTTTCGCCTTCCTGGTTGTCTGACCTTGTAATTCACTTTGCTCACTTTTTCCATTATCTCGTAGGGGCCTTGCCATTTGGTGAGGAACTTGCTTTCAACCGTAGGGACAAGTACCAATATCTTATCCCCCGGGGAAAAGGTCCGGGTCTTGGCTCCACGGTTGTACACTCTCTGCTGTGCCAACTGCGTTTGGGCCAAATGTTCCTTTAAGATTGGCATTACCTGTGCAATTCTATCTTGCATCAGGGCAACATGCTCAATCACACTCCTGTGGGGAGAACTCTCACTTTCCCAAGTTTCCTTGGCGATATCCAACAGCCCTCTTGGGTGTCTCCCATAGAGTAACTCAAAGGGTGAGAAACCCGTAGAGGATTGGGGTACCTCCCTAATAGCAAACATTAAATAGGGAATTAGACAGTCCCAATCCTTTCCATCTTTATCCACCACCTTCTTTAACATTTGTTTTAGAGTTTTGTTGAATCTTTCAACCAACCCATCTATTTGGGGGTGATACACAGATGTACGCCATTGTGTCACTTTGAACAACTTACACAGCTCTTTCATAACCCGGGACATAAAGGGTGTACAGTAGGTGCCGCCGATATTGTATATCTAATGCGCTCCCATCGCCGAGATTCTCGGCGACAGGAGTGCCGAGATCTCGGCAACAGGGTGGCGACACGTGTCACGCTCGCTGCAATAGCAAGAAGACGCGACACTGTATTGAGCGGGGATCCGACGTGGATTCCCGCCAATACCAGGCACTGCGTTTGGTATGAATCCTGAGCGGGAACTCCACGCCAATTTTTAAAGAAAAAAACGGCGTGGGTTCCCCCTCCAGGAGCATACCAGGCCCTTGGGTCTGGTCTGGATTTGAAGGGGAACCCTACGCCGAAAAAACGTGGGGGGTTTGTGCTCTGCGGCCCCCCCACGCCAGAGCACCCTGCCCCCATGTTGATGAGGACAGGGCCTCTTCCCGACAACCCTGGCCGTTGGTTGTCAGGGTCTGTGGGCGGGGGGCTTATCGGAATCCGGGATCCCCCTTTAATAAGGGGGCCCCCAGATCCCGGCCCCCCCACCCTATGTGAATGAGTATGGGGTACATGGTACCCCTACCCATTCACCTGGTGGAAAAAAAATGGAAATAAAAACACAACACAGTTTTTAAAAGTATTTTATTGCACAGCTCCGGGGGTCTCTTCCATCTTCGGGGGTCTCCGGTGTCGTTGCCGCGCTCTCCAGGTTCTTTCTTCTGCCGGGCCACCGCTATCTTCTTCCAACTCTTTTGCTAGCGGGGCCCGGTCTTCTCCGTCACCTTCTCCCCTCTTCTTCTCTCCGGTTCTTTCCTTCTTCCGCCGGGCCTCCGCTAACTTCTTTTAGCTGTTTTGCTAGCGGAGGCCCGGTCTTCTCCGTCGTCTCGTCCGGCTCTCCGTTGTCCTTCTGCCGGCCCCTCCACTAACTTCTTGGTAGCGCTTTTGCTAGTGGAGGGGCCGGTCTTCCCGTCGTCGCCGTTGGCGTCTTCTTCCCTCTTCTCCTCCTCGATGTTGACTCGTCGCTTCCTCTCGCAGTAATGCTAAATCTTTGGTCCGCAGAGATTAATATAGGCTTCTCATGATGTCACAGTCACATGCTGCAGGGCACATGGCCCTGGAGCATGTGACTGTGACGTCATGGGAACATGTGACTGTGACGTCATGAGAAGCCTATATTAATCTCTGCGGACCGAAGATTTAGCATTACTGCGAGAGGAAGCGACGAGTCAACATCGAGGAGGAGAAGAGGGAAGAAGACGCCGACGGCGACGACGGGAAGACCGGCCCCTCCACTAGCAAAAGAGCTACCAAGAAGTTAGTGGAGGGGCCGGCAGAAGGACAACGGAGAGCCGGACGAGACGACGGAGAAGACCGGGCCTCCGCTAGCAAAAGAGCTAAAAGAAGTTAGCGGAGGCCCGGCGGAAGAAAGAACCGGAGAGCGGGAGAAGAACCAGAGAGCGGGAGAAGAAGAAGGCGACGGAGAAGACCGGGCCTCCGTTAGCAAAAGAGCTAAAAGAAGTTAGCGGAGGCCCGGCTGAAGAAGGAAAGAACCGGAGAGAAGAAGAGGGGAGAAGGCGACGGAGAAGACCGGGCCCCGCTAGCAAAAGAGTTGGAAGAAGATAGCAGAAGAAAGAACCGGAGAGCACGGCAACGACACCGGAGACCCCCGAAGATGGAAGAGACCCTCGGAGCTGTGCAATAAAATACTTTTAAAAACTGTGTTGTGTTTTTATTTCCATTTTTTTTCCACCAGGTGAATGGGTAGGGGTACCATGTACCCCATACTCATTCACATAGGGTGGGGGGGCCAAGATCTGGGGGCCGGCTCCCGTATTCCGATAAGCCCCCCGCCCGCAGACCCCGACAACCAACGGCCAGGGTTGTCGGGAAGAGGCCCTGTCCTCATCAACATGGGGGCAGGGTGCTCTCGGGGGGGCCGCAGGTCGCCCCCCTGCCCCAGAGCACCAAACCCCCCATGTTGAGGGCATGTGGCCTGGTACGGTTCAGGAGGGAGGGGGGGCCGCTCTCTCGTCCCCCCCTCTTTCCCTGCGGCCTGCCAGGTTACGTGCTCGGATAAGGGTCTGGTTTGGATCTTGAGGGGGACCCCCACGCCGTTTTTTCGGAGTAGGGTTCCCCTTCAAATCCAGACCAGACCCAAGGGCATGGTATACATCCTGGAAGGGGGAACCCACGCCGTTTTTTTCTTTAAAAGTTGGCGTGGAGTTCCCGCTCAGGATTCATACCAAATGCAGTGCCTGGTATTGGCGGGAATCCCTGTCTATTGGCAATGCGTGTCGCTCATCGTGAAAGGAACATTTTTTCCTTTCCCGATGACGAGACAGCTCGGCGCTGGCTCTCGTGACGGAGCTCATAGGGTGTCAATCTCGGCGGCACCTACTGTACCTTGGTCCGTAAGCAGTTCCTTACAAATACCCACACGGCTAAAAACAAGAGATAGCTCTTTGGCTATGGTTTTGGCCGAGGTATTTCGGAGAGGAATCGCTTCCGGATAACGGGTGGCATAGTCCATTATAACCAAGATGTACTGGTGCCCCCTAGCGGACTTCATTATCGGACCTACCAAATCCATTGCGATCCTCTCAAAGGGGACCTCAATGATGGGAAGAGGTACCAGCGGGTTACGGAAATGTGGCATCGGTGCCGACCTCTGACACACAGGGCAGGAGGAACAATAATTTTCTGTTTCCTTCATGACCCCAGGCCAATAGAATCTCTGCAATACTCTCTCTCTGGTTTTCTCTGTCCCCAGATGACCTCCAAGAATGTGCCCATGGGCCAACTCTAACACCAACTTCCTGTAAGGTTTGGGCACCACAAGCTGCTCAATGGTTTCTTCTGCCCTTTTAGCCACCCGATACAGTAGGTCCTTTTCCACGATGAAGTATGGGTAAGTGCCGGTCTCATCTGGGTTCACTAACTCGCCATCTATTTCCACTACGTTTTCCCGTGCCTCTATTAGGGTGGGGTCTTTTAACTGTTCTGTGGCAAAATTTTCCTTGTGAACCTCGAGATCAGAAAACTCCACAGACGGCATGTTTTCGTCTGAGGATGTTGGCTCCTCCCCAGTTTCTCGAGTCTCCCCTGCCAATACCGACAAGGGAAATTCTGGAGAGTCCTCACCACTCTCAGAGGAATTCTGGCTATCACATTCCTGGTATATAGGGGCACCAGTGGGGGGCTCAGGACAATCCCATAGTTCCCAGAACTTTGGAAAATCCCTTCCCACAATGGCATCATGAAGCAAGTGAGACACTAATCCCACCCGATGAGAGAGGGTACCTTTGGGGGTCTCAAAACCCACTGTAGTCACCGGATACTCTCGGGTGTCCCCATGCACACAAATAACAGCTACCTTGTTATTCCCAGAGACCTCTGTAGTAACTAATTCAGCCTTTATCAGTGTCACAAGGCTACCTGAATCCAGCAATACAACAACATTTCTACCATTAACACACATTTTGCATAAATGTTTCTCAGTTCCCCGCATGG
The DNA here is from genome assembly GCA_029206835.1 of Rana muscosa. Lineage (NCBI taxonomy): Eukaryota > Metazoa > Chordata > Amphibia > Anura > Ranidae > Rana > Rana muscosa. The sequence goes on along the minus strand of CM055117.1, from coordinate 965,711,415 downwards.
CAGTGCATGCGACTGTCGCAAACAGCGACTGTCGTCTGTCCGTTAGAAAGTCACATTGCATGGGTTCATCCACAACCGGGCAATTTGCTGCAATATGTCCCTCTTGTCGGCAGCGGTAACAAACAATCCTTCTTGCTGCCTCTTGAACCCCTGACTTCCCAGGCTGTTCTAGCCAAACCTTGGGTAGAACTCCCACCCTCTCACTCTCTCCACCCTCACCCCTTGGAATCATCTTACCCGCCACTGGGGATGGTCTGGTCTTAGGGTGGAAAGTCTGTGAGTCTCTGGAAGAGGCAGTCAGGTTCTCTGTAGCCAAGTACTTCTCTACACGATCCACAAGATTATCGGCCATTTCTGGGTCTCCATGGCTTACCCACTTTTGGATGGCAGTAGGAAGAGCTCTCAAGAAACGATCCATCACAACACGTTCCACAATCTTTGGTGCGGACAAAGTCTCTGGCTGTAACCACTTCCTGCTCAGGTGAATGAGAACATACATTTGAGACCTGGGGGATTTTCCAAGGCGGAAAGTCCAGTTATGCACACGCTGAGCCCGGACAGCCAGGGTGACACCCAGCCGTGCCAATATTTCAGTTTTTAGCATCACATAGTCTTTTGCTTGGTCAGGCTCTAGGTCATAGTAAGCTTTCTGCGATTCACCAGTTAACAGAGGAGCCACCAGTCCAGCCCACTGCTCCTTAGGGCACTTTTCTCTTTCAGCAGTCCTTTCAAATGTGGTCAAAAACACCTCTGGATCATCCTCTCCAGTCATTTTTGTCAATAAACGACTCACCCCAAAGGACGCAGTATTAGTGGAACTACTTGCCTCACTGGTCTGCGGACGTTGCTGCATTAACGTTTCCATTTGTTGCTGTAGTCTCTGTTCTTGCTTCTGTAACAGGTCTATGAAGCGGGCCTCAGATTGCTGCTGGGCTTGTTGCTGAGCTTCCAGACTCTGTTGCAAAGTTGCATTTATCTGCTGCTGGGCTGTAAGGCTCTGTTGATGAGCTTGCTGCTGGGCTGCAAGGCTCTGTTGATGAGCTTGCTGCTGGGCTACAAGGCTCTTTGGCAAACCTGCATTTGTCTGCTGCTGATTGGCATTTGCTAGAGCCAGCTGTTTCAGTATCTCCTCCATGCTGGCCTTAAAAAAACTGCCACTGGTTCTCCACCAACTGTGAGGGGGTTAGCTCATCAGCGGGTGTGTGTGTGACCCCCTGGATGGGTTCAGCACACAAAAACAGGCACAGCAGACAGTGGTAGGAGAAAACAAAAGGGTGTGGTTTTATTTGAACTATATACAGACAAAAAAATACAGCAAAAACAAAAGAAACATGAAAAGAAATCCTGGTCAACTTGACCGCTCACTACACACGTTGGTGTCCCTAACTAACAACTGGGTACAGCCTTGTGCTGTCCCAGTCCCTAGCTCCCTGCTTTTTTGAAGTTCTTAGCAATAACCACACAGACTTTGGCTCACCGCACAGAGATCACACTCCCCAGACTATCCACACAGATCTGGTTCCAGGTTGGAGCCTCTACCTTAGCATGCTGGGAGTTCTTGTAGAGGCCCTAACGAGCCCACTTACTTCAGCTGGGCTCATTAACTCTTCCCCTGCAAGACTCCCCGCACTCCCCCTAGTGGTATAAATCGGCATAAAGCCTGAATCTAGGACATATATACCTTCCATCCTGGATGCAACCTGGTGATTTTACCTGCATGCTGTCACAATATATATATATACAAAGCCTGGAATATATATACAGTATATATATTCTAAATATACTGGAGCTAACTGAATCAACTGCCTGCTCAATCTAGCTAACTGAATTGCCTGCCTGTTCAATCTATCTAAATGAAATGAAATGACACTCTCTCTCTCTATCTCTCTCTCTGCTGCTACAACACTACACAAGGCGACGTGCCTTATATAGTGTGGGGCGTGTACTTAATCCCCTGAGCCATGATTGGCCAAAGGCACCCTGCCTTTGGCCAATTATGGCTCTCTGTGCTGACGGCGCTGTGATTGGCCAAAGAATGCGGGTCATAGTGCATGCTTGGCCAATCATCAGCCAGCAATGCACTGCGTTGACGCAGTGAATTATGACCCTCGACGCGCTGCTCGAATTTGGCGCGAACGGCCCATAATGTTCGATCTTCATCGAACGATCGAACAGCCAATGTTCGAGTCGAACTCATGTTCGACTCGAACTCTAAGCTCATCCCTATTATATTTAATTTGTTTCTGTTAGAGCACATATGTCAAACACAGGGCCTGAGGGCCGAATCTGGCCCGCCAGGCCTTGTCATGTGGACCTCGCACCCAGTTTTGCAGCTGAAACTCCATTCTGCCACCTCTGACTCGCACCCTCTGCTATCACTTGTAAACACAGAAGCTTTCTGTGTTTACAAGGGACAGCTTGGCTCTCAGTGGCTCCCGGATGTAACAGATCCCTGCATGCACTCACACCAGGGCACAGTGGAGACAGATCTCCAGAATACGAGATAGAGAACGATCCCTCTGCAAGGCAAGGCAAGGCAAGGCAGAGCCACCTACACAGGGCGGTACTGGAGCTGGGCCAGGTAGGAGAAAGTGATACAAGGAAGCTTTGTTGAGGTTGTATATTGTGCATAGAGCACCCCTAAATCCTGCACTCTGTACATGGCACACCCCTGAACTCTGCATTCTGTATGTTGCTGACTCCTAAACCCTGCACCCCGTACATAGCGTACCCCTGAACTCTGCTTTCTGTACATAATACACTCCTGAACTCTGTACGCTGTACATAGCGCACCCCTAAACCCAGCACTCTGTACATAGTGCACCCCTAAACTCTGCACTGTCTACGTAACGCACTCCTGAACTCTGCACTCTGTGCATAGCACACCCTTGAACTCCACACTCTGTGCACAGGGCACCCCTGGAACTGCACTCTGTACATAGCGCACCCCTGAGCCTGCACTCTGTACATAACACACTCTTGAACTCTGCACTCTGTTTGTAGTGTAATCCTGAACGCTGTACACAACTGGCCCTTTGAGGACAACCATACTGCTGAGGCGTCCTGCAATGAAATTGAGCTTGACACCCCTGTGTTGGAACTTTGGGTTTTAAATAAAAGTATATGCCAGCCTACACTTTTTTCATTTTAACATATTTAACAAATATTTCAGGACAAATATTACAGGACCATCTACATCAGTGTTTCTCAACTCCGGTCCTCAAGGCGCCCCAACAGGTCATGTTTTCAGGATTTCCCTCAGATGAAACAGCTGTGGTAATTACTAAGGCAGTGAAACTGATCAAATCACCTGTGCAAAATAATGGAAAGCCTGAAAACATGACCTGTTGGGGCGCATTGAGGACTGGAGTTGAGAAACCCTGATCTACATGACCATCTTGAACTTGTGCAATTGAATTATTTATCATGTTTATTCAAAAATGCCTCATTTGTTGTGCATGTGTGGTTGATCCATTTTCTTCTGCGCGCTCAGTGGTGCTGGTGTCCTTGTGCATTATTTATTAATTCCTCACAGTTTTCAGAACAGTGTTTATTTACCTTGAAAAAACTCATTATACTCTGTTAATGTCGTTTTCCCATTAGTGAAGATCAATTAACATATAGTCTTCTTATTAACAAATTACTTTATAGGTGTTGATTATCTTATAAACAATTAAGTAATTCATGAATTAATCATTAGGCACTCCTCGCTGCTCTATCTTTGGTTACATTAAACTGTCTGCTATGTGGTACTTATTTCTTATGAACTGTAACTCAATTAAACAAGGTTTATTCACTTACAAATATAGTAACTTGTATTTAATGTTATGAAAGTGTGATGAGTGCCATGACCATCCTACTCACAATCCCTTTAGAAAACCTTACAAAAACATTTATATGCAATACTTCTCATCAGAGCCAAATCAGCTGTAAGGCAACTAAGGTAGAAAGAAGCCTTGGGCCCAGCTACACCCTTCATGTACTGGTCATGGGGACTACTGGGAGTTTCCCGGTGGGCTGATGGTTCAGTGAGCCGGTTTCAGCGGCCGCCTAATTTGGGGTGAATTCCCCCGGAGGTCCGCGGCGATCTACCCATCAATCACCGACAGCTGGCGCCTGACGGGTAGAGCGAGATTTATCCAGCATGCAGAGTAGCGCAGGAAGCGTAATAAGTTCTCTCTCATGTCACACTGCTCTCCGGCGGCCCCTCCTCTCTTCTCGTCCATCCCCATTTGCTTTTGACATCCTCTGGAATGGACGAGAAGAGAGTAGGGGCAGCCAGGTACAGCGTGACATGAGAGAGAACTTATTACAGAAGCTTCCTGCGCTACTCTGCATTTGACTAGATAACGCTGTGCCCTGATGTGCCCCAGGTGCTTTAATGTGCCCCATGTGCTTTAATGTGCCACAATGTGCTTTAATGTGCCCCTTGCACCCAGATGTGCCCATGTGCTTTGATGTGCACCATGGACCCTGATGTGCCTTGATGTGCCATGTGCCTTGATTTCCCCAATGTGCCCTGATGTGCCATAATGTGCCCTGTGCCATGTGCCCTGATGTGCCATGTGCCCTGATGTGCCCCGTGCCCTGATGTGCCATGTGCCCTGATGTGCCCCATGCCCCGATGTGCTATGTGCCCTAATGTGCTATGTGCCCTGATGTGCCCTGTGCCCCAATGTGCTGTGCCCCAATGTGCTGTGCTCTGATGTGCTGTGCCCCGGTGTGCTGTGCCCCAATGTGCTGTGCCCTGATGCCGTGTACCCTGATGTGCTGTGTCCTGATGTGCTATACCCTGAAGCCTGATGTGCTGTGCCCTGATGTGCTGTGCCCTATACCGTGATGTACTGTGCCCTAATGTGATGTGTCCTGTACCCTGATGTGCCCTGTGCCATGTCCTGATGTGTCCTGTCCTGATGTGCTGTGTCCTGATGTGCTATACCCTGATGTGCTGTGCCCTGTACCCTAATGTGCTGTACCCTAATGTGCTGTGCCCTGATGTGCTGTGCCCTGTACCCTGTGCCCTGATGTGCTGTGCAATGTACCCTGATGTTCTGTGTCATGATGTGCTGTGTGCTGTGCCCTGATGTGCTGTGCCCTGATGTGCTGTGCCCTGTACCCTGTGCCCTGATGTGCTGTGCAATGTACCCTGATGTTCTGTGTCATGATGTGCTGTGTGCTGTGCCCTGATGTGCTGTGACCGGTACCCTGATGTGCTGTGCCCTGTACCCTGATGTGCTGTGCCCTGATGTGCTGTGACCTGTGCCCTGATGTGCTGTGCCCTGTACCCTGATGTGCTGTGCCCTGTACCCTGATGTGCTGTGCCCTCTACTCTGATTTTATGTTTCCTGTACCCTGATAGGGCCTGGTGTGCTGTAGCCTGATGTGCTGTGCCCTGATGTGCTGTGCCCTTTACCCTGATGTGGCCTGGTGTGCTGCACCCTGATGTACTGTGACCTGATGTGCCCTGTACGCTGATGTGCTGGGCTCTGTATCCTAATGTGCTGTGCCCTGATGTGCACTGTACCCCGATTTGCAGTGCCCTGTACCCTGATGTGCTGTACCCTGATGTGCCCTGATGTGCCCTTTACCCTGATGTGCTGTGCAAAAATAGTATACATTGTCTCAAATGGTGACTATACCATTGGTAGATGTGGAAACCCACCAAGGCACAAAGTCTTAAAAACTACCTATTCTGATCTATGGACCCTTACATGAAATAATGGCATGACACTATCAGATGACGGATAGAGGGATTTACCATAGAAGTGACAGCTGATCAACCTGGCAGGAAATGGAAGTGAAATGCTAAATTATCATGCAGAGAATGTTCTGAACACAGGCTGCTAGCAGTGATGGAGTAGAAGCAGAAAAACTGTATTCAGTGCAGAAGGAGGAACTTGGTGGCATACAGATGAACACAGTAACCAGAGGTCAGGCTAAAGTTAACGGGAGGTAGCTACCAGGATAGTAGGCAGGAAACACAGTAGACAGTCCTCCAAAAGCTACTTAACATTTGAAGGGTCTTTATTTTCACAGTACCAGTTGCTGTGACATCTTGTTTCATGAACATGTTTGCTGAGGAGCTGCCACACCTCCGAGGTCCAGTAACAGGCTAGGTGCCTCACCACTGGGATCTGGTAACAGGTAAACTCATTTCCATCTGGCTCTGATAACAATCAAGCTATGTACCACCAGGGTCTGGTAACAGGCAAAGTGCTCATGCTCCTGGAGTGCGGTGATAGGCTATGTCCCCCTGCTTATGGGATTTAGTGACAGGTTGGTTGCCCTGGTGACTAGTAAAAAGAGACAGAACATATAAAACTTGTTTTCCAAAGTCCATCAAGTCCACAGGTATTCCAACTCTGAGGTACCATTCGTCACTGGGGAAATTGGCACTGAACCTTGACACCAGGGTGCTTCAACATTAGTGATGAGCCGAACACCCCCGGGTTCGGTTCGCACCAGAACCCGCGAACGGACCGAAAGTTCGAACGAACATTAGAACCCTATTAAATACAATGGATGCGAACGTTCGAATTCTAAAGTGCTAATTATAACAACTATTATGCATGTTATTGTCATAAATAGGGTTTGGGAACCCGGGTTGTGCACCAGGGGACATGTATCAATGCAAAAAGAAGTTTTAAAAACGGTCGTTTTTCGGGAGCAGTCATTTTAATGATGCATAAAGTGAAAAAAAAAAGTCAAATATTCCTTTAAATATCGTACCTGGGGGGTGTCTAAAGTATGCCTGTGAAGTGCCACGTGTTTCCCGTGTTTAGAACTGTCCCTGCACAAAATGACACTTCTAAAGGAAAAAAAAGCCATTTAAAACTGCTTGCGGCTTTAATGTAATGTCTGGTCCCGGTAATATGGATGAAATTCTTTAAGAAAAATGGCATAGCTACCCCATGACCCCCCCCCTACCCCAGCCCATTACCAGCCCCTTTGGGTCTTGTATGGATATTAAGGGGAACCCCGCACATAAAATAAAAAAGGCCCTATATACTCTGAACAGCCGTATACAGGCGGTGCATACAAGACAGGGACTGTAGGTTTGTTCTTATGTAGAATCTGTTTGTAATTTTGAACAGGTACATTGTTGAAGTGTAGCTCCAGCCCAAAAATCTATTTTTAAACTTTTTGGGAAACATAGGTAAGGGTTATCACCCCTGTAACATTTGTTTTGCTGTCTGTGCCCCTGTTCAGAACATTTCACCTCACTTTCCGTCCCAATGACAACTGTTTTTGAAATGTGGTGTTTTTCTTGAAACAAGGATTGCTGATAAAGCATCAGTACAGATGAGACCCCTTTCTCCCATATTTATTCTTACAGGAGAGAATTTTCCTTTCTAGGGGTAGATTTCCTCTCACTTCCTGTTGTCTTCTTTCGTTTGCAAGTAGGAGTCGTTTGTAAGTTGGATGTTTGAAAGTAGGGACCTGCCGTATATACTCTGCAGAAATAGGCCCCTTAGTTGTTGGTGTTGGCACAACACTGTAAGCACTCAGTTACTCTTGGTTGGTGCTGGAACGCCCTGCTGTCAACTATTATATCAGGAATTTTAATTACATATAATTGTTGAACAGTGGTAGTAAAAATTGGGGCTTTGATGGTGGTGCTGGTGCCACAACACTGTAAGCCCTGACAGTTACTCTTGGTGGGTGCAGCAATGGGCCCTGCTGTGAATTATTAGATCAAGAATTGTAATTACATGCCCCTTTTGAACAGGGGCTGAAAAATTGGGCCTTTCGTGGTGGTGGTGGTGGTGGCGTTGCCACAAGACTGTAAGCCCTCAGAGTTACTCTTGGTGGGTGCAGCAATGGACCCTGCTGTGAATTATTAGATCAAGAATTGTAATTGCATGCCCCTGTTGAACAGGGGCTGAAAAATTGGGCCTCAGGCACTGGTGCCACAACACTCCAACCCCTCACAGATACTGTACTTGGAGCACAGCAATGAGCCCTATGGCAAATTATTGCTAAAAAAATTGTAATTACACGCCCCTGTAAAACAGGGGCTGAAAAATTGGGCCTTAGCCACTGGTGGCGGCACCCATAAACAAAAATGATCTTCCAAGCTATCATCATCAATCGTATCATTGAGGACTCGGAGGAGGAGGATAGCCAGTCAACATAACAGCACAGGCACTCAGCATCAGCATCAGTCTTGAAGGGATGTGACATGTTAAAATCAATTAGTCTGTTATATCAGCATCAGGTGTGTGGTAGCTGGTGGTGATCCAAGACTGGTTCATCTTGATGAAAGTCAGTCGATCAACCGAGTCGGTGGACAGGCGCACCCTGTGATCCGTGACAAATCCTCCAGCAGCACTGAATGTGCGTTCCGAAAGAACGCTGGATGCAGGACAGGCCAGTAGCTCAATTGCATACTGTGCAAGCTCTGGCCAGTGATCCATCCTCAAGACCCAGTAAGCCAGAGGATTTTCGGTGGGGAAGGTGTTCAAGTCTGACCTTGCCCCTAGATATTCCTGCACCATGTTTATCAGACGCTGGCGATGGTTGCTGGAACCGATCATACTTTGGGGCTGCGGACTAAAGAATTGTCTGAACGCATCGGTCAGACGGCCACCTTCCCCACCGCTCCTTCTTTGACTGGCCGAAGCCTCAGCAACTCGTTGTCCAGGACCAGGAGTTTGTAACCTCCCAGTCTCTGGGAACGCGTTGCACAGACCTTTCTGCAAGGCCTCCCGGAGTTGTCTCATCCTCTGCTCCCTCTGCGACGGTAACATAAGGTCCGCAACCTTACCCTTGTACCGTGGATCAAGGAGAGTGGCCAGCCAGTAATGGTCCCTCTCCTTGATCCGAAGAATACGAGGATCCTTCCGCAGACTTTGCAGGATCAGGGAGGCCATGCAGCGTAGGTTTGCTGAGGCATTCGCTCCGGAGTCCTCTGGGTCACTAAGGACGACATGATCCGCAGCCACCTCCTCCCAGCCACGTACAAGTCCACTGGTTTCTTGGGACTGTAAATCATCCCTAAAAGACTGCTGCTGATGATGCTGAGTGCCAGCCTCCACCTCCATGCTGACACAATCCTCCTCCTCCTCCTCCTCCTCCTCCTATTCCTGTGCGATGGGTGGGACAGAAGGAACACTGTCTGGGTAAAGGGGGCCTTGAGAGGCAAGGAAGTCCTCCTCTTCCTGCCTCTGTTCTGCCTCAAGTGCCCTGTCCATTATTCCACGCAGCGTGTGCTCCAACAGGTGGACAAGAGGTACAGTGTCACTGATGCATGCACTGTCACTGCTCACCATCCTCGTGGCCTCCTCAAATGGTGCCAGGACAGTGCATGCATCCCTGATCATGCCCCACTGGCGTGGAGAAAAAAAACCAAGCTCCCCTGACCCTGTCCTGGTGCCGTAGTCGCACAGGTACTCATTGATGGCCCTCTGCTGCGTGTGCAGCCGCTGCAGCATGGCCAACGTTGAGTTCCACCTGGTGGGCATGTCACATATAAGGCGGTTCTTGGGCAGGTTCAACTCCTTTTGCAGCTCAGCCAGGCGAGCACTGGCATTATAAGATCTGCGGAAATGCACACAGACTTTCCTGGCCTGCCTCAGGACATCCTGTAAGCCCGGGTACCTGCCCAAGAACCGCTGCACCACCAGGTTAAGGACGTGAGCCACACAGGGCACATGGGTCAGTTGTCCCTGTCGGAGGGCGGAGAGGAGGTTGGTGCCATTGTCGCAAAACACCATTCCTGGCTTAAGCTGGCGTGGCGTCAACCACCTCTCGGCCTGGCCCTGCAGAGCAGACAGGACCTCTGCCCCAGTGTGGCTTCTGTCCCCCAAACACACCAGCGCAAGCACGGCATGGCATCTTTTTGCCTGCGTACTTGCGTAGCCCCGTGAACGGCTACGGAGCACCGCTGGTTCATAGGACAAACCACAGGAAGAGGCCATGGAGGAAGAAGAAGAGGAGGGGGTGGAGGAGAGAGGTGTGTCACAACCAGTAGTAGCATTTTGGAGGCGTGGCGGTGGGACAACCTCCAACACTACTGCACCTTGTCCTGCATCCTTCCAAGCTGCCAAAAGAGTGACCCAATGGGCCGTGAAAGAAAGGTAACGTCCCTGTCCATGCCTGCTGGACCATGAGTCAGCGGTAATATGCACCTTACCGCTGACCGCCCTGTCCAGCGAGGCCAAGACATTGCCTTCCACATGCCGGTAGAGAGCCGGAATAGCCTTCCGTGAGAAAAAGTGGCGTTTGGGAACCTGCCACTGAGGAACCGCACATTGCACAAACTCACGGAAGGGGGCCGAGTCTACCAACTGAAAAGGCAGCAGTTGAAGCGCTAGCAATTTAGCCAAGCTAGCATTCAACCGCTGGGCATGTGGATGGCTGGGAGTGAACTTCTTTCGACGGTCCAGCAGCTGGGGCAGGGAAATTTGCCTGCTAGAATCGGACGTCGGTGTACTGCTAGCAGAGTGGCCGCAAGTACTTGGCTGTGACACACCTAATTCTACACCTTCATTCCTCTCAGTGCATGTTTCAGAGAGGACTGAAGTTATAGTGGGGTTGGAGATCCCAGCTGATGCGGTGCAAGGAGAGGTCCGCTTTGTTCTTTGGTGTGGGTCTTTGAGGTAGGCTTGCCAACGAGCTGCATGGCAGGTCAACATATGTCTGGTCAGGCATGTGGTACCCAAGCGGCTGATGTTTTGGCCACGCGATATACGCTTGAGACATATGTTGCAAACAGCAGCTGTGCGATCTGATGCACTAGCCTCAAAAAAGGCCCACACCAAAGAACTTTTTGAATGACGGGCAGAGGCAGCGCCCTGCACAGGCGGAGCTCTGCGGTGTGATTCCGTCGGTGTACTGCCCTTACGCTGGCCACCAAAGGGCATCCTGCCTCGTTGGAGATGTGCCTCCTCCTCATCCTCCTCCTCCTCCTCTCTCCTATTAGGCACCCACGTGGAGTCAGTGACCTCATCATCACCTCCCTCCTCATCACTGGAGCCAATCTGGCAGTATGCTGCAGCTGCTGGAACATGACTGCCAGATTGGTGTCCTTCTTGAGCATCCCCTCTGTCTGCTCTCACGCTACTGCCTTCCTCTAGCTGGGTTTCATCATCAGACCCTTCGAAACGCTGGGCATCCTCCTGGAGCATGTACCCAACACTGTGCTCAAACAGTTCGGGGGACTCCTCAGGAGGAGGACATGGTGGGTCTAGGGAAGGAGTGACTGATGATGAGTCTGACATTGATACCAGGGAAGAGGACGCTTTGGCAGCTGCTTTTCCAGTACCCTGAGCCTGGGTGAGAGAGGATGAGGAGGAGGAGGAGGGCTTGGTCATCCACTCTACCAAGTCTTTGGCATGATGTGGCTCAACATGTCCAGCTGCCGAAAAGAAGGACAAGCGTGTCCCATGGCCATGTGCTGATGACAATGCACCGCGTCCACGACCAGCACTGTTGCCCCCAGACACAGAGCCTGCTTGCCCTCTTTTATTGCCTCCTGACTGTCTGCCTCTCCTTGTTTGCCTTCCAGACATTCTAATAGATGGCCTGCAGGGAGATGGGAAAAAAGCAATAAGGGCTACCTTCAGGTGTCCTTCTCTGTCCCTTGAAACAAGGACTTTGACAGTGAAAGAAACTGACACACTCTCCCTACCTACAGTTTTCTGTCCCTAGAAAAAATTTTTTTTTTAAGCACAATTTAGCACAAGGAGAATTCACTCACTGTCCTTCCAGGTCCCTGGAAACAAGGACTTTGACAGTGAAAGAAACTGACACACTCTCCCTACCTACAGTTTTCTGTCCCTAGAAAAAATGTTTTTTTTAAGCACAATTTAGCACAAGGAGAATTACCTCACTGTCCTTCCAGGTCCCTGGAAACAAGGACTTTGACAGTGAAAGAAACTGACACACTCTCCCTACCTACAGTTTTCTGTCCCTAGAAAAAATGTTTTTTTTAAGCACAATTTAGCACAAGGAGAATTACCTCACTGTCCTTCCAGGTCCCTGGAAACAAGGACTTTGACAGTGAAAGAAACTGACACACTCTCCCTACCTACAGTTTTCTGTCCCTAGAAAAAATGTTTTTTTTAAGCACAATATAGCACAAGCACAAAACACACTGACACTCTCCCTACCTATCCTTCTCTTTCCCTAAACTAAAGGAATCCAGGTTAAGAAAGAAAGAAATAAAAGTCACTGTCCCTGCCTATGCTGCTCTATCCCTGCTCCGGAACACACTACACTAGGCCGCCGTGCTGGCGGCCTTTTATAGTGTGGGGCGTGTACTAAACCCCCTCAGCAATAATTGGCCACAGGCATCCTGCCTGTGGCCAATCATTGCTCTCCTCGCTGCCGGCGCTGTGATTGGCCAAGCATGCGGGGTCACAGTGCATGCTTGGCCAATCACAGCGCCTGGATGACACTGCGATGGCGTAGTGCATTGTGGGCCGTTCGCGTCACTCGAATTTGGCGCGAACGGCCCAAATCGTTCGATCTTCGTCGAACGATCGAACAGCCGATGTTCGAGTCGAACGTATGTTCGACTCGAACACGAAGCTCATCCCTATTCAACATACAGGACATTCCACCTTCCTAGAAACTGCTCTGCACATTGACAGCCACTTAGGTCTTTCCAGGGCATTGGTTACCCAACCTGGGTACCCTAACACACCTGGAGTCACAGTAATTCCATTTGGGTGCCATATAAGTGTAGCAATACCCCCAGTTAAGAGGGCTGCAAGTATAGTTTTGGGCCTGTAACACACTGCTGTCAACCCCCAGGAACTGGCTCTAACCTCCCTTGACACAGCTAGCACGAATGGAAGTGTGAAACTCACTAGGCTATAGGAGCCACTACTCCGCAACAAAGCATACACAATAGTTAATATTGAATTACCTGAGCTGGCTGCTTCAGCTGGGATAAACAGTACACCACACACTTGTCTGCTTAACAACAAATACTTTACTGAATAAAAATATAAGGTTAGACAATAGTACATTTATCTATGCAGGGCCCTGCAATATCAATAGTCAAGCAAATATCAAGTATTATATTCTAACAGTCTTATGCTCACTCAAAGTCTCTTAATGAACTACACTTGCGAGCCTTCCCCTCGTGGCCAATATGGCGGCCAGGTAAATGTCTCCCTGCTGGACAGTCAGGCCTGACTAAGTCACACACAGTTAGTTCGTTGAGAAGGTTCTTCGCTAGCAATGGTGGTGCACTTTGTAGATTTTTTGTAATCCAAAATGTATTAAACTGTTGGTTACCCAGCAAGCGATAAGACAACTTAACTCCGGCTGCACAACACACTGTTCCTCTGGGGTGCAGTATAACACTCTGGTAACGGTGGGCCCTGCCCAAAAGATACTGGGCCTAAAAGGTAGTCAAAGTATAATGAGCAAGTGCTCTCTCACCTGACCTGACCAGTCCGTACAACCGACTTCAGCAACTGATGTCCCAGAACACAGTCTCTCTCCGATCCTCTCGACCATCCGCGGGAGAAAGATAGATGAGACGACTCTGGGTTCTCCAGTGACGACTGGCAAGCTCTCCAGATCCTCTAGGCCCAGGCTCTCTGGCCTAGTCCAAATAACCGGCCCCAAATGTAGGCTCCACTTGCTAGGTGGGTGGCGTCCGAAGAGACCCGCGTGTTGCTCCTCCCTCCTTAAATAGTCCTTCCCCAGCAGACCTTGCGCCAGGCAATGCACTGTGGGAGCCCCGCTGCACACTGGGTATGGTAGTCTTTGCGCTCATTTAAAGCGATACCCCGCTACACACTCCCCCCACTTAAAATCTTTGGTCCCCAAAGATAAGCAGTAAAGATCATCATTAACATATGTACATAAAATACAATTCACGGATACAAAGGAGCCTGGCAGAGGAACCTTCCACCAAGCTTTGGGAGAGAGGTTATCCTCCCCATAGGTCACATTAGTGGAAGTGGCCTATCTAACTGTGCCAGGGAGCGAGCTAGGGTTGCCCTCTACTAAATTCACAGTAGAGGGACCAGGCTTATCTACTGTCCTTCTTGCTGTAACTACAGTCTCTTCCGAACACTCCCCCATTTGAGTGTAGGTTAATCTTCTTGGGGGGGTGAATGGCCCTTCTCAGTCTTTGTCCCCTTGGAGCCGGGGTCTCAACTGCAATGGGTTCTTCCAATTCTTCCTCTGTAAATTCAGGTGCATTGGGCTCCACTGGTCCAAGGACATCCAATTCAGGTGCAGAGAGATACAAGTAATCCCTGGGGTCCTCTACTTGAAAAGTGTCCAGAGCATCCTCCCATTCTTCGGTAAGAGTATCAAGTGGTATGAACTCAGCAGCCTCAGCATTCAAAGTATCCCCAGTAATAACTTCAGATGATGAAGGGGCCATGGTCATGGGTTCAGGTGCTTGGGGGGACCATAGCCAGTCGAGTTCCAATTCCTCTTCTTCACTCAGATCTTGGGCATCCATTTCCCCTGAAAGAGTGGTTTGAGATCTGGTTTGAGATCTGGTGACGGGCCTGGGGGTGTTGGAGGCCGAAAGGGGTTCAGAAGGATCCGATGTGGGAGGCAAACAAACTGCTTCGGAGAGGGGCAGCAGGTGGTTCCTGTGCCATGTCTTCAGCGGCTCCACACTCCCTTCTGGTTTGAGTTGATACACTGGCAAACCTGGCAATTGTTTACAGATTACATAGGGCTGTGATCTCCACCGGTCAGCCAGCTTATGCTTCCCAGGAATGCCTAAGTTCCGCAACAGCACCGGTCTCCTGGCTGTAAATCGTGAATTCGGACCTTGAGGTCATAACTCCACTTATTCCTGGCTCCTCTTAGATTGGAAGTCGCTTGGGCCTACTCATACGCCAGTCTTAAGTTCTGTCACAACATCCCTTGTGGGAAGCTGCTGATGTATGATCTATTGAAGTGCCAAAAGCTAAATCTATCGGTAGTCTTGCTTCCCTGCCAAACATCAGTCTGTATGGAGAATATCCAGTAGCATCACTAGTCGTACTATTGTATGCATGCACAATGGCGACCCCAGTGCTGCTTCTTCTCACTACACAAAGTCCCCAGCATATTCAATAATGTCCGATTGAATCGTTCAGGTTGGGCATCTCCTTGTGGGTGGTATGGGGTGGTCTGCGTCTTCTTTATACCAAGTGAATCCAGCAGTTTCCGAATCAGTCTGCTTTCGAAATCCCTTCGCTGGTCTGAGTGGAGGCGTTGAGGTAGTCCGTAGTGTACAAAGAACTTTCAAGAACCTTAGCCACTGTGGAGGCCTTCTGGTCTTTGGTTGGGAATGCCTAAGCGTATCTAGTGAAATAATCAGTTATCACCAGAACATTCCCATGTCCACTCAAATCAGGTTCCAGACAAAGGAAATCAATGCATACCAGATCCAAGGGCCCTTGACTTTGTAGGTGGCCCATTGGGGCAGCTTGATGAGGCAGAGTCTTTCTTTGTATGCATCTTGCACATGAGTGACAATATTCCTCCACTTCAACCCGCATGCAGAGCAGGTAGAATCTGTTCCTTACGAGTTGAAAGGTTCTTTCCGACCCCAGGTGGCCATGGTCGTCATGCAAAGCAGCCAGGACAGTCTTCCGGTGTTTCTCTGGCAGAAACAGTTGCCACTTATCCTCCAAATCATCAGAGGGGCCCCTTCAGTAGACCACCCCTTGATGCATTTGTAGCCAGTCCCATTCTCTTCTTAATAGACGAGCCTCCTTTGAGGGGTCCTTTAGAAGCAAGTCGGGGTTCCAGCTCTCCAATGCTTAAAGAGCCAATCTCCCCAGTGGGTCTTCCATTTGATCTCTTCTCAAATCTTTCTTTGAAAGTTTGGGTAGATTCTCTTCTCCAATCTGGGTCACATTGCAGTAGAACTAGGGTACTCCAACAGCTGAGACTCCTATTTCTTCGGCTCTGGGCCCTCCACTTGTCTGGAACTCTGCTTCCTGACACAAGGTCGCACTCCCTCTGGGGCCAGTCGAGTCCAGTCTTCTGAAAAGTAAAGGAAAACAGAAGGCGCACCGACCTAGTGCATTACCAGTGGCTAGGTTTTATTTAAAAAATTTGAAGGATTAAAAATACTCACAAAGCAAGTATAGTATTGAACACACAATCTTTCCATCAAAAGGAGATAGCCTCCTACTGGAACCGGACGACCAGAGAGTCCAGACAACAAAATTCACAGCCACGGCTGACGCGTTGCGAGGGCGCACCCTCTTCCTCAGAGCCAAAAAGTGATTTGTTGTCTGGACTCTCTGGTCGTCCGGTTCCAGTAGGAGGCTATCTCCTTTTGATGGAAAGATTGTGTGTTCAATACTATACTTGCTTTGTGAGTATTTTTAATCCTTCAAATTTTTTAAATAAAACCTAGCCACTGGTAATGCACTAGGTCGGTGCACCTTCTATTTTCCTTTACTTTTCAGTCTTAAAGAATACCAATTGTTCTGAGGAGGGCAGCAAGATTCTTGGTCATTTCCCTACGGAATACTCTGGTTGTGCCACTAAGAGACTGTACATCCGAGCGCAGGAGACTGTTTTTGTGAGTCCAGTCTTCTGTCAGATTAGAGGGAGCATGGGACCTTCTGGATAAGGCATCAGCGTCTCTGTTTCCAGTCCCAGGCCTGTACTTTAAACTGAAAGTGAATCCTGAGAGAGCTGCTAGCCAACGGTGGCCGGTGGCATCCAGTTTGGCCGTAGTTAGGAGGTAGGTGAGTGGGTTATTGTCTGTCTTTGCCACGAACTCAGCTTCGTACAGGTAGTCCTTCAACTTATCCACCACAGCCCACTTAAAGGCCAAGAATTCCAGCTTGTGGGTGGGGTAATTCTTTTCGGCTGGAGTCAAACTCCTGCTCATATAAGCAACGCGCCTCAGTTGGTCATCATGCTCTTGATACAGCACTCCTCCCAGACCATAATGAATGGCATCCACATGCAGTTCATACGGCTTTCTGGTGTCCGCATAAGCCTATACGGGGTGTGGTAGTGTGGTACCCCACCAGTGTATAAATACAGGATTCTCAACCAGGCAGGTTGAGGGGCTCCAGGGTATTTGCTTGTTTTGGAGGAAACTGGCTTTTCAATTTCCTCATGTTTTACTAAAGTCCACTTTGGGACCTGGAGCTTGGGGATTTCTTAGAGATCCGGGTGGGATGAAATCCCCAGTCCTGGATCCGGGTTTTGAGACTCAACTGCACACTGATTGTTCAGGTGTGTGTGGGCCTGATAGTAGAGTCAGGACCAGAATTCTGGGCTCCACCCTCCCGACCAGTGCAGGTGTGCACTGGAGAAGCCACAGAGTGCAAGTGTGCACTGGAGAAGCCAGGGAGTGCTTGTCTGCACACTGGAAGCCAGAGACCCAGGTCTGAGGGTCAAAGCAGTGGACCCAAGTCTGAGGATCAGAGCAGTGAGGGGTTGCTATCTAAATGGACGGTGTTGCCAAGGGAATAGTCTGTAGGAGACAGATGAAAGCCTGAAGTGGAAGGCCTGAGCAGCACTGCTGTATGTATAAGCCAGGAGGCTAAATGACATTTCTTTTTCGTACATCACGGGACACAGAGCGACTTAGTCATTACTAATGGGTTATATAGATACCTTCAGGTGCTGGCACTGGCAACTTTCAAAACCGGAAGTACCCTCCCCTATATAAGCCCCTCCCATCCGGGAGCACCTCAGTTTTTTGCCAGTGTCTAAGGTGTTGGCCAAAGAGTAACATGTGTTTTCACTGGGCTTGCGTACAGGTTCTTTTACGGGCCTTAGTAAGCTGTTCCGGATCCCACCAAAAAAGCTTCATAGCTAAACGGTCGGTACCCGGGCCTTGCAGCAGAAGAGCAAGGTTTTGCCTGTAATGCCTCTCTTAGGAGGGCTGGACCCTGGGATCCAGAGCTCTGGTCATACCCACGACCAAGATGTTTTCTGTGCAGGGTGCTATACAGGTCCAGGGGAGTGGAATCCTTGGGAACCCGGTCCCTGAAGGTTTAATTACAATGCCTGCCGTGATAGGTGAAGTTTGGGCTTCTGTGGACCAAACAGAGTCCTGCGGCGGGGAACAGGTAAGTGGGGGCCCCCAGGAACTTGGTTCTATTGGGGGACCCCCAAGCCTAATTTGTCTTTCTGTCTGTTACCTAACGATATTCCCGCTAATATCTGTGTATGCCTGTAACTACTGGAAAATGTAAAATTTTAATAGTAGTCAAGAAAAAAAAAAAGAGGACCGCGGTACCTGTGTTAAACCACTAGAGGCCGCTGTGGTCCATTTTTTCTTGTCATGTGGATCTTTGGTTTTCTCAAGTCAAAAGATCCAGGCAGTTGGTAAGTTCTCTGTGGGAATCCACTTCCTCTGCCCTGTTGCTGCGCTCATCCACCGCACAGGCCCTCCGGCAAAAAGGGCCCTGGCTCCTAGTCCCTGCTTGGTTTCGAAAAGGGCGCCAATGGCGCACGGGCGCGCGCGCGGGCGCGTGCACGCGCCTCCTATGAAAAAAAAGGGGCGGGGCGGGTGGATGACGCTCGATGTGCGCCGCGGCGCTTCTGCGCATGTGCAGGCGTCCCAGCATGTGTAAAAGACACAGTACAAGTGTCAGCTGGATGCAAGCAGAGCTAGCAACAAAACGGTGGCACACAGAGGTAGGGATGAGCTCGGTGTTCGAGTCGAACATACGTTCGACTCGAACATCGGCTGTTCGATCGTTCGCCGAACAACGAACGATTTGGGCCGTTCGCGCCTAATTCGCAGCCCACAATGCACTACGCCATCGCAGTGTCATCCAGGCGCTGTGATTGGCCAAGCATGCACTGTGACCCCGCATGCTTGGCCAATCACAGCGCCGGCAGCGAGGAGAGCAATGATTGGCCACAGGCAGGATGCCTGTGGCCAATTATTGCTGAGGGTGTTTAGTACACGCCCCACACTATAAAAGGCCGCCAGCACGGCGGCCTAGTGTAGTGTGTTCCGGAGCAGGGAAAGAGAAGCATAGGCAGGGACAGTGACATTTTTTTTTCTTGCTTAACCTGGATTCCTTTAGTTTAGGGAAAGAGAAGGATAGGTAGGGAGAGTGTCAGTCTGTTTTACTGTGCTAAACCTTGTTTGTAGGGACAGGGAAGGACAGTGAGGGAAATTCTCATTGTGCTATACTGTGCTAAAGCATTCCTCATCAACCATCTTTAAAAAAAAAAATTATAGGGACAGAAAACTATAGGTAGGGAGAGTGTCAGTGTGTTTTACTGTGCTAAACCTTGTTTGTAGGGACAGGGAAGGACAGTGAGGGAAATTCTCATTGTGCTATACTGTGCTAAAGCATTCCTCATCAACCATCTTTAAAAAAAAAAAAATTTATAGGGACAGAAAACTATAGGTAGGGAGAGTGTCAGTGTGTTTTACTGTGCTAAACCGTGTTTGTAGGGACAGGGAAGGACAGTGAGGGAAATTCTCATTGTGCTATACTGTGCTAAAGCATTCCTCATCAACCATCTTTAAAAAAACATTTTTTATAGGGCCAGAAAACTATAGGTAGGGAGAGTGTCAGTGTGTTTTACTGTGCTAAACCTTGTTTGTAGGGACAGGGAAGGACAGTGAGGGAAATTCTCATTGTGCTATACTGTGCTAAAGCATTCCTCATCAACCATCTTTAAAAAAACATTTTTTATAGGGACAGAAAACTATAGGTAGGGAGAGTGTCAGTGTGTTTTACTGTGCTAAGCCTTGTTTGTAGGGACAGGGAAGGACAGTGAGGGAAATTCTCATTGTGCTATACTGTGCTAAAGCATTCCTCATCAACCATCTTTAAAAAAACATTTTTTATAGGGACAGAAAACTATAGGTAGGGAGAGTGTCAGTGTGTTTTACTGTGCTAAACCTTGTTTGTAGGGACAGGGAAGGACAGTGAGGGAAATTCTCATTGTGCTATACTGTGCTAAAGCATTCCTCATCAACCATCTTTAAAAAAACATTTTTTATAGGGACAGAAAACTATAGGTAGGGAGAGTGTCAGTGTGTTTTACTGTGCTAAGCCTTGTTTGTAGGGACAGGGAAGGACAGTGAGGGAAATTCTCATTGTGCTATACTGTGCTAAAGCATTCCTCATCAACCATCTTTAAAAAAACATTTTTTATAGGGACAGAAAACTATAGGTAGGGAGAGTGTCAGTGTGTTTTACTGTGCTAAACCTTGTTTGTAGGGACAGGGAAGGACAGTGAGGGAAATTCTCATTGTGCTATACTGTGCTAAAGCATTCCTCATCAACCATCTTTAAAAAAACATTTTTTATAGGGACAGAAAACTATAGGTAGGGAGAGTGTCAGTGTGTTTTACTGTGCTAAACCTTGTTTGTAGGGACAGGGAAGGACAGTGAGGGAAATTCTCATTGTGCTATACTGTGCTAAAGCATTCCTCATCAACCATCTTTAAAAAAAAAAAAATTATAGGGACAGAAAACTATAGGTAGGGAGAGTGTCAGTGTGTTTTACTGTGCTAAACCTTGTTTGTAGGGACAGGGAAGGACAGTGAGGGAAATTCTCATTGTGCTATACTGTGCTAAAGCATTCCTCATCAACCATCTTTAAAAAAACATTTTTTATAGGGACAGAAAACTATAGGTAGGGAGAGTGTCAGTGTGTTTTACTGTGCTAAACCTTGTTTGTAGGGACAGGGAAGGACAGTGAGGGAAATTCTCATTGTGCTATACTGTGCTAAAGCATTCCTCATCAACCATCTTTGAAATCCTTGTTTTTTGGACAGTCAGGGAAATTGTCATTGTGCTATTCTGTGCGAAAGCAATCATCCTCAACCATATTTAGAAATCCTTAAGTAAAGGGACAGAGAAGGACACCTGAAGGTAGCCCTTATTGCTTTTTTTCCCATCTCCCTGCAGGCCATCCATTAGAATGTCTGGAAGGCAAACAAGGAGAGGCAGACAGTCAGGAGGCAATAAAAGAGGGCAAGCAGGCTCTGTGTCTGGGGGCAACAGTGCTGGTCGTGGACGCGGTGCATTGTCATCAGCACATGGTCATGGGACACGCTTGTCCTTCTTTTCGGCAGCTGGACATGTTGAGCCACATCATGCCGAAGACTTGGTAGAGTGGATGACCAAGCCCTCCTCCTCCTCCTCATCCTCTCTCACCCAGGCTCAGGGTACTGGCAAAGCAGCTGCCAAAGCGTCCTCTTCCCTGGTATCAATGTCAGACTCATCATCAGTCACTCCTTCCCTAGACCCACCATGTCCTCCTCCTGAGGAGTCCCCCGAACTGTTTGAGCACAGTGTTGGGTACATGCTCCAGGAGGATGCCCAGCGTTTCGAAGGGTCTGATGATGAAACCCAGCTAGAGGAAGGCAGTAGCGTGAGAGCAGACAGAGGGGATGCTCAAGAAGGACACCAATCTGGCAGTCATGTTCCAGCAGCTGCAGCATACTGCCAGATTGGCTCCAGTGATGAGGAGGGAGGGGATGATGAGGTCACTGACTCCACGTGGGTGCCTAATAGGAGAGAGGAGGAGGAGGAGGATGAGGAGGAGGCACATCTCCAACGAGGCAGGATGCCCTTTGGTGGCCAGCGTAAGGGCAGTACACTGACGGAATCACACCGCAGAGCTCCGCCTGTGCAGGGCGCTGCCTCTGCCCGTCATTCAAAAAGTTCTTTGGTGTGGGCCTTTTTTGAGGCTAGTGCATCAGATCGCACAGCTGCTGTTTGCAACATATGTCTCAAGCGTATATCGCGTGGCCAAAACATCAGCCGCTTGGGTACCACATGCCTGACCAGACATATGTTGACCTGCCATGCAGCTCGTTGGCAAGCCTACCTCAAAGACCCACACCAAAGAACAAAGCGGACCTCTCCTTGCACCGCATCAGCTGGGATCTCCAACCCCACTATAACTTCAGTCCTCTCTGAAACATGCACTGAGAGGAATGAAGGTGTAGAATTAGGTGTGTCACAGCCAAGTACTTGCGGGCACTCTGCTAGCAGTACACCGACGTCCGATTCTAGCAGGCAAATTTCCCTGCCCCAGCTGCTGGACCGTCGAAAGAAGTTCACTCCCAGCCATCCACATGCCCAGCGGTTGAATGCTAGCTTGGCTAAATTGCTAGCGCTTCAACTGCTGCCTTTTCAGTTGGTAGACTCGGCCCCCTTCCGTGAGTTTGTGCAATGTGCGGTTCCTCAGTGGCAGGTTCCCAAACGCCACTTTTTCTCACGGAAGGCTTTTCCGGCTCTCTACCGGCATGTGGAAGGCAATGTCTTGGCCTCGCTGGACAGGGCGGTCAGCGGTAAGGTGCATATTACCGCTGACTCATGGTCCAGCAGGCATGGACAGGGACGTTACCTTTCTTTCACGGCCCATTGGGTCACTCTTTTGGCAGCTGGGAAGGATGCAGGACAAGGTGCAGTAGTGTTGGAGGTTGTTCCACCGCCACGCCTCCAAAATGCTACTACTGGTTGTGACACACCTCTCTCCTCCACCCCCTCCTCTTCTTCTTCCTCCATGGCCTCTTCCTGTGCTTTGTCCTCTGAACCAGCGGTGCTCCGTAGGCGTTCAAGGGGCTACGCAAGTACGCAGGCAAAAAGATGCCATGCCGTGCTTGCGCTGGTGTGTTTGGGGGACAGAAGCCACACTGGGGCAGAGGTCCTGTCTGCTCTGCAGGGCCAGGCCGAGAGGTGGTTGACGCCACGCCAGCTTAAGCCAGGAATGGTGGTTTGCGACAATGGCACCAACCTCCTCTCCGCCCTCCGACAGGGACAACTGACCCATGTGCCCTGTGTGGCTCACGTCCTTAACCTGGTGGTGCAGCGGTTCTTGGGCAGGTACCCGGGCTTACAGGATGTCCTGAGGCAGGCCAGGAAAGTCTGTGTGCATTTCCGCAGATCTTATAATGCCAGTGCTCGCCTGGCTGAGCTGCAAAAGGAGTTGAACCTGCCCAAGAACCGCCTTATATGTGACATGCCCACCAGGTGGAACTCAACGTTGGCCATGCTGCAGCGGCTGCACACGCAGCAGAGGGCCATCAATGAGTACCTGTGCGACTACGGCACCAGGACAGGGTCAGGGGAGCTTGGTTTTTTTTCTCCATGCCAGTGGGGCATGATCAGGGATGCATGCACTGTCCTGGCACCATTTGAGGAGGCCACGAGGATGGTGAGCAGTGACAGTGCATGCATCAGTGACACTGTGCCTCTTGTCCACCTGTTGGAGCACACGCTGCGTGGAATAATGGACAGGGCACTTGAGGCAGAACAGAGGCAGGAAGAGGAGGACTTCCTTGCCTCTCAAGGCCCCCTTTACCCAGACAGTGTTCCTTCTGTCCCACCCATCGCACAGGAAGAGGACGAGGAGGAGGAGGATTGTGTCAGCATGGAGGTGGAGCCTGGCACTCAGCAGCATCAACAGCAGCAGTCTTTTAGGGATGATTTACAGTCCCAAGAAACCCGTGGACTTGTACGTGGCTGGGAGGAGGTGGCTGCGGATCATGTCGTCCTTAGTGACCCAGAGGACTCCGGACCGAATGCCTCAGCTAACCTACGCTGCATGGCCTCCCTGATCCTGCAAAGTCTGCGGAAGGATCCTCGTATTCTTCGGATCAAGGAGAGGGACCATTACTGGCTGGCCACTCTCCTTGATCCACGGTACAAGGGTAAGGTTGCGGACCTTATGTTACCGTCGCAGAGGGAGCAGAGGATGAGACAACTCCGGGAGGCCTTGCAGAAAGGT
The DNA here is from genome assembly GCA_029206835.1 of Rana muscosa. Lineage (NCBI taxonomy): Eukaryota > Metazoa > Chordata > Amphibia > Anura > Ranidae > Rana > Rana muscosa. Next base: position 965,687,754 of record CM055117.1, on the reverse strand, counting down.
CTGTGCAACGCGTTTCCAGAGACTGGGAGGTTACAAACTCCTGGTCCTGGACAACGAGTTGCTGAGGCTTCGGCCAGTCAAAGAAGGAGTGGTGGGGAAGGTGGCCGTCTGACCGATGCGTTCAGACAATTCTTTAGTCCGCAGCCCCAAAGTATGATCGGTTCCAGCAACCATCGCCAGCGTCTGATAAACATGGTGCAGGAATATCTAGGGGCAAGGTCAGACTTGGACACCTTCCCCACCGAAAATCCTCTGGCTTACTGGGTCTTGAGGATGGATCACTGGCCAGAGCTTGCACAGTATGCAGTTGAGCTACTGGCCTGTCCTGCATCCAGCGTTCTTTCGGAACGCACATTCAGTGCTGCTGGAGGATTTGTCACGGATCACAGGGTGCGCCTGTCCACCGACTCGGTTGATCGACTGACTTTCATCAAGATGAACCAGTCTTGGATCACCACCAGCTACCACACACCTGATGCTGATATAACAGACTAATTGATTTTAACATGTCACATCCCTTCAAGACTGATGCTGATGCTGAGTGCCTGTGCTGTTATGTTGACTGGCTATCCTCCTCCTCCGAGTCCTCAATGATACGATTGATGATGATAGCTTGGAAGATCATTTTTGTTTATGGGTGACGCCACCAGTGCCTAACGCCCAATTTTTCAGCCCCTGTTTAACAGGGGCGTGTAATTACAATTTTTGAAGCAATACTTTGCAACAGGGCTCATTGCTGTGCTCCAAGTACAGTATCTGTGAGGGGTTGCAGTGTTGTGCCACCAGTGCCTAAGACCCAATTTTTCAGCCCCTGTTCAACAGGGGCATGTAATTACAATTCTTGATCTAATAATTCACAGCAGGGCCCATTGCTGCACCCACCAAGAGTAACTCTGAGGGCTTACAGTTTTGTGGCAACGCCACCACCACCACCACCACGAAAGGCCCAATTTTTCAGCCCCTGTTCAAAAGGGGCATGTAATTACAATTCTTGATCTAATAATTCACAGCAGGGCCCATTCCTGCACCCACCAAGAGTAACTCTGAGGGCTTACAGTGTTGTGGCAACACCACCACCACCACCACCACCACGAAAGGCCCAATTTTTCAGCCCCTGTTCAACAGGGGCATGCAATTACAATTCTTGATCTAATAATTCACAGCAGGGCCCATTGCTGCACCCACCAAGAGTAACTGTCAGGGCTTACAGTGTTGTGGCACCAGCACCACCATCAAAGGCCCAATTTTTACTACCACTGTTCAACAATTATATGTAATTACAATTCCTGATATAATAGTTGACAGCAGGGCGTTCCAGCACCAACCAAGAGTAACTGTGAGTGCTTACAGTGTTGTGCCAACACCAACAACTAAGGGGCCTATTTCTGCAGAGTATATACGGCAGGTCCCTACTTTCAAACATCCAACTTACAAACGACTCCTACTTGCAAACGCAAGAAGACAACAGGAAGTGAGAGGAAATCTACCCCTAGGAAGGAAAATTCTCTCTTGTAAGAATTAATATGGGAGAAAGGTGTCTCCTCTGTACTGATGCTTTATCACCAATCCTTGTTTCAAGAAAAACACCACATTTCAAAAACAGTTGTCATTGGGACGGAAAGTGAGGTGAAATGTTCTGAACAGGGGCACAGACAGCAAAACAAATGTTACAGGGGTGATAACCCTTACCTATGTTTTCCAAAAAGTTTAAAAATAGATTTTTGGGCTGGAGCTACACTTAAACAATGTACCTGTTCAAAATTACAAACAGATTCTACATAAGAACAAACCTACAGTCCCTGTCTTGTATGCACCGCCTGTATACGGCTGTTCAGAGTATATAGGGCCTTTTTTATTTTATGTGCGGGGTTCCCCTTAATATCCATACAAGACCCAAAGGGGCTGGTAATGGGCTGGGGTAGGGGGGGGGTCATGGGGTAGCTATGCCATTTTTCTTAAAGATACCGGGACCAGACATTACATTAAAGCCGCAAGCAGTTTTAAATGGCTTTTTTTTCCTTTAGAAGTGTCATTTTGTGCAGGGACAGTTCTAAACACGGGAAACACGTGGCACTTCACAGGCATACTTTAGACACCCCCCAGGTACGATATTTAAAGGAATATTTTACTTTTTTTTTTTCACTTTATGCATCATTAAAATGACTGCTCCCGAAAAACGACCGTTTTTAAAACTTCTTTTTGCATTGATACATGTCCCCTGGTGCAGAACCCGGGTTCCCAAACCCTTTTTAGGACAATAACATGCATAATAGTTGTTATAATTAGCACTTTAGAATTCGAACGTTCACATCCATTGTATTTAATAGGGTTCTAATGTTCGTACGAACTTTCGGTCCGTTCGCGGGTTCTGGTGCGAACCGAACCCGGGGGTGTTCGGCTCATCACTACACAGAGGCGGTTGATGCAGGCATCCCCATAGAAAGACACTTTAGTGGACACCAGCTGGTATATAGCAGCAACTGTGTTAGACTATTACCAGCAAAATTGGTGTATGACGACGGGAATACCTCAGCTTTGTGCTTATAGATATGTCGTCCAGACGCTCTGGAAATAAGTCTTCCAAGAAGCGAAAGGGGTCTCCATCGGGCTCTGAGGATTTTGGGCATGCTGTACTGCGCCAATCTCCCCTGAAATTTCAGAGGTCAGTAGCCGTAAGAAACCCCGCAGGAGTACCTGGTACTGCGGCTGTCCCCAGTCCACCTGCTCCTGTATATATAACAGAGGAGGTTTTATCCTCAACTCTGGGAGGATTGGAAGAGAGATTAACAGCATTGATCGCTGCTTCCCTGTCACAGGAAAAGCGCGTCCGATCTCCGTCTCCTCCTGCAGAGTGCCTGTTAGTGGAGGAACAGTCCCAGAGATCGACCTACCTGAAGGGGATCAGGTGAGGTTGATTCAGTTATAGAGGAATCAACAGTGGAAGAACCTTTCTCAGCATCTCAGGCTGAAAGATTATGGGTTCAGTCTCTGACTAACATGGTCCGAGCAGCATTTTAAATGCCTCTGGCGGAACCATCAACCACTACTGTTTCCTCGCCTGGGGTCGCTGAAAGCTCCCCAGACTGTCTGTTCCTTCCCAATCCACCCTTTATTGGAAGGGCTTATTTACCAGGATTGGGAGCATCCTGTTAAAATATTTACTCCACCCAAGAGATTTCCAGTGATCTATCCCATGGAGGATAAGTTCATAAAAAAATGGAGGGTCCGTACAGTGGACACAGCCATCTCTTGTGTAAATAAATCACTGACATGTCCAGTAGATAATGTTCCAATGTTCAAAGACCCAATAGATCAAAAATTGGAGTCTTTACTAAAATCTGCTTTCTCTACAGCAAGCATGGTGACACAACCTGCAGTAGCAGTGATTGGAGTCTGCCAAGCAATGAAAGATCAGTTGAAACAAGTCTTAAGGGACTTACCAGTTCAGCAGGCTCTTGCCCTAGCTGACCTACCTAGAGCCTTGTGTTGCGGTGGATGCCATAAAGGATACAATCCAACAGGCCTCCCGCTTTACGCTGTCTGTAGACATATGCGTAGGCTTCTATGGCTCAAAAACTGGTCTGCTGAAGCTCCCTGTAAGAAATTGCTGATTAGCTTCCCATTTCATGGAGAACGCTTATCTGGAGAAGATCTGGACAAATATATCCAGAAAACTTCTGCCGGTAAAAGTACACTCTTGCCGGTTAAGAACAAGGGTAGAAGTCCTTCTTTTAAGAGGCCTACTTCTCCAGTCCCTGGCACATCGGCTGTGAAACAGTTCCGACGGCCTCCGCGGTCAAATCCAGGGGGCAGAAATCAGGGACAATCACAGGGTAACAAGAAACCCTGGGTCAAGAGAGGTACAAAACCTCCCCCCAAGTCATGAAGGGTTGCCCCCACTCAATCGGGTGAGGGGAAGACTTCAGTTGTTCACAGAGACCATGGCGGGACACCATCAGAGACAGATGGGTGATCTCCGCAGTAAGTCTGGGATACAGGCTGGAGTTAAAAGACATTCCTCCTACCCATCTTATGAGGTCAAACGTGCCAAGCGATCCCCAGAAGAGAGGATCCCTCCTTCTGGCACTAGAACAACTATTGCTCCAAGGGTAATCATGAGGTTCCCTTGGAAGAAAGCGGGTTCGGGTTTTACTCGAACCTTGTCACAGTCCCCAAACCAAATGGGGACGTGAGGCCCATATTAAATATAAAAAGGGCTAAACAAGTTCCTACATATCAGGACTTTTTCGGATGGAGTCGATCCGATCGGTGGCCACCGTCCTACAAGGGCAGGAATGGTTAGCCTCGATCGACATAAGGGATGCTTATTTGCATATTCCCATCTGTCCGGCCCACCAGAAATTTCTACGCTTTGCAGTAGAAGGGCGCCATTTTCAGTTCGGAGCCTTACCTTTCGGTCTGGCCACAGCACCACGAGTGTTCACAAAAATTCTGGCCCTACGATTGGCCAAACTAGGAACACAAGGTGTAACGATAATGGCATATCTAGACGACTTGTTGCTGATAGACCACTCAGTGGAAAAAACTAGAAGTGGTCGTTCACAAGACAATCAATTATCTGGAATCTCACGGTTGCATTATCAACCGAGACAAGTCAGCCCCAAAAACCAGTCAAAAGTCTGGAATTCTTGGGGGCTAAGACTGGATTCAAATCAGAGAAAGATTTTCTTACCTCCAGAGAAGGTGTCGTCTTTGAAAGATTTGACCCACTTAGTGGGTACAAAAAAGAAAACCATCCATACGCCTGTGCATGAGGCTGCTGGGAAAATGGTGGCTTTATTCGAAGCAGTACCATACGGTCAATTCCATTCAAGGAACTTGCAGAGGGCCATACTGTCAGCCTGGAACAAAAAAGTTCAGGCTTTAGACTTACCAATGTCCCTGTCCCCTTCCGTTCGCAAGAGCCTCCATTGGTGGTTGGTGCCCCAGAATCTGGAAAAAGGGAAACCCTTCAGTCCGGTTTCTTGGAAGGTGGTCACTACAGATGCCAGCCTCATAGGCTGGGGGGCCAGTACTGGAGCAATGGTCTCTCCAGGGCAAGTGGTCAGAAGCAGAGAAGGCCCTGCCCATCAATCTCTTAGAGATACGAGCAGCCCGGTATGCCCTAGTAGCATGGACATCCAAACTCCAAGGGCCCCCTGTCAGAATTCAATCAGACAATGCCACAGCAGTGGCATATATCAATCACCAGGGTGGCACCAGGAGTCGTGCAGCCCAGAGGGAAGCGAATTGCATCCTGGAATGGGCAGAAAGATATGTCCCAGCCATATCCGCGGTTTTCATCCCAGGAGTGGAAAATTGGAGAGCGGACTTTTTAAGTCGCCAGCAATTATGCCCGGGGGAATGGTCTCTTCACCCCGAGGTTTTCCAGGCAATATGCCAGCGGTGGGGAACACCGGATGTAGATCTGCTAGCATCCAGATTCAACGCAAAGGTGGACAGATTTGTGTCTCGCACAAGGGATCCCCTAGCTTGCGGTTCGGATGCCTGAGTGTTCCCTTGGGATCAGTTCAAGCTGGTATATGCATTCCCACCGCGATTAATCCGCAGAATCAGGGTAGAAAAGAAACCAGTGATTCTGGTGGCTCCAGTGTGGCCCCGAAGGGTATGGTACGCGGAGATTGTAAAAATGTCAGTGGGAAGTCCTGGGACCCTCCCACATCGTCCGGACCTGCTTTCGCAAGGACCGATATACTACCCTTCCTTACCAGCCCTAGGTTTGACGGCCTGGCTATTGAAGCCCACATTCTAAAAAAGAGAGGGCTCTCTAATCCTGTGGTATCTACCATGATCAATGCCAGGAAGCCGGTATCCAGGCAGATCTATTATAGGATCTAGAAGGCGTACATCACGTGGTGTGAGGCCAAGAAATGGCATCCACGTAAGTACGTAATAGGTAGGATTCTGGACTTCCTACAGTGGGCTGTACATAGGAAGCTTGCCTTGAGTACTATCAAGGGTCAGACGGCCTTGTCAATATTTTTTCAAAGGCCCTTGGCTTTGCATTCATTAGTCAAAGCTTTCATACAAGGAGTGATGCGTATTAGCCCTCCGGTTAGTATTCCCATATGTCCATGGGACTTAAACCTGGTTCTGTCGGTTCTACAGAAACAACCATTTTGAACCATTGCGGCACATTTTCTTGGTTCTTCTCACCAGGAAATTGATTTTTTCTTAGTAGCCATTTGTTCGGCTAAAAGAGTATCGGAATTAGCCGCCTTGTCCTGTAAGGAGCCATATCTGGTTGTCCATAAGGACAGAGTAGTATTACGTCCTCATCCAGCCTTTCTTCCTAAGGTGGTATCGAGGTTCCATTTGAACCAAGATGTGGTTCTTCCTTCCTTTTTCCCCAAACCTAGCTCGGTAGAGGAAAAGTTATTGCATTCTTTGGATGTAGTAAGAGCAGTTAAAGCTTATCTAAAAGCCACTGCTCAGATTCGCAGAACGGATACTTTGTTTGTTCTGCCGGAAGGCCCCAGAAAGGGTCAGGCAGCATCAAAAATCTACTTTAGCCAAGTGGATTTGACAGGTCATAATACAAGCCTATGGCTTGAAAAGGAGACCGCCTCCGTTCAAAGTTAGGGCGCACTCCACAAGAGCAGTTGGAACTTCATGGGCAGTGCATCACCAAGCCTCCCTGGCTCAAGTCTGTAAGGCCACAACATGGTCCTTAGTACACACGTTTACTAGATTCTACCAGGTAGACGTTAGAAGTCAGGAGGATGTCGCCTTTGGGCGCAGTGTGTTGCAGGCCGCAAAAGAGCCTCATGCCTGATGGCGCCCAGCTTATGTATAGTGTATCCCTCCCCTCATTTGGCATTGCTTTGGGACGTCCCATTAGTAATGACTAAGTCGCTCTGTGTCCCGTGATGTACGAAAAAGAAAAAGGGATTTTTATAACAGCTTACCTGTAAAATCCTTTTCTTGGAGTACATCACGGGACACAGAGCTCCCACCCCTCTTTTTGGGACACTTATTGCTTTGCTACAAAACTGAGGTGCTCCCGGATGGGAGGGGCTTATATAGGGGAGGGTACTTCCGGTTTTGGAAGTTGCCAGTGCCAGCACCTGAAGGTATCTATATAACCCATTAGTAATGACTAAGTCGCTCTGTGTCCCGTGATGTACTCCAAGAAAAGGATTTTACAGGTAAGCTGTTATAAAAATCCCTTTTTTGTTGATGAATAGGAGTGCTGAAACCCCTGCGAGGGAAACCTTTCATTTTGTTTTGAACTTCTTTTAATAAAAATGGGCAAACAAAGCCCTTAAAAAGAAGAACCAGCGAGTGGCGGTGTCCTTCAAGTTCTACATTTGATGCTAGTCCTTTACACGTGGTGGAGAATTTTGGCACAATCTGAGATCCCTACAATCAAGTAAGTTCATCTGTTATATGAACTGTGTTTTTGGTGCATGAGACTGCATAATCTGTGTGTGTGCAGGTGAGGAGAACCTGCAAGCGAAAGGTAACTAGCCTTAAAGAGACAGTGCTCCAATTTGTTGAAGGTGGTGTACCTGTGAACAAAAAGACAATTTTTTTTTCTCTGCAGTGAACTGCTGCTAGCTGTGTGTGGCAGCCAGGCAAACTGCATTGCGCAGAAGTTTATTTGATGGACTGTTGCATGCAGGTTGTGTATCTGTGAAAGGAGAAACAAACAGATTTTGTATTTATTTTTCCTTTTCTCCGCCAAGAACTGTTACAAGTTGCTGTGTGCAAGACCGCAAGGATGGGGCGATCAAAACGCCTAAAAGAAGCAAGGATGGCTGAGATGATAGATAGAGCTCTGTGGCTGGAGGGGTTGTTACCGCCTGATCGAACCCCATACATGCCTAAACAGAGTTTTCCAAGGGAAAAGAGGGCTGCTGTTGTCCCTAGCAACCCTGGTGCAATGAATGCACAGATGACGGCTAGTGTGGAGAGTCCACCAGCGTTTGAATCTGCAGTGGATTGGTGCAAGCGACACCTGGCAGGATTGGACCAAGCTAAAGTGGAAGGCAAGCCAACCTTCCATACAAAAAGATAGCTGCTGGATGTCCATGCCTGGGAGAGGGGTGCTGTTGCCCCTGGCAACGCTGCTGCAGTTAAACCAGCAGCTGTTGCAAAAAGTGTGAAAGTGACACAGCTTGAGACAGGGTCCAGCAGATGCAGGGTGGAAAACCCTGACAAGACATGGAACCAAGTGCGCTGTTTGCAGTGCAGTGAGTGAGGGCATGCAGTCTCCAAGTGCATTTTGTCCCTGGCTCCAGTGCAAAGCTACCTAGCTAAACAAAGGTCTGAGAAGCCTGTGTTATATGCCAGAAGAGAGGCTGATCAAAGGCCAGGACAGAGAGTGGTTGCCCATAGCAACACAGAGGAGGCCAGTCGGGCTGTCTGTGGACCATGGGGTGTGCCTCCCATGGGTCGTGACAAGTGGCTTCCGGAGGAGCCAATACAGCATGTTGGAGAGAGCCAGCAAAGCTCTGCTGGGAGACTGCGATCTCCCATGGCAACGAGAGTGGAAGTTGTGCCTGGAAGGAATCATCAGGAGAGAAACGCACTGGGGAAAAGTTGTCCAGTACCATGCCTGGAATGTGGCCAGCTGGGGCATGAAATATTGTCTTGCCCTAGATTCTGGGGAGCACCTGGAGGTAATGTTGCTGAGCAGAACTCTTTACCTGTGGGCCAAGATCCCTTTGCAAATATGTTTGCAGTCACCCCTGGCAACAAGGAGGAGTTTTCTGTGGTGTCTGCAGGGGGTGCTAAACAGTGGGAGATGCCTGCTGTTATTTCATCCCATGGCCACCAGGGGGAGTTGGCCAGTAAATGTGCGGCTGAGGACTGGTTCTTAAGACAACGTACTCAAATGAAGATGGTGACCCCAACTACTGTGGTGGGTAAGACTATCTTTAATGAAATGATGCCTGGAACTGCTGATTTCAGGTATAAAAGAACTGTCTACGAGACTCTCCATGATGATGTGAGAGTGACCCCAGTTAGTGGGGCCACAGAATGTGCGCTTGAGAATGACTTTTTCATACCTAGTGGGAATGCAGGGGTTAAAGTCCAAACAGAACCTGTGTTGATGACTAAAAGTGTTGTGTCTAATGTCTGCCAGCCTCAAGTTGGCAGTGGGCTAGGACAGCCTGCAAAAACTAAAAATGCTATAAGTTAATGAAAAGTTTGCTTCTGTTGGGAAAACTCCAGGTTCTTCCAGAGCAAAAGCTGTTGTCACAAATGGGTCGTTGCCTGTAGCAATTGGTGGTAAGACAGCACAGTTGTCCCCAGAATACTTCAGGGAACTTCATGTATTGGAGTCGGAGGTTGCCATGGACAACTGCGATGTCACTCTGGTGGGACAGAGTGGAACTGTACCGTGTAATGGTAATGTGTTAGTGCAAGCTGCTAGTACTAAAAATGTGCCGGTAAATGGTGGGTTAACACAACCTGTGAAAAATGCAATGGTGTGTGAGGCTTATGAAGCGCCGCCCGAGCAAGGTGGTGGTTGTGGTGTATTGCAACCTGTGGTGCTAAAACATGTGTTACCGAAGTCTGCCATGATTCATAATTTGGATGATGAATCTGCAACTAAACCCGTCTGTTGTAATGTGTCTCCTTGGGCGGATGGATCAGGGCTGAGGAGCGCTGGTGAATGGAGCACAGCTACAACGGATTGGGATAGTTGGGGTAAAAATCTAATGTCCCTGATAGATGAGGCTTTCATGCACAAAAATAAGGTTGACAAAGTTTCTGCTGTGCCAGCAGGAGGGACGGCAGAACAGTTTATACCTGAGGGCGCGTTGGCTGCTGCAGGGGTTAACTCTTGTGAGAAATATGGACCATATAAGGGCGAGCACACAGCAGACACTTTGTCCGTAACCTACAAAAATGATGCTGACATGGCGTGTCAAAGTGACGTTGTCACTGGTAATGTGAAGCAGTTCATTGGTGCTGAACCTGAGAAGTTGGGTGTGAGTCAAGCACCTGGCAGCGCTCTGGTAGAGCACCAGGCTGTGGTTGTCTCCAGCTGGGAGAAGGTTCCATTAAACCTTGCAACCTCTCACGTCTCAGCAAGTGAGTCTGTCTGCATCCCCAGTGTCAGGAAAGTCCCCAGGAAGGACTTGGGTCTGGAGCCAAGGGTATGGTTTCTAACAAAAGTATTCAAGGAGATGCTTAAACTTTGGGATGTACAGCCAGTCTATACTGGGGTGTCTCCACCACAGTTAGACAGTCTGGTACTGCGGAGTACCATTAGGTGGACCCCTGAGTGGCCGGTGGTACAGCACAAAGGAAGACAAGACAGAAATGGTTTATTTATGACTGTATTACTAGTGTTAAAAATCGCCTCTAGGTATGCTGATGGGTTACTTCCTGTACAAGAGGTATATGGGAGAGGCTTTGGCGAAAAGAAAGTGTCTGAGGTTTCACCACCTAACAGCCAGGCAGGGCCGGTCCGAGACGGGGTGCACAGGGTGCTCTGAACCCAGGCGCCAGAGGGGAGGGGGCGCCAAAGTTTCAGGAGCACCGTTGGTCCCTTCTGTGTGTCTGCTGTGTGCTCGCCCTTATATGGTTACCATCGAGTGGGCATGATTGTGCTTTCCCGCAGCAGCTGCACTTGTCACGAGCGCATGTCAGCGAGGGCTCCGTGACCTCGTTCATTGCCCCCCAGTGCACCTCCGCCGCCCACTGACCCGCCCGCAGCAGTGTACACATCCCCGCCCGGCACCCGCTGTGTCCATACAAGGAGGAAAGAGAAGGTAAGTTAGGTCCGCCCCTTGTCCCCCCTGTGCCCGCCCACAACCCCTTGTGCAGCCAATCTGTGACTGGAAAGGGGTGTGGGCGGGAGATTTCAAAGCAGCCAGACCAGTGACACTGTCCTGATGACCCTGCCTGTGCTTCTAAATCTAATGCAGCCTAGGTGAGTGATCTCTCCCCTCTCTCTCTTCCCTAAATCCCTTCCCTCAAGACCCCGCACCTCCCCCTGTACCTACGGGCCGGCTGGCATCTCTAACTATACAGGGGAGGGGGGGGGGCGATCGACAGCTCTGTGATGTCCCTCCAGCCAGCACAGTTCACTTCCCCAGTGTCAGTGTATACAATGGAGAGGGGAGGGGCCTCTGACCCGAGCAGGGACCAGATTCAGTGCACAAGTTTGTCCCTCTGCTTGTACACTCTGAGTCTTGCTAATACATGCTCGGATCAGAGGCCCCTCCCCCCTCCATTGTATACACTGACACTGGGGAAGTGAACTGTGCTGGCTGAAGGGACATCCTGCAGATATCACAAGGAAGCATGTACATGGGCTGCTGTATGGACTTCTCATGCAAGGTAAGCTTGACACTACCCCCCCCCCACATGTGACATTGGCCCCCCCACCTGTAACACTGGCCCCCCCACCTGTCACACTGTCCCCTTGGCACAATACCCCCCTGTCATACTGCCCCCCTCCTGTAACACTGCCCCTCTATCATTCTGCTCCCTCGTCACACTGCCCCCTTCAGTCATATATACCCCCCTCCTGCCCCCTCTTGTTACACAGCCTCCTCCTTTCACAGTGCTCCCTCGTTACACTGCCCCCTTCTGTCATACTTTCCAGGTATCCTTTTCCTGTCACACTGCCCCCCTCTTGTCACAATATCCCACTGTCATACTGCTCCTTCTTATCACACTGCCCCCCTTCTTTCACACTCCCCCCTCCGGTCACACTTTCCAAATACCCTTCTTTTGTCACACTGCCCCCTCCTGTCAAAATACCCCGTCACACTTACCCCTCATCATACTACGGTTCAGGGGCCCTTCATGGTTTCTTGCACTGGGGCCCTGAAGGTTATAGTTATGCCTCTGCATCTGCTCTTCCGGCTGTTACTCCTCCTCCTCCCCAAGTAAAGGGCATAAGACTGCCTTTTTTTCCACTGCTTCTCTCCCTCCAGACAGTAGGCTCCAGCCCCCTGCAATTAACAACTGTTCCCATCCACCAGTCCAGCACAAAGATGACAATCGCAGCTGAACTGGTGGGATGAGGGGGAGGAGCCCAGTAAGACCAGGGGGAGGTACCAGCAGGCACAGGAGTGGGATCAGCGTGGTACCATTACCAAGACATACCATCTGCTTACCAAAAAATGTACCTCTTAGCCCCCCGTTCACACTAAATCTGATAAAGCACACTATAGGGCATTCTGCGCTGCTTCTTTAAAAGTAATGTACCGGCATCAAATTTTACTAGGCTAAAGCGACAAATTGTTTAATTGTCCAGGTAATGAACTATACCAGACCGGGCATGTGGGGGTACCTGGTACCAGACCAGGTGGAGCTGCGTGCGGAGTACCTATACCTATTATCGGAGCAGACGAAGTGGTGAAAGTTACTCTACCTGCAGTGTTGCTCTTTGAGCAAAGTGGCTATACATATTCAGCACTGGCAGATGACAAACGCATATCACCTCATAAGTTTAAGATGTCATGTTTTGTGGTAAGCAGATGGTATGTGCTCTGTCTTGGTGATGGTACACTGAAGTCAATGCAAACAGCTTGCAGTGGATCTGCACAAGTTTATCATGGCATGATTTTATTGAATTTTATGTATAAAATGTTTTATGCATATTATTTATTGTGCTAGGACTGTGGAAAGTACATGTATTAACCACTTTAATACCGGGCACTTACACCCCCTTCCTGCCCAGGCCAATTTTCAGATTTCAGCGCTATCACTTTGACTGAAAATTGCAACACTGTACCCATATAAAATTGTTATCTTTTTTTTTTTTCCACACAAATAGAGCTTTCTTTTGGTGGTATTTGATTACCACTGTTTTTTTTTTGTTTTTTTTTTTTAAAACAAATGAAAAAAAAGCTGAATGTTTTAAAAAAAAAAAGTTTCTTAGTTTCTATTATAAAATTTAGCAAATAAGTAATTTTTCTCCTTCACTGAAGTGGCTGCACTGATGGGCACTGATTGTGATAGGTGGCATTGATGAGGCAGCATTGATGGGTACTGATGGGGTGATTGAACACAGCTGATCACATGGGAAAGGGCAGCAGTGATTGGCCCTTTACTGCGATCTGTGAACTCTGCTGACTCTGATGTAAGAGGGGCACTGAGAATCCTGATTGTAAGGCAGAAATGTTAGGAACTTTGATGTAAAGGGAAATTTCATTTTCAAAGGGAGGGTGTGGTGGGAGTACAGTGGGGGAGACCAAAATACACCTTTGCCTGTTGTGAGGGGGTTAGCTCGGCAGCGGGTGTGTGTGACCCCCGGGATGGGCTCCCCACACAAAACAGGCCCAGCAAACGGAGGTTGTGGTTTTCAAAATCAAAAAAGGTGCGGTTTATTTTCTATTTACAGTGACAAAACACAGCAAAGCAAAAGAAACATAACCAAAATAAATCCTGGTCAAGTTGACCTCTGACTAAACATACAGGTTTCCTAACTAACAACTGGGATCAGCCTAGTGCTGTCCTAGTCCCTAAGTCCCTGGTTTAGTAAAAGTCCAAACAAATAGCCACACAGGCTTTGCCTCACCGCACAGGGGTTCACTCTCCCTAGACAGTCCACACAGGTCTGGTTCCAGGCATGAGCTAACATCTAATGAAGCTGGGAGTTCTTATAGAGGCCTAAATGAGCTGACAAGGTTCAGCTGGTCTCCTCATCTCTGTCTGCACGACGCCCCACACTCTCCCTAGAGGTATGAGTCATCCATGAGCCCACTAGCCTTAGCTGGGCCTATACAACTCTCCACCTAGTTGTATAAGTCAGCGTAAAGCCTGAATCTGGGCGAAATATATCTACCCCCCTGGATGCAACCAGGTGACTTTACCTTCCTGCTGTCACACTGTGTAGACAAAAATCCTTGCACCAGCCCTGGTCACACATACCGAACTGAAATTTTTAAAATGCCCGGCGGCACTGTAACAAAGTTCCGCCTCCTAGACCGGGCTCCTGTAATAGATGGCACACTGATCCAATGCCGTGAAATTGAATCAGTGTGATGTGTATCATAGGAGCCCACGAGTTTGAATCCAAGCTCCGTGACAGCAGGAGATCGCTGCTCTTTGTGATCCACTGGTAGGCTGCAATTGGTGGGCATTGGTAGGCTGCAATTGGTGGGCACTGGTAGGCTGCAATTGATGGGCACTAGTAGGATGCATTCTATGGGCACTGATAAGCTACATTTTATGGGCACTGATGAGGCTGCATTGATCTCTTGTATAATTTCCACAGTCTCTGACCATCTCCTGTAGTATGTCTGCAGTATGTCTGGGGGCTCTTTCTAACAGACTGCAACAGAGGCCCTCTCTGTGTCCATTAGAGAGACCCCCCCCCCAGGTCCCATTGGAGTACTCTGTTTCTATTCCTGTATTTTGTTTATTGTTAAGGCTGGGTTCACACTATACGACACGACTTTCATCCTACTTTGCTCTGCGACATCTGTCCTACATTGGTCCGACATTGGTCCGACATTGGTCCGACATCCATCCGACATTCATGAACAGGATACTACTTTGATCCGACATTGTGCTAGTCTGACTTGTCCTTTGACCAATCAAAACAATCCCAGGGTGAGATAAATTCCTTTTACTGCTGCTGTAATCACAATGTCGGATGCCAAAGTCGTATGGTTAGGACAAGGATCCGACTTTGATCCGACTTCAATGATAGTCAATGGGCTGAAGTAGGATCAAAGTCGGACAGAAGTAGTACAGGGAGAATTTTTAATGTCGGACCGACATGTGTCGGACCAGTTAAGACGGCTCCCATAGGGAAACATTGATTTTCACACGTCATGCGACATGAGCTCCTAATGTCGGAGCGTTTGTCGGACAAGTGTGAACCAGGCCTTAGAGATTGTGGGAGGATCCCAGGGTAACGAAGACTCCTTAGGGGAGCATCTCGGTGAGTCGTTGCCATAGAGACATTTGTAAAGGGGAGGAGTTAGCAAGATGACCACGCCCATGTGGGGGCGCCAGAAAAATGTCTGCACCCAGGCGTCTGTGACCCTAGGATCGGCCCTGCAGCCAGGTAGAAGGCATTTCTGCTGCTATGCTCCAAGGTAGTACTGGTCAGCTGTCGGTGAAAGGCGTGTGTGCTGTACCAGTGGAAGAATCGCATGAGATGGAAGGGCCAAGTGTGGACCAGAAAGCAGCAGAGATTCTGACCGCGGCTCATCCGAAGGTGGTTAAAAAGA
Organism: Rana muscosa; assembly: GCA_029206835.1. Classification (NCBI taxonomy): domain Eukaryota; kingdom Metazoa; phylum Chordata; class Amphibia; order Anura; family Ranidae; genus Rana; species Rana muscosa. Next base: position 965,672,578 of record CM055117.1, on the reverse strand, counting down.
CTGGGGTCCCCAGTCCAATGTTTGGTTTAGGTGACAAACCTAATAAGGTCCCCGAGACAGAGAAACGGATAAGAAGTGCGGTAAAAATTGTATGTGGATCAGACAAGAGCTTGTCTGTTCAGGTGGATAAAAATACAGAGGGCATCAGAACAGGTCGAGTGGTAGGACAGCTGCCTGCAAGAGTGGGTGAACCAAGGGGAGGTGACGTCCTGTGAGGTTCCCGTGGGTGATGGCGGCCCTCCAGTATGTGTGCCCTCTGCAGACTCTGCCCTAGCAAATGCTAAAAAAAAGGCATTGGTGATCTGTGCAACGTTGAGAGGTGTAATGTTGGTTTGAATATGTCTGTCAATGATGAACCAAATAGTTTGTTAAAGGTACATGACAGTGTGGTGTCCAAAGGTATTGGGAAATCTGGGAACCTGAAGCGTGGAGGCAGAAGGGTTGGTAGAAAGACCAGGGGTGCCCTGTTAAAATTTCAGGAGAGGCAGTGCTTATGGAACCCCAAAAGAAGAGGGAGAAGGCTGAGTATAGGGAAATATAGGACCTTGTTAAGATCCAGGGTGGGACATACCTGGAAGCGCACCCGGAAAAAAGGTTGGGCCTACGTGGCTGACAGCCAGCACAGAGGTGTCCCAACCATAATGATGGGTGCTGGTGATCCTCCCTCCGGATCGAAACAAAGGGGGAGGGTATGTGGTAGTGTGGTACCCCACCAGTGTATAAATACAGGATTCTCAACCAGGCAGGTTGAGGGGCTCCAGGGTATTTGCTTGTTTTGGAGGAAACTGGCTTTTCAATTTCCTCATGTTTTACTAAAGTCCACTTTGGGACCTGGAGCTTGGGGATTTCTTAGCGATCCGGGTGGGATGAAATCCCCAGTCCTGGATCTGGGTTTTGAGGCTCAACTGCACACTGATTGTTCAGGTGTGTGTGGGCCTGATAGTAGAGTCAGGACCAGCATTCTGGGCTCCACCCTCCCGACGA